>CM073501.1:40230000-45173750 GCA_037074585.1 Biancaea sappan | reverse complement strand
TAGAGGAGTAGACCACTTTGGACATTCTGCTGTCGAGTAAGCCTCTCTTTTGTTGTAGATTATGTTACTCTATAATCGTCTAGAGCATCTAGGTCAGGGGTTTGGCATATTTGGTTTGTATTTCAATATAATAATGTATTTCATAAGGAAGATCTATTATTATATGTAAATCATCTCTATGTATTTCAAATAATGAAATTTGACATTTTTTTTCGTATTTATTAAAGAATGGTTATTTTGATAACATAGAGATAATAACTAATAATTTAACTCGTGGGTAGAATTTATTGAAAGGCTTACAGTGATAAGAGATTCATCATTGTGCCGGTCATGTGCCCAAGAAATGGGTCGTGACAAAGTGGTATCAGAGCAAGGTTTTTAGGTCTCCTAGTGACTATAGAGCAAGGTGTCTTTGGTGGGCCCTCCCCTATTGTCGTGACTGCAGCACGACCATAAGACAAAGATCCACCAAAAGCCCCATAGAGTTTAAATCATTTTCTTTTGTGTCTTACTCTTGAAGCATAATAGTGACGATACATATTATTTTTAATTGTAAAATAAGTTTAGATGGCATGAGGAAAATCAAATGCTTTTGGAATCTGCACAAGATCTGACAAGGTCTTGGTCCCTCCAATTACTTAGTTAGTAGGTGCAAGGTTGGAGACGCCTAACCATGTAGAAGGTAACTATGCGCAAAATAGAGAGATACCTACTGTAAATCCTGAGAGAAGAGGTGGAGTACCTCCACAAATTGATGCAACTGTGGTAATGGAAGTATTAGTTGCAATACATAACAAGGTAAATGGGCTGAATGAACTTTCAAAGGGACAGTCATCTGAAGACGACTTATAGGTATCAATACATGTCGCAAGAGTGCAAGAGATAGACTAGATGCCATCCCTACCCCCTCCTCAAGATTGGGTAAGGACAGAGGTAAAGATCTCAGAATTTATGAAGCTGAATCCACTAACTTTTGCAGGAGATGCTAATGAAGACCCATAGCGTTTTCTAGACGATTGTGAGAAAATCTTTGATGCATTGGAGTGCCCTGTGTAACATCCCAAATTATTATGGATTAAATATTTAATATTTTTTTTATTTTGAGACTCTAGAAATCTCTTGAATGTCCTTGATGAATCTAGATTGTTCTAGAGGAATCTTGTATGTTCTACAGATATCTTGTATATTCTTGAATTTCCTAGATAAGTGTAGAATATTGTAGAATGGTATAGATAATTCTAGAGAATTATATTCTAGGTTAGTCTAGGTTTATCTTGAGTTATCTTGAGTTTTCTAAACATTTCTAGTATAGATAATTCTAGAGAATTCTAGGTTAGTCTAGCTTTATCTTGAGTTATCTTGAGTTTTCTAAACATTTCTAGTATAGATAATTCTAGAGAATTCTAGGTTAGTCTAGGTTTATCTTGAGTTATCTTGAGTTTTCTAAACATTTCTAGTATAGATAATTCTAGAGAATTCTAGGTTAGTCTAGGTTTATCTTGAGTTATCTTGAGTTTTCTAAACATTTCTAGGCTTTATAGAGATATTTGAATATTCAAAAGGAATTTTCCACTTGCCTCCCATTCTTAGCTATAAATAGCAATATCTTCCTCCCCTTTCCTTGCACCATTCACAGCCGAGAGAGAGTAAGAAAAAGAGAATCCAACAGCTTGGACAGAAGCAGAAAAAAAAATTCCTCTTTTTTTTTCAACCATAAAATAGAGGTTTTTGGAAGAAGCAAATAGCAACGTTAAACTCGATTTTTCTGAGCTACTTTGAGGAGATTTTTCTATTACTAACCCACACAAGTGTTAAGGGAGAAGTGGCAGTGAATAGGAAGTAAAAAAAATCAGAACCAAAACCAGTGCAGACTACCCCACGGTCAACGGTCAAAAATCGTGAAACGAATTTCAAGACAAATTAAATAGCTATTTGAGCTAAAAAGTCATACTACAAAGTACAGGTAGCGTAGCAATTCATAAAAGCTTGTTTTACTACTTGAATATTTTACGTTTATGAAGTTTTATCTAAAGTGAAATATGTTTTTCATGATGATATTAGCATGATATTAGCTTGGAAGTTTTCTTCCATGTTTAGCTTGGGAGCTACGCTTCCATGTCAGCTTGGAAATTCTATTTCCATGTCAGCTTGGAAATTATATTTCCATGTTTTAGCTTGGAATTTTTCTAGCTTGAGTTAAAGGACTGCAGTAGCATTTTTCTCATGTTTAGCTTGAAAAAATAGTTCTGCAGACTATCTTTTCCATGACGTTGAGTGTGCCACCAACTATTCTTGATTCCATGATTTATTCATATATCAGCTTGCTAATTTTTCATCAACCTATTACACTGAACTGAGAATTTATATTACATGGACTGATTTTTATGATATAAGTACTTTTATGACTGAAATGATATATTTATAAATGTTTATAAAATTATGCTAGCTACTGAGATACCCTTATCTCACCTTTTTGTGCTTTTCCAACTGATCATTTCAGGGACTGAGTATAAGGGGAAAGGTGTAAAGATTGATTAAACACTTTTAGACCACTCAAATTTATTAAGTATTAGAATTATAGATTATTTTTTTTAAGTTTAGACATCAAATTACTATGTACGACAGATTTGTAATTTATTTCAAACGAATGTAAAATTATCTTATGTTTAGAATTTCAATTATTATGTATAACCAATTATGATTTGTACTGACAACAATTGTAGAATGTTCTTTTTGAAGATATGAGTATTAAGCATTAGAATTTAAAAGAAAAATTCAGATTTTAGTATAGTAAAATAAGGACGTTACACCCTGAACCCTGAAAAGTGACCCTTTTTACCTTTTAATTAAAAGGTAAGGTGGATCGTTGGTGGTAAACATAGAAGAAGGGCATGGCCAGTAATGCCCCATCCCTCAAATGGAAGGACTTTAAGAGAATTTTTGGAGAATAATTTATTCCAGAAAGCATACGAGAAGCAAAGATGAACAAATTTGAGACACTCCAGCAAGTAGCACGAACTGTTGATGAATACAACAATTTGTTTTTGGAGTTGTTTGAATATGCTACTGACATAGTTCTAGATGAGAAACAAAGGATCTGACGTTTCATTGGAGGCCTTTGAGATTTCTTATTTTCAAAGGTCAGATCACAGATATGAGACTTTTCATAAACAAAGGCCATCAACATCGCTTGTAATGGAATAACAAAAGAAAAAGAAAACAAGATGAGAAGTCACATGGCCAGGGAGAGAGTTCTACACCCACTAAAACAGCTAGACATGTACCCTCTACCACCAGTACACCACAACGTCAACAAGGCAGTACAAGGGGTCAGCAAAGGCCTGGTGCCCTAAGTGCGAAAAAAACCACTTTGGAGCTTGTCTTGGCAACAACAACACTAAGGTCTATTTCCAATGTGGTCAATAGGGCCACTTCAAGAAAGATTGCGCTTAACTTCATAAGAGATCCAGCCAAGGATTTGTACGCCCTAATCAATCGAAGGTCACCATTGCCAACAGAACCCATGTAACTGTAGCGGGTAACGGAATTGGAAGAAGCACTGGCAGAGGACAAGGTGGTCGAGGTCAAGCTTCAGCAGGCCACTCGAGTATTCGCCTTAACCGGTCAGGATACTCAAGCGTCTAATACGGTGGTAATAGATACCCTTTTGATTGAATTAAACTTTGCACAATTTTTGTTTGACTCTGGCTCTATGCATTCCTATGTGTCACCATTCTTTGCCAAGAACTTTATGCAAAAGTTGTTAGATAAGAATATCTGTTCTTAGTAACTACGCCTACAGGAGGCACCCTTCTAATAGGACGAGGCTATTGGACTTGTAAGGTGAAAGTTGGAGAAGTAAATACAATGAAAGACCTAATGCTATTAGATATGACAGACTTCGACGTCATCTTAGGCATGGATTGGCTGGCATCTTACCATGCTTCCCTAGATTGCTATAATAAGATAGTTAAGTTCAATATTCCAGGGGAACCCTTCTTTATATTTCATGGTGAATAAAGTGAGATTCCTGGAAATCTTATATCCTTAATGTATGCCCAACATTTATTGTGAAAGGGCTGTCAAGGATATTTAGCATTTGTTAAGGATATCAAAAAGGAAGAACTAAAAGTAGAGGATGTTCTAGTAGTCCAGGAGTTTGTGGACATCTTCCCAGATGATCTACCAGGTGTACCCCCAGATTGAGAGATTGAGTTCCAGATATAGTTAGCTCCAGAGACTCGCCCAATCTCCATACCCCCTTATACGCGCCAACAGCGTTAAAAGAGCTAAAGGTTCAGTTAAAGGACCTGTTAGACAAATGCTTTATAAGGCCAAGTTATTCACCTTGGGGAGCTCCTGTTCTGTTCATAAAAAAGAAGGACTGATCGATGAGACTATGCATAGATTACAGGAAATTGAACAAAGTATCAAAAACAAATACCCATTACCTCGCATCGATGACCTATTCGATCAACTTCAAGGAGCCAAGTGTTTTTCAAAGATTGACTTGAGGTCTGGTTATCACCAACTCAAGATCAAGGAGGAGGATGTGCCCAAGACAGCCTTCCGTACCAGATATGGACACTATGCGTTTTTGGTAATGTCATTCGGACTAACAAACACATCAGCTACTTTCATGGATTTAATGAATAGGATTTTTAAACCCTTCTTGGACAAATTCGTTATTGTCTTCATAGACGACATCCTTGTGTACTCGAAGAATTCAAAAGAGCATGAACAACACCTTCGTGTTGTGTTGCAGACATTAAGGGATCATCAATTATACGTCAAATTCTCTAAATGCGAGTCTTGGATTGATCGCGTGACTTTTTTGGTACATGTGATCTCCAAGGATGGCATCCAAGTAGACCCAAGCAAAGTAGAAGCGGTCAAAATGTGGCCTACACCCACCTCCGTCATAGAGATTCACAGTTTCTTGGGATTGGCAGGATATTATCATCGTTTCATCCAAGATTTTTCCCAGTTAGCCGTCCCTCTTACACGACTGACTAGGAAAGGAGTAAAGTACAAGTGGGATGACACTTGTGAAGAAAGCTTCCAAGAACTCAAGAAGAGGTTAATCTCTGCACCTGTATTGGTCTTACCCTCAGGACCCAGAGGTTTTACAGTGTACTGTGATGCATCAAGAGTAGGGTTGGGATGTGTTCTCATGTAGCATGGCCAGGAGCTGAGAACAAAAGGTGTTACTTTGGAAATTACAAAGACAGGATCATTCTTAGCCCATATCAATGCTAGATCTTCCCTTATAGACCAGATATAGATATCCCAGGTGGAGGATCCTAAGCTTGTCTAAATTATGGAAAAGGTAAAGGGTGGTGATGTGAATAGTTTCACACTTAACGATATAGGAGCCTTGTGTTTTGAACAACAGTTGTACGTACCAGATGTTGAAACTCTTAGACAAGACATCATGGAAGAAGGCTATAGTGTTGCATACGCTGTACATCCAGGAGCCACCAAGATGTATCAGGATCTGAAATA
Organism: Biancaea sappan; assembly: GCA_037074585.1. Taxonomy (NCBI): domain Eukaryota; kingdom Viridiplantae; phylum Streptophyta; class Magnoliopsida; order Fabales; family Fabaceae; genus Biancaea; species Biancaea sappan. The sequence goes on along the minus strand of CM073501.1, from coordinate 45,168,245 downwards.
GATCTACTGGTGGAAAGGAATGAAATGAGACGTAGCAAAGTTTGTATCTCGTTGTTTAACCTGTCAACATGTTAAGGCCGAGCATCTAAAGCCAGGAGGCTTGTTACAGCAGTTGGAGATTCCTGAGTAGAAATGGGAATGAGTGATGATGGACTTTGTCATTGATCTACCTCGTTCCACATAAGGTTATGACTCAGTATGGGTCATTGTTGACCGACTAACCAAGTCAGTACACTTCATTCTAGTCAAAACCACTTACGGTATAGCGACATTGGCACAATTATACATTAAGAAAATAGTGAAGCTACGTAGAGTACCAATATTTATCATTTCTGATAGAGGTCCTCAATTTACCTCTCGCTTTTGGAGGAGTTTTCAAGAGGCATTAGGTACTCGAGTGGACCTTAGTACCGCCTTTCACCCATGACAGATAGACACTCAGAGCAGATGATTCAGACGCTAAAGGACATGTTACAAGCTTATATCATAGATTTTAGTGGTAGTTGGGAGAAGCATTTGTATCTCTTAAAGTTCACATATAACAACAGCTACCAAACCACTATTGGAATGACACCCTATAAGGCCTTGTACGGGGAGACGTTGCAGATCTCCGATCAGTTAGTTTAAGGTAGGTGAAGCAAAAGCATTAGGACCCGACTTGGCCCAAGATACCCTAGCCAAGGTTAAGACAATCCAGGATAGGATGTAAGCAGCTCAAAGTAGACCAAAAGCATACACTGACCACTGACGACGTGATTTGGAGTTCTCAGTCGGCGATATGGTGTTCCTAAAAGTCTCTCCGATGAAAGGTGTGTTGAGATTTGGAAAGAAAGAAAAGTTGAGTCTTAGGTACATCGGGCCTTATGAGATTTTAGAGCAAGTGGGAAAAGTGGCTTGTCGACTTGCCCTACCCATGGAACTAGAAGGGATTCACCCTGTTTTTCACATATCCATGTTGAAGAAGTACCTTCCTGATCCTTCTCATATACTTCACCCTTCTCATAATGATTTCATCCTAGTAGATGAGAATTTGTCATACGAGGAGATACCAATGGCTATCCTGGATAGTCAAGTAAAGAAACTTCAGTCTAAGGAGATTCCATCGGTCAAGGTGCTGTGGCAGAATCAGACTCATGAAAAAGCCACATGGGAAACTGAGGCCGACATGCGTTCTAGATATCCACATGTTTTCACGACTTGAGGTAATTTAAATTTGGAGGACCCAATTTCTTAAAGGGGGTGATAATGTAATACCCGTGAAAAATAAAAATATAAATGTATGTTTGTAAACTACGGTTACTATTCCAATATACAGTACTATTCGCATGTATAATATTATTCATGTATACGGTACTGTTCACATATACAATTGAAATGTTGAGTACTAGATGTGGTTTGGTCATAAGAGAAAACTAGAAAGAAGTTCGTAGGAGAAAATGATGTTTTATGTGAGAAAATACCCTTAAGTACTAAAATGAAAGGACTAAATTGAAAAGAAACTTAAAGATTTAAGGTGAAAGGATAGTTTTCCCTTTAAGTTCTCAATAGTAAAGCCACCTCAACTTTTTCGTGATTGTACAGTAAACTAAATGATTAATATGCACAGTAAATTGAATATTTTATTAGCGCATAGTGTCAAATAATACCCTTGACTTTTCCTATAAATAAGACCTTCCATTTCACTTCTAAACTTACACCTTCAACTTCTCTTCTTCTCTCCTTAAGTTTTCTTGCTTTGACGTTAGGCCTCTGAGATTTTGGACCTTTCCTTTTCAGATTAGATGAGGATACTATGCCCTTTCTATGTCTTTCAAATTTTAGAAGTTATTTTCTTAAGTATACTTTGTGGTTGCGACTTTGGCTGATCTTTCACATAAGAAAAACTGTCCTTGGCTGCCTATATGTTATTTTGATTCTCTGATTACCAAAATAGAATATAAACTATGAAGAATACATGTATAGGAAAGTTCTAACTAAGGAAAGACCTAGTATTTAAGTGTGTCTATTGCGACCCTTCACTCTTTCTTAGAAACTTACCTGATGTACTCTTTTACAGATTGTATTCTCTATTTCTAGTATAAATAGTGCCCATACGTATGAATAGTAACCATATGTATAAACAATATCTGTACGAAAATAACCCTAACTTGTTTTCTCTAATCTTTCATAAAAATCTCAGTAATAGAATACTAAAATTCACCTATGTACTCTTATCCGTAATGACTCAGAGAAGTTATACTCGTATAGAATTCAAGTGAGTGAAATGACCCCGTTTTAATAGGATTTTAGCATTACTAGTGATAAAAAATATGTCGTAGGATACTCCCAAGATTCGTAGGGGTAAACTGGATTCAGAGTGACAAATTTAGGGAGATAATGCAAATTAATCCAGAAGTATGGATAAGACGAAATAAGTATTTCATGGTGATGTGAAGTTTAAATCTTTCCAAAAACAACTTAATTGTTATCTTGATTTGTGGTTTATAAACTTATAATATAGTTATATACGATGCCTGTTATATGAATAAATATTACATTGTACTTCTGATTATGATATGAAATACTGTACTATTAATTGTGATTGAGCGGGACAGTACCCACTCTCAAGGCAAGGCGAAAAACTTGATTTAAAGGGTGTCTTGACCAACGAGTGTGGAGACAATGATTCTCTCAGTAGGGATATAGCCCGGGTCGGTAACAGATCCATGAGGTGCCCTAGCTGAGAGGATGAGGTTGTGGGTCATGGCAGAAATAAACAAATTTGGTGAGCTAGCCCATGTGCGCTCTCCGAGATATATTGCCATTAATGAGTACTAGTACCGTTGGTTGAATTAGATGAATTTATATTTTCTAGTATGTAATTTCTAACTATGTCTATTAGTTGAGTTTGAGCCTTCTAGTATACTTAAATGAATGGTGATATATTTTAATTTTATTAACGTGAGGCCAATTTGCTCAATGAGTTTTAAAACTTACACTCTCTGTAAAATCTTTTCATTCAGATCAGATTTCCGGTAAAGAATATCCGCTAGAGGAGTAGATCACTTTAGACTTCCCGCTATCGAGTAGGCCCCTCTTTTATTGTATATTATGTTGTTTTGTAATTGTCTAGGACATCTAGGTCAAGGGTTTGACATATTTGGCTTGTATTTCAGTATAATAATGTATTTTATAAGGAAGATCTATTATTATATGCAAATCATCTCTATGTATTTCAAATAATAAAATTTGACATGTTTTTTTTTCGTATTTATTAAAGAATGTTTATTTTGATAACATAGAGATAATAACTAATAATTTAACTTATGGGTAGAATTTATCGAAAGGCTTACAGTGATGGAGATTTATCATTGTGCTGGTAATATGCCCAAAAAATGGGTCGTGACATATATGGGCACAACGATCATAAACCGAAAAACTATATAACTGTCACTAGTAGAAGAATTGTCAACTAGCCTATCAACACTACCCCTCAAGTTGACATTATGTAAATCGAAAGCACCTAATTTAGATAAGGGTTTTTCATGTTGATTTCTTCCCAAGGCTTTGGTCATGATGTCAGCCAATTGCTTCTTTGATATGACATATCTAGTTTCAATTATCTTCTCAGATCTTATCCCTCACAAAGTGGCCATCCACCTCAATGTGCCTAGTCCATTTATGGTATATAAGGTTAGTAGTTATCTTCATTGCAGCTTGATTGTCACAACATAAGATAATGGTTTATGAAGGATGAAATCTCAAATCACTAGGAAGGCTCTTGATCCACATGATTTCAGTAGTAACGAGAGCAATACTTCTATATTTTGCTTCTACAAAACTTCTTCAGACAATGTGCTTTTTTAACTTCCATAAGAAAAGAGAATTTCCTATTTTTATGCAGAACCCAAACATAGATCTTGACATGTTACAGTTAGCCTAATTAGAATCAAAGTGTGCAACTATATCAAGGCTTAGGTTGGTAGGGAAGAATAATCCCAAATATGGTTTTTCCTTTTAAGTATTTAATAATCCTTTAGTTGAAACTAAGTATGAGACTTTAGCTTGATGCATAAATTGACTAAGAGTTTGAACAAAGAACTAATATCATGTCTTGTGAGAGTTAGATATAGGAGCTTACCAATTATTCTTCTGTGTAACTCAACATCCTAAAAAATTTCTTCTTTAGAATTTGTTTTGAACATGTTATCATACTCTTTTTTGGTGAACTTGTTGTTTAGGTCAAGAGGTGTATAAACAAGCTTACAACTTGCCATACCTATGTCTGTAACAAGTTCAAGGGCATATTTTCTTTGGTTCAAATTGATGCCTCTTTTAGATCTAGCAATTTCCATCCCTAAAAAGTACTTCAAGGTCCCCAATTCTTTAATTTTAACATCTAAAGCTCTTGGATAAGCTTCTTACAATTTCCAATTATCATTATGTCATCAATGTAAACTAGGCGAACCACCATGCTTTTGTCGTTAGATTTAATGACAATTTGAAAATCATATTTATTTTGTCATTCCTTAGGAAAATCTAAGTTAGTTTATTATTCCATTGTCTAGAGGCTTGTTTAAGCCCATAAAGACTCTTTTGAAACTTGCAAACCACTTTTTGTTCACCCTTACTACAGAAGTCTTGAGGAAGATACATATAAATCTCCTCATTTAACTGCCCCTAAAGGAAAGCATTATTGGCATCAATATGATACAAGGGCCACTTATTCATAACTACTAGGTTTATGATAATTCTAATAGTAACAGTCTTAGCTATAGGTGAAATTGTTTCAACATAATAAACTCCTTCTTTTTTTCACTAAAACCCTTAGCAACAAGCCTAGTGTTGTATTTTTCCAAATTTCCTTTTGAATCATATTTAGCTTTGTAAACTCATTTGCTCCTTATGATATTTTTCCTTTGGGTTTGGGAACAATGTTTGATGTCTTATAGCCTTAAGAGCAAAAATTTCTTCATGCATGGCTTTGATCTAGTTTTGATCCCTCTTAGCTTCATCAAAAGTCTCAGGTTTCTTGATGTTTGATATTTTAACCAAAAAAATAGTAATAGCCAGTAGACAAGTGATCATGGCTAACATAATTGCTTATTAGGTAATTAGATTTAGATGAAAAATTATAGTCTTTATGCCAAATTGGTGGACTAGTAGTTCTAGCAGATTTTCTAATAGAAGTATCACTGTTTTCACTAAAAGAATTGTTTTGATATGGAAATACCTGTTCTTATTGTGATGTTGTTGGTTCATTAGCAGGTTCTCTCTCTGAACTCAACAAAATTTGCATTGTTGTTATGTCTAGGGATAAAGATATTGAGCTTACCCTTGTTTTTCTAGCTAAAAGGAAAGGTTCCTTCACAAAACTTAAATCACAACTAACAAGAACTTTCTTCTACTGTATGTTGAATAGCTTATATCCCTTTTGATTTTCAGGGTATCCTAAGAAAACACATGGAATTAGTCTTCGACATATACTGATTGAACAACTCATCAAAAGATGGCTTTTTCCCTATTAGAGGTTGTGGAGGTTTGGTATAGTAAGGGGCATTTTGATGATTAAAGCCTAGTGGATGGAATGGCTTACCAGCTAAAGAAGTACCCGCCCCTTGATTATTCCATGATAAGTGTGGATGGTTCAGCCAACTCAGATTATATGTGTTCGAGTATAGGTTATTCTGCAGACGTGGGGTATTACCCATGTAATTTACCTGCTTAGTCAGATTGTACTCATCACGTGCCCTATTGGCATGGCTTCCACCACAGAAATCATAGACAAGTAGTGGTGAAGAAATTGCACCTACTTGTACCTGTCCCAATTGCTTTGTCATAACAACTACTTGTTGAGAAAGAACCTTATTTTGAGCCAAGATTGCATTTAATGTATCAAGCTCTAACACCCCTTTCTACTTGAACCCCGGTCATGGGAAGCTAAATAATTGTTTGTAGTCATTGTTTCTATAAGATCCATGGCTTCCTCCAGAGTTTTTGTATTAAGAGAACCTCCAGCTAAGGCATCAATCATTGCTCTAGTAGATAGTGTCAAACCATTATAAAAGGTTTGAACTTTCAACCATTTAGGAATTACATGGTAAGGGCATCTTTGTAGAAGATCCTTAAAATGCTCCCAAGTGTCATACAATGACTCCCAATCTTGCTGCACCAAATGAGATAATGCAGGCTTGGTTTCAAAATTGTTTGCTTGTATGGGCTGTCACACTATGCTTGAAGCACACACATCTATATTTGAATATGCGTAGTCTCCAAGAGTCATTCGAGCTGCAGGTTGTTGATTTCCATTATTCAAATCTACTCTTTCTATTGTGTTTTCCTGCGAAGTATGAATTAATAATTCTCTTTTTCTCAACTGCGCTTCTTTCCTTGTTCTCCTTGCTATCTTCTCAATTTCAGGTTCAAAAAGAAGTGAAGAAGGGCCAATGGTACCTCGCATACACAAACAAGAAAACACTAATGAGAGGAATGACAAACGAAAACAAAACAAGTAAATAAGAGACAATTAAAATAACTAAATAAAAAAACAAGAAGAAAACTATAGCAAAAGAAATGTCTAATCTAGCACTTTTTGGTTTCTATGAATATTGTCAAAAATTTCAATCCCTAGCAATGATGCCAAAAATTTGTTGGTGACACAGTAAGTATACTGGTCTTATAAGTAATAAAGTGATGAGTTTGAGTATCATCTCTACAGAGACTGAATTACCAATTATTCAAGAAACTATAATATAATATTTAGAACAAGCAATTGAATGAATGAAGTTTGAAGAATAAAATAAAACTCAAAGAACAATTAATGTAAAAGAACGCAATAATAAAAATGTTTAGAAAATTTACCGATTAAAAAGGCCTAGAGTTATTAATCTCATTTGTTCTTCCTAAAAAATGTTGTTCTATCCCACTCTTACTCTCACTAAAATATAAAAGAATATAAAGCTACCACTACCTAAAAGGATTCTTTTAAACCTCAACTAAGTTAACCTAATTCCCCTATAATTTCTTATGAGCATTAGGTATTTTAATCCAAGCCTATAACTAATTATATGTAGGAATGGCAATGGGACAGGGTGGAGGAGGGAAAAATTCCCCCATCCCTATTCCTGCCTCCCTACAGGGTTTTTTTTAAGAAAATTCTAAAATAAAAAAATAACAAAAAATCTATGATACATAAAAATATGTATAAAATTAAACATAAAGGGCTAAATTTAGAGATTAAAATGGCCATTCAACTTGTCCAAAAGGATAAAAAAGATCATTATATCATCATCTTAGTATATGTTTAAGAAAACAATAAAAAATTGAAAATACATTGTCCACAACAAATATAAAAGATCAAAACACTTGAAAATTCAAATACAATATTCTTTCTTGGTCACACCTCACACCTCAATAGTCAGTATATCTTCTTGTTCATCACAGCTTAGCTATTTATGGTACTTTCCTACAAAATAAAAACAAACAAAAGTTAGTAATTAAATATATTAGAAAAAATAATAAAAATAAAACCATATAATCTTACTTCATCATTGTCATCTTCGATTTCTTCATAAACATTTAGAATTTTACTCCTTTCTTTGCGTGAACCTAAAACAAACAATTAAAGAATCAAATAAATTTTGAAGGAAGATGAACAAATTATAAATAAATATTAGAATATATTACCTTTTACTTGTCGTAACCAATCTTGAGTACACATTAATGCTTCTAATGTTTTCGCCTTTAATCTACTATGATGTGGACTCAATACACGACCATCGATACTAAATGCAGACTCCAAAGCAACCGTAGAGATAGGAATAGCCAAGAAATCTCTTGTAATTCGTTGCAAAATGGGATACTTCAATTCATTATTTTCCACCAACCCAATATGTCAAAGTCTACACAACTTGATACATCTAGCAACATATGTTCCTCTAAGTAGTAATCTAATTCAGACTTGCATGTACTACTTGAAATATTTTCTCTGACATATTGCAAATAATCACATCTTCAACCTTCGTCCTCCCCAACAGAATTAGGATTCGTCAAAATTGAGGAAGAAGTATTACTACTAGAAGAACCATGATTCTTAATTGGTATTTATTAACCAAAATCTAACACATTATCTTCACTTTTTGCAACTTAATTAAAGCATCATCTCCATACATAAGAGGAAAGAAATAATTCAACAATATCATTTTATATCGAGGATCCAAAACAACACCTATTGGCATAACTCCACTAATTAATCCCCAATATTTGTCAAACTTTGACATATACTAGCAGCCATGCTTCTGATAATGTCACTAGGACTATAAACCCACTTCCTGAAAGACAATCTAATTTTACAAACTTTTGAAAAATCAATATTTGAGATTAGGTATTGAGCTTAAAAATAATTTAATGATTCCATAAAACAATTTCAACTTTTCACAAATTTCTTTTTCCATTTTCCATTCTTCTTCATTAGGAAAACTCTTATATTGAGAATCACATTGCTTTAATCATTGGAAAACATCTTCATGTGGCAATATAAAAGCAATCATTAGATAAGTAGAGTTTCACCTAGTTTTACAATCAAGAACAAGCTTCTTCGAATAAGTTAAGTTCAATTGGACACAAGCGTCCCTAAATTTTTCCTCCCTCTTTGGTGTTGCAGTCCAAAAACCAATACTTTCTCTAACTTTCTCAATGGCATCAGATATTATTGACAATCCATCTTGTACTATCAGATTTAATACATGAGTGCAACAACGCATATTAAATAATTTCCCTTTCAAAATAAATGAAGACATTGGAATCTTATCAAACAAGCGATCAATCATGGCATCATTCATACTACAATTATCAACTGTCATAGTAGACAATTTTCTATCAATATTCCAATCTAATAAACACTCAAGCAACACATTAGAAAGAACTTCAACAGTATATGGTATAGGCACATAAACAAACCTGTAACAAATTATAATAAACATTACAAAGCACCACATAAACAAACCTAGAGAAAAGATTAAAAGAATAAAACATTACCTCACAATGGCACTTTGCAAAATCCAATTATCATCAATGTAGTGTGTTGTGATGGACATGTATCCTCTATTTTGATTGTTAGTGTAATATCCCAAGAATTTATATGAATATTTAAAGCCTATTTTGAAGTTTAGTGAAAAATTTAATTACGTGAAAAATTTTCTTTTTGAATTAGTGAAGAAAATGTGGGAATAGAAATTTTTATTTTTAATTTAGGAAATTTTTACAAATTCTCAAGGACTAAAGTGAAAAGAAAAGAAAGTATAGAGGACTTTTGAGAAATGACCAAGTAGGAACCCGAGAAGAAAAATAGAGCTTATGGGAATGAATTATGAGTCCGGTACCGAAAAGATGATGGATTCAAGGTTAAAGTGGAGTTTGAGACATCGAGAGGGATTAAAGTGAACAAATCTTATAAGCTAAGGTGGCTATGAGCGATTTTATCAAAAAGAAATTGGTGGGGCCCACGCGTATACACTTCTCCTTATTCTTTTCTTTTTCTCATTCTCCCTCCCGTAGCTTCACTTTCTCTCTCTCTCTCTCTCGATTATGCTTGCAAAGGAATTTCTTCATCAATCATTCATGCAATTTTTACTTTGGGAAGGAAGCTATGAAAGTTAGGATGATTGGTAAGTTGATGTTCTTCTTCTTCTTCCTCTTATTACAAGATCAAATCCTTGGTTATTATTTTTGCAAAATTTTTGTAGAATATTTTAATGGATGAATTTAAGTGTGGATGTTAATCTAAAACATTCCTAGGTGATTTATGATGTTATTAGAACAAGAAATTTGGAGAAAACTAGGAGAAATTCGTAGAATTTGGATATTTGAAAAAGTTAGTGTTCTTGATGAAAATTTGAGATTTGAGCTTGGATTGTTGGTAGAAATTGGGGGTTTTGGTGTTAAAACACTCCTTAGACATTAAGGATGAAAACCCATGGAAGAAATCAAAAGAAATGTTGTTTTAGATATGATTTTTGGATTTTTGGATGAAGAACACGAAGAACATCGAAAATTTTCCCCAGAATTACTGTTCACCAAGAAAATTTTTCCAGATTTTCTCGTTACTGTAGCGTTGACTCGGTCAACGTTACTGTAGCGTTGACTCGGTCAACGTTACTGTAGCTGCGTTGACCGTTGACCGTTACTGTAGCATCAGTTTTTTTTAATATCGTTGAAAAGCTCTTTGAGTCTAGTTTCCAATGGTATAAGTTTCATCTGGATATTCATTACCAGTTAGGAGTTATGATTTGAGAAGTGGATGAAGGTCGAGAGTAGTGGTAGGAAATTTCTCTATTTCGTAACCCTGATGGTTTTTATCTGGTTACAATAGGAATGGTCAAGTGCAAAGTGGGAGTGCTGAGAGCATGAAATCCAGGTGAGTGGGTTAATACTTGCTATGATTAAATATCTTTGTTATTGACTTTTTGCATCATAGTGAAAATATGTTGAATATCCAAATTTGAAGAGAATGATGTGGGATGATGAGACATAAACAATTGTGGAACGTGCCAGGTGATGTATATAATTATATTTTCTTATTTTCTCATGAATTGAGGTTATATGATGGATTGTGAATGGCATGTGAACTGAGTTGAAATGTATCATACTCTGATTGTTGAGTTCAATCATATGCGGATAGTTAAGTATGTTATTGTTGAATAATTGTTCTATATTATGGGTTATGTTATATACATGCTATGTTGCTGGAACCACATTGATTATGTTGTGGCTTGAATTGTAAATGACTGAGTTGTGTATGTGGCTCAAGATTATGATTGAGGATGTTTTTATATGTGATTGTGATTGTGTTTGACTGGAAAGGAAAGGCATGGTGGTGCACCCCATGGAGAAATCTATGTGAAGCTATAAGGGTGGAGAATATAAATGGAGCGATAAGGGTGGATGCGGCGGGGGCCGCGGGCAACGATCCAGAGGTATTCTGGACGACCCGGTTGGTACGAGAATTGTGTGTGAAATTGATTTCATCGATTGCTGTTGTGAATTTTGAATTTTGTTGAAATGCATTTGATTCACTTGGATATTGTTGTGAAGTATTATGAATAATATTATATCATATGATGATCGATCTACGTATGATTGCTGCATGTTATCATTATGATGCATGATTTTTATTTTGTTATAGTATTGTGTTATCTACTCACTGGGCACGTGGTTTGCTCATACCCCTCTTATTGATATTTTTTTTCAGCGTTGACAGCTGAAGGTAAATATCGGAACAAGGAATTATGGATCCTTAGTCCATAATTACCTTTTCATTTGTTCAGGATAAAGGTATAATAGTTAAGTTTTATTCTAAGTTGTATAAATCTAGAAATCTCTGTAATCGGGTAGGTTCATTCAGTGATGTAATGTGAGTAATTGTAGTATGTATAGAGAACTCGTTTTGGTTGCATGAAAAAGAATTGTATGATTTTTTTAAGAGAAAGATAGGCTTACGGAGGTGAAATGAAATTCACTTTCCGTGCCGGTCACGTGCTCAAATTTTGGGACGTGACAGTTAGCTATCCACATGTCAATTGTAATCGCAATACGACTTGTGTTCTTTACAAGTAATCTCATTACTTTACTCTTCTCAGTCTCATATATTTTCATTATGTCACTCTTAATTGTATTGCAAATAAATACTTTGAACAACGGTTGAAAAGAATTGACATATCTTTTAAAACCAATATGATCAACCATTGCAAGAGGATACTCATGCATTATAATCATTTTTGAAAGTTCCATTCTTGTATAATCATGACTAAACGTATATGTCCCAACCACAAGTGATTCACTCCTATTTCCTATTGAACTTAAGGATTTTTGTAGACTATTTACAATTGATTGCCTTGGACCCCTCAGAGTATGAAGCTTACAACTCTTAATGTGGTCACATTGCTTTCCACTTATTATCTATTTTCTCCCTTTTAAAGTGTAACCAAGCTTATGAGTTAATCATCTTTTATTTGGGCTTGTGCGTTTAATGACATCTTCTTGTTCCAACTCAATACATACTTCATTTGGTGGAAGATTTTGATTATCTTCAGTTCCTTCCATTGGATCAGAAGAATGTGCAAGTGGAACTTTCTCCCCTTCCAATGGAATATTAGATGACTGATCGTCAGTCATTTTTAAATAAGCAACCTAAAAGAAAATGAAATTGAAGAATTCTTTGAACTTTTATTTACTCAATAATCTGAATATTACAAGAGAGGAAGGGGACTATATATACACTAAAAAAAAAAATTAAAGCTAAGGCATAATTACAGGTACAATGGAGGGACATTCTCCATTGCTCAAGACTCTAAGACATAATAATTAAAGGCATGATCATCCTTCATTGCCACAAAAACAATACATTTAGCCCATTTTATTTGCTTCTTCATCATCCTTAAAAACACAACTAAGGACAAAAAAATGAGTATGAATCTAAAGCACAATATACCCAAATTTGTTACAGATTCACAATATATCCAAATTTGTTACAAATTTTTTTAAAAAAAGTACATTTGGCTTATTTTATTTGCTTCTTGATCATCCTTAAAAACACAACTATGAACAAAAAAAAAAGAGTATGAAGCACAACATATTCATAAAAACAGTACATTTAGCTTATCGGATGAAGCACAATATACCCAGTTTATGAAATCTCAAACAAAAGAGAAAATAATTGATTAGGGAAGAGAAAAATCAATTTATGAATATCTCTACACCTGAATGGCACTGGACGACAAGAACACAAGGACGTTGCTGAGATTTGAGATCAAGAATGGCACTAGAAGAAAGGTTTGAGGCGAGAGAACACAAGTGACAAGACGATGACGAGAAGAGAAAAATGTGGGAATAGAACACAATGACGATTAGGGAAAATAATTGAATAGGGAAGAGAAAAATCAGTTTATGAATATCTCCATACCTGATGGCACTGGACAACAAGAATGGCATTGGATGTTAGAGAGATTCGAGATCGAGAATGGCACTGGAAGAGAGGTCCAAGGAGAGAGAACACAAGAAGATGACGAGAAGAGAGAATACCAGAATAGAACACAATGACGAGTGGACGACAGCACAGATGGCAATGGAAGATTCCTCAACGATGATGGCGAGAACTAGAGGGCATCGACGAGAAGATGAGAAAAAGCCAAAAGCCCAACACATAAGGATCGCAGACGGCGTCACAATAGGTAATAGAGAAGTCGACTAGTGGAGAAGAGAGCAAGGCCACACAACAATAGGCAATAGAGAAGAAGACACTCACGAGTTTAGTAGAGATGAGAGTACTAAAAGAACGAAGATTATGGATTTTTCATTTTAGTCACCTAGGGTTTTTTTAAAAGACTATATTATCCCTCAGAAATATTATATACATATAAAGGTATTTTAGTAATTTATGTAAAATTACTAAAATACCCTAGGGGACGGGGCACCCTATTGGGTGGGGTCCCTGAATCCCCCTGTCCTCGTCCTTGTCGGGGAAAAATCCCTGCTATCAGTCCCCACTAGGATCCCTAATTTCTCGAATCTGTTGCCATCTCTAATTATATAAGGCTAGCGATTATATTTCTATATCGTTAGTAAATCAATTTCCTTAAACACCTAAGATTCATGAATCATACCTTTCATTCATTGGTATAATCTCACCTCTCTCTCTCAAGACAAACAAAATCACAAATCAATCCATAATTTGATCAAGATAATGGACAACATTAAGCATTGAATGAAAACAATTGTAATACAAAATTGATGTTCACAAGAGTAGAGAGAAACAACAAAATCTTATTCAAAACTACAGTACATATCAACCCTAGACTATAAAATTAGCTATTCATGGTGACAAAAGAGCAAAAATCAACAATAAAAAGAGATAGATCCATGAATCTAAGGTAGAAGGTAGAAGAAATCGGCTCCAATGATGCTTCAAAGACAAGCTCTCTCGCTCCTTAGGTCAAGAATGGTGCCTCCTTCTTTTCCCAACTCAAAATCCCCTTGAAAAGTTTTCCAAAAAACTATTTATACCCCTAATTTCGACTGGCACTGTTCATTCTGCTAACTAGGAAACTTCACTTTCAACAGAAAACTCTGCAGTAATCTTTCCTTTTTGTTGTAAGATCTCCCTTTTTACTTCAACTCATCAGCCCATCAATTATTGAAAGGCAACTCTACAAACACATCTAAAAATGATTACAAAGCTAGAAAATAAAAATCAAAATGGTAAAGATTTAAAAATCCAAATGAAGCAACAAGGATGGAAACAAATAAGTTATTTTCACTAAAAAGGCAACAAAAATACAATCAGGGGATTACAGATTAATGAGCAAAATGAATCTTAATTAGTAAAATTAGGAAATTAACATTCTCCCCAAACTTGAGACTTTGCTTGTCCTCAAGCAAAACAACTTCTGACTCATAAGAAAGAAAAGATAATCATAAAACTCACACAAATAAGCATGCAATTTCTTCTGCAAAAAGAAAATAAAAAATAGGACCGAATATTAGAAAGCATCTTGCATATAGAGAACCAAAATTAGCCTTATAAAATCATACCAAGATAGCATTTTTATAAGATAGTAACTGAGTGCAAAATGGCAACAAGAAAGTTTTAATAAATCCATATTTTAACACTTTGCTAATCTTCTTTTGTCCCAAAGAAAAACTTAATAATTTGAATTGCAATTCCATCATAATTATTTTTGTTCTCAAGGGTTTAATTCCAAACGAATTGATTACAAAAGCCATTAAAATTATTAGCAATGCAAAATATATCCAGTAAAAAGTGAAGCTTGTGTGCCCAATCCACACAACTCCCCCTTTTCCTTCATATCCTACTAGAAAAACTATAGGATGAGAAGAGTGTTCATGCGCCTAATCCACATAACACCCCCTATCATTTCATTCTCCTTTATTAGATGGAAAAAAAAAACATAGCCCATTGAATGAAGAGATATCATACTCCCAATCCACACTATAACGCCTCAAATAAACCATATTTTTCTTTATTTAATTCACAAATTTTTTCTTTTTATTTTAAAGGAATATGCACCTCTTATTGAACTCTCTTTTGCATGAGTGATTGCAATTTCAAACAATTAAAGATTGCACAAGGACATCAAAATATTCTCAATTTGTTAAAATACAATTTATAGAAAAAATTAATGTTGCCACTTTATTTCAAAATTACAATCTAATTAAAAACACCACTCAGAGATAAAATTACAAAGTTGTTTTAGTCCTCCACACAATTTGTTTTCCTTTCTTCAAGCTCTAAATTTAAATTTGTTTTGAGAAAAAGAAGAAAATTGCATGTTTATAACAATGTGTACTTCCTCTCATCAAAGACTCACACAACCCCATCACACAAGAAGGATTATAAAAAGCACTAGCATAATGCAAAAATTAACATCAATACTACACAAGCATCCACAAAACATCTTCCTCCCCCAAACTTAACATATACACTGTCCCTAATGTGGAAAAGAAATCCAAAAATAAGGGAACAACATTCAAAAGAAATTAATCATAATCAAAGCATTATAGGAGAGTAGTAAAAACACACAAGCTTGCATTGTATAATCAGAAATTTGAGAAGAACAGAACTTCATAGAGACTACGAGAAAACAAGCAAAAACTAAGGCCTACTATAAACCATATCTCACCCTTAATCCGAGCTGAAGCCCTCTCTTACTAGAAATTTTAATGAAAAGAATAACCCTTACCCAATGACAACAGAGGCAAGATAAAATGCAAGGACCCCCACCAGAAAGGCAAAGATGAATGACACTCACCAACAAAGATGCTTGCGATGACATTGGAAACCGAAGGCAAAGCACAGCGATGTCGAGACCATGTAGAGAACAACGACCGAGAAAGAAGGTTGAAGACGATGTTGAAGGCGTGAGAGTGGGAAAGCATCCTTGCTCCCACCTAGTCCCATTGCCATCCTTATTAAAATAGATTAACTCTTGCGCATGAGCCTCTGCACAGTGTCGTTGGATAAGCCATCCAACAATTAGGATATGTTCTTTATTTTTTTAAAATTATATTAACCGGTAGATCTTACCTAACTATCATTAAATCTAATCACTAATATAATTTAAAAATTAAAAACAAATAAAATGCATAAAAATTTTCAATCGTCAGATGCATTAAATTTAATTGCAGCCAATGACTAGGCTTCTGTGTAGTGATCGTAGAAGCCAATCCATTTCTCATCCTTATTCTTTTTTTACAATATGTTTGATATGCAAAATAAAAAAAGAAAATAAAAAAGGAACGATAATAAAAATAAAATATTACTATAATATCCCAGCTTATTTTAGTGCTTTTTAAGAAAAAGTTTAGAGCTTTTTAGGGTGTAATTTTGGACATTTTCTCTCTCTCTCTCTCCCATTTCTCTCTCTCTCAATTTCATCATTTTACTACTTACCAAGTACACCATTCAAATCTATAACGAATCAAATTAAAAATATTTAAACCTCGTCACTTTACTACCTACCAAGTACACCATTCAAATTTACAACAAATCAAATTGAAAATATTTAAATATAAGAGAGATTAAATTGATAATTTAAATTTATAGACTAAATGAAAAAAATAGTATTTATAAGGGATCAATTTGAGAATAAAACCTGTGAGGACCAAATTAAAAAATATTTATACTTGTGAAGACCAAATTGAAAATAAAAAATTCATGCTGCAGCCAGGGATTGAACGCTAAGGAGCTCACCAATCAGCAGGACGCAGCGCCAAGGGAGATACGCAATTACGCACGCAGCACACAGTAGAGTAGGGGAACCCACACACTGGCTGCAGGATTTCGGCGCCGAGAGAGAGTAGAACAGAGGACGATTTGAGTGGCGGAGCAGAAAAAGAAAAGGGGCAGGACGTTTTGGAAGAGCAGGCACGATTTTGTTTGGAGGAGAAAGCCAAAAAAAAAAAGTTGTGCAGCAGAGGATTTTGAGGCGAAAGAGAAAGAGAGACAGCAGAGAGGAGCAGGCACACGGTTTGGGCAGCAAAAAAACAGAGAGATTTGGGGCTGTCACTCTTTTCTCTCATCGGCCTTCCGCTGTTCGCTTACATCCCACCTTACGTCGGACACATACGCAGCAGAGAAGGGTGCGGAAGAGAGAAAAGGGAAAAAGTTTCTGGAGAGCAAGGGGAGTTCAAGTTTGAGAGGAGTGCAGCAAAATAGAGGGGGCAAAACAACAGAGGGCAAAAATCGTTTTGAAGAAGACTTCGGGTATTTAGAGAGGAAGTGGACGCTTGGAGAAAGCAGAGGAGCAGCCCCACTGAAGAACCAAGCAGACGAGAATACATTGCATACATAGAAGGTAATTTCTGACTCTCTTTTTTCTGGTCTTTGCTTTCTCATATTGAAGAATGTGGATACTCAGAAATCATGAACATTAGCCTTCTTTTGACATTTTGATGGTGAGTGAAGGTCTATTAATTTTGGTTTTAATTCTTTAGGAATCTTAAATTCTGTTTTACTATTGTTTCTGTATTTTTCGTCTTGCTGCGGGAACATCAATGAATGTATCATTTCCATATGATCATGTGAATTTCTGTTTCGGATATATTTTGCTATGGCATCAAAGATATGTTGCTCTTTTATTTGGTAAAGGCATGCTACTGTCCTTTGGTGAAATAGGTATTTCTTGTTCTTCTGGATGGGATACACGCTGCTAAATGCATAGAAAGTGAGGCTTTTTGGATGTATTATCTTAGTTTGCTTGTTTTTAGTCAGGAAGGTAACTCATTGATGAACAAATCTGAATGTCTCTCATGAGTGATGAGTTTGTGTCCTTGTTATCAAATGACAGTATTTTTGATGCCTAATGGATTTGAGGATTCTTGTTCTTGTGCATAAGCTGGAACTCAAAGACAATGATTAAGATTGCAATACTGAGTAAAGGTTAAGAATTTAACAAAATTTATAACTTAAATGCTATGTTTTGCTCTAGAATTGAATTTTTGTTGTCACTTGGAATTGGAAATTGGAATAACTGAAAGCCCTCTCTCCCTCTGGAATTTTTGCTGTCTGTTGTTAAAACTGGAAATTTTCGTGGTCCCTTTTGATCGTTGGTGCTGATATTGAGTGTTTTATGTGAATTTTTGCTTAGGCTCTTTGTCATAATTCGTCATGTTAGTTCCTTGAAGCCATTTTATATTGTCTATATAATAAAGCTGGTTTCAATTGTTAATCTGCAATTCAGGCTCTCTGTCAGTTTGCTATTTGTTTTGGAACTTCTTGTTAATCTGCAAATCTCTTGCTATGTTTTATTCTAATGAAGCGTGTTGTTAATCTGTTAATCTATGATGCACACTTACTTTGCAGCAATTATAAGTTTTTTTTTTGGACCTCATTTTTTGGTTCAAAAGCATGTTGTACTCCGTTTCAAATATTACCATATGAAAAAGATGGTAGCCCGTGGGCCAACCATGACGGGCTTGGATGTTGATTGTCCAGGCCAGCCCAACAACTTGATTTTGCAGTGCTACACATCACACTTTCACTTTCTCCTTTTACAAATTCTAGTACATTTTTTTTTTTCCTTCTCAATCAAACTGTGTTTAAATACACAGGTGAAAAACTGAAGCCTCAAATTGTTGACTTCACAAGGTAATATGGATGTAAGGGTTTTCTCTCAGGTATGGTGGATCACTGATACCAATTTCATGGAAGTGTTTCTTCGGAGGGTCAGGGTAAAGAGATGAATTTCTATGAATGGGGTGATACAGAAATACTGATAGGATAAGAGATGTATTTCTATGAACTAGCTGATACAAAAAATACTGATTTCATACAACACACTTACTTACATACCAAGACAGCATAGGAGGCTTGCAATTTATAGAATTTTAACACTGTCCAAAACCACCCAAATATATATTGAAATACAAGATCAAGAAAATATCAAGTTGCATGTCACTACAGGGTAGGCGCACTGTGTAATTTGCAACTTTGCAAGTTGATGAAGTGAACTTCTTGTACAAGAAATTAGCTATGCTTCTGTGGCTCTTGGTTTAATTTCTTATAATTTCACTTTCTTTTCTCCCTAAATATTTTGTATCAATTATCAGCATAATTGATCTCTTTGTTTTACTCATACTTGGAGATTGCACCATCTTTTGTGACCATTGTGGATGAATTGAAAGGAAAAAGAAATAGATTTTGGTGTTTTTCCCTTTGCCATGTCATATTTGAAGGGGAGGAACCTTCTACCCACTTGTTTAGCAGTCACCCCCGTCACCATCATTTCCCACCAATTTCTTCAACGCCTCTCTTATTCTGAAATCAGTGTCCCTTCTTCCTATGACCAACCTAAGCATCCACAGCATTTGGTCTCCCTCCTACTCAAAGACCCATCAAATCGTCAAGCCTCACAACAGGTCCACTCTCATTTCATCACCTCTGGGTTGCTTCAGTACCCTTTTTATTGCTCCTCCACCTGTTTGCGTCTCTTTAACACTCTGATTCGCTGTTACACTCTTGGCCCCTTCCCTGAAGAAGCTGTTAAGTTTTGTACACATTCTCTACACTGCCATGCTTTTCTGACTTATCCATCCTTTGACAGCTACACTTATACCTTCCTATGTCATGCCTGTGCCAATTCAAATTGCATTGACCCAGGGATCCAGCTGCACTCTGTCATGTTCAAAACGGGTTTTCAGTTTCACTTATATGTACAAACTGCTTTACTGCATATGTACTCAACCTGGGGACTCTTAGTTGAAGCTGCACAAGTGTTTTATGAAATGCCCAAAAAAAATAGAGTTACCTGGAATGTTTACATTACTGGTTTGATTAAATGGGGTGAACTTGCACATGCTTTGTCTGTATTTAAACAAATGACAGTTCGGAATGTTGTCTCCTGGACAATCATTATGGATGGATTCACACGTGTAAATCAGCCTACTAAAGCATTGACTACATTTAGGGAAATGGTTTTTTGTGATGGCATAAAACCGACTGAAGTGACACTTTTATCCATTATTCCTGCCATTTCAAATCTTGGGTTTATTATGATTTGTCAATCAGTCCATGGCTACGCAGAAAAAAGAGGATTCAATGCCTCTGGTATACGCATAATGAATTCACTGATAGACTCGTATGCAAAATGTGGATGCATAGCAAGTTCATGCAGATTATTCCAGGAGATATCTTCTCACAGGAAAAATTTGGTATCATGGACATCAGTGATCTCAAGTTTTGCAATGCATGGTATGGGAAGAGAAGCTGTAGAGAATTTTGAAAGCATGGAGAAGGGTGGAATGAAGCCAAATCGTGTGACCTTTTTGAGTGTTTTGAATGCTTGTAGTCATGGAGGGTTGGTTGAAGAGGGGCTCAAGTTTTTCTATAAAATGGTAAATGATTGTCAACTTTTGCCAGATATCAAGCACTATGGCTGTCTAATAGATATGCTGGGAAGGGCTGGAAGGTTGGAAGAAGCTGAAAAGATTGCTTTACAGGTACCTCTTGAGGTTGCCAATGTTGTGATTTGGCGGACACTTCTGGGTGCTTGCAGTATTCATGGTAATATTGAAATTAGTCAGAGAGTGATCGGAAAAATACTGGAGATGGAGAGAGAATATGGTGGGGATTATGTTCTTATGTCCAATATCCTTGCTGGTGCTGGAAGGTTTAGAGATGCTGAGAGGTTAAGGAAAGTAATGGATATGAGAATTGCCTTTAAACTTCCCGGATACAGTTTATCCTAAATGCTAGATCAGTGATATCTAAAACAGATAAGCCATTACTCTATCAAAGATAATCAGAATTAGATCACTGCATTATGTTGCGGTAAAGCATTTTTCATATCTATTTTTCTTTTTAATTCTAGATCCATATGGAAACATTTAAAATTTGTTTGGAATTCTCATTTGTAAAAAGTTTCAAGTATATCTTGTGTCCCAAAGCTTGAGGGGTTCTGTCAGAAAAAACCTTTGTCTGATTTTAGGAATACAAAAGAAGAAATGATTTACAAATTCCCTCATATGAATCAAAAGATACTTAAATTTTCATTTTCTTTTTGGTAAGTTTTTCTGTATTTTTAACTAGTATACTTCTGCTAGTTTCTTTTCTTGCTCTTGGCTCCTTAAAATTCACTTCGAGGTTCGTTGATTATGCCGTACAGCCTGATTCCATCATGTCATTATACTCCCTTTCTCAAGGATCTGAGATTCATTCTGTAATTTCCCAGCGGCGTATGATCCAAAGGATAATGATGCTTGACCTTGCAGCTCAGGAACGCAGAAATTTATTATGCTTGACTTTACAATCAAATCCTGTCCAAGAGCAAGAGGTATATATTATGTTAATTTATCTGTCTTTTGCTTATTGGCTTGGCATATATCTCCTCTTGTTTGGACATGTAAATTTTGTCCATCCTTGATTAGAACAGGTGATCTTGGTTTCTCTTACCGTGAGGTGGTCACATCATAATTTGTAAAAGATTATAAAATTAATCAAGGGCCAAGGATACAGTGGCATCTGGTATCCTTGGTTTGGCTATTCTCCAATAATTGTAGTTTAACAATCTTATCTCTACTATTAATATAGAGTACAGCACAGGTAGATGGCTTTTATCTTCACTTTTTGTCCTTAGAAGTTTCAGAGAAGTCTTATGCAATTCAAAGGGTTGTTAAAATAGGAATAAATTACATTGACATCCTATAAAATATTTAAAATTTGCATTTTACTGGAATCTTCATTAAAGCTTATAAGATCTACACTCACGCCCTATAGTTTGAATTACATTACACCATTATGGAATATAAGCAGTACTTCTAATGCTATTTCTAAGGTGTTGCATTTGGTAGAATAGGTAGTGCTTTTGTGTGTTGGAATCTACTAGTAAAATGTTTGTAAATATGTATTTTTAGCGGCAGTAAAAACTGCAGCTAAAAAAAATGCAAAAATCAATTTAGATGACGGCCGCTAAATGCATTTTTTTCTGCCTTTTAAAACTTTTATTTAATCTTTGTGAAATTGTAGGATTTTTATCTATCTTTTTTATAAATATTTTTTTAACTAATTTGCATCAGTTTATTTTATTTTATAAAATTATAATTATTTTAATTTATTGTGTAAAAACATTCCTATTAATTTATATAATTGAATAATAAATTTAACTAGTTCATTAAAATGTAATTCAAGCTATAATAATTGATATATTCAACTTATTAAAAGGACTTAAGGAGTACCCAATGCCAAAGCAAAAAATTAGTCTTGACTCTAAGCTTATGTTATTTCTTAGCTCAAAGTGCAAAAATGTTGTGTTTTCTAATTTTTGTTTAAAAGAAACTTGTTGAATTCTTAAGTCTATATTTACCAATTAGTTGACTGACTATCCTTTGGCCAACTAAAAATTTTATGTTTAAAGTGCCCCAAAATTTCTTTATTTTTATAAAGATGGATATTTTACAACATATCATAAACAAACATGATAAATAACTGAAAATAAATTGTTTTTATGAATAACTAGCTACCTTTAATTCTTTCTAGAACTGAACTTGTCTAATATCTTCTAGTTCCTTCTAAGATTTCTTGTTTTCCTTAGTTTTTCAGACTAACTCCTTCTTCCTCTTCTTTCCTTAGTCTGAAAAACCACAATTCTACCAATTTCAAGCTTTAGAATTTATCTAAACTTATTATTTTAGTCTATGTGGATGATATGTTAGTCACAAGGGACAAGAAGGCTTTGATTGAGATGTTTGTTAACAGATCAAATTTTGTTTTTTCTTTGAAAGACTTGGGGAAGTTCTTTTTTTTTTTTTTCTCTAGGCATTACGAATTTTACTATTTATGTAAATAGTAATCTCAAATAAAATTGACAAGATTCTCATTAATTATATTTGAGTTTGAATATATACAAATAATAATTTACATAATTTTTTGATATTCTCTTTACATCTTTGAATTATGAATTACCACAAAATATATTTTTATATTTCAATCTCATCATTAATATCATCAAAGCCTTCCCTTTTGCCCTTTTTTCAAAAATTGTAAATTATAACTAGCTAACAACACTAGAGAGCAAAATACACCAATATACTAGAGTCTGATATCACAATATATGTTAGAAGATAAATCCGGCCAGGCCCGCCCTTTAGATATATTCAACTTATATTTGTTTTTATTCTCCTTTAAAATATCATTATTAATTATTTCATTGTATTGTATTTATCACAAAATACAAGAAAACTTTTGTATCAAATGATTTTTTAAATCTTGTTTTCAAAAACAAATTTCTCAAATGTATTTTTTTAAGTTTTAAAATTATTTTTAGAACAAATTATCCAAACATTTTTTTAATTTTTAAAATTAATTTCTAAAACAATTTTACAAAACTTTTTTCAATATATATATATATATATATATATATATATTAAAAAACAAAAATATTTCATTGATTCATGGAGAATCTATTTTTTATTTCATGATAATTCATTGGTGCAATGTTCTTCAACACATCAATTACAAGTGTTTCCTTGCAAAGATGGTCAGTTGTCAGTATTTTTTTATATGACATTAGGGCTCTGTTTGAGTAAATAATTTATTTAAGTGCTTATAAAATAAGCGCTTATCATATAAGCACTTATATGTAAGTTACTTTTACAATTAAGGAGTTTATAAGGGTAAACTTCACATAAGTTATTTTCAAATTATTTTCATAAGCTATTCTGGCGAACTTATGAAAATAAGATGAAAATAGCTTATTGGCATGTTATAAGCTATTTGTATAAGCTCTTCCAAACACGTGTATAAATATTTTTGCTATAAGATAAACTAGATAAGCTCAAAGTAAGCTCTTTCAAACTGGTCCTATAGGCTGTTTTCATTTTCCCTTATTCCTAAGTACTTAACATAGATAAACTTATTTATAAATTACTTATCAGATTCTCCAAGAAAAAAAATATATAACATCTATGAAATATTTTTCTTTTAAGAATCAATTAATGTGTAATTGTAAAAAATATAAAGTAACTTCTAAAGATCATATATTTGACATATTCTGATTAAAGAATTTAATAGTGAAAGATATAAGAATTGGATTTTTTTTTCTATTCCTAAATCTTGAGTAGCAATGTTGGCGTTGGCATTAATTTTTAAAAAAAAAAATAAGAATGCAAACCAAGGTCGATTTGAGCTCTGGCTCCACAAAACAATTTTGGATATTGTCTTAAATTTAGTTTTTTTTATTATCAATTTAAACTTTGACTAAATTAAATAAGGAAAAGTATTAAATAAAAAAGAGTATGTAGTTATGAGAATTTTCTTGTGATCAGAGGTGGGAGAGCGAATTTTTTGTGAGGAGATGCAAAGTTTGTAAGAAGCAGATTGCTCTTCTCAACATTCTCTTTCTATTCCATCTTAGGGTATCATCAAGACCTACCAAGGCCTATAAAACGAGACCCCACACTATTTTTAAATTCAGTTAATATTGTTTTTGAGGTTCATCTTGGAGATGTCTTAAAGAATTCAAAACTTACATGAGAATTAATGTTAGTCAAGTGTGATCTAATATATATTTAATTACTATGAAGAACCAAAAGTTCTTTCAGTGAGCAAGTATGTTCAAAGAACAGATCTGATACTTGTTTTAGTATATTTATCTTTTTGTGGACTGTTAGATCTCACATACAATAGTTCAGATTTCAAGTGCTCTTTTTTTTAAAAGATACCAAAATCTAAGTCTTTGAATATCAGATCGAACGGTTCATAAAAATACAAGTATACTACTTGTCTTTGGAGATAAGCACTAAATTTGTTCTCGTATGTTCATGACACTACGGCATTGCTAGACATATTTTCTGCAACTATAATATTACTTGTTTGAGATTGATATAAACTTGATGATTTTTTTTTTCATATTTTTTGTGTCAAGACTCGAGTGTACTGCAACCCTTCACACCCAGGAGTTTTGCTAGAAGTTGGAAGAATAGCGATTTTACGAAGATCTGTCCTTTGTATAATATAGAACATACTGGATTTTGTAGAAACTGCTAAAAAATTCTTTCCCAACTTAATTGCTTAATTAATAAACAATGCA
Source organism: Biancaea sappan (assembly GCA_037074585.1). Lineage (NCBI taxonomy): Eukaryota > Viridiplantae > Streptophyta > Magnoliopsida > Fabales > Fabaceae > Biancaea > Biancaea sappan. The sequence continues at coordinate 45,143,169 of CM073501.1, read as the reverse complement.
GTTATTGAGGCTTCAAGATTTCATCATATGGTTACACAATAGGAAAAACATATTGAGGAAAAGTATTACTACTAGTATGATCCTATCCTCTAAATAAGCATGCTTTTAAGGTATTGCCTCCTTTCTCTTTTTCAGGGGCACTTGATAAGAAAATTTAAAATTGTCCAAGTGAAAAAAATTCATTTCCACGACTAAAATCAACTTCAATAGGTCAATATGACACCAAATTTATTTTGTACATAAATCTTGAAATTTGATCGTCAATTGCTTTAGAGATATTTTCTTGTTATTTCTAAGAATGGAACTCAAGGACCATTCACCATTCTTGACTCCAGCAATGAGCCTTCTTGAAAATTAAAATTTGAAATATCTACATGCCACTTTGGTACTTTAGAGGATCCACTTGTGTTCACCTTAGATAACATACAAATATATAATGATTGTCTAAATAATTTAATAACTTGTAACTTTTTTTTTTAATTTCACTTGTATATGATCAAGTGACAATATGGGACCATTAAGTTGCTCCTATATATTAGAGAAAACAAAAATCTTAAGGTGAACACAAGTGTTAGTGGAACCATATTCACTACCAATTGTTTGAGGGCATTCATAAATCATTGAACTAGCTAGATTATGATAATTTATAGTCTAAAATATAAACCAAGAAATGAAAAGCAAATATATATTCACAATCTCATTTTTAACCAACACACACATACCTAATCCAAGTGATAATTTGAAAGTGAATACATATTAGATCGCATTTGACTAGCTTTAGAATCCTACAAAAAACAAAATGAACAATTTACATATTAAGTAAAAAAAAAAAGATTTAGTCAATAACTAATAAATTTTCATACAGTAAAATGTTGATTTTGCGAAGCATTGAAGACTAGAGCCCCCCACCCCCCCCTCCCCCCTCTTTTTTTTTCTCCTTCTAGATTGATTTAATATCAACCCACATTCTCTTTTCTTGAATCATGTGGCCTTTGTTGATAACATTTCAATATTTTCATTTACATTTTCCATACTATTTTTGTCTCATACAAATATTCATTGCTTGCTTGCTCAATTCATCGCTGCCTTATCTACAAACAAGTATGCTTCAATAACCAGACAGGTCAATTTCTAACCTTATTACTTTAGGACAATGTTAAGTGCTATCTAAGTTAGCATCTTCTAGAACCTCGTTTTCCCTAGCATCTTGTATAGGCATAGCACCTCTTCTCGCTTCTTTTGTACCTTTTTAGAATATAAGGCATAGGAAATATCTTAATGTCCATTACATCAAACACTTTCAATGTATGGCAAACTAAAATACCAAAAGTCTCCAAATTTCTACAACTTAAATGAAATTTTCTTGTCATAAGGTTATATAAAACTTTATACTTTCTTTATTGATTAACCATGTTCTAACCACATTTGAAAAATGGTTGATATTTATTGTTGTAAAATATGGAGACCATCACAATAATAATCTAAGTCGCATCTATAGGAGGCATTACCTTTAAAAAAAATTATTCCGCATCTACAGAAAAAATCATGCGTCTACAGAACTCCCTTCATGATTAAATAGATTATTATGAGATATTTTCAAGCCATAGAACATTCGAAATTTTAAAAGAATAGCCTAGAGAGAGAGAGAGAGATACACAACTATTAGCTGTGTCAGTGTAAAAAATGAGGGGGAAGAGATCTCTTTTTATAGCTGTTGAACCATGAATGAGGCAGACAGGAAAATTAAATAAAATTATAATACAGTTACGAAAATTAAAAATAATTTATGGTAGTTTCAAGAAATTTATGGGCTGTTTCGAAAATATTAAAAAATAATGAAAGCTCTTAATTTCTTGACATTGACCAAGTCAATTTCGTAATTGTTAAATATAATAAATAAAAAATATCATTTATGGAGAGAAAAACTAAGCTTGGTCCATTTTATGACACGCGTAAAGGAGCAAATCAAATTATTTGTATTGTATTGGCTTGAGATTTATGAGCGCACTAGCCTACCACTTCTCTTAATTATTTATTAGCCCACTAACATATGTTGGTATATAAAGGCTCGTCATCTCTTTATTCTAAGCAATGTGGCACTTAGTTTTCTCTTTTAAAATTCAAAGCCTTTGCAAGACTATTTTTAATATGCAAGCAGCAGAGTACAAATCAAACTATTTGTAACAAACCAACTATTGTAAAACTGTATATTTGTCCAACTTGTTGAAGAAAAGCAGAGTACAAATCAAACTATTTGTAACAAACCAACTGTTGTAAAACTGTATACTTGTCCAACTTGTTGAAGAAAAGGAAAATTCTTACACTTCAATCTTGGTAATTTATGTCATGATTTAAATTCACATTTCAATTCATTGTACCGTTATTACGTGCAATCCTTTTAAATCACTTAAAAAATTGAATGATATCTAAATTTGACTTTTAGCAACTTTTGAAATCTACATTTAAATTTTCACTAAGTTGTTGAATTAGTTTTCTTCACTTAATATAATGTCCATTTTTTCTTCACTTTGTTGACTACGTTCAGCCTTGTGTTTTCACTTTTCAGTAACAATATAACTCGAAAGAAAGCTACTCTAGGCCACCTCAAATTGAGTTCCCTCCTCTTGTTTATGCATGCAAGCTTAGAGTTTCTTAGAAAATTAGATCCGTTCTTCATCAATTTTTTTATTGAAAAAGAAATATTATTAATGAGAGAGAAAGATACAAAGTAAAGAAAAGGTACAAAACGCAAAGAGGAGGATTATATATCCTCCTTGAAAAGACAAAAATCAAAACCAAAAAACCAAAAAAGCCTAAAAACATGACTAATACAACAAAGTCCTCAAATCCCGATGAACATTTACCAAACTTATTAGCTGAGACCCAAAGGAAAGCAACGTAGTGAATTCTATACCACAATAGATGAGAAGGCAGGGACTGTTGCTTAAAAACTCTTGCATTTCTTTCCATCCACAAATACCACACAATTGCGAACATCACCGCTTTCCACAAAACTTTGTTCTCTTTTCTTGTCCCAAAACTGATGAAACTAGTGGAAAAGAAAACACCAAGGTCATCTAGGCAGATCTATTTCTCCTCAAAGAGACCAAATAACCTATTCCAAATATCTCAAGCTACTTCACAATGTAAGAATAAATTACTATTTGTCTTCGCATTCCTCCAACACATCACACAAATATCAAGAGATAAAGCCTTAGAAGACCTCTTAATTTGAAGCAGATCATTTGTATTAATTATATTGAAAATAATTGTCCAAACAAAGGCCTTAACTTTAAAAGACACATTCACTTCCCAAAATGATTTTTTAAAAGGCAATGACTCTTGTGGGCTACGAATCTAAAAATCATAAAAAGAAGCACAAGTACAAAAGCCCGAGGAATCCAAATTCCATAATCTCATATCAGAGATAGAAGAGATGAGGAACAGAGCCAAAATGTCCAACATCAAAGTTAGATTGCCCACAAGTCGGTCATTTATGTTTCTAGCAAAGTGAAAATTCTAACAAAATTGGTCTCCTTGAGAACATAAAAAATTAGCAATGGGGGCATAATGCAAAAAAAGACAAAGAAAAAAGATGAGGGAACCTATCTTTGAAAGGAATATGACCAATCCAATAGACCTCTTAGAAATGAAAACAAGACCATCTCCAGCAAGTAAAGACAACATTGGGGAAAAAGAATGATATACTTGATATATCGCCTTCCAGGGACTTGCATGCGTAACGGCACTCTCCAAATTCGCATCCCATCCATATCGATGTAAACCAAATTTAGATTTAATCACTTTATGCCAAAGGGAATTAGGCTTCAGAGAAATGTGCCAGAGCCAATAGCCAAAAACGAAATGTTTTTGGACACCAAATTACTAAGATCCAACCCCCCTCTTCTTTAGACCTACAACACACCTCCCAGATGACCAAATGATCCCTTTCGTCAGACCACAAAAAGCCTCTCATAATTCCATTCTTCACCAAATTTCCTAAATGCTTTACGCCCTTTTGCATTAAATGCCTTGTACATAATCCATGGCATGTTTAGGCATTATCTCTTGTAAGGCTTCAGCTATTGCATGATATGATTAGTAAATGTTATAAGTAAGGAAAGTTTCCTAATTATTAGAGTTTATTAGTGATTAATAGTTATTATTTGGTAGATATTTTGACCCTAGAATTAATATTAGAGTTTAATTGTTGAGTGAAGCAATCTCAACTGTCTTGGGTGAGAAAAGAAGAAGGGCATTATGATTGAAGATCAACCTATTTAATTTTTTTTTTGACTTAAAGATTTTTATTAATTGGACTCTAGTCTTTAAGTCGGCTTCTGATTCTTTTTTTTTGTTGTGATTTTAAGACTAAAAGTAGAATATGAACAAATTATTTGCATATTTTTTCAATTTTCAATTATTTTTTTTATTTGTTGAAATTGATATTAAAGGTTAAACTGAAAATATTTAGATACCTTTTTGTATTTTTTAATTTTCATATTTTAATTATTTCTACAATATTTCACAATTTTGAATTATTAATAAATTTGCTAGAACAAACCATCACACATCACCATCCATGTACCTATCGGATGTCCTATATGAACTGATGTGTACACTTGAAACTTGCATGTTGCTTCTGATTATTATCTTTTAGAACTAGATGTATAAGTCTTACCTTTCACATGATCTGTGATGGATAGTTAGAAATATTGATATGTACTCATACTAAACAGGGTGTCGTGTTAATGTCTTTACTCTTATCTGGTCTAAGTTGTAGTTGATTTTCATAAAGGTAAAATTTATCATCAATTTATTATATGATAGCTTTGAAAGTCACAAATATGAAGGTTAAGGCTATGTTCATGCGTTATATGCCTAACAAGTGTTAGATGGACAACACGCAGCCATCATTGCATTACTTACAAGGGAAGATCTATAGATAGCTCAATATCTTGAAAGGTTGATATTTTTCTATCGTTAGATTATCTAAAAATTTATATGTATGATAATAAAAAGTATTTTATATAAATTTTAAAGTGATCTAATGATTAAAAACCAACCTATTTAAAGGTCGAGTTCTCCATAAACTTAATTTATTCATAAATCTAGACTATGCTTTGTACTTTCATGGCCAATCCTTGCAATCATTTGGGGAAACAAATTATCTGCTTAACCCATTTGGGTTGTTGATTTTCACAATCAATGACTTAGTTTTTAGGATGTTTTTCAAAAAAAAAATAAAAAACAAGATCTTGAAATTTAGACCGTTGATTTTAAAAAACAACGATTCAGATGAGCCAAACAAAGGATCTGTTTCCATAATTTGGTATATTAGCGAGGTATCTATCCGATTGGTATAAAATCACCATCATGCATAGGAGGTTTAAAATATTAAAGATGAGAGGAACAAAGTGTTTGAGGACAACAATCCTAACTTTTCAATTTATCAGTGAATGTTTAGATATAATGGATCATTTGAGGGAAACACTTCCCATCTTATTTAACATCTTATGCTGTAATAATTGGGACGGTAAGGATTTGACATGATTTTCTTGCAAATTAGTCAAATCAAAATTCTTAGTATTTTTTTATTAAAGATTATTTATGGTGTCGAAAGAGAGAAGAAATGTTTTAGTAATTAATAAAAAAAATTAAAGAGCAAAAGTGAAATTCAGTTTCAGCTTTCAATATAGTTAGAGTTGTAGATAAATAGAAGGTTTATGTGCTTATAAAATAGACATCAAAGAGGATTAAGGCAAGGATGTCCATCTCCCCCTATATCTTTCTTTTATATGCCAATATTCTCTCTCTAGCATGACATTGAGGCAAAAGTGGCCAATCTAAGAATATTTGGATTGTGTTGCGTGAGACGTTATGTTCTTGCTAAGAATCATTATTTGAAACTTGTTCCTTGTGAGTTACATTCAGTTTGTTTAATTATACAAGTTGTGTTGTGTAGGACTAAGAAGTATGCGTCTTATATGATGATAACACTACAATCCTTGATTTTGAAATTTTGTCAAAAGGATTTTCATAAAACGTTTACCTTTGAAAAGAAACCAACATTGGAATGCCTATGTTTGTGAAAGAAGGGATTTGTGATAAAAATTCATCCTTTCAATGAAAAGTGAATCTTCTTGAAACTGCTTTGTGTTTAAAGAGGAGGAGATTTTCGTTACTATAATGTTTTTGAAAAGGAAGTTCTAAATTGTGTAAGTCGTTAGGCATGGTTAGTGGAATACCGAAATATTCAAGTTTTGAATGGAATTTAATTCAAAAGGTTAAAACCAGTTTGAGATACATTGGGTATTAAGAGAAATTTATATAACATGGTCGGTTATATTAGAAAAGGACCTTTCTTTATGAAGTATGCATAGTATGAACTTTATGTACATTATATGAGCAGCATGAAAACCAAGTATGAATTTCCCTAATCTGATTGTGTGTGTATGCATGTATGATGATGTGAGCATCTAGGCTATTTCGTATTCATGTGTGAAAGACTCTATTCTGGTGTTTTAAAATTATGGGGTAGTTTAGAAATGGTTTAGGCTTACAATAATAGGAAGTGTTGTTACTGTGTCGGTCACGTGTCCAGATAGTAGGTCATGACAAAATTGGTATCAGAGCTAAGTTAATTAGGTCTCCTATAGACTATAGAGTGAGGTGTCTTTCATGGGACTTCTCCTATTGTCGTGAACTACGACACGATTGTCACGACCCATATCTGGATACATGACCGGCACAGACAGTGTCTTAGCCTACACCACCATAAGCCTAACTTCCCTTAACCCATTATCTTTTGTTACCTAGTTTATTCTCATCTTTAAACAATATAACTTAATTTTCCATACATGTGGCTATCAAAAAGAAGATAACATTTCTTACTTAACTATAAACAAAAATACAAGAAACATAGCCTTACAATTTCACGTACACCTTTCCAAGAGTTCTTACTCATAATTACATACAGGATGATTTAATTTCACAATGTACCATAGCCTACTCAATTACAGAGCCTTTCTAGAAGAACTACAGGAGACTGGAGTCTGCTTGGTCTCTCTATCTGAACTGAACCCTGTAGTACTATCTATAGGCTGTACTGATGTGTCCTTTACAGGTCTACTAAGATGAACACCCTTTATGTCATTACCATGCCTACATCTCTTTGCTTCATTATCCTCTTTCCATTCTCCCATTTCCAACATCCTTACGGCGTCTACCGCCATGATATAGGATGAGAAAGTTCCCATCAGAGGAGATATCACTTGGTAGTAGGGCTGACGGAGCCCTAAAATGATATGTCTAATCCAATGCCTCTTGTTTAGCACAAGGTGAGGTGCATACTGTGCATGGCCAACAAATGCTGCATTATATTCATCAATAGTCATGTTGAAGAGTTGACTCAATTGCTCAAATTCATGTTCCAGATCTATCTGAATACTTTTGGGAAGGAAACACTGTAAGAAGGCTTGACTGAATTCCTCCTAAGTAACTAGGGGGTATCCCTCATGGCATTGTTGCCACCCAGGTGGTATACTAGTCATTGGCTAAACTTTTCAGCTGAAAGGATGCCAATTCTACCATATGGTTGTCGTCACAGTTCAACACAGCCTAAATTCTCTTCATCTATCCCAAAAACTCTTGGGGATCCACTTGACCATCCATACCATAATACTTAGGTGGCTGGAGTTGCAAAAATTTTGCAAGCTCCTTAGGGCACACCTTCCAAAAGAGAATGAACTGGCTGGGTCTCAAGCATAGGAGGTAGTGTTGGGGCAAGGTTGGAGAAAGTACCTGCACCATCATTTTGTCTCATAAACATGGCCCCCATGGCCTCAATTATGTTACGTATACCTAAAAGAAAGGCCATCACTGTGGCATTATTGGGTTGAGAGGGTGCCTTTTGTTGTTTAAGAGGCATCTTGAATCTTCACAAAACAAATGTAGATTTCTGAGTTACTCACAGACTCTCACGTACTTTAAAGGAAACAAACTCACAAGGAAAAGGAAATACATCTTAAAGGACCTTTGTGGAGCTGTCTCTCTATAGTTGTGCTCGATTTCACAACGATAGAGGAGGACTCACTAAGGTTACCTTGTTTTGTAATCAATAAGAGACCTAATCCCATAGCTCTAATATCACCTTTGTCATGACCCCTATCCGGGTACATGATTGGCATAGATGGTGTCTTAGCCTACACTGCTACAAGCCTAACTTCCTTTAACCCATCATCTTTCATTACCTAATTTAGTCTTATCTTTAAACAATATAACTTAATTTTCCATACATGTGGCTATCAAAAAGAAGATAACATTTCTTAATTAACCATAAATGAAAATATGAGAAACACAACCTTACAATTTCACGTGCACTTTTCCAAGAGTTCTTATTCAATTACATACAAGATGATTTAATATTACAGCGTAGCATAGCCTACCCAATTACAGAGCCTTTTCTAGAAATCCTTACATGTCTACATATGTAAATATTACCCCGAACAAAGGGGAGGTTCCTTGAGTGCTCGTGTATAAGAGACATAAGGTCTTTCGTACCCAAAATTGTGAGGAGGTGAGTCCAAATCACGAGACTTACCTAACAAAAACTCTATCTAACATATACAAATGACTATGCTATTAGCCCTAAGACACTTATGGCATAAGTTTTGATGATGACAAATATGTGAGAAATGTAGCATTAATGTATAAAAATTAATTATTATTTATGCTACAAGTATTTAAGCATGATTATGTTATTTAATGTGTAACATTTTATTCATGAATCATGCTACTTATTATGGATTGAACTAACCATTTGGTTTGTAAGAAAGATATTTTTCTATAAGTTGGTTCAAAACAAGAAGAGTGAGTACTGGATTAAAGAAAGAAGAATATCAACATCATGTCTCACTCAAGGACACAAAATGTAAGGACAAAGCTCTAAGAATTAAAGAACTAGAAGATTTAAAGTATTGGAAGCTTAGATACATCAAGATAGCCTATGTGCTTTTATTAGGTGTATTTTCAATAGGCTAGTAATCTTGTGCAATTTAATGATTTAGATATGCATCCATTGACTCAAGTATTTTGAACAAAAAGAGACTGAGATATGAAGTTTTACAAAAGTTTATTTTTGACCTTTGGTCACTATTTTTATCATATCTCCAAAATTGAAAATTATTTTTTTAAGATTCTTAATCTCATTTGATAGTGGACTCAAAGAGATTTTCAATGATATATTATTTATTCAAAATCGAGTCCAAATGAGAAAGATATGACCATTTAAAATAACATCTAAAAAACTAAAAGTTGACTTGACTGCACTCAAAAATCAATTTATTTTGACCTTCAATCATTGTTTTAATCATATCTCTTAAAAAGAAAATATTTTTGAGTGAAACTTGTCTTATTTGAAACTAGACTCCAAGAACTTCCCAATGATATATTATTTGTTTAAAACGAAGGTCCAATGAGAGAGTTATGATCTTTTAAAGAGAGCTTAAAGTTGCAAGTTAATAGGATTTTTGACAAAGACCAATCAGTTGATTGATAAACCTCGATTAGTCGACCGATAGCTCAGAAACACTGTATAACGGTCATATTTTTGTATCTAATGGATATATTGAGCTATCAGTTAATTGATAGCCTTTGGGCCTTTGACTGATGCCACCTAGAATGCATTTTTAAGTGTAGTAATGGCTATAAACAACTATATTTCAATGAAGCCCATATATATAACCCTAGATACACTTTTTTATGTTAGAACAAATTACTACAATGTGATATTAACTTGTTCTATCATCTTTGAGAGAAAGAAAAGTATTCTTGAGCTAAATCTTGCATATTCTCTATCAGTTGAGTTATTAGAGCTTCATTTGTATTCATCTACTCTTTAGATAGAGTTTCTGTGTATTTTTTATTTTGATCAACACAACTCTTATTCGAAGTTGTGGTTTGCAAGTACTGGTGTTGAAAGAACTTGCATTAGGTTGTGTAGGAGCTCGGATTCATAAATTCTTCGTTGTGGTTTTACAAATATCGGGATCGAATTTGTGAGGTCAGAAAGTACTATCCGGTTACAATCTTGTAGTAGTTTCAACAAGTACCTAGATCGAATTTGCAAGCACCAACTGTTTAGAAGCATGGTAGTGAAATACTCAAGTGGTTTGCTTGAGGACTAGATATAGGCTTGGTTTAGTCGAACCAATATAAATTGTCGGTGTCAATCTTCTTCTCTCTTACTCTTTAATTTGTGCACATTTATATTTGCTCTTTTATATCTTGCACTCTTTAAATATTCATCTTGATAGCATATTGATTTTCTAAATTGAATTATTATCCTTAGCATTGTACAATTTCAAAATATTATTTTAACTTCCACTAAAATTTTGTGAAAAATTTATAAAACCCAATTCACATTCTCTTGGGATCCAACTATTCCTTTCATATGCATGCCAGTACTTATAACTAGTACATAAATGCATGAGCGTTATGTAACCTCAAGTAACAAGCATAGAATAGTTTAATTCATTATTCAAAACCATAATATCGTGAATTTACATTTTATAACAGACTATACTCATGAAGCTTACACATCCATAAACATAAGGCAGAGACGACATTCAATAACACAATATATCTCACATGAATATGACGCACACATCATGGTCGTAACAATGCATTCATGATAGCACATCAATACATAAGCATTCACAAGTCTTTCTTCCTCTCCCCTACCTCCTCATTACATTATACTCGCCTTATTGCCTCTCAAGCCCCCCATTATGTACATCTACATATGGGGCACATATTTACATAAAGAATTCTTGGCTCTCATTAGCCATACATGGTCTTTCACATCCTTATTCCCTTTCATGTAGCGAACCACGAATTTTACATGCACGGTGCCCTTTGACAATGTGCACATCAACATATATCCTTTCGGCACAAATCCATCCCAAACATTTCTCTCTTGATTGCTACATTTGTTATGAGGGTTTCTTTATTTCAAAAACATCTATACACATACTAAGGGTTGCCTCAACCCCTTAGCATGCATTAGAGTCCTAAAAAATTTTTAAAATTCATAAACCATAGGAAAGTACTTGAGAATGTGCTCCTTGGGCAATCAAAAGAGGAATGTGGAAACTCTATATGTTAGCCCTAAGGCCATGTACTTGCCCGAAGGCCACTTACACGGTCACAAGCACAAACAAGGTTTCACACCACATTAATATTCAAATCATTCATACAAAGTGTGACACACGTCCATGACCGTAATCCCTTGCAAGAGACTATCTACATATCTCTCATCCATATATATGACTACGCGTGTCGCTCATAAGACCTCATTTCACACTAACCACCATTATTATCACAGTTGATTTACAAAATATTATTTGCTATAGAATGCAAAAATTTAACAATAATGCAATTTACACTTATGCTACTCAACAGTGTTAACATCCATAAGCAATTATACATGATTAAAGCTATCAAAATATCACTTTTAGAGTGGGTCAGGCTTTATAAAAAGAGGCCTGTTTTTCATCGGGTTTTTTAAGCTTGACCCGCATATCCACAGTTTACCCACCAACCCTCTGATTTTTTATTTTTTATTTTTTGTAATTTTTATTTTTGACAGTACCCATAGTCCCTCACCCTCACCTCACAGCAATTGATGCACCCTTCCTCAATCCCTACTCTTATTGTCCCCGTCTATCACCCAGCTGCTACTTGCTTTAGCCTCCTGCCTCCCTTCGCGACACGTCGACACCCACAGGTCACAGCCACAAACAGCAACAACCGTCCCCCAATCTCATGCCCTCCTCATCGTCCACTGATCCTTATCATCAATTTTTGATTTATAGATTACAATCACCACTCCGATGACCACACTCACATCCGTAGCAAAAGGCCAGAACCAGAAGTCAATGACCACACTCGCATCGCACTGATAAAAAAAGCTCCACTCTAGTCTAGAACTTAGAAGCAACTCGCATTGCACAGTAGTACTATAGTCCTTAGGCATTCGGGCCTGCAAATGAAGAAGAAGTATTTAGATCTAGAAGAAGAAGGATTTAAAGATGAAGGAAGAAGAAGAAGATCCGAAGATGAAGACCAGAAGATTTAATATTTGACAATTTTTTTGATTTTTTTGTAAAAAATAATTAAAAAAAAGTAGGCTGGCCTGTTTAGCCCACAGCCTACTAAAATGAGGGTCAAGTTTTTAGAATGATGGCCCGTTTTAAAAAGTGGGCCAACCTGGCCCACTTTGACAGCTGTTGTAATACCCCAGGTATTACGAGGTAAGTAAGGGGTTAATGTTGTATACGTGAAAATTTTTTCGCGATTAAATGAATATTTAAGTGAGGAGTTTGGATAGTGAGAAAAAGTGACTAAATGAAAAGAAAGGAAAATAATGAGAAATACCGTGTTCTTGGCACAAGTAAGGATCCTTAAGGAGGTAGAGCTGGGTGAGGCTAAGTTGTGAAGCCGACGCCGCAAGGAAAGTGGGAATGGAGCCATAGTAGTATGTGGACTTGTGAAAGGGACCAAAGTGAGCAAAATATAAAATTTTAGTGTTTAAACAAATTTTGGTGAAAATGTGGTATGTTTTATTGAGCAGTGGTTTCAGTGCCCTACTGGTTATTTTAAAGGGAATTTCTAAAATTTCATCAAGGTCCTCATTTGAGTTTGCCACATTAGAGGAACTAAATTAAAATTTTAGAAAGAGGAAGAGTGGGACCCACCAGCAATTTAACACACCCATCAGCCCCACATATGCACTCACCGTCCCATTTGCTCTCTCACACCCTCTCTTTCATGTTTTTTTCTCTTTCCCTTGCTCCTCCTTCTTCCTCACGGCTTGGGAGCTTGAAGATGGCCTCCACGCCTTTTTGGCGAGACTCTAGCCATTGGGAACTCTCCGTCATGGTTGACGAGGTAAGGCATTCTTCCTCTTTTCTTCTTCTTTTCCTCAAAGTAAACCCTAAGAAAGTATGTAAGGAGGGAACCATGAAATTAGTGTTGGATTTTAATTGGGATTGTTGTTTTATGCTTTTAACTGAAAGTAGAACTTAAAAATTGGAGGAAAATATGGTTGAATGCAATTGTAGAGAAAGAACAAGATTTGGGAATTTCATGAGAAGCCATAGATGAATCTTGAGTAAAATGGCTTCAAGCTTGAATTTAATTCTTGTTTGATGTTAAAATTATCTTTGGAGGTTGTTTTTAAGTGTTTTGGAACCCAACCCAAGTGACCAAAGCAAAGGAATTGGGCTAAGGTTTGATATAGATGATTTTTGGGGCTTTTAGGGTGGCTCTCGGCCATGGCCGATGCCCTGGCCTGGGCTGGCTAGTGGCTAAGAGGCTTCCATGGGTTGCTATGGGGTACCCTGGCCAAGTCTGGGCAGCCTTATATTTTTTTATTTTTTTTCCTTGTGTTTTTCAATTGTAAGCTTGCATCTTCTATTGCTCCTTTTCCTCTATCCTAACAACATCTAAACCTCCATGAATTCAAGGATGAATTTTAGGAATGCTTCTTTTATTAACACGAGATGATGTATAGGCCTCAATGATCATGAAAGGAGCAATTCTTTGGCTTGCAAACTTCCCAACTTAAGCTTGGAGATGAGGTAAGTAGTTAATCCTACTCTTGACTAAGATTAAATTGTGAATGCTACTTGAATCAACACTTGTAATGTTGTGAGTCCTTTTTTAAAAACTGAAATTCTTACTTTGAGAATTTCTTAAAGCTAGGGGAAACATAAAATTAGAAAATGGAGAAGGCTCAAATATAAGGAATTGTGTATGTATGAGTTAGTAGTGTAATCTAAGTATATTTATATATGTATATGCTCGTATGATTTGATATTAAAAATGTTTATTCTTTGATTGGTTATACGAAATGATAATTTTTCATCTTGTTATTTTATTGGAAACATTTGAGAAGTTATTTCATATTTGATGTGACGGTATGACCTTGTTTACAAAAATCTGAAATGATGATGACTAAATTATGTTATGCAGCCTTTATAATAATTCAAGGTTAAATTACAATCCTTTTGGAAATGACTTTGTACAGTTTTGCTTTCAAGAATGTAATGTTAGGAATGATTTTGATTTGAGAAGGTTTCTTTTCTAACTCCATACATGATGTAGAATTTTTCCATCTCCTTCCACTCTTTTAAGGTAATGAGAAGTTGTTGATCACTTGAATTATTCGTATTAAGATGCAATGATTTTATTTAATGGTTGATGACTACTGTTGCAAGTATGGGTATGAAGTTATACTTAAAAGCTATTCTTATAAAGGGTTTGGTCATGCTAGAACCCCTTAATATAAAATAAATAAAGAAAATTTATGAACTTCCATCCCCATAATCACTATATTTATTGTTGCCTTGATAAGTAGGGAGTTTATAATAAGATGAATTGTGGGGATTGTAACCTTAGATGATTAATGTAATACTTGAGTATAAATCAGCATGTGTGTGATGGTTCTGAATATCAATGTAATTGTGATCGATGTGAAGATTGAGATGGTTCTGTCTTGATTGAATTATATGATACATGTGGTTTGACATTGAAATTGTGTCGAGTATTGCAAAGTCGCAATGATATGTAGTGTAATGGTTGCCATGTTTGTATATGTGTTCCATGTGAGTATGCTATGAAATAGAGGATAAGGAAGGACTGATAATCATTGCTCCTAGTTTCATGTTGCCATAAGTACAAAAGAGGACATGGAAAGTCCCGTGCTATCACGGTCATGATTTTTTAGGGTCGATTAGTCAGAAAGGATTGACAATCATTGCTCCTAGTCTCATGTTGCCATAAGCACAAAAGAGTACATGGAAAGTCTCGTGTTATCATGGTCATGAGTTACTTGGGGTTGATTGGTCATAAATGATTTAACAATCGTAGCTCCTAATCTCATGTTGCCGTAAGCATAAAAGGGGACAAGGAAAGTCTCGTGCTATCATGATCATGAGTTGCTTGGGGTCGGTTGATTAAAAATGATTGGTGATCATTGCTCCTAGTCTCGTGCTACCATAAGCACAAATAACGACATCAGAAGTCCTATGCTTTGTGGTCATAAGTTACTTAGGGTCGATTGGTCTTTCGGACGGATGTTGGGCCCTCAAGTATGTGCGATATCTATGAAACCCATGATGGGAACTTGCATGCATGATTGCTTGTGGTTTTTCTTACTGTTATTGTGTGACATGTGATAGAGAATATGATTCTTATACAGTGTGAGAGTTTCCTGATGTTTTGAGGAAATGAATAATTAATGTTGAATTATGTTGACTTCAATTGCATGATACCTTACCATATTTTTGTTTGCACGTATACTCGGCTATGTTTATGATGTAAATAGATGTATTTGTACGTAATGAGGGCCTCGATTGAGTGAGTCTCCTGAGTGACTCGATGGACTGTGCAAGTATGTTTTCTTACATTAGATATAGCTACGTATACACTTGATTGGTAGAGAAATTATATTTATTACCATAAGCTAAAGATAGCCCATCATATAGGATATGTGGAGTAATAATATGCCATCACCTAAGTGTACGTAATAGCATTTTTATATGTTTACAAAAACTGCAGGTGTCCCCATTACCTTGGCATTTGAGTTCAAGTACGTAAGGTACATATACTCTTGTGTGATACCAAGTAAATATATGTGCTCATGGCTTAGATGATTATACCATGTATTTGAAGGGTTCTTGTTAAGGAGACAAATGATCATGAGAGTTAGCGTGCTAGTGCTTGAAATTGATAATTCACGGATGTATGTAAAAGGAACTAATGTGAACAATACATTATGGTTAAACATATAAGTTTGTATATCCACGTTCCTTCTAGTAGGATTATCTATTTATTGGATTACTCAGACTTACTTCTATGGTTTCCACCTTTCAGATGTAGTCTAGCAAAGGAGCACCCCCTTTCAAGGGACGGCAGGTTCGGTGCGACCCCAATCTTGGTGAGTTCTTAGCCTTGGGTTATGTCAATATAGTATGCTTTGTAGTTACATAGGTCATCTAGGTTCTGTAGCAATTATGTCCATTGTGTTATATATGACTTATATGTTAGAGAATTAGGAATGTTGTAGCTTTTCCACATTTACACACGATAGCATTTAATTAAATTACATGCATGTGGGGTTTCATATGTGTTCATACACGTTGCCATAGTGAAACATTTCACACACATAATGAATAATGCTAGAAAATTAATCTTAAATAGAATAATCAACCAAGGCAAAGTACAAATCCCCTCACTTTTGGTCCTAGCTATGCTTATCTACCTTGGCTAGTCTCAAGTAATGTGTAAGGTATATTAAAAAATCCATCCCTATGAGAAAATCATGTAAAAACATGTCAAAATCATAAGATAGGGAAATATTTGCCACTAATTCTAACCTTTGGTCACTCTTTCAGTCATATCCCCTAGATGGTAAAGTATTTTCAAATGAAACTTATCTCATTTGAAATTAGACTCAAAGATCTCTCCAAAGATATATAATTTGCTAAAAAACATAGTTCAAATAAAAAAGTTATGGCCATTTGAAATAGACTAGAAGACTACTGGAGCTCTCAGCCACTTGTTTGCCTAGGCTGGCAGTGTAGGTAGCTTCTCTGTCACCCGCATTCCTAGGAGGCCATTGCTCACCTAGGTGGGAAAACAAGCATAATTCTTGCTCTGTTCTTATGTTTTTAGTACCCAATGTCCCTTAATCAATCCCTAACCTCTGAAATTTCTTCCAACTCATTTTTATCAATAAGAATACGTCTCATCCACCCTAAGAACTCATCACAATCCATTAAAAACCACCCCTAGTTTTTTTTTCAACTCAAGAACCCTAAAAGCCCCAATTTTCAAACTACACATATGTCGACCCCAAATCTAAAGTTTTTCCATCAATTTCCTCAAATTTCAAGTTCCAAAAGACTCAAACCACATATAGGAAGGTAAAGGATCAAGACCCAATCATTTATTCCATGAATTTCTCAATAATCTTACCTAGGGTTTTGGTTGAGCAAAAATCCAAGAAAGTTTGGAGAAATTTTGAATACTTACCTCAAACCCATGATTTTTCGATGAAGAATGATAGAAATGGTTGGATCCCAATAGTGGGTGAATTGGGTTTTATAAAATTTTCACACAACTTTATTGGAATTTAAAATGATTTTTTAAAATTAGCCAAACTAAAACAATAAATTCAATTTAGAAAATCAAAGTGCTATCAAGATGAATAATTATAAAGAGTAATGAATTAAAGAGCAATGAATTAAAGAGCAAATAAATGCAGCAAGTAAAAGAGTAAGGGATAAGAGAAATGACATAAGATATTTATACTGGTTTGGCTAATTTCAAGCCTACATCCAGTCCTCAAGCAAACCACTTGAGTATTTTACTAACAAGCTTGTAATTAGTTGGTGCTTGCAAACCACAACAAGTTCGAACTGGGTACATGTTGAAATTACTACAAAGAATTTCAGAAACTGGGCTTCTTAACTACCCAACCTAGTGATACACTCAATTACTCTTCTAAGGAATTTTAGCCACCTTAGAAATACACTCAGAAGGATAATAGATGAAGTAAACATAGATATACTATCTTCAAGGAGTAGATATTACAAATGAAGCTCACTTAAGAGTAAATAATTCGCAAGATAATTTGGTAGAGTAATAGTAGGAATTATAAGCCTCTTCCTCTTAGTTTCAAATTGGGTATATGTCATATTTATAGTCTAAGTCGAAATATAGCCGTTGGAGATGTTTACAAAAGATATCAACTGATTTTTATAAGAACTAGTCGTTATTGCTTTTGTTAGGCTGCTGGTAGTCAACTAATGGAACCACGACAGTTGACTACTACACTTTAATGAGGTGCCAGTCGACTGATAGACCTCTATCAGTTGACTGATGACTCTTTATCTCTAAATTGAAATTGTTCCATAATTGATCAGTTGACTAATACAATTGGATTAGTCAACTAATGGATACTGAAGGTCAATTTTGATTTTTAGACAACGACCAATTAGTCAACTTTTCGGTGCCAATTAGCTGACCGATAGGAAATTGATCCTTAGCTGAAATTCAACTAGAGAGTGATCAGTCGACTGTTACTGTCACGCCTCAAATCTGAATTCGTGACTAGCGCAAACAATGTGTTACAACACTGCCACAAGCCTAAATTTCTCCTATTAATCCTAGGTGGTCTAACTGATTACAAAGTACACTAGAGAAATAACTTAAAATAAATTACCTTGCCTCGAATAATAGGGAGGTATCCTCAAACTATAAGCCCTCGATCTGACCATCCTGCTATACTTGCAACTGTGAGGGGATGAGTCTAAACCATGAACTCACCAATGTTAGCCTTATTCTACACAGATATATAGAAAATATATATATATATACTCTCACTTGGGAATTTATCCCGCATGATACTAAGTTGCCCGAAGGCATGCATATAGTATCACGTCCTGTCATATTTTCCCCCAAATACACGCATACACACCCCACATTAAATGTATGGATCCTTTCAAAAGGATCCATGCTTCCAATGCATGTAATCTTACTCAAGGGTCATCACTCCCATACTACATCTTAAGAGCTTAATCAACGTAGGTTTACGTTTCCACGAATTATCACTAAAAAAATTCCTATTATGTGTCCGGCGTCTTGGGTCAAATCTATAACCATAACATATGTATGATCTCTTAGATTATGTCCACAACCGTAACATGTATCCCACCCACAAAGTAGTACAAACAACCACACACACAATACATTATGCAAATGATGATATGCAAATGAAAATATGCAATGTTTACCCCGCACTTACCACATTAAAGACCAACCCTTAATGGGTTTATTTCAGAAGTCTACCCCTCTATTTCCAAGACATACAGAAGACTAACCCTCTATTTCCCTCTCATAATATGAATATGCAGATAATGATATGTAATTCTTTCATATGATGCAATATCCCATACACAACAACCAACAACCAATCCACACAATAACCCCAAATAACCCCCACTACATACCTCACACATAATACATTTAACAATTAAATATATATATATATATATATATATATATATAATAATTTAGGAAAATAAATCTTAAATATAAATATACATACATATATGTGTATATCCGTATATAGGAGAGTTAGATCCCCTATCTGCATTATACGCTCTCTCAGCTTCTACCTTGCGCTTCGACCATCCCTATCAAGTAACTATGCAAAAATTATCAAGGTTACAAATAGAGAAATTCCCTATTACGAATCCCAACCGTTACTCAATTCTTTAGTAATAACTCTTAAAGGGTAATGAATTTCTAAAATGAAACTTGTATCATTGGAAACTAAACTCAAAGAGCTTTTCAACAATATAAATCTTGCTAAAAACAGAATTCGGATGAAAAAGTTATGACCATTGGAAATGGACCAAAAAAGCAGCCCAACATCAACACACTTGGCGCCTAGGCGCCACATACACTTGGTGTCTAAGGCGCCACACCTGATGCCTGGGGTGCCATGGCTTGCTCTTCCCTATGAAGTGTGGCACTTGGGGCACTACACCTGGTGCCTGAGGCGTCACGATTCTGACTTCGTGATTTAACCTCAGTTTTGGGTTAGATCTGGCCAGATCTTCACTGTTTTTCATGATTTCTTCCATGGGTTCTCATCCTTGGTGTCTAAGGAGCATTTAGACACCAAAAACCCTAATTTTAACTAAGAAATGAAGCCAAAATCTCAATTTTTTCCCAAATACCCTTAAAACTAGAAAATAGGAAAAAGTTCGAGAAATTGAAATTCCTACATTGATTCTTTGTTTTTCCTACGTTGCTCGGCTGCTAGAGGCTCATCCTATCGCCCGAGAACCACTTCCCAAAGCTCAATTGATAGATTTGAGTGGAGAGAGAGTAGAGAGAAAGACGAGAGAAATAGATAGAGAGGGTGAAAAGAGAGGAAGAAAAGAGAAAATGAGGAAAAAGGGATGGGGCCACCCATATATATTCACCCATAGTGAAATTATTACTTTTCCCTCTTGTTGACCCTTGGTCAAGACTGATAAGAGCAAATTCGTAATATTCCACCTCGGGTGTTTTTAAATCCTAGGTGCCCCATAGTTTTCCTTATTTCAGTTTAGTCCCTCCTTGCATTCAACCAGTCTCCTAACTCCTTCAATGCCCTTGGTGCCATTAATACACTTTTCGACTTTCTATCACTCAATATTCCACAACCTTGACACTTCTAAAACTCATATTTTCCCTTCCTACACAACAAAAAAATTTCCTCTACCAGAATTATTCCATAAAATTAGTTTTAAATAATACCCGAAAATCATGGGTATTACAGTTACGAGTACATCAGTCAAATGATACCTCCTGATTATGACTTTTCAAAAACTTTACATCTTCTAAGGGTTAATAAGCTATTTCCACCATTTTTCAACTAAAATAAGGTTTTAGAAATATTTTCAATAAGTTCATAAAACCTTTTCAATAAAAACATTTTCCAACAGATGAGGTTTTAAAGATATTTTCAATTAAGCTCATCAAATACTTTACATGAAATCTAAGACTCAAGACACTCAAATCTATTTACTCTTATATTACTCTTTGTCTTGGTACCTTGGCTTGATTCATGTATCTTCATATTCATGTTATTTTTTTGAGTAGAGCATGATGTTGTTTTTCCTTTTCTATAATCTAATGCTCACCCTTCTTGTTTTTAACCAACCTATAAAATATATTTTACTTGCAAACCAAATGGTTAGTTCAATTCATAATAAATAGCATGATTCATATATAAATTATTTCATTCCAAATAATATGATCATGTTTAAAATACTTGTAGCATATATGATCATTTATCTTAATATATCAATGCTACATTTCACACATATTTTTCATTATCAAAACTTATATCATAAAGCCTTAGGGCTAACAAAGAATGGTTAATCCACGCCAAAGCCTTGGGGAAACAGAGAGCTTTGAAATAATTTGGGTGGAGTGAAGATGAGAGGTGAGAATGGGAGAGCTTTGGGCGTGAGGAATAGGGAGCATGAGAGAGAGATGAAGAATGATGATGTGAGGCGTGAAGGGCATGAGTATATACTTCTAAGGAAAAATTGCAAAAAATTCCCTTAGTCAACCCAATTGGTCAAATTCCAATTGAAGGCCAAATCATAATTTCCCCGACATTGTATATCCTTTACATGCTCGAGACACCTCATGCCCCCATCATTGTCCTTCATCTTTATCACATGGAATTTCCCAAATTTCAAATTATCCCCTTCTTTTCATGAAAAGGCACCACATAACAATTTTATTTCAATTTAGTCTCTACATGGACTTATTATTTCTTTAGCTCCCCTTATGCCACACATACTCCCTCACCCAATTGCCACTCATCGAATTTCACATGATACCACACCCCTTCATGCCATTTTCCTTCCATCAAAATGGAAACAAAAAACCCGTATATTTTTTCATACACACTACTATTTTAACCACAGTAATACTCAAGAGACTCAGGTGTTACAATTGTGCTGTGAATGATTGCAGCATGAGATTGTATTGATTGTATTGAAAGGTACGTTTTTATAGCTCATCTTGCTAATGTAAAATACTTGTGTGGTAATGATGTGATGATGTGATTGTGGTTGGCTATCCTATGGGAACATTGACCCATGTGGATGAGGTTCCTGGATGATTAGTCCATGGGAATGTAGACCCATGTGATGAAGCTCTTGAGTGATGAATTTGTGGATATGTAGAAGGTGGAACTCTTGAGTGATGAACCTATGGGAATATAAACCCATGTGGTGTGAAATATCGAATCTTGACCCCTAGAACATAGACCCATGTGGCATAAAGATATTGATGGATTATCCTGTGAGAATGTAGACTCATGTGGAACAAGGATCCCAATTGATTTGTTTGTGGGAACGTAGACTCATACGATAGAGTTCTTGAGTGATGAATCCGTGGGAACATAGACCTATTTGAGGTGAAGATCATGTTTGGTAAAATCTTGGATGAGTTTGTTGGATTATGGCTTGGGTTGTGATCAATATGAATGTTGTGCATGGTATGAAATTGCCCAATGAGGTATGGGTACCAAATGTGCTAGTGTGGTATATGTTTGAGTGAGGGTGTCATGACCCATGGGGTCCATGGATATGGAAATAGGGTGATGAGTACCTGGCTTGACTATTCTGTCATGACCTGTAGGGCCACATGTATGCTTGTATACTCATCCATACATATATGTATGTGTTTAAATGGGATTTTTCCTTGGCTTCTTTGTGTGCTTTACCAATATTCATGCATGTTGCAGATGCTGATGCCTATTACTTAATGTGTTTCGCATGCGCTTATGTAGTGTTATTTACTTACTAAGTTTTCCAAAGTCACACTTTCTATTGTTAACATTTTCAGATCTTATAGAAGGAGATGAGGAGGATTCGTTAGAGGAGTAGTGGACTCTCCACAACTACCCTTCCCACCTTTGGGTCAGTATATGGGTTTCGGTCTGGAACGTTTGTGGTTGTATAGGTCACCTAGGTCTTGGGGTTGGTTGTATACTTGTTGTAAGATGTTATATGATAAGTACTGTGTTGATGATAAATCATTTGTTCACGATGTTAAACAAATTTTCAAGTGAATGCATGAAAGGTTTTATTTTCATAAATGAAATGTACTTTATTCCTTTTACTCATAATCATGATTTAAGATGTAATTGCATATGGTTAAATTTAGGCTTATGGGTTTTGGGAGGGTTTATCCTTGGATTCCGTTCTAGCCACGTGCTTGGGTTTTAGGACGTGACAAAAGCAATGCAGTAAAAAGTTCTCAAGTGGCTCACCGAAGGCTTCCTTCTTGACCAAGCCTCATATGAAGTTTGGTCAAGAACAACCTTTGTAGGTGATAAATTCAACAATTATATAGTTGTAGCGACTACTTCTCCCCAAAATTGATTGGGAAGATTTATGGCTTGTAACATGCTCCTTGCCATCGCAACTACTGTGCGGTTCAGCCACTTCATTCTATTCTGGTGTCTATGGTGATATTAACTCCCTTTGTATGCCTTGTTCTTCACAAAAAAGATTAAAATCATGTGATACAAACTCACTTCCTTTGTCAATCCATAATACCCTCACATCTTTTCCACTTTGTTTTTCAACAAGTGCCTTGAGTTTCTTGAAGATCTCAAAAGTTTTAGACTTTGATTGCAGAAAATAAATCCAAGTCATATGGATACAATCATAAGTTAATAACAGGAAATACCAACTTCCACCAAAAGTTCAGTTTTCGTAGGACTACACAAGTCGGCCTGTATAAGCTCAAGACAATTAGATGCTCTCCAAGAATTTCCTGTTGGAAATGTTTTTCTACTTTGTTTCCCGTAAATGCATGCTTCACAAAAAATTAATGATTCAATTTTAGGAGCCCATATACCATTTCTTTTTGACACAATAACTTCAACCCTTTTCACATTCACGTGTCCATATCTTAAATGCCACAATTGTGATTCATATTTCTGTGTGACAGCATGAAGACAATTATCAATGCTAGAAACATCCAGTGGAAAAAGTTTATTTTTTGCTATGTATAATTCAATTAATACTTGATTTGATTTTTTATCTTTAATCACACATGAAGTGATATCAAATAAGATAGAAAATCTAGTACCATTAACTGCCCCACACTTAACAGATTTTGTGATAAACTAGGAACAAAAAGGGCATTATGGAGGAGTTTTACATTACCACAACCACTGTTGATTGCCACAACTCCTTTGCCTTCAACTTGCATTTGCTTGTCATCACCTAGTCTCACCTTGATTTTGTAAGATTCATCAAGTTCTTCAAACAACGATTTCAGCCCTGACATGTGGTTAGAACAGCTGTTGTCCAAGAACCAAATCTGTTAGAATCTTGTGTGTCCTCTTGCTTGACCATAAACAACCTAAACTCCACCTCATCTTCTTTTTCTACTTCTTCTGCACAATTAGCTTGTTTTTTCTCTTTCTCAACAATTTGCTTTTACACGGCCACAACGTTTGCAATAATGACATTGGATAGACTATCTTTGTCCTCGTCCTCGTCCTCGACCACCTCTACCACGACCTCTATTTGCTCAGATAAGTTTACTAAATTGCTGTTCGTAGCCATGAATCTGCTTCAAATGAATTACGCTCAACTCCTTCAAATCTGACTCTGATATCACAATGATGGAAACAACATTTATAATAACTAAAAACAGAGTGCACGAGAGGAAGAAAACATAAATTTACTAAACATGAAAACTATTATGCATCACTCATCAGATGGACTATGCGAGCCAACTAGCCTATTTTTTTAGAAAAAATATCTAACAAATGTGACTCAACCAAAAAAAAAAGACGAACTAACAGATGAATAACTACTAAATAAGAATAAAATCATAAGAGCTGATAGTTTTTAAAAGGAATTTTAAATTTAAAAATTAATCCTTATTTTAATTCATAACTAGAGTTTATTGTATTAACTTTTATACGTAAAAATAATTTTTATATTTAAAATTTAGTCGAAAGTAATTTATAAAATTTATTTGTAAATTGTTAAAAAATTTATATTTGAACTGGAGAGTTATTGTGTAGTGAAGAATTATTTTAAGTGAGTGACATTGCGGGCAATGGATGCTAACATACTAAAAAAAATTAAAAAACATAACAAACTCGATAATATTTTCAAATTAAGCTTTTGAATGATCCTTCAGCACGTCTCCCAGAGCTTCTATCAATTCCTGTCTCGATTGCTATTCTCACACCTTCATCCTCGGAGAGAGACGCCTTCTCGCTGTTGATCGCTTCGCACGCCTTTGCCTTCTTCTTGCTGCGCAGGAGTAAGTCCGCTTCTGCCCTCGTCAATCGTTTGCCTTCATCAACGCAGTCGACGTTCGAACGAAAAAACCCTAGCACTAAATTCTGCTTTGAGGGGTTCCATTGAGTCCATTGCTTTAATGCGTACTGTTGGAAGTGAAATTGGGAGTGGAAAAATTGAACCCAGGAGGAATAGAAAATCTAAGGGACAGAAAAACTTGGAGCCTGTTCAAGTTCCAAAGGTTTCACCTTTTCACAATCACAATGAGAAGAAGGTTGGGGTCAGCTCACAGGGTCATGACTATGAGATTGAGTCTTTTCCTTTGCAGGGTACAACTGGAAACTTCAACAAAGATAAGCTGCAAGTGAATGGAAATGAAATTGAACCTGGTAATATTCAACCCAAGAAGATAGATGTACAGGAGCAGAGAAACAGTGCACATGTTGATGTTATAAAGGTGTCTCCTTATTTTCATCATAATAATTGTAAGTATAGGGTCGAATCACAGGGATATGGCTGTGATCATAATTCTATTTCTCTACCAGGTGCTACAAGAAACTCACTTGAAGATAATCTGCAAGAGAATGGAGATGAAATTGAAATTGAAAAGGTTAAATCCAAGAGGAGAGAAACAAAGGATCAGGAAAGTATAGCCCTTGTTGATGTTGGAAAGGTTCCCTCTTACTTTCAGAAGGGCATTGCGAAGGAGAATAATGTCAAATCACAGGGTCATGACTGTGATGTTATGTCCATTGCTCCTCCAGGTACCCGAAGAAACTTCATTAAAGATAATCTGCAAGAAGATGGAGATGAAATTGAAAGTGGAATTTTTAAATCCGTAAAGAGCAAATCCAAGGATCAGAAATATACAGCAGTTGTTCGTGTTAGAAAGGTTTCCCCTTACTTTCAGAAGGATAATGAGAAGGGAAGTGGAAAATTTAAATCCAGAAAGAAGAGCAAATCCAAGGATCAGAAATATACAGCAGTTGTTGATTTTAGAAAGGTTTCCCCTTACTTTCAGAAGGATAATGGGAAGGGAAGTGGAAATTTTAAATCCAGAAAGAAGAGAAAATTGAAGGATCAGAAATATACAGCAGTTAACGATATTAGAAAGGTTTCCCCTTACTTTCAGAAGGGTAATGAGAAGGTTAGTGTTAACTTAGAGGGTTCTGACGATGATATTACGTCCACAGTTCTGCCACATACTAAAGGAAATGATAATCTGCTAGAGAATAGAAAACAATTTGAAACTGTAAATGTTAAACCCATTGCTCTTCCAGGTACTAGTGTAAACTTTATTGAAGATAATCTACCAGAAAATGCAGATGAAATTGAAACTGAAAATAGTAAATCTGAAAAGAAGAGAAAAGCCAAGGATCAGAAATATAGACCACTTGATGAAATTAGAAAGGTTTCCCCTTACTTTCAGAAGGATAATGAGGAGGTTAATGTTGACTTAGAGGGTTATGATGGTGACATTAAGTCCATTTTTCTGCCAGTTGCTAAAGGAAATGATAATCTGGACCAGAATAGAAAAGAAATTGAAACTGTACATGTTAAAACAATGAAGAAGGGGAAAGCAATGGATCAGAAAAATCTAACACGTGATATTAGAAATGGTTCCCCAGACTTTCAGAATGGGAATAGGAAGATCAGTGTCGAAGCACTGGAAATTGAAAATATTACTGGAAAAGTTAAATCCAAAAAGAAGCAAAGAACAGAGATTCCACAAGCTATGGGTCATGTGGAAGTTCAAGCTATGGGTCATGTGGAAGTTCAAACTGTTTTCCCTTTCTTTCAGAATGACAATCAAAAGGTTGATCTGAAGCAACAGGCTCATGAAAGTGATATTGACTCCGTAGAGGATGAACTGCAAGAGAGTGGAAAGAAGATTGAAATGGTAACCATCAAATCCGAAAAGAAGATAAAAACTGAGAAACAGATAAATGGGCAACATGTTGATGTTCCAAAGATTTCTCCTCACTTCCATTGCCTAACAGGATCTGAAGAAGTGATTAAGGCCAAGATTGGGGCAAAAGGCTTGGAAAAACATTCTAGAACAGGTGTAAAATGTGGTTCTGCTTCTTTGAAGGTCTCCCCTTACTTTCAGAAGGTACCCAAAATAAAAGAAAATGCTGACAACTACTCACTGGAAAATGAGTTGAGTTGTAGGAAAAAGCCCAAGGTGATTAAAACTACCCTTTCAGCCTCTGAGAAGTGGGATGAGGCTTACAGAAGAAGAACTGCGGATAATACATGGACGCCTCCACGCTCTGAGTTCAATCTCCTTCAAGAAGATCATGCTCATGACCCTTGGAGGGTGTTGGTAATATGTATGCTCCTCAATCGCACTACTGGTTTGCAGGTATACATGTTTATCCTGCTACTAGCACTAGCAGTTAATTATCTAAAAGAAATGCTATTGGCTTTTCTGTCCTGCAAAAAGACATACAAATGGGTCATGATGCTGTGAAATAGTCAGAATTCTTCAATATTTTATACAGTGGCACTAATTAGATCAGATAACTTGATTCTTATACACAGGAATCTTAAATTTGATATAGTATCAGATAAATTCTTTTTTCCCTTGAAAAAGCATGTGGTCAGATTTTGGGCTCCACTTAATGTCTGGTCTAATTTT
The DNA here is from genome assembly GCA_037074585.1 of Biancaea sappan. NCBI lineage: Eukaryota > Viridiplantae > Streptophyta > Magnoliopsida > Fabales > Fabaceae > Biancaea > Biancaea sappan. Next base: position 45,115,614 of record CM073501.1, on the reverse strand, counting down.
TTTAAATGCTATCCATCCAGATGGTTTGATCTTTGAATGAGTCATCCTAGTTTAGACCCCTTCTAAGATGATTTTTGCTGTAGACCATCATATCGTTATTGTAATTTGAAATATTACATTTTAAAGCAAGTTTAGTATTTTGGTATTGAAATATTGATAGCATTTACGTATGCAGAGTGTCATTAGACATCTTGTGCGTTATATAACAATATAAGATGCTGATATTTATTTATTTATTGGAAGTGTTTAATTAGTTTTCTTTTTCTGTAAATTGTATGCTTGATTTTTGTGGCAGTTTTTCAGAGTCTTCTAGCTACTATTGAAAAGAAATATGTATGCAATATTTTCTAGAAAAAGGAATGTGTTGACAATGAATCTTTAGTGGGTAGTCAAAGTAGGCAAACATTTCACATTAATAATCTAAGAGTGCAGGGATATTTTCTATGGCCATTACCCTTCATATCCTCCAGTGTATACTTTTTCCATTTGGCAACCCTTCAGCCATCAAATTTGAAGCTTAACCTTATTATAATCTCATTTACTAAAGTTCCACAGCTACATTTATATGCTTATGGGGATCAAACCAAATGATGAAAATACAGAGGAAACCTCACAACAGCACCAAAGGATAAAAATATTGCAACAACAACAACAATAAGCCTTATCTCAGTAGGTGGGGTCGGCTACATGAATTGCACGGTGTATCGAGCTCTATCAATAACCAACTTTTTAGGTATTCTATTAGCTAAAAGATCTCGTACAATAACTTCTCTAAGTGTCTTTCTTGATTTTTCTCGATATTTTTTCACAGGACTTCATATTATCTGCTCAATTCTCCTTATTGGCGCTTCCAACTGTTTTCTTTGAACATGTCCAAACTACCTTAAACGATTTTTTATCATTTTCTACTCAATAGGTGTCACTCAAACTCTACGTCATATACAATCATTACGAATCATATCTTTTTTTGGATGATCACATATCCATCTCAACATTCTCATCTCTGCTATCTCAATTTTTTGTTCATGTTGTCCTTTCAGTGCTCAACATTCACACTCATATGAAATTTCCGATCTTATAGCAATGCAATAAAACTTCCTTTTAAGCTTGTAAGGTACTTTCCAATCACAAACAATTCCTGATGCTTTTTTTCATTTCAACCACCCAGCTTGTATCCTATGTGTAACATCTCCATTTATTTTCCCGTTATCTTGTATTACAGATCCCAAATACTTGAATTTTGACACTTGTGGTATAACCTGATCTCTAATTTTGACTTCCAACTCATTTCGAACTTGCTTCTTGTTAAACTTGCAGTGCATATATTCTGTCCTACCTCTGCTCAGACGGAAACCCTACGATTCCAAAATACGTCTCCATAACTCTAGTTTAGAGTTAATCTATTCCCTTGGCTTCGCCATGAGGACAATATCATCTTTAAAAAGCATGCATTTGTGGATTTCTTTTTAGATATGCTCCTTCAAGCGTCTAAAACCAGGTCAAACAAATAGGGCTCAAAATTGATCTTTAATGCAGACCAATCTTTATGGAAAAGTCTTTTATCTCCCTTCTAGACGTTTTCAGACTAGTTATTGCCCCTTCATACATATCTTTTATAGCTCTAATATATGCAACACGAACACCTTTCTTTATCAAGGCTTTCCAGAGCACTTTTCTTGGTACTTGATGGTAAGCTTTTAAGCTTTTTCCAAATTAATAAAAATTATATGCAAGTTTTTGTTTACTTCAGTACTTTTTCATCAATCCTCTTAGTAGATAAATAGCTTCCATAGTAGATCACCCTAGCATAAATTTAAATTGGTTTTCTGAAATACACGTCTCACTTCTTAAATTGCGTTCGATCACTCTTTCTCATAATTTCATTGTATGGCTCATAATTTTATTCCTTGATAGTTTTCAAAGTTATGGATGTCCCCTTTATTCTTGTATATAGGCATTAAAGTGTTTCTTCTCCATTTTTCAGAAATTTTCTTGAACCTTAAAATCTCGTTAAAAAGTTTAGTTAGCTAGATAGTATTATCCTCCCCTAATAAAAATACTAGCATAATGAAAATATAGTTGCTGAACCAAAGGAGGAATAGAAACAAGAAATAGTAAAGTATGCAGAGAGACAATAAACAATGCTAGGCTTTCGAGATGCTAGCAATCTCCTACCAAAACCACTCTAGAAGCCTTTCATACCTTTTCCTATTCTTCTTTCGCTCTTTATAAGCCTTCTTCAAAATAAAATTGCCTAGACGCATTCTTTCTAGTAACAACATGTGTCCCCTGTTCAAATCTGCCCAAACACCCAAAATGCTATGTATCAACTTCCCCATGCCCTTCCTTTCCTATACCTTCCTTCTTAGACCCTCTAGAATAATCTTTGAATATCAAGGCCCATCACATGCTTAACATATGTTATAACAGTGACTCTTGCAAACTTTTCTACTCAATGCAGCTTTTCTATTTGAGACTTAGCAACTTTATACACCATTTTTTATTTTATTGGCACTTATTTCTACTTCTGGTTTAGTTAGAAATTTTTTTCTTCCTCAACTTTTTAGGTTCTGGTATTTGTTATATTATATATGAGAGCAGTCTCTCCTTATTTAATTCAATGGTTTTAGTTGGACAAAGGAAGGTAGAACTTTGTGGTAATGCATGGTTAGCGCATATTTTTATGGCTGTTTCTTCGTTTCTAGATACTTTATGTGCTGGGATAAAGTTTGGAGGTTCTTTTTGGTGTTCAGCTAAGGGTTTCTTTAATATGGGTGTGCCTCTCTTAGATATGCAAAGGGATTGAGTTCCTTTGCTGAACACTTAAGTTTCTTGTTGGAGTTAATATGATGTTAATGAGTAGTGTGAATGCTAACTGTAAATAGGGCTATGATATCTCTGTATTTTAGTCTAATGTCTTCTCTTGCTTCAAGTCTCTAAATACAATGCTTCACGTAGGTCAGAATTCACTGACTACATTTCTCAAATGGCTTTCCAAAGTTTTTTCTCTTTCTTTTTTTTTTTTTAAATTTCTTTTATTCTCTACATGTAATCAAGCTTTGGGGGACAAGAAGAGTAAGCTTTTAGTAATTTTGTAGTGTTCGAGGCTGGAACTTTAGAGAGCTTCATCTCTCCTTTGCCAAATGTCCAGCCATTATTTTCAGTCCTAGGGCTATTTTAGTCAATTTTTTATTTCCTAGGTCATATTCTACATTTGGCTTGGGTCTGTGTCATGAAAGTGTTATTGGGTCTTGTTTCAAAGTCCAACCCTCAGTTTATTAATTAGTAGTTGCAGGGACTACAGACTAGGGTCTAAATTCCCATTAGAGTGGATTCCATTAGGATAATAGGAATTAGGAACTATTTAAACTCTTGTATTTCTTTCCATGTAATATTTGGAGGAGGCTTTTTCCCTTTTCTGGTCATGGGTCATCCCTCAAAATATTCATTGCTTTTCTCTTTTTAAATTTGTATGTTTTAGCTGAAAAAGAAGGTGAAGCGTTATGGCAGTGTGCTCTGTTTTCCATCATTATCTGTCTTTGGTTGGAGAGAAATGCTTGGAAAATGTTTGTCTCTAGATTTTCTTTGGGACAGGTGTGTTGTCATGGCTTCTTTGTGGTGGTCAGCACATGGTTTTCTTAATTTTATCTGTCCTTTGTTTGTTACTGTCAAAGTATAGCTTGTATATGTCAAAGTATAGCCTGTATATATGTCAAAGTAGAGTCTGAACTTACCATGTGTACAGCCTGAACAATTTGACTTAGTTTTCATGAGGACTGATTTAGGTATTCGGTGGAGTGATTTCAGGAGAGATTGAGGGTTGTAATCTAGCCTATAAATACTTGTTTTGCTTTGAGTAATAGATCAGAACATTGCATTATCAGATTGTTCTCACTTACATGGTATCAGAGGCCTCTTGGTTTTTTGGTATTTCTGGAGATCACGTTACTTCTTGGTTGGTCACTTAGAAGTGACTGTTAGTCGACACCGCCGGTCCAGGGAGGTGTGTAGTGGCAAATCCGGCCAGTCACCGAAGTCCGGTGACCTAACTCTAAGCGCGTGAAGCTCACGCGCCGTCGCTACAGTTCGGATCGTCGCCCACGCGCCGGCGCGTGAGGGCGCGTGTGGTGGAATCTCCGGTCGCGGCTTGGTTCGACGGCGTCGACTCGCCATTTCCGGTCTATCCCCGGCGTCATCTTTGTCATTGGAAGCTTTTTTGGTACTGGGCATCATTCACAGGAGTTGTGCATGCTGAGTTTAAACTGGAAGCTAAGCTAAGTTCAGATCTGAAGTATCAGTTGGCTTAGTGGATATTCACATTCTCAACTCAGTGGCAGTTTGGTGAATATTCAGGTTCAGGTTTATATATTCTGAAATTTCTTAATTCATACATTATTTCTTTGTCTTTATCACAAAGAAAATGTCAGATACTAAGCCATCTATTAATGAGTTAGTACCCACAATGTCAAAAATAACTGAGCATAAGTTAAATGGGTCTAACTATTTAGAATGGAATAGAACCATTAGAATTTATCTACGGAGTGTTGAAAAAAATGACCACTTGGAAAAAGAACCTCCTACAGATATGATGGAATACTTAGAGTTCTTGTACTCTGGTAAGGGAAATATATCTCGTATATATGATGTCTGTAAAGCTTTTTATCGTACTGAGAAAGAAGGTAAGTCGCTTACAGCTTACTTCATGGAATTCAAGAAGATCTATGAAGAATTGAATGTGCTTTTACCATTTAGTACTGATATCAAGGTACAAAAGTCTCAGAGGGATCAAATGGCAATCATGAGTTTTCTGGCAGGCCTTCCTTCAGAATTTGAGACTGCCAAATCTCAGATTCTTGCCAGTACTGAAATTAACTCACTTCAGGAAGTATTCAGTAGGGTCTTACGTACAGAAAATACTTCATCAACTCAACAACCTAATGCCCTCATTACCAGAGGAGGGGATGTTGAAAGAAGGCTAAACAGAGGAGGAACTTCAGCCACTGGAAAGACTAGTGATATTGTGTGTTATTACTGTAAAGAGCCCGGGCATACAAAGCGTAATTGTAAAAAATTACAGAACCGCAACCAGAGGTATCAAACCACCAATGTTGCTGCTGTTTCTAGTTCCTCTGAGAAGGGTATTACAATTTCAGCTGATGAGTATGCTAAATATCAAGCTTTCTTGAAGGAGTCTACTTCAGTCACTAGTCTTGCTGAACAAGGTAAAACATGTCTTATCTCTTCTTCAAACAAATGGGTTATCGATTCTGGTGCCACAGATCATATGACAGGTAATCCCAATACTCTTTCAAATTTCAAGTCACACAAATCTCCATCCCCGGTTACCATAGCAGATGGGTCTACATATAACATTAACGGTCTAGGAACAGCTAAACCCACTTCTTCTATTACTTTGTCATCTGTTCTGAGTCTACCAAATCTCTCTTTTAACCTAATTTCTGTAAGTCGACTCACCAAAGATCTAAATTGTTGTGTCTCATTCTTTCCTGATTACTGTCTTTTTCAGGATCTTATGACGAAGCAGATTGTTGGTAAAGGACATGTATCTAATGGTCTTTACATTCTTGACACTTGGGAACCTCAGTTAGTTGCTTGTGCTAAGGCCACCTCTCCATTTGAAGCACATTGTCAGTTAGGACATCCTTCTCTGCCTACTTTGAAGAAGTTATGCCCTCAATATCATAATGTAACATCAATTGAATGTGAATCTTGTCATTTTGCAAAACATCATCGGGGTACATTAAGTCCTAGAATAAATAAACGGGCTGTATCAGCCTTTGAATTAGTACATTCAGATATTTGGGGACCATGTCCTGTATTGTCTAAATTTGGTTTTAGATATTTTGTTACATTTGTGGATGATTTTTCTCGAATGACATGGATTTATTTTATGAAGAATCGTTGTGAGGTGTTTTCCCATTTTTCTGCCTTTTCTGCTGAAATTAAGACCCAGTTTAATATTTCTGTACATGTCTTAAGGAGTAATAATGCTAAAGAATATATGTCAGAAACATTTCAAAACTATTTAACCCAACAAGGGATAATTCACCAGACTTCATGTGTTGATACACCGGCTCAAAATGGGGTAGCTGAAAGAAAGAATAGGCATCTTCTTGAGACTGCCCGTGCCTTAATGTTTCATATGAAAGTTCCCAAACAATTCTGGGATAGTGCTGTTTCCACAGCAAGTTTTTTAATTAATCGGATGCCTTCTACAGTCCTTGATGGTGCCACACCTTACAGTATTCTGTTTCCCAATAAGCCACTGTTTCCTGTGGAACCTCGGGTATTTGGAAGTACATGTTATGTTCGCGATGTTCGGCCCCATATTACTAAACTTGATCCCAAAGCCTTGAAGTGTGTATTCTTGGGATATTCTCGTCTTCAGAAGGGTTATCGGTGCTACTCTCCGGATCTAAACAGGCATTTGGTCTCAACTGATGTGGTCTTCTCAGAGAAACAACCTTTCTTCTCCTCACTACCCTTAACACCAAGTCAGGGGGAGGATGAAGAATGGTTAATCTATAATACCACATCCTCAAACGCCCCTGCCGGTCCATCTGAAGGGAATCCAGTTGAAGAGTACTCATCAGCAGAACAGACGGACACTGATATCCTTTATGCTACAGAAAGACCACCGATTACTCAAGTGTATTCTCGAAGACAAACAACCAGTGATACATGTCCTGCGCCAGCCACTTCGTCATCGGATCCTCCACCAAACGATCATGACCTACCTATCGCTCTCCGCAAAGGTAAACGTCAATGCACCCTCCCTAAGTCCAATTATCCCATTGCTAATTTTATATCCTATAATCATTTATCACCATCATCTAGTGCTTTAATTGCCTCTCTAGACTCTGTTTCTATTCCTAAAACTGTTCAGGAAGCCTTGGCCCATCCAGGATGGCGTGCTGCTATGCTTGACGAAATAGAAGCATTAGATGCCAACCGCACATGGAATCTTGTACACTTACCTGCAGGAAAGAAAGCTGTCGGATGCAAGTGGGTCTTTGCCATTAAATTTAATGCAGATGGTTCCATTTCTCGACTTAAAGCTAGATTAGTAGCTAAAGGATATGCCCAGACCTATGGGGTAGATTATTCTGATACATTTCTCTAGCTGCATCAGAAAATTGGCCATTGTATCAATTGGATATAAAAAATGCTTTCTTGCATGGTGACCTTCACGAAGAAGTATATATGGAGCAACCACCTGGATTTGTTGCTCAGGGGGAGTATGGGAAAGTCTGCCATTTAAAAAAATCATTGTATGGTTTGAAGCAAAGTCCCCGAGCATGGTTTGGTAAGTTCAGCATGGCAGTTCAGGAGTTTGGGTTGAAGAAAAGTAAATGTGATCACTCTGTATTCTACAAGCAATCAAGGGATGGTATTATTCTTCTTGTTGTTTATGTTGATGATATTGTCATTACAGGAAATGACTGTGTAGGAATTTCATCCCTCAAATCATTCTTGCACACCAAGTTTCAGACAAAAGACCTGGGCCACCTAAAGTACTTCTTGGGAATTGAAGTAACAAGAAGTAAGAAAGGAATACTTCTGTCCCAAAGAAAGTATGTTCTTGACATGCTTGCAGAAACTGGAAAGCTAGCTGCTAAACCTTGTAGTTCCCCAATGATTCCAAATGCACATCTTGCAAAAGAGGATGCGGATCTCTTCGATGATCCAGAAAAATACAGGCGATTAGTCGGAAAATTGAACTATCTTACTCTAACACGACCAGACATTGCTTTTGCAATAAGTGTCGTTAGTCAATTCATGTCTGCACCTACTGTCAAACACTGGGAGGCTCTAGAACAGATCCTACGCTACCTAAAAGGAGCTCCTGGTCTTGGTATATGGTACAGCAACCATGGGCATACCAGAATTGAATGCTTTGCAGATGCTGATTGGGCCGGTTGCAAGATTGACAGGCGATCCATCACTGGATTCTGTGTCTTTATGGGAGGAAACTTAATCTCATGGAAAAGTAAGAAACAAGGTGTTGTATCTTGATCAAGTGCTGAATCCGAATATAGAGCTATGGCACAATCCGCTTGTGAGATCTTGTGGATATACCATTTGTTAGATGAGGTTGGAATGAAGTGTTCAATGCCAGCAAAAATGTGGTGTGATAATCAAGCTGCTCTTCATATTGCTTCAAATCCAGTTTATCATGAAAGAACTAAACACATTGAGGTTGATTGTCATTTTGTTCGTGAAAAGATTGAAGAGAACTTAATCACTACTGGATATGTGAAGACAGGAGAGCAACTTGCTGACTTATTTACAAAGTCTCTAAATGGAACTCGGATTAATTATTTATGTAACAAGCTGGGCATGATTAACATCTATGCACCAGCTTGAGGGGGAGTGTCAAAGTATAGCTTGTATATGTCAAAGTATAGCCTGTATATATGTCAAAGTAGAGTCTGAACTTACCATGTGTACAGTCTGAACAATTTGACTTAGTTTTCATGAGGACTGACTTAGGTATTCGGTGGAGTGATTTCAGGAGAGATTGAGGGTTGTAATCTAGCCTATAAATACTTGTTTTGCTTTGAGTAATAGATCAGAACATTGCATTATCAGATTGTTCTCACTTACAGTTACCTTTTTTCCGGTAGCTTCTTTTTGGTGCATTTCTTCATTTTCACAAATGTGATACAAAAATCTCAAGTGGGGAATCAGTAAAACATCTGTGCATTTAACAACCCTCTCTTCAACACCAGCACAAACTTATGATTTGGTGGTTTCCAAAATCCTGTTTAGGTCTTCGTATCTTCGTTCTGGTTTCAAATTAGGATATATTTTGAATTATATCTACCAGTTCATTTGTGAACTGGCTATCTTGAGCAATATCATTTAAAAAACTATTATGCTTGGAAGACACCTTTCATTCTTCATTTCTTTTAGTGAGGTAAGACTGATGGTTTATGTCAAATCAACCAGGAATACCTAGTGAATTTGAGACCCAATTGTCTTTTAATCCACCTAGTCTTAAAGGTGAAGAAGGTGACCATAGACCCAGTGATCATTAGCAAGATTTGTGTTTCTGCTTTTGTTATACTAAAACTCCATTTTGGTCCCTCATAGATGCCCCTTTTCTCAAATGGTCCCTCACAGTTCCATATGCTTTTAATTTGGTCCTTCACAAATTTTTTATTCTTAATTTGGTCCTCACAGATCCAAAGGTTCTCAATTTGTTCTCCACACATATTCAAGTGTTCTCAATTTGGTCCATCCATTCGACTTTCAATTTATTCTAAATTTCATTGAATCTTCTAACACTGCACGTCATATTAGTACAAAGAAAAAAAAAATTACATGGCGTACACATTAGTCAGTCAACTGTCAAATCAACACCTTAATTAAATTATTTAACGATAGCCGCATGGAGGGATTAAAGTGAGAATAAAAATATGAAAGACCAAATTGAGAACATTTGGATCTATAAGGGACCAAATTGAGAATAAAAATCTGAGGAACTAAATTGAGAAAAGACGCATCTGTGAGGGATTGGAACGGAGTTTTAGTCTTTCTTTATAACATCCTGCTTTGCTTTTCAGATTACCTTAATTAAGATGGATCATAAGGTGGCGTTGTGTAAACAATGTATTAAATTTCTTTCAGTTGAATGGAATGTTAGTACTGTTATGAGAGATGTAAATTTGTAATGCAGGCAGGAAGGGTCATATCAAATTTGTTCGATTTATGTCCAGATGCAAAAACTTGTACTCAAGTTGCTGCAGCAGACATAGAAGAGATAATAAAGAGTCTAGGTCTTCAAACGAAAAGGGCAATAATGTTACAGCGCTTCTCTCTGGAATATCTGGAAGAAGAATGGACTCATGTGACTCAGCTGCATGGTGTTGGCAAGTATGTCAGATGGTGCCCTTCTGTTTTTCTTATTTCTCTGTAGGACAAGACTTGCATACAGTTATGTATATTATTTTTATCAGGTTTTCTATTAAAAATAAAACGTGTGTAAAAAGTTCCTTAAAAAGCTAATTGTACAATTATTTTTTAGAGACATACACTTGTCGTATTGTGATTGTTGAGAATCATACACTTGTTATATTCTAACTAGTGAACCTGATAATAATGAACTGTACCTAAATTTTTTCCTTTATATTATTTTTGGGAACAATGTAAATACTCCTCTTCAACTTTTGAGCCATTTGGAAACACCTCTCCTGACTTTGAAACCTCCTCAACAATTACTCTCCAAGTTTTAAACCCTTACCATTTCTCACGTGGCACACTACCATTTGTCTGAAGACAACAAATTGACAGAGTTTGAAGTAACATCTTCGTTAACAGGCTTAATGGGAAAATGGACTAAGGGATTTACATTATGAAGAGTGATAATTGAGGATAAAAACTTAAATGCATTTTTTTATATATATGTTACTAGGTTCTTGGATCAAAATAGAACAAGTGTATAATGGAAAATTAGAACACAGTAAGTGTATAGTCTTTAAAAAATAACTGTATATTTTTTTACAACTCAACATTACATGATTGGTCTTTTAAGGAAGTTTTTGCACGTGTTATTTTTAGTAGAAAATTTGATAGCAAAGATATAAGGAACTTTTCTTGATTGAGGAGGATATTTGTTTAGTTTTCTTGAATGAGGGAGGTGTTTGCAAGTGGCTGAGTTAAAAGGTTTATTTCCATTTATTCCTTCTTTTTTGGTTCCTTTTTCTTTTTCTTCCCTATCGCGGTTGATATCAATTCTCTCTTTATCAGGTATGCAGCCGATGCATATGCAATATTTTGTACCGGAAAATGGGACCGAGTGAGACCTACAGATCACATGCTAAATCATTATTGGGAATTTCTTTGCAGTATCAGGCACTAATTATGAAAGGCTTGTCTTTGTTTGGGAGAGACTTCAGTTATTTTTGGTAATGGAAGCTGCAGAAAAGGTAGAATCTCTGGATCCTCTGCATGCAACGTAGTTAGCAAGGCATTTTGTTTTGTTCACCAAAGGTACTGACTTGTTATCGCTAGTGGTTCTTGTAAATCGCAGCATATCTTATAATTAAATCTTAACATGGGTTTTTCACTTTTTTGTTTTTGAAAACAATTCAGATGATACTTGCCAAATTAGCAAACTCCTTCCTAAATGACCCCTTACCTGAGTTATAAATTTTTTCTTGAAATCACAACCATCAACTCTCATTCCACGATAAATGACACAAAAAGTAATCAAAAATATAATATTCAAGATTGCAAATATATATATATTAAAAGTGATGTATTATAATTTTTTTATTTTTACATTATTAAAAATTTAACAGTGAATTATTGATTTGCCTTAAAGTATTATAGTTAATTTAATTTGATTTTTGAAAATTGCATTTTTCTTAAATTAATTTTTTTTTTCATTGCTAGTTCACTAGATTTTTAATTGTTAAATTCAATGTCATTATAATAGATGGAGAGGTAAAATTGAGATAAATTTTTAGGGACTAAATTGAGACACTTAGAGTCTGTTTAGTTTGGGTATTTCCTGTTTTCATTTTCATTGAAAATAGAAAATGAGCTTGAAAATGTGTTTGGTTGAGTTTAATGAAAATGTTTTCTTGAAAATATTTCTTAAAATGGGCCCAACAGGTGACATTTTTGAAATTATAATGAAAATAATTGAAAACATGGTGGCAAACTTGTAATTATAATGAAAAGGCTTTGAATGACTCTTCCTCCACAACAGGTGTGCTTTGCTTCGTCATCCCCGATCATGCTCATGTAGGTGCAGCTCATGCTCCATTTGACTGTCTCCACTCTATTGTCTCCGCTCCTACTGACATTCAAGTTCAATTCGTGTGTCGTCATCTCCTCTCTCGCTGTCGCTCTCAGGTATGATTTTTTGATTCAATCCCTCTCCTTGCCCTTACTATCGTTCAATTAGATGCGGGTGGCTTACTATTCTCACTTGCATCTTTGTTGATTCTAATTAGATGCATTATATCTGGTTTAGATTAATAGCGGAGTTCAAGCAGTCAATGTGAGCTTCATTTAGGGTAGGTTCATTTGGGGTAGGTTGATTGTAAGGGATGCTGGTTATTTTTTGTTATTATACCCTGGAACGAACGCTGGTTATCTATTGTTATATAATGAAAAAGTTTTGTACCGTTAGGTGGATGTGGAGGAAAGCAAGGAAGGATGAAGTAAGACATGGTGGCATTGGTGAAAGTTGATCAAAAGATGTGATTTTTACAGAGAGCAGAGCAAAGTGTGACCTTCGATAATGGTGGAAGAGAACACATATAGAGCACTTTGGATTCATATAGATAATCCCATTTGGGAGTAGGGCATTTTATTTTTATGACAACAATATAGAATGTTTGATAGGTATCAGTGGGTGACCATTAGGTTAAGGGGTAAAATAGGAATTTTATTATTATAGGTTAGTTATATATAGGATGGAATTGGAGAGGGCGTGAGTGAGGTATGGAACAATATTTTGTCAATGTAGTGTTGTGGGCAGAATACCTGTGTGTCAAGGTTTTTTCTGTAAGAGCTTAGCTCTGGGGAAGGGTTGCTTGTAATCCTTCAATTTCCATTAAATATCAGTGTGACTTTTTGTGTTATTTTCTTGGTTTCAATTAATTGGTTTGACTTGCCGGATCATGCCACCAAAGCCAACGGACAAGGGTGATGCCTTTGAGGAGCGACTGGCCAATGTGGAAGCTATGGGTCCACGGCTAGAAGGATTGGAAGGGCCAATGAACGAATTTCGGGCAGCTCTTTTGGAGATGCAAAAATCGCAACAAGAAATGCATAAAATGATGATGGAGCAACAATCTCTATTGAGAGAGATTAATAAGGTAGGAGGAAAATGAGTAGATGGTGAGCAAGAAAGTACCATACCCAATGATGGGTCATCTTTCGTACCAGGAGCTGTTGGACCGCAGGACTAAGGTTTTCTGTTTTTGCTGTGGAGAGAGGTTTCATCCTCTAAGAAATCCTTGAAGCTGGTTATAATGGGGGATGAAGATGAGGAAGAACTAGCTGAAGTTTTGGCATTAGAAGTGGAAGAGGGAGGAGCAAAAGGAACTGGCTTACGTGTCTTAGTCCTATTTCAGCCTTGAGGACAAGGTTGATTTTAAGGGAGGGGTATTGATAGGTATCAGTGGGGGACCATTAGGTTAAGGGGTAAAATAGGAATTTTGTTATTATGGGTTAGTTATATATAGGATGGGGAGGGCGTGAGCATAAGTGAGGTATGGAAGAATATTTTGTTAGTGTGTAGCCGACCCCACCTAGTGGGATAAGGCTGTTGTTGTTGTTGTTGTTGTTGTAGTGCTATGGGCAGAATACCTGTGCCAAGGTTTTTCTGTAGGAGCTTAGCTCTGGGGGAAGGTTGCTTGTAATCCTTCAATTTCCATTAAATATCAGTGATACTTGTGTTATTTTCTTGGTTTCTATCAATGTTGCTGTGTACTGACTACTGAAGTTGATTGGGTCTAACATAATTGAATATTTCATTCTTGGGTATTATCAGGTTGATGTGTTAGATTGATTCTGATTGGATTTTTTTCGGTGAATCATGCCATTGATATCATTAACAAGTTTATATGGAACAATATTTTGTCAATGTAGTGTTGTGGGCAGAATACCTGTGTGTCAAGGTTTTTTCTGTAAGAGCTTAGCTCTGGGGAAGGGTTGCTTGTAATCCTTCAATTTCCATTAAATATCAGTGTGACTTTTTGTGTTATTTTCTTGGTTTCAATTAATTGGTTTGACTTGCCGGATCATGCCACCAAAGCCAACGGACAAGGGTGATGCCTTTGAGGAGCGACTGGCCAATGTGGAAGCTATGGGTCCACGGCTAGAAGGATTGGAAGGGCCAATGAACGAATTTCGGGCAGCTCTTTTGGAGATGCAAAAATCGCAACAAGAAATGCATAAAATGATGATGGAGCAACAATCTCTATTGAGAGAGATTAATAAGGTAGGAGGAAAATGAGTAGATGGTGAGCAAGAAAGTACCATACCCAATGATGGGTCATCTTTCGTACCAGGAGCTGTTGGACCGCAGGACTAAGGTTTTCTGTTTTTGCTGTGGAGAGAGGTTTCATCCTCTAAGAAATCCTTGAAGCTGGTTATAATGGGGGATGAAGATGAGGAAGAACTAGCTGAAGTTTTGGCATTAGAAGTGGAAGAGGGAGGAGCAAAAGGAATTGGCTTACGTGTCTTAGTCCTATTTCAGCCTTGAGGACAAGGTTGATTTTAAGGGAGGGGTATTGATAGGTATCAGTGGGGGACCATTAGGTTAAGGGGTAAAATAGGAATTTTGTTATTATGGGTTAGTTATATATAGGATGGGGAGGGCGTGAGCATAAGTGAGGTATGGAAGAATATTTTGTTAGTGTGTAGCCGACCCCACCTAGTGGGATAAGGCTGTTGTTGTTGTTGTTGTTGTTGTAGTGCTATGGGCAGAATACCTGTGCCAAGGTTTTTCTGTAGGAGCTTAGCTCTGGGGGAAGGTTGCTTGTAATCCTTCAATTTCCATTAAATATCAGTGATACTTGTGTTATTTTCTTGGTTTCTATCAATGTTGCTGTGTACTGACTACTGAAGTTGATTGGGTCTAACATAATTGAATATTTCATTCTTGGGTATTATCAGGTTGATGTGTTAGATTGATTCTGATTGGATTTTTTTCGGTGAATCATGCCATTGATATCATTAACAAGTTTATTGTGATCATCAAACAAGAGCCATTATGGCATGCATTTTTTTGATAGTCATACATTTAAGCAGGCCGACTGCATGTCTTAAGTGAAGGGCTTGTAGCTATAGAGTGAAAAGTACTGAAGACTCTGTTTTTATGTTCTATGCTAGTCTTGTAATCAACATAAAGAGAAAAATAAAGCGCAAACAATTTTCTGAACTAATTGCAGAAGATAGTAATTAGTATGGTTGTTGTTTCTTTAAATATGTGCTGTTTTAGATTGTGCTAATTAAACTAGGTCACTTAATTCATAAGATTTACAAAGAAAGTGCAGACTCAATGGACCTATTTGTTGATGATGAGAACCCAAGACTTGATTAAAGATTTGAACTAAAGAATTTATTCAAGATGATGGGAATACAGAAATAAGACTTAACAAGATTAACAAGAAAATGCTAAGCAGAGACTAGGTCTCCTAAAGTCACAAGACTCTCCCACAGCAAAGCTCCTAAACACAACAAAACTATTATTCTCCTCCTCTCCTTCCTACTCTCACTCTCCTATTTATATGAGACTCACTCTCTAATAACCCCTTAATTACCCTTTAACCGTATAACCAACCATAACCAACACCCCAATACCAGTACCTTAACAATACTCCCCCCGAAATAAATCTAGGGTATATTTTCTTTGAGAAACGAAAATTCCTTTTTTACTCCTTGCAATTTCCATTTCAAGAAAATATTTTAGTGCTCCTAGATCTTTAATTTTGAACTCCTTTGCCTTCATCTTCTTGACTCTTTCTATTTTGATGTTATTTCTCGTAACGATAATATCATCAACATACACTATCAGTAGTAATTTCATTTTTGGCATGCTTCACAAACAAGGTGTAATCAACTTGCTCTTGGACATACCCAATTTCTTTGATGACTTTGGAAAATCTCTCGAACCAGGCTTTTTGAGATTGTTTTAATCCATAGAGGGATTTGTTGAGTTTGCACACGGTGTTGCTCCCCATATCTTCAAATTCTAGGGGTTGACATGTGTAAACTTCCTCCTCAAGTTCCCCATTCAAAAAGCTTTTTTTACATCAAGTTGATGTAGAGGTCAATTAGAATTTGCTGCCAAAGATAAGATGATCCGAATAGTGTTAAGTTTAGCAACAGGCGCAAAGGTCTCTATATAGTCAATCCCATACGTTTGAATGAAACCTTTGGCCACTAGACATGCTTTATATCTTTCAATTGAACCGTCAGCCTTATACTTGATGGTGAACACCCACTTACACCCCATTATATTTTTTCCTTGTGGCAACTCTACAGTTTCCATGGATTATTTTGTTTAAGGGCATGCATCTCTTTGAGAACGGCAACCTTCCATTCAAGGATAGATAGAGCTTCCTCAATGGAGTTAGGGATTGTGACACTTTGACAAATTTGAGGTGAACACATGACATGAAGGAGATAAGTTTGAATAAGATGTTAAATTTGAAATAGGGTGATGTGTACAAGACCTAACACCATTTCTGAGAGCTATTGGCATATCTAAATCAAGAATAGGATTGGAATTATCTGAGTGAGTGTTACAGTCCCTTGTTATGGATCTGGTTATGGGTCTTGCTATAGTAAAGTCAGACAAGGAAAGAGGAGAATTTTGTTTGTTCTTCTTCCTACCTATCTTGTTGGCTCAGAATTAGAGAGAACCAACCAATCTCTAGTGTAAACTCACCAAGTTAATAGTGGTTCAGGTTATAGAGAGAATGAAGATCTCTAGTGTTCACACACAAAGTTTTGATAATAATTCTAATATGATATCTCCATTAATTTTAGAAAGGTTTAAATACAATCTAAAAGACATAATTTCCCTTAACTAGCACCAGTTCCTTAAAACATGGGAGAGTGGCAGAAAACTAATCCTAGTAACTACCCACTTAAACTAAAATACATTAAAATATAAATAAACATAATAAAACTAATCCTAGTAACTACCCACTTAAACTAAAATACATTAAATATAAATAAACATAATGAATATGAAAATTAAAACAACTAAATACAAATAAAAGAATACTGCACATGCAGTATAGCAGCATTTATAATGGTTACTAACAGTGAGACTCTACCATCGGGTCTTCTTGAGTAGTGTCAGACTGTCAGTAGAATTCATGATGTAGGATCTTTTCTTTCTAGTGTAGACTTCCAACTCTTGCTATTTGGGAGTTATTGATTCTCCCCCTATTTCCAATACTGGTGAAATAGAATCAACTACAGGGAAACTAATGTTAAGATTACTACCAATGGAAGATTGGTTAGTGGTATCCCATAAAGAACAAGCTTTATCCAATTCTCCCCCTGAAGCGATGTTGAGGGAAAAAATGGTGAGTTTTCAAAAAATGTGACATCACAAGACATATTTTTCTGGTTTTTGGAGAATAACATTTATACCCTTTTTGAGTAGAATATCCTATAAACACAGTTTTGATTGCTCAGGGGTCAAGTTCACTCCGACAGTGGTCTTAATTATGAACTAGGCTCTGATACCATGTGGAATTCGTAGATAGTAGTAGAAGTTTTAATGGGCCACAAGATAAGCCACTCAATCCTTCTCAAAGTAAGAAAAATAAATACTAAAAAGATCTTCATCCTAATCTAATATATTAAACCTATTCCTAATTTGACTAGGATTAATAAATAGATAATAGGATAAGACTTATCTTAACTAATTTAAAATAAACAAAATAACTTCTAGAAAATAAATAAATTAAAAACAATAATCATAAATAAATATTAATTTCGTCCACACTTTGTTTTATAACAGATTTAGGGTTATGACCATTTGTTTATGTTGTTTCTATATATAGCTGTGTTGCTGATTTATGGACTCATTAACAGAGTAATTTTGATGAATTGGCTTGATTCTTAATCTGATGCTGTCCCACTCATTTGAGCTTCATGCTCCTATAATGTTTGGAAATTGCAGAAATTCTTTCTCTTCGTGATTTGATTATTGCTTGTTTTTTATATTTTTCCCACTCAATTATTGTTAATATTTACATGATATTTTCTTTAAGATCATTACTGAATTAGTTACTTTTGGCCCTTGATGTAATTACGTTGATGACGACAGTGTAATATGGATGCAGGATGTGCAGGATGTTCTGATGAAACATAAGAGATCAGCATCAATATTGCCTCTTTTGTGGATGTCAAGTAAGAAAACGCAAGACTAGATTTATATTTATATTTTGTGGCAATTCAAAAATATGTTTACACGCTTTAATAATCTCAAATTACAACTCAAATAAATAAATAAATCTATTTTTTTTTTCCTCCCTCTGTATTTATCAGTATGAATCAAGGGAACCCCTTTTGGCTAACTGCCCTGGAACCAATGAAGATGACCACTAAAAATGAAGGCTTCTGATGTGTTTGCCTACCAAGTCCGATTATCTTTAAATGCAGATTTCATTGGAGATGGATTAAGTTGCATTTGGGGATATTCAATCTTTAGCTCATTCCTAGAAATGAAAAGCCGGAGGGCATCATGTCTGAGATAATCGAATGAAGAGTTTGCCTAACTTGCAACCACATCATGCGTATATGTTGCTTCAAGACTCGGTCCAATATTGCTGGATTGCGATTTGTGGCTTGAGCACCTCCAGTACTTGAGAGAGAAGGCTTACTTTTCCTTTTGTATGGGGCGTTTCTTTTCAACCATTGGAAGGAATAATGCCCTCTAGTTGTCATTGTAATTATTTGAACTGAGAATTGGAGAAGGGAATAAATGAAGCATGCAATATGTATAGGATGGAAAATACCCTTGAGGGGAAAAACAAGTGCTTGGATCACATGGTATTTTTTATAAATTTTTTCTTTTAATTAATCAAGTACCATGAGACAGGATTCTATATAGTGAAGAGGGTGCATTTCAAACTGGTATGTTTTTATTCGATAAATGCATAGGAGGAGCATCATCGATAAATGGAACTGCGTTAAAAAAAAAACTATTTTTGCTATAAAAACTACTATTGACGTTCCCAAATATAAGGTCTTGTCTAGTAGCCTTCTAGTTTAGGCCCTGTGTACTTGCAAACAAAAATGTAAAACTAGAAGACGCCCATGAGTTTCAAATATGCCTAAGTGCTTTATAGTAAGATTTTATGGATTGGGAGAAATTACATTAGAATTTGATTGATAAAGGAAAAGGAAAAAGGGAAATAATGCAGAAATTACCAAAGAGGGAAGCACAAGGGAAAGACTAGAAGCATGGGCCACAATACTGGACTAGAGGGAAATCGTGTCCTAGTATTTAGCCTCTGAAGTGGGCATACCTCCAGTCTCATCATCCTTACCGTTCTTCCTTTTTCTCTAGCAGCAAAATTTAATTTTACCGTACGTTTCCATTCTAACAGTCGGCATATAATGATCTCAATGGCCTGAAGATGAGGTAGCTGCTAAACAGGTTTAGGTGATAATGTTGTGGGTGACGGAAAGCAATCAGTAATAATGTGGCTTTGTAGCTTTGTGCCACCACCGTCCTTCAAATCAGTAATAATGTTGTAGGTGATGGAAAGCAATGACAGCCCTAGAGAATGTCTATGATTTCATAAAAAATGCTGTTAAAAAAACCACCATATGATGGCTTATGACTTAAAAGTCACATCAATAAAGCATATACAAACCACTAAACAAAGTTCGGGATGGACTTCTCTACTTGACAAGCATCTTGTTTATCGTATGTGGGCTGTTAGATCTAATGTGGGCCCTACATGTCAGGTGGGGTCCATCCATCCAAAGATCTACAAGTGACGAGCATGATGCTTGCCAAGCAGACACTCCAAATCTGTCTGGTTCTACCTAAAGAGCTGCACCGTAGTTGATCTCATAATCTCATGGAAGTTTTATTACAAAATACAGACCAGAAATTAAAGAAGCACTTTAAAGTGACCAATCCAGAAACTAAGAAGACTCAGGCCTTGGACTGCTCTAGATCCACATGCCTCATGGAGGTTTTATTGCAAATTACTTAAGCTATGAATGCATTAAAAAATTATTTCGGCATCATTAACATGTCAGCTTAGTATCTACGTTAAATGTCGACAAATTACATAAAAGTATTGTTTAAAGAGTTGAATACTAGACGACAATGAAATTGAAGGGAAAATGAAAATAACAGAGTGCTGCCTTTGGGGATGAACTGGAAATTTGTTTCAAGGGATTTTTTAAAAAAAATATATGAGAATAAATTATTTGAAACCTTAGTTGAAGAAAAATAAGAAAAGAATAAAAAAAATACATTAACCAAACATGTATTTAAAATTTTCATTTTTTGAAATATTCATACCAAACGTGTTTTCATTCTTTTCATTTTTTAGAAACAATTTTCAACTTTACAAACCAAACATGTTTTCATTCTTTTCATTTTCTTAAAACAGTTTTCAACTTTGCAAACTAAACATATTTCTTAAAATACTAAAAACTGTAATGAAAATGCATTTTAGTAAAGATTATGAACTCATTCTTATATTTTTGCCAAAAAGAATGAAAAGTGTTTTTTCAAATTTCTTTATATCTATCTTTTTTAGAGTTGAGATTAATTATACTAAAGATTATGAACTCACTCTTACTTTGATTGAGAACCTTTTGGTCTATTTAGTTTCGGCATTTCCATTTTTTATTTTCACTTAAAATAGATAATTGGCTTAAAAATGCGTTTGGTTGAGTTTACTGAAAATGTTTTCATGAAACCATTTCTCAAAATGGGCCAAAATCTGAAAATATCAAAAAGATGTTTTCAGTGTTTCCTTTTCAAAATTTTGAAAATGAGGAATTGAAAAAATGAAAAAAAAAGGTGGCATTTTTTGAATTATGCTGAAAATGAATGAAAAAGCAATGGCATTATATTGAAAACCGTTGAAAAAGTGTGAACTTCTTCTATGTTCCAAATTTTCGTGAAAATTTTGAGGTAACTAAACAAATTAAATGACTGAAAACTTATAATTAGTGGAAAAGTAGTTTTCATTCAATTATAAATATAATTAATATACTATAAATATCTTTTTAGTGTTTTCAAATTTAGGTCCAAATTAAGAAATGTTTTCAATAAAACATGTTTAATAAACTTAACCAAACACATTTTGAACCTCATTTTCTATATTCACTGACACTGAAGATAGAAAATGCCTAAATCAAATGGCCCCTAAGCCCTAATTGTTCTGTCTTTGTCTCCCTTACGGCCACATGTTTGCATAAAGTAATCTAATATATTTTTTCAAATTTCTTTATGTCTTTCTTTTTTTTAGTAGAGATTAATTGTACTATTGACTATGAACTCACTCTTACTTTGACTTTGAGAACCTTTTGGTCTGTTTATTCCTTGTAAACTGTCTATCAGTATTGTCTCTATCTCCCCTTGTGCCTCATGTTTGCCAAAAAAAATCAAATATGTTGATTGAAAACTACTTTTGCATTACTTACAAGTTTTCAGTCATATGATTTCATTTTTAATCACCCTAGAACTTTTAAAGAAATTGTGAACATAAGCAAAGTTCACACTTTTTCAATAGTTTTCAATATAATTGCAAAAATGTCACCACTTTTTCAATCATTTTCAACAAAATTTCAAAAATCCCACCATGTTTTCATTTTTTTCATTTCCTATTTCAAAAATTTGAAAAGGAAAATGTTTTCAGATTTGGGCCCATATTAAGAAATGATTTTAATAAAACATTATCAGTAAACTTAACCAAACTCATTTTTAAGCTTATTTTTTATTTTTATTGAAAATGAAGACAAGAAATGCCCAAACCAAATAACCACTAAGTGTTATGTCTCTATTTCCCTTAGGACCACATGTTTGCAGAAAATAATCAAATGTGTTTTTTCAAATTTCTTTATATCTTTATTTTTTTTATTGAGTTTAATTATAATAAAGATTATGAACTCATTCTTACATTTTTGCCCAAAAGAATCAAATGTTTTTTTTTCAAATTTCTTTTTGTCTATCTTTTTTTGAGTTAAGATTAATTGTACTAAAGATTATAAGTTCACTCTTACTTTGACTTTAGAAACCTTTTGGTCTATTTATTCTCAAGATTCAGAAAACTGGACCAGTCATTAAACCGATTAAGACACTGGTTCAAGGGTCAATGATCAGACCGGGGTTGAACTGCGATCGAACCAGTGATATATAAAAAATATCAAAAAAATAAAATATATAATTAAAATATTAAAATGCTATATATAATTACATATTATAAACATATATCATTAAAAAAATTCAATATTAATATACTATTTAAGCATATATAATATCAATAAAATTAAAATTTGAATGCTTTATTCAGCTCTTTCTCTCTCTCTCTCCACATTTATAACTAATAAATAAAATAATTAAACAATAATGCAAGTATGGAACCAGCTGCCATGCATCACATTACATAAAGTATTAAAAAATAAAAAATAAAAAAAATCATAGAAGTGAAGTGAATGATAGCCCATTCGCATACGCAATCTCTCTTTCTCTCCCCCCTCGTGACTCTTCCTCTTGAGAGTTCAGATCCATTCCTTAGAACTTCATCTTCAAAGAAAGGATGCAACAGCTTCGGAATATTAATGATGACGCTGTCCATTTCCTCCAGATCCACATCTCTAGCCGCGGCTACAGACTAGATATCATCCACTTTCTTCAAATAAAGTATTTTCCACGGTAGCACCATGAATAGCGCATAGTAGAGCAGCGCCCAATACACCAGCAACTCCCATCATATGAAATGGGTTCAATGTCCAATTATGAATTCACTCTTACTTTGAATTTGAGAACCTTTTGATCTGCTTATTCCTTGTAAAATCTATAAGAACTTGTTTGTTTTAGGCATTTCCAGTTTTAATTTTTACTAAAAATAGAAAATAGGCTCAAAAATATGTGTTGTTATGCTTACTAAAAATGTTTTGTTAAAGCAATTTATTAAAATGGCTAAATTCTGGAAATACCAAAAAGATGTTTTCACTGTTTACTTTTCAAATTTTGGAAATAAGGAAATGAAAAAATGAAAATAAGGTGTCATTTTTGAAATTATATTGAAAAAGATTAAAAAAAACAATGACATTTTTGCAATTATATTGAAAATCATTCAAAAAGTGTGAACTTCGCTGATGTTCACAATTGTAGTAAAAATTTTGAGATGACTAAACAAAATCAGTTGACTGAAAACTTATAATTAGTAGAAAAGTAGTTTTCAGTCAACTATAAATATTATCAATGCACTATACCATTGACTTCCCTTTAATTTTAATATTTTGTATTCATTAGGTTATAGTGCACCAATGACATTAATAGTTGACTGAAAACTATTTTTCCACTACATACAAATTTTTAGTCAATAGATTTCATTTTTGGTCAACTCAAAACTTTCACAGAAATTGTGAACATAAATGAAGTTCACATTTATGAAGTTCACATTTATGAAGTTCACATTTTGTCAATGGTTTTCAATATAATTTCAAAAATGTCATCGTTTTTTCAATCATTTTCAACATAATTTCAAAAATTCCACTTTGTTTTTGTTTCCTATTTCAAAAATTTGAAAAGAAAACACTGAAAATATGTTTTTAATCTTATCAATTTGGGTCTAAATATTTTTATTAAATTCAACCAAACGTATTTTAAACCTCTTTTTCTATTTTGAGTGAAAATGAAGAGAAGAAATATCCAATCCAAACAGCCCCTAAGTGTTCTGTCTCTATTTCCCTTCAAGCTACATGTTTGCAAAAAGGAATCAAATTTCTTTTTTCAAATTTCTTTGTGTCTTTCTTTTTTTTTTTATTGAGTTTAATTGTAATAAAGTTTATGAACAAACTATTACATTTTTTCCAAAAAGATTCAAATGTTTTTTGTTTCAAATTTCTTTTTATCTGTCTATTTTTGAGTTGAGATTAATTGTACTAAAGATTATGAGTTCATTATCATTCTGACTTTGAGAACCTTTTGGTCTGCTTATTCTTTGTAAATTGTCTATCAATGTTGTTTCTATCTCCCTTTAGGCCACATGTTTTTCAAAAAGAATCAAATGTGTTTTTTTTTTGAAATCTCTACATGTGTTTTCTCTTTATTGAGTTTAATTGTAATAAAGATTATAAACTCTCTCTTATATTTTTTACCAAAAAGAATCAAATGGTCTTTTTCAAATGTCGTTATGTCTATCTTTTTTGGGTTGAGTATAAATGTTCTAAAGATTGTGAACACACTCTTACTTTGATTTTGAGAATCTTTTATTCTATTATTCCTTATAAACTAAGTCTATAAGTGTTTTTTCTCTATCTCAATTGAGACCACTTATTTGTCAAAAAGAATCAAATGTGTTTTTCAAAATTTCTTTATGTCTTTCTTTTTTGGGGGTTAAGTTTAATTATACTATATATTATAACTCTTACATGTTTGCCAAAAAGAATAAAATGATTTTTTTTCTAATGTCTTTATGTTTGTCTTTTTTTGGGTTGAGTTTAAATGTACTAAAAATTATGAACTCACTCTTACATGTTTGCCAAAAATAATTAAATGTGTTTTTTTATATTTATTTATGTCTGTCTTTTTTTTGAATTGAGATTAATTGTATTAAAGATTATGAACTCACTTTTACTTTGAATTTGAGAACCTTTTGGTCTGCTTATTCATTGTATACTAAGTCTATAAGAACTTATTTGGTTTGGGCATTTTTAGTTTCCGTTTTCATTGGAAATAGAAAATAAGCTTAAAAATGAGTTTTGTTTAATTTATTGAAAACGTTTTGTTCAAATCATCTCTTAAAATGGGAGAAAATCTGGAAATACTAAAAAAATATTTTCATTGTTTCCTTTTCAAATTTCAAAAAATGAGGAAATGAAAAAATAAAAACAAGGTGGCATTTTTGAAATTATGTTGAAAATAATTGAAAAAGTGATGACATTTTTGCAATTATTTTGAAAACCGTTGAAAAAGTGTGAACTTAGCTTATATTCACAATTTTTGTAAAGGTTTTGAGATGATTTAATGAAATCAATTAACTGAAAACTTTTAGTTTTTGGAAAAGTAGTTTTCTATCAACTATAAATATAATTAGTGCATTGTAACCTAATGTCAACTATAAATATAATTAGAAAAGAAACAAAATTTTTATGATATTACAAAGATCACCTTCTTAATACCATGTTATGCTCTTCTTCCATTGATTTCATTTTAATTTTAATATTTTGTATTCATAAGGTTATATTGCACCAATTATATTTATAGTTGACTAAAAATTATTTTTCCACCACTTACAAGTTTTTAGTCAACTTATTTCAGTTTTAGTCTCCTCGAAACTTTTACAAAAATTATGAACGTAAACGAAGTTCACACTTTTTCAGTAGTTTTCAATATAATCTAAAAAATGCAACCGGTTTTTCAATTATTTTCAACATAATTTCAAAAATGCTACTCTATTTTCATTTTTTTCATTTCCTATTTCAAAAATTTGAAAAGAAAACTTTGAAAACTCTTTTTGGTCTTCTCAGTTTGGGTTAAATTAAGAAATACTTTCAAAAAAACATTTTTAGTAAATTCAACCAATCGCATTTTTAACCTCTTTTTCTATTTTCAGTGAAAATGAAGACAAGTTTTGTTTCTATTTCCTTTGGGGCCACATGTTTGCAAAAAAGAACGAAATGTGTTTTTTTCAAATTTCTTTATGTCTTTCTTTTTTTTGATTGAGTTTAATTGTATTAAAGTTTATGAACTCACTCTTACATTTTTCCAAAAAGATTCAATTGTTTTTTTTTTCAAATTTCTTTTTATCTGTCTATTTTTGAGTTGAGATTAATTGTACTAAAGATTATGAGTTCATTCTTACTTTGACTTTGAGAACCTTTTGGTCTACTTATTCTTTGCAAATTGTCTATCAGCTTTGTCTCTATTTCCCCTTAGGCCACATGTTTTCCAAAAAGAATTAAATATATTTTTTTTTTTCAAATCTCTTCATGCATTTTTTTAGGTTGAGTTTAATTGTAATAAAGATTATGAACTCTCACTTATATTTTTTACCAAAAAGAATCAAATGGTTTTTTTCAAATGTATTTGTGTCTGTCTTTTTTTGATTGAGTATAATTGTACTAAAGATTATGAACTTACTCTTATTTTGATTTTGAGAATATTTTAGTCTGTTATTTTTTATAAACTAAATTGTTATTCCTTATAAACTAAGTCTATAAGTATTTTTTATCTATCTCGCTTGGGGCCACTTATTTGTCAAAAAGAATCAAATATGTTTTCCAAATTTCTTTATGCCTTTCTTTTTTTAGGGTAAAGTTTAATTATACTAAATATTACGAACTCACTCTTACAAGTTTGCTAAAAAGAATAAAATGATTTATTTCAAATGTCTTTATGTCTGTCTTTTTTTGGGGTTGAGTTTAATTGTATTAAAGATTATGAACTCACTCTTACATATTTGTGAAAAATAATTAAATGTGTTTTTTCAAATTTCTTTATGTCTGTCTTTTTTTGAATTGAGATTAATTGTACTAAAAATTATGAACTCACACTTACTTTGAATTTGAGAACCTTTTGGTTTGCTTATTCCTTGTAAAGTTTATAAGAGCCTGTTTAGATTAGACATTTCTAGTTTTTTTTTTCATTGGAAATAGAAAATAAGCTTGATGTGTTTTGTTCAATTTACTGAAATGTTTTGTTGAAATCATTTCTTATAATGGGCTAAAATCTAAAAATAACAAAAAGATGTTTTCACTATTTATTTTTCAAATTTCAAAAATGAGGAAATGAAAAAAATAAAAACAATGTGGCATTTTTGAAATTATGTTGAAAATGATTGAAAAAGCAGTGACATTTTTGGAATTATTTTGCAAACAATTGAAAAAGTGTGAACTTCACTTATGTTCACAATTTCTGTAAAAGTTTTGAGGTGACCTAATGAAATCAATTGACTGAAAACTTGTAGTTTGTGGAAAGTAATTTTCTGTCAACTATATATGTAACTAGTGCACTATAACCTAATACCAACTATAAATATAATTAGAAAAGAAACAATTTTTTGTGATATGACAAAGATCACCTTCTTAATACCATGTTATGCTCTTCTTTCATTGACTTCATTTTAATTTTAATATTTTGTATTCATAAGGTTATATTGCACCAATTATATTTATAGTTGACTAAAAACTATTTTCTACCACTTACAAGTTTTTAGTCTACTGATTTCAGTTTTAGTCTCCTTAAAACTTTTACAGAAATTGTAAACATAAGCATAGTTCATACTTTTTCAATAGTTTTCAATATAACCTCAAAAATGCCTCTGCTTTTTCAATCATTTTAAACATAATTTCAAAAATGCCGCCTTGTTTTCATTTTTCCATTTCCTATTTCAAAAATTTGAAAAGGAAACACTAAAAACATCTTTTTGGTCTACTCAATTTGGCCCCAAATTAAGAAATGATTTCAATAAAACATTTTCAATAAATTTAACCAAACACATTTTTAATCTCTTTTTCTATTTTCAGTGAAAATAAAAACAGGAAATATGCAAACCAAACATCCAAGTGTTTTGTCTCTATCATCCATGGGCCACATGTTTGCAAAAAAGAATCAAATATATTTTTTCAAAATTATTTATGTCTTTCTTTCTTTTTTTTTTTGATTGAGTTTAATTTTAATAAAGTTTATGAATTCACTCTTGCATTTGTGCCAAAAAGATTCAATTTTTTTTTCAAATTTCCCTTTGTCTGTCTATTTTTGAGGTGAGAATAATTATACTAAAGTTTATGCGTTCATTGTTTGTTTGACTTTGAGAACCTTTTGATACTTCTTGTAAATTGTCTATCAACATTGTCTCTATCTCCCCTTTGGGCCACATGTTTTCCAAAAAGAATCAAATGTGTTTTTTTTTCAAATATCTTCATGTGTTTTTTTTCTTTTGGGTTGAGTTTAATAGTAATAAAGATTATAAACTCTCTTACATTTTTACCAAAAAGAATCAAATGATTTTTTTTTCAAATGTCTTTATGTCTATCTTTTTTGGATTGAATTTAATTGTACTAAAAATTACAAACTCACTCTTAGTTTGATTTTGAGAATCTTTTGGTCGGTTATTCTTTATAAACTAAGTCTATAAGTGTTTTTCCTCTATCTCACTTGGGGCCACTTATTTGTCAAAAAGAATCAAATGTGTTTTTCCAAATTTTTTTATATCTTTCTTTTTTTGGGTTAAGTTTAATTATACTAAAGATTATAAACTTACTCCTACATGTTTACCAAAAAGAATCAAATGCTTTTTTTTTCTGTCTGTTTTGAGTTGATATTAATTATACTAAAAGTTATTAACTCACTCTTATATGTTTGCCAAAAATAATTAAATATGTTTTTTCAAATTTCTTTATGTTTGTCTTTTTTTTTTAGTTGAAATTAATTGTACTAAAGATTATGAACCCAATCTTACTTTGAATTTGAAAACATTTTGATCTGCTTATTCCTTGTAAACAAAGTCTATAAAAGCTTGTTTGGTTTAGGTTTCATTGGAAATAGAAAATAAGCTTGAAAATGTGTTTTGTTCAATTTATTGAAAATGTTTTTTTGAAACAATTTCTCAAAAATGGGCTAAAATCTAGAAACACCAAAAAGATGTTTCACTATTTCTTTTTCAAATTTCGAAAATGAGGAAATGAAAAAATAAAAAAAAACGTAGCATTTTTGAAATTATGTTGAAAATGATTCAAAAAGAGGTGGCATTTTTGCAATTATTTTGAAAACCAATGAAAAAGTGTGAACTTCGCTTATATTAACAATTTTTGTAAAAGTTTTAAGGTGACCTAATGAAATCAATTGACTAAAAACTTGTAATTTCTGGAAAACTAGTTTTTGTTAACTATAAATATAATTAGTACACTGTAACCTTATGTCAACTATAAATATAATTAGAAAAGAAACAATTTTTATGATATTACAAAGATTACCTTCTTATTACCGTGTTATACTCTTCTTCCATTGACTTTATTTTAATTTTAATATTTTGTATTCATAAGGTTATATTACACCAATTATATTTATAGTTGACTAAAAACTACTTTTCCACCACTTACAAGTTTTTAGTCAACTGATTTCAGGTTTATCTTCTCAAAACTTTTATAGAAATTGTGAACATAAGCGAAGTTCACACTTTTTCAATGGTTTTTCAATATAATCTCAAAAATGCCACCGCTTTTTCAATCATTTTCAACATAATTTCAAAAATGCCATATTGTTTTTATTTTTCATTTCCTCTTTCAAAAATTTGAAAATGAAACACTGAAAAAGCTTTTTGGTTTTCTCAGTTTTGGCCCAAATTAAGAAATGATTTCAATAAAATATTTTCAGTAAATTTAACCAAACACATTTTCAACCTCTTTTTCTATTTTAATGAAAATGAAGATAGGAAATGTTTAACCAAATAGCCCCTAAACTGTTTTGTTTCTATCTCCCTTAGGGTCACGTGTTCGCAAAAAAGAATCAAATGTGTTTTTTCAAATTTTTTTTACGTCTTTCTTTTGTTGATTGAGTTTAATTTTAATAAAGTTTATGAACTCACTCTTACATTTTTGCCAAAAAAGATTCAGTTTCTTTTTTCAAATTTCTTTTTTGTTGGAGTAGTAGTTAGTTTGCTAGTAGTTAATTTTCAATTAGAGTTAATTGTCTATAAATACATTGTTGTATTGTGTTCAATGATCAAATAATAAGAATGAAAGTACACTTTATTCTCTAATTTTTTCTCCGTCCCTTCTTGGGAATTATTTTATCTTTGTTTATTTTCTCTAATTTAATATGGTATCAGAGGACAAGTTACTAATTTCCAAATTACTTTGGTTTTCTAATTCTCATATTACTGAAGAGCCCCAATTCCCCAAATTGCATTCTCTATTGGCTCGTTGTGCTCTTTCCCGACACCCATGGTTCAGTTGAACTAGAACATTTGCACGATGGCTTCTCCTTCATTTTCTGGTGTGATTTCGGAGGACTTGTTTCTTTTTAATTCGTGGCCTTTTCTATTTTCTTTCCATAGCGAGTTACTCTGACAAGCCATGGGTTATGCTTGGCGCGGTCGGTGTTTTTCCTCCGGATAATTTTTTTGGTTCGTGTTCAGCTATCATGTTCGACAATCGTTTCTAATTCTTTCCCGTACTGAATCACTATATTGAGTTTTGGTTTCGATCTTCATTGCTGCATTTAGGATCTCCTGAGTTCTTACTGCGTGGATCTTTTTTCCATCACAGTTGTTGTGGTCTCTGCTTCTTCTTCCGACGTGGTTAAGGATTGAATTGATCCTCTTTTCCAGTGTTCTTGCTTCCTCTTTTAGACGTGCAAGGCGTCTGTGTGATAAAGTTCTTGTTATGCTTCTGTGCAAGGTTGTGCTCTGTTCTTCTCTCTTGGCTATTGACCTCATTCTCTGTTCTATTTTGTCGCGACATTGATGCTCTTTCCTTCTACGATGGCTGCTCAGGGAGGCTAGATCAAGACTTGATTAGCCTTTGCGCTCTCTGGGTCTTTGGGCCCTGACCTAGGCATGGTTTGTTGCTTGCAGTGGTGTTCTTGGCCATTTCTTCCTATCGCGGTGCTGTTCTGTTCATCTGTTCTTCTCATCGCGGTGTTGTTCTGTTCATTTGTTCTTCCCGTCGTAGTGCTATTCTATTCATCTAATTTCTTCCCGTCACGGGTTCTTGAGATCATGTTTCATCTTATGTGACTATTGTTGGAACTGTAATTTTAATTCACCAGACTTAATGCCGTTCTTGAAGCCTTCAAACATGGCTTTCATCAGAATGACCACCAACAAGCCCAATTCAACATTATCCATTGATTTTGGGTTCTTCTTCTATCATAATTATGGTCTTAATTACTCGATGACTGCTATTCTAGTGTAGTCTTTTAGATTCTTAAAGTAACAAGAAGTTTCGGTTCTTTCTTTTACTCTAAGTTTTGTAGTCTTGGCATTTTGGGTTTCTTTTGTTGCGATATGGTCCCACGTTGGAAGTGCAAAATCGTAATATATGCTTATATAACCCATTTTTCTGTACCCACCTACCCAAATTCATTGGTTCTAAAATGGTGACCAAGATTTGATTCTACTATCATTGATTGTTGGTTTTTGGATGGGTTGTCTCAAGCTATCGCTATTGTTTCAAGATCCTAGGATGTGATATCTTGGAATTAGATTATCTCTGGTTATGCCCAGAATGGTTCTGCATACAGAGCTCTTTAACTGCATAAGGGGGGTTGCTTTTGCCCATGTTTCTAGCTCCAGTGTGTTAAAGGTTACTGCATCAGTTTTGATATTTTACTTATGAAAGTTTTTTATTTTTTTTTGGTATTCTATTTTTCAAGTTGGGCTTAGTTCTATTCACCATAGCTCCAACTTAAGAGCAGAGTGTTGAAATAGTAGTTAGTTTGCTAGTAGTTAATTTTCAGTTAGAGTTAATTGTTTATAAATACATTGTTGTATTGTGTTCAATGATCAGATAATAAGAATGTTAGTACACTTTATTCTCTAATTTTTCTCTCCTTCCTTTCTTGGAAATTATTTTGTCTTTGTTTATTTTCTCTAATTTAATATTTTAAGTTGAGATTAATTGTACTAAAGATTATAAGTTCATTGTTACTTTGACTTTGAGAACATTTTGATCCGATTATTCCTTGTAAATTGTCCATCAGCGTTATCTTCATCTCCCCTTGGGCTACATGTTTTCCAAAAAGAATCAAATGTGTTTTTTTTTAAATATCTTTGTGTTTTTTTTTAGTTGAGTTTAATTGTAATAAAAATTATGAACTCTCTCTTACATTTTTACCAAAAAGAATCAAATGGTTTTTTTTCAAATGTCTTTATGTCTGTTTTTTTTTAATTGTACTAAAGGTTATGAAATCACTCTTAGTTTGATTTTAAGAATCTTTTGGTCTGTTATTCTTTATAAACTAGGTCCATAAGCGTTTTTCCTCTATCTCACTTGGGGCCACTTAGTTGTCAAAAAGAATCAAATGTGTTTTCCAAATTTCTTTGTCTTTCTTTTTCTTTTTTAGTTAAGTTTAATTATACTAAAGATTATGAACTCACTCTTATATGTTTGCCAAAAAGAATCAAATGTGTTTTTCAAATTTCTTTATGTCTGTGTTTTTCTGAGTTGAGATTAATAATACTAAAGATTATGAACTCACTTTTACTTTGAATTTAAGAATCTTTTGGTCTGCTTATTTCTTGTAAACTAAGTCTACAAGAGCCTGTTTGGTTTGGGTATTTCTAATTTCCATTTTCACTAAAATAGAAAATAGGCTTGAAAATGTGTTTTGTTTAGTTTACTGTAAATGTTTTGTTGAAACTATTTCTTAAAATGGGCTAAAATCTGGAAATACTAAAAAGATTCCTTTTCAAATTTCGAAAAATGAGGAAATGAAAAAAATGAATACAAGGTGGTATTTTTGAAATTATGTTGAAAATTATTGAAAAAGCAATGACAATTTTGCAATTATATTGAAAACCATTAAAAAAGTGTGAATTTCGCTTATGTTCACAATTTCTATAAAAGTTTTGAGGTGATTAATGAAATCAATTGACTGAAAACTTATATTTAGTGGAAATATAGTTTTCAGTCAACTATAAATATAATTAGTGCACTATAACCTGATGCCAACTATAAAAATAATTAGAAAAGAAATAAAATTTTTGTGATATTACAAAGATCGTCTTCTTAATACTGTGTTATGCTCTTCAAGCCTAGTGCCCAAGGTGCTAACTAACCTGAGAGCACTCGTTCTATGGGTGTTAGGCGCTAGGGGTTGCAGCTAAGGTGCCCATGGGTGGCTTTTTCACAATTTCTCCCTTTTCTTGCCTTTTCTTCCTATTCACTCATCATTAGACCCCGGAGGACCTATAACCATGGAATTTTAGCCTTTTGAAGGTAGAACTTAATTGCATGGGACAAGGTAAATGAATAATCCTACTCTTTTATCATTCATAAGTCGCATCTGCATAGTTAACTTGAGAAATTTTCTCTCTCCAAGCTACTGGCCTTGTGAATTAAACACGATATGTAATACGTCATATAAATTATAGTTCTTATGAATTATCTATGGGCTTTTACAGTGACAATAAGTGATGTTTCCAACTCAAACTTTTCCATATATGTATTTACTCTTAAGCACACAAGAGTAGAGTACTTGTTGAGTATGCCTGAACTACCAAGATTTTTAAGTATTGAATGGATGTATAATGTTGGGGATTTGGCAAGTGTATCAGTTGCACAAGAAATATAGTGAAAAAATGATTAAAAGTATCGTTCTCACGAGAAATAACGTGCTAAGTACCCAAGAAATTAAATTGTATTATTTAGATAAATCCGATTGGATTGAAGATAACTCTAAAAATAAGAACTGAAGACTTGAATAAAAAAACAGAAATCAAGCACATACAAAAAATTATCAAATAAAGATAATCAAAACAAAACCTAAGGTTGCTAGTCTCTTTCTTTCCTCCTAGAATATGCTAACTCTCTCTTTCCTATGCCTATATCACGAACTACAAGCTAATCTAAGGATCCTATTGAGCTTAAACGAATTCTCCCGAATCTCAACTAAACTTTCCTAACAAAACACAATCCCTTGTTGATTACCGATCAAATCCTATTATCGATTAATTGAGGTTAATTACTATATTCCTATGTAATCAACAACACCCCTTTCCTAATTTTAGGATCGAAGACTCACTTTTCTTACACATGGTGTACTCTGACTTCCCTCGCCAAAGTTTAGATCAAGCACCAAGCAATACCATAAATTGATTAGAGATATAGAAAGCAAAACATAAACAAATCAGAAAACATGCAATTCATTGATAAAGAACAAAGTTACAGAGAGAGTTCATCATGCTATTAAAAAAAAAAGAGTTCATAGCAATCGTAGATAAGAAAACTAGCCACTCATATTGGTAAAAGAGTAAAAGTGATTACAAAAAGAGAAAGAAAGCATGAATCTAAGATGGTCATGGTGGAAAACGGCTTCAATCGTGCTCCGAAGTCAAGTTCCCTTGTTCCTTGGTCAACAACTATGCCCCTTTACTATCCTCAACTCAGAATATCTTCAAAAGTTCAAAAAAAAAACTATTTATACTTAGGTATTTTCGAACTGACATTGTTCATCTTTGCTGTAGCGGAGAAATTTTTGCTTTCAGTGAAAAATTCTGCAGTAAATTTTCTTTTTACAATAGGAG
Source organism: Biancaea sappan (assembly GCA_037074585.1). Classification (NCBI taxonomy): domain Eukaryota; kingdom Viridiplantae; phylum Streptophyta; class Magnoliopsida; order Fabales; family Fabaceae; genus Biancaea; species Biancaea sappan. Next base: position 45,081,655 of record CM073501.1, on the reverse strand, counting down.
CTTCCTTTTTCACTCCACTTTTCTTTTCACCTTTTTTTTTCTCCCTCTATCTCAACCCTAAAAAACATACCAAAAACTAATACAAATCAAATCAATAAATTTCAAATGCTAAAAATCTCGAAATTAAAATGAAGTAACATAATAAGAAACAAATAAGACATTATTGCTAAAAAGGCAACAAAAACTCAATAGAGAGTCATAAATTAATGAGCAAAAAGGATCCTAATTTAGTAAAATTAGAAAATTAACATATAATTTATCTATTATTTCATGTGGAGTTGCAATTAGTGTGTGTGTAATGTGTATTGCACTTGCTTATTTTATGTCTTGAAATATAAAAGTCTAACATTGTTGGTACATGAAGGAAAATTTCTCTCTTGTATGTGGGGCAATAAGGTTGGTCGTGGGACAATAAGGGTGGAAGAAGATTCGTGGAGTTACAAGGGTGGCCATGGAGCAAAAAAGGTAGATAGGGTTTATCAAGGAACATATGATTGTGACCAGGGCGAATGCCTAGCTCTCACAATGGAGTGTATGAATCATACCGTCTAATACGAATTGAGCAAGTTAATGTGATTGAATTCTTTACTTTATGTTCGAATTAGAGTTAATGTATTTAATTCCATGATGTACTCTACCTTTGTTGAATTTAGTAGAGTATAATTATTTGCATACTAAGTTATACCCACCTTTTCCCTTATAAAAAAACCTTACAAATAGCCTTCTAGAGGAAGAATCTTTGCGGCTTGAGTAATGGAGTGGTCCAGCGTCAAGCAACTCCCTTTTGTCTCTAGGGCCTTGTTTTGTGTAACTACCTGCAATTTGGTGCTCTTTGGGCCAGTTCTGTAATCAAGTAAGTGGGATCCTAGGGAAGGATTTCATATGTAATTATATTGTATGCAATACCTTGTATGAGACTTCCAACTCTTTTTAGATGTGCGATGTGTTGTTTGTAGGCACTTTACCTCACGAATTTTAAAACTACCCAAAAGATTCCTTCTAACTTATAACTTTGTACAAAATACTCCATCGATTCTTTACTAACAATCAATTACCACCTCAGTCAAAAAAATTACCCAATCAGCATCCTATTTGGCCAATACTCTTTGGTCAGAAAATATCCCTTTCCTTCACCTTCCATTCCCATTTTGCTTTTGGAGTTTTCCGGTATAAATGGAGAAAATATGAATTCTTAATACTAATTTAATGGTGTTTGTAAAATTTAATTATTATCCAAAGAAGAAATGATTCACGGTTTAATTTTGAACAAATGAAATTGGCCAGGTAAGAGATTACAGCTACTAACATTTTTTAATGCAACTCCGAGTTTAAAAGTAAATACAATTACTTCAATTTTAAAGGCTTGTCAATGTTGAGAAATGTAGAATACACAATTCATATCAGCATAAATGGGTAATGTTTGTGCTGGAATAATTGAAGCTGCTCTGCCTCTGTAATATCTCACCAGTTATTTTTTCAGGTAAATCTACGGTGAGCTTGATTTCTTGTGAGTTTAAATTTTTTTATTTATGGTTGGATTATTTCAAAATTTCTATAAATTTTTTTTTATTATTTACATATCTCGAGATAATATGAGAATAAAAGAATTTAACATTTCATAAGGTCTAGCTTTCAATAAACTTTCTCTATTTTCTATTTCAAATGCTGAGGCAACTAGGACGCTTTCTCTTCTATTTGATAAATCCCCTTCGGTGCCTTCATTTTTTGGAGGAATAGTTTTTTTATAAATTAACTTCAATTCAACTTATGAGAAAGTGATTGCTCAAGCCCACTCCTGTAAGTCTTGGAGGGAATAGTATTCTCCAGAATTAGATCTGAATTGTTAGATGATGTCACCAATTGTTCAGATTAATTTTTTATTTTTTTTTAAAAAATTACATGATTAATTTTTAATAAGTATAATCTTACATTTTTTTTATTTTTTAAAAATTAATTATAAAATTTGAAAAAAAAAAGTAAGATTGATCTAGATTGTTGGATAAATTGATTTAACGGTCCAAATCTAATACGGGAGGATACTGTTCCCTCCAAGACCTAGAAAAGATTCGAATTCCATCTAACATGCTCATTGATTTTATATGTTTTTCTGATTCGTATTAATTCTTCTATTTTTTTTAATCAGATTCGTATTAATTCTATTTTTAGTGTTAAACAAATAAAACATGGGGCTTCATAAGCAAAAATGGGGATTTGCGTTATTCTCGGACTCCAAAGAAGCAAAATATGGAGATTTTGAGGATGGAGAGAGAAAAGGATATATATTCCTACTTGATCCGATCATGAACCGAAAAGTCCGGTGTAAAAAAATTAAAAAATAAGCTCGAAAATTTGAACCTAAATTTTAAAAAAAAATTAAACAAAAAAGTCCAAAAAATTAAAAGTCAGGCTTGAACCTTTTTTTTAGCCTGGTCAACCTGAATCATAGATATGTGTGTAAAATAAAATATTACATATTAATTGATATAATTAAATGTTATATCTACGATATAAATTATATACTATATTGTTATAAAAATTGAAAAGAAAAATAGAAAAGAAAAAGTAGAAATAAAATTGCAGAAACACACAGATTTATATGATTTGATCGATTTACGGGTAGAAGAAAATTTTCTTATTCCTTAAGCAAAATTGTTACAAGTCATTAATGAAAAACCATAGAACTATTTTTTTTTACAAATATATAACTGTTTAAAAAAACATAAATAGGTGAAGTCGATACCACAGAGAAACTTCAAGTTGATCTCCAAAATTTCGAGTTAAGTCATAAATCCGATTTACTAAAAAAATTCAAAGTACTCAATAATATTATTTAGAATATTCTATATACATGTACAATATTAAAATGTATCATTTATCATATATACTCATATATAACTTTTTATTAATATATAATATATAATTTATACATAATTTAGATACTTGGTTTAGCCTCAATTGCATGTATATAATATGTAATATCATTCCAATATGTATTACTTATTAACTTATGAGTTATGTTGTTTCTAAAAAATTGTGATACATTATTTGTATAATTGTTATAATTTAAGTTGTTATGTAATTTATTATTGTTATTCTTATATTTTCTTTTTTTGGTTTTGCATGAATACTAAATATGAACACTTCTTTCAACAAGGATTGGAATATGAGTTTATCACTTTGTAGAAAACTAGTCTCTTCCACTAAATCTAACTCTCACTGAAAATTATGATTTTGTTTTCACAAATTAACATGTAAGAATATGGGCCCAAAGTGAAAATGGGCTTGGGCCCATATTTTGAATGTTATTATTATAATTCCAAGTCATCTTTTAATGAGACTGGCTTGTGATCAAATCTAGTTTAGATCAAAGAGTCCCTTGGCCACACAAGATGCTAAATGGACAAGTTTTTGGCTGAGGTGGTGCTCGAGTTAACGGATTGACTAATGACGTAAATATTTTTGCACAAAGTTGAAAGTTAAAAGGGTCTTTTTGAGAGTTAAAATTTAGGAGGTAAAGTACATAGACTTCCAAATTTAGGAAGTTTTGTGTTTTTTGACCTTTTCAAATCATAACTAATTCTACCCATAAAATAATTTAGACAAATTATTTACTAAAAATCCTAAAATCATCTATCTTTTTTTGGACCTAAAATACTCTTAATATGTTAAACTTAAGGTTTTATATTTTAAGTTTTAATAATGGAAAATATGTAACATTTATATTTCAACTTTCAAGTATATGACACATATTATAAATTATACGTGATTATAATCATTAATTAGTAATGCATCATACTTATATCATGTTTTATCCTTTAGATATAATTGTTTGTAATATATAAAATAGGTCTTGTGAAGTGTTGTATATAACATAAATTAGATATATGATTACAAAATCTTATATATAATAAGATGTTTATAATATTATTCATGCATATTGTAAAATCACATTCTCTTAACTATGAATTAGACTATTTCATTAGTAAGTTAAATATATTTTATGTGAATGATTCAAAATTAGAACTGTGAGCATTGAATGAAAGAGAATGAAATATCAATATCATGTTTTATTCAAAGAAATAACAAGAAAGAAGATGTTTCAAGAATTGAAGAATTGAAAGACTTGCAGATAGCTAATCCACTTGATTACGTGAAACTCAATAATTTTGTTTTACCATTTACTGGCTCAAGACATTTGCATGGAAAAAAAAATGTATTTGAACTGTGAATCTAAAAAGATAAAGGGATGTGAAATTTTACTAAAACTTGATTTTGACTTTTAAATTGGTGATTATTGTAATCATATTTCACAAACTAAAAGAAATTTTTGAATGAAACGTATAACATTTGAAAATAGATTTAGAATTTTTTAATGATAGGCCATTCAATTAAACAAAGTTTAATTGAAAAAGTTATAATTGTTTAAAATTAATTGACAAAATGCAAATAATCTTCTTAAGCTTAGGAGGTTGTGCAATTAACCCTTATCAACTTTAAAACTAAAAAAAAAGACACCTTCAAACATTTTATTTTGTACAAAAAACCATTTTTAGTTAGTCAATTTGTTAAATTACTAACAGTCAAACATTCACATCAGCAATAGTAAGCCACCTCATAAAAAAATTATCTAAGTGTCATCCTAAGTGGCATTGAAGGCATTTTAGTTATTTTAACATTTTCCTTACCCTCATTTCTATTTTTTTATGGTCAACCCTTACCCCCATTTCATCTCCCTGATTATGTCCTAATGATACACGGAGGAGGAAGGAATCTTTCACTGTATTCATTTGGTTAGATTTACTTGGCTTTGCCAAAGTGAATCTCCAAGTGAAGAGATATAAAAGAAAGCTTATATTACTAAATGGTTGTTGGCATGAGTAGTTCGACGCTCTTGTCTCTTAAATAAGGTCGTGGGATCGATCTCTCTTTATGTATAGAATCACAACCTTTGAGAACACTTTATCTTTTAGTAGACTGACTCGGTGCGAAGGGGATTAGTCAGGCCCAAAGGATCTAGATGCCCTTGGTTATACTAAAAAAAGAAAAAGAAAGACTCGGTGCGAAGGGGATTAGTCAGGTCCAAAGGATCTAGATGCCCTTGGTTATACTAAAAAAAGAAAAAGAAAGCTTATATTGTGAAGTAAGGATTGGGTTGTTTAATTTTGCAAGAAACATGGGCTCCTTTGGCTCTTGGTTGTAACGTTGAATGGAGCTTTATTTTTGCCCACCTTTTTTTTATTTTTGGTTCCGAATGAATGTGATTTAGAAACTGTTCTTCAAGTGTCTCTGTAGGGAATGGAAGCGATTCATCAAACTAGCGATGGATTCTAGATAATTTGGCAAAATAATGGTTTCCATTGCTTTTTCTAAATAGCGTAATAACTAAAGTACTTAATTCTTTTTGGCAGAATCATGGTTTCCATCCTCTGCGTATAGTTAGGGCATAATCAAGAATATGAAACAGGGTAAGGGAAAAGTCAAAATGACTCAAATGCCCTCAATGCCACTTACGATGACACTTAGATAATTTGTTTAATGAGATGGCTTGTTATTGCTTATGTGGATATTTGACTGTTACTTATTTAACAGTTTGACTAACAAAAGGGAGTTTTTTATACAAAATAAAAAAAGTTTGAGGGAGTCTTTTGTTTATTTTTAAAGATGAAGGGGGTTAATTGTACAACTTTCTAAGTTCAAGGGAGCTATTTGCATTTTGCTCAAATTAATCTGAGATTACAAGTTGATTGGTAACACTTGCAAGTTATGTGGTAACTTGTTTAAAAGCAAATAATCCACTGTTGCACTGGATTGGTCATGGTGGCCTAAAAATTTAAAATGACAGTCATATTCAAGCCACAAGTGGACCAGTACATCCCAACAATCAATTGACAACTATTAGAATTACATTGTCAAATTACATAACAATTTTTTTATGTGTCTAACACTATATTTCTCAAAACTTTATATATATGACATTCCGAAAGCGGTTTTATGTTGAACTACGTGCTACAATGTGATACTTGAGAGAGAGACAAATGCCATTAAGTCAAAATTAAATTTACATAATTTCAATCATTTAGGTTCTTAGAACATCATCTTGTAAATTTACTATTTGAGATAGTTTATTTGAGCAATTGTTTTTATTCTATGAGCTTTATTAAGTAATATAGTGGCACCTTATGAAAGAAAATAAGAATGACGAAGATCTTAGAGTATTTTTCTCTAGAAAGAGAAATGTGTTCTATTTGAGAGCGAAAAAAGATACTAAATTGATTTGGAGGTTGTAAAGACTAAAGACTTAACAAGTATTTAGTTACACTTCGGAAATTAGTGGAAAAATCTCAATTAGTTGTGCTTAGGGACTAGACAAGCTTAGATTGAATTGAAGTTTGTTTTCTCTTTCCCTTAACTATTTAGCTTTGAAGTACTTTTGTTGATGCTCTATTTTTGTTTTTGATATTTTGCATAAATTAACCAACAATATTAATAATTTATATTTTATGCTTGATACGTTATTTCGAATTAAACTATTGTTAATTATATAATAAAATTGTTTAGTCCTTCGGAATCAAGTTGTTACATCAAGTGTATCGATATATTATTATTAAGTGCTTTGGTTTTGGTACGAAAATGGTGGTCTTCATAATAGGAATCAATATAAAGCTTTTTCTTTATTTGTTATAATTATTGCTTTGTTCTTTATTTTTGCAAAATAATCTTAAATATAAATATTTTGATAAAGAGTTTTGAAATTAACTCAATTTTTTCAAACACTCAATTCACCTCCACTAAATTTGTACATACATACCATAATTTCTAACAAATTCATATGCACAACATTAATTTCTATCATAACTTTGACAAGAAATTACTTGGGGTATAATATTTAACAGTATACAAAAAAAATTAAAATATTGAACTTTTCAAAGTTTTACAATATTTGTTCTTTATAAAACTTAATAAATGATTTCATTTAGATCCTAAAATTCTCAGAAAATCATAAGCTCAAAATAATTTTTCTACCTAATACCCCATCATCCTAAAATCCTCAACCAGTTAATTGTCCATCTCTAAGGTTAGGTTATGTTAGGTTGTATAAGATGAACAATCTCCAAACATAGTCAATGGGAGTTAATGAAATGCCCACTAGAGGGAATTGGTTCATATGGATCAATAGTAGGCCCAATGAAGGCATAACCATGTACTGTGTAATCAAGCTTGGATTAATGAAGTGCATATTACAGTAGTATATACAAATACAGCATCAAAGCTTTTTAATAATGTTGTCCAATTTCAGTCTAAATCTTAAAATCTTACTATTTGACTAATATTAAACAATCTAAAAGATCTTGATTTTATATAAAATCTAAATTTGCTAAAATCTCAGTAAGATTTCGATTTAAATATTAAGAACTTACGATTTTATAATTTTATCGATCTTATAATATTTTAGATTTTGATCTTTTTATTTGTTGGTATGTTTCTAATATATTAGGTCAATTATAATGGAAAAAAGTTATTAAACAAACTTAAATCCCTACTAATATTACACTATTACAGTCTTACTGATAAGTCCTAGAAAGTCACTATATAATGTCACCATATTTGAGATTTTCGGTCCTCTTATAGCCATGTTTGCTTTCCTTTTGCACTTGTTATCTTTGTTTTCGTACAATTTCCGTGTGCTTGTTAGTGTTCGTATTTTCTTGTTTTTCTGCACCTTTTATTGCCTTTTTAATTTATGTTATTTATTGTTTTCTGTAGGTGCATTTGTGGGGAGGAAACAAGAGAAAGCATGTTATTCCAGTGGCCTGGCGCCCAGGCGCCAAGCATGTGAAGAACCAGGGCTCTCTGCCCAGCTGGCGCCCAGGCGCCCAACCCCTGAACTGGCCATTTGATGCTGCAGCCTTGGCGCCCAGGCGCCAGACTTCGGACTAGCAGCATAAATTCTCCTTTTTGAGCATTTTAACCTAATCTTGGACTTGGGAGATTTTGGGGAGCTTGGAGGCGGCTAGGGTTTACTCTACAGAGCTGGTTAGGGGGGAGAAGAGCATTCCTTCAATGGATTGGTCTTCTTTCCCCCATCTCTTCTCTTTCCTCTTCATTTTCTTCTCTTTTCATGTTTTATTTTCTTGTATTATGTAGTGGTAGGTAGTATGTAACTCAAGGGTTGTTATGAGTCCGATTTTAGATTAGGTTTTGTGTAATTTCTCGAACTCTTGTAGTTATTGCTTGGTTAATGCATGTTTATTTATTCCAATCTTAATGCTTTCCTTTAAATTGGCCATTTATTGGGATGATTGGGTGTTTTTACCAAACTTGGGAAGGGGAGGTAGAAACAAGACCAAATGAGTAAGTTGTATGAGTTCTTGAACCTTAAAGGAGAGGGGATTGATTTGCTAATATCATAGGAATATAGTTATTAGCCTCATATAGTCAAATTAGGGTTTGGTCATTTAATGAACTTGATTTTCACATAAGGAATTATGGAGAGTTAGGTTTTATCTTAGTTGAGGTTTGGGAAAATCCTTCTAGGAATATTCGTGCCCTAGACTAGCATGTACAAGTGGTAAAAGCAAGAGTAAGAGGATGATAATGGAATCTATGAAGAATGATGGGCTTGGTGGTTGATGTAATTTAATTTCTTATGAGGTTTTGTTATTGAATGATTCTTCTCAATTGCATTTCGTATTTTGTTGGAGTGGATTTACCGGATTGAATTGCTCTAAAAATGATTGATCACTACTTTTATGAGTTTGGGGGTTTTTATCTATGCTAGGGATAGCTAGGTATTAACTAGCCCATTGTAACTTCCACCATAAATCGGATTAATCTAGGGATGGATAATCTTATTTATGTGGTTTTTATGAGTTCTTAAACTTAATCACCTACTTGAATGATTGGGTTAAGGAATTAAACAATCATTGGGTATAGGTAGGTTTGTTTCTCCAAGGGATTGGGTTCAAACACTTGTGAGAGCTTGACCAACTCCAAAAGGATTTGCAATTTGATTGAATCAGTTTTAACAACTCAAAGACTCATTTGTCTATGAATTAGTCGGATTAAGAATTAAATGAAGTCAATCCCATCAATCCTAGGTTACTGTCATTAGGAGTAGCTTAGTTTTAGGTTTTAGATAGAGTTTAGTTTATTTTGTAACATTAAATTTATATTTTCGTTCAATGATTCGTCTAGATAGCATTTAACTTTAGCTTCACGGGTACTTGGTACCTCAATCCTCGTGGGAACGATACTTTACTCACTCTGTATTACTTGTACGATTGGTGCACTTGCCAAATCGACTAACACTTACCACTCATAATTTGTTTAATTTTTAACTTAGTTTAGTTAAAGTTGATAATGAGATATTAACTTAGTTTAGTTAAAGTTGATAATGAGATATTAACTTAGTTTAGTTAAAGTTGATAATGAGATATAATAGTATTGTAAGTTTTGAAAAAGGAAAAATCTATGAAGTGAGAAAAGGAGAAATTTCAAAATACAATAGAAAGTGAGGATTGTTTACTACTTTTTTCTTAACTAATTAAATATTTTCAAATCTTATAACAATATTTCTTGTTATTGTTATAAAATATCTCTTCTATTATTATGTTTTAGATCTTATTTATTGAAATTGTACATTGATTGATTATTTTTAATATAACATTATGCTTATTTGTGATTTAAATATATACAATTATTATATTTGTTTCAAAGGTAAAATTTTTCAATTCTCGATTTGATCTTATAATTTAATTTATTTTATTCCTTATAATTGATCTTAAGTAAAATCTCAATATTAACAATCTTGCCACTTAATAAAAACTATTCTGTTTAGCACCATTATGGAAAACATACAACTCTATTTGAGAATTTACTAAGGTAGTCCGCACTTAGAAATTGATGAAATCGGGTAAGTTGATCTCTGAATATGTCATCCACCATCCCACCCAAAATCACAAAATTTCAGAGATTTTCTTAGGGAGAAAATATAGCACATCTTACATCGCCCATAATTAACGTTAAAATGAATACCTAATGTCACAACCTAAGCATACGTATCCTTGACCTGTAAACTTGAAACAAGTAAATCAGGTGCTAATAGGATCACAGAACAACATTAAAAATCCTAATTAACACTTGACACCATACTTGTTGAGATACATCTAGTAATATTCCTTGTAATCAGTTCATCAAACACTTAATGTGCATTTAACACTATAATGTCGATGTGATTGGGAAAAACACGAAAATAGAAAATAAAATAATAAAAATAAAGAGAAGATTAGGAGCATATCACACTAGCAAAATTCTAGAGTGATTGACCAAGAAGAGAGACAAACAATAAAATCAAGAGGAATGGAATTGAGTTTAAGACTTAGGTAAAAAGTATATCCATGAAACTTCAATTGGGTATTGGTGTCTTCGTAATTTGCACTTCCCTAAAGGAAATTGGACCTATTTGAAAATCTAGATCACCTACAAAAATAAAAACCTACAAATTATGACCTGTTTGGTTCCTATTTTTAAAAACATTTTTTTGTTTATTAAAAAATGAAAAAAACCAAAAAAAAAATTGTTTAGTAAGATGTTTTGGAAGAATGTATTTTAGAGAAATTCTTAGGAATGATATAATGTACCACTTCACTTGTGCAATAGTTAATGAAATTAGGCCATTTATTCCTCACAATATAATATATATTAGATGGAAATAAATCATTATGATTATCTTAAATTATGGTTTAATGATTAATTACTAATTTTAATATTCTTTACCTTTCATCACCGAGCTTGTATGGAGTTTGGGTTTGTGAGTTAAGGATTATGGGTTTAAGAATTAAAAAAAAAAATTCTTTCTCTCTCTCTTTCTTTTCACACTGCTCATTCTGCTCTTCTAGCGTTATTTTCAGTATTTTTATTTATACATGATGATGATGATGATGATATCAATCTCAATTTTCAAAAATTTAAAAAACATATTTATATATTTTAAATTGAATTCATTTATAATTAGGGTATCTCGTGTCGCTGGATACGTGCGATATATAGTTTGAGCAGCTTTTAAAACTTCGAATAGTAATTTCTAAAAAATGTGTCATTTAAATTAATTGATAAGCATAAGCAATTCTTCCCATCTCAATTTGCTGATTGGCAGTGTCATTTTCACATTTTTCCTCACCTGGAAAATTCAATAGTCTGTTCAATAATAGAACATTTTGTAATTATCTCATTGATTTATAGATGGTGAAGAATGAAGGATAGAATTAAGACATCAGAGACAGAGAGTCTTACAATTAGTAATTAAGCATTAAGCATGATTTAAAATAATTATAATGATTTATTTATATTTAATAAATTATTGATTAATCACTAAGTATAAATGATGTAGTAAATTATATGGTTTCTAAGAATTTCTCTCTATTTTAAGAATAGTTTCAGAAATTTTGTTTTCAAATAGGAAAAAAAAACTTAATAAACAATGTTTCCAAAATTAATGCAAAAAAGTGGTGGCAAAATCGTAAATATGTAAGCTCATTAATGACGTTTATGTAAAAGTAATTTATAGCAGAAAAATAAATATACTGCAATTTTTTTAAGAAAAAATTCCTAAACATATTGCCGCAGTTATGATGGACGCTAATTCTAACATTTTTTCTACCGATTTTTTTTAATAGAAAGACTTATTTTTTATCTAATTTTTGTGAAGTTATGGCTTTCCGTATCTTTTTTCATTTTTATACATATTTTTGACCAATTTGTGTCAATCCATTTTATCTTATTAAAACTATAATTATCTAAACTGATTAAGTAAAGATATTCTTAATAGTTTATGTAATTGAATGTTAGATTTAATCAGCTGATTAAAATATAGCTCAAACTTACAAGCTATGGTTTGTAAGCTTAATTTACGTTTTAGACATCTGTTTTATTTCTGCTCCTCTTTCCTCTTCCCTCTTGAATCTTTATTATGGACGAATTTATGGTCCTATTTTTCTTTCCCTGATGATGTAAAAGGCTGTATCCCCTTGTTCTTTTAATGTATTCCTCTGTTTACCAAAAAAGAAAAAAAAATCACAATCACAAAGTGCATGCCATTGACTTAAAAAGACATCTCATACTAATTTTCCAAGTCTTCACGCGGAAGCTCTACTTGCGATATAGAAAGTGACAGCTTCTCCGTCACAATTAAATGGGTAAAATAATAGTATCCTCTGACTTGGTCCTCTCCTATAATACCATATTTTCAAAATACTTTTGAGAATACTGTTGAAAGATTAGAACATATATGAAATATTAACCCCACAAGTGAAATATCTCAAGGCATGTGGTAGATGTATATATATGTAAGACCCGTCATTGTTATCTGTGTCAGAGGAAAGCCACGTGAATGCAGAACATGGGTAGATCCCTTGTTGTTAGGTTTATCATTGTGTTCTTGTTGTGTGAAACAGCACAATTATGTGTGTGCAGAAATTCAAGTGTGGGATGCTTAGAACGAAAGAGGCAAGCTCTTCTCAAGTTCAAAGCAACCCTCATTAATCCATCAAATAGGCTTTCTTCTTGGAATTCCAAAGATTGTTGTCATTGGAATGGTGTAGCTTGTGACAGTCTTACCGATCACGTTGTCAAGCTTGGTCTGAGGAATTCGCATTACAACTCGATTGATGATTTTTTTGACTTCGACCAACAATCTCTTGAAACTTCACATCTTCATCCATCTCTAATGCAACTGGAAAGTCATTTGGACTTGAGTGGAAACCAATTTCACGCCATTCCCATTCCCTTATTCATTTCTTCTATGCACCAGCTGAGAAATCTCTCTCTCTCTTATGCCAATTTTAGTGGGAAGATTCCATATAATCTAGGAAACTTCACCAACCTTCGCCATCTTGATCTCAGCCACAATGGCTTCCAAGTCAATGACATGAATTGGGCTTCTGAGCTTCGGTCACTGCAACACCTTGACATGAGTGGTGTTCACCTTGGAAAAGCGCATGATTCATTTCAGGTATTTTACACACTTTCTTCTCTGTTACAACTACACTTAGAGGAGTGTGGACTTCACAACTTGATCCCTCCTCATCACCCTCTTAATTTCACTTATGTTTCCACTGTTCAAGTGCTTCTTCTTACTTACAATGAAATAGACAATCGAAGTCTTGGTGTTTTACAAAACATGAGCTCTGCTAGAATCCTTTTCCTTTCTTCCAATAATCTTACTTCATTGCCACTGTGGTTGAGTAAGTTTAATAACCTTGAGGAGCTAAACGTTGCTGAAAATGCCCTTCTTGGTCCTCTTCCTTTGGCTCTTCAAAACATGACTTCCATCAAAGTCCTTGACCTGTCTTTGAACAATCTCAGTGTAGTTCCATCGTGGTTAGGTGAGCTAAAGAACTTGCACCAGCTAAATCTTGCTAACAATAAACTCACTACTTTGGGATCTTCTATATCTAGAGTCCTGGGGAACATGTGTCATTTAAGAGTTTTAGATTTATCAACCAACAAGTTTCAAGGAGAAGCTTTTGGAAGTGATGAATTATCTGGATGCATCAAATATGATTTAGAGCTACTTGATTTGAGTGCTAATGGTTTCGAAGACCGGTTGCCAACTTGGCTTGGGAATTTTGAAAATCTAATAGTCCTTTGTATATCAGAAACTTCATTTTATGGTCTGATCCCCTCTTCTCTTGAAAAATTATCATACTTGTTAACACTCGAACTGGTTAACAATGCTTTGAATGGATCAATTCCAGATAGCCTTGGACAACTTGTGAATCTAACTTACTTGCTTCTCTCTGGCAATGAGTTGGAAGGGGCCATTCCCAAGAGTCTTACACAACTTTTGAATCTTCAAACGCTTGATCTTTCAAATAATCGACTTAGTGGCCTCATTCCCCAAAGTCTTGTTCAACATGTGAAATTGGAATTCCTCAGTCTATCTAATAATAAGTTACATGGTAAAATTCCTAACAATCTTGGCCAGCTTGTGAAATTAGTAGGATTAGATCTCTCTTCAAATAATTTGGAGGGGACAATTTCAACTATAGAAGGGTCGTCTTCATTCCCGAATCTCGAAATCTTGAATCTCTCCAATAACCAAATAAATGGATCACTTCCAAAAAACATTGCAGACATAATGCCAATGTTGGAGTCCTTGTTTCTTGGAAACAACCATATAGATGGTTCAATCCCAGAGTCACTGTGTGAAATTGATGATTTGTCCCAACTTGACCTTTCAAGGAACAAATTATCTAGTGAAATTCCAAATTTTTGGAAGGATAATGGACCATGGGATGAAATAAATTTGTCATACAACAATCTGTCAGGAGTTTTCCTGTAATACCCATGAAAAATAAAATATAAATGCGTGTTTTCAAACTACTGTTACTATTTCAGTATACGGTACTATTCACCCGTATAATATTATTTACATATATGGTACTGTTCATTTATACAATCAAAATGTCAAATACTAGATGTGGTTTGGTCATAAGAGAAAATTAGAAAGAAGTTTGTATGAGAAAATGACGTTTTATGTGTAAAAATACCCTCAGGGACTAAATTGAAAGGACTGAATTGAAAAGAAACTTAAAGGTTTAAGGTGAAAGGATAGTTTTTCCTTTAAAGTTTCTAATAGTAAATAAACGAAAATTTTTCATCGTACGCGTAAGGTGCACAGTAACTGCATTATTAGAAATGTCATTTTCATGAATAGTAAATTGAACATTTTATTAGCGCATAGTATTAAATAGTACCATTGACTTTTACTATAAATAGGCCCTTCCATTTCACTTCTAAACTCACACCTTCAACTTCTCTTCTTTCCTCCTTAAGTTTCTCTTGCTCCGACGTTAGGCTTCTGAAATTTTGGGCCTTTCCGTTTTTACTTAGGTAAGGATACTATGCCCTTTCTATGTCTTTCAAATTTTAGAAGTTATTTTATTAAGTATGCTCTGTGGTTGCGGCTTTGGCCGATCTTCCACATCAGAAAAACTGTCGTTAGCTGTTATTTTGATTCTCTGATTACCGAAATAGAATATAATCTGTGGAGAATACATGTCTAGGAAAGTTCTGGTTAAGGAAAGACCTGGTTTTTAAGTGTGTCCAGTGTGACCCTCCACTCTTTCCTGGGAACTTACCTGGTGTACTCTTTTACAGATTGTATTCTGTATTTCCGGTATGAATAGTACCGTATGTATGAATAGTAACCGTATAAATAGTACCCGTACGTATGAACAGTATCTATACGAAAACGATCTTACCGTATTTTCTGTAATCTTTTATGAAAATCTCTGTACCGGAACACTGAAATTCACCTGCGTACTCTTGTCCGTAACGATTTAGAGAAGTGATACTCGTACGGAATCCAGGTGAGTGAAACGACCCTGTTTTAATAGAGTTTTAGCATTACTGGTGATAAAAAGTATGTTGTAGGACACTCCCAAGATTCATAGGGGGAAATTGGATTCAGAATGACGAATATAATGAGATAATTAATCCAGAAGTATGGATAAGACAAAGCAAGTATCTCATGATGATATGAAATTTGAATCATATAGTTATATACTATACCTGTTATATGGATGAGTATTATATTGTGCTTCTGATTATGATATGAACTGTTGTACTATTGATTGTGATTGAGCGGTACAGTACCCCCTCTCACGGCAAGGCGGAAAACCCAGGTTAAAGGGTGTCTTGACCAATGAGTGTGGAGACAACGATTCCCTCAGTAGGGATATAGCCCGGATTGGTGATAAATCCGTGAGGCGCCCTAGCTAAGAGGATGAGGTTGTGCGTCATGGCGGAAAAATACAAAATTTGTGAGCCGGCCTGTGTGCGCTCTCCGGGATATATTGCCATTGACGAGTACTAGTATCGTTTGTTGAATTGGATGAATTTTTCTTGTATGAAATTTCTAACTATGTCTATTGGTTGAGCTTGAGCCTTCGGATATGCTTGCATGACTGGTGATGTATTTGAATTTTATTAACGCAAGGCCGATTTGCTCACTGAGTTTAAAAGCTCACACTGTTTGTACAAACTTTTTGTTCAGATCAGGTTGCCGCCGAAGTACATCCGCTAGAGGAGTAGATCACGTTGGACCTTCCCGCTGTCGGGTAGGCCCTTCTTTTGTTATACAGTATGTTGCTCTGTAACCGTCTAGGACATCTAGGTCAGGGGTTTGGTATTTGGCTTGTATTTCAGTATGATAATGTGTTTTGTACTGAGCATCTATTATTAATTAAGAAAATCTGATGTATTTTCTTTGTATTTATTAAGAAATGGTATTTTGAGAACATAGAGATAATGACTAACAATTTTACTTGTGGGAAGAATTTATCAAAAGGCTTACAGTGATGGGATATTCATCATTGTGCCGGTCATGTGCCTAGAAAATGGGTCGTGACATTTCCCGAGTACATTTGGCAATCTTTCCTCATTATCCTGGTTGCATTTGAACAATAATAGTCTTCGAGGAGATCTTCCATTGTCTTTGAGAGATTTAAAGAAATTGGTTATTTTGGATGTTGGTGAGAATCAATTTTCTGGAATTCTACCACCATGGATAGGGAACACCTTTCCCTATCTTCGGATTCTCAGACTGCGACAGAACAAGTTGAATGGTATCATTCCTTCACAGCTCTGCCAAATTGCTTCACTCCAAATTTTGGACCTTTTGAGCAACAACTTAGTGAGTTCAATACCCCATTGCATTGGGAACTTCACGGGAATGACGAAATCCAACTTTTCAAATGAAGCCAAAGCAAGATTTAATTTAAATTTTTTGAGGACTAACTTATCGGACGACTGGCCTAACGAGGATATCAAACAAGTTGTGAAGGGAAAAGAACTTGATTACATCAAAATTTTGAAGTTTGTGGTGAACTTGGATTTGTCAGATAACAAACTGGTTGGAGCTATTCCCCAAGAAATAACTCGCCTCAACGGGCTGCATGGCTTGAACCTGTCATACAACCAGTTGAAAGGGGAGATTCCTGAAATGATAGGAAATATTAGAACACTCGAATCCTTTGACATCTCCTCCAACAAACTATCTGGCAGGATCCCATATTCTATGTCTGCTTTAACTTCATTGAGCTACTTAAACTTGTCATACAATAACCTTTCAGGACAAATTCCAAGAGACAACCAACTTTTGACTCTAGATGATCCACGCAGTTATGCTGGCAACCCTTATCTCTGCGGAGATCCTCTTTCAAGCAAATGCCCCAATGATGATTCTGAACAAGTTCCTGATCCTGGAAACAAAGGCCCTGAATATGACGACCATGATCCTGAAAAAGTGTGGTTTTACTTTGTAGTAGCCATTGGATTTGCAAGTGGGTTTTGAGGACTCATAGGGACTTTAGTGTTGAAGAAAAGTTGGAGATATGCTTGCTTCCGGAGAGTGGATGATGCAGCGGACGAAATATATGTGACCATTGCATTAAAAGTAACAAGACTAAAGAGGATGCTGAGAAACCGTGTTGATGCTTGACTAGTAACTCAATATGTTCCTTTATTTTGTGTGTCTTTGTGTTGGTCTTTAAATGTTTCAGTATGTGTGTGTAGATAATAGCGTGTGGCTTTTTAGTTTATGTAATCTGTGTTCTTGTACCTGTAGTAAATCAACAAACTTTATGATCAGTTTCTTTGAGATTGGGCTCGGTTCTACATGAGAAGCTTGGTGTTAAGTTACTCTACCAACACTGTTTCTTTAGAAAATGCAAAGGAATAACAGAAAATAGAAACAATGGTACATTAGAGAGGAGCATAGGTATTATTTCACATATTGCTTCATGTATCGTATATCATAGTACAAAAGGAAGATACTGAGGATTAACCAAATTTAAAAACATATATAGACTTTCAGTCCAGCGATAAAATCCATGATTGACTGATTGTGTGAGTTGAAAGTTAAGTTTCAAAATTACAAGATAGCTACTATAGCTGATGGAACAAATTGTTGTATCCTAATCTTTAATGTCAGATTTGAACGACGTTAAAAACTTTTGACATCTAGCATGGACTATAGCAATACAAACTGAACAAGCAAGACTAATACTGATTTTTCTGTAGTGTTTATACAGCATGGACTTGGAAAAAAAATCAAATTTTTATTAAAAATTTTAGCCTTATAATTTTATTTCATTGTATATGAATTTTATATGCTTTATATTTATATATTTTTTGCACAACAAAAACCATTTGGATTAGGGTTTATGAACTACTTTTCAATCAAAGGACGTGGAAAGCAACAAAATCTTCCGATGATAAGGTTGGGGGTTTTCTTGAATGGGAAGAAGGTAGATGGGGAAAGTTCTTAAGATTAAGGGCTTTAGTGGATCTTACAAAGCCATTGTACAGAGGCATGATCGTAAGTGATGTCAACAAAGAAAAAAAAGTCTAGAATTTATTTTATGTATGAACTGTTTCTTGATTTTTGTTACATATGTGGCAAGTTAGGGCATGTGATACAGGATTGTAGCAAATGAGAAGACAATGTGGAAGAATAGGAAGACAAAGGTCCGGTCGGCTCCAAACTAAATTAGTTGTTCCGATAGGAAACTAGTTATTAGTCTAATTTGATTGACTTAAAAAATTAACTAACTAAAAAATTAGTCAAAGATTGATTAAACTGATAAAAAATCGATAAAACTGATTGAACCGGTTTTTGTTAATATATATATATATATATATATATATATATATATATATATATATATATTATTTTTAAAATAAAATTATTTTTCACACTATATAACATTTAGCAAGTTTTTATTTTTTATTTTTTATTTTTATCTTTTTCATTCTTTTCTATCATGTTATATTTCTTTTTTTTCTTTTTAATCATTTTTTTAAAATAATATTATTTTTGCCACAAAAATAAATAAGAGAACAAGAAAAAAAAACAATTACACACACACATATATATAACTTTACTAAAACTAAGTATGAAAATATTTATTAATTTATTATATTATATATTTTTAATAATTATTATCGGTTCAATCTTAGTTCGAATACAGTGAAATCAATAATCATAAATTAATATCTCCATCAATTTAATCACGGTAGGGAAATAAAAGAAAGCTGACATGACAGAAATCATGTGGCAAGTGATTAGTAAAAAGATGACTGATTAGGAAAGTTGAACTGTAAAAAAAAGATGACATGACAAGAGTTTCAGTTCATATTAGCATTTAAATAACGGTATACTAACTTTATGAAATTTTCTGCACCAGATAAAAGTTAAGGAGGGTTTTTTTGCTGAGTTTGAAACTTTAAAAGAATTTTCTGCATATAAAAAAAAGTTTAGGGAAATAAAGTGTAATTTTTCCTATTTTTATTTATACATGATGACGACGACGATGATGATATCAATGTAAATTTTTCCAAAATTTAAAAAACATATTTATATATTTTAAATTGAATTCATTTATAATTAGGGTATCTCATGTCGCTAGCTGTGTGAGATATATAGCATGAGGCTATGAGGAGCTTTTAAAACTTCGAAATTTCGAGTAGTAATTTTTAAAAAACAAGTCATTTAAATAATTTGATAAGTATAAGCAATGCTTCCCATCTCAATTTGCTGATTAGCAGTGTCATTTTCACATTTTTCCTCACCTGGAAAATTCAATAGTCTGTTCAATAATAGAACATTTTGTAATTATCTCATTGATTTATAGATGGTAAAGAATGAAGGATAGAATTAAGACATCAGAGACAGAGAGTCTTAAAATTAGTAATTAAGCATTAAGCATGATTTAAAATAATTATAATGATTTATTTATATTTAATAAATTATTAATTAATCACTAAGTATAAATGATGTAGTAAATTACATGGTTTCTAAGAATTTCTCTCTATTTTAAGAATAGTTTCAGAAATTTTGTTTTCAAATAAAAAAAATAAAATTTTAATAAACAATGTTTCCAAAAATAATGCAAAAAAGTGGTGGCAAAATTGTAAATATGCAAGCTCATTAATGACATTTATGTAAAAGTAATTTACAGCAGAAAAATAAATATACTGCAAAAACAATTTTTTAAATATTCCTAAACATATTGCCGCAGTTATGATCGATGCTAATTATAACATTTTTTCTACCTATTTTTTATAGAAAGACTTATTTTCTATCTAATTTTTGTGAAGTTATGGCTTTCCGTATCTTTTTTCATTTTTATACACATTTTTTACTAATTTGTGTCAATCCATTTTATCTTATTAAAATTATAATTATCTTCAGTTATCATGTAAAGATATTATTACTAGTTTATGTAATTAAATGTTAGATTTAATCAGCTGATTAAAATATAGCTCAAACTTACAAGCTATGACAATTTATATATTTGACTTGAATATATGATCACAACATTACATAGAAAACTTTTATGTCAAATGATTTTTAAATCTTTTTTTCAAAAACAAATCTTCTAAATGTTTTTTTATTAAGTTGTAAAATTTTGTTTAGAACAAATTTTCCTAACAAAGTTTTTATATTTTCAAAATTAATTTCTAAAAGAATTTTACAGAAATTATTTTCAAAATAAAAAAACAAAAACACACCAAACAGGTGGTAAAATTTTTTTCAATTAAACCAAATAAATTCTAATAGGTAACCTAATTATTTAATTCACCTCAAGATAATTGAAACAATGCAAAATTAATTATAAAAACAGGAAATATCAAATACAAAGTAATGAAATGGTTAAGTAGACCTGATCACAGATTAGGCATTTTTAGGACATTACATGGAAAATTTCATTACATGGAAAATGTGGACTAAGCCGGGCCCCGACCCATTTTATCTGCGAGGAGCTCAGCCTGTTTTCATTCAAATATGTGTCCGGATAAAAAATAGACCTTTTTTTTTCAAAATATTTGTATGCATTTATATTGGAAATTTTTTGTAATACCCCAAGAATTTATATTAATATTTTATTTTGTCAATTTAAGAGATTGTTAAAAAAAATTAAATTAAGTTGTATGGATATTGTTTTTAGAGTAAAATAAGGAAAATATAATTTTATTTGGGATATAAAATAGAGTTAGCCCAAGTTGTTATGGACCTTGTTGAAAGGAAAAGAGATGTAAGAGGTACTTCCTCTTATTTTAGCAAAAGCTAACCTTGGTAGTGGACAAACGTGTATTCCAACTACTTCCTCCTCTGATTTCAATCAAAAGAAAAAGGAATAAAAGACAAAAAAAAAAGGGAAAAAATGAGAGATTGAGATGAGTTGATTTTGCCACCATGGACTACCGTGACCATTGGAACCACAACACTATACTTTGGCCTCATTTTTGGATGTGTTCAAAAAAAAGGGTTTGGGTTCCCATTTCACGCATAATAGAAAATAAGAGAGAGAGAGAGAGAGAGAGAGAGAGAGAGAGAGAGAGAGAGAGATTGAAAGCTTAGGAGAGGGAAGGAGAAGCCTTGCTATAGAGATTTTTTTTTTTTCTGTCATGAAGCAAGGATCATCTTCTTCTCCTCTCCTCTTTTTTTGTTTTCCTCTCCCCTTCTCTTTTTTTTTTTTGTCATGAGCTAAGAACCCTAAAGACCAAATTGATAGAAACATAGTCATGGGTGTGATTCTTACCATAAAACAAAGCAAGGCAACGATAAGCTTGAATCCTTTGAATCTATGAGTTTAATTCATTTCTTTTTGTTTAGTTTTTGGTTAGAGGTGATTATACAAGCTATTAAAAATTAAAAATGAAGAAAAACGAACGTAATGCATGAATTAAGAAGCGAAAATCGAAGGAAATGATAAAGAGATGAAGAACAGAGCTGATTATGTTTCTGCAGATTTTTTCTTTATTACTAAGAATGGTTTGGATTGTTTCAGGTATGAAATGAACTCTGGTCATGAAATTTAGTATGCAACTAGAAATGGTGTCCAATAATATACTTAAATTACTTCAGAATTTTCTGGGTTGGTTTGGTACCCTTAAATACCTAAAACAGTGATTGAAATTTGTAAAGGGCAGAATAAGACTGATCTGTCATGCTATTGGTTTTATGTGTTGTTGGATGACCAAATCAATTCCTAAAACCATGAAATTTTTATGGGGAGCTCCTAACATGTTATTAATCTGATCTGGGAACTTTCAAGCTTATTAAAATTAGTTTTCTTGGTCAAACAATTATGGGAATAACACTTTGTTTAGTGCAAAGGAAATCTAGGCAGTTTTGGAAATTAATTTGTTTTTAATAGCTAAAGACTTTTTTTTATCTGAAATTTTTATGGCACTTAGATAAGACATAAATCTAAGGATCTAAAAAATTTCAAGCATTTGGACATGATTAACTAAGTCTAAAATGCATAACCCAATACCTATTCAGAATTTAGACAACTCTGACCTTTAATCACTAATAAGGTCTTTAGTGGGGTCTAATGATAGAATTAAATTTTGAAATTTTTATTCTAGTATGTCAATATACTAATAAGGCTATGTCCTAAATTTCATAATTTTCAGAGCTATAGTTCATTCCTAGAAATTTCTTAAAGATTGGTTCTGATTTTAGCCTCAAAATAAAATAAAGTTAAATGATTAATATTTTATGTTATAAATTGGTGTTGATACTTGATAGAATTAATTTCTAAGTTTATAATGAGGCTCTTGGAATCTCTTTTTGAGTATAAAATATAGAAATATAGCTTGGACTCCAGGTGAGGGATCTAGTTTTGCCTTGTTTGACTTATTTAGAATTTGTTTCCTAGAAATGTAATAAAGTAATGAATGAATATATTTTCTATATATTTGGATTGAGCTTGCAAAGGAAATACATGTGAATGATTGATGATTATAAATGACATGGATTTATTAAAGTTCATGATGTGCATATAGATGCTCTTGATTGTACATGTGATTGTATTTAAAAGAAACAGAGATTTCAGACACTTTTGCGTCCCTTTGAGGATGGGGGTGAAATAAGGTTGAATTGTTTGATGTTTCTTTGAGGGTTTGATCCAAGATAGCAATGCATGAAAATATACACATGGAATAGTTGAGAGCCTGACTCAAGATACCAATGCATGTAATGGTACACATGGAATGGTTGAGGGCTTGATCTCCCAAGATACAAATGCATATAATAGTTATGAATATGAATACAACAAGAATTGAATTCCTAAACATAAACCAAATACAGAAGATATAGCCTATGGGCAGGATACTTCTACGGGCGAGGATATAGCCTACGGGCAGAAGATATAGCCTATAGGCAGGACGACGCCTTCGGGCCAGGTACATGTAAATATTTATAAACTCTCTCATGATGTTTTCCTCTTGATATATATTTACTTCACGAATTATTTATATTATGAGTACTCATATGTTCATACATAATTATATGTACTTGAGGCATGCATAGATGAATGTGTGTAATAGGTAGGACTAGTTTTATGATGAGCCAAGTGGACCGAACTCACTCCCTTACAGTTTTAGGTACAGAAGACTTTTTTAGCTTCGATAACGTGAACGCCAAGAATACCTCCCCTTTTGTTTAGGATAAAGGTATAATACTTCAGTTTATGTTAACTTGTATAATTCTAGAAAAGCTCTGTAATTGGGTGGGTCACGTATTGTTGTGTAATATGATTACGTATTATGAAAGGGAAAATACTAGTGAGTGTAATGGAACTGGAAAATCTGTATTTTAATTTGAAGGAAGGTTTATTTATACTTTTATGTATTGTTATGGAAATGAAGATGACTTTGTGATCATATACAATTATGGAAATTTTGATTTGTTTTAAATTAAGGTGTATTTGAAATAAAGAAAATAAGAATTGTAAGGAAGTCCTAGGCTTGCAACGGTGTAGGGTTAGGCACCGTCTGCGCCGGTCACAGGCCTGAATTCGGGGTGTGACATTTCTCTATCTTCCTTCTATACCAACTAAAATTTATGTTTGATGAAGGATGCAAGAAATTTAAAAAAAAAATTTATAACAAATTTAATAATTTTAAGGGAATGTAAATTATAAAATTTCTATATGAACCATTCTTTATGTGCATCAAATCAAGTATCTATTCATATTACAACTGTGTAAAGAAATTCTAAGTACTACAATATATAATTTATATCATATACTTAATATGTTATTATTTAAATTAATATTTATTTTTATTTAATATACATAAAATTTAGGTTAGACCCGGGCTCAGCCAGGCTTGAAAAAAACCTAAGTCCAACTTGTATTTTGTCAAGGTTTTTAAATTCGCGCTCATATTTTCAAGCCCATTTACATTTTGTTTTCGGACTAGACCAAGCGGGCCGAGTAAGCTTTTGGGCCTATGATCAGGTTAGTTGCAAGAGGCAACTATAAACCCTTAGGAATTATTCAAATGTTGGTGTTTGGAATATCTAGAAAAACAAATAACAATTGACTGCTACACGTGTGAGTTTTAAATATCGCAAGTCCCCTCTATCGCTCTTGTGCTAGGTGGAGGAAAAGTCTAGAGACATCATGTCTTTTTCAGTTTCGTATTATTCAAATATAAAGAAGATAGAAGAAAATGTATTCATGCTTTAGTTATTTCACTGAAGAGATAAAGGATTGATGTAGGGTGAGCTGTGGTGATTTGACAAAAAAGAAGATTGGGCTTTCTTCCAATGACGGAAAACTCTAAAATGGAGGATATTCGTTAGATCTAATAAATTTAATAGGTTAAAAATAAAAGTGGTCATTTTTTTTATTTTTTTTGACAAAATATTTAGGCTCCCCTCCCACAAGCTTGAGGCTCTAGCCGCTAAAAGGGAGTCCAATGCCGAAAAGAGTAACTAGCCCAAGGGGATTGATGGGTGATGAGAAACCATCGAGACTAAAACCATCATTCGGATTTTTGAACTACCTTCCAATCAAAGGACGTGGAAAGTAACAAAATCTTTTGGTGACAAGGTTGGGGGTTTTCTTGAATGGGAAGAAGGTATATGGGGAAAATTCTTAAGATTAAGGGCTTTAGACTCTATTTGAAAAACTTAACTTATAACCTAACAGATAGTTTATAAGCTAATTTTTAGCTTATAACTTATAACTTATAAGCTAACTTATTTAAATTAGAAGTATTCGATAAAAGTAGCTGTTAAAGTAATTGAAAAGTATAAAATAACATAAAAGGACATATATTTTTTAATTCTAAAATAATATAAACAAATATATCATTTTTGTTTTTAATTAAATTAATTTAAATTATTATAAGTATAAAATTCATTAAAAATAAATATTTATATATTTTATTATATTTTATATATGAATAATATATTTTCACATATATAATATATTTATATATATTATTATATTTTATTATATATAATAAAATATATTTACATATTTTATTATTTTTATATATATTAATATATTTTTATCATATATTATTATATATATAATATTATATATGTATAATATATTATATATAAATATAAATATAATAAAAGATGAGTAAATATGATAAAATAAAGTAAGAGACATAATGGGTATTTTGAAAAAATAATAAAGGCAAAATAGGAACAATAAATCTTAAGCTATAAGTTATAAGCTACTCAAACAAGTTATAAGTTACTAAAACAAGTTTGTTTACCGAATACTTTTAACAAGTTTATAAGTTAGTCAAATAAGTTATAAGCTAACTTATAAGTTATAAGCTGTCTTATCGAACACAACTTTAATGGATCTTACAAAGCCATTGAAGAGAGGCATGATCATAAGTGATGTCAATAGAACCAAAAAAATAAAGTCCAGAATTTATTTTAAGTATGAACAGCTTCTTGATTTTTGTTACATATATAGCAAGTTAGGGCATGTGATGTAGGCTTGTAGCAAAAGAAAAGAAAATGTGGAAGAAGAGGAAGAAGTGCAAAGGTCTAATCCAATCTGGTCTGGTCTGGATTAGACTGGTCACTTCTATCAGGAATTAGTCATTGATCTAATCCGATTGACTCAAAAAATTAGTCAAGGATTGGTTGAACTAGTCAAAAACTGGTAAAACTGATTAAACCGATTTTTGTAAAAATTTTTTTTACTATTTACAAAATACAATTATTTCTCATATTATATGAGATTTAACAATTTTTTTATCTTTTTTATTCTTTTCTATCATGTTACATTTATTTTTTCCTTAATTATTTTTTATAATAATATTATTTTTACCATAAAAATAAATAAGAGAACAAGAAAAAATAAAAAAGTAATTACACACATATTTATTTATATAATATAAGTTTACTAAGATTAAATATGATCATATTTATTAATTTATTGAATGATGTATTTTTAATAATTATTGTCTGTTCAACTCTAATTTAACTATAGTAGAATCAATATCTTTCCAATTTAATTGACTTCTACCACCACTTGATAATAAGTGACGTTCTTCTACTCTTCTTGACACTAACTAAAAGTGAATGCAGTTTAACAATTGAGGTCCCAAGTGTTAATTTATATATTCAGTTTGTTTTCACTTTTTAGGCAGTTATGTTTACCTTACTTTACCAGGGTGCGGTGTAGAGTGGAGAGTTGAGTATGATATACTAAACTTAAAGAAGGGACAAAGTGACATATGTGCATACTTATATATATATGGTGGATGCAATTCTGTTATTATTTAGTGGGATGGCTCTCCACCAACCCAACAGCCATCATGATATCACACATCAATGAAACCATTGGGAGTGAAGCAGTCGGTCAGACGTCAATTCAGGTATAATTACATTTACAACATTCACATAGGAGTTGCCTGCGGTTTTTCTTTTTTTTTTTTTTCTCTCTCTCAGGAGATAAGCACTTGGCCATTATCAATGTTTCAGATATTTATTTAAAGAAAAAAAAATTTAAGTAGGTCTCAATTTTTTTTTGTGGTTACTTTTGAAGACTTATTTAAAAAAAATTTCAAAAACCTATGTGAAAGTAGGCACAAAAAAATAGAGACTTATTACAATTTTTTTCAAATAACTCTCCAAAAGCTAACACAAAAAAAAAATTGAGACATATCTAAAATTTATTATTTCAAATAAGTCATTAAAAATAATATTGTTATCAATTAGTACTGTAAAACGGGTCGGATCGGACCGAACCGGTCCGTCACAGGCCAAGGTTAAACGATCCTAAAGATGACGGTTTGTTTAGGATTATGGTCCTCAACACCTAACCTAAGACTGCCCGCTTGGCCTACAGGTCTAAACGGGGCCAGCCCACGGGCCATTCTTTTTTTTTTTTACTTTTTTAAAAATTTTTAATATTAAAATAATATGATTTTAAATTTTTTAGCAAAAATTCAATAATTTTTTTTGAAAATAGAATTTATACATGTAAAATATTAATTATTTAATATTTTTAAATAACTAATAACCTTAATTTTTTTATATTTTCTTTTAAAATTAACTATATTATATTTAAATTTAAAAATTTTATATTCATTTTAAAAAATTACAGAAGTTTTTATATTCAAATTTACTATATTTATTAAATATAAGGTTAAAAAATATAAAAATATTATAAAGTGAGATTATTTATACTAAATAATATTTTTTTAAAAAAATTCTTTTAAAAAAAGGAAAAAAACCCGTTTAAGCCTGCGGAGCTCGTGGGCTAACTCGTTTAGCCGGTGGGCCTAAATTGGTTGATTCAGAATTATCTATTTACAGACTATTCCGATTTAATCTACAAGTCACGGTATTTTTCTCTATACTTATAACAATTGGATTAAAAAAAAACATAAGTCAGAAAAAACAAACAAACTGCACGCATTGAGTTTCGGTGGAGAGTGTTATAGTGGCTAGTGGGGGATACACTTATGAGTTGGAGTAGCTTCTAAGATAAGGCAAATCAATAAAAAGGAGTAGGAGAAGTCCAAGTTAGCCTTTCCTCTTTCTTCTTCCCTTTTTTCCTGAAATCTGCTTCTATTTTTGGCATCTTCCTGCTGAGAGGCACATCACATGACGCAATTCAGATCATCCTTCAATTCCCTTGCTCATTAGTTTGAGGCTGAGAGAGGAAATCAAGCAAAAACAAGCAGAATATATTAACATGGAATTGAAAATCCTCCGAGCAATATTGCTTCTTTCGGGATTCTTACTGTCAGCTCAAATTCATCTCGTCTTCTCCTTCACTGATCCCCAAGATGGTAAACTAATATTTGCCATCTCTGCTCTCTGTGTTTCGCTGCTTAATAGGAGTCTAGCTATCTGGTTATGCATCTTGGGATGCACCTTTCGTCTTCTTTCGTTAGTTTCTTTTCATTAGGCATTTGTATATTTATATATATATATATATACCTCTGCC
Organism: Biancaea sappan; assembly: GCA_037074585.1. Taxonomy (NCBI): domain Eukaryota; kingdom Viridiplantae; phylum Streptophyta; class Magnoliopsida; order Fabales; family Fabaceae; genus Biancaea; species Biancaea sappan. Next base: position 45,053,363 of record CM073501.1, on the reverse strand, counting down.
GGTGCAGTTTCTGTACTGAAATCTTTAAAGGATATATGGGAAAACACACCACCCAGCTGGGACAAATCAGATGACCCCTGTGGAGCACCTTGGGATGGAGTCACCTGCAACAGATCAAGAATCACTTCATTGTAATATTTCTTCATTTCAATAATATATACATATATATATATATATATATATATGCTTGTGTAAATATGTACATGTGCTTGCTTTGGTGAGCTTGTAAACTTTGAGCCTGACTTCTTTGTTGGACGCCGTAGTTCTAGTAGAGTGTTGGGTGCACGTTAATTGAACAATGTGAGAGAGTCCAACATTTTGCTGGATATACGACGTCTAATACAAGATCATTTGTCATAAACTTAGGTCTCTTCAGCATTAATTATCAAGAAACTATTAATTATTTTGATTGTAATATAGGGGGTTGTCAACCATGGGCCTCAGAGGTAAACTAAGTGGAGACATTGGGGGACTCACTGAATTGAGATCCTTGTGAGTATCATTTTCCCATCTTTTTTAGGATTGAATTACATATGTTACTAGTCTTTTCAAAATATACGGTTATGTTTAGTTTGTAAAAATATTTTTTATTTTTATTATTTTTTAAAATATATTTCTTAAAATATTAAAAATATCTTTTTAGTATTTTTAAATTTGAGCATATTTTAAGTTCATAACTTAATCAAATACATTTTCAAGCTTATTTTTTATTCAGTGAAAATAAAAAATAAGAAATATCTAAACTAAATAGACCTTACATGTCTATATGTCTCCCACCAGACCTCCACCTTACAATTGGTTTATTTACTAGGAAAATTTTATTTTAATCTTTGATAAATAAGTGAATTTTATTTTTTTTACATATATTATTTTTAAAGTTTAGTTTCTTAATTAGACTTTAATGTAATCCCCTATTCATTTAGATACTTGCAAGATTTTCTTAATGGAAAAATTATCTTTGTTGTTCATAAACTTTGACCCAAATTTTAATTATACTTTTAAATTTTCTTTTGGTGTTAGTTTTATCTATTCAATTATTGTCAATCATACCTTCGAACTTTAACCTATAGTAAAAATTAAATGACTTTAAGCTCGTGAATGTAGATATAATTTTGTCAACATTGCAAACATTTTAATGATTGAGTAACAAAAACGAAAGAAATAACTTTTTAAAAAATAAAATTAAAATCCACCTATTTGTAAGAAGTAAAATAAGTTTTTATTTTTATTTTTATTTTTATTTTTTTTCAATATAAAAGAAGAAATGATGGTACATAAGCAGAGTTGGAATTGTTTACATTGTGCAGGGACTTATCATTCAACAGAGGTTTGACAGGCCCCCTGTCTCCGCAATTAGGAGAGCTAAAAAAGCTGAATATATTGTAAGATTCAAAAGGAGACATTTATATTATTACCTAATGTCGTTTAATTCTTTAATTGTCCAACATATATATATATATATATATATATAATTTTGAAAATAATTGCATGACATATTTGTTTAACAATGATCATTCAGGATTTTGGCTGGATGCAGCTTCAGTGGGAAAATTCCAGATCAATTGGGAGATCTCTCGGATCTATCATTTTTGTAAGAACAATCATCGCCTTGTGAATTGGATGAAACATTTCCCCTTTGAAGAAGATAATTGAATTCTCTTATAAACATGTCACAATTATATTCCCCTCCTTTATATTTTTAAAATTTATATTCTCCTCTATATTTATAAAATTATTATAATTTATTTATATTTTCTATTTTCTATTTAAAAAATTCTTTACGATATATTTTTTCATATTCAATAATCTCATATCACATATTTTTTAGACAAAAATATCATTCATTAACATAAATACATATTAGATATATTTAATATCTTATTTTATATTAACAAAAAAATTAGAATATATAAAATTTGATGTTTTTAAATTGATAGAAGGTATTTAAGTCAAAAGATATGTGTCATTAGGTCATCTAATATATATATATATATATATATACATATATAAACATACTGTAATAAATTTCTCTAAAAAAAATTATAAAATTAGACTAAGATATAGTGTATTTTATAATTACAAAGAAAGAGAGTTTATATTTTCAAAGACAAAAAACTTAAATAAAGGTTTTTATATCTTTGCGTTTAATTTGAATATAATAAGAGTATGATTCTCTAATTAGAACACAACAAATGTATATTCTTTAAAAAATAACTATATATTTTTTACAACTTAGTACTACATGATAAGTCTTTTAAGAAGTATTTTACAAATGTTCTATTTTTAGTAGAAAACATGATAGCATATATGTAAGAAACTGCATATAAGTTTTGTCCATTTTAAAAATAAATAAGTGAGATGTGTAATTTTAAATATTTTCAAGAGAGAATAGAGTAATTTAACTTTAAGGAAAGAAAAAAAATGACAAAAAATCCTATTTTGGTCCTTGGCAGATTTTTTTTTTTCAATTGGTCCTTCACAGATTTTCATTCTCAATTTGGTCCCTTACAGATTGATATGTTACCAATTCAGTTTCTCAAAAAAATTTATTCTCAATTTGGTCTTTCATAGATTGATATGTTATCAATTGCGTCCCTTACTTATTTTCATTCTCAATTTGATCCCTCACAAATTGATATATTATCAATTTAGTCTTTTTTTGTTAGCCATAACTTTTGATGGTCACAACTTTGGATGAAGTGACTAAATTGACAACATATAAATCTATAAGTGACCAAATTGAAAATACAAATATGTGAGGGACTAAAATTAATAACATATCAATTTGTGAGAAATTAAATTGAGAATGAAAATAAGTGAGGGACTCAATTGATAACATATTAACTTATAAAGGACTAAATTGAGAATGAAAATTTGTGAGGGATTAACTTGAAAAAAAAAGGTATTTATGAGGGACCAAAATGATGTTTTGGTAAAAAAAATGTATCAATGGAAGAAAAATTTGCCTTTTTTTTTGTTGAATTAAAACAGAGATCCACCTGTTTACAATTTGCAGGGCATTAAATTCAAACAATTTCTCTGGACAAATACCTGCGTCACTGGGGAAACTTTCCAAACTGTATTGGTTGGACTTGGCAGACAATCAGTTGTCTGGGCCTATCCCTGTTTCTACTTCCACCACTCCTGGATTGGACCTCCTCCTCAAGGCTAAGCACTTGTCAGTCTTATTCATTTTAATTACCACTATTATTGATTTGGTATCTAAAAATTTATAATTATTTCAATTTGGTCCTTAAAATATTAGATTTGTTTTAGTTTAGTTCATTTATTTGCCAAAATGACTTTTAGAAACAAAAAAGAAATTGATATTTATCCAGGAAATTTTACAATGACAAAAGTACATTTTTCATCTTGAGTTTTAATTTTATCTTAAATGTCTTCAATTTTGTCCTTAAGTTTAACATCGTCAATATAGTAGGCAAAAATGTCGATGTAGACTTTTTCATAGAACTTATTATTTCCGCATGTGTGTCACGTGGTAAACACATCAAATGTACAAAGAAAATGATGTGTTCCTTGAAAGAGTCCACGTCAAAATTTTCGTCTACTATTTTGACAAAGTTTAAGGATAAAATTAAAATAAATTAAAAACGTGAAATAAAATTGCCAAAGGACAACATTGAGACAAAATAAAAAAAGTATTTTCACTTTTTATAATTTATTAACAAAAAGAATTAAATTGAGACAAAGAGAATTATTTAAAAATTAAATTGATATATTTGATATTTCAAAATTTTAATTGAGATAATTTTAATTTTTGCAATTAAAATTGAAAATTTCTTTTAAAAATATTAAAATGCGAGTTTTGAGTATTTTGAGTACAACAACAACAAAATATAACGTATTATTCAACTATAATAATGCAGCCATTTCAATAAGAACCAGCTTTCAGGATCCATTCCATCCAAGCTTTTCAATTCCGAGATGGTACTCATACACGTGTAAGTTGAATTCTTGATTGATATGTATTTAATCACGACATTCTCTCTCTCTCTCTCTCTCTCTCTCTCTATAGCAGGATCCTCCTCTTCCATCTCAACCGTTCATTGTGAGATTCCTTTTTTTTTTTAATGTAAAATCCACTTTTTCACCATGAAAATATATTTTGATAACTGTTTAATTTTCAAAAGATAGTTATTGACAATTTTAATTCTTAGATTTTGAAACTTCGTCCATCATCTCCATTACAGTAATTAATAAAATGATTTTGTATAACAATTTTAAAATTTAAGGATTAAAATAGTTGTTTATTATAACCTATTAAAATACCATGATCATTTCATGTCACTAACACTCTCGTAGACAATGGTAAACATCATAGATAATATTGACTATATGGGACAGATGAACTATTTTATGCAACAATTTTAAAACCCAGATAATGATATTTTTTAAATACTAAACCATTATTGGAATTCACTTTCAGCAATCAAAAAGTAGATATTTTTAACTACTTGCGTGCTTCTTCAACACAGGTTATTTGATGGAAATCGTTTAACGGGGACTATACCATATACACTGGGACTAGTTCAGACCCTTGAAGTGCTGTAAGGAATGCCATCTCTTACAATTTTAATTTCATTTTCCTAATTTGAAAGCAGACAATGATTTTTTTCTTTTCTTTTTTTTATAAATAATTCAAATTTGTTATTCTTTCATATTTTTGTCCGAAATTTAGTGATAAATTAATAATTTATCAATGATGTCAAGTGTGAATATAAGTTACGAAAAAACTTATATACTCTTCCTTTTATTTTTATTATTTGATTCTCTAATCAAATTACCATAATTGTATAGTTCTCAAATAAAATATAACAAGTATATAGTCTTTAGAAATAATTGTATATTTTCATACGACTAAGCATTGCATAATTTTAGTTGTCAAGAGAATAATATTTAGGTTATTGGATAAATTATTGATTAAATCTAAAAAAATTACAGTTATCTTAATTTAATTAATAAAAAATAAAAATTTAATCTCTAAAAAATTATGTTTGTCTCAATTTGATTGCATTGTTTGTTAAATTAATTTTTCGCAATGAAAATTTTAAAATTTATTAATAGGAAATTTTATAACTATCAATAAAAATGATAAATTGAAATACATATAATTTTTTAAGAATTAAATTAAGACATTTAATTCTTTTAAAAATTAAATTAAAATAAATAAATTCTTTTAGAAATTAAATTAGTATTTGACTCTTATTGACTTGATGAAATATCTTAAAGTGGACTATACCACTAGCAATTGAACTAGTTGAGTTATTTGAAGTGATATAGGTAAGGCTATCTTTGGCTTTATCTCCTAGTCTAAAAACAGACAACATTTTTTTTTTTACCTTCTATCATTATTCAAAATTTAATGTCAAATATAACTATTTGATGACTTAAATATTATTTATTTCTTAACACCACTAACTTATATTTAAAGTTGACATCATCAGTAAATTGTTAATTTATATTAATTTTAAAAAAATTATAGAATTACAAAATTGAATTGTTTAAAACAATAAAAAGGCAACAATACCTGTTTTTAAACTAAAGAGAAAAGAATGTATATATTCTTTTATTTAATTATTTTTTATTTCATTTCATCTGATTCTGTTATTCTGGTATGCAGTCGACTAGATAGAAATTTATTGACCGGGGAGGTCCCACCAAATCTCAGCAACCTTACTAACATCAATGAATTGTAAGTACTTTGGGACGCAGCCATATACACACACATTATAGACAGATTAAAAAAAAAGTTCAATTATTCTACTTTTATTTTTATAATTTCAATTAATTCTTTAGTTTATTTTTATAGCTTAACAATTGTTACATGTGTTTCTATAGTTTTGGAACTTTTTAATTTTTACCAAAAAAAAGCTTTTTAATTTGGGATGGTGGGTTGGCCTGCCTTAAATGAATTAAGTTGACTGATTTTTTAAGCCTACTTTTAAAGTTAGTCCATATAGTATGGCCCATTTTTCCTGGCTCGTTGCGAGTTAATTAAGTCAAGTGGGTTTGGTTAAAAGGCTAAGACTAAATATAGGTTGGGCTCGGATTGCATATAATTTTTATCATTTAAATTAATAAAAAATATATTTTTAATAATTTTAAATAATAAAAATTAAGTATCAAAATTATAAAACTTCATAGAATTGTATTAAACTTTTAAAAAAGTACATTAAACCTTAAAATGAGCCAAATTTTTAATTTTTAAAAATATATTTTTAATTACCTTAAATGATAAAATCTAAATATTGAAACTATGAAATTTCAATTAATTGAACTAGATTTATAAGAAACAAAATTAGACCACCTTAGCTCATTCAAAACTCAAAGGAAATTGGTGAATGCGACTAAAAATCTTTTTTTTTGAAAAAAAATAAGCTATTAAATTAATAATCAACGCCGTCCAGTTTGCAAGATTGGTCAGTTTTACTAGCTCTATAATATTAACAATAATTTAATAGTACAAATTAATTTAAGAAAATTTAATATTATAAAATTATAATTACAAATTTTAAACTCTAAAAGTCAGATTTAAAATTACGTAAAATTATAACAATTAACTCAACGAAAAATAAAAAGAAAAAGAAAAAAAAGTATCCTCATCCTCTGTTTAGTGGATATATATATATATATATATATATATATATATATATATATATATATATATATATATATAGTTTTGGGGGTCATATAATGGAGATTAACTTATATAATGTTTTTCTTCCAGGAATCTAGCGCATAATAGTTTGACAGGCCCTTTGCCGGACTTGAGTCTCATGGATACCCTCAATTACGTGTTAGTAACTGCTATTGCTTCACAAGATTAAATTATATTAATTTAATAATTTATTGATTTGGTTTTCTAAAAATTATAATTGTCTCAATTACTTAAAAGATTAAATGTTTTAATTTTCTCCTTAAAAAGTTATATTTTTTTAATTTAGTCTTTTTATTTATCAAAGTAACTTCACAATGAAAAAAATAAAATTAAAATAAATATAATTTTAAAAGATTAAATTTAGAGACAATTTTTCAAAAATTAAATTGAGATAATAATAATATTTCAAGACTAGAATAATAATTTACTCTATTTCTTTCAAATTCCATCTTTAATGAGCCTTCTGAATGGACAGGGATCTCAGCAACAATACTTTTTATCCTTCTGAAGCTCCATCTTGGTTTTCAACTTTACCATCACTTACCACTCTGTAAGTCTTTTCATATTTTTACCCCTACTTTAGCCTAAATCAATTATCATTTTTATGATTTGTTGGATTTTTTATTTAGTTAATTATTGATTTTGCCCTAAAAAATACAATTGTCCCAGTTTGATTTGTGAAAAAAAAGTGTTTTAGTGTAATATTAAAAAAATTATATTTATCTCAATTATATTTATTTATTTACCAAATAACTTTTTAAAATAAAAAAAATTTGAAATTTACAAATAGTAAATTTTGAGAGATTTAATAACAATAAAAAAAATTAAGACAAATATAATATTATAAAAATCGAATTGAGGTAACTGTAATCTTTTAAAGACAAATCAATAATTTATTCTTAGTAGTTTGTTTCATTACCACTTAATTATCTTGTAATATTTTTACTTTAATTTCAATAAAATTAGTCATGTGAACCACGGGCAAGTTTTATATTTTTCTTAAGAGCATCTATAGTGGTGGATCTCAATAGAATTTTTATTGTAGGTCATACGATGCCAAATCAACCTAAACAATTCTTCACCATTTTAAGCAACTCTTCACTCTAGTGGTGAACATCTTAAGAACTCATAAATGAGTCCCACAATTAACTCTCAACTACTTTAACATTTATTACTCTTCACTAACTCCACTAACATTTATTGTGAGTTAATTATACTTTTTGTATAAGAACCGTTTTTACGTGTGACAACTAACTTAACGAACTCCGTAAGAACTACTACTATACATGTTCTAAAACTATTATTGAGATTAAAATTCTTTACTTAATCTAAAAAATAGCATTAAGACACTTTGAAAATATTCAAGTTAAAAACGAAGAAGTCATTTAAAATTAACAATAAAACTGTTCACGGTTTATAACAGTGATGTATTTATTTTTGTTTGATATAAAATACAACAATGTGGTGAGGTAGTAATGTAAGTTTAGTCAAAACGTTTTATGAAACAACTTGTGAAATATCTAATGAGGAATATTTGGACGATCTGTGAAACGCTGCGTTTTAAGAATCATGGAGTTTGGATCACTTGAAGGCCCTCTCCCATCAAAACTCTTCAGCATTCCCCAAATACAGCAAGTGTAAGTCCCTAACTTAAACATCTATCATTATATTCATAGCTCTGCTACTTATTTATTGTTACATTATTCTATTAGTTTTATTTAATTATCATTTTTATTGCGTTTTTTTTTATCATTTTATAAAAATTTTATTTAATTCCATTGCTAAACTTTCCTTAGAAAGCTAGTCATTGAATTCTGCTGATTTATCTTATTACATGCTATCTTAATATATGACTCAATGCGAATTCATTCAAGTCATTTAACATATGTGGTACTTGTCATCCATTTAAGTATATTTTACCTAATCATGAACTTTTTTTTTGACATATCATATTTACTATATGAAGATAATATACATTTGAGAACAGGATCCCACTCAGACAAATTTGGTCTTGTTCCCTCTCTAGCCATTGATCTTCAAGATCAATGATTTGAGATCATAGTTTCTTTTTTCATAAAATAAAAAGAAATTTTTTCTTTTTTAAATTTAATATTTAATTTTGATTCATTGATATTAAAGATCAACGGTTCAGAAAGAACAAGACATTCATGTTTTTACATGAAACAAGAAGGGATCATGTTTCATATAATTGACCATATTGACAAAATGTAATGACACACAGTCAAAAGTTTAATCACATATATGGACTAAATTAAACATTTTTTAAAATTACAAAGTCGAAATTAAAAATAAACTCAAATTATAAGAGCTAATATAAGAATTTAGCTTATGATATATAGTGCAAACAGTGGAATGCTAGTTGTGTTAAATTTCTTATTTTGAATTATTGTCAGGAAACTAAGGCGCAATGCATTGAACAGTACTTTGGATATGGGTGATAGTATTAGCCCCCAATTGCAGCTTGTGGATTTACAGGACAACCATATTACCTCTGTAACGCTCAGTTCTGGCTACAAAAACACATTGATGTGAGCAACTTAATTTTTACTCTTTATTACACACACACACACTTTGTGTTATATCACGGAGTGAATTATCAATTTGGTCCATTCAAGGTTATAATGGTTTCAGTTTAATTTTTGAAAAATTATATGTCTCAATTTATTCTTTGAAAGATTGTATTTGTCTCAATTTGATCCATTTATTTTTTAAAGTGACTTAGTAATGAAAAATATGAGATTTATGAATGAAAAGGATCAAATTGAAACAAATGTAATATTTTAGAAACTAAATTAAAATACTTAATCTTTTAAGGTTTATATTGAGACTATCATAATTTTTTAGAGATTAAATTAATAATTTACACTATTATAAACTGCCTTATTTTTGTCCTTTTATGTTGAATAAATTATTGACTTGGCCTTCAAAACAGTATAATTATCTTAGTTTTTCTTTGAAACTTTGTATTTGTCTCAATTTGATCCCTCTATTTGTTAAAGTGACTTTTGGTAATAAAAAATTTGAGATTTAGCAGTGAAAAAGATCAAAGTGAAACAAATGTAATATTTTAGTAAATTATTGATCTGGCCCTCAAAAGATTACAACTATCTCAGTTTATACTTAAAATATTGTATTTATCTCAATTTAGTCTCTGTATTTCTCAAAGTGACATTTTGTAATTAAATTTTGAGATTTAACAATGAAAATAATTCAATTGAGACAATTATAATTTTTTAAAAATTAAATTAAAACACATAATCTTTTAATCACAACTATGTTCGCTCATGGATTAAACCAATAATTTACTCTATTATATCCACTTTTATATTGGTCCTTTTCTATTCCTGCTATTTAACTCACAAACTCATCTTAATTAAGCCAAATTCGCTCATTTCTAGCCCTTTTTTAAACCAAACTTTTTCCCCCTTCCGAAACCCATTGTGGGCTGACATACATAATATGAGACATTGAACCAATGGATATATTGGTTCACTGTAATGGAATTAGTAATAATTAAATATATATTTTTTAATTTTTTATATATTAAAAATATGTAATATAATAAATTAATAAATATTTTCATACTTTATTTTAGTAAACTTATATTATATATATATATATATATATGTGTGTATGTGTGTAATTACTCCTCTATTTTTTTATTGTCTTGTTTATTTTTATAACAAAAATAATATTATTATAAAAATAATTGAGAAATATAATATGATTAAAAAATAAAAAAATAAAAAAATAAAAAAATTTTAAATTCTATATAATGTGATAAATAATTATATTTTATAAATTATAATTTTCTTTTTACAAAAATCGATTCAACTAGTTTATCAGTTTTTATTAATTTTTAATTAATATTTTGAAGTCAACTGGATAGTAACCAATTTCTAATCCTAGTCAGTCCGGTTTTGTAATATATGTCCTTTGTGAATGATGTCATTTAACTGAAATGCATGAGTTTCAGTCTGATAGGGAATCCAGTGTGCGTGGTGGCTCTGTCCAACACAAATTACTGCCAGCCTGAGCAACAGCCCAAAAAGCCCTACTCGACCAGCCTGGCCAATTGCGGAACCAAGTCTTGCCCTCTCGATCAGAAGCTGAGCCCTCAGAGCTGCGAATGTGCGTATCCCTACGAGGGCATCCTCTACTTCAGAGCACCCCTCTTCAGAGACCTCTCCAACCTCAACACATTTCACTCTCTGGAAATGAGCCTGTGGGTGAAGCTGGGTCTCACCCCTGGCTCCGTCTCTCTGCAGAACCCATTCTTCAACAGCGACGACTATCTTCAGCTGCAGCTCGCACTCTTCCCCCCAATAGCATCGCACTTCAACAGGTCAGATGTCCAGAGAATTGGGTTCCAATTGAGCAATCAGACTTACAAGCCCCCACCCGAGTTCGGACCCTATTACTTCATCGCTTTTCCTTATGCTTTCCCAGGTAACACGCTAAGTCATCATCCGCCTTTATTTTCAAATTCATCTATTATACCAATCTCTCAACGTCAACGGTCTAGATGAAGCTTCAAATTAAAAAGAAAAAGGCAAAAATAATTTTTTTTGTTTTTAATATTTATTTTGAGTTTCAATTTTTTTTGTGTGTTAATTTCGTCCTATATATTTTTTTTGTTTCAATTTTATTCTTAGAGTTAACATTATTAACAAAGTTGGAAAAAAATACTAATGTGGAGTTCTTTAAATGATACGTAGACTTTTCCAAATAATATATAAACTATTTCATGTGACACATCAAACGTTTAACTGTTACTTTGATATGAATAAGAGAAATAAAAAAAATATCACTGTGGGCAAAATTAAAGTTTAGTAAAATATTTAGAATAAAATTAAAATTAAAATAAATTAATATGACACAATTAACGAGTTACATGAAAAAATTCACGTTAACATTTTTTAATCTTAAAAGTAAAAATCCATCAAATGAAACATGACTCTCTTGTTCCCATATAGAACAGAAAAGATCTTGATCCCTATTAAGCACGTGACATATGACACAATACTCTAAATTATAAATGAACACTTAAATTTCTGATGTTCCTCCATAGATTAAAACTCAAAGGAAACATGACTTTCTTGTTCTCATGTAGAGCAGAAAAAGGATCTTGTTCCCTATTAGGCACGCGACACATGACACAATACTGTAAATTATAGATGAACACTTAAATTTCTAGTGTTCCTCCATAGATTAAAACTCTATTTTTGCCCTTTGCAGATAAAGTATTTTTTAATTTGGTTTGTTAAAAAGTTATTTTCTCAATTTGGTTCTTTATAGGTGGAATAATTTTTAATTTGGTTCTTATAATTTTTTTTTTTAAATTTAGTCCTTTACAGATGAATATTTCTCAATTTAACTTCTCACAAACAAATATGTTATCAATAATGTCCTCCTGTCAATCAGTTATATTAAGATCAACAAATATGATAATTTGTAACATATTTTGTGACGAGTTACTGTTCATTTACCATTACTAATAGCAAATTAGTAGAAGGTCAAGTTTATTTGTGAATTGAAAAATATGTTGCATGTAAAGTAGCAAAGTAAATAAAATACCTATGTATAAGGGATGAAAATGAAGTTATAGTGGATACTTTATGTGTGAAATGTTTATACTACTTTTATAACGACACATCACAAAAAGCAAATGATTTCAGATTCCCAAGGCGCAAACTCACTGAGCAAGGCTGTTGTGATTGCAATAGCAAGTGGGTGCTCATTTCTAGTTTTGAGTCTCATAGGGTTGGGAATTTATGCCATTCTGCAAAAGAAGCGCGCGGAGAAAGCCATCGGACTAAGTAGACCTTTTGGTAATTTTTTCTATTTACTTATACTTGTCACTGATATTTAAATGACCAAAACATCATTTTGGCCCCTTACAGATAATTTTTTTAAAAAAGTAGTCCTTTAGAAATTTTTATTTTCAAATTAGTCCCTTATAGATTGATATGTTATCAATTTAATCTCTTATAGATTTTCATTCTCAATATGTCCCCCCACAAATTGATATGTTATTAATTTAATTTCTCATATATTTGAATTTTTAATTTAAACCCTCATAGATTTATATATTATCAATTTGGTCCCTTCATCAAAAGTTGTGATCATCAAAAGTTATGATTAGCAAAAAAGGACTGAATTGATAATATATCAATTTGTAAGTGATCAAATTGAGAATGAAAATAAATGAGGGACTAAACTGATGGCATATCAATCTATGAGGGACAAAACTGATAATAAAATTTTTTGAGGGACTGAGTTGGTAATATATCAATCTGTAAGGGATTAAATTGAGAATAAAATTTATGAAGAACCAAATTTAAAAAAAAAAAAGACATGTGAGGGACCAAAATAAAATTTTAGTCATATTTAAAATATGCATTGGATGAGCTCCATGATATAGGTAAGTAATTTAATTTTAGAATAAATATGCGAATTAAAATATGTCTTTCATTTTTTATTCCTTAAAATTTAAGTACTAAACAAGTTACTTAACTAAATTGTATTTTTATTTATATGTGAGGGAATAATTTGGTGGCTACATCTCATGTACAATTGACCTTTTTGAAGACTAGACAATCAAAGTATATATTTTTCAAGAACTATATCGATAATATAGTATTAATTTTGTTTAAATCAAAAGTAATAGAGTAAATTATTGATTTAGTCCAATTGATTCAATTTAGTCCCTTAAAAAATAAAGTATCTAATCAATTAATTTTTGAAAGATTATATTTTGTCTTAATTTGATTTCTTTATTTGTCAATTTGACTTTTAACGATGAAAAGTTTGAGATTTAACAATGATACATTTGGTGATATAGTAATGAAACAGTCCAAATTGGGAAAAATATATTTTTTAGAGATTAAATTAGTACTTAATCTTCCAAATACCAAATTGGGACATTCATAATTTTTTAGAGACCAAATAAGTAATTCATTCAAAATAATATTTTAGTGATGACAAATTTATGAAGTTGAACATCTTAGAATTTGAATAAGTAAAATAAGCATATTTGAGTTAGTTTAAACATTTTGCAGCGTCGTGGACACCAAGTGGGAAGGATAGTGGAGGAGCACCACAACTAAAGGGAGCAAGATGGTTTTCTTACGATGAACTCAAAAAGTGCACCAATCATTTCTCCCACTCCAATGAATTGGGATTTGGAGGCTATGGCAAGGTATTCCATACTTATGTGCCAATACATGTTTAATTGACTAAAATTTTATTTTGGTCCCTTATAGATATTTTTTTTTGTAAATTTAATCCCTCACAAATGTTCCTTTTCTCGTTTTGGTCCTTTATGGATTTTTATTCTCAAGCCTCTATTATTCAACAACATCAATACGAAGGAATCAAATAGAGTTTGGATTTGTAAAGGACCAAATTGTGAATGAAAATTAGTGAGGGACCGAATTGAGGAAAGGGGCATATGTGAGAGATCAAATTGAAAATGAAAATATGTGAGGGACCAAAATGAAAAAAGAACATCCGTGAGAGACCAAAATAAAGTTTTAGCCCATGTTTAATTTTAGTAGCTTAAAATTATTTCCTTTGTTTTATTTATTTTTGGCTTAGTCTTTACAATTCAGAAGTTTATAGTTGAAGTTTTATTCCTTAATTGTTTAAGTGACTTTGAGATACAAAAAATTTGAGATTTAACAACAATAAGTTTAGTAGTTTAGCAATAAGAATGATTAAGTTGAGATGAACGATATTTTTTAAAAAATAAATTGAGATATTTAATCTTTCAAAAATTAAATTGGGACAAATTTAATTTTTTAGGAAATAAATTAATAATTTACTTTTTAAATTATTACAATTTAATCAGCCGTTGTGGATAATTTTTTGTTATTATATCATTAGTTTTTGCTATGATTATGTCAACAAAAGTGCCAAAACTACGTAATGAAGTGAAATCTGACGTAAGTGGCATGTGATGCCTACTATAGTAAGTGACTTGAATTAGTTTGCATCATTTATGCATATGAAATCAACAGGGATTGGTCTAACAGAATAAATTAGTTTTTCACAAAAAAATAAATTATAATTCAAATTGAGAATATGTTTACATTTAGTTTTCGATAGTATCATGAGTAAAATTACCTCCATAAAAGAATACTTGTGAAAACAAAAAGAAGAAAAAAACATTGTGCTTGTCCATAGGACCAGTCTCAAAATAAAACAATTGTTGAAGAAAGTATAATTTAATGCCACATTGACATACATAGTTAAGTGATTAATTTAAAACTTTATAAGACTATAGGAACTAGTTATGTAATTGAATTTGGATTCTCAATAGTTGGTGGAGCCAATTGTAGAGGGCAATTTTACATTACGATTGTCCGTTAGACACCAAACCAACTTGAAAAACCTGCTTATTGAGATAAGAGAACCAAGTCATTTAAGTTTCCCATCAGGCAGCTCATACTACTCGATGTGGGACTTTGACATCTCATACTACTAAGTTCCTAACATTATCCCATCAAAATCAAACGGTCACAATTGAAAGGAGAAAATGTTTTTTTGGCTTTTTATTAATTGTTTTTTCTTTGAATCATGGCCATTCAATAGATATGAAACTGTTGTATATAATTGGCGCTACAAAGTACAGAAGATCTAATTTAACCATTCTAACAAGTGTGTATAATGCATGATAATCTGGCTATATTGGTTTTAGGTTTACAAAGGGGTTCTCCCCGATGGACAAATGGTTGCAATAAAACGAGCTCAACAAGGATCAATGCAAGGAGGACTTGAGTTCAAGACTGAGATTGAGTTGCTTTCACGAGTTCACCACAAGAATCTTGTTGCTCTTGTTGGCTTCTGCTTTGAGCAAGGGGAACAGATGTTAGTTTATGAATTTATGCCCAATGGATCTCTTAGAGAGTGCTTATCTGGTGAGTTAACTGCCTATATAAACACTCAGGTAGCATTCATTTTAGAGTAAATTAAATTACTAATTTGATCCATGAAACAATTACACTTGTCATAGTTTGGTCTTCAAAGATCAATTATCTTAATTTAGTCTTTAAAAGATTGTGTTTGTCTCAATCACAATCTTCTGAATGTCAAAGTGATTTTTGAGAATAAAAAATTTAAGATTTGGTAATAATAGATTTTGTGTCTTGGTAACAAGAAGGATCAAAGTGAGACAAATATAATCTTGTGGGAAATAAATTGAGTTATTTGATCTTTTAAGAACCAAACGTTACAAATAAATTAACTTTTGGTTGCTACCAAAAGTCTAATAATCGCCGCCAAAAGGTCTTTGATGGTGACTCTAGTAGGGATTTAAAACTAACCAATAAATTTTTTCCTCATATGTTTCAGTGACAAAAGTCGAACTTTCGGCGGCAACTTCAAAAGTCGCTATTGAAATGCCGTCAAAAAGTCATCACTGAAGATCAATTTTTTTGTAGTGAAATTGAGACAATTATAATTTTGGAGAGTAATCAATAATCTACTCATAATTTCGGTGCCTTGAAGAAAAAGTAATTTTAAAAGACTAAATAGAGACAAATACAATCTTTTAGAGATTAAATTGACATTCAAAAAAATAAAATTGAGACATATGTGACATTTCGAGAATCAAATCAATAATGTAGTCCTATTTATATTTTCTTCTTGTGTTTGACATCACTATACAACCACAAGAGAAGTAATCGAATATTATTGCAGGGAAATGTGGCATTCATGTTGACTGGAAGAGAAGGCTCCGAATTGCTCTCGGGTCAGCAAGAGGACTTGCTTACTTGCATGAACTGGCAAACCCTCCCATAATCCACAGAGATGTGAAGTCCACTAATATCTTGCTTGATGAGAATTTGACAGCAAAGGTTGCGGATTTTGGCTTATCCAAGCTCGTCTCCGACAGTGGGAAAGGTCATGTTTCAACTCAGGTCAAAGGCACATTGGTGAGTGATTAACATGGCAACTTAATTCTCATGATACTTTTCCCAAATATATATACACATTGCTTGAGATTAAAATTTTATTTTAATCCCTCACAAATAAAATATTTCTCATTTTGGTCAATTACAAATAACGTCCTTTCAAAGCAATATTAATGAAATTCTCACACACACACACACACACACACACACACACACACACACACACACACACACACACACACACACACACACACACACACACACATATATATTAACAAGTTACTACTTTATCATTAGTCTTATTAAGAGTGAATTATTGATTTAGATTCCTTGAATGGGATCTTATGGTAAATGGGATACCTATTGATGAGTTCAATGACATCGTGCGATCCATGTAGCTGATTCCACCTAGTGGGATAAGGCTTTGTTGTTGTTGTCGTATTGATTTAGATTCCAAAATATTATAATTTTTTTAATTTGATCATTTTCATTGCTAAATCCAAAAATTAATGGTTTCTAACTCTTAAAATTTTGTTGCCAAAAGCCATTTTGACAAAGGAAAAAAAAGTGAAACATATATTATAATTTTTTAGGGACTACATTGAAACACTTAATCTTTTGGGGACCATATTAAGAAAATTGCAATCTTTCAAGGGCCAAATCATTAATTTACTTGTTTCATCAATAATAAATGAATAGAGGGACATTATTGGTAACAATTTAATTTGTGAGGGAAATTATTAGTAACAATTCTATTTGTGAGGGACCAAACTGAAAATTATCCTATATGTGAGGGATCAACTTGAAAAAATAATTCTATATTAGACCATAATCAGGTGCATCCTATTCATGAGGTTAGGAAATGAAGTTTTAGTTCATTACCTAATCATTATCTTACCATTCTTGAATAAACTATGTACATATTGGACATAGCAACTTAACATGCATTAAGTCTAGTGGAAGGGACTAGTCTCTTACAACATAGTAAACCAAGGTTTGAATCTCTATTGAGAGAGGTGTTCACATTTAGTATTTGAAAATACATTGAACATGATTGCTTCAAGTAAAAGATACTTTTGAAAAATCCAAAAAAAAAAAAAAGGATATAGCCACCATTGATAACTAAAATGGTTTTAATTTACATTTGCAGGGTTATTTGGATCCTGAATATTACATGACCCAACAACTTACAGAGAAGAGCGATGTGTACAGTTTTGGGGTGGTTTTGCTTGAACTGATAACAGCAAGGCAACCTATTGAGAAAGGGAAATACATTGTGCGTGAAGTGAGATCGTTGGTGACTAAGAACAAGGAGGAAGAGTATTATGGGTTATGGGACCTCATGGATCCAATGGTTAGAAACACTTGTAACGTTGTTGGGTTTGGAAGATTCCTGGACCTCACAATGCAATGTGTGGAGGAATCAGCTGGGGATCGTCCTACAATGAGTGAAGTTGTGAAAGCACTTGAGATCATCTTACAGAACGATGGAATGAACACAAATTCCACTTCTGCTTCCTCATCTGCCACAGACTTTGGAGTTTCTAAAGGTGCCATCAGACATCCTTATATTGATGCTTTCACCAAAAAGGACAGTAGTGAAAGCAATGCCTTTGACTATAGTGGGGGCTACACACTTTCAGCAAAAATTGAACCCAAATAGAAGTTTTTGTTTTTGAATGTTTTTCCTTTTTCATTCAAGAAATTGTCGACTAAGTTGTTTTGTCAAACAACTTTTGGTCTTCTTTTATATATTTTTTATTCTAGAAAACATTAATTAAGTTGTTATGTACCTCCATTTTGTCCAAGAAAAAGAACATTGGAATTAGCTTATCATCAATTCAGGCTAGCTTGTAAGAGACTCTGGCTTATAGTATGCAACTGATTTTGTAGAAGTACTAGATAGGTTGTCAACCCTTTCTTCTTCTTTCATTGCAATCTTCATGCTTGAGACTGCTATGCATCTAAGACAATCACACGCATAAACTTATCATTGTAGCACTTCTTCACATTCAATTCACTTTCATTACATATTTCAACAAGGGAAGTCTAACCTCTATCAAAACTTTGTCGAATGGAGCTTAACAAGGTAGCAATCCCCTTGACTATGTTGTGAAAATAGTATTATGCAAGCTTGGTATTTCAAAAGAGTAAATTAGTTGCACATTGCTTAAAACAAGGAGAGAATGAGGTTTTACATACTAACATGTGTTAGTGGGCTCATAAAGAGCTAAGGGAAGAGGTGGGCTCGCTCACTTACAATTCTAGGCCAATGTAGTACAAATTAACGATTTGCCTCCCTGCACGTGCGATAAAATCAATTGGGTTTAGTTTTATTATTTTTGGAAATAAAAATAATTTTATTTTAATTAATTTTTGTGCCTACATGAACATATGTTTCACTGCTTAAATTGTTTTTAAACATTCCATAACAGCCCTTTTAATTTTCTGTAACCACCATTTAATCCTTGTCTGCTTTTCATACAGTTTTGCACCTATAAAAGGCAAGCCACCCCCCTCATATTTGACACACAACAATATGATCTCTCCTATTCTCTCCCACGTCTTTTTCTCTATTCTGTTCTAGGTTACTGAGTTTCATTTCTGCTGTTCTAGTTTCTAAGTTTCATTTCTGCTGTTTTAGTTTCTAAGTTTCATTTCTGCTGTTCTAGTTTCTAAGTAAATCTCAGAGGAATATGTTTCATTATGAAAGAAAGTTCCAGAATCGAAGAATAATTTTCTTAAAGATAGTGTCTTCTAAGATAGGACTCATATTGTGTTAGTGATGACATTTTAACAACAAACCATGCATTGCCACTTCTCATAGTCCAAACCACCTCATCCTCCTCATCAGACACTCCCTCGCATTCCTTTGCCCTTTGCCAACCTAAAAATCATTCTTGAATGTCTCTTTATATCTGACCAAAATCTAATTTCTATTACACAATCTTAGATATCTTCATTCAATTAATTATTCCTTCATTTTCTACAGGGCAAAATTGTCCTAGGCCCCTTTGCTTTCGAGGAACAAAGCATACATGCATCCTTTATTCTCCTCATGGAGCGCTCCAATACTCAAATTCTCTTCCTCTTCTAGTAGGTCTCAAATTGGACTTAAAATATGTGAAGACTTAAGTTGACACTTATTTGTATTTTCTAGTGGCAGTTATGTTAGTTGATAATAACTGCAAATGCTTTTACCCTTTTACCCCTTGTATCATTATATAAAGGCTTTGATAGAACTCTACACATTCATCTTTTGAATGGCAATTCTTCTCAGAGGATTTTCCCTCAACCTTGCCTACTTTTCTTTCTAATGTTTCTTTGATAGTTTACATGGTATTTAGATTCTTGGGTTCCTCTTCGGTTATGGAATCATGAAAAACAAATACACCTATGGAACAATCACTCACAACAATGATCGCTGTCTATCATCACACCAGGATCTAACATTGTTTTGATTCAATTGACCAGCACAGAAAATTATGATCTCTGGAGTAGAGCAATGATCTTTCCCTAACTTCCAAGAATAAGTTCGGATTCGTTGACAGGTCTTACAGTAATGATTTGCTTGACAAACACCTTCACAGACTGTGGGACAGGTGTGATGCTTTAGTACTCTCTCGGATCGTTAATTTGGTCTCCAAGAATTAGTTTCAGGAATATTTCTATTCAAAGAGTGCTTACCATCTCTTCAACGATTTAAAAGAACATTTTAACAAAATCAACAGTCCCCCCATTTACCATGTTCATCAATAGATAGCGACTGTTCAGCAGGGGCGTCCTCCATCTCTAATTACTTTACATGCTTAAAATAATTATCGGAAAATTATTCTTCCTTGATTGGTGATGTGTGACTATCCCAAGAACAAGGGTTTTGTTGAGAAACATGAAAAATCGGAAGTTATTCCACTTCTTGATGGGGTTTGATGAGACATATGGAGTGAAACATAGTCACTTGTAGATGACACCATGGCCCACGGTAAACCGAGTTTACTCATGTTAGTCCACTTCTCTGTCAATTATAACACAGATATGCAAATTCCATCACAAGCAATTAGTATTTTCCCATACAGACGTTCTTTTTCCACATGCTTGAATCAATGCACAATATTAATTCACATGGTGTTCATAATATAAGCTCTTCAGTCTCAAGATCTCCCACAAGCATGCATTTTGTCACTATGCATGTTAGCTGACATGCTAACAAAGAGTGGCACCGTTGCATTATAGATGATTGGCCTTTGGTGGACTTTTTATTTATTTATTTTGGGTAGACATACAATTTGTACCATTTAATTCTTAAAATTTAATTCTTAAAATTTAGGTGTTCGTTACGAATTTTTTCGAATGTTTCCAAAGAGATATTAGAATCTAAGTATTCAACAAATTAGTCTTTATAACTTATAAACTCGATTTAATTTTTTTTAAGGACTAATCTGTATATAAACTTAATTTGATAGATTGACTTTAATGACTATTAAAATTTAAGGATCAAATAGTGTAAAGTTAAATTTTAAAAACTAAATAGTTGATTAATATATTTTTTAAGGACTAAGGTTGTGTTTGGCAAGCTATTTAAACTAAATTTTAACTTATCTGACTTACTTATAAATTCTTTAGAAGTATTTGGTAAACAAACTTATCAATAGCTTAAAGCTTATAGGATATAACTTTTATATTTTTCTTTCTTTTTAACACTTATTGTTTTATATATATATATATATATATATATATATATATATATAAGAATTTAAATTAATTTAATTAAAAAACAAAAAATAATATATTTATTTGCATTCCTCTCTCACCATTATATAATATATATATATATATATATATATATTATATTAATGAATTTTATATAGATAATAATTTAAATTAATTTAATTAAAAACAAAAAATAATATGTTTATTTTATATTATTTTGAGATTATAAAATATATACCCTTTTATGTCATTTTACACTTTTCAACTACTTTAACAACTATTTTTACTGAATATTTTTAATTCAATAAACTAATTTATAAACTTTCAACTTTCATTTATAAGCTATCTGCTAAAAATTATATTGTAAGCTTTCAGCTAATTTTGCTGAATAAAACTTAAATTGATAATATAATCTATTTTATTTTATTTTATTTCGAACTTTTGGTAATTTGGGTGCGATTATGAAGAGAAGGCCGGGAAAGAAACGAGTACAAATGGAGCTCCGATGTCAATTTGGAGTACAACCACTGGAAACTGCGAACAATCTCAAAACTCAAAACCCGTTATTTATTAATTGATGAAAAGAAAATAACAAAAAAGTAACCTAACAGTTCTATTTACCTACACAATTATAATAAAAATAGAATCATAACTCGACTAAAACTTCTAATAAAATGAAGTTCTTTATGATATAGATAAATGTCTAAACAACTCTAAATAAAACAAAATTATAGTTCCCACTTATTTGGAGCTCTCTTCTTTAGATCTTCAGGGGAAAAAAAAAGTAATCTAAAATAATAAATCAGTTTCATGTAAAATCAGCCTTTATATTGGACGCAACATGATTTTGGTGGAGTAGATTATTTATCCAATTAAGCCAAAACTTAAATGGAAGGTGGTTTCCAGAGACCACGTCTCCTAGAGCAAAATGCCCTCTCGGATCTGTTACACTCGTACTCAGCAATTTTCTCCTCCCCCTATTTCATGTACTCTCCTTCGGTCCTTCCTATACATAACAAACCTACCCTTATAAAATTCTTATACTACCCTTTAACAGAATGATCTCCACTCAATACCTATCATATTTTGATTTAAAAACTTGATAGATAATATATAAAAAAACTGTATTTAAATTTTTCCCTTCAGATAATCCCTCGTTTGATCCCAGTATATGCAAATACACAAAATGATATAGTATATATCGAGAGATTAATAGATATATCTTATATACTAAAAATAGGTATACCAAGCCATTTGTGAGTTGACCTGAAAGCATATCAAATATATGTATTGGAAACAACTAATATATTTATATGTCCACTCATAATTAAGATGACCTATCTATTTCTGACAACCAAGCCTACCTTTTTATCATAAGTCTCAACCGGTAATCAGTTGTCTTACTTGTGTGGCATCTTCACTCATCACAACATATTTAAGTCCAAATTCTCCATGGCAACTGATGATTTCCATTTTTCTTCCAGTCTTCAACATCTTCCTTGTACACCAGACGACACCCACTCTTGATTACTTCCAACCCATAACAACAATAGCATTCTCGTTTGAGTGTAAATTCAATGTGACTGGACTCACTCACTTCAACTTGATCACCAGACAAGTAGACAATATAAAGGTGAGGTTGATATGACTCCAGATAAGGCACATCCCAGTAGAAAATGGGAGATGGAGCTTTTCTAGATCCACGTTCCTCAAAATAGCAGAATAATTCATGTTTGCACACCTCAGGTTCCACATAATTTACCAACACAAAACACAATGCAAATCCCACCCACTCTCTCGAAGGCCAGTTATGATGAAGGTCTGCACTTACAAAGAAACGAGAAATTTGATGGTCAAACCATGGTGGGATTTCACTCCCTGGGATAACCATGTCAAATCGTGGCTTTGGAAAAGGCATTTCCTACATTGAAGAAATTGTTATGTTGAATGAATATGAAAAACAGCATCACCCACACATAGATACAGGGGAGAAAGAGAAGAAGAGGGGGGGGGGGGGGGGAGGGGTTCATACCTGAAGAAATCTTCTAATTGCCGATAATGGATCCATTCCGTCGTAGTCATTTCCAGAGAAACTTGATTGGTTGATTTCTGCAAGGAGATTGCACGGCCTTGACGGATCAATTCTGGAAGTTTCAAGTGCAGTACAATTGCACGCGTATAATAGTTTAATAGCCCACGGAAGCTCAGGCAAAGATTGCAGCATCCGGCAATATTTTAAGAAAAGACATTTCAGCTTTGACAGCTTAGAAATGGTGTTTGGTAAGCTAATAAAATTGTTCCCACTTAGATCTAAACTGTGCAAAGATGATAAGCAGCTAATATCATTAGGAAGCGATCCTTCAGAGAGATTGCAGTGACTCAAGTTTAATTTTCGCAAAGAGTGTAGACCTGTGAGAAGAGGTATTTTGAAGCCCGTAGGGACTTTGTTACACCCAAATAACCAGCCAAATGGTAGAAGTACGTTTTTTGACTTGGATTCAGGCCCTTTGCATCCACCAAAAGATAATACTTTAAGATTTTCTAAATAGAAGAGTGACGAAGGTAGTTCCTCCATAGCAGTTCCACTAGCATCAAGATCTTCCAAGTGCTTAATATGCTTAAATTCATCTGGCAATCTAGCAAGTTTTGAGCAACCAGAAATATTGAGAATTTTGAGGGACTTCAAATTATGCATGGTACTTCGAAGGCAAACAAGATTTTTGCTATCCTTTAAACTCAAAACCTCTAGGCCAACCAAACATCCGAGAGATAGGGGTAGTTTTGTTATGGAAGTTCCGTCTGCAACAAGAATTGATAGACGTTCCATACTCTCCCCAAACTCTGGAAACTTTTTAACTTTCGCACAGCCAGAAAGAATCAATTCCTCAAGTGAACTCATATCCATTCTAGCTGGAAGACTTTTAAGATTCTGGCAGTCTTTAAAATTCACTACAACTAGTTTCTGGTGGAGTCCAAGGGATGCATGAACCTCAACAAGGCCAGTACAACCTTCCAAAACTAGTCTTTGAAGATTTGAAACCCCAGAAACATCTGGGGACTGTAAGAGGTTCTTGGAAAAACTCAGATCAATAAACTTCAGATATCCCAGAAACTGAGAAAAATAAAGAGTGAAAAAAAAATAGATTCTTTAAAGTTTATATAAGCTGTAAAATAATATTAAAAAATCAGGATTTACCTTTGTTCCACTCCAAAGTCGTTCAATTTCACTATGAAGCATTTTAAGGTCAACAAGTTCATCCAATTGGATATCAAGTGGAAGTGTTTTCAAAGGACATCCTCTCCATTCAAGAACTCTCAATGCACTAGGAAGACATTTGAGGCCAAGGGGAAGTTGAATGTTACACAACTTGAGTAGTTTTACCAGGCTTGTTTCTGAGAAGGCTTCAGGGTTCCAGCGTACTTCATGCTGCTGGGGTAACTCCAAAACTATACCTTGAATTACATCAGTTCCCTAGTAAAAAGTAAACAGCAATAAACAGCTCTCTGAGGAATAAAAATATCAACTACAGACTTAACAGAAAGGCAGAGGTATCACAATTATCTAACCTTTAATAAAGGACTCATTTATCTACGGAATACCAACGGTTTGATAACATTAAAAATTATGGGTTTACCTTATTTCGTCCCAATACATGATCAATGTCTTTTTGAGACCACAATCTACTACGTCTCCCGGGATGACAGGGAAATTCCTCAAAAACAATATTCCTGCCCATTTGCTGGAGCAAATCATGCATTGACAACTTATTCGATGACAGTGTGACCAGAGATTTTTCAATCAGAATTTCAATCCCAATTCCAGGACACAGCCCACAATTTTCCCATATTTCTATTACTTGATTTTTATCCACATCTTTGAAGAAACATGCAATATCTAGAAACAAATTCTTTCCCAAGGGATGTAATGCATTATAACTTATTTTGAGTGTATCTATAATTTTCGAGTCTGGAACATTTTTTATTTGTTTTAATGCACCATGCCATTCATTCATGGTTCTTCCACAAAGAAAGGAACCCAGTACTTCAAGTGCCAATGGAAGACCTCCAGCATATTTGACCACATCATTGGACAAATCTAAATAGCCTTCTTTAGGTTGATCTTTTTTAAAGGCTTTCCTACAAAAGAGTATAAGGGCTTCATCATGGTTTAAAACCTCAACCTTGTATCCTTTGTAAACTCCATGTGCTCTCAGCAAGTGCATATCTCTGGTTGTGACTATCACCCTGCTTCCTGGACCAAACCAGTCTTCCCTCCCAGCCAAATTCTCCAATTGGCTCAGTTCACTCACATCATCTAGAACAAGAAGAACTTTTCTCTTGCATAAAAGGTTTTTTATGGTTTCTCTTCCTTCATACAAATCATAAATGTCAATACTTCTCAGACGAGTTAGAAGCTTTTTTTGTGCACTGACCAAACCATTTGTCTCAGAATGCTCTCTAACATTTTCAAGAAAGCAACTAACCTTAAATTCATCTCTGATTCTTTCATAGACTACTCTAGCAAGAGTTGTTTTACCAACACCACCCATACCCCAAATGCCTATAAAGCAAACATCATTTGACCCCATACCGAGTAGAGAGTACACTTCCTCCACTCTTGAATCAATCCCAACCAGGTTATCTATGCAACATGGCAATTTTAGTAGCAATTTTCTTTGTATGTCTTCAACAATGCTTTCAATGAGTTCTGCTTCAAGCCTATATAGTAGAAAAGAAAGTATGCCTCATTATGACATACACACGAACACTTAAAGAACAAAGAGAAAAATCAAAATATCAAATATATAACACATGAAAGCTCGCAATGGAAGTGAAATAATTTGTTAGTGTAACCAATTCCTGATCTAAGTTGCCGTTAATAAACACACAATCCAAAAACAAAATATTGATTGCAGGTTACTTGGTAGAATTTTTCAACAGATTTAATCTACATATTCACCACATTTGTCAATACAATGTTAAAGTATTGCAGAACTCAATTATTTTATAGCTTTAATTCTCATTTTTTTAACAATTTAGTAAGACATAATATTGAAAAAGTTAGAGGACATGTTCCGTTCATTCCACAGCTTTATGTCTTTCAATTGACAAGTTAAGTTATAGGTTGTAAAAAATATAATCTCTGCTTGATAGAAGGATTTGGAATTTGGATTATTTGGGTTCCTATAATTTCTTGTCTTTCTTTAATTTCTTGATTCCATGTCCAAATGCTTCTCTTCCTTTTAAAAAGTCTTCCTGGAAAATCAAGGCCCCTTCTAAGATAAAGGCTTTTGTTTGGACAAAGGTAAGAGATCTACTTCAGACTTGGAGACCGGTTTTATCACTGATATCTGTGTAATGTGTTTCAGAAATTTAGAGACTAATAACTATCTCCTTTTGCATTGTGAAGTGGCTTGGAATGGACGGAACAGGTTATTTGGTTTTTCTGAGGAGAGTTGAATCTGTCCAACTGATCTTAGGGCTCTTCTAGCTACCAAGTTTATGGGTTTCGAAAGGAAAAAGAAGAATAAAATTCTGTAGCAATGTGCAATGTTTACAAATCTGTGGTTCCTTTGGTTAGAAAAGAATGCAGAGTTTTCAATCAACAGTTCTTTCCACCACATCTTCTTTGAGGTAGGAATTATTATGTCTTCTTTATGGGTGTCTGCTAATGGATCCTTTTAGGGGGTGTCTCTTATGGATCTTCATAGGCAAAGAAAGGGTCTTATAGTGAGAGCCCAGGATGTTTTCTTGTGCTTTCACATATGATCCCTTGTCTTCTGCTTTTGTGTCTCTTTGTACTATTCTCTTCTCATCAATAATTTCTTTTTTAATATAAAAGAATAAGAAAATATAAAGTTCAAAATTAAGGAATGAATGTTTTAACAGGCAACAACATCTGTTTAGTCCTTCATGCAGCTTCTTTCTTTCTCCTTCCAGTAACCTTGATATAATTTTACGTTGTGGGCTTCAATTATTGCTTTGAATCAGTATTGTAAATTTTAATTATATCTGATGAACTTTTGCCTATATCATCAAGAAGACACAAGATGATACTACAGTGGATAGTAGTTAGAGATTCCAAATTTGAGGTCAAAAGTCAAAATTCTCCTAGAATGAACAGTCAACATGAAAATGTCAACAAAAAGTGTAACTGTTCCAGTACCAGGCTATTTGTAAATTATTCCCATCCCCTCAGGCTTCAATTTCTGTTTCTCGTCTCTACCCTCAACTTCACTCTAGACCGATTGCTCAATAAATTAATCCCTACGTTGATATGTTCAAATGTCGGATAATAACTAGTAATTGCCCAGTTTTATCCAAATAAATGCCAACTCCTAGATTTCTCTATCAGATAGATTGCTAAGATATTTTAATTTTAGAATAAAAGTAAAAATTTGGTCCCTGAATTATCAGACTCATATAACTTTAGTCTTCATAAATAACAATCCTAGATTTCTCTATCAGAAAGATTGCTCAGATATTTTAATTTTAGAATAAAAGTAAAAATTTGATCCCTGAATTATCAGACTCATATAACTTTAGTCTTCATAAATAACAAACATTTGCATATTAGTCCTTTTGTCAATAGGTGGGATGTCAAAGGACTAAGTTTTAGTGTTATCAAGGACTAACTTATTCATTCACTAATTCTGAGGACTTAAATGAACTGAATAATTGACGAAACTTGTTGGTTTATACTTAATTTTGGGTAGACTTACCGGTCCCTGGAGTCCCAACCAGAGAGATTAGCAACTTCTTTTAAGGCATCTCTCCATCCTCGCACCTTCTCTTCGTTACACTGAAATCTTTCTTCATGTTTCCTGAAAGCTTCTGCGAAGAGTCCCCTTTGGTGTCTTACATCACTGGGATCCACTCCGTAGAAGATTGGAAAAACCAATTGCCCCAAATTTTTCTTGCACTCAACAATATTTCGGAGCTCATCCAAACACCATGTGGAAGAAGCATAGTTTGGTGAGAGCACGATAATAGCACACATAGACCCTTCAATTGCTTTGAGGAGTTCCGATGAAATAACTTCCCCTCTCTCTAATTCTTGGTCGTCCCTGAAAGTTGAAATTCCCCTTCGTTGCAATGAAGCATACAAATGATCGGTAAATCCCCTGCGTGTGTCTTCCCCTCTGAAACTCAAGAAAACCCGGTATTCCCATCGCGGGGTTGAATCGGAGGAAGAAGAAGAACGGGGCTCAGCAGCGCCGAGTGCCATTATGAAACTCGGGGTTCGTGAGTTCTGCAATGCTCAGATATCCTCAACTTTTCTGCCACTACTGTTACTGATCGAAATGGTGAAATGCAGAGAGGATGCAAGAACTAATTATTCATACTTCGCAAAGACAACGCGATGGAGTCACTACTCACTATCAGGTGACCATAATTTTTTTTTTTTGGGAAATGACTATAATATTTCATTTTGGCATTTCCAGGAAAGGAAGTGGAAGCACCCTTCATCAACCAGCTTCGACAATGATCATCCTCCATGTGTTTTCCCCGAGATTTACTGGTCGAAATGCGTAATACTCACCGACTCGTTTAATTGACCTCCTTCAAAGGAAGTCAATGATCTGTAGACCTGCAAATTTCGAGCAAATTTTATTAACCCTCTCAGAATTGAATTGTATTTGGTAGCCTTTTTATTTCCAAAATTATACTTACAAGTCTCTTGACGTTTTGATATCTTTTGTTTAAAAAAAAAAATTAATTTACTTTATTTATGGTCAAAATGCCAAAAAAAAAACTTTTCAAATTTACAGGCTGTATAATTTACTTCTTCAATTTTAAAATTAAAAATAAATATCATCAAACTTTTAATATTGTATAATATAGACAATTAGAGTTCTTTGTTTAGAACTTTTCCTATAATGATTTAAAGGAGCGAAAGCAACTAGAAGTAAGGATGCATTTGGTATGTATTCTTGTGCAAGAACATAAGGCGGAGTTCCATTACTATTCACTTCTCAAGCATTTGGTATGCATTTATCTACAAAATTTCGATTGAAGGCAGAATTTTGTTTTCCATCTTAGTCATACGGTTTTTTTTGCGTTGTTTTGCTGATGGAAAACTAGTTGAAGGAAAGGAAAAACGGAATCGAGAAGAGATGATGCCAAATTTGCCGTCCTATTTTTTCTGCTTGACAAACAATCAAACACCTTGTGTGCAAAGAGATCAGACCAACAACAATGCAGTACCACCACGTAGGAAGGAGGGAGAGAAAGAAAAAGAGACAAAGAGACTAAGTGAAATCAAGGAGAGACAACAGAGAGATTGTCATGACCCAAAACTAGGCACGGGACTAGCACGGGACCAAGGGGAAAAAAACTCCCAAAACCTGTAAGCCTCGACATGTACTGATGACTTTTAACTTCTTATACCCCGAATTTCATTTATTCAAAATGTCCACATAACGTTACATAACCTCATAGGATTTGGTAATTTCAAGAAATTTTCTTTGAAGGAATACGTTAATTGCTTAAGTTTACATTGTACAGCCATATACCAAGACCAAGGTGACATATACAATTACAGAGCCTTCTAAACAAGATAAACATAAAGCTTTTACATAAATGCTGACTCAAAACAAAAGGGCAAGGTAGGAAAATACTCACTACTTATCAAACGACTACAATTGGCATACCAAAGCTAGACTTCGCTTCCGGAACGATAACGGAGCCGGACCAACCATGCAGTGCCTAACAAAACCTGAAACTGTAGGGGCGTGAGTCGAAACTCAAAGAGGAAGAGCTACCCTACAACTGTATAAGGTCAACAACATGGTTAATGAAAGAAAACAAATACATTCATAACATATATATATATATATATATATATATATATGTTGACCCTAAGGCTTTATGCCATAAGTTTTGATGATGATAAATGTATTTGAATTGTAGCATTGATATATATATATATATAAAGGTTAATTATCATATACATGCTACAAGTATTTAAGCATGACTATGTTATTTAATGTGTAATGTCTTATACATTAATCATGCTATTTATCATAAATTGAACTAACCATTTGGTTTGTAAGTAAGATATATTTTATAGGTTGGTTCAAAACAAGAAGAGTGAGCATTGGATTGAAGAACAAGGAAAAGTAACATCATGCCTCACTCAAGGAAAGCAACATACAAGGACAAAGCTCCAAGAAATGAAGAATTAGAAGATTTGAAGTCTTGGAAGCTTGGATGCATCAAGATAGCCTATGTGTTTACATTAGGTATATTTTATATAGGCTAGTATATTTGTGCAACTGAATGATTTAGATTTGCATACATTGGCTCAAGCATTTTTGAACAAAAAGATAGTGAGATATGAAGTTTTACAAAAGTTATTTTTTTGACCTTTGGTCACTCCTTATATCATATCTCATAAATGAAAAATCGGTTTTTCAAGTATCTTAATCTCATTTGATAGTAGACTCAAAGATATTTTCAACGGTATATTATTTATTCAAAACGGAGTCCAAATGAGAAATATATGACTATTTAAAATATAGTTTGAAAAACTGAAAGTTGATTTTACTGTAATAAAAAATTATTCTGTTCTGACATATAGTCAGTATTTTGATTATATCTTTTAAAAGAAAAATAATTTTTGAGTAAAACTTAGCTCATTTGAAACTAGACTCCAAGAGCTTTCCAATGGTATATTATTTGTTTAAAACGGAGTTCAAATGAGGGAGTTATGAATTTTTAAAGAAAGCTCAAAATCTGGACTGCACTATAATTGCTGTAACGGCTATATAACGGCTAGTTTTGTAAAATCTTATATATATGACCTTAGATACACGATTTTGAGCAAGAACAAAGTCCTATTATGTGATATTAACTTCTTCTATCATCTTTGAGAGAAAGGAAAGCATTCTTGAGCCAAATCTTGCATATTCTCTATCATGAGAGTTATTAGAGCTTTACTTGTATTCATCTACTATTTAGAGAGAGTTTCTTTGTATTGTTGATTTTGATCAACACATAGATTATTCTGAGTTGAGGTTCGCAAGTACCGGTGTTGGAAGAACTTGCTTTGGGTTGAGGAGGAGCCCGGATTTATAAATTCTCTATTGTGGTTTCGCAAATACCCGGATCGAATTTGCGTGATTGTAGTGGTTTGCAAGTACCCGGATTAAACTTGCAATTATAGTGGAAATACTCAAGTGGTCTCTTGAGGACTGGATGTAGGCTTGGATTAGCCGAACCAGTATAAATCTTCAAGTTTGCTTTCTCTATCCCTTACTTTTTAATTTGTGCATATTGATATCTATTCTTTAATTCCTTGATCTTTATAATTATTTATCTTGACAACACATTGATTTTCTGTATTGTATTTATTATCTTAAGTATTACACTTCTACAGAAAATCATTTTAACTTCCAATTAATTCTTGTGAAAAATTTTTATAAAACCCAATTCACCCCCCTCTTGGGATCCAACCATTTCTTTCAATTGGTATCAGAGCTTGGGCTCTTGATTTGAGACTTAACCGTCTAAGAGTAAACATGGTTGGATTTAGTGAGTGGTTTATGTTTGAAAATTGTTCTTTCACAGAACCTCCAATTTTTGATGCTAATCATTTTCAATATTGGAAGTATGAAATGAAAATGTTTTTAATTTCAGTAGACCATAAACTCTGGGAAGTTATAGAAAATGGTTTTTATATGCCTGTCAAGGAAGAACAAGGAAAATGCATTCCAAAACCCAAGAGTGAATGGAATGATACTGAAAGAAGTTTAGTGCAACTCAATGCTAAGGCAAAATTGATTATTTCTTGTGCATTAAGTCAAGATGAATTTTTCAAAATCTCTAACTGTGTAACTGCAAAAGAAATGTGGGAAATTTTTGAAGTTGCACATGAGGAAGATCTTATTGCTGAGGAATTAAGGTATAGAAGTTTCATTAATGAACTTGAAATTGCTCAAAAGGACAATTGCAAAACCATTAATGAGATACAACTTGTGCTTAATAAATTGCAAGCTCTTGGTGTTGAACTTGAAAGAAATGGTTGGATCCCAAGAGGGGGGGTGAATTGGGTTTTATAAAAATTTTTCACAAGAATTAATTGGAAGTTAAAATGATTTTCTGTAGAAGTGTAATACTTAAGATAATAAATACAATACAGAAAATCAATGTGCTGTCAAGATAAATAATTATAAAGATCAAGGAATTAAAGAATAGATATCAATATGCACAAATTAAAAAGTAAGGGATAGAGAAAGCAAACTCGGAGATTTATACTGGTTCGGCTAATCCAAGCTTACATCCAGTCCTCAAGAGACCACTTGAGTATTTCCACTATTAATCCAGGTACTTGTAAACCACTACAACCACGCAAATTCGATCCGGGTATTTGCGAAACCACAATGGAGAATTTATGAATCCGGGCTCCTCCTCAACCCAAAGTAAGTTCTTCTAACACCGGTACTTGCGAACCTCAACTCAGAATAATCTATGTGTTGATCAAAATCAACAATACAAAGAAACTCTCTCTAAAGAGTAGATGAATACAAGTGAAGCTCTAATAACTCTAATGATAGAGAATATGCAAGATTTGGCTCAAGAATGCTTTCCTTTCTCTCAAAGATGATAGAAGAAGTTAATATCACATTGTAGGACTTTGTTCTTGCTCAAAATCGTGTATCTAAGGTCATATATATAAGATTTTAAAAAACTAGCCGTTATATAGCCGTTATAATACTGTACAGATTTTGAGCTTTCTTTAAAAATTCATAACTCCCTCATTTGAACTCCGTTTTAAACAAATAATATATCATTGGAAAGCTCTTGGAGTCTAGTTTCAAATGAGCGAATTTTTACTCAAAAATTATTTTTCATTTAAAAGATATAATCAAAACACTGACTATAGGTCAAAAATAATTTTTGAGTACAGTAAAATCAACTTTCAGTTTTTCAAACTATACTTTAAATAGTCATATATTTCTCATTTGGACTCCGTTTTCAATAAATAATATACCGTTGGAAAGATCTTTGAGTCTACTATCAAATGAGATTAAGATACTTGAAAAAATGATTTTTAGTTTATGAGATATGATATAAAGAGTGACCAAAGGTTAAAAACTAACTTTTGTAAAACTTCATATCTCACTATCTTTTTGTTCAAAATAATTGAGCCAATGTATGCAAATCTAAATCATTAAGTTGCACAAGTATACTAGCCTATATAAAATATACCTAATGTAAACACATAGGCTATCTTGATGCATCTAAGCTTCCAAGACTTCAAATCTTCTAGTTCTTCATTTCTTGGAGCTTCATTCTTGCAAGTTGTTTTCCTTGAGTGAAGCATGATATTGTTTTTCCTTGTTCTTCAATACAATGCTCACTCTTCTTGTTTTGAACCAACCTATAAAATATATCTTACTTACAAACCCAATGGTTAGTTCAATAGCATGATTCAATATATGCAACATACATATTAAATAACATAATCATGCTTAAGTACTTGTAGCATATATATGATAATTAATCTTTATATATATCAATGCTACTATTCAAATACATTTGTCATCATCAAAACTTATGGCATACAACCTTAGGGTCAACAGAACTTACAGGAAAATCTCAAATCACCAAGAAGATAGAAGAAAAAGAAAAAGGAGAAGAAAAGAAACCTCAACAAAAAGCTGAATCATCAAAGAAAGCTTACCTATCCTCCATTTGGGGAAATAGCAATTCTGATGAGGAGAACACAAATGAAGAAGCCAACACTTGTCTTGTGGCCAGAGATATAGATGAGGTAAATTCATTTGACTACTCTTTTGAAGAATTACAAGATGCCTTTGATGATTTACATGAAGAATCTCTAATACTTGCAAAGAAACTAAATGTTTCAAAACAGAAAAACTCTTCTCTTGAAAATGAGTTGGAAACATTGAAAAACGAATTTTCTATTTCTAAGGAAGAGAATTTTGTTTTTGAAAATCAAAACAAAACTTTGCAAGAAGAGAATTTGATTTTAAAAGCAAATATTTCTACCAACAAAAATTGCTTTTGTACCAAGTGTGATTCTTTGAAAAAGGAAAATGATGATCTTAAAAAACACACTTGAAAAATTTTCTCAAGGTAGAGAAATTTTAAATACTTCAGTTTTGAAACAAAGAAGAAGGTTTAACAAAGTTGGTCTTGTTTCTAAAAGTAAATCAATCCAAAAGCATTCTACAAACTTCTTTGTTTCTGCAAAGATGTCCAATAGTCCAACTTGTACTTGTTTTTATTGTGGACTAAAAGGACACAAATCTTACTCCTGCTTTTATAAGAAAAATCTTGTTCATGGAGTAAAAATGAAATGGGTTCAAAAAGGAACTCATGACCCAGGCGGACCCAAAGAAATTTGGGTACCAAAGACAAATGATTAATTTGCAGATTTGCCTCGAAGCAAGGAGCGGAGATGACTTTTCAATGGCTACATCATTCAAACTCCACTCTCTTGCATCAAAAGGAGGCAATGAACAAGTAAACATATAAGCTGGAATGTATTGTAAGAAATTTGATTGATATGTTTACTGCTCTTTAATGCTTTGCCTGTTCTCTAACATGCCTTACATCTATCCTTGATACTCTTACATACTTGATCATATCATTGTATATAAAGATATTATCTTTATACCATTCATCATGGTTTGAGCATTATACATGTCATATCTTTTCAAAGCTATGGTTTATGGACCATTGGTTATGGATTATAGTTTATATCCGATTATATCTTATTAATCCATATTACCTCAATTATTGTACTACATACTCAGGTTATAATATGTTTTATCTTGATAAGTATGTAACTTGCTTTTGCTTTGAAATGATGATATATATATCCATGTCAGAAAATTCTTTCCATCTTTAAAATGAATATATATTTTTCAATATATATATATTGTGCTGAATTTGTGTAGCTGATTTCTTTTATCCTTCTTTATTATTTTTTTTTGTATCGTCCAATAAAAGAAACCACTTGCATTAAAAAAAAAAATCGAAGGATTACATTGCAAAAAAAAAAAGGGAAGGTTTGCTCATGCATGAGCAATCTACAGGCGAGGTGGTCTCGGATTAGGAGGGTTGTATTGTATCATCACCCCTCGGCCATTCCTTGGAGCAAGAGACTGAGCAATGTCACGGAGGGTAGTGTAAATCCCATTCATACAATCAACACTTCTTTGTTGTTGATTGCAGAAGCATTGGGTAGACCAATAAAAGAACCTATCTATTCTTGAAGTCATTGCCGCATTATTGCGTTTAGTTAACTTTTCCAGGTCCTCTATCATCTTCTTGAGTTTCTTCACCTCCAGCTCCAGACAAGCAATTTTGTCTTCTGACGTATGGCCTGTACTAATCTCCTCAGCTTCTTCGATCTTCATCTTCTTCTTTCGGTTCTCTTGAGATTCCTCCAAAGGTCTTTTGCCTTTGTTCTTGCCTAGACTCAAGTTTAAGTCGAGCTCTTCCTCCCTGGCCTCTACTGTGAGATCAATGAACTTTCTTGCTGCCATGGTTTGGAATATTTAGAAATTTTTGTAGGAGTATGAAGAGAGAGGAATGTCAGGAAGTTGTAGGCTCAGAGATGAATACTCTTTGTGGTCTGGTAATTGAGAATTCTGGGGCAGTCTTTATAGAGAGAAAATTATGACTTAGAGCCAACGAAGATATCTCTTCGCAGCACCCCTACACGCTCATCTTATGGATTTCTGCAAGCTGGAAGCCAGAAGTCTAGAGTACGCATGCACACCGATAACGCGTCACATTAATGGCAAAACCACGAAAGTCAATTTTCGGTGGATTTGCGGTTGATTTAATTTGTTTTGATTAGAAATTTTAAGGATTAATAAAATGGTGATAATCAGAACCGTATCACTCTGCTTTGTTGTGTTGTTCTTGAGAGCATACATGATTACATCATGCTGTGATTACATGTATCTAAGAACATATGTTGTGTATGCTATTCATGCATCATGAGCGAAGGTTATGGCTAAGAATAATATTTCATGATTCCACATGCACTCAGACAAAATGAGCTGTCAAAATTTTTACATGTACTCATCCTCAAGATACATATATAAATTCATTTTGAATGGGTATATAAATTGCTTCCTTTGTGCTGAAATTTATCTTATCCTTTATGAAGCAAATTTGTTTTGAAAAAGGACTTTAAAAATGCTTCTGTTATGTTAATATATTTTATCATATGAAGCAACATTTTTTTTTGAAAAAGAAAAGATTTTAAAGATCTCTTTCGTTGTAGATAACAAAAGGGATGAAAAATATTGATGTTTCATACATGGATTATGAACTATATGCTTGAATATATCTTATTACACTAATCCATATATATTGCTTCCTTAGATGAAACGTTTCTAAATTCCTTCGAAGCAAAATGTTTTAGAAAAATATCGTGAATCTCTTGAATTGCTTCCACAATGCTGAAATTGCTTTGCCATATTGAAGCATTATCTGTTTTGAAAAGAAAAGGATTTGAGTATCCTTATTTTAAATCACTTTTGCTATATGTTGAAATAATTTTATGCATATATGCAGAAATTGTTTTTCAGAAATCTTGAAAAATATTATTATTCGATTTATGGATTATGATTAATATTCTTGTTTATATCATGCTTTGCTAATCCATATATCATACTTCTGCTGTGTGTTGTAAATATTTCTATCATATGACAGCAAATGATGTTTATCTTTTTATTTCAAAGAGTTCAATTTTTCTGCTATTTACTAAAAATGCCTCTTCATAAACAAGCAGAAATCATTTTCAATGAAAATATTGCAGAAATTTCTTCAAAAATCTTACTTCAAAATTCTGCAATCAAAAACTGAATTTCCTTTATAATGATTTGGACAATCTTTTTCAAAGGAAAAAGGTTATGAAATTCAGGGGGAGCTTTGTCTCACTTGAATGTATTTTTTTTGAAAAAGAATATATCTTGAAAAATTGGATATTCATTATTCATTATTCTTTTCCAAATTATGCAAGGTTTAAGGGGGAGGCTAAAACTCTTTCAAGTTTTATCTTTTGGCTCATTTCATTTGACATGAAAAAAATTTTTTCTAAAATTTTCTTTTTACATGTCAATGAAATCAATGATAAGTTTTGATGTATCCTTACCCCATACTATATTGACATCTTCTGACATCCTGACTTAAAGAAGGTATGTGCTTTAACTTCTATATATTGTATTCCTTACACCTTTTTGTTGATATCAAATAGGGGGAAAAGAAACAATAGAAAAATATGTGTACGTGCTTATAACATTGCATTCATTATCTTGTAATACATATTTTTTTGTGGTAATTTGTCATCATCAAAAAGGGGGAGATTGTTGACCCTAAGGCTTTATGCCATAAGTTTTGATGATGACAAATGTATTTGAATTGTAGCATTGATATATATATATATATATATATATATATATAAAGGTTAATTATCATATACATGCTACAAGTATTTAAGCATGACTATGTTATTTAATGTGTAATGTCTTATACATTAATCATGCTATTTATCATGAATTGAACTAACCATTTGGTTTGTAAGTAAGATATATTTTATAGGTTGGTTCAAAACAAGAAGAGTGAGCATTGGATTGAAGAACAAGGAAAAGTAACATCATGCCTCACTCAAGGAAAGCAACATACAAGGACAAAGCTCCAAGAAATGAAGAATTAGAAGATTTGAAGTCTTGGAAGTTTGGATGCATCAAGATAGCCTATGTGTTTACATTAGGTATATTTTATATAGGCTAGTATATTTGTGCAACTGAATGATTTAGATTTGCATACATTGGCTCAAACATTTTGGAACAAAAAGATAGTGAGATATGAAGTTTTACAAAAGTTATTTTTTTGATCTTTGGTCACTCCTTATATCATATCTCATAAATGAAAAATCGATTTTTCAATTATCTTAATCTCATTTGATAGTAGACTCAAAGATCTTTTCAACGGTATATTATTTATTCAAAACGGAGTCCAAATGAGAAATATATGACTATTTAAAATATAGTTTGAAAAATTGAAAGTTGATTTTACTGTAATAAAAAATTATTCTATTCTGACCTATAGTCAGTATTTTGATTATATCTTTTAAAGGAAAAATAATTTTTGAGTAAAACTTAGCTCATTTGAAACTAGACTCCAAGAGCTTTCCAATGGTATATTATTTGTTTAAAA
Source organism: Biancaea sappan (assembly GCA_037074585.1). Taxonomy (NCBI): domain Eukaryota; kingdom Viridiplantae; phylum Streptophyta; class Magnoliopsida; order Fabales; family Fabaceae; genus Biancaea; species Biancaea sappan. The sequence continues at coordinate 45,014,828 of CM073501.1, read as the reverse complement.
CGGAGTTCAAATGAGGGAGTTATGAATTTTTAAAGAAAGCTCAAAATCTGGACTGCACTATAATTACTGTAACGGCTATATAACGGCTAGTTTTGTAAAATCTTATATATATGACCTTAGATACACGATTTTGAGCAAGAACAAAGTCCTACAATGTGATATTAACTTCTTCTATCATCTTTGAGAGAAAGGAAAGCATTCTTGAGCCAAATCTTGCATATTCTCTATCATTAGAGTTATTAGAGCTTCACTTGTATTCATCTACTCTTTAGAGAGAGTTTCTTTGTATTGTTGATTTTGATCAACACATAGATTATTCTGAGTTGAGGTTCACAAGTACCGGTGTTGGAAGAACTTGCTTTGGGTTGAGGAGGAGCCCGGATTCATAAATTCTCCATTGTGGTTTCGCAAATACCCGGATCGAATTTGCGTGGTTGTAGTGGTTTGCAAGTACCCGGATTAAACTTGCAATTATAGTGGAAATACTCAAGTGGTCTCTTGAGGACTGGATGTAGGCTTGGATTAGCCGAACCAGTATAAATCTCCGAGTTTGCTTTCTCTATCCCTTACTTTTTAATTTGTGCATATTGATATCTATTCTTTAATTCCTTGATCTTTATAATTATTTATCTTGACAGCACATTGATTTTCTGTTTTGTATTTATTATCTTAAGTATTACACTTCTACAGAAAATCATTTTAACTTCCAATTAATTCTTGTGAAAAATTTTTATAAAACCCAATTCACCCCCCCTCTTGGGATCCAACCATTTCTTTCAATATATATATATATATTCACAACCTTCCAAACAGTGAGAATCAAACCCATGTAAGACATTCGCCATATTTAAAAGTGGGTAACCATTTCATAGAAGGAACTTAACCATATTGCCAAACAATTTATAACAAGATTCAAGTTGAAGTTGTCGCAAACAATTACAAGACATAAATCTCTTGTCGTTCAAATGGAAATGTTTTTTCTTAATTACAACTTCAACATGATCAATCAATTTTGTTACACATATACGTCTGTCAACATGCATAAGGTACATACATACATATGAGCACAAAATTATATGATGATCTTTTCACGTGATATTTGAATGCATGACTCACTCACATTGGTCCCCCTTGCCCTCAATGACTATTGGTGGCACGGAAAATCCCCCCTTATCCTCTAACACATCGTGTACATGATATCATGAGGCATCAGCAGGACTATCGTCCATCCTTATCCTACAATAAATTTCCTTGTTACACCCTTACATCATGGGTAAGTATGCGTCATTTACATATGATTAATGTCAATTAGCTTACTTTTACACTTGCATGAAATTGAATTACATCCAAAGTCCATAGTCTCACAGAGGCCAAAGATCAATCAATTCTTGAGCAACTCAACGACCACGATGCATGGGCCCTTACTGTGCATGTAGCAATGCAAAACCAAGGATACTGAAGCCAAACTGTACCTTTCATAACCAAAGCATACATAATCATTCGTATAGGAAGTAATCCATGCAATGATAAGCCAATCAATTCTTAAACAACTCAACGACCATAATGCATGGCCCTTACAGTGCGTGTAGCAACGTGAGACTAAGGACATCGAAGCTAGACTATTTCACATACCATCATAATTACAAGCAAGTACATATTATGCACACATCGAAGCCACATCATCCGAGCCAATCACAATTGCACATTTACGTCATGAGGACTTAATATATCAAAAGCTTAAACATTATCAACCAACTTGATACCTATGTACAAGTCACTAGTTCATGATTACTTAAACATGGGCAAAAGGTACCATGGGTCAATTATAAGGTACTCTCACATTTATTTCAAACACGTAAGTTATATAATTTCATTTGTATTTACGTCACCCACTTACACACACATATCTTCATGTACAATAAATTAATAATGTTCTTAAATCAAACGTTTGCGAAAAATTTACATGTTAAGGCTTTACATGATTACAGTCACATCAATATTTCTTAATTTCAATTTCACCACATCCACAAATGCCATATGGCCCCTCAGTTTAAGTACATTGCATTACATACTTGCCTAGAGATTAATGACGGAAGCCATACCTTAGACCTTTATTTGCTTGCCATGCTGGATACATGAATAATGTCCCTCCCACTTACGCATTGATATCTATTTCAATAAGACACTATCTTAGAGTGGAAATGATGCTTATGTATATACATATTAGTACAAAATATATCACAACACATTCATAAATCATAGGAATACCAAGCTAGGAAAACTTCCTCACCTTGACATGAGCTTTTCTTACTGACTTCCCTTCTTTAGAGGAGGATTTACAGGCCTCAAGATGGAGGCAAAGGTCCCAAGACTTCATCCCAAGCTTAAGGATCAAAGAAACATAGAGGAAGAGGGTCAAAACATCACCAAGGGGGAGGGAGCAAGTAGTGGTACCTTGGGCGCCTACCCTAGCACCCATGGTGCCACCTTGAAGTGCTGGGTGCCACACTTCCTTCTTCACAAAGGGCTGCCTAGGTTAGGGTGCCCAGGCGCCCATTGGCACGAAAAAGCTCCCAAAACATGACTTCTTCTCCTTTGTCCCAACTCTCCAAGGGATCATTCTAGGTAAATTTAGGTAGGTTGGAAACAATTTATAACAACCCAAAGCTCATGATTTCAAAGCTTAGATTCTCTCCCCAAAATTTCAAGAAGATACCCAAATTTCTACTCTCAACAAAAGCTTAGATTCTCTCCCTAAAATTTCAATCACACAAGGCAAAGGAAGTCTCTAACAAATTCAGAACATTAACATCATATTCATAAGCCAGAACCACCTTAAAACAGCCCTAAGAATGCTCTTTCCTAAGTAACATCATCTAGGGTTTCCTCTTGCAAGACAAGGAAGAAGAAGAGAGAAGAGGAGTTGAAGAACCTTACTTACAAACTTCCCAAAGCTAGCATTGATCTCCTTTATTCATGGTTGGCCATGGGTTAAAGAAGAAAGCTCCTGGGTTCTAAGGTAGAGAGGACGTGCGTGAGAGAGGAGAGAAAACGAGCGGAAAGGAAATGGTGGTGAGTGTGTATCTAAAGACGTGTGGGGTCCACTAATTTCTCTTTTTTTAGTTTGGTCCTTAAGTGAAATAATTTTAATTAGGACCTTAAATCATTAGTAGGACACCCAAAGCTATACTTTAGTAAATTACACACATACATACCAACATTTCCATCCCACTTCATTATATACAAAGGATCTAAAATTTTTATATTCTTTCACTTTGGTCCTTCACAGTACCTCGAATCCCACTATGGCCTCACTTTTGTTGCACCGATTTCGTAACACAACCTCATAAGGTCCAATCTTCTCATGGATTCTTATTTGACTCTTTTTCAAGAATAATAGACATTTTTCTTCTTGTTCATTTTAGTCCCTGATTAGGTATTCTATGATTGAAGTCTTATGTTTTTTCTTCCAGTAGGATTTAACTTGGTTGAGTGCATGTTTTAATTGTCATTATGCTTTTAGGATCCTTTGTTCACTATCTAGCACACAAATTCGATAAAAAATTTCACCCATGCAAAAATTCACATTTTAATTATTTAGTAATACTTGGGGTATTACAGAGACATACCGTCGATGATGATGGGTGTTCTCCCTCCTCCACTGACACTGAAAAGTCTTCCATCGAGGTTGCCCACTGTTGTTGGTACGTCTTTTGTCCAAGGTAGAGTGAATCAGAGAAGGTCAAAGGCAGTCGTGCTCCATTGTAAAGAGAGCGACTGTGAAGGAAATGACAGAGAGAACAACTGAGAGATAGAGAAGATAGATAGAATGACTGAGAGATGGAGAAGATAGAGATAACGATTGAGAGAGGGAGAAGACAGAGGGAGCAGTTGGAGAACGAAGATGTTTCTGGATGATATTTATTATTTAACTTTTTATTATATTTTATTTTTCATTTAAAGAAAGTTTTAATTAAGGGGTAATTTTGTAAAGTTACCTATATCCCTTTCTTTTTCTTTATAATTGACGGAAATACAGTATGTAAATGCCATTGTGGGAATGATGTTATTAAAATGGCATTAATTTATAGCATTATTTTAATGACGTTATTTTTAATGCAATATTTAATAGCTTTATTTTTATTCTATTATTTTCATTCATTTAATTTCCATGAATTAGGGAATTATTTTGGGTAATTAATTTATGGATTTGATGTTATATGATTGGATTGGATATTTTATTGTGATATGGTATTTTCTGTGATGTGTGGGAAATTTTTGAATGAGGGATCAATTGGAATTAATGTGATTAATTAGAATTTTGTTGAAGTAGGTCAAGTGGGTTGGGTATGGGGTCCATGGGTCAACCCATGACCCATCACCACTTAAAGGGTTCTCTTCACCCTTTCCTTTTCATTTCCACACTTAGAAAATTTTAGCCAAGTTTGGGTGACCACTTTCTCTCTTCTCTCTCTTCATCCAACTTTGATTTCTCTCGATTAATCTTCAGTTTCTGGTTACTTTCCAATACTTTGGGCATTTCTAGGACTAAAGGTAAGATTACATGTCATTAATGTCCTTAATTTTTTAAATTAATCCATGCCCTAGGAGAAAGTGGATTTTGGAGGATTTTTCATGAAACTGTCTCTTTGGCTTCTTTCTTGGGTTTGTTTTGTTGGTTTTGTTATAATCTTGTTTCATGGTGGCAAAACAAACAAGTTTTATGGATCAAAACTCAAAAACATGTTCTTGAAGAATTTCTAGAAAAATTGGGGAAATTCATGAAAATTTGTTTGTTTTGAGTTTTAATTGCTCTAAATTGCTTCATGAACATTGTTTTGACTTAGAAAACCAAAGAAAGAAAAGAAAGGGTGAAAAGTATGGATTTTTGTAGAATTTCTCCCTAAGATTTGTGAAGAATAGAGGAAACCCAGAATCTGGCACTAGGGTCTCTGAAGGGAATTTTTAGCTTAGCGCCCAGGAGCCAAGGAACAAAGGCATGTAAGTGGAATTGGCACCCAAGTGCCTTTCAGGCAGAAAGCAAAGAGCTTCTGGTATGTGTGGCGCCTGGGCGCCCACTCTGGCCTCCAAGCACCGTCGAGGCAGTAAGGAATGTGAAGTGTTTCTATGGAAAAATATTGAGGAATTTATTATGCAAAGTTGTTGGGACTTCTTTTAAGTGCTTTTGTGGGATTACTCAGCTCCGTTTTAGGATAGTGCGTACAGTAAAAACTTTGTTGGCACTAAGGTGAGTGGGTGACCTTGCCAACTTTATTTATATTTCAAGTACAATGTAAGTCCCTCCTCCCTCATCTATGGAAGGTAAATTGGATGCATTTATTAATTAGAAAGTGGGATTGTGTGTGTGGATTACTCATTGCCATTGTTATGTAATGTGTTGTGTATTGAAGTTGTTGCATACATTCATAACATTTAACATATTAATGTGGAAATGTGAAGGAAACAGAGGGGTAGTCTTCTGTATATAGTGGGAAACAGAGGGGTAGACTTCTGAGATAAACCCATTTAGAAATAATAGTTCGATGGGAAATTCTGGACTAAATCTCAGTAGGGTGAAAGTGGGAAAAACATGGAAAAGCATAACATGTGCTTGTTTGTATATTTGTAATCTATCTATGATCATCTTATGTTTGTATTGTGTTTAAACATTTTCCATCAATGATGGTGAGTTTCAGTATTTGTACTTGTACACTATAATTATTTTTTTATACAGTCGGCTGCTTACTGAGTTTTGATAAACTCACACCCTCTGTAGTTTTTTTAGATACGGAGGTTGAGGAAGAGGAGTTTCTACTGAAGGTTTAATGGCTCTTTTGGAGTTGTACTACTCTTTTGTGTTGGAGGGTTATTGGAACCAAATTTTGGCAAGTATAGGAAATCGCTTTGTAGTCTATTTTGCCATCTAGGCTTGGGGCGGGAGAAATGTATATTATAAATTGGGCTGTAATTTATTTTTGTACTTGACTTTGCTGTATTCTTGTGTTGTGGGAATTTCTATACATGTGAATGTATAATTATCACTTTCGTAAGTACGACTGGGTTGTTTGCTGTTAGTTATAGATAACTAGGATTGTTTGATGTGGCATTGGAATTATCACACTTATTTCATGTGCTAAATTTTTAGGGCATTACAAATTGGTATCAAAAGGAGAGTTTTTAGGTCTCCTAGGGATTGCAAAGCAAAGTGTTCTTTATGGATCCTTTCCCATTGTTGTGAGCTGCGATATGACCATGGGTTTAGGTTCCATAAAAGGGCATTGTATGGAGTTGGGTGTTTTCTTACTAAATCGCTCCTAGGTGGAGTAGGTTTAGACATTTTGTTAACTTTGAAGCATTTATTGCTTGTGTATAGGTTTCCATATCTTCTAATGGAAGATGAAAATTCTGGAAACAAGTGCGCTTACATTGAATTTGGTCGTAATGTTGTTGACTCAGCTCTAGTTGATTCCATTGTTAATCCAAAGCATGACTTATTTTGAGTATACTGAGAGTGAATTTGTCGAGGAAGTTGAGGGTTCTAATCAGAGTCCAGTCAGAAGAAGTAAGGCATATCTCGCAATTGACGAATCTATCATCGAGGGAATTGTTGATATGTTCACTACTGGGATAGATCATATAGAGGCTAAATGAGAGGAGAGGTATACAGCTGTTGTTCTATTGATAGCTTCTCCTTTCATAGAAACACAACTAGTGGCCCCAATACCACATCTTCCTTCAACCAGGAAAGGTACCGTGAATGACATTAAAATGACAGAATTTTTGAAAATGGGACCACCTGTATTCTTCAGGGAAGACCCTGAAGATGACTCTAAATGTTTCCTAGATGACTTTGAAGTGATCTATGATACCTTGGGATATTTAGACTTGAGGAGGGTGGAAATGGTTACTTTCCAGTTATGGGGACGAGCTAAGAGATGGTGGACAACTTTGAAAAAGGGGCGACCACAGGGTGCACTGCCAATGCAGTGGTCAAAGTTTCATAAAGCTTTCATGGATCAGTTTCTCCCTAAAACTTTGAGAGTGGCCAGAGTTAAAGAGTTTGAGCAGTTGAAATAGGATTCTATGACCGTAGACGAATATGATGCTCAGTATGTTCGATTGGCCGAGTACGCTCCTAATATGGTGCCTACTGAGGACGATATGATTGCAAGGTTTGTTGAAGGTCTTCAAGAACTCTTGTATGATCGAGTAGGTCCTACGATAGAATACTTTAATTGTTATAAAGATATAGTCGAAATTACTCGAAGAATGGAGAGAAGGGCTAAGGGTTGACAGGAAAAATACTAAAAACAAGAAGAGGAACTGTGATAGTAAGTTCATTGATTATGGAGGGAGTTCAGGAACTTAGAGGCTTTCTATTTCCAGTCAAGTCACTCCGATGATATTTTCAGGACCCATTGTTCCACGGGTAGTGTATCTAGACCCCATTTTGAGTTAGTGGAGGTTATTCATATAATGATCGTGGAGGTTTTCAGGGAGGACGGGAGAAACCTCTGTGTGCAGTGTGTGAGAGATCTTATTCTAGTATATGTTATGGGAAGGAAGCCAGTTATAGATGTTTTTGAAGGGAATGTCCTTAGTTATTATCTGAACCCACTCAGGGGCTAGTTTTATCCTACCCATGTTCAACCTACTGCTCCTCATATGCCTCAACCATCGATTAATTTGACAAGAGGTAGGAATGCTGAGAAAGGGGCTGGCAGAGGTCAGAGAGGTCATGGGCAACCTACTACTGGTTGAAGGACTGCACGAGTTTATGCTTTAACCCAACGGATGCTCAGGCATCCAATGCTATGGTGACAGGTATTTTACTAGTCTGTTTATTTGCAGTATATGTCTTATTTGACCCTGGGTCTACACATTCTTATGTATCACCATTATTTGCAAAGAGGTTTCCATTAGGACTTGTAAGACTTGAGGAACCCTTTTTGGTCGATACACCGACTGGGGATACTCTTATAGTAAATTCAAGGTATCATTCTTACAAGGTCCTGGTGAAGGGACTAGAGACAGAGGTGAATCCTCATGCTCCTTAATATGGTAGAGTTTGATGTGATTCTGGGAATGGATTAGCTTTCCTCATACTATGCTACTATGGATTGCCATGATAAGATTATCTCTGTCAAAATACCGGGGCAGCAGGAACTCGTGTTTCAAGGGAACTGATCAAATGTACCTTGCAACATTGTGTCTTTGATGAGTGCTCGACGAATGTTAAGAAAAGGTTGTCAAGGTTTTCTGGCTTTCTCAAAGATGCTGAGAAAGAGGAGAAGGTCTTAGATCAGGTACCAATGGCTTGTGATTTTTTGGATGTGTTCCTAGATGAATTGCCTGGTTTACCACCTGTGAAGGAAATCAAGTTTGTTATTGATTTAGTCCTGGGCACGTGACCGATCTTGATTCCTCAATACAGGATGGCACCCGCTGAGTTGAAAGAACTTAAGGGGTACTTGAAAGACTCATTGGATAAAGGATATATTCACCCTAGTTTCTCACTGTGGGGTGCCCCAGTTCTTTTTGTAAGAAAGAAGGATGACTCTTTGAGGCTGTGTATCAATTATCGATAGTTGAACAAAGTCTCCATAAAGAACAAATATCCTTTAACAAGGATAGATGACTTGTTCGACTAGCTTCAAGGAGCACAATGTTTTTCTAAGATCGATCTGAGGTCTGATTATCATCAATTGAGTATCAAGGAGGATGATATTCATAAGACCGCTTTTCGAACACATTATGGGTATTTCGAGTTTCTAGTAATGTCTTTCAGGTTGACTAATGCACCAGCAGCCTTTATGGATCTCATGAATAGAGTCTTCAGACCTTTTCTTAATAGATTTGTTATTGTCTTTATTGATGATATTCTGGTCCATTCCAATAATCCTCATGACCATGCATAGCACGTGAAAATAGTGTTGCAAACCCTGAGAGTCACCAACTTCATGCTAAATTTTGTAAGTGTGAATTCTGGACAAATCAAGTGACTTTCTTAGGTCATGTTATTTCATGAGAAGGCATTCATATTGATCTTAGTAAAATTGAAGCAGTAAAACAACGGCCTAGGCCAATGATAGTAACTGAGCTTCGGAGCTTTCTCGATTTAGTGAGATATTATCGACGTTTTGTTCCAGATTTTTCTAAGTTGGCTCTTCCGTTGCACAAGTTAACTAGAAAGAATGTTAAATATGTCTGGGATGATGCTTGTGATTAGAGTTTTGTCGAACTTAAAGAACGTTTGACATCGACACCTATCCTTGTTTTACCATCAGGATCGGGAGGTTTCACTATGTATTGTGATGCTTTTAGAATAGGTTTGGGGTGTGTGCTAATGCAACATGATAGAGTCATAGCTTATGGCTCTCGTTAGCTTAAGAAGCATGAATACAATTACCCTACCCATGATCTAGAAATGGTAGCGGTTGTCTATGCCTTGAAGACATGGAGACATTACTTATACGGTGAGACTTGTGAGATTTTTATAGACCACAAGAGTCTCAAGTATATTTTTGAACAAAGAGATCTCAATCTGAAGCAACGTCGATGGATAGAGCTTTTGAAGAACTACGACTATTCTCCTCTATCATCTTGGGAAAGCCAATGTGGTGGCAGATACTCTCAATCGGAAGTCTATAGGGAGTCTAGCTTACATTGTCTTAATAAGGAGTTCTCTAGTTCAAGAATTGCATGAACTTAAGGGTAGTGGTGTGCTTTTCGAGATCACAAAATCTGGTGCATTCTTAGCCTATTTCAGAGTTCTTAGCCCATTTCAGAGCTAAATCTTCCTTGGTGGAAATAATTAAAGCAGCGGTGGTCAGTGATTCGGTCATGATAAAGATTAGGGACAGGGCAAGTGCTGGTTCAGCACCGGGTTTCTTAATAGATGATGGAAGTGTTTTGTGGTTTAAAGGGAGACTCTATGTACGAAATGTAGAGCAATTAAAGAGAGAGATCATGGAGGAAGCGCATGGTTCATCTTAAGTAGTTCACCTCGGCTGTCATGACCTGCTACTTGGGCACATGACTGGCACGCTGACACAAATTCTGTGTCACCATAAGCCTAATCATCATCTCAATTTCTACTCCTTTCTATTTATTTATGAATAGTTATAGCATGCATCGTTCCTCTTTTTATTTATTAAATAACATAACTTTCATAATTATTTAGAATTCAACAAACAGACAAATCAAATAAAATAAACAAGACAACTTTATTTTAAATAACTTAAATAGTCTCAACTGTTTAGATTTTAAAGACAACGTAGAGTTTGAAATATATATATATATATATATATATATATGTGAATATTAGGAAATATCACTTAAATATAAATAAATCTTCATTTTAAAGATATCTAAATTAATTAATATTTATTTATATTTAAGGGATATTTCATAATATTAATCTTTATTTTATTATACATATATTCACATATTAATTAATATTTAATTATAATTAATTAAATTAAATATTAGTTAAAAATGAATATTAATTAAAATAAATATAAGTAAATACCAGATATTAGTTAAAATAAACATTAATTTATAACGTATATAATATATCATATATCATACATTAACACAAGAGAAGAGGACAACTTATCCAGATTCCTCGTAAATCTCCCAAATCATAATTTTAATATTTAAATTAATATTCAATATTTTATTCACTCACAAAATCATATCAACTTAATTAAATTTATAATTGTAACCTTAATTTCTAAAATAATCCATATCATAAATTCTTAAAATATAATCCTCTGAATTTAAATCAAATAAAAAATAATAAATAAGTAATTCAATCGACCTCCTAGATGTCATAGTTGACCATAGAGCTTCTTAATTTTAAATGAACCAATATTAGTGACTTGGGACCCACCCAATAATGGAAAAGTCCAATGGCTAGTCTAGCCTTCTTGCAGATACTTCTCTTCCACTACTTGATCTAAAAATTTTAAATCAACAAGTGTGAGATAAATATCTCAATAAGCCAGCCAATCCCCGCCCTAATAAAATCTGCTATGCAAAAATAATAAAATAAAAGTATATGTATAAATCACAAATCATAAGAAAAGATACACACTAGAGAGTTTGTAATTCAATCAAACAATTTAAACCAATGGAACTAGTACTCATCAATGGCAAAATACCTGGGAGCACCCGTAGTCCCACTTTACCAATCTCATCAAACTTGCCATGACCCATAACCTCATCATCAACAGTCAGGGTGCCTCATGGATTAAATCTGGGCTAAACTTCCTATCGAGGGAATTGTTGCCTCTGCTCTCAGAGGTCAAGTCATCCTATCACTCAGATTTTTCACTTGACATGAGAAAGGGTACTATCCTACCCAAATACAATCAGGTTTCAACCAATTTCAAATAATCATCTAAATAAATCAGCAATATATTTGTCAGTATATTCTTCAATATAAACATCAATATAAATATCATGTCACTTTTCGCCGGATAACCATAAAATATCTCGAACCACAATTTATCATGTTTGTCTTACGAATCATATCTTTTTACCTCACGTTCACCATTAGTAATTTCATCAATATTGGAATTACACAAAACTCTCAAAACTCAAATCTCTTAACTAGATCCCATCTTTCTCACTATAATCATTACCTATCTTTATACCCTATTACTTTAACATTTAAGATAATATTAAAGAAGAGTTGGTTTACTCACATGGATTTCAATGAATCCTACCAATCAAACTTGATCTCAACTTCTTGATGTGAAAAGAATTGATGCTCTATATTGTTTGACATTTTCGAAACAAGAGAAGGTGTAGGTGTTAAAGAGTATTCTTGAATTGTTTTAAATTTGAAAAAGAAAGAAAAACATGGCTCACCTTAATCCTCTTCCAGCTTCCTAATAAAGCAAAACATGATGGTCTACTGATGGGGAGTGTGTGTAGTATATTTTTGAGTGTTGGCTTAGGGTCCAGAAAGGAGAGAGAGCGGGAGACGATGGAAGAGAGAGAAGTATAGAGATGGTTGACGTTAAGAGAGGGATGGGAGAGATAGGATTCAAATTGGTTTGAATTATCTCAAATCAATTTGGCTTGTTTTTGTTTTGAGTATGTGTACGCTGGTCATTACTTTTATATTATTTTGTTGCCTTACACATACTTTTATTTATTTTGGTGCCAAAGCTTTGCTTATCCTAATGAATAATGTTTTCTTATTATATAATCATTATATTTTATCAAAGACGTAAATCAATTCTCCTCCTATAAATTTCTTCTTTGAAATTTTTAAATACCAGTAAATAAAATTTGAATTTAAAACTAGATTTTGAAAACAAACAAAGAAAAAAAATTCAGATTTGCTTACTAACTATTCTACTAAAAATAAACATAAACTTACATAATTTAATTGTTTAAATACAAAAAAGATTTGTTATACAAATCTTAGATTATCTTAAGTAAGTAAAATATGATTAAATCATAATTCTTAGAATACTCTTCAGATTTATCTACTAATATTCCAGTAAATAAAATCTGAGTTTAAAACCAGATTTTGAAAACACAATTTCAGATTTGTTCATTAATTATTCTACTAGAGTGCATATTCCTATTTCATATATGATTTAATTGTTTAAACTCAAAAAGATTTGTTATACAAATCTTTAGATTATCTTAAATAAATATAATATATTTAAATCATATTTCTTTAAGATACTCTTTAGATTAACTAAAAGAAAATGGAAACCAATATCCTTCATTTTAATATTAAAAGGGATTTGGTTAGTTTGATAATAACTAATTACATTATTTAATCATTTGCATGTCCAACACCTAGTATTACTATTCTAATTTATTTATATCATTTATTTAATTTCCAGAAAATTGTACGTCATCACTGTTCACTTATTTTTATTTTAAATTTTCTTTTATTCCTATAAACCATTTAATAAATTAATCATACTCCTTATTCTAAAAATTAATATCTTGAGATTTAGAAACTATTTTCCATTCCTTATTTCACATCAAGGTTCCCTATAATTTTCTCTACCTATTCCTATACTTTATACATATTTTTTCCAAACCCCACAAGTATCTAAAATCTTTCAATTTAGTCCATGAGATTTTCACTTTAGTCCCTATATGGTCTAGCATCGTATATTGCTAGCTTACAGCCCAAAATCACATGCTAAAGCATTATCACATCACAATATAACTTCTCAAGCACATATTGCATACAATTTGTAAATAAATATTTGTGAAATAAAAATTAAAATAAAAAAATTCCTAAGTGGAAGTGGGAAAGAATCACCATGGATTTCGTGGTAGGTTTGCCTAGATCATTGAGGGGGTATGACTCTAAATGGGTCACTATAGATCGGCTTACCAAATTAGCACATTTTCTTCTTATGCATACTACCTACAATATTGCAAAACTTGCCCAGCTTTATGTGAAAGAGATCGTTAAGCTTCATGGTGTACTATTGTCTATTATCTTAGACCGTGGATCTCAATTTACATCTCGGTTGTGGAGAATTTTTTAGCAAGCACTGGGTACCAGGGTAGACATAAGCATAGCCTTCCACCCTTAGACGAATGATAGTCCAAGAAAACTATTCAAACGCTTGAGGATATGTTAAGGTCTTGTGTTCTGGATTTTGGTGGAAACTGGAAAGATCATTTATCACTTGTTGAGTTTGCCTACAACAATAGCTACCAAGCTAGTATTCAGATGACACCTTACGAGGCTTTATATAGGAGACATTGTCAATCTCCTATTGGCTAGTTCAAGCTTGAGGAAGCTAAAGTAATAGAATCGGATATGGTACAGGAAGCTGTTGAGAAGGTCAAGCTGATCAGAGAAATATTGCTTACTGCTCAGAATAGACAAAAATCCTATGCGGACAATCGGCGTCAAGATCTAGAGTTTGCTATTGGAGATATGGTTTTCATGCGAATCTCACTCATGAAAGGTGATGTAATCAAGGATAACCCCATTGCAGCCCAAGAAAGGGAGAACACTTCAATTGGGCCTCTAACTCGTTCAAAGGCTAAAGGGCTTGGATTGGGCTTAACCACATTGTTGAAAGTGGAAGAAGTGTGAATAAGATTGCATGTGGGATAGTTGCATTTGTTGAATATAGTTGTAGTCTATTACCTATGCATTTATTGTCTTTGACATTTAGCTACCTATGCATTCATTGTCTTTGACATTTAGCTACCTATGCATTTATTGTCTTTGACATTTAGCCTACACTACTTGACTTTTAGTTGATGCATTTAATGCATTAGTTGGAGTCTTTTGTCTTTTTGTTTTGGAGACCATCTATAAAAAGGGTCCTTGCCATATGTTGTAAACCATCCTTGAATGATATATGAGATATTGGCATTTTGCTTTCAAGAGGATTCTTGAGTTCTTTCTCTTATCTAACTTAGGTTAGTGGCGAGAGCAGCTAGATTTCTTATCACTCACGTTCTTCTTTCTTGAGTGTGGCGAGATCAACCCATTTCTCTTAGTTGTGGCGCCATTTGGCTTATCAATTGAGTGATTTAGCTTTCTTTGTTTGTTTCTTTGAACCTATCCAGAAAATCAATTAAGTGTTTTCCCTCCAGAAATCACATCATATTGGTATCAAAGCCACTTCAATTCAGGTTCTATTATTTATTTTGTGTTTTGCCCCTTCGTGGAAAGCTTAATTTTATTACATTTTATTTTGTGTTTTGCCACCTACATGGAAGGCTTAGTTTTCCTTATTTTGTATTCTGCCACCTATATGGAAGGCTTAGTTTTCCTTTTTTTGTAATCTGCCACCTAAATGGAAGGCTAATTTTCTGGTCTGTTCATCTTTGTTTTTATTTCTATTCTTGTGTTGTTCTATTTTATTCCAGCTTTTTTATTAAAAAAAATTCATTATTACTGTTCATTGTTAATCTGAGTGTAAACACTTAGAGAGTGAACCTACCCTTCACCAAACTCAAACCAACAATTACAAATCACTATGACAGGAGAAAATAGTTCTGAAGTTCCTTTTGGGCTTAGCCTACAACAAGCTCAAATTGTTGGCCTACAAAGAGGTCAAGAAGAAACGATGGAACAAATAGCTCAACTAACCACTCAAATGGCTAGATTTATGGACCTACAACAACAACAACCAAGAAGAGGAGCTTATGTTGAACACCATGGAGAAGAATCTGAAGCTGAAGAAGGTAAACAACCTAGGCAAATAAGGCACCAGAGGGAACGTGATGCCAACATCAAAATGAAGATTCCTCTATTTAAGGGAACAAGTTCTCCTGAAGAATACTTGGAGTGGGTGCAACGAGTAGAGAAGATTTTTGAATATCAAGAATATTCAGAAGCTACCAAATGCCGCCTTGCAGCCCTTGAATTCACTGATTATGCGAATCTATGGTGGGAAAATTTGAAGAATCAACGAAGAAGAGATGGAGAGGAAGAAGTTCGAAATTGGAGATTGATGAAAAGGCTCATGCAGAGGCGTTTTGTACCTGATTACTATAAGCAAGAGCTTTATTTTAAGCTTCAAAGCTTGAGGCAAGGAGGTATGTGTGTTGAAGATTATGTTAAAGAATTTGAAACTTTGATGATTCGGTGCGAGCTGACTGAACCCCAAGAGCAAACCATAGCTCGATTTCTTGGTGGTTTAAACAAAGAAGTTACTGACTTAGTAGAGTTGCAAAATTATGTTTTCTTAGAAGATGTAATTAAATTGGCAATTAAGGTGGAGAGATAAAAAAAGAGAGTTTATGGAAGAAACAATGGAGTGTCTAAACCATTGGGGAGTAAACCTTTCCACACACTTTCCCAAACCTCAAACACTACCAAAGGGAGTAATAAGGAGCCAAACAAAACTGAAAGTTCTAAGGGGAAGGAGAAGAGAGAAGACAACCAACCCTCTAAAAGAAGCCGAGACATTAAGTGCTTCAAGTGCTTAGGTCATGGCCATATAGCATCTGAATGTCCTAATAGAAGAGTGATGATCTTGAAGGAGAAACAAGGGGAAATAGAAAGTGAAGATGAAGATATTATAGAGGAATGTGAAGAGGAAGAATATTCTAAAGAAGAAGAAGTTGTTGAGTATGCTGATGAAGGTACTGCCTTGGTTATTAGACGTGCTTTGAATATCCAAGCCAAGGTAGAAGAAGAACAGAGGGAGAATATTTTTCAAACAAGGTGCACTATCGGAGGTAAAGTTTGTAACATGATAATTGATAGTGGGAGCTGCACTAATGTTGCTTCAACCACCTTGGTTGGCAAATTGAAGCTACCTATAATCAATCATCCCCGTCCATACAAGCTGTAATGGCTGAATAATCATGGCGAGATGAAGGTCACCAAACAAGTAAAGATATCTTTCTCTATAGGGAAGAGTTACAAAGATGAGGTGTTATGTGACATAGTCCCTATGGATGCTAATCATCTTCTACTTGGGAGGCCGTGGCAATTTGATAGAAGAGCACTACATGATGGCTTCAAAAACACCTACACTTTTGAGAAGGATGGAAAGAAGATTGTGTTGGCACCCTTAAAGCCAATACAAGTACAGCCGAAGGAAGACGTAATCGAGGAGAAGAAGCCTAGTTGTTTTGCTTCTAAGAATGAGTTAAAGAAGGCAATAAAAAGGGATAACTTTGTATTATTGCTAATTCTCAAGGAGCTAAATCCAGAACTTGCAGAAAAGCTTCCTAAGCTTGTGAGGGAGTTGATAGAAGAATTTGCATATGTCTTTCCGAATGAGTTACCTAAGGGATTGCCACCCTTAAGAGGAATTGAGCATCAAATTGATTTGGTGCCCGGTGCTGCCTTACCAAATAAGCCAGCGTACAGAATGAATCCAGAGGAGGCTAAGGAGCTAAAAAGGCAAGTTGATGAGTTGATTGAAAAGGGTTATGTAAGAGAATCCATGAGCCCTTGTTTTATGCCTACATTATTAGTCCCTAAAAAGGATGGCTCTATAAGAATGTGTATGGACAGTCGTGCTATAAATAAGATTACCATCAAATACCGCTATCCAATTCCAAGATTGGATGACATGTTGGATGAGCTGAATGGTTCCAAGGTGTTTTCAAAAATTAACTTGAAGAGCGGCTATCACCAAATCCGAATGAAAGAGGGAAACGAGTGGAAGACAGCCTTCAAGACAAAGCATGGACTTTATACACCTCTACCTGTTCCAGATCAACCTTGGACTGATGTTAGCATGGATTTCGTGCTAGGCTTACCAAGGACACAAAGAGGTAAAGATTTGGTCATGGTTGTTGTTGATCGTTTTTCAAAAATATCTCATTTTATTCCATGTCATAAGACTGATGATGCTGTGCACATCGCCAATTTATTTTTCAAAGAAATTGTGAGACTTCATGGCATTCCAAAGAGTATCGTATCAGATCGTGATGCCAAATTTCTTAGCTACTTTTGGAAGACTTTATGGAGGAAACTGGGAACAAAGTTGCTCTTTAGTACTGCCTATCACCCACAAACTGATGGGCAAACTGAAGTGGTGAACCGAACGCTTTCTACTTTGCTAAGAACTATCATTGGCAAAAACTTGAAAAGTTGGGATGAATGCTTGGCCTATGCTGAATTCTCTTACAATAGAAGTGTACATGGTACTACTAAACACTCTCCTTTTGAAGTAGTTTATGGATTTAATCCATTGAGCCCACTTGATTTAGTACCATTACCACTTGAAGCTCGAGAATGCATAGATGGAAAAATGGAGGCTGACATGATAAAGAAGTTACATGACAACATTAAACAGAAATTGAGAAGAAGAACTCAATCTATGAGAAGACTGCCAACAAGAGAAGAAAATTTGTCCAATTCAGTCCTGGAGATTTAGTGTGGGTTCATCTTCGAAAAGAAAGATTTCCAAACCAAAGGAAGTCCAAATTAATGCCAAGGGCAAATGGTCCTTTCCGTATCATAGACAAGGTAAATGATAATGCATACAAAATTAATTTGCCTGAACACTATGATGTTTCTACTACTTTCAATGTGAGGGATCTTTCCTTGTACTTAGAAGATAAAGAGGACTTGGATTTGAGGACAAATCCATTTCAACCAGGGGAGGATGATATAATCAAGGATAACCCCATCGCAGCCCAAGAAAGGGAGAACACTTCAATTGGGCCTCTAACTCGTAAGAAAGGGGTAATGAAATTTAGTAAGAAAGGAAAACTCAGCCCAAGGTATATCAGTCCTTATGAGGTTGTGGAAAGAGTAGGTAACGTGATGTACTGCTTAGCCTTACCTCTGGAACTGGAGGGAGTGCATCCAGTCCTCCATGTGTCAATGTTGCGGAAGTATCTTCTCAACCTTGATGGAATTTATAAACAATTCCTATATACAAGTATATATTGCAGATAGTTCTATATCATATATGAATAATAACAAAAAAATGCATACCTAAGGAAGCAGCAGAACTCATGATGGTAATTGATGATAGAGTATAAATAACATAGAAGAAAAGAAAAGAAAAAAATTAATGAGAGTAAAGCTACCTTCTTGGCCTAATATGCTTTTAGAGGGTGTTATTTCAATGGGGCTGTTACACCATATATATAGGTAGAGAGTAGGGACCTCTCCTTGTGAAACCTTAATGGTTGACATTCCTATCATTAGTCAGCCCACACAAGGCCCAGTCTCAATCTAATAAGGATAGCATAATTTATAAAAAGGACTCATAATTAACCTCTTATTAAATCTGGATAATACATACATACATATATATATATATAGATAATTGATTTATGGTAGTCCATATAAAAATCCAACAATCTCCTACTTGGACAACATAAATCATTGGTTTAAAGGAAAAATAATTGCCAGATTTAATAATACAACAAAATTACCATAAGTAATTAATATGTCAATTATGAGTTGTCAATTTAAGTTAACATTCCTCAAGTTAAATCAAGAGGCAATAAGTATTTGACAATGCAAAATCATGTCTGATAAGGGCACTAACATTATACATGTCAAGATACTCAATCCTCAACAAAAGATATGAGTAATATGTGAAACTAGTATCAGAACATATATTACAAAGATGTGATCCTTGTGCAATCTTGACCAATGGTCTAAGCATGTGAAAATACTCTAAGAGATATGATAGTAAGGGTGACGTCATCTCAAACATATCTCATAAGAATGACATTAAGTAAATATAAAATTTAAGAGTCCCACTAACTTAAAAATCAAAGACTTAACTAGACCCAAATGAGCTACATGATTTTAAAGAACTCTAACAGTTAAGCCTTTAGTTAATAGATTTGCTAACATGTTCCATGTAGCAAGATGCTCAATACGAGTCTAAAACTCTAGAATTTTTTCTCTAACAAACAGATATTTAATATCAAAGTGCTTTGATTGAGAAGAGCTTCTATTGTTTTGATAGAAAAACACAGCAGTAGTATTGTCGCAATATATCACAAGTGGCCTAGAAATGCTTTCAACAATATAAAAGCTAAAGATTAAGATTTTCAGCCACATGATTTGACAAGTAACCTCATAGCAAGCGACATAATAGACACTTTTCCAAGAGATATCTACTCCTATCATCGTAAAACATAGAGCCGAAAGTAGAGTTTTGGTCGCCAGGGTAACCATGCTAAATAAGAATCAGAATAATCAATGACCTAAAGTTGATCAAATTTCCTATAGGTCAATACATGATCCTTGGTTCCCTGCAAATATCTTATGACCTTTTTCACAACTTTCAAATAACCCAAACTTGGGTTGCTCAAGTATATCCCTAAAGCATTAAGAGCAAAAGTAATATTGGGATGAGTGCAAACTTGAGCATACATTAAACTGCCAATAACAGAAGTATACGAGACCTTTTTGGTCTCTCGAATAGTCTGTCTAATTGACTTTTCTATAATGTATTTCAGCACCATGAGACACACCCTGTTTGAGTGTTCCCATTTTTTTTTCACGAGGAGCCTTTTCAGCAATAGTGGATAAGGCAGTAAGAGCACCAGGCTCTATTTCTCTCAAAGCCAAGTCCATATTAGTGATAGTCAAATAGAGATTCAGAGATTATTTCAAGTCCTCAAAATTGTTCCCATTCAAAGTCTTGACAGAAGTCAAGCATTGGCAAAAAGGCTGGCATAATAACAAAAGGAAACATTTAATATGCACGATGTTATCATGCGATAAGAGAATTAAATGGTTCTGTATGCACAACAAATCATGCCCTTTAGAAAAATTTCTCACTTACTATGGTCTCGCCTAAGGGTCCCGAATCATAACAAATAAGAAATATAATAATTATAATGTACAAATCTTATATCACCAAAATTTCTAATACTGATAAGGTATTCGAAAGATAATTGACATAAGCATAAATTGAATAGTGCATTGTACAACAAATTACATTAATGACAACACACTGATAGGGTATAATTATTATTAATGTAATAAAATAATGATTAAAAAAAATTAATCATTCAACTCATAAAATTTGCATAATTGTACCCACAATAGGTGAGCTTACAGTTAGACAAATCATCAGCAATTATATTCAAAATTATAATAAATACATATTATGCCTAATGAAATTATTCAATTCACATAAAGAACAAAATTGATTCCTTGACTATGAAACATCAACAGGGAGAGTATGATATACCAAGGTGGCATTAGCAGAGTAAGGAATACTCATTAAATTTCAAGCCCAAAAATTGAGTACAGTATTTAAAATCACAAACTTACTCCCACTAGTCATCATATAAAGGCACTGACGAGACACATTCTCTTTGAAATTGATCAAAGTGCCAACATGGTAAAATTTTATGTACCATCGCATCAAGGTCTATTTCAAACTGTATATGGATCTCTTTAATTTGCATACTAGATGCTCTTGACCCTATTTCTAAAAACCATTAAGGTGATCCATGTACACATCATTTGAAAAATCGCAGTTTAAGAATGTTGTCTTAATATCCATTTGGTGAAACTCTAGATCAAAATGAGCTACCAAAAATTAGGAGAAACATAAACCAAATTAGATTCAACCCATATAAAAAAAATGTAACACCTAAAAGGGAAAAAGTTGTTTACCATAAGAAACACACATTAATGTCACTCTGATAGGGTGTATACTAGTAGTATTTCAAAACCAATTATTTATTGTCACCATAATTGTTGTTTTCCCCTTTCTTCAAGCCATAATTATTTTGAAAAAAATAAATAATATATATATATATTTACAAAAATAACACCAAAGATTGGACCCGTGATAGACGAGCTCACAACCTCACAAAATTATTCAAATAGCATTTTTGGATATCCAAAATAATCAGGCAGAACATTTAGAAATAATTTGCAATAAAATTTAAATAATTAAATAAATACAAATTGTCTCTAAAATAGTTAAAATATACAAACGGTGCTTTAGAAGAGAGTATGAGGGATATTTAATAAACAATAATTTTTAAAACTTATATAAAAAATTTTCGGACTAAATTTTAGAGAATACAATTTTCAAAATAGGATTCTTGACAGATTTAGTCCCAAGTTCACAAGAAAACTCAAAAATTTGATCAATACACTTATGATTAAAATTACTTAGACATACATATATAATTGAGATAAACAAATTCAATCCCATATATATACATAATTGACTACAATCCCTAATTCCAAATATATATAGTAATTGTGTAATCACGTGATTGAATTGGTTAACGTGATAATAATTCACAAAAATAATCAAATATTCATGATCTCAAAATATTGTCATGAAACAATTAATATCATGTATATTTGATTACACATATATCAACACAGAAAAGTTCAATAAATGATGAATAATTAATTATCATATATTCACAATATACCACATCACTAAAGGAGGAGTCTCAAATGATTGATTTCTAAAATTATAATATCTCAAGGATTTATTCAAATAATTAAAAACTATTTATAAGTTTATTGGAAAATTAATTACATGAGAAATTTTTTTATTTATTATATTATTTTATTTTATTAGTAAAAATATGGATATAAAGTGATGGGACTATTTTTGAAAAAAATATAAAATTTTAATAAAATTCGCCTAAGTGAAAATCTTTTTTCAAGGAGAAGTTAGATTACATAATTACTTAAAGAATTGAGTATGTGGCTTTGAGGGAGTGTGATACATGGATCAATCTTCACCATGGATGTGGCTTCTAGGAGAAGCCACAACATAACCTTCTGGACCTCTCCATTCTTGACACACACGAGAAAAAGAGACGGGAGAGCATGGAAGAGAGAGAGAGAGAGAGAGAGAGAGAGAGAGACCGGATGAGGTACGAAGAGCACGACGTTGCGGGTTGGCCATCTTCAGCCACCACCTTGCCACCAGCGGAACCCCTCCTCCTTCACCTTCCTTCCCTTCCATTGTTTCCCTTGCCATCAGAGCCGAAAACAGAGATGTAGGAGAAGAGAAGAATGACGAGAGAGATGCGAGCTGCTATGTTGGAGTTCACGATGACAACTAGTTCGGTGAAGTAGAGGACCAAGTCAGAATAGAAGGTGGGTTGCTGGTTGAAGCTGTAGAACCCGAGAGCTTTGAAGGAATGAAAATAAAAGGTAAGAACTTTGGGTTTTGTAATTTCTCTTATGCAGAAAAGTTTATGTGAATATCTTCTGTGTTGATTGCTTCATTGGTTGCTGCTAATAGAAAAAGGAACCTGATTATATAAGACTTGAAGGAATGAATTAAAACGAAGGGATCTGTTTTCTCTTCTTCTTTGTCTTTTTCTGTTGTGCCTGAGAATATGAGGTTAATTGATGATTTTAAAAGTTCAATTGTTCCATTATGATCTATTGTGATTGATTATTCTTTATTCCTGAGCTATGGGAAGAAGTTGCTGCATGTCATGGCTGATTTGTATTCTAAATTGTAAATGGGAAATCTGAAAATTTGTTCAAAGATTAAAACCATGAATTTGGAGTTGAGTGAGACAGTAAATGTGCGTTGTATGAACTGAGTATAGTGAATGATGGTGTTGGTAGTTAATTAGTATGTGTTTTAAGGTTTAATTTAGGGTTGAGGGCTGTTAGTGAGATGACTGGGGCCATATTTCAAAGAGGAACACATAAGAGAAAAGAGCAAAGGAATTAGAAATTCAAAACAAGAAATGAGAGGAATATGGACAGATTATATAGAGAATTCTGCATAATCTGTCATGCTTTGGCTCTTTTAAATTCTTTCACAATGTGACTGAGATAATCTAGCTATAAGTTAAACTAAATGGAGATGAGTGATGGAAAATAAGGTATATGGTTGTATTTCTTGATGGAATCCAATTAGAGCTAAGGTACCAATGAAATTAATCCACAAAAGGGGCCATGTCAGGAAAATGTGACAGCTTTGCATGTTGCTGGTTTTATGTGTTTTTGGATGACCAAATCAACTCCTAAATTTATGAAACTTTGTGGAGAGATTCTTTATGTTGTGATAATCTAATCTGCAAAGTTTCAAGTTTATTAAAATTGGTTTGCTTGGTCAGATGAGCATAGGAACAGCACTTGTTCAGTGCAGAGTAAGGTTTAGGCAGTTTATGGAATTGGGTTGGTTTTGGTAGCTAAAGGCCTTTTTTTGATTTGAAATTTTTATAGCACTTAGCCAAGACATGAAATTAATGATCTGCAAAATTTCATTGCATTTGGTTATGGCTAGGTTGGTCTGTCAAGCGTAAAACAACACCCACAGCAGAATTGGGCAGTTCTGACATAGGGTCACTAATGTAACCATTAGAGGGGCTAAACAGTGGAGTTTTAAGTTGAAATGTTTATGCTAGTATTTCAACATACTAATAAGGCTTTGTACCGGATTTCACAATTTTTGGAGTTGTATATTAATACCAGAAATTTTCTAAAGAATGGACTTGAAACTTGCTTCAAAACAGAACAAAGATAAATGTTTGGTAGCTTATATTCTGATTTGATGTTATTTCTCCTTTGACTTGTTCTCTAGGCCTTCGGTGAGATTTTTGGTATCCTTTCTTTGGGATTAAAGAGTATATTTGGCTTGGATCCAAGGTGAGGGGATTTCCATCTTACCTTGTTTGTATTTTCATATAAAATCTTACAAAAATGAGTTTGAAGCCCTCCTATATTCTTGTATGCTAGTTAAAGAGTACTTATGCATGTGAGTGAAAAGACATGTAATTGGTTGATATGTGTGATTGCTTATGCGCTGGTGTGATGAATACTGATTGGAGGTTTCGGCCAACAAAGCTGGTGTGTAATAATGTATGTGCATCTCTTGAATTGTGTATGACTGTAGAACTAAATAGAACTTATATGTATATATATCCATACCAAATGAATTAAGAAGATCAAAGAAGGGTGAGTGTATGTGTATGCTTATTTGTCTACTTTTAAATTGTTTATGGGAGAAATGGATACACACATACAAATATACACACACCCGCTCACTTATTTGAGCTCTTCTATTAAAAGAATTGTGTATGGATATATGTGTATATATGTGTGTGTGTGTGTGTGTGTGTATGTACTTTATTGACAAGTACATATTCCCAAATCATGTAACTATAAGAAATGAGACATATAAGCACTATTGGGAATAATTTATGGAAATAAAATTTATTATGTCTCATGAAATACGTCAAATATCTTGAATAGGTAGTAGTAGAGACAAATGGCAATTAATAATACTACTATTTTAGCTATTTGTGTCAGATAGGTTAATATTTGCTTAAGTGGTAGAAAGTGATACACAAAGTGTTATTAAGACTAAACCATATTATAGAGAAGTAGAAATAGAATTATGGAAAGAACTTAAGGAAATTTTAATGAAAATTTAAAACTTCTTAAATCTAGTTAGAGAATATGAACTATTATTATTAGGCTCTTAATATGTTTATTTGGAGATTCCAAGAGAAAGGAAATTGTGTATTAGTCTGCTAACCCTTGGGATTGTTAATTATGAGTATTGGAAGTCTCCAAACTAAATAATACTTAATCATTAGTTATATGTACATACTCTTAAATATATTATCACTTGGCAAAGTATGTGTTGGTAAGATTGGGCTTTAGAGAATATATATAACGTATGCACACTCTTATATACCCTGATCTTGTAATTAGAGTAAGAAGTTGTGATTCCTTTGTATGTTAGGCTTATTATGATGGATGAAAGTTTTGTGTAGAGTAATTGAAGTTCAATATATGTAAGTTGTAAGTGTTATGTGAACTGAGTTAATATGAAATATATTCTGATTGTTGCATTTATTATCTATGGATGTTGGGTATCATGAATGATATCAATTTGTGATGCATGCTAGAATTGACAAGAATGAAATGAATGGTTTGGCTATGTGTGTGTGAAATGATGTCATAATTGTGATGAATTATGCTTGATATATGAAATGTATTGCTATATGTGATGTGTGAGCACTTGTTTTATGTTTGAGATGTGAGATTGTGTTTGTGATTGTGTACGTGTTTGGAAAGAAACACAAGCATGGTGATGCACCCATGGGAAACTTTACAAAAGGAGCCATAAGGTTGGAGATTTATAAATGGAACGATAAGAGTGGATGTGTCGAGGGTCGTGAGCAATGATCCAGAGGTACCCCGGATGATCCGGTTGATACGAGAATATATGTAATTGATTGGTTGACTGACTATTATGAGTTATTCTAAATTGTGTTATATTATGTCAGCTGATTGCAGATTTGTTAAGGAAGTGTATGTTAATGTTGTATGTCCGAATTGTATATCTCCAATGCATGTTGTTTTGTGTACATATATATATATATGTGTGTGTGTGTGTGTGTGTGTGTGTGTGTGTGTGTGCTTTGTCTGTGGTTGTGGTAGGTTAGTGGTTTTCTCATTGGGTCAGTGTGACTCACACCTTAACATTTTCAGGTTAGATAGAAGAGAACTATCAAGTTACACATGGTGATCGACTTCCTATTTGTTCGGGGTAAAGTGTGCTTGTTAGTCTTAACTTTTATTTTATAAAAATCTAGTTGAGGCTCTGTAATCGAGAGGTTGTCCTAGGATAGGAAATGTATAGATGAAATAAGATTGAATATGTAAAAACATATTATGTAATGGAAATGTGTTGTTAAATTATGGATCTTGTATAAATAGTTTTGTTAATGAAATGTAAAATTAATGGTTAATAATGAGCATAATTATATCTTGATTTTGCAAATTAACGGAAATAGGGAATAAAGTTATGTTAGATAGGCTTACGGAGGTGAAGTGAAGCCCACTATCCGTGCCGATCACATGCCTGGGTTTAGGATGTGACAAAAATGATAAGACAATATATTAAATTGTCATATATATTCAAGATATTATTTTCCATATTATGCACTGATATACTACATCCCATATTGATGGAATTGATAAGTCAGTGTAGTATATTCCAAATGAGTTAATCGCGTGATCTCAAATTCCGTTAATTGATGTCCATGAGGATTCACTCCCCAACCAAAAATAAATATATGTAATCAACCTAGGTGGGATTCATATTTGATTGAATTGAATAAACTCATGATGTGATAATCTAAAATCATAACTGAATCTCGTTGTACAAGGGATAATAACACAAGCAACATGAATTGATTTAGATCAATAAACATATATCCCTCTCCTTGATATGATGCTTGAATCACTTGATGTAATCTCAAATTATTAATTGAATTTGGTGATTACGCAATATACGCAAAACACAATCACGTAATTCAATGTAATCTCAATTTATAACCAATTAAATCACGTTAACATATTTAATTGAATCAATATAATCTCACTTTTAATGTAATCACAAAATTCAATTGATTCAATTGAATATTAATAAATAACATTCAAAAATGAAAATACCCATCCATCGACTTAAATACAAGAAAAAGAAGACGCAAAGGGATTCAATCAATTGATGTTGAAAATTAATTAAAAAAGCCAAGATTGAATCATATAAATGAAAATTCCCATAAGAAAGTACATATATTGGGATTGAATCAAATTTAATCAGATATATTGAATCAATATATTGAATTATGTCAACGTTAGTCATCCCAAAATTGATTTTGAAATATCCAAGAAGAGCGACAAAATATTCATTCGCTAATGATGATTGAAAAAAAAAATTTCTCTCCAAAGATCGTCGACACAATCAAATTAAAAATCAATTGGGATTAAAAATAAAGATTGAAAATTTAGAGTTCTATAGAAAAATCTTTTTACAATAATTTTTTCCAATCAATATGAACGAATATATAAATCGTCATATGATTTTAATTTTATACAGCCATAAAACAATATGTTAACCTAGCTTTAATACCAATTGATGGAATTTATAAACAATTCCTATATACAAGTATATATTGCAGATAGTTCTATAACATATATGAATAATGACAAAAATATGCATACCTGGGGAAGCAGCGGAACTCATGATGGTAATTAATGATGGAGTATAAATAACATAGAAGAAAAGAAAAGAAAATAATTAAGGAGAATAAAACTGCCCTCTTGGCCTAATATGCTTTCATAAGGTGTTACTTCAATGGGGCTGTTACACCATATATATAGGCAGAGAGTAGAGACCTCTTCTTGTGAAACCCTAATAGGCTGATATTCCCATATTTAATTAGCCCACACAAGGCCCAGTCCCAATCCATTAAGGATAACATAGTTTATAAAAGGGACTCATAATTAACCTCTTATTAAATCTGGATAATACATATAAATAAATATATATGTATAGATAATTGATTTATAGTAGTCCATATAAAAATCCAACAAGCCCTTCTCATGTTATTCAATCCTAAGAGGTACAATTTGATGAGACTCATACCTACGAAGAGGTACCAGTAGCCATTATTGACAGGCAAGTCAAGAAGGTACGCACCAAGGAGATTCCTTCTGTTAAGATCCTATGGCAGAACCATTCTCATGAGCAGGCTACGTGGGATGCAGAGGAAGAAATGTGGACAAAGTATCCACACCTATTTGAGGCTCAATGTTAGTTTCTGAATTTGGGGGACCAAATTCTTTTAAGGGAGAGAATATAATACTCGCCAATTTTTATATTAATATAATTGATGGTATTACGGTATTTAAATGCCATTGTCAGAATGACGTTATTAAAATGACATTAATTTATAGCGTTATTTTAATGACGTTATTTTTAATGCAATATTTAATAGCGTTATTTTTATTCTGTTATTTCCAATCACTTAATTTCCATGAATTAGGGAATTATTTTGGGTAATTAATTTATGGATTTGAT
Organism: Biancaea sappan; assembly: GCA_037074585.1. Lineage (NCBI taxonomy): Eukaryota > Viridiplantae > Streptophyta > Magnoliopsida > Fabales > Fabaceae > Biancaea > Biancaea sappan. Next base: position 44,986,551 of record CM073501.1, on the reverse strand, counting down.
GTTATATGATTAGATTGGATATTTTATTGTGTTGTGAAATTTTCTGTGATGTGTGGGAAATTTATGAATGAGGAATTAATTGGAATTAATGTGATTAATTGAGATTTTCTTGAAGTAGGTCAAATGGGTTGGGTATGGACCCACCACCACTTAAAAGGTTCTCTTCACCTTTTCCTTTTCATTTCCACACTCAGAAAAATTTAGCCAAGTTTGGGTGATCACTTTCTCTCTTCTTTCTCTTCATCCAACTTTGATTTCTCCTGATTAATCTTCAGTTTCCGGTTGCTTTCCGCTACTTTGGGAATTTCTAGGACTAAAGGTAAGATTACATCTCATTAATGTCCTCTATTTTTGGAATTAATCCATGCCCTAGGAGAAAGTGGATTTTGGAGGATTTTTCATGAAACTTTGTCTCTTTGGCTTCTTTCTTGGCTTGTTTTGTTGGTTTTGTTATAATCTTGTTCATGGTGGCAAAACAAACAAGTTTTATGGATAAAAACTCAAAAACATGTTCTTAAAGAATTTCTAGAGAAAATGGAAAAATTCATGAAAATTTGTTTGTTTTGAGTTTTAATTGCTCTAAATTGCTTCATGAACATTGTTTTGACTTAGAAAACCAAAGAAAGAAAAGAAAGGGTGAAAAGGATAGATTTTTGGAGAATTTCTCTCAAAGATCCATGAAGAACAGAGAATAACAAAGGAAACCCAAAATCTAGCGCCCAGGCGCAGGGTCTCTAAAGAGAATTTTTAGCTTAGCGCCCAGACGCCCTTCAGGCAGAAAGCAAAGAGCTTCTGGTATGTTGTGGCGCCCAGGTGCCCTCGAGGCAGTAAGGAACGTGGAGTGTTCCTAAGGGAAAATATTGAGGGATTTATGATGCTAAGTTGTTGGGACTTCTTTTAGGTGCTTTTGTGGGATTACTCCGCTTTGTTTCAAGACCGTGTGTATAGTAAAAACTTTGTTGGTGCTAAGGTTAGTGGGTGACCTTGCCAACTTTATTTTTATTTCAAGTATAATGTAAATCACTCCTCCCTCATTTATGGAAGGTAAATTGGATGCATTTCTAATTAATGGTATTAATTAGAAAGTGGGATTGTGTGTGGAATAGTCATTGCCATTGTTATGTAATTTGTTGTTTAGTTGGTTATTGCATACATTCATAACATTTGACATATTAATGTGGAAATGTGAAGGAAACAGAGGGGTGGTCTTCTGTATGTAGTGGGAAATAGATGGGTGGACCTCTAAGATAAACCCATTGAGAAATGCTAGTTTGAGGAGAAATTCTAGACTAAATCTCAATGTGCTGAGAGCGGGAAAAACATGGAAAATCATAATATATGCTTGTTTGTATATTTGTAATCTGTTTGTGATTATCTTATGTTTGTATTGCGTTCGGACATTTTTTGTCAATGATGGTGAGTATCGGTATTTGTACTTATACACTATAATTATTTTCTACACAGTCGGCTGCTCACTGAGTTTTAATGAACCAACACCCTTTGTGGTTTTTTTTTTTTCAGATACAGAGGCTGGGGAAGAAGAGAACGCTGGAGGTTTAGCAGCTCTTTTCTAGTTATACTCCTCTTTTGTGTTGAGGGTTCTTCGAACCAAATTTTGTCAAGTATAGGAAATTGCTCTATAGTCTATTAGGCCACCTAGGCTTGGAGCAGGAGAATTGTACATTATAAATTCGACTGTAATTTATTTTTGTACTTGACTTTGTTGTATTCTCATGTTGTGGGAATTTCTATACATATGTGAATGTATAATTATTACTTATATAAGTACGACTAGGTTATTTGCTGCTAGTGTGGATAACTAGGATTATTTGATGTGGCATTGGAATTATCACGCTTATTTTATGCTAAACTTTCAAGGCGTGACATCCATTTTTTTGCACAAGCTCCTCACCAACTCAACCTACATCAGAAAACAATAAATCAATAGTTACTCGCAATACTGAATCAGGAAATCATTTGATTTACTGAAAACTCTAAGAAAACCTAAACTTATCTAAACTACTCAAAACATGGGTTATGAAATGCAAGTCTAGGCAAGATAGAGATAAAAAAAGAAGGTAATTAGCATCAAAATGGTGCTAAATTGAGAACTTAACAAGAATACAACCCAATCCTAAAGCCAATAGCAAATACAGAGGAAATAAAGTTCACCCAGAGCTTATACATAGATTTTTTGCTCACACAAAGTATACAGACAATGATCAAGCTCTTGATTTTTCTCTATTTTCCTTCACCAATCCATGTCTTGAAGATGAGCAAATGAGCCTTTTTATATGTTTAGATAACTAGCTGTTGGAGTAGGCTCCTCATTAATTCTTCATTGGTTAACTCTTTAAATGCTTGAAGATCTTGGTCATAAGGCACTCAATTTATGTGATCTCAACATGGAAGGACTGTGAATTCAAAGAATGTATATTTTGTCTGCCTTGACTTTGTTTATTTCTTTTTAATTGATGGATTTCTTTAATCAGGACCCTGCTAAATTTTGCTTTTTTGATTCTTCGATTTATGGTGTCTTCAAAATCTCAGCACGTGTAAGTTTCCTTTTTTGTTCCTTCCACTTCTGATGCCTTTGAAATGATATTTTTCCTTTTAAATGTCTCTCATTAAATCCTTTTTATAGCCTTGAGAAACTAGTCATTGGGTAGATTTTCCACATTAAATGCTTTAAGCTCCTTGAGGTCAACTCTATGAATGCTTGTATCTTGTCTATGGATCATGTACCTCAAATAAGGAACGTGTGTTTCCCCAAGAAAGGAAATAAATCACTATTCAGTTGATCATCTTCAATTTGCACAAATCTTCTAGATTTAGCTATAGTTATTAATTCCTAAATTATCCATTCCTTTTCTTTAGCTTTTGCGTTTGGCTTCTTTGAAAATGGCTACATTCTTTATTTAGGTTCATGAGCTATTAATTTCATAATCTTTCTTTTTTTTTTTGTATGATATCAGTCAGATTCCCTTTTGAGTATTTTCATTTATTGTTTCTGTGTCTGAAATAAATAATTTCCTTATTGTTTTCCAGTATTTATTCTGACCAAAATATCTTCTTTTCTTTCCTTTTTTGGCGGGATGCTAATTCTAATTTGGTGCATTAATTACTCACTTCATTAAGGTCCTGGAGATTGCATTAATAAAAAATTTGTGCATCATAAATCTTGCACTAACAATTTTCTACACCAATGATTAATTACTCGCTTCATTAGGAATCTTGCATTAACAATTTCAAATTCATTAGGAATCTGATTTGGTGTATTAATTACTGGCTTCATTAGGAATCTTGTACTAACAAGTTTCTGCAACATTTCAACTTGCAACATTTTAAAAGTTGTTCCCTTTGATAGAACATGCAACAGTTTTTCCACGTTGCAACTTACTTGAAAAATTGTTAAAATTTTACGCAACAATTTTATGCTAATATAATACCGTTACAATTAGCTTTGCAACACTTGTAAAATAGTGATGCAACCATTTTTCCCTGGCTAACTTCAATATTAGTATAAGCAACACTTCTATGCAGCATTATAAAAGGGTTGCATAAAATGCAAAGAAGATTTAATTTTCTTTTTTTAAAAAAATTTGAGCAAACATAAGGGTCAAATGTTTTAAAATAAAAAATAATAACATAAATGTTTGACAGTTTTATTTTGAATTCAAAATTTTGTTAATATAAAAATTTATTTGTAAACTCAACTTTATTGAAATATTAATATTTAAAACAAATAAAAGAATATTATCATTTTAAGTAAAAAAATGATAATAAAAAAATGAATAAAAAATTCTAAATCTGAAAAATAAATCTAAAAGAGTCCCTAAATTTCCACGACACACCCATTTCTCCCAAACCTAACCTTTCATTTTAGGTTATGTTCGGTAAAATTAGTTCATAAGCTAGCTAAAAACTTAAAAGTTAGCTAAAAGCTTATAAGCTAATTTTTAGGTGATAGCTTATAGCTGGAAGCTTATAAGCTAGCTTATTGAATTAGAAGTATTTGGTAAAAAGACATATTTTTAGGTTAAAATATACTTGAAGTCCCTATAGTTTCGTTAAAGAATGATTTTAGCCCCTATAGTTTGAAAACAATGAATTTAGTCCCTATAGTTTTGAAAACCATGAAATTGGTCCCTAGGGTTAGTTTATGGTTAGTTAACCATTAGTCAATGCTGACTGAGATGTTGATGTCAGTATTAAAATCTACGTCAGTGCTGACTGTGTTCATCTATGCTGACTTGGACTAGCCACATTAGCAAATTTAATTATTTTTTTGGCCTTTTCTCTCTCATAGCACAACACAGCACAACACCATAAATCGCAGTCACTTTCTTCAATTTTTTTATTCTCTTCCTATTCTCTTGTCTGTCATCCCTCATAGCGTCATTGTCTTCTTGTCCATTGTCTCCTTCATACTCGGGTGTTCCGGTGTCCTCGCCTCTGGCTCAGTCTCCTCTAGCGTCGTATCTGCCACAATAGCCTCCTCCTCTGTCTAGGTGTGCTTTCGACAATGGAAAAGATACAATTGTAAATAAAATTTTTTTCTTGTGCATGTGCCAATCCAAACGAGTGCCAATCTATACATACATCAACGAAGCGAAGGATGAAAATGAATCCATGAAAATTTTAGTGAAACAAAGAGAGAGTGATGATTGAGGAGAAGATCAGAGGGAAACATAAGATATGGAGATTAGAACCATAGATCTGGGGAAGATTATAGTCTCCGGTGAACAAGTGGTGGTGCACGGATCCATGGCTGTTACCACTTCCCTTGACTTGTTCACCTATGTTTCTCTACGCTTCCTCTCTCCTTTTGGTACTCTCTCTTCTCTATTTCTCTATAGTCTATTGATGGAATAGGAATCCATTTGACAAATGGTTGTTTTCTGTTTGATGTTTGCCATGAACTTAATGAATTCAATTAAATTTGATTGACATGTTCTTTATGAGATATCATTGTTCGTACTTTTGTTATTCATTTGAAATTTGATGTTTGCCATCACACTTTATATTTTCCATTGTCAAAAGTGTTGACCCTAAGGCTATATGCCATAAGTTTTGATGATGACAAATGTATTTGAATAGTAGCATTGATATATATAAAGATTAATTATCATATATATGCTACAAGTACTTAAGTATGATTATGTTATTTAATATGTATGTTGCATATATTGAATCATGCTATTGAACTAACCATTGAGTTTGCAAGTAAGATATATTTTATAGGTTGGTTCAAAACAAGAAGAGTGAGCATTGTATTGAAGAACAAAGAAAAGCAATATTATGCTTCACTCAAGGAAAACAACATGCAAGGATGAAGCTCCAAGAAATGAAGAATTAGAAGATTTGAAGTCTTGGAAGCTTGGATGCATCAAGATAGCCTATGTGTTTACATTAGGTATATTTTATATAGGCTAGTATACTTGTGCAACTCAATGATTTAGATTTGCATGCATTGGCTCAATTTTTTTGAACAAAAAGATAGTGAGATATGAAGTTTTACAAAAGTTAGTTTTTGACCTTTGGTCACTCTTTATATCATATCTCATAAACAAAAAATTAGTTTTTCAATTATCTTAATCTCATTTTATAGTAGACTCAAAGATCTTTCCAACGGTATATTATTTATTGAAAACGGAGTCCAAATGAGAAAAATATGACTATTTAAAGTATAGTTTGAAAAACTGAAAGTTGATTTTACTGTACTCAAAAATTATTTTGTTTTGACCTATAGTCAGTGTTTTGATTATATATTTTAAATGAAAAATAATTTTTGAGTAAAACTTGGCTCATTTGAAACTAGACTCCAAGAGCTTTCCAATGATATATTATTTGTTTAAAACAGAGTTCAAATGAGGGAGTTATGAATTTTTAAAGAAAGCTCAAAATCTGTACTGCATTATAAGTGCTGTAACGGCTATATAACGACTAGTTTTTTAAAATCTTATATATATGACCTTAGATACACGATTTTGAGCAAGAACAAAGTCCTATAATGTGATATTAACTTCTTCTATCATCTTTGAGAGAAAGGAAAGCATTCTTGAGCCAAATCTTGCATATTCTCTATCATTAAAGTTATTAGAGCTTCATTTGTATTCATCTACTCTTTAGAGAGAGTTTCTTTGTATTGTTGATTTTGATCAACACATAGATTATTCTGAGTTGAGGTTCGCAAGTACCGATGTTGGAAGAACTTGCTTTGGGTTGAGGAGGAGCCCGGATTCATAAATTCTCTATTGTGGTTTCGCAAATACCCGGATCGAATTTGCGTGGTTGTAGTGGTTTGCAAGTACCCGGATTAAACTTGCAATTATGGTGGAAATACTCAAGTGGTCTCTTGAGGACTGGATGTAGGCTTGGATTAGCCGAACCAGTATAAATCTCTCAGTTTGCTTTCTCTATCCCTTACTCTTTAATTTGTGCATATTGATATCTATTCTTTAATTCCTTGATCTTTATAATTATTTATCTTGACAACAAATTGATTTTCTGTATTGTATTTATTATCTTAAGTATTACACTTCTACAGAAAATCATTTTAACTTCCAATTAATTCTTGTGAAAAATTTTTAAACCCAATTCACCCCCCCTCTTGGGTTCCAACCATTACTTTCAATTGGTATCAAAGCATGGGCTCTTGATTTGAGACTTAACCGTCTAAGAGTAAACATGGTTGGATTTAGTGAGTGGTTTATGTCTAAAAATTGTTCTTTCACAGAACCTCCAGTTTTTTATACTAATCATTTTCAATATTGGAAGTATGAAATGAAAATGTTTTTAATTTCAGTAGACCACAAACTCTGGGAAGTTATAGAAAATGGTTTTTGTATGCCTGTCAAGGAAGAACAAGGAAAATGCATTCCAAAACCCAAGAGTGAATGGAATGATACTGAAAGAAGTTTAGTGCAACTCAATGCTAAGGCAAAATTGATTATTTCTTATGCATTGAGTCAAGATGAATTTTTCAAAATCTCCAACTGAGCAACTGCAAAAGAAATGTGGGAAATTCTTGAAGTTGCATATGAGGAAGATCTTATTGCTGAGGAATTAAGGTATAGAAGTTTCATTAATGAACTTGATTTTGCTCAAATGAACAATTGCAAAACCATTAATGAGATACAACTTGTGCTTAATCAATTACAAGCTCTTGGTGTTAAACTTACAGGAAAATCTCAAATCACCAAGGAGATAGAAGAAAAAGAAAAAGGAGAAAAAGAGAAATCTCAACCAAAAGCTGAATCATCAAAGAAAGCTTACCTATCCTCCATTTGGGGAAATATCAATTCTGATAAGGAGGACATAAATGAAGAAAACTACATCTGTCTTGTGGCCAGAGATGAAGATGAGGTAAATTCATTTGACTACTCTTTTGAAGAATTACAAGATGCTTTTTATGATTTACATGAAGAATCTCTAAAACTTGCAAAGAAATTAAATGTTTCAAAACAGAAAAACTCTTCTCTTGAAAATGAGTTGGAAACTTTGAAAAACGAATTTTCTATTTCCAAGGAAGAGAATTTTGTTTTTGAAAATCAAAACAGAACTTTGCAAGAAGAGAATTTAATTTTAAAAACAAATATCTCTTCCAACAAAAATTGCTTTTGTACCAAGTGTGATTCTTTGAAAAAGGAAAATGATAATCTTAAAAACACACTTACAAAATTTTCTCAAGGTAGAGAAATTTTAAATACCTCAGTTTTGAAACAAAGAAGAAAGTTTAACAAAGTTGGTCTTGTTTCTAAAAAGAAATCAAACCAAAAGCATTTTAAAAACTTCTTTATTTCTACAAAGATGTCCAATAGTCCAACTTGCACTTGTTTCTATTGTGGACTAAAAGGACACAAATATTACTCCTGTTTTTATAAGAAAAATCTTGTTCATGGAGTAAAAATGAAATGGGTTCAAAAAGGAACTCATGACCCAGGTAAACCCAAAGAAATTTGGGTACCAAAGACAAAGGATTAATTTGCATATTTGCCTCGAAGCAAGGAGCGGAAATGACTTTTCAATGGCTACATCATTCAAACTCCACTCTCTTGCATCAAAAGGAGGCAATGAACAAGTAAACATATAAGCTGGAATGTATTGTAAGAAATTTGATTGATATGTTTACTGCTCTTTAATGCTTTGCCTGTTCTCTAACATGCCTTACATCTATCCTTGATACTCTTACATACTTGATCATATCATTGTATATAAAGATATTATCTTTACACCATTCATCATGGTTTGAGCATTATACATGTCATATCTTTTCAAAGCTATAGCTTATGAACGATTGTTTATGGATTATAGTTTATATCTGATTATATCTTATTAATCCATATTACCTCAATTATTTTACTACATACTTTGGTTATAATATGTTTTATCTTGAATGAGTATGTAACTTGCTTCCGCTATGTAACGATGATATATATATTCATGTGAGAAAATGCTTTAATAGCCTTGAATGAATATATGTATACTTTTCAAAATACATATTGCCTCTACTGTGAGATCAATGAACTTTCTTGTGGCCATGGTTTGGAAAATTTTAGAAATTTTTGTAGGAGTATGAAGAGAGAGGAATGTCAGGAAGTTGTAGGCTCAGAGATGAATACTCTTTGTGGTGTGGTAATTGAGAACTCTGGGGCAGTCTTTATAGAGAGAAAATTATGACTTAGAGCCAACGAAGATATCTCTTCGCCGCACCCCTACTCGCTCATCCTATGGATTTCTGCAAGCTGGAAGCCAGAAGTCTAGAGTACGCATGCACTCCAATAACGCGTCACATTAATAACAAAACCAAGAAAGTCAATTTTCGGTGAATTTGCGGCTGATTTAATTTGTTTTGATTAGAAATTTTAAGGATTAATAAAATGGTGATAATCAGAACCGTATCACTCTGCTTTGTTGTGTTGTTCTTGAGAGCATACATGATTACATCATGCTGTGATTACATGTATCTAAGAACATATGTTGTGTATGCTATTCATGCATCATGAGCGAAGGCTATGGCTAAGAATAATATTTCATGATTCCACATGCACTCATACAAAATGAGCTGTCAAAATTTTTACATGTACTCATCCTCAAGATACATATATAAATTCATTTTGAATGGGTATATAAATTGCTTCGTTTGTGCTGAAATTTATCTTATCCTTTATGAAGCAAATTTGTTTTGAAAAAGGACTTTAAAAATGCTTCTGTTATCTTAATATGTTTTATCATATGAAGCAACATTCTTTTTGAAAAAGAAAAGATTTTAAAGATCTCTTTTGTTGTAGATAACAAAAGGGATGAAAAATATTGATGTTTCATATATGGATTATGAACTATATGCTTGAATATATCTTATTACACTAATCCATATATATTGCTTCCTTAGATGAAACGTTTCTAAATTCCTTCGAAGCAAAATGTTTTAGAAAAATATCGTGAATCTCTTGAATTGCTTCCACAATGCTAAAATTGCTTTGCCATATTAAAGCATTATCTGTTTTGAAAAGAAAAGGATTTGAGTATCCTTATTTTAAATCACATTTGCTATATGTTGAAATAATTTTATGCATATATGCAGAAATTGTTTTTCAGAAATCTTGAAAAATATTATTATTCGATTTATGGATTATGATTAATATTCTTGTTTATATCATGCTTTGCTAATCCATATATCATACTTCTGCTGTGTGCTGTAAATATTTCTATCATATGACAGCAAATGATGTTTATTTTTTTTATTTCAAAGAGTTCAATTTTTCTGCTATTTACTAAAAATGCCTCTTCATAAACAAGCAGAAATCATTTTCAATGAAAATATTGCAGAAATTTCTTCAAAAATCTTACTTCAAAATTCTGCAATCAAAAACTGAATTTCCTTTATAATGATTTGGACAATCTTTTTCAAAGGAAAAAGGTTATGAAATTCAGGGGGAGCTTTGTCTCACTTGAATGTATTTTTTTGAAAAAGAATATATCTTGAAAAATTGGATATTCATTATTCATTATTCTTTTTCAAATTATGCAAGGTTTAAGGGGGAGCCTAAAACTCTTTCAAGTTTTATCTTTTGGCTCATTTCATTTGACATAAGAAAAATTTTTTCTAAAATTTTCTTTTTACATGTCAATGAAATCAATGATAAGTTTTGATGTATCCTTACCCCATACTATATTGACATCTTCTGACATCCTGACTTAAAGAAGGTATGTGCTTTAACTTCTATATATTGTGTTCCTTACACCTTTTCGTTGATGTCAAATAGGGGGAGAAGAAACAATAGAAAAATATGTGTACGTGCTTATAACATTGCATTCATTATCTTGTGATACATATTTTTCTGTGGTGATTTGTCATCATCAAAAAGGGGGAGATTGTTGACCCTAAGGCTATATGCCATAAGTTTTGATGATGACAAATGTATTTGAATAGTAGCATTGATATATATAAAGATTAATTATCATATATATGCTACAAGTACTTAAGTATGATTATGTTATTTAATATGTATGTTGCATATATTGAATCATGCTATTGAACTAACCATTGGGTTTGCAAGTAAGATATATTTTATAGGTTGGTTCAAAACAAGAAGAGTGAGCATTGTATTGAAGAACAAGGAAAAGCAATATTATGCTTCACTCAAGGAAAACAACATGCAAGGATGAAGCTCCAAGAAATGAAGAATTAGAAGATTTGAAGTCTTGAAAGCTTGGATGCATCAAGATAGCCTATGTGTTTACATTAGGTATATTTTATATAGGCTAGTATACTTGTGCAACTCAATGATTTAGATTTGCATACATTGGCTCAATTTTTTTGAACAAAAAGATAGTGAGATATGAAGTTTTACAAAAGTTAGTTTTTGACCTTTGGTCACTCTTTATATCATATCTCATAAACGAAAAATTAGTTTTTCAATTATCTTAATCTCATTTGATAGTAGACTCAAAGATCTTTCCAACGGTATATTATTTATTGAAAACAGAGTCCAAATGAGAAATATATGACTATTTAAAGTATAGTTTGAAAAACTGAAAGTTGATTTTACTGTACTCAAAAATTATTTTGTTTTGACCTATAGTCAGTGTTTTGATTATATCTTTTAAATGAAAAATAATTTTTGAGTAAAACTTAGCTCATTTGAAACTAGACTCCAAGAGCTTTCCTATGATATATTATTTGTTTAAAACGGAGTTCAAATGAGGGAGTTATGAATTTTTAAAGAAAGCTCAAAATCTGTACTGCATTATAAGTGCTGTAACGGCTATATAACGGCTAGTTTTTTAAAATCTTATATATATGACCTTAGATACACGATTTTGAGCAAGAACAAAGTCCTACAATGTGATATTAACTTCTTCTATCATCTTTGAGAGAAAGGAAAGCATTCTTGAGCCAAATCTTGCATATTCTCTATCATTAAAGTTATTAGAGCTTCATTTGTATTCATCTACTCTTTAGAGAGAGTTTCTTTGTATTGTTGATTTTGATCAACACATAGATTATTCTGAGTTGAGGTTCGCAAGTACCGGTGTTGGAAGAACTTGCTTTGGGTTGAGGAGGAGTCCGGATTCATAAATTCTCCATTGTGATTTCGCAAATACCCGGATCGAATTTGCGTGGTTGTAGTGGTTTGCAAGTACCCGGATTAAACTTGCAATTATAGTGGAAATACTCAAGTGGTCTCTTGAGGACTGGATGTAGGCTTGGATTAGTCGAACCAGTATAAATCTCTGAGTTTGCTTTCTCTATCCCTTACTCTTTAATTTGTGCATATTGATATCTATTCTTTAATTCCTTGATCTTTATAATTATTTATCTTGACAGCAAATTGATTTTCTGTATTGTATTTATTATCTTAAGTATTACACTTCTACAGAAAATCATTTTAACTTCCAATTAATTCTTGTGAAAAATTTTTAAACCCAATTCACCCCCCCTCTTGGGTTCCAACCATTACTTTCAGAAAGTACGCCTAGACAGAGGAGGAGGCCACTGTGGCAGAGATGACATCGAAGGAGACTGAACCAAAGGCGAGGATGCCAGAACACCCGAGAACGAAGGAGACAACAGACAAGAAGATAGAGACACTATGACGGATGATGGACAAGAGAGCAAGAAGAGAAAAAAAATTTTACGATGTTGTGCTGTGCTATGATGGAGAAGAGGGGAAAAATAATTAAATTTGCTGATGTGGCTAGTCTAAGTTAGCATAAATGGTACACAGTCAGCGCTAATATGGATTTTAATAATGACATCAGCATCCCAATCCACATCGACTAATAGTTAACTAATCAAAAATTAACTTCAAAGACCAATTTCATGGTTTTCGAAACTACAGAGGTTAAATTCATTATTTTCAAACTACAAGGACTAAAATCATTCTTCAATGAAACTATAAGGATCTCAAATATATTTGAACCTATATTTTATAATTCCAAAATAATACAAAATAACCAAATCATTTTTGTTTTTAATTAAATTAATTTAAATTATTATATATAAAAATTCATTAAAATATATATTATAATATATATACTAGATTTCGAATGAATCTTTTTCTTAACTTAATTTAATTATCATACATATAATGAAATTCAAATAAACTACTTTGAATAGAATCTTGAAATTCTATTTTAATATTTTCAGTAACAATATAAATTCTATTTATGTTTTGAAAAACAAAATATTCAAAAGTAATGATAAGTATTAAATCAGTAAAAGGAATTGGAATTGATTGATGAATTGAAATTCTCATTATAAAAAAATAGACTTACAGACTTGAAATACAGAAATGATGAACAAAGTAGCAAAAGAGGATGAAGATTATGAAGATAATGATTACAAGTGTGGAAGAGAGATTTTTAGAGATACAAGAGAGTTGTGTGTAATTCGATCTACCTATACAATTGATCTAACTCTGCTTAAATAGAACTTTGATGACGGATTTGAAGAGTGTTGAAGTCCGTGGATTCCAAAGGCTCTGAAATTCGTAGATTCGAACATGCCTTAATTTCGGAATTATTGAAGTTGGCCGACACCTTTTGAAAAGTACTTTTGTCGTCTTGTACCAACTCCTATCTTTCAAGATGCTGTTTGAAAATTTTGACTCCTTTTGCCAACACTTGCCTTTTGAGCTGTTGTTGCCTTTTGATAAAGTTTTCTGGTAGTGTCTCTTATGCCAACGCCTATTGAGCATGTGAGGGACTTAACCTAAACTTAGTCAAATTGACTCAGGTTAGCTAAATCAATGTTGAAATAGTCATCTTCATTTTGATTGTAGGGAGATTGAACTTCTGAGTTACTCCCTACTGAAGATGAAGCTTTCTTTATTGGAGCTTTTTTTGATGAAGCTTTAATTTTTTCTTGAAATTCTTCTTCTGTTGTTGCTGCGGCTAAATCCACCATGATATGAGATTTAGAGGTTAAAAATCGTGAATTCTTTTGAACACTTTGACTATATTTTAGTTGTCCTGGATGCTGAGAGATCTAATTTTGAACAACTTGTTTACTGAGCAATGATGGGTTGTATGAAGACCACTATTTAATATTGAAAGTTCTTGAAAGATAAGTTGGAAATCCAAATAGGAATTTTGAAGTAAATTCAAAATCCCAGGTCATGATCCAAGCAGTTCTAAAGGTTGCAAAGAAATGTAATAAATTGGTTCCTTGAACATAATCAGTTTGATTTTTGAAATATTGAAAAGCCTCTTGAGTGTAGACTGGGAGAAAACCTACTATTGGACCAAAAAAGAAAAACTATTCTGAAAACCAAGTAGGAAACTCAACTTGATCTTTTTTGAACCAAATGAACTAGGAATAAGAGTAGGGACAGATAGGGAGCATGTTGAACCAAGCTTTATAATAATCCTAGTAATCAAAAGCTTGTGGATGAAATTGTCTTGAAAAAGATTATTGAGTGTATAAAGATTTGTTCCATTGAGCAAGAGTTAAAACATGGTTGATTTTCATTTTTGAATATAAAATTCTTGATGAATTGGATAGATCATATTCATGAGTTAAGGTTATTGAATTGGTATCTACAAGAATAAATTCATAAAAAAGTCTTACTAGTAAGCAGTGCCATTCAGTTGGAAATATTTTTTGAGTAATTTCTCTAGCAGTAATTTCTGGTTGTATCCATTCGGGTTCAATGGCTACAATTGGACGCTAATATCCTTTTTGATGTATTGAGATTTCTCTTTTTGTTGGGAGATATTTTTGCTGTATTGTTTTGTTGGGGTTAATGGAACCATTTTAGTTTGAACAGGAGTAATTTGTTAGATAGGCTGCTGAGGCGATGAAGGAGAAGCTAAGGCTTGATGATATGATAATGGAGTAAAATGGTTTTGAGAATATATTGAAGGAGAGGAAGGTCGAAGGCCTTGTGGCCTAATGCCACTGCCAAAAGGGTGCATACTGATCGGTGTTGGAGCAAATGTTGGTGATAACAATAAACCCAGTGGGGGTCCATATTGATCTCTAGATTTTCTTTTTTCTTCTCCGTTCTTTGATTTCCCCTACAAGAATTCTCTTGTGAGAAAATCGGGTAAAAGATTGGATTTTCCTTTGATATGTTGGATTTTGAAATCAAAACAAGAAAGTATTGCTTGCCATCTTGTAAAAATATGTTTTGAAACCAAATTTTGAACATCTTTTTTTAAAACACTTATTGCAGCTTTGCAGTCCATTTTTAAAAGAAAAGTTTTACTAAATAAATCATCTTGAAACTTTGTGATATGTAGTACTATAGAGAAAATTTCTTTTTTACTTGGTGAATATTTTTCTTGAGCTTTTGTCCAGATTCCTGAATAGAACCTAACTAATTGTTCCTTTTTACTATTTTTGGGAATTTGCTTAAGGATACCTTCATAACCTACATATGAGGCATCGGTTTCCACTATCATAAAAGCTTCTGGATCTGGAATTCCTAAACATGGAAGACTTTTGATTTGCGTCTTGAGGGTTTTAACTATTTTAGTCATTGATTCATACCAAGCTGGGGCTTTCTATCTTAAACTTTGATATAAAGGCTTACAAATTATTCTTAAATTTTGAATAAAATTTGCTACGTAATTAAGACATCTTAAAAATCTTTGTAGTTGATTCTTGTCTTTAATTTTATCTGAAAATTTATCTACAAATTCTATTGATCTACTTATGGGTTTGATAATTCCTTGATAGATATCGAATCCTAAAAATCTAATTTTTGTTTGAAATAATTTCCTTTTTTTAACAGACACAACTAAACTATTTTTCTTAATGATCTCATAGAATTGATTAAGGTGATTAAAATGTTATTCCATTGATCTAGAAAACACTAAGACATCATCTATGTAAACTATTATAAATTGAGTGTAGGGGTTAAAAATATTGTTCATAATGTTTTGAAATTCTGAGGGGGCATTTTTGAGACCAAAGGACATTACATTCCATTTGTAATGTCCAAAGGGAATTGTAAAAGCTGTTTTATACTTATCTTGTTTTGCTATTTAAATTTGATAATATCTTGATTTCATATCAAACTTACAGAATAAGGAGGCTTGTTGAATTTGAGTTATTAAATCTCTTTTGTTTGGAATTGAGTACCTAATCCATCTTAAAGTTTTATTGAGGGGTTTATAATTAATGACCATTCTAAGGGCTTCTCGCTCTATTTCTGCTTGATTTTGAATATAAAATGCTGAACAGCTCCAAGGAGTTTTACTTGGCCTAATTAATTTCTTATCTAGTAATCCTTGAATTTTTTTCTTACAATATTCTAGGGTTTCTTTATTCATCTATATTGGCCTGGCTTTGGTAGGAATGTTAACTTTGCTAAAATTAGCTTTATAAGGTAATGAGACTACATGTTTTTTCCTATTCCAGAAGGCGTTTGGGTGTTCTGAACATAAATCTTTTTCAAATTTTTGTTGAAAAAGAATTATCCTATCTTTGATAAAGGGTTTTTCTACCTATTCTTATATTTCTCTAATGAAGTTCTCTATTTAATAGTTTTATTTGATTTTTTTTCTAGTTATTAAATTTATTTTTGATACTACTAAGGATTTTAGAAGATTTACATCTTTAGTTTTTGAAGGATTTAAAAATTCAAAACAAATTTCTTTTCTTGATATATTTGTTGAAATTCCTAATTTTGTTACTTTAAAGGGATAAATTAAAGTTAAAAATGGAGTTCTTAAAATCATTGGTTCATTTAGATTTCTAACTAAAACAAAAGTTGTTTTGAAACATATACCTTCATTACATATCTTAGTTAAAAGGGACAATTTATATTTTATTGGTAATTTATTACCTCCTGCGCCACTAAGACTCTCTATAGTTTATTCGTAATATTGAGTAGGAATTAAAGCTTCTTGAACACAGTTCATATTTGCCTCTAAATCCATTAAAGCTATTGTTTTTATGCTATATTCTTTATTAATAGTTAAAGTTACTTGATAGTACCATTTTTGAGCTTAAATTCTTGAAATTATATTTAAATAATTATCACTAGGTTTGGTGCTAGTTTCTACTACTTTTTCGGTTTTTTCTATATCTTTATCAGCCATTATGTTTAACAAATCTAGTGACAAGTTTATATTTTTTTGTTTTAACAGTTGAATTTCTTCTTTGATAATTTTGATTTTTTCTTTTAATTCTCTTAGAGTAACATTTTCTTCTACTGGTTTGTTTTTAAATCTTGTAATTATTCCTTGAACATTATAAGGTTTGGTTTCTTGTTTAGCTATTGATTCTTTTGAATCTACAATATCTTTTAATTTTATTGAATATTCTTTGCTAATGTCTTCATTATCTATTTTGTCTATTACTTCTATTAAAGTTTGAATTTTATCTTTATTGATAACATTAATATGTTTTGAACAATTATTACAGTCACAAATTCCTATACATCCATTATCACTATTTTCTATTGAATCTAAATTTTCATCTAAACTATTTTGATTGTCTATTTGAGATATTTCATTGTCACTAATACTACTGTTTGTTTCATATTCTGATTCTGTTTCTTGATCTTCTAACAAAATACTCATTAGATTTTGCTTATACTTATCATCTATATCTAAACAATTAATTTTCTTTTTAATTTGACATTTTTTTGATATATGATCATACCTCCCGCGTTTAAAACAAACTATATGTTTAGAATCTCTAATTTGTCTATGGTGTTTTTGATATTCTTTTTTGTGCAGTTTTCTAAAGGATTTTTTATATTTGTTGAACTTAGAGGGTTGATATTGAGATTTTCTATAGGTTTTTCTGTAATGTTTATATTTTTCTATTCTTTTAAGTTTTTTATATTTTGATGAAGGTGGGTGAATTTTTTTCTATTCCATATTGATCACAAAAGTTTTCTAACTTTCTACGACTACTTTTTATTTTAGATTTAATTTTGTATTGTAGTTTCATGTCATTGCATAATGATATTCCTTCGTTAGTAACATAATCTATTAATTCTTCAAAAGTCATTTGATCACAAGTTATTATATTATTACATTGTTTTCTAATGCTTTCCCTAACTCTTTCTGCAAACAAAGTTGGTAACCTACCTACAAATCTTCTGATCTTGTATATAGTTTTATTAAAAACATATTCTTATGCCATCTAAAATCTAACATTGTTGGACACCTAAGATTAACTAATTGATTAGCTATTCTTTCTTGAAAATTTTGAGGACTTCCTGCAAAATGTTTTGTTAATGCATAAATTAATAAATCTAATCCATCTTGTAATTCTACTATTCTACCTTCTCTTTCTTCTTGCCTAACAACATATTTTATTGTGGATCTATCCATTTCTGTTAAATAATTATCCCATCATCCTTTTAATTGACCAGTATATTCAGTTGTCAACAGAGTTACTATATTTTGTTCGTTATTATTTTTGATCCTATAAGTTGTTGCACACATTAACATACTTTGTATTATATCTAATATTTTGGTGTTCACTAGCACCATCTCTATTCCATTCTGCTATAGCTTCTCCTGAGTAACTAATTTAAAAATATAAATCTTTTTCTTCATATTGAGTATCTGGGTAACTAGGTCTTGAATATTAATTTCTTGTTATAGGTCTAGGATTTTTAAATCTTATTTTATTTATCTTCAATTCTTTATCACTTTCTTGATCATCTTTGGCTATTGTATTTAACCTGAGGTTTTTATCTCTATTATTTGAGACATTTAATTGATCTAATCTTTTTGTAATATCTTCTAATAAAGATTGAGAAGTTTTTTCTAAATTTATTGAATTAATTTCTTCTTTGGTTTAAGTAAGTATTTTATATATAGGTTTTTGAGGATTTTTGTGAACTTATTAATTTGAAATGAATTACTTGTAGAGGCTCCTAATTCTTTTTTGTTATTAATTACATTTTCTATTCTATCTAATTGTTTTCCTATAATATTAATTGCTAAATTTGTATAGTTGTTTTGAGATTATATATTTTTAATATTTTTCTTTTAACTATTGGCTTCTTCATTATTATCTATGGTTTTGAATGGTGAGGCTTCTAATTATGTACTTCCCCTTGTAAACTTTAAATTTTCTAGAGGGGGTGAACTAAGATTACTCTTTGACCTAATGTTGTATCCCATTCTACAATTATTCTATTGTGAGTATTGATAGTTTTTTTTTCCTCTTTTAAAAAAGGATTAAAAATATTATTATTTTGACAGTACATACCGAGCCAGGTGAAAAAGAAAATATTTTCTTTAATTTCTTCTAAATACTTATAATATTCTTCCTTCCATTTTTGTGTTTGTTCTTTTGAGCATGTTTTGAAATACCAGTCTCTCATAGGCTCATTATTATATTCTTGCATAAATTCTTTATTAAGTTTTGGTTTGTCTATTGTAAAATCTTTTGTTATTACTAAAATTTGTGATCTAGTAGGTGAATGATTTATTGAAGGTTCTTCTCCTACAGGTTCATATATGGGTTGTGAAACATTTGGTTGAAAACTTACTCCTTTTAGATCATATTGTGGCGTATTTTGAGCAATTCTAAAATCTGTGTCTATTGAGTGTCTACTACTAGTGGTTTCTATTTCTGAATTTCTTATCATTCTATTTCTAAAGGATTGCGATCTTTTTATTTTGATAGTTATATCTCCTTCTGGTGTTTGAACATAATTTTCAAAAGTTTCTGACTCTATGTTCTTTGGTGGTTGAATCTTAGTTAATTTCCATTCCTCTAGGAAGGCGTTCATAACTTCTTCATGTTTTAGAGGTTTTGAAGTTGTTATCATAGTTCTCCGTAAATTCACTTCCATAACTACAGTTTCGTTCCTAGGTGATTCTTTCTTAACCATAATTCCTACACTCGTTCTTGACACATTATAATGAATTCTATATATTACCACTAGATGATCTATTCCTTCTTCAAATATTCCTTGTTTAGTTTTGATATGCAATTGTAAAGCATTTTCTATATTTATTAACGTTTTCATATAATTTAGAAAGCAGTTGAAATATATTGGTCCATCACAAAGATTGGATTCTAACATACTTATTGTTGAATCTTTGAATGATATAGCATTTTTATCTCTTAATAATAAAAATATTGGATGATTAATTCCTAATCTGTGTAAAGGTTTAACGGTTATTTAAATTAATCCTATATGTAAAAATTTATATCTGTATTTTTGACTTATTTATTAAATTTTTATCTTATAAATTTATCATATCTTGAGATGTTCTTATTGCTCTTGAAGTTTCTACAGTTCTGACTATATCTGGATTTTTAAAATTGAAAGTTGAATGCTTATAAATTTCACTAGGTCTTACCTTAGGCATTTCCCAAATTCTTAATCTATTTTCTACTTCTTGTATTATAATTTCTACATTATTGTTTTCATCTTGATCTATATTTTCACAATAACTAGTAGATGTTGAAGGTAAACTGACTTCACCACTATCTCTATTAAAGAGTTTTCTTATTCACTCAGACATATTTAAGAATTAACTTCTTAAAATTCTTTCAGGTTGGCTAAGGTTTATCGGGACCATCTCCTATGGGAACAGCTACCTTTCTATTCAAGCTTTATGGCTTACCAACGTAGTCACAAGGCTGACCAGTGCTAACCCTTAACTTACTAAAAGCTTTCTAAGAAATAAACTCTTAAAATTTTCTAAGTTTCTAAGTTAAATCCTTAAAGAACTAGACTTTGATACCAGATTTCGAACGAATCTTTTTCTTAACTTAATTTAATTATTGTACATATAATGAAATTCAAATAAACATATTATTTTTTTTTCTTAATTGAATTAATTTAAATTAATATATATATATATATATATAATTAATTAAAATATATATTATATATAAAAACATGTTTTATATATAATATTTATTTATATTTTAATATATATTTATATATTTTTTAATATATATATATATATGTGTGAGATAAAAGTATAATGGGTATTTTTATAAAATAACAAAGGTAAAAATGGAAGAAAAATATAAAAGTTATAAGCTGTTAAAATAATATCGTATACTGAACATTTCTAACGAGCTTATAAGCTAGTCAAATAAACTATAAGTTAGTCAAATAAATTATAACTAGCTTAAATAAATAGTCTGCCGAATACAGCCTTAGGCTCTGTTCGGCAAAATTAACTGATAAACAAACTGAAAGCTTATAGGATGTGTTTGGCAAAACATTTAAGCTAGCTTATAATTTATTTTACTAGCTTATAAGCTTGTTAGAAATGTCCAGTAATTGAGCTTATTTTAGTAGCTTATTGTGCTATTTTTAGTAGTTTATAGCTTATAACTTTTATATTTTTCTTCTCTTTTTACCTTTTTATTTTATAAAAATACTTATTATACTCTTATCTCACATATATTATATAATATATATATATATATATATATATATATATAATATAAATATATATTATATATATATAACATATATATAATATTTAATTAATTTTATGTATATAGTAATTTAAATTAATTTAATTAAGAAACAAAAATTAATATGTTTATTTGCATTTCTCTCTCACCATTATAATAAATATATAATAATATATATTTTATTATATATATAAAATAATAAAATATATATTTTATAATGAATTATATATATATAAATTAATTTAAATCAATTTAATTAAAAAACAAAAAATGATATGTTTATTTTGAATTATTTTGGGATTATAAAATATATGTTCTTTTATGTTATTTTACACTTTTTAGCTACTTCAATAGTTATTTTTACCGAATACTTCTAAGTCAAGCTTTCATCTTTTAGCAATAAACTATCAGTTAAAAATTAACTTATAAGCTTTTAGCCAGCTTATCAACTAATTTTGTCGAATAAAATCATAAGCTAATTTTTAACTGATAGCTGATAGCTGATAGCTAAAAGTTGAAAGTTTATAAGCTAACTTATTAAATTAGAAGTGTTTGGTAAAAATAGTTGTTAAAGTAGCTAAAAAGTGTAAAAAGACATAAAATGACATATATTTTATAATCCCAAAATAATGCAAATAAACATTTTTTTGTTTTTTAATTAAATTAATTTCAATTATTTTATATATATATATATATATATTAATTTTATTATATATATAACATATAAGGTATAAACCACTTAAATTAGCGTTTCAAAATTAGTTATAAGTTATTAAAATAAGCTTGTTTATCAAACATTTCTAATGAATTTAAAAATTAGTCAAAAAGGTTATTAACTAGTCAAATCAACTATGAGCTAACTTAAATAACTTGTTGAATAGAGCCATAGATGAAATCCCGCTCCCCACTCTCTCTTGCAGAATCTCGTATCCACTTTTTGCACAGTTTTTTCTATAGATCTGTCTATGAGATTTCGGTTTGTCTTTGGAATTTACAGAAGCAATGCCTAATTGGATTAGCTCCAACTTCATCGATCTTCTTCCACCAAGTTGAATGTACAGATTCAGATCAACGCCAAGCTCAAGTATGTAATTGCAAAACATTTGAATTTTGCTTTGTAGTTGATGACTGCTCATATGCTTCTTCTTCCACATAGTGGATACTACGATTAGAAAGAAAGAAAAATTCCAAGGCTGAAGTTTTGAATTTACAGAAATATATTAGGTCCATGGCTACTTCTTCTATTGCTATTATCATCCATGCCAAGCCTTGTTCAGAAATTGGTGGCTCTTTCCTTGATATACAGGTCATTTTGTGTTCTTCTGTTTTTGTTTATAAACAGTACAGAATTATAGGTTTCAACGCAGTGTATTGAGTATTTCACTCTGAAAAAATTGGATTCTAAATATGGCCTCTTAAGTTTTGTGTTTAAAAAAAGAAATTAAATTAATATTTAGATGCAGTATTTGAAATAAAAAAATTATGATGATGGATAAAACGAAATAGATTACTTTTTCCTCTTTTTTGCCACCAATGTGGTTTGCTACCTAATCTATGATTAATTAGATGTCAAATGTTTGCTAATCTGATAAAACAATTTAGTATAAGGAGGTTTGTTGTTCATATGACTGATATGCATAAATCCGGAAAATACGTGCAAGTATTATTGGATGCTTATAATAAATTGAAATTTCACTTGCAAACTATTTTACCTTGCAATCAAGCAATTTCACTTTTGATTAGCTCCCACTATATTTTCTGCCTATATCATTAGTCTTATGTATCTTGTGCCTTACCAAAATCATATATATTTTAATGAATATCTTGTATCTACATGAAGTGCTTAGGTGAGCAAAAATAAGGGGGTCAAAATCAACTTGAAAGGTATGTATGCTGAAATGGGATCCAGTGTTTGTTTTTAAAGACAAGCACTCATGGTTGTCTTAATTTGGGCAGTCATATTTCATATTTAATGGTCCATATTTTAATTTTTTTAAAAAAATAAAACAATTACCAAAGTTATTATTTGATATCTAAACTATTAGATCTAAAATTTGACTGTCTAGATTAAGACAAGCATGGTGCTTGTCCTTAAAGATAAGCACCAAATCTGGATTGATGTATGCCACTAGCTACTTTAATGAATTTTGCCTTGATTGATTTGTGTCATATACTTATTCTTCTTTTTTTGTATTTATTCAGTCTTGTCTATTGCTATTCCTTCAAAGCTCATGGAATAATGATCTCACAACCTACTAGATAAGCCTCATGGTTTCCTTTCTACAACTCTAATAAAAACTATTAAACAGAATCGATTAAAGTGCAAAGAAGGATTTAACATACCTCCTTCTTCTACTTTCCAAGAGTAGGTTCTCGTTTTGGGAAGTAAGTTCAGAGAGGCTCAGTAAAATGATGTCCCAAAAATGTGGATTGTGGTATTGAAATTGTGCTTCTTATTTGTTCTATTCTTTCTTTTATGCATGTCCTCCAGAAATTATGAAAAATTATGAATGTCTTTCAGATTTCATACTCAAGGTTAACTTAAATATGTTCCATAGGAATTTCTAAGGAAAAATAATCGAGTTGATAATTGAATTGTACACAGAATTGTACAATATTCAGATTTGGCCTGTTTCACAATCAGATTTGATTCATCACTTTGGAATTGTTTCCTTACATAGGTCGAGGGATCAGCAAAGTGGAGGAATGCATTGGAGCATTGCATCATTATGAAAGTATATAGAAGCTTTTGTTTTTATATGTGCTTAAGTCTATATGTAATTAAGCAAGGAAGTGTTTTTGTTCTTTTATTTGTTTATGTCCATATCTACTACGCTAGCTTCTTTTTTTCTTCTTTAAAGTTGTAACAATTCTTTGTATATTTCTCCTTGATGTTTTTAAATATGAAAATCAGTATTTCCTTGATGTTCTTTAGTAGTTCACTTCACTTTATTTTATTAATTTCAAGTTTAAGTGATAATGTGTTAATTTGGATTGGCAAACCAATTTGAAGATTAGGAAATCATTGAAAAAGACTTGGGATACTGACTAGAAAGAATGACTGATTTTAAAGGTACAATTATTTTCTTTTTTAATAAATTGACACATTGACTAGTGCTGTGATTTTACATATTTGCATTTGCTATTGAAGTTCCCAGGGTAAATTGATTTGCTTTTACGTGAAGACTATGGCCTCTTTACCTAGACCCTAATTAGTCTAAGCACCAAATATTTCTTGTCGATATAACCCGAGTGTGGATCATCCAAGGCGCAGGAGAGTCTTGTGCACATTTAGCCACAGTTTGTATTGTAAAACATGCTACAGTTAAAACTATAGTTAAATGTAATGTAAAAAATGTCACGTTTATAATTGTGCCTAAAACTATAATTAAAGTAAAAAATCATGGCCAAAAGTACATGTAGTCACGATTATAATCGTAGATAAATGTCTTAAAACCGAAGCTAAAAAGCTTATGACTCTTGCGCTCAATAGACGATCCGAATCCAATAACCTAGCCCCTGTTCTCTTTGGATAGATTTGGGGCATAATTATTAATATTTGTGTTTCAATGGCCTTAAATGCAGTTGAAAGATAATTTTGAACTTGTACTTCCATCTTATTGTGGTTATGAAGCTTAATACTTTATAATTGCTGCAAATATTATGAGTACTCCTTAATGGTTATATATAATATGATTTGTTTTCAGTACTATTAATGCAATGGAGGTGTATAATCTAAATGATCATAGGCTTGAGATTTTGGTGCTTCTTGTTTTTTTGGATAATTTGGACTTTCATAATCTTATAATGGAATTGCTCTTATAAAATATCATAATAATTATTGATTACTCAAATTAAAATATCTAAGAGAAGCTATGTCCTTTATAAATTACATGTATTTATAAAATTATCAACATTGTATGCCCATTACCTCTTTCATATATACTAGTGATGTACAATTCTTCATATTCAATTTCTCTATATATTATAACCTCCACTTCGTGTATCTTTTTTTTTTTTTAAATAACCATTTCGTATATCTTTGTTGATGCAGTAGGAAAGGTTTAAAAGTTTCTATATTGTTGTATTTGCACATAACTTTAGCTGTTATTAACCAGTGAACTTGTGAGAATTTTCCATTCATTATGTTTTTATGGGGTTTCTTTTTGAAACTTATTGTGGAAAAACTTTTTCCCTTAGATAACATTTGCATCTTTTTTGCCAACCATATTTTTAATCTTTTTTATTCTGGACAAAGGCCAATGGGTTACCACTTCTAACTTACACAATGCCAATGTCCCGGTAAATTTTTTATCTCTTTTTTTTTATCTTGGGAATTTTTATGTTATAAAATATTGTGCAGTCATTAGGTTAGCATGCAATAAATAAAAATATTATTTGTTTGGTGTAGTATTTTTTTTTTCTTGTTGTGATTATAGTCTATAATCTATTTGATTTTGTTAGAATTTTTTTTAATCATTATTTCATATGGCACTCATATCTAGTAAAATACTCTTCTCTATGCTCAATTGTATATAAAAGAACATACTATCAAACACATATGAATTAACTCGATGATTAGGTTAGCTTCAGTTCTCTCTAGTTTGTTTGTTGATGTTATTGATATGCTTTATATTGCATATATTAATGGGTATTCTTAATATCATATAACAAAGCTAATTGACTGGAGAAATCGATGATAATAATGACCAAGTACAAGATGATAGTGCCGAAGAAGATGAAAATGTTGCTTTTTGTTCGAATGTAGACTAAATATTCAATATTTTGTGTTAGTGATAAACATTAAATATTTGATGATGTTGTTAATGGATATTTTTTTTGGAATCAACAAATCAAAATATTATATTGATTTCCTTGAATTATGTTATTAATTGATATTAGAATAAAATCAGTAAATATGCAAGAAACAGTGGTATAAAAATAATAAATTACAAATATTAAAAGGCAACGTTGTTTAAGCATTTTTTGAGATTTGTGAAATGAATTGCACATGCTAAAAATCATTGCATTGGCAACAGTTAAAAAAAATATTGCTTAAAATTTGTTAAAAATATTGCAATCCTTATTATAATAGCTTCAAAATATTGCCTAAATAATTAAAAAGTGTTGCAATTATTATCATAAAAGCTTAAAAATGTTGCCTAAAATGATTAAAAAAAAATGCCGCCTATGGTAGAATATAAAATTTTGCAAAAATTAAAATATCGTTGGATAATGATGTTGCAAAAAAATAATTTATTTGTTTTTAAAACTATTGCCTAAAACTAAAAGCAACAACAATAATTGCAATATCCAGAAAATGCTAAATGTAATGTCCCAAAAAATGGGCATATGAATATACATATATTATAGGGTGTACCTTAGTGGTAACACATAAATTCCCTGAACAGCCCAAATATCTACAACTATGTAAATTGTAATTTACATAGTTTACAAAGTAAATTATAGCCAAATTAATAAAATTTCTAAAATACCGCAGGACCTAGTTGGCTTATAGGATTACAGAGCGTTTCTATTAGTTCATTTAGAAGCTTCCAACTAAAAGGGAGTATGTCTCCATAAGCTGCTAACTTCAATAATTTCCCATCCTCCTCAGTTGCTAAATCTGAAAACAGCAATAGAGAGTATAATTTTATCAAAAACTCAATGAGTAAATGACTATGTAATAAAACAGAGCATAAGTACAAATACCAGTCATACTACCATAATCAGAGTAAATGCCATCGGCACATATCAGTACAAAATATAATATATATATATATATATATATATATATATATATATATATATATATATATATATATATATATATATATATATAACGTACCGTATCCCGTAATCATAACCCGCGATCTCAATGCGAGTCTATACTCTCACAAACAATAAGTAAAGTAATTCTCAAACACATAGAAATCGTAAATAAACATCCACTCAAAAATACATAATGCAAATGAATGAGATACAATGTTTATTTCACTCTTTCCCATGTATACTACATTGACACCACATATGGAATCACATAATGGGTACACTTTCTACAGTTACCGCATTGAGGACTAACCCTATACACCATATGAATTTCCACATCATACAGAAGATCAACCCTCTGCTTTTTCACGCATTTCCATGTATAAGATAAGTGTTATGAATTGATGCAATAACACCAATACATAACACACCATAATACAACCACAATCAATATTCCACACACCATCTCACTTTATTTACAATTAAACATAAAACTCTCAATCCCATAAAATAAATCCCACAATCGTTCAATGAAATCCCTTAATCTAGTTAGTTCCAATAACTAGGGAATTTCATTGGCAAATTTTTGACTATGGTGTGAATGAGGTTTATATTGAACTTGGCCAATTTAAATGAAAACTTAAAAAGGCAAGGTCATCAACTCACCTCGATGCCGATAGGGTTTGCCACTTAAGAAATCCTAGGAGACAAGCCAATGAAGCTCCCAAGCCACCTAGAACCAACCACAATCAATAAATAAATAAAACAAGGAAAATCCTTACCATTAACTCTAAACTTTGGTCATAAATATTAACCAGTAAGGAGTTTTTAAACAAATCTTATACCATTGGAAACTAGACTCAAAGTGCTTTACAACGATACAAAATTTATTAAAAATAGAGTCTGGATGAAGAAGTTATAGCCATTTGAAAATGGACCAAAATTTCTTAGAATAACTGGCACTTGAGGCACCAAGGCCAAGCTTTTCCCCTCAAGGGTGGCGCCTGAGGTGCCACGACTCCAAACACGTGATTTAGCCTTGGTTTTGGGTTAGATCTGGCTGGATCTTTACCGTTTTCCACGATTTCTTCTATGGGATCTCATCTTTGATGTCTAAGAAGTATTTAGACACCAAAATCCCCAATTTTAACCAAAAAATGAAGCCAAAATCTTAGTTTTATCCCAAATGCCCTTAAAACTAGAAAATAAGGAAAAGTTCAAGGAATCAAAATTTCTACCTCGATTCCTTGCTTTCCCTAGGTTGCTAGGCCACCAATGACTTGCCCCACCACCAGAGAAAGGATCTTCGAAGCCGATGGAGGATTTTGAGTGGAAAGATAAAGAGAAGGAATAGAGAAAGAGAAAAGAGAAAGTGAGGAGAGAAAGAGAGAAAAAAAAATGAGAAATGAAGAAAAAGAAGTGGAATCGCCTATATATATCCACCCATGGTGAAATTATTACTTTGCCCCTAGGTAACTCTTGGTTAACTTTGATAGTGGCAAATTCATAATTTCTCCAATTTGGGTATTTCCTATATTCTAAATGCCACCTAGTTCCTCATTTCACTTTAGTCTTTCTTTGGACCTCATAGGTACCCAATTCTCTCTATGCCTCATAATTATTTTCTCTCTATTCCTTGTCTCTCAACTCTATCTCCATGAAATTTCCTCTTCCTCTTATTTTTCCTCAACTCTCAAAGTATCATTCGTAATAAAATACCTGGCCCAATTATTTATCTCTATTTCCATAAATAAGATTCAAAAAGAATAAATTAAATATGAAAAATTAAAATTAGCCAAATAATTCCATTATAACAACCGTAATATTGCCAATTACGTGATTCTAAAATTGGCGGGTATTACACTCCAAGACTGTTGTAAAAGGCATAGGCAATGATTTTTTTTTTTTGTTTTATTGTCTTTTGCAATAATTTTTCAATGCTACATATTGAAAAAATGTTGTAGTGATCAACTAAAAAAACTATATCATAATTGAAATTGAGAAGACATTGCAAGAGAAAAAAGTGGTTGAAGCTTTTTAGATTTTGAATCTATGCCACAGCCAAATGAATGAGGCTGTGAAGGGATCAAACAAGCTTATTATCGACGAGTTCAATTATGATAAGGAAACATTGACTCAACAACATGATATGCTATTGAAGTCTCTCAATTTTGAGCAAAGAAAAGTTTATGAACAGGTAGTAACTGTTGTTAATATTAAAAAAGAGGTGTATTCTTTGTATATGAATATGGTGAAACAGGAGAAACTTTTGTGGCAAACACATTCTACATTTTTTAAATCTAAAGGCATGATCGTGCTTAATGTGGCTTCAAGTGACGTTGTATCTCTTCTTTTACCTAGTGGGAGAACTTCACATTCACTATTCAATATTTAATTTTAATCAATGAAGATCCACATGCAACATCAAGCAAAAAAGCGAGTTGGTTGAGTTATACATGCTAAGCTCATTATATGGGATGTGACACCAATGACTAATAAGATGTGTTTTGAAGTTGTTGATAGGAGCTTTAGAGACATTACGCGTTGTAAATCCAATCAACAAGTCTCTACCCTTTGGTGGCAAAGTTATTGTTTTTTGTGGTGATTTTAAACAAATTTTGTCGGTCATCACCAAAGCACTAGACAAGATATTGTTCACTATGCTTTGAATGCGTCTTATTTATGGGATTATTGAAGAGTCATTAGACTAACTCATGGCATGAGATTGCAAACAGGAAATGACCGTTCATTGGTTAAAGAAATTAAAGAGATCACTAAATAGGTACTTGAAATCAAAGAAGGGGTCAGTGGGAAAAAGAATTCGCTACAGTATGCAGGAAGCCATGGTTAAAATAGTCACGGTTATAACCATGGCTGAAATACAATTTAACCACGATTATAACCGTGGCTAACAGCTCGCAGGACTCCTCTTATGTGCTGTAATGGATCCGCTTCCGTGTCACTGGTGTAGAAAGCTTAGAAGAGGCAATTATTCAAATCACAAATGAGTTGCTCTTTGATGACTCGCACAATCCAATTGATGCAATTGTGAATATTACATATCCAAATATCTTGGATAACCTGGGTGATTTAATTTACTTCAAAGAATGTGCAATTTTAACTCATACCCTAGTGAATGTGGAAACAATTAATGGGTGAAGAAAAATTATATTTGAGCTCTAACAATGTATGTAAAGCTAATACCAACATTAATTGCATGGACGGTTTATATATACCTGAGTTTCTTAACAACATCAAATTATTTGGAATGCCAAATCACCTTTTGAAGGTTGGAAATTCTATTATGCTATGCAGGAATATTGACAAATCTCTAGGCCTATGCAAAAGAACTAGATGATTATGTCGAACTTGGGAAATCATATCATTGAGGCAAAAGTTATATCTTGTACTAATAGGTGATTAAGTTGTTATACCTCGATTAATGATGACACCATCTAATACACATCTACCCTTCAAGCTAAAGTGGAGACAATTCCCCATAATTGTGTGCTTTATAATTACAATGTCCTGATTGTTGTTCTTACCTTTTTTATTTTGTATATACATGCTTCATAGGCATCTAAATAGACATGTATGTATATATATATATATATATATTGCTTCTTTAGCATTGGTATGATTAGTTTCTTTTATTTTTTATTGAACATCTATACAATTGATTTTTTTAATATAATAACAAGGGTGGCATGGGTCGATTGCTAGTTTTTAGACTAATCTCTTGAATTCATGGTTTATTTACGAACATACTAACTTTTTTAAAGAAATTCCTCCATATACTAACTATTCAAAACAATTTCTCAATATATTAACTTTTCACATAATTCGACCAACACTTGGTCAAATTACTTGTCGACCAAGTGTAATAAAGAGAATTCGACCAACACTTGGTCAAATTTGGCTAAGTATAGGATGTCAAATTCAATCTGTACTTGGTCGAATTTGGCTTCCTACACTTAGTTGGTCAAATTTGGCTATGTAATTTTTTTAAAACATACTTTTTTGTTTTTCTTTTAAATTTTTGTGTAATTATAATAATAATTTTTTTATTTTTTATTTATTGAGACTTTCATTATTTAATATTAAATTATTTATAATAATATTTTTCTATTTATTAGATTTTATTTTTTTATTTGTTTTAAATGATTCAATTTTATTATTGTGTCAATAATTAATTATTATTTTTAATAAATATATAAATTATTTTAGATGATTTTCATTATTGTTTTAATAGATATATTGGCAAAGATTAATAATTTGTAACAATTTAAAAGATTTATAAAGATTTTAAGAATATTTTTATTATTTTTAAGATTTTAAGAATATTGCTAATTTTTATTTTTAAGTAAATAAATAATATGAAAATACATCAATTGTAATCGAAATCATATATTGAATAAATTTTATACCAATTGCAATTGTTATTAATTAAATTTACTATGAAAATTAATTAAAAATAAATTTTATACCAATTGCAATTGTAATTATTATAATTAAATTTCCTATTATTAAAATGAAAATGAATGTGAGGGATTTAATAGACAAATTATTTTTAATTAATAATTTGAACAAAAAATTATTCAGTGTTGAATTTGAGAAGACTCAACGCCAAAACACTAAAATTCCAGTGTTGGACGAGACCCAACACTGAAATGTCAGTGTTGAAACTCCTAACACTGAAATTTCAATGTTAGGTCTATCAAGTTGGACGAGTCTCATTCAACTTGGACAGTAATGGTTGAATTCGACCAAGGCAATGGTCGAAAATTCAGTCGTCGACTGCTACCCTATTTATACCCCTCGCCTCACTAAACTCCACCACACCCATTGCCATCAAAACTATACTCATGTGGGACATGGTTTGTGTGTTTTTGTTGGGGGGTTTTCCCGCCTATTGACAAGCTAAGAGAACAAAGATTATGTATGACATGACTTCAAGAACAGTTCTCCAAATTACTCGAAAACGCAAATGAGCTCATTACCCAACACCAGGCATGGGCGTACATCTTGCTCATAATCAGCAGCTATCTGATATTAGGAATATTGAAAATAATAATAGATTTGAGGCGTGATAAATCACTTTTTTTAAATAGTTCATGTCTGTATATTAGGAAATCACGGGCAAACTCTTCTAAGATACAACAAAGCCTTCTTGTAACCAAAATACTCACCGTAAAATTTTAATAGGATATATATAGAGTTTGAACAGTTATGTCTGTTTAATTTTAACATGTGTGTCTGTTTAATGTTAACAAATGTGTCTGTTCTATTTCTAACAGTCATGACTATTCTATTTTCAATAGTCATATCTGTTCATTTTTCAATAGACATATTTATTCTATTTTGAATAGATATGTTTATTTAATTTATGTCTCATTTAATTTTAAGATTTAATTTTTAAATAAAAGACACATCCTTTCAAATAAAAGACATATCTCTTCAATCAAGAGATGCTTTTTTAAATAAAAAGACACATCTTTTTAAATAAAAGATATATATCTTCAATCAAAAGACACTTCTTTTCAAATAAAAAGACACATCTTTTTAAATAAAAGATACATCTTTTCAAATCAAAAGATGCATCTTTTCATATAAAAACACACATTTTCAAATAAAAGGATCAACAATTAAATTTCTTTTTAAATATATTATTTTATCTAATGCTGGACTTTTAATTCTACTCAATATTACAAACTATATAACAATCCCCCATTAGTTTGTAATATTTCTACATGATATCATACATAATAGAAAGTATCTTTACATAGATTTGAACTTTCTAATAGTTTAATACTTTAAAGTTTTGACGAAGATAAAAGTATCATAAGATTTGAACCATAACTCCATTTGCCAAAATCGAAAGTACGGCACATATGACATCATTAAATTTATGGTGATATTCCAATAATCTCACTTTAGCACTTTTATGGCCATGTGCTAATCTTAGTTTCATGAATATTTACAAGATCAACCCTTTTAAATCTTGCTTGAAGTGGCACTACTTCAATATTCATATATGTGGTATTGTTATTATATCTCTATTACTTTAGACATTTAATAATTCCATTAAGACATTTGTCAACCTCTCTTTATAATAGTATGCACTGTGGAGTGTTTGTTATTAAGTCTTTTCATTCTAGATATTTAACAGCTCCTTAACTCTTCACATGATGTTATGTAGTACACTTTCTTAAATGAGGTCTCAATTTAAGAGTTTGTGCCGCAAACAACATTTAGTAACTTATTATTACTCATTGAACTTTTATTGTTAAAATGTATACTAACTCAACGTTAGGTTTCAATTACTAGTATTTTATTTCAAGGGTTTTAACCCCATTCCTATACAAGTTTGTTGTACTACATCTTTGGGCAATAGTTTGGTTAATGGATCAACCAAATTCTTATTTGACTTGATATAAACAATTATCATTATTCCATTTATGACCAGTTCTCTTATATAAGTATGTCCTAAGCTTATATGTCTTGATTTCCCGTTGTAAATTTTGTTGTGACCTATACACATCGTAGCTTCATTATTACAAAATACAGAAATGGATGGTTGGCTAAGTGTTATGGCCAAAACTTTGTTTAATAAACATGTTCATCAACCATTTCTTTTCTTTTTCAACAACTACTAATTCTATGAATTCAAATTCAATTGTAAAGAGGGAAATACAATTTTGCTTCTTGAATGTCCAACTAATGACGCCCCCATTCAAGGTGAATATTCAACCAATTGTGAATTTTTTATCATTAATACTTATGATCCAACTTGTATTTAGAATAAAATTTCTAATACAGTAGAAAATCACTATAGCAAATACCAAAAGTGATTTATTCTTTTCAAATATCCAAGCATTCTAATATGAATTTTCAATGTTTATTGGTTGGATTACTTGTAAACCTTGAATGATTACAAACATCAAATGCAATATTTGGCCTAGTACAATGCATTGCATACATCATAGTACCTATTGCACTTGTATATTCTAACTATGTCATCATTCTCTCTAGATTTTCAATCAATTTTATATTGAAATCAAAAGGAGTATTAAACTCCTTTTTCTGAATGTTTGAATTTATCAAACACTTTATTTATGTAGTGTGATTGTATTAAAGTCACTTCTTGTTATTGTTAACCCTAATGTATTATGCTATAAGTTTTGATGATGACAAATATGTGAGAATTATAGTATGATTTAATCTTCTTGGCCCAATGTATGATTTAATCTTTCTTAGCCCAAATAGTATGATTTAGTCTTCTTGGCCCAAATGAATGATTTAATCTTCTTGGCCCAAATGTATGAATTAATTTTCTTGATCCAAATGCATGATTCAATCTTTCTTGGCCCAAATATATTTAATGCTTTATATATTTAAATCTAGTAGTATAAATTGATTTTTGATAAAGTTTATTGGTTGTTGTAATATAATTTGAACAAGAATACTTTTACTGTAGCACTTTTGAAAAAGAAATTTGATTGTTGAAAAAATATGATAAACTTTATTGGTTATTGAAAAAGTATGATAAAGTTTATTGGTTGTTGTAATATAATTTGAAAAAGAATGTTTTTTACTGTAGCACTTTTGAAAAAGAAATTTGATTGTTGAAAAAGTATGATAAAGTTTATTGGTTGTTGAAAAAGTATGATAAAGTTTATTGGGTGTTGTAATATAATTTGAAAAAGAATATCTTTTACTGTAGCACTTTTGAAAAAGGAATTTGATTGTTGAAAAAGTATGATAAAGTTTATTGGTTGTTGTAATAAACTTTGAAAAAGAATACTTTTTACTGTAGCAAATTTGAAAAAGAATATTGATTGTTGAAAGAGGTTGATAAAGTTTTTTTGGTTGTTGTAGAAAGGTTGAAAAATGATGATGAAGCTTACTGTAGCAATTCTGACTAAAGCAGTCACTGTAGCAGCAAGGTTTCACTATATAAAGGAGACTTCACAACACCATTTGTATCAAGCTTCAATTGTTCATTTCTCAAATTATCTTGAGTTCTATTCTCTCTAAATTGCTAGAGAAATATTCTGAGCTTAATTTTTGCGTTATCTACACTTTGAGAGTGTCCACCATTATTTTTCTTAAGCCTTCAAATTTAGTTGCTCAAGGATTGGTTCCTTGAGTTAGTGTTTGAGAGAAAACACATTGTAAGGAGGAGAGACACCCTTGAGGAAGAAAAGATCTCTATGTTGTAGTGGCTTACAAGTGCCCAATTGCATAAACTTGTGGTTTATAGTGAAACACTCAAGAAGTTATCTTGAGGACTGGATGTAGGCTTGGTTTAAGCCGAACCAGTATAAATCTCGCTGTTTGATTTTCTCTTCCCTTGCTCTTTAATTATTTATATGTTCTTTACTTTCTTGCATTCTATATTCATTCATCTCTTTAATTGTTTTTGATTAATTGTACTCCATATTTATTCATCTTGATCATACTTATTTTACTTTCATAAAAAGCTTGGCATTGTTTTTAAAACTTCTTAAACTTCCATCAAGTCTTAGCAATTTTTTTAAAACCCAATTCACCCCCCCTCTTGGGTGCTAGCCATTTCTATCAATTGGTATCAGAGCTTGGGCTCTTGATCAAAGACTTAATCGTCTAAGAGTTGAAATATGGCTGGCTTTGGTGATTGTGTTTTACCTGAAGGAAGTTCCTTTACCAAACCCCCTGGTTTTAATGGGAACCATTACACTTATTGGAAGTCTAAGATGAGAATGTTTTTCGATGCGGTGGACCTTGATCTTTGGGATGTTGTGGAAAAAGGTCCCTATACTCCTACTAAGGAGGTTGAAGGGAAAGTTATTCCAAAACCCAAAAGTGAATGGAATGATACCGAAAAGAAACTTGTCCATCTTAATGCCAAAGCAAAGATGATCATAGTTAGTGCTTTAAACCAAGATGAATATTTTAGAGTTTCTAGCTGTGCAAGTGCTAAAGAAATGTGGGATACTTTAGAAATTACACATGAAGGAACTCTTGGAGTCAAAGAGTCAAAAATAAGTACTCTCACCAATGAATATGAAAATTTCAAAATGAAAAGTGATGAGAGTATTAGTGAAATGCAATTGAGATTCATTCATATTACTAACTATTTGAAAGCTCTTGGTGTTTCTTATTCAGAAAAATCACAAACCACCAAGATTCTAAGATGTCTTACCCCGGAGTGGGAGGCAAAGAGGACTGCGATTATGGAAGTAAGAGGAGAGTCAATGAATTCCCTCACAGCCTTGTTTGGAAACCTCCAAAACTATGAGTCCAAAATAATAGAGATGAGGCAAGAGGAAGAAACCAAGAAAAAGAAGACTCTCTCTCTTAAATCATCTTCTTCCAAGAGGGTGGAAATCGATAGTGATGAAGGAGAAGAGGAACTTGAAATCAATGATGAAGACATTGGTCTCTTGGTCAAAAAATTTAGTAAATTCCTAAAAAGGAAGAATACAAGAAGATGGAGAAGAGACCAAGATAGCAACAAGGAAGGTCCCACTTGTTATGAATGCAAAAAGGTTGGACACATCAAATGGGATTGTCCACAATTCATCAAGAAGCAAGAAGGAAAGAAAAGCTATGACAAAGTGAAAAAGAAAGCATATATTTCTTCTGTATGGGGAGAAAGTGAATCCGATGAAGAAGAAAATGAAGAAGCCAACCTTTGCCTTATGGCAAGAAAAGATGAAGAGGTGTGCCTCAAGACAAAGAGTGGAAAATGGTACTTAGATAGTGGTTGCTCAAAGCACATGACCGGCGACCAATCAAAATTTCTCTCTTTGACACCAAGAGGAGGCAAAGTGACCTTTGGAGGAAATAACAAAGGTCTAATCAAGGGAATAGGTAAAGTGGGTAAGAATTCCTCAACTTCTATTGAAAATGTCTTATTTGTTGAAGGCCTCAATCATAATTTGCTTAGTATTAGTCAATTATGTGACAAAGACAATATAGTGATTTTTGATTCAAGTCGTTGCATAGTTGAAAATATTAATAATAAGCAAGTTAAGATTGTCGGACAAAGGATCAATAATGTTTACGTTATAAATCTGGATGAAGATCCTTCTATAGACTCTACATGTTTAATTAGTGTTAGTAATGAAAGTTGGTTATGGCATAGAAGACTAGCTCATGCTAGTATGAATCTTTTAGATAAATTAGTCAAGAAAGAACTTGTAATTGGCTTACCCAAAATTAATTTTGAAAAAGATAAGCTTTGCGGTACTTGTCAAATGGCAAAGCAAGTTAAAAGCTCTTTCAAGACTAAGGATATTATTTCTACAACTAAGCCTTTGCAATTACTTCATATGGACCTTATAGGACCATCTAGGACAAAAAGTCTTGGAGGTAACTCCTATGTACTAGTTGTTGTAGATGACTACTCAAGATACACATGGACTCTTTTTCTAGCTCATAAAGATCAAGCTTTTAAATCTTTTCTAAAACTTGCAAAGTTTATTCA
The DNA here is from genome assembly GCA_037074585.1 of Biancaea sappan. Classification (NCBI taxonomy): domain Eukaryota; kingdom Viridiplantae; phylum Streptophyta; class Magnoliopsida; order Fabales; family Fabaceae; genus Biancaea; species Biancaea sappan. The sequence continues at coordinate 44,949,439 of CM073501.1, read as the reverse complement.
AAAAGAACAAAGCTTGACCATTGTGAAGATTAGGAGTGATCATGGTGGAGAATTTGATAATCATGACTTTATGGAATTCTGTGATGAAAATGGCATTGAGCATACCTTCTCATCTCCTAGAACTCCTCAACAAAATGGTGTTGTTGAGAGGAAAAATAGAACTCCAGAGGAGATGGCTAGAGCTATGCTCAATGAAGGGAAACTTCCTCAATATTTTTGGACGGATGCGGTTAATACCGCTTGTTATGTAATGAATAGAGCCTTGATAAGGCCAATTTTAAATAAAACCCCATATGAGCTATATAGAGGTAGAAAGCCCAACATTTCTCATCTCCATGTGTTTGGTTGCAAATGCTTTGTTTTAAACAATGGAAAAGATAATTTGGGAAAATTTGATGCCAAAGCCGATGAAGCTATTTTTCTTGGATATTCTAGTACTAGTAAAGCATATAGAGTCTATAACAAAAGAACTTTACTTGTTGAAGAATCTATGCATGTTGTTTTTTATGAATCTAACAATTCCTTCAAAGATTGTGATGATCAACATGAAGTGTTAGATTACTTCAAAGACCTTTCATTAGATGATAAAATGAGGAAGAAGCAAGAAATAACACCCAAAAATGATGATGATCATGATGAGGGTGATAAATTGCCACAAGAAGAGGAGAAGCCTCAAGAAAAAGAAAAGCAAGAAGAAAAAGAGAAATCACAAGAGGAACCACCAAGCAACAATGATGATCTTCCAAAGGATTGGAGGTATGAAAAAAGTCATCCTAAGGAGCTCATCATTGGAGATGCCTCTCAAAAGGTAATAACACGAAATTCTCTTAGAAATGTTTGTAACCACTTAGCCTTCCTTTCTCAAGTTGAACCAAAAAATATTGATGATGCAATTATAGATGAACATTGGATCTTAGCTATGCAAGAAGAACTAAATCAATTTGAAAGAAACCAAGTTTGGGAATTAGTTCCTAGACCCAATGATCATCCAATAATTGACACAAAATGGGTTTTTAGAAACAAACTTGATGAAAATGGAATAGTGGTTAGAAATAAGGCTAGACTTGTTGCAAAAGGTTACAACCAAGAAGAAGGCATTGACTATGATGAAACTTTTGCACCCGTAGCTAGACTTGAAGCTATTAGAATGTTATTGGCATTTGCATGCATAAATGATTTTAAATTATTTCAAATGGATGTGAAAAGTGCCTTTTTAAATGGCTATATCATGGAGGAAGTTTATGTTGAACAACCTCCCGGTTTTGAAAATCATGATAAGCCAAATGATGTTTTTAAATTGAAAAAGGCTTTATATGGTCTCAAACAAGCTCCTAGAGCTTGGTATGAGAGATTGAGTTCATTTCTTTTAAATAATAGATTTTCAAGAGGAAAGGTCGATACAACCTTGTTCTTTAAAAATAAAAAGCATGATTTAATTATAGTGCAAATATATGTTGATGATATAATATTTGGTGCTACTAATGAAAGTTTGTGCAAAGAGTTTGCTAAGATCATGCAAGGTGAGTTTGAAATGTCAATGATGGGAGAACTCAACTTCTTCCTTGGGCTCCAAATCAAACAAATGGATAATGGAATATTTGTTAGCCAAACCAAGTATGCAAAAGAGTTGCTCAAAAAGTTTGACATGGAGAATGCAAAACCTATTGCTACTCCCATGAGTACCTCAACAAACTTGGACAAGGATGAAAGAGGTCAACCATTTGATGTGACGAAATATAGAGGTATGATTGGCTCTCTATTGTACTTAACTGCTAGTAGACCCGATATTATGTTTAGTGTATGCATGTGTGCAAGATTTCAAACTAACCCCAAGGAATCTCATTTTAAGGCTGTGAAAAGAATTTTTAGATACTTGGTTGGCACATCTCAAATGGGTTTATGGTATCCTAAAGGATCCTCTAACTTTTTAATTGGCTATTCTGATGTAGATTTTGCGGGTAGCAAAACAGATAGAAAAAGTACAAGTGGAACTTGCCAATTCTTTGGTAGTTCTCTTGTCTCTTAGTTTAGTAAAAAGCAAAATAGTGTTGCTTTATCCACAGCTGAAGCTGAATACATTTCAGCTGGCAGTTGTTGTGCCCAAATCTTGTGGATGAAACAACAACTAGAGGATCTTGGTGTATTTCTTAAAAACATACCCATTAGATGTGATAACACAAGTGCTATATGCTTATCTAAAAATCCTGTCATGCACTCAAGAACTAAACATATTGAAATAAGACATCATTTTATAAGAGATCATGTTCAAAAGAAAGATGTCTCTCTTGAATTTGTGCAAACGGATTTTCAGTTAGCTGACATTTTCACGAAGCCTCTTGCTGAAGATAGATTCAACTTTATTAGGAGAGAACTTGGGATGGCAAATCCAAATGAACTTTAAAAATTATTTTTCCGTTGCATGATTTTTAAATTTTGCCTTTAATCTTTGATTTACATTACTAACTTAAGCATCGGAGTGGTTGTCAAAATTTTTGCAGGTACTCATCCTCAAGATACATATATGATTACATTTGTTTAATATGCATTGGTTGAGGAGGAGCCTAATCTATACTTAAATCCTCTATATCTTTAAGCTCACTTTATCTGACATGCAATATTTTTCTTAGCTATATATTTTTGGCATATCAATGATAAGTTTTGATGAAATTTTACCCCATGACGTCATATAATATTCTTGCTTAAAGAAGGAATACGCTTTAGCCTTTATATATTGTCTTCCTTATACCTTTTTGTTGATGTCAAATAGGGGGAGGAGGATATAGAAAGAAAAATATGTGTATATTGTATAATGATTATTACATTGTAACATATTTTTCTTTGGTGATTTGTCATCATCAAAAAGGGGGAGATTGTTAACCCTAATGTATTATGCTATAAGTTTTGATGATGACAAATATGTGAGAATTATAGTATGATTTAATCTTCTTGGCCCAATGTATGATTTAATCTTTCTTAGCCCAAATAGTATGATTTAGTCTTCTTGGCCCAAATGAATGATTTAATCTTCTTGGCCCAAATGAATGATTTAATCTTCTTGGCCCAAATGTATGAATTAATCTTCTTGATCCAAATGCATGATTCAATCTTTCTTGGCCCAAATATATTTAATGCTTTATATATTTAAATCTAGTAGTATAAATTGATTTTTGATAAAGTTTATTGGTTGTTGTAATATAATTTGAAAAAGAATATTTTTATTGTAGCACTTTTGAAAAAGAAATTTGATTGTTGAAAAAGTATGATAAACTTTATTGGTTATTGAAAAAGTATGATAAAGTTTATTGGTTGTTGTAATATAATTTGAAAAAGAATGTTTTTTACTGTAGCACTTTTGAAAAAGAAATTTGATTGTTGAAAAAGTATGATAAAGTTTATTGGTTGTTGAAAAAGTATGATAAAGTTTATTGGGTGTTGTAATATAATTTGAAAAAGAATATCTTTTACTGTAGCACTTTTGAAAAAGAAATTTGATTGTTGAAAAAGTATGATAAAGTTTATTGGTTGTTGTAATAAACTTTGAAAAAGAATATCTTTTACTGTAGCACTTTTGAAAAATGAATTTGATTGTTGAAAAAGTATGATAAAGTTTATTGGTTTTTGTAATAAACTTTGAAAAAGAATACTTTTTACTGTAGCAAATTTGAAAAAGAATATTGATTGTTGAAAGAGGTTGATAAAATTTTTTTGGTTGTTGTAGAAAGGTTGAAAAATGATGATGAAGCTTACTGTAGCAATTCTGACTAAAGCAGTCACTGTAGCAGCAAGGTTTCACTATATAAAGGGGACTTCACAACACCATTTGTATCAAGATTCAATTGTTCATTTCTCAAATTATCTTGAGTTCTATTCTCTCTAAATTGCTAGAGAAATATTCTGAGCCTAATTTTTGCGTTATCTACACTTTGAGAGTGTCCACCATTATTTTTCTTAAGTCTTCAAATTTAGTTGCTCAAGGATTGGTTCCTTGAGTTAGTGTTTGAGAGAAAACACATTGTAAGGAGGAGAGACACCCTTGAGGAAGAAAAGATCTCTATGTTGTAGTGGCTTACAAGTGCCCAATTACATAAACTTGTGGTTTATAGTAAAACACTCAAGAAGTTATCTTGAGGACTGGATGTAGGCTTGGTTTAAGCCGAACCAGTATAAATCTCGCTGTTTGATTTTCTCTTCCCTTGCTCTTTAATTATTTATATGTTCTTTACTTTCTTGCATTCTATATTCATTCATCTCTTTAATTGTTTTTGATTAATTGTACTCCATATTTATTCATCTTGATCATACTTATTTTACTTTCATAAAAAGCTTGGCATTGTTTTTAAAACTTCTTAAACTTCCATCAAGTCTTAGCAATTTTTTTTAAACCCAATTCACCCCCCCTCTTGGGTGCTAGCCATTTCTATCAGTTATCTCTTTGAACTTTTATTTCTAAAATAATAACTACTTCATTCACATCTTTAATTTAAAAACTGAATTTAGATACTTCTTAATTTCAGAGATAACAAACATATATATTCTAAATATTAACATATCATCAACATATAAATAGACAAGTAATGACATTATATTCACTAAATCCATTTGATAATATCATAATATCAAATATCTCATACCAATATTTGTTTCAAACCATAAATAAACGTTAATGATTTAAATGTTATTGAGCATAATCATGTTTGTTTCATCATTTATTCCTCTTTCCAAAATACTATATTTTAGAAGACAAACTTTCTTAAAAATTATTTGGATCATTTCCAACATTTAACACAATTGGTATTTTTTATTACAAATATCAATTTTATTTCCTTCAACAAGAAACACTAAAACTTGTGAAGAATAAAATCAGAATCTAAATATAGACTGAAAACTTTTGACTTCTTTTGATTTGTTAACACCTTTGATGCCTTTAAGTCATAATTTTGTTCTTTGATGATCAAGAACTTTAAAATATGATATACACCCCTATACTTTGAAATGATTTAAATTTGATATTAGGTGATATTTTCATTTTTTTAAGACATTTTATAAATGTATGACATGCAATTAATAGTGTTTTACCCTATAAAACGTGAATATGGAGTATTCATCAATAAATAAAATAAAAATTGTGTACCAGATTCTCCTTTCTTAGATAGTGCTTTTCACTACGATTGCTTTCTTATCCTTCTTAATCTTTCCAACAAGTGAATTGGTTCCATCAATCAAAACTATTCAATTTGAAAAATTCTTTTGAATCTCCAAAACAATTAATAAACTCTTTAAAATTGTTAGAAATATTGAAAACAATAATGGCTTTGAGGCATGATAAATCACTTTCTTTAAAGATTTTATATCTGTGTATTAGAGAATCACAGACATACTCTTTCAGGATACAACAAAGCCCTTTTGAAACTAAAATACCCACCATATAATTCTAATAGGATATATATAGAGTTTGAACAGTTGTGTCTATTCAATTTTAACAAATGTGTCTGTTTTATTTTCAACAATCATAACTATTCTATTTTCAATAGTCATATTCGCTCATTTTTTAATAGACATGTCTATTCTATTTCGAATATATGTGTCTATTCAATTTATGTCTCATTGAATTTTAAAATTTAATTTTCAAATGAAAGACACATCCTTTCAAATAAAAGACATATGTTTTCAATTTAGAGACACTTCTTTTCAAATAAAAAAACACATCTTTTTTAAATAAAAAAGACACAATCTTTTTAAATAAAAGATATATCTCTTCAATTAAGAGACACTTCTTTTTAAATAAAAAATACATTCTTTCAAATTAAAAGATGAATCTTTTCATATAAAAACACACATTTTCAAATAAAAGGAACAACAATTAAATTTCTTTTTAAATATCTTATTTTATCCAATGCTGGATTTTTAATTCTACTCAATATTATAAACTATATAACATCTAATGCTAGACAAATCTGGCATAAAAGTATACTTGATGTACTTCCCGATGTTGCAAGACTTTGAACAATGCGGGAAGTTTAGTTGGATCGTGACAGTCTTGACCTACCTATACAGTGAGTTATGCAAGGCAACCCACCCTGGTGCACATCAAATTGGCGAGTGTGTTCATTTATTGCATGTATGGGCATTTGAATGATTTTCAAGACTAAGGCCAGTAGTACCAAATCAACCTGATGATGATGGAGAACATTTGTGGCCTCCACCTATAGCATACAAGTATGTTATATGCTATTAATATTTTATTTAAATTTTTTATTTAAATTACACCTTATATATTATTTATCATTTACATTATTTTGTTAATTAAAAATTTGGATAATTTAAACTGCAAATTGAAATAAAAATTTATTTTTAATACGTAGAGTAGAGTTTTTCTATACCAAGCCCTCATTGCTCAAATGCTCTAAATCGGTGTAGGCAATTTTTGAACCAAATAAATGATAATGAGGTATTGGCATTTATTTTGTTTTTAAACTGGTAATATTTTGTTGCCTATTAGTAGATGCTAATATTTGTCAAAATTAGATATTTGGCTCTCATATGCAAACCAAGTAATCCCAGAGCACTATCGAAGTGACCCTGATGTGTGGCGTGCCTTGGTTCCATTAGTAAATTTTCACATAATCGAATGGCACAATCCCGGTCGAGTCCTGTGTCAATTTGGGATGGAACAACCAATCTTAAACACACTGGTAACTTAGGGGAATGACATCTTAAAAAGCTAACTAGGAAGATTGATATTAACTAGAGTGTAGACCATGTTGAGTTCATCTAGATATTCTCAACTTTTTTGCCACTACTGTTACAGATCAAAATGGTGAAACGCAGAGAGGATGCAAGAACTAATTATTCGTACTTCGCAAAGACAACGCGATGGAGTCACTACCATTGTCAAGGGACCATAATATATATATATATATATATATATATATATATATAAAAGGTGAAATGACCATAATATTTCATTTTGGTATTTCCAGGAAGGAAGTGGAAGCATTCTTCAACAACCAGCTTCGACAATAATCATCCTCCATGTCTTTACCCCGAAATTTATTGGTCGAAATGCGTAATACTCATCGACTCGCTTATTTGACCTTGTTCAAAAGAAGACAATGACATGCAGACATGCAAATTTCGAGGAAATTATATTAACCCTCTCAAAATTGAATTATATTTGGTAGTCTTTTTATTTCAAATATTATAAGTCTCTTGACATTTTGATATCTTTTGTAAAAAAAAATTAATTTACTTTATTTTTGGTCAAAATGCAAAAAACATAAAAAATATTTTAAAATTTACAGGGTGTACAATTTACTTCTTGAACTTTAAAATTGAAAATAAATATCATTGAACTTTTAATTTTGTATAATATTTTTTGTCCATAGACAATTAGACTTCTTTATTTAGAACTTTGTCTATATTGATTTAAAGGAGTGAAAGCAACTACAAGTAAAAATGTTTTTTTTTTATTTTTTAGATAATAGCCAATAAGACCCAAATCAGATCATATTAAAAAAAAAGATATGTTTCTCTGCACAAAAACGGAAGGTAGAATTCTATTACTGTTTACCTTTCAAGCGTTTGGTATACATTTATCTACAGTGTTTTGATGAAAGGCGGAATTCCGTTTTCCATTTTAATCGTACGATTTTTTTCATTGTTTTGTTGATGGAAAACCAGTTGAAGGAAAGGAAAAACGAAGCCGAGAAGAGATGATGTCGGATTTGTCCTCCTATTCTTTCCGCTTGACAAACAATCAAACACCCTTGTGTGCAAAGAGATTAGCCAACAACAACGCAGTACCACCAGGTAGGGAGGACGGAGAGAAAGAAAGAGAGACATAGAGACCTAGTGAAATCAAGGAGAGATAATAGAGAGACATACCGTCGACGCTGAAGGGTGTTTTACCTCCTCCATCGACGCCAAATTGACAAAATCAAGATGTTCTTCCTCATTCACCGACACTAACAAATCTTCCATCGAAGTTGCCCACTATCGTCAGTACATCTTTTGTCCAAGGCAGAGTTAATCAAAGAAGGTCGAAGGTAGTCGTGCTCCACCAGAAAGAGAATAACTGTGAAGGAGAGACCAGAGATAACGACTGAAAGATGGAGAAGACAAAGGGAGAAGATAGAGAGAATGATTGAGAAAGGGAGAAGACAAAGGGAGCAATCAGAGAACGAAGATGCTTCTTAATGATATTTATTATTTAGCTTTTTACTATAATAAATATGTTTGGTTGTCCCAAGAACAAGGGTTTCGTTGAGAAACATGAAAATCAGAGGTTATTCCACTTCATGACAAGGTTTGATGAGACATATGGAATAGTACAAAGTTACTTGTTGCTGATGCCACCATGGCCCACGGCAAACCAAGTTTACTCAATGTTAGTCCAAGAGGAAAATCGAAGGGTTATTTCCAGTGTGCTCTTTGCAGATTCCCCAATTGAATCCACAAAGTCAAGGTCCCTTGAGAGTGATTTGGTTACGGGATGGGATACAGAGAAATCTGACAAAGACGAAGAGAGTTTTGGTTTGTTGTCTTTGCTACCTTTCTTGTTGGTTCAGAATTAGAGAGAGAACCAACCTATCTTTTTGTGAAAACTCACCAATTTGAAAATGAAACTGAACAATGGTGAGCCGCTTACGTTTTTTCTCAAATAAGGGTCATGCACTCCCACTGGCATGTACTGTAAATGACCACATGTACAACTCAATAGGTCTTGGCTTATGCACTCCCTCCGACATTTATCAGCCCTCGACTCTAGGAGTGCACCACTAGGTCCATACGATCACAATCACATCTAGAACCAATCTCGAGCAATTATAACACAAGATATGCAAATTCCATCACAAGCAATTAGTATTTTTCCATACATACATTCTTTTTCCACATGCTTGAATCAATGCACAATATTAATTCACATGGTGTTCATAATATAAGCTCTTGAGTTTCTAGATCTCCCACAGGCATGCATTTTGTCACTTTGCATGTTAGTTGACATGCTAACAAAGAGTGGCCGTTGCATTATAGATGATTAGCTATTGGTAAATTTATTTATTTATTTATTTATTTTGAGTAGACATACAATTGTGTCATTTAATTCTTAGAATTTGTGTTTATTACTAATTTGATCAACTGTCTACAAACGGACCTTACAATTTAAGTGTTTCACAAATTAGTCCTTGTGACTTATAAACTCGATATGATTTTTTTTAAAGGACTAATTTGCATATAAACTTATTTTGATAGATTAACTCTAGGGATCGTTAACATTTAAGGATTTAAAAAACCAAATAGTTGATTAATGTATCTTTTAAAGACTAAATTGGTAATATAATCTATTTTATTTTATTTTGAACTTCTGGTAATTTTGGTGTGATTATAAAGAGAAGGCCGGGCAAAAAAAAAAGAGTACAAATGGAGCTTCGATGTCAATTTGGAGTACAATCACTGGAAACTCCGAACAATCTCAAAACTCGTTACTTATTAATCGATGAAAAGAAAATAACAAAACCCAACAGTTCTATTTACCTGCACAATTATAATAAAAATAGAATCATAACTTGACTAAGTTTTCTAATAAAATAAAGTTCTCTATGATATAGATAAATGTCTAAACAATTCTAAATAAAATAAAATTATAGTTCCCACTTATTTGGAGCTCTCTTCTTTAGATCTTTGGGGGAAAAAAAAAGTAATCTAAAATAATAAATCAGTTTCATGTAAAATCAGTCTTTATATTGGACGCAACATGATTTTGGTGGAGTAGATTATTTATCCCATAATGAGTTTAAGCCAAAACTTAAATGGAAGGTGGTTTCCAGAGACCACATCTAGAGCAAAATGCCCTCTCGGAGCTGTTACACTCGTACTTAGCAGCAGAAAGATATTTTCTCGTCCCCCTATTTGATGTACTCTCCTTCGGTCCTTCTTATATATAACAAATCTACGCTTATGTAATTCCTATACTACCCTTTAACAGAATGATCTCCACTCAATAGCTATCATATTTTGATTTAAAAACTTGATAGATAATATATAAGAAACTGTATTTAAATTTTTCCCTTCATATAATCCCTCGTTTGATCCCAGTATATGCAAATACACAAAATAACATAGTATATATCGAGAGATTAATAGATATATCTTATATAGTAAAAATAGGTGTACCAAACCATTTGTCAGATTACCTGAAAGCATATCAAATATATGTATTGGAAACAACTAGTATATTTATATGTCCACTCATAATTAAGATGACCTATCTATTTCGGACAACCAAGCCTACCTTTTTATCATAAGTCTCAACCGGTAATCAGTTGTCTTACTTGTGTGGCATCTTCACTCATCACAACATATTTAAGTCCAAATTCTCCATGGCAACTGATGATTTCCATTTTTCTTCCAGTCTTCAACATCTTCCTTGTACACCAGACGACACCCACTCTTGATTACTTCCAACCCATAACAATAGCATTCTCGTTTGAGTGTAAATTCAACTTGACTGGACTCACTCACTTCAACTTGATCACCAAACAAGTGGACAATATAAAGGTGAGGTTGATATGGCTCCAGATAAGGCACATCCAAGTAGAAAATGGGAGATGGAGCTTTTCTAGATCCACGTTCCTCAAAATAACAGAATAATTCATGTTTGCACACCTCAGGTTCCACATAATTTACCAACACAAAACACAATGCAAATCCCACCCACTCTCTCGAAGGCCAGTTATGATGAAGGTCTACACACACAAAGAAACGAGAATTTTGATGGTCAAACCATGGTGGGATTTCACTCCCTGGGATAACCATGTCAAATCGTGGTTTTGGAACAGGCATTTCCTACATTGAAGAAATTGTTATGTTGAATGAATATGAAAAACAGCATCATCCACACATAGATACAGGGGAGAAAGAAGGGGGGGGGGGGGGGGGGAGGGGTTCATACCTGAAGAAATCTATTAATTGCCGATAATGGATCCATTCCGTCATAGTCATTTCCAGAGAAACTTGATTGGTTGATTTCTGCAAGGAGATTACACGGCCTTGACGGATCAATTCTGGAAGTTTCAAGTGCAGTACAATTGCACGCGTATAATAGTTCAATAGCCCACGGAAGCTCAGGCAAAGATTGCAGCATCCGGCAATATTCTAAGAAAAGACATTTCAGCTTTGACAGCTTAGAAATGGTGTTTGGTAAGCTAATAAAATTGTTCCCACTTAGATCTAAACTGTGCAAAGACGATAAGCAGCTAATATCATTAGGAAGCGATCCTTCAGAGAGATTGCAGTGACTCAAGTTTAATTTTCGCAAAGAGTGTAGACCTGTGACAAGAGGTATTTTGAAGCCCGTAGGGACTTTGTTACTCCCAAATAACCAGCCAAATGGTAGGAGTATGTTTTTTGATTTGGATTCAGGCCCTTTGCATCCACCAAAGGATAATACTTTAAGATTTTCTAAATAGAAGATTGACAAAGGTAGTTCTTCCATAGCAGTTCCACTAGCATCAAGATCCTCCAAGTGCTTAATATCCTTCAATTCCTCTGGCAATCTAGCAAGTTTTGAGCAACCAGAAATATTGAGAATTTTGAGGGACTTCAAATATTGTATGGTACATGGAAGGCAAACAAGATTTTTGCTATCCTTTAAACACAAAACCTCTAGGCCAACCAAACATCCAAGAGATAGGGGTAGTTTTGTTATGGAAGTTCCGTCTGCAACAAGAATTGATAGTCGTTCCATACTCTCCCCAAACTCTGGAAGCTTTTTAACTTTTGCACAGCCAGAAAGAATCAGATCCTCAAGTGAACTCATCCATTCTAGTTGGAAGAGTTTTAAGATTCTGGCAGTCTTTAAAATTCACTACAACTAGTTTCTGGTGGAGTCCAAGGGATGCATGAACCTCAACAAGGCCAGTACAACCTTCCAAAACTAGTCTTTGAAGATTTGAAACCCCAGAAACATCTGGGGACTGCAAGAGGTTCTTGGAAAAACTCAGATCAATAAACTTCAGACATCCCAGAAACTGAGAAAAATAATGAGAGTGAAAAAAAAATTAGCTTTTAAAATTTATATAAGCTGTAAAATAATATTAAAAAATCATAAAAGGATTTACCTTTGTTCCACTCCAAAGTCGTTCAATTTCACTATGAAGCATTTTAAGGTCAACAAGTTCATCCAATTGGATATCAAGTGGAAGTGCTGTCAAAGGACATCCTCTCCATTCAAGAACTCTCAATGCACTAGGAAGACATTTGAGGCCAAGGGGAAGTTGAATGTTACACAACTTGAGTAATTTTATGTCGCTTGTTTCTGAGAAGGCTTCGGGGTTCCAGCGTGCTTCATCCTGCTGGGGTAACTCCAAAACTATACCTTGAATTGCATCAGTTCCCTAATAAAAAGTAAACAGCAATAAACATATCAACAACAGACTTAACAGAAAGGCAGACGTATCACATTTATCTAACCTTTAATAAAGGACACATTTATCTAGGGAACACCAATGGTTTGATAAACATTAAAAATCTTGGGTTTACCTTACTTTGTCCCAATACATGATCAATGTCCTTTTGAGACCACAATCTACTACGTCTCCCAGGATGACAGGGAAATTCCTCAAAAACAATATTCCAGCCCATTTGCTGAACCAAATCATGCATCGACAACTTATCCGATGACAGTGTGACCAGAGATTTTTCAATCAAAATTACAATTCCAATTCCAGGACACAGCCCACAATTTTCCCATATTTCTGTTACTTGATTTTTATCCATACCTTTGAAGAAACATGCAATATCTAGAAATAAATTCTTTTCCAAGGGACGTAATGCATTATAACTAATTTTGAGAGTATCTATAATTTTCGGATCTGGAACATTTTTTATTTGTTTTAATGCACCATGCCATTCATTCATGGTTCTTCCACAAAGAAAGGAACCCAGTACTTCAAGAGCCAATGGAAGACCTCCAGCATATTTGACCACATCATTGGACAAATCTAAATAGCCTTCTTTAGGTTGATCTTTTTTAAAGGCTTTCCTGCAAAAGAGTATAAGGGCTTCATCATGGTTTAAAACCCCAACCTTGTATTCTTTATCAACTCCATGTGCTATTAGCAAGTGTTTATCTCTGGCTGTGACTATCACCCTGCTTCCTGGACCAAACCAGTCTTGCTGCCCAGCCAAATTCTCCAATTGGCACAATTCACTCACATCATCTAGAACAAGAAGAACTCTTCTCTTGCATAAAAGGTTTTTTATGGTTTTTCTTCCTTCATACACATCGTAAATGTCAATACTTCTCTGATGAGTTAGAAGCTGTCTTTGGGCACTGACCAAGCCATTTTTCTCAGAAAGCTCTCTGACATTTGCAAGAAAGCAACTAACCTCAAATTTATCTTCGATTCTTTCATGGACTTTTCTAGCAATAGTGGTTTTACCAACACCACCCATACCCCAAATGCCTATAAAGCGAACATCATTTGACCCCACACTGAGTAGAGAGTTGATTTTCTCCACTCTTGAATCAATCCCAACTAGGTTATCTATGCAAGATGGCAATTTTAGCAGCAATTTTCTTTGTATGTCTTCAACAATGCCTTCAATGAGTTCTGCTTCAAGCCTATATAGTAGAAAAGAAAGTATGCCTCATTATGAGATACACACAAACCCTTACAGAACAAATAGAAAAATCAAAATATCAAATATATAACACATGAAAGCCGGCAATGGAAGTGAAATAATTTGTTAGTGTAACCACTTCATGGTATAAGTTGCCGTTAATAAACACATAATCCAAAAACAAAAAATGGATTGCAGGTTACTTCGTAGGATTTTTCAACAGATTTAGTCTACATATTCACCACATTTGTCAATACAATGTTAAAAGTATTGCAGAACTTAATAATTTTATATCTTTAATTCTCATTTTTTTTAAATTTAGTAAGACATAATATTGGAAAAGTTAGAGGACATGTTCCGTTCATTCCATAGCTTTTGGCTCTGATCTATAAGTTAGTGGATAGTTTATAAGCTAGCTGATAACTTATAAGCTAATTTTAGCTTATAGTTTATAAGCTAGTTGATAGCTTATAAGTGTTCGATAACAACAGCTGTTAAAGTAGCTGAAAAGTGTAAAATGACATAAAAGGATATATATTTTTTAATTTTAAAATAATATAAATAAAAATATAATTTTTATTTTTAATTAAATTAATTTAAATTATTATAAAAATAAAATTCATTAAAAATATATATTTATATATTTTATTATATTTTATATATGAATAATATATTTTCACATATATAATATATTTATATATATTATTATATTTTATTATATATAATAAAATATATTCACATATTTTATTATTTATATATATATTATATATTTATAATATATTTATATATTTTTATCATATATTATTTTATATATATATATATATAATATTATATATTTATAATATGTTATATATAAATATAAATATAATAAAAGATAAGTAAATATGATATAAGAAAGTAAGGGGCATAATGGATATTTTGAAAAAATAATAAGGGCAAAATAAGAATAAAAAATTTTAACTTAATAAGTTATAATTATAAGCCACTCAAAGTAACTTATTAGAATAAGCTATAGATTATTAAAATAAACTTATTTGCCAAACATTTTTAACGAGTTTATGAACTACTTAAATAGATTATAAGCTGTCTTGTCAAATACAGTCTTTATATCTTTCAATTGACTAGTTATGTTATAGGTTGCAACAAATATAATCTCTGCTTGATAGAAGGATTTGGAATTTGGATTATTTGGGTTCCTATACTTTCTTGTCTATCTTTAATTTCTTGATTCCAAGTCCAAATGCTTCTCTTCCTTTTAAAAAGTCTTCCGGGAAAATCAAGGCCCCTTCTAAGATAATTTGTTTTGACAAAGGTAAGAGATATACTTCAGACTCGGAGACGGGCTTTATCACTGATATTGTGTAATGTGTTTTAGAAATTTAGAGACTAATAACTATCTACTTTTGCATTGTGAAGTGGCTCGGAATGGACGGAACAGGTTATTTGGTTTTTCTGAGGAGAGTTGAGTCTGTCCAACTGATCTTAGGGATCTCCTAGCTACCAAGTTTATGGGTTTCGAAAGGAAAAAGAAGAATAAAATTCTGTAGCAATGTGCAATATTTACAAAGTTGTGGTGCCTTTGGTTAGAAAAGAATGCAGAGTTTTCAATCAACAGTTCTTTCTACCACATCTTCTTTGGGGTAGGAATTATCATGTCTTCTTTATGGGTGTCTGCTAATGGATTCTTTTAGGGGGCGTCTCTTATGGTTCTTCATAAGAAAGAGTCTTATGGTGAGAGCCCAGGATGTTTTCTTGTGCTTTCACATATGATCTCTTGTCTTCTGCTTTTGTGTCTCGTTGTACTATTCTCTTCCCATCAATAATTTCTTATTTAAAATAAAAAAATGAAGAAAACATAGAGTTCAAAAACAAGGAATAAATGTTTTAACAGGTAACAACATCTGTTTAGTCCTTCATGTAGCTTCTTTCTTTCTCCTTCCAGTAACCTTGATATAATTTTGCATTGTGGGCTTCAATTATTGCTCTTCAACCAGTATTGTAAATTTTAATTATATCCGATGAACTTTTGTCTATATCATCAAGAAGAAGACACAAGATGATACTACAGTGAATAGAAGTTAGAGATCCCAAATTTGAGGTCAAAGGTCAAAATTCTCCTAGAATGAACAGTCAGATTCATGGAACGGAAATGGGTTATCTTTCATTGTATAGCCCAACATCTAACAGACTAATTGAAAGAGCCAAAAACGTAATTGACCAAGAGAATTTTCAGAGCGATATGCACAGATAAGACACAAGCTAATGATATGCAAGGTCCTCCACCCAAATTTGAAGGGATGAAAATGACAATGTTTCGAACTGCAAGGGCTGTTTTGAGAACAAAAATTTGTGGAAGAGCCAAATTAAGAAAATAAACATTTGTGAGGGACCAAAATAGAATTTTGGTCAACATGAAAATGTCAACAAAAAGTGTTACTGTTCCACTACGATGCTATTTGTAAACCGTTCCCACCCCCACACTCTCCAATTTCTGTTTCTCGTCTCTACCCTCAACTTTACCCAACACCGATTGCTCAAATAATTAAATCACTACATTGATATGTTCAAATGTCGGACAATGAATCCTAGTTTCATCCAACAAATGCAAACTCCTTCATTTCTCTATCAGAAAGATTGCTCAGATATTTTTATTTTGATAAAAATACACTTTACCTCTACGAAGTTTGTTTTATTTGCAGAAAACTCTAATAAAGTCTAAAAATAAGCAAATGACTTTTATAAACTTTCATATTGTGCCAAAAATCACTTGTTAGTCAGTTAACCGTTAGTCAACTGACGGTCAATACTAACATAGATAATAAAGCACCACATCAGCAGATGAGTCATGTGCTACATTAGCCCTCTTACCTCTGTTATTGTATTCAAAATTCAAAACAATATATATCAATTATTATATCTTATAAAACAATAAAAAATCTTATAATAAGAAAATATCCTATTATTTTACATAACTCATTTTAAATTATATAAAAATTTAAAAATTTTAATAACAAATTTTATAATATAAATTTTATTATTATTTATACTTAATAAAAAAATAAATTTTATATTAAAAAATAATTATAAAAATATATTATGCATATTAAAATTATTTTTTATATAAGATTTGAAAATTATATTTTTAATAATAATTAATTTTTAATATAATTTAAAATGATTTGACATTATAATATAAAATTTTAATATAAGATTTGATGTTATAAAATTTAATTATTACTAAAAATTATAATATCAAATGTTATATTAAAAAATAATTTTAATATGCATAGTATATTTTTATAGTTATTTTACTTAATAAAAATAAAATTTATATTACATGATTTGTTATTAAAATTTTTAAATTTTTATATAATTTAAAATGAGTTATGTAAAATAATAGCATATTTTCTTATTATAAGATTTGTTATTATTTTATAAGATATAATAATTGATGTATATTGGTTTGAATTTTGAATATAATAACAAAGATTTATATATATATATATATATATATATATATATATATATTAAATTTCACAAATATATGTTGAATGTACATTAGTGGCTAGATGGTAGAGAGTTATTCTCTCTTCTATTCAATAAGTTTGAATCTTGTTGTGCATACACTATTTTGATTGTTCTTCAAAACTAAACATATGTCATATGTCGCAATTTTATTAGATACGATGATTCAGTGGAAAAGGGCTGATGTGACACATAAATTATCTACTGATGTGGTACTTCAATGTCCATATCAGCATTGACCGTTAATTGACTAACAGTCAACTAATCGACAGATGGCTTTTGGTACAATATGAAAGTTCATAAAAGTCTTTTACTTAGTTTTAAACTTTATGGGGGGTTTTCTGCACATAAAATAAATTTTATAAAGGTAAAATGCATTTTTTTTCTTTAATTTTAGAATAAAAGTAAAAATTTGGTTCCTGAATTATCAGACTCATATAACTTTAGTCTTCATAAATAGCAAAGATTTGCATATTGGTCCTTTTGTCAATAGGTGGGATGTCAAAGGACTAAGTTTTAATGTTATCAAGGACTAACTTATTCATTCACTAATTCTGAAGCTAAATGAACCGAATAATTAAGGAAACTTGTGATTTATACTTAACTTTGGGTAGACTTACCGGTCTCTGGAGTCCCAACCAGAGAGATTAGCAACTTCTTTTAAGGCATCTCTCGATCCTCGCACCTTCTCTTCGTTACACTGAAATCTTTCTTCATGTTTCAGGAAAGCTTCTGCGAAGAGTCCCCTTTGGTGTCTTACATCACTGGGATCCACTCCGTAGAAGATTGGAAAAACCAATTGCCCCAAATTTTTCTTGCACTCAACAATATTTCGAAGCTCATCCAAACACCATGTGGAAGAAGCATAGTTTGGTGAGAGCACGATAATAGCACACATGGACCCTTCAATTGCTTTGAGGAGTTTCGATGAAATAACTTCCCCTCTCGCTAATTCTTGGCCATCCATGAAAGTTGTAATTCCCCTTCGTTGCAATGAAGCATACAAATGATCCGTAAATCCCCTGCGTGTGTCTTCCCCTCTGAAACTCAAGAAAACTTGGTATTCCCATCGCGGGGTTGAATCGGAGGAAGAAGAAGAACAGGGTTCAGCAGCGGTGAGTGCCATTATGAAACTCAGGGTTCGTGAGTTCTGCAATTCTCAGATATTCTCAACTTTTCTGCCACTACTGTTACTGATCTAAATGGTGAAAGGATGCAAGAAATAATTATTCGTACTTAGCATAGACAACGCGATGGAGTCACTGCTCATTATCAGGTTACCATAATATTTCATTTTGGTATTTCCAGGAAGGGAGTGGGAGAAAAGGATCCGGATTGCCTGCTTTAAAGAGAAAAGTAGGTTCTAATAAGCCATTTGCTTTTCCCTTAAGAAATGGAGTCACTACTCACTATCAGGTGACCATAATATTTCATTGCTTTAAGGGAAAAAGCAGGCAATCTTCCACTCCCTACCTGGAAATACCAAATGAAATGGGGTAGTGACTCCATTTCTTAAGAGAAAAGCGAATGGCTTATTAGAACCTACTTTTCTCTTTCAAAAAAGCAGCCTGATTTAAACGAAAAGCAGGCAATCCGGATTAAAGCAGGCAATCCGGATCCTTTCCAGGAAGGGAGTGGAAGATTGCCTGCTTTTCCCCTTAATGCTTTTCCTAATAGAAAAGCAGATTCTAATAGGCCATCTGCGTTTCCTTAGCTGCTGAGGAAAAAACAGAAGCAACGGTTATTTTTTTTGTTAAATATATTTTTTTGTTTTAAAAATTTTAGATAAGTTCTAATATTTCTTTTTAGTGTATTTTCATGAACTTGTCTTAAAAAAATATTGTAATTTATCTGAAAATTTTTCTTTAAATAAATTTATGAAAATAAATACAAAAAAAAATATTAGAACCTATTTAAAATTTTTAAAATAAAAAATATATTTATGAAAAAATAAAAAAATTGATAACTACTGAATATGCTTTTCTCTTAAGAAAAGCAGGAAAGCAATATGTTTTTCCTAAGGGTAAGAAAAGCAGATAATCCAATTAGGAAAAGCAAAGTCTGTTTTTCTTTATATGCTAGTAACAATGATAAATTGTCACGTGTCTTTTTTATTTTTTATTTTTTTAATCTTGTCAAACAAAGACTAAAATGAAAAAAAAAATTGACAAAAAACTCCTAACTCTCATTTTTTTTTCCAGGTAGACGCTTCCTATTGTGGCTTCGTCTTCACCTCCTCCTCGCACATCTTCACATACTTCAACATGTAATTAGTCGACTTCCACCACCACTTCGACTGTCATCCCCACCTTCCCCTTCCTCCCCTCTCCCCTCTCCCCTTCCCTTCCTCCCCACCTCCCTCCCCTGCAAAGAAATATTGATAAATTTACTTGAACAAAACTCGATGTCTAAAATATTATTTGAAATATTGATAAATTACATAAATGACTTTGAATTTTGAAAAACATATAAAATTCAAAATGAGTATCAGCGTTTTTACGCAGCTAAGTAATGGAATATAAAAACATATAAATTATAAACTCGTTGCAATATAAAAACAATGGCCAAACCCAAAAGACCCTCTCTTTCCCAAAACCCCCCACAAACACCACTACTCATCATGCGTGAACCTTACACCCAAACAAAGTTCCAAGTACTCGAAGAAGCCATCAAATACCTTGAATCATCGATTCAAAAAGGCATAAAAATCGACGCTGAAATCTACGCTTCTTTGATAGAAACAATCTATCACTTGCAAACTATTGATCATGGAATACGAGTTCACCGCCTTATTTCCTTAGCCCTTTTGCGTAGAAACATTGGGATCTCATCGAAACTTGTGAGACTGTGCGCTTTCATGTGGGTACATGGATGAAGCCCACGGCGTGTTCGATCAAATGTCTAAGAGAAATGAATCTACATTTCCATGGAATTCGCTTATCTCATGCTATGCTAAAGTGTGTCTCTATGATGATGCCATGGCTCTCTACTTTCAAATGGTGGAAGAGGGTGTCTGATAGGAAATGAGGAAGAAGAAAACAGGAGAGAAAAAGACATATCTGCTGGGCCACCACTACATGGAAGAAGGAGAAAATATGGTTAATGTGGGGACCAATAATGAAAAAGGAAGGCAACACGTGAATGGGCAGTAGAATGACATGGAAAAAGTAAGAGAAGATTGTTAGTTTGTTATGGAAAAAAAGAGAGAAAAATGGCCTGGAAGCAGAGCACAGTTTTTACAAGAAAGAAGAGCAGAGCATGATTTTTATATGAATGTATTATAAATAGGACTGAATATATCAGTAAGTAGTAGAGAATTTGGTATTAAGCTTTTTGCCTGGAGTTCGTCCTTTCACTTGAAAAGGGGCATACTATACTGTATATTTTCCAGTTCTCCATGGAATTTGATACAGACTCTTTCATTTTGTTCATCCTTCTATCTTTCCATTTTGATTTTTAATTCTTTTATTTTGGGTTCATAACAATTGGTGCTTTCATTAAGAGGTTGTAATGGCAACAGTCAACTCACCATTTAAGGATCAATTTCAAGAGGTGACAGACTCATTGAAGCGAATTAAAGCAATGATGCGGCAATTTTTTCAGCTAGTGACTGGTCAAGAATGGGAGAAAGTGAAATCAATCGGTGTTTCAGAATGTTCAGCAACCAGAGCCTCTTATGATGTAGTTGACGAAGATGCCATGGAAGCAATAGATCTCAAACTTACTTCTCTTCAAGAAAATAGTAGTGAGGAGGAAATAGAGCTTCGAGAACTTCAAGTTTTCTGTGAAGACCAGCCAACAGTAGTTACAGTGAGGAAAACCAAGGAAGAGCTAGAGAATGAGATAGCTCATATTACAGGGAAGGATGCCTTCGAAGAATCACTTGACATAATCACATGGGCTCAGCGTGGAATTCTTGGGGAACACGTGGGAGCACTCCAGGAAATGCGAGTGAGG
This sequence comes from Biancaea sappan, assembly GCA_037074585.1. Classification (NCBI taxonomy): domain Eukaryota; kingdom Viridiplantae; phylum Streptophyta; class Magnoliopsida; order Fabales; family Fabaceae; genus Biancaea; species Biancaea sappan. Next base: position 44,928,334 of record CM073501.1, on the reverse strand, counting down.
AAGGAAGAAAGGCTAGGCAAATTCCAAGTTGTGAAAACCCAAATTCACAAAATTTCTACTGAAATTGCTGGTCAACCAGACGATGTACTCACTCCAATCTTCGACAACGAAAATGATCTTTCACCCAAAAAGCTTGAGGAGTATCAGACTGAGTTGCAATACCTCTACACTGAGAAGAATGAAAGGCTCCGGCAAGTGGAGAAATACAAAGACATAATCCACAGCTTATTGTCAATCTTGGGAAAGGATTTCTCTGCCATCATCACTGAAGTTCACCCCAGCTTGAACGCTGATCTGTGTGGAACAACAAAAAATATCAGTGACAGTATTCTGGCAAAACTCAATCATATAGTGGAGTACCTTGTGGAAGAAAAGCATAAGCCACTGGCAATCTTCACCATTTAGGTAAAGAACAAAGAAAGTTGTGGAATCTTATGGATACACCAAAACAAGATCAGAAACCTTTTTCCCAAGTGATCAATTTGTTCTTATTCATTGAGAAGGTTGTTGATGAAGGCTTAATCTTCCCTATGGCATATCTCGCGCTGTTTGAAAATTGCATCAGTATGGGTGAGATCAATAGTTTTCCATTTGACCCTGGGGGAATTGATAACAGAGTATCAATAATACGATACCTCCAGGCATCATGAAGAGTCTATTATATATTAATAATTTTTTCCCCTTAATACTGATATATGAGGCTTGAAAATTTTTCAATTAATCTTTTAACCCTAACCTTGAGGACAAGGTTGTTTTGAAGGGAGGTGTAATGATAGGAAATGAGGAAGAAGAAAACAGGAGAGAAAAAGACATATTAGCTGGCCACCACTACATGGAAGAAGTAGAAAATATGGTTAATGTGCGGACCAATAATGAAAAAGGAAGGCAACACGTGAATGGGCAGTAGAATGACATGGAAAAAGTGTGAGAAGATTGTTAGTTTGTCATGGAAAAAAAGAGAGAAGAATGGCCTGGAAGCAAAGTACATTTTTTACGAGAAAGAAGAGCAGAGCACGATTTTTATATGAACGTATTATAAATAGGACTGAATATATCAGTAAGTAGTAGAGAATTCGGTATTAAGCTTTTTGCTTGGAGTTCGTCCTTTCACTCGAAAAGGGGCATACTATACTGTATATTTTCCAATTCTCCATGGAATTTGATACAGACTCTTTCATTTTGTTCATCCTTCTATTCTTCCATTTTGATTTTTAATTTTTTTATTTTGGGTTCATAACAGTGTCCAATCTGACTTGTTCACATTCCCTCGAGTTCTAAAAGCATGTGGGGGAATTGGTCTGTTCAAGTGGGTAAGGAGGTGCACAGGCATGTGGTTCGTTTTGGGATTTTCAATAATGGGTTTGTCCTAAATGCATTAGTGGATATGTGTAACACCTGAAAATTTCACAAAACTATCTCCAGCCTAAAAGATTTTTAAGATAAGGTTCCTTACTGAATAATTATGACAATTTTCAAAACCTTAAATTTCAAAGATCTCAAGTCCATAATTAAAAGCAACTAGGAACTACCGATATCATCGTAAGTCTTACATCACTGTCATTTTGACATATATATATTATTGGAGATCAATTCTTAATTATATTATAATAACTATAAAATCTAGGCTACAGCTACTGACTCCCTGCTGCAACCCTGCTATTCCCACTTTAATTTGCACCTGAAAATGGTTAATACAGCACAAAATCATGAGATATAGAAATCTCAGTAGCCAGTAATTAATATTTGAAAATAAGAACCATTCTCAGTCATAAAAACAAGTTTATCATAATTTATCTCATAAATCTATTCATATGTCATTTCGTAGATCAGTTCATAAACCCATTCATAATTCAATTCAACTCATCTATGCCACTGTCATGCAAAAATCATCACTTAGTCTTAGTACCCCAGGAGTCTTTTTCCACCTCTAGTGGTGCCAAGGGTTATCACTTGGTCTTAGTACACCAAGAGTCTGTTTCACCTCAAGTGGCGCCAAGGATCATCACTCTTCTCAATGCTTACCACCAGAATTTAATTATAACCTATGGCCAAAGGTCAGCAAGACTGACACTAGCATCGTCATGCATAGCTGTTTCCACCCTAACCATGGCGAGTTTTATACTGGCGCGTACCGTCGTACCCCAGATGCTTGGTGTACATTACCTTAGCACATGAGTATCGTAATAATACATATACATATATAACATTGCATAGAGTTGAATATTACATAATTCATCAATAAATCATTTTTAGTACAAAACAATTTCAAAAATATATGAACAACGCTTTTATGAAATGTAACTGGCTGCCTAAATTTACTGTCTTGTACCGATTCCGCTCGAAATTATTCCAAGGTACTAATAAAATAAACTAACTATTAAAATCCTAATATGTAAGACTTTAAAAAAAAAAACTATTCCATATTTATATCCAACTTCTGTACACTAAAATAATAATTGTGTACCATCCGTAATCGTATTTCTAGTCCCAAATTTAAATAAAAATACCTAACTAAAATATCTTAAATTATTCTCCCAATATCCAACTTATTTCCTTTTTCCTCAAAAAAACTTGAATTAGTTCACTTTAGTCCTTAATACAAACTTTAACCATATAAAAAACCTTCAAAATTTGGTAAATTCCATCAAATTCTAATTAAAATCCCATATATACTAAATCTGGACATTTTCAGAAATTTTACTCTTTCCTTCCAACTTTTCATTTCATTCACTTAGGTCCTCAATAATTATTTTTCCCTTATCCTTTTCATGATCTAAGACCACATTCAGTTCATCTAAGTCCATAGGTCATAAATATATCTTGTTCCAAAATTATAGCTACTCCTACAAACTTTTGATTTATTCACTTTAGTCCCTATCATGCATGCATACATCTAAACTCCATGTTTTTCCATTCTCCTTGCTTCATGGCTCTCCCAAACTCATCTAAGGACTCTCTAAGGCATGTTTAATCATTTCTTAAACACATGAAAACCTAAAAGAAAGGATTTAAAGCTTACCGAAGATTCAAGCTCACTTTTCCCTTGAAAATTTTCTACACTTTTACGTCACTCTTTTTGTTGCTGTGAAGGTGTATTTGGGACCTCAAATCCACTGCTAAGATGGTCCTTTTGGTCAGCACCATAGTTGCCCAAGGGTGGCTTGTTGGTTTGGGTTAAAAAGAACTATTTAGGAGCTTCCTTACGCTCACGTTTTCTACTATAGCAAGAAGAAAGAAACTCTCTTCCTCTCGAGTTTACTGTAGCACGAAAATGCTACTGTTTTCTCTCTTGTTCTCTCTCTGTTTTCTTTACTAAGGACAGAAGTTAAGTGCATTAAATAAAACTTAGGGACACTTCACATGGCTTGGCTGAGAGTTTAGTTTTCTGCATAAAAGAATTTGTTGGTGCACGTGTAAGAGCTTCCGGTTTTCACACTCCTAAAGCATCACACATTGCAGTAAATGGAGGTCTTTTGGGTTCATGGTGGCTGGCCAAGCACGATGACAGATCACCCAAGCCTTCCACAGGTTCAAGTGCAAAACATTTCCAACATATACAGAAAAAGGAAGTGCTGGCCGAGAGCTTCACATGCCATATTCCTTCTTTTGCATTTTCCACATGGACCATCCTTTCTTTTTCTATTTCCCACATGCTCTTTTCAAAACCCTCATCCCCTTGTCCACAAAATGGAAGGCACACATCTGCTAAAGTAAGGAGAAGGCTGGCTGAGATGAAGGCTTCCACGTGAGCACGTGAGAGAGAAAGCAAGGTGATGGAAGGAAATGCCACTTGTTCATCTTGTTCAAGGCTACGGGTAGAATGAAGATGAAGACACATAGCACTAGAGAGTAACATGCATGCCTTCTTACGTAGCTTAATAATGAAATGCCATCTCAAATGGCTTAGCTAATATTCTTTTTAGGCCCTTCACACTTTTATGTCCTTGCAAGTTAGTCCTTGGTCATATAGGAAAATTTTCAATTCGATACCAAAATTCATTTTTAACATTTTCTCTAGTTTTTCTCCAACCTCTAATTTTGGAAAAGCTACTCTATTTCCATTTACAAATTTTCCTCTTTAAAAATATTCTTTTCATAATAGTCCTTTAAACACTAATTTGCCTATATTTAATAAACGTAAGAATTTGGGATGTTACAATATGTACGCCAAGTGTGGTGACATTGTGAAGGCTAGAAAGATCTTTGACAACATGCCTCATAGAGATTCTGTTTCATGGAATTCAATGCTCGCAGTTTATACACATCATGGCTTGAAGCATGAGGCGACAAGCATATTCAATATGATGCTTTTAGAAGGGCATGAGCCTGACTCAGTTGCTATATCGACGATTCTCACTAGTGTGCCATCACTGAATGTTGTAACTCAAGTTCATGGATGGATAATTCGACAAGGAATACAGTGGAACTTGTCAACTAGTAACTCATTAATTATGGTGTACTCGAATCATGGCATGTTGGATCGGGCACATTGGATATTTGATCTAATGCCAAAGAGGGATGTTGTTTCATGGAACTCTATAATATCAGCTCATCGCAGTCATAGAGAAGACATCAATTATTTTGTAGAGATAGAGGAAGCTGGTGTGAAGCCTGATAAGATAACATTTATTTCCATCTTATCAGCTTGTGCCCATCTAGGTTTAGTGAAGGATGGAGAGAGGTTGTTTTCATTGATGACTGAAAAGTATCGAATCAGACCAATAATGGAACGTTTTGGTTGTACGGTTAACCTCTATGGAAGAGCAGGACTGATCAAAGAGGCTTATAGCTTCATAGTTGAGAGAATAGGGTAGGAGGTTGGTCCTAACAGGGTGAGGCTTCTCTCCAATGCATAGAAGCCTCCTATGCATAAGAAGGAAAGGGAAATAAGAAAAAAAAAATTAGATAAATAAAAATTATTAAAACAAATTGATCTAATGGTTCTTAGATTCCCTCCTATGCATAGGAGGGAAGCCTCACTCGTCCTAACGTATTGGGGGCTTTGTTGTATGCATGCTTAGTTCATGGAAATGTGAATACTGGGGAGATCACTGCTCACAAGCTTTTTGATTTGGAGCCGAATAATGAACATAATTTTGAGCTTCTTATGAAGATCTATGAAAATGCAGACGGATTAGAGGACATGGAGAGAATTATAACGATGATGATTGGTAGAGGTTTGGATCATTAAACTTTTGGTCTCCTACAAAAATGGATTGGCTCCAGCATAGGAGCCCAGCCATTGGATGCATTGCATCCAATGCCTAGGAAATTTTATGCATTTTTAATTTTTTTTAATTTTTAAATTATATTAGCCATTAGATTTAGTGATAGTTAGATTAGATCTAACGGTTAATAAATTTTTGTAAAAAATAAAAAGTAAAAAAAATAAAGAACATATCCTAAGTGCATCCAACGGCTAGGATTTGCGCAAGAGGCTCCTGCGCAGAGCCAATTCATTTTTTTTAAATGTAAGTACCTCTCTCAAAAAGGAGTTAAATATTGGTTTGCTACACTGAGTCTTTAAAATTTAAGTATTGCACAACTAGCATTTATAAGTTATGGATTCAATATAAATTAGTCTTTTTATAAGATAAAATTGTATATTTACTTATTTTTCTAGGGGCTAACCCCAATAACCCTGTGTGGTGAATTTATAATATGCAGGGATTAAATCATGTAAAATTAAATTTTCAAAAGTTGAATAATTGACCTCTAAATTTTTAATTCAATCAATAAAGTGTGTTTTCTTATAACCAGCTGTATCTTCATATTTAATTACCCCGTTTGTTTTCTGACGGGTGACAACATTACAATAGAAAAATTATTGTCATTCTTATAAATTCATTTTGTCATGCAGTTCTGGGTTGGATGTGCAATTACTGATTGCTATTCCAGCAATTTTCCCAATTTTTTTAAATAACGGTTAAGACAATAGATTTACAGTTTGCTTAAAAATAACAACTAGCCAATGCCTGTTAATTTATAATTATAAACTTATAATTTCACAAATTTTTAATATAATCCTTGCCATTAAACTTTTATTCATATTCCATTAAATTTTGTTGACAATCCAATTCTTGTGTCATCTTAACTCTCTAAATATATACAATTCAATATAATTCGCTCTAGTCTTTTAACGTAGATTTAATACCGTATTTTTGAGTTTTTATAAGTTTACTTTCTCATCTACTCTGTTTTGTTTGTTAGTATGAATTATGTATATTCATAGTGTTAACATGTCACATCATTAGCAACGTTAGCAAAGTTTTGCGTAGAACCGACCAAAAAACTTATTGGCATAGGATAAATTAAATTTTTTTTTGGAAACTAAAAGGATTTAATTATAAAATTTTAAATAATAAAAATAAATTAAAAATAAATAATTATAGAAACTAAAAGAATAATTTAACCCCAAAAAAAATAAAATTGAAGTTCTTGACCACATAATCAACATATTGTTGCAGTTGACTGTAATTAACTAATTATCAAAAGCAACAGAATTAATAATTTAAAATTGACTATATTTATAATTTAGTCCTTAAAAAATACAAGAGACAATTGTTTAGTCTCAAGCTTAACTTTACATAACTTAATCTCTGAAATTATGAACTTATTAAACATTATGATTGAATCAATTCTTAAAAAATAAGTAAACATATAATTTAGTCTTACAAAAGCGTTATCATATCAAATTTGTAATTTATTAGAATTAATGTGTGTAACACATAAATTTTAAAGATTAAAAAATAAAAATTGAATTTTTTTTGGAGGCCAATTTGTATATTTATCTGCAGCCTCAACACCGATCTCCTTCGCGTTGCACTCAAGGTAAGGATTTTGTGAAATCTTAGCTGAAATTTTGCTAAAATGGAGATTTTGGGGAAAATGTCAGTTTCTTGTTTATAGCAATACACTGTTCTTAGCAACCAGCAACAGCGAGGCTAATATACATACATAGTTCTTGTTTTAATTACTACTCCTTGTTGTAGATAAACGCCTTTGCATAATACACTTGCAAATTGAACAATTTCAGAACAGAAAAGAATAAAATCTTGAATCTTGTATTTCTGTATATTCGAAGTATTAGACTCTTCATGAATTGGAATATATACACGGAAAAGAAGAAAACAAATAGTAAAAAACTGACTCGCTAACTAAAGCCTGCGACATCGTTTCTAATGTGTTCAAGCTTATAAAATGAAATGACATCCTCTTGGAACAAAATGACGCAGGGACATAAGAATAACGGAGACATAAAAGAAAAAGAGAACTTTAACACCTCCCCTCAAATTGGGATTGGGTATATGTCAACAATTCCAATTTGGACAAAAGGTGCTAGAATTGTGGCCTTGCTAAAGCTTTTGTAAAAATATCGGCTAGCTATGCATTAGACGGAACGTAGCAAGGACAAACAAATCCTTGCTGATATTTTCCACGAGTTATATGGCAGTCAATTTTCAAGTGTTTTGTCCGTTCGTGAAAAACTAGATTGGCAATGATATGAAGAGCTACCATGTTATCACACCACAAGTCTATAGTTTTATTATAGTGTTGGACGATTATTTTTAAAATAATATATTTGTATTTGTCAAACAAGTTTGTGTGATATCCCAAATTTAATTACCTTAGAAAATGAGGCTAAATAAATAAATGAGCAAGAAAATCAGGATAAAATAGTTATTAAGAAATTTTTGAGTGATATAAATAGAATTTTATCCATTGAGTAGGGACCTATTTGTATAGAATAAAAAGATTTGAGGGTTCTTATCAGTTTCAACCAAAAGAAAAAGTGTGAAAGTGACGTGTGTGAGGTGTGCGGAGGAGAAAATGAGGAAGGAAAAAAAAAAGAAAAGAAAAAGAGAAGGTGGAATGTGGGGTATGAGAAAAAATTAAAAATAAAATAATATATATATATATATATATATATGAATGTGGTGTGAGTCGTGGGGTGGAAGGGAAGAAAGAGAGGAGAAGATGATGGAGAGGAAGATAAAGAGAAAAAAAAAAAGGAGAAAGTGATGTTTGATTTGAGGCTGGAATAGTGGAAAAAAAATATTAAAAAATATATGTATATATGTGTGTGTTATGTGAGTTGGGAAAGGAAGAACGAAAGAGAAGGGAAAAAAGAAAGAAAGAGGAGAGAGAGAAAGAGACGAGGGAGAGAAATAGAGGAGAGAAAGAGAAGAAGAAAGGAAAGAAGAAGAAGGAAAGACATAGGAAACGCAGAGTAAATAGGAGCAAGGAAGTTTAAGAGGTTGAAAATCAGATCAGGTAGTTAGTCTTCCATAAAAGTATGATTAGTTATGATTTATGATATCTTTGTGCATAATCAGTTTTTTTTTACAGAATTGTATTTATAAATCTTGTTCTACATAGTGAACAAGAGAAATTTAATTGTTATCAGTGTGATATTTGTGATGTTATGCTTTTATGGCTGAAATGATCTCCTCATGTGTTTACATGTTTTTAAGAAAGTGACTAGCTACTGAGATATTTTATATCTCACTTTTAGAAAATTGATCATTTCAGGAAAAAGGGCAAAATGGAAGGCTTGATGATATTAATGATGAGATTGAAGTGTAGAAATATGTTTTATAGTAGTTTATGATGCAAAGATGTAAAGATAGTAATAAATATCATGTAAATTATTTTTGTATGTATTCAAGCTCAGATATAATTAATGAGAATGTTGTAAATTTTCTGCAAGGTTACTATTTACATGAATAGTAAAATTCGTGAATAGTGAAATCTATAATTATTTGAAAGAAAATTATTCAGAAAATTATTCAGTGAACCGATTTAGAGAAAAAAAATATTATTGTTAAAGGAAATAAATAGTCGGGGTGTTACAAAATAGTATCAGAGGAAAAGATCTTGCCATCTTATGGAAAGGAAAATATTTACATGTAATTGTTTGATTTGTTAAAAGTATTATTTTTATGATGTTTGTGTTTGAGTTGCTGTGAATGTTTGTTATGATTAAGTGAGATTTACAAGAGTATTTGAGAAAAAAAAAAGCAAGTCATATAGAGAATTGATTAAATATGAATAAAGGCATACCAGGTATCTTTTGATGAATAAAGAAAATAATGGAGTCTTATTTGTAACGTATGCCTGGCCAGTATATTTTACATGTAAGAAATCATTATAGCCTAAATTCATAAAAAGAAAAGGTATGCCGAAGTTGAATTAGAATTTACTTTGAGTGTGATAATTTAGAAAAAAAATATTAGAGATATTTATCTCTATAAAATTAAGTACCTAGTGAAGTGTACATTGAATTATAGATAAAGCTTATATTTCCTATGATCATATGAATTATCCATGTGTTTGTTCTCTCTCTAAAAGTATTCTTGAAGATGGAATTCTACAAAAATGATATGGAATTCTTAATTCTGTAGAAGAATTTGAGTTAGAAGAAAGTATGTATGATTATGATGTATTATGAAACAAGTGAAGATATGTTTCATAATAGAAATTAAATTCTATAAGAAAATAAAATTAGAAAAAAAAAAAGAAAGAAAATTGCCTTGGATGCTTTTATGATGTATTTTCCATTATCTTACACATTTTCAAAGATGATTCAAGGTAAAATTGGACAAAAGTCAAGGTAAGTGAATAACCTTGCTAAGCTAGTTTGATGTTATTAGTCAAAGTACAATATAAGTCCCATTTACAATATTATTTGGATATTAAGCAATTAATCTTTCAGATGAAAGTATATGATGATTGGTATATTTTTAGAAATTCAAAGGAATAAAAGTATGTATAAATTAATTTATTTCATGGTAATTGTACTGTGATAAATTTTCACTTGTTTATTGATGAGTAAAGATCTATGAGATTTAATACATGAGTTTGAAAGGGTTAGAGTCTCATACTACTCAGTGTATAACTATGAAAACCTATGCACAAAGAGTTTGAGGGTTAAATTCCCAGGTCACTCGGTGCAAGTATCTACGGCACATAATGCAAAGTGATTGAGGGATTGATCACCCAAGAAATCATACGCAAATCTATGGTACAATTGCAAAGTGATTGAGGGTTTGATCACCCAAGAAATCATACGCAAATCTATGGTACAATTGCAAAGTGATTGAGGGTTTGATCACCCAAGAAATCATACTCAAATCTATAGTACAAATGCAAAGTGATTGAGGGTTTGATCACCCAAGAAATCATACGCAAATCTATAGTACAAATGCAAAGTGATTGAGGGTTTGATCACCCAAGAAATCATACCCAAATCTACGGTACAAATGGAAAGTGATTGAGGGTTTGATCACCCAAGAAATCATACGCAAATCAAGCAAATATAATACTACAGTTGTGTAAAATGAATGATAGATTGACTATGTTAATAAGTGTGATGTTTGTATTTGGAAAATTTTCATGCATGTGGTTGCAATTTTTATATGTGTATATATGCATTAGTTTGAATTTTGGGGACAAAATTCATTTAAGGGGGGAAGAATGTGATATCTCAAATTTAATTACCTTAGAAAATGAGGCTAAATAAATAAATGAGCAAGAAAATCAGGATAAAATAGTTATTAAGAAATTTTTGAGTGATATAAATAGAATTTTATCCATTGAGTAGGGACCTATTTGTATAGAATAAAAAGATTTGAGGGTTCTTATCAGTTTCAACCAAAAGAAAAAGTGTGAAAGTGACGTGTGTGAGGTGTGCGGAGGAGAAAATGAGGAAGGAAAAAAAAAAGAAAAGAAAAAGAGAAGGTGGAATGTGGGGTATGAGAAAAAATTAAAAATAATATATATATATATATATATATATATATATATATATATATATATATATATATATATATATATATATATATATATATATATATATATATATATATGAATGTGGTGTGAGTCGTGGGGTGGAAGGGAAGAAAGAGAGGAGAAGATGATGGAGAGGAAGATAAAGAGAAAAAAAAAAAAAGGAGAAAGTGATGTTTGATTTGAGGCTGGAATAGTGGAAAAAAAATATTAAAAAATATATGTATATATGTGTGTGTTATGTGAGTTGGGAAAGGAAGAACGAAAGAGAAGGGAAAAAAGAAAGAAAGAGGAGAGAGAGAAAGAGACGAGGGAGAGAAATAGAGGAGAGAAAGAGAAGAAGAAAGGAAAGAAGAAGAAGGAAAGACATAGGAAACGCAGAGTAAATAGGAGCAAGGAAGTTTAAGAGGTTGAAAATTAGATCAGGTAGTTAGTCTTCCATAAAAGTATGATTAGTTATGATTTATGATATCTTTGTGCATAATCAGTTTTTTTTTACAGAATTGTATTTATAAATCTTGTTCTACATAGTGAACAAGAGAAATTTAATTGTTATCAGTGTGATATTTGTGATGTTATGCTTTTATGGCTGAAATGATCTCCTCATGTGTTTACATGTTTTTAAGAAAGTGACTAGCTACTGAGATATTTTATATCTCACTTTTAGAAAATTGATCATTTCAGGAAAAAGGGCAAAATGGAAGGCTTGATGATATTAATGATGAGATTGAAGTGTAGAAATATGTTTTATAGTAGTTTATGATGCAAAGATGTAAAGATAGTAATAAATATCATGTAAATTATTTTTGTATGTATTCAAGCTCAGATATAATTAATGAGAATCTTGTAAATTTTCTGCAAGGTTACTATTCACATGAATAGTAAAATTCGTGAATAGTGAAATCTATAATTATTTGAAAGAAAATTATTCAAAAAATTATTCAGTGAACCGATTTAGAGAAAAAAAATATTATTGTTAAAGGAAATAAAAGTCGGGGTGTTACAGTTTGCTTGGTCGACAAGTAATCGTTCTCAGTGTTGCAACAAATTGGTGCCAATTGTAAGTGTCAAAGCAATGATCTGGCACACTTGACAAAGATCAACAATTCGACAAAGGTCAGAGACGAAGTCAACAGAAGAAGTAAGAAGGATAGACTTTCTTGTAATAACATTTGTGTACGTCTATCAAAGTAAAGTTGTCAGAAGCACACATTTCGACAAGCAAGTTCATACATGGTCGACGAGCAAATCATTTATAGTTGTCGAAAGACGAAGGTATGTCATTTGGACATAGTTTGTTTGTTGAATATCAAAGGGAGGGAATTTTTCGGGCTGAAACCGTCAAAGACAGTTACTCTACTACCAGATGGCTAAAGTAGTTGTGTCGGACCATGTAATTGCCACTTTGGGTTTAAGTTATGTGGCTAAGGTAGTTATGCCAATGCAATGTGATTGTAAACCGTCATATACGTGGTGAATAGTTACATAGGCAGTTATTTCGATCATTTGCCTATAAATACTAGGTTTATTGTTGTAAAAAGGGTTGGGAACTCTTGATTAAAAATCCTAACATCTCACACGAGCAAATTAAAGGATCGACATCAAAGTATACTTTCCACCTTACATTCAAGTCAATTTTAATTTAAGTCTTTTATCATTCCAGTCTCCTTTACTTTATGCAATTTACTGTACTTTTATTATCTTCCAGCAATTTAATCGCTTTTATTTACATTCTGCAATTTACTTTCTGCCATTTACATTTAGTCGATTACTTTCTGCTCTTTACTTTTTGTAGTTTACTTTTCTGTATGTTACCTTTCACACATTTTACATTTTGCAAATTACTTTCCTGCAACTTTACCTTTTTCATTTAACTTTTCTGTAAACAAGTACATTTCAGGCCTCACGTTATTTCGTGAAGTTGTTCTCATTCAGTACATTTTCATCTGAAACGAGATTACTGCATAACTTTAAAAACACAATTACTCTCAATAGAATCAAGTATTTGTTGTCGGATTTGGCCTTCGACCGAAACATCCTTGTTGATAAACTAACATTGAGAATTTGTTGTCGGATCCCGGTTAGACCAAAAATCACCGTAAACACATAGATAACACGTAAATCATGCAAAATGTAAGTTAACCATTGAATTTCTCACATAGTAGATCCCATGCTATGATACTTAGCTTCTGCTAACAAACAAGCCATTGTACTCTGTTTCTTCATCCTTCAACTTATTAAAGATGGGCCTAGAAAAATACAAAAACTTGTAATAGATTTCCTACTCTCTGGACATGAGGCCCAACCTGCATCACAAAATGCAACCGATTGTAAGGAACTATTTATAGGGAAGAAAAGACCTTTGGAAGGACTTTCCTTAAGATAATGAAGGACGTGAACAACAACATCCCAATGTTGTTGACATGGTGATCCTACAAACTGGCTCAACTGTTGTACAATTAAAGTAACATTAGGGCGACTAAAATTTAAATATAAAAGTCTACCAATTAGTCTTTTGTATTTATTTGCATCAGACATTAATTCTCCCTGATTAGAGAGAAATGACAACCCCTAGGAAGAGGTGTAAAAGTAGGCTTAGCACCCAATAAACCCACATATGAAAGAACATCAAGAATAGACTTGTGTTGATTGATATACGTTCCTTCAGGCCCATAGGCAATTTCAATGCCAAGAAAATATTGGACATAACCTAGATCTTTTATAGTAAAAGCTTTATGCAAGTCCTCTTTGACCTCTTTAATAACATTCCCACAAGTACCTGTAACAAGGACATCATCAACGTAAACAAGCATAACAGTGAAAGAGTTAACAGTATGCCTAAGGAAAAGACAATGATCAGTGGAAGATTGTATAAAACCCTTTTTCTGAAGTTTTTGATTGAATTCTATATACCACTGATGTCCAGCTTGTTTTAAACCATATAATGAACAAAAAAACCTTCAGAATTGTCTCGGTTTAGATTAAGTGTAACCTTGAGGTGGATCAATGTAAATCTCCTCATCTAATAATCCGTGCAAAAAAGCATTATTAATATCAATCTTATGAATAGGCCACTGTTTGGCTATAGCTATAGCAAGTAAAATACGTACAGTGACTAACTTAGCGACAAGAGAAAAATAATCAGTGTAATCCACCCCTTGACTTAGTGAAACCCCTTAGATACTAGCCTAGCTTTATATCGTTCAACAGTTCCATCAGGAAGACGTTTAATTTTAAAAATCTATTTACACCGTATTGCCTTTTTTCCAGGGGGTAATTGTACAATACTCCAAGTTTCATTTTTCTCTAAATCTTGTATTTCCTCCTTCATAGCCTGAATCCATTCTTCTTTTCCCTTAGCCTCATCATAAGTACTAGGTTTATAGTCAGTACCAATATTAGCTAGAAAATTTATGAACTCAGGTTTAAAACAAGGAGAAATAGCATAAGATAAGTAATAAGAGTATATTTAGTAGGCATATTAATAGAAGGTAACTTAGTAGGTAAATTTATGCTAACAAAAGTGTTAACAATGAAGTCTTGCATCCAACCCGGGGTCTTCCTCAGACGTGTGCTATGTCTATTCTCATTACTGGAGTTTATATGACTAGTCTCAACAATATCCGGAGGTTCATTTGTCATAATTTCTGCCTCAGGATTCACAGTAGTAATAGGTAAATAATTTTCTAACTCCACTTCAATATCATAATCCTCTTTTGCAGTAGCATCATCAAAAATAGGTAAAGGAATAGATATGCTATTTTGATCATGATATTCATTTTTAAAAGGAAAAACATGTTCAAAGAAAATAACATCTCTTAAGATAAGAACAAGCTTAGCATCTATATTATATACCTTATATGCTTTTTGCCCAGGAGAATAGCCAAGAAAAATACATTTAAAAGCACCAGATTCGAACTTACCCTTTTGAGGATTAGTATTGGTTACATAACATAAGCATCTAAATGTTCTTAAAGCTGTGTAATCTAAGCATTTTCCATATAACTCCTCATAAGGAGTTTTCTAGCTGAGCAAAGGAGTTGGTAGCCTGTTGACTATATGGGTAACCATCAGCAAAGAGAAAGGCCAAAAATATTGAGGAACATCAACCTGTATCATTAGAGATCTGGCTAACTGCAAGAGATGATGGTGCTTACACTCTACAACCCTGTTTTGTTATGGGGCGCAGGCATAGGTTTTCTAGTGGGTAATTACATGGTCATTCGATAATTTTTGGAACTTAGAACCAATGAATTCCCCACCGTTATCAGTCTTGGCAGCTTTAACTTTCTTATTGAATTGAGTTTGTGCCACCTTAATAAAAGAAGAAAAAATACTTACAGCTTGAAACTTATGGTGGAGTAGGTATGTCCACATGGCATAGCTTTGGACATCAACAACAGTAAGCATGTAACTTGTTCTTGTAAAAGAAGGTTGAGAATGAGGGCCCCATATATCTAGGTGAAGCAGATAAAAAATAACAGATGATTGTTTATCTTTAGTAGGAAAAGGTAATCGAGTTTGTTTTGATTTATGACAAATATCACAAATAGGCATATCATTATTAGCTAAAGGCATATTGATATTAGGTAAATTCAAATGTTGTAAAATAGAAACGAGAGCATGGGCAAGGCGTTTATGCTAAATATTAAAATCGGGTGTTTTAGAAATAAGAGTACATGAATCTTTTATGCCAATAGATTCCTTATTTGAGCATATAGTTAACTTACAAGAAATTTTAGCATTCCTATTTTTAACAAAGGCATTATCTCTTAAAAAATCAGTCCTAACAATTCTATCCTTAGAACTAGCAATTGTTTTACATGAAAAATCTTTATTCACAATATTAATAAAAGACAAATCACTTGTCAAAATATTATAAATATCATCATCACTTTGGGTGATAGAGGTACTATAAAAAAATATAAAGGTTGCCAAGAACCCTTACCTTAGCAAGAATCAGCTTAAGTCTTTGGGTCCTGTAGAAAACAATGGTTAAGGAAGAAAATAAAACTTAAACTAGTAGCAATACACAACTTATTTATTGATAAAAGATTGAATTTTAAAAAAAGAGTATAAAGAACTTCTTGTAAAACCAGTTTAGGAGAAAGATGGGCTTCTCCAATATGGAAGACATTTTTAGGGCTTCCATTTGATAATCTACTAGGTATGGGGTAAGTAGTTTTAGAAAGTTTTACCAAAAAATTTGAATCATTACACATGTGGGTGGTTGCCCCTGTATCAACAACCCATGATCCAGGTTGTAAGTTCTCACGATTATTAAAAGTGGTATGTAAAGCAGTGATAGTAACTTGAGATAAAGTAATCTTACCAGCCAATTCAATACCTACGAGGTTAGTATGTGCAAGGTTGATGGCGTGGCCGTTACCTTAAATCTTGCTATATTTTGGCACTTGCCCTTCATCTTGTCTAGCTCGAGTTGCAGATTTTGTAGAAAACTTGTGACTAAACCTTGGTTAGTATCCTCATTCCCTGCAAGATCAAAAGGTGTCTTGCTTGTCTTTGTTTTAGCCAGGTTAGCTCCCTCTTTCTGGTCTTTATACTATTGGTACCACTCCAAGTAGCCATTGAGCTGAAAACACGTATCTCTAATATGACCAGGCATATTGCAGTAATCACAATGCCTGGCATTCTTATCTATTCCTTGCCCTCTGTTTCTACCTTGGCCTCTTTGGCCTCTATTTATGCTTCTTCCTCTTCCTCTGTCATAGGTATTTTATTGGGTCTTAGCCAAGAAAGCACTATTTTCTTGTGTGCTAACTTTATCATATATCTGGTTAACATCTCTCTGCCTCTCCACACAAAGAATAAGAGAATAAACTTTATTTACGTTGGGTAGTGGATCCATTAGTAGCACCTGCCCTCTAATGGAATCATATATGTCACTTAGACCCAAAAGAAACTATATTAGCTTACTTGAATCCATAATGGCTGATTTAGCCTTTGCTGTGTCACAAGAACATTCAAGTAAAGGAGATAAACACGTAAGTTCATCCCATAGTTTTTTTAAGTTTTGTCTTATATTGTGTGACATTCATGTTCCCATGTGTCAGCATAGATATTTCTCTTTGTATTTGATACACAGTAGGGGTCTGTTACAATCGCCAAATCTCTCTCGGAGTTCATCCCACAATTCTTTAGTGGTGTTAATATATAGGAAGGCTTCTATAATATCCTTAGCAATCGAGTTAAGGATCCAGGATCTTACCATACAATCAACTTTAAGCCATTGCTCATACCTGGGATCTTTTTCGTCCGATTGGGCACACTTTCCGTTGATAAAACCCAACTTCATGTTTGCTACGAGAGCAATTCTGACCGAGTGGCTCCAGGTAAGATAGTTGTTGCCAGTGTAAGAGATGTAATCAAGTTCATCCCTGGGTGATCAGAGTTCTGCAAGAACAGGGATTGTCTTTGCTACATTCTCCTAAATCTCTGCTTACTATGGTTGTCCTCATTTAGAAAGAGCTGGCATGAAAGAAAGTGATATCAAGAATCGCAACCTTTGGCTCTGATACCATGAACAATTTCAAAATAGGAAAGAATAAAATCTTGAATCTTGTATTTCTGTATATTCAAAGTATATTAGACTCTTCATGAATCGGAATATATACATAAAAAAGAGGAAAACAAAAGTAATTGAAAACTGACTCGCTAACTAAAGCTTGTGATGTCATTTTTAATGTGTTCAAGCTTGTAAAATGAAACAACATCCTCTTGGAATAAAATGACGTAGGGACATAAAATAAAAAAAGAACTTTAATACAAATTATTCTACAATTGATTATCTAGGATTTCCAAAAATAAATTTATAGAGATAAATATTACCTGAGAAAGGGCATGTTGGGTTGGATACGTAAATATCCTATGAAAAAATTAATTTCGAGATACCCATTTTGGATTAGATACATAACATGATCTAACAATAATGGCATATTTTGCTTTTGAACTTTATTAGCGTAAGGAGTTCCAATAAAGCACAAGTGATGAAAGGTGGATATCAGATGCCTTATGAAACTTTTTCTGAGAGTATTTTCAATGGGAGTTCTTAAAAGGTTCTTAAAAATAAGAATTGGTACTTACTTAGTTTCACCATTGGAGTTCACTAGCATGACTGTCACACGTAAAAATCATTCTTATATAAAAACTAGTTCTTAACAAAAAAATTAATAAAAAAATTAAAAAGTAAACATTAAATAAATATGCATGAATTATCATATTACTTGTGGGACCCATTTGTGAGTTCTTAAAAAGTTACACCATTGGAGTGGAGAGTTGCTTAAAGCCAGAAGTGGTGATGTGGCAAAGTGGGATCCATAATAAGTAACTTATTAACGTTGTATCAAAGGGACTAGTCTGTTTGCAGCAAAAGTAATGTTGTTGTTTTTTTTTCTCCAGATTAAAATTGAAAGTACCTTTTGGGGAATAAAATTTTCAAGACACCCAATACAAGTTATTATGTTTGTCATTCTAACATTCAAAAGTAATGTCTTCTTTCCTAAGGACTCTTCAAATTTAGTGATTGGCCTCTATTTTGCTCTTGTGACACCCAATTATTTTCTACTAAATCCTTGGTTAGGATTTCTTCTTTCATCCTATATAAGGCTAAAACAAAAGAGCAACACATGTGGTATGAGTTGATTTTGTTTAAGCAGTAAATTTGATTGTTCAATTTTGTTTACATTTTCTAAGCAAGAAAATCTTTATAATTTTTGTGTTAATTTTGCTCACTGTGGAGGTTGGTATAGAGTAGGTTCTGGTTATTTATAATTAGTTATAAATGTGGGGTTGCAGATGGTGGTCATGTTGGTTGTGGTTGGCAACTATTTTATGTTTAAAAGTATCGATTTCCTTTTTAGTGGTGACGTTTTAATATTTAAATGGCAATTTGTCTCGCAATGATGGGATCTCCATAATTCTTCTTTATGTGAATCTATATATTGTTGCAAATGGTTCATATTCTCTAGGAATCACTATTTAATCTCTTAACTGAAATTCCTTTAAAATTAAACAAGTTTGGAGCTTAGCCTATGATTAAGTGGTGCCAACTAAGTCGTATTGTTATTGTCTTGTCTTTCTTGTCTTGACGACCCATATCATTAAAGATGTTCTTTTGCTCATATTTCATTTTGGTTTGTAATATGAAGCTTGTTGGTGGGTTTAGAATAGGCATGATTAAATCAAGTTCTAAATTATGAGCTCCGATAATAATTAAAATAAAAAGAACTAAATAGCCATATCATATGGTTATAATTAATTGTCAATATGTGATAGCTCAATCCTAATTTATAGTTATGGTTAACTTGAAAACAAAGATGGTTTTTGTTATCTTGCTCTAGGGGCTATACATGATCTAGATATTGTAGGGTTTACATGTCCATTAATGGGATTGCTCTTTATAGGCAATGTATTAGTTATAGGCTTTTCACTGTCAAATTCTATGCCTACAGGGCTCGTTTTAGGAGTCTAGTTTATGGAAGTGACATAACTTGCCATAGCCTACTAAGGATGAATAGGTCAACTTTAGATAGGCTTTGTGAGATGCTTGATACAATATAGGAACTTAATAAACCCACAAAAAATATCCTTGTTGATGAGCAAGTTGCAATTTTTGCACACATCTTAGATCATCATATGAAGAATAAGGTCATCCAAGCTGAATTTAGGAGATCAAGGGAAACTGTGAGTAGGCGTTTCAACTTGGTACTGATTGTTATAATGCGTTTACAAGGAGAACTATTCAAATCCCCTAAGCCTATGCTTGTAGATTTAGTAGATGTGAGATGGAAATAGTTCAAGGTAACCATTTACCCCGAATACATTTCTGAGCAATTTTGACCATTTGTAACTATTTATATCAATGATGATTTTTACAAAATAGTCTTAGTGCTCTGGACAGAACACATATAATGACAAATCTAGGTATCGGAACCAAAAAGGAGAGATAACCACTAATGTACTATGTGTTTGCTCTCAACATGGTCAATTTATGTTTGTCTTACCTAGGAGGGAAGGGTCTACAATTTATGGACGCATCTTACTTGATACAATATCTAGGAGGCATGAGTTTAAAGTACCCTTAGGTGAGTATATTAATCATGCACACTTTACAAAAGAGATATGATTGAAAGGTTTTAATAATGAGAAATATATGTGTATTTTTTAATCATTCACAAGTAAATATATTGTGCAATTTAGGGTTTTATTACTTGGTGGACACTGGGTACACATATTGTGAAGAGTTCCAGCACTATATAGAGGATAGTACTACCACCTAAGTGAGTAGGTAGTGGGTCATCAACAAACTAACCCTTGAGATTTCTTTAACATGAAACACTCAAAGGCATGTAATATGATCAACAGGTGTTCTAAGATTTTGACAAGTCGTTGGGCGATACTAAGAAATCCATCCTTCTACACAATTGGAACACATAATCAAGTCATCACTGCTTGTTGTTTGCTACATAATCTCATAATGAGAGAGAATGACCTAGATCTATTTGTGAATGACCAGGAAGGCATAGAAATAGATAATCCATCATTGGAGAACATTTATTCCACTATAATTGAGCCTACAAACACTTGTGATCAATTGGCAAGACAACCTAGAAAATGAAATGTATAATGAGTTTAGGCGTCAACAAGGATGAATGTATTATTTAGTTATGTCATTTTTATTTTCTGTTCTGTTATGGATTTGCTAGTTATGTCTTTTGTTATGTAACCTGATTATGTTGGCTATGTCGTTTGGAGCTTTAAAATATTTGCTAATGATGTTGATCATGTAATGGATATGTTGCTTATATTAATATCATGTTGTATTGTACAACCTGCTATAATTCTTTTGAGTACTATTGTTGCTTGAGCACTATTATGTAAACTCTTGGAAATGATGTTTTTATCTTAGTACTGTTATATTTTGTTGTATTGTGCAACATGTCATAATTCTTTGATAGATTGGTACAATGTCACACCATTGGACTAAAGATGAGGATGTATTGCCTGTGGAGTCCCTCATCAAGCTAAAGTTGAGGTAGAGTACCATGCTAAGAGAGGCTTCAAACTAAAATACCTACAGAGACTAAAAAAGATGCTTGCTGTGAAGGTGCCTAGCCACGGCCTAACGGCCATCCCTTATATACTCTCTCAACTAAAGACCTTGAGGAGTAGTTAGAAAGTTGTTTACGACATGGCATATGGAGTAAACACTAGGGAGTTCAAGTGGGACACTGAAAAGAAGTATGTAACTATAGTGCATGATATAGGATGAGTACCTAAAGGTATATTATGCTTCAAACATGACTTGTTCATTCATTGTTTTTATATGCTTATTGTGTTTGGTTTTTTTATTTTTGACTCCTTTATTTTTTTTGTCCATAATTTAATAAGAACAAGGCCTATTGGAGAAACATGTCTTTCCCTCATTTTGAGTCATTAACCATCCCTTTTGGGAAAGATCATGCCACCAAAAAGGATGCTCAATTGGTAGTTGACATACTACAACAGATGGAAACTAAAGGTGAGGTATGATATATAGCATTTTGACATTTATAGTCACTAACTTAGTCTTATTGCATAATTAATCAAGGAAACTCTCTTAAGTTTATGATATATTGGAATTTATTGGGTTCAAATTAATTATAGAGTTAATATTCTTTATATTTGTATTTTTATGGCATGAATGATTAAAGGCTCAATTAATCCTTCTGCTAATCTTGCAGATTTAACGAGCTAGAGTTTTATGCTGACTTGCATGTTAATCTTGCTGATTGGACGAAGTTGATGACATGGACGACAACTGAATGCTGAGGTGGATGAAGTTTCTGATAAGGATGTAATTGGTGTGGCCCTACCTTTTTCCAATACATTTTAACTTTTTGACATGCATTCAGTTCTATTTTGTAGCTAGAATATTGCATAAAAATGGAAATTTCGTAGGTTAAATTTGGAAGCCAAAAATGTCACCCTCTAAATCCAGGCACATGATTGGTACGAATGGTGCATAACCCATACCGCTGCAATTATAAGATTCCCTTAATCTCTTATATTTCATTATCTCAAAATTCTCTTAATTAAAAGCAAATCAAGTTTGCTAACATGAGTGATTATAATTTAACATCTTTCATTTCATAATCAAACATAAATGTATAAATCATACATTCTTGAAATAGCAAACACATGATCTCAAATTATCATATATGCTCTCTAGTGTTTCCCATACATCTTACACTTGACAAATTTATATAGCATAACATGACCTACTCGATTATAGAGCTTCTAGATTACAACTCTAAACATACCAAGCTATAAAAATTTACCACATTCTGGACTAAAAAGGGGAAGGCACCTTTGGTATGCACATCATCAAACTAGAAGATCTGTAGTACTTGAAACTGTGAGGAGATGAGTCTAATCTACTAACTCTTAAAAAATAGCCCTACCTATCATGTAAATACGACTATGCATGCTAAAAGAGAACACATGTAATAAGTGCATGGGCTTATGAGCATTCACAATTAGTTGTGCATAAACAATTCTGACATGCCTAACTTCATGATATTCCTAACACAACTCTAGTGCAGTAGACAATAATGAAAATCATGCACAGTCTTCATAACTCATACTCGTATAATTGCTACTTTTATTTCTATTAGCATAAACTCATGATGCCAAAGCATCCAATATTACTCCACTAACCCATTTCGAGTATATTGTGCATCAATACGTAACACGCATGAACAACACGCACTTGGCATAATCATCAAATATAATCACATCTCTTGCATAGGAAAATACACACCATCATGCATTAGCACATCACCGTGCTCATCATTTTCAAACCTTCTGTCATCCACATCTCATCCATAACTCAACAACTCATCATACACCCTTATTTCACCACATATCTCCACTATGTACGTCTACACGTGGGGTGCAAATTATAGGATAATCTATTGGCTTTCTCTAACTATAACATGTTCTCCCCTTATTTTGCCATATGTAGGTTAACCACAAATTTTCTTATGTCCCGTGCATACCTTGACGATGTATCTGTCGACACGTGTCCTTAACAATCTCAAGCATTCCTCTTATGATTGCTATAAAAATATGGTCGAAGCCCCTTTCTTACAATGCAACTCCTACATGTGCTAGAATTTATGGTTCTCTAATTTCAATGGTAATTTCCATCATAAATAACTTCATGAAATTGAATTCATAACACTTCTTTTTCCTCCTTGTACAATTACTCATGCATATGGGGAATTCATGTGTACAAACATATTCTCTTTCATAATATGGCAATCATGGGAAGGAAATGTAAATCTTCATAAATTCTTGCTCAAAGGCTACATCTTGCTCGAAGGCCACAATCACAAGGCATAAACATATACAAATACAAAGTGCACAATATTTCACATGCTCAAGCTAAATTTGTTTTTATGTATTCATCACTCATCCATATGATCCATCTTAGAAATACTTATTCCATATTCTCATGACACCCTTTATGCAATTATATAAGTGTGCCAATATATATATATATATATATATATACATGTATGCATGCAAGTTCAATTCCCATTGGATTTGTTTCATGATTATTACTTGGTATACAATGCAATAATATCAACAAACAACATTCACATACAACTTTGTGTATTTAGCTCTCATGAAAACAAGGTCTAGTTCCAAGTATGCCCAACATGTTATTATGTCATCATATATTTACACTTTTATAAACACTAGGAAGAACAATCCTAGGAAGTAAAAGCAAGAGGCTAAATTCCTAACCTGAGATTGAAGCACTTTCTAGCCATTCTAAGGATCATTGATCAAGAATCAACCAATACCAAACCTACGGGATATCAAAACACATGACTTAGCACATAATTCTACAAGGGAAAAGCCTTATTTCTAAAGCCTTCCCCTCTCACTTCAGGCTTAGGTAGCACCTCAAGTGGTGGCGCCTTAAGTGCCTACACCTTCTCCTATGCTTGGCCTTTATTTGGGTGGTGCCTTGGGTGCCAGACTTAGTGCTCTAGGCTCCCTACACTACACATACATGACAAAGCCTTGGTTTTTCACAAAATCAACCAAAATCTTCATCATTTCTCTTAATTCTTCCCATGGGATTTCATTGTGGATGTTTAGGGAACATTTTAACACTTCAATTAGAAACTAATACCAAGTATTCAAGCTTGAATCATTAAATTTCTCACAAAACCCTAACTTTTTCTCTTGTTCCTGCATACTCTCTAATTATACTCTTAATCATGTTAAATCCATAAATTTATAGTTCTAATCTCATCAAAAATCATCCAAGAAGGTTTTAAAACACTATCGAGCTCCAAAACTCATCCACCAACCCATTCCCACCTTAAACCTTGGTATGTTTACCATAGTTTTTCTCTTTTTTGGTGGTGGTTGGTCGCCGAAGACTCTAACCTGCGTTGGAGATTGGATGTCAGAAGCTTGGGTGTGCCCTTGGTGGTGGAGGGAAGATGAAGAAAGGAATGTGCTAGGGCACTTGGGAGGAGGGCCACATGAGGGAGGGAAAATAAGAGAATGAAAATATGTGTGTGGCTTCATATTTTTACATATGGGGAAGAAATTATGATTTTGCCCCTTTAAACTCAACCCTCGATCAACTTTAATAATGGCAAAATCATAATTTTCCTAACTCTAGTATTTCTCATATGCTCAAAGCACTCCACATTTCCTATCACTAGCTTTCCCATCTTACCAAAAAGGTATCTCATTTTATTCTTATTTCATTCTAGTCCTTTACGGACTTAGTGTTTATCTGACTCTCCCTCTGTGACACATATGCACCCCCAATCCTTAACCACTCATCATTTTACATAAGATGCTACCTTTAACCTGGCATTCCTCTTTCTATAAAATAGAAAAATTTTCCCCATATCGGAATACTTAATTAACATTTCAATAATACTAATATTGGGAAACCATGGATATTATAAGAAAAGTCAGTAATGCAGCTATCTTTTCCCTCTATTTACACTTCATAATGAACCTGAATCATTATTGCAACATCAGAAAAGAAAATGATTGAAGTTAAAGGTCAAACTTCTCTATGGGCATTAAATTAAAAAGACCATTAAACCTTCATTTTGTTCCGTTGAAGAACTCTATCTTCTTCCATATTACATGGTTGGGTAAGGGAGTTGATTATGACGTGATGGAAAAAAAATTTTGGTTGTGTAAACGTACCTAAGGAAAAATTGGAAGTTTCCAAATTTGGGAATTGTAATGACTGTGATTGTAACTGATATGTGCGTGCTTAATTACCTTCATGATGTATCCAATACTAGCAATTGTAAGCATGCCATGTGGGTAGGGTAGTGTTGACTTGGGTGTAGCAAGCTTCATGGATGTTATTAAGTGATTTGAGTTCGAGTTGAGGACCAATATGCGGAAAAATGTAAATATTGTGTAATGATTTGAAATAGGCAAATTTGTGTTTCATTATGTTTGCCTTCTAAAACATGATGTTTATTTTAATAGAAATTAGTTTGTAGTTGTTTGTAATGCATCAGGGGAAAGTAAAAATATATAAATATGACGCATGAGGGACTTGACTGAAAAGATGTGGAAAATGAGATATTTATGTGAAAATGTGGTGATGGATTGTTGGGAGAGTGGATGGTGTGCTCTGATTAATTTGGCAAAGTGTGGCGTGTGTTTTGAGAAATAGAAATCTTGTTTTTATGGAATTCTAATGTTACCATTGGTCCTATGTCTCTTGTAAAAGGGGATGAGGGGCAAATTGGTAATATGTTAATATGACCCTTCACACTCTTCAGCCCAAACACTCACACACACGCTCATTCCTTCACCTCACGCCTCTCTCTTATACTTCAGACCCTAATCACCAAAACCTCTACAATGTTTGCTTCCTCTTTGACTCTGATGTACTTTCAGTCACCAGCAATCCTCCATTGCATTGGGAAGCTTAATGATTCAAGGCAAGGGCAAAATTTCTCAAATTTATTCCATTTTTGCACCTATGTGCCCTAACCATCAAATATTAGAAATTTTGATGATTTTGGGGCATTTTGTGATTCAAAACTTGTTTCTCTTGCTTCCAGACATCCCTACCCATATTCATTAATATTTTGGGTGATTAAAATAAGTGAGAAATTTGATTTTCATATTGAAATTTGACCCATAAGGGTAGAATATGAAAATAGGGTGAATTTGAGAAAAACATGGTTTGAATCATGAACCTAACTTGTAATATGAGTTTTAAAGTGTTTTTTCATTGATGAGAACTTGCATTGTATGATTCAAAATGATGAGGATAAGGTTTGGTTAGAATGAGAATTGAAAAGGGGAGGTTTGGGAGCAAAAGATGCAAGAAAACACAGTATTTCGTATTTTTTGCTGGTGTACTAGCACTAAGCGTGCTTAGCGCCAGCAAGTAGGCGCTCAGCACTGGAATGGTAGAATACATTGCAATGCCTAGCACTCAGTGCCATGATTTAGGCGCTTAGCACCAACATGGCAGTATGCATATTTTGTTTATGATTTTTTGACCCCTTTTTGCTTCCTTTCATGATAGGGAACCTTAGGGGTTGACTCCACATCATCATTGCCCATCTTTCCCATTCAAATATCATATAGAAGCACGATAAAGTTAGCTTGGATTAAGGTAAGTAGCTAACCCTACTTAAGTTATTGTTAAACTATTCTTGTTTAGATGCTTGATGTATGAGAATAGGAAGGCTCTGAGAAGACAAATAGAATCTCTTCCTAGGAATGTTAAGTATGAACTTGGGAAAGAGTGTGTATGAATAGAGTACGTAACCCAAAACATTGTGTGTAGGTTTGTATGATCTAAATCCATTTAGTGGATGCATGTCGAGAGTATATTTGGCTTAAAGGCGATTAGTAAAAGGCTCAGGGTAGTTGAATACTTGAATGATATGTACGTGAATGAACAGTTGGGATGGCTAGGAATGTAAGTATAGCCCAAACTTCCCAAAGAAGGATAGGCCTCATGGGATAGTGATGTGTTGGGATAGAACGATTATAAAAGAAACTACACATTGGTAAGGTTGTATTTCATTCTACGTACTTGGATAACTTGACACTTAATGGTGTGAATTGAAATCTTGTAGGTGTACATAACATAGATATTATGATTCTTAGACAAAAGAAACCGAGAATGTATATTCATGCATGGTATACGTGCATCTTATTGCTTAAAAGCATGAGCTTGAATTAGTGATACTTATGTATAATTTGTGAAACTGGAAAACTATGTTGCAAGAAAATGGGGGATTGAAAACAGGTATTATTGATTGTTGATGATGATAACATGGAATTGTATTGACTATATTGAAAGATATGTTTTCATGGCCTAACTTACTATAACTAGGTTGCTTTCCAGGTTGACGACTGTCCTCACAAACCAACACAAGTCCTTATAGTATGCTTTGTCCTCACTCACATGCTTCTTGAGAAAACATCCTAGGAAGTCACCCATCCCAGAATTACCCCAAGCTAAGCAGTTTAACTGTGTAGTACTTATGAAATGGGCTCACAAAAAGGTAGTTACACCTTATTGGTATAGGTAATACCTATCAAATCTTTTAAGTTCTCCTCAACTGTACAATTCTATATATTCCCTGTACAATCTCAGAATCATTTAACTGTACAGTCCCATAACTATACATTCTCAAAATACCTCTCATTCTGATGTAAAATTGGTTCATTCAAGTATCTTTTAGCTTAAAAGCCTGTCAGGAGCTGCTCCTTGTCCGTACTTCTTCTCTGTACTGGTGATTACTCCCTACCTTCGTCATCCCTGGGTGTCACATACTAGCGTGAAATAATCTTGTGGAATGAGAAATCTGAAGGGACAAATCGTGTGAACATAGACCTTTGTGGATGAGCTTGTTTGGTTGTGACTTTGATTGAGGTTATTATATATGCTATGCATGATATTGATTGTGGTTGACTACCCCATAGAAACATAGACCTTTATGGATGAGATTCATGGATGACAAGTCCATGGGAATATAGACCCATGTAATGAAGCTCTTCAGTGATAAATCTGTAAGAACGTAGACCCACATAAATGAAGCTCTTGAGTGATAGACCTATGGGAACTTAGACCTATGTGGATGAGATTCATGGATGATTGCTCCATATGAATGTAGACTCATGTGAAAATGCTTTTAAGTGATAAATCTGTGGGAATATAGACCCACATAGATGAAACTCTTGAGTCATGAACTTGTAGGAACATAGACCCATGTAGATGAAATTTGTGGATGATATATCTGTAGGAACATAGACCCATGTGACAATGCTCAAGTGATAAATCCGTGGGAACATAGACCCACATAGGTGAAACTCTTAAGTGGTAAACCCATGGGAATGTAAACCCATATGGAATAAACACTTGATTGGGTTGTGACTATTATGAATCTTGTACATAGTATGAAATTACCCTTTGAGGTATTGGTGCCGGATATGCTAGTGTGGTGTATGACCGAGCAAGGTTGTTATGA
Organism: Biancaea sappan; assembly: GCA_037074585.1. Lineage (NCBI taxonomy): Eukaryota > Viridiplantae > Streptophyta > Magnoliopsida > Fabales > Fabaceae > Biancaea > Biancaea sappan. Next base: position 44,899,985 of record CM073501.1, on the reverse strand, counting down.
CCCATGGGATTCATGAATATGGAAATAGGATGATGAGTACTCAACTTGAATATTCTATTGTGGGCATAGGGCCATGTGTATATTTATATATTCTTCTATACATATGTGTATGTACCTACATAGGAATTTCCTTAGTTTCTTTATGAGCGTTACTGTGATTCATGCATGCTTGCGACTGCTGATGCCTGTAACATGTACATATGCTTTTGTAGTGTTATCTACTTACTGAGTTTTTTAAACTCACTTTTTGTGGTTAACATTTTCAGATCTTGCAAAGAAAAGAGGAGCATCAGTTAGAGGAGTAGTGAAATTTCCGAGGTGACCCTTATAGTTTTGGGTCGGTACACTTTGTACATTGTCAAGTTTGGGTTTAGAATGCTCTGTGGTTAAGAAGTTTTAGTTGAATGATGTATGATGTCTTCACATATTTAATCAGATTTATATTTGTACTAATGAGAAATCATTTAAGCATGATGTTAATCTACTTTTAGATGAAATGTAAATTATTCTTTTTTTCTCATAATCATGATTTAAGATGTAATTGCATATGGTTAAGTGAAGGCTTTCAAGTTTAAAGAAGGTTTATCCCTAAATTTTATGCCGGTCATGTGCTTGAGTTTTAGAGCATGACAACGTTGTTGGATTAGAAGCTGTAACTTGAATTATTGGTTCAGATAAGTATTCTAGTTGCACTTTTGTTCCATTTTCGTTTTTGCCTTTTGCCTCTTTATTTTATGTTTGTGTCAACTTTTGGTTAAAGTAGCATGAGCATATTTTTGTTTCTAATGATTATTCTAAGTTTCGAACTTGTTATTACCAGTTGGTATAATGAGTAGGATGAAAAATGGTACGTATGAATGCGGTTGCTGTACATGATTTGGTTAGGGCTTCATAGGGTTATATATGATTATAACTTAGTAGAGGTTTTTTTTAACTATAATTCAAATGTAGCTCACTTCTGGAAGGTTTTTTGAAAATTTTAGTTTGACAACCAAATAATAGAATTAAACCAGAAATTGATTTACAGATAGAATAAGGATATCAACACTTTCAGGGATCCATGTGGTAGATTACATATTCTATTATTATTGTCATTGTTCTATTGAATTCTTATGTTTCTATGTTATTTAGTTTCTATAATCACCCTACATTTGTAATTAGTGTGAATAAGTGTTCGAACACCTAATTAGTGAAAGAAACATAGGCTCTGTGAGAGAATACAACCTATGAATCATTATACTGCAAAATTAGCCATAGAATCTAATTTTAGGTGGTTTGGCAACTATAGTGGCGTGAAAAAAAAAAAATTTTAGCACTTGTCATGCCCCAAATTCGAGTTAATGACTGGCACGTAGTAGCCTCCATGCCACCACCATAATCCTAAACCACAATAGATATATAACCATAAATTGGAATAAAATACACTTCAACAATTAAGAGGAATGAAGATAATATGTTGAGGACATTTAATTGATCATTCATATAGTATGCACAATATGCTAACAAGACATGTTTCCAAGCCTTCCTCCTCACATCACATATTGTAAACTAGTAAGAGGAACGTTTCAAAACATAGCCAACCAAAATATACAAAAGAATGATCTATATGACCCTTTACATAACCATCCAAGATACAATCATTTCCTAGGTGTTCTATTTAACTAGCTTGATATCTATACCTAAAATAACCCAAAAAGGCTAAGGCACTAACCCCTAGGCAAGTGGGATTGGAGACAAGATAACCTATTACTCATGTGGAGACTCACCAACTAGCTTGGAATGCACAAAAGGTACACACAAGAAGAGGGTGAGTAATCGTACTCAGTGAAGGAAAATAATATAAACAAAATAAACACTTACTGTCACGACCCATTTTCTAGGCACATGACCGGCACAATGATGAATATCCCATCACTGTAAGCCTTTCGATAAATTCTTCCCACAAGTAAAATCGTTAGTCATTATCTCTATATTCTCAAAATATCATTCCTTAATAAATACAAAGAAAATACATCAGATTTTCTTAATTAAAAATAATAGATCCTCAGTACGAAATACATTATCATACTGAAATACAAGCCAAATACCAAACCCCTGACCTAGATGTCCTAGACGGTTACAGAGCAACATACTGTATAACAAAAGAAGGGCCTACCCGACAGCGGGAAGGTCCAACGTGATCTACTCCTCTAGCGGATGTACTTCGGCGGCAACCTGATCTGAACAAAAAGTTTGTACAAACAGTGTGAGCTTTTAAACTCAGTGAGCAAATCGGCCTTGCGTTAATAAAATTCAAATACATCACCAGTCATGCAAGCATATCCGAAGGCTCAAGCTCAACCAATAGACATAGTTAGAAATTACATACAAGAAAAATTCATCCAATTCAACAAACGATACTAGTACTCGTCAATGGCAATATATCCCGGAGAGCGCACACAGGCCGGCTCACCAATTTTGTATTTTTCCGCCATGACGCACAACCTCATCCTCTTAGCTAGGGCGCCTCACGGATTTATCACCAATCCGGGCTATATCCTTACTGAGGGAATTGTTGTCTCCACACTCATTGGTCAAGACACCCTTTAACCCGGGTTTTCCGCCTTGCCGTGAGAGGGGGTACTGTACCGCTCAATCACAATCAATAGTACAACAGTTCATATCATAATCAGAAGCACAATATAATACTCATCCATATAACAGGTATAGTATATAACTATATGATTCAAATTTCATATCATCATGAGATACTTGCTTTGTCTTATCCATACTTCTGGATTAATTATCTCATTATATTCGTCATTCTGAATCCAATTTCTCCCTATGAATCTTGGGAGTGTCCTACGACATACTTTTTATCACCAGTAATGCTAAAACTCTATTAAAACAGGGTCGTTTCACTCACCTGGATTCCGTACGAGTATCACTTCTCTAAATCGTTACGGACAAGAGTACGCAGGTGAATTTCAGTGTTCCGCTACAGAGATTTTCATGAAAGATTACAGAAAGTACGTTAAGATCATTTTCGTACAGATACTGTTCATACGTACGGGTACTATTCATACGGTCACTATTCATACGTACGGTACTATTCATACAGTCACTATTCATACGTACGGATACTATTCATACCGGAAATATAGAATACAATCTGTAAAAGAGTACACCAGGTAAGTTCCCAGGAAAGAGTGGAGGGTCACACTGGACACACTTAAAAACCAGGTCTTTCCTTAGCCAGAACTTTCCTAGACATGTATTCTCCACAGATTATATTCTATTTCGGTAATCAGAGAATCAAAATAACAGCTAACGACAGTTTTTCTGATGTGGAAGATCGGCCAAAGCCGCAACCACAGAGCATACTTAAGAAAATAACTTCTAAAATTTGAAAGACATAGAAAGGGTATAGTATCCTTACCTAAGAAAAAACGGAAAGGCCCAAAATCTCAGAAGCCTAGCGTCGGAGCAAGAGAAACTTAAGGAGGGAAGAAGAGAAGTTGAAGGTGTGAGTTTAGAAGTGAAATGGAAGGGCCTATTTATAGCAAAAGTCAAGGGTACTATTTGACACTATGCGCTAATAAAATATTCAATTTACTATTCATGAAAACGACATTTCTAATAATGCAGTTACTGTGCACCTTACGCGTACGATGGAAAATTTTCGTTTATTTACTATTAGAAACTTTAAAGGGAAAACTATCCTTTCACCTTAAACCTTTAAGTTTCTTTTCAATTCAGTCCTTTCAATTTAGTCCCTGAGGGTATTTTTACACATAAAACGTCATTTTCTCCTACAAACTTCTTTCTAGTTTTCTCTTATAACCAAACCACATCTAGTATTTGACATTTTGATTGTATAAATGAACAGTACCATATACGTAAATAGTAACAGTAGTTTGAAAACACGCATTTATATTTTATTTTTCATGGGTATTACACTTACAAGGTACCTTTTGAGGCATATAACAATCACTAGGTAAATCCCAACCACAACTTTATACCAACAATCATTAAACACAGAAAATGTGCAAATAAAAGGTATAAAGATTCATCATCAAGATAGATAAATAGCTTTGACGGCTTCTCAATAATATTTCATGTTTCATAATTGAGAGGGCCACATAAGCTTCTCATAGTATTATTGCCAATCATAATAGAGAGGGCCACACAAGTTTCTCATCATATTATTGCTAATCATAGTAAAGAGGGCCACACAAGCTTTTCACTATGTCCTTATCATATATTTACAAGAGGGCACCACGACTTTCCATCAAGTGCACATTGATTTAAATCATCGAGAGGGCCATACAGGCTTCTCGTTTATCTTCATCATTCATATTCTAAGAGAGCCACACCAGCTTCCTATAACACCATTGGTTATAGTGCGAGAGAGTTCATGACTCTTTGTACTACCATTAATTCATCCTCCTTGAGAGAAAGGCTTATAGGCTTCTTTCATCATGACATTAGTCATAGTGCGAGAAAACTATAGGGCCCTTTGTACTACGACTAATTTACCCCTTGGTAAAATATGTGCAAGTTAATGGACAAGTCCTATACATGGTATAATTTGTGACATAAATGATTCATGATGAATGAATTTTCATAAGCAAGGAAGCTTTAATAAAAAATGCATAAAACAACACCCACAATTCAATACTAGCATACAATACTAATTTATGAATTCAAACATGATGGCATGACACTGTTGTGCCCCAATTTAGGGACGGGACCAACATGACACATGGATGACTCCATGGCCATAAGCCTAAACTGATGATCCTGAATGCATCCATAGTTCTCATGCAACTACAAGTAACAGAAACTCATGCATTTCATACACAACATAAAGGTCTGTTTACATGATAACCTTCATTATGTTTCTAACCATTCTCATCAACAACTACTAGGGAATAAGAAGAAACATAAGACAAAAGAATGATAATCTCATATTAAATTACAACATAGATATGTTTGCCTACTACAATGCTTTCAAATGACTTAGGAGTCCTATCAACTACAGAACACTTCTAGACTTCCAAAAGAGTGCATAAACAAACACCAACCCATAGTAAAAAGGGTGTTGGGATCCTAAACCTCCGTTATTCCTCAAGCTGGGTGTTCTTCCTTGAGAGCAGGATCTAAAATGGTAAACATGAAAGAGTGAGAACAAAGTCTTAGCAAGCAGTTAACATACTCAATATTAAATAATCTCATGCTCAGATAGTAACTCATAGATGACATAGATAATTCATTAGCTGAAGAACTCAAGTTGTTACTGATGCTTACTCTAGCATATACTATGCTAACTATTCATAATGAATTTTGAGCATGATTAATTACACATGAATCATTCAATATCTAGGCCTCTATGAACGGTTAGCCAAAACGGCTTAAGCTCACTGAGCCTCCTTAACTAGGTCTCTTTGACTCATTGAGCTCAAGGCCTCTATAATGTCAATGGACCTCAAGCTTAAGGCTCACCAAACCCCAAGGGTCTCTATAGGCTAACAGCTACTCTTTACCGACTAAGGTACACCGAACCCTAAAAGTCTCTATGTTCTCCACTAGCTTTTCTTCATACTTCACCCAACAAGCCTAAGGCTTCTATGGGGATTCTTGCGAGTACATGCCACACATGTCATATGAAATAGAATAAATATGTAATTACATCTCTAACCATCAACATAAAAAACTATTCACAATGTAACTAATGTTCACCATAATCCAGCTTCCTCGATTGTATTTCTCTTACAATCCTCAAGAGTTCTCAAGCTTGTCTTGGACACTAGATCATGCTCAAATTATGATTACACTTTCTCAAGATCAAGCTAATTGTACTTGGTAGAAGCACTCTCTCATGTGTTCTAGAGATACTATTTTCCTTACTAGCATGGATGTTTCAAAGAGAAACTAACTTGAGTGAGGTTAACCATTTACCTGGATTCCAAGTTAAACTTTACCAATTCTTAGTGCATTTCATAAGGATTATTAGCTCAAGAAGTCCCGGGTTCAACCCCTAAACATCTGTGCATAAAAGATGGGATTTTAAAAAATAAAGATATGGGTTTAGTGTTTTGTTCTGAGTGTGGCACTACATGGCCACTGTCATTGGCTGCTGCAGCAGCCTTAGCCACCGTTATAGCTGTCAATACGTGATCCTCACTAGTTTGCACCACTGTAGCAGTGACAACCAGTAGCAAATTTTGCAGAAGTGCAAAAAAGGGCCAATGTTGCTTCCAAACTTTCTCAACTTCCACCAAACCTCTTAATATCAATCCAAACAACCTAACAAAACCCTCAATAAACTTCTTGAAAAAGATTGAATGGAAATCTTGAATTTAAAGTAGGAAATTCGCAACTTTTACAACAAGTGGGAGAAAACTAAATGCCCAAGCACATCCTCATACAAAACCACTTAAATCTTCTCAAGAACTCATCAATAAGTGAGAGGGGAAGTTTGGAAACAACTTATGACCACAAACTCACACACATCAATCAAAACTCAGCCACAAAGCCATCTATATCAAAAAATTTCAAGGAAGAACGAAACCCTAACTTCACTCACCTTTCATATGTTGTCTTGGACTGAATGTGAAGCATTGCAACCAAGGAGGTTTCAATGGAGACTTGAGGAATAAGAGGAAATGGGGTTTTAGAGCTAAGAAAGGGAGGGAGTGGTGTGAGAGCTCCTCTTGCGTGAGAAAGGTCGAAGTGTCCGTGTGTGGAGCTAAAGAGTGGTGCTTGGCTTATAATTTGTCCCTTTATTCCATCTTTGCCCTTCCAATCACATGGGGTCTTATAGGCTAAAAACACTTAGAAAAATTTTGAAGGACAAGTTGTCTAAGTACCACTCTACACCACATTAGCACATTCACCCTCCACATTTTTGCTCTTCAAGCCGTCAAGCCCTAAATCCCACCATTTTAGCACCAATTCCTGAAAGAAATATATAATTTCAATTTGGTCCTCATTGTAAGTTCCTACTCCCACAAGTACTCATTGGGATTCCAAGGTAACATGTTCACAAAAACTAGTCCAATACAAACACATGCACACAAGGCACATCATCCAACATTACTCACACAACAATTTCCATTAAATCACAACAGGAGTCATGCATAAATATGTTCATAACATAGATAGCACTAATACAACCACATACATGAAAATAGTGGGCATTATATTCTTCCCCTCTTAGGAAATTTGGTCCCTTGAATTTCCATAACATACTATAGGACTCAAACAATTGGGGGTATCTGACATGCATGACATCTTCTACCTCTCACATAGCCTCCTCATGGGAGTGATTCCATCACAATACTTTGACAGAAGGAATCTCTTTAGAATGAAGCTTCTTGACATGTTGGTCTAGAATTGCTATCGGAATCTCTTCGTAAGCTAGGGTCTTATAAAGATGTACCTCTTAAGGCTAGATTACATGAGATAGGTCGGAAAGCTACTTTCTCAACATATATACATGGAAAACTAGGTGGACTCTCTCTAGGCCTACTAGCAAACTCAACCGATATGCCACACTACCAACCCTCTGCTACCTCTCTTCCCGAACCTCATTGTCCCTCTCATAGGTGACACCTTGAGAAACCTCTTAACATTGAGTACACAAATTCTTATCCATTTCACTTCAGTCCTTCAAACATCACATAAACATTCACATTTTCCCATAGATAAAATTTATGGTTGTTACACTTTTTCATTGTTGCACCAATATGGCCTGCTATGAATAGAATTTGGTATCCTAGAGGCAAACCTCAAATCTCTACCCATGCTAAAACCTCCATAACAGTAAAATATCTCAACACTAAATTTAGTTCCCATAGGGAGAATAAAGTAGCAGCCCACTGACTAACTTCCAAGATGAAGTTTACGTCATCCAGTCAAAGTGGAACTCATACAAGTTACCTTTTGTTCCTACTACCTAACTATTCCTTAATCTCCACGCTCTGTCTATTAAACCTTGCATATGGCCAACTATCGTTTATCATTCAAAGTTTGTGTATCTCTAAGATCCTACTTTTTTTTTTTTTCGAAATCATCTTCAGGTTTTAAAAGCAGCACTTCATTGCATTTTGGAATGCAGAGATATCACTATATATGGCAGCAATCACTCTTTTTTTTTTTTTGGGTGTGTGTTTTGTTTATTGTTTTTTTGTTTTGTGTTTTTATATATAATTTTTAAAGATCATTTTCTCGGAAATTTTTTGAATAATATATTTGGGAAAATCTCTTGCATATTATGAGGACACAAAAATTGACAAATTCGTTGCTATTTATGTAATTCCCCAAAATTTTTCTTTTTAACATTTATGAGATTTTTCGGTATTTTGAAATTCCTTATATTTCTTGAAATTCACAAAATTGTCATTTTCCATTTTCCAAAATTGAAAGAAGTTTTTCAGTTTTCTCTTCAAAATTTGTGATAGTACAAAATATGATGTCTATACATATCTATATGTATATTAGCAAAAATAAAATGAAAAAACAAAAGTATGTTGGATGCATAGTTTAGATTTGAAAAAGTTTTATTTTATTTTAGACCTATAGTTAGCAAAAAGAGAAGAGTTCTATCAACAATAAAATTGTTATATAAAAATAAAAAAAATTAATTGTCCAATAATAAATATTAAAATTTAAATAAAAATTAATACTATTAAATAAGTCAACTCGTTACTAGTCGACAGATATATAGGGTGGGTAAGCTAATGAACTGATTTGAAATGTTCATATTTCCCTTGTTATGGGACATGAGCCACTTTTTATTTTTTTTAAAAAATTACATTTCTTAAATTATTGTCAAATTTTTTGGTAAAAATATTTCAATTTTTTTTAAAATAATTAATACTGGTAGAATATTGTCTTTTTAGTTTTTTTTTTCAAACTATCAATAACTTTAATTTTTATAATAGTTTTTAAAATTAAGTATATTATATGTAAATTTAAATTTTATATATTCATTTGAAAATTACAATTTTTATAAATAAATTTACTATATTTATTAAATATAATATTATAAATATAAAATTGAAAAAAGTATTATATTCAAAATAAATTAAAATTTGCAATTAAAAAAAAGGGGTTAGAAGTGGCCATGGTCTGTTTTGTCCATAGGCTAAATGGATTATTCTGTTTAGATTTTTTTTTTAAATGGATAAAAATTTGGTGCTTAAACGCACTTATTTAAAAGTTAAATAAGTCAATTCAAAGATCACAAGCTAATTTGACATTTTTAATAAAATTAACCATCCCATGGACGGAGCAATTTTTTGTTTATAAATATTTTTAAAAAGTACTTTATAAACATAAAATAATTTAAAATTTTTTTAAAAAAATTTGAGAATCCAGATTATACAATATTTTTTTAACATTAATTTAAAATATAAAACAGAGAAATTAATATATTTCATCTAAGACCTGATATAATTTTGGTTGGACTCTACAAAACTGCTCGAGTAATTTCCGCTTCATATCTGTTCAGTAGTTACCAAAAATTTCGTGCGAGGAAGAGAAGAGGGAAAGGAGTGAAAATGCGCTCCCACCTGGTCTCAGCGAATTGCTGCTTACTTCGACAAGCTCTTCCAGTTTTGTTTCAACCATACAACTCCATTCTACTTCTTCCTCGAACAACTGCTCCTACGCTTCTCAAAAAATCCTTCACTGCGCCAAGGAGTCCACACTTTCTCTTTCAGAACACCTTCTCCTCGCGTTTTGCTCGCAATCTTTGTGCACGTGCCACCGATGTCAACGACGCTGGCTCTATCGATTTGCCTCTCATGCAGTCCATGGAGAAGAAGGTTTTATTTATATATATTTTTTCAGTATCTATTTTCTTTTTTCTTTTTTTTTGTTTTTTTGGCCATCATCAAATTCTTATTGACAAATTTCTAGCTCAATACTTTACTTGCTGTTTTTACATGGCACTAATCTTCACTGCTCTAGTTCCCTAGTTATAGGAATATGAAATGGATGGCAGCAGGATAGTGAAACAGGAAGGGAGGGAGAAAGTGAACTTTGTGGGATTTTGATTCCATATTGTCTAAGGAGTTGGTTACAGAAGGGGAGCCGGATAATAGAGCCCTCAATCCATTAACAGAGACCAGTGGTCATTATTCTTCGTGTTATTTGGTTTGTTAGTTCTCTTCTTTGTAATAAGAAATAGCTATCTCAATTGGCAGTGAAGATTTTTTGGTGTTTTGGTACATACAGAGAGATTTGGGAGCGAAGGAGAGAAATCTAAAGAGAGAGATGAGAGAAATGAATTTTTTTCTTCTGATTGTTTATGCTTCCACATGACCCCTATAGATTTGTTATAAGCTTCAGATCTGGCTAACTCGCACCGATTAAACATGCTCACATGCTTACATGCTCACAGCTCAGCACTAACTGACAAACTAACTTTTAAATGAATAACTAACTGCCCTATTTTTTTATTGTACTGTATCAACTACCCCTACCATATCTCCCAAGTTGCTTCTTTTCTAAGTAAATCTTGCCACTTGGTTGGGACTTAAGTAATGGCTCTATTTCTTTTCTTCACAAACCTCCTTTTTAGTATAACTTCAGGTATGAAGTCTTGGGTTGGTGAGGGGTCAGGCCTCCTGTCTGGAGGATGTAGAGCTGTTATTTCAGCAGGGTTAGGGCATTTTTTATCAATGAAACATGAAAGATTGGGTATATCATAGCTTTAGGTGGTAATTTAAGTGCATATGCTACTATTCTAACCTTGTTTTCTATTTGATATGGGCCAAAGTATCTTGGTGCTAATTTCTGGTTGGATCTTTGTGGTATAGTTGACTGTCTAAAGGGCTATAGCCTGTAGCTTCAAATAAACCTAGTCATCTACCTCGAATGTCCTTTCACTCCTGTTTTTATCAGCATTCTGCTTCATTCTGTTCATAGCCCTTGCTAGGTGATATTTTAAAGTTGTAAGTATCTGTTCTCTTGCATTGAAACTTTTGTCTACAGCTTCTATATTGGATTCTTCTGGTATGTATGGAAGGTGTAAGGGTGGTGGCTGCCCATGCACTATTTCATAGGGAGTTGTTTGAGTGGAAGAATGGTAAGTGGTGTTATACCATCCCCTTCTGCCATAGGTAGCCAGAGAGGCCATTCCTTAGGATTGTCAATTTCCATGCACCTTAGGTATGTCTCCAAACACCTGTTAGGCACTTCTGTTTGGCCATCAGACTGTGGGTAATATGCATATGACAAGCTTTGTTGGATTCCAAGTTTAGCAAGGAATTCTTTCCAGATGGTGCTTGCAAAAATTGGGTCCCTGTCACTTGCAATGTTTGTGGGTGCCCCATGTAATTTGTATATGTTATCAGTGCATCTCTCAGCTTCTGTAGATGCTGTATAAGCATGTGTCAACGGTATGAAGTGAGAATATTTGCTCAATCTGTCCACAGTCACCCATGCTGTATCCTAACCTTTTGAATTAGGCAAACCCCCTGGGAAATCCATGGAGATGATGTGCCATAAACCCCTAGGAATAGGTAATAGCTGCATGGGCCATGGTAGGCAGCATTGTATACCTGCACCTTGCATGATAGGAACCTTATTAAGTTAAATAGTATATTTCTCTTTTTAGGTTAAAGGGTAAGTAAGTAATTTCTATATGGGTGAGTTTATTATAAATAAAGGAGAGGGAGACTGAGTGGTTAGCAAGGAGGAATATTTTGTCAGGGTGCATTAGAGAGCATTTGCTTTGTAGTGTGGGGGGCAGAACACCTTTATCAAGGTATTTTGTAGGAGCTCAAGCTCTGGGGAGGGATTATATCTTGTAATCCTTCATTTTCCGTTAATATTACAGTGGTATTACATAGTAAAAAAAAATTACAATCAATTTTAGTCACCCTATTCCTAATCTTTCCAACAATTGTCTAGTGCCAGAAGAGGTTTGGATCCTTTTTGAAATCCAAGATGACGCATATATACAGATTCATAGCGCTCCTCCGACCATAGTAGTAATGGTAGGCATCCGTGTTAATAAACCTTGGGCCTTATACAAAAACAAAAAACTTTTTGCCCAGTTGAGGATAGGTTTTAGAGGCATGGGTCGGATTACCCGTTTTCAAACCCACTTCCCTGTCCTTATTGTCGAACGCGTCTTCCTCTTCTTCGCTGCTAAGCACTCTTTATTCTGCCTCAAGGTCTGCCATCATCCTTTCATTGCTTCCTCTTCAAAACGCTAACCAGTCGAGATTGGTGACGTAAACAGCTTTGAGGAGGCCATTGGAATCAGATTCGATCAGAAGCTATGAGATTGCGAAACCCAAACTGCAAAACTCTTCGATAGGACCTCCATCTTTATTTGTCTAAGGCCGTCATCTTCTGTTCCGTTGTCGCCAGTGGTGGGCCACTGGTGTTGCTCTCTTGCGTCGAATCACTGTTCTTGCCTTCATGAGGATGGGTTCACACTGATACTCCGAGAAGACTCCGTGATAGACGCCTTTCCTTTGCCGCCAATGTCTCCTTTGTCTTCTCCATACTACTCAACTTCTACTCTTTTCCCTCCTAATCTATTACTCTCCTTCAATAGAGATTGTTGCAACCCTTCCAGCGTATGCTGGAAATTCTCCGTCATGATTTTTTGCATTTCTTGTTGCGATTTTTGCATCTCAAAAAGAGCTGTCCAAAGTTCATTCATGGACCCTTCCAATCTATCTACATGCGGAACCATAGCTTCCATGGTGGTTATTTGTGCTTCCATGGCATTCCCTTTATCAGTTGATCTCCAGTGGCATTATTCGACAAGTCGGACCAATTGATAAAACCCAGAAAAATTACTATGTAATAACACTATAATATTAAAGGAAAATGAAGGATTAAAAGATATAACCCCTCCCCATAGCCTGAGCTCCTACAGAATACCTTGCTAAAGGTGTTTTGCCCCCCACACTATAGATCAAATGCTCTCTAATGCACTCTAACAAAATATTCCTCCTTGCTAACCACTTAACCTCCTTCTCCTTTATTTATAATAAACTCACCCCTCTAGAAATTACTTACTTACCCTTTAACCTAATAAGAGAAATATACTATTTAACATAATAAGGTTCCTATCATTGCACAAATGTAACATGCTTCAATAAAGTTCTTGATGTCCTCCTTCAATCCTTTCCAATAGAAAATTGTTAGGAATATGGGCGGCTTTAATGTAAGGACAGGTTATTCCTTTTGGGATATTTTGTAGGAGCGTTAGCCTCGGGACAGGTTTTTCTAACCTGGTTATCTTGTTCATATTGGAATAATACTAATATTGCATTTGAGTTTCATAAAAAATGGCTTTGATTCTGGGGTAAGTGGGATTGATACCTGAGTCTTCCCTTGTGCAGAAAAGGGAAGCCTATTTAGGATGGTTGTCCTTGTCTCAAGATTACTGCCAATGACCATTTTTCCTTTTCTCTTGAGGACTTGTTCATTCCAAGTAAAATGCTTATAAGACATAGGGTTGGTTTTCAAATATGAAACGATAGCTTTTAGGCGAGGGTTTGCTGTCCACTGCTTCTTAATTTGTTGCCAAAGGTGAGTAGGAATGCTAGAAAGGCTTATTTGCAAAAGCATACTGTGTCCACCCTGGACAAGGCATCTGCTGCTACATTTTCTTTACCTTTCTTGTATATTAATTCGTTAGAGTACCCCATAAGCATTGCAAGCCAGTATCATTGAAATGGTGTCGATAGTTTTTGCTCTATCTGCGAAATTTTTATGAAAAGGAAATTCTTCTCTCTTGTTCAAAAAGAAGGTAAAACCAATTATTTATACAAAAGAATCCTAACTAAACTAGGAGGAAAAAGTAAGAAGGAGAATCCCTCTTAAACAAGGAATCCACACTAAACTAGGAAAGCAAATAAAATAACCTATATGAAATCCTAATCTATTAAGAATAAATAATTTTAAATATATCCTAATCTATTAAATTAAGAATAAATAATTTAAATGTAAGGATTGACTCCTTTCAACACTCCCCCTCAATCTAGGTGGTGTGTTATACAGTCCTAGCTTGGAGTGAACTTGTCTATGTCGAGGAGGACTTTTCTTTGAGCAAGTAGAAACCAGGTTCGATACTTGGGGTCTGTTGCTTCAAGAACAGGAACCCCACCAGTGAGACATTCATTCATTCCTCTGCTAGAAACATACATGAGGACGGATTGCGACCACTAAAGGCAGTTGTGACCATTGAGTTTGTGGCTGGTGATAAGGAGAGGTGAATTGTCAATGATATTGATTGAGGAATTATTGATTGAGGAATTCTGCTCGGTATTGACTTTCGAGGACATGGATTCGGTATTCATAATGATGATAAGAAGCCAAACTGAGAAGATAAGGATTGGGCTGGACTTTATGGTGGTCGGCAACTAGATCTGTCCAAGCGAGTACCGTATTGGCGGCGTCACACGTTCTCATAGTCCGGCGTGTGAGAAGATGCAGCATAGGAACAGGTGGCGCGTGCGGTAGTCGGAAAAGCTTCGATTGACGGGGATGGGTTGGCGATGACCTCTTAAGGTGAACTTGAGGGTGGTTCAGCCAAAAACAATGGTTGTGCAAGGGTGGAAGAAGCTACACTCTTATTCCAGTGAGAGGGACAACGGTACTGAGATGAACCGTAAATAGATTGGGTTACAATTGAAGCTGTGGAGAGGTGAAACACCACTTATGGTGATTTTGGAGGCACAATTGAGTGAGAGAGAGATAGGGAGATAGCTAGGTTAGGAACCAAGCTCTGATACCATGTGAAATTTTTTTGAAAAGAAAATTCTTTTCTCTTATTCAGAATGAAGCTAAAACCAATTATTTATACAAAAGAATTCTAACTAAACTAGGAGGAAAAAGTAAGAAGGAGAACCCCTCTTAGACAAAGAATCCACACTAAACTAGGAAAGCAAATAAATAACCTATAAGAAATCCTAATCTATCCTAATCTATTAAGAATAAATAATTTTAAATATATCCTAATCTATTAAATTAAGAATAAATAATTTAAATATAAGGATTGACTCCTTTCAACACCATCAAATATTTTATGCTTTGTTGGTCTCTTTTGATAGGAAAGTGTCTTCCCATCAGGCACTGCTGCCACTTATCTACTGCCCCCACCACAGCAAGTAGCTCTCTCTCATAGATTGACATAGTTTGTTGTTTAGGTGACAAAGCCCTACTAAAGTAGGCTGGGGGATGACCTTTGTTCATTAGTACAACACCCAACTCCCTTGAGAGGCATCTCTTTCAATGACGTAATCTGAAGTCACTCATGGCAAGTACAAGTGTGGTCATGAGTGCTTTTTTGAGTTTCTCAAAATCAGTAGTAGCTGAATCAGTCTAGGAGAAATGTTTCTGCTTCAGTAGATCATTTAAGAGCATAGTTAAAATCCCATAATCTTTGATGAATTGCTTGTAGTATCTTGTTAGGCCTAAGAAACCCCTTAATTCCTTAATCGATTTTGTGAAGTCCAATTCTGCACAGCCTTTATGTTTTCTAGGTTGGTGGCTACTCCAGCAGTTGAAATAAAGTAACCAAAATATTCTACTTTGGTTTGTGCAAATGCACATTTGGATTGTTTAGCATAAAAGGAATTTTGTCCTAGGACTTCAAAAACCTTCTTGAGATGTTCTATATGCTCATCGATAGTCAAACTATAAATTAGGATATAACCAAAGAATACTAAAATGAACTTCCTTAAGTATTCTTTGAAGATGAAATTCATAATCCCTCAAAAAATGGCAGGTGCATTGGTAAGCCTAAAGGGCATGACTAAGTACTAAAATGCCCAAAGTGAATTTTGAAAGCAGTTTGTTTTTGGATTATCTTTAGGATCCATTCTAATTTGATGATGCCTTTAAGGGCAATCTTGGAGAACACCTTGGAACCCCCTAGCTCATCCATTAACTCTTCTACCAAGGGAATGAGGAACTTATCCTTAATGGTGTTTTTGTAAAGTTCTCTATAGTCCACACGCAAGCTCCAAGACCCATCTTTCTTCTTAACTAGATAGGAAAAGCAAATATATTGAATTATGCGAGCACCAAGCATTTCTTGAATTATTTTCTCTATCACATCTTTTTTGTAAGCAGGGATATGATAGAGCCCAGTACACCAAATCACTGAATAATATGCTTTATTATTGAAAAAGAAACAAATACCTCTTCTAGTGGGAAAGAAATATGATTACAGCAACACCAAACAGAAATGAAATAACACTCAACTAAGCACACAATAAGGATATTGTTAGACATTCGAGAGGTCTAACTCTCTCCACCCAAAACTACTCTCATGATTTTCCTCCTTTCCTCTTCCTCCTAGCTACTTTACCTCATTCCCACGACCTGCCAGCTCATCATAGTTAGTTACTACTTTCTCTCTCCTCCCCTGATACTGCCTCGGCCCTTTTCTCCTTAGGCCCATTCTTCCTCCTTTGGTAATGTTTAAGTATCACAGGCCCAACAGGATAACAGCAGGGTTTTAAATTAATTGGGTTGCTTCCTTCCTACCTATGTTTTATAGCTGGTCCCAAGCCCGGGTAAAGGAAGGGGATTGTGCTAGGCCCTCGACAGTCAACGTAAAATTTTGTCGAAACTCTCATGAACATGAATCAATGACAATATTATGCTAATGCTAGGATGTTGCCCGGAAGCAATGCACTGTATGGCTCGAGTACAGTGTCAAGTGAGCAAGAGCCGCTGCATCGACGCCCGGATATAGTGTTAAATGAGCAAGAGTCCACTAATGCTAGGTCGTTGCCCAGAAACAACGCGCTATATGGCTCGAGTACAGTGTCAAATGAGCTAGAGCCACTGCATCGTCATTCGAATGTAGTGTTACATGAGCATGTTCTTGGACGGATGAGGGTAAAGAAGTTAGTCCAGGAGAGCAAGATTAGGATTGGTATGTGGAATATTGGGACCATGACAGGAAATCCATGGAGGTTGTGGACACTATGAAGCGGAGGAAAATTAACATCTTGTGTCTTGAAGAGACTAAATGGGTTGGAGAAAAGGCTAAGAAGTTTGACTGTTCAGATTTTAAGTTTTGGTACACAAGGAAAGAAAGGACAAAGAATGGGGTAGGCATTATGGTTGACAAGGAATGGACGCCGAATGTAGTCAAGGTAAAAAGGATTTGAGATAGGATTCTATCTTTAAGAATGATTGCTGTTAGAGATACTATTCATATCATAAGTGTCTATGCACCCCAAGTAGGGATGGATACACATCTTAAGGAAAAGTTTTGGGAAGATTTGGAGGGGTTGGTCAGAGGCATACCTTTAGAAGAGAAGATCTTCATTGCGGGGGGATATTATAAGAGGGTTCATTGGTTTTGGGGAGTTTAATGAGGAAGGACAGTGTATACTTGAATTCTCGATGGCTTATAATTTCAAGATTGTCAACATATGCTTTAAGAAGCGAGAGGAACATTTAATCACTTAATAAGAGTGGGGCCTCAAGGTCACAAATTGACTTCTTTTTGGTAAGGAATCTAGATAGAAAAATATGTCAAAATTGTTAAGTTATTCTTGGGGAACCTATGGCAACTCAACATGGGGTTTTGGTTGTTGACGTGCTTATTAAGGGTTGGAAACAAAAATATTGACATGCGATGAACCATAGGATCAAGTGCTAGCAGCTAAAGGAAGAGAAACAACAAACTTTCAAAAGGAAACTGTTGGATGAAGGGTCTTGGGAGTTACAAGAATATGCTAACATCATGTGGGATGAGATGGCCAAGAGAGTTAGAAAGGTGGCTAAAGCACTTTTAGGAGAATCAAAAGGTTTTGGACAAAGAGACAAGGAATCTTGGTGGTGGAATAAGAGCATTCAAGAAAAAATCAAACATAAAATAGATTGTTTTAAAGCTATACATTTGTACAATAACACTGAAAATTGAGAAAAGTATCGGAAGGCTAATAAGGAGACTAAAAAAGCAATAGGTGAAGCAAGAGCTAGAGCGTTTGAAGAGTTTTACAAGAAATTAGGAACGAAAAATGTGGAATAAAAGATTTACAAGATTGCAAAGAATAGAGAAAGGAAATCTAGAGATTTGCATCAAGTAAGATGTGCTAAGGATGATGAAGGAAAAGTTTTGGTTACCGATGGAGATATCAAAAACAGATGGCAGAATTACTTTCACAAGCTCTTTAATGACGGAGCAGACTCAACTATTGATATGGAGGATTTAACAATCCTGGAGAGTTAACAAAATTTGGCATATTATCGCAGGATTAAAGTTGACGAGGTCAAGAAAGCTCTTAGAAGAATGGATAATGGTAAAGTCGTTGGTCCTGATGGCATTCCTATTGAAGTTTGGAAGTGTTTAGGGGAGACTAAACTTTTTAATGAGATTCCTGATTAGATAATCCTTGACTAAACTTAACTTGCAAGCTATAGAGGCAAATGTGTCCTTGTATCTGTCACTCTCTATTGTTGTCATAATTGCATCAACTTTCGTATAGGTCCTCATGGATGGGTCCAGTTATTGCCTTAATTGTGTTTGAGTATAGTTTCCACTAGATATGCTTTGTTTGAGATTTCTCGAAGGCTTGGTGTGAAGGTATTTTCATTTGACACCAAGCTCACAAGAGCCACCTTGCATTTGTCCAACATTGAATCTATGGCTAGAAGAAGGTCTCACACTTGAGCAGTTGGACTATGTAAGAGAACACTAAGAATATTGAGAACAAAAAAAAAGAACACTTTTTGATGTCTATTCCATTGATCTCCACAAGTATATATACACATTACATAGACTCAGAAGGAAATAAAATAAAATTCCTAAGATTATGCTGTCTGACAAATCCCTAAGAATTAGCCTACGGATTAGCACTGTGATTACATCATAAATAGAGGATAAGTCAACTATACAATAACTAAACAATCTCTATCATTAACATTCCCCATCAAGCTAGAGCATAAATATTAATTATGCCCAGCTTGTTATATAAATAATCAATTTGAGTTCCATTCAGGGCCTTTTTGAATAGGTCGGCGAGTTGCTCTCCAATTTTCACATGTCCGGTAACAATAAAATTTTCCTCAATCCTTTCACAAACAAAATGACAGTCAATCTCAATATGTTTAGTCCTCTCATGATAAATTGGATTTGAAGCAATATGGCAAGCAACTTGATTATCGCACCACAATTTTGTTGGCATTGAATGCCTCAACCCAATCTCATTTAATAAGTGATATATTCATATGATCTCACATGTGAATTGTGCCATAGCTCTGTACTCAAATTTCGCATTCGATCAAGATTCAACATTTTTTTCTTACATTTTCATGATACTAAGTTGCCTCGAACAAATATACAATATCCAGTAGTAGATCTCGTGTCAATCTTGCTTCCAGCCCAATCCGCATCTGCAAAACACTCAATGCTAGTATCCCATTATTACTATACAAGATACTAAGTCCAGGAGCTCCTTTCAAATAACATAGGATCTATTCTAGAGCTGCCCAATGTTTGACTGTAGGTGCAAACATAAATTGACTAACAAAACTTACTGCAAAAGCAATGTCAGGATGACTTACAATAAGATAGTTCAATTTCCCAACTAACCTGTATCTCTTTGGATCATCAAAGGGTCCCCATCATCTTTTGTAAGATGTGTGTTTGGAACCATTGGGAAACTACAAGGCTTGGCTGCTAACTTTCCAGTTTCTGTAAGCATGTCTAGAACATACTTTCTTTGAGACAAAAATATTCCCTTCTTACTTGTTACTTCCACTCCCAAGAAATATTTTAGCTAGCCCAAGTCTTTCATGTGAAACTTAGTATGCAAGAATGCTTTGAGAGATGAGATCTTTGCATGATCATTCTATGTGATGATAATATCATCAACATATACCACAAGGATGATAATGCCGGCTACTGATTGTTTTACTCTTCTTTAATCCAAATTCTTGAACCACCATACTAAACTTACCAAACCAAGCATGGGGACTTTGCTTCAATCCATACAAAGATTTCTTTAAATGATAGACTTTCCCACTCCCCTTGAGCAACAAAACCAAGTGGTTGCTCCATATACACTTCTTCTAGGAGATCACCATGTAGGAAGTCATTCTTGATCTCTAACTGATACATAGGCCAATATTGAGAGGCCGCTACAGAAATGAAGAGTCGGATTTAGGTGAGTTTGGCCACAGGTGAGAAAGTATTAGAATAATTTGCTCCATACGTTTGTGCATATCCTTAGCCACTAAACTGGCTGAGTCGAGCTATCGAGCCATATGTATTTGCAAAGACCCATTTGCATCTCACAGTTTTCTTTCCTTTGGGTAATTCCACTAGGTCCCACGTATGATTATCATAGAGGGCCTTTATCTCCTCAAGCATAGCGGCATGCCAACCCAAATGAGCTAGGGCTTCTTTAACAGTTTTAGGAATTGAAACAGAGGTTAAAGAAGCAATAAATGAGCTAGATGCAAGAGATAAATGATCATATGAAACAAACTTAGCAATGGGATAAGTAGTTTTAGGAGGGTACACTGATGTTTACCTTTACGAAGGACAATCGGTATGTCATAGTCACTTGGTGGAGGATCTGATAGCAAAAAAGTTGGTACAGGACATGTATCACTAGTTGCTTGTTTGTCACTTGGTTGAGCATCCAATAATGAAGAAGCCGATGTATCATTGGTTGCTTGTCTTTTGGATTAAACTTGAATAATGGGTGGCCTTACAGTGGGTGGAACCAACTCTAGTTGTTCGGCAGAGATATTAGGAGATTTGGATTTATAGATCAGCCATTCCTCGTTGTTCTCTCCCTGACTTGGGGATGGGAAAGGTGAGAAGAAAAATGGTGTTTTCTCTGAGAAGACCACATCAGTTGAGACCAAGTATCTATTCAAATATGGAGAGTAACATCAGTAACCCTTCTGAAGTCAAGAATATCCCAAAATTACTCATTTCAAGGCTTTTGGGTAAAGTTTAGTAATATGAGGCCTCACATCACGAACATAGCATGTGCTACCAAATACCTGTAGTTCTACTAAAAACAATGGTTTGTTGGGAAAAAGAATACTGTAGGGAATTTCACCACCAAGAACCGTGGATGGCATGCGATAGATCAGAAAGCTAGTTGTGGAAATAGCATTATCCTAGAATTTCTTAGGGACCTTCATTTGGAACATCAAGGCACAAGCAGTCTCAAGAATGTGCTTGTTTTTCCTCTCAGCTACCCCGTTTTTAAAGGGTATATCCACACAAGAAGTCTGATGAAGGATCTCTTGCTGGATCAAGTAATTTTGAAATGATTCTAACATGTATTCTTTAGCATTGTCACTTTTCAATACACGTATAGAACCATTGAGTTGGGTCTTAATCTCAGCACAGAAGGTAGAGAAATGTGAAAACACTTCAGATTGATTTTTCATAAAGTAAATCCTTGTCATTCGAAAAAAAATCATCCACAAAAGTAACAAAATACCTGGACCCAGTTTTAGACATAGCAGGTCAAGTATCTGAATGGACTAGTTCAAAGGCTGATTCGGCCCATTTATTAATTTTGGGACTTAATGTACTACGATGA
Source organism: Biancaea sappan (assembly GCA_037074585.1). Taxonomy (NCBI): domain Eukaryota; kingdom Viridiplantae; phylum Streptophyta; class Magnoliopsida; order Fabales; family Fabaceae; genus Biancaea; species Biancaea sappan. The sequence goes on along the minus strand of CM073501.1, from coordinate 44,878,437 downwards.
TGTTTTGCAAAATGATAGGATTCACACTTCTTCAAGGCAGATAGGGAAGGATGTCCCAACCAACAATGTGCATCGAATAGAGGTGACACTAGCTCAAGCAACTGACCAAGGCTCCCATGCATCAAGGATGTAGAAATCATTAGATACATGTCCTTTACCAATAATCTACTTTGTCACAAGATCTTGAAAAATACAATGATCAGGTAAAAAGGAGACAACAGTTTAGGTCTTTGGTGAGTATACTCACAAAAATCAAATTAAAAGAAAGACTGGATAAACTTAGAACATATGACAAGGTAATAGAAGGAGTGGGTTTAGTGGTCTTTAAACCTTCAACGTTATAAGTAGACCCATCTGTTATGGTAACAGGAGATGGAGATTTATGTGGCTTGAAACTTGAGAATGTGTTGGAATTACATGTTGGCACAAGAATCAATGACCCATTTGTTATAAGAGGTAATAAGGCATGTTTTACCTTGCTCAATTATTTTTGACAATGCGGGAAATAAATGAGCCTTAGTGTTTGACATCTTCAGGACTAAGCTGCTGACAAAGGAGAGAATGCAGCATAGAGATGTGAACTAATAAGAAGGATGAGACCCAATTTCCAAACGAACTCGAATCACCAATCTGACATTAGGAATGGGCTAGAAATGAGGAGACGACATAGGAGAAACAAAGCCGAGCCAAAGCATTACACGCGCCCTCACGCGCCGGTGCGTGAGAAACAAGTCGAATCTTTAGATGGCGCGTGAGCCTCACTCACACAGCGAACCACTGCCAGTCTTTGAGGATGGGTCGATCTCGAGGTGCCACTCCTCCCTGGACTAGCAGCGAGAGACATAGGTCACTTCCCAAGTGACCTAACGTAAGCCATGCATTCACCCAATGCCCAAGGATCAAAACTAAGCCAAGATAGGCTTTGATACCATGTAAGAGAACACTAAGAATACTGAGAACAAAAAGAAAGAACACTTTTTGATGTCTATGCCATTGATCTCCACAGGTATATATACACATAGACTCAAAGAAGGAAATAAAATAGAATCCTTAAGATTATGCTATCAAATAAATCCCTAAGAATTAGCCTACGGATTAGCACTATGATTATGTCATAAATAGAGAATAAGTCAACTATACAATAACTATACAATCTCTATCATTAACAGACTAACACAACTTCTTGATGGCATTTTGGAAAATCGATCTTAGTGAATCGAGTAGGTACATGGTAGTTTGAACAATTATTCTTTGGGCTTTGCACCGAGCTTGATTGTGCACTACCTATGTTGCTTCCTGAGTTCATGAGTTCTGTAATTACAATGACACGTTCTGATCAGATCCTTTATTCTCATCGTTGACAAATTCATTAGACATTGCAAACGCTCCTCCACTTCATGGATATTCGCCTAATTTCTGGTTATTTGAGTGATGGCTGATGATGACAAGGTTTGATACCAATTGGTATGTGCAGGGAGAATAGAGAGAAAGAGAAATCTAGAGAGAGACAATAGAAATTAATTTCTTCTTCTGATTACTTACGCTTCCACATTACTCTTCTAGATCTGTTATAGGCTCCAAATCTAACTCACATTAATCACACATGCTGACAGCTCACTACTAATTCAGAAACTAACTTTTAAATGAATGACTAACCTCCCTATTTTATTTATTGCACTATCATGTTTCAGTATGGAGGTTTCTTCCTAGCTCGAATAAGAAGGAAGGTTATCTTTCTTTGCATTAATTATCCTTTTGTTTCCTTCATACTTTTGTCTTGTAATTCCTCCTTGATATGGCATTCCGTAAAAGGGATGGGATGCTAATCATGGGGTTGTTGCTACACATGCAAGTCCCTGGAAATTTATCTTATATCTTTCTTTCTCTCTGATGTTTTCTTTCTGCATTGGAGATGGTTCTTGTGTTCCTTTTTTGGAGGATCTTTGGATTGATAATGCTTTTTTTTTTTTTTCCTTTGAATGTTTTCCCTGTCTATATCAGTTAACTTATTTGAATAATGCTCCTAAATGACATGCTTGTGGATGATCTTGCATTGATGCTGAGTGTTTTGGTTCTGTTCTGCATCTCTTCTTTACCTAACAAGAGGTTGTAGAAGTTATATTAGTCAGGCTCCAAAGCATGTGCTTCTATCTTTTGCTTTTTGATCCATAGCAAACATTCTTCCGTTCCTCTCAATAAGTCTTTTTGAAAAATTAATGTTCCTTCAAAGGTCATACGAATGATCTACTTTAAAGTAGGCAGCTTAATAAAGCCTTATTCTCTAATGTTCGTGTTATGTGCTTTAGAAACTGGATACTAATAACCATCTTCTTCTGCATTGTGAAGTGGCATGAACAACATAGAACAGATTATTTGGCTTCTCTAAAGAGAGTTGGGTGTGCCGGGCTGACCTTGGAGCTTTCATTTCATTAATTTTAGGGTTTTGGAAGGAGAAAGGACAATAAGGCTTTGTGGAAAGCTGGAATGCTTGCAGTGTTGTGGTGTCTTTGGATTAAAAGGAATGTTAGGGTTTTCAAGCACCAGTTTCTTCCACCTCACTCTTAGGATAGGATTTTTTTTTTTTTGTTGCTTCCCTTTGGGTTTCTACCAATGGTTATTTTGAGGAGGCATCCCTCTTGGATCTGCAAAGGGATTGGAAGGCTATGTTACATTAGGTTCAATGACAGGTTTTGTGGATTGTGTTCTTTTGTGCTTTTGGTTTTTAGGAGGATCTCTTGTCCTCGCCTTCCCCATGTATTTTCTTTCCCTGTTATAATCTCTTCTCATCAATAAATTCTTTCTTTTTCTATATATCTTAAAAAAAAAAAGTTTGTAAGAGAGCGACAAGTTAATTCAACTGTTCTATCATTTCATTAAGCAGAATGCTTCTATTAATTATTTGTTTCAATTGGCAACCTGATTAAACAGATTAAGGATCATCTCAATGCAGAATCAGTCTCTGTAAAAGATGCATATGGTGATGGTCGACATGTTAGGTGAGCATTTTTGTTTTAGTTTACTATTTAAATGAACGAATTTATTTCTATTGCCTTAAGATTCATTATTTTTTGTTTCTTTTAAAGTTTTGGGCTAATAGAACTTTTTATTAGATAGTTAGTAAACAATAATATCTTCATAGGTGGTTTACAAGAGGCCACTAGAACTAAAAGAAGAAAATGGAAAATAGTGAATTACTTATCCCCTGTAAAGAGTTTTATGGACTTTTGCATGCTATCACTAGCAGATATATATTTTCTTTAGCTAACCTGAGTTGCTGCCCTTGCTCTGGCTTCCCTACTGAAGTGGCTGGCATGTTCCAAAGGCTTAGACTATGATACTAAAATTGTGCAACAACTTTGGGAATCTGATCTTTGATTATCTAACATAGAACATGATATTCTAGTTTTAATGGAATTTAGCCTTGGTGTAAGTCACAGTTCAATAATATTTTAGGTTGATTCATTGTTGTATAATTTTGTTGTTTTTGCTGTTACAGTGATAGGTACCAGGGGGTTGGGGTTAAAAAGGGAATTTCAGGAGGTCAGGTGGTTAGAGTAAAAGACAAATAAAAAGGGCTGATGTGGCAAGGGAAGTTTAGTATATATAGGATAGGGGGCTGGTAGTGGGAGACACGAAGAATCTTATTATTGTGAGTGGTGTATAGGAGCATTCTTGATCTGGTAGAGGAGCTTTAAGCTCTGGTAGGAGGCTTAGGTTGCTGATTATATTTTCTGCATATTATTAATATAAATTTCAGTTCCCCTTTGATTAAATTCTGGTTCCTAACATACAGCGTTATGTATTTTTGGTTCATTAGGCACTACTTATGATATAGTCAAATTTAAAGTGTCAAATGGTTATTGGTTGATTGAAATTGATGTTTTCTTTAAATCCAATAACTATTAGGAACACAGTCCAAGTGCTGTCATCATCAGATATAAATCACTTGTTTTAAAGTGTTTGTATATTGTAGATAAATTTCTCAAAGGAAAGTTTTATCGTACTGCTATAAGACCAGCGATTTTATATGGGAGTGAATGTTGGGCAATGAAAGGACAACAAGAACATAAAATTGGAGTGGCGGAGATGAGGATGTTGCGTTGGATGTGTGGTCATACAAGAAGAGATAGGATCCGTAATGATCATATATGAGGTAGAGTTGGGGTGGCACCTATTGAGAAAAAAATGGTTGAAAACCGTTTAAGATGGTTTGGGCATGTGCAAAGAAGACCGTTGGAAGCGCCAGTTAGGAGAGTTGAGCAGATGGTTTGGAGCCCTATGAAAAAAGGTCGAGGAAGACCAAAAAAGACACTTAGAGAAATTATTGAACGGGATCTTTTAGTAAATGAGATATTTAAAGAGTTGGTCATTGATAGAGCTCAATGGCGTCGTGCGATCCATGTAGCCGACCCCACTTAGTGGAATAAGGCTATGTTGTTGTTGTTGTATATTGTAGATAAATTTGTTTCTTTCCTATTTACACTCATCATTTTGTCATGCTTTTTCTGCTGCAATAGGTTACATTTTTGGTCCATCAGGCATTAATTACCTATGTATAGTCAAATTAAAAAGTGTTGAAAGTTATTTGATTGATTGAAATTGATGTTATCTTTAAATTTAATTATAATTAGGAATGCAGTTCTAGTCTTCTCATATCTAAATATAAATTACTTAGAATTGAGTGTTTTAAAAGGTTGTGCGCCATAGAAAAATTTCTTCCCTTCCTTTTTACTTTCCTTCTCTGTCATGTTTTTTTATAGCATATGGAGTATGGACACGTTAGGAACAAAAGTCCTAGTGTTTTTATTTTACTTTGCATCTTGTTTTGCCATTGCTATTCAAGTGTATTTATTTCACTTTGCATTTGAAGCATAAACCTTTCCTTGTTTTGTTTTGATATCAGACCTCTGTCATCCTCCCGAAATTACTTTGCTTCCTTTTATTACAGCTGGTTTAGAGTCAGTCCCTGAGAAACTTAAATATCACTCAGACTCCTTAGAATTTGATAGGGACCAAAGAGCTGGAGACCTTGTCCACTGTAATAAAGGGAACCGCCCTCCTATTTGGAGGGTTTATGAGAGAAGGGGTAAAAAGGGAAATGCTCAGTAGTTAGTTAGAGGAGAGAGAATGTGGGTGATGAGTTGGCAGTGTGGGTGAATATTCCCTGGGGGTGTGGTGACTGTGAGAGGGGCGAGAATCATTCTAGTGAGTTGAGAGTACAGGAGGGATTTCTTCCTCTGGAGGAGACAGTGGTCTCTGGGCTGTGATTGAATTGTTATTAGCTTATTTCCTTTGTTCAGTGTATTTTCCTTGATGCTCTACTAGTTATGCTGTTGAGTTTCTTTGATTCAATAAACCAGATTTAGTTCCTATCATATTGGTCCGACCTGCCGGATTACGAGTTGGAGAGAGCTTGCTTTCTTTCATTTGCTCATGCCACCAAAAATGAATGACCGTATGGATGCGATGGAAGCAAAGTTCGAAGAATTGAGAGGAGAATGGGGTGACTTCAGGAGTACCTTGTTAGAGGAAGTGGGTCGCCGTATCAAAGAAGAGATAGGACGAGCTATGGGAAAGAGGTCTGTAGGGGAAAGTAATGAGGAAGATGGAGGTGGACCTTCATCAGGCAGTAATGAATCACAGAGGGGTGTGGAGGTAACGGACAAAATGAATGAGTTCCGTATGTCCGCGAAGAAAGTCGAATTACCTTCTTTCGATGGAAAGGACCCTGTGGCTTGGATCGATAGGGCAGAAACATATTTTGAGGTTCAGAATACTTCTGATGAAGTGCGAATTAAGTTAGCAAAGTTGAGTATGGAGTCAGGAACATTACACTGGTTCAACCTATGGCGTGATTCAACCGATAATCCGACTTGGGAGAAGCTGAAGAATGCCTTGCTAGTGCGATTCGGAATGGGACGATTAGATAACCCATTCGAAGAGCTCCGAGATGTAAAACAAACCGGCATGGTAGATGACTATATAGCTGAGTTCGAAGTTTTCTCGTTTCAGTGTGGGAGAATGCCTGAAGTACAATTCCTTGGATACTTTGTGGGAGGGCTAAAGTCGGAGATTCGGAGTCGTCTGCATACTATGAAGCCACAAAATCGTTATCAGGCATTACAAATGGCGCGGGACGTTGAAGCCGAGTTAAGGACGCTGTTTAATCCAGAGGAAGGGGATGAGCTGATTCGAGGAAGGTCTTGGGCCGGGTCGGGTCGATACCCACTCAATCGAGGAGTGGGCTTTGGGTCCAAGGGGTCAGGAGAGAGTAAGCCCAATATGCATAATCAGAGTATGCTATCTTCAACTGGGTCGTCGGGTGGACCTTACAACCGAAACAGACCAGTGGGTCTCAACTCGTTTTCGTCGATGTCCTCCAACGCTAAAGGGTGGTCGACGGCAGCATCTGGTCAGGAGGGAGTGGCGAAACGGACGGACAGTGACCGGCGAAGTGGGCTTGATAGTGATAGGCGAAGTGGGAATGAGAAGAATCGTGGGATTCGCCATCTGACTTACGCAGAGTTGGTGGAGCGTCGATCGAAGGGATTATGTTTCAGATGTGGAGATAAATTCCATCCAGCTCACCGATGTTCTGGTCAGTTGAAGGTGATCGTACTGAATGATAATGAAAAGATAGATGAAGATGGAGAGATAGTGGCTCTTGAGATAGAAGACGCTGAAGAGGATGGAAGCTTAGAGTGTAAATCTCTGGGAGTGTTGGGGGCGTACAACATGGAATCCAAGGGTGCGAAAACCATGAAGTTGCTTGGTAGTATAAATGAAATATCCTTGATGATTTTGGTTGATAGTGGCGCTAGCCATAACTTTATTGCACCTTCGGTAGTTTCGGCATTGAATATGCAAATCGATGAATCTCAAAAACTGGGAGTAAGGCTCGGTGATGGACATAAGGTGTGGACAAAAGGGAAGTGTAATTCTTTATCTTTAAAATTGGGTGAAGAGAAGTTTACAGTTGATGCATATGTCCTGGAATTAGGGGAAACTGATCTAATTTTGGGAATGACAAGGTCTCCAGCTCTTTGGTCCCTATCAGAATTCCTCAAGAATTTCTGTATAGGTTGCTGATTCACAGGGACTGGACTGGAGTAATGGACCAACTCTTATAGGGCTCACTTGGGCTTAATGACCTTGGAGCTTCTTCATTAAAAATAATAGGCCTTAAATATCTTTATGGTCCTTTTTGTATTTTAATCTTCTACACCCATTTTGGGGCCTTTTTCTTATCCTCCATCTTCTTGGATATAGACGTGGACTGGGCCAAATTTATTGCCCCAGTTATCCTCACCTCTTCTTCAAAATCTTCATTTAAGTGTTGATCATAGCCTCTTTTACTTATTTGTCGAACATATCCTTTAAGGGGGCAAAGAGGTGCTCAAATTGCTCCCTAATTCTGCAAGACTTCCCTGTTGTTTAGTTGACATGGGCTCTTCCGGAGTACTGCCTCCTTGAGAAAGATGGAAGATCTCCAGCAGTTCCACTGTGAAGACCATCCAGTTGATAATTAAACCTCATGCCTCTCTCCATTGCAACCTATTCAATGGCCTTTCCTCCATACAAACAGTGGTTGAGGGTACTTTTTTTTTTTTTCTTAATCAAATTTGTTCACCATAACTACATCCATTCAGTTGGATTTTTTGAGCAGAAAGTTACTTCACAGTGAACGAATTTGATTAGGAAAAGAAAGCAGCCTCAACTGTTGTTTGTATGGAGGAAAGGCCATTGAATAGGTTGCAATGGAGAGAGGCATGAGGTTTGATTATCAACTGGATGGTCTTCACAGTTGAACTGATGGAGAGCTTCCATCTTTCTCAAGGAGGCAGTACTCAGGCTGCAGATCAACCAACCTATTGGTAACTTTTCCTGAACATCACATGCAGTAAGAGACTCCTTTATTTTGATTATGAAATCCCTCTATGCACTCATTGTCACCTCCATTCTTTACAGTCTTTTCTTCATCTCACCCATTTCTCTGACACTTCCACCTTATTTTCCATTTGGATATCTGTTTGTTTTGGAAAGTACCACTGTGATACCAATTTGTTAAGAAACACTATCCTAACAATAGATCCATTACAAGAAAATGGTTCTAGGAACAGGAAAAACAGTACTGGTAAAAGGAAAATGAGAAAGAAATTTAAAGAAAATTTTTCCTAGCTCATTACAAGAAAATGGTAGAAACAGAGCTTAAACTAGCAAAACAGTACTAGTAAAAGTACAATGAGAAAGGAAACCAAAGACAACTTTTCCTAGCACTTGGTCCCACATGAAAAACCAATTTCTACCTATATATCTTTCTGCCCTCAACCCTCTTATATCTGCTACCCTAACCAACTTCTAGAAGTTTTCTTGTTGGCCTCCATATATTCCCTTACTCACCGTGATAGTTCCCAGGCAGTTATAAAATCAAGTCAGTCTTTCTATCAAAAAAAAAAAAAAAATCAAGTCAGTCATTCCTTGCTGCTCAATTTCCATTTAAAAGCCTTATATTGCTTCCTTGCATAAATCTTTTACTTTGGGGTTCTTACAGAACATCTCATAACTGATTGTATAAACTCCACGTTGTATTCCTTGCCTTGTATCAGTAGGGCTTGGAACATTTTCTTGCCTTTCTTTTTGAATACCATAACCTTATATTAACTTTAGTTCTTTGCTGCCCTTTGTTCCAGCTAATAGTATTTAAGGAAATCCACTTTCAAACCAAATTTTATTTCAATCCATGTATTACTTATCTTGGACCCTGATTGTGTTTCATTATTCTTAACCAATTGAAATGGGTTGTATCACCCTTCCTGCCTGGTTTTCTCCTGGTATTTTTTTTGTCTTTTCATAATTTTCTTAATTCAGAATATATTTGAGAAGGAGTTTTTGGGTCTATTGCCAACTCCTATTCTATCCTTTGTGTTTTTGTTTCTTTGAACTTTCTCAACAGTATAACTTTCTTCATTCACCCAACTGATAGATAGATAGACGCGCATGTGTGCTCTCTCACAGGTGAAAAGAGAAAAGGAAAAACTGGAAGATTTGAAACTCAAGAAAATTAGAATATTTTCAAATAAATTTCCAACATTTTCCATGTAGTAGCCGGTACAATTTTCCCCCTATAAAATTTCAATATTCCCTGCTCCTTTTTAATTATTTTTTTTAGGTTTTGTCAACTATGTAAATCTGATGTTGTAGTTTTGTAACCACCCATAATGATTAGTATGCGATTTTTTTTTTCTGAATGTTTAAGTAGGAAAAGTGTTATTTAATTAATTTTGTACGGACTTGCATGAATTTTGGGTGTTATCTTGAGCGAACTGCTGCTACTATTTCATTTGCATACATTTGGTTTTAGAATAAAGAGAACTGTTTTGAATGTAACATATTTCAGGTTTTCTATCACGTGTTTATAACCATATATCAAATTATCTTGCTTAACATATCTTTTTCTTTTTTTTAAATAAAAAAGTTGTTAAATTTATGCTAATATTCATATTTGGTTCCTAACTTTTGGCATCGAAAAATAATTGTTCTATTAAATTCACAAAAATTTATATTCTGTTTCACTGAAATGATGGAAATTATTTGTTAGAAGTTTAGAACTATATGCTTAACAATATCTTTAAAATCACTGATTTTACTAAAATAATGCATTTCTGAAAATAAGTTGAGCATTGAATGTTGTAATTTTGGGAATTTTTAACAAAATAATCCGGGATTAGTTAAACTTAAAATCAATATATAATTCTTAGCTTAGGCAAATTTTTTTATTTGATTTGAGTATATGCAGACTTTACTGCTTAAAAGATGGTGTCAATCATGTGGATATTCATCTAATTAAGCTCAAAATTCCTAATTGAAATTTATTGAAGCAAAATGGTTAATTACAAAAAATAACACTGGGTACAAAATTCCTTGCTAGAAGACTCTAAATCAGTGAGCCCGGATCATCTTTTTTGTATGTCTCTGCAAATACCATAACCTTTTAACAACTCTAGTTCTTTGCTACCCTTTGTTGGCCAGCCAACAGTGTCTATAAAATTATCCACTTCTTAACAAAATTTACAACTTGCATGCCTTTTAATTGCAAATCTTTTATTTATTTGTTTACTTATTTTTGCATATCTTTGAAACCCCATTGTCTTGCATTATCATTGAGCTGTAAAATAGGTTGTATCTCCCCCCCTGCTTTCACCTGGCATTTTCTTGTGTTTTCATAATTCTCTCAAGTCAGAAATGATATTTGAGAAAGAATTTTAGGATTTTAAGTGTTGCCGTAATCCTGTTGTGTTTTTTGTGTCTTTGTTTCTTTGTACCCTCTCTTTCTAAGAAATATAACTTTCTTCGTTCGTCTAACTTGAGATATAGAGAAAGAGAGAGAGAGAGAGGATTAAAAAAAAAAACTGAGACTTTAGATTCAAGAAAATTAAAATCTCTCCAAATGAATTCTTTACATATTCCTTCTATAATATCCAAGTAGAACTCTCCCTGGGATTTTCTTTTTCCTCAAATTTCAATTTTCCTGGCTTTGGGTATTATAGTAAAGCGTGTCTTGAGGAAACTACTACTCATTTATTTGCATGCATTCTGGTTTAGTCATAGGGAACAGAATGACCAATTTTGAATGTAACGTATGTCAGGTTTTTTATGTTGTGTTTATAACTTCATATCAATTCATGGTCCTCAACATATCCTTTTTAAAAATATTTTTAATTTGTGCTTACATTCATTTTTGGTCCCTAAACTTTTGGCAAAGTTTCAATTTAACCCTTCCTCAACTAATTTTTTACCAATTTATATTATTGTTCACCGAAATGGTAGAAATTATTTTTGTTAGATCCTATATCTAAACAAGGTCCTTAAAATCATTGATTCTTACTAAGATAATGAGCGTTAACTACTACAATTTTGGGAAATTGTAACAAAATAATCCAGGTTTGGTTGAGCAATAAATCAATATGATATGCTTCTTGTTACATAATAGGAATGATTTATTTAAATATTCCAGTATTTAGTTATAGGGATTAGATCAGCATAGTCATAGAATTTTCATAATTATAGGGCTGGCTTGATTTCAGATTTTCATATTTCTAGAGGTATATGATTTATATAAACAGGTGTACTGCTTATGAATAAAATCATCAAGTATTCTGTCTTCTAGTCTCACTTCTTAACTTAGGCCAATATTTTGTTATTCGATGCGAGCATGCAACTTTGACTATATATACTATATACCCATACTTTACTGCTTAAAAAATTGTCAGTTATGTCAAGATTCATCAAATTAAGCACTAAGTTTCTCATTGAAATTTATTAAAGCAAAATGGTGGGAAAAAAATAACTCTAGGCACAAAATTAAAATTTTTCCCAAATTTAGAGGCTATGGAACTTTCTGTGGGATGCATGCATTTGGTATAATTTCTAAACATTTTTCCTGTAACTTAGATAAGATGCAATGTTTCGTAATATCAGTTGCAATTGGCACTTAGCTGTGTAGCTTGGATAGGACAGGTGTGTAGAGCAATTCTTCCATGCACAACATGGTACATACACGCAATGTCTGAGATTGTATCCCTTCATGTGGGATCCACCCTTGGATGCAATTTCAGCCATTGCATGTACTTGACAATAATTGCAGAGTGTAGTTTTCATCGTGACCATTCATTTTGCATTGGAGGTAAAAAAAAAAAAATAACCTCAAACCTCAGCATGTGCACTGGAGTCGAGGGGTAATTGATGGACTACACTTTGCAGTTGCTGCAAATGATCCATTTTGCATATGATGCACACACACAAAATTTTCCATGGGTCTAATATGCAGGTTGACTTTGCAGTATTGACGTTGTCTCTGCTGCGTTTGAGGGACAATCAGCTGTAAATAGGCAGAGGATGGTGTACAAGGCCATATGGGAGGAGCTTCAGAGTACAGTACATGCAGTTGATCAGATGACTACTAGTACTCCAGCTGAAGCTGCTCGACGAAATGATAAAACATCATGAACACATACATGTACTACTCATGCAAGACAGTGACCTTGGCTCAAGCACCTGTGCTCTTTATGGATTTTTATGCTGCTTTTGTCTGGCTGGGAATGAATTTTGAATTTCAAATTATTGTTCTGTTAAACCGTCCATCAAGCAGCATGTTTATAAGCAATTCTGCAATAATGCACGTAACCAGGATATGCATATAGTTATTGCAGCTCATTAGTTCTTTCCTAATATCTTATGCTATCATCGTTGTGACATTTAATAAACTACCATATGGGTCCATGAATTTTAGCAATTCAATTTGATCCTGTTATGAGATGTGTTAATCTTATGTTAATAACGTTTTCCACAACTCCGGGTGAACTTTCTCTGGCATGGAGTTAGCTATTAATTTGGATGCTTGCTAACAGAAGTCGATGGTGTTTTGCAAGCATTAAATACGTTGGTATTGTTTTTTTCCCAAATCAAAGCCCAAGATGGCATTTTTAGTCGTCGAGCATTCAGATTTGTTGCTAGAAATTCACGTGGATTGTAACATCCTCATTAATTATTATTCCTTTCTTAACTTCGTCATTAATATAGTTGCCATCACTTACCATCATCTCCATTATGACTTGCTATGTTAAGATTCTTGCTATTCAATTTGATATCTGTAATGGGCTTCTCGAATGATTTTGTTTTAGGTTGTAGTCATTCATCTCTTAATTGAAACTACCTTATTTAATTCATGCCTTGAGTGTAGGAACAAGTTGTAACAAATAGCAGGTTAGAAGAGTTCACTATGCTGAACAGAGACCAGTCACGTGACTATTAGGTCTCATCCGGTTGACTAGTTGCTCTCTGTCTTGGGTGCAGCTAGCTTTCCAAAGATTGACTAGTTGGCTGGCACAAGGCATCGGTTGATTGGTTGGTCTATGGTAACCCTCATTTATTCTAAATTGCCACTATTTGGTCACTTATTTTCACGCATTAGCTTCTGATAATTATCAGTAAGTATATCAGACTCGAGGGTAACTTAAGCCAAATTGCCAAATTGTAATAAATTTTACACGAGAATACTTTCATAAAATTACATTAGTGTTCAAGTTGTTCTGTCTTGAAAACATATCTGTCTCAATTATCAATTCCCTTCACTCTTTTTACCAGAATCTCTACTCAAAATCCCTTACATACATATCCTCACAAAATTACAAAACAACCACTGAAATTCTACAGATTTCTTGTACATCTCTTGCAAATAACTCATCAAAACACATGCTAAAGATCTTAAAAGGCTCATTTTTGTTGTACTGTTTTTCTTGACGTTTCAGCCCCTGAAAATGGTAAGATTCATTCACAAAATAATGAGATACATATTTCAGTAGCTAGTATGTTCTTAACTGCAAACATCATTTTCAATCATAAAAGCACGAATAACACATAAACTTATCCATGAATATGAGAGTAATATATAAATTACACACTAAGCTTTAACTCTTGTTCTCTTCAGTAGAATTAGGAGTAATATGTATTTTCTTATTTGGATCTAAGTGCACTTTCTATGATTCTCTATTCTCTTATGTGGAACAAGGTGTAATTTCTTTTATTTTTATTCTCTTTTATGAAACAAGGTCTATCGCTTACTTATTCATGGAATAATATCATAAAACTATATTCAAGCATGCTTTTATGAAAAGGGCTAGCTACCTTTGATTAAAAATAAAACTTTGAGCTAATTATCTCTCAAATCAGGTTCTCTACCTTCTGTTCACTCTCTTTGCCGCCTTTTTATTGTCAATCATTATTTAGCATATTCAGACTTAGAATTACTAAATCTTGTTGTGAAATTCAGACTTTTCTATGACTATTTCCTTCGACTTCTACCCAGAAATCAGCCTGCTATTCGAGTTTTAGCTCTTAGCTCTCTTTCTCATCAGTTTCTCTTTTTGTTTTCTCTTATAGCACTTTCTCTCTTTCTTCCTCGCTTAAGTCCTCGTTCCAGCCGCCTAAGAATTGGCTTACCCTTCCCTTGAAGTATCCTTCTATGTGTATCAACACAACTAAGGGTAAAAAGGTCATTTCTCATTGATTTTTAGTCACCTGCTTGCTGTTGTACGCAACTCTGCAGGTCGACAGTCGAATGGCTGCCATAGGGGTGTGGATCCTCTGCTTGAAAAAAAACAAGCAGAGGGATGATTGGAGTTTTAGCAACGGTTTTAACTGTTGCTAAAACTTTCAGCAACAGTTTTTTTGATTGTTGAAAGTTTTAGCAACAGTTAAAATCGTTGCTAAAACTCCAAGCACAAGCAGAAGATCCACACCTTGCCATAGGCAGTCGACAGTCTATTCTTTGTTTGACATTTTCTAGGTTTCTGAATTCGACCAATCGATTGCTGCCTTTTGGTGGTCGACTGGTCACTCCTTCACAATTCTATCTATTTCAAGTTTATTCTCTATTCCATAGGTTTCCTTTATATGTTTAATCCCTCCTATAGTTCCTTTTATGCTTTATCTATCCTTAGAATAGGATTTTCTTGGGGTGTTACGTGGACAACTGTCATTATGAGAGTAACTGAACTCATAATATGTCCAAATTGATGTTATTTTTAAAGGTTTTGAATGTTTTTATATTATCCAAACTGATAAAAATAACTTCTTTGGTTACGAACCAAGGACGCAATATAGCATATGACCTAGATACAACAGAAGAGTCCAAGCCCAGACGTCATGAGACCAATTGGTTGAAGGACTGCGTATTTAATGTCATGCACAAAGAACAGAAGGAGAACCATGTGAAGGAAGCCAAGGACGCGAAGGAAGTTCTTATCAACGGTGCTTTCATTGAATGTGAGGGAGAACCATCGCGGAAAACATGGAAGCTTGTGTTGAAATTTCAAAGCGGAGCATTGATCGGATGGATCAGATACTGTATTCTATTGAAAATTATGAGGCCATGTTATTGGAGTTCATTCAAAATCGTCATTGAATACTCTCTCTACTATGGTGGAAGATAGGAAGCCTGCCTCAAAATTTCAAAGCGGCTCATTGGCCGAATGGATCGAGTTATACATTCCGTGAGAAATATGGAGGCCATGATATTGGAGTTCATTCACTTACCACTATCACCAACCATCCAAGAAGAAGCTTATTTTGATAGGTCCGCGCCTTCTGAGATATTGGATTTGGATCTATTGGAGGCAACAATTGATGAGCAACAAGATGCGGAACTGATTATTGTTGGGTTTGACTTGAATTTTGTGGGTGACCCGGTTTGTAACCCGACCCACGACCCATGACCCATGACCCATGACCTATTTGTCTCTATATATATGAGTGTGAGGGAATTCATTGTAAGAATGGTTGATGTAATTTCTCTCTGTATAGCCTCCGTCAGAAAATAATACAGATATTCTCTCTGTCCGTGGACGTAGGTCGCATTGACCGAACCACGTAATTTCTTTGTGTGTTATTCTCTATCCTTCTCCTTGATTAATTGCATTTCAGTAACCTAACAAGTGGTATCAGAGCCTTGGTTCATTTTTTGGTTCGTCGGTTACTGTAGCACGTCCGAAAATTTTCAGATCCGGCTCCAAAATTTCAGATCTTGCCCCGATTTGGTTGATTTGGAGCATAGGAGACCATTCTCTGCATCTTTGGTGCGTTAAAGAATGTCGGAGACCAATTTTTGGTGGTAAGAAAATTTTCAGATCTAGTTTTAAATCTCAGATCTAGCTTGATTCGCTTGTTTTTTGGGAAAAAGAGACCGTTTATTGCATTTCTAGTGCATTGGAGATAGTTTTTCAGTTGTTTCGGTGAGTTTTTACGGTTGCGAGTACTGTTCATCGCCGGAATATTCATCGGAAGTACTGTTCATTACCGGAATCTTCATCGGAAGCACTGTTCATCGTCTTCTACGGCGAGGCACTGTAGCACGGTCAACGGTCAACGGTACTATTTGGTCAAAGTTGCTGTTTGGTCAAAGCTGTTGTTTGGTCAAAGCTGCTGTTTGGTTAAAGCTGCTGTTTGGTCAAAAATTGCTGTTTGGTCAAAGCTGCTGTTTGGTCATTGTTGTTGTTTGGACCAAGTTTTCTGTTGCGATCGTTATTGTTTCCTCGACACAGTTCCGGTAAGTTTATGTTTAATTCAGAAAAGAATTCTGAATTTCTGTGTGAATTTACTGGATTGTGCTGGATTGAATTTCTGGTTTACTGCTGTGAATTTTGTTGGACTGCTGTGTTGAATTTCTGTTAGTGAAGTTCTGGTCAGTTTGCAAGGTTCTGAACAGTTTTGTGAAATTCAATTTCTGATTGCGAAATTTGCTAGTAATTTATCTGCTGTTATTTGAGAAGATGTCGACTCATAAATTCGATATTGAGAAGTTCAATGGATCGAATGATTTCACTTTGTGGAAGGTAAAAATGAGGGCACTTCTGGTTCAGCAGGGATGTGCAGTGGCATTAGAAGGAGAAAGTAGTCTACCTAACACGTTGAAAGAAGAGGAGAAGAAGGAAATTTTGGCAAAGGCTCATAGTGCATTACTATTGAGTCTGACAGATGAGGTGTTGAGAGAAGTAGTTGATGAATCAACTGCTGCAGGTTTGTGGAAGAAATTGGATGATAAATACCAGAAAAAGTCTCTCACAAACCGGTTATATCAAAAGCAGCGTTTGTATACCCTGCGAATGACAGAAAATATGCAGGTAAAAGATCATCTTGATAATTTTAACCGAATTATCCTGGATTTACAGGGTGTTGGGGTTAAGATAGATGATGAAGATCAGGCTATCATTCTTTTGTGTTCTCTACCAAATTCATATGAGAACTTTGTTGACACTATGTTGTATGGTAGAGATAGTATCTCTGTTAATGATGTCAAAGATGCTTTGCAGTCTAAAGAGCTGAAGAGAAGAGTCTCTAGTTCTAATGAGGATGGTGCAGAAGCAGGTTTGTATGTTGGCAGAGGTAGAGACACTAAAAGGGATGATGGAAAAAGAAGCAAGTCACGGTCTAAGTCGAGGAACAAAGGAGGACCTCGATGTTATCACTGTAAACAGAAGGGGCACATCAGGAAGAATTGTCCACAGAGGAAGAAGGGAAATGACGAGAAGGAACCGAATACCAGTGGTAGTGCTTCGGTGGTGCAAGATAGTTCTGATGGAGAAGAAGACATTGATGTTCTCACAGTCAGCACCTCTGGTTCTGCAAATACTTGGGTCTTGGACACAGGTGCATCTTATCATATGACTTTCTCACGTGAACTGTTTACTTCTTTCAAGGAGTGGAATGGTGTTGTGAGATTGGGTGATGATGAGCAGCTTAGTGTTAAGGGCAGTGGTTCTGTACAGATTCAGATGTATGATGGAATAGTCAGGACGCTTGATGCTTGGTATGTTCCTGGTCTACGGAAGAACTTGATTTCTCTTGGTACTCTAGACAAACAAGGGTACAAGTACTCTGGAGAGAATGGACAGTTGAGAATTTCCAAAGGTGCTCTGGTTATAATGAAGGGTAAATTGCAGCATGGCATTTACTTTCTGATTGGTAGTTCTGTGATGGGGACAGTGGCTGTATCTAAATCTTTAGGGAAGAATGATGATTATACAGAGTTGTGGCATTGCCGATTGGGACACATGAGTGAGAAAGGGCTGTCAATTCTAAGTAAACAAGGATTGTTAGAAGGAGCAGAAACTGGAAAACTGAAATTCTGTGAAGTTTGTGTTATGGGTAAACAACGCAGAGTTAAGTTCAGTTCTGGGAAGCATACTTCTACGGATGTTCTGCAATATGTTCACTCAGACTTGTGGGGTCCTTCTCCAGTTGAATCTCAGGGCAAATGCAAGTACTTTGTTACTTTCATTGATGACTACTCTAGAAGGGTTTGGGTATATTTTCTGAAATCCAAAGATGAAGTGTTTGGGAAGTTCAAGGAGTGGAAGACCATGGTTGAGAAACGGACTGGAAAACAGGTCAAAACACTCAGAACTGATAATGGGTTGGAGTTCTGTAACGCTCTAATTGATGAATTTTGCAAGAAAGAAGGTATAGTGAGGCATCGCACTGTACGTCATACACCACAGCAAAATGGAGTTGCAGAACGTATGAATCAAACACTGTTGCAGCGTGCGAGATGCATGCGATTAAACGCTGGCTTGCCAAAACAATTCTGGGCTGAAGCAGTTAACACTGCTTGTTATCTGGTGAATAGATCGCCATCTACTGCAATTGATTTTAAGACTCCTCAAGAGGTATGGTCCGGTAAACCTTCTGATTATTCTGGCCTGCGTATATTTGGTTGTCCTGCTTATGCTCATGTGAATGATGGTAAACTAGAGCCTAGGGCAATGAAATGCATATTTCTAGGGTATGCACATGGAGTTAAAGGGTACAGACTGTGGTGTACTGAAAATGATAGAATTCCAAAATTTATTATTAGTAGAGATGTAACTTTTGATGAGTCTGCTATGTTTGGTCAGAAGGAGGAGCTTGGTAGTCATGCAGGTAATAATGATCAAGGTGCCAACCAGAAGGTGGAAATTGAAGTTCAAACTTCAAAAAGGGTTATAACAGACCCTGTACAGCAGCCCAGGGAAGAAGAAGAATCACAACCTATAGCAACAAGGAGGGAAAGAAGGAAAATCAGAAAACCTATAAGGTATGCAGATTGTGTTGATATAGTTGATATTAATTCAGTTGCTTATGCCTTGGCAGTAGGTGAAAGCATTGATTCTGATGACCCGAGATCATATAAAGAAGCAGTTGAGAGTAGAGAAGCATCAAAATGGCTGGTTGCAATGAATGAAGAGATGCAATCTCTTGAGAAGAACGAAACATGGGATCTTGTACCGTTACCAAAGGGAGTGAAACCGGTAGGATGCAAATGGGTCTTCAAGAAGAAAGAAGGTATTCCTGGAGTTGAACCAGCAAGGTTCAAAGCACGACTTGTGGCAAAGGGTTTTTCACAAAAGGAGGGAATTGATTATCATGAAGTTTTCTCCCCGGTTGTGAAGCATAAAACCATTCGTGTCCTTTTGTCCATGGTAAGTGTTTTTGACTTGGAGTTGGAACAACTGGATGTGAAAACTGCTTTCTTACATGGAAATTTAGAGGAGCAGATCTATATGTCACAGCCAGAAGGATTTCTTGATTCTGGGAAGAAAGATCATGTATGTTTGCTGAAAAAGTCCTTGTATGGTTTGAAGCAGTCTCCTAGACAGTGGTACAAGAAATTTGATGCATTCATGACTTCCCATGGTTTTCTGCGTAATCAGTTTGATAACTGTGTCTACTCTAAGAAACTTGCAGATGATTCTTATATTTATTTGTTGCTATATGTTGATGATATGTTGATTGCTGCAAAGAACAAGGTTGAAATTGATAGTTTGAAAGCCTTGTTGAGCAGTGAGTTTGAGATGAAGGATTTGGGTGCAGCCAAGAAGATATTGGGCATGGAGATTTGGAGAGATAGAAGTGCAGGTTTACTGTATGTATCTCAACAGAAATACATAGAAAAATTGTTGCAGTCTTTCCAAATGAATAATTCTAAGCCGGTTAGTACTCCGTTGGCGGCACATTTTAAACTTGATGCTAGTACAATACCTACTACAGCTGAGGAAAAAGGGTACATGAGTTCAGTGCCCTACTGTAATGCTGTTGGAAGCTTGATGTATGCAATGGTGTGTACTAGGCCTGATTTGGCTCATGCAGTCAGTGTGGTAAGCAGGTTTATGAGTAATCCTGGGAGAGCTCACTGGAGTGCAGTTAAATGGATTATGCGGTATCTGAAAGGTACGAGTAATATTTGCTTGGTTTATGGTGCTGATAAATCTGATAGTGGCTTGGTTGGTTATACAGATTCAGATTATGCTGGAGATCTTTTGAGGAGGAGATCCTTAACATGCTATGTCTTGACTCTGAATGGATGTG
Organism: Biancaea sappan; assembly: GCA_037074585.1. Taxonomy (NCBI): domain Eukaryota; kingdom Viridiplantae; phylum Streptophyta; class Magnoliopsida; order Fabales; family Fabaceae; genus Biancaea; species Biancaea sappan. The sequence continues at coordinate 44,858,538 of CM073501.1, read as the reverse complement.
CTGTCAGTTGGAAGGCAACACTTCAATCTACAGTTGCCTTGTCTACCACTGAAGCAGAATACATGTCATTGGCAGAAGGAGTTAAGGAAGGTATGTGGTTACATGGTTTGATTGATAGTCTGGGGTTAAATATTCAGAGACCTATCATTTATTGTGATAGTCAGAGTGCATTAAGTTTGGCCAAGAATCCAGTCTACCATGAAAGGTCGAAGCATATTGATATTAGATTGAATTTTATTCGAGATGTGATAGAAGACAAGAAATTATCCATCGAGAAGATATCCACAGCAGATAATCCAGCAGATATGTTGACAAAGGCTCTACCTTCAGAGAAGTTCAAGCATAGCTTGGACTTGGTGAATGTTCGCATTCCATGAAGCCCTACAGGGCTTGAATGACAGAGATGAATTTGTACTTAGTTCTGGTGATTTGAGAGAATTCAAGTCAAGGAGGGAAATTGTTGGGTTTGACTTGAATTTTGTGGGTGACCCGGTTTGTAACCCGACCCACGACCCATGACCCATGACCCATTTGTCTCTATATATATGAGTGTGAGGGAATTCATTGTAAGAATGGTTGATGTAATTTCTCTCTGTATAGCCTCCGTCAGAAAATAATACAGATATTCTCTCTGTCCGTGGACGTAGGTCGCATTGACCGAACCACGTAATTTCTTTGTGTGTTATTCTCTATCCTTCTCCTTGATTAATTGCATTTCAGTAACCTAACAATTATGGATGAGCCAAATGTAGAAATCGGCTCTGTTGGAAGTTGTGAAGGAAGAACAATAGCATGCAGCAATCATTTTTTATGCACATATATACTTACTAATCATTTGGAAAAGGAATATAACTCTAAATCATCTCCATATACTAACAAAAATAGCTTCCTCTGTTATGCAAAACACACATCGGGTTCATTGATTTCATCTTAAATGAAACTAGAAATTTGAAGTATTGGTAGGTTTTTTATTTTATTTTATTTTTTTCCCTCTGGTATTTGATCCGAGAGGTAGCACTTTGTTTTTTAATATATGTCTATCTCAGAAGATTGTTGAAAGGATTGGCTACAAAATTACTGTTGCGGCCATCATTCTTGTATGTGATCTTAGGGGTAATGAAATTGTCATATATCATGATTCATGTAGTTTTTCGTTATTGCTAGCTCATGATAAATGTGCTTGAGCCTATTGTGTAAGGCACTATTACAATGTGTTTAGTACGTTGGAAATGTCTTGATAGAATGGGTGAGGGAATGTATATCCCTTGTTGGTTTAAAGGGGGTCACAATAGCAATCCCTTTATAATGCTTTTATAATGGCTGATGGAATGTGTATTTCTTGTTTATGATTTGAACCAAGAGCTTGCAAAAGAATGAGTGACTTGTCCATAAAATGGACAGTCTAGGCATGACCAACGATGGGCTCATTAGTTTGGACTTTTATGTTATTTTGTTAGTAATATTTAATGTAAGAAGATTATGTCCTATGGTGAATAGTAAATTTTGAGAAAATGGGTCCCAGATTTTTAGAGTTACGACAACTCCATAGGTATTTTTTGGTTTTTATATTTTTTAATTAGAAGCATTTTAGTCATTTTCTCTTCAAATATTTTCATTTTTTCTTTATCATATTAAATACATTTATTTTAATTTCAGTTCTCGTTCTTTTTCCCCTTTTCCCATTCTCATTCTGCATGTCAAACGTACCTTTAATGTCTTCAAAGTTGATTTTTAATCAAAAGTAAAACGATTTTCTATGTATCCTCTTAAGCTGCTATTATTTCCATGGGTCCAAGTTGCCCCCATATATATAACTCTGTGTATTTCAGAATACTTCCCCACCTTTGACCTCTGAGCTTGAGGACAAGGTCCATTTGGACCGGGGAGCAATGATACAAATATAGTACAGCAACCATCATGCCATGTGATAGAAACCAAGGTCTAATTCAGAAATGAACTCAAGCTTTAATTCCGAAAGTACAGCAAAAATAGTACTGAGAAATGGAAAATCAGCAAGCCACTAACCAGAGCAAGTATTGCTCCTCTTCCCTATTCAAATAGAAAATATTCCTCCTACCTCTCCTGCCTTCCCCTACCCAATGTATAACTAACTCCCTTGCCACATCAGCACCCATATTTGTCTATTTCTCTAACCACCTGACCTAAAATTCCTTTATTAACCCCAACCCCTTGGTGTCTGTCATCAATCGCTCCTGCAAGAACAGCCTTGTCCTCAAGGCTGGAAGAGGGAAAAACAATAAGTTTATTCTATCCACTATCATGTTCAAGCTCCAAAGCTACTATTTCTCCTCGCTCATTGACAGTTTCTTGTTCACCCAAAACCATCAACCTCAATTGTCAGTCAATACAACGATGTAAAGGGTCAAATTTGTCGCCACAACGGAAGCATAAACCTTTCGCATTTTGATCCATTAACTCTACATAAGTAAGGTGCTGAATGCCTCTGTTCTTCTCCTGGTTTCCTCTTCGATCACCCTCTAACCGCCTCGTCGACTGATTCTGGACTGTCATCTTCGTTGTCGAGCTCCAATTATTACTCGCTTGAGACGATAATGCATCTATTCCTTTGTTTGGATGTGTTTCCGTGACAGATTCATTAGAAGACCCTGAGCTCGAAACGTGAAATTGGGCCTGGCCCAAAAGTGGAGTGTTTTAACCCGAGCCTGGTCCGCCTCGCAAAATCTAACCCGTTCCATTGCGTCTATTGCTCGTGTCTTCCTCATCTTCTCCTTTCAGCGTTAAGAATTTCGCCTCAACATCACGAGCCAGTTGCATCGTTGCACACCTATCATTGGGTTTGTGTGTCCTTACTAGGCTCTTCACCTCCGATCGAAGGCCAGCAATAAAGTAGCCGAAGAATTGATTTTCTGGTAGACGCCCACATTGAGAAGAGAAGAGTTCGAACACAGCTATGTAGTTTTCCATACTATCGGTCTGACGCAAATCTTTCAACTCTTTGAACGGTTATCCAACCTTCCAATCCCAAATCATAATATCATTGCCTCCTTCAAACTGCCCCACGTCGTTGAATCTGTAGACTCTCGCCACAAATTGAACTAGTGTTGAGTGGTTCTCTCCATGCTCAGTTTAACCGATTGCAATCGAACCTTCTCTATTGTTCTTTACACTTCAAAGTATGTCTATGCCTTCGCTATCCACACAACAAGATCGTTGCCATCGAAGGCAGGTAATTCAACCTTCTTAGCACATAGTCTGAATTCATCCCACCCATCTTGCGTGAGAGATCGAGGTTGGGTCACATTGCTTCCCCTGGAAGGCCCTCCTTCTCCCTCTTGGCTAACTGACTCACCCACAAGCTTCTTCCTTGTCCAGTGACTGATCTCTGCCAAAATCGCTTGTTTCATGTCCTCTATTCCTCCCTCCAGTCTCTCAATGTGAGCAATATGCCACGAAAATTTGACGGATGACAGTAAACATGATAATTTTATATTTTCACAACTGAGAGAGTATTCACAATTAAGTTTGAAAATGGCTAATTATACATATTTTTACCTATTATTTTAGAATATTGGATCGATAGATCTTTAGATATTACAATTTTAAATACTAAACCGAATTGGTTAGTGAAAACAAAAAAAATGTATGAACCGATCAAATAATTAATTTAGTTTAACTTATTAAATCGATTACTAAAAAAATTTATTAAAAAGTCGATTGAACTGATCAAAAGTGTAAAAGAAAATCAGTAAAATTAAACTGTTTAATAGTTGCATCAGTTTTAATTCTATTTTCTATTTTTATAATTTTTTTAAAATTTTATGCATGTAAATATATCTATATATAGGCATTTTTGATATTTTTTAACTAATTTTAAATTTTATTTCTAGTTCATATATTATTTAGATTATGTATTATTGTTAAATACATTCAAAAAAATATTTAATAATTTATCTAGACCATTTGTAATGTATTATATTTATTAATGTTAAAAATGTTTAGATTTAAACATAAAAAAATTATTAATTTATTTTAATGTATAAAATTAAAATATATATATATATTTTTAATTATAACTAATTTAATTACAGTTCAATTATAATTGAGTTAGTAAATTTTAAATTTGTATCTCTACTAATTTAGTTGTGACTGATTTGGTTTCAAAGATCTTGTTTAGATATTTTATAAAAGTTCGGTTTGTTAATAGATGGGCCCGCGAACAATTCTCCTCAGGTTTGGGTCAATTGGAATGGATAAAGGGTAGTGACATTGAATTACAAGGAAAGCATGATAGCAAGGACGAGGAAATTGTCAACCTTAACAAAATTAGTAAACAATATCTATATAAATACACAAATTATTGATTTTTTTAAAAGATATACCTTTATTGTGTAGTTATTAAAATTTAAATATCTAATAAGTTAGACCTATAAATTACAAATTTAATACAAATTTATTTATTTTTTTAGAATAGAAGTGTACATTTATTTATTTTTGAGGTGTATAATAAGCCTATAATATTTAAGAATTAAATCGTGTAAACTCCAAATAAGTAGACAATGGATCTATGTATTTTTAAACTGAATTGTTAATACAAAACCAAAAACAAAAAGCAAATTACACTTCCCATCCACCTATTTTCAAAATGAACAAACTTTTTCTCATAACTCTAATATACCATGCACTTTAGTCTAATTTTATATTTTCTATCTAGATAGATTATAGTATTTTTTTAACATTGGACAACTTAATATGTCTTTTGACTAAAATACCTTCTATTAATTTAAGAAATCAAATTTATATAATTTGATATATTTTTGTCATTAATCTAAAATAAGATGTCGTAAATTATTTTTTCTTGTAAAACATATTTAATATATATATTGAAGTTAATAAATAATATTTTAATATAAAAATATGTGATATTAAGTTATAAAATATTAAAAGAATCTTAATAGACCTTTTATAATTATATGTAAGAGAAAGGAGTATATAATTTGAAATAAAGGGGAAAAGAGTATAAATAAGATTGTTAAGATCGAAATCTAACTTAAAATCAGTTAATAAATAAGATAGATCAAATTAAATATTAGAAGATCATAAATTTAAATAAATATAACATTTAAAAATTTACTTATTTATTTATATAAATTACAAATAAGTATAAAATTATATTAAAAATAATCAATCAACATATAATTTTAATAAATGAGACCTAAAACGTAATAACAGAAAAGATATTTTGCAATAATAAGAAGAAACATTATTATATAAGATTTGAAAACATTCAATTAGTAAAGATAAAAATAAATCCTATTGTCTTTAAAACCTATTATTTTCTTAGTTAATAGATACTTTTTTTTAAAACCTATTATAATATCTCTAGTATTCACTAAACTAAGTTAGAAAATGAATAAATTATGAGTGATAAGATTATAATTGTGTAATATTATTATGGATTTAAATTAGTTTAATCACTTTTTTTAATTCTGATTGACCTAATAGATTGGAAACATGTCAACAAATAAAAATAATAAAAAAATTTAAAATGATATAAGATGGACAAAATCGTAAATTGTAAGATTTTAAAATTTAAATTGAAATCTTATTGAGATTTTAGCAAATTAAGGATCTGTTTAGTTTGAACATTTCCTATTTTCATTTTCATTGAAAATATAAAATGACCTTCGAAATGTGTTTGATTAAATTTAATGAAAATATTTTCTTGAATAAAATAGGTCCAAATATGAAAACAATAAAAAGATATTTTTAATATTTCAAGAAATAAATACTGAAAATAAAAAATAAAAAATATTTTTACAAATCAAATAGACCATTAAATTTTACATAAAATCAAGATTGTCCAAATTGCTTGTAATCGTAGGTGTGCAAACTTATAGCTTATTTGACTAGCATATAAACTCGTTAAATGTGTTTAGTAAATAAGTTTATTTTAGTAGTTTATAACTTATTTTGATAAGATACTTTGAGTAACTTATAATTTATATCTGATATACTTTTCTTTTATTTTTACCTTGTTATTTTATGAAAATATTCATTATACCATTCTTATTCATTATACTCTTATATATATAAATATATATAATATATAAATAAAATAAAATATGTAAATATATTTTATTATATATAATAAAATATATAAATATATTATATGTAAAAATATAGTACCTATATATAAAATATATAAAGACGTGTTTTTTTAATTAATTTTATATATACTAATTTAAATTAATTTAATTTAAAATAAAAATAATATATTTATTTATATTATTTTAAAATTAAAAAATATGTTATTTTATATTTTTTTAACTATTTTAACAATTAAATTTATTAAACAGTTTTAATTTAATAAGATAATTTATAAATTATAAATTATAAGTTAAAAATTAAATTATAAGTTATCAATTAATTTATAAATTAATTTCATCGAAGTTAATATTTTAAAAAAAACGAAATTTTTTTGAAGAAAAAATAAAATGAAGAGAAAAGAGAGAGACCGAATTCACGCTGCGTTACCGGACCCAAATTCTCGAGGAGTCTCTCTCTGTCTCTCTCTGTCTCTCTCTCTCCTCACCCTAGAAGTAGCTTCTCGTTTCGTTTTCCATCTCTCTTCTCCATCAAAGCTTTGCACTTGTCTCTTCTATTGCCCCCTTCTCTCTTATCTCTCTTCTCGCTCTCTTGCTAGCACAACAATCTCTGCTCCAACTTCAGCTTCCACTGTCACACCGCCATAGCACACAATCTCCCTCTTTTCACATCGTTTAGGTATTACCCTTTTCCTCTTCCTATCAAATTTATTACTGTTTGGTTCGTAAATTTCGGCAACTTATTGCAATTGCTACTCCCCCTACCAAATATCTTTCCAGCGCTTTTTACTGCTCTCTATCATCTTTCTCTCAGCATTCCCATCTCTTTTTATTTTCTCCTTTCATTTTTCCTTGTTTTCAACATAACCTCTTCGTATAAGAATAGCAGCATAACCACTAAGCAATTTCTTTTGGCCCAATTTCCATTGCTTCTACACTAACTATTGGTGGGTCTTATTGATTTCAGATTAACATGTTTTTCTTCTGCTAGAAACTTTGGAACAAAAAGCTTCTTCTTCTTCTTCTTCTTCTTCATTTTTCTTCTTCTTTTATTTAAAAATGGAAGACAAACTGGTGATTTTGCTTAATTAATTCAAACTCCTTGTTAAGCGCCGTTTTCCACTCCAATTCTTTTGCCCTACTAGACGTTTCTTTTAGGGTTTTGTGATATTCAAATTTTGCTCTGTTGACAGCGGTTTTACATATATTTTATTTCTCTTTCTTGTTTACCTAAGAGACATGTTTAAAGTTTTTTTTGTGCCTAATATTTCGTCATTCTCATGGCTTATCTTTCAACTTATATTATTGGTTTTTTGCGTGTATGGGCATTCTTCTAGCTTCAATAGATAGCATATTCTCTTCAGTAGATTGATTGTCATGACTTTTTGTTTACGCTAAAATTCGAATTTTATAAGTTGCATTGAGTGTGATGAGGTAGGGTTGTATAGATTGCTTGAGCCAGAACACTGTTTTCCATTTTCTTTTGATCACAATTTCCTGTCTTATATTGCTAAAAATGTTATTTTTTCTTCATCATTTCAAGTTTAATTCTGAATTTGACCCAGAACTTTCTTAAGGGAAACTTCTTGATTGTCCTGCAGAAATTGATGTGATGTACATGCGAACACTTTCCATAGTTGAATGATGGCTGTTGAGGCTTCCGATAAACTGAATGTGTCAGATGAATTTGACGATGAAGATGGACCGGTAATTTTTAAAAGAAGTAACACAGTGTCTAAGAAAAATCAATTGCATTCAGAAGTAAGGAAGTCAACTTCTCATAGTCTTGATGCCCAATCATATAGGAAAGCTTCTGATGTACCTTCTTCTAATGGCCAAATTTCTGGGATAAAGAAGAGTAAGATAGTTCCATCGGTCAAGGCATCACCCACGAAGTCTTCTGTAGGTATCTCAAAAGCATCAACTTCACATGTCAATACCGCTCATGTGAAGTCACCTATAGCAAATTTAAAAGCATCTTCGTCAGGGGATAAATCAAAGCCTCTTTTGGAACAGGAAATCCTCATTAATGTTAAGGAGAAAAAAGAATCAATCAAAAATATTCCTAAAAATAATTCTGAAGATTCTGAGGATGAGGAGGATAACAAACCATTGAGTGCTAGGTTAAAAATGAACTCAAATCATAATAGCAAAGCTACCCCTGTTGTCAAGAGACCTTCTGAAGACTCTGATGATGATGATGATGATGATCTTCCTTTGTCTGCAAGGTTATCACGTAATGTAGGAACATCTGGCAGTAAATATGGTGACTCTGATCAGAAGAAGCATCTTCAAAAAATTCAGAAAGATCATCAAGAAGGTTCCGGTGTAAGGATTAAACAGGAAAAAATGTCTACAGTGTCAGTTAAGAGACCATTAGATAAGACTGATTCTCTGCCCTCTTCTGCAAAGAAGCCAAAGCTCTCAGATTCAGCTTCATCAATGAAAAGTAAGCAAGTATCTGTGAAATATGAACCAAAGTTTGATGATGATGATGATCATATTCCTATTTCCCAAAGGTTGGCAAAGTCATCCACCTCAGGAAATAAATCATTGTCATCAAAGAAGATTGAAAAAGCTATTAAAGTTAATAAGGCTGGCTCTGCATCCTTTAAGAAACCAGTCAAGAAGTTAAAAAAATCAAAATCGGGAAGCAATTCAGAATATTCCAAATCTTCCAAACTTCTTCCTAGTTCTGGTGATGGCCAGAAAAAATGGACTACTTTGGTTCACAATGGTGTTATTTTCCCACCGCCTTACCAGCCCCATGGGGTAAAGATGCTCTATAAGGGGAAGCCAGTCAATTTGACTCCTGACCAAGAGGAGGTGCGACTTTCCTCTATAAAGTGTTTCTTAGTAAATTTGTAAGATTGTATGGTTTCTGTTCCATTTTTGAGAAACTGAGTGACTTAATCACTTTATTGTCCTCTATGAAGTCTCCTTTTATTAGGGTTTCTGACAGTGTTATGTGAACTTTGAATATATTTTGCAGGTTGCAACAATGTTTGCTGTCATGCGAGATACAGATTACATGCAGAAAGATCAGTTCAAAGAAAATTTCTGGAATGACTGGCGCAAGTTGCTTGGAAAAAACCATATAATTCAGAACTTGAAAGATTGTGACTTTACCCCAATTTATGACTGGTGTCAAGGTGAAAAAGAGAAGAAGAAGCAATTGAGTTCGGAAGTAAGTTGGTAGCTTTTGTGATCCCATTTTACAAATTTTACAATAATGTGGAAGCATTATTTTCTTTGCTGTTTGTATTCATTTTTATTCTAATATTTGACACTGACAGCTCTACAGGTTAGTTTATATCATATTACATCAGCAGTGACTAGTTGATTGGATATTTAATTTTGACTTGGCTAATCTGATGCTAATGATGTCTAAATTGTCATAATTGATCTTTCTATACTTGTCAATTTCTTCTTAAATACATCATATACATTTGTTGATTTCTTCACTATTTTTCTCATTGATGTTGATGGTGTCGCACCCCAAAAATTGCCACTGGCATGGAGGTGAACCCTACTTCACTGCCAGAAGCCTACCCTTAGCACCCATGAATCACACAACATGATCCACACGCATGCAAAACCAAAGAAGTTTTACGTCTAATTGCAGCACTTTAGTTAACTTTCATAACATTTGCATATACATCACATCATGTGAATTTAATACACATCCCATTCTAGAACAAACCATGGGAGTAAAACATTCATGTCACGTCACAGTGCACAACCGTCACACGTACATACTCACCTTCCTAGGAATCCTATCCGACTACAAGGCGACTCTAGAATATTTGGAATAGTAGAGAAAGGAGTCCAAGAAGAAACCAACCCCACGAACAAATGGGGTTTTGATGCCAATACTCCGTTACTCCTCAAGTGGGGATTTTATGTCACGATTGGGCTCTGAAAATGTTAAAAACAAAATGGGTGAGTATAAACATACTCAGTAAGCAGCTAACTCTACTAGTAAATAAAAAGAAACAGCCTCGACATCATTCACATGCATGCAAATATGAATATCGGTGCACATTGTCCATATGGAAACGCAACAATCACAAGGTCATCCAATCTATTAGAACATCATAGTACATTTACAATCTTCCCACATATTACAGAAAGTCCCGAACCATCCACTTGCCCACCCATAGACCTCCCATTATAATAATTCCATCCACAGGCGGCCTCCTGTATGATATAATGCCATATAGGCGCAATTGCATTCATCTCAAGGAGTGCCCGACCTTGTTCAAATCTTTCTTTTCTATACATACACAAACACAACACAAATTCAAATAAACATGTGCTAAATACTCATGGAATGCCATACAACTCAATATGCTTCATGAGAAAGTATCCTACTTCAACAATGGAGAACATAGGTTCCATGTATACATGTCATACTTAATCAATCATCATACATAATTTACTCTACTTTTATGGTGCCAATATCTAAGGGTTGCATATTTTCTTACCACATCACATCCATACATGGTCATTAATCATCAAACTTAATTTATGTGGGATTCTAATAATATTCTGTTATTGTAATTGATTTGTTTCCTTTCTTGTAAATATTTGATCTTTGATTTGTTTCCTTTTTTTTTTTTTGGTTGGTTATCATGATTGATTAGAATTAATTTGTATTCATTAGGGTTGATTATTTCCTTTTTTATTGACCTAGCTAGGTGTATATAAACCCTAGGCCTCTCTTGTAAAAATCAAATTTTGAGTAAATAATATTGTACATTTTCCTACATGGTATCAAAGTGGGTGTTCTGAGTTTTTTCTCCTACTCAAAATCTCTCTCTCTCTCTCTTCCTTTTTCGTTGTGTTGTACTTGAACGCTCATAGAGCCTCATCTACCCTCGCACAACCTCAGTCTTGGCCTGACCACCCTAGGGTTCGTCTCAGATCATCGTTGTCGACTCATCCTGCCAACCGGAGCCTCACCGGCCTTCATACGTGCTGTCACGCATCACTTGTCTTTTCTGCCAAGAGCATGTGACGCCATTCGTCCGCCTAGAATCGGTTGCCAGCCATCGTAGAGCCCAGCCCTGTCCTTATCTTCATTAGTTGGGGAGCTGTTCGTGGTGTTTTTCATCTCATCAACTCTTTTTAACGCTTAAAATCTGTCGTGGTGATTGCATCACAATGGTGGTGACCATCTCTGGAAACTCAGCTTAGAAAGGTATTTTCCTTGACGAATTTCATCCAAAGACTGAAGAGTTTACTATGTGGATCGTTGATTCCATCATATCACATGACTGGAAATGCATCTTTATTGATCGATTGCAAACCACGTTATGAAAATTTCAAAGTAAGAATTGCAGATGGTTCATTTCCTACAATCATCGATGTTGGAAAAGTGGTTATTTCCAATATCCTAACTCTAAACTCTGACTTATTGGTTCCCATCCTATCTTGCAACTTGCTGTCAATTAGCAAACTTACACATGATTTGAAGTGTGTTGCTAAATTCTCTCCGGTTGAATGCTTGTTTCAGGATTTGGATTCGGGGAAGACGATTGGCAATGCTAAGGAAAATGGTGGGCTGTACCTGATCAAGGCGAGCAACAAAACCACTCAGACATACCATGCTATTGGCACTTCCAGGAGTTCAAGTAATGATACTATTATGTTGTGGCATTATCGCCTTGGTCATCCAAACTTTATTTATCTATCAAAAATGTTCCCATCCCTATATCTAAATAAAGATCCAAAAATATTTCATTGATGACCATACTCGTATTACATAGGTTTTTCTTATGAATTTTCAAAAACTTATGTTCCATGATTCAAAACCAATTTCATACCAACATTGAAATTCTTCGAACTGACAATGCCAAAGATTATTTTAATTCTGTCCTTGGCAACTTCCTTTTTGAACATGGTACTATTCATCAAAACTCGTGTTTACACCCTTCAACAAAAACAGGGTTGTTGAGCATAAAAATAGGCACCTTGAAATTGCCGATCCTTATTACTCACTCACAATGCACCTAAACATTTTTGGGGAGATGCTGTCTTAACTACAACTTATCTTGCCCACAGAATGCCATCTAGAATTTTGAATTTCGACACTCCTTGTTAGGTTCTTTTGAAAACTTTCCTCAAAATAGATTGATTAATGACATTTCTCTAAAGGTGTTTGGGTGTTCAGTCTTAGTTCATATCCCCTCTCATCTCCGAGGCAAACTCGATGTTAAATCTGAAAAATGTATTTTTGTTGGATATTCTCCTCACCGAAAGGTCTACAAGTGTTAGTCTCCCACTACACGAAAGTTTTACACTACTATGGATGTTACCTTCCTTGAACATGTACCCTTCTACCCCAAAACTCAATACTCATGGGGAGAAATCTATAGATGAAAAAGAATATCAGTTTTGGGTTAAGCCCTTAGCTATGCTTGAAACTGAACATGTTGAGCCTTTATCCTCACATGAAGATGAACTAGAGGCCCCTGCTACTCAAGTGAAAGGAGGCAACAGAGATCTAAAGGTGTATTCTAGGCGTCTGAAGCATGTGGAATAGTTGAATACAACTCCTAAGCATTGCCAATTTGACTCAAATCCAACTCCAAATGAAAGCCCTCAAGGTAATACTGATATTGAATTCTTTACTGAAAATGTGGATTCTTATACTGACCTTTTACTATCTATTGCTCGGAGGAAAGGGTTTAGATCATGTACTCAACATCCTATTGCTCACTATATTTTATATGAGTAGTTATCTCCAGCATACATGTCTTTCATAGCAAATCTTGACAACATTGAGTTGCCAAAGAACATAGAGGAAACTCTACAACACCCAAATTGGAGGGAGACCGTAAACGAGGAGTTAAATGCACTGAAGTATAACAGCACGTGGATTTTTACTGAAAGATCTCCAGGAAAGCAACCTATGGGATGTAAGTGGGTGTTCACTGTAAGTCCAGAGCATTGACAGATACAACGCAATATTAGTGGCAAAAGGATTCACTCAAACTTACGGGATAGATTACCAAGAGACATTTGCTCGTGTAGCAAAGTTAAACACTATTCGTGTTCTCTTGTCTGTTGCTGCAAACCTTGACTGGAAGCTTCATCAGCTTGATGTCAAGAATGTGTTTTTTAATGTGGATCTTGAAGAGGAAGTCTACATTGAGATACCTCTTGGTGAAAAATCCAAATAACTCTCATGGTGTGTAAACTTCAAAAATCTCTTTATGGCCTCAGATAATCTCCAAGGGCCTAGTTGGAAAGGTTCTCCTGGGCAATTAAAAGCCTGGGATATGTTTAAGGGTAGACAGATCATACTATGTTTATCAAACATTTTCCTAGGGGAAAATCACCATCCTCATTGTATACATGGATGACATGGTAGTCCATTGTGACAATCAATTAGCAATTTAGATTGCAACGAATCCAGTCCATCATGATAAAACTAAGTTTGTGAAGATTAATCATCATTTCATTAGAGAGAAATTAGAACTAATTTATACTCTTACGCTCCAATAGATGGCTGATATCCTTACCAAGGCTATAATCTCTTATCCAAGCTAGGAATGGTTTGAGGGGGAGTGTAGGATTCTAATTTTATTCTTTCATTGTGATTGATTTGTTTCCTTTCCTGTAAATATTTGATCTTTGATTTGTTTCTTTTTTTTTGTTAATGGTTGATTAGAATTAATTTATATTCATTAGGGTTGATTATATTCTTTCTTATTGACCTAGCTAGGTGTATATAAACCCTAGGCCTCTGTTGTAAAAATTAGATTTTCAGTAAATAATATTCTAAATTTTCCTACAATTTATTCAAGCTTAAAGAATCAACAATCAAAAGATGTGCAACTCTTTTTGCCACCAAACATACATATACTTATCATTATGCTCTTACACTTGCTTCATGCTAAATGAGGTATGCATCCATAGACAAAACTTAATTTAGGCATGTATACTAGCAATAAGTGAAGCACGATCTAAAGCGTTTGAAGAGTTTTACAAGGACTTAGGAACGAAAAAAGGGGAACCAAAGATTTACAAGATTGCGAAGACTAGAGAGAGAAAATCTAGAGATTTGGATCAAGTAAGATGTGTTAAGGATGAAGAAGGAAAAGTTCTGGTTACAGATGGAGATATTAAAAACAGATGGCAGGGTTACTTTCACAAGTTTTTTAATGATGGAACAGGGTCGACTTGTGATATGGAAGATTTAACAACCTTGGAGAGAAAACAAAATTTGGCATATTATTGCAGGATTAAGGTTGATGAGGTCAATGAAGCTCTTAGAAAAATGAATAATGGTAAAGTTGTCGGTCCTGGTGGTATTCCTATTGAAGTTTGGAAGTGTTAGGGGAGGAGGGTACTATCTGGCTAACTAAGCTCTTTAATGAGATTTTAAGGTCTAAGAAAATGCTTGAGAAATGGAGAAGAAGCACTTTAGTGCCTATTTACAAAAACAAAGGAAACATCCAGAATTGCGCAAACTACCGAGGGATTAAGCTTATGAGTCACATTCTAAAATTATGGGAAAGAGTGATTGAATGTAGGTTAAGAAGGGAGACGAGTATTTCTGAAAATCAATTTGAATTCATGCCAGGACGGTCTACTATGGAAGCTATTTATCTTTTAAGAGGGTTGATGGAAAGGTATCGGATTAAACAAAAAGACTTGCATATAGCAATTATTGATTTGGAAAAAGCTTATGATCGAGTACCAAGAGAGGTGCTGTGGACAGCCTTGGAACAGAAAGGTGTATGTGTTGCGTGTATTAGAGCTATAAAAGATATGTATGAAGGGGCTACAATTAGTGTGAGAACGTCTGGAGGAGAGACTAGAGAATTCCCTATTAAGATTGGCCTACATCAGGGATCATCTTTGAGCCCTTATTTGTTTGACTTGGTTTTAGATGTTCTGACGAAACACATCCAAGAAGAAATCCCTAAATGCATACTTTTTGCAGATGATGTTGTTCTCATAGCAGAGTTAAGGGAAGAGATTAATTTTAAACTTGAGTTATGGAGAGCTACTTTGGAATCAAAGGGTTTTCGTCTGAGCATGAGGAAGACTGATATATGCATTGTAAGTTTAACAAACTACAAGTTAGAAACGAGTTGGAGGTTAAAATTGGTGATCAGGTCGTATCACAAGTGTCAAAATTTAGGTATCTTTGATCAGTTATACAAGATGACGGCGAAATTATTAGAGATGTAGAACATAGGATACAAGCTGGGTGGTTGAAGTGGAGAATGGCATCAGGGGTTGTTTGTGATCGGAAAGTATCTGATAAGTTCAAAGGAAAGTTTTATTGTACTGCTATAAGACTAGCGATTTTATATGGGAGTGAATGTTGGGAGATGAAAGGACAACAAGAACATAAAATTGGAGTAGTTGAGATAAGGATGTTGCATTGGATGTGTGGTCATACAAGAAGAGATATGATCCGTAATGATTATATACGAGATAGAGTTGGAGTGGCACCTATTGAGGAAAAAATGGTTGAAAACCGTTTAAGGTGGTTTGGGCATATTCAAAGAAGACCGTTGAAAGCGCCAGTTAGGAGAGTTGAGCAGATGGTCTGGAGCCCTGTGAAAAAAGGTCGTGGAAGACCAAAAAGGACACTTAGAGAAATTATTGAACGGGATCTTCTAGTAAATGAGATACCTAAAGAGTTGGTCATTGATAGAGCTTAATGATGTCGTGCTATCCATGTAGCCGACCCCACCTAGTGGGATAAGGCTTTGTTATTGTTGTTGTTGTTGTTGTTGTTGTTTTATACTAGCATGTTGAAATGATGCTCAGATGAAATTTCGTAACAATATCCATTTGTGTAGGGGTAAACCACTTACCTCAACTCCAAGCCACTAATTACCGTTTTCTATGTATTGCATAAGGGAGAGATGTCCCAAAATGATTTAGAGGCAACCCATATTGATTCCAAATCTTTTTCTTATTTTTCATTCTCCCACTCATAAAGCATACTCCACTTCCCAAATCAGTTTTTCTATTCAAATCAATCTCCCAAATTGTTAGGAATCAAGAGGAAGAAGATTTGGAAGCATAGAACAACCTCAAACAACTAAGATCTCACCAATATTTTGTCTAGGGTTCGCTATTCACCCACAAGAAAGAATAAGGGATTTCTTGGAACTTACCTTGAATCCAACATTCTCTGACGATGGAGGAGGTTGCCAGTGCTTAGGACTCACCGAAGATTTGATGGAAAGAAAAACTTGGGAGGAGAAAGGTGGTGTGAGGGGAGGGAGCACGAAGGTATGTGTGTGTGTCTAAGTGTGTATGCCGTGAGCCAAGGGAGGGGATGAAGGGTTTTAAGTGTGTGTGTGTCATGTGGCAAATGCTCATTTTGCTCCTCAACCATGTAAGGAAAAGAACATTGGTTCAAGGGCAAAATTGGAAACTCATTAAAAATAAAAGATCAGAGTATTTAACACACACCACACTATAACCACATCACCACTCCCAGCTCAAATATATCGATGCTAGACAGGATATCAGTTTTCACCTCTATTTCACACAATTACGGATTTCCACCATCTTTCCACTTTACTCCTTCACAAGGACTCTATCACAACCACTCACTTTACAGCATGCATTACCAACATCCCACGCACATATGTGGACAAGATCATCACATCTCACATTACACGTCTTTACCATACATACCCAATTATCACATTCATCAACCATTTAAGATTTTCAGATCAGTCCTCACACATATATGCACATAAAAGCAAACACAACAACACAAGTTATTTTCTATGAATTTTCAATCATTGTACACAACTGTATGCACACATGTACCCATGAAAGGCAGCCACATCATTCATATTGACCCAAGGACCATGGGTATTGCAGATGGCACATGGTGCAGCCCCACCGCTAGTTGGGCATTGCTAAGACTGTGGTGCTGCAGTTGTTGTTTGCTGCAGCATGGCCCTTGCCTTATGCATCATGGTCAATGTGGCCCATCCCCCATGGGCAACATGAGAGGGGTCAATTTGAGGGTTTTTCAAACCCATGGTTGCATGCTTCAGCCCTTCAATGGCTTGCTCATGTTATTCATCCTCTCTCTTGCAGCATATTCGGTGGTTCTTCTCCCTCTCTGATTAGTTCTTTAGTTTTCTGCTATCTCTCTCTCTGCCCCTCTGTACTTTCATCTCTCCCTTATCCGATTTCATGGTTCCGTCTCTCCATTCTCTAAGTTGTATCTCTCCCTATCTGTTTCTTTTGTCTCATTCTCCATATATGTTAGACTTAAGAGTTTTGGGGTGCACTGCTGTGGCCAGTGTTTACACCAAGTGTTTGAAGAATTCTAGAGAATAGCACAACAGCAAGCACTTAATATTGGTTACTCAACCACAAGAAGTTGATTAAAGTATTTCCTTATGCATTATTTTATCTGCTTGTTCCTTGACAATCTGAATAAAGAATTGTATGAAGACAATTTAGTTCATCTGATATGTGGGTTATATCATAGCGTTTATTAATATATAGTGAAGTTGATATTTTGCTGGCCATAATGCATATATTTTCATTAACATGTTAAAAGCTGTCAAGAGATCTCATATATCCAAAGAGTAAGTTAAATAATTTGCTGATGTTGAAAGTGATAGGATTTTGAAATAAATCTTTCAGGCATCACATGCTAGAACTTCCTCTACATCTTAGTTTTCATATATATATATATATATATATGCTATTTTACTTCTCTTTTGTATTTCTTTTGAATTATATTCTTATGTGCCCACATTTTTATGTTACCATGTGATGCACAGTGCTCTGCACAATGAATTTATTAGGTTCCTCTTAAATTTTTATTTATTTTCTTTTTGGGATTTGGGAGATAAGATGCATTAAGAGTGCCAAGTTTGTATTGAGTTGGTATGAGAGGTTATGTCATCTCTTTGTATTGGGTAAGTGCTGACTTCTTGTCTTATGTTTGTGCAGGAGAAGAAGGCCCTTAAGGAAGAGAAAGCAAAACAAGAGGAGAAATATATGTGGGCTATAGTTGATGGTGTTAAAGAGAAGGTACTATAATCTTAGGCTCCCATTTCCTCCTCATCCTCTAGAAATTTCCTTAACTCCCAACTATGATTAAATTCCTTGTGGCTCCCACAACCCATTTTTTGCCACTTGTATGTTGGAAAAAGAATTTTGAACTATATGATGTTCAGTTCATTGATAATCATATTTGTGCTTATCTTTATTCATTGTCTATATTAAATCTAATTTGAAACCTTTGAAGGTTTGGGAAGATATTTTCTATTTTCTTATATCCATATATTGTATTGGATTTGTGCAGAAGTTGTGAATTTCTTTATGAACGTAGTATTTTGTGTTATTCCCATACTTCCAGTGGGGGCATTTAAAGCGATCAACATAATTTCTGCAGAGAGATAAATATTCTGCCTTCATGCTTACATTGGATATCAGTTTAAATAAATTTGTTGTAAATTATAAATGTTTGGGGAGGAATAAGAGAAATAAGTCCTTGTAGCTGTCTTCTGTCCTACTTGGTGTATTTAATTCGAGTATATTGCTGAAAAAGTTTCGGCTGAACTCCCACACAAGGTGCATTTGTAGATAGAATTGGGTTGTGGCTTCCTTACTGTTTTCAGCCAATAGTTGCTTTGAACCAGTGGCTTTGTGTGATATTATTTGGTATTGTAGCTCTCTTTGTTGACTTTTTGTTATTATTATTTTTTTTCCGTTTTTCTCTGTGGATATCTTATCCTCAGTTGTATCTCTCTAATAAAGTTCTTTTTGTAAAATTTATCATTATTTGTTTTCTATTTTGAAAATTTGTTCACACTTGGAAATTTTTCAGTTATCTGGTCATGAAGTTGAACATTATATTCTTTTCTCCTATTTAATTGTGTTCACCTTTCTGAATGCAAGCTATGAATTTTGATTTATCTTATTCTTTGTCTAATTTGCTAATTTCAAATTATTCTCTGTGAAGCTGTTACGTTTTAACGAGGTTTTATTCAATATTTTAGGTTGGAAACTTCAGAGTTGAACCACCAGGATTATTTCGAGGCCGTGGAGAGCATCCCAAGGTTATTAAAAATTATAATGCTTGTTTCAGCCAATGAGTATTTATAGTGCTTTTCAGATGTAGTGGTTTCATACACAGTGACAGCATCTAATAAATTTAACCAACTCCATTGGTTATAACTTCTACTCTATCGGCTGTAATGTGTTATTAGATGGGCAAGTTGAAAAGGCGTATTCGTCCAAGTGATATCACAATTAATATTGGAAAGGATGCTCCAATTCCTGAATGCCCTATTCCTGGTGAAAGGTATGTTCGTATGTTCCTTCCATATTTTGGAGAGGAGGGAAAAAAATAAAAATAAAAGAGGGACAGTGTCACATCAATGAAATTGAAAGCCATGTTTTTTCCTGAGTCCTTTGGATTTGTGACCTTGGCAGTTGGAAGGAGATAAGGCATGACAATACAGTTACATGGTTAGCCTTCTGGAGTGATCCGATTAACCCGAAGTTGTTCAAATATGTTTTCCTGGCTGCTAGCAGCTCCTTGAAGGGGCAAAGTGACAAGGAAAAGTATGAGAAAGCTAGGATGCTGAAGGTGCTTTCATGCTTTCTCTATTATTTTTATCCTTCCCTTTTTTTTTTTTGTTTTTTTCAATGCATGATGTTGCATGAAATTTAGAGGAACTTGTTTAATTAATATAGGTCTTGGTATCTGTGTGCAGGATTATATAGAGAACATCAGGGCTGCATACACAAAAGGTTTCACAAGTAAAGATATTACAAAGCAGCAAATAGCCGTTGCCACTTATCTTATAGATAAATTAGCTCTGAGGGCTGGCAATGAGAAGGTATCTTCTGTAGAAGCCGTTGCTTACTCTCATTTGTGCTCACTGCAGATTGTACATATAATTATTGATAAAAGAATACAGTGCTCTTACCTTGCCCATGCATTAAGCATATGTTGATATGAATACTTCTTAAATTCATTTGTCAGCTTGACTTTCAAGTTCGTGCTAGTTTGGGTCAGCATGCTGAAGTTCTGAAATGGAAATGAAAATTATTTATTGTTTCCCCAATGATAGTGTATCCTATCGAAGTATCAATGTTTTTCTATATTTTATATGATGTTACGATGACGGGAAAGCATTTGGAGCTAGATTAGCAGAAGTCCTGTTTGTTTAATTTCATTGCCTGGAAAATATGATGTTATTACTATGGAGTACGAGTGTTTTTTTTTTTTTGGTGGCCATGAGGAGTATGAGTCTACTGAGTTCAGTTTTATATGGATTTTAAGCTACTTGGCTATTATTTTTGCAGTCAAGTCTAATAATGATATGCCTGTGTCATTCTTAAAATGGATTATAAGTTCTGTAGTTTGAATTCACCCTTTTATTGTGATTTGTAGAACCAGTAATCCTTTTTGTAAGTGAGGCTTTAAATATGTGAATCGCATAGACTAGTTGAACCAGTCAGTCCTACAATGTGAAGAAGATAGTTTTGTATTTAATCAATCACCTATTGCATATTAATATTTGCATGTTCATGTAAATCGGGATATATCAATGTGGAGATCTATAAATGGTGTGAAGGTGTATTTTCTTCAGTCTATAAATTTTTATCCTTGAATTTGCTAAGGGGACTTGACACAGATGCATTATGGAGCTTTCTTGGTGCTTTCATTAACCTTCGTTGTCCAAAGTTAGTTTGATATTCACCCATAAAAAAAAAAAAGAAAAAAGAAAAATTATCTGGCTTGTAGTTATTTTTTTGTTTTCCTTTCCTCAGGATGATGATGAGGCTGATACTGTTGGTTGCTGCACACTGAAAGTGGAGAATGTAACTGCGGAAGCCCCCAATAAGTTGAAGGTATTCGGGGTTTTCAAATCGTTATCTCCTCTTTTTCTTTTCCTTTTTTTTTCTTTTTTTCTCTTTGGGGTGTGGGGGTGTGGGGGTGTGGTGTTGTTGAGTGATTCTTTGTCCCTTTGGTTCAAATTTCAGGTTTCAATTTAATCTTCCTGTTCGTTTAAGCTGGTCCATTAAAATTTGCACTGATTAACAATTATTTTTTGGATTAATGCAGTTTAACTTCCTTGGTAAAGATTCAATCAAGTATGAAAATACAGTTGAAGTGGAACTTCCTGTTTATAATGCAATTTTGAAGTTTCAAAGAGGTGAGACATTGGTTCTTATTTGGATGGTATATTTATGCTGAGTCTGAGATCCTTAAGTATTTGATGTTCTTGATCTTCAGAAAAACGCCCTGGTGATGATCTTTTTGACAAGCTAGATACAAGTAAATTAAATGCTCATCTGAAGGAACTGATGCCCGGCCTAACAGCTAAAGTCTTCCGTACTTTCAATGCATCTATCACATTGGATGATATGGTAATAACTGATTTGATGTGCAAATCATTAACATTTCTTTAAGGACTATACTATCTGTAGTTCTTTTTTCCTCCTATTATGTACCCTCTGAATATGCTTGTTAATGATTTGACGTGTGACATTAAAGTTGGTTTCTTATTCCTTTTTTTTTTTTTTCTTCCATCTCAGACAAGGAGAGCCTGTTTAGATAGCATTTTCTCCATTGATTGGAGTTGAAATTTTCAATTATCTTAATTATAAACCTGTAATGCACTCTTAGAATACTATACTAAATCACCTTGTCCTATATGCTTTATGGCAATTGGCGAGCTTATACTGTTTGATCATTGTGTAAAATTGCTATTATGCATAATATTTTAATTTGGATAAGTATATTGTCATCAGAAACTTGTATCTATAATTTTGTGGGATTCTGTGATGACAGTTGAATAAGGAAACTAAAGATGGTGATGTTGCAGAGAAAATTGTTGTTTATCAGATTGCAAACAAGCAGGTGAATTGGTTCAATATATGCTTTAACATATTGATGGTGTTGTTTGTATGTATTCAGTTGTATACATTTTAAGCTGCATTGCCATTATTATTATTATTTTTTTAAATTACAGGTTGCGATTATATGTAATCATCAGCGTACTGTTTCAAAATCTCACACTGCACAAATGTCGAGGTTAACTGAGAAGATTGATGAACTTCAGGTACTCGTCTGAAATATATGTAATCCTGAGCCCTGAGCTTTTGATGAATTTCTAGGAAGTTTTGCTTGCAAAGATAGTGAACTTGGCTTTTTGCTCATGAAAATATAACTCAGCTGAGTTATTCTTCACTTGTAGGGTGTTCTGAAAGAGTTGAAAACAGATTTGGATAGGGCAAGAAAAGGAAAACCCCCTCTAAAGAGTGCAGATGGAAAGAGGAAAAAGAACTTAACTCCTGATGTGTAAGATGACTTTCTCTGCACCCTAAGCATTACTTGTTTGGTTATGATGTATAATTATTTCTTATGTAATCTACAGACTAGAGAAAAAGATATCTCAAACCAATGCAAAAATTGAGAAAATGCAACGTGATATGAAAACAAAAGAAGATCTAAAAACTGTGGCATTAGGCACGTCCAAGATTAACTACCTGGATCCAAGGATTACAGTGGCTTGGTGCAAGCGGCATGAGGTTCCTATTGAGAAGGTACAGGCTTGTTCACCTGTTTGGATTATGTTACATATTTCTTGTGAGATAATCTCGTGTTTTCAGTTTTGGATAAGAATTCAATCGGCTTGAAGAAATAGTTGGGAAAAGTGTTCTACTATCGATATATATATATATATATATATATTCTTAAAACCCCAGCATGTTTCTACCCCCAAGGGGTTGGCCTAGTGGTAAGGGGGTTGTGTTGCAAAGCACACGACCTCGGGTTCGATCCCCCAAGTGTCACAGGGGTACGGGTGTTTTTCCTGATCATGCCTCTGGGCCCCGTGGACTAGTCAGTTGGGCCCCCGCAAATAAGGGGAATGCCGTTTGGATACCACGGTTATAAGAAAAAAAAAAAAAACCAGCATGTTGCATATTATCATCCTTATGATTGCTGGAGGCAGTGTTGCTTCCAGTCAGAATCTTTCTTGTGTTCTTCTGCCTAATTGTTAATTCTTGCCTATGCATGACAGATAATACCATAACCCTGTGCCTAAATTGGCTTTATATTTTCCTATCATTATGACACTTATTTGTACTACTTATTGCTTGTAATGATCAGATTTTCAACAAATCTCTGCTGGCAAAGTTTGCTTGGGCAATGGATGTGGATCCCGACTTCAGATTCTGATATCTTTGAGCAGACTCTTACTCATTTCTTTCATATGTCTAGATATATATTGTTGGTCAAATCCAGCGGAAATTTATGTTGTAATTTCTTCTAATCTAATTATGGGGTGAGTTGGCCCATGTCCATTGACATTTTTTTTCGCTTAGACTTTCAACCATTCATAGTTGTTATTTTAATGTCATACAATTTGGCAAATTTGGAAATGAGGTAAATGTTTTTGTCTTATTCATTGTTCATTTTTTGGGATTGCTAGCCGTTTTGTTGCCATAGGGTGTGCTGAGTTGAGGTCTTATTAGTTTGAACCAGGTTCCTGCAACTCAGGAATATAAAATTGTTCAGTACCACTATTTCAAGAATGTTATTTTGATCTTTGACACAATGGTTTAGGTTTTTATTGTAGTTAAATTATTAAAATGCTTGAAATGTCTTCTCATCCTATCGCTACAAGAAATTGAACAGAATATATTTTCTACTTCAAATGGAATGCTGTTTAACGTTTGGCAGATTAAAATGAAAAGCGATGGAGGGAGGGAGGAAATGCGGTGTAATAGTTTTGGTAGATTAAAATGAAAAGCAGTAAAAATAATTCGTTGAGCAAACCAAATTTGCCTGACCATTTAATCAGTCGAGAGAGTAAGGGAATGTGACTTAACGTTTCATAGATTAAAATGAAAAGCGATAAAAATAATATTTTTACCAAACAAGCAAGTTGTCAGGTTATTTAATCTGTTGAGGTGTCTTTCAGATTGTGGGTGGGGGAGGGGGGAGGGAATGTGGTTTAACATTTGCTGGATTAAAATAAAAGGCGAGAAAAATAATGATAACCAAACTGACATAATTTGTCAAGTCATATAATTTATCAAGGTGTCTTTTAGAGAGAGAAAGAGAGTTTCACGTCGAGAGAGGGAGAGAGAGATAGAGGGAGCGAGGGAGGAAGGGGAGAGAGAGGGGGGGGGGGGGAGGGAGGGATATATATATATATAAGGTGATCATCGGTTGAGCTTACTAAAAATTGGGTCAAGTCTTTTATATGATAACTTTAAAATATAAGCTAAGGCTCAAGCTCAAACTTAATTTTATTCAGGTCAAGCTGAGTTCGAATAAAAACGTTCTGTATTCGGATATTTTTTTTGATTTTTTTTATTCTTGTTAACTTGTTAAAAAAAATTCATAATTTATTTTTAAATGAGGGATCTTATTCACAATATTATATAATTGATAAAGTTATTTTGGAAAGGTGTGCTAGAATTAAAAATAATAATTAACGGTGAGTTCTTTCATTCACTTAAATTTAAAATAAATTATATAACAACAAAAATTATAAAAATTCTACAAATACATCACAATTCTTTAAATGTAACAACTCATACATTCATGAATAATACATATTAGTATAAAACTACATTATATAAATGAAACATGAAAATCAATTGAGCATCAAGTCAATTATCTAAATTATATATTATATATTAATAAAATATAAAAGATATATATTATGTAAATGATACACTTTCATATTACATATGTATATAGAGTATTTTAAATACTGTAGTACATATAATCTATATCATATACATAACATTGTTAAGTTAATATGTATTTCTTTATTTTACAATCCGAGCTGGGCCAGTGTTTTTTAGACTGGGCTGGCTCATGTTCTTTTTATATTTTCTTTTTTATTTGAGCTCCTATTTTCGGGCCTGTGTTCAATGTTTTTTGGACTAGGCATTTTGGGTCGAGCAGGCTTTTTGGATATAGCCAAATTTGTTTCTTAGGGAGAGATGTGGTTCTGACCCTAGTCCCTCGTTTCCTTATCACAAGTGGAAAGGCGAGTCTTAAAGGATTTAATCAGCACGTTGTGTTTGGCCAAACTATTGAATTATTTGGCTTTATAAACTAGTTAACTAAAACATGTTTTAGATAAGTGAACCAAAAAAAAAAAAAAGGTTCACAACAAATGTGTGATACCTGAGATTTTATTGTGCTTTGATTGATGTAAATTATTCTATGTTTGGAGCAAATCTTGGAATAGATTAAAACTTTCGAGTGAATGATTATAAATCAATGAAATTTGTGCGTATTAATATTGTTTGAAATGGGTGTGTAAATGGTTTTGTGCATTGATAGTGTTGACCCCATTGCATAAGAAAATAATATTTTAAATTTTGATGAAAATAAACAAATTAAAATACATAAATTTCTTGTTTATAATGTCTTACATTTTCAGGAATTTTGATCAAGTCAAAAGCATCAAGAACTAAAGAAAATTTTTTTATTTTATAGTGCCTTTAGGACTTAGATTTTTTGTAAAAGTAATTGAAAGACAATAAAACATTTTAAAATCTTAGAGAATGTTTTTGAACTTTCATGTATGTTGGAAAATTTTTTTTAAAATGCTAGAATGCTCAATTTGGGTCTTACAAGTTTTCAAAACTTTGAAAAATCAAATTTTAACTCCTAGTAGAATACCAATCAACCGGTTGCTCTCAAATAAACTTTTTGAAAAAGTCCCGGTAGGCTATTAGTTGATCGCTTGCTCTCGGGTTGAAAATCGCTATGACTCTAATTGACTACCAGTCGATTGCTTGCCTGCAAGCAGTTGACCGTTACTCTCTATCTTAAAAAAGAATTTCTTCTAGTAGCATACCATTTGACTGGTTGCTAGGAGCTAGTCAACCGCTAGTGTCTAGAGTATTTTTGAAAAAGGTAATAGAGAGCTACTAGTCGACTGCTAGGTACCTATCGGTTGACTGACATCTCATTAAAAGGTATCAATCGACTGTCGAGGACCTACAAATCGACTGCCAACATGTTGACATCAGTCACAACAACTATTTTAAGAGAAAATTGCTGATATCATCTTCAATCTTCTTCAAACGGATCCTTTACACCTTGGGCTATAAATGTAACTTACAGTTGATATCAAATCAAGAAGAATATATTCTCGTTGTCTCTGAATTCTTTGAAATCAATTCGTGGCAATTATTTATTGATTAGAAAGATTTCATTTGTAAATTCACTATATCAAAGAGAGTCAACTCAACTTTATCTTCTTTTTTTTTTTGAGTGGTTTGATCAAGGAGTGGTTCCTTGAATTAGTGTCTGAGAGAAAAACACATTGTAAGGGGGAAAAACACCCTTGAGAAAGAAAAGATCTCTGTTGTAGTGGCTCACGAGTGCTCAATTGGGAACCAAAGTCCATAGAAATATGCTCCCATTTCCACTCTAGTATCTCTATCTTTTGGACTAGATATGAGCCAAACTCCCCATGGACTTCCTACTTAGAGTATCTACCACAACATTTGCCTTTCTTGGATGATACAGAATTATGCAGTCATAGTCCTTCAATAATTCTAACCATCACCTTTGCCTCAAATTTAGGTCTGTTTGCTCAAAAATATATTTGAGACTTTTGTGATCTATAAAAATCTCACAAGTCTTGCCATAGAGATAATGCCTCCATTTCTCTAAGGCAAAGATGATCGCCGCCATTTCAAGATCATGCGTAGGGTAGTTTTGTTCATGCTTCTTGAGCTGACGTGACATATATGATAGTAATGGCTAAATCCTTTCCAAACATTTTACTAAACTTTTTTTTTGGCAGTTAAAATATTTTTCTGGAAATATTGTGAGCTTATGACAATAAATACGAATCAGAAAAATAGAGTGCTACCAAGATGAATAAATTTTAGAGTGCAAGAAGTTAAAAAGTAGATATAAACAATTTTAAAGAGCAAGGGAAGAGAGAACTAACACAAAAGATTTGTTGTGGTTCAGCTAATCCCCAAGCCTACATCCAGTCCTCAAGAACAATTGCTTGAGATTTTGACTATTACCACAAGTTTGTGAATGTCAGTACTTAGGAACCACTACAACCACAAGTTTGTAAATGTCGGCACTTGTGAGCCACTCCAAGTTTGTGAATGTCAGCACTTGTGAGCTACTACAGAGAATTTTGTCAATTCAGGCTGTTCTACAACCCGATCCAGTGATATATAACAATTATTCTTTCAAGGATTTAACCATCTTGAGAATACAACTCAGAATTTGAGAAGAAGATAAGAGAACACAAGACAAACTCTCTTGAAGAGTAGAGCAAATATACAAATGAAGCTCTAATAACTCAAATGATTGTGAATATGCAAGTTTTGGCTCAAGAATATTTGGATTTCTCTCAAAGATGATAAAACAAGTTAATATCATATTGTAGCACTTGGTTCTTTTTAAAATCGTGTATCTAAGGTCATATATATAGGCTTCATTGAAATATAGCCGTTTATAGCCATTATATGACTGTTATATAGTATTTTTCAAACATATGTCCCATTTAAAAAATTCATAACGTTATCATTTGAAGTTTGTTTTAAGCAAATAATATATCATTGGAAAGGTAATCAAGGCTAGTTTCATATGCAATAAGTTTCATTGAAATATTACTTACCATTTATGAGATATGATCAAAATACTGAGCAAAGGTTGGAAGCCATTATATGACCATTATACAATATTTTCCAAACTTAAGTCAAATTTAAAAATTCATAATGTTCACATTTGAAGCCGGTTTTAAGTAAACAATATACCTTTGGAAAGGTAATTAAGTATAGTTTTATATAAAACAAGATTCATTCAAAAATATATTTCCATTTGAGAGATATGACTAAAATAGTGATCAAAGGTCAGAAAGAGTAAATTTATTGGTACTACCAGTCAACTTATAGTTTTTATATTTAATTTAAAAAATTCATATCTCTCTCATTTGGACTCTTTTTTGAATAAATATATCATTAGAAAGCTCTTTGAATCTATTTCTGAAAAGAGATAAGATTCTTGAATAACTAATTTTCCATTTAGGAGATATGATAAAAATAGTGACTAAAGGTCATAATCAAGTTTTTGTAAAAATTCATATCTCACTATCTTTTTAATTTAAAACTTGTTTTTCATTCAAGATGCATCGAGCCAATAAATGTAAATCTAAATCATTGAACTTCATATAAAATTTCTTAGCCTATTGTAGATATACCTAAATTAAGCTTATAGGCTATCTTGATGCAACCAAGCTTCCAAAATTTCAAATCTTCTAATTCTTCATTTCTTGGAGCAATATTCTTGCTTGTTGTTTCTTTGAGTGAAATATGATATTGTTTTTTCCTTTTCTTCAATCCAATGCTCACTTTTCTTGTTTTGAATCAACCTTCATAAAAGAATATCTTAGTTGCAAACCAAATGGTTAGTTCAATTCATAATAAAAAGCATGATTTAAGTATAAATTATTTAATATTAAATCTTATAATCATGCTTAATTACTTGTAGCATATGATATTCAATCCTCATATATTTGTCGGCATCAATGCTACAATTTTCACATATTTGTCATCATTAAAACTTATAGCATAATGCTTTAGGGCTAACAGTGTAAGCCATAACCTTTTTGTGTTGCATCAAGACACATCCAAGACTGATTCGCAATGCATCACAATACTCTGTCTACCCAATGTGCCTCGAAGGTAGTGTGACGACCGGGGTGGTTGAAAAACATTCTTTTAAACGAATGAAGCTCTCCTCACAAACATCAAACCAAGTAAATTTCAGCTTCTTCTGTGTTAGCTTGGTGAGGTGAGCGACTATCCGAGAAAAGTCCTTCACAAAATGACGATGATAGCCCACCAAGCCCAAAAAGCTAGGGATCTCAGTGACCAACATGGACCTTGGCCAATTTTGCACGACCTCAACTTTACTCAGGTTAACTGAATTCCCTCCTTCGTGACCACGTGTCCCAAAAAGGCAACCTTATCTAGCTAGAACTTGCACTTTGAAAAATTGGCATAAAGACTACGCTCTCTCAAAGTTTGCAAGATAATCCTCAAATGCTCCTCATACTCCTTGGGGATCTTGGAGTAGACCAAGATATCATCAATGAATACGATTACAGACCTATCCAAGAAGGGTTTGAATACTGGATTCAGAAGGTCCATAAAGGCTGCCGGTGCATTTGTGAGCCTAAAAGGTATCATGAGGAACTGTAGTGGCCATATCTTGTTTGGAAAGCAATCTTTGGGATGTCCCCTCCCTTGATTTTTAACTGATGGTAGCCAGAATAGAGGTCTATTTTGGAGAAACACTAAACCCCTTGAAACTAATCAAACAAATCATCTATCTGAAGTAACGAGTATTTCTTTTGAATTATCACCTTATTAAGCTACCTATAGTCAATACAAAGGTGAAGGGAACCATCTTTCTTTTTAACAAAGAGTACTAGAGCTCCCAAGGTGATGAGCTGGGATTGATAAAACCCTTGTCCAATAACTCCTGTAATTGCTCCTTATGCTCAGTGGGAGCCATTCTACACAGGGGAATGGAAATGGGTCAAGTTCCAGGGACAAGATCAATTCTAAATTCCACCTCTCTATCCGGAGGCAAACTCGATAGCTCTTTGGGGAAAACATCCATGTATTCTCTCACCACCAGTACTTGCTCAATACTCGAGATTTCTCTCTCCAAATTCCTTACATAGGCCAAAAATCTTGAACACCCTTTCCTCAAAAGTCTCTAGGCTCCTACGGCTGAAATTAGATTATTCGAGGCTTCATGATTGTCATCTTGAAAGACAATGATCGATTCACCTGGAGCCTTAAATTTTATCTTCTTACTATGCTAGTCAAGGGTGGCATGACACAACGCTAACCAATCCATCCCCAATATGACATCAAAATCTAACATTTCCAAAAGCATTAAATTGGCTAGGGAATTCATGTTCCCTATTATAACCTCATAAGGACTGTAACCAAACTTTACAAGTAAGGTCTCCACCATTAAGGTGGCCATTAGGAAAAGCTCTCCAACTAGGTCGGATTTACACCTAGACATGAAGCAAATGCACAATACATACAAGTGAGTAGATCTATGATCAAACAAGGCACATGCTACAAGGGAGCATATGGAAACAATACATGTGATGATAGTATTAGATGCCTGAGCATCCTAACGTGTAAGAGCATAAACTTTAGCTTAGCCTCCACCTCTTCCTGCTTGGCCTCAGCCTCCAGATCCCCGTCTTGCACACTAACCTTTATTACCTCTTCTTGACGACACGGAATATGCCCTAGCCACTAGGGCCACCTCAGATTGACGGGTTGAAAGATTGAAGGAATCCTATGTTGATTCCACTCTTGCTTAGGGACAAACCCTCTTGACGTGGCCTACTTGGCCATAGTTGTGACACATATAGGTTGCTGCTCTATAAGGCCTAGAATAGGCTCTCCCATATGAAACATACTTGGGCATATGATGCCTGAATTGCATAGAACTTTGCTATGAAGAAGATTGCCCTTCATAATTACATGTGTTCTATGTGGATTACATTGAAACCGTAGGAGCCATAGAAGATAAAGAATTGTTTTGGCCCTATCTATTCGAAGCTAGAAGGTCTTCTATCAAACTCTCAGCCTCTCTTCCTATTACAACCCTTCGTCTTTGCCCATACTCCACCATTCATGTGACCTTTACCACTACAACATAGGAAGGATACACGTTCACTTGTATCGGGGCCTTGTTACAACTTTTCAAACTCTTGTTTCCTAACCATTCAGATCGTCTCTGGTAGAAAACTCTCAAGGAAAGCTTCATTAGACTCACTCCATGTAACTGATGGGCTTTCAATGGGTCAACCCGCTAGCCAAGTCTCCCACAAGTCACTAGCATCACCTCTAAACTGGAAGGCGGCCATGTCAACCATGCTATCTACAGGCCATCCCAATATAGCTTGAATCCTCATAATTTTATAAAGGAACTCTTGGAGGTCCTTTTGATCCCCTAACCCCGAGAAAGATTTTTAATTTAAGACATTTAGAGACTTTCTTAGTAGAATGGTCGTCCCTTTCTTGAGCGGGAGGGGCCCTATGAACACATTAGACGTCGCGTGAGGAAGAACTGGTGTAGATGTAGTAGCCAAAATTTTGTTCGTCTTAGTACCTTGCCTTGCCAAAAGTGTTGCCATGGTTTGTAATGTTCCCTGAACACCTGCCGTCAAGGCTTCCGTGGAACCTTGTATCCCTGTAAGAATAGTCATAAGAGCTGTAATTTCATATTGTGGAGGTGCCTCTGCCGTCATATGGGGCATTCCCATGGAACCCTCAATATCTTGGCCAATGGCACTTTGGTCTTGTTCCCTTGCCCTTTGGTGATCCTCTCCTTGGCTGTGAGGGGCAACAACCAGAGGGTATGAAGGGGCCCTCTCAGAACCCAGATGGTCCTTAATTTCTTCTTATACTTCTTGTGGCACTTGAGACATCTTGAATCTACAAGGTATAATTTCCATCAAACTTAGACCCTATAAACATGATACATCAGAACATCAAATTAAGACTTAAAGGGAGACATATACAAGAGAACAATGGCTACGCCTGGGTTCATAGCTATGGGGGAGGTACCACTAAGGTCACTTTGCTCTGTAATTTGGTATGAGACCTAACCTAGCGCTTTGATACAAACTTTGTCATGACCCCCATTCGGGTACATGACCGGCATGGTAGAAGGGACCAAGCCTCCACCATAAGCTTTGACATAAAGGCATAAAGATCAAGCCCATAGAGACATGAACTAAAGGCAAGGTCATCTCATTAACATGCAAACATAAAAATTAACAGCACAAAAGTAACAGAGAAGTCATTCATAATACTTTATAAATCCAAGTATCTATTGTTTACATTCTACGGCTCCATGGGCCAAGAATTCTACAAATAGATCTCATACCAAAAACATTCATTTACATATATTTGAATCACTCATAAAAGAATGTTGACCCCATTGCTTGTGAAAAAAAATATATTATGTTTTGATGAATAATAAACAAATTAAAATGAATATATTCATGTGCATAATGTTTTATCTTTCATAGCCTTAGGTCTTAGAATTAATGTAAAAGTAATTTGATAGGAAGAAAAGAGTTTTTGAACTTATTGAAAAATATTTTGAAACTCTGATATAAGTTGGAAACGTTTTTACAAAAGCTAGAAGAGATTATTGAGTCTTAGAAATTATTTTTCTAAGCCCAGTAGCTGCCAATCGACTAGGGTATGGGACCCAATCAATCGGTTACTTGCTGGTTCATTTTTGAACCAAGACTCAATGAACCTACCAGTCGACTGCTTGCTTACAAGTAGTCGACCAGTGCGTTTTTTTC
Organism: Biancaea sappan; assembly: GCA_037074585.1. Lineage (NCBI taxonomy): Eukaryota > Viridiplantae > Streptophyta > Magnoliopsida > Fabales > Fabaceae > Biancaea > Biancaea sappan. The sequence goes on along the minus strand of CM073501.1, from coordinate 44,826,059 downwards.
TAGAATTAAAATTTAATTCCAGTAACTACCAGTCGATCGGTATATAGGTGCCAGTTGATCGATAGGTTCTAGAACAATTTTAATTTAAGTAACAGAGTATTATTAGTAAGCCGCATGGCCTAGTCCAATTAACTAGTGTCTCATTAAGAGGTACCAGTCAAATGTCGTGATGCTAGCAGTTGACCGGTAATAGGATGACATCAACAATAATGAATAGTTTTAAAAAAATCAGCTGATATTTTTTGTAAAAACTTCTCCAATGGATCTATTTCAACTAGGCCTATATATATGACTTATGGCTAGTCTGAAACACAAGATAAGAGTCTAAAATTCTGTATCATTACTTTGTGATTTTATCTTGCCAATCAATTGCTTAATAGTGAGCTTCATTTGTAATATCTACTCTTTAAGAGAGTTTATATATTGTTGATTTTTATCAACATATCATTTCTGAGTGTATTCCCAAGGTGGTTAAAATTCCTTGGAAGAGTGATTGTGTATATCATTGGTTTGGGTTGTAGAGGAGCCTGGTTAACCAAAATTTTTTGTAGGGTTAAGGAAGAGCCCAGATTCATAAATTCTCTATTGGGTTGTGGAGGAACCTTGGTTAATGAAATTCTCAAGTGGTTCCACAAGTACCCAGATTGAATTTGTGGTGGTTTATGTTAGAAAGGTGCTCTAAAGGCAATCACCTTTAGCATCGGATATACAAACCCATTTATTAATTTAAAGAGGTTTTCTTCATTATTTATGTTAATATTCATAAACTCAATATTAGATCATAATATAAGTAATGAAGTCCATGACATAAAGCATAGCATGAAGGAAATTATGATGGTGATCATAATGTAAGATTCCTATCATGTGTAATTATATATGTATCTAAACTATCCCTAGTTTTAGGATCACCTGAGACTGGACATCAGTAATCCAGATAGACTAGCACATGTTATGCTTCTTGATTTGATTAAGCAGTTGTCCTCATAAGCTGTAAGCATGAGATGTTTTGAGTAAACATGTGAATGCTTGTTAAAGGTAACAAGTTCATTGGATGACTTGCATGAGACATTACATAGATACTTATTCAAATGTCAGTGATAGGTCTCATAGCAGCAAACAATACAAGTATCCTTGGACTTGAGAAAATCAAGTTATCTTGGACATAGATCCTGTCTTTGGACTTCTTTCCTTGTTACCCACTATGGGTCACTCTCAGGGTGGTGATTGGGCACAACGTGAAGTATTCAAAGATATTTGAGTAGTCAATAAAGAATTCACCACTCTGATAGAAGGAAGTATACCCATGACCACTTGTCCAGATAATTGCTAAGAAGTCTTTTGGCCAAAGTAGACTTGTCATAAAGATGGTCTTCAGTGACATAGTTTAAAGTGATTGATCCCACAAGACAAGGAACTGACTACTTGGGCTAGATGTGACATAATCAAGTCTAGTGGGAGTTGACACATAGGCCATACTCTGAACTAAGTGGGTATAAGAAGGTGAAAGGACATATTACATAGACACACTTTAATTGCAGAAAGGTTTAAAGTCAAACAACTGACTTTCCAGTTAATTGGAGGTTATGAGTATTTCTAGATACTGCTTATGATCTATTTACAATCAAGTGTTGATTGTGAATGGCTAACATAGCCAAAAACCTAATGGGTCACACGTATAAAAATTCACTAGGAATGTGAAATGAACTTGAGTATTTGATCCTTAATTGGAGAATTAATTAAAAGGAGATAAGAGAATAAAAGGAATAGGAATATATTCTTATTCCTACCCAAATAAGAAAAAGCCTAAATGAGAACACCTCTTGGCCGCCCCTTTCTCAAAGAGATTGGGCTTCATAAGGTGCCACCTTAAGAAGCCCAATAAGGAAATGGTGCTCACTAAGGGAATTGGGGCTTTAGGGTTTGAGTTAGCACCTATTACTTTAAGAGTTATAGTGAAAGCCATACAAAATACTCTCTCACAATTGTTGAAAATCTTGTTTAGAAAACACTCTTGTTTTCTTCTCCTTCATCCAAGAAGGTTTTCTCTATTGTTTCTTCGTGCTTGCTAGCATAAGAACGAGAAGGAACTCCGTTACCTGAAGAGGTTTTTCCTTGGCCTATTTTGTGTGGATTACTATTAGAGGTATCCCATTTTGTATACTTGCTTTGGCTTGGAGACGTTGCTACGCTACAAGAGGTATTTCTCTTCGTCTTGATCACTTGGTTATGTAATGGTAATATAAGTTAATCCTTTGGTGAATGGGTTTTAGAGAAAAAGTTTTAAATTTTGCTATATTTTATGATCTCTAAAATCCTACAGTTTACAAGTTCCAACAGTTATGAACTTGTAGTGGTTTCACAAGTACCCAGATCAAACTTGTGGTTTAGTGGAAATTCTCAAGTAGTTGTCTTGAGAACTAGATGTAGGCTTGTGATTAGCCAAACCAGTATAAATTCTTTGTGTTGATTCTCTCTTCCCTTACTCCTTAATTTGTGCATGTATATGTCCTTTAATTTCTTGCACTTACAATTATTCATCTTGATAACACTTTGTTTTTTTGGTTTAAATTTACTGTCTTAAGCATTGCACATTTCCAGAAAATCATTTTAACTTTCAACAAGAGTTTTTTGAAAATTTTTATAAAACCTAATTCACGCCCTTCTTGGGATCCAATCATTACTATCAAAAATACATCCCAAGCCTCACCTACCCAAATTACAGATTCACTACTAGTCAATACAAAAGAATGGTAAGGAAACAAAATATTCAATACCCTAAACAAATGGGGCGTGAACTTAAGTCACGGCTTGGCAGAGACGTCCTCTTTGGTAAACTCAAAATCTAAAATGTTGGAAAAAGGGTAATAAAAGAATCTTAGTGAGGATAACATCTACATTCTAATATGTAAAATAGGCACACATACAAAGTTCACAATCACACAAGGTCGGAGGCCAATCAATTCCTAAGCAACTCAATGACCACAATGCATAAGGCCCTTACTGTGCATATAGCAACGTGAGACCAAGGACATCAAAGTCGAATCTTACCTCTTACATCCAAACATATCACTATCATCAAGTGGCCAATAAAATGGTGGGTTGTTCTTACAACATAAATATACAAATTCTATCCACATATACAATACACTCTTTACTATAAAATCAACACATTTACATATGCATTCATAAATTTAGAAATATGGTAGCTAATGCAACAACAAAGCTTTTCCCAATTTCCAACACTTCATAAAAGAATAGGTAATGAAAATCAATTCAATAAAATGTAGTTACCTTCACCTTAGCCTTTGATCACCTTACCAAATTCCCTTAGTGGAGATAGATATGTAGGTCGCTTGGGGAGAGGAAAAGATGCACAAGAACACCCCAAAGCATTGATCAAGAGGACAAGGAAAAAGGGAATTAAATTTAAAAAAGAGGTGGTAGTTCCAGGTGGTGGCACCTTGGGGACTCGTGCTGGCACCCATGGGTGCCACCTTATGTGCTCTTTGCCTAGTTGGTGCCTTGGGTGCCCATACTGGCGTCCAAGACTCTAACTCCCAAATTCTTTGTCCAGATAGCACTCAGCTGCCCAAGCTAGCACCACAAGAAGGACCCCTCAGGTTGGTTGGCGCTTAGGTGCCCAAGCTGGCACGCAGAGTGCCAACCACTCGTCAGTTGGGCAGCCATGGATGGCACCTAAGTTCATCCCTTTCATATGCTAAAAATGATTCTAAATACAAGGGTTCCTTTAAGACGAGAATGGGTGTGATTGGGAGCATTTATGACAGATTTAAAAGCTTAAAAACATCATCAAATCACTTATCCTATAACTTTGTCAAAATCTCCCTTTTTCTCTCCCAATCCTTCTTAACTTCATTAACCTTGATTTCTTGACCAAACATTTGTGTCTCACTAAATCAATGTTTTAAAAACATACTTCAAGGTTGAAGGAGTTTAAGAAGTTCAGAACATTACCCACTTTCAACCATCAAAAGCCATAACCCAACAATTCCCAAAAATCCCCTCTAGGGTTAAAAGGTAGGAGTAAAAGAAACGAAAAACATACGTCAATGGAAATGCATCAACAAAATCCAAGAAGACGATGAGAGACTCTTGGGTCCAAGGGAGAGTATGAGTGAGATAAGGGGAGAAACAGAGAGACGAATGTGAAGATGGAGAGGGGAGTGAATGATGGATATTGCCAAGCATATGTTTAAGAAGACAACAATTTCCAAATGCACACATTGTCCCCTCTTGATGGAAAATTCCAAGAATGCCAAAAATAACATTAAGTTTATATTTTAGCTATTTACACATGTTCCCTTCCATAAACATTTTTCCTCTTTTTAGTTAACTATATGTATAACTCCAATATTATAAACATGTATAATTTCATTTGTTCAATTATATCTTTTCATTTTTGTCCTTTAAGAGCTTCAGTCTTCACATAAAAGTTTATTAAGCACACTGTTACAATCCAAACTATTTAATAGTCATACATATCATATCATTCCATACCAATCACAGGACAAATGTATTATGCCATATAAATAATTACAAAAATAAACAAATTAAGAACATACATTTGTTATGTTTTCTTACTGACAAAATGAGAACTGGAGGTATTACAATAACTCTCATTCTTGTTGGTATAGAAAGAATACTCCCTATGGAAATAAAAAGATGTGGGTACCCAAAGGAATCTCTAACAAAGAAAGACCCAAACAAATTTGGGTCCCTAAAAAGAAACCTTGATCTTGTGTTGTAGGTATACCTCAAAGCTAAAAGTGTGGTATTTGGATAGTGGTTGCACTAAGCACTTGACCGATGACTAATCCAAATTCCTCTCCTTAACTCCAAGAGGAGGCAAAATGATCTTTGGAGGGGACAACAAGGTTTAATCAAGGGTGTAGGTAAGGTTGGTAAGAACTCATCAACCTCTATTGAAAATATTTTATTTGTTGAAGGCCTCAACCATAATTTGCTTAGATTAGGCAATTTTTGACAAAGTAATTGAGTAATTTTTTATTCAACTTGTTGCATAGTTAAGAACAATAATGATAAGCAAATTAAGCTTGTTAGTGAAAGGATCAATAGTCTATGTTATAAATCTTGATGAAGATCCTTCTATAGACTCTACTTGCTTAATTAGTGTTAATAATGAAAGTTGGCTATGGCATAGAAGATTGGCTTATGCTAGCATGAGTCTTTTGGATAAACTAGTCAAGAAAGAACTTGTAACTAGCTTACCCAAAATCAAATTTGAAAAGATAAGTCTTGTGGTACTTGTCAAATGGGGAAGCAAGTTAAAAACTCTTTCAAGGCTAAGGATATTGTTTCAACAACTAACCCTTTGCAATTACTTCACATGGACCTTGTAGGACCATCTAGGACAAAGAGCCTTGGAAGTAACCCCTGTGTCCTAGTTATTGTGGATGACTACTAATGGTACACATGGACTCTCTTCTTAGCTTGTAAAGATCAAACTTGTAAATCTTTTCTAAAACTTGCAAAATTTATTCAAAATGAACAAAGCTTGACTATTGTAAGAATTAGGAGTGACAATGGTAGAGAATTTAATAACCATGACTTCATGGAATTTTGTGATGAAAATGGCATTGAGCATAACTTTTCATCTCCTAGAACTCTTCAACAAAATAGTGTTGTTGAAAGGAAAAATAGGACTCTAGAAGAGATGACAACAATTATGCTTAATGAAGGGAAACTTCCTCAATATTTTTGAGCAGATGCGGTTAATACCACTTGTTATGTGATGAATAAAGCCTTGATTAGGCCAATTTTAAAGAAAATCCCATTTGTTATGGAAGAAAGCCTAATATTTCTCATCTTCATGTGTTTGGTTACAAATGCTTTGTTTTAAACAACGGGAAAGAAAATTTAGGAAAATCTGATGCCAAAGCCAATGAAGCACTTTTCATTGGATACTTTAACAATAGTAAAGCATAAAGTCTATAACAAGAGAACTCTAGTTGTTGAAGAGTCTATACATGTTGTTTTTGATGAATCTAACCCTTTTCTCAAAGAATGTGATGATCAATATGAAGTGTTAGCAAGGTTGCTAAGATCAAGATTTTACTTAAGATCGGTTAAGGGACACAATAGATCATATAGTAGGATCGAATCGAGGATCAAAAGATCCTACCTTTAAAGAAATATAATAATTAATATATATATATATGTATATATAAACTACAAATAAGCATAATATTATACTGAAAATAATTAATCAATGTACAATTTTAATAATAAGACTCAAACATGATAACAGAAAAGATACTTTGCAACAACAACATGAAATATTGTTATACAAGATTTGAAAACATTCAATTAATAAAGAAGAAAACAGAGAGCAACCCCCACTTTCATTGTATTTAGAAACCTTTCTTTTTCTCACCTAATGGACACTTCTTTCTTCAAAACCTACAATACTATAATATCTAATTGTTAGTCTTCACTAAACTAAGTTAAAAATTGAACAAGTTATGAGTGGTAAGATTGTAATTGTGTAGTATTAGTAAGGATTTAAGTTAGTTTAATGGACTTTTTTCAATCTAAAACATCAATAAATAAAAAAATGATAAAGATCCAAAATGTTATAGGATTGTTAAAATCATAAATCATAAGATCTTACTGAGATCCTAATAGATTTAGATCTTATATAGGATCGAGATTGTTCTGGTTGTTTGGAATCATAAGATCGTAAGATTTTTAGATTTAGATCGAGATCATCTTGACAACCTTGAGTATTAAATTATTTCAAAAATCTTTCTTTGGATGATAAAGTGGAGAAGGAGCAAGAAATAACTCCAAAAGAAGATGATGACAATGAAGAGGGTGCCAACTTGTCACAAGAAGAGGAGAAGCCTCAAGAAGAAGAAAAGCCACAAGAAGAAGAGAAACCACAAGAGAAGAGCCCTTAAGCAACAATGATGATCTTCTAAAGGATTGGAAGTATGCCAAAAGCTATCCTAAGAAATTGATCATTGGAGATGCATCACAAAGGATAATAACTCGAAATTCTCTTAGAAATGTTTGTAACAACTTACCCTTCCTTTCACAAGTTAAACCAAAAAGTATTGATGATGCAATTATTGATGAATATTAGGTCTTAGCTATGCAAGAAAAGTTAAATCAATTTGAAAAAGGCCAGGTTTTGGAACTAGTTCCTATGGCCAATGATCATCCAATAATTGGCACAAACAAAATGGGTTTTTAGAAACAAATTTGATGAAAATAGAATAGTGGTTAAAAACAAGGCTAGACTTGTAAAATGTGATAATCATGAAGAAGGCATTGTTATGATAAAACTTTTGCACCCGTGGCTAGACTTGAAGCCATTAGAATGTTGTTGGCATTTGCATACATTAAGGATTTTAAACTTTTTCATATGGATGTGAAAAGTGCATTTTTAAATGGCTATATCATAGAGGAAGTTTATGTTGAACAACCTCCTGGTTTTGAAAATTATACAAGCCTAATCATGTGTTTAGATTGAAAAAGTCTCTCTATGGTCTCAAACAAGCTACTAAAGCTTGGTATGAGAGGTTGAGCTCATTTCTTTTGGACAATGGATATTCAAGAGGAAAGGTTGAGACACCCTTGTTTTTCAAAAAGAAGAAACATGACTTAAATATTTTTCAAATATATGTTGATGATATCATTTTTGGTGCCACTAATGAAAGTATGTGTAAAGAATTTGCAAAGATCATGCAAGAGTTTGAAATGTCAATGATGGAAGAATTCAATTTCTTCCTTAGGCTCCAAATCAAGTATGCTAAGGAGTTGCTTAAGAAGTTTGGGATGGACGATGAAAAACCTATAGCCACACCAATAAGCACTTCAACAAACTTGGACAAGGATTGTAATACCCACAATTTTTGTAAAGGTTCAGTTGGCAAAATGAATACAATCTTAGTGGATAAATTTATATATATATATATATATATATATGGTTCATATTATGTTGCTATAATGGATTTGTGTGTTTTGATTTAATACTTATGAATATGCAAGTTATGATGTTTTAATCGATGGAAAATAATCTGTATGATATGTGTGATAAGTCAAAAAATTTCAGTTGTATATTTTGGTCTTCTCCTTTATGTCAATTGGCATTGTAGCAGCAGAAATCTTTGCTGCAACAACCACCTGAAGTCTCTTTATATATTTTGGTCTTCTTTTGACTCTTTTTTATGTTTGGATCATTAGGGGATGATTCTAAATTAATATTTACAATAAATACTCTTCGATCATCATACAAAACTATGATGAAAGCTAATTTGGAATTTGAGGTGAGTAGACGGCTTTGCTACTTACTTTCTTGTAACTTTAATGCATACTACATATTTGTATAAGTAACTTAGAGTCCAATAGGACATGCACTTGGATGAGATATTGTTGTGTGCTATCGAAAACATATAGGTGAGCAAGTTAATGAGTTGTATTTTATTGTGAGATAGAGGATATAGAAATCATGTGAGAGATACCTTTTTAAATAACATATTGCATTGTAGATTTTAGGTGTGCTGAAATTATTTCTTTGCTTAATCATGACTTGTGCATATTCCTGGGATATGGACAATGAGGAATTATGGAGTTCTTCCTAGAATTGTTATGGATGATCACAATTGCTGGAAAGGGTGCCATGTGGAAGAGTCCTGGATTAAATTTGTGAATGGTAATTGGTTGATTTGATCTATAAATAAATGACGTACTATACTTCTATGTTGTTGTTAAGTATTGTGGGACAGGTCGTATAATGTGGATGAATAGCTCCTTATTATGTTGTATTTAATATTCTATTTCTGTCGTATGAGCTAAAAGTTTCTTGTGTGTTAAAAGTAATGGCTTTTCTCAGTATTGCCCTTATTGGAAAACCATGATTCTTGTCTTAACGATATTGTGCTAAAATGTCTAGACTATACTGGAATGTAGTTGTATCTAAATTTAATTCCTTGTTGGCATATTGAATGCTTATAGTGATATGATATCATGTGCTTTCAATTCTAAAACACTTTATGTTCGATAACGTTAGTTTGGTGATCGACGTTTTTGATAATATTTATACTAGATATTGTGTAAGAAGTTACCTTATTTGATAAAAATTGGAATAGTGATAATATGAAGGGCCGGCCAGCCTTCTCATACTATGACTGTTAGTTGAAGTAAGAGAAGCCTGTGCAGCCTCCATTATGGATTGGATTAAGATGAGCCTATGTGGCCCTCCCTATATGGGTTGGAATAGAAGCCTTTGTGGCTTCTATTATGGATTGGGGTAAGAGGAGCCTGTATGGCCCTCTCTATTATGGATTGGAATAAGAGCCTGTGTGGCCTTTATTATAGATTGGGGTAAGAGGAGCCAATGTGAGCCTCTTAGATTGTGAACTACACGCGCATGGTAATTATGGATGACCTGGTGAGGAGCTTGTGTGGCCCTCCCCATTATGGTAGATGAGAATATGGCGAGTAGCCTGTGTGGCACTTTGCACTATGATTCATAAAATCATTAATGGAAGCTTGTATGCCTTCCTATTTATTTTCATAATAATGAGATGATATGAATGCCTATAGGATACATTTGAATATAGTGATGTGATTCTTTACTGTATCATATTTCCTTTCTACATTGATGAATGATACTATAGATGCTTGTACGACATTATATTATATAATATAGAGAAGGGTGGTTGGAAAAATATGTACAATTGGTTTCTTATTGTGTGCTGGGATATACTGTGGTCACAATGTATGGGACAAGTGTTTGGTGAAGGTAGGATTAATAAAGATTCTAACCCTACAAGTTATACATGGTTTTCCCTTTGCTTTTAGTTATCTATTATAGTCTTCACTAAGTATTTTATACTCACTCTTTCTCTCTTCGTGTACACTTATAGGTCATCGGTGTAGCTAGCAAGTCTCTGTACATGGAGTAGTAGGGCCTCCAAGTCCTCCACCCCTTCTGGTGTCAGGTGGGTAAATGTAGTAATAGTTTATGGGTTGAGTCGCTAAGTAGTAGAGTAGAACATCTACAAATGTTGTGTGAATTGTGTATGATGTTAGTGTTGCATAATTGCTTATAAGCTTCTATAAGTGAATGGTGGAAATTAAAGGATTGTTCATATATGTATATTTACATTCTTTTCATGGTTTGGCCCCTAAAGTTCCTTTGGAATGAATGAGTTTATACTTTATTTGTGATGTTAGTTAAGGCTTACAGTGGTAGACAGAGTCCACCACTGTGCTGGTCATGTTCCCAAATTTGGGGCATGACAAGGATGAAGAGGATCAACCCTATGACATAACAACATATAGAAGTATGATAGGTTCTCTTTTATATTTAACTGTAAGTAGGCCAAATATCATGTTTAGTGTATACATGTGTGCACGATTTCAAACTTGCCCTAAGGAATCTCATTTTAAAGCTATGAAAAGAATCTTTAGATACTTGGTTGGTACATCTAAAATGGGTTTATAGTATCCTAAAGGATCATCAATTTTTTAATTGGCTACTCGGATGCGAGTTTTTGTACATAGCAAAATTGATAGAAAGAGCACAAGTGAAACTTGCCAATTCTTTGGTAATTCTATTGTCTCTTGGTTTAGCAAAAAGAAAAATAGTGTTGCTTTTGTCCACAGTTGGGGGTTGTTGTGCCCAAGTCTTATAGATTAAACAACAATTAGAGGATCTTGGTGTTTTTCTTGAAAATATACCTATTAGATATGATAACACAAGTGCCATATGCCTGTCTAAAAATTCTATCATGCACTCAAGAACTAAAGACATTATTTTATAAAAGATCATGTTTAAAAGAAAGATATCTCTCTTGAATTTGTGCAAACGAATTTTCAATTAGTTGATATTTTCATAAAGTCTTTTGCTGAGGATAGATTCAACTTTATTAGAAGAGAACTTAGTATGGTAAACCCAAATGACCTTTAAAATTTGTTTTCCCATTGCATGAATTTTAAATTTGTCCTTAAGCATTGATTTAAACTACTAACTTAAGTATCAGGTTGTCCACTAAAAATGTTTTGCAGGTCCTTTGATCCTAAAAAAAATCCTCTAAGGAACTCTCCTCTTATCAGCTCAAAAACCTCAGAAAATGGCTCTTCTGCAAGCTGCCAGTCGACTGCCTGAAGTTGACAGTCAATCGGGTCCCCTTTATTAAAAAATTTTTCAAAGTGCAGAAGTTGCCAGTTGACTGCCAGAGGTGCAGCAGTCAACTGAGTTTCCTCTATTCAAATTTTTAAAATTGTAGAAGTAGCTAGCCAATTACCAGTGGTGAAGTAGTTGATCAGATGCTTACTGGCTTTCAATTTGAGGAACTCAAGAGTTAGTAGTCAATTGCTATCCTCTTAATGGTTGACCGGTAGCTCAGTTATCAGAAAAGCCTTAATTTTGCTACATGTAGTCTATCACACCCCGATTTGAACATGTGATCGGCACAATACTAAGGATATGCCTTCCCTAGACTGTAAGCCTACTATGCTATGTCTACTAGCATCTTTAATCTTTCGCTAACAAACAACAAATATCAAGACTAGGTGAACTATGCGACTACAGAGCATACAACATACTATTATGGAAAGACTAGGAACTTACCAAAGAGAAAGGGCATTATAGAACCTTCGCCGCTTCTCGCACATTTACTCCTATTCCAAGTTGCAACAGAAAAGTTAACTACAAAGTGAGTATAAAACTTAGTAAATAGATAACACTAATGTTGGACATCTACATGCATACACGGTGGTTAGCAGAACCAATAACAAACTCATATGAGTGCTGAATAATACCTCAAACTCTGTCAATTCATGTTTTACTGACTAACATGCACTAGCCTAGTTTCCTTAGCTGTGCATATTTCTTGTTATCTTCCCAACACTTGAGAGGACATCCACTAAGCCAGTTGGTTTCATCCTAGCACTTTAGATGCATGGCTAATCATATACTGGTCCATGGTCACTTGGACACTACCTAGCTTATTCAACAAAGCAATTTGGCTTTCTACACATCTCATGTTTGTGGGTGTTTAATTATCTATACATCTCACACATCTTATGCATGTATACGATGAACTACACAGCCTCTTATGTCTTCAATTTACTACATGATTACATACTTGGACTTCTTACTTTAGTATTATCTAAGTATCTAAGAACCATCAAGCAAAGGCGTCTAAGGTTCAACAGATCTCCATCTTTAAGTTTCTATGGTTGACAAGCCTCTCAACTCTCCTGATTAGTAAGCCTCTCAACCATAGCCCTTAGCCGAAGCTTGATAATCTACCTGTAGGTCCTCAGTCAAGATGGAATTATTTACTCGAAGGCCTTTAGCCAAAGTTGGAATAATCTGCCCTCTGTTGAAGCTAGAATAATATACCTGAAGGCCCTTGACTGAAGCTAAAATAATCTGTCCGTAGGCCCTCAGCTGAAGCTGGAATAATCTTCTCGAAGACCCTTAACCGAAGCTGGACTAATTGCTCGTAGGCCCTCAACTAAAGCTAGAATAATCTGGTTTCAAAATTAGGACTAACATATCCTTAAAAACATTAAAAGTAAATCATTCAATTCAACATGACATATGTGTGAAACTATACTAGGTAATCTTACTCTTATATATATATATATCCTATCCCTATGATCATCTACCACATTCAATTCTCATGGTTCAACAGACTTCTCAAACACTTGATTAATCTGTGCAAACACATATGGACACTTGATTTATCTGTGCAAACACACATGGATTCAATCTTAAAATCTACTCATGCATATATCTAGGCCTTTATGAATTCTCACCCCCAAGGGTGGCTTAGATTCATCAATCATGAAAATTGGGTCTTTGAGATACAATGGGCCTTATGGCTTCTATGCGTCATCTATCATCTAGACTTCTAGGATCCACTAAACTTCTGATCTCTATGAATCGAAAGGTCTCTGTAGTTATTAGGATCCATCGAGCCTTCTAGCCTCTGTAACTCAAGTAGCCACCTTAATTCTTATAGACATCGAGCCTTGTGGCCTCTATGGATGGTGATGCATCAACTTTTTAATCCATTGAGCCTTATGGCCTCTATGGATGACTATTTATCATTGGTCTCTATGGTCATCTAGCACTCTGGCTGCTGAGACCACTGAACCTTATACGCTTACCATCATGATCATATGGTATATCCCCATATAAGCTTCACACCAATTCTAAGCATATCATTCCTAGGTAATCATCTATACATAAACATATACATTCCTATATACTTGGTAAATTGATTACTCTAAATTGGACCATGTTCATGCTATGGTCTTAAGCTCATATATTTATCGATCTTAGGCTACATCTTGGCTCTAGGATCTCTCGGCCTTATATTCTTGCAATACTGACTCTAAACAAGGCCCTTACTCTTAAGTTCATTAGCTTCATGCTCCTACTAGCTTTAACTCTTGACCACACCCTTACTCTTGGGTTTCTTGGTCGTATGCTGTTGCTAGCTCAAGCTTTTGGCCATACCCTTACTTTAGGGTCACTAGGTCTTAAGCCTTCTATGCAAGCATCTAAGCCTATATGTGACACACATACATTCATTACACATACATTTAACACTTCTTGCTATCTACACAAGTATATGCTCTCTGCTTGTCTAGGACATACCTAAGTGGATTTCCCATCCTAGGTGTTGTGCAACCAACACTGTTAAGCTTGGGCATAAACTCTCTATCTATGTGATAACTTAAAGCGACATACTTTCCCCATTATGGTACTTAAATATAGATATAGCCTTTTAGCTTTCAAATCTTGAGCAACCTTATTCCTAGGTTACCCTACTTATCTATATACTATAGTAATGCACTTTTACTCAACACACCCTGTGTCGTTAGGTGACATGCTATTTGCACGCATATCTCTTTATTTTTACTTGGCAGTATAACGACTGTGTTGCCATGCATATGGTTTCTCTTACCTTCCTAGTTAACCCAACTTGGTGACACTTTACTCATAGTGCCTGACACCTTTATTCATGCATAACTACCTATTGCAACTCAAAAAATTCATGTCATTCTCAACATATGAATCTAACCCCTCTTCTATGGGTTTGTAACATGGATCCATACAATTACAACCAGGATATATGCATATATTTTATGTTAACTTGCTACTTTCTCAAAGTGCTAACTAGAATTGATAAGAAGGAGTTTACTCCTTCTTCCACAAGGTCTCACATGTTCTCAGGTGCCATCTTACTCTTTACATAGTCTTTTAAAGGATCATTGCATAGTCATATAAATAGTTCTATAAAACTCTTCTATGCATATCATAGATTTCATCAACTAATCTGATTGAGAGATTGCTCTTCTAGTATGGAACATTATCAATTATACACAACTCATTTAAATGAACCATAACACAATAATATCTTATGTTTACTTAAGCAGAGTTAATTACTTACTTGGAATCTGAGCAAAATTATGATATTTCCTTACATTGTTGAAGGGGACTTACTAGCTTATGAATCATTGGAGCCAATCCTTAACAACCATGCATGAAAGGATGAGTTTAAAAATCATTTGAGGAAGGAAGATGCTCTGTTCTGCCGTTGCAGTGCTGCAATTAGTTCTGCACTGCTAGAATGCTGCAACATCTCTACCATTGGTCACTGTAGCAGTCAATGCTGCACCATCATTAGACTTCACCGCTATAGCGGTGACCTACAACATGGAATTTTTGCTATCATGCGAAAATGGCTCTTTTGGCTTCCCAAACTTCCTCTTAGCCTAACTGATCCTCAAGGTAATAGATTTCAACTTTCCCACAATAAATCCAACTTGCTTAACTCTACAAAACCCTTAAAGATATTGTGAACAGATTGAATCAAGTTCATAGATTTAAAGTGGGAAAAATCGCACCTATGTATAGCATGAATGAAATTTCTGATTTTCGTACTTTAAATCACTTCAAAACCAACCAAATTAATTCAATAATTGATCAACAAGTGAGGAGGGAAGTTTAGGAGCATCTTATAGCCTCAAACACACACATTCCAACAAGATTTCAGCTTAGGTTCCACCATAACTCAGAACATTCAAGAAATTTGAAATCCTAACATTTTTACTCTAGACTGAATGTGGAGCTTTGTGCTGTGGGAATGCTAATGGGACCTTGGAGGATCTGTGGAGATGGAGTTTTGGCTGAGGAAAAGTGAGGAAATTGCGTGAAAATAGAGATACATGAGAGAGAGAGAGAGAGAGAGAGAGAGAGAGAGAGAGAGAGAGAGAGAGAGAGAGAGAGAGAGAGAGATGAGGCGCTTGAATGGAGTGAGGAAGAATGGTTAGAAAAAATTAAAATATCCCTCTTTCCCAATTTTGCCCCTCATGATTTATCATATTACTCCATGGACTCAAGGCATTGGGAAAAACTCTTAAATAAAATTTTTTAAAATACCACTCTTACATCACACCAAAATCGCTACGTCAATACAACTATCCACACAAAATCATCCCAATTTCCATACTTTAACACCATAACCAAAGATGTAATATTTATCCATTTTGGTCCATTTTTCTAAAAGTTCCATCATCCCAACAAGCACCCATAGCAAGATTCAAAGCAACACATCCACATACAAACAGGCCCATACACAACTCATTCTCAACATAGCCTTTAAAACCCTTAAATTTCTCTCAAGTGCTCACACCAATGCAAAAAATTTTCACATGCGTAAATATACTGTCTCTTAACTACTACATAATACATGGGATATTACATTGTCGATTGCTAAGGTTATGCCAGTTGACTACTAGGGTACTGATGCATGCAATTTAAAAGGATATCAGTGGTTTTCAAAATCATTTTCAGCTACAAAACACTTAGTCTCTTTCTCTCTCATGTATGAATCCTCTATCTAAGTCTCTCTATGAAGTTTTCTCAAAGTTCCTTCATTGTCAAGTCATTCCTTCATCAATTTTATGGCTTCTAGGTCTAGTTCGAAGCATGCTTGCATGAAGAACACCTCAAATCAACCCACTGAAGATCTTACCCTGGCAAACTTCACAAGAGGCATCAGAAATTCATCAAGGATAAGAGATTATTGGGTACCTTACTCCATTCACCTTGAAACATGAAGGAGGATTCCCCCTAGCATATTGAATTTAATTGATTTGTCGTGGCAGTCCAGGCTTGCATGACAAGATGCTATATCAAGCAGCATGAGATATGCTGTCGTGTCTACCTTTCCTATCGTCACCTACTCACCTTACGAGAGTGGTAGCAATCTTGTAATAATAAGGTATCCCTTGTCAGTGTAGCCACTAAGAACAGGCAATCTAGTTTGACCGACTTTTCTATAAAACCCTTAGCAAAGCATGACGACACATATAAATGTGTGGAGCTGGAATCAAACAAAACATGTGCATAATTGGAATTAACTAACATAGTACCTGATGACAGTAACATTTTGAATGCATTAACCAAAGTTTTCATAATAACACAAGCATATTAATAAGCTGAGTTGGAATTTTACCTGTGACTACCATGTTAGATGCTTATGCATCCTTGCAAGTTAAAGCATAGACATGAGTGGTATGCTAACCTGTAGATGGCTGATCTCGACCTCCCTATCCTCTGCTCAAACCTTTCCTACCAACCCTGACTATAGGTGTTGCCCTACTAGCATTGGTGGCCTCCGTTTGGAGTAGTAGGTTGGACCAATCCACCTCCTGACCTTGAGACTTATTGGGGAAATAACCTACTTGTCCTCCACTTGTAGTGTGTTGAGTTGGTGTTGCTGATGACAACACCCTACCATAACACTGTCCATAGTGATGTCTACCACAACTTGGGCATTGAGGCTTGTTTAAGCCCTCTCTCACATCTTGTTGGGGCTAAGATGCATTAACATGGGAAGGTGCATGCCCAGTCGATTGTGCAGGCACCGTATTCTTGCCATAGCTAATTGTCCTATCTTGGTCGTGCTTTTGCTTATTACTCATGTCCTCCTGGTTTTCACCCTCACCTCTATCTTACTGGCAATGCCTACAACTATCATGTAAGATGGAAAGGTTTTTATCTGTGCACCTACATGGTAGTTCAAAACAGAAGTAGTTATGCATCATACTGATGACTCACCTTGCCTTTAATTAAAGTGGCTCCTTTGTTTTTTTTAACCTTACCTTTGAAAACAGGGAATCCCTGAGACTTTCCACGAATATTCAAATCTTCTCCTCTTTGTCTGAGATCATGTGGGGAGCATAGTCCAACAATTTTATGAAAAGAAGCATCGTACTCATCAACGCTTTGAGCTCTTTACCTCAGACTCTCAAACTCTCGTATCCTGGCCTCTCATACACTCCTCGGGATAAACTAATCCCGAAAAGCCTTCTAGAATTCCTTCTACCTGAAGAGTGAAGCATCATTACCCCTGCCCTTGTTCTAGGTCCTCCACTACTTGTCTGCCCTGCCCCTCAATTGAAAAGTGACAAGTGTCACCCTTGGGGGTCAGGGTATTCCAGAGTAGAACATATCTTCTCATAATCATCCAAAAAATACTGGGGATCATCACTAGCATCCTCTTCGAAGAATACTAATAGTTTCAACTTTAGAAATTATGTGTTCTTAATCTCTGCCATGGTCCTTTCTCGAAATAGAGAGGGAGGAGGGGTGGCATCTGTGGTGCCTCTTGCATCTTAACATCTGGTGTTGATGCTTAAGAATCATCATCAACTACCTACCTAACCAATTACCTCTAGCCTATCTACCCAATTTTGAATTGCACTGAGCACCTCCATATTACTATTGTGTCAATTTATGGTGACACTCCACCACTCCTTAAGGACTCTCTGACAGGTCATCCTTCACTTTGAGTGTGCTTGTCCCTAGCAAGGTCATGCATCACAAACCTTTCATTCACTGATGATGCAAGCTATGGGGCTAGAGCCCTACCAGATCTCGCATGCCAACCTTGAGTAGTTGACTGCCCATATGCCATTTAAAAGTCTAAATCTACATGTGAAAATATTAGCGCTTAGAAATTACAAGATTTACAACTATTCTTAAGAGGAGTATGACATGAAAGAAAAGGATATGAAACTCTATAGGGTCCTTTGTGAATCCTCGGCCTATAATTGTCCTGCGGTCATAGCTATAGGGGAGGACCACGCCCAACTAACTGTGTCTGTGACTAGCATAGTAGTAACGACTTTCCCTTGTCACTGTAATCTTTACCCTTTATTAATTATCCCTTTTTATTTAACTGGACAGTTTTAATCATTTCAGAAATTACTGAAGATAATTGATACTGACAAAACATATACACCAACATATGTTCATATATAGAGTTCAATAAAGGGGTTTATACCTAGAATTCATACAAGCAAACATGTACACACACCATGTAAAACGTATATGATGTGTTTGGTATGAGTACTTGTTTGCTTGTATGAATTTTGGGAATAAACCCCTTTATTGAACTCTATATATGAACATATGATGGTGTGTACCTTGTGTAAGTATCAGTTATCTTCGGTAATTTCTCAAATGATTAAAATTTTCAAGTTAAATGAAAGGGATAATTAATAAAGGGTAATGATTACCATCAGGACTCGTTACTTAGGCATATGACCGGCACAGTGATGAAACTGCCATCACTATAAGCCTTACTAGAATTCTACCAGTTATTATATTACCGGTGATTTACTTATTTCATTTCAGTTATTTTATTCCCATGCTTAAGGAGATAATTTGTTTTTATCCATATTTCATGCCATTAACACGAAGGAAGTATACATGGTTTCCTTGCTGCTCTATCTTATATAAAAATACACATAATAGGGAGAAAACATACCTGGCGTCCTCACAACACCATTACTTAACAAAGTAATGGCTTGTACGCATAATAGTAATTTCACAACATTTGAATTCGAAAATAAATACTTCATCCATATTAAATTGAAATGAGAAGTCCTAATCCGAACAAATATCTCGAAATAAATCTCAAAACTGAATACAAAAGTTTAATTATGCCACCACGCCAATCCCTTCAACTAGATGTCATAGATGACTATAGAGCAACCTAATAACATTAACTGAAACAAACAAGGTGCCTACCCAACAACAGGGAGGTCCGAAATAAGCAAGCTACTATTCTAGCAGGTATTCTTTGCTGGCAACTTGATTTGTAAAGGAAAAACAAATGAGATATGAGCTTAAAACTCAATGAGAGAATTGGCCTCATCCTAATAAAATTCAAATACACCGTTAGTCATGCAAGTATGCCCGAAGGCTTAAGCTCTACTAAAAATCACAGTTAAAAGATACATGCTGGAAAACAACAAGTTCTCCCAAGCAAACCAACATAATTAGTATTCGTTAATGGCCATAAATCTGTAGGAGCACACATAGGTCGAATCCCCAATTTTTTTCCCGCCATGACGTACAATTTCATCCTCTCGATTAAGACGCCTCTGGGTCTCTTACCCGACCCAGGCTATACCTCCTATTGAGGGAGTTATTGTCTCCACACTCATTGATCAAGGTTCCTTCTAACCCGCTCTTCTTGCCTTACTGTGAGAGGGGGAACTATCATTCCCAATCACAACCAACAACATAACCCATCATATCATAAACAGAAGCAAAATGTAACATTCATACTTATGATTGAAATCATATCTGACTGTACCACGAGTATGCAAACAACAAATCAAGATAACCATTAAGGTGTCATTTGAAAGATTCATACTTTATCCGTAATGTTTCAAGTGTTAGCCATAACATCACCTTGAAACACATGTTTCGACTTTCCATGTTTCAGATTTATTAATTTGAATTACCTTCCTGAATTCACTATATCATGACTCGAAAAATGAGCATATTAATAATCATACAAACCTAGGGATACCTTAGTGGTAGCCCATAATTTATAAAGTAAATTACAATTAAATAAATAAACCCCTCTAGATACAGCAGGACCGAGGTAGCCTATAGCATTACAGAGCGTTTCTATAGGTTCAGATAGTATTTTTCGACTATGTGGAGTATGTCTTCAAGCTGTTAACCTCCAACGGTTTCCCAACCTCCTTAACTGCTAAATCTAAAAACAGCAAATAGAGAGTGTGAGTTTTATAAAAACTCAGTGAGTAAATGACTGTACAAGGAAATAGGGCACAAGTGCAAATACCAGCATCACTACTATAATCAGAATGAAAACCATTAACACAAAATAGTACGAAATATGATATATATATATATATATATATAACATACCTTACCACGCACCAAAACCCACAGTTCAACGCGAGTCTACAATCTTATAAACAAACTGTTAAACAATCCTCAAACGCATAAAAAGCATAAGTAAATAATCACTCCAAAATGCATTATGTAATGCATGATGTATGTTTGCATTCCCACACACCACATTGAAGACTGAGCCTCAAAGAGTTTTCCCTCTTGCAATGTGTACAAATGCAATATGTAAGACCTATCTCCCCCTCTACCTATTGAAGACCAACCCTCAATGAGTGTATTCTAAAGGCGTACACCTTTGAATATATCCACACCTTGCAGAAGACCAACCCTCTTCTTTCCACATTTCTTTTCTTTTCTTTTTCAAAAGCAATATAAATGTGTAGATGATGATATGTGATGCATTTTCCACACAACAATCCATCCACTCATTCAACACACATTCCATACCACAACAACGATAAACATTCCACTTTCTAATTAATATAATTAACTAGAAGTACAAACAACATAAATGTCCAAATTCATAGAATAAATTTCACAAATTAAATCCCATAATCATTCAATGAAATTCTTAGTCTTGTTATTTCCACTAACTAGGGAATTTCATTGATGAATTTCTAACTACGGTGTGAATGAGATTTATATTGACTTGGCCAAATAATTTAATAAAACTTAAATGGCAAGGTCATCCACTCACCTCAATGCCGATAACGTTACCACACAAGAAGTCTTAGGAGACAATGCCAAAGAAGCTCCCAAGTCACCTGGAACTAACCCAAATCAATAACTAAATAAATACAGAAAATCCTTACCACAACTTTGACCTTTGGTCATTCATTTGGTCAAAAATCTTATTGCTAATTCATTTGTACCATTGGAGATTAGACTCAAAGAGCTTTCCAACGATATAAAGTTTGTTAAAAATAGAGTTCGGATGAAGAAATTATGGCCATTTGAAAAATAGAAGCGCCACATACATGCTTGGCGCTTGGGTGCCACACCTGCTGCCTGGGCTCCAAGCCTATTTCTTCCTCTTCCTTGTCAGAAGTGTGGTGCCTAGGCGCCATACCTGGCGCCTCGGTACTACGATCGCGATAGAACGTGATCTGGCTCAGTTTTGGCTTAGATCTGGCCAAATCTTCACCGTTTTCCATGATTTCTTCAATGGTATCTCATCCTTGATATCTAAGGAGCACTTAGACACCAAAAGACCCAGTTTTAATCAAGAAACAAAGCCAGAATCTTAATTTTACCCTAAATACCCCTAAAACTAGAAAATAGAGAAAACGTTTAGTGAATCGGAATCCTTACCTTAATTCCTTGCTTTACTTAAGTTGTTTGGCCTCCAAGGGCTCGCCCCACCACCAGAGAAAGGTTCTCCGAAGCTCGGTTGAAAAGGTAGAGAGAGAGTAGAGAGAAGGTAGAGAGAAAGAGAGAAGAGAGAGTGGGAAAGAGAGGGGAAAGTGATAAATGAGGAAAAAGGCGTAGAACTGCCTGTATATACCTACCTAGGGTGAAATTACTAGTTTGCCCCTAGGTAACCCTTGGTTAACCTTGATAGTGGCAAACTCATAATTTCTCCAATTTAGGTATTTTCTATATTTTAAATACCACCTAGTTCCTCATTTCACTTTAGTCCCTCTTTAAACCTCATAGGTACTTGGCCTTCTCTTTACCTTATGATTACTCTCTTTTTATTCTTTGCCTTTCGACTCTGTCTCCACGAAATTTCCTCTTCCTTTATCTTTCCTTAATTCTTAAAAATATTATCTGCACTAAAATACTCAGTCTAATTATTTATCTCCACTTCCATAAATAATACACAAAAATAATAATTCAAATATAGAAAATTAAAATTAACCCAACAATTCCATTAAAATAATGGAAAATTTCATTACAACAACCGTAATACTGCCAATTACAAAATTTTAAAATTGGCGGATATTACATTCCACCCCCTTTAAAAGAATTCGGTCCCCTGAATTCAAAAACTTACTAGGAACCTAGAAAGTCACCATGATAATCGATGAGATGTGGCACTCTTTAACTTCCATTGAAAATTAAAGTATAAATATACTGCCACTCATAAAGCCCTACATTCTCTAGAACAAAAATAGAAATAAAAACTAAAAACTAAGGTCTCCAGCAGTTATGCAACTCCAATATATTGTGGAGCTCCATAACTTCCCTCACTCAGGGATGAGCATAAATTGCTCCAAGATCAAAACCCAAAGCACATAACCTCTCATATGAAGCCTGGAAAGGTATCATATTTGTGCCGTTCTGATAATTATTGCCACAAACAAAGTTACGGAACTTAGGGTGGATTAAGATTACCACACATAAGTTCCTCTACCACTCAACTTCGAAACACCCACATCCAAAAGCATAAACAAATAAATAAAATAAAATAAAATAAAATAAATAAATAAAATGCCCTTGGGATAATTATCCCATACAGTATCTGGTCATCCCGGAAGCATATGTACAATATGGTATCTTGCTCGTGATTCACATAGAGCGTATATTGATACCATTATGTACTATCTTTCAATCGTTAACCTCATAAATCCTACACGTTATATTATATGCACCACAAACATAATCCACACGCATATATCACAATAATATAAAATATATGCACCCCACTCGAAGGCGTCATCCCAAGATTGGCAGGTCGCCCTTTGGGTATTAGGCTCAACCTGGGCTTCAATATTGCCATCATATCCACTATCCACAGCCACAACAATAAGAATAATAAAAATAAATTATTTAAATAAATAAAAAGAAAATAAATTATACATAAAGCCACATAAACAACACACAAACAATCCTCCTATAGATCTACAATCCTATGGGATTCCCACTCACGAATCTTGTCACGTGAATTGGTGATTTCACGGACTGGATATCCCCATAAGCCTGTTCCTCAACCCATTTTGCTTTCAGGTGCATTCCCTATGGTCATAGTCCCTGTGTTCTATATCAGTAGTCATCGGTTTCTGACCTCAAGAATACACCTGAACCACACCCATAGCGCTAAGTAATGACTATCTAATTAATACAAATGTCACAAAAAGAAAGTGGGTCCCAACTTTCATTCCTTTCTGGATGTTAACACTTGAATTTCCATAATATCAAGTAGCTAAAGTCATAGGAATGATTACCCTGAAAATCCAGCTCATGAAATGAATCACTCCATTGACTTCTAGGGTAAACTCCTCCACTCTAAGTCTTACCAGACTCTCGTGTACATTAAACCTATCCTATCTCGTGGTCCGTTAGGTCATGTGTATGACCAACAATAGGCCAATAAGAACATGTCTGCAACTGAAACACACCAACTTACAGGCTAAAACCTCTAACTTAGTCTATGAAACTAAACTAAGCCTACTCCTGCACTTCCCTAAAGAAATTTATATTTGGGGGTCTTACATGACTACACATATATACACACTCCACGTATGTTCATATGTGAGTCATCACATTTCCACACACACCCAAACGTATTCCCTCTCAAACTAACGAACATGCTCCTAAGTACTCTCTCTAGCACCAATGAGTTTAGGTTTAATCTAAACTCATCCCAGGCCATTTTCATGCACCATTTCCTTACCCTCAACATAAAACACCCTCAAAACTCACTATACCAACACACAAAGATCCTCAATCATCCTCATCAAATTCAACCTACCAAGCGTGTGACATAATCACCAATATGTACACACTATGCGCCATACCTCTCATTAACTTACAACATCAAGCATCCACCATCAATTCTACCCAACTCAAGCCAAAAGCCTACCCATAACACACTCAGACAATTTAAAAGTCATGAGGTTTCCACCTTCTCACTAAGATAGAAACACTCATACCCTCTACCTCATCTGACCTTCTTGGGTAAGGACTTCACGCGTATTCACATTCTCACACTGACTGTATCCTTACCCATTGACTATCAAGAACTTGTTTCGTGAGTCTTTTCTTCTCTCAAAGGCTAATCCTACCTATCTGAGCACACTCATCGCACTGTATGATCACCTACAAACCTCCAACCAGATAGGTGCAACCTAATCAAGTTGCCTCAAAAGATTTCAACTCACTCCAATCACCCTTATATCGCTTTCCACCTCACTAAGGTGTCTCTCTCAAGAGAACTACACAATCTGCACTAGTTCCCTCAACCTGACCTCCCATACTGCTAGATTTCTATGAGATACATACTCAAGTATGCATCCCAACTCTAACAACTCATGTTCTCTCCTCTAGATTCATCTTAAGGTATGCCTTTTGACCGTAAAAGAGACAGACTTAGCCTACTACCTACTAATAGTACTCACTTGAACTTCCACATTCCAAACATCAAGATCGCTATCTTCTCACCTAAGAATTACCCTAACTAGAAGAATTACAACCACTTCAATTCTCAGGATGGAACCTACATCTTAGCCCTTAGCACTTCATACATAAGCATTCTCCCTTCTCCTACTCTCTTCTTCCTAACGGCTCCCACATACTTAAACCTCCACCATCCAACTTTAACTCAAAATAACTTGGTTGAAGTACCTACTTACACATAGCCTACCTAGAATGCCATCAACACTTAGGAGGATGGACTATGCGCCCGTCCACATAGGTGTTGATTCAGAAAATCCCAAGTAATCACATAAAAACACCTAAAAGAATCCCCAAACTCTCAGCCACCAACTCCCTCTTGGCACCTAAGGCACTAAGCCTAAACCCTCAACAGATAACCTGGGTTTTCCACTCTTCACGGATTTTGGGAAGAAAATTTCCCAAAAATCTATTTACACTCTTCTTTTTCTTTCTTTGGCTTGCTAAGTCAAAATAATATTCATGAGGCAATTTAAAGCAATTAAATCTCAAAACAAACAATTTTCATGAATTTTCCCAAATTCTTTAGAAATCCTTACAAAATTTTTTTTAATCCATGAAAATAGTTTGTTTGCCACTATGAACTAAATTGTATCAAAACCAATAAAAGAAGTCCCTCACTCTACTTAACTAATCACCCAAACCACAAAGAATGCCTACACACCTCGTGGGTATACGTTTCCTAACCACAGCAAATTACAATACAATACATGCATATACGTAATGAATTTAGGTTATAGATATAATATAACCATTTCCCACCTTTCTCCTAATAACCCAATTTCTAGAATTCATTAAATATATATAAATGAAAATTTGTGCAAAATATAAATGGAAACCCACCACAAGAAATCTTAGCAAGTTTTCTCTAACTTCCTAATATATATAAATGTACTCATAAAACCACCACACATGGACAAAACAAGTCTTATCATACCTCCAGATTAATAACTGATATCTCAGTTTTCCACCTACTACTTACAATCCCATTACAGATACATATATATAAACATATACATACCTTTCAGTAAATAACTAAGTTTACATACCACAACATACCAAACAAGAAATAAAATATTACAGTTAACCACACATCACATGGAAATCCCGTATTTCCACTATACATAACCACACACGCACCCACATGCTGATAAAATATATTTAGAACTACCTCGGTAGTAATGTAGTAAAGCTACATCTGGATTGAGCTTATGAGCTCTCTATGCTCTAAGGATTTCTCCTCTATCTGGAGCTAACCACCTGCATATAAGCACTAACACTTCTTATGATAATAAGATTATTTCCGACTCACCCCACTAAGGAGTAAGTCACAAAAGGAAAACTTAACATCCTATAGTGCCTTTTATGGAACCTAAACCCATGGTCATGCTGTGCAGTTCATGACAATGGGGAAGGGCCTACAAAGAACACCATTGCTCTGTAATCTATAAGAGACCTAAACTCAAACCTCCCTTCTGATTCTATTTTGTCACGACCCGAAAAATGGGTATATTAATAATCATACAAACCTAGGGATACCTCAGTGGTATCCCATAATTTACAAAGTAAATTACAATTAAATAAATAAACCCCTCTAGATACAGTAAGACCTAGGTGGCTTATAGGATTACAGAGCATTTTTATAGGTTCATATAGTATTTTCTGACTACATGGAGTTTGTCTCCAAGCCGCTAACCTCCAGTAGTTCCACAACCTCCTTAACTGCTAAATATGAAAATAGCAATAGAGAGTGTGAGTTTTATAAAAACTCAGTGAGTAAATGACTGTGTAAGGAAATAGGGCACAAGTGCAAATACCAACCTCACTACCATAATCAGAATGAAAACCATTAACATAAAACAGTACAAAATATAATATATATATATATATATATATATATAAAACATACCTTACCATGCACCAAAACTCGCGGTTCAATGTGAGTCTACGATCTCACAAACAAAACGTAAAACAATCCTCAAATGTATAAAAAGCATAAGTAAACAATCACTCCAAAATGCATTATGTAATGCATGATGTATGTTTATATTTGCCACACCCTTTTCCATACACCACATTGAAGACTGAGCCTCAATGAGTTTTCCCTCTTGCGATTTGTACAAATGCAATATGCAAGGTCTATTCCCCCTCTCTACCTATTGAAGACCAACCCTCAATGAGTGTATTCCAAAGGCCCACACCTTTGAATATATCCACACCTTGCAGAAGACTAACCCTCTGCTTTCCACATTTCTTTTCTTTTCTTTTCTTTTTCAAAAGCAATATAAATGTGTAGATGATGATATGTGATGCATTTTCCACACAACAATCCATCCACTCATTCCACACACATTCCATACCACAACATCGATAAATATTCCACTTTCTAATTAATATAATTAACTAGAAGTACAAACAAACATAAACTTCCAAATTCATAGAATAAATTCCACAAATTAAATCCCACAATCATTCAATGAAATTCTTAGTCTAGTTATTTCCACTAACTAGGGAATTTCATTGGTGAATTTCTAACTACGGTGTGAATGAGATTTATATTGACTTGGCCAAATAATTTAATAAAATTTAAATGATAAGGTCATCTACTCACCTCGATGCCGATAAGGTTTACCACACAAGAAGTCCCAGGAGACAAAGCCAAAAAAGCTCCCAAGTTACCTAGAACTAACCTAAATCAATAACTAAATAAATATAGAAAATCCTCACCACAACCTTGACCTTTGGTCATTCATTTGGTCATAACTCTTATCTGCTAATTCATTTACAAATGAACTTATACCATTGGAAACTAGACTCAAAGAGCTTTCCAACAATATAAAGTTTATTAAAAATAGAGTCCAGATGAAGGAGTTATCGCCATTCGAAAAATAGACCAAGAGCCTCAGAATGGCACATGCTTGGTGCTTGGACGCCACACTGGGCGCCTGGGCGCCAAGCCCATTTCTTCTTCTTCCTTTTCGGAAGTGTGGCGCCTTAGCGCCTGGGTGCCACGATCGCGATAGCATGCGATCTGGCTCAGTTTTGGCCCAGATCTGGCCAAATCTTCACTGTTTTCTATGATTTCTTCCATGGGATCTCATCCTTAATGTCTAAGGAGCACTTAGACACCAAGAGCCCAAATTTTAATCCAGAAACGAAGCCAAAATCTAAGTTTTACCCTAAATACCCCTAAAACTAGAAAATAGAGAAAACGTTCGGTGAATCAAAATCCTTACCTTAATTCCTTGCTTTCCTTAAGTTGTTTGGCCTCCAAGGGCTCGCCCCACCACTAGAGAAAGGTTCTTTGAAGCTCGGTTGAAAAGGTAGAGAGAGAGAGTAGAGAGAAGACAGAGAGAAAAGAGACTGAGGAGAGAGAGGGAAAAGTGAGAAATGAGGAAAAAGGCATAAAGCCGCCTATATATACCTACCTAGGGTGAAATTACTAGTTTGCCCCTAGATAACTCTTGGTTAACCTTGATAGTGGCAAACTTATAATTTCTCCAATTTGGGTACTTTCTATATTTTAAATGCCACTTAGTTCCTCATTTCACTTTAGTCCCTCTTTAGACCTCATAGGTACTCGACCTTCTCTTTACCTTATGATTACTCTCTTTTTATTCTTTGCCTCTTGACTCTATCTCCACGAAATTTCCTCTTCCTCTTATCTTTCCTCAATTCTTAAAAATATTATCCGCACTAAAATGCCTGGTCCAATTATTTATCCTCACTTCCATAAATAATACACAAAAATAATAATTCAAATATAGAAAATTAAAATTAACCCAACAATTCCATTAAAATAATGAAAAATTTCATTACAACAACCCTAATACCGTCAATTTCAAAATTCCAAAATTGGCGGATATTACACACTACCCTAAACCAATCACCCCCTACGATTCTTAGGAGTGTCCTACATTATACTTTTTAATTTTTATCACTAATGATGCTAAAATCCTATTAAGATATGGTCGTTTCACTCACTTGGGATCCTGACGACTCCTTCGAAAGCTCAAACCCTTTTCCCACGCACGTGAACCCAAATTGCGACAAAGGGACATTTTCAAAATATGTAGATCATGTTAGATGTTTCTTCTAACCCTAATTCATTAAATTTCCATCCTAAATTCGAATGTTCTTAACTTAACCTAATATCCTAAAAATAACAAAATAATTAAATTAAGGTTGTAGGGCTTGCCTTTCCAATGTTTTCTTGGTGCCTTGTATATGGCATGTGAGTGAGGTTTGAGTATAGAGATGGTGGAGAAGAGAGAGAGATGGCACTAGGGTTGGTGGTGGCTATGGATAAAGGGGGAGAGAGAGAGGGGAGGGATGGCGTTAGGGTGGTGGTGGCTATGACTAAGAGTCTTATCAACTACAAAGCTAGACATCCCTTCCCAAAATACTTCAAAATAAACACCAACCTCGCAACAAATGGAGTTAGATGAAGAGATCCCACTACTCCTTAGGTGGAGATTCACTGGCTAGAACAGAATCTACAAGAGGTACACAAAGAAGGGAGTGATAATGATACTCAGTGAGTTATAACATTATAAGCAAATATATATATATATATATATATATATAAAGCTTGTACCAAGTACCTCTTGTAGGGATAGGAACTTGGAATTTGCCCCATCTACCAACACCAACCATCACATTCAACCAACACATATCCATACAAGCACACATGTACATATGTATGTAAGTAATAAAAGAAAGATTTCACAATACACATCTAGCTTAAATACACAAGGGATCAATCATCATAAATATATATTATCCTTTTCACCGCCACATAGGTATTGTGCCATTTAGGCACTAAACACACACTTGGGTGACTTATGAATCTTTCTTGCCATCCATCTCTTAGGCATGCACTCTCAAGTGCGGTTAAATATAAGTTTCATATCCATCAACTAGACGACATTCTCGAGAGTTTCAAGGGATTTCTTATCCTAAGTATTTAAATGCCTTACCATCTGTGGGCCTTCATATTCGCCCTCTTCCAAGCAAATATGGTCACATAATCCTTCACTAGTATAAAAGTCATCCACATAGTTCTCACAACATAAGTACATGATCCAACACAACAAGGGTTCATTAATATATTTCCAGCACAACCATCACATCCAAGAAATAAGCACACACAAAATTTTCTAAGAGAATACCCACAAGCAACATAAATGAATCCAACTCTCAACAGTTGGCACACCATTACAAATCACTACCAACAGGAGTTATTATCACACATTATAAATCTAATTAGCAAAGGGATCTCATAAGCCATTTAAGGCTTATACCCTTTTTAGCAACAAGTATATGCAATTGGTTCAACACAGGAAACAATTTCATAATTAAATTCAAGGTTGAGTAGTGTTAATCCCTCACCTTTGGTCTTAGCTACGTTTATCTACCTTGGCTTCTAATACCCAACAATTTTATACTAATTTAATTGATGGTATTATGGTGTTTAAATGCTATTGTGGTAATGACGTTATTAAAATGACATTAATTTAAAACGTTATTTTAATGCAATATTTAATAGTGTTATTTTTATTCTGTTATTTCCAGTCATTTAATTTCCATGAATTGGACGAATTCTTTTAGGTAATTAATTTATGGATTTGATATTATATGATTGGATTGGATATTTTATTGTGTTGTGGTAATTTCCTGTGATGTGTGGAAAATTTGTGAATGAAGGATTAATTGGAATTAATATGATTAATTGGGATTTTCTTGAAGTGGGTCAAGTGGGTTGGGTATGGGATCCATGGGTCAACCTATGACCCACCACCACAAAAAGGGCTCCCTTCACCCTTTCTCTTTCATTCTACACTTCGAGAAATTTAGGGCAAGTTGGAGAACCCCATTTTCTCTCTTCTATCTCATCTTCCAACTTTGGTTTCTCCCGATAATCTTCAGTTTCCAATGGATTTCTACTACATTGGGCATTTCTAGGACTAGGGCATTTCTAGGACTAAAGGTAAGATTACATCTTATTAATCTCCTCCATTTTTGGAATTAATCCATGCCCTAGGTGAAAGAGAATTTTTGAAGATTTTCATGAAAACTTTGCCTCTTTGGCTACTTTCTTAGATTTGTCTGGTTGTTTTTGATACACTCTAGTTCATGGTGGCAAAATGAACAAGTTTCATGGATTAAAACTCAATAACATGTTCTTGAAGGATTTCTAGAGAATTTGGGGAAATTCAAGAAATTTGTTTGTTTTGAGTTTTAATTGCTCTAAATTGCTTCATGAACATTGTTTTAACTTAGAAAACCAAAGAAAGAAGAGAAAGGGTGCAAAGGATGAATTTTTTAAGGATTTCTCCCCAAGATTTGTGAAGAACATAGAAGAGCATAGAAAATCCAAAATCTGGCTCCCAAGCACTCCAGGGTACTGAAAGGAAATTTTAGCTTGGCAACAACTACAAGGACTTATTAGAAGAGTAGATATAGTGCCCTTCTGGCAGAAAGCAAAAGGGATTTGGTATATTGTGGCACCCAACGTCCTCGAGGTAGAATAAGATGTGAAGTGTTTCTTTAGGAGGATGTTAAGGAGTTTATGATGCTAAGTTGTTGGGACTTCTTTTAGGTTCTTTTATGGGATTACTAGGCTCCGTTTCAGGACCACGCGTACGATAAAAACTTTATTGGCACTAAGGTGAGGGGGTGGCCTTGCCAACTTTATTTTTATTTCAACTACATTGTAAATCCCTCCTCCCTCAATTATGGAAGGTAAATTGGATGCATTTCTAATTAATGATATTAATTAGAAAGTGGGATTGTGTGTGTGGAATACTCATTGCCGTTGTTATGTGATGTGTTGTGTATTGGAGTTGTTGCATACATTCATAACATTTGACATATTAATGTGGAAAAGTGAGGGAAACAGATGGTTGGTCTTTTATATGTAGTGGGAAACAGAGGGGTGGACCTCTTATTTAAACCCTTTGAGAAATAATAGTTTAAGGGGAAATTCTGGACTAAATCTCAACGTAGTGAGAGTAGGAAAAACATGAAAAAGCATAACATATGCTTGTTTGTATATTTGTAATTTGTTTGTGATTATCTTATGTTTAATTGCTTTCGGATGCTTTCCGTTGGTGATGGTGAGTTCCGATGTTTGTACTTGTACATTACAATTGTTTTTTTACATAGTCAGCTGCTCCTGAGTTTTGATGAACTCACACCTTCTATATATATATATATATATATATATATATTTTTTTTTTTAGATATAGAGGTTGAGGAAGAAGAGCTTCAGCTGGAGGTTTAGCAGCTCTTTTGGAGTTGTACTCTTCTTTTGTGTCGGTGGTTGTTGGAACCAAATTTTGGCAAGTATAAGAAATCGCTCTATAGTCTATTAGGCTACCTAGGCTTAGAGTGGGAAAATTATATATTATAAGTCCGGTTGTAATTTATTTTGTACTTGACTTCACTAAACTTTCATGTTGTGGGAATTTCTATACATATGTGAATGTATAATTATTACTTATATGAGTATGACTGGGCTATTTGCCGCTAGTTGTGGATAACTAAGATTATTTATTGTGACATTGGAATTATCACGCTTATATTATGTGCTAAATTTTTGGGGCGTGACAAATTGGTATTAGAAGGAGAGTTTTTAGGTCTCCTAGGGATTATAGAGCAGAGTGTTCTTTGTGGGCCCTTCCCTATTGTCGTGAGCTGCGGCATGACTATGGGTTTAGGTTCCATAAAAGGGCACTATATAAAGTTGAGTGGTTTTTTTTACTAAACCACTCCTAAGTGGTGTAGGTTTAGATATTTTGTTAACTATGAAGTGTTTGTTGCTTATGTGTAGGTTCCCATATCTTCTGATAGAAGACGAAAATTTTGGGAACAAGCATGCTCACAATGAATTTGGTCGTAATGTTGTTGACTCAACCTGGGGTGATTCTATTGTTAATCCACAACATGTCTCATTTGAGCATACAAAGAGTGAGTTTGTTCAGGAGGTTCAAGGTTCTAACCAAAGTCTAGCCAGAAGAGGTGAGGCATCTCTAACAATTGACGCATTTGTCATCAAGGGAATTGTTGATATGTTTATTGCTCGAATGTATCATATGGAGGCTAAATGGGAAGAGAGCTATGCAACTATTGTTCCACTGGTAGTTCCTCCTGTTATAGGAGCATAGCCAATGGCCCCAGTGCCACTTCTTTTTCCAGCCAAAGAAGGTACTGTGAAAGATAATAAAATAATAGAATTATTGAAAATGAGACCACTTGTATTCTTCGAGGAAGTCCCTGAAGATTATCCTCAACGTTTTCTAGATGACTATGAGGTAATCTATGATGCCTTGGGATGCTTAGACTTGAAGAGGGTGGAAATAGTTATTTTCCAATTGAAGGGACGAGCTAAGAGATGGGGGATAACTCTGAAAAAGGGCCAACCATAGGGTGTACTGCTAATGCAACAGGTAGAGTTTCATAAGGCTTTCATGGATTAGTTTTGATATCTAGCATTTTTATATACATTTTAACTCCTATCTTGATCTATTTGCATTTTCATCTATGAGAATTCTCCAATTTTATTACACTTTGTGATTTATTGGGTCTAAATCAATGTTGGATGAAAAATGAATTATTTTTGTATTTTAGGGCTTAAATTATAAAAGACTCAATTTAATCCATCTTGTATATTTTACAAAAATTAATATTGGGGAGTTCTTGATGATGTGGCAGTGACATGGCACTCCTACTAACATGAACGCTAATGTAGCACTTTCTGATGAGTAGGTTACTGATCGGGCACCTCCTTTCTATGGATTTAATGACATGGACGTGTGGGCCCTCATCTAAGAATTTTTAAGCCCTTTTTTCCATGCATGCAGCCCCTCTCTTACCTAAACTTTGCTAGAAATGGAAGGCCTCAGATTTTGCACACAAAAGAGCTCTTCTGCTGCACCTATCTTGTGCTTCCACTGCTTGTCTATTGAAAAAAGGAAATAGCCACACCTTAGCCCCTTTTGAAGGTCAACTGAAGGCATCTAGGGTAGAATATTCCTTAGGTTTAGTGGCGTATTAGTTTTGTATCTTAGATCATTCTGGGGCTGAAACTTAGTTTTTTCATAGGTCACTCTTCCTTTCTATTTTCTCTCTACTGTGTTGCTGTTTTGCTCTCATGGAGGGCTAAACTTCCATTGTAATCAATCATTAGGACCTTGGGATGTTGTAGCTTGAACTTTTAGTGCAAGATAAGTTGTTTTATTCTTCATTTCATTTCATTTTCATTTTCTATTATGCATCTGCTGTTTATGCTGATTATAAATTTTGATATGAACTTATAGAGGTATAAATTGATTTGTATTTGAGATACAACCTTACTTAACTAATTGGAAAAGTGAGTAAAAACGGAATGGCTAGTTAGATGATATTTAACTTGATTTGGTTATGGTCTTTTGAAGTTACATCTAGCTATAGATTAATGGAGTTCTTCTTGACTATAGCTAGAAGCATGATAAATTCTGGAAGTTCCTCTAGAATCCTTTCTATAAAAAACCAAATGCTGAAATGAGAACAAAACTAAATCAATGAGTTGAGTAATGATAGTTGCACTCCCATAAATCCTAGTGGCTGGTTACATATTCTCCTTTGCTGTTTACTGCTATTTATTATTTCTGTTGTATTCTAATTATATTCTGTCACAACAAAACCCTCCTCATTTATGTGTTTTATTATCAGTGTAATTAGTGCTAGGAACAATCAATTAGTAGTTAGAAGTGAGGCTCCTTGAGTGAATATGACTTAGGGATCACTATACCACAAGATTGCCAAGAATTCAATTTTAGGTGATTCGGCATCGTAGTGGCGTAAACCAAGTTTCTCCCTAAAACTTTAAGAGTGGCCAAGGTTAAAAAGTTTGAGCAGTTGAAATAGGATTCTATGACTGTAGATGAATATGATGCTTAGTATGTTCGATTGGCGGAGAACGCTCCTAATATGGTGCCTACTGAAGAGGATATAATCGCAAGGTTTGTTGAAGGTCTTCGAGAACCTTATATGATTGAGTACTTTAATTGTTACAAAGATGTAGTGGAAGTCAGTTGAAGAATGGAGAGAAGGGCCAAGGTTCGACAAGAAAATACTAAGAACAAGAAGAGGAACCATGATAATAAGTTTATCGATTACAGAGAGAATTCAGGAACCTAGAGGCTTTCTATTTCTAGTCAAATTACTCTGATGATATCTTTCAGACTGACTGTGTCCACATGTAGTGTATCTAGACCCCATTCTGAGTTCAGTGGAGGTTGTTTATATACTGGCTGTGGAGGTTTCCAGGGAGGACAAGAGAAATTTCTATGTGCAGTGTATGGGAGATTCCATTTCAGTATATGTTATGGGAAGGAAGCCAGTTATGTATGTTTTAATTGTGGTCAGCCAGGCCATTTCTGGAGGGAATGTTCTCAGTTGTTATGTGGACCTACTCAGGGGCCAGTTTATCCTGCATGTGTTCAACCTACTGCTCTTTCTATACCCCAACCATTGATTAATCTGGCAAGAGGTAGGAACACTGGGAGAGGGGCTGGCAGAGGTCAAAGAGGTCGTGGGAAACCTACTACTGGTCGAAGGACTACACGAGTTTATGCTTTGACTCGACATGATGCTTAGGCATCCAATTCTATGGTGATAAGTATTTTACCAGTGTATTCTTTTGTGGCATATGTCTTATTTGACCTTTGGTCTACGTATTCTTATATGTCACCATTATTTGCTAAGAGGTTTCCATTATGACCTGTTAGACTCGAGGAACTCTTTTTGGTCAGTACAATGACTGGGGACTCTTATAATAAATTCAAGGTATTATTCCTGCAAGCTCCTGGTGAAGAGATTAGAGACAAAGGCGAATCTCATGCTCCTTAATGTGGTGGAGTTTGATGTGACTCTAGGAATGGATTGGCTTTCCTCATACTATGTTACTGTGGATTGCCATAACAAAATTATCTCTGTCAAAATATCAGGGCCAATAGGATTCAAGGGGACTGATTAGATGTACCTCGCAACATTATGTCTTGGATGAATGCTCGACGAATGTTAAGAAAATGTTGTCAAGGTTTTCTGGCTTTTCTCAAAGATACTAAGAAAGAG
The DNA here is from genome assembly GCA_037074585.1 of Biancaea sappan. Lineage (NCBI taxonomy): Eukaryota > Viridiplantae > Streptophyta > Magnoliopsida > Fabales > Fabaceae > Biancaea > Biancaea sappan. The sequence continues at coordinate 44,790,292 of CM073501.1, read as the reverse complement.
GAGAAGGACTTAGATCAGGTACCGGTGGCTTGTGATTTTTTAGATGTGTTCCTGGATGAATTGCTCGGTCAACCACCTATGAGGGAGATGGAGTTTGTTCTTGATTTGATTCTAGGCACGCGACCGATCTCAATTCCTCTTTATAGGATGGCGCCTACTGAGTTGAAAGAACTTAAGGGGCAGTTGGAAGACTTGCTAGATAAAGTATTTATGCACCCTAGTTTCTCACCATTGGGTGCCCCAGTTCTTTTTGTAAGAAAGAAGGATGGCTCTTTGAGGCTATGCATTGATTATCAACAGTTGAACAAAGTTACCATAAAGAACTAATATCCTTTATCGAGGATAGATGACTTGTTTGACCAGCTTCAGGGGGTACAATGTTTTTCTAAGATAGATTTGAGGTCTGGTTATCATCAGTTGAGTACCAAGGAGGATGATATTCCTAAGACTGCTTTTTGAAAGCGTTATGGGCATTTCGAGTTTCTTGGAATGTCTTTTGGGTTGACTAATGCACTGGTGGCCTTTATGGATCTTATGAATAGAATCTTCAGACCTTTTATTGATAGATTTGTTATTGTCTTCATTGATGATATTCTAGTCTATTTTAAGAATCCTCATGACCATGCAGAGTGTAACACCTCAAAATTTCACAAAACTATCTTCTAAGGAAAGATTTTTAAGATAAGGTTCCTTAGTGAGTAATTATGGAAATTTTCAAACCTTAAATTTCAAAGATCTCAAGTCCATAATTAAAAGTAAGTAGGAACCATCGATATCATCGCATGTCTTACATCACTATCATTTCGACATATATACATATCACTGGAGACTAAGTCTTAATTATTTTACAAAAACTATAAAATCTAGGCTACAGCTACTGACTCCCTGCTGCAACCCCACTATTCCCACTTTGATTTGCACCTGGAAATGGTTAATACAACGCAAAATCGTGAGACATAGAAATCTCAGTAGCCAGTAGTTAATCTTGAAAACAAGAACCATTCCCCGTCATAAAAGCAAGTTTATCACAATTTATCTCATAAATCAATTCATAGGTCAGTTAATAAACCCATTCATAATTCAATTCAACTCATCTATGCCACTGTCATGCAAAAATCATCACTTGGTTTTAGTACCCCAGGAGTCTTTTTCACCTCAAGTGGCGCCAAGAATCATCACTCATCTTAGTGCTTACCACCAAAGTTTAATTTTACCCTGTGGCCAAAGGTCAGCAAGATTGATGTTAGCATCGTCATGAATAGCTGCTTCTGCCCTAACCATGGCGAGTCTTATACTGGCGCGTACCGTCATACCCCAGATGCTTGGTGTACACTGCCTTAGCACATGAGTATCATAATAATACATATACATACATAACATTGCATAGAGTTGAATATCACATAATTCATCAATAAATCATTTTCAGTATAAAACAATTTCAAAAATATATGAACAATGCTTTTATGAAATGTAACTGGCTACCTGAATTTACCGTCTCGTACCGATTCCGCTCGAAATTATTCCAAGGTGCTGATAAAATAAATTAGCTATTAAAATCCTAATATGGAATACTTAAAATACTATTATATTTTTAAATGCAATTTTTATGCACTAAATACTAATTATGTATTATTCGCAATCTTATTTCAAATCTCAAATTTAAATAAATATAATTAGCTAAAAAAATATCCTGATAGGGAAGAGATTAAAATTACTATTTCATAATTAATTAAATCTTGTGCCTCAAAAATTAATTACGTAATATCTATAAACCCATTTATAGTCCCAAATTCAAATAATTATAATCAGCTAAAATTTCTTCTAATTTATTTCTCAAATTCCACCTTATTTCCTTTTTCTTCAGAAATTTTACTCTTTCCTTCCAACTTTTCATTTCATTCACGTAGGTCCTCAATAATTATTTTCCCTTATCTTTTTCATCATCTAAGACCATACTTAGTTTCATCTAAGTCCATAGGTCACAAATATATCTTGTTCCAAAATTATAGCTATTCCTACAAACTTTTGATTTTATTCAGTTTAGTCCCTATCATGCATGCATACATCTAAACTCCATGTTTTTCCATTCTTCTTGCTGCATGGCTCTCCCAAACTCATCTAGGGACTCTAAGACATGTTTAATCATTTCTTAAACACATGGGAGCCTAAAAAAAGAATTAAAGCTTACCCAAGATTTCCAAGCTTACTTTTCTCCTTTGTTTTTTCTGCACTTTTATGCCACTCTTTTTGCTACTATGAATGTGTATTTAGGACCTCAAATCTACTGCTAAGATGGTCCTTTTGGTCACACCAAAGTTGCCCAAGGGTGGCTTGTTGTTTTAGGTTAAAAAGAAATATTTAGAAGCTTCACGTTTTCCACTATAGCAAGATAACTCTCTTCTTCTCGATTTGCTGCAGAGACTCACCACTTTTCTACTGTTCTCTCTCTTGGGTTCTCTCTTAGTCTCGGTTTGACTACAGAAAAAAAGGATCTCACACTCTTCTTCTCGATTTGGTGTAGTAAAAAGAGACTCATGACTTTCTCTTATTCTCTCTCTCAAGTTCTCTTTTGTACAACAAAGCAAGGAGCTAAATACCTTTAAAGCAAAAAGGTCACAGGTTACTATAGTAGAAGTCTCTCACACTCGGTTTCTATAGCATACTCCCACAGATACACTTCCTCACATGGCTGTCATGGGTTTCTGCTCTTGGTTGAGAGATTCACATGCCAATTCCTCCTTTTTGCATTTCCTATATGCTCCTTTTTAGTTGCTAATCCTTTTGTCCGTAAAATAATAAACAATATTCTACTGTATCACATTGTTCTGCTGCTAAAAGGAGATGGGGCTAAGAGTTTCACATGTTGATCATCAAGTTCAGCTGCGTGTGAGTGCATGTTGTCGTGATGATGTTCTAGCCGAGAGTTCCATGGATTTTTGCTTCTCATGAAATCTTTCCCAAGACTCATACTTACTTTCTCAAAGTGGAATACATGCTGCAACTTCCTATTGGTGCAAAGTTAGGTGAAGGGAAGAAGAGCCACGTAAAATACTTGAGTGTAAACATCAAAGGTCCTGCTAAAATTTACAAAGTCCCTAACTACTTTTGGTCCTTGCAAGTGGGTCCTTGATCATTAAGGAAAAATTTAATTTATCACCCAAAATTATTTCTAATATTTCATAAGATTTTCTCCAACCTCTAATTTTTGGAAAAGCCACTTTATTTCCATTTACAAAATTTTCCCCTTTGAAAATATAGACTAATTTGCTTATATTTAATAAACATAAAAATTTGGGATGTAACACAGAGCACTTGAAAATAATGTTGCAAACCCTGAGAGATCACCAACTTTATGCCAAATTTTCAAAGTGTGAATTCTGGACAAATCAGGTGACTTTCTTAGGTCATGCTATTTCATGAAAAGGCATTCACGTTAATCCCAGTAAAATTGAAGCAGTAAAACAATAGCCTAGGCCAATGACAGTATCTGAGCTTCGGAGCTTTTTCGGTTTAGCAGGATATTACCGACATTTTGTTCCAGATTTCTCTAAGTTTGCTCTTCCATTGCACAAGTTAACTCAAAAGAATGTTAAATATGTTCGGGATGATGCTTGTGAATAGAGTTTTGCCAAACTTAAAGAACGTTTAACTACAGCACCTGTCCTTATTTTACTATCAGGATCGGGAGGTTTCACTGTGTATTGTGATGCTTCTAGAATAGGGTTGGGGTGTGTGCTAATGCAACATGGTAGGGTCATAGCTTATGACTCTCATCAGCTTAAGAAGCATGATTACAATTATCCTACCCATGATCTAGAAATGGCAGCGATCGTCTATGCCTTGAAGACATGGAGAAATTACTTATACGGTGACACTTGTGAGATTTTTATAAACCACAAGAGTCAAGTATATTTTTGAATAAAGGGATCTCAATCTAAGGCAATGTTAATGGATGGAACTTCTGAAGGACTATGACTGTTCTATCTTTATCATCCTATGAAAGCCAATGTGGTGGTGGATGCTCTCAATCGGAAGTCTATATGAAGTCTTGCTAACATTGCCACAGTAAGAAGGCCTCTAGTTCAAGAATTGCATGAACTTGAGGCCAGTGGTGTACTCTTTGAGATTACTAAGTCTGATGCATTCTTAGCTCATTTTAGAGCTAAGTCTTCCTTGGTGGAAAGAATTAAAGCAGCAGTGGTCAGTGATTCGGTCATGATGAAGATCAAAGACAGGGTAAGTACTGGTTTAGCACCGGATTTCTCAATAGATAATGGAGGTGTTCTGTGGTTTAAAGGGAGACTTTGTGTACCTAATGCAGAGCAATCAAAAAGATAGATCATGGAGGAAGCTCATGGTTCGATGTATGTAGTTCACTCCGGTGCTGCCAAAATGGATCAAGATCTAAAGCGAGTTTACTGGTGGGAAGGGTATGAAATAGAATGTGAACAATTATGTGGCTCGTTGTTTGACGTACCAATAGATTAAGGTCAAACACTAGAGACCACCAAGAAAGATACAGAGGTTAGAAATTCCTGAGTAAAAGTGGAAAAGAATCACCATGGATTTTGTGGTATGTTTACCTAGATCACTAAAGAGGTATGACTCTATATGGGTTATTATGGATCGGCTTACTAAATTAGCACATTTTCTTCCCGTGCATACCACTTATAGTGTTGCAAGACTTGCTTAGCTTTATGTGAAAGAGATCGTTAAGCTTCATAGTGTACCAGTGTCTATTATTTTAGATCGTGGACCTCAATTTACATCCCAAATCTAGAGAACTTTTCAGCAAGCACTTGATACTAGGGTGGCCATGAGCACAACTTTCCACCCTCAGATGGATAGACAGTCCAAGAAAACTATTCAAACACTTGAGGATATGTTGAGGGCTTGTGTTCTAAATTTTGAAGGAAACTAGGAAGATCATTTACCACTTGCTGAGTTTGCTTACAATAATAGCTATCAAGCTAGTATTCATATGGCACCTTATGAGGCTTTATATTGGAGACGTTGTCGATCTACTATTGGTTGGTTTGAGCTTAGGAAAGCTAAAGTAATGGGACCTGATATGGTACAGGAAGCTGTTGAGAAGGTCAAGCTGATCAAAGAAATATTGCTTACTGCTCAGAATAGATAGAAGTCCTATGTGGACAATTGGCATCAAGATCTAGAGTTTGTTGTTAGAGCTATAGTTTTCTTGCGAACTCACCCATGAAAGGGGCAATGAGATTCGGTAAGAACGCAAAACTCAGCCCGAGGTATATGGTCCCTATGAGATTGTAAAAAGTATGGGTAACATGGCGTATCGCTTAGCCTTACCTTCAGAATTGAAGGGAGTGCATCTGATCTTCCACGTATCTATGCTACGGAAGTATCTTTCTGACCCTTCTCATGTTATTCAACCCAAGGAGGTATAGTTTGATAAGACTCTTACCTATGAGGAGGTACCAATAACCATTCTTGACAGGCAAATCAAGAAGCTTTGCATCAAGGAGATCCCTTTTGCTAAGGTCCTATGGTGAAACCATTCTCATGAGGAGGCTATGTGGGAAGCAGAGGAAGAGATGTGGATGAAGCATCCATACTTATTTAAGGCTCAAGGCTAGTTTTTGAATTCAGTGGACCGAATTATTTTAAGGGGGAAGAATGTAATACCTGCTACTTTTATATTAATATAATTGACGGTATTATGGTATTTAAATGCTATTGTGGTAATGATGTTATTAAAACGACATTAATTTAAAACGTTATTTTAATGCCGTTATTTTTTATGCAATATTTAATAGCGTTATTTTTATTCTATTACTTTCAATCATTTAATTTCCATGAATTGAGGGAATTCTTTTGGGTAACTAATTTATGAATTTGATATTATATGATTAGATTGGATATTTTATTGTGTTGTGGTAATTTTTTGTGATGTGTGGAAAATTTGTGAATGAGGGATTAATTGGCATTAATGTGATTAATTTAGATTTTCTTGAAGTGGGTCAAGTGGGTTGGGTATAGTGTAATACCCGCCAATTTTGAAATTTCGTAATTGGCGGTATTACTATTGTTGTAATGAAATTTTCCATTATTTTAATAGAATTGTTGGGTTAATTTTAATTTTCTATATTTAATTTATTATTTTTGAATATTATTCATAGAGGTGGAGATAAATAATTGAATCGAGTATTTTAGTGCGGATAATATTATTAAGAATTGAGGAAAGATAAGAGGAAGAGGAAATTTCGTGGAGATAGAGTCGAGAGACAAAGAATAAAAAAGAGAGTAATCATAAGGTAAAGAGAAGGCCGAGTACCTATAAGGTCTAAAGAGGAACTAAAGTGAAATGAGGAACTAGGTGACATTTAAGATATAGAAAATACCCAAATTGGAGAAATTATGAGTTTGCCACTATCAAGGTTAATCAAGAGTAATCTAGGGGCAAAGTAGTAATTTCACCCTAGGCGGGTATATATAGGCGGTTCCATGCCTTTTTCCTCATTTCTCACTTTCCTGTCTCTCTCTCTTTCCTCACTCTCTCTTCTCTCTTTCTCTCTGCCTTCTCTCTACTCTCTCTCTACTTTTTCAACCGAGCTTTGGAGAACCTTTCTTCGGTGGTTGGACGAGCCATTGGAGGCTAAATAACCTAGGGAAAGCAAGGAATCGAGGTAAGGATTCTGATTCACCGAACATTTTCTTTATTTTCTAGTTTCAAGGGTATATGGGGTAAAATTGAGATTCCAGCTTCGTTTCTTGATGAAAATTAGGGCTTTTGGTGTCTAAATGGTCCTTAGACATCAAGGATGAGATCCCATGGAAGGAATCATGGAAAACGATGAAGATTTGGCCAGATCTGGGCCAAATCCGAGCCAGATCATGTTATGTTGCGATCATGGTGCCTAGGTGCCAGTTGTGGCCCCCAAGCACCACACTTCTGAAAAGGAAGAGGAAGAAATGGCCTTGGCACCTGTGGCGCCTAGGCACCAGCCATTCCGAGGCTCTTGGTCTATTTTTCAAATGGCCATAACTCCTTCATCCGAACTCCATTTTTAACAAACTTTATATCGTTGGAAAGATCTTTGAGTCTAGTTTCCAATGGTATAAGTTTAATTTGTAAATGAATTACTAGATGATACTTATGACCAAATGAATGACCAAAGGTCAAGGTTGTGGTGAGGATTTTCTGTATTTATTTAGTTATTGATTTGGGTTAGTTCTAGGTGACTTGGGAGCTTCTTTGGCTTTGTCTCCTGGGACTCCTTATGTGGTATACCTTATCGGCATCGAGGTGACTAGATGACCTTGCCATTTAAGTTTTATTAAATTATTTGGCCAAGTCAATATAAATCCCATTCACACCGTAGTTAGAAATTCATCAATAAAATTTCCTAGTTAGTGGAGATAACTAGACTAAGAATTTCATTGAATGATTGTGGGATTTAATTTGTGAAATTTATTCTATGAATTTGGAAGTTTATGTTTGTTTGTACTTCTAGTTAATTATATTATTTAGAAAGTGAAATTATGAGTGGAATGTTTATCTTTGTTGTGGTATGGAATGTGTGTGGAATGAGTAGATGGATTGTTGTGTGAAAAATGCATCACATATCATTATCTACACATTTATATTGCTTTTGAAAATGAAAAGAAAGGAAAAGAAAAGAAATGTAGAAAGCAGAGGGTTGGTCTTCTGCAAGGTGTGGATATATTCAAAGGTGTGTGCCTTTGGAATACACTAATTGAGGGTTGGTCTTCAATGGGTAGAGAGGGGGGATAGGCCTTGCATATTGCATTTGTACACATCACAAGAGGAAAAACTCATTGAGGCTCAGTCTTCAATGTGGTGTGTGGGAAAGGGTGTGGCAAATGCAAACATACATCATGCATTACATAATGCATTTTGGAGTGATTGTTTACTTATGCTTTTTATTTGTTTGAGGATTGTTTTACAATTTTTTTGTAAGATTATAGACTTGCGTTGAATCGCGGGTTTTGGTTGTGTGGTAAGGTATGTTATATATATATGTGTGTTATATTTCGTACTATTTTGTGTTAATGGTTTTTATTCTGATTATGGTAGTGAAGCTGGTATTTGCACTTGTGCCCTATTTCCTTGCATAGTCATTTACTCACTGAGTTTTTATAAAACTCACACTCTCTATTGTTGTTTTCAGATTTAGCAGTTGAAGAGGTTGGCAAACTGCTGGAGGTTAGCGGCTTAGAGACATACTCCACATAGTCGAAGAATACTATCTGAACCTATAGAACGCTCTGTAATCCTAAAGGCCACCTAGGTCCTACTGTATCTAGAAGAGTTTATTTATTTAATTATAATTTACTTTGTAAATTATGGGCTACCACTGAGGTATCCCTAGGTTTGTATGATTATTAATATGCCTATTTTTTGGGGCATTACATATAGGGTCCATGGGTCAACCCATGACCCACCACCACAAAAAGGTCCCCTTCACCCTTTTTCTTTCATTCTACACTTGGAGAAATTTAGGGCAAGTTAGAGAACCATGTTTTCTCTCTTCTCTCTCATCTTCCAACTTTGGTTTCTCCCGATAAACTTTAGTTTCCAGTTGATTTCTACCACATTGGGAATTTCTAGGACCAAAGGTAAGATTATATCTCATTAATCACCTCCATTTTTGGAATTAACCCATGCCCTAGGTGAAAGTGAATTTTTAAAGATTTTCATGAAAACTTTGTCTCTTTGGCTTCTTTCTGGTTGGTTTTGATACAATCTAGTTCATGGTGGCAAAACAAAGAAGTTTCATGGATTAAAACTCAAGAACATGTTCTTGAAGGATTTCTAAAGAATTTGGGGAAATTCATGAAATTTGTTTGTTTTGAGTTTTAATTGCTCTAAATTGCTTCATGAACATTGTTTTAACTTAGAAAACTAAAGAAAGAAGAGAAAGGGTGCAAAGGATGGATTTTTAGAGGATTTCTCCCCAAGATCTGTGAAGAACAGAGAAGAGTAGAGAAAACCCAGAATCTAGAGCCCAAGCGCCAGGGTACTGAAAGGAAATTTTAGCTTGGCGTCCAAGCACCAAGGAACAACTACGTGGACCTATTAGAAGACTGGATCTAGCACCTTTCTGGTAGAAAGCAAAAGGGATTTGGCATGTTGTGGCACCTAGGCACCCTCAAGGTAGAATATGATGTGAATTTCTTTGGGAGGATGTTGAGAAATTTATGATGCTAAGTTGTTGGGACTTCTTTTAGGTGCTTTTATAGGATTAGTCGACTCCGTTTCAGGACTGTGCATACAGTAAAAACTTTGTTGATGCTAAGGTGAGCGGGTGACCTTGCCAACTTTATTTTTATTTTAAGTAGAATGTAAATCCCTCCTTCCTTATTTATGAAAGGTAAATTGGATGCATTTCTAATTAATGATATCAATTAGAAAGTGAGATTGTGTGTGTGGAATACTCATTGCCGTTATTATGCAATGTGTTGAGTATTGGAGTTGTTGCATACATTCATAACATTTGACATATTAATGTGAAAAAGTGAGGGAAACATAGGGTTAGTCTTCTGTATGTAGTGAGAAATAGATGGGTGGACCTTTGAATTGAACCCATTGAGAAATAATAGTTTAAGGGAAAATTTTAGACTACGTCTAAATGTGGTGAGAGTGCAAAAAACATAAAAAAGCATAACATGTACTTGTTTGTATATTTGTAATATGTTTGTGATTATCTTATGTTTAATTTCATTCGGATACTTTCCACTGGTGATGGTGAGTTCTGGTGTTTGTACTTGTATATTACAATTATTTTTCTGCACAGTCGGTTGCTCATTAAGTTTTGATGAACTCACACTCTCTGTGGTTATTTATCTATTTATTTTTTAGATATGAAGGTTGGGGAAGAGAAGTTTCCACTGAAGGTTTAGCAGCTCTTTTGGAGTTGTACTCCTCTTTTTTGTTGGTGGGTTCTTGGAACCAAATTTTAACAAGTATAGGAAATTGCTCTGTAATCTATTAGGCCCACCTAGGCTTGGGGCGGGAAAACTATACATTATAAGTTCGACTATAATTTATTTTGACTTGACTTGGTTGAATTCTTTTGTTGTGGGAATTCCTATACTTATGTGAATGTATAATTATTACTTATATGCGTATGACTAGGCTATTTGCTACTAGTTGTGGATAACTGGGATTGTTTGTTGTGACATTGGAATTATCACGCTTATATTATGTGCTAAATTTTCAGGGTGTGACATGGCTGGTCTCAATTAATATGGAGAATATGAAAATGATTCAATTCCTATGAGATAATAACATAAAATGATGAGTTTTGTGTTCACAATACAAATTTAAGGGTTTACTTTGCTTGCTTAGGCGTGCATTTGCACACTTAAATGCATAGGCAAGTAGGATCTCAAGTGCCTACATACTTAAGCGTACACTTTGCATGCCTAGGCTTGCAGGACACATCTTGCACTACCTTGTGCATGCTTAGGCTTATTGTTGCATGCTTAAGCATTCACAAGTCAGTGAAGGTCCAGGATGCCCTGTTCTTCATCCAACAATGCTCTAACCTTTCCCTATCCATTTCCATACTTCCTAATCCCTCATTCCATGATTCTTAGCCACTTATAGACACTAAAACTTAGTTAGAATCAAACCCAAAACCTCCCAAGACACAAAGATAAGATTAGGTCCCATGAATCTTAGATTTTCACATACAAATGACAATAATATGTGGTTAATGACAACAACCACCAAATTTATTATTCTCCTTACACATTAATGACCACCCTGAACCTCCCATTTAATACTTCCAACATTTAAATGTACCCAAAGCAAGAGTTTAAAAGCAACTTTCAACCCTATTTTCTCTGACTTTCCCAAATCCCACTCTAGGGTTCAAGAGATGCGAAAATGAGAAAGAGATGCCAAAATTTCTTAAGAACTCCCTTAACTCATGTCCTAAAGTTAGAATGAAGTCACCAGAGTAATGTTCTTAGCTAGAAATTCAAGGATTGGAAGAAGGATGAAGACTGAAAGGTAAGGATGGTGAGAGGAAGAAGAGAACACACAAACTACACACACACAGAGGAAGAATGAGGCGTGAACCTTAGGGCTGAACGATGAGTGAGTTTATTTAACTTTTCAAATTCCTATTTTGCCCTCCTACCTTACATTTTAACAATTTTGATTTAGGGGCAAAAAGGAAAACCTTCCTCAAATTAAATAACCCACCAACCAACATATTCTTCTTTAACTCTAAGTTCCCTCAGCCAAATTCACAAAAAAATAAACAAGGTACATGTAAATCATTCCCAGTCATAAAAGCAAGTTCATCATACTTCATCTCATAAATCAATTCATATATCATTTTATAAATTAGTTCTCTCATAAATCAATTCATATATCATTTCATAAATTAGTTCATAAACCCCTTCGTAATTCAGTTCAACTCGTCTATGCCACAGTTGTGCAAAAATCATCACTTGGTCTTAGTATCCCAGGAGTTTTTTTCACCTCTAGTGGGGGCAAAGATCATCACTTGGTCTTAGTAACCTAGGAGTTTGTTTCACCTCAAGTGGCGCCAAGGATCGTCATTCTTCTCAGTGCCTACCACCAGGGTTTAATTATACCATGTGGCCGAAGGTCAGCAAGACTGACGCTATCATCGTCATGCATAGCTGGTTCCACCCTAACCATGGTGAGTCTTACACTAGCACGTATTGTTGTACCCCATATGCATGGCGTACACTGCTTTAGAACAAGAGTATAACAACAACACATATATATACATGCATGCATACATACATACATACATACATGACATGCATAAAGTTGAATATCACATAATTCATCAATAAGTCATTTTCAGTATAAAACAATTTCAAGAATATATGAACAGTGCTTTTATGAAATGTAACTGGCTACCTGAATTTACTGTCTCATACTGGTTTTACTCAATTATTTCAAGGTACTAGTAAAATAAATAAGCTATTAAAATCCTAATATAAAAGACTTTAAACTACTATTTCATATTTAAATCCAACTTCTGTACACTAAAATAATAATCGTGTACTATCCGTAATCCTATTTCTAGTCCCAAATTTAAATAAAAGTACCTAACTAAAATATCTTAAATTATTCTCCCAATTTCCAACTTATTTCCTTTTTCCTCAAAAACTTTGAATTAATTCACTTTAGTCCTTAATGCAAACTTTAACCATATAAATAACCTTCAAATTTTGGTAAAATCCATCAAATTCTAATTAAAATCCATATATACTAAATCTAGACATTTTTAGAAATTTTACTATCTCCCTCTAACTTCCCATTTTATTCACTTGGGTCCTTAGTAATAATGTTTCCTTTATCTTTTTCATGATCTAAGATGACATTTAGTTTCATCTAGGTCCATAGGTCACATATATCTTGTTCCAAAAATTATAGCTACTCCTACAAACTTTTGATTTTATTCACTTTAATCCCTAACATGTACGCATACATCTACACTCCATGTTTTTCCATTCTCCTCCCTACATGGCTCTCCCAAACTCATCTAAGGACTCTCTAAGCCATGTTTAATCATTTCTTAAATACATGCAAGCCTAAAAGAAAGCTTACCCTTGATTTCCAAGCACACTTTTCTCCTTTGTTTTTTCTGCACTATCACACCACTTCCTTGTTACTGTAAAGGGTGTTTAGGAACCCCAAAATTCCACTGCTGAAATGACCTTTTTGGTCAGCACCAAGATTGCATAAGATGGCTTGTTCTTTGGAGCAAGAAAGAACCTTGCAAATTCACTCAACTTCCCCACGGCTTTCCTCTGTTTTAGGTGCAGGAAAACATAGGTTTTTTTGGTTTTCTAATTCCTTCTTGAAGCTCACAAGTAGGAGTCCAAATCCTCAAGGAAAACCACCAGTTTTTTCTATAGAAGCTCTCTCTCGAATTGCACTAAAACCTCACAAGAAAACTCTATTTTTTTAGCAGCAAAACAGAACATGAAACACTCGACTTTCTCAGTTATAATGCAGCAAGACTCTCTCAGTTCTACTACAGGGAAAAGGATCTCACAGGTTCATCACTTATGTAGTTGGGAGGCTCATAGTTTGATGGCAGTAGAACCTCACACTCTTCCTCTCAGTTTTGATAGCAGAAAATGCAACTAAGAGAGGTGCCTTACATGGCTGTAGAAAAAGGAGAGGACATGCAAAGTTTCTCCTTCTTGGTTTTCTAGAGCAGAAAAGATAATGTCTTCATGGTGCTTACAACATAAAGCTATCTCTCATTCTCGGGTTTCACTCTTTCCACAAAGATAGCTCAGTATAAATGTAGCCTAGGTGTCCCTCAATGACTTTCGTGGCTACCCAACTGAATGACAGATTACCCAAGCTTTCCACGGGTTCAAGTGTAGCACACTCACCTTCTCATGTACTGTCATGGTTTTTGGCTCTTGACCGAGAGATTCATATGTTGTCAACATGTTCCTTATTTCCAACTCTCCTCTTTTCTGCATTTCCCATATTCTCCTTTTCAGTTGCTAATCCTTTTGTCCCCAAAATAATAAACAAGATTCTGCTGTAGCAAAAGAGATGGCTGGCCGAGATGCACATGAGGAAAAATGAGCAATTAAGTGGAAAGGAAGGAAATGAATGAAATGTATATTATTGATTGGTTCAAAGCTACGGTAATAGGAGGAGGAGCCACGTAATACTTGGATGCATGCCTTCCTACGTGTCTACTGTCATCAAGTTTGTCTAGCTAGAATTCTAGATAGGCCCTTCAAACTTTTTTTTCCCTTGCATTTGGTCCTTGGTCATATAGGAGAAATTTCAATTTGATAACCAAAATTATTTCTAACATTTCCTTAAGCTTTTCTCCAAATTTTAATTATGGAGAAGTCACTTCATTTTCCATTTACAAATTTTCCTCAAAAAAATATTATTTTCACAATAGTCCTTCATACACTACTTTGTCTAGTAATAAATTTAAAATTGGGATGTTACATTAAGCAAGTACATGTTTGAATTCATGTTGTTAATATCCCTTAAATGAAATGGTAAGATATTTAAATAATTGTGAAACTTGTGTGCTTATATATGTGTGTGTGTGTGTGTGTGTGTGTGTGTGTGTGTGTGTGTGTGTGTGTGTGTGTGTAATTATAATCTCTTATGTACGGAATTATGAAGGATGTTGTTCTAACATGTGTATGCTCATATATATATATATGTGTGTGTGTGTGTGTGTGTGTGTGTATGTGTGTGTGTATGTGTGTGTGTGTGTGTTCATGTACTAGGTTGACTTATAAGGAAATTTAGAGAATATGTATGTACATATAAGTTCTATTATTTTTTTTAGAAGTATGAAAAAGAAACATACATGTACATATATGTGTGTGTATAGGCTAGCTCGTGTAATCAACTAAGAATTCCTTTTCAAAATACGAAAAGAGCCCTTTGCAAGAAAACTATGTAGAGATATACATAAAGTAAATAATTACAATTGTTTAGTCATGAAGTGTATGTATATACACACATATATACATATATACACCCACTTGAAAAGTTACTTGTTAAGAATATTTAGTTTGGCAATATATATATATATATATATATATACACATATACACATACTTGTGCACTCTAACCTTGTGATTAAAGTAAGAAAGTGTGGCTCTTCTGAATGTTAAAGTTTGCTACAATGTAATGAAAACTTTAGACATTTAGAACTCCTATATATGTGATGTACTATAAATGATGAGATCGTATTATGAGTCATGAATTATGTGAAAAGAGTTACGATGTGGCATATTATGATTATTGAATTTATTCATTTATGGATGGTTGGGATATGTCATAAATGAGTATTTGAATTGTGATATGAGCTCTTGAATTATGTTTATGCTTGTGTTTGAGAAAGGAAGACAAGTCATGATGGTGCACCCAATGGGAAAAATCTACACAGAACCATAAGGGTGGAGATATATATGTATGGAGCAATAAAGGTGGATGCAGGCAACAATCTAATGGTACCCTGGATGACTTGGTTGGTATAGAAAATTGTATGATTGTTTGATTTAGAATTGTGTAATTGCATGAATGGAAATTGTATGATTGATTGATCTTCTTGTTATTGTAAGATATTCTAAATAACGTATATTGTGATATATTGGTTTGTGGATAATTGGTACATGTCAGTATTATGATGCAATATAATTACTTTTTGTTGTAGCATAGTGTAGTCCCCTCACTAGACACGTGGTTTTCTCATACTCCTCCTATTAACATTTTCAGAGTTGTTCTTGAAGACGAGTGTTCAAGCAGGGAGTGATGGATCCTTAACTCAAGACCCTACTTGAATCGAGGGATGATTTTAAATTCTTATTTTAGTCTTTTTAATTTCTACTCTAAAGTCGCTTCGTGATCGCATTAGGATTTGGATCACTGTCATTATGAGTTGATAAATGATGTATACAATAATTATGAAGAATATATTGCTAAATCCTTTATTTAATTTGTTTGTTATGATGGTTATAAATGTATGAAAGAAAGATTTCTTTAATTGTTTATCTTTATTTTATTTTATTTGTTTATTTTCAGGTATTGCATAAGCTGGATTGATGAAATAAATTAGGTTTCGAGGTGAAGATAGGTTCACTCTCGTGTCATTCACGTGTCCTAGGTGGGACGTGATAGAAAGCTATGATTTTTTTTTTGGAAGTATTTCAGTAAGGTAAAAAGGTATCATGGAAGAAGTTTTTATTTTTGAACTATTCTGCTTTTATGACTGAAAATGGTATAAACAATTATCTTGAAAATATACTAGCTACTGAGGTGAAAATCTCACATTTTCCTTAACCATTTTCAGGAAAAAATTTAGAGGGAAAAGAAATAAGGATACATTGATTAGAAAGTTTATGCTTTTGGAGTCTTTAGAGATTTTTTATGGAAATATGATAATCATGATGGATTATAGACTCTTGTAATAGGGAAAATGATTCTGGCTTATGTAAGGGATATTTAGGAAATCATTAATTTGGATAGTCTATATATAATTACATATCTGTTTCATTTGGAAAGAATCACATTGTTTTTCTTTTTGTGATTTCGTAAATTACATACAGAGCCATAGATGGAGCAAGACAATACAAAACAGTAGTTTTAAAACTGACAAAGACCTACCAGTCGATCGGCTATTCTGTACCAGCCAACTGGCATGCCTTTACCTAACTCGCAACCATAACACTAAGACAAAGCAGTCGACCGATTCCTACTTAGCAGTCAACCATTTTGCCTCTGTTTAGCAAAATAAAGATTTTTTCTTGATTGGTACTAGCTTGTGTCCTTCAATGTCAACCAGTAAAAAAAAAAAGAGAATTAGATATAGAGAAATTAGAAAGGGCATTATAAGGAATTATCACAGCAGCAAGAGTAGTAAAAGTTTAGATTGTTATATAGTTATAAAAGCTGAATAATTAGGATTAATAAGACTCAAAGAATAAGAGACATTACAAATACCCACAGAACTTTTAAAATCCCACAATTAATTGATAAAAGAAAAAGTTTTAATCTAGTCCTCGAAATTTCACCCGCTCAAATAGTAGAATATTTTATTAACCGAACAACCTCAAAACCCTAGGTATTACACTTACAAGATGATGGATCACTTTTGTAAGGTCAATTTGCAATCTCCAAGGTCATGAACCCATGCAACTTAAACTCCATGTCTCCAAACTTGATTTTTCTTGTGTAGATTGATGCGACAACTTTTGAGATTCCTCCAAAATGTATATATCACATTTTTCTAGCCTAAAAAAGTATTTAATCTATATTTTGAATCTAAGAACAAAGTTCTTAGGGATTTGTGAAAGAAACATGTTTCTTGTCTTTAAGTGTACCTACACTAAGGCAAAACTGAGAGAGTTCCTCTTAGAGTTTCTAAGAAGGAGATGGAGGCTAGAGAGTGCTAGCTCTCTATTCATCCTTTTCTTTACACAAAGTGCTAACCCTAATCTCATTAGGTTATAACCAAATTACCAATTTTCCCTTTTGCACTTAAGTCTCTCTTGTTTTGCATTTATTGTGTGTGACACATTAGGTTCATATTATATTAATAGTGGGAATGTAGCTCTTTAGATTTATCATTAAATCCTTTAATTAATTTAATTAGAATTCTTTCTAATTCTTGAATACAATTTAGTAATTATATCTTTGTCACAGATCATGAGTGACATCTAGTAATATATCATGACCTCTAATATAATGTGAATTTGTTTACAAATAAATGAACCTTTTCTTATTAATATTTAATCTACAATCACATCTCTCTAGTATGTAAAGCTTCTCCATGAACTTGATCGATTATGGATAACATGTCAAACTCTATGTTCATGACATGCATGATTTTTAGATGATGACTAAGATGAGGAAATTAGAAAACCACCTTATCTAATTCTCTTCTTCTTGCTATGGCCATAGATTTTGTTTAGTTTCATCTGTATTGGATGAAACATCTCTCTCTTTTATTGAGAGTAATAGATCCCTGACTAATGAACTCATACTCTCATGCACATGACATTATATCCACTAACTACCTTTAGTTTGATTCATTATTAGAACCAATACCCAGTAGCATCAAAACATTATATACAACATGTATAAGATATCAATAGTCACTCAGGCCAAAGGAGAATTGTACTACATTAACTAAAAAATAGCTATTGATATATTAATGAAAAATTCCGTTAGCTATTCCTGGTGGGTCAGTTTAGTGCACTCATACTTGTTATGATCACCCACATGCTTTTTTTTAATGTCACCTATACAAATGATATAAGGATATGTCATTCTATTTAAATGAGCAAGTGTACCTATGTGCTAATCTTAC
Organism: Biancaea sappan; assembly: GCA_037074585.1. Lineage (NCBI taxonomy): Eukaryota > Viridiplantae > Streptophyta > Magnoliopsida > Fabales > Fabaceae > Biancaea > Biancaea sappan. The sequence continues at coordinate 44,772,434 of CM073501.1, read as the reverse complement.
CATATTATAATTATCCAAAATTATTGTCCTTGATTAGATTCAAGTTTCAATAGCAACATGAGTTCCTTTAAGATGATCAAATCATCATCGTTCATATTCTCTATATCTTAATCTAAGGACAATATCACATTGTTAATTATGATGAAATAATGTCAAAACTTTATTGATAATAAAAAGATAATACTCAATGATTGCTTTTAAGGCATCTAAACTAAGAATAGCGATGGATCAACAAGGATACATTCCCTCGCTGATAGTTTCTATTGCTAATTTAAATAGTGATAGTATAATTCTTTATTAATTTAAATTTAAATCTAGCAAGGGACTAGACGTCAGTAAATGTTGAATAACCTCATACCTTACCCCTTCTTGATCTAGACCTGTCAATTGAAACCTTCCAAAATCATCGTTTAATGCCATCTCTGCCCTTTTTTTAGAGCTATTTTTGGCCAACATTGGGTGGATTTTGTTGGCAGATACGCCAAAGGAATGCTAAGTCTTTTTTGAATGCTTAATCAATGAGTTTTGTGGTATTTTGACCATTTCTTGATTTTTCATTTATCTGACCATTTCTTGCATTTTCCAGCCACCAAATTCCTATAAATTGGATATGGAGCACACTAGTCAAGTTATTGACCCTTACACTCGAGGACATTATCTCTTTAAGGCCCAATAGAGGGTAGTACAAGAACTTTTTTTATTGTAAGGGTGTGATGCCCTTTTTTTTTTTTTACTTTTCCTTTGTTTTTTGGAATAGCAGATCCCTTTTTTTTTTTTTGGAACAGAATAGATAAAGATAAATAAGATTTTACAAGGCATAAAGATAAACAAATACAACTCAAGTTTGAACTTATGTGAAAAGAAGATATCTAATTTAGGGCAGCACACCCTGATATCTAATATAGGGTAATACACCCTAAAAACAAAGCTTAAACCTATACAATAATACCATAGACCAGCACCAACAAACATACCATGACAGACCAAGACTGGATAATGAGGATGAACCTTAACATCGCATTCGCCAGTGGCACCTAAAGTTTCTTTCGGCATGTGAACGGTGACCACTGGACCAAATCTCCACCTTCTTTCATCTCCACCTTTATCTGGCACCCACAGGACCAGATTTGAAGAAGGAAAAATCTAGATGTAAAGAAGTGTGTTGTTAGGTTTAAGGGATCCAAAAATGATTTTTTCAAAGAAAAACCTCTTCCATGGAAGAGGAGAAAAACTTTTACAATGGAAAGAAAATCCTTCTATTCTAGAAGGGGAAAACTCTTACAAAGGAGAGAAGAAAATGGGGGGAGGCAACCTTTACCTTGAAGTAGCATCGTAGATGGAGAGATTTTTTATGGCTAGGGTTTCATAAAGGAAAGTTGTGGATCCTTCCTTGTTAAGGGAATCTTGCATGACTTCTAGTGTTTCATTTTTTGTTTCTTTTTTTGGGCCATGATTGTAACACCCCAGGTTTTTCTGAGTAATTAAAGAGGATATATTTATGGGGGTGAAAATTTTTCACGGATCACGGAGTCCTTACTAGAGGAATGAAAGGCCCTAAAGTCTGGTGAGGATTAAATTATGCCTTAAACCGAGTAAGACTTGCATTGGAAAGGAAAACTCAAGTTGTGAGTGTGAAAAGGATACTTAAGGACTAAGTTGAAAAGAAAGGAGTTATGGTTTACTCTTGAGAAAAAGATTGGGTGAGAAGCTTTGAGGAAAAATGGATCTTATGAAGATGAATTGAATCCGATGTTTTGGGGATGATAATTGAGGTTAAAGTGGTTTTCGGTACACCGAGGGGGACTAAAGTGGATAATTAGAAATTTTGGTATTTTATTGAGATGGAATGTGACGATGTGTATGTTAAAGGAGTGTTATTGGGTGCCTCAGTGATGATCAAATTCTTAAGCTTTCGAGGTATTAGTTGAATTGTTTTTAGAAGGATCAAAATGGGAAGGAAGATGGGTGGCTTGGTTAAGCATGAATTTCAAGAATAAGATGAGTTGAGAAAGGAGTTAGGGTTTTGATGAGTAATTGGATATTCAAGTTTACATAATTGGTCTTGGCTTGAGAAATTGGCAACATTTTTATCCTATAACATTAAGATAGAAACCCCATGAAGAAATTTGGGGGGAAATGGTTATTTTGGGCTAGAAGTCACAAGAAACTGAGGTTTGCTTCGAAAATCTAGAATCGAGTGCCTAGTTTGACAGCCATGGCACCCAAGGCACCCTCTAACCGAGAGTATGGGCATTGGTGCCTCTACATTTTGGGCCATGGGGGCTATGGCGCCCAGGGTGCCATGTTCTGGGCAATGTGGAAATTTTGAATTTTGTGTATTGAGATGTTGTTTCTTTATTCTGTAGGTTGATTATGGATTGTGTTTGACCAGGAAAGATATCTCGGAGGCTTGAGGTGCTAACAATCCCAGGTTAAGGAGCCCCGACTCTACCTTGGTTGTTGTTTGGTAGGAATATTAAGATGTGCATATATTATATACACAATTGGTTATGAATGAGTTATGAACACTTGAATTCAGAAGAACGTTATACTTATGAGTTTGTGAATGATGTTGTGGAATAAAATCTTGTGTTAATATGCTTTACTTGAAATGAGGGATTATGGATGTTATAAGATCATGCATAAGAAGGAAATGAAATGAATTATATGATAATAATGTTTGGTATTCAAATTTGTGATCCTACTATTGATACATGTTTAGTTCCTTGGAAAGTGGAATAAATTTAAGAATGTGGGCTTGTTTAGAAAAGGTTAACACGACCCTAATGCAATATGATTTTCGTGAATTGTGATGTGGATTTGCATGTCTGGAAACGTGTGGTTATGCATGATAATGTATGTGCAAATGAGTTACCACCTATGGGGTGCATTGCCTAAATACATTGATTGCATTGAATGAGATAGTCATGTGACACATGAACCAACATATGCATTGATAAAAGCAATTAGGTGTAATGGTGCAGATTAAAGTCCCATACGGGAAAGCAACAAGGTGAGACAAGTGATATAGGGCCTTGGGTCCAAGGATCATTGTATTGCATTTGCGCACAACGTTTGAATTATTTACACAATTGAATATGCTCAAATTGTGAGATTACTATAAGTTGGTTTGATTCAATATCTGTACGGATAATTCTTGGGGTGTTCCAGTAGGCCCATTGGCACATAGTCCATGAGACCTATGAGTCAGTAGAATAATATTCTCGCTCATAAGGCCTGATGGTATGCAGTCCATGAGACCTATGGACTTCTCTTTATATATATTGACTTCGAAAGTACCATGAGACTCAGTGGCACGTGGTTCAAGACCTATGGGGATTGGCGGAATAGGATTCCTACCCATGAGGTCCGATGGCACGTGGTCTATGAGATCTATAGGGACCCTTGGCTAAGTTAAAACCCAATGGAAGTATGAACTTTAAGATAATGTATTGCTGGATGAATTTTGTATATGATCAGATGACACAGACAAGTGTTAATATCCAATTGGTTATTACATGTGTGAGCTTTGAGTTGTATTGATTATTCTATGACATATGTTGCATGGCCATGTATCCGGAGGAATCTTGAACATTATGTTCACGTTTGTAATTTTGTATTATTCACCTTTAGTTCCTCACCTATTGCATATGTGATTGTGCTTATATATATATATATATATATATATATATATATATATCTTTGCGTAAGTTTTTTGGAGGGCTATTTTCAGTGAGTCAAATGGTTGGACTCACCCCCTCACAGTTATAGGTACAGAAGATTGTATTGTTGATGATGTAGGAGTTGAAGGTACCACCCCATTGTTCGGGGTAAGGCACCGTATTTAGAGTCAAGTTGAGTTAGGTATTTTAGTAAAGCTCTATAATCAGGTAGGTTGTGTCACCGTGTGTTCTTGTGTATAAGATAGTAGGAACTAGCACAAAATTTTGAATTATTATCGTATTTATTTTGGGATGTTGTAAATTTGTTATTTACTCAAATGCTAGTTTATATGTGAATAAGGGAGTCTGATTGACTTCTGCTACGATTTTGGCTTTCTTTTTATTAAAGGATAGGCTTGTGGCAGTGCAAGCTAGGCACCATCCATGTCGATCACGTTCCCAATGTTGGGGCATGACAATGATAGAGCCTAGGTTGACAAGAAAAAAAAATAAATAAATACCTCTACTAGGATGCCAATTTATAAAATAATGCCAAGTAAAATGTCACAGAAGACTTAGTCATATTAATCCAATAGAGTTAGTAGTTGGGATTTGGGAGCTGAGAGTTAGTAACCCAATAGAGTTAGTAGTTGGGATTTGGGAGCTGAGAGTTAGTAACTAGGAATATGAATTTATTCATAAGAAAGAATACTTTAAGGAACAATAAAGAAAAAGAAAGATGGAATGAAAAAAGGAAAGGAAAAGAGAGAAGGAAAAAGGAAAAAAATTGTTTAGTAAGGGACAGAAAGGAATAAAGAAAAATAAATATTATTTTGTTTGGTATGTAGTTTTTAAGGAAAAGAAAAATGAATATGTTGGTAAAATTACCCTTAAATTAATTTTTTTTTAAAAAAAGAATAATAAATTACCTCTAGAGGCATCTTCCGTCATTCTCTCCCTCTCACTTGTTCTCTCTCCCTCTCAGTCGACGACGCAACTCTCATCGTTCTTCTTCAACGTCGGTGGAAGAGGGAGCACACTCATCATCGTCATCGGTGCAAGAAGGAGCACACCCATCATTCAACATCAAAGTTTTGTTGTTTTCTGTTCTAGCGGGCACACCTTCACCTCTGGTATTTGGCAACCGTTGTGCCTTGGCGTCCGGTAACCTTCCTCCGTCTTCATTCTTAACATCGCAACCAAACCGCAAGAGAGAGACACATCAAGAGGCGAGATTGCATAGCACAAGTGGAAATTGGGAGAAAAGCATAAAGCATTATCATGTAAGAGACAAAATTTTCGTCTTTTCATCACTACTACTTTTTTTTTTGTGGTTGGGTTGCTTCTGCTTTGATTGTTCTTTGTACTTGACAAATTTCTCTCTATTTCATGCCCCACCTCTTAACCATCTCTTCACTCATAAAAAATAATGGTTCAGTGAAGCATGAGTGCAAATGAGACAACAATTTTTTTTCCCATTCTATTAGGCATTTCCATTGTTGAAACTAGGAAAAAAGATCCATACATTTAAAATGAAAAATAGAAAACCTCTTTTCCATCAATGCAGTGTAGATTCGCTCTACCAAACGCATGAAGGGAAAAAAGTGCTGAAATTCCGTCTTCTTTACTGCAATGGAGAGCATACGCGACTTAAGTTTCAAATAATATGAGAGTTCGATATAGGATTTTGACGTATTAATTATTGTACAGTACTGCAGGCCCACACGTAATATTACTTTTCCTAATCCCTCTTACTTATTTTCTTCCATTTCCCAAGCCCACCACAGCACCAATAATAATATCACTTGCCCTTTGTCTTGTTTCGTTTAGCCGCACCTCTTCCCCTCCGCATAGTCGGTCAGTCACAACGCTTCCTCCATTCTTCAATAGAAGCTCTTCATTCATCGGTTCTCTTTCTATTTCGGCTCACTCTCTTGCCACTCTCAGTGTAGCGCCGTTTCCATCGTCAACTCGGGCAATGGTTTCTTCAGGTTCCCTCTTTTTGTCTTGTTGCTGAAAACGTTTATGATTGACCCACTATGTGTTATCATCATATTAAGGGAAGAAAATGGGAGGAAAAGGTTATGAAGCTTTAAGAGAAACAACTACCCGAGACTGTGAAGGTACTGATATATACATACACACACACAAACATATACTTCAGAAGTTTGAATTGTGAGTGCCAATGAAGTTATGACAAAATGATAAAAGAAAATATTGATTAGACCAAATTTGAAGCTTAATAGATTGAGCGGAGGGGGAATTTGGGGAGGAAGCTAAGGAATCTAGAACAAGGGGATGTTAATTATAGTTATAAATTGGTTCGTAATATTTATCTAATTTTTGGACCATTTTGACGGATTTTGTTTATATTTTGTTTACTAATTTCATCAGGAAGTTGTTTTCTAGTATAAATAAGCCTATAACGCTTTATGTAAAAACCCTAGAGAGAAGTAAAATTATGAGCTATTATAATTATATGCTGGTAATAGTCTTTCTGGGTTCCTGATAGTTTTCTTTTTCCCTTTCCTAGAAAAGGGAAAAGATCCTTTAATCATGAGTAGCTCTGTATGTGACAACTGACACCATACTTATTTGTTAACTGGATTACTATGATTCCTAACTTCATGGTTTATCAACTAGTTGGCTCTATATTTGTAGTCTCCCAGAACTGCTTAGCTTTACGGGCTTGATAGAAGAAAGATGGCTCCAAATGCTAACTAGCTGCCCTTGTTTTTGACTTTTTTTTTTTTTAATATATATAACATTGAAACATATGGCTTTTGTTTGATGGCATTTGGCAGTGATTCTCAAAGGTCTGGTAACTTGTGACCAAGTTTGGGAGGATGGATTTCTCAAATGATGCAAGTAGGTGAGCTTTCTCGTTGAAAATTTAACTATTATACTTTCAATGATATCTATTGCTATCTGTATAAAAAATGTAAGAGTTGGCAAGTAACATTATGTGTCAGTTTGCTATATAACTATTTTCCAACAGTTATATATACATCAGGTAATTCCTTATTTTATCTTAGTGAACAATTTATAATAGTATTCTAGTACTTTTTTTTTCTTAGAGGTGCTTCTCCAACTTCTGCCTTGGAATCTGATTCCTTAGTTTGATTTCAAATTCAATTTCCTGTGATAGCAAAATCTTTTCATTTTGCAGTGTTCATCATATTTTCTTGTATTTTGTTGGGATTGTTTGCTTTTCAATTTATGAGATCCTTTTTTCTATTCCCAGCTGAATATTTGTTTGCATAAACTGAATAATATATTTTGTTATTTTTGTCTGTCATGCATATCTATATTGTCAGTCATAGGGATAGCAAGCAAATTTTGGTTACCGATTTAGTTGGTTTTACAGGATAAGCAACATTTTATTCCATTCTTTTAGATCTAAAATGAAACCACAAGCCAATGGGATGTCTAGAGTCCAGAAGGCAAATGCTTCTCAAGGTGAAGGGCCTAATTGGCTTCTTATTAGTGCTGGTGCTTTATTGAGCACATTATCAATTCGCCTTGGTTACAAGTTGAAGCAGGCACTTGACTCAAAGCGGCCAGAGAATGCGTCCAATTTTCAGAAAGGTTCTGTAATTCCAATGCATAGATGACTTCTTAATTTATAGTTGATTCTAATTCATATATTTTTCACTTCAGGAAATGCAAAATCTTCAAACAGAAGGAATGCAGAGCACTCTTTGCAGTCTAATGTATATTCTCTAAAACAAGATAATCATGGCTGCTTCAGTTGCATTTCAGGTTTGAATTTCTTCTTATGATTTTTTTTTTAATTTCTTGATAGTTAATGAGCAGTTACGGTAGCATGTTTTATAGATTACTCTTTTTTATACTTCTATTTATCCCTATCGAAAAAGTTTTATTTTTTGGTTAGGAGATTTATTTTTGAATATGTTGGGTCTCATGAAGTCGTTTTGTTTTAGACTAGTAGATCAGATATTGTCTTATAATAGGACTTATAATAAGGGCTGTTTGGTTTGCAGAATTAAACATTCCCATGCCAAAGTATGTTTGTGGGAATGTGATTCCCATGTATTGTCGATCACAAATATTCTTGGAATATTTGCCATAATTTTAGGAACCTTTGATAAGTTCTCAAAAATGCTCCTACACAGTGGGAATGGGCACAAACTAATGGTCTAGTCAAGAAAATGAACCAGAAAGGAAAAGGAAAAAAAAAAGAAAAAGAAAAAGAAAAAGAGAATCTGATAAAATTTAGCTACCGAGTTATTTCACTCTTTTTTTTTTTTTTCTATTGGGCACCTTTGTTGACTGTTGGGAGAGTACAGATTTAAAGGAACAAAAGTTCATTTGGATCTTTGTGTGGTTGTAGAGCTATTGAAGTTATCAGCAGTTAGTGTCAAAGATCAATTGAATGCAAACTTTAAAAGTTGCTCATGTTTAAAGCGAACATCGTAATGAAGAATGAAGATCTATTGATTACGGTTTCAAATTGGGAATTTTTAATTCTGTAAATTGGGGAAATTTCTTAATTTGGTTGGAACTTGGAATATTCCTGGTCCTATTTTTTCCCCCCTATTTCTGTTTATTTCCTTGTCTGCTCTTTCTTGAGTATCATTCTGGTGCTGTACTGAGGCTCATTTTTAAATAGCTTAAATTAGTGCTTATATGAGAAGAGCTTAGTAAATAAGCTCTATTGGTATAACTGTCGTCCAAAATGAGCCATGACCATTTTTTTTTTTTTGGATGGACACCCTGAGAAGTCCTTGTGTAATTGAAAAATGAATAAGAGAAATTAGATCCAAGATTAATGTAAAAACAACTTACACCTAAACTGGTTTGAGCATTCATGAGCGCTTATTTTGATAAAGCTTAAGATTAGGAAAATAAACTAAAATCAGATTATAGATGCATTAGAAGCACGTATAGTAAGCTATTTCAAACATATGGAATGGTGGATAAGCTCTTATATTCTTAATTGTATTTGATTTTATGCTTAAATTTTACTGCTTTTTGTGCAATGCGCATCCATTTTGTAAACAAATCGCTTCATAAATCATAGAAAGGGGGAAAAAAGAGGTCATTGGAAATTATGATTCCGTGCATGCTTAGGGCAATCAAATTACTTGTATCTCTTTACCCTATGTCTAAATGACCTTTCATGACGTTTTTTTATTTTTTAAAACAAGACAGCTCACAGCCCTAAACTTTTAAACTTATCAGGAAAAGTCTATAGAGAGCTCGGCTACTTGAGATGTTGAGTTTTTTGATCATTGGATCTCTTGGTAAGTAAAAAGTGCTTTACACATATCTCGAGATGATCCAATGATGAAAAACTCAACCTACTAAGAAATGGAGCTCACCGTAGACCTAACCAACTTACTAATCCCTTGGGAGTTGCCTCTGAGAAAATTTCTGTGTGATGTCTTATTCAGGGATTGGAGGCACTATGGAGCTAAAGTGCCCACCAAATGGCCAGATGTTGAGTGAATCTGATGGAGTCCTCCCTTTGGTGACTGTTCCTAACGCTGAATTTAGCAAGGAGAATGGTGTTATTTGGGCATCCTCTCCTGATCATCTTGAATTGCCTTCAAGGCCGTTCCACCATTCAAACTGCTCAGATTCGCCATGCATGTCAGAAACTAGTTCTGACATCTTTAGTAAGCGGGAAGTCATACAGAAGCTGCGGCAACAATTGAAGAGAAGAGACGATATGATACTTGAGATGCAAGATCAGTTAGCTGAATTGCAAAATTCACTCGATGCTCAGCAAGAACTTTCTTCTTATTTACAATCACAGCTTGATGCAGCAAACAGGGACTTGTTTGACTCGGAGAGAGAGATCCAGAGGCTGAGGAAGGCTATCGCAGATCACTGTGTCGGACATGTTTCCTTAACTGGAAATGGGCATGCAGACGGGCATCTGGATAGGGAGAGCCCTGAAAAAGCAAGGGACAATGATGATGGTGAAAGAATTGAGATGTTAAGAAGGCAAGTGGGAGAGTTAAAAGAGGTAATACAGGGAAAAGAGTACTTGGTTCAGAGCTACAAGGAGCAGAAAAAGGAACTTGCTATGAAGATCAGGGAATTGCAGCAGAGATTGGATTCTCAGCTGCCCAACATTTTGTAGACTATCAGTTTGGGAATTCTTTGCTTTATATTTTACTTTTCCTCTTCCTCATTCTTTATTTTCTCAATGTAATTACTAATTAGCATAGCTTTGATTGTTTGGTAGTATATATCCGTTTGTCCTAGCAATGAATGTAGCAGAGATGCAAAGCGGTCTTAGAATATCAGCCGAGTTCTTACTATTTTAGTTTCATTTTGTCTTTGATTTTTTTTTTTTTCTTAACAAGGGGCAATGTAGTGTATTCAGTTCAAAACGGCATCTCTTGTCTTTTCCATCTAATGCAAACCAGTTGGACAATAGTTTTATAGCATTTTTTTAGTACAAAGTGTAACGCTAGGGAGTTTATCTCTATTTTTAATTACTGGTAGTCATATGGGGATTTATTTAGGGGAATTTTCAGAAATTCAACTAGTCAAATTTTCCTCTTACCTATCTATTTTTGTGCAGGGTGAAAATGTAACTTAATGGACTCCAAATAAGCTACAAGTTGGTACACACCCTCTTTATTACCTTCAAAATTTAACCATAAGAAATCGTGAGGGTTAATTTCTTTTGTATTATCTTAAATTCACATGTTATTTTACCATGTTCTGTTTTGATGTTAAATTTGGACCTCAAACTTAGGAAGGGTTTTGTTTTAAGCTTTGCTAACCCATCATTTTGTCTTAAAATGCAATGAAATTTGGTGAGGAGTTGTATATGTTATCCTCATACCATAAAGTTTTCAAGGTCAATCAAATAGTGCCTTGATCCAAAGTCTGCAGACTGATTATGACTTTTAATTAGGTGGCTTTCCTTGTGCCACTAATGCTTTTGCTTCCTCAAAGTAAAGATCTTTAGGTAAGGCCATTCTGATCTGATTCTCTAGCTCACTCAGAATCATCAATGCACTTACACTTAACTCTTGGGGTTAACATACACTTTAAGGCTTAGGTTTCTAAATTCCTCCAATAATTGTTGTTCCCTATCATCATTATTGCCAAGTGTACTGATTTCCTACTTGAGGCATCAACTACTATATTAGCTTTTCTTGGATGATACTTAAGGGTAAAGTCATAGTCCTTTAAGAATCCTATCATCATCTTTGTCTCATACACATCTCTCTTTGGTCAAATTAGAATTTCAGGATTTTATGATTGGTAAAGATTTCAAATTTAGCTCCATGAACGTAATGTCTCCAAATCTTTAAGGCAAAGACTACTGCAGCTAAATCTAGATCGTGGGTACGATAGTTCTAGTCATGTGGCCTAAGTTGTCTAGAAGCATAGGCTACTACCCTTCCCTATTACATTAACACACAGCCCAAAACCCTTTTGAGATGCATCAATATACACTAAAAGGTTTTCATGAGGATTAGGTATGATTAAGACTAGAGTAGAGTTAGCCTAATCCTTAATTCTTGAAAACTATCTTCACATTTACTATCCCATATGAAGGGTTGGTTTTTCTTGGTTAGCCTAGTTAGGGGTTAATATTATTTGTGAAAATCCCTTAATAAATCTTCTGTAATGTCCAAATAATCCGGGGAAACTTCTAACCTTAGTTATAGTCTTTGGTCTCCCATTTAAACACTGCTTCTTCCTTACTAAGAACTACTAATACTCCTTCCCCAAATACCACAAGATCTAAAAATTTTACTTCCTCTAACCAAAACTAACATTTGCTTAGTTTTTCATGCAACGTTTATTTTAAGGTTTGAAGCATTATTCTTAGGTGTTCTTCATGCTCTTCAGGGGTTCAAGAATATACCAAGATATCATCTAAGGAAACCACTAGAAATATGATCTAGATATGGTTGAAAGATCTTATTCATGTAATCCAAAAAGATTGTTGGAGCATTGGTTAACCCAAATGACATTACAAAAAACACATAATCTCCATAGCAAATTCTAATTGCAATCTTTGGAACATCCTCAGCCTTGACTCATAATTGATGGTATCATGATATCTTAAATCAATTTTAGGAAACATTGAGGCTTTTATCAAATGATCTAGAAGATCATCGATTCTAGGCAATGGGTATTTATTTTTAATTGTTACCTTGTTTAATTGCATTTAATCTGTACACAATCTAAGGCTTTTGTCTTTCTTTTTGACAAATAATATCGAGTCTCCCCAAGGTGACACACTAGGCCTAATGAATCCCTTTTCTAGCAATTATTCTATTTGTTTCAGCTCAATTGATTCAGTCAAGGCCATTCTATAGGGAGTTATTGAAATAGGACTAGCACCAGACACTAAATCAATAGAAAACTCAACTTTTCTCTCAGGGGTAGACCACTTACATCCTTAGGGAATACTTCTAGAAAATCTCTAACTAGAAGTATATTCTTTATTCCCTTTGTACAAAAAAGAGGACTAAATACCCTTGGCACTATTTTCTTAAATTTTTTTCAATTTTGCCAATACACAAATATGATAACTCAGTCTTGGATTCAATTTGAGGTGTATGGACTGGTAAAGACACTATTTTTTGTGAACAATCAAGCAATGCATTGTTAATAGAAAGTCAATCCATGCCAATTATTACATCAGTGTGATGCATGGAAATGCAAATTAGATCAAGTGTGGTCATACAATTCTATAGTTGAACAATGCAATTTAGACAAACTTGAGAAGTGAAAACTTGACTCCCAGTGGGCGTGGATACAAATAAATCGTAAGGTAATGTACTCATTTTCAATTCCAAAGATTTTGTACATGTATAAGATATAAACAAATGTGTAGCTCCATAATCAAATAGTGCATTTACAAGAAAATTATAGATAGAAATTTTACCTCGAATCAAACTAAGAGATTGATATGCCTCATTCTATATTAAGGAACCCTCCCTTGGTTTTGTGGCCTGATTGTTAGGACTATCTTCCTCTGAGTCAGGTAGCTTTTAGCCATATGTCTTGGCTTGCCACATCTATAGCATACTCCTTAACCCACCATGCAAGAAGAATCCCCATGTCTCTTACCATATTTATGACATTGTGGGGCTAAAGGTAGGGTGGGTGTTACTAGTTGTTTTCCCCTGATCTATTCCCTTATTACCTTTGACTTCTTCTTCCACACTCCTCTACTACTTCGTCCTACAGGCATTATCTCTCTTTTTTTTTTCTCTTCACAAATGCCCTCTCCCTCTCTAGGTTTGCTTCTTAAATGCTTCATTAAAATATTCTACATTTGTTAGCCAATTAGGAAAAGTTTTTAATTTCTAGGGTGGCTACTTTCTCCCTTATCTTCCCTCTCAAACCTTTCTCAAAATGATTTGCCTTCTAGGCTTCATCATGGATATGGTTGAGGTAGGAAGAGAATTTTGATGATTCCTCAAATTTATCATCATATTCACTCACTGACTTACTCCCCTATTTAATTTGGTTAAACTCAACTTCCTTCTCATTCTTCACACTATCTAGAAAATATTTATCAAAGAAGGTGGTTTGGAATACTTCCCATCTAATTTCTATAACATTGGCTTCCAAGAGCCTTTTTAGCCCTTTTAAGCCAATATTCTGCCTCCCTTTCTAATTCGAATATTGCTAAGGCCTTAATCTATTAAGAGGTACATTGCATGATCCCAAATATTGTTTCTATCTAATTCATCCAATTTAGGGCATCTACAAGGTTGTATGAACCAGTAAAGGATGGGGGGTTAGAGTTCCTGAACTCTCCTAGCACTCTGGTTCTAGGGTTGGAGGATCCCTCATCTTCCTGTCCTACCAATTCCTCCTCTCCCTTTGTTTAATGGTGCGTATAATTTATAGCACATATAAAATTCCAGCAAGTATACTGGGTCGCAACAAGTAATAAAGTGATAAGTAGAGTATCGTCCCACAGAGATTGAGGTATCAAATAAAATTCAATTAGGCTAAGTGAAATGCTATTAAGACTTATGAAGAGAAATTACACAAAAAAGGGGGGGTGATGATTGAAACAACACAATATAAATAACTGAAATTTAAATAACTAGATAGAAAACAAAACAGAGAAAAGATGTGGATTGGTCACAAATTCCATAGAATTGTACATCATCATCCTTTCCTTTGAATATTCTTGGCTAATTCTATTATGTAATCTTCAATCTAAAATTCTCAGAAAGTCTTCTAAGACTGAATTATATTAAAATTATAGTTAGGAAGATCTTCACTAATCTATAACTCAAATATAATCCGATGAAGTCCTAATCACATCAATGCCCCGCAATCGCATATGACATGTTATCTCTTGTCCTACTCATTACAAATACATAGCAATCGCATGCATGTATAAATAACAAGCTTCATAGGACAATAAATAAAATAGAACTTTGGCCAAGAAAATACTCATTGGTCCAAACGAATTAAAGTATAATTTCCATTTCATCAAATGACCGACTACACAAGAAAATGAGATTGATTTCGTTGGTCTAATCCGATTAATTCATAGACAAATTAATCTTTGAATCATTGAAAAACAATTCAATTAAATTACAATCCATTCAATGTTGGCCAATTTTCTAAAATATGATTGAATCCAAAAACTTTGAAATTACAATCTAACTTAACCAAAATAATTGACTAAAATCTTAGATCAACCATTCAATTAAGTTATGAAGCTCAAGAAAATTATTCAAGCCACATAAATAAAACTATCTATATCTAGATAATCTAATTTATGGTGGAAATTACAAGGTCAAGCTCAATATCTAGCTAACTCTAGCATAGACATAAAAATCTCAAACTTATTGAAGGTTCATCAAACATTCAAGAGGAAGAATAATCGGTAAAATCCATTCCATTAAACGAAAGTGCATTAAAATCGAAATTGTTCAGCAATAAAACATCATAGAACCAAGCTACATCAATCTTTAAACTCAGAAATTACATGGAAGAGAAGAAGAACATGACAGAAAACAGAAAATACAGCAGAAATCTAAGAAACTATTAAGGAAAATGGAAGAAAAGGAAAGAAAATGGGAGAAGGAGAGCCATTCCCAAGTGGGAAGGCTTCCTTTCCCTCAAACCAAGCTCTGGAAGTCGCCTCTGTCTGCAGCAGCCGCGGGTCTGAAGTTTGGAGCGAAGCCTCCCTTTGTTCTGACCTAAAAATAGCATTTATAGTGGCTCTCTGCGGCGCCAGCGCCGGGCGCTGCGATCCCAGCGCCAGGCGCTGGGTTAACCTAATTTTTCCTCTGAATTCCACGTCATCCTGCTAACTCACTGTTCCTGGCGCAGGGCATTGACTTCCTAGCGCCGGGCGCCAGGCCATTTTTTTCAGCATTTCTGATTTACTCTCTGTTGCTTTGTTTCTTGTCCGGTTCGAGCCCAGATGCCTCTAAACTCTGTAAAACACATAAATGAACCATTTTGGAGTAAAATTATGGAGTTAAAGCACATAAATCTACAATTAACTTTCACCCAAAATAATTCAAAACAATATAAAAATAGAGTTTTGGCAAAAATAAAGATGCAAAAAGGGCTAGAATAGAGGCTAAAATATATGGAAAATTGCATGTTATCAAATCCCCCACTCTTAGCCTTTTGCACTCCTGGGCAAAATCAATTAAAAACAACAGAGAATCCCAATAAGCATAGCAAGAAAAGGTGTAGAAAATATACAACAATGAAATAATTAAAATTTAGAAAGATTTACATTAGGAGAAATAAATCTTAAATTTCTAAAAAGTTCAAGATCCATGGCAATTATTTTGATAAGAATGAATTCAAGTAACAGTCTCCTTACAGGGTAAGGTGTTTATCCTCTACTCTCTCAAGTGGTTAAGATGAAATCACTCAAAATCATCCTATCACAAATTTACTACCATAAGCTTGTCAAGAATCTAAATCTCCACTACTTGAATCCAATACATACTCGAATCAAAAGAACTTTACAAGGTTGTAACGTGGGTAGGAAAAATAGTGGGAAACAAAAGGGAAAGATTGAACAATGAAACAAAATATGGCAACAACTCAAGAAAATGAAGAGTATTTACAAGTGAAATATAAGAGAGTGGGTATAAATAAATTTTGGGTCTCATTGTTCTACCTGCTCCTCTTTTTCATCATTCTTATTTTTTTTTTCAATTTAAAAAAAAAATTTTTCTTTCTTTCTTTCTTTTTGATGACGTCAGTCGAAATTTTTCTTTCTTTTTCTTCTTTTTGATGACGTCAGTCGAAATTTTTCTTTCTTTTTCTTCTTGATTGGCCAATCTTTTTCTTTTGCTTGAGAGGAAGTAGAAGGAATATAGTTCAAAACACCCCAAAATTCACAAGATTTTTCAGCACATCAATCCCTTAAAAGAATTTAAAATACTCCTCACATCTTAAGTTGAAAGAGAAAAATATTGTTGTAGGCAGAAAAAGTGGTGGAAGAACACAAGAAAGAAAATGGATAAGGCACAAAATGGCATACAATGGAAACAATGATAATGGATGGCTATTTGGCTAAAAGTGATTACAAGAAACAAATTCCTAAATCATTTCCAAGTATGTACAAGATATGTAGCCTCAATCAAAGATTCAAGACAAGTTCTAGAGTAACAATCCATGATAGAGAACACACAACAAGAAGAATAGCATTTTTCACTTAGGCTCAAATCCTCACAGCTAAAAGACTATTACTACAAATTCATTAAAGTCAACGTCATTGCCATTTAACTTGAATTCCTTAGAGAAATAAGACTAAATTCTCTTCAAGCTAAATCAATCTACACTTTAGCTATTTCATCATGCATAATTCCACACCAAAACTCCATCAAAAATTTAAAAAGTGAGCATCAAATTCGGACAAAACAGAGCAGCAAAATTCTGCAGTGCAGAATTTCTGGCGACACAGCTTTACCGACATAGAATGACCCCAAAATGGATGCGAATCACTCCAACAACTAGAAGACATATAAAGGTTTAAAAACATGTAAAGAAAGTGGCAAAAACAATAGCCAAACAGTACAGAATATTCATGCAAGATGACTCAAAGTTCTGCCAAAACAGAGAAAACAGAGAAAAAAAATGGGCAACAGAAAAAGACTAAAACAAAATTAAAATTACGAAAGAAATACAACAAAAAAAATTAAAAAGAGAAAGGTTAGAAAAACTTAGGTTGCCTCCCAAGAGCGCTTGGTTTAAAGTCCTTAGCCAGACTTTATTTGGTGTCTACGCTTAGCGTCGCTTCTTCTTTGTTTTCCTTACTTTCTCTTTGATTTTTTTTTTGTTTCCTTCGTCAAGGAAAATGATCAAGTACCTCACACACAACAAAGAGAAATAACATGAGAGATATATCAAATAAGCAAGGTAACAAGAAGAAATGAAACTAATAAAGACACTTGAAAAGCTAAAAACACTTGAAATTGTAAAAACTAAAACAAGAAAAGACAATGTCTAAAATAACATCACTTTGGCTTAAAAGAAAAATCAATTTGACAACCATCAATCCCCGGCAACGGCGCCAAAAACTTGGTGCGTATTATTTATAGCACATATAAAATTCCATCAAGTATACTGGGTCGCAACAAGTAATAAAGTGATAAGTAGAGTATCGTCCCACAGAGATTGAGGTATCAAATAAAATTCAATTAGGCTAAGTGAAATGCTATTAAGACTTATGAAGGAAATTTCAGAAATTACACAAAAAAGGGGGGGTGATGATTGAAACAACACAATATAAATAACTGAAATTTAAATAACTAGATAGAAAACAAAATAGAGAAAAGATGTGGATTGGTCACAAATTCCATAGAATTGTACATCATCATCCTTTCCTTTGAATATTCTTGGCTAATTCTATTATGTAATCTTCAATCTAAAATTCTCAGAAAGTCTTCTAAGACTGAATTATATTAAAATTATAGTTAGGAAGATCTTCACTAATCTATAACTCAAATATAATCCGATGAAGTCCTAATCACATCAATGCCCCGCAATCGCATATGACATGTTATCTCTTGTCCTACTCATTACAAATACATAGCAATCGCATGCATGTATAAATAACAAGCTTCATAGGACAATAAATAAAATAGAACTTTGGTCAAGAAAATACTCATTGGTCCAAACGAATTAAATTACAATTTCCATTTCATCAAATGACCGACTACACAAGAAAATGAGATTGATTTCGTTGGTCTAATCCGATTAATTCATAGACAAATTAATCTTTGAATCATTGAAGAACAATTCAATTAAATTACAATCCATTCAATGTTGGCCAATTTTCTAAAATATGATTGAATCCAAAAACTTTGAAATTACAATCTAACTTAACCAAAATAATTGACTAAAATCTTAGATCAACCATTCAATTAAGTTATGAAGCTCAAGAAAATTATTCAAGCCACATAAATAAAACTATCTATATCTAGATAATCTAATTTATGGTGGAAATTACAAGGTCAAGCTCAATATCTAGCTAACTCTAGCATAGACATAAAAATCCCAAACTCATTGAAGGTTCATCAAACATTCAAGAGGAAGAATAATCAGTAAAATCCATTCTATTAAAAGAAAGTGCATTAAAATCGAAATTGTTCAGCAATAAAACATCATAGAACCAAGCTACATCAATCTTTAAACTCAGAAATTACATGGAAGAGAAGAAGAACATGACAGAAAACAGAAAATACAGCAGAAATCTAAGAAACTATGAAGGAAAATGGAAGAAAAGGAAAGAAAATGGGAGAAGGAGAGCCATTCCCAAGTGGGAAGGCTTCCTTTCCCTCAAACCAAGCTCTGGAAGTCGCCTCTGTCTGCAGCAGCCGCGGGTCTGAAGTTTGGAGCGAAGCCTCCCTTTGTTCTGACCTAAAAATAGCATTTATAGTGGCTCTCTGCGGCGCCAGCGCAGGGCGCTGTGATCCCAGGCCGGGCGCTGGGTTAACCTAATTTTTCCTCTGAATTCCACGTCATCCTGCTAACTCACTGTTCCTGGCGCCGGGCATTGGCTTCCTGGCGCCGGGCGCCAGGCCATTTTTTTCAGCATTTCTGATTTACTCTCTGTTGCTTTGTTTCTTGTCCGGTTCGAGCCTAGATGCCTCTAAACTCTGTAAAACACATAAATGAACCATTTTGGAGTAAAATTATGGAGTTAAAGCACATAAATCTACAATTAACTTTCACCCAAAATAATTCAAAACATTATAAAAATAGAGTTTTGGCAAAAATCAAGATGCAAAAAGGGCTAGAATAGAGGCTAAAATATATGGAAAATTGCATGTTATCATTTAACTTGCATCACTCTAAGGATTTCAATTGTGGCATCTTGGTTGTCTGCATGCTAGTCCAATCAAGTTGCTAAGGTTTCAATATTATGTGAGATACCCTCCAAGATTTCTACCTGAATTCTCCTAAAAGATGCCATACTTGCAATCACTACAAATGCAGTCTAATACCAACCATTAACCTCACAACACAGCCTATCACACATATATTCAAGCATATCAATCATTCAACAAACTTAAACTACCCATTTGTAACTAACAAGGTGCCTAAACCATGCTTTGATACCATAATGTAACAAATCTAATCTAACAACTCAGTTTTAAGCTCTAATATCATAAATATAACAACGTCTAATCTAACAACTCATAACAACTCATTTTTAAGCTCTAATACCATAATTGTAACACCTTACTACTACTAACTCGCTCTGATACAAAAAATTGTAACATTCCACAATTTCTAGCATTCCCTGTGTCATTAAAAAGTATCTTGAAGCTTAATCATTAAAGGAATTTCTTTAAGAAGTCTCAAGTTAGGGTTAGTTTTAATCTAACGCTAGACTTGCTAGGCTTCAAAAGCTTCTTATCCTTGCTTATTAGTTGGAATGTATATAGGCTTTAATTAGATGCTATCATGGGACTAGCCAAATATTGCTCTTGAAACAAATCTCATCTAGAGAAGGAGCAGTCGATAGCCAAATAGTGCCAGGTTGACTACTCTACCTCTACCAAAATCGAAATGTTGTTCTAGAGACTAAGTAGTGAAATGCTTCCACGAAACTGGTTAACTAGTTGGTCTTTATCTGGTTGTCAACCACCTAGCTTGGAATGACCGATTGCTGGCTCTAAAATTTAGCATTTTCTCACACTTTCATCTTAGTTATGGTTCCCAATTCCAAAGGATTTCCATACATTACCATTTTAACTTCATAGATACATATTTTTCTTACTTCCTTGATCATCAAAGGTTTACAAACACTACTTGAGTAATGGATGAGATTCCTATGTTAACAAATGATCAATTCATACAAATAAACATACATGACATGTCTCCTTGGCAAGTGAACACTTGGTACATAAACTATATACTGCAAAGTGAATTCCTAACTACATTTATACATCAATACGTATTGTCACAAACACCCAAATAAGAACCATAAATCTTGATGACATTAACCCAGTCCCAAAACCATAGATCACATATTTGTAAGAGCTTGGTAACTTCATTTTGTACTTTCACCTTCTCCAGTTTCTCTTTCACCTAAAAATAGTTAGTTTCACTAGAAAAAAAAAACAATGAGATAAAACTATCTTAGTAACTAGCATCATTCATCAAAAGAAAGACACTATTTTCAGCATAAAAACATGTTTATAACAATCATATGACAGTTCATGCGTGCATGGGTGTTTCTGTCCTACTAGGCATTATGTCTAATAGTTCCCAACTTTATGGGCATTATGTATCGTAGTCCCCATATGTATTCTCTTAACCCTTTCATTACAACAGTCAAGACACAATAGGCATTACGTACTATCATCCCCAAGGTCACCTATGCAAGCTATCTACTATTTTTCACCATGCTCAAGTTCTTTCATACAAGATTAACATCCAAGCATACCATGAATAGTATATCACAACATAGAAAAACTCAAATATTCATAGCAAGAAATAAACACACGTTTTTATGAAAAAAAGCTAGCTACCTATAAAAACTCAAGCTTTAAGATTAATTTCCTTCTTTTGCTTCTAGTTTCTCCTAGTTTGTTAGCTTTGCTCTAACCTTTCTCTAGCTTTCCTTCTTTCTTGTTAGTGAGTATGCCCTAAAGGAAATCATGTAACATTGTATGTTGTTTCTTATCAATAAAATGAAAGGCAATCTATCTTCATTTATGTTACAAATGAGATATTGTCTTTAGATTTAAGAGTAAAGGAAGAAGAGAGGTGATGTGATCATCTCAAGGGACCTCACCTTCCTCATGATCCTTAAGTCTAGAATTGTTACTAACCAAAGGATCAATTGGAACCATGATAGCTTTGATCCATTTAAGGTTAGCACATGGCTATGCCCTCTCATAATGATGAGAATGACATATCCCTATAACATTGGTATAGGTGACACTAAGGGTAGCACGTAGGTACTCATAGCAAGTTTGAGTTAACTGAACATACCCAAATAAGATTGACTGATGGAGTTTTTCACTAACATGTCAAAAGTCAGTCTTAGTTGGATGTTTATAATCCCTTTTGACTTGGAATGACCATTGATGCCTTATGTGTGTCAGCATCATACTTTGACTCTAGTGGGTCATGGGTCCACCAAGACCCCAGGCTAAGGCTAGAGATTGAGCATGGTGTTGTATACATGAAGACATATGAGTACATTGTAAGGGATCCATTACTCACAGTGAAAGAGAGAGATGCTCTAGATGGTAAGGATAAGACTAGATAAAGTCTCTGGCCATAGTATAAGGAAAAACATAGAAAATGAGTCTTCCTAGTTTCCTCAAGGATAGTCTTGATCTAAGACAACATGTACGTCATAGACCTAAGAGTTTGACATATATCCATACCCGACTAGAACCATGTTGTAGCATCACGTAATGGAAGGATGAGTTATACATACATTCAACAAGGTTTAAAGAATTTGCAAACAAATCCATCTCATGCTAGGGGTCATGATATATTACTAGATGTCACTCATGCTCTGTAGGGTTTTGGAATCATGTCACATGGTTCCTGAATTAGAAGGGGTTCTAATTAAAGGAAAGTAAAAACTATTTTTGACTTTTAAGTAAATAGTTACTACCTATTACTAACATGAATTGGATTTAAGGGGTCATACATAACAAGGGGGTTATTAGGAGTTTGTAGAGGCCTAAGGATTAGTGGGCCTAGGAACCACCTAAATCCTAAAGCCCATGAGATGGGTAAGGCTTTTTATAAAAGGACATGATAAGTGAGGTGGCTAGCACCATAATCTCACTACCAACCTCTCTCTCTCTCTCTTTTTCTTGCCTAATTTTTCTTATTCTCTCTAGCTTGTGGCTTTAAGGTGTACTTGAGGAATTCTCCTCTCTTAGTGATTTTGCCTTGGTGTGGATACACCTAGAGGCAAGACAATTGTCTTACTCCTTCGCAAGTCTCTTGAACCTTCAATCTCAAAAGGTTTGAGACTTACAAGGAAGAGATCTCTTGGATTCCTTCCTTTGGGTGTCTCTCTCTTCCTCCACCACACCTCCCTTCCTCTCTCCCATCTTGGACGCTGATGCAACAGTTCTTGGAAGGATTAATTGGTGGAAAAGTCCAACTATACAATTTCCACTGATTAAAGTTGACTCTTCGGTGACCGATGACATTTTGAAAGGAGTTATTGAAGATCCGGTGGATTTCTTCAAAGGTGCAATCCCTTCCTTTCCTTGAACGTTTTTGGTGGATATTTTGAAGATTCTAAGGGTTTTCTCCAACCAAGTAGGTGATCTTTTTCATCTCCATAAAACATCCATAAGAAATAAAGATGATCTTACCAATCAATTATTCGTTTTTGGTGTTTTTGTTTTCGTTGCATAATCAAGAAAGTGTTCTTGATGTTTTATGGCAAAAAACGCTTCTTTCTTTCATTTCTAACCTTTCACAAAGCTCACATAAATTAACCTCACATAGAAGAAGTAGAATTGAGGATTATTTCTAACTTCTAAGCTTACCTTTTGACTCTTCACAACTATACATATAAGTTTCACCTTTATTTCTGGCCTATAGTTCTTACAACTCTCTTCTATCTCTCTCAACTTGTGCTCTAGCTCATCTCTATTTTTCTCGTGTTGTCTCCATTCGTCCTATTTATATATGAAGTAAATTTAACTTAAATTATCTTTTCCCTGCCCTTGGGGTCTTGTTTAGACTATCTCAACATTTCCAAGAGTAATTTGGTTTTTTCTCACTGTTTAAATGACAAATGCTTGCCCCCAAAACTTTTTTCAGAGCCGACGGTTGATTGGCTACTTCCTATTTGTCAATTGCTTGCTCTAGGCCCAAATTTATTTTTCTAGATTTTGCACTCACCGATCGACTGCTTGCACCCCACTAGTTGAATAGTGATGCCCTATTTCAATTTTCCCCTAGTTTTAAGTCCTTTTCATTATGTTCTTTCATTTCCTACGGGGTTCCTTCTTAATTTAAATATTTAGAGTCTTATTCTCTTAATCTTAGAGATGTGTTTTGCTAGGATGTTACACCAGGCAAGTTCTAAAAGAAGAATGGTGAGATTTATATGGGTCTTCATCCAAGTGAGTAGATGAATCTAATTTACTAAATTTTATGTTTTATTTCTACTTGGATATTCTATGGTAACCATTCTCAAATCATGGTCCAGCATAGCATGGAAATTATGAGGTAAATTGTTAAACTTGGTCTGTGAAACTCTTTGATGGAACTACAAGACATGAATGCGGGTTGAATTGAATATTATCTTACATTGTATTGGTAGATGTGGGTGTTGGATTGGACGGTGCCCATGTATGTGAATGTTGTTGGGTGTTATGAATTGTGAATGCATGCTATTTCTTTATGATTATAAAGGATATGAGAGTATGGTCATTAATGTGTTAACCGCATGATGAGAACACGCAATTGCTTGGTACCCTTTTAACGGGGTTGACATAATAGTAATACCTGGAAGTTATCACTCCACATGCATAGCAACCTTGTTTATGGTGTGTGACTAAATGCTTAGCTAACCACTTGTGTGGTATACAATATAACCCCTCATGTGATGGAGATCCTAGTTAAATTGTGAGTCAATGAGATCACTATGGCTTGGTTTTGTAATTCTTTCTCTAATAATTGTTTTTTTTTGTTATCAATTTTCTCTAGTAAATGTTCCCCTATTATCACTATATTTGCGTATTTTTTAACTAATTACAATTTGTATTCTTGTAAATGTTGTTTCTTACTTTATGTTGAATTACCTCTCATAGTTGTCTATTTGAATGTCTTGAGAATTTGTTGTGTATGTTTGAGCTTATATTGATAAGTAAAGTGTGAGAACTATGTTTTGCATGTGGTCCTTCTCCTCTAATTTGAATGACGCCAACACACATATAGATTACACTTTGTCATAAACAAAAAAGCTAACGTGATGAATCATGATAACTTAATTGAATGTGATGCTAGAACTAAACTTCTTCAATGAGAATAAAACAGACATCTATAAATGTTGTAATTGTTATTGTGGCTGATGCTATTGGAGAAAGGCATGGATTAGAGTCCCATGGCATGGAGCAATAAGGAAGGCTATTGGAATCCCATGGCTAATACTATTGAATCAATTCGATTAAATTAAATCTAATTAAATTTGAACAGCCCTAATGTTTATTTTGTACAACAAAACGTCAAGCATGTATTTCCATACATGACACCCATGCCCACCAACCATACCCAAAAAATCCAAGAAATTGTTTCACAACAACAAAAATATAGCCAGGAAAATGTTCCAGGAATTCAACAAGAGAAAATAACCAACCAATTGAAAATTACCAAAAAAAAAAAAAGAGAGAATGCCCGGACACCTGAAAAGAACTAAAAAATACCCCAAAAAAAAAAAACTCTTCAAGTCTATTCCAGGAGACAAGAAATGGTAAATGAGAATGAAGCACAGCTTTCAGCTTACTTAAAAAGAATCCTGCCCGACATTTGATCCTCCAAGTCCGAGTAACATTAAACCTTTTTTTTTTTTTAACGTTATTTGATCTTCTCATGACCTGGAATTACCTATAGCTCAAAGTAAAGGAAAAAGTTCTGGCACCCAACATCCTAAGCACAGCTTTCAGCTTACTTAAAAAGAATCCTGCCCGACATTTGATCCTCCAAGTCCGAGTAACATTAAACCTTTTTTTTTTTTTAACGTTATTTGATCTTCTCATGACCTGGAATTACCTATAGCTCAAAGTAAAGGAAAAAGTTCTGGCACCCAACACCCTATTTCCAATTTTGTCTTAATTCACCTCTCACCAAAGTATCATGCTTTTACCTCACAAGTCCCCCAGGTTCAGATTCAAACAATATACATGTTATCATGCAAGACCCAAAATGAGTGAGGTCATTAATGATGAAATCTCAACAATTAAGAGGAGGGAACTCAGGGAATATCAGACTTACCATAAGGTAAGAAACCAATGGGTTGCAAGTATGTCTCTAATTTGAATTATAGAGTTGGTGGAAGCCTTGAAGGATACAAAGCAAGCCTGATAGCAAGAGGTTTTACTCAAACCTATAGAATTATCAATACCCTCTGTAACAGTCATTACACTTATCAATATTCAAGTCCTATTTTTATTGGCAGCTAAACCTGATTAGCCATTATATCATATGGGATGTCAAGAATGCATTCTTGAATAGAGATCTCGAGGAAGTTCATGGAAAAAACAAATACCCAACTGGTGCGCTGATGTAAACTAAAGTCTGTATTATTGAATAGGAAAATAAATCCAAATTCCACTTAGAAAGGCTCAGGAGTAGGATCAAAGCAGTACAGGAACACAACAAAGGAAAAATAAGAAAAAAGAACACAGCAATCCTAGAATTCGAGAGGCTAGGCTCTCCCAAACCAAAGTCAGACATTCCACACCTCCCGCACACCACCTCAGTCCCCTAAAACCCACCACCAGCTCAGCACTCATTCTCTTTCCTCTACCCGCACCTGTCCCTAGTTACACCCACTTGATTCCCCTTTGTGCCCCTCAGCAACTAACTCACCTCTTGCATACGTTTTCACTCTCTTTTCTTTTATAATTCCAGTTATATCAGGTGCAAACTCAAAATTCACTATTTGGCTTGAAGCAATCTCCTTGTCTCTAGTTCAAGAGGATTCACAAATGTTGTAAAACACTCGATGCCAAGCAGATCATACCTTATTCTTCAATCATTTAGTTAGAGGTAAGTAATTATCCAAATTGTTTATGTTAATGATATTATACTAAAAAATGATGATATTGAAGATGGGCAAAATATTGTTACAGCCCAAGAATTTAGCATGGAAGTAGCCTACTCATGTAAAGGAATTTCTATCTCACAATGCAAGTATACTATTAAAAGAGACCGGTAAGTTGAGTTGTAAACCAACAAAATCACCTATGAATGCTTCTTACAAATTCAAAAACCAACAAGAAAAATGCCCCTATCGGTAAGAGCAGGTATCTAAGGCTAGTTGGGAAACTCATCTATTTCCCCATACTAGACCAGACATATGATTCTCATGAGGATTGAGTTAGCTCATAAATAGTCCTACTGAAGAATATCTTAACAGTCGCAATCATCCAAATAAAACAAAGTTTCTTCAGAATTCTTCAGATATACACCGAAGTCTACAGTAACAATGCAGCATATAACATGCCCCTTAACTGGGAGTATCAGAACATCAAGATGTGGACTTCGGCACAGTCAAGAATATCATATCCTAAATTGCAACCTAGAGACACAAACAGCATGAATGGCCAATGAATTAAAGGCTCATGTCATTCTAATACATGAAATCTATCAATAAGGCTTATTGAATGCGCTACGATATTTACAGTGCTTCCTATATTACAATAAAATGGGTGTTTATACAAATGACATTGACGAACTAAAAAGCACAGATATAATAACATGAATATCGTGATACAACAAAATCTAGCATGTGCATTTGTAATGTAACGTTGTGTTTAATATAATGTGTCAGGATGCAGACAGCACTTTATTTTCTTTTTTTTCCTAAAAAAAGTGCCAGTGCTTCATAGTTGACAAGGCTCAGATATTCCAAAACATCTAGTGAAATGCTCAATCTCAATCAGCTTTTGGCTCAGATTTAACCAAGAAACTCCTGGCCTGGTCCTCAGTAACTTCACTGTACAGTCAAGCCAAATAATAAGTAACTATAATCAACTGAAACAAATAAAAACATTTACCAAAATAAAACTTGCAACCAAAGAAAGAGATCATGCTAAAACCTGTCTACAGCTTCTGCTTTGGAGATCAAGGTGAGTCCTTCAGAAGCAATATATTCACAGAAACTCTTAAGGTCTTTCTCCTGACAGAAATTGCAAAGATGCTGGAGAAAATTGTTGAACTGTTTGGGTTCCTGCACAACAAAAGTTCATAAACTTAATAAGCTATTGTCGATCTACAATAAAACCAAGAAGCTCCAATAGATGAATCAAAGAAACTTTAAGTTGTAAAAGAAAATTTGAAGATCATGTCAAGTCTTCAGTTTCAGCTATTCTGCGTGTGAACTGAGAAACAATGGGAAGATGATGGATTTACCTGCTCAAGAATGCAACCCTTGCGAAGAGCTACTAAACATTCCAGTGCTCTAGGAAAGTTATCACCTTCGTGGGAATCCTCTACGAGGTCAAATATCTTATTACTCATATCCTTAATTGCTTTAACAACCCAATCTGGACTATCTCTGCGAGATATCATGGCTTCAAAATCTTGGACTGGAGTCATATCTCCAATTTTCTCACCTTTACCAGTAGATATAAATTGCTGAGCAGTAATCTTTTGTTCACCCTCTTCTTCGCTATAATCAGACCTTTTTTCTCGCAATAAACGCCTTGATTTTTTTCGCTGCAGGATAGTTCAAATGCAAAAAGTTGTTAGATGTTCATAAAATGATTGAAATTTGAAAGCATATTATACATTCGTACATTGGAGTTTTCCTTTAGCTCAAAAGACATGCGAAATGAGTCAATCACAGATTTGTTTTGCAGAAGCAGATCAGCATCAGGTACTGTTATTTTCTTGAGTGTGTCATCAAGAGGGGGTACAGCAGCCTCTGGATGCTTTGACTTCAGCTCAAGAAAACGGTAGAAGCGCTGAAAGCAAACAAAGTAATCTGTTATAAAATAATTCAAGGGTCACAAACATGCAGCACTTGTACTTGGAGGAGAATTTTGTAAATCAAAAAAGAAAGGAAAAGAAAAAAGTCCTATGCCATACAAGTAAAACTAAATCCCTCTGGAAGTGAAAAATGAAGAAATCTGAAACCTGGAAACATAATTGAATAAAGGAGGAAAGAAATTATAATATCTTGACTTTTTGACAATATAAACAATAGTTAACCAAGTTTGACTTCAGCATTTGATGAGGCCAATGGCAAAAAAAAAAAAAAAAAGATGAAAAAATCAACACTAAAACTCTCAATAGAATTCTATCACTTATCATAAGATACCCATGAAGTAGTATACTACTAAACTACGGTATCAGGCATGAAATCCTACCTTGTCTCTACCTCACAAATCGAAATCAAAATGTTATTGGTAAGCCAAATAATAAGCAGTATTATGGCCACACTTGAGATGTCAGAATGTCAGGAACTAATGGAAAATATACCACCAATAGAAGCTATATTCCAAATAAACACAAGTTCAATTCAGTAATGCAGCAAATACAGATCAAAACACCAGTAATGACCCACAACCAGAGCTAAGCTCCTATCCTGCAAGTCTCCAGACTCTCACACGTTAACAGCAAAATATCAACATAAACCACAAGACACCCCCCCACGGCCCCATACTACTCTTTATTTTCCTACTAATCATTCCACCTACCAGCTCACCCACACCCCTAACAAACTCATAACAAACTTACTATACCATTCCTAAAATACCCTCACTAGAGCATTCGAAGAATCCTCATTGCCTCTGCCTTCTAGAATACACTCTCAAAACAGGAGGTGCACCCTTATGATCAGATAATAATATTTCCTTCGGGTTCCCAACATCACCTTTCCCTTGAGAGAATAGCCTTGTCCTCAAAGCTAAAATAGGGAAATTGACTCCTTAAAACTACTTCATCTTCATCTTCCCAAGTAGCATCTTCCGCTGACATCCCTTGCCAATGAATTAACCACTCCCGGCACTATGTATCACCATCAGTCTTCATTCGCCAAGCTAAAACCTTCATGGGTTGAACCCTTGGCTCTGAATCAGCCTCCATTTCTATAGGTAACATGGGTTCACCTATATAATTGCTCACAGCCTTCAATTGAGACACATGAAACACAAAATGCACCTCGGAAGTAGGAGGCAGCTTAAGTTTGTAAGAAACAGGAGTAATCTTGTCCAAAATTTGATAGGGCCCAAAAAATTTTGAAGTCAATTTCTGATTAATCCTCTGAACCACCAATTGCTGCCTATGTGGTAGTAAGCAAAGAAAGACCCAATCTCCCACTTCAAATTGTACATCAGTACTCTTCTTATCAACTTGAGCCTTCATTCAGTCTTGTGCACGCTTGAGATTGTACTTGAGCTATCTCAAAGCTTCATCTCTGTCCTTCAACTCCCTAGCTACTGCCTCGACCCTCATTTCACCCTGTTTACTGTAGCAACATTGGAAGTTGCCTACCATACACCACCTCAAAATGTGTCACCCCAGTAGATATATGAAACGAAGTGTTGTACCATAATTTTGCCCCAGGCAAGGCAACCATTTAGACCACGATTGGGGCTATTCAGTGGCGAAGCACTTTAAATACGTCTCCAAGCATCTATTGACAACCTCGGTTTGGCCGTCCAATTGTAGATGATAAGATGAAGACATGTTAAGTGCTGTCCCTTGAAGTCTAAACAGCTCTTTCCAATATACGTTCGTTGTCAACCTTCAATACATATGCAAATATCTGAAATGCCCCCCACTTGGAGTTGAATGAAACTCTTCTAACAACTTAGGAATGACAGAAGAGTTTGCCGGAATTACCAATCTTTGCTTGTAAAACAAATTCCCTTTATAAAAGGAATATCCCGACCATGATGAAGAATCAACTTGCAAGTCTCTCGCAATCTGTCGTAACAAAGCATCTTCTACAATCTCTTTTTCCACTGCTGCCCATTCAGTCCATAAAGGATATGAAATTAAATTATTACATTCAGCCCCTTCATGCTGCCTTGAAAGCGCATTTGCAACTTTATTCTCTTTCCTTGCTTTATACATTATCTCAAATTGGAATCCCATCAACCTAGCCATCCGCATGTGCTGACTTTCAGTAGTTTAGTTAACCTTTGTTCCACCAAATGTTTAAGGCTTTTTTGGTCTGTATATATAATGAATTTCCTTCCCAATAAATACTACCTCCAGTGCTGCACTGCTAACGCCACTACCAGTTCATTTTCATAAACTGATTTTATTCAATTTGCTCCAGATAAAGTCTTGCTAAAATAAGTGATGGGTTTCTTCTTCTATAGCTGCTCCTACCCCTTTTCCACTTGCTTCACATTCCAGTTCAAAGGTAGGGCTGACGTCCGGCACTGCTAAAACTGGAGCTAATGTTAATGCCACTTTCAAGTTCTCAAAAGCCTCAAGTTTTTGAATCCCAGTAATACCCATCTTTCTTGGTCAGCTCAATAGGGGGTTCGGCCACATGCCCATAATTAACTATGAATCTTCTATAATAACCAATCAAACCCATAACTCCTTTCATATTTCTCGGCACCAGCCACTCCAAGACACTTCACTTTACTGGGGTCCATGGCCACTTCTTCCTCTAATATAATATGGCCCAAGTATTCTGACCAAACCTACATTTTTTTTCTGTTAACTATAAACTGATTTTCTTGCAATATGTTAAGAACAGCGGTCAAATGCTTGATGTCTGTCTCCCAATCACTACTAAAAACTAAAATGTTGTCCAAAAAAAAAAAAAAACTAAGACAAACCTCCAAAGAAATGGTTTAAAAATTTGGTTCATGGCCGATTGGAAAGTAGCCAGAGCATTCATTAATCCGAAAGGCATTATGATAAATTCGTAATGTCCTTCATGTGTTCGAAAAGTCATTTTGTGTATATACTCATCCTTCATCCTTATCTGATGATACCCCGACTTCAGATCTAACTTGAGAAAATATCGAGCTCCATGTAATTCATCAAATAGTTCTACCACGGGAATTGGATATTTATCGAGGACCGCAACCTTGTTCAAAGCCTAGTAATCAATGCACATCCCCCAAGTACTATCTTTCTTCCTCACCAAAATGACTAGGCTTGAAAAAGAACTGGTACTATTCCTTATCAACCCCTGCTCCAGTAATACCCCTCACTTGTTTCCAAATTTCATCCTTTTGATACTGTGGATATCGATATGGGTGTACACTGACCAAACCAGCATCCTTCTGTAATATTATGGTGTGAGTCATTCCTCTCAAAGGAGGCAATCCATCGAGTTCCCTGAATACCATGGGAAATTCATTTAACAACTCATTTAATTCCATGTGTTGTTCTCTGGTTAAATCCATTCTGTCACCGCTTGAGCTAATGTCCCCTTCCAATTTCCATAGTAACCCATCAACCCATTGCACCTTCTCTCCTATTATATTGTGCAAAGAGTCAGATTCAACTCCTGCATCTCCATTCTTTTGACCCCTTGTTGAGCTACATAATTTCAATTTCTCTTCCTTTTTCCATGAATGACATTGAAATCTCCTGCCAATCCACATTAATTTCCACTTCACCTAAAAGCATCTTGATATCAGGACACCTCCCCTGCTTCTGTATACGATGTCCAACACCAAGTTCAACGCCCATCACGTGATTACCAACCATTTTCAACCCCAGCACTGACACTACTTTTGGTGAGATAAAGTTATGGCTGGCACTCGTATCCATTAACACGACCAAAGGAATCCCAGCAACCATTCCTGTCATCTTCATCATTTGTGGTCCCACTTTTCTAGTCACCTCTCCTGAAGTCCCACACATCCCAATGAGCTTAAATTCCATGAGTGGCTCGCCTTATCCTTCTTCAACCTCCAGCGCAATCACTTCACCAACCTTGTTGACCCCTTCACCTTCACCCATTACCAGTAACCTCAATTGCAGATATGAACATCAATGTAAGGGTGAATATCTTTATCGACATCTGAAATGAAGCCCTTTTGCCTTTCGATCCATTAATTCAGCAAATGGAATGTGTTTTGGTCCACAGTCCTTCCCGTTTGCTGGCCCTCGGTCCATTCCCGATCTTCTCGCTTTCGTCTGTGATGAAGAGGATGCATTTAGCACATGCAAGTGTGCGATATTAGCCGTGGACCCATTAGAAGACCCATAGGAAGCCTTCGACCCAGTAAAAGATGCCCCATATCCTTGCAACCCACCCGATTTAGCCATCTATTGAGAGGCTGTGTTTTGGGCTGTCTAGGAATTATTGCTAAAGCCCAAAGTCAGCTTCACTCTTGAAGTGGGCTTGGAATGACGTGCCCCAACCCATACAACCCTTTCTTACTACCCACATAGTCATCGTCTTCCTCCTCTGGGTTAAGCTCAGCCTCAATATCCTTGGCAAGTTGCATCACCTAATAACGATTTTTGGGCTTCAAGGTGCGAACCTTGTTTTTGAGATCTCGACGAAATCCTCCCACAAAATACCCTAACTACGCATTTGGTAGCACCTCCCGGGTGAGTCTCCTGTACTATGCTCCCTTATTGTTTTCCCTTCCTTTGTTTTGTAGCCTCTTGCAGAGCAACAATGGATTGCCAAATCCTTCTCCCTTTCCCCTTTTTTCGTACGATCGGTCTCCCTCCAAGTTGCACTGGAAAGCTCGACTGGAATGGGAAGCTCTGAGTATAAAGACGGTTTTGCCCCTTCGATTTTGTCATCCTGTGTTGTCCTCCTCTCCGCTGCCATGGAAGCTCTGAGCATAAATACGCACCATTATGCCTCTTCTTTTTGTTATGTTTTCTTTTGCTTTTTGAATGTTTACTGCTTTAAGTGGGAATCATTCTTCCAATTTACCATTGCAATCTCAGCCAAAATAGATTCAGTAGAGAGAGAGGGAGTAAACTGAAGCTGAAGCAGACGAGGAAAAGTCATTGCCAACGTCGAAGGAGAATCGCAGAGAGAGGGAGAACCAGTCATCGTCTCTGCAGCTTGATTCCGTCACTGTAGTGTTCATGTCTTCATTCGGCCATTGTCTCTGCAGCTTGTCGTCGTCTCCCTCACCTATCGCTTTTCAGATCACTCTCGCCAATTGTCTCCCTCAATTTCTCAGCCCACACAAATTTGGCAGAGGAAGGGTGATGGTGGATGAGGAAGGGGGAGAGAGAGAAAGAGAACAACGGAGACGGGATGAAGATTAGGGAGAGAGATGAAATTATTTTTTACTTTTTTTATAAAAATAATTTTAAATCAAGGGTTAATTTGGTAATTTTACCTCACATATATCTTATTCTCTTCCATCCTATACCAAACATACTTTTTCCTTTTCTTCTTTCCCATTTTTCTTTTCCTTTCCTTTCTTTTACTCTCCTCTCATCTCCTTTCTTTTCCTGTATACCAAACACACTGTAAGAACTACTGCTCCGGTAGTCTCCCGCATTGAGAAGAAAACAATTCAAACTCCTCGATATAGTCTTCAACACATCCCCTCTATTTAATCTCCTTCAGCTCCTCAAAGGGATTATCTAGCCTCTTTGCACCAAATCGTGCCACCAAAGCTTCTTTGAAGTTACGCTAAGTCATCTCCTCAGTAGACCCCCTCTAAACGCCAAACCAATGTATGGTGTGTCCTTCCATACTAAGCTTCGCCAATTGGATTTTCACTTCCTCTGACAATCATTGTACCTCGATGTATGTCTCCGCCCTTGTAATCCACGCCAAGGGGTCAAAACCATCAAACGCCTATAGCTCGACTTTCATAGCAGACAAATGAAATTCGTCTAGCTTGTCATTCACCGCCCTGGTCGTGTTCACAATTGGAGGCTGTCCTTGAACCTCATTATAGCCAGATGACTATCCCCCATCACTCTCCTTGAACCTCATTACTTCATCTCTTCCATTCCTCCTTTCTTCCATTCCTCCTTTCACTTGCTCCATTCCTTTTTCTAGTTTGCCCAATCTCTCATCAACCACTTCGTTCCTATTTGACATTTGTCGTGGCATAGAACACCCTAAAACACTTTGGCTCTCCCTCGATTATCCAACAAGTCGGACCACTGCTAGGAACCAATAGAAAATATACCACCAATAGAAGATATAATCCAAAGAAACACAAGTTCAATTCAATAATGCAACAAATACATATCAAAACACTAGTAATGACCCACAACCAGAGCTAAGCTCCTATCCTATAAGTCTCTAGACTCGCACACGTTAACAGCAAAATATCAACATAAACCACAAGACACACCCCCCTCGCCACAACACACACACACCTCTATTTTCCCACTAATCATTCCACCTGCCAACTCACCCACACCCCTAACAAACTTGTAACAAACTTACTATACAATTCCTAAAATGCCCTCACTAGAGTATTCGAAGAATCCTCACTACCCTTGCCTTCTAGAATACACTCTCCAAACTATGATCAAACAATAACATTTCCTTCGGGTTCCCAACACAAAGCATAATAATGAACACACACTAATGTTTTTTAATGGCTGGTAAGCTCTAATCAACACAAGTGTAATCACAAGCACATAACATGTTTTTGCAGCAAACAAATTAAAGAAACTAGAATTAATTGACTTGACCAGTTGGTAGAAAAGCAAATTCTGATCTTAGACCAATAAATATAAGGATTTGAAAGTTTTTTTTATGGACACCTGAAAAGCTTCATTAAATCATCATATCTTCATCAGCACCTAAGATTCACAAGTTAGTAGGATTGTGATGGAACCCACCCATAGAAAGGTAGAGCAAAGAGACAAGAATAACAGACAGGGAACATTTATTGACACAGTAGCTCAATTACAACTTCCTTAAAATAGCACCAACACATCACACACTGAACTTACACAAAAGATGAAACAAGAAAAATGATTTTCCTAGACTTTCGAGAGGCTAAGACACTCCCAAACAACCCTAAGACTTTCGAGAGGCTAGGACTCTCCCCAAATGACTGAAATGAGGTCCTTCTCCCCCTCACCCATTCCTTAAACCACCCTTAAATCCCTCCTAGAGTTAGTTAGCTATAATCTCCCCTAACCAATTTATACTTTCTATCTTTTCTACCCCATTATTTGTATTTGTTCTACTATACTACTTAAATGCACATCAGGCACATCATTACTAGACCCTTTAAGAGGCAATTTGTCCTCAAGGTGAAATTTAGAAGTTGGCTGCTTCCCCATAGGACTAGCAAGCAAGCATCTTTCAAGAATCTAAGAACTAATCATTGAGACAATAACTCCTGTGATCCTTTCAATCCAATCCATTTGGTCCAGCACATGCTCTGCCTGCAAAGTGTAGTTCTTTTATTGGTGAAATAATCCTAAAGCTAAACCTAAGATCTGACTGATCAGCATCAACTTCGATTTTTAATGGAAACAAGTTAATAGTCTAATGAGCAACAAGTTCTTTATCATGTACCCCACCACGATAATGAGATGACAGCGATCGATTTATGAGTCCATAACCAAGCTCAGAACTATTTGACGACCCTCTATTCTTTTGATCAATGTGCCTCTCTTGCATTCTCATTCAGAGCTGCTTGCTTGTGGTTGGACCTTTCTCTTGGTTGTTGAGCACAAGTCAAGACCTTATTTGTCACAAACCCAAAGCCTCGAATGGCATACACCGTGACACCCACAATAAAATAGACAATAACCTTCAGATTTCCCCCATCTTCTTCCTCATGTGGTTGCTTGATATCATTAATAAGTGGCCGATATCCTCCATTCAACTGTCTGTAGTTTAGATGACTTGTGACATAAATCTATCCCCATTTTTAGTTCAAATTAACTTCCTAGTTATCACATCCTTTCTATCTTCATTGTCCTCTTCCTCGTCCATGATTAGTAGTCAAGATAGAATATTCTTGACCCTAAAGACTGCTTGAATAATCTCAACCTAACAGAAAACAAGTTTGATCTTGCTTCTCCTCACCTTCTTGAAGTTGGGAGGGACATGGTTTTTTTCTAGTTGGCTCGATATTGCTGTTGCAAAATGCATCTTTAGAGCAGAACATTGCGTTTTGGCCTATGTATCAGGTCAAGTGGGTTTAAATTGGGTCAAGGACTTAGGTAACCCTAGAGTTGTGGTGAGGTATAGATTGACTAGAGTAGATAAATAATTGGGCCAAACTGCATTTATTTTCTCTAGAACAACGCCCATGAGGTTTACATTCCCAGCTGCATTTATTTGCTTTTAAACATGCCCATTAGGTTTGCCTTTCCAAAATTTTATTGGGCTTCTACCCCAGCTAATCTTTTTAACCCGATTCAAGATCTAATTTCATTCCATTGCTTTGCCTTCTTCATCATCTTCTTTGATATAAGCAGCCATGGCATTGGAGGCATTGGAGAAGGAACTGCATGTGTCAAGATGGATGACTTAAGCATTCTAGATAGACAAATCATGAAATTGAGGGAACGTTCCAAGGCTATATTCAACACTTTCTTGATGAAAGCTAAGAATGTGTGATAAGGCTTATGGTGTACCTTCGAAGAAGACCTACAGTAGACCATCAAATCAAGTCAACAGGCTGGAAGACTTGATCAATGTGCCTTGGGCTTATAAGCTTTGAATTAGATAGAATTAAGCCCATAAAAGTTGTAAGGGACTTATTTGGATTATATGCTTATTTTAAAAGTAAGGGCCTTGTTTGGTTCCTGCTTAATTAATAGGTTTTTTTAGACTCATTGTTTGGGGCTAAATTGGCCAACCCAAAACATGGACCTTGTTGCTTTTTCTAGAGTTTCTTTTCAGCCTATAAATAGGCTTATTTCTTCTTTCTAGGGTTTTTACATAGAGATTAGTTTTACATTAAGAATATTGGCTGCCTTTGTGCGTCTTCTTCATAACAAGGGATCAAGGATTCTCCTTTGTGTTATTCTAAGAATAGTCTACTTATCAATGTATCTTTTATCCTATGGTATCTTCTATTCTTATAGTACAATCATCTAAGTTTCCAATCACATCTGTTAATTAGGGGGTTTGTAGGAATAATATCATACGCGTGACTTCTAAATACAAGTTATTTAGGAATTCTTCTTTGTTTGAATTGTTTGAATTTGTGTTTTGCCACAAAAGAGGACAAACTAGCAATGCCTTTTCCTTCTTGTTTCTTCAAATCTGTGTTACGCAAAACAAGGGTCGAGTCGAATGGGTCGAGTTTGACCCACCCGTGAACTTGGGCTCCAAATAGTTGCTCTGTTCTTACCATTCTTGGAGTTTTGTTAGGCTTTCTCCAGAGCATCATTCTTTTCTTCAATACATTGGGCCTAAACCATTACTTCAATGAAGGATCCAACCCAGAACAGCATAAGCTCCACCTAAATCTCTAGCTTAAGGACATTCTTGAAAGCCCCAAGTATGATGTCATCTAATGCATCACATAATGGAGCAGTAAGTGATTCAAACTGCTCCCTATATTCAACCATAGTCCCTTCTTGCTTTAAGGCCATCATCTATTCGTAGATATCTCCCAGTTACAAGTGTCGGAACCTATCAACGCAAGCCACCTTGAAGTCACCCCAGTTCTTGAAGTGTATGCATCTCCGTCCACTGGAACCATATGAATGCTCTACCTTCCAAAAAACCATCTGCATCTAAGTTTTCATATTCCAGGATATTGTTTATTTGCAACTAATGCTCCACCCGAACAATCCACCCCAACGAGTCTTCTCTTGAAAAATTCGAAATCTCAAGCTTCCTATGCCACGATGGTCCTTGCTGCTCAACTTGCGTGTTCTGCTCTTATTCACCCTCAACAGTTTCACTGTGCTCAAAGAGTTAATCATACTTCGACTCTCCCCTTTTGGTTAGCAAGGCCATAGGTTCTTTAATTTTTAATATTGATTCCCTTACAACACACATCTCCTTCAAGACTCCAATGTATCCATTACTTTCCTTTTTCAAAGGAATCAACGTTCCCATCTCCTTGAGTACACACCATTTCTTCAAACCACTCACTGGCACTAATACCAATTTGATGGAAACCAAAACAGTGAATGCTAAATAGTACTTCTTTATTGATTCGAAAGCAGAGAAAATACAAAATTTCCTTAGGTTCCCTATTCAAGAAACCTAGGAACCAACCATAAACCAAATATTCTGACCCTACTAGCTTTCAAGAGGCTAGTATCTCTCCCAAATGACTATCTAGACTATCCCCCTCCCCTAATCCAAAACCTCCTTCACATTACATAGGATCTCACCGATAGGTAGTTACAAAGGTTTATAACAAAAAACCAACTTAACTACCCTCACACCCTTCATTTCTCCTGTTATAAACTCTCAACCCCTTATAATTTGTAACTCTATTCTTCTTCACTTTACATTCAAATCAATTCCATCAATGGCCTTCTAGGAACTTGTGTAACAACACCCCCCTTCCAGTTTTGCATCCCAACCATTCTGATGAATGCCAAATTTGCTTTTAATCACCTTATGCCATAGGGAATTAGGCTCCAAAAGAAAGCGTCATAACCAGTTACCCAAAAGAGAAGTGTTTTTAGACACCAAATTACCTGGACCCACCCCAAAAAAAAAAAATATTCCTTAGATCTACAACACACCCTCCAACTAACGAAGTGATCCTTTTTACTCTCCCCTCTATTAAACCACAAAAATTCCCGTATAATCTCAATCTTATAAGCCACCCCTATCCAATCTTGAACAAGGACAAAAAATAGAAGGGTATTCTAGATAAAGAGGTTTGGAATAATGTTATTCTACCTCTTCATGAAAAATAAGCCCCTTTCCAACTTTCTAGTTTCTTAGATATATAGGATCCCAAAAAGACTCCACATGAGAGTTACTACTAGAGAAACATCTAGGTAGTAAGAGGTCAATTCAAACCCCACAGCCTACTAACTCAAAACTCACAGATAGCCCACTCCTGAACATTAAGTCCAACCAGACCACTCTTTCCTAGACTAAAAGCCTAGACACCAACTTAAAAACCTATAATAGCTAAAGCACATTTTGAAAACTCCCATTATCATTTGAGTAAAAAAAGAATGGCATTATCTGTGAATTGCAAATGAGACGCTTCAAGCCCATTTACCCCTACCATCAAACCTTGAAGTAAGTACCCCTCTTCAAAGCCTGTGTTGAACATACAGTTTAGAACGTCAACCACAAGAGTAAAAAAGAAAAGGGATAAAGGGTGTCACCCCACCTGACCCCACATTGCCCTTTAAGCCATCCTTTAGGTTGCCCATTCACTATGACAGAGAAATGCACCGAGGAAAAGCAACCCCTAATTCATAAC
This sequence comes from Biancaea sappan, assembly GCA_037074585.1. Classification (NCBI taxonomy): domain Eukaryota; kingdom Viridiplantae; phylum Streptophyta; class Magnoliopsida; order Fabales; family Fabaceae; genus Biancaea; species Biancaea sappan. The sequence goes on along the minus strand of CM073501.1, from coordinate 44,733,304 downwards.
CTCCACCTATCACCAAACACCTTTTAATTCAAAACCCTATCCAAGAACTCCCAATTAACCATGCCATAAGCCTTTTCAAAATCTAACTTAAAAACCAAACCTTTTTCCTTCCTACTCCTTGAGATCCTCAACTAACTCATTAGCAACCATGATAGCATGTAAAATTTGTCTCTCAGTAATGAAAGCACATTGGTTCTCAAAGATAGTGTTCCTAAGCACCTTACCCAATCTCACTAAAAGAACCTTGGCAATGACCTTGTAGACACTAGTCACCTTTTTCAAGATTACCCCATTATCACAACAACTCTACCTTCATCCACTTCCAACTCTTTGATAAAGCTCCATTTCCTCTTCCCATGTACTACCTAATGAAAAAACTAGTATCCACATCCCCCTTCCTTTTATCCTCTTTTTCTTTATTTAAGAGGGCCAGCTCATGACCTATGGGCTATGGCCTATTTAGACAATACCACTTGACACCAATAAGATTGACCATTTTAAAGCATGTCTAGTTGTTACAAATATCTTTGACAGAGTATAGTGATACCTTCTCCCTAGGCAAGTACCAAAAGAAACTTAAGTAATCCTAAGTATTGAGGTCGCTCAATCTAGTAGTAATTTTGCTATTTCAATCTAGTACTAGTGCTTCTATTTCATCATGAAAAGTTACATGATGGATTATGGACCCATTGACACACTTAAGAAACTTCGAATAATTTCTTGTCTTCTATTTAATTTCACAACACATACAGCTGGAGGGAAATTTGGCCTCCTAAATTTAAGGCCCTCTAAACGACTAAAAACTACTAGGATAACATAGTTTAGTTACAATATTTAAACTTATATAACTATCCTATTGGATATGTACAGAACAATAAATAGACAGAATTAACAAAAAAAGGAATAAAGGTGATAGTAGATGATTGGCTACATTAATGGAGATTTGCCAACGTCTCCCTCTAACAAGCGTTCAACTTCTATATACTATGTTTTAATTGGAGAAATATAGTGTTCTCGAATAGTAAGAAATAGGATGTTGTTGCTATGTCTAGTGCAAAAGCTAAATGCCGCACTATGGGTCTAGCCGCATGTGAACTTATTTGGCTACTATAGCCACTTCATGAGTCTAAGTTCGTAGAAATACTCAGGAGCAGATAAATTGGGATGAACCCTACATATAGCCTCCAAACCATGTCTTCCACGGGCATATAAAGACTGATAGTCATTTTATCAAGGAGAAAATTGCACCATTGCAACTATTTTTGTCAACTCAAATGACCAGCTAACTGATACAACAACAACAACAAACCTTATCCTACTAGGTGGGGTCGGATACATTGATCGCACAGCGCCATTGACCTCTATCTATAATCAACTCTTAAAGTATCCTATTTATCAAAAGATTTCGTTCAATGACTTCTTTAAGTATCCTTCTTGGTCTTTCTCAGCTTTTTTTCATATGACTCAATACCATCTGCTCAACCCTCCTTACTAGCGCCTCTAACTGTCTTCTTTGAACATGTCAAAACTATCTTCAACGATTTTCTACCATTTTCTTCTCAATAGGTGCCACGCGAACTCTACCTCTTATATAATCATTACGAATCGTATCTATTCTTGTATAACCATACATTCATCTCAACATCCTCGTCTCTAGTACCCTAATTTCTTATTCTTATTGTTCTTTCAATGCCCAAAATTCACTCTCATATAATATTGTCGGTATTATAGCAGTTCGATAAAACTTCCCTTTAAGCTTATCAGGTACTTTTCGATCACAAACAACTCCTGATGCCTTTCTCCATTTCAACCACTCAGCTTGTATCATATGTGTAACATCTCCATTAATTTCACCATCATCTGGTAATACTAATCCCAGATACCTAAACTTTGACACTTGTAGTATAACCTGATCTCTAATTTTAACCTCCAACTCATTTGGCTTATTGCTTGTTAAACTTGCAGTGCATATATTCTGTCTTACATCTCCATAACTAGAGTTTAGAATTAATTTCTTCCCTTGACTCCACCGTGAGGACTATATCATCTGCAAAAAGTATGCATTTGAAAATTTCTTCTTGGATGTACTCCGTCAGAACAGCTAAACCCAGTCAAACAAATAAGGGCTCAAAGATGACCCCTGTTGCTGACCAATCTTTATAGGAAAATCTTTTGTCTCCCCTCCAAACGTTCTCACACTAGTTATTACCCCCTCATACATATCTTTTATAGCTCTGATATATGCAACAAGAACACCTTTCTTTCCCAAGGCTTTCCACAATACTTCTCTTAGTACTTGATCATAAACTTTTTCTAAATCAATAAAAATTATATGCAAGTCTCTTTATTTACTCTGGTACTTTCCATCAACCCTCTTAGTAGATAAATAGCTTCTATAGTAAACCATCCTAGTATAAATCCAAATTGGTTCTAAAAAATACACATCTCAATTCTTAACCTGTGTTCAATCACTCTTTCCCATAATTTCATAGTATGGCTCATAAGTTTTATCCCTCGATAGTTTGCACAGTTCTGGATAAAGTGCTTCTTCTCCATTCTTCAGACATTTTCTTAGACCTTAATATCTCATTAAATAGTTTAGTTAGCCAAATAATACCTTCCTTCCTTAAACACTTACAAAATTCAATAGGAATACCTGTATTCAATTCTTAACCTGTGTTTAATCACTCTTTCCCATAATTTTATATATGACTCGAAAGTTTTATCCCTTGATAGTTTGTATAGTTCTAGATAAAGTGCTTCTTCTTCATTTTTCAGGTATTTTCTTAGACCTTAATATCTCATTAAATAGTTTAGTTAGCCAAATAATACCCTCCTCCCCTAAACACTTACACACTTCGATAGCCATCAGGACCAATGGCTTTATCATTATCCATTCTCTTAAGAGCTTCCTTGATCTCGCCAACCCTAATTTTGTGATAATAAGCCAAATTTTGTTCGCCCTCTTGGGTTGTTAATTATTCTATATCACTAGTTGACCATGCTCCGTCATTAAAAAACTTGTAAAAATAACTCTCCCATCTGTTTTTAATATCTTCATCTGTAACCAAACTTTCCTTCTTCATCTTTAACACATCTTACTTGATTCAAATATCTTGATTTCCTTTCTCTATTCTTTGCAATTTTGTAAACCTTTCATTACCCATTTTTCGTCCCTAAGTCCTTGTAGAACTCTTCAAATGCTTTAGCTCATGCTTCACTTACCTTTTTTTTTTTTTTTTTTTACAAAATCCCTTGGAGGTCCTTATATCTATTATATTTCCATCAATCTAGGTGAGTATGATTTATATACTCCAATATGAGAGGAAGTGTTGGAATTAAGAGTACAATGTTAAGTAGTATTTACCCCTAAATTGCTTCTTTCTTACGTAGTATAATTTTTCCTTACTATAAATATCGTACAATGATTCTGATAGGTACCTGAACAGAGATGCCCAAATCCTTTACTGATTTCCCTTCTAGTAGTCTAATGCTGATAAGCACCAAAGTAACATGGGGAACCCACCCTTAAAAAATAGTTTTTAAAGGAGGAGAACCAAGCCACTTAAGTACTCCATCGAGCAGTTCTCCCTACCTGATGTAGGACTTAGGCACTCTACAGCCTTAAGTTCCTATCAGATGCCTCCCCTCTCACTTCCCCCTCCCCCTTATTATAGTCTAACTAATTTATTTCCTAAGGAGACTCCAATGTCCCCCCTTTCATTCCCATAATATTTTCTCTCTTCGTTCTGTTAGGCAACCCCCAAGCCACGCCCTTGCTGCCCCTTGCCTTTATATGTTGTTCTCGCATACACCTCAGTTATAGAGGGTCTATCAACACCCCCAAAGAAGTCCCCCCTTGTCCTTAAGGTGAAAAGAGGGAAATTGCTGACAAATGAGCTCATAATGTTCCCAAGTGCTTTTGAAATCAAGTTTTTCCATTGTACCAATACCTCCTTATCTCCCCAGGTTGTTGTGCATATAGCCTTGACCGTCTCTAGATAAACCATTAATTCAACATCCTCTATAAGGAACTCCAGAATTTGTTGGCTTGGTTTGTCCCCTTGAACGTCTCGCTTGAGAGACATGGAATACATTATGTACGCGAGCTGTGTATGGGAGATCCAACATGTATGTCACCATGCCAACTTTATCCTTAGCCATGTAGGGACCGTAAAACCGAGGATTAATTCTTTTTATTTGTTTTCTTTGCCAAAGATTTAAACTTGTATGGCTGCAACTTCAGATACACTAAATCTCCTACAGCAAATTCTATCTCATGCCTCTTGGTGTCTACATAAAGCTTCATCTGACATTGAGCTTTTTGTAGATTAGTTTTCAAGAGATCTAGAACAATATTGCGGTCACGAGGTTACTGGTCAACCTTTGCTACTATTATAATGACATCTTCAATAATGAAGAAGGGTCTCAACCATAGAGAGCCTTAAATGGAGTCACACCAGCCGAGACATGAAATGTGGTATTATACCAATATTCTACCCAAGAAAGCCAGTGTGACCATTGTCATGGTTCGTTGCCCACGAAATAGCGTAGGTAAGTTTCGAGACATCGATTGACCACCTTTGTTTGTGGATAATGGGTTGTGCTTAACTTCAAAGAAGTGCCAACTATTTCAAATAGCTCCATCCAAAATTGACTTGCAAAGATTTTGTCTTTGTCAGATATAATGGATGAAGGAAAACCATGTAGGCGAACTATTTCCTTCACAAAGACCACAGCAACATCTTTAGCTGTGTAGGTGTGGGCGAGGGGAATGAAGGATCCGCTTCCACTCATTTTTCTAAAATGAGATGACCCAGGTATTCCAATTTCGTTTAGGCAAATGCACGTTTCTTCTTGTTGACCCGCAATTGATTATCCTTCAATAGTTGAAAAGCAATCTTCAAAATGTTCCATGTGAGTGGACATATCCTTGCTATATATGAGGACGTGAGCGAAGAATACCAAGATAAGTTTCCGTAAATGAGAACGGAAAATTCCATTCATCAATGACTGGAATGTTGAAAGGGCGTTAGTAAGACCAAACGGCATGACGAGAAATTCATAGTGTCCCTCGTGTGTCTGGAAAGTTGTCTTCTTAGTATCCTCTTCCCTCACCCGTATTTGGTGGTATCCCGGTTTAAGGTCCAATTTAGTAAAAATTCACTCTCCCACCAACTCATCGATTATAGGAATAGGGAATTTATCTAGTACAATGATGCGATTAAGAGCGCGATAATTCACACAAAAGCGCCAACTTCCATACTTCTTTTTAACTAACAACACAGGCCTGGAAAAAGGGATAGTATTCAACTTAATAATACCGGCTACCAACATCTCTTTCACGATTTTTTTTAATTTTGTTTTTTTGAATACAGATACTGGTGTTACGATATAGAAGCTTAATTATAGGGATTCATATTATTGTTATTATTGTCCTATAAATATGCTTCATTATAGGGATTGATTAGATTAGCATAATTGTAGGGATTGTATTTATGTTTCCCTGTGTATATATATCAATTGTCTATGAATGAAAGATATACTATTCAGATCATCTTCTCTGAAATTACATGGTATCAGAGGCAGGTTGATTTGAGAGTGCGTGTGCGTTCCCGTCTGTGTTTACTGTGCGTGCGTGAGAAGACCCCACCCATCTACGATGGTTACTGGATCTCACCGCCCTCCCCATGACGTTCAGACTTCACCAGCCGATGGACCCCGAGAGTCCGGCAGCCATCGGCAGCGCGTGACATCCACGCGCCAATCGTTCTTTCTGCTGCCGATCCACGCACCAACGCGTGAGGGCTTGTCCGACGTTCTCTTTGTCTTTGTTTTGTCTCATCGGCATTTTCATTCATTTTCCGGCGACTTCCAGTCATTTTCGGTGTTTTCCCCACTGTTTGTACTTCTATTCTGGTTTGGCTCCCTTTGGTTTACTATTCTACGCCTGTGACGTGAATCCTTTTTTTTTTTGTTTGCTGTTGTGTGTTTTTCCCCCTATGGCAGAAAGTAAATCTACAGTCATGGCTGAGGTGGTTCCCGTTATAACAAAGATCACCGAACACAAACTTAATGGCTCCAACTATTTAGATTGAAGTAAAACCCGTTCGAGTTTATTTGCAGAGCACTGAGAAGGATGATCATCTCATCTCTGATCCCCCTGGTGACGACACCCGAAAAGCGTGGTTACGGGATGATGCGAGATTATTCTTGCAGATTCGAAACACTATTGACATTGAGATAGTTAGTTTGATTAACCATTGTGAATTTATGAAAGAATTAATGGAGTATTTGGATTTTTTGTATTCTGGATAAGGAAACATATCCTGCATCTATGAGGTATGTAAGTCCTTTTACCGAGGCAAGCAACATTACAAGTCTCTTACTGCTTATTTTATGGAATTTAAGAAAACATATGAAGAGCTAAATATACTTCTCCCTTTTAGTTCTGATGTTAAGGTTCAACAAGCTAAACGAGAGAAAATGGCAGTTATGAGCTTCCTGATAGGTTTGCGCTCAAATTTTGAAACAGTCAAATCTCAAATTCTCTCGGCATCTGAAATTTCTCCTTTGCAAGAAGTTTTTGCTAGAGATTTTTGCACAAAAAATTCACAACCATCTCCAATCACTACTAATAGCAGTGCTCTTGCTAGTGGTGGTGGATCTCGAGGTGGCTCACGGGGAGGGTCGCACAATCGTAACAAGAATATGGACAATCAGAGTCAGGAGTCAGGCGAAGTTGAGTGCTATTACTGTCATGAGCTGGGGCATACAAAACGTACTTGCAAGAAACTCCTCAACAAGAATCAGACAGGATGTTCTGCACACGTTGCCTCATCTGTTGATAAGACTATTGTGGTCTCTGCTGATGACTTTGCCAAGTTCACTCAGTATCAAGAATCACTTAAGACTTCTACTCCTACTGCTGCATTTGTTGATACAGGTAAACCCCCCACGTCTCATCTCTTCATCATCCAGATGGGTTATTGATTCTGGTGCTTCAGACTATATGACAGGTAATCCTAGCCTTTTCTCTACTTTCAATACTCATGCCCATTCATATCATGTGACTATAGCTGATGGATCCACACCCCGTGTCCTTGGGTCCGGTACTATTAACCTAATCCCATCTTTATCTCTACATTCAGTGCTGAGTTCACCTAATTTTTCATGTAATCTGATTTCTGTTAGTAAACTCACTCGAGTCCTAAATTGTAGTGTCTCATTCTTTCCTACTCATTGCTTATTTCAGGATCTTATAACGAAGCAAATTATTGGTAGAGGGCATGAGTCCGGAAACCTCTACATTCTTGACACTCAGACACCAAGATCTTTGGCGTGTTCTAGTTTGTTATCCCCTTTCGAAGTGAACTATCGTATTGGTCATCCTTCTCTCCCAGTTCTCAAGCAGCTCTATCCCCAGTTTCGACATTTATCGTCCCTACCTTGTGAGTCTTGTCAGTTTGCAAAACACCACCGTGTTCCCTTAGGGTCTAGGGTTAATAAACGGGTTACGTCCTCTTTTGAATTAGTTCGTTCTAATGTTTAGGGTCCTTGTCCTATTGTGTCCCAAGCAGGTTTTAAATATTTTGTTACCTTTGTTGATGACCACTCGCGTGTTACCTGGTTATACAACAACAACAACAACAAAGCCTTATCCCACTAAGTGGGGTCGGCTACATGGATCGCACAACGCCATTGAGCTCTATCAATGACCAACTCTTTAGATATCTCATTTACTAAAAGGTCCCGTTCAATAATTTCTCTAAGTGTCTTTTTTGGTCTTCCTCGGCCTTTTTTCATAGGGCTCCAAACCATCTGCTCAACTCTCCTAACTGGCGCTTCCAACGATCTTCTTTGCACATGCCCAAACCATCTTAAACGGTTTTCAACCATTTTTTCCTCAATAGGTGCCACCCCAACTCTACCTCGTAAATGATCATTACGGATCCTATCTTTTCTTGTATGACCACACATCCAACGCAACATCCTCATCTCCGCCACTCCAATTTTATGTTCTTGTTGTCCTTTCATTGCCCAACATTCACTCCCATATAAAATCGCTGGTCTTATAGCAGTACGATAAAACTTTCCTTTGAGTTTATCAGGTACTTTCCGATCACAAATAACCCCTAATACCATTCTCCACTTCAACCACCCAGCTTGTATCCTATGTTCCACATCTCTAATAACTTCGCCGTCATCTTGTATAATTGATCCCAAATACCTAAACTTTAACACTTGTGATACGACCTGATCACCAAGCTTAACCTCCAGCTCGTTCCTAGCTTGTCGCTTGTTAAACTTACAATGCATATATTCAGTCTTACTCCTGCTCAGACGAAAACCCTTCGATTCCAAAGTAGCTCTCCATAACTCAAGTTTAGAATTAATCTCTTCCCTTGTCTCTGCTATGAGAACAACGTCATCTGCAAAAAGCATGCACTTAGGGATTTCTTCTTGGATGTGTTTCGTCAGAACATCTAAAACCAAGTCAAACAAATAAGGGCTTAAGGATGATCCCTGATGTAGGCCAATTTTAATAGGAAAGTCTCTAGTTTCCCCGCCAGACGTTCTCACACTAGTCGTAGCCCCCTCGTACATATCCTTTATGGCTCTAATATACGCAACCCGTTCACCTTTCTGTTCCAAGGCTTTCCACAGCACCTCTCTTGGTACTCGATCATAGGCTTTTTCCAAGTCAATAAATGCTATATGAAGGTCTCTTTGTTCACTCCGATACCTTTCCATCAACCCCCTTAGAACATATATAGCTTCCATTGTAGACCGTCCTGGCATGAATCCAAATTGATTTCAGAAATACTCGTCTCGATTCTTAACCTACGTTCAATCACTCTTTCCCATAATTTTAGAGTGTGACTCATAAGCTTTATCCCACGATAGTTTGCGCAATTTTGAATGTCTCCTTTATTTTTGTAAATAGGTACTAAAGTGCTTCTTCTCCATTCTTCAGGCATTTTAGTGAAACTTATTCAGATAGGAACGAGAAAATAGAGAGAAGTGAGTGCTGGAGAATTCTGAATGCTTTCATTATCACAGGTGAATGTTCCTAGCATGTAAAACCGGATTGGTTGCTATAGCTTTAGCACTCAAATTATCGCACCACAACATGGGAACACGGGTTGTAGGACACTTCAACTCACACAAAAGAGATTTCAACCAAGCTACTTCACTAGTCAGTGAAGCCACAGCTCTATACTCTGCCTCTGCACTTGATCTGGACACCACATTCTGTTTTTTGCATGACCAAGCCACCAAAGACTCACCCAAGAAGACACAATAACCACCAATGGATCTTCTGTCAAGCAAATCATTTCCCCAATCTGCATCAGAAAATCCAGTCAAGGCTAAATCAACAGAGGGTTTAATGTGCAGACTTAAACCTGCAGTTCCTTTAAGATATCTCAATGTTCTCTTGGCCTTCAACCAATCCAGAGTAGTTGGAGCATTTAAATGCTGACTAAGATGATTCACAGCATAGGATATGTCAGGCCTAGTACTGGTTAAATATTGCATAGCACCTACTAAGCTTCTGTAGAAGGAAGGATTATGAAGAGACTCTTCCTTAATCTTTGTTGCATGCTTGCCAAGAGTCAAAGGAGTAGCACAAGTAGAAGCACCCTGCATATTAAATCTTTCTAGCAACTCTTCAACATATTTCCCTTGACTTAAGAAAATTCCATTTTTATTTCTGATAACTTCAATTCCCAGGAAGAAATGAACACTCCCAAGATCCTTTAATGAGAAAACAGCATTCAGCCTTGCTATAAAACTTTCCATCAAGCCTTCATTGTCCCCTGTAATTAACATGTCATCTACATAGACAAGCACAATGACAACATGTTTTTCCGTGTGTAAGATAAACAATGAATGATCACATTTGGTATGCTGAAAACCCCATTCCACCAATGTATTTCTCAATTTATCATACCATGCCCTTGGGGCTTGTTTAAGCCCATAAAGGGCTTTCTCCAACTTACACACATGATCAGGACACTTTGAGTCCTCAAAACACTTTGGCTGCCTCATATAAACATTTTCCTTAAGACTCCCATTCAAAAAAGCATTGTCAATATCAATTTGTTTGATAGGCCAATTTAAAAACACAGCAATGGTTAGAACAACTCTCACAGTGGCAAGCTTTGCTACAGGGCTAAAGGTCTCACCAACACTGATTCCAGGGTCTTGCTAAAAACCCTTGGCAACCAATCTTGCCTTGTATTTCAGCACATTTCCATCAGCACCTAACTTTGTTTTGAACACCCACTTACAGTCAACCAACTTTTGGTTATCATATGGAACAAGTTGCCATGTCTTGTTTCTTTTCAAAGCATCAAACTCTACCTCCATAGCCTTTCTCCAGTGTGGTATTTTGTAAGCTTCAAAAGGGTTGTGAGGATCTACACAGTTGCTTAGTTTTGTCAGGCCAATGTAAGTAGTCTTAGGCTGAATCGCACCACTTTTAAGTCTTGTAATCATAGGATGAGTTGGCTGTGTTCTTTCCTCCCTTGCTGTTACAGACTGATCGTTTAATTGCATCCCTTCTCTGCTGCGTGGCTGTGACAGCAAATTACTGTCATCTTCCTCTTGTTCAGGAACTTCCACAGCTTGTGAGCATTCTTCATTTTCTCCTGCAGTGCTAACAGAGTTCTGCACATCATCAGAAATTTTGTTACTATTTTCATAGTGGGAAGCAATAGGCAACATATGAATAATTTCCCTGGTTTCCTCAGGCCTTTTTTTATCAATAAATCCTTCCCTAAAGGGAAATTCCAGCTCATTGAACATCACATGCCTTGAAATGTAAATTTTTCCAGTAGAAGAGAGACATTTAAAACCTTTGTGGACCATGCTAGGACCCAAATAGATACATTTTACAGAATGGAAACTAAGCTTGTTTTTATTGTAGGGCCTCAAATATGGAAAACATGCACAACCAAAAACTTTGAGTTCTTTAAACTCAGGTTTCCTTTTAAATAGTGCAGAGTAAGGAATTTCTCCCTCTAGTGCTGAAGTAGGCAATATGTTAATCAATCTGGCAGCTGTCTGAAAAGCATCGGACCAATAGTACATGGGCATTCCTGCTTGAGATAGCATACTCAAACCCATTTCTACAACCTGGCGATGCTTCCTTTCTACCCTTCCGTTTTGGACAGATGAATATGGGCAAGAATGTCTCAACACAATACCATTTCTGTTCACAATTTCAGAAAGCGGCTTGAACTCAGCCCCTCCATCACACTGAACAATTTTAATTTTCCTCTCCAACTGGTTTTCAACTATATTTTTGAAATGAGTGAAAGCCTCAATGGCTTCTCCTTTACTTTTAAGAGGGAAGAGCCACAGGAATCTGCTATAATCATCAAGAAAGGATATGTAAAACCTGTATCCTGAAGCTGAAAGAGTAGGGGCAGGACCCCACAGATCTGTATGAATGAGGTCCAGGGGTTTTTCAGCTTTAGAATCTGATCTTTTGTAAGGTAAGGCATGCATTTTTCCAATTTGGCAAGCATCACAAAAGAAATCATCTTTATTGATTAAGTTTGTCAGTTTACAACTTTTGAGCACATCATTTAAGACTTTTACAGAGGGGTGACCCAATCTTCTATGCCACAACTCCTTTTGAGAACATTTTTCATCTCAGTCAGGAAGCAATTTCCACCAGCAGTTCCCTTGATCTTGTATAACCCATCAGTTTGCACTCCTTGAATTAGAATCTTTCCCGTTAACTTGTCCTTCACAAGGCAACCATGTGAGTCAAAAACAACGGATACATTGTTATCAAAGGCTAGTTGAGAAACACTTATCAGATTCTTACTTATTCTGGGAACTAGTAGCAACTCATTTAACTTAAGTTCTGAATTTTCAATGACAGACTTCCCAACTTTATCAATAACAATTTTCTCTCCATTTCCAACTACAAGGCAGTTTTTAAGAGGATCTTTCTTACCTTGTTCGATGACATTGGGATCATTAGTGACATGATTTGAGGCACCACTGTCAACATACCAATCTTGATTATCAAGATTGTCTTGCGTTATCAGGTAGGCTGAGTGATTGGCATCCTTATTTTCCGTATTGTTCACTGTGTTTCCTGAAGGCCCAGAGTAATTTTGATCAAATCTAAAAAAACATTTAACGACTGTATGACCAACCTTGCCACATAGTTGACATGTAGGTTTAGAGTTAGTTCTTCCTCCTCTGCCTCCAGAATTTGATCTTCCTCTTCCACGTCCAGATTGGCCTCTCCAATTTTGATTTGGATTATTTGAACTTTTTGTCCTTCCTGAGACAAAGTTGGCACTTGGTGGTCCATACTGACTCTGAGTGGACCATTGTTCTAATCTGCTTTCGTATGTAAGAAGAGAGGTAGAGAGTTCAACCCACGAGAGTGAGGGCCTCTCAGACAGTTGGACCACAACGGGCCCATAGTCGACATCAAGTCCAGCAAGAGCCTGTGTCACTATGTCATCGTTTGACATAGGATAACCAGCCAATAATAGATTATCGGCCAGTTCCTTGATTTTACGGAGGTATTCGACCATCTTCATACCTCCTTTCCTCAAACGCTGCAGTTCACTCTTGTACAGTGATACACGCGACCGAGTCTGTGCACCCGAGATCTCCTTTACAGTGTTCCAGAGTTCTTGAGAGGTCTTGCACCCAAGAACCTGTGAAATGACTTCGGCAGTCATACTATTGTACAGCCATCCCAAAAGTGACTGGTCGAGCGTTACCCACTCCTCAAATTTGGGGTTTATCCTTCGCTCGTTATCTTCGAAAACGAAGACTTCTGGACATGGGTTAGTACCCAAGATAAAACCGTCCATGTTATTGCCTCTTATCATCGGAAGGGCAAGCGAACTCCACAGCAAGTAGTTCGTTCGATCTAGCTTGATCGAACATACTTGGGTTGCCATCGTCTGTAGCGTCCTTTTCTGTCCAACAGGAATCGAAAAGGTCTCAGTAGTTTCTTTGGCTGATCCAGTGGCGACAGACGTAGCGGAGGTGGGTTCCATTTCAAGAGCCTGAATCTTGGCTCTGATACCAAGTGAAACTTATTCAGATAGGAACGAGAAAATAGAGAGAAGTGAGTGCTGGAGAATTCTGAATGCTTTCATTATCACAGGTGAATGTATTTAAAACAATACACTCAAACCGAACAAACAGAACAATAACGACAAGAAACCGAACTAACAGAAAAACAGCCAAACAAACTATCAAGACACAAACTTACTAATACAAGAACTTCAATCAACTAAAACAGACTTAAAACCAATTTAAACCAAACTATTTCACTATTTTCTTAGTCCTTAAAATCTCATTAAAGAGCTTAGTTAGCCAGATAGTACCCTCCTCTCCTAAACACTTCCAAACTTCAATAGGAATACCATCGGGACCAACAGCTTTACCATTATCCATTTTTCTAAGAGCTTCCTTGACCTCATCCACCTTGATCCTGCGATAATATGCCAAATTTAGTTCTCTCTCCAAGGTTATTAAATCTTCCATATCACAAGTCGACTCCGTTCCGTCATTAAAGAGCTTATGAAAATAACCCTGCCATCTATTTTTAATATCTCCGTCTGTAACCAGAACTTTTCCTTCTTCATCCTTATCTTACTTGATCCAAATCTCTAGATTTCCTCTCTCTAGCCTTCGCAATCTTGTAAATCTTTTGTTCCCCTTTTTTCGTTCCTAAATCCTTGTAAAACTCTTCAAATGCTTTAGATCGTGCTTCACTTACTGCTTTTTTTGTCTCTTTTTTAGCCTTCCGATACCTTTCCCAATTTTCCGAGTTATTGCACAGATGGATAGCTTTAAAGCATTCTATTTTAAATTTGATATTTTCTTGAACAGCCTCATTCCACCACCACGATTCCTTATCTCTTTGTCCAAAACCTTTTGATTCTCCTAAAAATGCTTTAGCTACTTTTCTAACCTTCTTGGCTATCTCTTCCCACAAGGTGTTAGCATCTTCTCGTACCTCCCAAGATCCTTCCTCCAACAATCTTCTCTTGAAAGTCAGTTGATTCTCCCCCTTTAGCTGCCACCACTTGATCCTAGGGTTCATCACCTGACGATGCTTTTGTTTCCGACCCTTAATAACCACGTCAAGGACCAAAACCCTATGTTGAGTTGCCACGGGTTCTCCAGGAATAACTTTACAATTTTGACAGATTTTTCTATCTGAATTCCTTACCAGAAAGAAGTCAATCTGTGACCTTGAAGCTCCACTCTTGTATGTGATTAAATGTTCCTCTCGCTTCTTGAAGCAGGTATTGACAACCCTGAAGTTATAAGCCATTGAGAAATCCAATATAGACTGTCCTTCCTCGTTAAGCTCCCCAAAACCAAAGCCGTCATGGACCCTCTCATACTGTCCTGCTTCTTTCCCAACATGACCATTAAGGTCCCCCCCGATGAAAATCTTCTCTTCTAAAGGTATGCTTCTAACCAATCCCTCCAAATCTTCCCAAAACTTTTCTTTAAGATATGCATCTGTCCCTACCTGTGGTGCATAGGCACTTATGATGTGGATAGTATCTCTTCCAATAATCATCCTTAAGCATAGAATCCTATCCCCAATCCTTTTTACCTCCACCACACTCGGTGTCCATTCCTTGTCCACCATAATACCTACACCATTCTTTGTCCTTACTTTTCCAGTGTACCAGAACTTGAAGCCTGAACAGTCAAATTTTTTAGCCTTTTCTCCAACCCATTTAGTCTCTTGAAGGCATAAGATGTTAATTTTCCTCCTCTTCATAGTGTCCACAACCTCCATGGATTTTCCTGTCATGGTTCCAATATTCCAGGTAGCAATCCTGATTTTGTTCTCCTCAACTAGCTTCTTTACCCTCAACCTTCCAGGAACATGCTCTTGTGACACTACAATCGATCGATGATGCAGTGGCTCTAGCTCATTTGACACTGTACTCGAGCCATACAGCGCGTTGCTTCCGGGCAACGACCTAGTATTAGTGGACCGTTACTCATTTAACACTACATCCGGGTGCTGATGCAGCGGCTCTAGCTCACTTGTCACTGTACTCGAGCCATACAGTGCGTGTTACCTGGTTATATTTAATGAAAAATCGCTCTGAGGTTTTTTCACATTTTTGTGCTTTCTACAGTGAAATCAAAACACAATTCAATGTTTCTGTTCAAACCTTGAGGAGTGACAATGCTAAAGAATATCTATCTGAGTCTTTCCAGTCTTACATGATTCAGCATGACATCTTGCATCAGTCCTCGTGTGTTGACACACCCGCTCAAAATGGAATTGAAGAATAGACATTTATTTGAGGTTGCTCGAGCTATTTTTTTCCAAATGCATGTTCCTAAACCTTTTTGGGCTGATGCTGTCTCCATAGCTTTTTTTTTTTATTAATCGCATGCCATCTTCTATTCTTGGTGGAAAGATTCTGTATTATGTTTTGTTCCCGTCCACAGTTGTGTTTCCTATTGAGCCTCGTATTTTTGGCAGTATTTGTTTTGTTCGGGACACCAGACCTCAGGTCACAAAGTTAGACCCTAAATCTCTTAAATGCGTCTTCCTTGGTTATTCTCGTCTCCAGAAAGGATACAGGTGTTTCTCTCCTATTCTTTAGCGCTATCTTGTTTCTGCTGATGTTACCTTCCAAGAAGATATTCCTTTCTTTTCTACTTCTTCTACTCCTCATGTTCCGAGAAAGGACGATGATCTGCTCGTCTACATTGTTCCTTATTCTCAGCCATCCACAAATGCTCCGACACCTCCTTTGGCACCCACTCGACCACCAGTCGTTCATGTCTACACTTGACGACAATCGCCTGCAAGTTCTGATTCATGCCCTGCATCATCTGCTTCGTTGCCGGATCCTGATTTAGCTTCTCCTGACCTCCCTATTGCCCTTCGCAAAGGTAAACATCTTTGTACTTATCCTATTGCCTCAATTGTTTCTTATGATCACCTGCCCTCTATGTCTTGCTCTTTTTTGGCCAAACTTGACTCTGTGTCCATTCCAAAATCTGTCCGTGAAGCTTTGGCCTATCCTGGGTGGTGTGATGCTATGATAGAAGAGATAAATGCACTGGATTATAACTACACTTGGACATTAATGGATTCACCTATTGGATAGAGAGCTATTGGGTGCAAATGGATGTTCACAATTAAAGTTAACCCTGATGGTTCTGTGGCTAGGTTAAAGGCCTGTCTTGTTGCGAAAGGATATGCTCAGACTTATGGTGCTAATTATTCAGATACTTTTTCTCTGGTTGCCAAACTTACCTCAATTCGTTTGTTGATCTCATTGGCAGTCACTCATAACTGGCAGCTACACCAGTTGGATATTAAAAATGCTTTTCTTTACGGTACTCTCCAAGAAGAGGTCTATATGGAGCAACCACCTGGGTTTGTTGCTCGGGGGAGTATGAGAAAGTATGTCAACTTCAGAAATCGCTATATGGTTTGAAACAAAGCCCTCGTGCATAGTTTGGCAAGCTTAGCCAAGTTGTTTTGGCATATGGAATGAAGAAAAGCAAGTCTGACCACACGATGTTTTATAGGTAGTCTAATGATGGTATCATTCTTCTTATGGTATATGTTGATGATATTGTGATTACCAGGAGTGACAATTCAGGCATTTCTGACCTTAAAACTTTTTTACAGTCCCAGTTTCAGACAAAGGATTTGGGACCCTTGAAATATTTCCTAGGGGTAGAAGTTTTGAGAAATAAGAAGGGGATCTTCTTGTCCCAAAAAAAGTATGTTCTTGACTTGTTGAAAGAAACAATGAATATGGGGGCTAAGCCATCTAGTACCCCAATGACCCCTAACATACAGCTTGCAAAGGATGACAGTCAGCCATTTCATGACCCTGAAAGGTATAGGAGACTTGCGGGGAAATTGAATTATCTGACCGTGACTCACCCTGATATTGCATATTCAGTTAGCGTGGTCAGTCGCTTTATGTCCTCTCCAACTGTCAATCATTGGGCACTTTTAGAGCAAATCCTTTGTTACTTAAAAGAGCCCCAGGCCGTGGATTATTTTATGGGTATCAAGGTCACAATGAGATTAAAGTTTATTCTGATGCAGACTATGCTGAGTGCAAAGATGATAGAAGGTCTACTACTAGTTATTGTGTCTTTGTAGGAGGGAATCCGGTTTCATGGAAGAGCAAGAAGCAAAATACTGTTTCTCGATCAACTGCAGAATCAAAATACAGAACTATGGCATACTCAGTATGTGAAATTGTATGGATATACCAACTATTGAAAGAAGTTGGCTTCGAGACCTCACTACCAACAAAGTTATGGTGTGACAACCAGGCTGCTCTTCACATTGCTTCTAATCCTGTGTTTTATGAACGAACTAAACATATTGAGATCGACTATCACTTTATTCGTGAAAAGATTGAAGATCATTTTATTACTCCAAGATATGCTCGAACAACAGACCAGTTGGGAGATATTTTCACTAAGGCCTTAAATGGAGCTGGCATTAATTACATTTGTAACAAGCTGGGCATGAATAACATCTATGATCCAGCTTGAAGGGGAGTGTTACAATATAGAAGCTTAATTATAGGGATTCATATTATTGTTATTATTGTCCCGTAAATATGCTTCATTATGGGGATTGATTACATTAGCATGATTGTAGGGATTGTATTTATGTTTTCCTGTGTATATATATCAATTGTCTATGAATGAAAGATATACCATTCAAATCATCTTCTCTGAAATTACAACTAATATGGTTGGATATTAGGAACCTTGGTCCCAAGCTATAAGCGAATCGCATGATCCTAGAGACGTTGTGGAGGCAATCCATTTTGGGTTTCAAAGACATCAGGAAATGTATCCATAAGATGTAGTAATTCAAAAGACTCCATTATTTCCGATTAACTTCTTTCTCCTCCAATAAATTTAGCTGTAGCCACATGCCAACCCCTTCCCCTTTTACTGCTTTTATCATAGATTTGAGAGAAATAACTGTTTGTGTTAGTGAAGGGTCCCCTTGTAAACAAACTCTCTAGTCATTATGAGAAAATCTCATGGTAAGGTCTCTCCAGTTCGTGTCGATATCACTTACTAATTCCAGCCAAGGCATACCCAAAATAAAATCTTTACCGCCTCACTTGAGTGGATAAAACTCTTGCGATATTGTAATCGCTTGTAGCTGAACTCTCACTCCCTTGCAAATCCACCGGTTCCATAACTCATAAACATCTCCCACTTGGACAATAAACTTTTTTCCCTTCTCCATCTTAATTCCCAATTCATTGACAACTTCATGGGAAACAAAATTGTCTGTGGGTCCACAATCAATCAATATTGTTATTTCAAGCCCTTGAACAATTCCCTTTACTCGCATTGACTTAGCATCGGATATACCCACCATTGCATTTAGTGATAACACCATGGTATCTTCCTTCGTCTCCTCCTTTGGCAACAAGTCAGTTTCTAGGTGTTCTAATTCTTCTTCCACTTCTTCAGACATTAGTAAAACATTCAGTTGTTTATTCTTGCATCTGTACACTGGTGTAAATTTCTCATCAAATAGAAAACAAAGCCCCTTTTCATGTTTCTGTTGATACTCCTCATCAGTTAGATGCTTAAACCCACTCTGTCAACGGTTGCCAGCTGCGTTTGCCGCTGTCGAAGCTTCTCCTCCCTTGCGGTCCTAAGTTTGAGGCTTTCCCTGAGGTTATGACACCCTTCCTTCGGCCTTCTTCTCGTTCGTGACTGGGTTTGATGGTGACTACCCTGACCCCAGTCAGCACTCTGTTTTTTTTCCTCTACTTTCTGGGCCCAAGCCATGGCTCTAACCAAGTTTTGGGCCTCCATCATCCTAACATCTACTTGCACTTCTTCTTGGAGACCATCATGAGTAGCTCCTCGAGTATACTGGTTAGAGGGGCTGAGACGCATTCGAACTGGTTGCTATAGTCAGCCATGGTTTCATCCTGTCTCATGGCAACGAGCTCCTCAA
The DNA here is from genome assembly GCA_037074585.1 of Biancaea sappan. Taxonomy (NCBI): domain Eukaryota; kingdom Viridiplantae; phylum Streptophyta; class Magnoliopsida; order Fabales; family Fabaceae; genus Biancaea; species Biancaea sappan. The sequence continues at coordinate 44,714,298 of CM073501.1, read as the reverse complement.
ACGTCGTCCCTCCTTGCGTGGTGCAAAACCAAGAGACGATAGCCTGCTTTAGTGAGACCTAATCTCGGATTGGAGTTCTGACCTTCCATACAGACAGCAACGGTTGAAACTCTCTCATCCTCTCCTATCTGGTTGAACTGGAAGTATCGTTCGGCTCTAAAAACCCATCTGTAAGGATCTTCTCCATTAAACAGAGGTAATTATAATTTCCTTATACCACTATCTATCTTGTTTTCCTCATACCACTATCTATCTTGTTTTCCTCACGAGCGGCTACTACTCGATCCGGGTTATAGAGGTCTTATGGCATCTCCCAACCCGACCCCTTGCATTAATTCCTGCACCATGGGATTTTTTCCCTTGCTCTTAGCTGACAATCCATCCAGTTTATCTTGTGTTTTCATCATCTAGCCTCTTAATTCTTCCATATACTCCTTAATAACATCTACATCACCCTTAAGCTAACCCAGGTCCTAGTTGATCTCTCCCACTTCCTTTTCTACCTTACCCATCTTTGTATCTCATCGCTGACGACCATAAGGTCTGTCCTTTGTCACTGGCTCTAATACCAAATAATAGGTACCTAACCAAAGATGCCCAAATCCTTTACTGATTTCCCTTCCAATAGTTTGATGCCTCCCTTCTCACTTTCCCCTCCCCCTTTACTATGGCCTAATTAAAATATTTTCTAAGGAGACTCCACGTGTCCCCCCTTTTATTCCCATAATACTTTCTCTCTCCATTCTATTAGGCAGCCCCCAAGCCACCCCGTTGTTGCCCCTTGACTTTTTTCGTTATTCTCTCATACACCTTAGTTATAGGGGGTCTATTAGATTCCTCATGCTTTCCAATAGTATTCCTCTATTCTTTAGTATTTCAAAAAATTATCAATCCCACCAACTGACTGCATGAGAAGCCAAGCCAATGTATGTTTTAGTAAATATTCTTTCGATAAAAATTTAGATGCCTTATCCATTACATATTTGTTCCAACTGCTAAATGAATAATCTAAAAACATGTGAAGAGAATATACACCTCCAGAATTGGGTTTGGTGTAAAGTCAGGCAGCAAAACTTCCTCTTTCCCATCCGGGGCAAGGTCAAGCATCTTCACTAAGTTGTCCGTTACCTCTAGCTGCTGTTCGTTTGGCTGCCATAATGATGGTAAATTACTAAAAGAAGGGAATTGAAACTCTCGCACATCCTCAGCAAAAGGAAGTACATTGAAGTAGAAGGAATCAAGCTGCACAGCATAACCAGAGAACCTTAAACTGTTGAAAGAAGCTCATAAAACGGACCAATTAAGAGTATAAGAATAGTGAAATGAAAACCTACAATATGTTCTTCATCAGATACATTGGGTGTCAAGACCCCTATGTTGACATTCCCTTGTCCCCGTCTCCAGACACAACGTAAGATTGCTAACTTATTCATTTGCTTCATGGCCCTCGCTAGTGCAGAGACTGCAAGGGTAGCCTTTGTATTTCCTGGTTCAGCTATGAAAATATAAACATCTTTCATGTAATGATGTCTTCATTGGACATTGTAGGGCAGAAAAGGAAATGAAAGAAAAGAGAGAGAGAGAGAAAGAGAGAGAGAATTAGTCAATAAATCATCCCTTTAATAAATTCAAAGTAAACAGATCCTAGCAAAGTATATAAATATTTACCTAAATATGTTTGAAGACTCCGTAAATCCTAGGAGCTTCACACCCTTTTCTGGTTTGAACTTAACAGCCTCCCACTCATCAGAGGATATAGGAACTATTTGAGGCCCATAACGAAAACCTTTAATTCTTTGATCTGGAGGAACAACTTTTCTAGAATCTTCAAAACTTTTGTATTCAAAATCTACCTTGACTTCATGTGTAGCAGATATATCATTTGGAGGTGCCTTATCAGAATATTTCTTCAGAGTTGGAAACTTCTCTTCTGCTGTTTTCTTGTATACCCATACCTGATTATCATAACGTTTTCATGAAAATAATTTTACCAAAAATGAAACAGCATTACCAATATATTTCTGGAAATAGCATCCCCTTATTAGACAGATCAAACACACCCAGACAATTGCATTATCCTAAAGTTGACCAGATAAAAATCATGAACCATTAACATTCAATTTTATTAATTAAACTATAGTTTAGAAGAGTTTACAATAACCTAGATATGTGGCTCAGTCAAGGAAGTAACAAAAGTTTGCAAGATTGGGTTACAACATTAAAATATCTAATTTTTACAACAATGGAAATGAGAAATGTGTAAAGAAAAAAAATTATATATATTATCAGCTGAGTTGTATTCTCTCTTAGAAGATGACTATAATTACAGCTGCAAAAGATAGTCAAAATGGGCCTGACAAATAGATTAACATTATTCATAATATCTCACCTTAATCCTCAGTTTTTGGCTAATTTCGAGATCTCCTCTGTAAACAGTAACAGGAGATATATTTCGAGTTATAAGAGCACCCAACAATGAAATTGAATTCTTCACATACAGCAACCTTGCATCCGTCTCCTTTGAAAAAATATCCAAGAGACAATCGTTCTCATCCATTATTCTCAGATTTGCAACTTCACTAAGCTTCCCTCTAACAATTATACTTTCCATTCTCATGCCATAGGCAGTCATTTGTTTAGCAATGGTGGTAACTTGATCTTCTTTCGTTCCTTCAAATGGATCTTTTATTGGGGAATATCCATTAGTAATAAGACAAAGACGTTTCTTTCCCTTGTTAGTGTCTCCGAATTTCTTTATCAGCATATCCATGCCAACAATTACAGCATCAAGAACTACAATCAAAGTTAAGGCACCAACAAAAGTATAATGCACAGCTGAAGAAGTATTAACTGCAATCAGGAGGAAAGGACCAATTTCCCCTAGAAAATTTTACCTTATATAAGTATGACAAAAAGCAGTTCTCTTAGATTTCAATAAAACAAAGAATAATGTTTAACACAAAATTAACAGAATAAAATAATGATAGAACAAAATATCTTTGACAATATGAAGAGAAACACAAAATATTATTTTCAAAGAAGGAAGTTGATTGATAGAACCAAATAAATCTGTCTTCATAAAAGTACAGACACAAAACTAATAATAATAATAATTAAAAAATAATAATGACTAAAATGATCCATGAGTATTACATTGTACAAACATATATTTAGGTAACCTTGCAGTCCGAAGGCCGAGAACTTGCAAAAAGAAATACTTGTAAATTGTGATGCAACTGATCACGTTGAATTAATTTGCCAATGGCACGGGATGGTAAAAATATTTTAATGCTACCCAAGTCAAATGTACAAACTTTTAATTACAAAACCATATATAGCACATAGAAACTATCCAAAATTAAAACGAACAGTGTAGTGGATACAATCACCATCAGTAGTTCCCCTAGGCAGTTGTTGTAAAGCCTCAACAATATCTCCATCTACAACCTTGATGTTTTTTAAAACCATGACATGTTGATACCCTCCCACTTCCATAGTAAGTTCGTTCTCAGTTTCTGAAAAATGTCCATGTAAACATAGGTGAGGGGGGGCTTTTGAACAAAACTCTACACTGAGGAAGCATTTTCTTGCAACATAGAAAAACAACTGAAATAACTAAAATGAACAACAAATATTTCTCAACAGCAGTGTGATCTGAATAGTAACAACCCGAAATCATTATGGCAGAGCCCATTACTATTAACATTGGACCAGATTAGAAGGGAAATAAAAGATGTAGAAGATAATTCAAAATGAACCTTCTTATTCTGATTTTTAATGTTCACCAGAGAAATCAAAAAATTTGCAGTCCAGGGAACAGGTTGTATTGGTCACTTTATATTTAATGAAACCAATAAGCACCAGATGGACTCACTCAGCATCACACGTCATAAAGATTAAGTACCTTTTGTTCCAAATAAGACAATTCCTGCTTCATCATATTTGCGATAGATCACCTGAACATATTTAAAGGGTCACGTTATTTTATCAGTTTGCAAACAAATCGGCACTGGAAATTTTTGAGAAACGATATTATTACTTTCTTCTCTATAAGCATGGAACAGACTTTCTCAATCTGAGGAAGAAGATGGTGCATTGAAGGACCCACATCAAGCAACAAAAGCAACGATTCCTGTTTTCAAAATATAATAACAAGTCAATGCATATGGCCCAAAAAATCAAAAGAGAACAAAACAATACATGTATACAGAAGTTCCGGATATGCAAAAGAATAAGTGCATATATTTGATCATATTCTCAAAAGAATTTCACAGAGCCACAAAATTAGAAGGGGAAAAGCCCTAAAACCCGTAGGATTAGAAAATGAAAAAAAAGAGTTTAACTTCGAAAATGAAAAAAGCGATATTAAAAGAAGATTGCCTTGTTGCGAGCCATTGGATGGAGAAGCTGATAGTAGAGAGCTTGCAGAGGAAGCTGGTTGCTATTTGAAAGGTCTTGTTTGGCCCCAATCAAACATATTCAAAAGTCGTCAAAGAAATATGTAGCTCAACTCTCTTCCCGCTCCGGGGTTTTGTACGCTGCGAAATGATACATTGGCGCCGAGGAATCTAGAATTTTGTAATTTTGTGGTTGGGCTGATTTTTTTTTTCTTTTTTTTTTCATGAAATCATTAGCAGTGATTTTATTTAAAATTGTGGAAATGCTTTTGTTTCGTTTTATTTAATAAAAAATAATTATATCAGATAAATCACAAAATTATTTAGATAATTTGTTTTTAAACTTTGAAAAAACAGAAGTGTACTTTGGTATAAGTTAATACAATAAATTAGAGCAAAATAACAACTTGACCCCTGAATTTTCAACCCTCTAATACTTTAGTCCCTAGAAAAATTTTACAACTCGAGTCAGTTCCTAAATTTGTTAATATTATTCCACATTAGTCCTTCTATTAAATTTCCTTTAATGTCCGTCCGAAAAAATGTTGATGTGACCATTAGTTTGCTTATATGGCTGTTAGATTGCTTTTGTGGCTGCCTATGTGGCCAAATCAATGCTTCCATGTGGCTCTCTCTCTCCCTCTCTCTCTCAAGTGTCATTTGGTATGATGAAAAATTGTTGAAGGAAAGGAAAAGGGTAAGGAAAACTAATTTTCTTATATTTGGTGTAGTGAAAAATGAAGCTTAAAGGAAAGCCACAGTGGAAATGGGATTTTCCATATCCTTCATAAATGTACATATATATTCCTTTAAAGAAAAGGATGACCTATTTAGGCCGGTGGACCTCTTTATTAAGGACAAGACCGCTCATTCTTGGCATGTAGGCCATTCTTTTTTTAAAATTTTTTATATTTAAATAATATAATTTTAAATTTCTTTAGTAAAAAATTCAATAATTATTTATTAAAATATAATGTAGATATGTAAAATATTACTTCTTTAATATTTTTAAATAATCAATAACTTTAATTTTCATATTTTTTTAAATTACTTATATTATATTTAATTTGAAAATTTTATATGTATTTTTAAAAAATTACAAAAGTTTTCTTATCCAAAAATATTATATTTATTGAATATAAGGTTATAAAATATAAAAATGTAATAAAGTGGGATTATTTATATTAAATAATATTTTTTTAAAAAAATAAAAAAATTTAAAAGGACCTTTTTTTTGGTCCAAGACTGTCCATTTACAAGCGATTTTGGACCGGCCCATGAGCCAAATTGACAGTACTAGTGTAATCCCTGCAGTTCTCGAGTATTAGTATAGTTGAATTTTAATTAGTATTTTGATATAGGAGAAATTTTTTTCCATTGCTTAGTAAAGGGATGTGAGGTTAGAGGTGTCATCTTGAGTAAAATAATGAGTGAAAGAAGATTGAGGGAGTGTACAAGTGGCATCGAGGGAGTCAGATGATGATGTGCCTAAAAGAGGACACAATCTATACCACAAGGAAAATAAAGAGAAGAAACCAACTCAACTAAATTGATAAGCCTATGGCGCCACAATCAAGCTAAGATGGGTCCATTTGAAAAATCTGGAAGAGCTAGAATAGGTGTGAACACAATTTCTTCTTGATTAAGTCAAAACTCTTTTGTGTAGCTTCGGTCCATTTAAACTCACAATTTTTTTTGATGCATGCAGTTAATGGTGCAAGAATAGTGCTAAAATTCTTCACAAATCGTCTATAAAAAGAAGCAAGGCCATGAAAACTTCGTACCTCAGAAATACTTTTAGGAATTGGCCACTCCTTGATTGCTTTTATTTTCTCCTCATCCACGTGCACCCCATGTTGAGGGACAACATAACCAAGGAAGATAACTCGGTCTTGATAGAATTGGCACTTCTTGAAATTGCCAAATAGCTTTTGTTCTCGTAACACTTCAAATACTTGCCTCAAATGCTCTTCATGCTCTTCAGAATTTTTACTATAAACCAAAATGTCATCAAAATAAACGACAACAAACATACCTATAAATTTTCGAAGCACATGGTTCATTAGCCTCATAAAGGTGCTTGGGGCATTGGATAATCCAAATGGCATGACCTGCCATTCATACAGCCCATGTTTTGTCTTTAAGGCTGTCTTCCATTCATCTCCTTCCTTCATACGAATTTGGTGATAACCACTCTTCAAGTCTATCTTTGAAAACACTTTGGAGCCATGTAATTCATCAAGCATGTCATCTAACCTTGGAATGGGATAACGATACTTGACTGTAATCTTGTTGATTACTCTGCTATCCACACACATCCTCATGGTCCCATCTTTCTTTGGTACCAATAAGGCCGGTACTGAACAAGGACTCATGGACTCCTGCACATATTCTCTTTCCAACAACTCATTTACTTGACGTTGCAACTCCTTTGCCTCCTCCGGATTCATTCTATAAGCTGGCCTATTTGGTAAGGCAGCTCCTGGTACAAGATCAATTTGGTGCTCAACACCACGAATTGGTGGTAATTCCTTTGGTAATTCTTCTGGAAATACATCACGAAATTCTTCTGGAAATACATCACGAAATTCTTCCAAGAGCCTTTGAATTTGTGGTGGATGTGATCCCACAATTTCTGGTACTATCTCCTTCAAATGCAATAAAAGAACTAAATTAGAGCTAGAAAAAGCTCTCTCAATGTCTCCTTTGTTGGCAAGTAAATTACCCTTCCTTTCAGCTTCTTGTTGATGCGTCTTCACTTGTTGAGGACTCAATGGTGCTAACACAATCTTCCTTCCATCTTTCTCAAAGGAATATGTGTTTTTAAACCCATCATGCAAAGCTCTTCTATCATACTGCCATGGTCTTCCCAAGAGCAAATGACTAGCACTCATTGGAACAACATCACATAGTACCTTATCTTTGTAATTTTTTCCAATGGAAAATGGCACAACAACCTGTTTAGTGACTCTCACAACTCCATCTTCATTTAGCCACTGCAATTTGTAAGGATGAGGGTGTTCAGTTGTGGCTAAATTCAACTTCTCCACCAAAGTAGTATAAGCCACATTTGTGCAGCTCCCTCCATCTATAATTACACCACAAACCTTCTTTTCAACAGTACACCTTGTGTGAAAAATGTTCTCTCTTTGCTCATCACTAGGCTTAGCTTGCAAATTTAGAGCACGCCTTATGACAAGGAGTTCTCCCTCATCAGCATACTCCATGTTTTCCTTATCAGAACATTCTTCCATAACTCCTTCAATGACTGCCTCATCTTCGTTTACCACTTCTCTATGTGTGTCTTGGATTATCATTACCCTACGGTTTGGACATTCAGATGCGTAATGCCCATGACCAAGACATTTGAAGCACTTTACATCTCTACTCCTTTTAGGAGGTTCTGAATCAGCTCCCTTTTCTTTCCCTTTTGATGAACTTGATGGAAGTTTTTAAGACTCCCTCTTCTCCACCTTTCTTTCTTCTCCTTTAGATGCAACCCTTGATGGTGTTGTAGAGAATTTGTGATTTTGTTTCTAGTTGGCTGTGACATTTGCTTACTAGAAACTCTCTTCCTTTGTCTCTCCACCTTGATTACAAGTTTAATAACATCCTCTAAGGTTACATAATTTTGTAGTTCCACCAAATCACCAATCTCCCTATGCAAACCACCAATGAACCTTGCAATTGTTTGCTCTTGAGGTTCATTCAGTTCACATCGAATCATTAGCATCTCAAACTCTTTCACATAGTCTTCTACACACATACCTCCTTGTCTCAAGGATTGAAATTTGAAGAAGAGCTCTTGCTTGTAATATTCTGGCACAAATCTTCTTTGCATAAGTCTCTTCATTATCCTCCAATTTCTGACTTCTTCCTCACCATCTCTCCTCCGTTGGTTCTTCAAATTCTCCCACCATAAATTGGCATAATCTGTGAATTCAAGGGCTGCAAGACGACATTTGGTTGCCTCCCAGTACTCATGGCACTCAAAGACCTTCTCTACACGCTGCACCCACTCCAAAAATTCCTCTGGAAAGCTACTTCCCTTGAAAGTAGGGACCTTCATCTTAATCTTCAATTCTTGCTCTCTTTGTTGCCTTCTTGGCCTTGGAGACCTTTCATCTTCTGTATTGCTTTCTTGGTCCGATTGCTCTTCATTTCTATTTCTTCGCTGCCCACGCCTTGGTTGACGGTTTAGCCTCTCCATTTGTTCTACCAAACGATCCAACCGCTCCATCATTTGTTGTTGAGATCTCTCCATTTGACTTTGAGACCTTTCCAACTTCAGAATTTGAGCTTGCTCTAAAGTAAGCCCCATTGGAATTGGAAGTTCAGAACTGTTATCTCCAGACATGATCTCTCTCTCTAAGTGTTCTACTCTCAAGTTACAAGAGTTTTCCCATACGAAACCACCGCTCTGATACCAATATGATGTACCTAAAAGAGGACACAATCTATACCACAAGGAAAATAAAGAGAAGAAACTAACTCAACTAAATTGATAAGCCTATGGCGCCACAATCAAGCTAAGATGGGTTGAATTCGCCACACTCCAGATTAGAGAACGGAATGGAGTGATAAGAATTCTGAGATTTTCTCGCCACACTAACACAATTGTTAGATAAGAGAAGATAGATGTGCACAAAGCAATCTGAAATATAATTCACTCAAATCTCATTATCTGGCCACAAGGGGGCAAGTTTCCTTTTATAGATAACAAAAGCCAGCTGCCTCATTAATACAACCACAGCCACCTCATTAATGATGCTACAACAACTATAGTCAACATATAGCCACCTCATTAATGAGCCTACAACAACTACAGCCTCCCTATAGCCACCTCATTAATGAGCCTACAACAACTATAGTCAACCTACAGCCACCTCATTAATGAGCCTAGCCTATTACAACTACAGCCACCCTATAACCACCTCATTAATGCAACAACAACAACTACAACCACTTGGAAAGCTAAATGACACTACAATAACTCTGAAAACATTAAATTACATTAGATTTTATATCCCAAAAAGTCATGCACGAAAATTATTAAAAATAAGAAAAATCTGTAGTTCTTTTATTCTTCAAAGTCCAAGCTTCTGATTTGGCCCAGCCCATCATTGCATATAAATAAAGAAACCCAAGTCAATCTCATTTGATGTTTCTTGGCCCTTGAACGTGTTATTGGCCCAAGTATAGATTCAGCCTCTTGTTTTTTAAGGACAGCCTTCATGATCACATCAGATGATTACTAAGTCTAAAGAGGGACTAGAATGTAATAAGGATAGATATGGGGTACCTTTTGGTAAAATGGGAAATTACTAATGGAATGTTTGTGTGGTGCCTAGGGTGTGAAAATACTCGAGTTGGAGAAATTATGAATTTGTCATTACTCATGTTGATGGAAATTGACTAGAGGGTAAGATAGTAATTTCACCTTTAGGGGTATATATAGGTTGCCACACATATATTTCTCTCATTTCTCTCTCTCCCTTCCCAAGCCCTCACTCCCTTTTCTCTCCATCTCTCAATCCTCCACCATCCAAGCTTCCAGCAACCAATATCTGGCTAGGGTTCAAGTCTCTAACGACCAACCACCACTAGAAAATAAAGGTGTACAAAAAGTTGGTTTGGTTCAATTTTGAGCATGAACCAAACCAAACCGACCTAGTTGGTTTACCTAAATTTGGGACTTATTCAGTTGCAATTTTGGGTGGTTTGGTTTTTTGAGCAGTTCGATTCGGTTATCATTAGACAGTTTTGTTCGGTTTTTGGGCAGTTTTATTAGATAGTTTTTAATTTTTTATGTCAACAAATTTTTTTAAATTAGAGATTTATGTAAAAAAAATGCTATCACTCTTATCTATTTTTAAGAGATGTAGTAATTATTAAGTGAACTAATATGAATTTTAAACTTATTATATAACATTTAACATTAAAAAATATACATTTAACATTAAAAAATTTCAAACTTGCTAAATATCAGTAACTAATTTTATCTAACAAATCTTATTAAGTGAACTAATTAATTTCGTTTAATTGCTTTTTAGTGCTAGATTCATAAATATTAATATAAGTATTGTCTAATTTTTTCTAATATATAAAAATACAAATATAATATAATATATATATATATATATATTTATTTACATGTGGTTCGATTCGGTTCGGTTACCGAGCAACTGAACCGAAAATTTCACATTTTAAAAAATCAATCTGGACCTCATTTTTTTGATTTTTTCCAATTTTTGATCGATTCAGTTCGGTTCGATCGTTTTTTATCGGTTTTGCACACCCCTACTAGAAAAGCAATGAATTGAGGCAAGTATTTCACATTTCCAAAATTCTCTCCATTTTTGGATTTATGAGCAAATGGGGTGATATTGAGTTGGTTTGTGAGATTTGGAGCTTGGGTAGTGATTGGAAACCTTCCTTGATGATTGATAACGAAATTGGAAGCTAGAATTCATAGGAAAATTAAGGTTAAGGATGGGATTGATGAGCATGAAGCCAAAAATGAAAAGTTAGAGTTTTAGAAGGTATTTTGATGTTTGGAACTTGAATACTTGATGAAAACTTGATATTTTGGTGTCAAAATGTCCACTAAACATCCCTAATGAAAAACCCATGGAAAGAACTAAGAGAAATTATGAAGATTCGGGTGAATAAGAGCCAAAACTGAGAGCCCTCACACTCCACCACATCAAAGAGAAAGTGTGTTATGAGGTGTTGACGCCTCAAGTGCCACCACCCAAAGGATGGGGCCGAGAGCAGATGCCTGGGTGCCCAAGCTTGATGTGAACTGGGAGCTTGATTGAGTTGTGGCACTAATGTTTTCCTTGTGGGATTGTGTGTTGAGTTATGTGTCTGATGTCCCGTAGGTTTGGTTATGGTTTGATGCTTGGCTGAGGTAATTTACGGTGTTAGAAGTGCTCAAATTCTAGGTAAGAGATCTAGCCTTACTTTGAATCATTTTATATGTTAGGATTGTTTTTCCTAAACTTAATTAATGCATTTATGTGTTGAAACTGTATCTTAATTAAATGCATTTATATGTTGAAAGTGTATATGTTTAGCAAAATTAAAAGAGGGACACATATGTCTGTATGCTAGTGATGTCGTGTGTTTTTGTGCTAACAATGGTAATAACATAAATCTTGTGGTGATTTATGTTTGCTATGTATTATGCACTTAGGAGTGTAAGTGTGTAGGTAGAGAACAGGGGTATGCAAATACTTATACACTATGCATATGGTATAGGAGTTGTAATGAGTAATTTGAGATAACCTTAGGACTAATGTTTTAGATGCATGACGGGCTCAAGTAAGAGCTTGACTTGAGCATGGTAAGTGGGGAGGAATTGGTTCATGGATTTGATTGGGATTGTGAGTGGAATGGTAAGTGGTGGCCTAGGTTGAGGAGGCCGAAGTGGGCCATAGATCCTCCCATATGTCAACTTATTGATGGTATGTCCACTCGACTTGGGGTTTATCATGATCAGATTGTTGTTGTTTGATTTATGTTAAGAGTTGCATGGAGAGCATTCACAAGATATGTTTTTGCTTGATTGATTTGTGGATGTTCTTGGGAATGATTTGTCAATGGAGATGTAGATCTATGAGATGATATCTCAACAACGAATCCATGGGGATGCAGACCCACGTTAATGAAGTCTTGAGAAGCAGAATCACGAGAATGCAGACCCATATAGTGACATTGTTAGGCAGAGCATCCATGGGAAAGAAGACCCCCTGTTGACGAGGCTCCTAAGTGATCTTCCCGTAAGGACTTAGACCTATGCGAAGCAAATAAAATGTCACGCCCCAATTCCAAGAGCATGACCAGCACAGCGGTAAGATCCTTACCACCGCCGTAAGCCTGAATTCACAAATACTTAGGCAACACAACCAAAATAATATTTAACGAAACCTTCACACATCCATTTACACAGAATACCTAGGAGTTCTATCTACTACAGAGCAACTCAAGGAACCTTAACATACCCGACTAATGTCAATCCAAATTTGAAGAGGGATTGATGACAAGGAAGCTTCGCTACTCCTCGTAAGGAGTCCGACCAACAAACCAAATCTTGAAAGGGCACAAGAAAAGGGTGAGTATGAAAATACTTAGTGAGGAATTAATTATACTAAATAGATTACCACTACGTGTCGCTCACAAGGATGGACATGAAATATAATGTGCCTTTTACCAACATTAAGACTAAGCCCCGTTCCATACAACCTGCACAATCAGGTGAATAAATCCTATCCTATACACATGATTATCATAAGATCATACATTACGAGGGAAAATACAAAATTTATACCATCACATGACCCAATCACATAAGATTAATGCGCAATATCAGGCGATCTTACGATAAAAAGTTTTCCACCATGATTAACACATTTAAATAAATAAATAAATTTAAAGCCTCCACATGAGCACACAATAGATGAATGGCCATTTAACTCAACATAAGTCCAATCTATGCAATAGGTCCACCATTTCAAGACTTTTGAAATATACAATATGTCCACTGTTGCAGGACATTAGCTATGAATAATTAAATAGGGTCTTGTCCACTGTTTTAAGACAAAAACTATGATTAAATGGAGTCTCATCTATCGTCCCAGGACAAAGACTAAATAATTAAATTGGGTCTCGTCCACCGTTCCAAGAAAAAGACTATGATTAAATGGAGTCTCGTCCATCGTTCCAGGACAAAGACTATGAATAATTAAATAGAGTCTTGTCCACTATTCTAAGACAAAGACTATAATAAATGGAGTCTCGTCCACCATTTTAGGACAAAGGCTAAATGAAGTCTCGTCCACCGTTCTAGGACAAAGACTATGAATAATTAAATGGACTCTCGTCTACCGTTCCAGGACAAAGACTATGAATAAATGGAGTTTCGTCCATCATTCTAGGATAAAGACTATGAATGATTAAACATAATTCCCTCTTGGCAAGCCTCATGAATATAATTGCCTCTTGGTAAGCCACATAAATATAACTTTATGAGTTCACTATATTCATTGCATGTGATCAATTATAATTAAATATTACTTCAGCATCATCAATATTCAACAAAGCAAGCATATGTACATATGTCCATTGCGCAAGCATATCATGGTACAATAATTTGATTAGCGACTACCACCTCATCACATGATTTCCCATGCATAAATTACTATCAAGGGGGGTTCACTTATCCAAGTAAGAATAAAATAGTAGACTTAATTGCTTAGAAGGTTAACTCATCACAATTCATCACATAACACTTACAACCATAAGATTCCTCTACAGTTTTCCAATCTTAGATGTCCCATAGTCTAGGGGTAAAACTCATTTACAAGTAATTTACATACTCGACAAACAACATCATTAGAATTTATCAATCTACATGACAATAACAAGGCAACTTACTTATTTCCTCAACTATTCACAATTTATGCTTAGACAAGAGAAATGTGAGTATAAGCATATATATTGATATCCATTTGACTCATTTACCACAAGACAACAAGTCAACCTAATAACTATCATCAAGTAATTTAATCCTAAACCTTTAATTTTCTAAAATGAGGGAATTACTCTCACATGCAAAAATATAGCACAAAGGAATGTATTATTTAGACGTGCAAGTAATTTAACATAATCCGTCATTAAGGAGTTGAGAGTCTTCATTTCATGATATAGACACTTGAACTTGTTACCTTGGATCATAAGAGAGGAGGAAATATATCTCGCATGTTTGTCAAATAAAGTCCTAAACTCTACTCATGAAATATCTAAATTTTCTCACTCTCCCATGTTCATTCTTTGAGGACAACTATGATCTTTCGCATATAAAAATAAATAGGCACTTTACCATACCACACATATAACCACACATTAGGCAAAATGAAATTATCTCTTCACACAATCAAGGCTTTTAGTTTCAGCACGGAAGTATCATCATTCAAGAAGAGTATTCCAAGGAGAGACCCAAGCACTGATGACACATACTTAGGTTGTATAACTTGAAAAAGATAGAAGAGATCCCTTACCTGGGTGTGGAGCACTTTCGACCTTCAAAGAATGTCCTAGCCAAGCCTGAACCAATAAATCATCTTCCATCATCTACGAACCAAGCAACAAGAGAAAGAAAATTAAAATCACTCCTTAATGTTTGTTAGGAGGCTGGCGCTCCAAGGCACCTTTAACTCTCTGCCATCTGCTGGAGGCTTGGTACCTGGGGTGCCTAGTAGCAAAAGTTTGAATGTCAGTTCGGTTTTCAATGCCCCAACTCCAAAATTAGCCAAATTTTCACCATTTTTCCATGATTCCTTTTAGGGATTTTCTTCCTTCATGTTCTAAGGTTAATATGGCACAACAACCCTAAGCTAATCCCATGATTCTAAGCTTAAATCATCAATCTTTCAAGATTACCCTAACTTGCAAACAAAGTATTTCTCTTCCAAAGATCCCCAAGATCTGAAAATGAAGAAAAAAGGAAAAGAAAGAGATGTTCACCTTGTCTTCCCTACTCTTTCGAGCATGGTGGTTGGTTGGAGATCCGTCCCCTCACTGGTGGTTAGCTGCCAGAAACTTGTATGAAAGGGAAGAGGCTCATGGCTGATGGGGAATCGAGAGAGAGATCGTGAAGGAGAAGGAAGGAGAGAAGAATGGGAAAGAAGGGAAGGATGATGAGTTTATGTGGTGTGTGCAGTCCACTAGCTCTCTTTTCAGTTTAGTCCTTCCTTACAAGCAACTAACAAGGATTTCATAAAATATTGAAATAGCTTGATCATAACTAGGGCACCCTAATACACTCTATAATTACTCATCATCACACCTCGTTTCATTTAAACATCATAATTTCTCTTCTATTCACTTTAGTCCCTCTCTGACTCAGTAATTTCCCATGCCTCTTAGTCTCATGCTCATCCTCACCCCAAGGTTACTTATTGATTTATACGTTTAGCCTCTTGAAATCATTGAAGTTTCCTTTGAAATAAAATAAAAAATTTTCCTGCACTTAAAGTACCCCTCAAGAAGTCCCGAGAAACTAATATCCAAAAGTGACGAATATTACATAGACTGTGTATATTATTTTGGTTATGTTGAGGTGATGGCATGTGTGTGTTCATATGCATGGTTCCAGATGGGTTTTAGCTAGACTTGTATATTCTGCTCTAGGGTATGTGCTAGGGGAGTCATACGAGTTAACATGTGTTTGGATGTGTGTGAGTAAGGCTTTTTTTATGAGTTAGTAGATTTAGACTCACCTTCTCACAGTTTCAAGTACAAAAGATCGATTAGCTAGATGATTCACTGATTGAAGATACTTCCTATTGCTTGGGGCAAGGTAATTTTTATTGATTTTCAAGTTAATCTTTTAGTATTGATTTGACTATGTACAAGGACTAGATGAAGAAGACAAATGGGATTCATCAAATGATCCTGAAGATTTCTCTCATGATGTACTAATTGGGCTTATGACTCAAGCCAAGGCCAAAAAGATCTAGCAAGTTGTAAATAGAATTCTTATGGGTGGACTACATGAGATGCAAATGAAAGAATGCTTGGATCAACATTTCAACATCTTTCAAGTCTAAATAATACAAGCTCAATTGATATGGATTGAAGAGTTTATAATTTGTAATTAAATTTAGGCTTTCATTTTGTAGTTTTTAATTGTTTGAGAGCTCTCTTTTTAATTAGTTATGTTTTAAAAAAGGACCCAAGTTGTATTTGTAGTTAGGCCCAATTTTATAATTACATTTAAGTGTTATTTAGGCCCAAATAAAACTAAGCGATCTGATGACTTTTCCCCTTCTAGGGCAACATTGGGCTTCTTCTCTAAAAGGAGATCCATTCTCTTTATATCAACACACTTGATATTTTCAAAATTTGAATTGAGAGAGAATTCTCCCTTTTGCTATTTTACAACATCTTATACAGGAATCCCAAGTGGATAACTTGTGATTTCTGATTGTTTATATTATTAGTTTCTGATTCTTTATGGTCACGGGGTCAATAATCTTTACCCAAATTTTTTGCAAACCTATTTGGATGATCTGAGTCTATTATTGAATGTATTGTTGTCGGGTCTCATGGCATTGTTCAATGAGGTTTGCCTCAAGTATGCTCTGTAATCGGGTAGGCTACCTAGGTTTCAATTATTAGAAGTGGGATTAGTGAGAGAATGATCAGGCTTACGGCGATGTGGGTGACACATCATCCACTCCGATCACAGGCTCAGTTTTTATATCGTGACAACTAGAAGCCATAGAATGATGATAAGTGACTCCTCTCCCATCAACGTCAATTCAAGAGACTGTTGGTGTCAATTTTAACAACAAAATCAAAGAGAAGGTTGAATCATGGAGGTTGAGACTGCCACAATGAGCAACTCTCTTGTGTCAAGCTATATGATGTGGCTATGAAAGGGATAGTCAATGGAGAGGCAAAAATCAAAGAAGAAAGAGAAAGGAGGGAGGAAAAGGAGGAAGAAGATAACAAAGACGATTATAGACTCTGCAAGCTTCTTCTTTTTTTTTTCTTTAAAATGGTTTCTTATTATATTTTATTATCAAGGGTAATTTAGTAAAATTGTACTAAAATTTTTCTTTTCCTTTATTTTAAACCTCATACCAAAAAAAGTAATGGTAATCCTTTCCTTTCTTTCCCATGTCATACCAACAACTTTTTTTCTTTTTCCCTTTTCCTTTCCTTTTTCATTTTCCTTTCCTTTGAAAATATTTCCTATGTACCAACAACACGCTTACTCCAATTGCAATTACAAATCTTGTTCCAGAATCACAAATCAATCTCTTTCAACTTTTAGTTTTTGATATTTTTGGTGGAGGGAGTAGTTTTTTGTGTTGTTTTTGACAAATATGAATGTAACTATTTTGTTTCATTAAAAACTCTCTAGGGTATTCAGTTTCTTACATGCTTCATGTAATATCTATGAATTTTACGGTAGGGTTTATGTTGTCACCTAACCTTATGTGTATATATGCGTATGTGAGGATTGCTTTGCAAATAATGAATACTTGTTCCATGTGGGTAATTGAGAAATTGTTGGGGCATTCTGGCAAGTGCATCAGTGGCACAAGTAATAAAGTGATGAAATATGAGTTATCATCTCCACTTCCAAAAGTTTAAACGTATTAGTTAAGCAAACTAATTTTTGATTTAAGAAAGTTGTAATTGAAAGTAAAATCAAATTGCAATAGAATTGAAGGAAAATAAATCAAATAAAAGGTCTAGAGTTACTAATCCCCTTTTTTCATTTTAGGAATTGCTAATTATCCCTAACACTTATAATTCAGTTCAATTATACATAATAATCTTAGGTTTTCTAATGGCTTAAAGTGATTCTCCCGAACCTAAATTAAGCTACTCAACTCTAACATAATCCCTTATGTGAGTTTAAGCCGAGTAAATGCCAACCTAATTTGATTAAACGAGGTTAATTAATATTCCTACTAATTAATAAGTAGAACCTTTAAGTTCTATCACCCGCCCTAATCATTCAGTGTTCTACCAACATCTCCCTCTCCCAAGTTCGATGAAAGCAACATACAAACCATAAAATGGCCAATTTTATAACAATTATAGTAAATATGAATGATAGGTATGTATTAAATTGAAAAGAATCACAAGTTTCAAGAGAAAAACAAATCCTAATATGAATTTGGGTTCATAGTAACCCTAGAACAGAAAATCAGCTACTCATAGCTCTAAAACTACAGAAAACAATAAAAGAATGAGCAAACTCCATGAATACGAGGTTGGGTTGATGGAATTTGGGCTTGATCGGCTTCGGGAATGGATTCCTCCTTCTCCTCTAGCAGAAATCAGCGCCTTTCCTCTGTCTCTAACTCAGAATACCCTAGAAAATATATTCTGACACATTTAAATCAATGCAGGATCGCGAACCACCGCTATAGCGGTGAATTCCCACCGCTATAGTGGTGTGAGGCAGAGAAGAAAGCTTAAAAATGTGTTTTTCCAGGTTCCACCACTATAGTGATGAAGATCCACCACTATAGCGGTGGATAGCAGAGAAGAAGGCTCCAAAATACTTTTTTTCAGCAATCCACCGCTATAGCGATGGGAGACAGCAATCACTTCAGCATTTTCAGAATTTCAGCTTTAGTATTCCATCTTCTAACACGAACTTTTTACCAACTCAACCTACACCAAAAATAACAAATAACACCATTAAATTGCAGAAAAGAATCATGAAATCACTCCATTTATTAAAAGATCAAAGAAAACTAAAACTAATCTAAACTACTCAAAACATGGGTTAAGAATCACAAGCAAATAAGAAAGAGATCAAAAGAGATGGGATTTAGTACCAAAATGGTACTAAATTGAGAACTCAACACTCCCCCAAACTTGAACCTTTGCTTGTCCTCAAGCAAAAACTTTTAATGAGAAAAATTTTGAGAAAAATATGTGCGACCATGAATATGGCAACAAGGAGGAGTAAAGATATGAAAATGTGAATTAAAACAAGCCAAGCCTCACTAAACCATTACTTAAAAGATTTAACTCAAGAGTTTGCAATTTTAAGGATTCAATAAGAAGTGTTAACCAAACCACAAGAAAATTTTAAATCAAAGCTTCACCTTTTGGAACAGTTTATAAAACCAAATTCATAAAAATTCCAAAACTAAATTACTTCTTTGTTCTCAAAGGCATCGTTTTATTTTGATTCTCAAGGGCTTCACTATTTTTTTCTCAAGGATATAGCTTCCTAACTTTCCTTATTTCCTTTGGAAATTTTTGCAAATTTTTCTCATTTTATTTTAATTATAAGAGCCTACCCCTTATTGAAACTTTCAGCTATCCTCTTATTGAATCCTTTTTTCACTAGTCCCTTATTGAACTTTTTTTAATGAATATGATATAAAAACTATTCAAAGAGACAAAAACAAGACTCCTGTTATTTTGAAGTGATAGGGCTAATACTTACAAAAATATGAAAAACTTAAGATTAGCAAACTCAAGAGGTAACTCTTAAAAAGAATTTAATTTGACATGATTTGACTTGCCAAATAATTTCAAACTTTCAGATTTCAAATTTTCAAAAATTTCCTCCTACTGCATATGCATATGGACAACACAAAATTAACCAAAATTTTCTCAAAGAAGAAACCCATCAACAAACCTCTCCCCCAAATTTAAATTTGATAGTGTCCTCACTATCCCAGATCAGCACAACAGAGGAAAAGAAGAAACAACATAACAAACAAAACAAAACAAAACAAAATGCTATTACAAACATCCTAACTGCCATTCATTAAGATAATAAACATGACCATATTCAGCATTTATCAATTCAACTCCAAATAAATAATAAATAGCAGTTAAAATATTACCAATAGCAGCACATTAAACCACAAAAAAAATAGAAAAGAAAACTACGAAAGCAATAAACTTGGGTTGCCTCCTAAGAGCGCTAAGTTTATAGTCTTCAGCCAGACTTTACCAGTTTTATCCTGGATCACAATAACCCATAGAAGAGTCTTGAAGCTGAATCGACATTGTTTCTTCCCTATTATTGCCACCTTCCTTTTCCATCGATGATTTTACAATATCGAACACATTGAAAGTCTCTATCTCCTTCTGAATTGTCAGAGTTGATATCCCATGAGCCACATTAATTACCGCTCCTGAAGTAGCCAAGAATAGCCTACCTAGAATGAGAGGGATTTCCTCATCTTCCCCATGTCTAATACTACAAAAAAAAATTCACAGGAAAGAAGAATTTTCCCACTTTGACTAGCACATCTTCTACTACCATATGGATGTCTCAAGAATCGATTAGCGAGCTGAAGAGTCATCATAGTTGGTTTCACCTAACCAATCCTGAGTTTCTTGAAAATTGATAGTGGCATAAGATTAATGCTAGCCCCAAGATCACATAAAGTCTTCTTGAATGTGACATCCCCAGTAGTATAGGGGATGGAGAAACTCCTTGGATCCTTAAGTTTCAGAGGCAACTTCTTATGTATGATTACGCTGCACTTTTCATTCAATGTGACTTTTTCATTATTTCCCATCTTCTTCTTTTTCAGCAACATTTCATTTATGAATTTTGCATACATAGGCATTTGTTCCAAAGCTTCAGCAAAAGGTATGCTTATTTGCAATTTACTCAATACCTCTAAGAATCTGCTAATCTACTTCTCATTGTGCTTTTTGGACCTCTGAGCCTGAGGATATGGTAATGGTGGAACAAAACTTTCAGCCCTTCTATCTTTTACCACCTTTCCATATACCTTTTTTCTCTGAAACATCAGCTTTCTCAGTTAGAGGTTCAGCAACCTCATCTTTTCCCTCTTCAATAATCACATCTTTAGGTGGATCATGTGATGTAATACTATCTGGAAGCTCTTTGCCACTCCTTAAGATAATAGCATTACACTACTCTTTCCCCTCCCTTCTTGGGTTATTTTTAGTGTTATTGGGGAGATTACCTTGTGGCCTATTTCTCAAAGCAAGTGCCATCTGTCCCATTTGTGTCTCTAAATTTTTGAATACCAAATTCTAAGTCTGGAACATTGACTCACTCCTTTCCATGAACTTCATGAACATATCCTTCATTGAAGGTTTCTTTTCCACTTGAGGAGGTGGAACTCTATTTTGAGGAGAATAATTACTCTGATTATTAAGCCTGGAGGGTAAGATAGCTTACCAGAGGATGTAGCTAAAGGGTTCAAGCAGTGATTATTGCTCCATAAGAAATTAGGATGATTCCTCGAACTCAGATGATATGTGTTGGAGTACTGGTTGTTCTGGTCCTTCTGCAAATTACCCATGTAGTTTAACTGTTCCACTAAAGGAAATTCCTCATAACACCCATTGACATGAGCCCCTCCACAGTAATCACAATTTACTTCTGGCATTGCTATTGCATTTACCTTCGCCTGTTCATTTTGTCTAGAGCAAAGCATGTCAACTTTCTTTGTTAATGCTTTGTTCTGTGCTAACAAAGCATTTAGTATGTCTAATTCCATGACTCCCCTTCTTGCAACACTCTTAGCTTGACTAGATGCACTTTCACTTGCTCCCATTGTCTCAATTATTTCTTCTACTTGCACGATTGATTTTACCATCAAAGCACCACCAGCTGCAGTGTCCAATTTGTCTCGAGTCTCATATGTGAGACCACTGTGAAATATTGTGAGCTGCTGCCACTCTGAGAGGCCATGATTAGGACATTTCATCAGTAAGTTTTTGAATCGTTCCCAGGCTTCATATAAGCTTTTGCCTTCATGCTGATAAAACGCTGTGATTTCGTTCCTCAGTTTGACTGACCTCGAAGGAAGGAAGAACTTGTCCAAGAATTTTCTTTGCAGCTGATCCTATGTAGTGATGCTCCCTTTTGGTTGAGAAGTCAACCAACTCTTAGTAGCGTCCCTCAATGAAAAAGTGAATAACCTGAGACGAAGAGCATCATCACTCACCCCATTGATCTTAACTATGTCATGGATATCTAAAAAATTTGTGATGTGGTTGTTTGGATCTTCCATTGGGTTCCCCCCAAACTAGTTCTGCTGGCCAAATTCATCAAGACTGCCTTTATTTCAAAGTTGTTTGGGCCAAGCAGAGGTTTCACTATGCTGGACGCGTGTCCATCCTCAGTGGGTGATGTATAATCCCACATAGCTCTATTGTCATCCTCTTGAGGCTCATTGCCAGCTCCATTACCAGCATTAACTTCAAAACCCTAGTGGTTCTGGTTATCCTCAGCTATTTCTTCCTGTGCAGCTTGGCTCACTTAAGTTCTCCTAGCTCTCGCTTCCCTTCTAGTTTGCCTTGCTAGTCTTTCAATCTCAAGCTCAAAGAGAAGATTAGAAGTATAAGTAGTGCCTCGCATACACCATAGAAAACTCCAGTCAGAATTAACAAAAAAAAAAAAGAAATCTCAAAATCAATGCTAAAAGCAAAAATGACTAACTACACAAAAACAAATAAAATAAAAAAACTAAAACAAAATAAAACAAAGCAGAAAAATGCCTCAGCTAGCACCTTTAAATTTCTTAGAATATTATCTAAAAATCGTTAGTCCCGACAACGGTACCAAAAACTTATTGAGGCATTCTGGCAAGTGCACCAGTGACACAAGTAAGAAAGTAATGAAATATGAGTTATCATCTCCACGGGGACTAACTTGCTAAGTACTCCAGAAGTTTAAACGTATTAGTTAGGGAAACCAATTTTTGATTTAAGAAAGCTATAATTGAAAGTAAAATCAAATTGCAATAGAATTGAAGGAAAATAAATCAAATAAAAGGCCTAGAGTTACTAATCATCCTCTTTCGTTTTAGGAATTGCTAATTCTCCCTAACACTTATAATTCAGTTCAATTAAACACAATAATCTTAGGTTTTCTAATGGCTTAAAGTGATTCTCCCGTGAAAGTAATGGTTGGAACCCAAGAGGGGGTGAATTGGGTTTTATAAATTTTTCACAAAACTTTATTGGAAGTTAAAATGATTTTCTGTAAAACTACAATGCTTAGGATAATAAATACAACACAGAAAATCAATGTGCTATCAAAATGAATAATTATGAAGAGCAAGGAAATAAAGAACAGATAACAATAAGCACAAATAAAGGAGTAAGGGATAGAGAGAGCAAACTCAGATATTTATACTGGTTCGGCTAATCTCAAGCCTACATCCAGTCCTCAAGAAGTCACTTGAGTATTTTCACTATACTTGCAAGTTTGATCCGGGTACTTGCAAACCACTACAAAGAATTTCGTTAGCCAAGGCTCCTCCACAACCCAACGGAGAATTTATGAATCCGGGCTCCTCCTCAACCCTCCGGAGAATTTATGCTAAACTGGCTTCTCTACAACCCAAAGGAAAGCTCTCTCAATAAATACTCTATCAAGGAATACTCTCCTTGATAATACAACTCAAGATAATATTTGTGTTGATCAAAATCAACAATTACAGAGAAACTCTCTAAAAACAGAGTATATGTTACATTGATAAGCTCACAAGGATATAATCTGCATAAGAGAGAATTTACAGATGATGTTCAGCAATAGGAGTGTTCTCTCTTCTATTTTGATAGCCCCCAAGGTTGATATATATAGCCCAAGGATGAATAAGACCGTTAGAGACAAATCCAAAGTGGTTCCATAATGATGTCAGCAAAAACTAGCCGTTACAGCACATTTTCTGATGTCGGTGGTCGACCAGTGTGGCACGTTGGTCGACCAGTGTGGCACGTTGGTCGACCAGTGCTCAAATATTTTTGCTTCTGGAGCTCGTTGGTCGACCAGTCAGCATAGGGTGGTCGACCAATGCTCAAAGACTTTGGTTCTGGAGCTCGTTGGTTGACCAGTTAGGATAGGGTGGTCAACCAGTCACTTGTTATCTTCAAATACTTTGTTTTTAGAGCATGGTGGTTGCTTTCTTGATGCATCCAAGCTCCCAAGACTTCAAATCTTCTAATTCTTCATTTCTTGGAGCTTTATCCTTGCATGTTGTTTTCCTTGAGTGAAGCATGATATTTCTTTTCCTTGTTCTTCAATCCAATGCTCACTCTTCTTGTTTTGACCAACCTATAAAATATATCTCACTTGCAAATCCAATGCTTAGTTCAATTCATGATAATAGCATATTAAGTAACATAAACATGCTTAAGTACTTGTAGCATATATATGATAATTAACCTTTATATATATCAATGCTACATTTCAAATACATTTGTCATCATCAAAACTTATGGCATAAAGCCTTAGGGTCAACAATCTCCCCTTTTTTGATGATGACAAATCACCACAGAAAAATATGTATCACAAGATAAAGAATGCAATGTTATAAGCATATACACATATTTTTCTATTGTTTCTTCTCCCCCTATTTGACATCAACAAAAAGGTATAAGGAACACAATATATAGAAGTTAAAGCACATACCTTCTTTAAGCCAGGATGTCAAAAGATGTCAATATAGTATGGGGTGAGGATACATCAAAACTGGGGTGAGGATACATCAAAACTTATCATTGAATTCATTGACATGTAAAAATAATTTTCAGAAAAATTTCGCATGTCAAATGAAATGAGCCAAAAGATAAAACTTGAAAGAGTTTTAGGCTCCCCCTTAAACCTTGCATAATTTGAAAAAGAATAATGAATAATGAATATCCAATTTTTCAAGATATATTCTTTTTCAAGGTCATCTATATATTTTCAAGAGATATAAAGCTCCCCCTGAATTTCATAACTCTTTTCCTTTGAAAAAGATTGTCCAAATCATTATAAAGGAAATTCAGTTTTTGATTGCAGAATTTTGAAGTAAGATTTTTGAAGAAATTTCTGCAATATTTTCATTGAAAATGATTTCTGCTTGTTTATGAAAAGGCATTTTTAGTAAATAGCAGAAAAATTGAACTCTTTGAATAAAAAAAAATAAACATCATTTGCTGTCATATGATAGAAATATTTGCAACACACAGTAGAAGTATGATATATGGATTAGCAAAGCATGATATAAACAAGAATATTAATCATAATCCATAAATCAAATAATAATATTTTTCAAGATTTTTGAAAACAATTTCTGCTTATATGCATAAAAACATTTCAACATATAGCAGAAGTAATTTAAAATGAGGATATTCAAATCCATTTCTTTTCAAAGTAGATGTTGCTTCAACGTAATTTATATATGGCAAAGTAATTTCAGCATAGTGGAAGCAATTCAAGAGTTTCACGATATTTTTCTAAAACATTTTGCTTCGAAGGAATTTAGACACGTTTCATCTAAAGAAGTAATATATATGGATTAGTGTAATAAGATATATTCAAGCATATAGTTCATAATCCATACATCAAACATCAATATTTTTCATCCCCTTTGTTATCAACAACAAAAGAGATCTTTAAAACCTTTTCTTTTTCAAAAAGAATGTTGCTTCGTATGATAAAACATATTAACATAGCGGAAACATTTTAAAAGTCCTTTTTAAAATAAATTTGCTTCATAAAGGATAAGATAGATTTCAGCACATCAATCAAGTCATTCTTTTCCCTTTTAAAGAACAATGTCGTATCTACCTTACCTCTTGAAAAATTGTTTTCTAAGAGAAAAGAGCTTAATCGATCATACCAAGCTCTAGGAGCTTGCTTAAGACCGTAGAGAGCCTTTTTTAATTTAAACACATAATCAGGTTTTTCAAAGTCTTTAAAACCAGGGGGTTGCTCAACATGGACTTCTTCTAAAATATTGCCATTGAGGAAAGCACTTTTCACATCCATTTGAAATAATTTGAAATTATGTATGCATGCAAAAGCTAAGAGTATTCTAATAGCTTCAAGTCTAGCCACAGGTGCAAAGGTTTCATCATAGTCAATGCCTTCTTCTTGGTTATAACCTTTTGCAACTAGTCTAGCTTTATTCCTAATCACATTTCCATTTTCATCTAGTTTATTTCTAAATACCCATTTTGTGCCAATTATTGAGTGATTATTTGGTCTAGGTACTAAATCCCAGACTTGGCTTCTTTCAAATTGATTCAGTTCTTCTTGCATAGCCAAGATCCAATATTCATCAATAATAGCATCATCGATATTTTTCGGTTCACTATGAGAAAGAAATGCAGAATGATTACAGACATTTCTAAGAGAGTTTCGAGTTGTTACCTTTTGTGATGCATCCCCTATGATGAGTTCTTTGGGATGACTTTTGGCATACTTCCAGTCTCTTGGAAGATCGTTATTGTTCCTGACAGAATTCTCCTCAAGAGGTATTAGCTCTTCTTGAGAGATTTCTTCTTCTTGATTCATGGTGATATCTTCCTTTTAAAATCAAATTCTCTTCTTGCAAAGTTTTGTTTTGATTTTCGAAACCAAAATTCTCTTCCTTGGAAATAGAAAATTCATTTTTCAATTTTTCTAGTTCATTTTCAAGAGAAGAGTTTTTCTGTTTTGAAGCATTTAATTTCTTTGCAAGTTTTAGAGATTCTTCATGTAAATCATCAAAGGTATCTTGTAATTCATCAAAAGAGTAGTCAAATAAATTTACCTCATCTTCATCTCTGGCCACAAGACAGATGTAGTTTTCTTCATTTGTGTCCTCCTTATCAGAATTGATATTTTCCCAAATCGAGGATAGGTAGGCTTTCTTTGATGATTCAGCTTTTGGTTGAGATTTCTCTTCTCCTTTTTCTTTTTCTTCTATCTCCTTGGTGATTTGAGATTTTCCTGTAAGTTCAACACCAAGAGCTTGCAATTGATTAAGCACAAGTTGTATCTCATTAATGGTTTTGCAATTGTTCATTTGAGCAATTTCAAGTTCATTAATGAAACTTCTATACCTTAAGTCCTCAGCAATAAGATCTTCCTCATGTGCAACTTCAAGAGTTTCCCACATTTCTTTTGCAGTTGCACAGTTGGAGATTTTGAAAAATTCATCTTGACTCAATGCACAAGAAATAATCAAGTTTGCCTTAGCATTGAGTTGCATTAAACTTCTTTCAGTATCATTCCATTCACTCTTGGGTTTTGGAATGCATTTTCCTTGTTCTTCCTTGACAGGTATATCAAAACCATTTTCTATAACTTCCCAGAGTTTATGGTCTACTGAAATTAAAAACATTTTCATTTCATACTTCCAATATTGAAAATGATTAGCATAAAAAACTGGAGGTTTTGTGAAAGAACAATTTTCAGAAATAAACCAATCACTATATCCAACCATGCTAACTCTTAGACGGTTAAGTCTTTAAACAAGAGCCCAACCTCTAATACCAATTGAAAGTAATGGTTGGAACCCAAGAGGGGGGTGAATTGGGTTTTATAAATTTTTCACAAAACTTTATTGGAAGTTAAAATGATTTTCTGTAAAAGTACAATGCTTAGGATAATAAATACAACACAGAAAATCAATGTGCTATCAAGATGAATAATTATGAAGAGCAAGGAAATAAAGAACAGATAACAATAAGCACAAATAAAGGAGTAAGGGATAGAGAGAGCAAACTCAGATATTTATACTGGTTCGGCTAATCTCAAGCCTACATCCAATCCTCAAGAAGTCACTTGAGTATTTTCACTATACTTGCAAGTTTGATCCGGGTACTTGCAAACCACTACAAAGAATTTCGTTAGCCAAGGCTCATCCACAACCCAACGGAGAATTTATGAATCTGGGCTCCTCCTCAACCCTCCGGAGAATTTATGCTAAACTGGCTTCTCTACAACCCAAAGGAAAGCTCTCTCAATAAATACTCTATCAAGGAATACTCTCCTTGATAATACAACTCAAGATAATATTTGTGTTGATCAAAATCAACAATAAGAGAAACTCTCTAAAAACAGAGTATATGTTACATTGATAAGCTCACAAGGATATAATCTGCATAAGAGAGAATTTACAGATGATGTTCAGCAATAGGAGTGTTCTCTCTTCTGTTTTGATAGCCCCCAAGGTTGATATATATAGCCCAAGGACGAATAAGACCGTTGGAGACAAATCCAAAGTGGTTCCATAATGATGTCAGCAAAAACTAGCCGTTACAGCACATTTTCTGATGTCGGTGGTCGACCAGTGTGGCACGTTGGTCGACCAGTGTGGCACGTTGGTCGACCAGTGTGGCACGTTGGTCGACCAGTGTGGTACGTTGGTCGACCAGTGTAGTACGTTGGTCGACCAGTGTGGCACGTTGGTCGACCAGTGTGGCACGTTGGTCGACTAGTGCTCAAGTATTTTTGCTTCTGGAGCTCGTTGGTCGACCAGTCAGCATAGGGTGGTCGACCAATGCTCAAGGACTTTGCTTCTGGAGCTCGTTGGTCGACCAGTCAGCATAGGGTGGTCGACCAATGCTCAAAGACTTTGCTTCTGGAGCTCGTTGGTCGACCAGTTAGGATAGGGTGGTCGACCAGTGACTTGTTATCTTCAAATACTTTGTTTTTAGAGCATGGTGGTTGCTTTCTTGATGCATCCAAGCTCCCAAGACTTCAAATCTTCTAATTCTTCATTTCTTGGAGCTTTATCCTTGCATGTTGTTTTTCTTGAGTGAAGCATGATATTTCTTTTCCTTGGTCTTCAATCTAATGCTCACTCTTCTTGTTTTGACCAACCTATAAAATATATCTCACTTGGAAATCCAATGGTTAGTTCAATTCATGATAATAGCATATTAAGTAACATAAACATGCTTAAGTACTTGTAGCATATATATGATAATTAACCTTTATATATATCAATGCTACATTTCAAATACATTTGTCATCATCAAAACTTATGGCATAAAGCCTTAGGGTCAACATCTCGAACCTAAATTAAGCTACTCAACTTTAACATAATCCCTTATGTGAGTTTAAGCCTAGTAAACGCCAACCTAATTTGATTCAACAGGGTTAATTAATATTCCTACTAATTAACAAGTAGAACCCTTAAGTTCAATCACTAATTAATATTCCTACTAATTAACAAGTAGAACCCTTAAGTTCAATCACCCGCCCTAATCATTCAGTGTTCTACCAACATCTTTCTCTCCTAAGTTTGATGAAAGCAACATACAAATCATAAAATGGCCAATTTTATAACAAGTATAGTAAATATGAATGATAGGTATGTATTAGATTGAAAAGAATCACAAGTTTCAAGAGAAAAACAAATCCTAATATGAATTTGGGTTCATAGTAATCCTAGAATAGAAAATCAGCCACTCATGGCTCTAAAACTACAAAAAACAGTAAAAGAATGAGCAAACTCCATGAATCTAAGGTTTGGTTGACGGAATTTAGGCTTGATCGGCTTTGGGAATGGATTCCTCCTTCTTCTCTAGCAGAAATTAGTGCCTCCCCTCTGTCTCCAACTCAAAATACCCTAGAAAATATGTTCTGACGCATTTAAATCAGTGCAGGTTCGTGAATCACTGCTATAGCAGTGAATTCCCACAACTATAACGGTGGAAGACAAAGAAGAAAGCTTAAAAATGTGTTTTTTCAGGTTCCACTGCTATAGTGGTGAAGATCCACTACTATAGCGGTGGATAGCAGAGAAGAAGGCTCCAAAATACTTTTTTTCAGCAGTCCACCGCTATAGCTGTGGGAGACAGCAATCACTTCAGTATTTTCAAAATTTCAGCTCTAGTATTCCATCTTCTAATAAGAAACTTTTTACCAACTCAACCTACACCAAAAATAACAAATAACACCATTAAATTGCAGAAAAGAATCATGAAATCACTCCATTTATTAAAAGATAAAAAAACTAAAACTAATCTAAACTACTCAAAACGAGTTAAGAATCATAAGCAAACAAGAAAGAGATCAAAAGAGATGGGATTTAGTACCCAAATGGTACTAAATTGAAAACTCAACAAAAATGTTGTGCAACAAAATATGTGATTGTGATATCCTTATGTAATTATGGGTGGTTAATGTTATATGCATGTTGAAGAAGTTAGTATGTGTGTTTAAGCCCTTTTAAGGGACCAAAATAAATGTAGAACTCAATGTCTATGTCTTAAGAAAAGAAACTTGGCATACTAATGAAATTATATATTGATGAGCTACCCATGATGTTATGATATCTATGTGTTGTGTGTTATATATGTGTGGATCCTTTTTTTTAGGAAGTTCCAATTTTACGCTTGGCCTAAGCTTTTACCTCCTTTGGTTTTGAAGGCAAAATTTTGGTTTTGAAGGCAAAATAGTCAATTTTGCTTATATATTTGTTTATACACTCAGTGTGTGTTTGGGATAGTTTTGGCAGTGAAGCTACTCACGTTGGAACTGCTCAAACGTGGTTTAAAGAAACTGGTTGATGTTTGGGAGAGCCTTGAAGCAATCCACATTCAAGGCACCCATGTTTGATTCACTCTCACTGTGGTTTACTCTAAAGCTAGTGAGTGTCGCTTATGGCCGAATAAAACATGGTTGGCTTTTGGTCTTTCTATTTTTCCTAGCACTACCCCACAACTAAGGAGAGAATAGAGCAACCAAAAGAAAAAACAAAAATAGAGCATAGTTAATCTGGTTTATAGTGTTGGAAGCTCACTACTGAGGATTCATCTGTGCTGCCCTATCAGCTCACTGGTGAGGATTCATCTGGTTTATAGTGTTAGAAGGTCCAAGCTAGTTCGTGAAGCTGGTTGTAGAACACCTCTGTTCTCCTCTGTTCTTTTGTGAAAGGTCTAGTTTAGTGTCATATTGGAGAAGACGACTTGGTTTTCCTTTTTTTTTTTCTCCTTCTCTTTATGCAATTGGATAGGCTTCGACCACTCTGATGATGAACTATAGGGGGAATTGGATGATGATGATGAGGCAATACAAGATGAACTTAACCAACCATCACCAACTACCAACCTTCCTTCTCCGTCATCGAGTTCTGGTAAGATCATCGGGGTATCTTCTTCTCCATCTATTTCTTTCCAGAAGAAGTTGGGACTACCTCAAATGGATTATACAACTATGCTTAACACATCCAAATGGATCTTTTTAATTACCATATTCGATCGTTGTGTCTACTACTTTGCCAAAGAAGTGGTGGGTCATGTGGGGGAGAGAGAAATGGAGACACTTGGCAAAGGGGGTAGGAGAGGGATATGAATGTAATTTTTTTTATATGACAAGTTTAAAATAAGAGGAAATTCCTTTCAAAAGAAAAAAGGAAGAGGAAATTATATAATTTATTTGAATGATATTTAATTATAATTTTAACATTAAATTATAAATCAATTAAAATTAACGTCCAAAAAATAGTTGATTTTGACCAAAAAAAAATGAAAGTTAAAGATTATAAAGGAAAAATTGGAAAATATAATAGAAGTGTAGACACTACATGAAAAATCATGTGATTTATATATTGATATTGCAATTTTATATATAAAAATAATATAATAAATAATAAACAAATAATTGTGATAATGATACCTTGTAGTGCAAGAAAAAAACAAAAAACTTATGTGATGGGGACCAAAATGAAAGAAATAAAAAGTTTATAGGGGTTGATTTGATTTTTCAGAAAATATATTCTGGATCTACGGACCTATATTGTAATACCCCAATAATTTTTATGAATACTTAAAATCTATTTTGAAGTTTGTTAAAAAATTTTATTACGTAGAAAATGTTATTTTTGAATTAGTGAGGGAAATTTGGGAATAGAAATTTCAAAATTTTAATTTTGAAAATTTTTACAAATTCTCAAGGACTAAAGTGAAAAGAAAAGAAAATATGGAGTACTTTTGAGAAATGACCAAATAGGAATCTGAGAGGAAGAATAAAGCTTATGAGAATGAATTATGAGTCCGATATCAAAAAGATGATGGATTTGAGGTTAAAGTGGTATTTGAGACATCGAGAGGGATTAAAGTGAACAAATACGGGATTTTGGAATTTTAATAAAAAATGGGATGTGATGAGGTGTATTTTGTGGGAGTCTATTGGGTGCTCTAAGTATAATCAAGCTTTTTCAATTCCCATGCAAGTCCTAGGTAAGATGGTTGCCAAAGGGACTAAATTGAAAAGAAAATGAGTGGGGCCCACACATACACACTTAAACATTCATCATTCTCTCTTATTCATTTTTCTATCTTCCTCCCGTAGCTCTCGGCCAAGGACTCCCAAATTCTCTTCTTCACCTCCATCCATGCCAAATGCTTAAGGAAGGAAGCCTTGGAAGCTAGGAAGATTGGTAGGTAGATGTTCTTCTTTTTTTTTCCTTCCTCCTCTTACAAAAATAAATCCTAGGTTATCATTTTGGGAAATCTTTGTATATTGTTTCTATGGATGAATTTAAGTAAAGATATTATTTTAAAATATTTCTACATGTTGGATAATAATTGTGGAACAAGAAATTCGAAGAAAATTAGGAGAAATTCAAGAATTAGGAAATTTGAAGAAAGTTAGGGTTCTTAATCAAAATTTGAGATTAGAGCTTGGATTGTTGCTAAAAATTGGGGATTTTGGTGTTAAAACACTCCTTACACATTAAGGATGAAAACCCATGGAAGAAATAAAAAAAATGTTATTTTAGATGTGATATTAGGATTTTTGGATGAACAACACGAAGAACGCACTGTTCATTCTGGAAATTTTCCAGAAAATACTGTTCACCGAGAAAATTTTTCCAGATTTTCTCGTTACTGTAGCATTGACTCGGTCAATGTTACTGTAGCATTGACTTAGTCAACGATACTGTAGCTGCGTTGACCGTTGACTGTTACTGTAGCATCAGTTTTAAATGTTCATAACTCTTTCATCCGGACTCCATTTTGAGTGAAATTTATATCGTTGAAAACTCTTTGAGTCTAGTTTCCAATGGTATAAGTTTCATCTGGATATTCATTACCAATTAGGAGTTATGATTTGAGAAGTGAGTGAAGGTCGGGAATAATGGTAGGAAATTTCTCTATTTTGTAGCCCTGATGGTTTTTATCTGGTTACAATAGGAATAGTCAAGGCGCAAGGTGGGAGTGCTGAGAGCATGAAATCTAGGTGAGTGGGTTAATACTTTCTATGATTAAATATCTTTGTTATTGACTTTTTGCATCATAGTGAAAATATGTTGTATATCCAAGTTTGAAGAGGATGATGTGGGA
The DNA here is from genome assembly GCA_037074585.1 of Biancaea sappan. NCBI lineage: Eukaryota > Viridiplantae > Streptophyta > Magnoliopsida > Fabales > Fabaceae > Biancaea > Biancaea sappan. The sequence goes on along the minus strand of CM073501.1, from coordinate 44,681,305 downwards.
CGATGAGACATAAACAATTGTGGAACGTGCCTGGTGATGTATATAATTATATTTTCTTATTTTCTCATGAATGGAGCTTATATGATGGATTGTGAATGGCATGTGAACTGAGTTGAAATGTATCATACTCTGATTATTGAGTTCATTCATATGCGGATAGTTGAAGTATGTTATTGTTGAATAATTGTTCTATATTATGGGTTATGTTATATACATGCTATGTTGCTGGAACCATATTGATTATGTTGTGACTTGAATTGTAAATGACTGAGTTGTGTATGTGGCTCATGATTATGATTGAGAATGCTCTTAAATGTGATTGTGATTGTGTTTGACTAGAAAGGAAAGGCATGGTGGTGCACTCCATGGAGAAATCTATGTGAAGCTATAAGGGTGGAGAATATAAATGGAGCGATAAGGGTGGATGCGGCGGGGGCCGCGGGCAACGATCCAGAGGTACCTTGGACGACCCGGTTGGTACGGGAAATGTGTGAAATTGATTTCACTGTTTGTTATTGTGAATTATTTGAATTATGTTGAAATGTATTTGATTTACTTGGATATTGTTGTGAAGTATTATAAATTATATTATATTATATTATGATCGATTACGTATGATTGCTGCATGTTATCATTATGATGCATGGTATTTTTTTTGTCATAGTGTTGTGTTGTCTGCTCATTGGGCACGTGGTTTGCTCATACCCCTCTTATTAACATTTTTTTTACAGAGTTGATAGCTGAAGGTAAATATCTGTACAAGGAATTATGGATCCTTAGGCCATGATTACCTTTTTATTTGTTCAAGATAAAGGTATAATATTTAGGTCTTATTCTAAGTTGTATAAATCTAGAAATCTCTGTAATCGGGTAGGTTCATTTAGTGATGTAATGTGAATAACTGTAGTGTGTATAGAGAACTCGGTTTAACCGTATTTTTCTTATCTTTTGTGAAAAGATGAATAATTCTCTTATTTTAGTTCTTAAATTATGTAATTTAGATTAATTGTATTTAAAAGAATGGTATGATGCTTAAGAGAAAGATAAGCTTACGGAGGTGAAATGAAATTCACTTTTCGTGCTGGTCACGTGCTCAGATTTTGGGACGTGACATATATGAAGATAAATATGATCTTAAATCATGTAAAAGATAAAAGAAAAATTTTGACTAAAGACCTAAGTAAATAAACAGAAAGATTTTTGGTAAATGTTGGAATTAAAGCAAAATTTAGTTTAAACTAAAACTAATATTATCTATATTGTGTAAATATTCATATATATATAAATCTATATTACATATTATATTATGTATTTATATATTGTTTATATCTTATACCTTATATATATAATACAAATATTGAATAATTCACTAAGTTAGTTTTAAATAACTGACAATAAACAATAATGGTATATCAAAAAATGAAATATAAGATCTATGCCCTTTCTGGTAATTACACATTTCAAACTATGTTTGCACGCCTACATCCAAACATTATATTTTGCATCAAACCATGTTTGTCTGCTCCAAATCACGTTTGCCAAAATGTCTCCCAAACATGAATCATGTTCTTTCAAATCTAGATTTTTTTTACCACATTCAATTTAACCTAGTTTGTCTCACCCACGTTTGTCCACCGAGTTACCAAACATATCCTAAGCCTTGTCAATCCCACCACTCTCATGCACTTTAACACTTTAACATGAAATTATTACATAAATCTCTAGGAAGAATAATCCTAGAAAATGTGTTAAGTAAATAACATACCCCTCACGCATAATTATAAAATAATTATATATGGAAATTCCTCTCACCTCAATGACTCATATAGAGTCGTACCCCTTTAATGATTAGGACAAACCCATAGTTTTCCATGTATAGGTTCATAAAATACTTATTTAGCATTCCTCCATAGCTCAGAAGTGCAATGAAATATCATTTTAGTAACTCTGCTCAGTCAAAAAGATATTACCATACTCTGCTTTAGAATTTCCATAATCAAGTATGAAATATAACAAGTCCAACATTTTCTCATTCCTCAAGTTCTTTCAGTAAAAGGAATCACTTCAACAAAGAAGATCTAAATATAAACTTTAAATTTTATTTCTAGTACATAGATAATTTTAATATGTGAAGCTTAGACCAAATATAGCTTTAGGTACAAACAAAAGAAAGAATAAATTAAAGACGAGGAGGCTTTTGAAATGTAAAAGGTGCTCCGGGTCTAGAAGAGGAAGGTGCTTCAGACCTTAAGGAGGAAGCTAATCGTTGTAGCCTAGAAAGGGTTTCTGGAGGAAGCGCTTGAGAAATTTGGCGAAGAGCATAAGTCACTCCGTTTATACAGTCAATACACCTTGCTTGTTGGTCACGAAAATTTTGAGTTGCAAACATTGAATGTCTATCAACTCGATTAGCTAGTTCCCCGAAACAACGGTTTATCAGTTTCTCTTGGTTTTCAAAGAGACGATTTATTAGTCGCTTCTGGTCCTCTGTCTTGTATTCCAGGCTCTCTATCTTACGCTCCAGGTTTTCTATCTTACGCTCTAGGCATGCAAGCTTATTTTCTGAGGATGCTGCAGTACTGTCCTCCTCCAACTCTATTACATCCCTCTTTCTCTTCTTAATTTCTGGTGACCTGTCTACAGGTCTCTTCCCTTTATTGTCTCCGAGACTTGGATTTAAATCAAGCTCTACGTTGCCAGTCTCAAAATTCAAGTTGAAAGACTTATTATCGGCCATTGCTCTAGGGATTTCAGAAAGAAGTTGAAACGAGAAAGGAATGAAGATTGAGGAATAGGTATGTAATGAAAGAAGTTCGCTTGGTGTGATGAGTGGGGTAACGGGCGTACAAGATTTATAGACAACCCGAAGCCCCTGGAGCTAAAGCCACCACAACCTATACACCGCTCGCTAGGAGGTTACAGATCACATACGTTGCAATGCCAGCAATTAATGTCGGACATACAGATAAATAGTAAATATAATTTAATGCAATTAACATAAGTCAAAGATTTTCTGAAAAATTTTCGGCTAATCTTGTCCTTTCTCAAAATTTTGACTAACTACGCTCTTCAGTCTGAGATTTTCTCCCTCTAAACTTGTTTTATCTTATAATCCCATATCACGATGTCCCTCTATGATCGGGTAGTCTCATATTAGCCTTATCTTAGATTCTAATTGGTGTCTTTACTCTGGACTTACACATAATATATATAAATATATAAATATATATTTTAAAACAAAATTAACTACTTACGGCACATGTATCAAGTATTATCATGATGCAAGGGAATCATTGTCTTTCATTTGCCCACGAGACCATTATATATAAGTATGTGTAACCATGAAGATGTATCATCCTCTACACATTTCATTCTATTCAAGTCATTTTGATTTCTCATTCTCTATGAGTATATGTAGGATCATCACATATTCTCCTTGATTGTAGCCTTCACTCATTATGCATGTATAACATACATACATGTAATTACAACATGATTCAATCAATTATGTATATTATTCTCAACTGAAGGCTCTTAAGAACAACACAATAAAACAGAGAAATGTATTTCAGTTCATCATAAAAGCATCCAAGGCAATCTTTGAATTTCAGAAAATGCCAACAGGAGAAATGGGAAAACCAAGTAAAATCGGCCGCAAATCCACCGAATATTGACTTTCATGGTTTTGGCATTAATGCAACGCGCTATTGGTATGCACGCCTACCCTAGACTTCTGGCTTCCAGCTTACAGAAATCCATAGGTTGATCGTGTAGGGGTGCGGTGAAGAGATATCTTCTTTGTCTCTAAGTCCTAATTTTTCTCTATAAAAACCTTCTCAGCGTTCTCAGTTACCACACCACAAAGAGTAATAATCTCTGAGCTTACAATCTCCCAGCATTCCTCTCGCCTCATACTCTTACAAAAATTTATAAATTTTCCAAATCATGGCCACAAGAAAGTACATTGATCTCACAGTAGAGGCTAAGGAAGAAGAACTTGACTTAAACTTAAGTTTAGGCAAGGACAAGGGCAAAAGACCTATTGAGGGATCTCAAGAAAATCAAAAGGAGAAGAAGATGAAGAAGAATGTGGAAGCCGAGGAGATTAGTACAGGCCATACCTCAGAGGACAAAATCGTCTGTTTAGAGCAGGAAGTGAAGATTCTCAAGAAGATGATAGAGGATCTGGAGAAGTTAACCAAATGCAATAACGTGGCAATGACTTCAAGAATAGATAGATTCTTCTATTGGTCCACCCAGTGCTTCTGCAATCAACAGCAAAGAAGTGTTGATTGTATGAATGGGATTTACACTACCCTCCGCGACATTGCTCTGTCTCTTACTCCAAGGAATGGTCGAGGGGTGATGATACAATACAACCCTCCTAATCCAAGACCACCTCGCCTTTAGATTACTCATGCATGAGTAAACTTCTTTTTTTTTTTTTGCAATGTAATCCTTCAGTTTTTTTTTAATGCAAGTGGTTTCTTTTATTGGCTAGTACCCTAAAATAATATAGCTACACAAAATCAATCATGAATTCAGCTTATAAAATCCACCATATAAAAATTTGATCCGACAGCAACGGAATCAAAACAAATAACAACTTTTCCTTGACTAAGTTCAAAAGTGTAGCTACATCTATCTAAAACTAAAACTGAGAACATAATTCCTAAGAAAAGATAAGTCTCGGAGGGATAGGAAATGAAAATATCCTACAGGACCTTCAGTAGAGCCGTCTCTCTATAGTTGTGCCCGGGTTCACAACAATAGAGGAGGTCCTACTAAGGTTACCTTGCTTTGTAATCACTAGGAGACCTAACAACCAGGCTCTGATACCAAATTTTGTAACGTCCTTATTTTACTATACTAAAATCTGAAATTTTTTTTTAAAATTCTAATGCTTAATACTCATATCTTCAAAAAGAACATTCTACAATTGTTCTCAGTACAAATCATAATTGGTTATACATAATAATTGAAATTCTAAACATAAGATAATTTTACATTCGTTTGAAATAAATTACAAATCTGTCGTACATAGTAATTTGATATCTAAACTTAAAAAAAATAATCTATAATTCTAATACTTAATAAACTTGAGTGCTTAAAAGTGTTCAATCAATCTTTACACCTTTTCCCTTATAGTCAGCCCCTGAAATGGTCAGTTGGAAAAGCACAAAAAGGTGAGATAAGGGTATCTCAGTAGCTAGCATAATTTTATAAACATTTATAAATATACCATTTCAGTCATAAAAGCACTTATATCATAAAAATCAATCCATGTAATATAAATTCTCAGTTCAGTGTAATAGGTTGATGAAAAATTAGCAAGCTGATATATGAATAAATCATGGAATCAAGAATAGTTAGTGGCACAATCAAAGTCATGGAAAAGATAGTCTGCAGAACTATTTTTCCAAGCTAAACATGAGAAAAAGGCTACTGCAGTCCTTTAACTCAAGCTAGAAAAATTCAAAGCTAAAACATGGAAATATAATTTCCAAGCTGACATGGAAATAGAATTTCCAAGCTGATATGGAAGCAGAACTCCCAAGCTGAACATGGAAGAAAACTTCCAAGCTAATATCATGCTAATTTCATCATGAAAAACATATTTCACTTTAGATAAAACTTCATGGACATAAAATATTCAAGTAGTAAAACAAGCTTTTATGAATTGCTACATTATGCTACGCTACAAGTAGTTAAAATAAGCTTTTATGAAATGATAAACTACTAAATTCTCAATTCAGTGCAATAAGTTGATGAAAAATTAGCAAGCTGATATATAAATAAACCATGGAATCAAGAATAGTTGGTGGCACACTCAACGACATGGAAAAGATAGTCTGCATAACTATTTTTTTCCAAGCTAAACATGAGAGAAAGGCTACTGCAGTCCTTTAACTCAAGCTAGAAAGATTCCAAACTAAAACATGGAAATATAATTTCCAAGCTGACATGGAAATAGAATTTCCAAGCTGACATGGAAGCAGAACTCCCAAGCTGAACATGGAAGTAAACTTCTAAGCTGATATCATGCTAATTTCATCATGAAAAACATATTTCACTTTAAATAAAACTTCATGGACATAAAATATTCAAGTAGTAAAACAAGCTTTTATGAATTGCTAAGCTACCTGTACTTTGTAGTCTGACTTTTTAGCTCAAATAGCTATTCAATCTGTCTTGAAATTCGTTTCACGATTTTTGACCGTTGACCGTGGGGTAGTCTGCACTAGTTTTGGTTCTGATTTTTGCTTCCTATTCACTGCCACTTCTCCCTTAACACTTGTGTGGGTTAGTAATAGAAGAATCTCCTCAAAGTAGCTCAGAAAAATCGAGTTTAACGTTGCTATTTGCTTCTTCCAAAATCTCTATTTTATGGTTGAAAAACAGAGAATATTTTTCTGCTTCTGTCCAAGCTGCTGGATTCTCTTTTTCTCACTCTCTCTCGGTTGTGAATGGTGCAAGGAAAGGGGAGGAAGATGTTGCTATTTATAGCTAAGAATGGGAGGCAAGTGGAAAATTCCTTTTGAATATTCAAATATCTCTCTAAAGCCTAGAAATGTTTAGAAAACACAAGATAACTCAAGATAAACCTAGACTAACCTAGAATTCTCTAGAATTATCTATACTAGAAATGTTTAGAAAACTCAAGATAACTCAAGATAAACCTAGACTAACCTAGAATTCTCTAGAATTATCTATACCATTCTACAATATTTTACACTTATCTAGGAAATTCAAGAATATACAAGATATCTGTAGAACATACAAGATTCCTCTAGAACAATCTAGATTCATCAAGGACATTCAAGAGATTTCTAGAGTAAAAAAAAATATTAAATATTTATTCCATAATAATTTGGGATGTTACAACCACAGCCTAGGTAGTAGGTCGTGATAGTTTTGTAATATGTATATGCATACTTCAAAAACATATGCATACTTCCTTATGACAAACAATTAACATTCTTTTCTTCTAATTTGGTTATGTTGATCCTATTATATACTTAGATAAATCAGACACAAAACTTTCCCCAAGGAAGGATGGACACATATACAAAAAACAAATATCACCTTCATCTATCATACTAGAAAGCACACATATACAACAAGGTGTATATTCAAAACAGTACAATTCACATGGCATGATACATAAAACACATTAGGTGATTGTAACAAATCATTTTTCTAAAATTTTCCTTATCCAACATTTTTTTGTGGCTAAACTACCTATTTTTTTTATCCAAGATCTAGCTCTGAGATGCTATTAGGGCTCCTATTCTAAACACCTTAGTTAGCTAACCTAACCTTTTTCTTATCCACAAGGTGCCAAGATCTTACTTTGATACCAAAACTTGTAACCATCTAGTCAATTCTATTGGTTACTAGCCATTTCCTAAAATTTAAATTCATTCGTTCACATTGTTATCAATTCTTTATTTTTATTTCAAAGTGGTGGTTTTCTCTATTCAAATATCGAGTGATAAATTTTCCTAGTTGAAGTTTCCCTTTTTCCATTAATAACCTTTGAAGAAAACATCATTGTTTCCTAATTTCAATTTTGATCCTACTTATTTAAAATATTGCATCTTTATCAAAAACTCTTTCCTTTCTTAGGTGAGTAAAACATGCATTTTTCTAAGTTACTATTAATTTATCATCCTTTTTAAAATAGACGTACAAGGATTGGCATGTAGTAGAATGTTGAGGAAAATGTTTGATACCGAACGAAGGTAAAGCAATTGGTTGTTTGGAAGTGACTATCCAATTATTTCCTTTTTGTTTGCCTTTTAAAAGCAACTTACAAGAGAGTCAATTGACTTGTTGACTCTTGGAATTTATTTTCTTGTGTAAAGCTTCTGCAACTTGCTTCCCTTGAATTTGCTATTCTTAGTTATTAGTTAAAAACTTGTTAACTAAAGTTTTCTTAGGTCTTTAGGATATAAAAAAAATAAGACTACATAAGAAAATGATGTGGTTGGAAACACTGACTCTTGGCTCATACATTCATGCTGCTAAAGAGTTTAACTATCTAAAACCATCATGGCTGGATTACATAATTTATCAAAAGAGATATAGTTTGAACTACTAGTGCAAGACTTATACTTACAACCAAAAAAAATTGTAGATTTAAGTTAACAATACATTTCCTAAATCATTTATAGCCCACACTTAGTAAAATTTCCCTAATTTTCCCTTGCTTACTTCTGGATTCCCTTCCCTTTTGCAATTTCCCTTGGAATGGTGAGTTATAAAAACATAAAAGGTGAGATGGAAATCTCAGTAGCTAGCACAGTTTATAAAACATTTCAAAAAGTCATTCCAGTTATAAAAGCAATATCAATCCATGCTTTTAAACATATGACAACTTGTGCAATCAATCATAGAAAACATTTTAGTCAACTAAAACTTAGCAAGCCTCAATCTTTCATTCATTTAGTTGGTGGCACAGACAATTCCTGAAAAGGATATGTTGCAGTATCTCTAGTCTAGTCCTCTCATGAAGGAAGGTTCCTGCAGTCTCAATCCAAGCCTCAATTCATGCTAAGATCACAAAAACAATTTTGCACATTTGACTCACAAAAAAAAAATTCATGGATAGTTTATAAAATGATCAGTTGTCACATCCCTAAAACATGGCATGTGACCAACATGATGGTAAGGTTACCCTTACCCTGTAAGCCTAAACCATACAACGCAACAAACAAGGTATTCACAACATCAAACACAAACCATCAATGAATTATATTTAAACGATAAAAAAATTTTCTTGAACGACTTCGGTGAAGGTAAAGAATTTGATTTCCAAGTTCATTCCTTTAATCATAAAATTTCAAATAGAGAATGTTTGTCAAGCGCAACACTAGTTTCCAAAAGTATAAACCATAACTCAGTATCAACTACAAATTTCATACATCATCCTAGGGAACCTGTATAGTCACAAAGCGATAACTAGAAGAACAAAAAGAATCAATGTAACCAAAATGACAAAGAATCAACCCAAGGATCAAAAGTGGGTTGGCGAGTTGGAAGCCTGCTACTCTTCAAGGGGATCACCTGCCTCAACTACTGGCACTAAAAAGACCCAAGAGTAAGGTGAAGTGTAAATCAATTACTTAGTGAATAATTATCAAATCAAGAGATAAGCCATAGAAATCAAACGCATATCTTTGCCAAACAAATACATATAATCAAATGCCTAGCCTCACCAAATAAATAATAATTACCATAGAATCAAATGCATAGCCTTGCCAAATAAATACTAAGTACCATATAATCAAATGCATAGTCTCGCCAAATAAATAATAAACCATTCTAATCAATTAGCTACAACCATCCTTGAGCATAAAAGAATCATATAAGTTGATGTATATACAAGTCATGTAAGTATAAATATATAACCCCATCCTTATATCACCCAAGATATAGTAAAACCCCATCCTTATATTATCCAAGATATAATACAACCCCATCCTTATGACCCCTCTTGGCTTAAGACCAAAGGTGTGTATATATATATCCCATATATATATATACCTAAACCTCATCCTTATCCCTCTTGAATTTCCTCTAGAATATTCGCCAGGAAGTTACCATCATAATCATATAACAACCATGGAATTATACACTATAAATAGAAATATCCATGCCTTCCAACATCAATAAACCAAATCAAATAGATTCACAAACATGCATATAAATAAAAGTCTAAGACATTACTAATCAAAAACAATTAAGCATCTTTTTCATGGTAGAAATTATGTCTTATATTAACATGATTGAGAGGAGAATTTCAGCATAAAAGAGGAAAAAATGTCAACCTTGTTTAGCCAGTACAACTCCGAAATCCTATATCTCTAGATTCACCAAGTGTCACACACAGCATAATTATCCCTAGGTGCCACGTATGGCACAAGGCAAGCTCCACAAGTGCCAACAACTTTGGCACAACATAAATTTCCAATACCTTTACAATCCAATCACTATCTTTAACAATACATTAATTATACTTGCATCCATAATTTCATGGGTATTCATAACTATAGTAGTTTCAAGTTAGAAGACATATCGACCCATCGATTAAATTCATAGCTCTCAGTTCTTTATAGTTGTAATATTCATAACCATATCACAAAACTAAGAAGAGAGAATATTTAGAAGAACAAATTATTTGACTCACACCTCCTTTTGGAATTATAATGCCATTACAATAACTTAAAGAACATATCGTTTGAGTGTTTAAATAACAATTCTTGAGTCTAGAATGAGTAAAATCATCAATTCCTTGAAGGTAAGGTTCAAGAGAAGTTGTGAGGAATTAAGTTTTTCAACTCACCTGGATGGATGCTCAAGGTCACCTTAAAATACACCAAGTAGTTGAAGAGTGTTGGGAAAAGCCCTTTAGGAACAAACAATCACATATAAGCAAAGAAAAGGAAAGATTTCATTAGGGTTTAGGGGTTACCACCTACGGTGGGGGGTAGTAGTAGCAACAAATCTATTATTACTGCCTCTCGTATGCTGCAGCAGGCAGCCACGGCTTTAGTAGCCCCCTACACTAGAAAAAGACCCCTCTTTCTTCAATATTGACTCCCAACCGTCGCCAAGCTTAAATCAAAGTGTAACCCAACCTTCAACCTTCCTAAGGACAACAAAAGAAGCCCACAACTCAGTAGAAACAATGCATAACCAAAATAAACTCCCACAACTTAGTAGAAACAATGCATAACCAAAATAAACCATGTTCTTCCTAAAATTTTCCAAAATGCAAGAAACTTCTTATTTTTCTAATTGAATGGAAATCAACTCAAAAGCATGGATTCTCAACCAAAATTCCCACCAAAATACCACTCAAGATGCAAGTAATAACTCATATTCTAACTTAGAATCACACCCAACCTTCACATACCCCTCAACCTACACTTAGGGTTTTTAGCTACGAAAAAGAAGAAGGAGAAGAAAAAGAAACCCACTTACTTGTATCTCTACCAAAGATTTAAGAAACCATAGGAAAGGCACCTTACAAATAGTAGAAAAAGAAAAGCGTTCTACATGGATCCTTTGGCATGAAGGAAAATGGAAGATTGAGAGAGAAGTAATGGAGGAACAGGGAGAGGATGTGGGTTTCGAATATGCGTCAGGAAAAAGGAAAGTGCTGACATATCAAATGAAGAAAATGAATTTCCAAGTGTGAAACTTTGACCCACATTAAATAATCAACACTTCTCATTTCTTTAATTTAATTGAACCTAAATACATTTACAAATAACATAGTCTCAAATAAAAAAATGAACCATTCGCATAATTAAATATTATATTATCCCCAAATCAAACCATTTAACACTTAGGATATTCAAGTTACCCTAATTTCCACTCACTACTAATGCCAAAAATTACCAAGACTAAAAATTTTCTCAAGTATAAATAAGACATTCATAACTATTATCACCTCAATTAGCCAAACACTTGTATTATTTGTTTAAGATAAATTTTCAAAATTCCATCACTTAAGCATCACCATAATCCCCAAGAGCAATCAAAGGCCCTTAAGACACGGATGTTACATTAGTATAAGAAATCATCAACATAAGAAATCGTCAATGTAAGCAAACATGCTTTTATAAATTGTTAAGCTACCTCAATTGATGTTCTGATTTCTTGACAATAGCTCTAAGTTCTCTTCCTATTGTTCTAGTCCAACCTCAACCCCTAGAATTGCACTCTCCCTTTCATGTAAACACTCTATATTCTTTAGCTTTTCTGATGTATTTATAGGTTGACATTTCTTCCTAATTAAGTAAATTTCAACTAACTTAATTGGATTATAACTAATTTTTCATCTAGTTCCTATAGTTTCTAATAAATTTTCTTATTTGGTTCAATTTGTTGCTCTATTTCCCAGATTTATTTCATCAGTCATTATTCCTTTATAAAAAAAATCAATAATTTAATCTTATTATTTATTCCCAGCTCTCCTGATTTTTGTCCAAATACTTACTCTCGTAATCATTTCTTTGTAGCCTTAATAATTACTAGCTGACTCTCTTATTCAAATATTCCCTAGCTTTTTGCCAACACTGAGCTGGCATTGACCAATCAACCGTCGGGCTTAAGGCAGTTGATTGTTCCCCTCATTTTGGCAATACAAACTTCTTTAAGATAGCTAGTCAGCTGCTACTTTCATGGTGGTCGACCACTTGCTTCCCTTTTGAGTTGTATGGAGACTTCCTTCATTTGTTACTTGGTTTCCTAATTTCTTATGATTTTCCTAGGGCTCAAGTATTATATTGTAGGTTTTAGTATGATGTTACCACTCGCACCACTACAATAATAATAGATAGACCAGCCACCTAAACTTGTATAAAAGCCTTCCTCATGCATATTTTTAGCCCCTAAACTCTCATGGATCAATCATAAACATCTTACCCCATTAGAACTTAGTTCATTCCATCTCCATAACCTTTTAAAGCTTCAAAACAAGATTGGGTTCTTAAAATTTGTGAATCCTTATGATCGAAAACTTCATCCCATGACAACAACATAGTTCCATCCATAAATCTCACACATTTAATCCATGTCCAAGCATCATAAATCATAAATTTAGAGTTCCAACACTTTATTACATTCATTAGAAAAAATTGGATCCATTAATTAGTCTAAACCTAGGGTTTGGCACCTACGAAAATGAGAATGAAGAGGAAGAAGAGGAAATTTCTCCCCTTAAATCCATGTCTCTAAGCAAGTTTTTTTATCTAAGTGGGAAGCTAGATCAAAGGTTGAGAGAATAGAGAGGGAGTGAGGAAGTGGAGAGCACAACACACACAGAGGAAGGAATGACGTGAGGTAATGAGCTGAAGTATGATGGTTATACTTATAGATGAGATATTCATTTTACCATTTTGTCCTTAGTTCCCACACAACACAAGTTAAGGTTCAAGGGTACAAATTGTAATAACTATGGTTTTGAAATGTTTTGGTTAATATAATACCCTCCTTTTGGTATAGGAAAATTTTGCATATTTGGGCTAAAAACTTTTCTTTATTAACTAGGTGATGCCTTAAAATGTTGTTGAGATCAATTAATGCTTTTATTTCATTTATGTGCCTGTGTAGATTTTGGGTTGGATTGAAATATGCAAGTCAATGATTGTGAATTGGTGGGAATCCTTGTGTGAAATCCTTGTTCTAGTGTTAGAGTATGTAAGTAGATGATTTTGTGCTTGAATAATACTTAAGGATTGAGGTGGGTTGTTTCATGATGAAAAGATGTGGAATTTAAAGCTTAAGGACCCTTGTGTAGGGACTTAAGTGAAAAATGTGATTTCTAGTGTGTGATGGGAAAATTATTATTTACATGTGCCTTAATTTTGTGGTTTTGGCTATGGGAAATTAGTGTAATATAAATGTATGGCTATTTAAGTTTAAAGAGGGATTTTCTTTTAATCGGGAATAAAGTGGTGATAATGCTTAAGGTGAGGAGCAAAATGTGAATATGGGAAAAATGTTTAAATAAAAACCCACACGCTTTAGCCTTAGTTCATGTTCTCTTTCTCCCTTTTCTCTATGGGTAGCTATGTTTCTCCCTCTTTCTCTCTTCTAATCCGTCTCACCTCGCATCCTCTTGGAAGCCCAACATGAATCTAGCATCTTCTATGTTTCTCTAGCCTTAGAGAGGTGGAATCTAAGATCATTTCCTAAAATTTTCTCCTTTTTCTTCCATTTTCGCAACTTATGAACCCTAGAGTGGATTTAGGTACATTTGAGCTATTTGGGCTAGTGGATGTCTTAAATATTTTGCTGTTGTTATAATAAAGTGTCAGGGAAGCTAAATTTATGGTTTATGAAGTTTGAACATGGATTAAGGAGTGTTGTTGTGAATAAAAATCATAGTAGTTGTCATAGTTTTTCTTTTGCTATCAAGAAAGGAAAACGTGTAAGGTTTAGGGCTGATTTGGAGGTGAATCTTAGAAGTAACTTGGTTTTGATGTTTGGAGATGTTTCCTAAGGTTAAATCATGAATTTCCAAAACAAGAATAATGGAAAATGGTTGGGAATCATGTTGGGAATCATAAAAAGGGTGGAAATCGTATTTGAGCGTGTTGCTACATTGACCCAGCGCTTAGCATTACGAGTTGGGCATTAAACACTAGATGTACAGAGTGCTGGCATGTTGCAGGGATGCCAACTAGTGGGTGTTGAGCGCTAGCAGAACAGAACATGATTCTGGTGCGGGTAAACAGCGCTCAACGCCAGCTTATAGGTACTTAGCACTAGCAAGGCAGGGAGCTTCCTAAAACATGTTTTCATGCAATTTCTTATGTTTTTTGCAATTCAAATTACTTAGGGCACCTCCCCTAAAGGATCTAAGCAAGGATTGCTCAATAATCATCAAGAAATGAAGTGGATTGCATAGCTTGGAATTGAGGTGAAGGACAAATGCTATTCTTAAGTTTGCTTGCGTGATTTTGTCAATCTTAATGTTATTAGAATTCATTTCATATGTGAAGGATAAATATCATTCCTATATTATTTCTTGAGTAGTTTCATCATTCCTAGTTATAATATCAAAATCCTCTTGATATGTGATGGAGGAAGTCGTTAATGACAAAACTTGTGTATGAAGGACTAACGTTACCATTTAATTTTTGTGCATGCAGTAGCTTTATATAATCTTGTTTCAATTTAGTAAATTGATCTGGGATGATATTATTATATTGAGAATGACTTCTATGCATGATTAAAGAATGACAATGCTTCCTTTCTCCATAAGGTTTTTTTACCATACTTGATGATTGGGATGATTCTTATGTGTTCTCTTGAATTGAAATTTTTTCTCATGACTCGGTTATACTGGAATATTGATATGTGCTAAACTTGTCCTCCCTATGTAAGTATGATTTGGTATGTATTATGAATTGTAAAAGGAAGCTTGTGTAGCTTCCCTAGTAACATATTATGGGTGACCCTGATTGTGGAAGTGATGGCTTCGTACATTAATTTTATGCATGATAGTTGTGATATACTTTGCGTTTGTCGATATGTAATGCATGATGATCTTCCTTCTTGTATTGATATTATTGTTATAGGCCTTTGTGGCTCTCCCAATGAGTATGGATTAATGGTAGTATGAAGAGTCGTGTAGCTCTCTCACACTATGACTAATGATATTATGTGAGAAGCCTTTTGGCTCTCATAATAAGGATGGATTAGTGGTAGTATAAAGTGCCGTGTAGCTCTCTTGCACTATGACTAATGATATTATGTGAGAAGCCTTTATGGCTCTCCCGATAAGGTTAGATTAGTAGTAGTACGAATAGCCATGTAGCTCTCTCGCACTATGACTAACGATGTTAAGAGAAGCCTATGTTGCCCTCTCTATTATGGAAAAAGGCAAATGAAATAAGGAGCTGAAGGGGCCTCCCGAATTATGACCTATGCACATATGGTAAATAATGAGAACCTAGTGAGAAGCCTATGTGGTTCTCTCAACTACAGTAGAGAAAGAACATAGTGAGAAGCATGTGTGGCCTTTTCTACTATAAAGAATGAGAACATAACAGAAGCCTGTATGGCCCTTCTAATTATTAAGAAAGATAACGGAATAGAATCCCTTGTGAGGAATAGTGTGAATACCTTTGTGGTAAAGTGAAGATTGTACGTGTAAATATGGTTCCATTGTGAATTTGTGTTATAACCTTAATTGTGCTAGTCTGTTGTGTGATATACATTTCTTGGAGTAGTGTGCTAGTGTTGGATAGATTAAATCATAGTAATGGTGTCAAAATGGTTACTTAGTATTATGTACGTTATGTGTTATGTGGAATGGTGGTGGAAGATAGGACCCTTCTTAGGTCCCTATTCTCGTATGTAGTACACAGTCTGTATCTCTTAATTGTATTTTTTCTCACTAAGTATCTTTATACGCACCCTCTCTTTGTGTACCATTGCAAGTCTG
The DNA here is from genome assembly GCA_037074585.1 of Biancaea sappan. Lineage (NCBI taxonomy): Eukaryota > Viridiplantae > Streptophyta > Magnoliopsida > Fabales > Fabaceae > Biancaea > Biancaea sappan. Next base: position 44,665,338 of record CM073501.1, on the reverse strand, counting down.
TGTGTTCCTAGCGAGTCTCCATCTGATGAGTAGCAGAGCCTCCAAAACTTCGACTCTTTCGATCTTGGGTTGTAGGTTTGTCATGGGAAATGGTGGGTTAAGCTGATCTGTAGTCAGGTAGAACACCTAAGGATCTCGATTTTGGTAGTGAAAGGGTTTGGAATGTATCGTATATTCTAAATTATTGTGCGTTCATATTAGCTATTTCTTAGAATGAATAAGCTTAATAAGGAAAACATTTCTTAAACAATGTGATCATTTAATTGAAGTTATTACTTCATGATGAATTTAGATATGTTATTATATCTTTTCTATGTGATGGTTATATGTTGTTAGGCTTACGGAGGTGGGCAAAGCCCACCATCGTGCTAGTCATATCCCCAGACTAGGATGTGGCACAAATGGTAATTCCTTAAAACACAAAATTTAGGTACCATCATACACTCTTCCCCTATCCGCAACCTCATGACCAGCACAACTAACACGGATCATAATTTCACCAAAAATTCGCACCCATCACAGGGTTTTTTCTCATTCCTTCACTTTGGTCCCTACACAAGAGCCCTTATGTCACACTTTATCATCACCACCATCACTTAATATTCAATTACCCACTAATGGCTTTATTCACACCCACAACTATCCACACGCAGGAATTAACTCAAATTTCAAGCACACACACAAGACTTCCTAACCTCCCAATTATCCATCCAAAAATTTTCAAACTGACACTAGAATCAGACCGACGTAATTAAGAGTGTAAGCACGTTATCCAAAGCACAGCAAAACTATAGTTATTACATGACCAACATGAAATCTAGGGATATGCCCTCCCAAGATTTGTAAGCCTAACTATTCACAAGCAAAACTCATCTCAAGCCAAATAAATGAACAAGAAGAAACATTATAGATTTCCATTATGGAATACAATATACCATATATTCATAGAAATAAATTAACATTGTGTTCAAACTACTCTCTTTAACCACAACAACAACATACAAAGGGGCCATGGTTTTAATGAGAGAGAACACATATATCACATTGTAATATCTCTACAATACATCTAAAACACCCTAGTAGAGCTGTACCTAGAGATTTCAAGGCCTAAGGCAAACTATTAGAGAAACTTAATATAATATAAATAATTAATCCTTATAATATTCTTCTGGCCTTTTGAACTGCGAAATTATTTATCAAAGTTTTATAATCAAGTACTTCTGACTTTTTGAATTAAATTTTTGAATTTTTCTTTTTTTCTTCAATTTTTCAAAACTAGACACATACTTTCTATTTGACATTTTCTATTGGTACAAATCATAAAAAATAAAATAAACAATAAACAATAAAAAATATAAATAAAATAGATTGTACAACATAAATAGAAAAAGCGATGGAATAATATAACCTGGAGACAAAGAGAATTACATGTTGATATTATGTATTGTACTGCAATAATTTCAGGTCAACTATCTGCCTATCTCCTTTGAGAATTCAGTCAAAAAATTGAAGAAAAAATGAGAGTGGAACTTGTAACAGTAGAACTGTGTTGCTGCAATGGAATTTAAAAAGCCTTGCAATGGATAAATGGAAGCTGAGCTCCTGTTCTGAAGCTACTGCTGGTAATTTATTACCATTGGGCATATGAATAGTTTTTTTTTTGAACTAGGGCATATACACAGTGAAAATGAGGTCTTGCAATGGATGAATGGAAGCTGAGCTCCTGTTGGTATTTCTGAAGTTACCATTGGCAATTTATTAGGCAACTGCCTTAGTTGCCTTACTATAGATTCAGCCCTACACCCTAGATGACTTATTTGACTACAGAGTATTCTAGACCAAGATTCATCAAAATAAACATTGACCCAAGAACAAGATAGGCTGACACTGAAGTTCCGTTACTCCTCGAATAGATACTCCTCTTCCTTCGCAAACTTTGAAATGTTAAACCACAAAAAAGGGTGAGTTTAGAAATTTAGTTAGCAACTAACTATACAATTTAAAAAACAATATATATATATATATATATATATATATATCACTAGCATTCAATAATAACTGGAGAGTATTAAACCACCGCTAGGCGTCACCAAGTCCTATGCATATCTAGTACAACAATGCACTAAGTTGCACAATTAACTGGATTCATACAATCTATGTTGATATATGAATATCATGCTTATGAGACCTAAATTGTTACTTGGTCATATGCTATATAACTTGTAATCTTGTCCACTGTACTCGTGGAGCTCATCTCCATTCTTGGGATGTAATGATTTTTTATCTTCATCCATTGTACCTGTAGACGTTACCCATGTACATATGATAAAGTATATTGCATTTCTCTTCCAACATACCCATAGACATTACCTACATGCCCGGGGTCTACTTTATCATGCCCATCACTGAATTAGGATGCCACATTACCTGTGGCCTCTATACCAATTCCTGAGACTTCCTTACGCAAGTCCTAGATTCAGATCAGGATTCCAAAATACTCATGGTCTCTATCCCAATTCTTGGGATACACAATCACAATCAATATCAAGCATCTCCTAGCACAAACATACATATACCCAAATCAAGCCTTATAAACTAAACAACATTTTATATTGACAACACATGGTCATGCTCACTCTCACTCGTGGCATGACTAAGGTAATTCTCAATTCTATATTGCAAAGTAATGTGATTTCTATATTACTATGTTCATTCATACATGCTTGTCTAACCTCGGAACTTAGCGCTATGCAAGGACAGATGTATCTCTTCCTAGCTTGCTTTAACCAACTCTCGAGTTTGCTTTGGTCTACAACCTTAGGTGTATTTATGTATATCTATGTACATCATGATTTAAGGTTTTTCGTCTTTGCACCATGTGTCAAGATGGTCCAATTAGTAATTCTATTTCTCTACGTCATAAGTATATACATACAAATACAAGTGCCACATCAAATAGTAGTTCAATCTCATAAGTCCTTAGCCTCATACAAGGCATGGTTAAACATTCACTTCTTTAATGTGGAATGTTACTCACACTTTTCCTACGTGTCACATATTAGTCATACATTTCTCGTATGATATATCATAGACATACATTGCTAAATGTGGGATACCCTCTATAGGATTTTAGATATCATGGAATGCAGTGGAATTTAAAACTTTTTCATTAAAACCCATTCACCAAAGGATCAACCGATATTACCATTACATTAACCAAGTAATCAAGACAAAAAGAAGTACCTCTTGTAGCGCAGAAACCTTTCCAAGCTAAAGCAAGTATCCAAAATGGGATACCTCTAATGTTAATCCACACAAAATATGCTAAGGAAATACATTTTTAGGTAACGGGATTCCTTCTTGTTCTTGTGCTAGCAAGCATGAAGAAGCTATGGAGAAAACACTCTTGGATGAAGGAGAAGAAAACAAGATTGTTTCCTGAACAAGATTCTCAACAATTGATAGAGAAAGAGTATGTGTGGCTTTCACTATCACTCTTAAAGTGATAGGTGCTACCTCAAATCCTAAAGCCCTAATTCCCTTAGTGGACTTCATTCCATTATTGGGCTTCTTAAGGTGGCACCTTAAGAAACCTAATCTCTTTGAGAGGCGAAGAGATTCTCATTTGGGCTTTTCCTTGTTTGGGTAGGAATAGGAACATATTCTTATTCTTTTCATTATCTTATCTCCTTTTAATTAATTCTCCAATTTAGGATCAAATCCTCAAACACGTTTCACATTCCTAGTAAATTTCTATGTATGGGACCTATTAGGTTTCCAGCTATGTTAGCCATTCACAATTAACACTTGATTGTAAATAGACCACGAGCAGTATCTAGCAATACATCGTGACCCCCAATTGACTAGAAAGTCAGTTGTTTAAGTTTAAACCTTTTTGCAGCTAAAGCATGTCTATGCAATATGTCCTTTCACCGTCTTATACCCATTTGGTTCAAAATATGGCCTATATGTCAATGCCTACTATGCTTAATTACGTCAAGTCCAACCCAAGTAGTTAGTTCCTTGTCCTGTGGGATCAATCACTTTAAACTACGTCATTGAAGACCATCTTCATGACAAGTCTACTTTGGTCAAAGACTTCTTAGTGATTATCCCGATAAGTGGCCATAGGTATACTTCCTTCTATTAGGAGTGGTGAATCCTCTGTTGACTATTCAAATATCTTCGAATACTTCACGTTGTGCCCAATCACCACCCTAAGAGTAACCTATGGTAGGTAACAAGGAATGGAGTCAAAATACAAGATCCATATCCAAGATAACTTGAGTTCCTCAAGTCTAAGAATACTTGCACTGTTAGTTGCTATGAGACTTATCACTGACATTTTAATAGGTATCTATGTGATGTTTCATGCAGGTCATTTAATGTACTTGTTACCCTTAACAAGCATTCACATGTTTACTCAAAACATCTCATGCTTAAAGCTTATAAGGACAGTTGCTTGATCAAATCAAGAAGCATAACATGTGTTAATCTATCCAGATCACTGATGTCCAGTCTTAGGTGATCCTATGACTAGGGATAATTTAGATACATATATAATTACACATGGTAGGAATCTCACATTATAATTGCCAACATAATTTCCTTCACATTATGTTTTGTGTCATGGACTTCATTACTTATTTTACGATCTAATCTTGAGTTTATAAATATGAGTATAAATAATGAAGAAAACCTCTTTGAATTAATAACTGAGTTTGTATTTCTGATGCTAAAGGGGATTGCCTTTAGAGTACCTTTCTAATAATCTCTTATTTGTGCTAAAGCTAATCGCCTTTGTATCTGATACCATAGGCATGTGTGTTTGTCTCAAACTTAGACTAGGGTAGTGGCTTAGTTAGCGGATCAGCTAGATTTCTATCAGTAGAAACTCTCTCTATTTTCACATCGTTTCTACCAATGATCTCTCTAGTCAAGTATAATATTGGAGTACGTGTTTGGATTTCTGATGAGACAGTGGCTCCCTTACTTGTGAAATGGCTCCATTGTTGTCACAATAGATTGGTACTGCATCAACAAAGCTGGGAACCATTCCTAATTCAATGATGAACTTCTTAATCCAAACCACCTCTTTTGCTTCCTCAGAAGCTGCAATGTACTCTGCTTCGGTGGTAGAATCTACAATTGTTTCTTGATTGAAACTTTTCCAACTGACTGTACCTCTATTTATATGAATATGTAACCTGACTGGTATCTTGAATTATCCCTGTTGGTTTAGAAGCTGGCATATGTATACCCACTTACCTTAAGATCTCCTTCTCCATATATTAAGAATAAATCATTTGCCCTTCTTAAGTTCTTAAGGATATTATTAATAGCCACTCAATGACCTTCACCAAGGTCAGATTGATATATGCTCGTGACACTTAGAGTGTATGATACGTCGGGCCTAGTGTCACGACCCCCAAGCACGTGACCGACACGGTAATTGGGGAAAGGTTGTTACCAGACCGTAAGCCTGTTACTCAAGTTACAACAACTTAGAGAAACTTTCTAACACAAAGACATAACCATCACCATAAATACCAATAAAGCAAGACCTAGGACATTATGAAGCTACAAAACATACCTAAACATAAGGACAAGGAAGAAGACTACCTTGTCCCAGAGACATGGGAAAGTGACATTCCAAAGTATCTTGAGCTAAAATACCCTTAAATTTGCAAGGGTAAAACATAAAAAAAGAAAGATGAGTATAAAGATACTCAATAAGAACCGTTAATCTTACCCATACTTTGATAATAGGTTCTTTAATATGCTTGCTAGAAAAGCATCCCACAAAGGGACAGTTGTACCTTTAAGCAGCATTGCCTTGTAAGTGCAGAAACTAGCCTCTTATCTTCTAAGCATTTGCTCATAGGCTTCTAGCCTTAGTTAACATCATTAATCAATCCATCAGGCAACAACATACATTACACAATATGTGTTTGGGACTCATATTATGCACAAGTCTAAATTATATTATAACTTATTACAATAGTTCGTTTGTAACCAACGAGACATTTATATGACTTAGGGAGTGTAATGTGTCCCATGTTTGTTCTACTTCACATCATTATTGCTTAAATGATAGTTTTCTCATTTGATTCGTTAAAGCATCTTAGATTTGTAGTTATAACCATGATCTCATAAAACACATTTACTTATGCAAGTCGTTCCATTCAAATATAAAAGATGCTACACGAAAGACTATGTAATTCTTTTACATTAACATAACTCGCATGCCTATTATGCAAACGGCTATTTAAATTCATTGAGATTCAAGTACTTAACACATGTGATATAATTATAGGCCATTTCATACTAAGGCACACTAATGTGTGAGATTTTATGCTAAGATACAGCCTCACATCATCTCATGCATCATTATACATTATACTAGGGATCATCATATATACATTTATGATACCTAATATTTCTCATGCAAATGGCTCATTCGTAAGGTGATGAAAAATCATAATCCAACTCATGTCAAATGCAAGACTTTAAATGAAATTTTTCTCAAATTAAAAGCATATTCATCACATCACATATACCAGACAAACAAGCTCACTCAATCGAGTGGCTATGGGCCATTGCCAAAACTGGCTTTGGAATCCCACTAAGCCTACTCGAGAACTCATGGGTTACAAGGGAAGTAGTCCCACCAAGCCCTTTCGCTATCGGGGTTATTATGAACCAATGGCTCACCAAGCCCTTTCGCTACTAGGATTGCTGTGGGCCTTTATCAACCTAGACCCACATCTCACCATGGCCATAGACTTGAGGGAAATTAATGAATTGCAACATAAAAGCTCATCTAGCACAATTGTGTGCAAAAACAAGCACAGGTAATACTCAAATCATCAAGCATAATGCATTTGTTATCACTCAACAAGTATGCCTTAAATCATTTACAAATCCGTATAGGTATATCTATCCATGTATTACCACATGCAATTATCGCAAGTACATACAATGGCAACATTTCATAATTTCACATATAAAATGATTTACAAAAAGGAAAAGGAACCTTTCTAAAGAATAAGCATCTAACACATAGCATCAACAAAATCTCATACGATAATGAGCTATTCATCCACATTATGTATCTCATCACATCATACTTAGCCAAGACTCAGTGTAACCACACACTATTTCATTAGATAAGGAATCACTTAACAAAAATACATGAAAACCATATTTTAGGTCATGATTACATTCATAAGAGTATAAAATACTTAACTTAGAGGTAATCCTCTTAATACTATTTTAAGTCCCTCAAAAGACCATGTTTATTACACTTAGGACTGAAATTCAAACTCCCATATTCTAGAATTTTTTGGGCAAAATACATAACTCTAAAATTTATGAATTTTTGTAGAGAAATTCCTAAAATGTCTAGAATATCAAATAAAAATTTCAGAAAGAAATAATAACATTTACTCCATCAAAACCACTATTTCACAACTATTGCCTAGACTGCCTCTACAGCATGAGAGTCTCAACTTTACCAGCCATTTGCCTACTAAATAAACTCTAAAACTCACAAAATTTGGTGGACTACTTTAGTGTTATGACATCCTTCCATAAAAATTTCAAGGTCAAACTTGACTATTTGGTCAATCTAATGTAGCATTAAGTAAAACTTGGTCAGATTAGTACAAATTCTGAGATAGGTTCTATCTCTCTAATATTTGATCTAGCAATGGTTTCCTAAACACCACAAAAAAATCCAGATCATATCTACATATGAAAAGGAACAACTCATAAAAATTTCAAGGCCATATAAGCTCAACTTAAGCATCATCAATAGTAATAGCTAGCAAACATGCTTCCAAACATTCCCAACCTTTAGCTATTCTATTAGTCATAAAACATAAATAGTAAATAATTATTGAATGAAACTTCATTTATTAGAATCTAGACTGAAATACCTTTCCAATGATATATAGTTTGCTAAAACTAGAGCTCAATTAAGGGAATTTTGACAATTTCAAATTGGCACCCCAGGTTGCCAAGGTTATTCCTCTCGACCTCATGGATGCCAATATTGGTGCCTCGGGCGCCCTAGACTGGGCATTCCACCATGGCTATGGGAAAAGCTTCCTAAACTTCATTTTTGTCTCCAAAACCATCCTAAAGCTCAATCTACCAATTTGGGTCCTAAAAAATACTTATTTTTAGCATTTAAGAACATTCTAGGAGATCAATTTCAACCTTGAATCAAATTAATAATAAAACCATATACAACACTTACTAAAAATTTCAAATTTCTTCTTATGGTCATAACATATCTTTGGTTAAATGCTTGACTCCCTCCATGGATCTCTGAAATTTGAAACTCTAACCATTTTAAGGATGAAATCTTTCTTTACCTTAGTATTCATCAACCCAATATAATGATTTCAATATTTTCCATCTTAGGGTTTAGTTAAGAGAACTCAAGAAGAGAGGAGAAGTTTGATTCTTACCTCAAGGAAGACATCCGACGATAGGAGAAGGCTGCAGATGGAGGAGCTTTGCCTGAGTTAATGGTGAAGCCACACCTAAATACCCTCTTAGACCATGAAGAAAGGAAGTATACATGGGAGAAGAAGATAACACGAGAGAGAGAGACAAACAAAGTGTGAAGAGGGAACGAAAGAGAAAAATTTTGATTTGTGTGTGCTTTAATAGGGAGATGAGACACACTTTCCTCTCAAAATAGTCCCTCTAAATGAAGCAAATTAATTGAGACTTCAAGAGGAAATTTTTTGGGACATCTTTTAAAATAATCAGTAAAGGCACCAACCTCACCTCAATAAAACACAACATATACGCACCAAAATTCCCATTTCCAAACATATTTCGTTGAAATACAAAAATCTTATTTTTGTTCATTTTAGTCCCTCTTACTAATACCATCCATTGTTTTGGCTCTGTTTCCACCATTCGCATTCAACCTCCTCAAGCTCTAACTTATCCCACATAAGTATCAATATGAGGATACATGTGTAAGGTTTAGCCTTAACCTAGATATCTAATACCTCAGTGTTACAGTACATAACATAGCATACATGATTGATCTCATGGCTGAGGCATAAGGGATCAAACTCATGTGAGTTCATTCATCCTGTGTCTTCGGACACATAGACTTTGAGAGTGTAATCTCATGTGTCATGGGAATGAATCCTCTCTTGGACTCTTCCATGCTAAATCTCTTTAGCATTTTATCTATGTATGCAGACTGCGAAAGACCAAGCAACCTCTTAGATCTATCTCTATAGATTTTTATCCCTAATATGCAGGTTGCTTCTCCAAGGTCTTTCATGGAGAAATTCTTGGAAAACCAAATCTTCACAAACTAAAGGACAAAAACATCGTCTCCTATGAGTAATATGTCATCTACATACAATATAAGGAATACGATTGCACTCCTACTAATCTTCTTGTACATACATAGTTCATCCAGATTTTGCAAGAAACCAAGCTTTTTTATTGTCTTATCAAATCATATGTGATAACATGTATTTTCTTACTATTTTGGTCCCCATTTTAATCCTTTTTGCTTCTTTAATTTTATCAAAACTCTCTAAATTTATTATGTTTTAGAATTTATTGGGTATAAATTAATTATGGATTAAATATGTCTTAATTTTATATTTTTAGGACTTGAATTATTAAATGCCCAATTTAATCCACTATGATCAATAAGGGTACAGAGAAGAACTCCAACAAGTGCACAAAACTATGCTTACAATCAACCAAAACAACCAAGCATCAATGCTTACAAATAAAAAAACAAGAAGATGCAAAAACTACAAGAACAGAGCTACTGCTGCGAGGAATATATCTTGCACTCCTGACCTCTAATCATAAATCGAACCATTGAAAACCAAGAATCATGTGTGCTGAACCTACTTTCCAAATTTGAGCACTATCTAACGGTGAACGAATATTTGGTCACAATTTTACGGTGACAACAAGAATTAAATTATTGGAGAGAAAAGTGTTGGCATAGACAAAATTGATGATGTGGAGACCTTTGATGACATGGCAACTGACTGGGCAATGACTAGCTAATTGGACATTAATTGGGCCCACAATTCTGTACTAAACAACAGCATAATTTCAGTAAAGACAAGTCTGAAAATAGCAAACAAAAGTTAGCAAAATTAGCAAAGAAAATCTCCCTTTATGTGCAGAAAAGGATAGCAGCAAATTGAATGGCAAGTTGAAGTTAGACTCCTTGCATGTGAGTGAAGAAGCCACCAACCAGCAGAAGAAAGAGACAAGAAAGATTTTACCAACCAATATCTAAAAATAGCCAAAACATGAGTCAATAACAGTAGTAGAAAATTGGGAAAAAATGACAGTACACAAAGTTAGAACCAAACTTGCTATCCAAAATGCTATAGAGAAGAAAATCTCTGCTGCTTACATCACCTACGCAACACAATGCATAGCCTAAGCAATAGACTTTATATTATCACATGTTTTGATGTTATAAATAGACTAAGTGGGAGTTTTAAAGGAGGAGAACACATCTAGACTTGAGGGCAAAAAAAAAAGCAAGATAGCTGCGACAGAGGCTTCCCTAGGAGTTTGGTTAGAGGTAAAGAAAGCCTTCCCACTTGGGAATGGCTCTCCTTCTCCCATTTTCTTCCCTTTTCTTCATGTTTTCTTAGTTTTTGTTGTAATTTTATGTTTTTCTTCTTTTTATGTTTATGCAATTTTCTGTATTTTCCAAATTGATGTAGTTTGAATTTATGGAATTTTGTTGTTGAACAATTTCAGTCCTAATGCAATTTCATTCTAATGGAGTGATTTTACCAATTAAATTTCCTCTTAGATGCTTGATTATCACTCAATGAGCTTGGGATTTTTATCTATTCTAGATCTAGGTAGATATTAACCTTGACCATGTAAATTTACTATCAATCAGATTATTTAGATTTAAATAATTTAATTTATATGGCTTGAATGATTTCATTAAGCTTAATTACTTAATTAAATTGTTGATCTAAGATTTTAGTCAATTATTTTCTTTAGTCATATTTTTCTTCAAGATTTTAGGTTCAATTACTTTTGAGAAAAGTAGCCAACATTAGATGAATTGTATTTTAAATTGAATTGTTCTTCAATAATTCAAAGATAAATTTGTCTATAAATTGATCGGATTAAATCAAATGAAATCAATTCCATTTTCTTATGTATTCAGTCATTTGTTGAAGTGGAAATTGTACTTTGAATTGTTTGAACCAATGAGTATTTCTTGGCCAAAGTTTTATTTTATCTATCGTTTTGCTAAGCTTTTTATTTATACAAGTAGATGATTGTTGTGTATAAGTAGTAAGTGGGACAAGAGATAACATGTCATATGCGATTACAGGGCATGAATGTGATTAGAACTTCATCGGATTATATTTAAGTTATGGATTAGTGAAGATCTGCCTAACCATAGTTCCATTATAATTCAGTCTTAGAAGATTTTCTGAGAATTTTAAACTGATAATTACATAATAGAATTAGCCAAGAATATTCAAAGGAAAGGATGATGATGAATACAATTCCATGGAATCTATGACTAGTTGCACTTCCTTTATTTGTTTTATTTTCTATTTCAGTCATTTTAATTTCTGCTTTAATTCTATTTTATTTTACATTGTTTAAATTATCAATAAACCCCCATTTTATAATTCTTGCAATTTCCTTCAATAAAGTCTTAATAGCATTTCACTTAGCTTAATTGAATTTTATTTAACATCTCATTCTCTGTGAGATGATACTCTATTCACTTCTTTATTACTCGATGCGACCTAGTATACTTGCTGGAATTTTATATGCAAAATAATTTACACATAAGGATGTTCCAATTCCTAGATGCTTGCTTCAATCCATAGATGGATCTCTGAAGGTTGCATACTTTGTTGCTATCTTTGGAAGTGAATCCTTCGGGTTGTATCATATATACATCCTTGGTCAGGTTTCCATTGAGGAAAGTTGTCTTTACATCCATTTGCCATATCTTATAATCATAATGAGTTGCTATGGCCAAAAATATCCTAATGGATTTAAGCATGGCTATTGGTGAAAAGGTTTCGTCATAATCAATACCTTGTTTTTTATGATATCCCTTTGCAACCAACCTTGCTTTATAGGTTGCAATGTTACCTTCCATGTTAGTTTTCTTTTTGAAAATACATTTGCATCCAATGGGCTTAATCCCTCAGGCAGATCAACCAAAGTCCATACTTGGTTGTCATACATGGAATCCATTTCTGATTTCATGGCGTTGAGCCATTTGTCATATTCTGAACTCTTCAAAACTTCTTCGTAGGTCGTAGGTTTCTTATCTTCTATAAATAGTACATCATTGGGTTCACTTATGAGAAATCCATCTCTCTTAGGAGCCCTATGTACCTTACTAGATCTACGAAGCATTTGTGCTTATATAAAAGGTTTGGCCGTTACTCTTCTTGAATGAGTTAATGGCTTTAGCTCTTGAGATGGTAGGTGTTTTGTGTTTATCAGTTCTTAAGTAGGCAGTTATTCTATGTCTTCTTGAGTATCTTGAACTTTCTCAAGTTCAATCATACTCCTATTATTTTCCATTAAGAGAAAATCTTTCTCTAGGAAGACAACATGCCTTGAAACAAACACCTTTTGTTCCCAAGTATGGTAGAATTAATATCCTCTTGTTTCCTTAAAGTATCCCACAAACAGACATCTGTCAAATTTTGCCTCAAGTTCATCAGATATTATCCGCTTCATGTAAACTAGACAACTCCATATCTTCAAGTAAGATAGGATGGGTTTCTTGTTATACCATTTCTCGAATAGAGTAACATCAACTGCCTTGGTTGGGACTCTGTTCAAGACGTGAATAATGGTCTCGAGTGCATAGCCCTAAAAGGACTTAGGGAGCTCTACATGACTTATCATGGACCTAACCATGTCTAACAAGGTTTGGGTTCTCCTTTCAGCCACACCATTATATTGTGGCGTGTAAGGTAGATTCCACTGGGACAATATCCCATTGTCCCTAAGATAATTCTGAAACTCTTGGTTTAAGTATTCACCATCTCAATTAGATCTTAGTGTCTTGATACTTTTACCAAGTTGTTTCTCTACTTCATTTTTGAATTCTTTAAACTTCTCAAAGGCCTCAGATTTATATCTCATTAGATACAAATACCCATATCTAGAATAGTCTCAATAAAGGTAATGAAGTATGCATAACCACTCTTGGCGTGCGTTGACATTGGTCCACATACATCGATATGTATTAGACCCAATAAGTCAGTTGCACGTTCACCCTTTTCCACTAAAAGGTGATTTAGTCATCTTGCCTTATAAGCAAGATATGCATGTGTCATATGATGCATAATCAAATGACCCTAACTCACCTCATTTGTGTAACTTATTGATGCATTTCTGACTTATATGACCTAGACGACAATGCCATAAATATGAGGCTAGTTGATTATCTTGTTTTAGGCATTTAGAGTTGCTATTTTTGATATTGAGAATCTAGTTAGATGTATCTAATACATGAGTCCCATTGCATAACATTCCAATGCCATAAAGAATACCATCTAACATTATGTGACAACAGTTGTTACTAAATGTTAAATGAAAACCCTTTTTATTCAAACTCGAAATTGAAACAATGTTTTTAATCAAGGATGGAATGAAATAACAGTTGTCTAATTCTAAAATTAAACCACTAGGCAAAGGCAATGCACAAGTTCCTATAGCTAATGCAGTAACTCTTGCTCTATTTCTAACTCGTAGGTTTACCTTTCCTCTGGTCAACTGTCTATTATTCTTTAAGCCCTGCATATTGGTAGATATATGTGAGCCATAACCGGTATCTAATACCTAAGTTTTACTAGAAACAATATTTATCTCAATAACGAAAATACCTATAGTAGTTTTGGCATCAGATGCCTTTTTCTTCTTCAGGGATTCCAAATAGGTCTTGAAGTTCCTCTTCCAATGGTCTTTGCCACAATGAAAGTAAGTCCCTTTGGTTACAGCTTTCTCTGCCTTCTTGGCTTACTTTCTCTTGATATCTTCTTTGGCCTTAATGGGTTTCTTCTTCTTGGAACTTTTCCCTTTAATCTTAAAAGAATTCACCAATATCACAGCCTTCTTCTCTTTCATGATAGAAGGCTCAGTTGCCTTGAGTAGGTTTATCAGCTCTGGTATAGTCAATGAAATCTGATTCATCTGATAGTTTATTACGAACGGTGTGTAATTATCAGGTAAACTCTGGAGAATTAAGTCAACACTTAATGCATTATCCATCATGAAACCTAACGCTACTAACCTCTCAATGTAGCCATTTATCTTAAGTGTGTGTTACTCTACAGATGCCCCTTCTTGCATCTTGGAATGAAAAAGTGAATGTGATACATCAAACTTTTCAGTTTTTGCTTGTTCATCAAACAGTTCCCTTATATGGAAGATCATGGTGCATGCGTCCATGGCCTCATGCTGCTTCTGAAGCTCGGGTGTCATAGAGGCCAACATGATACATGTTGATAGCTCATCATCACCCATGCTTTTTTTATAGGCCAACACTTGGTCCTCTTCAGCATCATCAGCAAGGGGTTCAGGAAGTGCCTCATCAAGAACATAGGCTATAAGTTCAGTCTTGAGAACAATTCTCAAGTTTCTTAGCTAGTCTAAGAAATTTGCCCCAATCAACTTATTTGACTCAAGAATTGATCTCAAATTCATGGTGGATGTCATAATTCTATCAACCTAGATGTAAAAACATGAGCATGTTAAAGTATGTACATGAATGCATGATATACGATTTTTAATATATTATTACTCCGACTATTTTATACAAACCTAAAACAAAAACAAAAACCCCATTTTGGATCCGGGAGAACCTGTTGGAAGTTCTCCTAGTGGGCTCGATGTCCAAAACTCACCTTGAATGACCTTGGAGAGAGTTCAACAAGCTATCTTAGATCAAATAGTGGGTATCTCATACCAATTGCATCGTTTATGTAACCTTTGAGTAGTGCTATCAACTGTTGATGTATGCATTAATCATTGGGCTTGTCAACTCTTGACTCATACGCATCATATATATATATAACCCAACTTAGTCTCTGTCCACATTGACCTTGCAGAGAGTCCAATAAATCAATACTTCTAGTTGAAGTCAGCCCATTAATCATAAGAACATATCTTAATGGTTTGAACATGTTCAACTTAAAGCTAGGCTTGGAGAGAGTCCAACAACCCAAGCTTTAAGAAGATCTATGGTTTGCCCCATATTAATGGAAGACTTTAGCTTTAATATTATTTGAGGGCTTTCTTAATTAGTCACATCAAATTTTAAATTAGACATGCATCATATATGTGATCTCATTGCACATATATAGATTGTAAACTATATGGCGTGGTTATGGACTTATCTATAGTCAACTCTTTGAGCCAAAAGGGATGACTAGGTTAAACCTAAATATATGCATGATTTTACATTGAAGACAGAAATTCTATTTCTACTCTTCATATGGCCTCAGCTCCGTCTCCATAGTTTCTTTCTTGCATCTCGTTCCTATACTAACCTTATGTAATTTAATTACATTGTTTAATGAGAAACCTCAAGTTACATTTGAGGGAGTTAGGTGAGAAGAGAAGTACAACAGAAAAATAGAGAGAGGCAGGGTACACAGACCCTATTTACCAAATCCATAATTTAAAAAATATGCATGAACAATTCATACTTAGTAACAGTCCATAACCAGCCATCATACATACATCCTATCATATATTGTCTATTAAAATAAATGTATAACGGAAGTCGGCATTTAAGGTCTACGTAATAATTTCATCACATGAATTATTTCTACTTTCATTTTAATCTCAATTAAAAATTGCAAACCCTTTAATTCTAGTTTCCTAATTTAATTAGGAAAAAAAATAAATCTCAAATCAATACCAAATTGATTTGTTTTCTTATTCAAATTAGGAAAGTAATAAAAATTCTAGTTAATTCTAAAAAGTTTGTTTCCTAATTTAAGATAGGAAAATAATCGAGATTTAAAATAATTTATTTATTTCCTAAATCATATCAGGAAATTAATCAAAATACAATCTAATCAATTAATTAAATTATTTCCTAAATCATATTAGGAAACAATTCTTGATCTAATCTAATCAATTTATTTGACTATCAAATTAATTGATCTTATATTGATTAAGATTCGTTATTCCATTGATTTCTCTTAAATCAATCAATCAATTTAATTAATTTATTTCCTAATAAAATTAGAAAAAATAATCATATCTTGAGTCAATTAATCTAATTTTTGTGTCCTAAATCAAATTAGGAAATTAATCAGAAGCTGAATCAATCAAATTAATTTTAACCTAATTCAGTCTTGAATTCAAAATTTTTTTTATTTTCATGCCAAAACAAATATCTACTAAGAGAGAAAAAAATAGTGTTTATGGATCAAAACAATTTTTTTCTTTTCAAAAGAAAACAAAATATTTTTCTTTTAAAATGTTCAGGTTTGGCATCAAATTATGTTCTTCAACAAAGTGAAATTCAAAATATATTTCTCAACATAATTCATAAGAACATCTCATACTCTTTCATACAAAATATTAAAGCAAAAGAAACAAGTATCACGCCATATTCATGTTTCAAAAAACACAAAATCTAAACATGTCGATTTCTATTATACTCATACATTCTTCGTTTTAAAGTAATGGTAACTATAGGCAGGCTCTGATGCCACTGTAGGATTTTAGAGATCATAGAACGTAGTAGAATTTAAAACTTTTTCTGTAAAACCTATTCACCAAAGGATCAACCTATATTACTATTATATTAACCAAGTAATCAAGATGAAGAGAAATGCCTTTTGTAATATCTTTTTTTTATATTTCCTTTAATAATAAAACCTTTTTTCTAAATTTTTAAAAAATTCCTTAAAAAAATATTATAAATTTTTTTATTCATGAATTTTACTATTCATGTGAATAGTAATGCAAAAAATAATAATAATAAAATAAAATTGAACATTTAAATTTAAAAAAACTGAAACTTATACCAAAGTGTAATAACATGATATTAGTTCTAGTTTTCTTCTTAATATAGCTAAAAATTGGGAGATATACATCAAAACTCTTGTTCTATATACATATACAAAATATACATGAGTCTCCAAAAGTCCACATAAGAGGATGATTTTATGTAATCTATCTAGCATCTCTGTCCAATTCATTCTTTTTCTTTCTCTTGCTTTTGTACTTCTACCCCTGAAATGGTCAGTCATAAAAAATTGATGAGATAAAAATCTCAGTAGCTAGTATATATTGTAGAATATCAATATAACCATTTCAATCATAAAAGTAATTTAAATAAAGATTTCTCATTTCCTTGAATTACAAAAAAACTATCATATAAACATATGATTAGAATATATTCTCATTCTTATTATAGTGCACTATAATTTTTAATTCTTTCTCATGAAAAGTATTCTATATCCCATGAGGAAATTTTGCATCCCATGAGAAAAGGTTCTGATTCTGTCATCCCATGAGAAATTAACTCTACTTTTCAAGAGAATTATTTTCTAAAGTTATTCACGGAATACTTTAATATAAAACTAAATATATCATACAAAAACATAATAAATTCATAAATAACATGCTTTTTTGAAAAACTAGCTACCTTGGATGAAGAACAAGACTTAATTTAGATTTTCTTCTTCCTCTGATCTCCCCCGAGTTCCTTCTCTTTCTTTTCTATTTTCGTCTCACTCTCTTTTCTCTCATACACTTCACCGAACAAAAAATACATATATCTCATTCTCTCAAAATATCCTCTATCATCATTATGTTTTATGTCATCATTATGGCCCCTTTTTGCTTTTTCATCATTATACCTCACCTCCTTTCTGTCCATTTCCTATATGCCACCCACGTATATGTCTCTCTTTTTTTGGTGGAAATGTTTAAATGTCCTTTTATCTTCTTAATTTCATTCAATTGGGTCCCTAGCCTAATAAATAAAATTATATTTATCTCTAAAAAATTTTCCTTATGACTAATATCTCCTTATTTACTTACTCATTTATTTATCTAGCCTCATTTTCTAAAGTATTTAAATTTGGGATGTTACATTTCTACCTCCCTTAAAAGAATTTTGTCCTCAAAATTCAAGTTTCTTACCTTAATCAAATAATTCAAGTTATTCTTGTTTCATATGGTCCGCCATTTCCCATGTAACTTCTTCTTGTTTCAACCCCTTACAGATAACTTTTACTAGAGGAATTTGCTTGTTTCTCAATGACTTGATGCGAGTATTAGTTATTTTATCTGGTTTCTTCTCAGATGTCATATTATCTTGTAAATGCAATTTCTTCTTCAATAATATGTGTAGAATCTGGGAGATACTTTCTTAATTGGGGTACATGAAATACATCATGAATATTGCTCAAACTTGGTGGTAAGGCTAATCTGTAGGCTGTGGTACCAAGTTTCTCGAGAATTTGGAATGGTCCTGCATATCTAGGACTAAGTTTCTTTGTTTTTAATACCCTGCCTATAGCTGTGACTGAGGTGATTTTGAGGAAAACAAGATCACCAACATTAAATTCCAAAGGTCTCCTTCTGTTATCTGCATAACTCTTTTGTTTTCTTTGGACAGTAGCAAGACGTTCCCTTATTAATTTTATCTATTTAGATGTCTGGTTTGCTACTTCTGGTCCTATTATAGCCCTTTTCCCCAAGTTCTACCTAACAAATAGGTGACCTACACTTTCTCCCATATAATCTTCATAAAGGGCCATCTGTATGCTAGATTGGTAACTGTTATTGTATGCAAATTCTGCTAATGATACATAATTATCCCAATTACCTTTAAATTCCAATATACAAGCCCTTAGCTTATCTTCTAGTATTTGATTGACTCTTTTAGGTTGTCCATCAGTTTGTGGGTGATAAGCTGTAGTGAACCTTAATCTAGTTCCCATAGCTTCCTGTAAAGATCTCCAAAATCTTGAGGTAAATTAGAATCTCTATCAGATATGATGCTATTTGGCACTCCATGAAGTCTTACTATTTCCTTGATATAAGTTTATGCTAATTGATTTAGGGTAAATATAGACTTGATTGGTAAAAAGTGTGCAGACTTGGTTAATCAGTCTACAATCACCCATATAACATCATTACCTGAAGATGTCCTAGGTATACCCACTATAAAATCCATGGAGATACTATCCCATTTCCAAACTGGTATACCTAAAGATTGCAAATTTCCTAGGGGTCTTCGATTCAATTTTAGTCCTTTGACACACAAAACACTTACTTACAAATTCTACTATACTTTTCTTCATTCCAGGCCACCAAAAATTTTTCTTTAGATCTTGGTACATCTTAATGGCTCCAAGGTGTATAGTATACTTACTTTGGTGAGCTTCACCAAGAATTTCCTTTCTAAGGTTCTCCATATTTGGAATATACAATCTATCTCTAAACTTTAGCAATCTAGTTTCTGTGAATCCTAACTCAGGGGCTTTTCCTTTACTCTTGCATTGTTTCACTTCTTCAATATAAGGGTCATTTGCTGTCACTTCTAAAATTTGCTTTTCCAACTCACTCTCAATCACAAGGGAACTTAATTTGATACTATTTATTTCAAAAGACACTTCAAGTTTCAAATCTCTGAGTTCCTTAAGAAATTGTTCCTC
Source organism: Biancaea sappan (assembly GCA_037074585.1). Taxonomy (NCBI): domain Eukaryota; kingdom Viridiplantae; phylum Streptophyta; class Magnoliopsida; order Fabales; family Fabaceae; genus Biancaea; species Biancaea sappan. Next base: position 44,645,623 of record CM073501.1, on the reverse strand, counting down.
CCTTAGCATCATTATATCCATATCAATAGATTTTCTACTAAGGGCATCAGTAACAACATTGGTTTTTCCTAGATGATACTTAAGGGAAAACTCATAATCCTTCCAGAATTCTATCTATCTTCTTTGTCTCATGTTCAATTCTCTTTGATCAAACAAATATTTCAAACTCTTATGATCTAAATAAATCTCCAATTTAGCTCCATTGAGATAACATCTTTAAATCTTTAGGGCAAATACTACTACAGCTAATTCTAGGTCATGTATTGGATAATTTTGCTTATGGGGTCCTAGTTGTCTTCAGGCATAAGCTACTACTCTCCCATGTTGCATTAACACACAGCTTAAACCTTTCAAGGATGCATCTATATACACTACAAAAGGCTCATGTGGGTTAGGAATAACCAAAATAGGTGTTGAGGTTAATCTAACCTTCAGCTCCTGAAAACTCTCTTCACATTTACTATCCCAAACAAAGGATTTTTCCTAGTCAATCTGGTTAAAGGTAATGCTATTTGTGAAAATCATCTAATGAATCTTCTGTAATAATCAGTTAGACCTAGGAAACTCTTAACTTCAGTTATTGTCTTTGGTCTTTCCCATTCTAGCACAGTGTCTATCTTATTAGGATCAACAGATACCCCTTCTCCTGAAACTACATTGAAAGTAATGGTTAATCCAAGAGGGGGTGAATTGGGTTTTATAAAAATTTTCACAAAACTTAATTGGAAGTTAAAATGATTTTCTAAAATTGGACAATGCTAAAGATAATAATTTAATTCAGAAAATCAAAGTGTTATCAAGATGAATAAGTTTATAGTGCAAGGAATTAAGGAGCAAATATAAATCTACACAAATTAATTAATGCCTGAGGTAGAAATCAAATATAAATGCAAAGCATTAATTAATTAACTTCAAATGTAAATAAAGTAAGGATAGAGAAAGCAAACTCAGAGATTTAGACTGGTTCGGCTAATTCCAAGCCTACATCCAGTCCTCAAGAGACCACTTGAGTATTTCCACTATAATTGCAAGTTTAATTCGGGTACTTGCAAACCACTACAACCACGCAAATTCAATTCGGGTATTTGCAAAACTACAATGGAGAATTTATGAATCTGGGCTCCTCCTCAACCCAAAGCAAGTTCTTAAAACACCGGTACTTGCGAATCTCAACTCAGAATAATATATGTGTTGATCAAAATCAACAATACAAAGAAACTCTCTCTAAAGAGTAGATGAATACAAATGAAGCTCTAATAACTCTAATGATAGAGAATATGCAAGATTGGCTCAAGAATGTTTGGATTTCTCTCAAAGATGATAGAACATATTAATATATCGTTGTAGTACTGAGTTCTAACATAAAAATGTGTATCTAAGGTCATATATATAGGCTCCATTGAAATATAGCCGTTTATAGCCGTTACTACACTTAAAAATGCAGTCCAGGTGTAATCAGTCGATTGATAGTTCAATATATCTGTTAGACTAAAAAATATGACCGTTAGAGAGTGTTTCTGGGCTATCAGTCGACTGATCTTGGTCTATCAGTTGATTGATTGCTCTCTGTCAAAAATCCTGTTAACTTAGAACTTTTAAGCTCACTTTAAAAATTCATAACTCTCTCCTTTGAACTCCGTTTTAAACAAATAATATATCATTGGAAAGCTCTTGGAGTCTAGTTTCAAATGAAACAAGTTTCACTCAAATATTATTTTTAATTTAAAAGATATGATCAAAATACTGACTGAAGGTCAGGATAAAATAATTCTTGAGTACAGCCAAGTCAACTTTCAGTTTTTCCGAGTTTAGTTTAAATGGTCATATCTTTCTCATTTGAACTCCATTTTAAATAAATAATATACTGTTGGAAAGCTCTTTGAGTCTACTATCAAATGAGATTAAGATACTTGAAAAACCAATTTTTCATTTATGAGATATAATATAAAGAGTGACCAAAGGTTAAAAACTAACTTTTGTAAAACTTCATATCTCACTATCTTTTTGTTCAAAATGCTTGAGCCAATGTATGAAAATCTAAATCATTGAGTTGTACAAGTATACTAGCCTATTTAGAATATACCTAATGTAAACACATAGGCTAACTTGATGCATCCAAGCTTCCAAGACTTCAAATCTTCTAGTTCTTCATTTCTTGGAGCTTTATCCTTGCATGTTGCTTTCCTTGAGTGAGACATGATGTTGCTTTTCCTTGTTCTTCAATCCAAAGCTCACTCTTCTTGTTTTGAACCAACCTATAAAATATATCTTACTTGCAAACCAAATGGTTAGTTCAATTCATGATAAATAGCATGATTAATGTATAAGACATTACACATTAAATAACATAGTCATGCTTAAATACTTGTAGCATATATATAATAATTAACCTTTATATATATCATTGATACATTTCAAATACATTTGTCATCATCAAAACTTGTGGTATAAAGCCTTAAGGTCAACAAAACTACATGGCCTAAAAATTTTATCTCTCTTAACCAAAATTCACACATACTTAACTTAGCATACAATTTCTTCTCTGTTAAGGTTTAAAGTATAATCTCAAGTGTTTCTCATGTTCTTCTGGAGATTTTGAGTAAATCAGGATATCATCAATGAACACTACCACAAATTGATCTAGGTAAGGTATGAATATTCAGTTCATATAGTCCATGAAAATAGTTGCGGTATTAGTTAAACCAAAAGGCATCACTAAATATTCATAATGACCATACCTAGTTCAGAAAGCAGTTTTTGGCACATCTTCTTCTTTTACCTTTAATTGATGGTAACCTGATCTCAAATCTATCTTAGAAAACATTGAAGCTCCTATTAATTAATCTAATATATCATCTATTCTCGGAAGAGGATACTTATTCTTGATGGTGATCTTATTTAGCTACCTATAATCTATGCAGAGCCTTAAGGTTCCATCTTTCTTTTTAATAAATAAAACTAGAGCTCCCCAAGGTGAGACATTTGGCCTAATAAAACCCTTTTCTAGCAATTCCTCAATTTTCCTTTTAAGTTTAGCTAATTTTGTAGGTGACATCCTATAGGGAGACATAGAAATAGGGCTAGAACTAGGTATAAGATCAATAGAGAATTCTACTTCTCTAACTGGAGGTAAACTAGATACATCTTTTGGAAAAACATCAAGGAAGTCTTTCACTACAGGAATTTGTTCTAAACTATTTTCTATTTTTTGTCATCATACAGAAAAGAACAAGATACCTTCAATGTTTGTGTGGCAGATAAAAATGTATTCTCAGTCCTAGATAATTGGGGTGATGCATTGATAGGTAAAGATATGGTCTTTCTTGAACAGTCAATCAGGGCATTGTTTTGAGACAACCAATCCATTCCAATTATGATTTCAATGTCATGCATAGGTATACACACCAAATCTAGAGTGGTTGCTCTATTCTCAAATTGTACTATACAAGTGAGACAAACTTGGGTAGTTCTAACTTGGTTCCCATCAGGAGTGGAAACAAACAATTCATAAGGTAAAACATGCATTTTTAATCCTAGATTCTTGGCACATATATATGAAATAAAAGAATGTGTAGTTCCTGAATCAAATAATGCATTTACAAGAGTATCTCGGATAGAAACTTTACCTCGAATCAAGTCAGGAGTGTTTTCAACTTCATTCTAGATCATAGCAAATACCCTCCCTTGCATTGGCTGGCTGGTATTGTACTGTCTCACCATATGTCCTGGCTTTCCACATTTATAGACCCGCCAAACAAGGTTTGGTGTCATGATTCCTCTTGCATTTAGGACACTAATTTTTAGAGGTTTCTACCTACGAATTATTCTAACCTTGCATAGCCCTTGATCTTTTCCTATCTCTTTTATTATCACTCCTACTAGTCTCTCTTTTCTTCTTTTCTTTTGTTTCTTCTTCACTACTTACCTCCTGCATATACCTTTCAACTAATCTACATTTGTTGACGTACTAGTAAAATTCCTAATCTCCACAGGTCCCTTTTTCTCTCTAATTTTAGCATAAGTTCATTCTCAAAATGGCGTGTCTTCCAAGCTTCATTGTAATGATCTTTCATATAGGTAGAAAATTTAGCTAATTCCTCAAATTTAATCTCATACTCTCCTATTGACATGTCCCTTGACTTAATCTTCATAAACTCAGCTTCTCTTTTGTTCCTAGTACTTTCAAGGTAATATTTCTAGTAATAGGCTTTTTAGAATTCCTCCCAAGTAACTTCCTTCTCATTTTCTTTTATCAACTTTTGTGCCCCTAACCACCAATCTTTTGCATCGCCCTTTAACTTAAAAGTTGCTAAATCAACTTTCTATTCAGGACTACAATTCATAACTCTAAAGATTTTCTCCATTTGATTCATCCACTCACGGGCCACATCCGGGTCATGGGTGCCTTTAAAAGAAGGTGGCTTCATCTTCCGAAATTCAGCCAATACCTTCGCAATGGAATTATTATCACTAATCTTTTCTCCATTTTCCTTCCTAGATTCTTCCTTATTAATCCTCATTTCCTCTCTCATCAGCTTCAGAAGTTCAAAGGTAGCATTTTTTATACTGGCCAAACTTTCTAACATATCAGCTTGAGAATTTCTAGGTGAAGACATCTGCAAACACACTCATAGCATATTGACCAATGTATGAGCTCATGTTCATACTAATAAAATTAATCCAATCCTTGATCAAGTACTCTAATTCTACCCACAAGTACCTTAAATCATGTTCTGATACCAAAAATGTAATATCCTATTTTTTTATTTATTTCCTTTAATAATAAAACCTCTTTTCTAAATTTCTTAACAAATTCCTTAAAAAAATATTATAAATTTTACTATTCACAAAATTTACTATTCATGTGAATAGTAACTTGCAAAAAAATAATAAAATAAAATTGAACATTTAAATTAAAAAAACTCAAATTTATACCCAAAGGTGTAATAACATGATATTAGTTCTAGTTTTTCTTCTTAATATAGCTACAAACTTAGGGAGATATACATCAAAACTCATATGTTCTATATACATATACAAAATATACATGAGTCTCCAAAGTCCACATAATAGGATGATTCTATGTAATCTATCTAGCATCTCTGTCTAGTTCATTCTTTTTCTTTCTCTTGCTTTTTTACTTCTACCTCTGAAATGGTCAGTCATAAAAAATTGATGAGATAAAAATCTCAGTAGCTAGTATATATTGTCGAATATCAATATAATCATTTTAGTCATAAAAGCAATTTAAATAAAGATTTCTCATTTCCTTGAATTACAAAAAAATTATCATATAAACATATGATTAGAATATATTCTCATGAAAAGTTTTCTATAGCCCATGAGGAAATTCTGCATCCCATGAGGAAAGGTTCTGGTTTTGTCATCCCATGAGAAATTAACTTACTTTTCAAGAGAATTATTTTCTAAAGTTATTCATGGAATACTTTAATATAAAACTAAATATATCATACAAAAACATAATAAATTCATAAATAACTTGCTTTTATGAAAAACTAGCTACCTTGGATTAAGAACAAGCCTTAATTCAGATTTTCTTCTTCCTCTGATCTCCCCTAAGCTCTTTCTCTTTCTCTTCTTTTATTCTATTTTCATCTCTCTCTCTCTCTCTTTTCTCTCATACACTTCACCAAACACACAATATATATATATATTTCTCATTCTCTCAAAATATCCTCTATCATCATTATGTTTTATGTCATCATTATGCCCTTTCTTTTCAAGAGAATTATTTTCTAAATTTATTCATGGAATACTTTAATATAGAACTAAATATATCATACAAAAACATAATAAATTCATAAATAACTTGCTTTTATGAAAAACTAGCTACCTTGGATGAAGAACAAGTCTTAATTCAAATTTTCTTCTTCCTCTGATCTCCCCTAAGCTCTTTCTCTTTCTCTCCTTTTATTCTATTTTCGTCTCTCTTTCTTTTCTCTCATACACTTCACCGAACACACAATATATATATATATATATACATATATATATATATACATCTCATTCTCTCAAAATATCCTCTATCATCATTATGTTTTATGTCATCATTATGCCCTCTCTTTCCTTTTTCATCATTATACCTCACCTTCCATCTTCGTCCATTTCCTATATGCCAACCACGTATATGTCTTTTTTTTTGGAGGAAATGTTTAAATGTCCTTTTATCTTCTTAGTTTCATTCAATTAGGTCCTTAGCCTAATAAATAAAATTCTATTTATCTCTGAAAAATTTTCCTTATGACTAATATCTCTTTATTTACTTACTTATTTATTTATCTAGCCTCATCTTCTAATGTATTTAAATTTGGGATGTTACACTAATTCCTTAGTGGGGGCTATTCCCTTATTGGGCTTTTTAATGTGGCACCTTAAGAAACCTAATCTCTTTGAGAGAGGGGGCAGCCAAGAGGTTCTCATTTGGGCTTTTTCTTGTTTGGGTAGGAATAGGAACATATTCCTATTCCTTTTAGTCTCTTATCTCCTTTTAATTAGTTCTCCAATTTAAGATCAAATCCTCAAACCCATTTCACATTCCTAGTGAATTCTATGCGTGTGACCCATTAGGTTTTCAGCTATGTTGGCCATTCGTAATCAACACTCGATTGTAAATAGATCACCACTAGTATCTACAACACATCGTGACCCCCAATTGACAGGAAAGTTAGTTGTTTGACTTTAAACCTTTCTGCAGCTAAAGCATGTCTATGCAATGTGTCCTTTTACCATCTTATACCCACTTGGTTTAGAGTATGGCCTATGTGTTAACTCCTACTATACTTGATTACGTTAAGTCCAGCCCAAGTAGTTAGTTCCTTGTCCTGTGGGATAAATCACTTTAAACTATGTCACTGAAGACCATCTTCATGACAAGTCTACTTTAGCCAAAGACTTCTTAGCAATTATCCTGACAAGTGGCCATGGGTGTACTTCTTTCTATCAGGAGTGGTGAATCCTCTATTGACTATTCAAATATCTTTGAATACTTCATGTTGTGCCTAATCACTACCCTAAAAGCGACTTATGGTGGGTAACAGGAATAGAGTCAAAACACATATCCATATCCAAGATAACTTGAGTTCCTCAAGTCCAAGGATACTTGCACTGTTAGCTGCTACGAGACTTATCCCTAACATTTGAATAGGTATCTATGTGATGTCTGATGCATGTCATCCAATGTACTTGTTACCCTTAACAAGCATTCACATGTTTACTCAAAACATCTCATGCTTATAGGTTATGAGGATAGCTGCTTGATCAAGTCAAGAAGTATAACATTTGCTAGTCTATCTGGATCACTGATGTCCAGTCTCAGGTGATCCTATGACTAAGGATAGTTTAGATACATACATAATTACACAAGATAAGAATCTCACATTATGATCACCATTATAATTTCCTTCATGCTATGTTTTGTGTCATAGACTTCATTACTTATTTTACGATCTAATCTTGACTTTATAAATATAAACATAAATAATGAAGAAAACCTCTTTGAATTAATAACTGAGTTTGTACATCTGATACTAAAGGTGATTGCCTTTAAAGCACCTTTCTAACACCCTCCACATCAACATGAAATTCTCCAGTAAGTAATGTCAATATGCATTTGAATGCTAGAGAATGAATAACTCATAAAACATGTAGCACGATTAGCTACTCACCTGAAGTCCAAGGTAGATATCAATATCTACATTAATCCCCACTAGTTAACAATGAAAAAGCTCTTGGATGCTTGAGGAACGAGGCCTAGAGGTTGGAGAATGAAAACAAGAGAAAAGAAAGTTAAAATCTCCCAAATATCACTCAAAAACTGATCGGTCGACTGGTTCACCTAAAATGGTTAATCAGTTCCTCTCAGGTTTGCCAATATCCAAGATAGGGAGCTACCAGTTGACCATTTTCCCCAAGGCAATCAACCATTTAGATACTGATCTAACATTTACCTCCAAGCAGTCAGCCGTTTCCCTTTAGCCAAACTAGGAATTACTTCAAAGAGCTTTCGATCGATTGGTCACCTACGACGATCAATTGGCTGGTTTAATAACATCATATTTAAGTTCCAAACCTCCTCTCAGGCATCACTCTTGGTCCCAATCCCTTCTCTCAAGGGTATGTTTTGGGCATCAAAATGCATTTCCAGCACAATGGTTCCATGGATTTACAAAAATCACATCACATTTCTCTAAAAACTTTCACAACTTAAAATTTGTCATGAAACCAAACTTACAACTGCACCATTCACCTTGAAATCATGCAATATTGGTTAAGAAATCATTGGGGAGAAGCAAATGGACCAAATTCAGCCTTCAACCATATGAAATACCTCATTTCTAAGCTAAGGTTTAGTTTATCAAAAAAATGGGAGAAAACATGAAAACCCTTACATTCTCACATTGAATCCAAGAAATTTCCAGTGAGGGTATGATTGCCAGTGGTCACTTACCTAAGAAGGTGGTGGAAGAACGCTTGGCAGCTTACTTGGTCATTGGATAAGAGAAAAGCATAAATGGGAGTGAGAGGGATAAAAAGAGGTGAGTGAGGCCAGTGAAATGGTTGTGTGGCTAGAGTGACTAAGTGTTAGGGGTTAATAAATTTCGTTGGACCATTTTGCCCTTTATTCTTGAACTAAAGCGCCAAAGGTCTAAGGGTATTTGTGAAAACGCCTTTAAAAACATTTTATTCATAGTTCACTAACACCACACACTAAAGTCACTTGACACCAGAAGGTTTAACTCTCCATATTTTCATCAACACCTCTACTTTCACATTTTACAACTTTTAAACATAATCTCACAAGTTTGTTCATTCTAGTCCCTCTCAAGGTCCCATATGCAACAATAGACTTATTCCACCAATCTTATTACATCAACCACTCAACTTAAACCTCACAAGGTCCAATCAATCTAAAGGATCCTCATCTATCCCTTTACACAGGAATACTCAACACTTTCTTTCCTTTCACTTTAGTCCCTTACTCGGACCCATACAAGAACTTTCTCAACAAACATTGAGCAACAACAACATGTGGTACCATATGCCTTTACTCATTACAAAACTCAAATGATCATGTGCATTATCTGGACATACACTCAAGTTTTTGTAACCCAAGCATTTCTTTTCACATACATACACCTGCATGGTCATACATATACAAGACCAGGCCTTTACCCAGCTACCTAACACCTTGAGTGTTATAGAAAAACCTTGATCAGTGGAGGTGTAATACCCCAGGTATTATTGTGTAGTTAAAGGTACACAAATTTTGGGGAGTGAAAATTTTTCACAAACAAAGGAGTTCCAACTAGAGGAACGAGGGATCCTAAAGTACAATGAGAACTAAGGCATGTGTTGGACCAAGTAAGATTGCACCAAAAAATAAAACGAATGTGGTGAGTTTAGGAATATGTTCAAGGACTGAAGTGAAAAGAAAAGAAAACATGGAGTACTTTTGAGAAAGACTAAATAGGAACCTTTGAGAAAGAATGGACCCTAGGAGGATGATTCATGAGGCTGGTACCTTAAAGATGATGGATTTGAGGCTAGAGTGCATTTTGAGGCACCGAGAGGGACTAAAGTGAACAAATGCATTTTGGTATTTTTAATGAAAATGGGATGTGATGATGTGTATTTTATGAAAGTGTAATTGGGTGCCCTAACTATGATCAAAGTTTTCTCAATAACAAAAGGACCAAATTGAAAACAAAATAGGTTATACACTTACATAAAACTCTCACTATCATCTTTTATCATCTCTTTACTCTTCTGTATATCTCTCCCTCCCCTTAGGCCAACCTCTTCCATGCCATCTTTTTCAACTCCCATCCATGCCTTTTGCTTGAAGAAGGAAGCCATGGAAGCTTAGGAGATGTGGTATATAAGTGATCTTCTTCTTCTTCGTCCTCATCCTCTTACAAGAACAAACCCTTGGTTAGTAATTTGGGAAAATTGTGTATAATGCTGCTATTGATTAATTGGTGTGGTATTGTTGTTCTAAATTGTTGATAGATAAAACCCTTGTTAAATGGAGTTGAATCTTTAGGAGGAATTTGAGTTGTTGAAAGAATGAAATTGGGGATGAATTCCTTGAATCTCTTCTTCTTGAATGTTGCTTTGAAATTCATGTTTTGGGATTGATTATTGCATCAAATATCTTCCCATAAGTATAATAATGCTTTTGGGTTTGCGAAACTAAATGTGTGATTTATGTGCTTTATCACGAATTATACTTGGAGGAAGAACACTTTTTGTTGTCATAGAGGAATTTTTCTATTTTAAAGAAAAGATTGGTGAATCTTGAGAACCAACTTATATTTGATGTTTTAAAGTGTTATTAGCTTTGGGAAACTTTTTTTTGGTGTCTTAAATCACTAGGGATGAAGCTTGGTGGTTTGGGATGGAAAAAAAGGGATTTGGAGGTAAAAGAAGGTAGAAATCGTGTTATGCCTAGCGCCGAGCTCTGCAAAGCCAGCACTGACAAAAAAAAGTCATAACTCTCTCGTTTGAACTTTGTTTTTACCAAATGAGATATCATTGGAAAGCCGTTTGAGTCTAGCTTCAAATGAAATAAGTTTCATTTGAAAATTCATTACTGTTTAGGAGTTATGAAAAAATGAGTGACCAAAGGTCAGAACTAGTGGTAAGGATTTCCCTATTTTGTGACTTTGACATGTTTTTACATGGTTATCTTATAGGAATGGATCCTTTAAGGTGCCTCCCACATCTCTTGGGGATGGAATGGGTAGCTCAGAGTAGAGGTGAGGGAATTTCCATCCTACCTTGGTTACTATTTATTTATATACGTACATAGACATGTATGTTGTTATCTTAATTAAATTAGGGTCATATGAGATTAGATATAATGATGTGATAATGAAGATTTATGATTTCCTTATACAAGTTAATAATAAAAGCAACCCAATGGCATGGCCACACATAGCAAGGAAAATATAATTATACATGAACTTGATGATAAATTGCTATGAATGCGATGTGTTGCTATGGAAAAATTGTATGCCCATTCATATGCATATATGTGATGAAGCTGTAAACAATTATGTTAGTATTGAATATGCAAGTGCATGAGTTGGGAGTGTTGGCCACCCTAAAGTGTGAGAACTACCATGATTCATCTAGTGATTATTGTGCATAGGAATAGAGATGATATGTATTCTATGGCATGATAGCTCTTGATGTATGAAATAATGAGAATGTAAAGGATAATTTTTACATGGAATGATGATGAATATTTTGGATTTCTTATGGTATGTAATGCACATGGTTATTGAAAATATATAAGTTGAACCTTTGAAACTGTGAATTGTTATCATGACATGATATTAATTAATATGTTGATGTTGTATTATGTGTGTGTATGCATTTGATGGATTTTTGTGCACGATTGTTCATGTGGACGACATGTACTTGTATTTATGTTGGTATGTGAAATGGTCTGACTTCGATGTCCTTGGTCTCACTACACGCACAGTAAGGGCCCGTGCTTTGTGGTCATTGAATTGCTTAGGAATTGATTGACCTACCATTGTATGTAATGTTTCCTATGCATATGTTTCATGTATGCTCGTTACACGGTTAAGCTTCACTGTCCTTGGTCTCACGTTGCTGCATGCACAATAAGGGCCCGTGTGTTGTGATCGTTGAGTTGCTTAGGAATCGATTAGCCTCCGGCCTCTGTGTGATTGTGAACCTTGGATGTATTTTACGTTGTAAGTGTACATTAAGGCCTTACTACTTTCTTTTATGCTATAGTGTCAACATGCTCATGATTTTGGTATTCATGTACCTGTTGCAAGCATGATCATATATGCTTGCTTGGCAGGGTTGTCTATGGTGAATCAAGTGGTTGGACTTACCTCCTCATAGTTTCAGGTTCAAGAAGACCCCCCAGATTGACAACATTCATATTGAGGACGCCCCCATTGATCAAGGTAAGGTAGAGTGCTTTAGAGCCATGTCAAGTTAGGAAATCTTAGTAAAGCTTTGTAATCGGGTAGGTTATGCCATGCTATGTAAATGAACTATGTGGTATGTTTTAGGTATGAGAATACTTTAGGGACAAATGGTAGATGTTGGTGAAGTGTTTATGTAATTGTGAGAATGAAATTCTCATGTTTTTATGTTTATAAAAGAAAATGAATGTTTCTTTTGTTGAATACTTGCATGGAAAAATAGAAATATAAATATACATTTAGGTAAAGAAATGAATGTATTAGTTAATAAAAGGTAACGTGATAAGGGAAAGTTAGGCCTGCAGCGATGTAGGTTAAGACTATCTGCGTCGGTCATGTTCCCGGATGGGAGTCGCTATAGGAGGACTTCGGGGTCAATTTTACGAAATCTATTTGAAAACTTTTTCCACCAACCATTTTATCACTTTTCCCACTAGCATCTCTAAGGTGATGAGGAACCCAATCGATAGGCTTGCCATCAATCTTCCATTTTGTGTGGTGCAGTTGTTGACAATGATCACACCAAAAGGGGCTACGATGACTATTGTGTCCATCACTTTGATGAGCAATCAAATTAACGAATCAGTAGGTGAAGAAGATGGTGGAGAAACGCCTAACATTACTTGTGTCACGACCCCCACATGGGTCTATGACTGGCACGAATGTGATTCTCACATCACTCCATAAGGCTAAAACACACAACCAGATCATAAATATAAATCCATCACAACATGCATTTGTAGGGAAATTAGAGGGTTCAAAAGAGTATTGTATTAGCCATTCATTAAATCCAATTACAATGTTCATAATGTTGTCATTTCCAAATCTCCCCTCCCATGCCACCAAAACAATAGGGAGTATTCTAAAACATACATTCCAAAATAACCAAGTGAATAGCCACAAATCCATGATAAGTATCTAGCATTACATAAATAACCTTAGGAGCTCTATTTAACTACAAAGTGATGCCACAACCTAAAATGATGCCAGCTTGAGATCACCAACCTGATGCCAAAAAGGTTAGTGGTTTAGAGACCCTCCTACTCCTCTTGTAGAGACTCGTCAGCTATCATGAAATCTACAATGGTATATTAAAAGGGATTGAGTAAAATTACTTAGTGAGAAAGAAAACTACAAGAATAATAAATATATTATCATGTACCCTTATAGGGATAGAGCCAAGGGAAAAGCCCCATCCGCAACCATAATCCAAATCACCATAGTAACCAAATCCACACATCAATAGCCAATCACATATTAATAATCAAATCAATCATATCACACAAATAGTTTAATATCTTCCCTCTCATAGGCTTCATGCTTCTCATAAGCATCATTATGAAATTTTATAAATAGAGCCTCTCATAGGCTTGTGCCTCTCATAGGAAAACAAGCTTCTCATAAGCAAGGGCCTCTCATAGGCCTCTCACACACTCAATCTACAAGGATCAACCACAATATAAAACAAGGTCATAGCCAATTAGAAATATCAATCCACCAACTCAATTAATATTACCCATGTAATACAGCCATGCATCATTTCCATACCAAACCAATTCTTTAATGTGCTAGTAGCATTCAAATAAAAGTAGTATTATCCCTCACCTTAGGTCCAAGCTAGGTATCTACTTCAATCCAAATTATTCGGAGATGAGAAAGTTACTTGGAGATTGTAGGATGAGGTCTTAAAGGAAAGAATTTCAAAAATAATATTAAAATACAACACAACACCCTTCCATCACTGGCTCCCTATGAGTAGTCAACTGGCTTCAATTTCTTAAAATTGACTGCCTAAGATAGTAGGTTACTAGTCGACTGATAACCCTCAACCAATCGACTGGCTCCATTTTGTTTAAGGTGAGTGCATCGACAGTATGAGGCCTTTCGACTGGTACCCCTTAACCAGTTGATTGATTTCATTCTACCAAATCCAGGAAGTTACATAGAGAGCTACCAATCGACTGGTGGCCCACAACAGTTGACTGCTCCCTTTACTATATAGTAAAAAACTCATTGAAAATCCCTTCTAGGCTACCATGCTTATCTCTAATCTCCATTGGGTTGTTAAAAATTGATTTGAAACATTGAAACTTGGTAGAAATCAATTCCAAACCTTTCAAAACTTGAAAGAAACAAGATGGGCTTTCAAATTTCATAAATCTTTCAGCATGATAGCTAAGGGCATTTATGACAGTAACAACTTTATTTTCCCACATTTAATGCAGTCCCAGCCACCGCAAATGCTTATTTAAGCTTCCACCATATAAGAGAACTCATAAAAGACAATTCCCACACATAAACCAGCCCAAAACCACATACAAAATACCCGATTTCCATCTAACAAAAATCTTAAATTTGTCATACTTAAATTATATGAATATGTACTATACACAAAATATATTATAATTTATATATTACAATTTTATAATTTTTTTATAAATTATATAAATAATTATCATACATATATCAAATATCCTATCCACCCACCCACAACGGATGAAAACAAAATACCTAATACGAACCTAACCACTACTTTGGATGATCAAGAAGAAAAGGATTTGAGTGTTAGTGTTGGCCCAATAACAAGACGGAGGCCTAAAAGGATATAGAAGTAATTGGAGCACAATTCAATGCATTGTTGGCCCAAAACACTAATGCCCAAAAATGGAAGAAAACAGGACAATAATTATCCTCATTCAAGCCCAAGAAGATCAAGGCCGAACATAAAGTACATCATCATCTAAATGTGAAAGAATAAAAGTTAAGAGACACCATTTTCTTATTTTGGTGGAATTTTCGGGCATATTTATAAGCCTTACAAATGTAGAAATCCTTTGTTGTTTCTTAGGTCAATTTTAAGTCTTTTTAGTTATATTACGTCATTATAATAGCCTTTGTAATTTTCAAGACCACTAGTTGTCACAAATTATAGTATCTTTCAGTTCCAAAATAGTCTGTAATTAGTGCCTGAGTTGCGCTTTGCTCTACAGCATGTATTTCACAAGAATAGAGGAGATCAGTTTGTGATCATTGCTATCCAGAATTTTCTCCAATTATATGAAAATTTGTTTATCTTCTTTTACTCTTGTGAAACCTTGCTTTGTTAATCTTCTTTATAAGATCGGTTATTCAAATTCACAAAAACCTCAAATTCATGCTTCAACCCAAGTGCGTTATTGTGTGGATTAGTTTATTTTGTGTTTGTGGTTAAATAAGCATTTTAAATAGCAAGTCACGTTCTATATAGTATTGATTGGCTATTTACACTTATCAAGTTATTAAATAACTCCAAACCAAAACTTACTACTGCAAACTTCCTGAAATGAAATCTGCAGTGTGGTGCTCATACCCCTTTTTTTTTTTTAATTATTGTCCTGAATTCGTTGGAATGCCTCACTATGAAGATCGGGTCATGCTAGAAATTCCCCATCAATACCCATTGCCAACATCTGTCTCTATCCAATAACTAGTTAGTATTTTATTTTCACTATCTGTACCCTATTCAATATCCAACATCTAATAATTATGCAAAAAAAAAAAAATTTCCGACAGATATCTAATATTTTCTTTCGAACTCCGGTTACCTAAATTACCTATCACCATTACCATCCGTAATTACATTTGACAACATTTGCAAAATCATCTTCGAGTTTGACCCCGAATACTTTTTAGCAGCGGCTGAGTCTTCTTAGTGGACTTGTTTGGACGTGAAGCAAATTATGCAAAACGGGAAAATTTTGGATTGGGCAGGAAATCCCCATCCCCCAGCAATTTTGACCCGTTGGGAGAGAGAGGTAGTGGTAAAAAAGGAAGGAAGAAAGAGTATGTTCAACGCACAGCTTTGCACTGGTCGAAGGGGGAGGAAGGGAGAGAAGGAGTGAGAAAAAACTAAATAAATAAAACTTCTATAACGTCCACGCCGCCCATTCTGTTATTTTTTTCCAAGCAGCAACCACAGAGGGACCATAATGATAATGATCTAGGACCATTTTGAAAACAAGTATCTGTGAAAGACCAAAATAAGAGAAACAATCTGTGTATAGCCAAAAAGGGGTTTTAATCCTTTAAATTAGTAGAAAGTCAATTGGTTCAATTATTGATTTTACGTGGGCATTTAACAACCAATTCAGATTATTTTTACAAGGATTTAATTCAATTAATCCAAAAGACCGATTCTGATGGGTTTGATTACATCAAATTGGAACAAATGCAACTGAACAAAAAACATGGGGGAAACCATTCATATTTGTCTGGATTAAAGTTCACCTACGAAAATTCTTCAATTATATCTATAATGAAGGTTCACTTAGTTACCTTTTAAATAACAGGTTTAAGAAACTGAACTGTTGATTGTATACTCATACAATCCAGAAAGAAGCTGGTATAATCATATTAATGTATCCATTGACACTTCCAAACCTACTTCAGTAATCATCACCCCTCGATATAACTTCTTTGCATGTTGGTCGGAGCAAGATGGTATGTTCAAATTGTGATACATAGCTTCCTTTCACGTCGCACAGTGGAGGATAAGGCTGCATGAAAGGGAAGGAAGTAAAGGAGAAATTAGACTCTTCCATAACCAAAAGCTTCAGAAGAAATAAAACAGACGTTAACTATATAACTCTATCTTTTATGAAGTTTGACGTAAAATCGTAAGGAACAACACAGAAAACTAAATCCAGTCATAAATACACAGGTATACTTAAATACTGTCTTCACTATTCTAAGGAGACATTCGTTCTATGCTTAGGCCAGCAAATGTAGCTTTGGTGCGGATAAAGTTGAGAATTGTGTGGGTCACTTCATTTCAGGTGTCTCAACTAATCCAGAAAAAATTCAAGCAGTCCAAGCATGGCCAATTCCCAAGACAATCAAGGAGCTAAGGAAATTTCTGGGCTTAACCAGGTACTGGAGAAGGTTTGTAAGACATTATGGAATGCTAGCCAAGCTTCTTAACTTGTTTGCTTAAGCAACAACTTCATTTGGGCTGAAGAAGCTAACAATGCCGTTGAGATTCAGCATCTGTGTTGGCCCTACCCAACCTCATTAGACCTATCATTGAAACTGATACCCCACATTCAGGGTAAATGCTGTTCTTATGCAAGACGGTTACCCCATTGCTTGTTTCAGCAAAACTCTCTCCAGTGCAGCAGCTATGCCTACTTATGAAAAAGAGCTTCTAGCTGTAGAAGAAGCTGCAACTGAATAGCAGCAGTATGTGACAAATAGACACTTAATCATTAAAACAGATCGGCAAAGTCTGATGTACTTGTTGGAACAGAAGGTATCCACTCCCTTACAACTATATTGGCAGTCAACACTCATGGGTATGACTATAAACATCATATAAAGAAGGGGTAAAGAAAATCTAGATGGAGATGCACTCTCAAAGATAAATCAGGCTACATTACTACAGCTTACTCTCTCTACCATATCCAGTGAGCTATGGGATTAATTCAGAAAGAACTGGAGAGAGGAAAACAGCAGCTTTCCCAGGACCTAATCAACAATCCTATCTCCCGCCCTCATTTCACTTGGGATGGACAGCAACTCCCAAAAAAAGGGAAATTGGTGACTGGTAAGATCACTCATTTAAAAGAAATCATCTTGTCTGAGGCACTCAGGGATCTTACCGCATATCAGAGGGTTAAAGGTCAGTTTTACTAGAAGGGATAGAAAGAAGACATCAAACTGTTTATCTAGAAATGTGGTGTATGGTCCACGAATAAAAATGATAATGCAGCTTACCCAGGCCTCTTACAGACCCTTCCCATTCCTCAGGGAGTTTGGTAATGCTTATCCACGGATTTTATTGGTGGTCTTCCTAAATCTGCAGGCAAGGACACTATTTGGTTTATTGTTCACAGATTGAGCAAGTATGCTCATTTCATTCCTCTCTCTCACCCCTATACTGCATCCACCATTGCTGACCTATTCATCACTCACATCTACAAGCATCATGGCTCACTAGTAGATATAGTCAGCAATAGACCCAATTTCCATTGGCAATTTTTGCAAGGAATACTTGGCAAAATTGGGTATGGAGCTCAAATTTTCATCTGCCAATCATCCTCAAACAGATGGGGGCAAACTGAGGTACTAAATAGATGTCTCGAAACTTATTTCAGGTGAATGGCTAGTGCTAAAGCCAATCAATGGTCCAAATGATTATCTTGGCTGAATGGTGGTATATTACAACCTAACACACTCCCAATTATACCACCCCCTATGAAGTGGTGCATGGACAGCCCCCACCACTACACTTTCCCTACATACCTGGGAAATCCAACCTGGAAGCAATTCATAGAAGCTTCCTAGCCAGAGAACAGATGCTGCAGCTGTTAAAGCAAGACCTTCAGAGGGCACTCAACAAGACGAAACAGAAGCCTGACACTCACAGCAGTGAAAAGGTGTTTCAGGAAGGTGATTGGGCTTTTGTTAAATTACGACCCTTAGACAAAGTTCAGCGGCCTCTAGAAGTAGCAATAAACTTGCAACAAAGTTCAGTGGCCTCTAGAAGCAGCAATAAACTTGCACCTAGGTATGTACTCTGGACCCTATCAAATTGTGCAAAAGGTGGGTCCAGTGGCTTATTCTTTAATTTTACCAGCAGAAGGCTACCATACATCCTATCTTTCATGTCTACTCAAAAAATGCCAAACCCAGGGTAAATTAGTCCCATATACCCGCCAGATAAATGGTCAGAAAACCCACCCTCAAACCCAAGAATACCTGAATCTATTTTGCCAAGAAAGTTTATGAATAAACGAAACAGGGCTGTCACTGAGGTTCTGATCAAGTAGATAGATTTACCTGATGAAGAAGCTACATGGGAAACCTGGTATCCATTCAGGTAACTATATCCAGAATTTACAGCCAGCCTCAATACTAGTCATTGAGGATAAGGGTCCATAAAAGAGAGAGAGAGAGAAGGGGGGGGGGGGGGGGGGAAGGACTGATACGGTATTTTTGATAAAGAATAATTTTGAGTGATAGTTATAGTAGTTTAGTTATGCATTTTCTATTACTCGATTTATTTGCATTTATATTTACATTCTGTTAGTGTCACATGGATGAACTGTATGTTAGTTGTTGGATCTGAATGCTATACCAGAACTAATCTACACAATGTAAGCAGATATTGGCTCATGAGAATTTACCTAACTTTCTTCTCTCGTCTCCTTCTCTTCCCTCTGAAATTTCTGCTCCCTAATTCTACTTTTCTATCTCCGTTCATATCACAATAGTTGGAGTTCACTCAGCAAATAGGTTAAATATTGATGGGTTCCAGCCTTCTAGGAAAGGTTCCATCAAGAATGGGTCTTAAAAGAAACATTTTAATGCCATTTTCATAAGGAAACAGGTCGGGGGAGTTGATAAAAAAACAGGAAAAAGGAATGGGAAATTCTAGAAGGAAATTAACATGATCCAGCAAAAAAAAGAACAGAGAAGCCTTGCTGAATAAACTCAGTTGATCACTATGCTAAAATATTATATTCAGATAAGGAGGAGCCCTATCCATCCTGCAAGGATTTAGGTATCCCATGAATGCTCAACCAATAAGGAACACTTCAACATTATATGGGCCACAATAGCCCACAAAATAGAACTTGAGCCCAATAACAGCCCCTGGTCAGGAACTGGGTAAAATAAATAAATTATGGAATACAAAACTACCAAGCACCAAAAAAAGAAAGGTTAACAAAAGTGGCAATCATTAGTGATTTAGTAGGCCTAATAAGCCAGACAATTCTAAATTTCTAATCAAATGAAGCCTAAGGAATATGACATGGGCCCCAAAATCATAACTATACCAGAAGACTAAGAAACTTCTATCCTTTAGTGTCTTCTTGTAGTTCTTCTTTTCTCTGCATCAAAAGCTCTTCAACAACAAAAGCATCTACATCCTTCATACCATACATTTTAATTACATCATAACCATCTTTAGCCATCTAAATTTCTTCATTCTATTTAAAGGACATTTTAGTTGAATTGGAACAGTAACAGTTTTATTTCATAGACTATAGACCACAACATAAAATAAAAGAACAATTCCTTGTAGCTTATGGACCATTCATAAGGCTCTATGGGATCATCTAAATTTAGAAGTACTCAAAGATGTTCCAGAGGTAAAACTGAAAACAGTGTAAATCTTCAGTATTTACAAAGCTCTACCATTTGTGGAGACTACTAGCACCATGAGAAGATACATATAGATGATTTGGATAAAATGCAGAAATCGTGCAAGAAAGTAATCGGGAGGAAGAAAGAGAAAATTATCTCATTCAGATTTTTAATTATAGAAAGAACAAAAGCAGAGAGTTTTCCATGATAGGAAGCATCACAATTTTAGTCACACTGAACAGAGTGCAATTGAACATCAATGACTCAATGTCTTTTTTTTTTTTTTTGATAGAAAAAGAAATATTATTAAGAAAGAGAGAGGGATACAAAGAAGAGAAGAGGAAACAAAGGGAAAAGGAGAATAAGATATCCTCTTAGAAAAACAAAAGCGGAAAACAAAACCAAAGCGAAAAGCACACAAACAAAGCTAGTACAACATCGTTCTCCAATCTTTATAAACGTTTACAAAGGACAGCCCTTTAAAAAAACCATTAGCCGAAATCTAAAGAAAAGCAACGAAGCGAACTGTATCCCACAATAGATGAGGAGGAAGAAAGCTTTGTTTAAACACTAGCATTTCAAAGACTTGATGTCATGAGCAAACATTATATTTTAGTGCTGAAGTTTCAAGTGTTAAGAGATGCACATGGAATAATGATAATCAACTTTGAAAAAATTTGTTAGATAGAACTCTTAGGATGGATCCAGTACATCTCAATATGATGTAATCTTGTATTTCCTAGTACAAAAGCACAGTTGTGAGAATTACCTGAACAATGTTAGAGTCACACAGGTTTTTCAATGCCATTAAATACTTAGTCTCCCCCAAGCGATCCAAATACCGTCTACAAAAGGCCAAAGTAGAGAAATTCTTGTTAATGGTAGCTAGCAGCTGCTTTGCTCTAGGCAATCTCAGCGGGACATGACCAACATCAAAATTTTTCATGTAGTGGCTGCACTCCAAATCCTCTCTTACATATCCTTTCCCTGAACATAATAATAAATGACCAATTCCAATATGCATTAATGTGCATTCAATTTTTTATTTTATTTTAGAAAAAGACTGCATTCAAAATTATAATATATATGCCCAGCATCTTAAGTAACTATTACCAGTTGATCCAAAGGTTTCAATAGCATAAAATTCACCCTCCTCCATCTTTGTCTGCTCTCCTCCTTTCACAATTGGAACAGATTTACCAGCATGGATTTGGTAGCGGCCTATGCTATGTCCATTCAAATTCCGTATACTCTTAACTACAATAACATCCCAATTACAATACATATCATAACAAATGAAACAGAATATTAGTAGATAGTACAAAGAAGGAACATTAAGACAAATTACATGGAAGTGTATAGTTTTATCTAGAGAATTTTACTTATCTTTGATGATGAGCCTAAATTATGACTCAAATAAAGTATCAGGAGGTTATAGTAATTGTGAATGCAAAATCAAATATAAAGAGCATTCTAGAAAAGAACTTGTACAGAAGCTAATCGTTTTTAGGCTTTTAACTCCTAAAAACTGCACCAAAAGAGACTTAGTCAAGAAGTTAAAATTTTTAACGCCCCAAAGACAGCTTTTCTTACAACAGAAGTAATAGAAAGAGGGAGATCTCTCAACCCACAGTCCAAAATAGACTCGTCAAACCCTCTCATACTGGCATTAAACCTCAACCCCCTAACTTCTCCACAGGGGAATGCACAACATTGAAATCACCCACTACACACCAATAAGGATTGCAATACTCATGGACACAGGACAACTCTTCCCAAAAAATAGCTTCGGATTTGTTGACCTGTAGATAGAGAAAACCCACCAAAACCCTTTACCCTTAAAATCCAACAAAACTAAAAGGGAGAAAACACCCACTAGGACATCAACTTTAGAGGCAACCCTGGTGCCCCAAATCATCAAAAGACCACCTAACGCACCTAAGGAGAGCAAACACTCCCAATCCTTGAGCCAATTATCCCACACACTTTGAACTAAAAACTTGTCTACTACCCCTAGCTTTGTTTCCTAGAGAAGGACAATATCTAGATCAGCCCTCCTAACCACCTCCTTCGCTTTTGTTCTCTAAGATGGGTTACCTATACCATTAACATTCCAGCTCAAAATATTCATAGTTTAAGAGACATACCCTTACCCTCCTTGGTTTTACCATAATTAGTTGACAAGGTTAATCTTTTCAACTCATGCTAGGTGTAACTTGCACTTTTACCTCTCTCCCAGTCTTAACCATCAATTGCAAGAGATTCAAGCAAAGCATGTGGGTCTCGATTGTCCCTCTCACATCTTCCTAAAGAGTGTAAGTGAATATTACCTCCCTCTGGCTCCCTAGAATCCCTTGCACCATAGGCTGGTAACAGAAGGATACCATCCCTAGGTGTGTCATTACAATCAATATGCCTTGCAATACATTCCACAAGCACACCATGAATAGCAGAGTTAGGAGGGAAAAAAAAAAGAGCATGGGAGGGTGCAAGACAATGACTTTGAGAAGGTAAATAGGAAGGGGAAGCTGTCATTTGGACATCAACGTTATTCAAAAGGTTAGTACTAATTTGCTCCAAACCAGGATGCGTCCACCATAGTCCCCATCATCCTCCTTTCCCACAAAGAGTTGAGCAACACCATCTAAAACACCTTCAAAAACTTTCTGCTCATCCTCTTGCTTCTCTTGTTCACTGAGTTCCTCCCCAAGCTGTTTGACGAGCAACCTTTCTTCATTATCAAATTTAGACAGCAAAAGATCTTCCTCAAAAAAAACAAGATTCCGATCCTACAGACTAAAAGTCATCTTTGCTTAAAGCCTCCATAGGCTCTTTCCCCTTTGACCCACTTTTGATCACCTTGTTAGGGCAGCCATCATCCAAGAATCAGCCACATCCTTGTCCTCAAAACCCTCCCAATGCCCTCTGCCATTGCCAAATAGCACATTTTGTGAACCCATCAAAACCCCAGTGCCTCCACTAACCATACAACTACTGTTGGGTTGCATCAGCAACCTCCGCCACCCCTGGTGGGCTATTGACACTAACTGTGCCACTTTAGTGTCATCACAACGCCCTCTTCCAATGTTAATCATCAAATTTTGAGCCCCTATCAACACCCAAAGGTCTCCATCGGCCAAACAACCATTGTTGGGATGTGATATTGATCTCTCTGCCACCCTTGGTGGGCTGTGACACCTTCTGCATGACCTCTGGGGTCAACCCCCTTCAAAAATGAGGAGGCCCTTGAGAGCCATGCGTGCAAAAAGGCTACGAGACAAATGGTAAAAACAGGTTCTTGGTTAAATTTTCATCAAGTGCCCTACCCAACCAATCTATCCTAACTTGTCGAGTCATTTTACCTTGTTAGGTCGGGATTTGTGTCTACCTCTTAGGAACCCACTTAATCTTAACTCTTCCCCCCCCCTCTCTCTCTCTCTCTCTAAACAACCAATATCTTGTCTCACTCCTTCTGTATTTGTCCGTACTTGTTTCATTCATGACTTAATCCCCAAAAGAGACAAAGTCTACTAAATCCTTTAAATGAAATTTCCTAAGTTATACTTAAAAGGGCTACAGTTGTTACTCACCACACACTAATTGCTATCTCATCTTACCTGATATTACCTTTTTAGGAGACTTCTTTCTTCTCCCACTCTCTTGTTGATCCAATTATTGCATATGATGTTTAATGTCTTTGATGCTTCGACAACCCTTGAAAACACTAACTATAGCCCCTCTAGATGCAGTGTCTAATGAGATCTTCCTTGCTAAGTACATAGTCGTCACCCTCAACCTTCTGCTACTAGAAGTCTTGTGGACATCTCTGTCGCCAAACAGCCCAATTTGCACCTTTACATACCCCTAGTTTGTCTCCTATAGACTATTTTTCCATTAAAATTCAAATCATCCCATCAAGATCCCCATCTCATTTATAATTTTTTTAAGCTATCATCATTTATCTTCTACCTATTATGCTTTGGCATCTTCCTTGTCTTTTGTTACTATTCCTTAAACAACTACAAATGCTCTTGTTCGTTTGAGGCGGAGACAAGCGGTTATTGATGAAATGGCAGCAATTCATTCTAATGGTACTCAGGAGCTTGTTTCCTTACCTCCAAGACTTTGTTGCTGCACGGTTAATATAGTAAAAGGGATTCCTAAAGGACAAATTCATCGTCAAAAGTAACTTCTTGTTGCTAAAGGGTACACTCAAATTTATGATCAAGATTGGTGATACATTCTTTCCAATGGCTAAAATTGCTTCTATTGCTTATGCTATCTATACTGCTATTGATCATTGGCAAATCCATCAATTGGATATCAAAATTGACTCTCCATGGTGAGCTTTAGGAATATATGGAGCAACCTCTTGGCTTCTCAACTATGTCAGTCTATATATGGCCTAAAACAATCACCTTGTTCTCTTCTCTGGTGACAGTGGTCTCACCAGAATCCTCATCTTGTGTGGTATGTGCTGAACCCTTTCCCTTGTTTTTCTTTATTTGTGAATTTGGAAGCCTAGAATGGGATGTGGGATAAGGATTAGTTAATCTGAAATCTTGCCTCTTTCTTGGTAAATTTATGCTGTTTGGAACCTAGGTTGTTGGTGGGTGGCATTTATGAGTGGTGATTGAAGGGAGTTATGATGGTGGTTAGAAATAGGGAAGTGTTCTTGCTAGAAATACTTGTGTTTAAGCTAAATCTATCTTATTCTAAGCGTTTTTAGTGATTTTAAGAGTTAGAATTGCCTTTTTGGTTAACTCTTGAAGTGTTGGAACCATGGAGGTTGGGTTGGGGCTCAAATGAGAGGGTTTGGGTATGATTTCGAAGGGAAGGACATGGGTGTAGTTGTGGGAACCGACAAAGCTAAGAGTAGAAGGGGTGGCGAATGCCCTAGGAGGGTACCCGAGAGTAGAAGGGGCGCCCCAGGTGCCACAATTAGGAGGGTACCCGAGAGTTTGAGGGAACACCCTAGGCTGGGAAGGATTTTTGGGGTGAGGGTGCTTGTGGCGCCCTAGCCGCCAAGGTGGGCGCAAAAGGCACCACGGGTTGCGCAATCCTAATGCAAAAATAATGCTAAGTTCTTGCTATTCTGTCTCTTAGGTGATCCCTTGGCTTGTTTGGGTGTTGGCTCAAGTTTCCTTGAGTGAGTTTTTGTGCCTCAAATTCCAGGTGAGGGATATCTACCATCTTTCATTGTTGTATGTTAAATTTCCTCTATTTTTACTCCTAAACCTTGCTATTATGTGATGAATAATTTATTGTTATGATACTGAATTAGTGATGGTACTTGTAATATGAGCTAAATTGAATTAAAGGTTGTGTATTGGGAAAACATGCCTGTCATTTCTCTTGTGTGAATTCCTTCTTGGACTTGCATTTGGATTAACATGGTTGTGTGATGTAATGTATGTGATTGTGATTGTGGTTGGCTTAAATAATTGTGATGGTACTTGTAATATGAGCTAAATTGAATTAAAGGCTGTGTATTGGGAAAACATGCCTGTAATTCTTTTTGTGTGAATCTCTTTGGACTTGCATTTGGAATAACTTGGTTGTGTGAAGCGATGTATGTGATTGTTACTGTGATTGGCTTAAATAATTGTGATGGAATATAATGAGTCAATAAAGGATGGAGACATTTAAATCCCTTGAAAGAAGTCGTGTGAGAAGGTGCGGGTTTAATTATAAATATACGCCTAAGGGTGTTGGGAGCCTAAATGGCTTAGCACGCCAGTATGGCAAAGGAAAGGATGTCTGTGTGAACAAGTAATTTCTATATATTTCTCGTGGTGGTTGTGTAATGTGTGTATCTATTTTTTTTATTTCCTCGCTGCCTTGTTTCTCTGTGACGGTTAATGTGTTGGTTTGTTGGTTGTGTTTGAGGATGGGAACTCTCTAAAGGTCCTATCCCTGTAAGTGGCACACAATATATATTTACTTAATGGTAGTATTATTCTTCACTAAGTATTATGTACTCACTCCCTTCTTTTGTGTGCCCTTGCAGATTCAATGTTAGTTGACAAGTCTTCGCCAGATGAGTAGCAGGGTCTTGAAAGTCACCACCCTCTTTTGGCTCAAGGGTTGGTGAATTTAGAGCTGGCATCTTTTTGGGTTGGGCATGCATCGCTCTGTAGTTGAATAGAGTTGTAGGATGGATTACGTTGGATGAACCTTGTATTAATGATTGGTCATTCTTTTGATTATTTTGGTAACCGTATTTTGGGATACTCCTCTCTAATGGATTGGTGTAAAGGGGAAGATCCAGAAACACAAATTAACTGTGAACTATGAAACTTTATTAGAATGAATGATCTATACATATTTTGAAAATATTGTGTAACTCTCAGCTGAATTTGTTATTTATCTTATGTGTGGTGGTTGGGTCAGTTTAGGCTTATAGTGGTGGTGCGGATCCACCTACGTGCCGGTTACGGACCCAGATAGTGGGTGTGACAAGTTCATTGTATCCAAATAAAAATGAATCTAAGCAATGTGGATAAAAAAATTATATGAACTGAATAAAATACATTTTATGAAAAAGAACCAGAAGCATCTTACCTTGATACACTTTCCCATTAATCTCAACCTCATATGACTCCATGACCTCTTGGATTGCAGCACCAACATCACAAAGACGCACGTCAATTCCTGCTTCCTGTACATGGCCAAAACATTTTGGAGGATCCAGCACATTATTACAAGGCCCAATTGGCGCATATCAATGGTACAGAAACACAATTCAAACAAAAAGTTGTTTGTTGGATATTTTCATACCGAAATAAGTTCTACTAAAAGTCCACAAGCGCATACATAGGCAAGTATGAGTAAACACAAGAAACATAAAGAGGTGTTATTTTGCTTTTCTAATAAAATGTAAGTGCTCCATAGTCAATATCAATACAAAATTACCAGTTAGCAAAGTCGCATATATAGATCTTTCCCATGTTATTTACTATTTTAAATAAGTCATTGCTATTTTCAGCATGACCGACAAAAGGAAGGCATATTATAATGAAATGTGAAGGACCCTCAAATTCTGACAGCATCTAATAATGAGTTGTATTTACCAATGCAGACAGCAATAAAACCAACAAAACATAGGAGTAATAAAGGATCCTATTCAGTATTAAAATTTTTGTGTTCCTTTATTTAAAAGTTTAATGTCAAATTTCTACATAATAAACAAAAGCCAGGGCCTAGAGCTCATGTGTTAAGTTCAAATACTCGTACAATTTCAAAATCTATTTCATGACCACAAACTCTTGGATTAGCAGTATCAGTTAAATAGCAACTTTGCAGTTGAGTATATTCTCCAAAGTTCTCCGACTGTAACAGCCAGTCCAGCTGGGACTTGTCTAGGAGCTGGTCCAGTTCAATACCCTCAAAAGGTTATAAATGTAACTCGCCTACTACCAAAAAAATTCTACATCACCACGAATGTCACATTCTTTGAGAATCAACTAATTTTACTCCCAAACACTCATTCAGAGGATGAATTACATTGAGGAATGGGTACGATATAGGTACTGTTACTACTAAACCCAACACCATACCCGTTATATTTATTCATTCTATTTACCTCCCAAAATTTCCCTTGATCTTCCTCAAATACAGCCCCCCTGCAACTACCTGAGATCTTGACCTCATCACAAGCAAATCTACAGAACCTAACACCTATCCTAGTGCCATAAAACTGAAGGAGATCATAATTTACACAAGGAGGAAGAACAAGCACGGTAACTGCACAAGCAATGCACAGCAAAGGAACAGTTCACACTACCTGAGCAAATCAAAATATCTTCCCTCATTCCAATATTTGACGAGTTAAAAGTTCTCATTGCATTGAGAAAAGGGATAAAGCCATGCACTCAACCTCCCATTAGTAATTTTTTCATTTGATGAAAAAAGACAGATTTTATTAGAGAAGAAGAGAAGAAGAGCAGAACAAAACTTACAGAAAAAGGGAAGGACAAAGGATCCTCCAAGAAGAAAAAGAAAGAGAAAGAAAAACAAGGAAAAACCATACAAGCAGACCAAAAAAAACCTAATACAACAGGCCTTCCAAGCCCATAGGGTATCCGAAAGAGGCAATCCCCCGCCCCCCCCCCCCCCCCCCCCGCAACACAAAAAACAACAACAACAACAACAACAACATAGCCTTATCCCACTAAGTGGGGTCGGCTACATGGATCGCACGACGCCATTGAGCTCTATCAATGACCAACTCTTTAGATATCTCATTTACTAAAAGATCCCGTTCAATAATTTCTCTAAGTGTCCTTTTTGGTCTTCCTCGACCTTTTTTCATAGGGCTCCAAACTATCTGCTCAACTCTCCTAACTGGCGCTTCCAACGGTCTCCTTTGCACATGCCCAAACCATCTTAAACGATTTTCAACCATTTTTTCCTCAATAGGTGCCACCCCAACTCTACCTCGTATATGATCATTACGGATCTTATCTCTTCGTGTATGACCACACATCCAACGCAACATCCTCATCTCCGCCACTCCAATTTTATGTTCTTGTTGTCCTTTCATTGCCCAACATTCACTCCCATATAAAATCGCTGGTCTTATAGCAGTACGATAAAACTTTCCTTTGAGTTTATCAGGTACTTTTCGATCACAAACAACCCCTGATGCCATTCTCCACTTCAACCACCCAGCTTGTATCCTATGTTCCACATCTCTAATAACTTCGCCATCATCTTGTATAATTGATCCCAAATACCTAAACGTTGACACTTGTGATACGACCTGATCACCAAGTTTAACCTCCAGCTCGTTCCTAGCTTGTCGCTTGTTAAACTTACAATGCATATATTCGGTCTTACTCCTGCTCAGACGAAAACCCTTCGATTCCAAAGTAGCTCTCCATAACTCAAGTTTAGAATTAATCTCTTCCCTTGTCTCTGCTATGAGAACAACGTCATCTGCAAAAAGCATGCACTTAGGAATATCTTCTTGGATGTGTTTCGTCAGAACATCTAAAACCAAGTCAAATAAATAAGGGCTTAAGGATGATCCCTGATGTAGGCCAATTTTAATAGGAAAGTCTCTAGTCTCCCCTCCAGACGTTCTCACACTAGTCGTAGCCCCCTCGTACATATCTTTTATGGCTCTAATATACGCAACCCGTACACCTTTCTGTTCCAAGGCTTTCCACAGCACCTCTCTTGGTACTCGATCATAGGCTTTTTCCAAGTCAATAAATGCTATATGAAGGTCTCTTTGTTTACCCTGATACCTTTCCATCAACCCCCTTAGAAGATATATAGCTTCCATTGTAGACCGTCCTGGCATGAATCCAAATTGATTTTCAGAAATACTCGTCTCGATTCTTAACCTACGTTCAATCACTCTTTCCCATAATTTTAGAGTGTGACTCATAAGCTTAATCCCACGATAGTTTGCGCAATTCTGAATGTCTCCTTTGTTTTTGTAAATAGGCACTAAAGTGCTTCTTCTCCATTCCTCAGGCATTTTCTTAGACCTTAAAATTTCATTAAAGAGCTTAGTTAGCCAGATAGTACCCTCCTCTCCCAAACACTTCCAAACTTCTATAGGAATACCATCGGGACCAACAGCTTTACCATTATCCATTTTTCTAAGAGCTTCCTTGACCTCATCAACCTTGATCCTGCGATAATATGCCAAATTTTGTTCTCTCTCCAAGGTTGTTAGATCTTCCATATCGCAAGTCGACTTCGTTCCGTCATTAAAGAGCTTATGAAAATAACCCTGCCATCTATTTTTAATATCTTTGTCTGTACCCAAAACTTTTCCTTCTTCATCCTTAATACATCTTACTTGATCCAAATCTCTAGATTTCCTTTCTCTAGCCTTCGCAATCTTGTAAATCTTTTGTTCCCCTTTTTTCGTTCCTAAATCCTTGTAAAACTCTTCAAACGCTTTAGATCGTGCTTCACTTACTGCTTTTTTTGTCTCCTTATTAGCCTTCCGATACCTTTCCCAATTTTCCGAGTTATTGCACAGATGGATAGCTTTAAAGCATTCTTTTTTAAATTTGATCTTTTCTTGAACAGCCTCATTCCACCACCAAGATTCCTTATCTCTTTGTCTAAAACCTTTTGATTCTCCTAAAAATGCTTTAGCTACTTTTCTAACCTTCTTGGCCATCTCCTCCCACATGGCAACCCAAAGAGAAGCTACAAAAATAATTGTCCCAAAGCAAGTGTGACAAGAGGAATTGATTTTTAAAGACTCTAGCATTCCTTACCAAACACAACAAAGCACCGTGAATACTGCAACATTCCACAATGCCTTACTCTCCTTCCTCCTTCCAAAACCTCTAAAATCACAGAGAAGAAAGCTTTCAAATCAACAGGGCAAACCCAATTAGTAATTTTATTTCTAATGACTAATTGTCAACTAACTTTTAAGCATTTCAGACTAATGTCTACAGTAAAAATTTACTAAAGAACTTTTATGAGGCTGCAAAGAAACAGTAGTGGAGGATAGCAATTGAAGAGGATTGCATACTTTGAAGAAAAATGGGATCAGAAATTGACTGAACTTCTCTCAGGCAGAACACTCATGGGATGTAAATGGGTGTTCACCATCAGATATAACCCAAATAGCCAAAGGATTTACATAAACCCATGGACATTGATTAACAAGAAATCTTTGCCCCATTTGTAAAGTCCTATTCCATTTAGATAATACTTTCTATGGCTTCAAATTTAGAATGGCCCCTTCACCTATTAGACAGTAAAAATGCCTTTTTGAACTAAGATTTAGAAGAGGAAACAAGAATGCTGGGATGTAAGCCAGCTGACACTCCCATGAAGGCCACTTCTGAACTTGGTCTCAAACAAGAAAGCCCTCCTGTAGATATTGAAAGGTAGCAGAGGCTGGTAGGAAAGCTAATTTATCTCTCATACTCAGCCTGACATTAGCTTTCTTGTTAGTGTACTAAGATAGTTTATGAGTGAACCCTAAGCTAGTTTATGAATGAACCAAATTAGGAACGCATGGAAGCTTGTATTCAGAATCATAAGGTAACTGAAAATGACACCTACAAAGGGTATTTTCTTTCAGCAGAGAACATAAAGAGGTGTTGAAGTTATTGGGCTAGTTCTGTTAGTGACAGGAGGTTCACCACAAGGTATTGACCTTTCCGCGTCGAGAAGTAAGAAACAAGCAATGATAGCTAGAAGTAGTGCCGAGGCTGAATTTTGAGCAATAGCTCTAGGCATATGTGAAGGGGTCTGGGTAAAAAGAGTACTCAAAATGAAGATCAATGTCCCTATAAGTGTTTGCCTTTACAACATGGTTATGATTGGAATTGCTAAAACTCCTATTGACCATGATAAAACAAAGCATGCTGAAATAGAACCTCACTTCATAAATGAGAACATTAAATCAGGTGTGATAAAATTGTCCTATATTTCTAACAATTTCCAAGTTGGCCAACCTACCCACTAAGGTTGTGCCAAGAGTCAAGTTTGAGGAACTAAGTGGAAAGCTGGGTTTAATGGATATTTACTCCCCAGCTTAGGGGGAGTATTGGAAATCCAGTTAATTAAGTAGTTCAATCTCAAATTTATCTCCCTCCTCCAAAGTGGCAGCTTCAGGAAGCCAGAGCTTCAGCCCTAAACTCTAGATTTTGTATGGGAAGCAGACTTGCAGTACCAGTGGCCTCAAGCGAAGTAAACCTTGGTTTCCATTGAACTTCGCCTATTCCTTAGGAAGTCCATTGTATTAGATTACCTCATAGTATTTTTAATGTGTTCTGTTCCTATTTTTGAGGATTGAGAGCTGCCAAACTATGTGGTTAAGCCTCCATATACACACAGATGCACGCACAGATATATATATATATATACATACATACATACATACATATCTATATAATTCAAAGATTTCAAAACTGAGTTTCTTCAGAAACCAGTACTCCTTCCAACTCCCACAAATACCCTTAATAAACCCTCTATCAACCATCAACAAACCAAGAAATTATCTACTACACAAGTGACATGTCCACTAAACAAGGAGGATTTCCTTGCTAACCCCATGCTGCCCAAAAAACCAAGACTTAAGTTCTCCATTCACAGCAATAAAGAAAGTCGCACAAGAAAGACAAGGTTGGAGCAGGTTCTCTCCATTTCACACCAAAACCAAACAATGGATGAATGTCATGTCTTTGAATATGTGATATTGGAGTTGATTTTCATATACAATTTTATGCTGATATTTTCCCGTTAGAATCCAAAATATTTTGCCAATATCACTGCTATAACTATTACATTCTTTTTCATTGATGTGTAAGACAAATATTTATCTTTCATATTAGGCAAGTCATAGATGCTGCCAGTGAATAAGCTGAATTAATTCCAAGCTAATATCTAAGTTATATGGAATATAAAACAGGCTAATTTTTATGTCATTACTTGTGTCACCCAAACTTGGCCTGTTTGTAAACCAGCTTAGATGGGTGTAATTGTGTTTGTATCACCCATTTAAAATGATATAGTATGCAAAATAAACCTTCAATTGTTTTCCTAAAGCTTCATTACCTTAATACCCGTATTGGTCGCTTCACGAGAGGCTTCAAGCAATGGGTCAAACATTGGGTTAAATGCCACTGTAAATGCACAGTCAACTATGTATCCTGCACACACAATTACGATGAGGTTGAACATAGCACTAAACCAGTCACCTATTACTAAAATAATCCCAATAATACAAAGCTTCAGAACACTTTAGGACTTTCAGGAGATTACCATCTACATGAGTTCCAAAATCCAACTTCATTACATCATCATATTGAAGCATAGTCTTATCTCCCGTGTTTGGGGTCCAGTGAGCAGCAACCCTAGAAAAGAAAGAATTCCAAGTAACAAAATAATTCGTGGTAGAAAACACGAGTGGAAAAACAAAACGAAGTTATAAGGGATAACCAATTCAAAGAGCATCCTGTGGGGAATGCAATGCCTGCTTGCAAACCATCCTCCGAGATTAGCCTACGAACAGTGTTCTCCAATGTTTCACATAAGTCAGTCATCAGCATTCCTGGCTTCAAAATGCCTTTCATATATTTGCGAACCTGATTATACATAAAGAACAAGCATACATTATGAGCCAGTTATACCTCCAAGAAAAGATAGTATAATTGCAGAGCAAATCTAATTTTTTTTTTTTTAAGCACAATTTGAATGCAAAAGAAAACTAGACGCTAAAGAGAGAGAGGGAGAGAGAGAGAGAGAGTAGAAAATAAGAGGGATAAAATACTGTTTCCTAATTTTTAACTGGCATAAAAGCAAAAGAAATAAAAACAGAGAATATAAATAAGAAAAAGAGGGAAATGAAATTATAACAATGCAAAATTAGTTATATGTCTAGCTTATATTTTAATTGTTTTTAAATTATATCCAGTGAAGATAAAAGAGGTATTGTGATTTTTCCCAACTTTTGAGGAAAAAACAAAAAAATAGTGGGTCCAACATTTATATTTCTCCCCATGTCCATTCTCATTGTGTCATCCCTATTTATACAAGGAAAAGTGTCGACTAATATTAGATTAATATAAATATTTCTTTTGTTAATACTAGATAGATATAAATAGTTTTTTAATTATATTCAATACTGATGTAAATCCCTACTTTATAGGAAAGTTAGTTAGTCCTAGTATCTATATATTGAACCCTTGTAATCTGTGACTATTGAAGCAATCAGAATACTTTCAGTATTTCAACTACATGTTATCAGAGCCTTCATAATCTTCGGTGACGTCGCTCTTTGCCTCTATCGACCTCGACTCCAGTGTCAAGTATCGACTTCAATTCCTTTGCCTCTACCGACTTCAACTTCCGTTCCTTTGCCTCCGTCGACTTCAGGTTATTGGTGTCGGGTCCCTTTGCCTCTTCCGACTTCGACTTCAGGTTCTCTACCCTTGTCGACTTCCGCTTTTTGGCTTCGGCTTCGAACGTCAAGTAGCAATTGACTTTCGACCCCTTGATTGCTAACCCACTGCACCGTTCATCTTTGACTGAGGCCTCGGGTGCGTATTATTGACCAGTATGGCACATTCACCTTCACTCAGGATGACTACCTCACCGACATCGACCAATACCTCCCCTAATCCTGTTCCTTCTCCTAGACCTGCCTATCCTTCAGTTAACGTTGAGATTGGGACCCATGCCTCTCTTCATATTACTCCTGTTAGACTAAATGGCAGCAATTTCTTAGAATGGGCCCAATCTGTGAAACTCACAATTGATGGTAGAGGGAAACTAGACTTCTTGACAGGCGAGGAAGAGCCACCCAGTGAGACAGATCCGAGTTTTCATAAGTGGCGTTCAGAGAAATCTCTGATCACAGCATGGCTTCTCAATTCAATGGAAGAGTCTATTCGTTGGCCTTATATGTTCATGGATGCACAAAAGATCTGGGAAGCAGTCCATGAAACATATTCTAACGTTGATAACTCATCACAAGTCTTTGAATTAAAAAGAAGATTATGGCTGTCCAAGCAAGGGGATAGTGATATCACAACTTACTACAATGAGATGTTGTCTTTGTGGCAAGCATTAGATCTTTGCTATAACGATGTGTGGGAGAATCCTCGTGACCTGGCACGGTTTCGAAAATGTGAAGACAATGACCGTGTCTTCATGTTTTTGGCAGGTGTTGACCCCAGTTTGGATGAAGTTAAGGGATGGCTTCTTGGAAGGAAACCATTACCCTCCATCCGAGAAGTTTTCTCTGAATTGCGACAAGAAGAAGGCCGAAAGCGTGTGATGATTGCTCTAGGTGTCAAGGCTGATGCTGGACCAGGGACGGAAAATTCTGCTTCTGCCCTGATTTCTCGAGGTGGTTCAGAGGGAGAAGGGAAGAAGAAATTTTGGTGTGAATATTGCAAGAAACCATGGCACACCAAAGAGAACTGCTGGAAGCTCCATGGGAAACCAGCCAATGCAAAGAAAAAAGGGGAAGGTCGTGCACTAACTACCACTGTTGATCAAACTCATGAGAAGCCGTCTAACTCTACAGGTTCCGAAATTTATCCTTCCATGAGGGAACAAATTGAGCATCTGTATAAATTATTAACCTCTCAAAATTCTCAAACTGCACCATCT
Source organism: Biancaea sappan (assembly GCA_037074585.1). Classification (NCBI taxonomy): domain Eukaryota; kingdom Viridiplantae; phylum Streptophyta; class Magnoliopsida; order Fabales; family Fabaceae; genus Biancaea; species Biancaea sappan. Next base: position 44,610,398 of record CM073501.1, on the reverse strand, counting down.
TGTTCCCTAGCTCATCAAGGTAATTTATCTCGCTCATCTTTTACTGTCAATTCTGTGGCTAACCCTTGGATCGTAGATTCAGGGGCTACTGATCATATGTCCAGTAATTCTCATCTTTTTATATCTTATAGACCTGCAGCAGGTAACCAGAAAATTAAGATAGCTGATGGGTCTTTTTCTACAATTGCTGGTCATGGCTCAATCCGAATTTCACCCTCTCTTATTCTTGAAAATGTCCTTCACGTTCCCAAATTGTCATGTAATCTGTTGTCTGTTAGTCAGATAACCAGAGAATTAAAATGCAAGGCTGATTTTTCTCATTCTGGCTGTGAATTTCAGGATTTGGCCTCGGGGAGGATGATTGGCAGTGCTAAACAAAGAGGAGGCTTATACTTCTTTGAAGATGGATACAATTTGGGTAAACCTGTTCAGAGTTATCTGTTAGGCTCAAATTTTGTTTCAAATTCAGTTTCTAAGGTAGGAAGTCAAGATGTCATGTTATGGCATTATAGATTAGGGCATCCAAGTTTTCAATATTTAAAAAGATTGTTTCCAAAATTATTTATCAATAAAGATCCATCTATTTTTCAATGTGATTTTTGTGTCATGGCTAAACATCATCGTAGTTCTTATGCTCCAAAACCATATCTTCCCTCCAAACCCTTTCAACTCATTCATAGTGACATTTGGGGACCTTCTCGAGTTCCTACTAGTACAGGCAAAAGATGGTTTGTATCCTTTGTAGATGATCATACTCGGTTGAGTTGGATATTTTTAATGAAAGAAAAATCTGAAGTTGTTGATATTTTTCAGAACTTCTCTTCCATGATAGACACAATTTAATGAAAAAATAAAAATTTTCAGAAGTGACAACGGAAGAGAATATTTTTCAAAAACTTTGGGAATCTTTTTTCAAAAAAGGGGGATTGTACAGCAAAGCTCATGTTTTGACACACCACAGCAAAATGGCATTGCTGAAAGGAAAAATAAGCATCTTTTGGAAATTACTAGAGCTTTGTTATTTACAAATCCAGTTCCTAAGCAATTTTGGGGGGATGCTGTTCTTCATGCAGCTTTCTTAATAAATAGAATGCCTTCCAGGGTGTTAAACTTTTCTACTCCACTACAAGTTTTTCAGCAATTAAAACCCAATTCTAAACTGATATCTGATTTACCTCTAAGAGTTTTTGGCTGCACAGTATTTGTACATAATCCTGATAAACAAAAAAGTAAATTAGATACTAGGGCTTACAAAGGTTTTTTTGCTGGTTATCCTATATCTCAAAAAGGATTCAAATGCTACATCCCAGTGCTGAAAAAGTATTTGGTCACAATGGATGTTTCTTTTCTGGAAAAAATTCCTTTTTTTACTCCTCATCTTCAGGGGGAGATTCAAAATCCAGATATGGTTATTAAGAGTAAAGAAGATTCGGTAGTAGATCTGGATTTTCCAGAAATTTCTATAAATAACGAAAATCACTTTGAAACTAGTCCAAGTCTGAATTTAAATATGGAAAAACAACCCTTAGAAATTGAAACTGCATTGCCTGAAAAAGAGAGATTACCCTTTGAATACTTTGAACAGACTTACCAGAGGAGAAATCCATCTCAAGCAATTCAACACGGCCAACCTTCCAACCCGTTGTCAGAACCGAATCAATCTAGTACTTATTCTTCTGATTCAGATCTGTCTAAACCTATTGCTCTTAGAAAAGGGGTAAGATCATGCTCCACTAAGTATCCAATTTCCAATTTTGTGTCTCATCAGAATATTTCCCCATCTTTTTCATGCTTTCTGACTAAACTTGTTAATATTGAGATTCCAAAGAATATACAAGATGCACTACATGTTCCTGCATGGAAGGATGCAGTTTTGGAAGAAATGAGGGCTTTAGAGAAAAACAAAACTTGGGAAATTGTTGACTTACCAAAGGGAAAGAAGACCGTCAGGTGTAAGTGGGTCTTCAATGTGAAATACCATGCCAATGGCTCACTTGAAAGATACAAGGCTCGATTGGTTGCAAAAGGGTTCACACAAACTTATGGAGTAGACTACATGGAAACATTTTCTCCAATGGCAAAATTAAATACGATTCGAGTACTGTTATCTGTGGCAGTAAATTTGGACTGGCCACTTCAACAACTTGATATTAAGAATGCATTTCTTAACGGAGATTTGGAGGAAGAGGTATATATGGACCCCCCCCAGCTGGTTTTGAGGAGAAATTTAATTCACAGGTATGCAAATTGAAGAAGTCTTTGTATGGCCTCAAACAATCTCCGAGGGCTTGGTTTGAGAAATTTACAGAGTCGTTAAAGCAGCAAAATTATCAACAAGGACAGGCTGATCATACAATGTTCTTTAAACGAACGAAGGGAAAAAGGTTAGTAGTGTTGATAGTTTATGTTGATGATATTATCCTAACTGGTCGTGATATGGAGGAGATGAATAGATTAAAAAAGAATCTAGCAAAAGACTTCGAAATTAAAGACCTAGGAAATCTCAAATATTTCTTAGGAATGGAAGTTGCTAGATCAGAAAAAGGAATCATAGTCACCCAACAGAAATATATTATGGATATGTTAAAAAGTACTGGGATGTTGGGGTGTAAGCCAGTTGAAATTCCGGTTGATCCTAATGTGAAACTTGGTGTAGGAGAGTCAGAAAGTCCAGTTGATACAAGTATGTACCAGAGACTTGTTGGGAAATTAATATACCTGTCTCACACTCGCCCAGACATCGCATTTGCTGTGAGCCTTGTGAGCCAGTTTATGCATTCTCCAAGAAAAAACCATCTTGAAGCGGCATATAGAATCTTGAAGTACCTTAAAGGGACTCCTGGGAAGGGATTAATTTTCAAGAAAACTGAGCATAGAGGAATTGAAGCCTATACAGATGCTGATTGGGCAGGATCCATCACTGACAGGCGATCTACAAGTGGTTACTGCACATATGTGTGGGGTAACTTAGTTACTTGGAGAAGCAAGAAACAGAACGTTGTGGCTAGAAGCAGTGCTGAGGCTGAATACCGAGCAATGGCAAATGGAGTAGCTGAATTACTATGGTTGCAAAGGATTATGATTGAATTAAAATTATTACAGAAGAATCCTATGAAATTATTTTGTGACAACAAGGCTGCTATAAGTATTGCAAATAACCCAGTTCAACATGCTAGAACGAAACATGTGGAGGTGGATAGACATTTTATTAAAGAAAGAATTGAAGGAGGAGAAATCTGCATTCCATTTATTCCCAGTACAGAGCAAGTGGCGGATATCCTGACCAAGGGATTATTCAAACCTACTTTTGAATTACTTGTTAGCAAGTTGGGTTTGCTTGACATCTACAAACCAACTTGAGGGGGAGTGTCGACTAATATTAGATTAATATAAATATTTCTTTTGTTAATACTAGATAGATATAAATAGTTTTTTAATTATATTCAATACTGATGTAAATCCCTACTTTATAGGAAAGTTAGTTAGTCCTAGTATCTATATATTGAACCCTTGTAATCTGTGACTATTGAAGTAATCAGAATACTTTCAGTATTTCAACTACAAAAAGTAACAGTCTTCTCCATTTTTTTCTCCCCTTCTTGAATTTCCCAAACACAGCCCATTGAAAACAAAGTTAATGTTGGAACCAAATGAGCAAATTGCAACCTGACGATGAACTTCTGCCGCCCGACGAACCGAATTATATATTGGTTTTTGAAGGCGCTCCAGCTCTCTCTTCTCCTCAGAGGTAGTTCTCCATAGGTTACTGGCATATAGATAACAACCTCTTAATGATATTAAGTAATTCAGGCAGAAACTGTGAACCATTAAAAATAATGAACACATGCAGACTTCAGTATAATGGAAAATAACAATTAAAAATACAGATGTACTTATAAAAGAGTTATAAATAAGTAAAATACCACAAAAATACCAATGTGATAGTAGCTCACGTGACATCAATTAAAAAATTGACATGTGCTTCATGTCAAGAGTTTAATCCCTCCTACCTCTTTGGGAACAAAAGTCACCATCAAAATCACTTCTAGATACTCAAACATAATACATTACAAATAAATAAGACCCAAAGCATGATAGGGCCTTTGAGTAATAACAAGAAGAAATATCTACACAAGGTTTGAAATTATTAAATTTGTGAAGACAAAGGGTTCATTTGAGTAAGATTTAAAAACAAGTATTTTTTATATGGTATTCGTCAGTAGAGCTTTAACATGAAGCACAAATTATTTTGTGTTAGGATGTTATATTCAAAAAAATAAATTATAAATTACGAAATTTTTCACACTAGAATTGTGAAATGCAGGTGATCACAGACATGAATTAGGTACTATGATGAAGAGAAGCAGCAGAAATTAAAACCAGTATTGACATGGTTGAAGAGTTTAAAAGTAAGTTCAATAATAATTAACAAAATAGTCTGCATACTAAAGATGAAACAGACGAGTAATTTTGTTTTTTAAAAAAATCAAAAAAATAAAGGAGCTTTATTAGAAAGACTGGTAAAGTGCGGATAATAAGCCAGCTCCTACAGAAAAGAGAAAAAAAAAAGTAAAAGAAAAGATAAAAGGAGGGAAATACATTAAGCCTGAGCAAATAACAATACTTCACGCAATCCCTATTCATATCAGTCAAAGAGAATCCCTTAATAAAATTAAAAAAATAAAAAAAAATCCGTTGGACAGAACACCAAAGGGAAGCAAGAGATACAACCATTTTCCTCAAGTCATTTAGAGTTGCAAAGGCACCCTAAAAATTCTAGCACTCATTGCCAACCAAATATACCAAATCACAGTAAAAACTACACAATGCCACAAAACTTTGCCATCTTTATTTTATTCCACACGATTATACTGAAATAATTAATAAAAATTCAAATTTTCTGGACAAACAACATCTGGCCAAAGATTCCAAACAAATCAATATAAAGCGAAGTAGCAATACTACAAAGTAAGAACAGGAGTCCAGTGGTTCTGAATAAGTCCTACACATAAAACTCTGTTAAGTACCACTACCGAACACAAAAGCTTCACTTTTACACGAGTTTTAGATTTCTAAATAAAACTCACAAGAAGAAGCATTGCCCTCTTGGAAGGAAAACGACGAAATCAGATAGGACTTGCAAGGGAAAGCACCTAATGAGTCTGGACTCCAAATTCTCTTATCCAAAGAGAAAATAAGTCAAATAGGCTATAGAATAGCTAAAAGAGCCTCAAGTGCATAGATTCTCTAACAAAGGGGTTTCTAGTAAACAGAAAAAAAAATTATAAGAGATTTAAATACAACAACAACAACAACAAAGCCTTATCCACTAGGTGGGGTCGGCTACATGGATCGCACGATGCCATTGAACTCTATCAATGACCAACTCTTCAGGTATCTCATTTACCAGAAGATCCGTTCAATAACTTCTCTAAGTTATTTACAAGTAGTTAGGATAAGAAACCGTGAAACCAAAGGAAAAAAGAAAATCCAAATAAAGGATTTAACATTTGAAGGGGCTTTATGCAAAAGAAACTTCCCCTTTGTAAAATAATTTAGAAACTGAAAGTAAGATTTGCAAGTAAAAATGTAAATATATATATATATATTATAAATTAATAAATAAATAAAGATTCCAAACTCGCTTATCAAGACTGGAAGAAAAGGAAACAAAATCTGCCGAAGTCAAAAGTGATTGAAGCTAACTAAGCAACTTTCTCTATCGTTCGCTTCTAAAAAATGCAAAATCCAAGAACAATTAGAATTATTCATGACGAAGAAATTATGAATAGGAGAATCATGCGAAGTAAAAAGCTGAAAAAGACAAGGACATACTTCCAAAAGAGGAAAATTTTCCACCCAAGTATATTCCCAAAATTTAATTTTGAGCCATCATCCAAATATAAAGAAACTAGTGACAAAAGAGATGTATCCTTGTGGGAAAAAAATAATTTCCAATAACAGAGTATTTCTAGCAGAATAAAGATTCCAAGAAAAAAAGAACCTGAGGGAACCAAAAACACCGAATGGGAGTTATGCACTACAAGGAAAGACCATACAAATTCAGAAAACTCAACAGAAAAGAGCATTCCCTCTTCAAAGATCTTCCCAAAATCTAATTTAATCACCATCAGCCACTCTAAAGGACATAAGATCTAAAAGAGCCTATTCTTGAGAAATCAATTTCCAAGGACTAGTACAAGAACCTGAATGTAATAGGTTAGCATCTGAGTTACAGAGCCACAGGGAATGGTGACATGAAATGAGAGAAAAAGACACGGGAGGCATGGGGAGAAGGAAAATAGCAGTGGTCCAACATCTGTATAAACAGGCCTTTGATCAAAATAACATTGCACCAATGACTATTGCATCCCGATGGTTATACATAGGATAGCCAAGGATAAGAGGAAGCCTCTTATGTAAATTACAAAAGGGAAAACATGTTGGCATCTACTTAGAGCCTTGAACTAAAATGGTTCTGTCAAACTGCTTCCCCACCATGTTTACAGACTGCTAACATGACCAGTAATCATGGCATCTTTTTCCCTTCACCTCCTCCAATTGCATTATGAAGAGATTACATATAGAAAATGATGAAGGCACAAGTTGAAAGGGAGGCTATAGTAAGTCCTTTTACATTTTTCTAAAAGAAGTTTTTGTCCACAAAATGGAAAAACTGGTTATTTGGAAAGGGGCTTTTACTAAAAGACAGAAAAATGGGCTTCTAAAAAATGCCTTATTTTAGATTTTCTACATTCCTTTGCTTTTTAATTAAAGCTCATCTTACGGTTTTAAAATATCAAAGTACTTTCTTTCAAAGTAACATTTTTCTATATTAAAACAATAAAGCTCATACAAAAAAGCTCAAAGACCGAAATAACAAATCCCCCTTCCTGTAGCTATAAGAGCCTCCCCTTTCAGGCCTGAATGCCCCTTACTGCACCAAGGAACCTTCCATTAAAAGCAACGATATTTGAAGCAATGAAGTCTAAACAAATTAGGGATGGGAAGGCTATGAATGAGCATCACTAAGTTTGGTCCAGTTTTATGATTCTCCTCCATCTCTAGTGATCCAAGTTGTAATAAACCAATCTACAAAGGAAAAATCCCCCAAATTCCAAATGTCACAGGATTATAAGATCGTAAGATTCTAAGATCTTAAGATTTAAATTGAAAGAATTAGATTTGTCATAGGATTGGGATCACTAGGGTTATTTGCAAACATTGAGATCTTAAGAGATTTAAATCTAGATCTTGACTACAATATGCAATAGGAACACATCGAAAACCATGCTATTCACACAGAAAATATAGATCACTCCTTTGGTAAATGCTTCCAAAATCCAGTCCTTTGCCTCCCCAAAAAGAAAAGTTACAACCACTTCATTCCTTGCTGCTTGCCCACCAGAAAGAAAAGTTACAACCACTTCATTCCTTGCTGCAGCCCCTAGTTTTCAATCAAAGTATAAATTTTTAACAAGAACAAAAAAAATGCAAAGGAGAAAGGTCATCTGTGACAGTGCCAAAAGACAACATTGATAAGTAAAATGCAAATCTACTTTACTTGGATTCAAACTCAACCAAGTTTGCAAGAAAAAATTCAGATGCTCTTACCTAAAGACAGACAAATTGCAAGTATTGCTCAAAAGTTTCCATCATGTACTTACTCATCTTTGTACTGCTGAATTTCTCCTTCAGGAAAATCTCCAGATGGGAAAAGGTCAAGAACAGGAATTGATGGCGGATCAGTCTGCATAGGGAGCTCTTTCTTTTTCCTTATTATACAAGAGATAATTCACAACTTCAGCAAAGTTGCAACACTTAGAGAAAAATCATTAACACCAGAAAATGTCCTCACTTGCTTTTATTTTTCTTCTTTTTCTTCTTTGAAACTTCTGTTGAAAGAGAAAAAAAGTGTTCAAATGAAGACATGTCTCTTTGTCAACAAAAAATAAAATATCAGGCAAATCATTTTTTTCCACATGAAAGAAGTAATGGGGAAAAAGGGTGCAGAAAACATCCTCCTTACACAAATGAAACAACAGAAATGATGATGACAACTACAAGAGAATCAAAATATAACAAAAGAGTTCCAAAAATTATCTGCACATTTGTCAAGGAAACTCCCTTGAAGAAATCATGTGCTAAAAACCAAAGAAATGGCATAAGCATAAGTCATCCGTTAATAGATTTCAGGATAAATATCTGCATTTAAGATCTAAGCAGTTTACTCCGGCCAAATACACCATAGAACAACTACACAGCAAATTGCCATATAATTTGGCCTCCTCACTCCATCCAAACCTTTGAAACTAAATCAAGGAAGAAAAGTACTAAATCTGACAGCATTCAACGCAAACTAAAGCTTCACCAAACCAACAAAAAGCGTATTCCAGATGGAAAAGGCTGCCAGGGAAGAAAAATGTGCAGCTCTTTGCAAGATAGAATTACACACCACGCAAAATATGCCTTCATTAGTAGTTCCACGAGCACTACAATCCAAATAAAATACTTGACCTTAAGAAGAACATCGGACTTCCCAACAAGTTTACAAGAAATTTTGTAAATTCTGAAGAATGGCTTAGAAAATGGAGGAACAAATAAATAGCATCAAGCGTGAGCAAAGGAGAATATAATTCAGATGTTTCTTAGTAGTTCCACCGAGTACTACAATCCAAATAAAATACTTGACCTTAAGAAGAACATTGGACTTCCCAACAAGTTTACAAGAAATTTTGTAAATTCTGAAGAATGGCCTAGAAAATGGAGGAACAAATAAATAGCATCAAGCGTGAGCAAAAGAGAATATAATTCAGATGTTTCTTTTATCATTAATGGCCTGTTTGATGCTTGCATCAAAGATAATTCTGTTTATGGAACTAAAACCCTAAAAAAAGTTAATTGGGACAGTGTTTTAAAGCTGTAGATTTTAAAATTAAAATAAAATAATGCTGTCATTTTAAAATCAAGAAAATAGTAATAGTTTTAAGATATTTGCATATTTCTTACCACAGATAACAAGCACCTTATTAATGTCACTTTTGTAATTATCACAACATCAAATTATAAAAATAAGGGTGGCAGGGAGAGATCAAGAACAGTCTCTTTCTTCCTTCTTGCTGCCCTAGCATCTAGTGGTTCATTATTCCATCAGCTGCAAACAAACACCTAGGAGGCTCAAAGAAGATAAAATTCTCAATAGAAGCACAATCTTCTATTGTATGCGCAATTTACAAGCATGGTTTCTCTGCTAAGGTTCGAAGTTCGTGATAGGAGCAAAGGTATGAATTTTATCATAGACTGAGTACAAAAATTTATTGATTTGCGAAGATTGAGATTGGGTACCGTTAGATTTTGTTATAGCTTCAGAGATTTGTCTGGGACGCGACCAATGTGGTTCCGCTATTTAACTCAGCTTCCATAAGTATCCTATGGGTTGACATATCTTTGCATTTCACCATGCCTCGATCATCCACTAATATATGCTTCATACGAAGGTCTATGATTTCAGGTTTCCTTACGCAGTTTAAGGCAAAAATTATCTAAATTGATTATCTAATGCTTTATTGTTTCCTTTTCCAGTTTACAGGAAAAAGAGAAAATCCATATTTTTTTACTTTGTTGTATAGTAAAAGATCTAGCAAAAGTACAAGAAAATAAGGAACGAAAACAAATGTACGAAATGAGAATAGAATCAAAGGACAAAAGGAATAAATAAGAATTGTCTTGTATTATAATCTTCTAACCAATTAACTATTTCGTATCCGAGGAACTCATTCGAATATTATTAGTTCCAATCCTGTACCCAAAGGCTAAAGAAGAACTGAGTCAATCATTTATATAGCAAATACCTTTCCCATCATCTCCATCATTTTCGACATGCGAAGAAGGCTCAGAAACCTCTTCTACGCTATTCGTAGGCTCTGAAGTTCCATTTTCTTCAACTAAAGTGTTAGAATCCATCAATAACGACCTGCATGCACAACCAAATAGCGATGAGACATCAGAATAAGTAGAACGACAATAATGAAAATAATACTTAAAAATAGTCGCACTCAGTCCTTAATTTTATTAGTTTCATTTTAATTTGTGTTCCTTGATCTATGGAGTGAGTCCTTCTGATTTTGGGTTGGAACGAATAGTGTCACCTTAAGACGATGAAATGAAGCGGTGGCAGCACCACAAGAATGGAAGAGAAGAGATAAAAATAAGATGAAAGAGGAAGATAAACTGAATAGTGAGACAGAAGACCATAGCAGAAAACCATACCTTGATGACGGCCACTGCACGGTGCCTTCGTTGCTTTCTGACGAGAATAGGCAGGCAGGGAAGACGATCTTGAAACTTTAAAGAGAATTTAGACTGGCACAAAACGGCAAAACTTCTTGTCGTCTGATCGCGGGTGAAATGTAATATATAAAAAAAATGTTTCGGCGAAAAAAAAAAAGCACTAATTATAAGTTGTTTTTACCTTTACATATTCATATTGCCTAAAATCTAGGAGGCATGGTCTAAAATTAATGTAAAAAGAATGATAAAAATAATGATCATATTTAAGGTCCTGAACCCCGTGTGTCACGACCCGTTTTCTGGGCACATGACCGGCACAATAATGAATATCCCATCACTGTAAGCCTTTCGATAAATTCTACCCATGAATTAAATTATTAGTCATTATCTCTATATTATCAAAATAACCATTCCTGAAGAAAATATATCAAATTTTCTTATTTGAAATTCATAGAGATGATTTGCACATAATAATAGATTCTCAATATAAAATACATTATTATGCTGACATACAAGCCAAATGTCAAATCCCTGACCTATATGTCCTAGACGATTACAGAGCAACATAATCTACAACAATAGAGAGGCCTACCCGACAGCGGGAATGTCCAAAGTGATCTATTCTTCTAGCGGATATTCTTCATCGACAACCTGATCTGAACAAAAAGGTTTCACAGAGAGTGTAAGCTTTTAAACTCCGTGAGCGAATCGGCCTCGCGTTAATAAAATTCAAATACATCACCAGTCATGCAAGTATACCAGAAGGCTCATACTCAACCAATAGACATAGTTAGAAATTACATAGAAGAAGATAAAAATTCATCCAATTCAACAAACGTTACTAGTACTCATCAATGGCAATATATCTCGGAGAGCGAACACAGGCCGGCTCACCAATTTTGTATATTTCCGCTATGACGCACAACCAATTCAACAAACGTTACTAGTACTCATCAATGGCAATATATCCCGGAGAGCGCACACAGGCCAGCTCATCAATTCTGTATATTTCCGCCATGACGCACAACCTCATCCTCTTAGTTAGGGCGCCTCACAGATTTATCACCAATCCGGGCTATATCCCTACTGAGGGAATCGTTGTCTCCACACTCATTGGTCAAGACACCCTTTAAACCGGGTTTTCCGCCTTGCCGTGAGAGGGGGTACTGTCCCGCTCAATCACAATCAATAGTACAACATTTCATATCATAATCAGAAGTACAATATAATATTCATCCATAAAACAGGTATAGTATATAACTATATTATAGATTTATAAACCACAAATCAAGATAGCAATTAATTTGTTTTTGAAAAGATTCAAACTTCACATTATCATGAAATACTTGTTTTGTCTTATCCATACTTCTGGATTAATTATCTCCTTAAATTCATCATTCTGAATCCAATTTCCCCCTATGAATCTTGGGAGTGTCCTACGACATACTTTTTATCACCAGTAATGCTAAAACTCTATTAAAACGGGGTCGTTTCACTCACCTGAATTCCGTACGAGTATCGCTTCTCTAAGCCGTTACAGACAAGAGTACTCAGGTGAATTTCAGTGTTCCGCTACGAAAATTTTCATGAAAGATTAGAGAAAATATGTTAGGATTATTTTCATATAGATATTGTTTACACGTACGGTTACTGTTCATATATACGGTCACTATTCATACATATAGTTACTATTCATACATACGGATACTATTGATATATATGGTCACTATTCATATATACAGAGACTGTTTATACCAGAAATAGAGAATATAATCTGTAAAAGAGTACACCAGGTAAGTTCCCAAGAAAGAGTGGAGGATCACAATGGACACACTTAAAAACCAGGTCTTTCCTTAGCCAGAACTTTCCTAGACATGTATTCTTCACAGTTTACATCTTATTTCGGTAATCAGAAAATCAAAATAATATGTAAGCAGCTAAGGACAGTTTTTCTGATGTGGAAGATCAGCCAAAGCCGCAACCACAGAGCATACTTAAGAAACTAACTTCTAAAATTTGAAAGACATAGAAAGGGCATAGTATCCTTACCTAATCTGAAAAGGAAAGGCCCAAAATTTCAGAGGCCTAGCATTGGAGTAAGAGAAACTTAAGGAGAGAAGAATAGAAGTTGAAGGTGTGAGTTTAGAAGTGAAATGAAAGGGCCTATTTATAGGAAAAATTAACGGTACTATTTATCACTATGCGCTAATAAAATATTCAATTTACTATTCATGAAAATGACATTTCTAATAAAATAATTCACGTTAATCATTTACGGTTACTGTGCAATTTCGAAAAAGTCGCAAGCGGCTTTACTATTGAAAACTTAAGGGGAAAACTATCATTTCACCTTAAACCTTTAAGTTTCTTTTCAAATCAGTCCTTTTACTTTAGTCCCTGAGGATATTTTTACACATAAAACATCATTTTCTCATACGAACTTCTTTCTAGTTGTCTCTTATGACCAAACCACATCTAGTACTTGACATTTCAATTGTATAAGTGAACAGTATCGTATACGTAAATAGTATTATATAGGTAAACAGTACCGTATACTAGCATAATAACTATAGTTTGTAAATACACATTTAAATTTTATTTTTCATGGGTATTACATTATCACCCCCTTAAGAGAATTCGGTCCCCCGATTTCAAAACTCACCTCAAGACTAAAATAAGTGTGGTTACTTCGTCTATATCTCATCCTTTACATCTCTTTCTTCCCAAACCTCTTCACATCCTTGGTAAGATTTACAAGAACACTATAGCATCAACTATGAACTCTAGACCGCATTATCAATAATTTTCATAGGACTTTTGCCTTTTCTAAATAGCAAACAATCTCTTCCTCATCAGTTTGATCTTCTCCACAACCTTTTGTACCATAAAGTGTCTCATCCTCATAACCTTTACCAAACTTAAACCATCTGATTAGAGACGAACTCTGTCTCTATGTAAAACCTCAAATAGGTGTCTTCTCAAAAGTGGCATGTGGTCTTTCCAGTTCATACTGAATTTCAAAACACATGTTACCACACACATAGCTTATAACTTTTACGAATACAATCACCCCACCCAAAGGCGTCATTTTGGCCATAGGCAATACTCTTGCCCGAAGGTGATCATCCTGCCTTAAAACGATACTCTCAGCTGAAGGCGTCATATAAAAGGCAAAAATCACATAAAATTATTACATAAATCTCTAGGAAGAACAATCCTAGAAAATGTGTTAAGTAAATAACATATTCCTCACGCATAATTATAAAATAAATATATATAGAAATTCCTCTCACCTCAATGACTCATATAGAGTCGTATTCCTTCAATGATTAGGGCCAACCCATAGTTCTCTATATATAGGTTCATAAAATACTTATTTAGCACTCCTCCATAGTTCAGAAGTGTAATGAAATATCATTTTAGTAATTATGCTCAGTCAAAAGAATATTACCATACTCTGCATGACAAGTCCAACATCTTCTTATTCCTCAAGTTCTTTCAGTAAAAGGAATCACTTCAACAAAGAAGATCTAAATACTAACTTAAATTTTATTTCTAGTACATAGATAATTTTAATACGTGAAGCTTAGACCAAATATAATTTTAGGTACAAACAAAATAAAGAATAAATTAAGGACGAGGAGGCTTTTGAAATGTAAAAGGTGCTCCGGGTCTAGAAGAGGAAGGTGCTTCAGACCTTAAGGAGGAAGCTAATCGTTGCAGCCTAGAAAGAGTTTATGGAGGAAACGTCTGAGAAATTTGACGAAGTATAGAAGTCACTCCATTCATACAGTCAATACATCTCGCTTGTTGGTCACGAAAATTTTGAGTTGCAAACATCGAATGTCTATCAACTCTATTCGCCAATTCCCTAAAATGACGATTCAAAAGCTTCTCTTGTTCTGTAAAGAGACGATTTATCAATCTCCCCTGATTCTCAAAGTGGCGGTTTATCAATCTTTCCAAGTCCTCCATCTTTTGTCTCATAAGCGCAAGCTCATTATTAGAAGATGTTGCTGTGCTAACATCCTCTAGCTCTACTACATCCCTTTTTCTTTTCTTAGCCTCTGGTGACTCTTCCATGGATCTCTTATTCTTATAATTCTCCAGGCTAAGATTTAGATCCAGCTCTACCTTGCCAGCCTCAAAGTTTAAATTAAAAGATTTATTGCCGGCCATATTTTTCTGAGCTATAAAGGTTGTACAGAATTAGAAGTTTGATGCTAGAAAACCTATAGGTAATGAACTCTTAGTGTAGTGAGCAGTGTAATGGGGCATCCATTATATAGACGAAATTTAGGGTTACAAAAACCTTTCCATCATACTCTAAAGATGGCCTATAGACCTTATCCGTCGCAATGCCAACAGTCTATGATAAGCATGCCAGAAAATAACAAAATATAATCTAATACAAAAGATTTCCTCAAAAATTTCGGCTAACTTTTGACTCTTGCTCAAATTATTCAACTAATCGCCGCTTCAATTTATGACTTCCTAACTCTGTATTTGTCTTATCCAATAATCCTAAATCGAGATATTACTCCATGAACGGATATCTTCATACTAGCCTTATCTAGGTTTCTAATCCGTGGCTTTACCCTAGGCTTACACATTTTCAAACATACATATTAAAATAAAAACTTCTCACATTTACACATCAAGCGTTCCATAAAGTGAGAAAAATTTTTACCTTTCACTTGCCTCTACGAGCATATATGTATATGTATAAACATAGAGATACATCATTATCTATATATTTTCATCTATTCAAGTCCTTTTTAAATTTCTGACTTCTCATTCTCTGAATGTATGTGAGATTATTACATTTTATTCCTGGCCATAACAACTAGCCTTCACTCACTATGCATAAATAGTATACATATCATATGTTTTTAGATACATATAATCACAGTATGATTCAATCAATCTTGTATATCATACTCAACTGAAGGCTTTCAAGAACAACATAATAAAGCAGAGAATATACATTTTAGTTCATCGTAAAAGCATCCAAGACACTATGTAATGGCTACATTATCAACTTCTTTGAATTTCAGAAAATGCCAACAAGAGAAATGGAAAAACCAAATATGAATCGGCCGCAAATCCACCGAATATTGACTTTCGTGGTTTTGGCATTAATGTGACGCGCTGTTGGTGTGTATGCCTACCCTAGACTTCTAGCTTCCAGCTTGCAGAAATCCACAGGTTAAGCTTGTAGGGTGCGGCGAAGAGATATTTTCTTTGTCTCTAAGTTCTAATTTTTTCTCTATAAGAACTGCCCCAGCGTTCTCAGTTATCACACCACAAAGAGTAATCATCTCTGAGCCTACAACTTCCCAGCATTCCTCTCTTTTCATACTCCTACATAAATTTCTAAATTTCCAAATCATGGCCACAAGGAAGTACATTGATCTCACAGTGGAGGCCAAGGAAGAAGAACTTGACTTAAACTTAAGTTTAGGCAAGGACAAGGGCAAAAGACCTTTTGAGGGGTCTCAAGAGAAGCAGAAGGAGAAGAAAATGAAGAAGAACGAGGAAGCTGAGGAGACTAGCACGGGCCATACCTCGGAGGACAAAATCGCCTGTGTAGAGCAAGAGGTGAAAAATCTGAAAAAGATGATAGAGGACCTGGAGAAGTTAACTAAACGCAATAATGCGGCAATGACTTCAAGAATAGACAGGTTCTTCTATTGGTCTACCCAGTGCTTCTGCAATCAACAATAAAGAAGTGTTGATTGTATGAATGGAATTTACACTACCCTCCGCGACATTGCTCTGTCTCTCGCTCCAAGGAATGGTCGAGGGGTGATGATACAATATAACCCTCCTAATCCGAGACCACCTCGCTTTTAGATTACTCATGCATGAGTAGACTTCTCTTTTTTTTTTGCAATGTAATCCTTCAATTTTTTTTAATGCAAGTGGTTTCTTTTATTGGCTGATACCCTAAAATAATATAGCTACACAAAATCAATCATGAATTCAGCTTATAAAATCCACCATATAAAAATTTGATCCGACAGCAATGGAATCAAACAAGTAATAACCTTTCCTTTACTAAGTTCAAAAGTGTAGCCACATCTGTCTAAAACTAAAACTGAAAACATAATTCCTAAGGAGAGATAAGTCTCGGAGGGAAAGGAAATAGAAACATCCTACAGGACCTTCAGTAGAGCCGTCTCCCTATAGTTGTGCCCGGGTTCACAACGATAGAGGAGGTCCTACTAAGGTTACCTTGCTCTGTAATCACTAGGAGACCAAACAACCAGGCTCTGATACCAACTTTGTCACGACCCGTTTTCTGGGCACATGACTGGCACAATGATGAATATCTCATCACTGTAAGCCTTTCGATAAATTCTACCCATGAATTAAATTATTAGTCATTATCTCTATATTATCAAAATAACCATTCCTGAAGAAAATATATCAAATTTTCTTATTTGAAATTCATAGAGATGATTTGCACATAATAATAGATTCTCAATATAAAATACATTATTATGCTAACATACAAGCCAAATGCCAAACCCCTGACCTAGATGTCCTAGACGATTACAGAGCAACATAATCTACAATAATAGAGGGGCCTACCCGACAGCGGGAATGTCCAAAGTGATCTACTCTTCTAGCGGATATTCTTCATCGACAACCTGATCTGAACAAAAAGGTTTCACAGAGAGTGTGAGCTTTTAAGCTCCGTGAGTGAATCGGCCTCGCGTTAATAAAATTCAAATACATCACCAGTCATGCAAGTATACCAGAAGGCTCATACTCAACCAATAGAAATAGTTAGAAATTACATACAAGAAGATAAAAATTCATCCAATTCAACAAATGTTACTAGTACTCATCAATGGCAATATATCCCGGAGAGCGCACACAGGCTGACTCACCAATTTTGTATATTTCCGCCATGACGCACAACCAATTCAACAAACGTTACTAGTACTCATCAATGGCAATATATCCCGGAGAGCGCACACAGGCCAGCTCACCAATTCTGTATATTTTCGCCATGACGCACAACCTCATCCTCTTAGCTAGGGCGCCTCACGGATTTATCACCAGTTCGGGCTATATCCCTACTGAGGGAATCGTTGTCTCCACACTCATTGGTCAAGACACCCTTTAAACCGGGTTTTCCGCCTTGCCGTGAGATAGGGTACTGTCCCGCTCAATCACAATAAATAGTACAACATTTCATATCATAATCAGAAGTACAATATAATATTCATCCATAAAACAGGTATAGTATATAACTATATTATAGATTTATAAACCATAAATCAAGATAGCAATTAATTTGTTTTTGAAAAGATTTAAACTTCACATTATCATGAAATAATTGTTTTGTCTTATCCATACTTCTGGATTAATTATCTCCTTAAATTAGTCATTCTGAATCCAATTTCCCCCTATGAATTTTGGGAGTGTCCTACGACATACTTTTTATCACCAATAATGCTAAAACTCTATTAAAACGGGGTCGTTTCACTCACCTGAATTCCGTACGAGTATCGCTTCTCTAAGCCGTTACAGACAAGAGTACTCAGGTGAATTTCAGTGTTCCGCTATGGAGATTTTCATGAAAGATTAGAGAAAATATGTTAGGATTGTTTTCATATAGATATTGTTTACACGTACTGTTACTGTTCATATATACGGTTACTGTTCATATATACAGTCACTATTCATATATACGGAGACTGTTTATACCAGAAATAGAGAATACAATCTGTAAAAGAGTACACCAGGTAAGTTCCCAGGAAAGAGTGGAGGGTCACAATGGACACACTTAAAAATCAGGTCTTTCCTTAGCCAGAACTTTCCTAGACATGTATTCTTCACAGTTTACATCTTATTTCGGTAATCAGAAAATCAAAATAATATGTAAGCAGCTAAGGACAGTTTTTCTGATGTGGAAGATCAGCCAAAGCCGCAACCACAGAGCATACTTAAGAAACTAACTTCTAAAATTTGAAAGACATAGAAAGGGCATAGTATCCTTACCTAAGCTGAAAAGGAAAGGCCCAAAATTTCAGAGGCCTAGCATTGGAGTAAGAGAAACTTAAGGAGAGAAGAATAGAAGTTGAAGGTGTGAGTTTAGAAGTGAAATGAAAGGGCCTATTTATAGGAAAAGTCAACGGTACTATTTGTCACTATGCGCTAATAAAATATTCAATTTACTATTCATAAAAATGACATTTCTAATAAAATAATTCACGTTAATCATTTACGGTTACTGTGCAATTTCGGAAAAGTCGCAGGCGGCTTTACTATTGAAAACTTAAGGGGAAAACTATCATTTCACCTTAAACATTTAAGTTTCTTTTCAAATCAGTCCTTTTACTTTAGTCCCTGAGGATATTTTCACACATAAAACATCATTTTCTCATACGAACTTCTTTCTAGTTGTCTCTTATGACCAAACCACATCTAGTACTTGACATTTCAATTATATAAGTAAACAGTATCGTATACGTAAATAGTATTATACAGGTAAACAGTACCGTATACTAGCATAGTAACCATAGTTTGTAAATACACATTTAAATTTTATTTTTCATTGGTATTACACCGTGACTATAATAAAAACACAGTATAACAAGAGATGGAAATAGTAAAATGAAAACACAGATGAGTGCGTGTGAAATACATTAAAAAATAAAGTTCAGTTAGGACACTAAGGCACTGTTTAACAAAATTAGCTTATAAGCTAGCAGATAGTTTATAAGCTAACGGATAGCTTATAAGTTAGCGGATAGCTTATAAGCTAACTGATAGCATATAAGTTAATTTTTACCTTATAACTTATAGCTGATGGCTTATAACTTATAAGCTAGCCTATTTAAATTAGAAATGTTCAGATAACTTATAAACTAGCGAATAATTTATAAGTTAGCTGATAGCATATAAGCTAATTTTTAGTTTATAACTTATAGATGATAGCTTATAACTTATAAACTAGATTATTTGAATTAGAAATATTCAATAAAAGTAACTGTTGAAATAGTTGAAAAGTGTAAAATAATATAAAATAGTATATATTTTTTAATTTTAAAATAATATAAATAAATATATCATTTTCATTTTTAATTAAATTAATTTAAATTATTATAAATATAAAATTCATTAAAAATATATATTTATATATATTATTATATTTTATATATGAATAATATATTTTCACATATATAATATATTTATATATATATTTTTTATTTTATTATATATAATAAAATATATTTACATATCTTATTATTTATATATATATTATATTTATTTATAATATATTTATATATTTTTATCAGATCTTATTATTATATATATAATATTATGTATGTATAATATATTATATATAAATATAAATATAATAAAAGATGAGTAAATAGGATATAATAAAGTAAGGGGCATAATTGGTATTTTGAATAAATAATAAGGACAAAATAAGAATAAAAAATTTTAAACTATAAGCTACTCAAAATAACTTATTATAATAAGCTATAAGCTACTTAAATAAGCTCATTTACCAAACACTTTTAACGAGCTTATAAGCTATTCAAATAAGATATAAGCTAGCTTATAAGTTATAAGCTGTCTTGCCAAACATAACCTAAAAGAAATCAGAAAAATGTAAAACAATGGAGATGAGTGGGTTTGGAAAGTGGGAGTGCCACGTGGAACGTTCAAGAGAAGAATATTTGTACCACAGAAACATGAAGGAGAAAAAAAAAAGCAAACTCAAATGAATTTATGACAAATTTGGAGATGGATGCAATGGCCTTAAATAATTTAGGATTTATCAAGAAGGATAAAGAATAAAGAAATTCTCATTTTATGAGTGTAAGTTGAAATTTTCATAATTAAGGATATTAACTTTCACGATTCACACAAATAGAAACTTAAATATACCTGGATCTATATTTTTCTTCTGCATAATCGAATTCGTGTTCTTTTCTCTGAATTTATTTCTTTTAGATCTCCTTGATGATTAGGAGGGAAAACAGCAAAATAGTAGGCCTTTTCTGAACTAACGTTCTTTTTCTTTTATTACTGTTATTTAAAATTTGAAATCAGAGTAAATGGAGTATATTACCTTTTGACCCCTATAAAGTTTTGAATTACTTAATAGCCTCTCAACCATCACAAAAAGACCCCAATATATTAGAAACTTCTCATTTAGGTCCTTTAATGTTATATTATGTGAATTTAATAATTAATGTCATTAAACTTAATTACATGGGGCCACATATTATAAAATAATCTCACAATGAGACCCTAGTTGGCGCTAATAAGGAAGATTGGGGAAGTGCAAGTGATGAGGATCTAAATTTGGATGATATTAGTGTAATTTAGTTGTGAGGCTATAGAGGATCAAAATTCATTGTGTCCTGAAGTAAGAATTTTGGTTGAAGAACTTATATCGTGTTTGGTAGCACATCCTGTCATCGTCTCCCTTATTGTGCTCCCTTATTGTTTTCCTTTACTTTGTTTGGTAGCTTGTAGCACAGTAACTATGGATTCTCAGATGCCTCTCCTATTTCTTTTTTTTTTGTACGACCGATCTCCCTCCGAATTGCAGTGGAAAGCTCACCTAGAATGAGAAGCTATGAGCACAAAGACAATTTTGCCCCTGAGCATGTGTTCCCAATCCATGTTCATCATCTTCCTCAGTTCTCGGATCTTTAAGTCAATTGTAGTTTAACTTCCCAATCCTTGAGCATCGTCTTCCTTAACTCTCGGATCTACGCAACTATTTTTGGCAAAAGGCAACATTTCCTCGGAGTCCATTTCCAAATAGATCCGACGAACGAAGGGTGACGGTGGATGAGGAAGGGGGAGAGAGAGAGAGAGAGAGAATGACAGAGACTAGATGAAGATGAGGGGGGAGAGAGAGAGATGAGATATTTTTCATTTTTTTATAAAAATAATTTTAAAATTAGGGGTACTTTAGTAAATTTATCCCACCTATATCTTACTTTCCATTATTCTTTTCCATCCCATACCAAACACACTTTTTTTCTTTTTTTATTTTCCCTTTTTCTTTTCTTTTCTTTTCTTTTCCTTTCCTTTACTCTTATTTCCTTTTCTTTCCTACATACCAAACACACTGTTAGGGTTGGTGTAAATTATGGGGAATGTCTCCAATTGTCAAGCTGTTATGTAAGAAGATATGAATGAATTTTAAGGCTAAGGTTGTAGGAGATGTCACACTTTTTGATAAGATGAGTATTTCTTAATTCAATTTTAAGATTGACTAGATTATGCCTATGCCTTACACAAAAGACCCTAGATGATTACAAGCCATTATCTAGTAATTTAGATATGGAGACCAAAGTTTAATCTTTCCAATGATCAAGTTCAAAAAACAAATTGCAATATGGGCGAGAAATCTACTACAAAAGAGAAATCAAAAATTTGATTCAAGAAAATTCCATCTTAGACAAATCTAAGATGGAATTGGAGACCCAAAAAAATCCGTTTTAGATATTTCCGTCATTAACAGCCAAGTGCCCAAAAAAATCTGTTGCAAAATTTGAAATGAAAATATCTATCTCAAAGTTTGGATTTCATTGTAGAATAAAAAATTTATTTTTGAGAATAAAAATGGTGCCATATCAAATACATCTCAAACTTGAGATGAAATGTCTGTCTCGAAATCATCACAACTTATGGGATGGGATTTCTAGCTCAAATTTTTGTGTCAACTTCTAGGACGAGATTTCCATCTAATTTGAGACAGAAAGTCCGCATCAAATTCTGGATCGGACGACAATGTCAATGATGGATTTGACACAACATTTCCATCTCAATTCAAAGATCGATTTCCCGTGTTTGATTTGACACGAAATTTTGGTTTCTAATTTCATCTTAGAATTTGAAACGGATCTGAGATGGAATTTTTGTGTCAAATTTCATCCCAAATTTCCTTCTCAATATACATTGTTCACCCTTAAAGGGAACTTGATAGCCATTAGATAGTAAACAATAACACAATATAGCATCAATTTATACAAGGTTAAATTTCCCAATTAATTATATATTACACATTTGGAATTAGATAAAGTATAGCAGCATTTCCATTTACAAAGTGTCCAAATTACATATATACTACACATTTGTAATTTCCTAAAGTACTAAAATCAATCATAAAGTGTTCAATCACTATGTTTACAGATCAAGTTAATGATTGAAATAACAGTACAACAAATGGAGGAAGCAAAAGTCTGTGGCGTGTAACAGTTTCCATGATATTTTGGCTGATCTGTTACTAAAAAAACATTGCAAATGTAAATAACATGATTAAATTAAAGCAATCCTTTATGCTTACAATATGCAAGAATTAAAATGACTAAGATGGTACATACCATTCACTACGAAGAGTCATCATTACTAATACTGATGATTTCTTCTTCTTCTTCTTCTTCTTCTTCTTCTTCTTCTTCTTCTTCCTCCTCCTCCTCCTCCTCCTCATCCTCCTTATCATCATCCTCATCTTGTCCTTCAACTTTGCCATTGTCAATGGATGATTGGTTGATAAGTTCTTAATTAACTTTCTCATAGACGTTGCCGTTGTCACGCAAGTTTTCTAGTTCATCATTATGAGTAATTGTAAGCCTTATATCATGTATGTTTATCATCTTGATATGCCTCTTGATTAGATTCCAATAGTGGAGCATTAATGGCCTTCTAGACTTAATTTTAATCACTATGAACCAATTAATTTTATCATGCCTTGCATGTTAAGGGGTGTAGTATACTTGCAATGCTTGCTGTACAAAGATAAAGGGTCATACTTTTTGAGCTTCCTTGAGGCTCGAACCTCAACAATCTCATGTTGTACATGAAATCTAATGCCTTGATTTGGTGTGGGGTCAAATCATTCGCATTTGAATAAAATAATTCTTTTTTGTGATTGTCAAATGAATTCTAACTTGATAATTTTCTGAAGTACCATATAACAATCACACTTTGAGTCACTGAATTCAATCACTTTACTAGTACAATCATTAAGCTTACATGTTCATGAAACCATTTAGGAAACTTAGCGTCAAATGTGTTGTTGAACCTGAATCAATGTGAGTCCAAGTGTTGAGGTTGTCAAGCCATCATTGAATAACTTGCATGCATGCGTTGCATAATGAGATGTTGTCCCTAAAATAATAAAGATAATTCAATATGTACAGAAGAAGTTAAGAACTCATTGAATGTATGGTTGCACTTCATCACAGTTTATAAGAATGTATTTTGTGGTAGTAATTACCTCTTGATCTATTAGGAACTATTTGCCACCCTCATTGGCAAGTTGCCTGGGGTAATTAAAAATGGAGAATGTTGAGTAGTGAGAACAAAACATGGCAGTCTCTTTAGTTATGTAGGCCTCAGAAACGGAGTCTTTGACTTAAACATTATTATTAACCTTTTGCTTAAAGGTGTACAAGAATGTGAATTACTTTAGTTAACAAGATGTATTTCAGTTGCTTTCAAATAGGACTAAAATAGCAAATAATTGATAGCAATTAAGGTTACCTCCGGAAAGGATACATCTAGCAATAATAGACCAGCTTACCCATATTTGCTTTGTATGCTAGGTGGATTGACAAGTGCTCCATTAATTCAAAGAAGCCTAGGAAAAAAAAATCCTCTATAACTTGCAAAGCATTATTACAATTATTTGCTCTAAGACATCTAATCAGTCAACCCTCAAAGAGGTGGAGCTAATCTCCCTAAAGAAGTGGCTAAGTTCTATTGGAGGATTCCACACGATTTCTAATAGTGCAATGAAGGTAATGCAAAGTAAATGACGCATAAACACATGACAATAATAACTTCTCATCCCATGCATTCTACATTCCTTCAAGTCTGCACAATGAGCCAAGTTAGAAGCATATCCATCCAGTAGCTTAATCCTCTTAACCCACTCACATACAACTCGTCTCTTATCTAGATTCTAAGTATATTAAGCCTTGGATTTCAATAGCTCCCCCTCCCCCCCCCCCGGGTTTCCAACTAGCTCTAGGTACCTATGATGACAATATTCTTGGATGTTCATCCTAATGTTGACATTGCCTTTCATTTTACCCCTTATATCTATTACTATGTTGAACATATTATCGAACACATTCTTCTCAATATGTGTGACGTCCATGTTGTCCCGAATGAGATTTTTTTTCAAGTAGGGTAACTCAAAAGATATGCTTTTTTTGGTCCAACTGTGAGTGTCATACCTTGATGTGGTCTAAACTTGACCACAGTCGGTCATCTTTGGCACATTCTCTACTATTCTCCAAACTTTGCCACCATATAACCTTAGATAAGGTAGTGATCTCTCCACCCTGTTCTTAATAAATGCATTTTTATTCCAACAAGAGGGATGGTTAATAGGAATTGTTTATAGAAATTGAAGAAAAAATGTTTTTACCCAAATTTCAATGTAAATGCCTTTGACTCTTTCATATAATTTGGGCAAGCTAATTACTTGCAATTGACCAATCAAATAACAATCCATATACCATAAAATCATTTATTGTCAACATAAGTGTAAATCACATACGGAAGCTCTGTTTTAATGAATTCCTAATGCTATTTTGTCTTTTTGTTATTAGTTGGTTTTCCTCACATGCTCCTCTCTCTTTTTGTTCTTTTGTCACAACCAAATGGCTTCTAATGAGATGAAGAAATAATTAAATATGCAATCACTTAAGTGACTAAATTTGGGGGACATTTTGGGATTTTTGAAAAATATTTTTCATTGCTATTTTGTCCCTTAGTGAATGTATTGGCTTAATAAAGAATCTAGGGGTTTTAGGCCAGAGTTAAATGATCCAGGCCCAGTTTTATTATCATGTGTGTCTAAGCTCAAAATTCTTCAACGTGAGCCCATAATTAATCTAAAAGTCCAAATTAATTCAATTTTTAATAAGTTTAGTTCATGGCTAAAAAGCCCGCTAAGTAGGAAAAAGAAATTGAAAATGGCCCTGAAAATATGAGCTTGAAAAAAAAAAAGCTTGTTTTTTTTTCAAAGCCTAAAAAAATATAAAGACAGGTTGGACTCAAGCTTTTTTAAGCCCAACCCAAGCCTGAGTTTGACTTGAATTATATATATTAAACAAAAAATTTACATATTAATTTAAATAATGTTATGTACATGATATAAATTATATATCATAGTATTTAAAATATTCCATATACATATGTAATATGAAAATGTATAATTTATATAATATATATATATATTTTACTTCTTTATTAATATAAAATTTATATACAATTTAAATACTTGACTTGACGCTCAAGTAATTGTTTTTCATGTATTCATTTATATAATATGTAGTATTATATCAATATGTATTAATCATGAATTTATGAGTTATGTTATATTCAAAAAATTGTGATGCATTTATATAGGGTTGTTAAAGTGGGCCAGCTCGGCCCATTCAGGTTGGCCCGACTTTGGCCAGGAGAAAAGTAGGTTGGGCTACTTTTTGGGTAGACTGAAATTTTGATAGTTCGGGCTACTTTTTTGAGAGCTGGTGGGTTAAACGGGCCAGCCCACCAGCCCATTTTTTTTTTTACTTTTTAGTTTTCTTTTGTTCTTTATTTTATTTTATTTTTTTATCAATCCAAGCTAATGAAAATATTTAAAGACAATATAGCTAATTTAAAAACATCAAAAGTCTTACAATACAAAATAATTTATCAATATTTTCCAAGATGTACTTAAAAAGAAGAAAAATTAAAGGCACATACATAACTAATCATTCAATACTCATCATTTAATTAATATTATTATACAAATACATATACATTTATATAATGGCATATGCATGATAACAAAATAGGAAAATATTATTATTAATAAAAAAAAAGGGTTAGGCGGCTCGGTCAAAAACGGGCCTCAATTTAGAAAATCCGACCCATCTAAAAAGTGGGTTAAACGTGCTCAACCTACCAAGTTGGGCATGTTTTGACAGTTCTACATTTATAGAACTAAAACATGAGCCGTGACTATATGCAGGGCACGATGCAGATATTTAAAAAATGAAAAAAGACTGTAAGGCTTATTATGATTCATTTTTTTTTACACATTTGTATTTAAAAAAATTATAAATTGTTGAATACTTCTTTGCACATTTATTAAAAAATTATTTCAACATTTTCCTTCTTTATAAAGAAATTAAATCATCATTTTTTTTGCTATGCACTCTTAAGATTGTAACATATAACAATTTTTCACAATAACATATTACTTATACTCAAGGCAAATAAATAACAAAATATATTTGGTAACAATCATTATAAAATTCAGTTTCAAAAAAAATATTGAAAGTGTTGTTAACTCTTTCTTTCCCATGCCATGTTACTTAAATATTGCATTCATTTTCCTTTTACCTAAAATATACAACATGGTTGATTTACTCATAATTATTAATTTTCTAAACTTCTCAATTATGTTTTTGTCCTAAAATCACTGGATGTCTTATTTAACTTTCTTTTTCAATTATATTTTTTGATATTATTGTTCAATTCACAATTACTGACCAATTCACAACCTCAACATCTATTTAATATTATAATGGGTTTCTCTAACATATTGACACCAAACCTATCCAATTCATCAATGAATTCAACTGATCAATAAACACATAGGGGAAAAAACCTGTGAATATATATTTGAAGGAAAGTATATATCACATAATCACAAAAAATGATAAAAATATGTCATTCTTTTTACTTGGAGAAGAATTTCAATTAGCGAGTTGTGCAATCTCATGATCAAAATAATTTGTCATTCTTTTTACTCACCCACTTGGAGAAGATTCATCACTTCTCCTTATCTAGATGGTTGTTGATTAGATAAATTTAGTAGTATCATTAATTATTTATTTCAAATTCAAATTTTTTAATATTGTTTATTTAGATGACGATTATAAAAAAAAGTTTAGATGATAGTTGATTGGCTAAAATTAGTGTCAATATTAAAGGGAAGGAATAAGTTTAATTCACGCCAAATCATATTCAACGTTGCATTAATAAGAGATACATGACAGTTGATAGTGATATATTTAATGCTTATGTTATATTAAATGCTTTAGTGTGCAATCAAAGTTATCTATTTATAGATTTTTTTTAAAATCAATTATCTAAATGGTTGTTGCTAGCTAAAATTAATGGTAATATTAATCATTTATTTTAAATTCAAATTTTTCAATATTATTTATTCAGATGATACTTATCAAAAAATAAAAATTATGTAGATGATAGTTGATTAGCTAGAATTAATGGGAGCATTAAAGGGAAGGAGTGAGTTTAATTCATGCAACATCAGATTCACATTTATTGGCATGAGAAAAAAAATTAATGGTACAATGTTATATCAATAAAAGATATATGATAGTTGACTGAGATATATTTAATATTTATGTTGCATTAAGTACTTCAGATTATATAGATAGATTTTTCTAAATTTAGTTGTTATTCAATTTATTTTAAATTTAAGTGAACGAGAGAACTCACTTTTAATTTTTTTAAATTTTATCAAATATTTCTAAAATAACTTTTTCAATTGTACAACATTGTGATTATGGTCCTTCGTTCATAATTTTTTTTACAAGTTAATATGTAAGAATATGAAAAAAAAACCATGTAAGAACATGGGCCTGTTTTTAATTTGATACTGTATTTGAAATTTTCATGCTGAGCTCAAGCTTGGGCCTATGCTCACTTTTTACAAGTTATCATATAAAAAAGGGCAAAAGTATATTTTATGTTCTTAATGTTTACACATATTTTCAGTTATGCCTCTCAACTTTTATTTGGGTCAGATATGTCCCACATATTTTATTTACTTTCAAATATACTCCAAAATGACAAAAAATGCCCTTCCCCACTCTCTCTCACTGCTTCTCTCTCTCCTCACTCTCTCTCTCATTACGTCTTTTTCTCTCAATCTCTTTCTCTATCTTTCTCTTTCTCCCCCATCCCTGACCTCTCTCTCTTTGTCCCTAACCTCCCCCAACGTCGGCATCTCTCTTCTCTTCACCACCGGCATCTCTCTCTCTTCTCCCTTGTCGTCGACATCTCTCTCTGAATCTCTCTTCTCTATGCCTTTCTCTCTATATCTCATATTAAACATGTTAAACAAAAGAATGTCCCCACCAGAGGGGTTGCTCGCTTTTTAACCACTTGGGGTTTGGCTAATATATAAAATATTGTATGAATCTAAGAGGAATATATATATATATATATATATATATATATATATATATATAGTGTGTGTGTGTGTGTGTCACGACCCACTTATCAAGACTTGTGATCGGCACAATAACGATGTCCCTCGTTATTGTAAGCCTTTTTATTGACTTTACCTTTTTTGTTAAGTTCAATTATGTAGAAACGTAAAATCCATAAATTTATTTTAAAATAACATCTATCCACAACAGATGAAATTTTTATTAAAAACATATATTTGATGTCTTTCCTCACACATACGGGAATTGCTGTACATAATTTAATACAGTTATAAGGTACATATAAACAATCATAATAACACCATCCTCATAAAGATTACTAAATCCAAATATAATTGTATGAGATTCCCGAAATATTCACAATAACATCCTAGGAGTCTTAATGACCACAGAGTCCTTAATACAGACAAGGGATCACTGAACCTACCTGATAACTGGAAGATTGTTTATTCTCACATATCACTCTTCTACTTCTCTAGAGGGAGTTTCTTTCTACAACTGGATTTGAAAAGGGGAAAGATATAAGAGTGAGTTTTTGGGAAAAAATCCCAAAAACTCAGTGAATGTAAGTAATAAGAACAAAATACAAAATTGATAATGATAATGAACTTAATAGGTTATAAAATCAACCAAGAGCACAAGTAGGGAATACATCAGAAATCAGCAATTTTTCCTATAAATAATCAAGTACATATCTTGGCTTTTGGCATTCATCACTTAGGCAGAACCACCCCAGTGAACTGTTCGCTCAACCTCTAGTCCTCTTAATACCCTTTGTGATGCTACACATTGTTCTGTTTTATCAGTATAAACTATGTCTCCCTTAACGTGTCTTGAGTCAAGTGGCCGATCTTGCTCACCGTAGAAAGGGGGTACCACCCAATATCACAAACATGTCATACGACTTTTTTCAATCACAAAGATACATCATGAATATTCATACTTTAAAATCTCATGAAAGTTAAATTTCAAAATCATAATACATATAATAATTAAAAATTTGCACATGTGGAAATTATTCATGTTTAAGAAAAACAATAGTAAATATATTAAATCTATTAATTGTTTATAGAAAATAACAACGTTGGGGTTTTGACTAATGTCCATTATCACCTTTGACTGGTGAAACTTGGGACTTCAACTTGGTTCACTAACATGATGGATTGTGCTATGATCCTATTATTAAGATTATGTCCACTCACTTGGATTCTATACGAGTATCACTTCTTTGAATTGTTATGGACAAGAGTACGCATATGGATTTCAGGTTTCGCTACGAAGATTTTCATGAGACGTCAGAGAAAACAAGTTAGGGTTGTTTTCGTATAGACACTGTTCATACATACAGTTCTATTCACACGTACAATTACTATTTAGACGTACAATTAATATTCATATCATAAATAGTGAATACAAGCTGTAAAAGAGTACACCAAGTAAGTTCCTAGGAAAGAGAAGTGGGTCACAATGGACACTCTTAAGTACCAAGTCTTTCTTAGCCAGAACCTTTCCTAGAGATATATTTTTCACAATTTACATTCTATTATGGTAATCAGGAAATCACTAAGAATAATTCTTTTCTGGTGTGGAGGATCAGCTAAAGTCGCAACCATAGAGCATACTAAGAATATAACTTTTAAAATTTAAAAGACATAAAAATGGTATAATATCCTCACCTTGGATCTAAGCTGAAAAGAAAAGGCCTAATATTTCAGAGACTTAGAGCCGGACAAGAGAAGTTTGAGGAGAGGAAAGAAGAGAAGCTAAAGGTATGAATTTAGAAGTGAAATGGAATGACCTATTTATAGAAAAAGTTAAGAGTACTATTTAATACTATACGCTAATAAAATATTCAATTTACCATTTCCTTTAAAATAATAATATTTTCATTCACGGATTGCATAGTAAATGGCGGCTAATCTTACTATTTGGTATCTTAAAGGGAAAATTATAATCTCTCCTTAACTTTTAAGTTTCCTTTTCAATTCAATCTTTTCATTTTTGTCCCTGATGGTATTTACTCACATAAAAAGTCATTTTCTCCTATGAATTTCTTTCTAGTTTCCTCTTGTGCTCAAACCATATGTAGTACTCGACATTATGATTGTATATGTAAACAGTATTGTATAAGTAAATAGTGTTATATATGTGAATAGTATTGTATATAGGAATAGTAATCGTAGTTCACGAACACATATTTTTATTCTATTTTTCCATGGGTATTACATTATCGCCCCCTTTAGGAAATTCGGTCCTCCAAATTTAAATTACCTCTAATCGTGAAAATATGCAGATATCTAGAATACATACCAACCTCTGTTTCCCACGTGACAAGTTCCCATCTACATGGATGGAATCATAACAAAGCATGTGAGAAGGGTCAGGCAGGTACTTCCCCAATATAGATATGTGAAAAACAGGGTGAATCCCTTCCAGTTCCATGCTCTAAGACCTCATAATGCCCAATGTATCTAGGACCCAACTTTACTTTCTTTCCGAATCTCAACACACCTTTCATTGGAGAGACCTTTAGGAACACTATATCACCAATTGAGAACTCCAAATCACGTCGTTTGTGTTCAGCATATGCCTTTTATCTACTCTGAGCTGCTCACATCCTATCTTGGATTGTCTTAACCTTGGCTAGGGCATCTTGGACCAAATCAGGTCCTAACGCCTTTGCCTCACCTACCTCGAACCAACTGATTGGAGATCTGCAATGTCTCTCGTATAGGGCCTCATAGGGTGCCATCCCAATAGTGGCCTGTTAACTATTGTTATATACAAACTCTATGAGATAAATATGTTTCTCCCAGCTACCACTGAAATCTAGGATACAAGCCTATAACATATCCTCTAGCGTCTGAATTATCCGCTTTGACTGTCTGTCTGTCTGTGAGTGAAAGCGGTACTGAGGTCCACCCGAGTACCTAAAGCCTCTTAAAAGCTTCTCAAAAAATGTAAGGTAAACTAGGGGCCTCTATAAGAAATGATAGACACGGGTACCCTATGTAGCTTCATTATTTTCTTAATGTATAATTACGCTAATGTTGCCATGCTGTAAGTGGTTTAGATGGGAATGAAGTGTGCTAATTTGGTTAATTGGTCAACAATAACCCACACTAAGTCGTAACCTCATGTGGAACAAAGTAAACCAATGATAAAGTCCATTGTCACTTGTTCCCATTTCCACTCAGGAATCTCCAACTGCTGTAACCAGCTTCCCGACTTCTGATGTTCGGCCTTAACCTGTTGACAGATTAAAAAATGAGATACAAACTATACTACATCTCGTTTCATTCCTTTCCACCAGTATATTTGTTTCAGATCCTGGTACATCTTGGTGGTGCTCGGATGTATAGCATGTGTGGCACTATGGCCTTCTTCCATGATGTTCAGTCTAAGAGTTCCAACATCTAGCACACATAATCGCTGTTTAAAACACAAGGCTCCTGCATCATCAAGTGTGAAACTATTCACTTCACCTTCCTTCACCTTGTCCATAATTTTGATAAGCTCAGGATGCTTAGTCTGGTATGCCTGTATATGGTTTGCAAGGGAAGATCTAGCCCTGATATGGGCTAAGAATGATCATTCCTTGTAACCTCAAGAGTAACACTTTTTGTCCTCAGCTCTTGTAGTTCTTGAACTAATGACCTTCTTGTCACTGCTATATGGGTTAGACTACCCATGGATTTTCAGCTTAAAGCATCTGGCACTACGTTCACTTTGCCTGGGTGGTAAATAATATTGCAATTGTAATCTTTTAGTAATTCCACCCATCTCATTTGCATCAGGTTTAGGTCTTTCTGGTCTAAAATATATTTCAGACTTTTGTGGTTGGTGTGGATTTCATAGGTTTCTCTATACAGATAATGTTGTTATATCTTTAGGGCGAAAACTACTGTTGCCATCTCTAGATCGTAGGTGAGGTAGTTTTATTTCATGTTTCTTAAGCCGTCTCAATGCATATGCCACTATCTAGTTGTTCTGCATAAGGACGTATCCCAACCCCACTCTCGATGTATCATAGTACACTGTAAAACCTCCGGGTCTTGAGGGTAAGACCAATATAGGTGCAGAGATTAGCTTCTTCTTGAGTTCTTGGAAGCTTTCTTCAGAAGTGTCATCCCACTGATACTTTACTCCTTTCTTAGTCATTTGTGTGAGAGGGGTGGCTAACTAGGAAAAAGCTTGGATGAAACGACAGTAATATCTTGCCAATCCTAAGAAGCTGCAAATTTCTGTAATGGAGGTAGGTCTAAGCCACATTTTAACCACTTATACTTTATCGGGGTATGCCTGTATACCATCCTTGGAGATCACATGTCCTAATAAAGTCATGCACTCAATCCAAAACTCGCATTTAGAAATTTGGCGTACAGTTGATGATCCCTCAACGTCTGCAACACAACACTTGTTAGAAAGGTGCTCTAAAGGCAATCACCTTTAGTATCAAGTATACAAAGTCAGTTATCAATTCAAAGAGGTTTTCTTCATTATTTATGTTATATTTATAAACTCAAGATTAAATTGTAATATAAGTAATGAAGTCTATAACACAAAACATAGCATGAAGGAAATTATGATGGCAATCATAATGTAGATTCCTATCATGTGTAATTATGTATGTATCTAAACTATCCTCAGTCGTAGAGTCACCTGAGACTAGACATCAGTGATCTGGATAGACTAATACATGTTATGCTTCTTGATTTAATCAAGCAGCTATCCTTATAAGCTATAAGCATGAGATGTTTTGTGTAAATATGTGAATGCTTGTTAAAGGTAACAAGTACATTGGATGACCTACATGAGACATCACATAGATACCTATTCAAATGTCAGTGATAGATTTCAAAGTAGCTAATAATGCAAGTATCCTTGGACTTAAGGAACTCAAGTTATCTTGGATATGGATCATGTGTTTTGACTCTATTCCTTGTTACCTGTTGTGGGTCGCTCTTAAGGGGTGATTAGGCACAACGTGTAGTATTTGAAGATATTTTAGTGGTCAACAGAGGATTCACCACTCCTTATAGAAGGAACTATACCTATGGCCACTTGTCAGGATAATCGCTAAGAAATCTTTGGCCAAAGTAGACTTGTCATAAAAATGGTCTTCAGTGACATAGTTTAAAGTGATTGATCCTGTAGGACAAGGAACTGACTACTTGGGCTAGACTTGATGTAATCAATTATAGTAAGAGTTGAAACATAGGCCATACTCTGAACCAAGTAGGTATAAGATGGTGAAAGGATACATTGCATAGACACCTTTTAGTTGTAGAAATGTTTAAAGTTAAACAACTGACTTTCTAGTCAATTAGGGGTATAATGTGTTGCTAGATATCGCTTGTGATTTATTTACAATCAAGTATTAATTGTGAATAGCCAACATAGCCAGAAACCTAATGGGTCACACATATCGAAATTCACTAGGAATGTGAAACGGGCTTGAGAATTTGATCCTAAATTGGAGAATTAATTAACAGGAGATAAAAGAATAAAAGGAATTAAGAGAATAAAAGGAATAGGAATATGTTCTTATTTCTACCCAAATAAGGAAAAAGCCCAAATGAGAACCTCTTGGCCGCCCTTCTCTGAAAGAGATTGGGCTTCTTAAGGTGCCATCTTAAGCACCTTAAGAAGCCTAATAAAGGAATGGCACCCACTAAGGGAATTTAGGCTTTAGGGTTTGAGGTAGCATCTATCACTTTAAGAGTAATAGTGAAAGCCACACACTATAGTCTCTCTCTCAATTGTTGAGAATCTTGTTTAAGAAACACTCTTTTTTTCTTCTCCTTCATCCAAGTGGGTTTTCTCTATAGCTTCTTTGTGCTTGCTAACACAAGAACGAGAAGGAACCCCGTTACCTGAAGAGGTTTTTCTTAGCGTATTTTGCATGCATTAGCATTAGAGGTATGATATCGGGCATTTTTATATACAATTTAGTCTCTATCTTAGTCCTATTGCATACATTTTCTTGATAACTCTCTGATTCTATTATGTTTTAGAATTAAATGGATGTAATTTAATTATAGACTAATTGTGCTTTAATTTTGTAATGAGAGAGAAAAATTGATGACATGGACGAGGGTGCATATATGGGAGCTGATGTGGCATTTTTTGGATGATTTGGTGCTGACTAGGATATGCTGATGTGGACCCCTCTGCTATTCTAAATTAGAGCAGGAATTCAGCCTCTTTTTCTTTCCAAAGTTTACCCAATATGGCAAATTCGCAGGTCAACTTTCTAGTGCAAAAAAGTCCCTCAAGCAGCCTCTATTTCCATGCATTGCTTTTGCCCAAGGTGTTGCACTTGCTGTAGCTTTTCAAATAGAAAATGACATGACAAACTAGTGCATTTTCATCCTCTAAAGGGCTGCTACAAAGGAGAACAGATCAGATTTCGTTTTGAGGGAGAACAAACATCTTCTTCTTCCTCTCTTTCACAATAGTTTAGGTTTTCTGTAGTTTATCCTTTGTATTTTCATTTTAGTCCTTATGGAGGGCTAAAACCCTTTTTATAATTAATCTTTGGTGGAACTAGGAGATGTAATCTGAATGTTTCTGAACGATAAGTGTTTTTGACTTAATCTATTTCAATTTAATCCCTATTTTGCCTCTTGTTCTCATTTCTATATATTTTTCTATTTAGAAAAGTTATCTGGGCCTGATTCTTGTTTTTATTGCTCCATTAGAGGGTAAACCTTGCTGAACTTGTATGTATAGGGTTTCTATGCATGTTTATTAAGTAAGATTAGATTGGATTGCTAATATGCGATTGTGTGAGAGCAAGATTCCGTTTAGGACTCAATGTGTTCAAGTTCTAGGAGATTTTCTAGAAAACTTAGTTGATGGCTGGAATAATAGATGAAGTTGGAATTGATTTTTAAAAATAGGATAATGATGATTACACTTCTAGGGAAACCAAAGATTGATTACATGTATCTCTGATATTATTCTGTATCTTGTCCTAATTTGCTGTTACTGTTACTATTGCTGTTCGCTGCTATTACTATATTTTTATGCTTTTATCATTAACTAAACCCCCCGTGTAGTTAATTAGTGTAATTAGTATTTAGAACAATTAATTAGCAATTAGAAGTGAGGCTTCTTGAGAGAATACGACCTGGGAAGACTACTATACTGCAAGTTGCCACGAATTCAATTATGGGTGACTCAACGGTCATAGTGGCTCCAACCAAAATTTTGGCACCATTACCGGGGAGCTAATTCATGTCTAAGTTGTTAATTTAGTTGTTCCATTGTGTCTTTGTTTGATTTTCAATTATTTAGCATTGTTGAAATAGTTTACAAGTTTTGAGTTTTTTTCTCGAAAACTAGTCATTTTCCAAATCGACAAATGACTATCTCTGATTGACCTTAAACTTGGTATACCACTAGTTTTTGACGTTTTAAGCAAGTTTCAACCCCTACTCACCTTCAGCCTAGTACGAGGTGGCCATTTTCCAAATTCCATCTTTAGGCCCTCTTTTCAATTTTTTAATTTTTTTTAATTAATTGTGATTTTTAGTGTATTTTTGTGGAACGAATTTTTGAATTCTGTTTTTTGTGTTTGTTTCTCCAACTTGAGAAGGATTTTTCCAAGAAAAATTAGATTTTTCTAAGATACTTCATTTTTTGGTGATTTGCATCGATTGGAGCTTATTGTAGTGCTTTTGTTGTTTTCATTGTTTTTGTTGTTTTCTTGTGAATTTTGCCCTTCCTAGTGTATGAAAAGGACTCTTAATGTGGACTTACCACCATTTGATCCAGAAATTGATAAGGCTTTCCATAGGCTAGTAAGAAGCAAAAACATTAGCAGTAGCATAGTTTCTAAACTTCTTTTTGAAATTGTTGATACTGCTGTCAATAGTGTAGAGTTGGAATCAGACTCTGAATCTGATATTGTGTTAGAGTCAACTTGTTTTGAGCTAACTAAGATAACTGGGATGGATAATCAAAATGCACAAGTGCCTCAAAATAAGCCTGAGCAAAGCATTAAAGAGTTGATTGCACCTTATGTGCATTATCAACCATTGTGCATAAATTATCCTGAGTTAGATGCTAATTTCGAATTGAGGTCTGATCTTATTCATTTGCTACCCAAGTTTCATGGTCTTGCAGGAAAAGATCCACATAAACACTTAAAGAAATTTCATGTTGTCTTCTCCACTATGAGACCACATAGAGTGGAAGAAGAACATATCAAGTTGATAGCCTTCCCTTTCTCTTTGGATGGGGCAGCCAAGGATTGGCTTTACTACTTGCACACTGCCATAATAACAAAATGGGATGACCTAAAAAAGATGTTCTTAGAAAAATTCTTCTCAGCCTCCAGAACAGTAGCAATTAGAAAAGACATAAGTAGGATTAGGCAATTAAGTGGTGAATCATTGCATGAATACTGGGAGATATTTAAGAAGCTTTGCTCATGCTGCCCAAACCACCAGATATCAGACCAGCTTCTTATTCAATACTTTTATGAGGGATTGTCGCCTATGGACAGATACATAATTGATGCAGCTGCTAGTAGAGCATTGGTAGATAAGACCCTTGTTGCAGCAAATGAATTGTTGGCCAAGATGGCCCAAAATGCACAACAATTTGGCACTAGATTGAATGAGCCAACATGTACTGTGAATGAAGTAAGGACACCTCCCATGGAGCAACAAAGGATAGAAAATAAATTGGAGGAGTTGGCTTCAATGGTGAGGCAATTAGCACTGAATCAGAGATCACACCCACCAGCCCTCCCTCCTTCAGTTTGTGGCATTTACACTTTGGCCACTCATAACACTGACCAGTGCCCTCAATTGCAAGATAACACTGAGTCTTGTGCTAACATCTTTCCCCAACAACCACACCATTCCCATAAGTCCAAGTATGACCCATTCTCTTCCACATACAATCCTGGATGGAGAGATCATCCAAATATGAGATATGGGAGTAGTTCAAATCAACCTTTTCATAATAGGTATAGTGCTCCTGGTCCAAGCAATACCTTTCCTTCTCTACCCCTTAGTAAACCAGAACCTAGCTTAGAGGATTACGTTAAGCAATTGGCCTCCAGCACCATCCGATTCCAGTAAAGAACTGAGTCTAGCATTCAAAATTTAGAGATTCAAGTAGGCCAATTAGCTAGCTCCATCAATAAGCTCAAAAGCCAAGGTTCTGGTAGTCTCCCTTCCTAATATGTGATTAACCCTAGAGAAAATATGAGTGTCATTTCTTTAAAGAGTGGCAAAGAGGTAGTAGGACCAACCCTTTGCCCTCCCATCGAGGTAGAAAAATTAGATGTACAAAGGGAGAGTCCTTCATCCTTAAGTAACTCAAAACAAAGATAAAGATGACGAGGAAACCCTTAATAGACCACTGCCCTTCCCTAGGAGGTTAACACAATCTAGAGTCTTAGAGCTTGATGTAGAAAAAGAAATCATGGAGACTTTTAGGAAGGTTGAGATCAATATCCCATTGTTGGAGGCAGTAAGGCAAATCCCTAAGTATGCCAAGTTTCTAAAAGAATTATGTACAAACAAAGGGCGTCTTAAAGGAAATGCAAAAGTCAATTTAGGCCAAAATGTGTCGGCCTTTATTCACCCACCATTAGTGTCTAAATGCAAAGATCCGGGAACTTTCACCATTCCTTGTACCATTGGAAATAAGGAGTTCCCCAATGCCTTGCTGAACTTAGGTGCCTCAATTAATGTCATGCCTAAGCCAGTGTACCAAGATTTGTAAATAGGGACCCTTTCTCCTACAGAAGTGGTAGTGCAATTAGTAAATGGAATCACAGCTTATCCATTTGGAGTACTTGATGATGTTTTAGTTAGAATCAAGGATTTCATCTTCCCTGCAGATTTTCATGTGCTTGAAAATTTTAGTACTCATAGACATGCACCATTGATTCTTGGTAGACCATTTTTGAAAACATCAAAGGCCATTATCAATGTGCATGATGGTACTCTTTCTACTGAGTTTACTGGAAATAAAATTCATTTTAATGTTTTAGAGCAATCCATGGAAGAGTCCTCTTCTTCTACTATGCATTCTATGAGCTTTATTGACACATTGGTAGATCATGATGATTGTGCTGACTTGAAATTTGATATGATCTCTAGTTTTTCTGATTATGTGGATGAATTTTCATGTGACTATGATTTTGATTTTTGCTAAGCTTGTTTGGAAATTGAAAATGCTTTGAATCCTGGCAAATCTGATTTTTCAAATTCTGAGTTGTGTGAACTAGATTTGGATTCTATTTTTATTGTAGAATTTGTTATTCCTAATTCTGGTTGTAATTCAGATTCTGATTCTTTTTCTACCTCTCTTTCTGATTTTCATTTTAATTTTATTTCTGACTTTAATTCACATTCTATTTCTATTTTTAATTTAGATCCTGTTTTAGATGATAGTTTTATTTTAGATGGTGTAGATAGCAATTCTGATTTGGATTTTGTTTTAGATAGTAGCTCTAGTTTTAATTTTAATTCTGTTTTAGAAAGTAGCTCTCTTTTTGTCTTAGATTCTAGTTTAGACAGTAGTTCTTCTTCTTTTCCTTTTCCCTCTTCTTCCCCTTTTCGCTTTGATCCCTTCGTGGCAAGCGGGGCTTTTTCTGTCTTCGAGTAGGTTGGCCTTAAGCAAGTAATTATCCCTACCATGCAGCCACTTGCTCTTAATCAAAGCTTTTAGAAGAAACCAGTGCCACGCGAGTGGAAGAAGTGGAAGCGGTGTGCCTCGCACAATATTAGGCTCTTTATATTCCCTTCTCTTTTTACTTTTCATTGTCCTCTGTTTTTATTGAAAAATATGTGTTGTGCATTGAGGACAATGAAAATTTTAAGTATTAGGGGAGGGGGGAATAGTTCTAGAATTTTTCATGGTTGAAAAAAAAAATTTATGTTCAGTTTTTATGTGTTTTTGCCATGCTACTAGCTTCTTTTTTGCACTTTTTGGAGCTTTTGGTTTGTGTTTTGGTGTAAATTTTAGATTGCTTTTAGAGTAGTTTTTAATGCTTTCTTTTTGTTTTTTTTGGAAGAAGATTTGGTTGTGGAATTATGCTTGCTGGAATAGTTAGATTTGAATTGTTTTAGCATGACTAGAATTTTAATCTTGCTTTTCTAGAATTCAAGCTTAAATGGCAATCAATTTGGTTTCAATAAATTTTAGTAATAGTCTTTAAACTGTGAGATTTTGAGCCTAATTGCAAATATGCTATTCTTTCTCGTTGAGTGTTGCACTTATCATGAATTATCACTCTAGAACTTGTCTGGAATCTTGTTGAGGCCACATTTTACATGTGCATGCTTGGAAATGATTTAGGCATTTCTTTGTGAACCATTTTTAGCCAAATTGCCATCCTTTGTGTTGTTTCCATTGTATGTCATTTTGTGCCTTGTTCTCACTTTCCTTCTTGCATTTTCCACCACCATTTTTTTTTTCTTCCAAACCAGAATTTTTGCTTCCCAATTTGAGAAGTGAAGAGCACTTAAATTCTTTTAGAGATTTGATGTGCTGAAAATTTTTGTGAATTTTGGGATATTTTGAAATCAATATTTCTCTCTACTCAAAAGCAAAAAAAAAAAATAAATAAAGGAAAAAGAATGATCATTCAAAAAAAAATTAGAAAAAAATATTATGGTTGAAATAAAAAAAGTGTTGATGTCGAAAAGAAGAAAAGAAAATAATAGCAACAAAGAAAAGAAGGAGTAGATAGAACTTTTTATATCCAAAATTTATTTATTTTCAATATCTTGTAATGACATAGCTAATGCTCTTCATATTCTTAAGTTGTTTCCTTCATTTTCCCGAATTATTTCCACACTTTATTCTTGTGTTTCCTTCACTTTCTTGAGTTGTTGTCCACCTTTATTCTATTTTCCTTCTCTTTTTCCATTGTTTTTCACCCAACATTACATCTTGGTAAAGTCCTTTTGATTTAAGCATGCATATGAATATGAGTAGTGGAGATTTAGATACTTGACAAGCTTATGGTAGTGATTTTGTGATAAGCTGAATTTTAAGTGATTTACCCTTAAACACTTGAGAGAATAGAGAGTAAACACTTACCATGTGAGGAGGCTAATTACTTTAATTCATTCTTGTCAAATTAAATTTCCATGATGCTTGGAACTTTAGAAATTTAAGATTCATTTTCTTTAAGTGCTAAATCTTTTCAAATCTGGACTATTCCTTTCATGCATGCTTTCCATGCTTTCTTTTGACATTCTGAATATGTTTTGAATTAAATTTTGCCCAGGAGTACAAAAGGCTAAGTGTGGGGGATTTGATATCAGGCATTTTTATATACAATTTAGTCCCTATCTTAGTCCTATTGCATACATTTTCTTGATAACTCTCTGATTCTATTATGTTTTAGAATTAAATGGATGTAGTTTAATTATGGACTAACTGTGCTTTAATTTTGTAATTAGAGAGCAAAATTGATGATATGGACAAGGGTGCATATGTGGGAGCTGATGTGGCATTTTTTGGATGATTTGGTGCTGACTAGGATATGCTGATATAGGCCCCACTGCTATTCTAAATCAGAGCAGCAATTCAGCCTCTTTTGATTTCCAAAGTTTACCCAAAATGGCAAATTCGTAGGTCATCTCTCTAGTGTAGAAAAGTCCCTCCAGCACCCTCCATTTCCATGCATTGCTTCTGCCTAAGGTGCTGCACTTGCTATAGCTTTTCAGATGGAAAAAGACAGCACAAACCAGTGCATTTTCGTCCTCCAAGGGGCTGCTACAAAGGAGACCATATTAGATTTCGTTTTGAGGGAGAACAGACATCTTCTTCTTCCTATCTTTTGCAATAGTTTAGGTTTTCTATAGTTTCTCTTATGTATTTTTGTTTTAGTCCTTATGGAGGGCTAAAACCCCTTTTGTAATTAATCTTTGGTGGAACTAGGAGATGTAATTTGAATGATTCTGAACAGATAAGTGTTTCTGACCTAATCTATTTTAGTTTTATCCCTATTTTGCCTCTTGTTCTCATTTTTGTATATTTTTCTATTTAGAAAAGTTATCTGGGCTTAATTCCTGTTTTTATTGCTCCATTAGAGG
The DNA here is from genome assembly GCA_037074585.1 of Biancaea sappan. Classification (NCBI taxonomy): domain Eukaryota; kingdom Viridiplantae; phylum Streptophyta; class Magnoliopsida; order Fabales; family Fabaceae; genus Biancaea; species Biancaea sappan. The sequence goes on along the minus strand of CM073501.1, from coordinate 44,568,775 downwards.
TAAACCTTGCTGAACTTGTATGTATACGGTTGCGATGCATGTTTAGTAAGTAGGATCAGATTAAGTTGCTAATATGTGATTGTGTGAGAGCAAGATTCCGGTTAGGACTCAATGTGTTCAAGTTTTAGGAGATTTTCTAGAAAACTTAGTTGATGGCTGGAATAATAGATGAAGTTGGAACTGATTTTTAAAAAAAGGATAATGATGATTACACTTCTAGGGAAACCAAAGATTGATTACATGCATCTTTGATATTGTTCTGTATCCTGTCCTAATTTGCTGTTGCTGTTACTTCTACTGTTCGCTGCTGTTGCTATATTTTTATGCTTCTATCATAAACCAAACCCCCCATGTAGTTAATTAGTGTAATAAGTATTTAGAACAATTAATTAGCAATTAGAAGTGAGGCTCCTTGAAAGAATATGATCTGGGAAGACTACTATATTGCAAGTTGCCACAAATTCAATTCTGGGCGACTCGACGGTTGTAGTGGCCCCAACCAAGGTATCCCATTTTGGATACTTACTTTGGCTTGGAGAGGTTGCCACGCTACAAGAGGTATTTCTCTTCGTCTTGCTTACTTGGTTAATGTAATGGTAATATAGGTTGATCATATGGTGAATGGGTTTTACAGAAAAAAGTTCAAGTTTTGTTGCGTTCCATGATTTCTAAAATCCTACAGTGGTATCAGAGCCCACTTATAGTTACCATTACTTTAAAACGAAGAATGTATGAGTCTAACAGAAATTGGCATATTTAGGTTTTGTGTTTTTGAAACATGAACATGGCGTGATGCTTGTTTCTTTTTCTTTAAAATTTTGTATGAAAGAGTATGAGATGTTCTTATAAATTATGTTGAAAAATATGTTTTGAATTTCACTTTGTTGAAGAACATATTTTGACGCCAAACATGAACATTCTAAAAGAAAAAATATTTTTTTTTCATTAAAAGGGTTTTTAAAAGAAAAATTGTTTTGATCCATAAACCCTATTTTTTACTCTTTTAGTAGATGTTTGTTTTGGCATGAAAATAAAAAAAAATTGAATTCAAGAGTGAATTAGGTTAAAATTAATATGATTGATTTAGATCTTGATTAGTTTCCTAATATGATTTAGGAAACAAAATAATTAGATTAATTGATTCAAGATATGATTATTTTCCTAATTTGATTAGGAAATAAATTAATTAAATTGATTGATTGACTTAAGAGAAATCAATAGAATAATGAATCTTAATCAATATAAGATCAATTAATTTGATAGTCAAATAAATTGATTAGATTGGATCAAGATTTGTTTCCTAATATAATTTAGGAAATAATTTAATTAATTGATTAGATTGTATGTTAATTAATTTTCTGATATGATTTAGAAAATTAATTAATTAATTAATTATTTTAAATCTCAATTATTTTCCTATCTTAAATTAGGAAACAAACTTTTTAAAATTACTAAAATTTTTATTACTTTCCTAATTTAAATAAGGAAACAAATCAATTTGGAATTGATTTGAGACTTATTTTTTTAAATTAAATTAGGAAACTAGAATTAAATGGTTTTTAATTCTAAACAAGGAACCAAGCAATTTTTAATTGAGATTAAAAAGAAAGTAAAAATAATTCATGTGATGAAATTATTTTAACACCACGTAGACCTTAAATGTTGATTTCTGTTATACATTTATTTTGATAAACAATGAATGATAGGATGTATGTATGACATGTTCACTGGTTATGGACTTTTACCAAATGTAATTTGAGGTTTCTCATTAAACAATGTAATTAGATTACATAAGGCTCGTAGAGGAACGAGACACACAAAAAACCTATGGAGATGGAGCCAATGAACAGAGACCATATGAAGGCCAGAAAGAGAATTTCTATGTCTTCAATGTAAAATCATGCATACACCTAGGTTTGACCAAGTTATCTCTTTTAGCTCAAAGAGTTGACTATAGATAAGTCCATAACCATGCCATATAATTTACAATCTATATATGTGTAATGAGATCACACATATGATGCATGTCTAATTTAAAATCTGATGAGACTAAGAAAACCCTCAAATAATATTAAAGCTAAAGTCTTCTATTAATATGAGGCAAACCAGAGATCTTCTTAAAGCTTGGGTTGTTGGACTCTCTCCAAGCTTGGCTTTAAGTTGAACATGTTCAAACCATTGAGATATAATCTTATGATTAATGGGCCAACTTTAACTAGAAGTATTGATTTGTTGGACTTCCTCCAAGGTCAATGTGGATAGAGACTAAGTTGGGCTATATACATATGATGTGTATGAGTCAAGAGTTGACAAACCCAATGATTAGTGTATACATCAACAATTGATAGCATTACTCGATGGTTCCATACACGATGCAATTGGTATGAGATACCTACCATTTATCCAAGATGGCTTGTTGGACTCTCTCCAAGATCATTCAAGGTGAGTTTTGGACATCAAACCCACTGAGAGAACTTCCAATGGGTTCTCCTGGATCCAAAATGGGGGTTTTGTTTTTGTTTAGGGTTTGTAATAAAACAGTGGGTGTGATAATGCAATATATTAAAAATCATATATCATGCATTCATGTACATACTTTAACATGCTCATGCTTTTACATCTAGGTTGATAGAATCATGACATCCACCATGAATTTGAGATCAATTCTCGAGTCAAATAAGTCTGAGGCAAATTTCTCAGACTGGCTAAGAAACTTGAGAATCGTCCTCAAGGCTGAATGCATAGCCCCCTACCAATGATGTTGATGACGACCAAGTGCTGGCCTATAAAAAACGCATGGGTGATGATGAGCTAGCAACATGTATCATGATGGCCTTTATGACACCTAAGCTTCAGAAGCAACACTAGGCCATGGACGCATGTACCATGATCTTCCAATTGTGGGAACTATTTGATAAGTAAGCGAGAACCAAAAGGTTTGATGTCTCACGTTCAGTTTTTAGTTCCAAGATGCAAGAAGGGGCATCTGTAGTGCAACACACACTTAAGATGAATGACTACATTAAGAGGTTAGCAGCACTAGGTTTCACGATGGATCATGCATTAAGTGTTGACTTAATTCTCCAAAGTTTACCTGATAATTACGCACCATTCATAATGAACAACTAGATGAATCAAATTTCATCGACTATACCAGAGCTAATCAACCTACTCAAGGTAACTGAGCCTTCTATCAAGAAAGAGAAGAAGGTTGTGATACTGGTGGATTCTTTTAAGATTAAAGGGAAAGGTTCCAAGGAGAAGAAATCCATTAAGGCCAATGGAGGTATCAAGAAAAAGCAAGCCAAGAAGGCAGAGAAAGCTGCAACCAAAGGGACTTGCTTCCATTGCGGCAAAGACGGCTATTGGAAGAAGAACTACAAGACTTATTTGGAGTTCTTGAAGAAGAAAAAGGCATCCGATGCCGAAACTACTTCAAGTATTTTCATTATTGAGATAAATATTGTTTCTCGTAAAACTTAGGTATTAAATGCCAGTTGTGGCTCATATATATATAGCAATATGCAAGGCTTAAAGAACAGTAGATAGTTGACCGAAGGAGAGGCAAATCTACAAGTCAAAAATAGAGCAAGAGTTGCTGCATTAGCTATAGGAACTTATGTATTGCCTTTACCTAGTGGTTTAATTTTAGAATTAGACAGCTATTATTTCGTTCCATCCTTGATTAAAAACATTGTTTCAATTTTTAGTTTCAATAAAGGTTTTCATTTAACATTTAGTAACAACTGTTGTCACATAATGTTAGATGATATTCTTTATGGAATTGGAACGTTATGCAATGGGATTTATGTATTAGATACATCTAACCCGATTCTCAATATAAAAAATAATAACCCTAAATGCCTAAAACAAGATAATCAACTAACCTTATATTTATGGCATTGTTGTCTAGGTCATATAAGTGAGAAACGCATCAGTAAGTTACACAAAGGAGGTGACTTAGGGTTATTTGATTATGCATCATATGACACATCATATCTTGCTTATAAGGCAAGATGACTAAATCACCTTTTATTGGATTGGGTGAATGTGCAATTGATGTGCAACTGACTGATTGGGTTTAAAACATATTGATGTATGTGGACCAATGTCAATGCATGCCAAGATTGGTTCTGCCTTCTTCATTACCTTTATCGATGACTATTTTAGATATGGGTATGTGTATCTAATGAGATATAAATCTGAGGCCTTTGAGAAATTTAAAGTATTCAGAAACGAAGTAGAGTAACAACTTGGTAAAAATATCAAGACACTAAGGTCTGGTCGAGGTAGTGAATACTTAAACCAAGAGCTTTAGGATTTTCTTAGGGACAATGGGATATTGTCCTAGTGGACTTGACCTTACATGCCATAACATATAGTGTGGCTAATGGGAGAAACCAAACTATATTAGACATGGTTAGGTCCATGATGAGTCATGCAGAGCTCTCTAAGTCCTTTTAGGGCTATGCACTCGAGATTATTGTTCACATCCTAAACAGAGTCCCAACCAAGGCAGTTGATGTTACTCTATTCAAGAAATAGTATAACAAGAAACCCATCTTATCTTACTTGAAGGGGTTGTCCAGCTTATGTGAAGCAGATAATGTCAAATAAACTTAATGCAAAATTTGATAGATGTCTGTTTGTGGGATATCTTAAAGAAACAAGAGGATATCAATTCTATCACACTTTGGAACAAAAGGTGTTTGTTTCAAGGCATGTTGTCTTCTTAGAGAAAGTTTTTCTTAATAAAAAATAGTGGGAGTATGATTGAACTTGAGGATGTTTAAGATACTCAAGTAGACATAGAATAATTGTTTGCTCAAGATCCGATAGACACATAACATCTACCAGCTCAAGAGCTAGAGTCATTAACTTATTCAAAAAAAGTAACAACCAAACCTTCTGTACAAGCACAAATGCTTCGTAGATCTAGTAGGGTACATAGGGCTCTTGATGTAACATCCCAAATTATTATGAATTAAATATTTAATATATTTTTTTTATTTTGAGACTCTAGAAATCTCTTGAATGTCCTTGATGAATCTAGATTGTTCTAGAGATATCTTGTATGTTCTAGTGATATCTTGTATATTCTTGAATTTCCTAGATAAGTGTAGAATGTTGTAGAATGGTATAGATAATTCTAGAGAATTCTAGGTTAGTCTAGGTTGAATGTCCTTGATGAATCTAGATTGTTCTAGAGGAATCTTGTATGTTCTACAGATATCTTGTATATTCTTGAATTTCCTAGATAAGTGTAGAATGTTGTAGAATGGTATAGATAATTCTAGAGAATTCCAGTTTAGTTATGTTCTAGAGATATCTTGTATATTCTTGAATTTCCTAGATAAGTGTAGAATGTTGTAGAATGGTATAGATAATTCTAGAGAATTCCAGGTTAGTCTAGGTTTATCTTGAGTTATCTTGAGTTCTCTAAACATTTCTAGGCTTTAGAGAGATGTTGCCTCCCCTTTTTAGCTATAAATAGCAACATCTTCCTCCCCTTTCCTTGCACCATTCACAACCGAGAGAGAGTGAGAAAAAGAGAATCCAGTAGCTTGGACAGAAGCAGAAAAATATTCTCTGTTTTTCAACCATAAAATAGAGGTTTTTGGAAGAAGTAAATAGCAACGTTAAACTCGATTTTTCTGAGCTACTTTGAGGAGATTCTTCTATTACTAACCCACACAAGTGTTAAGGGAGAAGTGGCAGTTAATAGGAAGCAAAAATAGTGCAAACTACCCCACGGTCAACGGTCAAAAATCGTGAAATGAATTTCAAGACAGATTGAATAGCTATTTGAGCTAAAAAGTCAAACTACAAATTACAGGTAGCTTAGCAATTCATAAAAGCTTGTTTTACTACTTGAATATTTTATGTCCATGAAGTTTTATTTAAAGTGAAATATGTTTTTCATGATGAAATTAGCATGATATCAGCTTGGAAGTTTACTTCCATGTTTAGCTTGGGAGTTCTGCTTCCATGTCAGCTTGGAAATTTTATTTCCATGTTAGCTTGGAAATTATATTTCCATGTTTTAGCTTGGAATCTTTCTAGCTTGAGTTAAAGGACTGTAGTAGCCTTTCTCTCATGTTCAGCTTGGAAAAAGTAGTTCTGCAGACTATCTTTTCCATGTCGTTGAGTGTGCTACCAACTATTCTTGATTCCATGGTTTATTTATATATCAGCTTGCTAATTTTTCATCAACCTATTACACTGAACTGAGAATTTATATTACATGGACTGATTTTTATGATATAAGTGCTTTTATGACTGAAATGGTATATTTATAAATATTTATAAAATTATGCTAGCTACTGAGATACCCTTATCTCACCTTTTTGTGCTTTTCCAACTGACCATTTCAGGGGCTGAGTATAAGGAGAAAGGTGTAAAGATTGATTGAACACCTTTAGAGCACTCAAGTTTATTAAGTATTAGAATTATAGATTATGTTTTTAAGTTTAGATATCAATTTACTATGTACGACAGATTTGTAATTTATTTCAAATGAATGTAAAATTTTCTTATGTTTAGAATTTCAATTATTATGTATAACCAATTATGATTTGTACTGAGAACAATTGTATAATGTTCTTTTTGAAGGTACGAGTATTAAGCATTAGAATTTTAAAAAAAAAAATTTCAGATTTTAGTATAGTAAAATAAGGACGTTACACTTGAGAGATATAGATTTCTCATAAGTGAACCCAATGATACACTACTTATAGAAGATGAGGAACCTATGACCTACGAAGAAGTTCTGAAGAGTTCAGAATTTGATAAATGGCTCAACGCCGTGAAATCAGAAATGGATTCCACATACGACAACTAAGTATAGACTTTGGTTAATCCACTTAAGGGGATTAATCCCATAGGGTGCAAATAGGTTTTCAAGAATAAAACCTACATGGAACGTAACATTGCAACCTAAAAAGCAAGGTTGGTTGCAAAGGGATATCGTCAAAAACAAGGAGTTGATTATGACAAAACCTTTTCATTGGTAGCCATGCTGAAATCCATTAGGATACTCCTGGCCATAACAGCTTATTATGATTATGAGATATGGAAAATATATGTGAAGACAACTTTCTTCAATGGAAACCTACCCGAGGATGTATATATGATACAACCCGAAGGATTCACATCCAAAAATAGCAACAAAGTATGGAAGCTTTAGAGATCTATCTATGGATTGAAGCAAGTATCCAAAAGTTAGAACATCTGATTTGATGAGACAATCAAAAGGTTTGGTTTCTTCCAAAGTCCGGATGAACCTTGTGTGTACAAGAAGTTTAGTGGGAGTGCAGTCGTATTCCTTGTATTGTATGTAGACGACATACTACTCATAGGAAATGACATTTCTATCCTTTAACTCGTGAAGATTTGGCAGGAATTTCTCTATGAAAGACCTTGAAGAAGTAACCTATATATTGGGGATAAGAATCTATAGAGATAGATCTAAGAGGTTGCTTGGTCTTTCGCAGGCTACATATATAGATCATATGCTAAAGAGATTTAGATGGAAGAGTTTAAGAGAGGATTCATTCCCATGACACATAGGATTACACTCTCAAAGTCCATGTGTCTAAAGACACAGGATGAAAGAACTCACATAAGTTTGATCCCTTACGCCTTAGCCATGGGATCAATCATGTATGCTATGTTATGTATTAGGCCCAACGTATCATACACTCTGAATGTCAAGAGCAAATATCAATCTAACCATGGTGAGGGTCATTGGATGGTTGTTAAGTATATCCTTAAGTACTTAAGAATGACAAAGGATTTATTCTTAATATATAAAGAAGGAGATCTCAAGGTAAGCAGATATACAGATGCCAGCTGCCAAACTGATAGGGATGATTCATGATCCCAGTCAGGTTACATATTCATATTAAATAGAGATGCAGTCAATTGGAAAAGTTCCAAGCAAAAAAACAACTACAGATTCTACAACCAAAGCAAAGTACATTGCAGCTTCTGAGGTAGAAAAAGAAGCAGTTTAGATGTACAACTCAGTTATTAATTCAAAGAGGTTTTCTTTATTATTTATGTTCATATTCATAAACTCAAGATTAGATCATAATATAAGTAATGAAGTCTATCACACAAAACATAGTATGAAGGAAATTATGATGGCGATCATAATGTGAGATTCCTATTATGTGTAATGATGTATGTATCTAAATTTTCCCTAGTCATAGAATCACCTGAGACTAGACATCACTGATCCGAATAGACTAACACTTGTTATGCTTCTTAATTTGATCAAGCAGTTGTCATTATAAGCTATAAGCATGAGATGTTTTGAGTAAACATGTAAATGCTTGTTAATGGTAACAAGTACATTGGATGATCTGCATGAGACATCGCATGGATACCTATTCAAATGTCAATGATAGGTCTCATAGCAATTAATAGTGCAAGTATCATTGGACTTGAGGAACTTAAGTTATCTTAGATATGGATCCTGTGTTTTGACTCCATTCCTTATTACCCACCATAGGTCGCTCTTAGGTGGTGATTAGGCACAACGTGAAGTATTTGAAGATATTTGAGTGGTCAATAGAGGATTTACCATTCCTGATAGAAGGAATTATAACCATGACCACTTATCGGGATAATCGATAAAAAGTCTTTGGCCAAAGCAGATTTGTCATAAAAATGGTCTTCAGTGACGTAGTTTAAAGTGATTGATCCTGCAAGACAAGAAACTGACTATTTGGGCTGGACTTAATGTAATCAAGTATAATGGGAGTTGACAAATAGGCCATACTTTGAACTAAGTGGGTATAAGATGGTGAAAGGACACATTGTATAGACATGCTTTAGCTGCAGAAATGTTTAAAATAAAACAACTGACTTTTCAGTCAATTAGGGGTCACAATGTGTTGCTAGATACCGCTCATGATTTATTTACAATAAAGTATTGATTGTGAATGGTCAACATAGCTAGAAACTTAATGGGTCATACACATATAAATTCACTAAGAATGTGAAACAGGCTTGAGGATTTGATCCTAAATTGGAGAATTAATTAAAAGGAGATAAGAGAATAAAAAGAATAGAAATATGTTCCTATTCCTACCCAAATAAGGAAAAAGCCCAAACGAGAACCTCTTGGTTGTCCCTTCTCTCAAAGAGATTGGGCCTTAAGACCTTAAGAAGCCTAATAAGGGAATGACGCTCATTAAAGGAATAAGGCTTTAGGGTTTGAGGTAGCACTTATCATTTTAAGAATGATACAGAAAGCCATACATTATAGTCTCTCTCTCAATTGTTGAGAATCTTGTTTAGGAAACGCTCGTTTTCATCTCCTTTATCCAAAAGGGTTTTCTCCATAGCTTCTTTGGGCTTGCTAGCACAAGAATGAGAAGGAACCCTATTACCTGAAGATGTTTTTCACGTATTTTGCATGGATTACCATTAGAGGTATCCCATTTTGGATACTTGCTTTGGCTTGGAGAGATTGCTGCACTACAAGAGGTATTTTTCTTCATCTTGATTACTTGGTTAACATAATGGTAATATAGGTTGATTCTTTGGTGAATGGATTTTAGAAAAAGTTTTAAATTCTACTACATTGTATAATCTTTAAAATCTAACAACACGAAGGTTTTGTTTGTGCTTCTCCGATTCTTTCTAGGATGTCATCTATGAAAACAATAATGAATTTGTCTAAGAAAGGTTTAAAAATCCTATTCATTAAATCCATGAAGATAGCTGGTGTATTTGTTAGTCCAAACAACATTACCAGGAACTCGTAGGGTCTGTATCTAGTACGAAAGGCTATCTTGGGCACATCTCATCCTTGATCTTGAGTTGGTGATAACCTTACCTTAAGTCAATCTTAGAAAAACACTTCGCTCCTTGAAGCTGATCGAAGAGGTTGTTGATGCGAGGCAATGGGTATTTATTTTTTATAGTTACTTTGTTTAGTTATCTATAATGAATGCATAGTTTCATTGATCCATCCTTCTTTTTCACAAACAAAACTGGAGCCTCCTAAGGTGAATAACTTGGCCTTATAAATCCTTTGTTTAACGGGTCCTGTAACTGAGCCTTAAGCTCTTTTAACTCCATTGGCACAATCCTATAAAGGGATATAGAGATTGGGTAGGTCTTTGGAGCCAACTTTATCTGGAACTCGATCTCTTGATCTGGGGGTACACCTGGCAGATCATTTGGGAAGACATCCACAAACTCCTAGACCACTAAAATGTCCTCCACTTTTGGCTTTTCCTTCTTGATATCCTTAACAAACCCTAAGTATCCTTGATAGCCCTTTCGCAATAGGTGTCAGGCACACATTAAGGATATAAGGTTTCTAGGAATTTCACTTCATTCACCTTGAAATACGAATGAGGGTTCCCTTGAAATATTAAATTTAACTGCCTTGCCATAGCAATCCAGAATGGCATGACAAGATGCCAGCCAATCCATTCCTAAGATGATATCGAAGTCTACCTTATCCAACAGCATTAGGTCTCTCGCCGTATTGCTTCTCTGATTTTCACTTTGCAAGCGCTATAGCTTTATTCTACTAGAAGGGTGTCTCCTATAGGTGTAGTTACTAAGAATGGATATTTTAATCTAACAACTTTTTGTATAAAGTTCTTAGCAAAGAATGGTGACACATAGGAATGTGTCGAGTCAGAGTCAAATAAAACATGTGCAAAGTTTAATTCAATCAAATAGGTACCTACTACCACTGCATTGAACGCCTGAGCATCCTAATGGGTTAAAGTAAATACTCAAGTGGTCCCTTAGCCTGCTGAAGCTTGACTTCGGCCACCTTGTCCTCTGCTAGTGCCTCTTCCAATTCCGTTGCCTCCTGCCACAGTCGAGGCTCTGTTGGCAACGGTTGCCTTTGATTGGTTGCGAGAAGAGTGTATTGATCCATGATCGGACTTTGAAATGAGTTCAAGACATTTGTTCTTATAATGGCCCCATTGTCCACACTAAAGGCAAGTTACTGCCCTACTTCTCCCAAAACATTCTCTATAGTGGTATTTCCAACATTCAGGACATTGGGGTTTTGACTGATTCCTTATCCTACCGAACTAAGATTGAGGTGCACTAGTCATAAAAGGTACATAGCCATTGGTTCTGACAAGTATGGAACTTCCTTCATAGCCATGTGACTTCTCTTCCTGTCTTATCTTCTATTTGTTATTCTAGTTCTCCTAGAGTACATCTCTTTCTTCCATCTTATGAGCAGTGTCGATGGCCTTTATGTAAGATGAAAAGTGTCAAATCTGTCCTCCCACCTTCGAACATAGGGAGTCTCGAAGGCCTTCCATGAAACGGAGAATCTTTTCTTTCTTATTCAGGACCATGTAAGTGGCATACTTGAACAACTCCATAAACAAAGTGTCGTATTCTTCGACTGTTCGAGTTCCTTGCTGAAGTGTCTCAAATTCCCGTATCCTTCCTTCACGTAAGCTCCTCGAGATAAATTGATCCTAAAAAGTTCTCTGAAAGTCCTCCATCCAACAGGTAGGGCATTACTGGCCATGCCTGTAATGCTAGAGGTTTTAGGAGGCAACCTACAAAAATTTTTCTATGTAGGAATTAAAACATTTATAGATTTAAATTATAAATTTTTGGAACCGATGAATACTGTATTGAAATTGGAAAAAAAAAAAAGATAAGACAAAGGGAGTAATAAAATACTTTAGGATTTTTGTGAGAGATTAAGAATCTGGCATGAAATTATAAGAACCCGAGTGAATTGGTACTTTAAGGAAAGTTGACTTTATATAATTTATACAAAAAAAGAAGAAGAGATAAGTGGTGAAATGAAAGCTGGGCATATGTCTCTCTTTTTCCATCAGCTTAATATGGAACTTGCTGGAGACTTTAAGCTTCTAAGTCTTCATAGAGTTCAGAAATTAGCCTCCTTTTTTTTTCCTTGTGTTCTCGTCAACGAACCCTTCTTCCTTTTTCTTCTTCCATCAATTGGGCTGTTAGTGAAAAGCTACGACGGCGTCAATGATTGCAACGATGGGAATGGTGGATTTAGTGCTTTGTCCTAGAATCATTCCCCATTTCATCTCTCTCTCAGAATGCAGTCGTTCATGGTGGTCTGATGGAGGAAAGATGATGTATAACAGTAAGGAGGAGAAAACACAGCATAATTCAAACATGAGAGGTAAGAAATAAGAAATTTCTACACAGTGTGACTAATTTATTTTCTGAACTATAAAAGGGAAGTCTTGAAACTGTGTTAAGATTGATATTATGGATTTGGAGTTGAACAAAACAATAAAGACCAAATAAACAGAAAGAAAACAAAGGATTGAAGCTTGAGGTAAGAGACTAATTATGATGCATTCTCTTCTGTGATTCCTAAGCAAAGCGTTTTAGTATGAGTGTGCTGTAGTGATGTTTAAATGTTATAATCTTAAAGGTTAATTGGTTTTTGAATGAAGATTTTTTTGAGGAAAAGTCATGACCGTAGAACATTGAAAGGTTAGGAACAAAGCTGATAAATTTTCTTTTGTATAATTCTTACTTATGAATGAAGCTCTGAAATTTAGCATTTAAAATATAAATGTCTATTTAAAAGATTTAGTTAAGAATTAAGAACAAAGAACATAAATTAGAAATAAAGTAGGGAAGAGGAAGATGAAAGGGAGAGAAAGATGAAGGACCAAAGAAAGAGTGGTCTACAGAATTTAGGTACTGAATCTTTGGGTTATTTTGAGTGGAAGGGAACTTGGCTAGGTGCTTAATGTTGAGTAATGTTTTTAAGCTAAAAATGATGACTTTATAATGGTCTGAGTGTGGTTAGATTTAGCTGGATGTAGTGTGAAAATAGAATAAAAATTTGATAATTGGAATTAAATCCTATTTTGGTGTCATTTTACTGCTAAATCTGTTTTGGGCTGTTTGAGGTACGAAATGAATTCCAGTGGTCATGAAATTTGGTGTGTAATTAGGTATATGTCCAAGAATATGCCTTAATTATTTTAGAATTTTCTGGGCTCGTTTGGTACCCTTAATGCACCTTAAACAGCAGCTGAAAATTTGAAAATATGAAAACAAGATTCATTTGACATTTTACTAATACTATGCATTTTGGATAACTAATTGAGGTCCTAAAATCTTTATAATTTTATGATAACCTCTCAATATATAAAGGGCCTAAACTAGAAAGTTTCATGGTAATTGGAAGAGTTTAGTTTGGTGAAATGCTAAAGAACAAAATTATATTTTGTGCAAAAACAAATCTGAACAGAATTGGATTTTAGTCCTTGTTCAGTGGCTAAATCACATTAGTTTGACTTGAAATTTTTATGGTACCTAGCTAAGACATTATACTAAATATATACCAATTTCATAGCATATGGCTAAGAATGGGTAGGCTTATTAGACAAAAAAATAGAACCTATGCAGAAATCAGACAGTTCTGACCTGTGGTCATTAAAAGAGTATTTAGAGGGGTTAAACGATAGAATTTTGATCTGAAATTTTTATCCTAGTATGACAACACATAAAGATGGTTGTGTATCAAATTTCACAAATTTTGGAGTTGTAGATCAATACCAGAGTTTTTCTAAGGAATGGACTCGAAATTTGCTTCAAAACAGAGCAAGAATAAATGTTTGGTAGCTTATGTTATGATTTGAGGTTATTCTTGTTTGACTTGTTCCCTAGGCCTTTAGTGAGATTTTTGGTGTCCTTTCTATGGGAATAAAGAATGTATTTGGCTCAGATGCAAGGTGAGGGAATCTCTATTTTACTATGTTTGTATTTTCTATATAAATTATATTTTAAATGAGTTTGAAGCCTACGTTTATCCTATGTGCGCCAAACTATGAGAAGGTTTGCATGTGTATGAGAAAATATGTAATTGAATGACGTATGAGAATGCATGTGACTAAGCTAATGAGTGTTGATTGGAGAATTTGGTCTACGGATAACTATGTGTATGATAATTTGCATTTGAGTGTCAATGGATACATATGTGGAACGTGAATGTGTTTGCTTGTGCATACATATATATATATTGACTGTTATAAAAATAGTCCAAATAGTATGTGTATGTGTATATATAAACGTTGAAAATGATGTTATGCTAATGATGGATTATGTTGTATCTATATTATGATGCTAGAAGTCTGGCATTGTGCTGATTATACTATGGCTTGAATTGAGAATGATTGAGATGTGCACTCAGCATATGATTGTGCTTGTACTTGTGTTTGAAAAAGAAAGGAAAGTCATGGTGGTGCACCCTATGGGATGAGATAAATGGAGCGATAAGGGTGGCCTCTTATTATTAGAGCGATAAAGGTGGATGCGGTAAGGGCTGTGAGCAACGATCCAGAGGTACCCTGGACAACCCGGTTGGTATGAGAATTTGTGATATTGTGTGCCTTATATTTTTTGGAATGTATTGTTGATGTGACACATGTGACATGACATAAATATGTTGTTAGTGTTGTGCTACAAATCATGCTTAATGTTGTGGTTATACTGAGATAAGTCTTGGCATGAAATTGATTGCATGTGTGTATATATGTATATATATATATATATATATTTAGATGAATGGATATATTGTATGAAGTTGTGGAAGAGTAGTGGTTTCCTCACTGGGTCAATATGACTCATACCCCAACATTTTCAGGTACGAAAGAAGAGAAACTATCGAGTTGCATATGGTGATCAAATTCCCATTTGTTCGGGGTAAAGTGCACTGCCAATCTTTACCTTTATTTTGTAATAATCTAGTTGAGGCTCTATAATTGGGTAGGTTGTTCCAGGATGGAAATGTACAAATAGAATAAGACTGAATATGTATGAATATGTTGATATATATTACGTAGTGGAACTGTGTTGATAAATCATGTATCTTATATAATTAGTTTTGTCAACGAAATGTAAAATTAATAGTTAATTGTAAACATATTTATATTTTGATTTTGGGAGTCAACGAAAATAGGAATAGAATTATGTTAGACAGGCTTACAGAGGTGAGGTGAAGCTCACCATCTATGCTGGTCACATACCAGATCTTGGGATGTGACAATGCACTTCTTCCATGTTCGCCACCAGTGGTCTGACTTACCCTTTAGTTGAAAGGTAACAAGAGGCACCCTGCGGGGTTCGAGGCACTCTAGCTTGTTAAGGATTTTCTTACAGTTGTCTAGAAAAACATTGTGGGCCATTATTGGCATTTCCTGCAAATGTCAATAGATTTAGGTTCAAGAATTCTAAGGCCTTGATTTCCACCCATTCCCAATCTTAAGGAGTGGGTGTAGGTGGCATTTGATGTGTCTCTTGCACCCTCACGGCATGTACTAATGCTTGTGAGCTATCCTCTGATGACTGCCCTGCTAGAAGCTCTTTTAGCCTATCTACCCGTTCTTCATCGTAGCCAGTGTTTCCATTATAACAATCGGATCGATTTGTGGTGGTACTCCACCATTTCTCCCAGGGTTTACAGCAACGATTATCTCCATGTTTTGCGTATGGTTCTTGCTTACATGATTTAGTGTCTCTAACCTTGCACCTATAGATAAAGTGGCTGCAGGGTCCAAATTCCTATTGGATCTTGTGCGAACTCCATAAGCATTTGATTGCTCTCGTGCCATCTAAACTTATTCTACACATAAAGATATTAATATTTATTGTCACCATTATGCTTTCAAGGGTATGACATGAAAGAAAAGGATTTAAATTCTATAGGGCTTTTAGTAGATCTTCGTCCTATGGTCATGTTGTAGTCATGACAATAGGGGAGGACCCACTAAAGACACCTTGCTTTGTAGTCACTAGGAGATCTAATAACTTTCCTCTGGTACCAATTTTGTCACGACCCACTTATTAGGCTCCGTGATTGGCACAATAATGACGTCCCTCGTTACTGTAAGCCTTCATATTGACTCTACCATATTTGTTGAGTTAAATTATGTGGAAACGTAAAATCCATAAATTTATTTTAAAATACCATCTATCCACAATAGATAGAAATTTTATTAAAAACATATATTTGACGTCTTTCCTTACACATATGGGAAATGTTGTACATAACTTAATACAATTATAAGGTATAGATAAACAACCATAATAACACCATCCTCATTAAGATTATAAAATCCAAATATAATTATATGAGATTCCCAAAATATTCACAATAACATCCTAAGAGTCCTAATGACCACAGAGCCCTTAATACAGATACGGGATCACTAAACCTACCTAGCAATAGGAAGATTCTTTATTCTGACATATCACTTTGCCATTCTTCTAGATGGAGTTTCTTTTTGCAACTAGATTTGAAAAGGGGAAGATATGAAGGTGAGTTTTTGGGGAAAAACTAAGTGAATGTACAATAAACTTAGTAATAAGAACAAAATACAAAAATGATCATGATATTGAACTTAATAGGCTATAAAATAAACCAAGAGCACAAGTAAGGAATACAACAAAAATCATCAATTTTTCCCATAAATAATCAAGTACACATCCTGGGTTTTGGCACTCATCACTTAGGTGGAACCACCCTGGTGAACTATTCGCTCAACCTCCGATCCTCTTAATACCTTTTGTGATGCTACATATTGTTCCATTTTATCAGTAGGAACTGTGGCTCCCCTAACATTTCTCAAGTCAAGTAGTCGGTCTTGCTCACCACAAAAAGGGGGTTCCACCCAATATCACAAACATGCCATACGGATTTTCTCAATCACAAAGATATATCATGAATATTCATAGTTTAAAATCTCATGATAGTTGAAATTTCAAAATCATAATACAAATAAAAATTAAAAATTTTCACATATGGAAATTATTCATGTTTAAGAAAAACAATAGTAAATATATTGAATCTATTAATTGTTTATAGAAAATAACAACATTGGGGTTTTGACTAATGTCTGTTGTCACCTTTGACTAGTGAAACTTGAGATTTCAACTTGGTTCACTAACATGATAGATCGTGCTATTATCTTATTATTAAGATTATGTTCATTCTATAAGTTGTTACGGACAAGAGTACACAGGTGTATTTCAGGTTCTGCTACGGAGATTTTTATGAGAGGTCAGAGAAAACAAGTTAGGGTTATTTTGTATAAATATTGTTCCTACATACAGTAACCATTCATATGTATGGTTACTATTCATACCATAAATAGTGAATACAAGATGTAAAAGAGTACACCAGGTAAGTTCTCAGTAAAGATAGGTGGGTCACAATGAACACTCTTAAGTATCAGGTCTTTCCTTAGTCAGAACCTTTCCTAGACATGTATATTTCATACATTCTCTTCTGGTAATCAAAAAATTAAAATAACATTTAAGCAATTGAGGATAGTTCTTTTCTAATGTGGAGGAAAAACTAAAGCCACAACCACAGAGCATGCTTAAGAATATAACCTCTAAAATTTGAAAGACATAAAAAGAGCATAGTATCCTCACCTCGAACCTAAGATGAAAAGAAAATGCCTAATATTTTAGAGACCTAGCGCTGGAGCAAGAGAAGTTTGAGGAAAGGAAAGAAGAGAAGCTGAAGGTGTGATGTTGAAGTGAAATGAAAGGGGTTATTTATAAGAAAAGTCAAGGGTACTATTTATCACTGTGTGCTAATAAAATATTCAATTTACTACTTATGAAAATGACATTTCCTTTAAAAAATAATATTTTCATTCACGAATTACATAGTAAATGGTAACTAATCTTACTATTTGGTATCTTAAAGGAAAAACTATCATTTCTCTTAAACCTTTAAGTTTCCTTTTCAATTCAATCCTTTCATTTTAGTCCTTGAGGGTATTTTCTCATATAATTCATTTTCTCCTACGAATTCCTTTCTAGTTTCCACTTATGCTCAAACCACATCTAGTACTTGACATTATGATTGTATATGTGAACAGTATTGTATATGTTGAAAGTAATGGTTGGAACCCAAGAGGGGGGTGAATTGGGTTTTATAAATTTTTCACAAAACTTTATTGGAAGTTAAAATAATTTTCTGTAGAAGTACAATGTTTAGGATAATAAATACAACACAGAAAATCAATGTGATGAATAATTATGAGGAGCAAGGAAATAAAGAATAGATAACAATAAGCACAAATAAAGGAGGAAGGGATAGAGAGAACAAACTCGGAGATTTATACTGGTTCGGCTAATCCAAGCCTACATCCAGTCCTCAAGAGACCACTTGAGTATTTCCACTATAATTGCAAGTTTAATCCGGGTACTTGCAAACCACTACAACCACGCAAATTCGATCCGGGTATTTGCGAAACCACAATGGAGAATTTATGAATCTGGGCTCCTCCTCAACCCAAAGCAAGTTCTTCCAACACCGGTACTTGCGAACCTCAACTCAGAATAATATTGGTGTTGATCAAAATCAACAATACAAAGAAACTCTCTCTAAAGAGTAGATGAATACAAATGAAGCTCTAATAACTCTAATGATTGAGAATATGCAAGATTTGGCTCAAGAATGCTTTTCTTTCTCTCAAAGATGATAGAAGAAGTTAATATCACATTGTAGCACTTTGTTCTAGCTCAAAATCGTGTATCTAAGGTCATATATATAAGATTTTACAAAACTAGCCGTTATATAGCCGTTACAGCACTTATAGTGCAGTCCAGGTGTCCATTGGTCGACCAGTGTGGCACGTTGGTCAACCAGTGTAGTCCAGAAGTGATTTATCAGTCACGTTGGTCGACCAATGTAGATGGGGTGGTCGACCACCGGTTGGCAGTAGCGAAATACAGATTTTGAGCTTTCTTTAAAAATTCATAACTCCCTCATTTGAACTCCGTTTTAAACAAATAATATACCATTGGAAAGCTCTTGGAGTCTAGTTTCAAATGAGCAAGTTTTACTCAAAAATTATTTTTCGTTTAAAAGATATAATCAAAATACTGACTATAGGTCAGAACAGAATAATTTTTGAGTACAGTAAAATCAACTTTCAGTTTTTCAAACTATATTTTAAATAGTCATATATTTCTCATTTGGACTCCGTTTTGAATAAATAATATACCGTTGAAAAGATCTTTAAGTCTACTATCAAATGAGATTAAGATACTTGAAAAACCGATTTTTCATTTATGAGATATGATATAAGGAGTGACCAAAGGTCAAAAACTAAATTTTGTAAAACTTCATATCTCATTATCTTTTTGTTCAAAATGCTTGAGCCAATGCATGCAAATCTAAATCATTGAGTTGCACAAGTATACTAGCCTATATAAAATATACCTAATGTAAACACATAGGCTATCTTGATGCATCCAAGCTTTCAAGACTCCAAATCTTCTAATTCTTTATTTCTTGGAGCTTTATCCTTGCATGTTGTTTTCCTTGAGTGAAGCATGATATTACTTTTCCTTGTTCTTCAATACAATGCTTACTCTTCTTGTTTTGAACCAACCTATAAAATATATCTTACTTGCAAACCCAATGGTTAGTTCAATAGCATGATTCAATATATGCAACAAACATATTAAATAACATAACCATGCTTAAGTACTTGTAGCATATATATGATAATTAATCTTTATATATATCAATGCTACAATTCAAATACATTTGTCATCATCAAAACTTATGGCATAAAGCCTTAGGGTCAACATATGTGAATAGTGTTATACAGATAAATAGTACCATATACTAGAATAGTAACCGTAGTTTGCAAACACACATTTTTATTCTTTTTCCATGAGTATTACAGAGAGAGATATCACTGTCCTTCTCACTTAGTCTCTCTCTGTGATGAATGTTGATTTAGCCCTGTAGTTCATGCTCATCCTTTCACTTAACCCTCATTCTCCATTGAACCAAAACTACACACTCATAAAACTCAAAGAGAGAAATGGAAACAGAAGCTACTTCTATTAATCCACTCCAAAAATCCAGGAATTTCCCCCACACAACAATCATAACAGAGTCCCAATTTTACTCTGTATATACTCATCATCATCATCATACTTATGCAATTAAACTCTGTCTAACATGCTTTTAACCATGTTATTTTCTTGAACTAGAAATTAATACACAAATTTTGTTTAGTCAGTTAATTTGTTTCACGAATATTTCATTGTGGATGGAGTAAAACTGTCTGAGAGAGATAGAGGGAAAGCAAGCACATGACCCTTTATACACAGGCAAATTGAGCAGGAAATCATCGTGTACCTCGCAACGATGGTGCGCTTGTGTTTTGAGCCTTGTAATTGTAGGCACAAAGAAGAGAGATTCAGAGAGACAGATGTCAGTGGCAGGGAGAATAGAGATGTAGAGAGAGAGATAGATGTCGGCGTCGGGGGAGGTCAAGGACAACGAGAGAAAGAAGGACGCAGTGAGAGAGAGTGAAAGGAGAGAGAGACACAGTGAAAGAGAAGGGAAAGGCATTTTTGTCATTTTATGGCATATTTGAAAGTAAATAAAACATGTGGGATATATCTGATCCAAAAAATAGCTGAGGGGCATAATTGAAAATGAGTGTAAACATTAGGAACATGGGTATACTTTTGCTTATAAAAAAGCATAGCCCATTTTTTTAGGAAATCCCTCTCATAATCTCCTCTTCCATTTCTTAACTGAATAATTATATTCAGAAATTAGGTCATTTCTTAATTATTCAAAGTTCAATTTTTCATCCTAAAATTTAGGAAAATATTAAAATTCATGTGTTATAGAAAGTGAGTGTAATAGTAATATGAAGTTAATCTTTTAAAAATGTCAATTATTTTGAATTATAAAAAATAATATTAAAAATAAATACTACAATGCTATATAATATTAAAGATAATAATTAAATATTTTTAAAAATTTATTTGCAACTCTATAAATTTATCCAAAATCATGTAAAATGTGAATATCATGAGCAATAGAAGAGCAATTACTATTTTTTTAATAAATATATTATATTATATATTTTTAATTAATCATTACTAATTCGACCACAGTTCAACTCCGGTTAGACCAATGAACCGTAAACTAGTACCTCTACCAATTTAATGATCAGTTTGGTTTTTAAACAATATAAGAATAGTGAGAGAAAGATAAGTCAGTGACCATTTATCAATATCTTCCATTGGACATCCTTCCTAGTTGCAATGAACGATGACCATGGCAAAACATTTGATGAACAATGATGAAATTGAGGTGACAACAACTTAGAGCTTCCACAAAGAGAGAGATCAAAATTATCATTGTTTTCTTCTTCGATCTACACTTCATACTGGGCCATGAGTTCTCTTTTCTTTTTTTCTCTTTCTTTTAGATTGTGTAAAACAACATTCGAACCAATGAAACTGGTCAACTGGTCGATTTCACCAATTTCACCGATTTTCAACTAGTTTGACCAATTTTCTACTAGTTCTTTTACTTCTTTAGGCCATTGGTTTAATATCTCAACCAGATTGAACCAGGCACTAGTTACCGGTCAAACTAGTTGGTCCAGTCTAGTTCTTCAATCCATGTTAAATTTAAGAAAATATTTAAAGTAGGATATTACACTAAACACCCTTGTATTCCATTTTGGTTCTTGACCAATAATTCATGGTTAACCACATGTTGAAAGTGAAGCTTTCATATGGCTACCATTTAGTATTTCTTAGTCTTCTTAAAGATCTCTAGAAATTTGTAGTTTGCATATATGTATGTCAAGATTATAATTGCCAACTTTAGGTACCATTAAAATCTTACTTTCCCTAACCAGGCTGCCCTCCCTAACATGGCCATAAGTGTTTCAAGAAGATAAAAAGGTTCACAAGGTAGTATTGGCAGTTATATACTATTAAGTGTTACTACTTCAAATGTATAACACTATGGCCAAACACATGTAAATAATTTAAAATAAGGATTTGAAACATTTTTTATTTGGATGGCTATTATTTAGCCTTTTGTAAACCTTTGACTATCAATTTAGTTTTTGTTACATTGAGGATATTCACTCGTGTCTTTTAAATTGTGGTTTTTCATATTTTCTCATGTCATTTCTCAACTACAATATCTTCTTGGCCGAACATAAGCTTAGCCATAATCTTGCCTTCTCAACTCTAGTATACAACCATTGGCTAGGGATTTTCGCTAACCTCCCTATTGGTGTACCCATGTTTGTAACCTTCTAAAAGTATCACTTGGAGCATCATAGATTTCAAGGTGTAGATGAAATTGATATAGATATACCTAGCTACACTAAAGGATGCAGTGTGACAAACATTTTTATAAAAGCCATTCTACAACTATTCTTCTACGCACTTTGACCTCTTTTTCTAAATTGAAACCTCCTTGCTATTGGGAGTTCATTAACTTCCTTGTTCAACTAGCCCTTGATGCAATAATGATTTATTACTTTGCTGGAAATCCTTTGTCTATCTTATCCTCTCCATATTTATTGGTGGCAGGATGCATCCAATGGCTAGTCACTTCATTTTAGAACATTATGTCTTCAAACTAATACAAGAGACCTATTCTTATTATAGCCCTTTGAATTTTCTTACTTGGCATCTAGGCTACCACAATGAATACCATGTTGCAATGGTGACATTATGATTGGGTGGTTAAAGTCAGGCAAAATTTTTAATATTGACTTCCTATTGAAAACTCTTATGTTGTAGTTGTTAGAGATTGATCTCGAATCTTTTTACACACCTGCTTCATCCAAGTAACACACAAAAACATGGTAAAGTTTAACGGTGGAATCTAGGTGATGGATCCTAGCCTTACCTTGTTTGTTTTCTTTCTAGGACTCTTCTTAGTGTGGTAAATTATGTAAATGCATGATATGGTGACATTATGATGAATGTACATAAAATCTCACATGCTTACAATTTGAACAAGCATATCCATGTGTGGATGATAAATGTGAATAGTATAGGGCAATGTATGTTATGTTTGACATGTGCATATGAATTGCGATAATTGTGGGTATTATAACATGTTGGGTAATGGAACCAATGCATACACATATGGTTATATATATATGTATGAGTATGGGTATGTGTGTGGGTGTATGTATATGATTACATGTAGATTTATGTATGGTTGTGAGTGTGCGGATTTATTGTTTTATGATATGCGTGGGTCGTGTATGTGAAATATAATTATGAGTACAAGATTGATGTGGAATGATGCCTTCGAGTAGATGTAGCCCTTCGGCAAACTAATTTGGAAATCCCCAATTCTTACCTCAAATTGCTATCCCTTTTAATAATGATGAAATATGCATGGCAAGTTGCATGAGATTTATGTATGAAAGCATATGCTTGAGTAAAGACCCTGTGAAATAAATGATGATAAACTGTTTTTGGATAGGTGCCCATACTCAAACATGTGTAGATATTTGAATTATGAAAATGAGGCTACGGTCGAGGAAGGAAGCAATCATGAGGAAGAATGTGGAGGATATGAGATATGCCATTATAAGACATGTGTTGACGGACACATTGTCAAGGTTGGCATTGGGATATGAAATTCGTGGTATAACCAAGTGAGACGAAATAAGAGAGGAATGTGTATTGGCTAAAGAAAGCCATGAGATACGATAATTTGTACCTCACATGTAGATGTACATGTTGAGGGCATGAGACAAAATAATGGGTGTGTAATGAGATGGTGTGATGCAGGTGAGGTGATATGGGAGGATGATGATGACGGGGGATGTGATGAGGATAGAAGCATATACAATGCTTGATTTTGTGATTGCTTAGTAATGATATGCGTTGAGCTTGTATGTAATGCCTTGTGTTTGGGTTTGTGTTGTGGATGTGGAAACATAAATGCGATATCTGTGTAAGTTGTGTTGGCTATTCTGTTTTAACGATGCCATGTGATTGATTAGATACTTATTTACATAATTATCCATGATTGGTGTTGAGCTCTCCAATAATTGTGCCTATTATTGATTATGTTGTATAATTACTTCTACTTGCACTTGTATATGTTGTAAGGTGTTTGTGCACAGTTGACAGGTTGTGCTCACATAATCATGCATTATATCTATGTATTTTTGGCATGCATAGTAGTGTGTATGTGATAAGTAAGGCTATTTCGGTGAGTTAGTAGATTAAACTCACTCCTCACAATTTTAGGTATTGATTAGCCACCATTACGCGTGCCAAGGATACCCCTTTGTT
Organism: Biancaea sappan; assembly: GCA_037074585.1. Classification (NCBI taxonomy): domain Eukaryota; kingdom Viridiplantae; phylum Streptophyta; class Magnoliopsida; order Fabales; family Fabaceae; genus Biancaea; species Biancaea sappan. The sequence continues at coordinate 44,544,652 of CM073501.1, read as the reverse complement.
CCAAGTATGGTGATTATCTATTTTATTTTGTAATGGTAATCTTAGAAAGCTCTGTAATTGTGTAGGCTTTGTTGCATTCAGTAAGGGGATTATGTGTACTCTATATGGTGAATGTTAATGAGTATAGATGATTAATTGAAACCATTTAATTATAGTGATTAAGAATGTATTATTCATATATTTATGCATTTTTCTGGAAGGGAAAATGATATTTCACATTCTTCCATGCATTTGAAATCAATTTATTCATGTATATATAAATTGTACAATAAAGAAAATGTGGAATAATTGTGTTGGGAAGAAGAATATCCTAGGCTTATGGAGGTGTGAGTTTAGGCACTGTCCACACCGTTCACTTGCTCGGATTTGGGGCATGAATATACCATGCTTTATTTTTTCAAACTATTTTTTAATGTGTTTTCTTAAAATAAAATTTTAGTGGCAACTTCTAAAATTTGCTTCATTGCTTTCAAAGGTAAGATTTTATTTTCAAAACACTAAGTACGCCTGATTTTAGCTATGGCAATTTGGCAACTCAAATAGGGATAGTTTAAGTGTAATAACCTGAGCCGATATAGGCTCATGTGAGGAGTTTTCTTCAGGCGTTCCTGAAAATTTTAAAGTGAAGGCGATTACGTGAGCTTTAGAGGTCATCAAAAAATATGGAGTGTGCACCTATAATGTGCATGGAAGTAAGCATAGGCACTTGTGTTGGGTATGTTTAAAGAGATCCCCGATGTGGGACCCATTTGTAATAATGGAGAAAAAGGATATTTAGGAGGAAAGTTGGTTAATTCTTGAATAAAATTTCAATGGTAAGTGAGTCATTGGTTCGCGCCACTACAACCACGGAGTCGCCCAGAATTAGATTTGTGGTAACTTATAGTATAGTAGTCGTCCCAGGTCATTTCACTCTTGGAGCCTTGCTTCTAAATTGCTTAATTAATTGTTTTAGATGCTAATCTATACTAATCTACTTTAATTATCTACTGACTATAGCCTAATTACCACAGGGGGTGGTATTGCAGATTAAAGGCTAAAATAGAATATAAACATAAACTGAAGCTGACAGAAATAGAATGGAATGGAACAGAGATATATAAACGAAATTACAACACAAACACAGAAAATGCAATCAGCCATGGAGTCCTAGAATTGCAACTATTATTATTTTTGTCTTCAAATTAATCCAAGTGTTCTCTATCATTAGGTTTTCTAACTAAGGTTTCCAAGAGATCTCCTAAAACTAGATTACATATAAGTTAAACCTAACCAACATGTAATCTGATTAAACCTAACCTAATCAAGTTAGATAATCATCTAATCTAGCCATTATATTCATATAAATCTAACTACAAATAATACAAACATAAAAACAGAGATAAGAGGCAAGAGCAGAAATGTAATAGAGATACACCAAGAAACTTATCTGATTTAAGCTCCAAGAACTCATGTTACAAAGTGTAGTTCTTCCATTGACTAATCACACAAGAGTGAGTCTTAGCCTTCCATGGTGGCTGAAACCCACAAAATATAAGAGAAATACAAAGGGGGGAAACAAAATACAGAGAAATAGAAGAAGAAGGATATCTTCCACAGCTGAAAATGGTGGTCTAAAGGTGTATATATGCTGCTAGAAGGGAGAGGGATGAATTTTAACTTCTAGTTTGACTCCATGTGCTGTCCTTTTCATCTTTTCTGCTACTACACTTTTCTGTTGCTTTGTGTCTGATACTGCTGGTTGCTGTAGAAAGCCCATGCTGGAAAAGCATAAGCTGCTTTTTCCTTTGCTGAAAAGTGTAGAATAATGGGGCCTAGTCAGTCCAGCCCTAGTCAACCAGTCAATGCCCAATCAGCATGTTCCGGTGGCCTCCAAGTAAGCAAAACGTCCATGTCAGCATTTTTCTCTCCAATAATTAAATATGAAAATTAAGCACATGAATTAATTGGGATAAAATTATGAAATTGAAGCATATTAATTCTATAATTAATTTACACCCAATAAATCCAAAATATAATAAAATAAGAGAGTTGGCAACGTTGAAATAGCAATAGGACTAAATAGGGACTAAATAGCATATAAAAGTGCCCGATATTAGTCACGGATTGAACTTTAGTTATGGGGTGTGTTTGTTGCCATGAGGATTTTGGAAAATATGTTAGTAGAGAAATGAATTCTTATAAGGGAATTTTGTGAACAAAAAATAAAGTTTGAGGGCCAAACAGAGACATTGGGAATAGGGAAGGAAATATGGATGGAGTTACAAGAGAAATTAAATTATAATGTGAGGGCTTTATAGTGATATGGTTAGTATGTTTGTATATTTGTTTTGGAAAATCCCTAAATATTGTTTTGGATACCTAAGACATTAGATTTTCCTAAGGAGGGAAAATGGGTTAATATGGTTGGTGACATCATTACAAGACCCTCACATCAGATAAGAAAAAGAAAGAGAAAAGCTAAGTCTCACACTATCTCTTGACACTCTCATGCCTCCTTCCTTCGTCACAATTTCCCTGGCTTCCTCACTTCATTTGGGTTGCAAGGCTGCCCTTAAAGGTTTTTATGAGTATCTCTTTGGCAACAAATCGTTTCCTAAGCATTTCTACACAGATTCAAGGTAGGTTATAGGATTCTTTGTTCATTTTTCTGATTTTTGGATTTTGGAAAACCTAGGGTGGAAAATGGATGAAAACTTAAAATTATTGTGTGGGTCTTGCTTCCTAACCTTCCTCCATGTTTTTGAGTCAATTAGAACCTATTTTGAGAAGAAATTGATTGGAAACATCTTGATTTTTGCTAGGTTCGGACTGATATAAATTTGAAACAAATTTGGGAGTTTTGAGATTCATGTGTAGGTAATCTTAAATGGAGATTGCTCCTATGGCTTTAGCATGAATCTTGGGGATATTTGTATGGCTTTGGGGTGATAGAAATGTTTTTTGATGACCTAAAAGCTATAGATTTAGTTTGGAATGGAATGGGAAGGCTTGGGAACCAAAACAAGGGGAGTATTTCGTAACTTTTTCGTAGTGGCTACTATCATCCATGGCCTGAGTGATAGATCCATCGCTTAAGCAACGGAAACTACTGCTTAAGCGATAAGAGATAAAGAGCAAGAGTTCTCTGCTGCACCTCGTCACTGCAACGATGGGTTTAGTCATTGTAACAATAGAGTAAATAGTGGTTTCACACTTTTTAACTCCTTTTTTTTTCTTTTCTCATGTTGGGATCATTAGGGGTTGTCTCAAAAGCCTCTTGAAGCATCTTCCCTTCAAGGATCATGCATGGAATACAGTAAAACATGAGCTTGGAGTTGAGGTGAATAGATGACCTCACTTAGCTTGGACTAGGAGTTAAATTCTTACGCACTATTTCTTGTTTATGTGTATAAGTATTCTTGTGAACAATGTGTATATTTATAAATGCTTGGTATTGTGACTGGAATGCCATGGGGAATGAGATATTATGGTAGCAAGGAGAAAAGGAGTCTTGCCATTAGGATTTCATTGACTTTCGATTAAAAGTGTGATTATTTTACTGGCCTCACGGTGTTTATGTATTTGTATTTGTCTTGTACACAAGATATACATACATATAGATATTTATATATTGCATGGCAATTGTGAGAGCCTTGTGCCAAGGAGATTACATGGCTTTATGCCATGGGGATTGTATGGTTTTAAACCTTAAAAATGATACAGCCTCGTGCCAAGGAGAAGTAGATAAATTAGCCCTCAAACTTGGACAATTTGACGTATGGTGCATATTTTGTAATAGGTATTGCACTTTCATAGGTAACATATACATTATATGGTTACGTGATGATGGAGTGTAAAGAACCTCTTGTAGTGATTATGTACATTGGGGTTCCTTATTTGGAGTTGGAATGGTGTTATTCATGTACCTAACGAATGATTGTCTATTGGCTTTTAAGCACACAACTAGTTTAGGAGAGTTATCTCCTCTTTGAACTGTTTACACCATTCCATACGATAGTGAAAGGTATTCCGCCTTTGACCAAAAGGGATGTGGTGCCTTTGGGCAAGCGTGCTCTTGTGCCATAGGCTATAGGAGTGTAATGACATCGGGTAAGCATATACACACATGAGGCTTTTGAGTATTTGAGTCCTTCATGTATAAGTATGTATTGTGAAAGTAATGCACATGGGGTGAGGTAACCTTCCTAATGGACACCTTTGTGGCCTTTGGCTAAGAGATTATTATGGCCTTCGAATCATGAGACTGTTATGGCCTTCGGGTCATGGGGATATCACATTTTCTTGAATTCATTGTGTGCATTACCTTGCATGTTTATACTGGAGGTTGAATCGGTATGTGTTGATTAGAGTATGTCTTCCCCTTTATGTGGTGTGCTTGTTGGAAACATAACCTATAGGTTAGCAGACAATATGATGACCGATGAGTTAGAGAGATAAAATGACTTACAGGTTGGGAGACAATATGACCTACGGGTTGGGAGATAATATGACCTACGGGTCAGGAGATAATATGGCCCATAGGCTGAGATATATTGACTAGCCTTAGAGCTTCAAGATGTTGAATTGTGTCTTTCTGTGGTTATTCTGCTTTTTGCATTTTAGTGGTACACAGTTGTATTAGAGGTTAGGTTGTTATGTGTTGTTGGAGCATGTGCGTATTTGTATTATTAGTGTTGTGTATTGGGAGATATGGATCTGTAACTTGGAGTTAAATGTGTATATGCTTGGTATTGGTCTTAAACGATGTAGCCTATGGGCTCGGAGACATCATTTGCCTTCAGGCTAGGAGTTGATAAGTCCCTTTGGACTTGGAGATATAGACTTGGTGTCTCTGTGTATATACGAGAATTGAGGGATTTATCCAAGTCAGAGGTCGAGATTACCTTGGGTAGTTTAGAGTACTTGGTATATGTCTATACTGAAGTTATAAATGAGTTATATCATGTATATGGATAGTGTGTACCTGGGAGTAAAGGTGTGAGACCGCCTAAATGGTAAGGGTACCGACTTGTGACCTTGTGATGGTTGGTGCTTAAGGACTTCTCATGATAAGTAATGAAGAGAATACCTACTCACTAAGATTTTATCTCATCTTATTATTGGATTTTGCAAGTCTTGCATATGCTGTGGGATTACTACTTGAGGAGTAGTAGATGTCTAAAGTTCCTAACCCTTCATGCCTTAAGGGTCAGAGTTCATCAGCCTTTATTTGGTACGTGTATTGTTGTTAGCTCTATAATAAGATAGGACACTTAGGAGGGGGACTTGCATGTAAGGAGTTGTGGTATGACATGACTTCACTATTTTCTGCATGTGTAGTTGTCATCCTTTAATTGATCATACCATTTAAACCTTTTCATAATGGATTTGACTGAATTGAATATTCTATGCATGTCATGTGTTGCATGAGGATGGCAGTTAGGAGTTTTAGGCTTATGGCTTAGTAAGATAGCCTTATGTCATACCAGTCACATGCCTAGGTTTTGGGTCATGACATCAAGATTCAAGTATCTAACATAGAGTTTACATAATTTAATCAAACTCCATTTTATTTTCGAAACATCAAGCACATCAAATATCTTTTTCAAAAAAAGAAAGAAACCAAAGAGAAAACCCTTGACATGATTCCAACTTCACATAATCTAACTTAGAGTTGCTATGAGGGACCTTAATCCCTATAGGTATAAAGGAGTGTCAATCGGGTTGTGAGCATCTTAAAGCTTCCACAAACCTTGACCTAGACTAGATAATACTCTCAAGGCTATAGTGAGTATTTTAGGTTCAAATGACCTAGTTTTTGTTAAACTTGATTGTATATATTGCAACTTTGTTAGAACACGTGTGTATCCAAGAAGGAGGGTTGAATTGGATACATGCTTATTTTTAAAATTAGACAATTTTTCTTTTGAAAAAAATATTTAATTAGGTTTCTGAAAGATTGGTTATTCTGAGATCCTTATCAAAAGTTGCTTAAAAATGATTTCTTGGAAATAAGTGTAATTATCAAAGTAAAAAAGATAAGCGATTAAAATAAATAGAGGACACAAGCAATATATAGTGGTTCAAACATATCTCGAAAGATATTCCTACATCCATTTGTCAAACACACAGTATGAGAATTTTATTAAGGGGAAGGATAACAAGTATAACTAGCAACCTAGTTGAGGCTAAGTACCCTACTTTTATGCTAGCACAATTAGAAATCTTGCTAAGGATCACCACCCTGCTTTTATGTTGCCATAATCAGTAACCTTACGCTAAGGATCAACACACTGCTTTTATGCTTCCATAATTAGAAACCTTAAACTATGGATTAGTAGAACCCTGCTTTTGTGTTAAACTCACCGATAAATTTTACCAAGCCCTTAGCAAACTTACCACCAAGTAGGTCACCCTAAACCTTTTACAACCTCTCCAACTAAGAGGATCAACTATATGCTTTTACACCAAATCACCAAGAACCACATCAGGATCCTAACAATAACTAGTCCACTCACTGGACAACAAACAATAGGGTTTACAACCTAATCCCTAAGAACTCGGTCCCCACATGGGACACCAAGTATAAGTATAGAGTTAGATGAGGTTCACTCAGAACAACATAGAGATATCGCTCACTTAGAGTATATAAACAATGGACAACAATCTCTCGTAACATGCGAAGGGTAATATGCACACTGCTCAGCTCTTTTTTTCTCTCTATGTTTTCCTTCACAAATCCATGAATAGAAGTAGAGGAAATGAGCTCTTTTTAAAGCCTTGAGAAACTAGCCATTGGATAAAGGCTCCTCATTAAATGTTTTAAGCCCTTTGATTGCATTTTCAATATTTTTGGTCAACTCCATGAATACTTGTATCTTGTCTACGGATTACGTACCTCAAATATGGAAAGTAAGTTGCTCCAAGAAAGGAAATATATCTCATTGAATTGATCACTTTCCATTTGCGCGAGATCTTCCAGTTTTATTCATTCTTCAATGATTTATTCATTTTCTGCATCTTACCGCATTTAACTTTGTAAAATGGCTTCCTTCCTTATTTGGATTTCTTGGTTATTAATTACCTAATCTTTCCTTTTCTGCATGATACCGGTTGAATTTCTTTTTTGATTTAGAGATAATTTCATTTAATGCGTCTGCATTTATCACTAATTATTTCCATATCGTTAATGGGCATTTATTCTAACTGAGATATCAAATCTTTTCCTTTTCTAGCGAGATATTGATTAATTTCCTTTCTATTGCTTTGACTTCATGTAATGAGTATTTACTTTTATTGCTTCCATATTTGTAACGGATATTTTCCTTTTTTTCTTCTTCATCTAACTTCGCATGATAGATACTTTCCTTGTTGGGTTCCTCAAGTTGTTTAGACGCTATTAATTTCGTAAACCTTCCTTTTCTACTTCCGTATCTGTAATGAATAATTTCCCTATTGTTTTCCAGCATTTATTTTGGCCAAAATATTTTTTTGATTCTTTCCTTTTATAGTAGGATGTTGATTCTAATTTGGTACATTAATTGTTCATTACATCAAGTTCCTAGAGATTGCATTAATAAAACTATGCATGAGGAAACTTAAATATAAAAAAGAAAAAGAATAATGGCAAGAGTTAAATATCATTGTCCATCAATTTAAATAACAATCAACATTCCTTTTGTAAAAAAACATTACTTTATAGACTAATTTAGTGCTCAACCTTTTGCTCTTCCCACCAAAATTCAGATTTAATCAAATTTCATTTTATCTTAGACTATATGGACTTTGATCCCTGTTATACAGTTTGTAAGTCTCAAGCATCAGTCCTAAGTCAAGTCCATCTATTGTAAATAATCCATTCTCATTTCCTTTTTTCTTCCTTGTATGTATTTAAGAAGGTTGTTAAATAATCCAAAGGTCATGTTTTTATTTTGCACAATTAGTTTAGGGTAAATGTTCCTTTAAAACAAGTGTTGCAGAGTGTTACTAATACCTTCCCCATGCATAATCAACTTCTAAACTTGTCCCTTTTTCATAAATTGAGCCTTGTCCTTTCAATTTTTTTTTGGAGCTTTTACCTTCTAAAAATTAAACTTCAATGGCAACTTATAAATTTTGTTTTTTTTCCTCAAAAACTATATTTTATGTTAAATTGTTGAGCTTCAAACCCATCATATTTTTGTCAACCAAGCCATATCCTTTCAAAAATGATTTTTGTAAGTTTTTTCCTTTCAAAAATGAAAATTTGTTAGGACTCCTAAAATTTGATTTTTTTTGTTTACTTAAAAATTATATTTTATTTAAAAACATTGGATGTGTCACTTTTTTGGGGTTTTACACCTTGTTAGTAACGTCAAAAGGCCCTAAAACCTTTTGGCTAAGCGTGGTAGCCCCTTTTGCCATAGTCCCATTTATGCGACTTCCAATGTATAGATTAGACACCTTGGCTTCCTTAAAATAACTAATTACGCTCTTTAGGTTGATCATACACTAATTCTACTAACCAATCTAAGCAATCTAGTACCATGAAAGTCCTTTTACTCATCAACATAAAGGAAGGAAAGAAGGGGCGAGACAAAGGTACTTGACATAACATAGCAAGTAGATGGAGTTTGTAAAAAAGTTCAAATCCTGACAAATATGAACACTCTTAATAAAGGGAAACCAACACTATCACTTATAACCCAACCTTGAGCACAATTGAACAAAAGTAGTGAACAACCCCAACTTCAAAGAAGAAAGCAAGTAGAAATTAACCCCTTCACATGCTTAGGATAGACATTACCCACCAATTGTTGAATCACAAGTGATGTCTTCACTAACATAGTGATGCAATTTGACTTGACAAAAGTAGCACATTGAGACGCACTAGAGAAGGATGAAATTACAAAGAACACAAATCCTAACCAACAAATTGGGAGATAAGAAATATAAAGTGTTAACTTCTACAAAAATCACAAACAAATAGAGAAGACAAAGTAGAAATCAAAATAAGAACACTATTGATGCAAGATTCCAACATAAAGATTTTTTATTAATGAAACCATCACATCCTTGAAACTTCAAGTATTAAAAACACCAAGATCATAATCAATATCATGCATTAAAAGGAAAGAATCTGAAGATCGCTTAAGTTAAAATTGGTGATTGCAAATATCTGTGATAAATGCAAAAAGAATAAGTGTGACATAGAAAAAGGAAAGTAACTAGTACCTACAAAATAGGAAAGATCACGCAATAAATACCAAGGACCATAAATAAGGAAAAGAAGCTGCTTTATACAAAAGTCAAAGAGAGATGTTGTAGAAACGAATGAATAATTTAGAATACATTCATATATGAAGATTCGTATCAAGTGGAGCTGCCCAAGTTAATGGTGATTTGTTTCCTTATGTGCAGCAACGAAGTTTCCTATTCAAGGTACCTGAGGCAAGAATCATAATATGCATCAAATTAACTCAAGAATTCAAAGTACTTTATGAAGGAGCCTATGCACATAACAACTAGCACTCTCAAAGCTATATAAGGAATACACTTCGTCATTCTTAAAGAGGTTTTTAGGTATGACGTTTGCTATGGATGTGGTAAACTTAGCAGTTCGGTTAAGTGTAAAAGCAAGGTCCTGCTGAACCATAGTTGGAGGTTGCTAAGTGAGTAGCATAAAAGTAAGGAGCTGAGCCACAACTGGGTTGCTTATTATAACTATGTTATTTTTACCCTAATTACAACTCTTATATTGTGTGTTTGATGAGTGGATGCAGGAGTATCCTTTGGATATATCTGAACCACTATACTACTTATGTTCTTTATTTACTTCTTCTGTTTATTCATCTCATTTCCTTGATAAAAACAGTTTATAATAAAATAAGTTAAGTAAATTGTTTCAGGAACCTCATATATATTTTTAGGAACCTAATCAAATAGCTTTCGAAAGAAAAATTATTTAAATTTTTTATAAAAATTATTAGGTACCCAATTCACCCCCATCTTTGGTACATATGTGTCCTAACATTTGGAATCAGAGCAGGTCTCCAGTTTTAGCAAGACTAACCTCCTGAAGTAAAAGATCCAGAAGATGATGCATGTACCTAGTGCCAAAGGTCAGAGCATAGACAAACTTCCCTTCTTCGATGGAACGAACTACTTGGAGATTTTCTTAAAATCTCAAAACTTGCAAGTTTGGATGGTGATTATCAGAGGCCCCTATATTCCCAAGAAGAAGATGGATGGAGATGAGGTCCCTAAAGCACTAGACAAATTGACTAAGGAAGAACAATGTTAGGTTGAGGTAAATTTTAAAGCCATTAACTATCTTTTATGTGTTGTGAATGTAGAGGAGTTTAAAAGTTTTCAAGGTGTCAAAGCGCCAAGGAGATGTGGTAGAAGCGTCGAATTACCCATGAAGGTACCAATGAAGTTCGAAAGATAAGAATTGATAACTTGGAGGAGGAATATGACAACTTTAAGATGAAAGACGATGAAACAATAGAAGAAATGTTAGATAGACTCATCAAAAGCATGCATGAACTTAATCTCATAGGTGTAATATACTACCATGTGAAAATAGTTCGCAAGGTCCTAAATAACCTAATAGGATCCTGAAAGATAAAAGCCATAACTATTGAGGAATCTGGGAAAACATCAACGATGACCACTGAAGATTACGAGGGAAATAAATTGCCTACAAGAAAACCTACCTCTGAAGAGAAACAGAGGAGATGAATCAGAGAAGAAAAAAAGGAGTTGCTCTAAAAGCCAAGTCAAGTAAAGAAGAATCATTTTTCCAAGAAGCAACAATGGATGATAAGGACATGGCATTGCTGTCAAAGAAGATGCTGCAAAAAAGATACCAAAACAACAGAAACATAGAATCTTTAAAGCAAAATTGTGAAACAGTTGCCTGCTACTAGTGCAAGAAAATAGGACCCCACAACTCATAAAAGGCAAGAAGGACGAGAGGAGAACCCTAATGAGGTAAACAATTCCCTAATAACTATGATGAGTTATCACATGCCTTTGATGAACTTGTTGAGGATTCAAAAAGAGTTTTACAAAAATACCATGATCTTAGACAAGGTTATATGAAGGTCCTTAAAGCTTTTGAAAATCATGTTAGTGAAAAAAACTTTTCTCGAACCAAAAATTAAGCAAATGACGAAAGAACAATGTCTTCAAAAATCTCCATCTCTTGTTCCCATTGCAGATGGGTCTACTTATAACGTTGAAGGTTTGGGGACCGTTAAACCTATTTCTTCTATTACTTTGTCATCTGTTCTAAGTTTACCTGGTCTTTCCTTTTATTTGATTTCTATGAGTAAACTTACCCAAAACCTAAACTGTTGTCTCTCTTTTTTTTTTAAGTCATTGTAATGGTTTCTACATCCTTTATGCATGAGAGCCTCAATCAGTTGCTTACAATAGTGTCACCTCTTTGTTTGATGCTCATTGTGGTTAGGACATCCTTCCCTATCTACCTTAAAGAAGTTATGCCCCCAATTTCATGATGTAACATCATTGGAATATGAATCTTGTCATTTTGCAAAACATCATTGTCATACATAAAGTCCTAGAATTAATAAACTGGCAAAATCAGCTTTTGAATTAGTCCATTTAGATATTTGGGGACCATGTCCCGTTGTGTCAAAAATTGGGTCCAGGCAGCAAGGGATCCTTATCAGACTTCTTATGTGGACACACCCTCTCAAAATGGGATAGCTGAAAGAAAGAACAGACACCTTTTTGAGATTGTTTGTGCCTTGATGTTCCAAATGAAGGTCCCTAAGCAATTTTGGGATAGTGCTATTTCCACATCCAGCTTTCTAATCAATCACATGTCGTCTAAAGTTCTTGGGGGAGAAATTCCTTATAAAATTTTTTTCCCAACAAGCCATTATTTCTAGTGGAACTAGGGGTATTTGGTAGTACATGCTATATTCATGATGTAATGCCTCATATTATTAAAGTTGACCCAAAAGCCCTGAAATGTGTATTTTGGGATATTCTCGGCTTCAAAAGGGTTACCGATTCTACTCTCCTAATTTGAATAGATATTTCGTCTCAACTGATGTAGTCTTCTCAAAGGAAACACCATTTGTCTCATCTTATCTCCAAGTTAAGGGGAGGACGATGAGGAATAGCTGATCTATAAAACCACATCTCCGAGTATCTATGTTAAACAACTAGAGGAGGTTCTAACCACTCTGAGGCCACCCATTATTCAAGTGTACTCTAGGAGATAAGAGACCAATGATATACCGGCTCCTTCATCATTGGATTCCCAATCAAGTGACAGACAATTAATTAGTAATACATGTCCTATACCAGCTTCTTCTTCATCAGATCCTCCACCAAGTGGCCATGATATACCGATTGCCCTCCATAAAGGTAAATGCCAGTGTACCCTTCCTAAAACTACTTATCCCATTGCTAATTTTGTTTAACATGACCACTTATCTCCTGATCTAGCTCTTTGATTGCTTCTCTAGACTCTATTTCAATTCCTAAATCTATTAAAGAATCCTTAGCTCATCCAAGGTGGAATGCCACTATGCTTGAGGGGATAAAAACTCTCGATGATAATCATACATGGGATCTAGTGGAATTACCCAAAGGCAAGAAAGTTGTGGGCTACGAGTGGGTCTTTATAGTCAAGTTTAATGCAGACAGCTCTATACCTAGGCTCAAAGCCAGATTAATGGCTAAAAGGCATGTACAGACGTATGAATTTGACTATTCTGATACCTTCTCACCTGTGGCCAAACTCACTTTAATCCGTTTATTTATTTCTATAGCGACATCTCAAAATTGGCCTTTGTATCAACTTGACATCAAGAGTGCTTTCCTATATGGTGATCTTCTTGAAGAAGTATATATGGAGCTACCACTTGGTTTTATTGCTCAGGGGGAGTAGGAAAAAGTCTGTCATCTGAAGAAATCTTTGTATAGATTGAAGCAAAGTCGTTGTGCTAGGTTTGGCAAGTTAAGTATGGTGGTTTAGAAGTTTGGATTAAAAAATAGTAGATGCGATCACTCAGTGTTCTGCACACAATCAGCAATCGATGTTATCCTCCTAGTTGTATATGTGGATGACATTCATCATGGGGAATGATTATGCAAGGATCTCATCTCTTAAAACATTCTTGCATACCAAGTTTCAAACGAAAGACTTGGGCCAGCTAAAATACTTCTTAGGAGTAGAAGTGACAAGAAGCAAGAAGGAAATATTTTTGTCTCAGAGAAATTATGTTTTGGATATGCTTGCAGAAACTGGAAAGTTAGCAACCAAGCTATGTAGTTCCCCAATGATTCCAAACACGCATCTTACAAAAGATGATGGGGATTCCTTTGATAACCTAGAGAGATATAGAAAGTTAGTTGGAAAATTGAATTACCTTATTGTAACTTGTCCTGACATTGCTTTTGCAGTAGGTGTTGTTAATCAATTCATGTCTACACCTACAGTCAAACATTGGGAAGCTCTAGAACATATTCTATGCTATTTGAAAGGAGCTCTGGACTTGGTAACATACTAGCATTAAGTACTTTAAGATGCTGATTGGGTTGAGTAAGGTTGACATGAGATCCACTATGGAATATTGTGTTTTTGTTAGGGGAACTTGGTATCGTTGAAAGGTAAAAAACAAAAAGTTGTATCTCAATTAAGTTCAGAATCTGAGTATAAGGCTATTGCACAATCCACGTGTAAGATCATATGGATACATCACTTATTGAATGAGATTGGGTTGAAGCACTCGATGCCAACAAAATTATGGTGTGATGATCAAGCTGCTTTCCATATTGCATCAAATCCAGTTTATCATGAACAAACTAAGCGCATTGAAGTTGACTATCACTTTGTTCATGAAAAAATTGAGGAAAACTTGATTGTTACTAGATTTGTGAAGATAGGAGATCAACTTACTGACATATTACAAAGGCCCTAAATGGGACACGAATTGATTATTTGTGTAACAAGCTGGGCATGATTAACATTTATGCTTTAGCTTGAGGAGGAGTGTTAATAATAGAGATATTGTATAGTTAGTGCAGACTTAATTGAATAGTTGACTTAGTCATAACTATATGCTATTCTGGAGGCTAATACTTAAAGATGTTGATAGCATAATCATGGGACTGATTTTATTTTATTTCTTTTCTTCAATCTATGGAACTTGTATATAATCCTATGAGACTAATGGAATATAATCTGAGAGTTTGTGCTCTATTTGTAATAACAGCAATTTTTTATTTAATAATTTTTCTATCCTATTATTTTGTGAACATGTGCTTGGCAATTGTGTTGTCTTATATTTGTTAAGCTATTTTTGTGATTAAAACTGAAGCTAAGTTTGAGGAAATAAGCATAGGAATGATCAAGAAAGGACATTTGAATATTATGGACTAGTAGGTCCCACCCTCTTAAACCTTTACTACTCCTCTACCTTTTATTTTTCTTTTCTTATGAAGCACCCTCTTCTTCCTCTCCTTTTACGCCTTTTCCCCCCACTTGTGTATGTATGTGTCGACTGGGTGTGTAAAGGAAAGTGAAGAGCTTTGGCTGGTCTAGGATTGAGGAACCATCAAGTAAGTATAATATCCCTCCACTCCTCTCCATTCTTTCCTTGCTTTCTTAAATATTAAACCCTAGGGTGCTAGTGTTGTCTATTCCTTTCTGAGTTCAGGTGTTTTTGGGGTTTCCAAATGCTTCCATGATGTCTTAATGCATCTGTAAAGCTCATTTATGGTAAGTTTAGGGTGGTTAAACTGCATTTATAAAGTGAGATTTGGAATTTTACCTTGAATGCTTTTATATAGAAAAATGGGAAATTGGTGAGAATGATTGCAAACAATCCCACTCTTGAATTTAACTATGAATTGAATGGATTTATCGCATTCAACTACCAAAACCTATTGCTCTTACTGGTCATGGAAGCATTGGAGCCTAAGGGTTTGATTTTGGCCATGTTTAGGAGAATTTTCAAGCTACTAGTTGTGCATCAGGTGCCACGAACGAGAAGGTGACAAAGAGTTTTGGGGTTAGCCATTGGGGTAGCCACCTTGGGCACCTTCAGTGCCCACACCTAGAACGCGAAGGGGATGTGGCACCCGGGTGCCATATTCTAGAGTTTTTATTATTCTTTAGCCTCATGAATTTCATTGTATTCTCTTAGGTACTTTTTTCCATTGTTTGTATATCACCACCTAACCCTTTAGACTCAGATATCAAGTCAGGGATCCTTTTGACAACTCCATTGATGTAAGAGTATATGTGTATATGTTAAATGCCCTTTTTCCCTGAGGCTACACCAAGAGAAGAGGGTATTGTTTGGTGTTGGCTAATTAGCCTCGGTGTGGCTTGTTGTTTATTTAGTCTCAGTGTGGTTTGTTGTTTAATTAGCCTTAGTGTGGCTTGTTGTCTAATTAGCCTCGATGTGGCTTGTTTTCTAATTAGCCTCGGTGTAGCTTATTGTTTAATTAGCCTCAGTGTGGCTTGTTGTTTAATTAGCCTCGGTGTAGATTGTTGTTTATTTAGCCTCGATATGGCTTGTTGTTTAATTAGCCTCGGTGTGGCTTGTTATCTGATTAGCCTTGCGTGGCTTGTTGTTTAATTAGCCTCGGTGTGGCTTGTCATCTAATTAGCCTCTGTTTAACTTGTTGTTTAATTAGCCTCGATATGACTTCTTGTTTAATTAGCCTCGTGTAGGAATTGCCGCAATACTTTTATTATCTTTAAGCGTGTTTTAACTCAATAATGGATCCTTCATGGAATATGGGTAGGGTGAGACTGAATATTCTCCTCCCCTTACGTGAAGTGCATGGTAAATTTCCATTTATATTATTTTCCCTCACTGAGTAGTTGTACTCACCCTCTTTTATGTGTATTCCTTTCGTAGAATCGATTGTAGCAAGGGAATCTACGCAAGAAGAGTAGTGGAGTCTCTATCTTATCAACACCTATTGGCTATATGTTGGTGATTACTCTTGAACTTTTGGAAATGGTGATTCACTCTGTAGTTGCTAGGCCTCCTAAGTCTTGTACAGGTATTATTCGTGAAGGTAATTCTTTTGTAATCAGTGTTAATTGATAGGCTATATTTTACCCCTTTCTTTGCCCTATTTAAAGGATAATAGAGGAAAGTTTTGAAATATAAGCCTCATTGTAATAGCCTGTTTTAAATTAGACATTATAAATCGAAATGCATGCATAATCTTTTACATGTTATTTGTTGCTTCTTGAACGACGTTGTTATGCTTGAGGCTGACGGCTGGGGTGGCTTCCATACTGTGTCGGTCACTCAACCTAAACTGTATAGTGACAAAGTTGGTATCAGAGACTAGTTTATTAGGTCTTCTAATAACTATAGAGCAAGGTTACCTTGGTGGGCCCTCCCCTATCATCTTGAACTGTGGTGCAATAATAGGTTGGGGTTCCACTAAAGTCCCTGCGTGGTCTGAGATAATTCTGCTCTTTATGTGTCATAATTTTTAAGTGAAGTCATCTTATTACCTTAATTATAATGGTTATATTGTGTAGAAATTTTCCTTCATGGAGCATAGTGAATCGATTAATGCGGATAACAGGGAAGGTTCTAAAGAAGCCCTTGTTCCACCAATTCAGGTGATCTCGGTGCTCAATGGAGGGGCCTTCTCAAGTTAGTGCAACATCACAAGATATGCAACGTGATGAGTTATGGGTGACTATAAATGCTCTCCAGGGGGAGATGGCAAATATTACCTTAGTAATAAGAGGGCAAATGGCTACACCCAACCCCTTTGTGGCGCCCATTCCTGATAATGTGGCACCGACGCGACATAAACCATCTCTTCTGCCAAGAAGAAAAATGAAGCTACAGGACTTTCTTAAATTAAAACCACCGATGTTTTCTAGAGATGATCTAAATGAGGACCCCCAATGGTTCTTAGATGGGTTCGAGAAGGCATGTGCGACCTTGAAGTTATCAAGTGAAACTTTGGTGGAGGTGTTTACCTATAACCTACAAGGGAAGGCTCATAAATGGTGGAAGGCATGGAAAGGTGATCATCCCTAGATCCTTCCTTAAGGTCTTGGGAGGATTTTTCTAGAATCTTCATGGAGAGATTTGTTCTGGTGAGTTTAAGGGTGTCAAGGGCCCAAGAATTTGAACACTTGAGTCAAGGCTCCATGACCGTGGATGACTATGAAATCAAGTTCAATCGCTTGCTAAAATATGCACTGTTTTTGGTAAGGAACCAAAGGGAGAAAAGTCGACGCTATATCTTGGGGTTGCGATACCCTTTGTGTCAACTTGTGGGAACTCAGATGGAAACGTTCCCAAATTTCTCGGTGATGGTAGAAAATGCACGAATGATGAAGTTAGGAGAGCTAAAAAGAGAGAACTTGTAAAAGGAGCGCAAGAGGGGGTTTGAGGGAAAATCCTTTGGTCACAGTAGGACTTTTGGATCTTTCAAGCCTTAGAGAAAGGGGCAAACTTCATTTGTGGCTCCTTTTGCTTCAGTTCAGTCTTCTGCACATACATTACAAAAATAGATGGGGTCCCAATGTGGGCAGACCTTACTGACTCAAGAATCCTTTCACTAGAAGCATAACAGGTCTCAATGCCTAAGTTGTGGGACATTTTACACTGGCTTTTGTTATGGAAAGGGAAGGGCTTATTTCTCTTATGGGCTTAATAGGCATGTATGTAGAGATTGCCCGTATCAAATAATAGGTTCGGGACAGGGATTCGTTCACCCTTCTCACCCTCAAACTGAGTTTACTCATGCCAATAGAACTTTGACTCCATCCTTGGCTGGCCAGAGTAGAGCAAGCTGCGGAAGTGGTGGTAGGGGCCAAGATGGTAGAGGTCAATTCTAGGCAGGACGTAGTCCAGGTTGAGTGTACACTTTCAATAGGCAGGATGCTCAGGCATCCAATGCAGGAGTCACAAATACTCTTTCAATTTGTTTATTTGATGCCCATGTGTTGTTCGATCCGAGTTCGACCCATTCCTATGTTTCTCCTATTTTTGCTAAGCGTTTTACTAAAGAGTTGGTTAGGCTTGAAAAGCCTTTTCTCGTGGCTACTCTGATAGAGGAAACTTTATTAATATAATTTGGTTACCATAACAGCTGTGTATCTATATGTGAGAGATATCATGGTAGACCTTATGATAATTGAGATGTTAGATTTCAATGTAATTTTGGGCATGGACTAGCTGGCTTCCTACCATGCCATGGTTGACTATCATGAGAAGTCAGTAAAGTTCATTATGTATAGGGTAAGTCCTTTATTTTTCAAGGCGACCAGAGTGATGTACATAATAACATTATCTTTATGCTTAGTCGATTACTAAGGAAGGGACCTCAAGGGTATTTGGCCTTTGTGAAGGATGTGAAAAAGGAGAAGGAAGATATTAGTGTTGTACTGGTAGTGAATGAATTCTTGGATGTATTTCCAGAGGGACTACCTAGTTTGCTTCCAAAGCAAGAGGAACAAAGCCTAATTCTATACCACCATATCGAATGGCTTCGGCAGAATTAAAGGAGCTCAAAGAGCAACTTCAAGACCTATTAGACAAAGGGCCAAGTCCTTCGCCTTGGGGTGCATCGGTATTGTTTATGAAAAAGAAGGATGGGACTTTGAGACTATGCATCGACTATCGCCAACTGGACAAGGTGACAGTAAAGAATAAATACCCTCTAACTCGGATTGATGACTTATTTGACCAACTCCAAGGCACCTAATGTTTTTCAAAGATTGATTTAAGGTCAGGGTATCACCAGCTTAAGATCAAGGCTAAAGATGTACCCAAGACAGCTTGTAGGACTTGTTATGGTCACTATGAGTTCCTTTTAATGTTCTTTGGTTTGACAAATGCCCCTGTTGCTTTCATAGATCTTATGAATAGGGTTTTCAAACCCTTCCTCAATAAATTTGTGACTGTATTCATCGATGATATCTTGGTATACTCACGAAGTCTGGAAGAGCATGAGCAACACCTTCGAACCATATTGCAAACCTTGAGAGAAAACCAGTTGTTCACAAAGTTCTCTAAATGTGAATTTTGGTTAACTCAAGTGGCATTTTTAGGTCATGTTATCTCTAAGGATGGAGTCCAAATGGATTCGGGTAAGGTAGAAGTAGTGAGGCAATAGCCTCGACTGACTACAATGATAAAAATTTGAAGTTTCCTGGGATTAGTAGGATACTATCACTGGTTTGTAAAGGATTTCTCCAAAATAGCAGCTCTGCTCACTAAGTTGACTCGAAAGAGGGTCAAATATAAATGGATAAAATCTTGTGATAGGAGTTTTGTGAAGTTGAAGGAGTGTTTAATGCAGCCCCCGTACTCACTCTTCCTTTGTGTCTAGGATGTTTTGCTGTCTATTGAGATGCATCTTGGATTGGACTGGGATATGTTTTAATGCAATATAGAAAGGTGGAGGCATATGTATCTTGGGAATTAAAGAAGCACGAGCAAAACTATCCTATACATGACTTGGAAGTGGCAGCGGTAGTCTTCGCTTTGAAAATATGACAGCATTATCTCTACAGTAAAACTTGTGAAGTATACACTGATCACAATAGCTTGAAGTACATCTTCAAACAGAGGGACCTCAATTTGAGGCAACGAAGGTGGATGGAATTATTAAAGGACTATGATTTTTCCATCTTATATCACCCTAGTAAGGTTAACGTGGTAGCCGATGCCCTAAGTCGTAAGTTGATAGAGAGCCTTGCCTACATAGTAGAGGTGAGGAGGCCTTTAATATATGAACTTCTTGAATTAAGTACAGATGGTGTGTGGTTCGAAGTACCTTACTTGGGACCACTCTTGGCTCACATTCAGGCCTGATCCTCACTGATTGAGAATATAAAAAACAAACAATATGAGGATCCAAGATTGAATAAAATTTGCGGAGATTTAGAGGGAGGGAGAAAAGGCTTTTTCTCCCTTGAGGACAGTATGTTAAAATTTGAAAGGAGAGTATATGTGCCTTATGTGGGGACTTTGAAGAAGAATATTATGGAGGAAGCCCATAACTCTTCTTATTCCGTACACTTTGGTGTCACAAAGATATACCAAGATTTAAAGTCTATATATTGGTGGGAGGGCATGAAGCGTGATGTAGCAGAGTACGTGGCAAGATGTTTGACTTTCCAACAAGTCAAAGAAGAGCATCAAAAGCCAGTCAGACTACTTCAAGAGATTGAAATTCCTGAATGGAAATGGGAGCTAATCACTATAGACTTTGTGGTAGGGTTGACTAAGTCGGTCCATTTCATCCTAATTAAGACAAATTTTAATGCCGCCCAGTATGCTCAATTATACATTAGTGAGATTGTGAGACTTCATGGGATTCCAATCTCTATCATATCAAACTGGGGCCTCAATTTACCTCACGATTTTGGAGGACCTCTCAAGAAGCTTTGGGCATCCGGGTAAACTTAAGCACGACCTTCCATCCACAGATCGATGGGCAATCTGAGAGAACCATTCAGACACTCGAGGACATGCTATGATTGTACATATTGGACTTTGGAGGAAATTGGGAAAAACACTTGAAGTTAATAGAACTTGCCTATAACAATAGTTATCAAACGAGCATCCAAATGGCTCCTTTTGAAGCCTGGTATGGGAGGAAGTGTAGATCACCTATGGGATGGTTCAATGCAGGGT
Source organism: Biancaea sappan (assembly GCA_037074585.1). Classification (NCBI taxonomy): domain Eukaryota; kingdom Viridiplantae; phylum Streptophyta; class Magnoliopsida; order Fabales; family Fabaceae; genus Biancaea; species Biancaea sappan. The sequence continues at coordinate 44,524,010 of CM073501.1, read as the reverse complement.
GACAAAAATTACTGCACTTGATCTAATTCAAGAAGTAGTGATCAAGGTCAAGACTATTCGAGACAGGTTAGTGGCCGTATAAAACAGGCAAAAAGCCTATACAAATAAAAGATGAAGAGAGTTGAGTTCATGGTTAGGGACATGGTGTTCCTCAAGGTTTCGCTCATGAAGGGGGTTTTGCATTTTAGGGTATGGGGCAAGCTTAGCCCTATATCCATAGGTCCTTATGAGATTTTGGAGAAAGTAGGTAGTGTGGCTTACCGCCTTGCATTGCCAATGGAATTGGACGAGTACACCTAGTGTTCCATATTTCTATGATGCGGAAGTACCTGTATAACCCATCTCATGTCATCTGGCCTCAAGCAATTATGCTAAATGAGAACTTGCACTACGAAGAAAGACCAGTCGCGATATTGGATAGGCAAGTGAAGAAATTACAATCCAAGGAGGTTCCATCAGTTAAGTATTGTGGCAAAACCACTCTTATAAAGAGACTACATAGGAAGCTGAAAAGGATATGCCATCAAAAAACCCCTCTTTATTCAGATGACTCATTTTATTGAAATTCAGGGATCCAATTTCTTTGAGGGGATAATACTATAATAACCACAATTTTTTTGATTTAATAATTTTTCTATTCTATTATTTTGTGAACATGTGCTTGGCAATTGTGTTGTCTTTTATATGTTATGCTATTTTTATGATTAAAACTGAGGCTAAGTTTGGGGAAATAAGCATAGGGATGATCAAGAAAGGATTTATCAAGGGCCCATTTGAATATTATGGACTAGTAGGTCCTACCCTCTTGACCCTTTACTACTCCTTTACCTTTTATTTTTCTTTTCTCAATGAAGCACCCTGTTCTTCCTCTCCTTTCATGCCTTCTCCCCCTCCCCCAATTATGTATGTGTGTGTCGACTAGGTGTGTAAAGGAAAGTAAAGAGCTCTGGCTAGTCTAGGATTGGGGAACCATCAAGTAAGTATAATATCCCTCCATTCTTTCCTTGCTTTCTTATAGATTAAACCCTAGAGTGCTAGTGTTGTCTATTCCTTTTTGAGTTCGGGTGTTGTTAGGTTTTCCAAAAGCTTCCATGATGTCTTAATGCATCTGTAAAGCTCATTTATGGTAAGTTTAGGGTGGTTAAACTGCATTTATGAAGTGAGATTTGGAATTTTACCTTGAATGCTTTTACTGGTCATAGAAGCATTGGAGCCCAAGGGTTTAATTTTGGCCATGTTTGGGAGAATTTTCGTGCTGCTAGTTGTGCATCAGGTGTGGGTGCCCAGGCGCCATGAGCGAAAAGGTGACAGAGAATGTAGTACCCGCTATATTTTTAAGTTATAAGTATTCAAGAATTACGATAAATTTATTTTGAAGAAAATAAATTTCCTATCTGTTTAATTTTTGTATACTTGTTTGTGCATATTGTTGAAAATACATATTTCTATTATATAAACTATGGGATATAATAGATGTTTTGATATAAAATTTATCCCTTGGATGAAATATGGCTTGAGTATAAGAGAGATCTGAAAGAAACTGGGAGAAAAATAATGTTTTATATGAGAAAATCCTTTTAGGGACTAAATTGAAAGGGACAAAAGTGAAAAGAAACTTAAAGGTTTAAGAGAAAGGATAATTTTCCCTTTAGTTTTCAATAGTAATGACTAACGCAGCCACCTCATGATCGCATAGTAAACTGAATTTTAGAAATGTCATTTTCATAAATAGTAAATTGAATATTTTATTAGTGCATAGTGTCAAATAGTACCATTGACTTTTCCTATAAATAGGTCCTTCCATTTCACTTCTAAACTCACACCTTCAGTTTCTCTTCTCTCTTCTCCTCAAAACTTCTCTTGCTCCGATGATAGGGCTCTGAGATTCTAGGTCTTTCTTCCTTAGCCTAGATCTAAGATAAGGATACTATGCCCTTTTCTATGTCTTTCAGATTTTAGAAGTTATTTTCTTAAGTATGCTCTGTGGTTGCGGCTTTGGCTGATCTTCCACATAAGAAAAATGTCTTTAGCTACCTATATGTTATTTTAATTCTCTGAAATACCGAAATAGAATGTAAACTGTAAAGAATACATGTCTAGGAAAGTTCTGGCTAAGGAAAGACTTGATTCTTAAGTGTGTCCATTGCGACCCTCCACTCTTTCCTGGGAACTTACCTGGTGTACTCTTTTACAGATTGTATTCTCTATTTCTGGTATAAATAGTAACCATATATATGAACAGTAACCGTACGTATAAACAGTAACCGTATATATGAATAATATCTATATGTATGAATAGTGATCATATGTATAAATAGTAATCATACATATGAATAGTATTCTGGTACAAAAGCAACCCTGACTTTCTATATCTGATCTTCATGAAAATCTCCGTAGCGAAACCTGAAATCTAGCTACGTACTCTTCTCTGTAGCAACTCAGAAAAGTGACTTGGATACGAAATCTAGGTGAGCGGATGACCTTGCTAACCAACTTTATTTACTTTTATTCCAAGTACAATATAAATCTCACTTCATATCGCAATTAGATTCCTTATTTAATGATGATAGCTAGATAATCAATTTTATTGTTATGTTAATAATTATGATTGCAAATATATACATAGAATGGTTGAGGGCTTGACCCAAGATACCAATGCATGAAATTATACATATGGAATGGTTGAAGACTTGACCTAAGATACCAATGCATGAAATTATATACATGGAATGATTGATGGTTTAATCCCTTAAGATACCAATGCATGTAGTGGTTATGAACATAAATACAATGAGAATTGAATCCCTGAACATAAATCGAATACAGAGGCATAGAAACCCTGAATATGAATATAACTGTTCTTATTGTGATTATGATTATGGTATTTGTACTTGTGACGCATTTATTATTGCACAGTCATTTAGTCACTGAGTTTTGATGAACTCACACTCTCCATGAACATTTTTTTAGATACAGTGGATGTCAATGAAGAAAATCCGCAGGAGAATTAGTATTTCTCGAGAATACTTTTCATGTTATCTGGAGGACTTACGAATCCAAAAGCTTAGGAATGCTCTGTAATCTCTATAGGTCACCTAGGCTTGGGAATATTGTATCATACTGTATGATATTTGGTTTGTATTTACTGTTTCACTATACTAAACTTTTTATATGTATATATACAAAAACATCTTTCTTGAAAAGTTTTGTTATATATTAGTACTGATCAGAGATTTTATGGGATACCATAGAGGTATACTCTTGAGTTTATGGAGTTACTCACATGCCCTAAATTGGGATGTGACAGAGAGTTTTGGGGTGGTGCTTAGGGGTGCCATGCGCCTATACCTAGAACACGAAGAGGAAACCTGGGCTGGGTCGTGGCGCCCGGGTCGCCATGTTCTGGAGTTTCTATTATTCTTTAACCTCATGAATTTCATTGTATTCTCTTCGATGCTTTTCTCTATCGTTTGTATATCACCATCTAACCCTTTAGACTCAAATATCAATTGAGGGATCCTTTTAACAACTCCATTGATGTATGAGTATATGTATATATATTAAATTCCCTTTTCCCTAAGGCTACACCAAGAGGAATGGGTGTTATTTGATGTTGTCTAATTAGCCTCGGTGTGGCTTGTTGTTTAATTAGCATCGGTGTGACTTGTTGTCTAATTAGCTTCGATGTGGCTTGTTGTCTAATTAGCCTCAGTGTGGCTTGTTGTTTAATTAGCCTTGGTGTGGCTTGTTGTTTAATTAGCCTTGGTGTGGCTTGTTGTTTAATTAGCCTTGGTGTGGCTTGAAGTCTAATTAGCTTCGGTGTGACTTGTTGTTTAATTAGCCTCGATGTAACTTGTTGTTTAATTAGCCTCATGTAGGAATTGCCACAATCCTTTTATTATCTTTAAGTGTGTTTTAACTCAATAATGGATCCTTAATGGAATATGGGTGGGGTGATACTGTGAATATTCTCCTCCCCTTGTGTAAGGCACATGGTAAATTTCTATTTATATTATTTTTTCTCACTGAGAAGACGTACTCACCCTCTTTTATGTTTGTGCCTTTCGCATAATCGATTGTTGCAAGGGAGTCTCCGCAAGAGGAGTAGTGGAGTCACTGTCTTATCAACACCTTTTGGCTATGTGTTGGTGATTACTCTTGAACTTTTGGGGATGGTGGTCCACTTTGTAGTTGCTAGGCCTCCTAGGTCTTGTATCAGCATTATTCGTGAAGGTTGTTCTTTTGTAATTAGTGTTAATTGATAGGCTATGTTTTACCCCTTTCCTTGCCCTATGTGAAGGATAATAGAGGAAAGTTTTGAAACATAAGTCTCATTGTAATAGCCTGTTAATGCATGCATAATCTTTTACATGTTATTTGTTGCTTCTTGAACGACGTTGTTATGCTTGAGGCTGACGGTTGGGGTGGCTCCCGTACCGTGCCAGTCACTCAACCCAAATCGGGTCATGACACTATTACATTTAGTACTCTATTATAGGAATAAAGAGTTAATGTTAATTTATAGATTCTGTATGCCTAAACGTGTTCGAAATGATGAATTATTGTTAATTTAAGATTTTGTTATGCCCGTACGCATTGAGATTATGAATTGCTCTTATTTGATGTGATTTCAAGATTATTTTGGAATAGCATGTATGTCTGTTATCACACTGCTTGGGTGATATTAGTGGTACTTCCTCTCATGGCAAGGTCAAGTCGAGTGGTTGGGTGAGCATGGCTCCCGACAGTGCCTTGACCAGTGAGTAATGGAGACAACTCCCATGGTGAGGTCAAGGAGGCTGGCCGAGTGAGTGTAACTCCCGATGACACCTTGGCCGATGCGGTATACGTGCGTTAGGGTAGGTAAGGAGGGTGGCCAGGCGAGTTGAACTCCTGATGGCACCTTACCACTAACAAGTATCATTGGTTGGATGTTTTGGATTCCTTGAGATGGTACGTTTTCTTATTACAGTGTTGTATTGAGATTTGGTCCGATGAGAACTTTTTATGATGTTTTGACATGTTTGATCCTTGTTACGGCGAAGCCGTTCTATTCACTGATTTTTATGACTCACGTTCTCTATTATTTTTCCTTTTTACAGATCCAATTGACAAGAAACACTAGCTTGAGGAATAGCTGGGTTTGTGGAGAACCTTCCTATTGCCTGGTAGGTTCAATCATCTTTATGTTTAATAAGTCGTTAGGTTGCTCTGTAGTTGTTCCAAAAGGAGAAGTATCCCTTTGTCTACTTGATTTTAAAAGAAAAGATTGTCTATTGTTTTAAAAAAGGGAAAGGGTTATCCATTAACCCATTTGTTTGAGGAAAAAAAGGGATTATCATCAATCTATTTAAATTGGGGATTACTCATTTGTTTTAGAAAAGGGATATTCCACTTTAACACCTACTTTTTTTTTGGGAAAGGGATTTCCCATGGTATCTAAATTGTTTTAGAAATTCTTATAAAAACTTTCACTTATTTGCAAATAAGAGCATCCTTAGTTTATTCATTTGAAAGAGAGATCGTATTAAAAAAAATATTTATTTCTTTTTGAAAAACGAGTTTTTATAAAAAAAACTTAAGCATTTTGGGAAGAGGTGTATTTCATAAAAAATCTCTCGATTTTAAAAAGGGTGTGAGGATTGGCATTCAGTTAATTTCGAACAATGGAGTTTCACTTTGAAAATGTTTTTATCTTGAAAGGGGCATTTAATTGAAGCTTGTTTATTTTAAAAGGATATTTATTTCGTTAAAAAATTTAAATGTTTTCAAAAGAAGAGTATTGCATTTTCTAAATATAAGGTGGCATCAAGCGTCCTTAACTTTAGTTGGTTAATGTTGAATTAATATACTTTTAGATGCGCAAGTCCCATTAGGCTTACAGTAGTACGGGGATGTTGTTACTGTGCCGGTGACGGACCCAGGAAAAAAGGTTGTGACAAAGTGGAAGCAAGGTCATGTTGTATACAAGTACGTTGGATAAAACAACAACTACAAGACTTTGGCATAAAATTTGACAAAACTCCTATTTTATGTTACAATACTAGTGTAATTAAGGGAATATCCTTGTGGAATATGTGGAAACACAAAATCAGCTTGCAGATATCTTTATAAAGCCATTAGGAAAGGACCAATTTGTTAGATTGAGATGTGAACTTGATATGCTTGAAATGAATGACTTATAGGTCCCTGCTTCAATCTATATTCATGTCTCCTAAAAATTTGTGAATAGGACCTTGATGAAAAATAACTGCATGCGTGTGACTGAACATGTTTTTGGCAACTATCCAAATTTCGATGTTAAATATGTGTTCTTTCATATGTATGATTGCGCTGTCAGAATAAAATAATTGACTATTTCTGAAATTTCGAAATTGCATACGAAATACTTATTTTTTTTAATGTTATTTCCTAAATGGGTTAGGATATGATTGTGGCCTAAGTCTATAGAGTAATTATAGCATCAGCGTTCCATATCCCCTGATATCCCATGTGTCAGGGAGTTTCCAAAGGTGGCCAAATCACGATTACATGTCTATCCAGATTTTGAGGCACGATCACATATGGCGCAGTAATTGCAGAACATACCGATGCTCCATTTGAAAAGTAACCGTTGGGGACCACTTTATATATACAGTCCCACTCGATTTCTTTAGCACCAAGTTTTTTATCACCTCCCTAGAGCTTTCTGCATTTTCTTGCCTCTCATAAAACTCCATTTGCTTCCCTTCTTCACTCACCTTCTGCAACTCCTATCCAAGTAACGACCCTCCTCTCAAGAAAAAGAGTTCTGAAGCCACTTTCACCACAATGCTAATTGCACGCACTGGGAAGGCTTTCGTAAACGAAAAAGCAAAGCCTCACATATGCTGATTTCAACCACAGAACGTATATTGTTTTGCTCGAACAATATATTTCAATTTTTTTTTTAACAAAGCAAACATCGATTCTTTCAAGAAATTTGAATCCATTGAATGGGGTCCCTTCTTCGCTCTAAATGAACCTGTTTTTCCTGAGATGGTCAGAGTTCTACGCAAACCTAGCCTTCAATGATCGAGAACCGAGAGCCACATCACTACTAAAAGGCCAAAAAGTTGAGTTAACCAAAGACTTCTTGGCAGATGTTCTGGGATGTCCAAACCAGGGCATAGAGCTCTACTTCAATCACAGGGAGGTCCTTACAAAGGATACTCTAGGGAGCGAGCCATACGAGAGCTTATGGAAGGAAGGGACGATTCCATGGATGTTTCAAAGCTCAGCATGTCTATTCACGTCCTTCTTTTGGCTATAAACTAGATGGTGATACCCAAAGCTGACAAATCCAATATGCCAACATTCCTGGAAATTTTCTCCTGTTGGTGTGTATTGCATGGGCTTCCACTCAACTTGCATCACATTATCTTGAACCACATGAAGACGCTTTTAGAAACAAGAAAGCAGAGCTACCATACAGTGTTGTCCTCACCATCATTCCCAAAAGATGAAACGTCAATTTGGTCGTATGTAGAGTCGCCCCACCACCGGTTTAGGGCTCTTATGGAAGCAGAGTCTTGCACAACATGGGCTTCAAGCTTTCAAGAAAAAGGTTGGATCAGGGTTGAGGACCCTGGTGCAAGAAAATGTAAGCGAAATGTTAGGTCTACTTCAAAAAGACGAGTATCTATACCCTGGAAGTCTAATCATCTGGCCCATCGAAGGACAGCCACAACGGTCGTTGAGGAGCGCTTGGAAACCTCCCAGAGTCCGACAAAGGCTATGGAACCAGTGGATGTGGAAGATAGCTTAGAGCTATCGGAAGGAACAGGGGAAGTACCGCTAGACCCTACCCCTAATGACAAGGATGATTCACTGGAATACTCTTCAACCGCTACTTCTCCACCTAACCAACTTTCTCCATTGGTCCCTGAGCCTATTTACTAGGAAGTTACCGCCTCACCGCTTCCTACTACTGCCCTTGCTGATCCTGTTGCCCTCGTTGATAACGCTACATGCTGCCACCCTTCTCATAGGGGTGATTGCATTTATGAACAGTCTGCATGCTCACATGTCCGAGGAGATACTGCAACTGCAAGATCACAAGGTTGAATATCTCAAGAAGCTCTATAAACGTTTTGATCAGTTGGAAACTGCTCTGACTAAGCTCCAATTATTGTTGTCCCAGCCAGCCACTACTGCGCATCCATCGTCCACTGCACCACCTACCTCTGTCGTCGCTAAGACTAGCTCGCCTTCGGGCAATTGACATTTGTTTTTTGTTGTTTGTGGCCTGTGTGGCCTTGCATTATTAAGATCCTGTTTTTGTGGGAAATAGATCAGCTCTAGGTACTTAGAGAGTTTAGATCTTTGTTAGTCACGGTTAAATTACCTAGAGAGTTTAGATCTTTGTTAGTCACGGTTAAATTAAATCATGGCTAAAATTTGTATTTAACCACGATTTTAACTGTAGCTAAATAAATAAAACTGTTACTAACAAAGAAATAGAGTCTCTAAGTGTTTGGAGTTGATCTTGATTCATTTTTTATGTGCTTAATTTGTTCTATTATGTCTTTTTGAATCCTATTTTTGTATACTTTGGTTTGTTTGGACATTTCTAAATTCTACTTATGAATACGTCGTTGTGCCCCTTTTTATCTTAATGTCAATAGGGGAGAAAATATAAAATGATCATGTATTGTGCACCTTCACGTTTATCAATGAGTATGAAATATTTTTTTTGTTTAATATGTGAAATCTATGACATTATTTGGATTATTTCGTGCTCACAATTGAATTCCATAAAACACTACTAATCACTTGCTCTCAAGAAAGTTTTTAGTTTTATGTCCCTGTTGAAACTGACAGAAATTGACACTTACTATGGGGGAGCACAACTAAGAGTTTGAGTTTATTTATAAGAATAATGTCCATTAATGACTCTCCAAATATTTCACTAATTCAGGATCATATCTCCTGAAAGTCTATCTTCTATCTTCTCCCTAGCACCTAATCAAATTCTTTGGTTTCTCTCTAACTATGTTAGTACAACCTTTCCCTTGTTGAGAATCCTTGAAATGGTAAGTTAAAAGCACAAAACATTAAGATATAGTTCCAGTAGCTAGCATTTTTAGTTTATTAAAAATACTTCTCAAAAGATAATGTTATTCAAGTCATAAAAGCATAAAAAAAAATCTAAATAAAATTTACCTTTAATTCATTATGTCGTTTTCTAAAAATCATTTCTCAAAAACCAAAACAAATTAATAAAACTCAATAAATTTGGCAAGCTCATTTTATGTCAAGCTTAACTTGATAACATGGGGATGGTCCCCAATCTCATCTTAGAAATAAGTTGGTGATCACACAACTTTATAGAAAAAGTTTTGCAGTCCTTCAATCCAAAGCTCAACTTACAACATTAGACGAAGACCTGCATATTTTCAACTCAAGCTCATCTTAGGCATGAGAATAGAGTTTGCAATCTCTAATCCCAAGCTCATCTTACTTAACATAACCCCCAAGCTGACTTGTCATGCCATATCTTACTTGCTTTTTATGAAAGTTTCAAACTTGTTTTCACAACTTTTCTTGAAAACTTTCCTTAATGGTCTTGCAATCATGAAGCTGAAACTTGAAAAGTTGCTTGCTTAAAATTTCTTTCATGAACTTATTATCATGAAGCCGAAAAACTTGCTTGAAAACTCAAAAACTTTTTCGTCTTGAGTGTTCATGAAGCTAAAATCTTGCTTGAAAACCATCATAAAAGCTAGTCTCAAGAAGCTAAAAACTTGCTTTTATCTTGTAAACTTTCTTTCATGAGCTTGCTTTCATGAAGCTATAAACTTGCTTGAAATCTTCCATCATGTCTCATGAGTCATGAAGCTATAAAATCATAAAAAAGTAAAGAATAGCATGGAAGAGATAAAGATTTAAAGAACATATACTTTTATGAACTAGCTATTTGTAATGGTGACAAACTCTTACTCAGCTATTTCAAGGATTTTGGCCTATTAAAACAATATATAATTTTGTTAAAATTCTAAATAATAAAAAGACTTTAAATTTCCCTCCCTTCCTAGAATAATTCTTAACCTTTAATTATAAATCCCTTTAAACAAATTCAACAGCTTGTAATCCTTAAAATATAATTAATTCCTATTTATAGTATAACTGGATATCCTTAATTTCAGTTTTGCAATCAGAGAAGTCGACTGCCATATCATGAAAGTCGACTGCCAACTCCCCTGTTTCAGAACTACTATGATTTCTTTTGGTTTTGCTTGTTAATTCATTCTTTATTTTCGTTTTTCTTCCTTTTTAATCTGTAATAACTTACCTAATCACCTCTACCCGAAAGCTAAACAAAAAGATTAATTAAAACAGAGAATTCAAGCTTACTGCTTATCATGCTCTGTTTTCGTTTATTTTTTTCTCCTCCTTGGTTTTAAGCTGAATTTTGACCAGAACATCACGTTTTCTGGTCTTAATTCAGTCGCTCCACTTTGCTCCCCAAATCACCCCAAAACCTGGGGCTTTGATTGCTAATTCTTCCCTCGGTTTTCACTTAGTTCAATTGGAAAAAGCACTCTATTTTCGGTTTAAGAAAACAGAGCACGATTCTCTCTCTTTTTTTTTTTCTCTCGGGTTCATCTGTGGTGAAGGAGAAGGACCCTCTTATTTTCTTGTTCAGAAAACACAGTTTAGAGTCTCTCTCCCTCAGGCTTAAATGCAGAATGAAGGGAAACTTACGGGTATTTATAGACGATAATTACCTCATGCTGATGTATCCTCCGCCCAAGATATTTAGAAGGTGACGCACTGGATGATGATGCATAGGATGAGCTAAAAATCTCCACGAAAGCTGCTTTACTGTGAAGAAGATGGGAGAGATAAGGAAAGCTACGTGGACTACTTTGTGCTACGTGGAAGGTTATGTTAAATATCCTAAGCCTGCCACATGTCCTTTCTTTTGTCTAAAATCACTAAAAGATTTCCTAAATCTTTCATTAGTTCACTTAGGTCCCTACGGCTCGGGTAATATTCCATTTTTACCTCAACAAATATTTTTAATTCTATTCCTTTTATTTCTTATGCTATTATTTTATTTATTATTGATGATTTTTTTATTATTAAAATCTCTATTTTAAATTACTATTTAGTCTTTTAATAATGATCCAAAATACTAATGAGCTTAGCCTGTCCTCACACAAACGACCAACAGTTGAGGGGCAGCACTGGAAACTTGGTCCAACGTGGTGGAGAAGCAGCTCTGGGTACGTGGTGGTTTACATGGGGTTTGTCAATTCAGTAACGTGGTTCACAACCTCTCAATACATAACCAGACCATCCTTATTTCATCATAAAGGTGGGTTCCTTTGGTTAAACGATCAACGTGGTTTTCAAACGAGAAACAAACACGTATTAAATTAGTTACTTAGATGAAAAGATATTTTATTTTCTTAAAATCTCTCTTTAAAAATGATGTTCTTAAAAATATTAAATTATCTAATAGATGATTAATTGGATCTATATATTTATTATTTAATGATTTTCTCTTTTAAAATTTAATTTTTTTAACATGTTTTTTCTAATTTTATAAAATATAATATTATTTTTTAAGATATTACATCGAGTCAACTCAACTCACTTTTTACATTTTTTTCAAACGGGTCAAACTAGTCCTTTTTCGAGTATTGGACAAAAAAAGTTTGCATTCCTAATCTTTTTGCTTAAATTTAAAAGCCCATGCAAGGCATTCGATTTGGTCCAGCGCAAATTAGAGACGTACGTGTCAAAGAGTAGTCCCGCCTTCTGAGAAAGAAAAAGTGAAAGGAAACCCTTTCCCGCCATTGTGAAATTGTGAAGTATGGCCATGAGAAATTGAGAATAATCCAATTTCTGAGCTTCAAGATCCGTATGGAAAAACAAATCACGGTCAGATTATTGGTCACTCAACTAACCTCAACAAATAAAAAGCCCTAATTGCAGAAAGAACTCTAAATGTCTTCATGGCAGATACTCTCCGACAATGGCAACAATTTCCGGTGGGAGATTTCCGAAGTCAAATCAAAAGCTTCAAATGCTACACATTTGCACACCTCCAATCCGAGCTCTCCTCTTCCTTCTATGGCTGAGCTCCTGCTCCAAGGTAATCCATCCATATATCTACAAAACCCAGCAACCTGTAGTATTATTATATTTAAATTTATGCGAATGTTACACTACAGGCTGTTCAAATCTTAGGGAGAATCGTAATGAAGAAGCGAAGGAGACTCCCATGTTCCGAACTGGACTCAGGAAATCCGTCGCAGTGGGTCAATCTTCCATAGCCAAAGCCTTATCTGTTCTTGGCGAGGATGCTTATGCTGGTGCAGGTATCTGATTTTCGCCCTATTATATTTACTTACGCTTTAGCAAAATTTGGTAGTTAACTCTCTTCAAATGTCATACACTGATATCTAAAAGTTTCTGGCACATCTATAATTTCTCAGGCTGATTTTGGAAGACTTTTTTTTTTGTAGAAATCTTCTCTTTGAATTTTTTTTTTTGGTTACTCATTTTCTAGCCCTTGTTGGCTGACAAGAGGAAACGAATCTAGTTATCAGAACAATTTGATTTCCATCTGCTTTGTGTTTCTTTGAAGTGGAATATCCGGCTTACTTGTACTCCATTGTTATTTAAATGGCCACAACAATTAAATTCTTGGTGCCTTCTTGGTAAGCAAAGTAGCAAAAGATAAAATAACTTTTCTAGATTTGTCTCCCAGTCTCTGAAGTTCCACTTTCCAAGTTATTGGAGAAAAATTGTTTTCATTGAATATGTAATTTGAAGGGCATTCACATTTTGACTAATATTTGTGGTCTGGTCTGGACTAATATTCTGCAGGTGAGGAGCATGTAATAGATAATGGTTGCAGCTTCTCAAATTCTCTGTTTAAAACAGGCTCTGGTAAAATGGTCAATATATCTTCTGATGGTCTGATTAAAGCCAAGACATTACTGGGATTCAATGAAGACACTCTTGATTGTACTTTCCAAAGCCTTCAGCCAACAACAAAATTGCATGCTACTGGTGAAAGATATGAATTGAAAGAATCATCTCATCTACAGTTATATAAGGGTGTAAACAATTATAGGATGATGAATGTTGTGTCCCGTCCAGGTCCATCATTAGTTTATAAAACTAATTCAGTTGGTAGTACATATACGCTAAAGAATGACTCTGACATAAACCTTGTTCAACCTGAAATATACACTTCCACTTGCAAAAAAGATTCAATTGAATTCTACACTGCTGGTGGAAGATCTATATCCATTTCTAATGATGCACTGCAACGAGCCAGGAGCCTTCTTAGTGACCCTGAGCTGGGAAGTTTCTTGAATGAAGGCGATGCAGGTGATTCAATCTTCTCATTTTCAAATGAGAGACAATCTGACAGTAGGGCATCTGGTGAGGGAAATGATCCTCATACTCCTTTGTACCATCATACGGCAGAGAGAAAGCCTATGACAAAAAGTTTCACATCCCCCTTGAAATCTTATCGTGAGACGGAGTATTCAACCAAGTTTCTAAATGCCAGTGCTGGGAGTAACTTAATAACAAAGTTCAATGCTGTCGGAAAGGAAATTGATTATAGCCTGCAAAGTAGCATCACTTGTCCGCAGAAACCTTCAAATGACAAAAACGAAATGTCAGACACATCTGTGCATAATTCTTTAATGCATGATTTCTCTTCAAGAATAGATCCACTTGGAAAATCATCAAGACGAGCTTTTGCTGACATTTCAAATATCATGGATACAGCACATGCAAATAATAGACAACCTACTAGTGGAAAAAGGAGGCTAGGATCGCGTGTGACAGTTTCTCCCTTCAAAAAGCCTCGCAGTTCCAAATTTTCAGCTCCTTTCAACCAGGATGTTGCAGTAGTTCCTAATGGTAAAAATTATTGCAGGCTTTTAACTACATCAATACCTTTTAGATAGTTACAATGCTTATTTTACTCATCTGAGGCATTTTTTCTCCAGGCTTTTCTAAATTATCCAATGATAATTTTGGTGGCAAAAGAAAGGTTTCCACTCGATATCCATTCCAAAATCCAAGGATGCACATGAGGGAATTTTTTGGAATGCCTCTATTAAAGCAGAAAGTGGTGAGTATTTATTGTCATAAGGTCAATGTTTATAATGTATTTTCACAAGACTGTTCATGTTCCTGGCCCTGACATCACTTATTGCCCTAAAATCAATTCAGCTGGGGCATTATATGAACCAGGTCAGACAGTTGACATCAGGTAATGCAGAAGAGTACATGTTCCATGATGGTTCTGGTAATGGAATGGGGTCAGAAGCTTTCTTCCATCTATTGGCTCAGCATGGAGCTTCCACACATCATGCTTCTAAGGAGTAAATTTCTTCAGTTCTAAACTTATTTGCTTCTAGTATCTATGGAAAATGTCAAGAATGACCTTGCATATTCAAAGTTTGATCGGTTAGCTAAGAGAAAATAGTTTGCAACTTGATATAGTGACTTGTTATCTGGTTGACGTATAATATATATAAGTTGTTAAGTTTAAGACTTATTTCACTTTATCCTTGGGTTGAATTTAATTATTTAGATTCTAGTGCTTTTTTCTAGCATAATTGTGCATCTTCAACTTTCATCTCTCTAGGTGGGTCACTAATCATTACAAGTGGATTGTCTGGAAACTGGCATGCTATGAGAGATGCTATCCAGCTAGGTCTGCTGGAAAATTTTTGACCGTGTTAAATGTTCTCGAGGAATTGAAGTACAGGTAAGTAACTACTATAACATAAATTTTTTGTTCAGTTTATAAAACCACTGAGAACTTTTATTCCACAGATATGAAAGAGAAGTGAATCATGGCCACAGGTCTGCAATCAAGAAAATTCTGGAAGGGGATGCATACTCTTTTTCAATGATGATTCTGTGCATTTCAGCTATTCACCCTGATCAAGGACTGGAAACTGAGATTCCTTCTGAGACAAGAACACCTAAGGGCAGTGAGGCAGTAAAAGTTGAACTAACTGATGGATGGTACCAAATCCTACTTTCATGCTTGTCTGCTTAAAATATATTTGAGGTTTCTTGGCATGTAGCAAGAGTTTTCTTTGCAGGTATTCTATGACCGCAATTTTAGATGTGCCACTGTCAAAGCAGCTTGCTGCTGGAAGATTGTTCGTGGGACAGAAATTACGGGTAATATGTTGGTCCATTTTATTTGTTTTACCTTTGGTTATGGCATACATGTAAAATTGAAGTCTGTGCATTTTTCTTGTGCAGATCTGGGGAGCAGGATTATCTGGCTGGATTGGGCCAGTTTCACCACTTGAGGTTCTCCATGACTTACGATTATGATTAAGTAAAGTTTATATATATTTTGCTAATAAGATGTTTTTCTCGGACTGACTTCTAATTTCAGGTGTCTACAACAGTTAGTTTACTGCTGCATATAAATGGAACATATAGAGCTCATTGGGCAGAACGGTTAGGATTGTGTAAGCATACTTAAGTGAAAGCCATACTTTTCAATTCTTTTCAAATTTACAAGAAAGGTAGCATATAGTTCTTTTAGCTTAGCTTCTTATGCACGTTACATCTGATATACCAGGTAAGCATGCTGGTCCACCTTTGGCGTTCAGATGCATAAAAGGCAATGGTGGTCTAATCCCCCAAACTTTGGCTGGAATTACCCGTATATATCCTATTCTTTACAAGGAAAGGTAACTTTTTAAGTTATAATTTCTTGCTGCCCTTGAAAAGGATACCTCTAAATTAGTAATAATTGTTTCTTTCATTAGAATAAGCAATGGAGGATCTGTTATAAGATCAGAGAAGATGGAGACGAACATGATGCAACTTTACAATCAAAGGTAATTCCTCGTTCATCATAGTTGGCAAATTCTTATTTCTCTACTGAAAATACTCAAATAGTTGTTCATCATGGTTGGCAAATTCTTACTATTTTAGAGCATGTATGGCCTAACTATGTGAGGAAATAGGCAAGACGAATTCTTTTATTCCTTTGTGTTTCGAATGGGTAGTACATTACTAATTTATAGACTAAAATCCTGGTCTAATAAGGAAATAAAACTAATCAAATCTCCTAATTAAAGTAAAAGATAGAAATGGAAACAAATAACAATAAAAAATAAATATTCTAGGCGGCTAATTAGCTAACAACAACAACAACAAAGCCTTATCCCACTAGGTGGGGTTGGCTACATGGATCGCACGACGCCATTGAATTCTATCAATGACCAACTCTTTAAGTGTCTTATTTACCAGAAGATCCTATTTAATAACTTTTCTAAGTGTCCTTCTTGGTCTTTCTTGACTTTTTTTCATGGGATTTCAAATCATCTGCTCAACTCTCCTTACTGGCAATTCCAACAGTCTTCTTTGAACATGTCCAAACAACCACCTTAAACGATTTTTAACCATTTTTTCCTCAATAGGTGCCACTCCAACTTTATCTCGTATACGATCTCCTTATTGGAAATTCCAACAATCTTCTTTGAACATGCCCAAACAACCACCTTAAACGATTTTTAACTATTTTTTCCTCAATAGGTGCCACTCCAACTCTATCTCGTATACGATCGTTACAGATTATATCTTTTCTTGTAACGGATAAATATAATGATTCCTTCTTCAATCTTCTCTTTTATGAGATGGCAATCAATCTCTATGTGTTTCATTCTATCATGATGAATGGGATTTTTTTGCAACATTGATGGCTGACTAATTATCACAAAACACTTTATAATCACTGAGCACCTTCAGAGGTTCTTCAACAATGATCTTTAACTCCTTCAAAGTCTTTGTAGCCATATCCCTTCACATATACCGTGTGCTAAGGCTCTAATTTATGCTTCTATGCTGCTCCTTGATACAACAGATTGTTTCTTGCTATGTCAAGTAACTAAATTTCCCAAGGCATATGTGCAGTACTCGGAAGTTGACCTTAGATCTACCACTGATCTTGCTCAATCAACGTCGCTGTATACCCTGATGCTTTTCTTAGTAGATTTCTTGAAATACAAGCCTTTTCCTGGTGTGAGCTTCAAGTACCTTAGAATCCTATAGATTGCCTCCATATATTCTTCATTTGGGTTGTTCACAAACTGAGTGGCTAATGTTGTGTCTTGTGTGTGATAAGTATATGAGCTTGCCAACAAGTCTTTGATATATGCTTTTGTCCACTGGTGCATATTCCTTTTTGGTTCCTAGCTTGACAATGGTGTCCATGGGTGTGTTTGCTAGCTTGCAACCAAGCATGCCTATTTCCTTCATAAGGTCTAGCACATATTTTCTCTGAGAGATTGATGTTCCTTTCTTTGACCGAGCTATCTCTATTCCAAGAAAATATCTGAGATTTCCCAAATCCTTGATTTCAAACTCCTTTGCTAGTAGGTTCTTAAGTGTGTTTATTTCATGTATATGATCACCTGTTAGGATAATGTCGTCTACATAAACGATAATGGTGGCAATTTTCCCTTGAGGTGACCATTTAACAAAGAGTGTATGATTTGCCTACCATTGGATATAGCCATGCTGCTTGATAACTCTTGTAAATCTATCAAACCAAGCTCGAGGAGATTGTTTGAGCTCTTATAGAGATCGTTTGAGCTGACATACTTTGTTGAGTGTAGCTTGTGACTCAAAATTGGGAGGGATGCTCATATAAACTTCTTCCATCAAATCTCCATTTAGCAAAGCATTCTTGACATCTAGTTGATGAAGTGGCTAGTCCAAGTTTGTAGCTAGTGACAGGAGGACTCGAATGGTGTTCAATTTTGCCACAGGAGCAAAAGTCTCTTCATAATCGATCCCATAAGATTGTGTAAATCCTTTTACAACTAGTCGAGCCTTGAACCGATCAACACTTCCATCTTCTCTATATTTAATTGTGAAGACCCATTCGCATCCCACAGAACACTTTCCAGGACGTAGCTTAGTGATATTCCATGTCCCATTCTTTTCTAGTGCACGGATTTCTTCTTCAACTGCCGCCTTCCATTCAGGTATTGTGAATGCTTCTAGTATAGATTTTGGAATTTGTGCCTTATCCAAACTCGCCGCAAAGGTCCTATATTTATTAGATAGACTTTGATATGATACAAAGTTTTGGATTGGGTGCTTTGTGCATTCTCTAGCCCCCTTTCTTTCCGCCATAGAAAAATGTAGATCATTAAAAGTGAGAGATTTAGGATTGGAGTTACCTTGAGATTCTTTTTATCTTGAGTCCTGTTCCAATTCTTGGAAATACTCGGGGGATGCTTGGTGCTCTATCTCTTTTTGATTTCTTTTCCTCCTTGAATAGGTGATGAGCTCTCTGGTGTTGTTGACTATCGGTTGAGTAGTGTCAAGTAGAGGAGGACTTGCCATTATGTCTGAATTTGGTATTTCTGGAGGAGAGTCAAGGTAGGTGACCACAGGTTCATCTTCAATTTGGGCATTTGGTGAAGTGTGGGGAGCATCTAGGTTGTTACTGATTTTTGCATTCATGTCCAAAAGCTTATATTCTTGTGTATAACTATTCTCTTCGTGAATGTCAGGTTTGGGTAATAAGGTTGATGTTCGAAAAAGGTAACATCCATGGAGTTATAAAATTTTCTAGTGATTGGAGAATAGCATTTGTATCCTTTCTGATGAGTAGAGTATACCAAAAAAATACATTTAACAGCTCTAGGATGAAGTTTCCACGGTGTTGGGTATGGATATGGACAAAGACAAAGCAACCAAATAGTTTGAGAGGAATGGAAGATATTAAATATGTGGTTGGGTATGTTTGGAGTAGGACTTAACATGGGGTTTGAAACTTTAGGACTCTAGAAGGCATTCTATTTATGAGGTAAGTTGCGGTTAGGATATCTTCCCCCCAATACTGTTTTGGCACATGTGTGGAGAACATAAGGGATTGGGCTATTTCTAGGTTTTTGTTTTTCCTTTCAGCCACTCCGTTTTGTTTAGGTGTGTTAACATAGGAACTCAGATGAACAATCCTTGACTTGTGAGGTAATTACTTAGAATGGATGCATAATATTCTTTTTCATTGTCAGTTTTCAAAATCTGTATTTTGGTTTGGAATTGAGCTTGGACCATGGCGTTGAATTTTTGAAATATCAGACCTGCTTTAGACTTTTCTTTCATTAGGAAAACCCATGTAAGTCATGTGTGATCATCTATAAATGTGATGAACCACCGAGATCCAGTAATATATTTGATCCTAGTTAGTCCCCACACATTACTATGGCAAAGAGAAAAAGGTTGTGACTCTTTGTAAGGTAGGTTAGGATAGGAACTCCGAACATGTTTGGCAACCTAACAAATCTCACACTGAAACTCATTTGGATTTTTATTATTGAAAAGAGATGGAAAAAGTTTATTGAGGTATGTTACGAGATTATAGCCTTAATTGTAGGATTGTAATTGATTGTAATTATCTTCTTTCCTAGTATAGGATTTCTTTTGTGTTTAAATACCTTCACAATAGTTGAATAATATATAAGAGTATTCTTTCAATCTTTTTGATTACATGGTATCAGAGCCTATCAAATTGATTCTGGGAGGGAATTTTTTTTTTCCCTTTTTCGAAGTTCTGGGTGTGGGTGTGAGAGGAGAGTCGCCGGAGTGTCACCAGCCGACACCGGTGTCCCAGGGAGAAGATTTCTGGGTGTGGGTGTGAGTCACACGCGTCGTTTGAAGATTTCTGCTACAGTACCACTTGCCGGCGCGTGGTGGCACGTGAAGGCGCGTCCGTGATCGAAAAATTTTTCGATTTCCATCAAAGTGCTCGCGTTCGTGTGGGCCTTTTGTTTCCATACCTGGTTGGCCAATATTTGGTACAGTGCAAGGTTGTTTGTGGGGAAGGTATGAGTTTGTGTTCAATTTTTGTTAACTCAAGTCCCCAAAATTAATCTTCATCTGTCTTTTGGGTTGTTGGTTGGAAATTATGGCTGAGAAGAAGGCTGTCCTTGATGTGGTTCCAGTAGTTTGTCACTATTGTTACAAACCAGGTCATATTAAATGAAATTGTTAGAAGTTGCAATATAAGAAAGCTCAGTCTGATCATATTGCATCCACTACTAAAACCACTAGAAAGTTTGTTACAATATCTGTAGAGGAGTATGCCCGATGACACAACATTCATCTCAATCCAATTCCATTACTACCATTGTCGAGTTAGGTAAACCCAAAACATGTCTTGTTTCCTCCTCGTTAAAATGGGTCATTGATTCTGGTGCTACAGATCATATGACAGGTAACTCTACTCTTTGCTACCTTTTAGTCACAAAAATCTACCAATCCTGTTATTTTAGCTGATGGTTCAACATCTTATCCTGTTAGTTCTGGAACAATTAATCTTACATCATCACTTTCTTTGTCATCTGTTCTTAGTCTGCCTCAATTATCATTTAATTTGATTTTTGTCAGTAAAATTACTCGTAATCTCAATTGTTGTCTCTTTTTTTCCTAGTTATTGTTTATTTCAAGATCTTTTGACGAAGAAAATTATTGGTAAGGGACATGAGTCTGGTGGTATCTACATCCTTGATCCACACATACCAAAATCCATAGCTTGTGACGAAGTTGTCACCCCTTTTGAAGCACACTGTAGGTTGGGTCATCCTTCGCTTTCAGTTTTAAACAAGCTTTGCCCTCAGTTTTCCACTATATCTTCTTTCGATTGTCAGTCTTGTCAGTTTGCTAAATACCACCATCTTAGTTCTAGTCCTAGAGTCAATAAATGAGCTACGTCTCCTTTCGAATTAGTACATTCTGATATTTGGGATCCGTGTCCAGTTGTTTCCAAAATTGGGTTTAGATATTTTGTTAGTTTTGTTGATGACTATTCTCGAATGACATGGTTATATTTGATGAAAAATCGTTCTGAATTGTTCTTGTATTTCTCTACCTTTTGTGTTGAAATTCAAACTCAATTTGGTATGCCTGCACAAACTTTGAGGAGTGATAATGCTAAAGAATATTTATCAAAAAATTTCTAAAAGTATATGCTCCAAATGGTATTCTTCATCAAACATCTTGTGTGGACACACCATCTCAAAATGGTGTTTCTGAAAGAAAAAATAGGCATCTTCTTGAAACTGCTAGAGCATTGTTTTTTCAAATGCAGGTTCCCAAACATTTATGGGCTGATACTGTTTCCACAGCTTGTTTCTTGATCAATTGAATGCCCTCCTCAGTTCTATCTGGTGGGACTCCCTTTTCTGTTCTTTTTCCTAATAAAGCGTTGTTTCCCATTGAACCTAAAATATTTGGTTGTACTTGCTTTGTTAGAGATGTCTGTCCCCAAGTTACAAAGCTTGATCCTAAATCTTTGAAATGTGTCTTCTTGGGATATTCTCGTGTGCAAAAGGGATATAGGTGTTATTGTCCTAGTCTTAATAGGTATCTTGTGTCAGCTGATGTTACCTTTTGGGAGCACGACCCTTTTTCATCATCTACCGGTCCTATTCCTTAGGGGGAGGATGATGATTTGCTAATCTATACTATTACCTCTTTTTCGGATCCTCCTCCATCGGTTCCTATAATACATACATATACTCGTTGGCCACGACCTTCTGATCCTACTCTTGAGCCTGTTGTTGCACCTGTTCTGGATCCTCCTAATTCATGTCCTGATGAACCAACTTCTTCGCCATCTGATCTGACTTCGAGTGATGATCTTCCTATTGCTCTTCATAAAGGTAAACGTACGTGCACATATCCTATATCCTTTTTTGTTTCCTATGACCATTTGTCATCTTATTCCTTTATTGCATCTCTCGATTTTGTCTCTATTCCTAAAACTGTTCATGAAGCATTCCTAAAACTGTTCATGAAGCATTAGCTCATTCTGGCTGGCGTAATGTTATGATTGAGGAGATGAATGCTTTGGATGATAATAGAACTTGGACCTTAGAAGATCTACCTACAGGAAAATAGACTATTGGGTGTAAATGGCTGTTTGCAGTTAAAGTTAATCCTAATGGCTCTGTTGTTAGATTGAAAGCCCGCCTTGTTGCTAAAGGATATGCTTAGACATATGATGTGGACTACTTTGATACATTTTCTCCTATGGCTAAGCTTACTTCTGTGAGACTATTTATTTCGATGGCAGCCACTCAAAATTGGCCTCAATATCAATTGGATATTAAAAATGCCTTTCTTCATGGTGATCTTTAGGAGGAAGTATACATGGAGCAATCACCAGGTTTCGTTGCTCAGGGGGAGTATGGGAAAATATGTCGCCTTCGTAAGTCTCTGTATGGCTTGAAACAGAGCCCTCGTGCATGGTTTGGTAAGTTTAGTCAGGTTGTTGAGAATTTTGGCATGAATTAAAGTAAGTTTGATCACTCTGTTTTCTACAAACACTCTAATAGTGGCATCATTCTATTAGTTGTGTATGTGGATGGTATTGTCATCATTGGTAGTGACTCTGTAGGGATTTCAACTCTTAAATCCTTCCTCCATACTCAGTTTCATACCAAAAACTTGGGAATGCTACGATATTTCTTGCGTGTTGAAGTAACTAGGAGTAAGAAGGGAATCTTTTTGTCTCAAAGGAAATATGTACTTGACTTATTGTCTGAAACAGGGAAGTTGGGAGCTAAACCATGCAATGCTCCAATGATTCTTGGTATACGACTTACTAAAGCTGGTGATTTATTTGAAGACCCTGAAAGATATAGGAGATTGGGGGAAAAGTTAAACTATCTTACTGTGACTCGTCCAGATATTTCCTACTCAGTTAGTGTGGTAAGTCAATATATGTCATCTCCAACTATTGATCACTAGAAGGTAGTGGAACAAATTTTGTGCTATTTAAAAGGGTCTCCTGGGCGTGGGATCTTGTATGCCAATCATGGCCACACTAGGATTGAATGTTTTTTAGATGCTAATTGGGTAGGATCTAAGGAAAATCGAAGATCAACTTCAGGATATTGTGTTTTTATTGGCGGTAATTTGGTCTCATGGAAGAGCAAGAAACAAAGTGTAGTTTCACGATCAAGTGCTGAGTTTGAATACAAGGTCATGGCTAAATCTGTATGTGAAATTATGTGGATATATCAACTTCTCAGAGAAGTGGGTTTTGAGGTTTCAATGCCAGCTAAGCTGTGGTGTGACAACCAAGTTGCGCTTCACATTGCATCTAATCCGATCATTCATGAATGAACCAAACACATTGAGATTGATTGTCACTTTGTTTGCGAGAAGATTCAGCAAGGTTTGATTTCTACAGGCTATGTCAAAACTAGCGAACAATTAGGAGATATTTTCACAAAGGTTCTTAATGGAGTTAGGGTTGATTATCTTTGTAACAAGCTGGGCATGATTAACATCTATGCTCTAGCTTGAGGGGGAGTGTTACGAGATTATAAGCTTAATTGTAGAGTAGGATTGTGATTGATTGTAATTAATTTTGTAATTATCTTCTTTCCTAGTATAGGATTGTTTAAATACCTTCACAATAGTTGAATAATATATAAGAGTATTCTTTCAATCTTTCTGATTACAAGGTACATAAAATTTGGATGTCCCACCCTATAATGCAATAGCATAATATCATTGTCCTCCTTTTTGAAAATAAGAAACAGACACTAAGCAACCATTATTGTAACCTTTTTGGTGATTTTTTGGCCACAAAATTCTTCGGCTTTGGTTCGAGAAAGGAAAACAAAGCCTTGTGGAAGGCAGCTATTTTTTCAACCTTGTGGTGCCTTTGGATGGAAAGAAATTCTAGAGTGTTCAAGCATATTTTTTTTGCCACCTCATCTGTTGTGGGATAGAATTTGCTTTGTGGCTTCTCTTTGGGTTTCTGCTAATGGGTTTTTTAAGGGGGTTCCTTTGGTAGATGTTCATCGGGATTAGAGGGCCTTGTTTTAGCCTTGTCTTTAAGCTTCTTGGGATGTTTTTGTTTGTGTTTTGTTCTTTTTAATAGGATCCCTAGTCCTCCTTTTCTTTTCAGTTTTCTTTGTCTGTCTCCTTTCTGCTTAATAATATTTCTTTTTCAATAAAAAAAAGTATTGTAACCTTTTTGTTCAGAAGAACCATTTGCCTCAAGCAGATAGAGCCCTGAGAACTTTTTAGCACTGCCAATCATATTTCCCTATATCCAAGACCTAAAATTCACAAGAAGTTGGAGAAAATTTAGTGATACAATTTTGATACCAAGTGAGTCTGCTTATTGATAATAAATTGCAATTTAATCGAGGCACTAGTAAGATAGATTTGAGTGTTAGGTTTTTTGAAATTTTTACTGATCCAGTTCCAATCACTTTGGAAAGTGATCCATTTGCTATATAGACTGTCATATTCTCACTGCATGGTCTAAAATTTGTTAGGATCCCCCTATCTCCAGTCATGTGGTCTGAATCAACAATCCACGATTTTATTTTATCTATACCAACACTTAAGGCACTTATGGAATAACCTTTTTGTACCTTTTTGTACTAAGGTTGCTGTGCCAACTGTAGAATCATCTGCTTGTGATTGTTTGATCATTTGCAAGTCTTCCAACTATTCTTTGCTGAAAAGGTTGGAATCAGACAGTGCAGGCTTCTCTTCTTTAATAGCAACGTTGCCTTTGTTTTGAGTGTGTGTGGACTTCCAATTTTTTGGCTTCTCATGAATCTTCTAGCACGCTTCTCATGAATCTTCTAGCACGCTTCTCATGAATCTTCTAGCACGTTTCCTTGGTGTGACCTGACTTACGAGAGTGTTCACAATACGAATGCTCCTTCTTCTGCCTATTGTCATTGCCTTGATTCAGATGCCAATGAGCTCCAAGTGCAGAGTTCTCCACTTGTGGTGTGACGGCTGGAACCCCTAACATCACCTTTTTTCTGCTTTCTTCTCTTCAAACCTTAGAAAAAGCTTCTCGAAAGCTGAGTTGCGGCCTCATCCCTTGAATTGTCCTACGAACTTCATTGAGGTCAACTCCATGAATGTTCTTTGTACATATCAACCTGCTACCAGTAGTGTGTGAGAGTGTTGAAGTATTGGGTCACTGTCTAGTCACCTTGCCACAAATTGTGAAGGATACCTTAAATCTCGAACAACTCTAGGTATTCTCCTTATTCGAATAAGTTTCTCGTACTGCTTCCCAGATTTCCTTTACTGTCGTATAGAGAAGTTTTCTTCTATTTCGTTGGTTATGGAGGTGATTAACACAACATGACCATACTGTTTTTTTTCTTCCAAACTTTGAATCTAGGATCATCGTCGGGTTTTGGGGGGGTTGCAACTCCAGTTAAGTAATCGTCTTTTTCTTTGCCACATACAAAAATTATCATAGATTGGGACCATTGAAGATAATTGTTTCCATTGAGTTTGTGTCTTGTGACGATGATACTGCTATTCGATATTCCACTAGGGTTTGAGATGGTGGAGTTTTGATAAGTGGAGGCATTAGAAATTGTGGAAGAGGAACTGTGTTTGTCTGTGGCCATGCCAAATTTCACCATTAGAGCATCCAGATTTTTGGAGGCTTTGATACCATGAGGAAATAGGCAAGACGAACTCTTTTATTCCTCTATATTTTGAATGGGTAGTACATAACTAATTTATAGAGTGCAATCCTAGTCTAATAAGGAAATAAAACTAATCAAATCTCCTAATTATAGTACAAGACGGAAACCGAAACAGATAACAATAAAAAATAAATATTCTAGGTGGCTAATTAGCTAATGGATAAACATAAAAAAAGGACATAAAATTTATTCTACACTATGGAAGATAAAAAACTACCTTTTTTTTTTCTTTTTAAAAGAATGCCTTTTTACAACAACAACAACAAAGTCTTATCCCACTAGGTAGGGGCGGCTACATGGATTGCACGATGCCATTGAGCTTTATCAATGACTAACTCTTTAGGTATCTCATTTATTAGAAGATCCCGTTCAATAACTTTTCTAAGTGTCATTCTTAGTCTTTTTCGACCTTTTTTCACAGGGCTCCAAACCATCTGTTCAACTCTCCTTACTGGCGCTTTCAACTACTTTTAAATGATAGTAAATTTCTTTTTTGGGGATGAGAAAGAAGTAGGAAACTGGAGCTTCTCCTTTAAGGAAAAAGAAAAGCATATACTGATTCTTTTCAGAGAATAACACCCTCACGAAAAATAAAAAAATAGATGGAGGATCTGTTTATCGAAGTCCCTTGATCTTGGAAATTAACTATTCATTGTACATATTATTATATTTGATTGATAAGAAACTTCATAGTAATTGTAGTGTTTGTCTACCTCAATAACGTTATTGTCACACACACACGAGCTGAAAGAACAGTATTCTCCAAAATATTTATATAATAAAAGTAACTTAATTCTAAGAATAAGAATATTATCAAGTATTCCAAAATTTCAAATGTAAACCATTACACCTTAGACCCCCAAAAATTTTATCACCAAAAACCAATCACAATAGCATTCTTCTCAAAATCTTTCTCATTCCTCCATCAGCTTACTCAAACTTTGCATAAAAGGTCAAGTGACGAGCATAGAGTGCTTAGTGAGATTTTTAACTCTTCTAATTGGAGCAGGAGGTAAAAGCATATAACAAGAATTCGATCCAAATATTGAAAATTCACAATACATAGGAATGTTAGTTTCACCACAATAAATGATCCAACAAATTTGATATAAAGAATAATAATACTCTACATAGATCAATGTAGTGTTTTCACCATGCCATGTGGCAGGATTTATTTTTAACTGCTATCAAAATTGAAGTCTACAACTTTTTCATGTGACAAGGATGAAACACTTGCATATAACAACTCAAATTAATCAAATCATGTGCACAAGTATCATAAGAGTTAGCTAAACATGATAGATTGGGGGGTGAAAAGGACAATCAAGACCCACAAGCCTTGTTAGATTCCCTTAACTTTAAGCTAAGAGACAAATCCGGAAACGAGGTTAAGGTGTCTTTATCACCAAGGACTTACCAAAGGAAGAAGAAAAAGGTCGAAAGCGAGATAAAAAGGTTGGCTTCCTCGATTAATTATGGGAAACCCATGAGAGGGAAGGGCAAGTCAATTTCTTTATGAAGATCCTAAGTTGGAATGTGAATGGCCTTGGTAATCCACACAAAAGAAAAAAGGTGAAAGAGGTTTTCAGTTGGGTAGATCCAGACATTGGGTTGATTTAGGAAACTAAACTTGGGAAGGTGGATAGATTTCTAGTGCGAAGCATATGGGATCACAGATTCAAGGATTGGGTGTTTTTGCCTTCCATTGGTGCTTCAGGCGGCCTATTAATTATTTGGGACACTCGGGTCGCTTCCAAAGTGGAAGTGCTTGAGGGTGCTTCTTCTCTCTCGGTGTTACTTAATTTTAAGGACAAAGGGTGTTGGTGGTACACCAACGTCTACGGCCCAACGAACCCTAGGTTGAGGGGCGATTTTTGGGAGGAGCTATCGTATGTTCACGGTTTCTGTAACCCTCATTGGTGTGTTGGTGGCGATTTTAATGTTGTGCGTTTCCCTAATGAGAAGCTAGGAGGAACTAGAATCAATGCTAGCATGAGAGGTTTTGACTCTTTTATCAGGGACTGCGGGTTAAGGGACCTCCCCCTCTCCAATGCACAATTTACTTGGTCAGTCAACAGGGGTCCAATTGTTTCTTCTCGTCTCGACAGGTTCTTGATCACCCCTGAATGGGAGGATTTTTTTCCTGACCCTATTCAGGAAGTGGGCTCCCGCTTGGTTTCTGACCATTTTCCTATCATCCTTGAGACCGGCAGAGTTAAATGGGGTCCTACCCCTTTCAGATTTGAAAATATGTGGCTTCACCATCGGTCTTTTCTAAGCAACGTGGAGAAGTGGTGGTCAAAAAGCACGATACCTGGTTGGGAGGGTTTTAAGTTCATGAAGAAGCTGAAATTTGTGAAGGAGAAGCTGAAGATTTGGAACTTAGATGTTTTTGGGGACATTAGAATGCAGAAGAAAGATATTGTCAAGGAGATCGATGCCCTTGACAAATTAGAGAGCCAGGGTGGGCTTGAGGCGAGTCTTGTCGAGCGTAAAGTGACTCTCAAGAATGCTTTGGATGACATTTGCAAAAAAGAAGATATAAGCTGGCGCCAAAAGAGTAGAATTAAATGGGTTCATGAGGGTGACGTCAACTCTAGTTTTTTCCACAAGGTGGTTAATGGTAAAAGGAGAAAGAATTTCATAAAAGAGCTAGAGGTGGTTGATGGCAATATTGTTAAGGACAATGAGGCGATATCTGACGAGGTGACAAGTTTTTTCAAGAAGTTATACTCTGAAGAGATGCCCAAGAGGCCGATGATTGACGGATTGGATTGGTCTCCCATTGACAATGATCAGGGTATTTGGATTGAAAGACCTTTTGAGGAGGAAGAAGTTAGGAACGCCATTTGGAAGATGGATATGGACAAATCTCTTGGGCCTGACGGGTTTAACATGGCTTTTTTCCAGGCCTGTTGGGCAATAGTGAAGGAAGATTTGATGAAAGTTTTTGGAGAATTCTTTCATACTGGCCGTATTCCGACCAATATTAACTCTACCTTCATCGCCCTTATTCCCAAGAAAGACAGGTCCATTAAGGTGAGTGATTTCAGGCCTATTAGCTTGGTTACTAGTGTTTATAAGATCATTGCCAAGGTGCTCTCCAAGAGATTGAGTGTGGTTGTTGGGAATTCCATATCAGAGAACCAAAGTGCATTCATTGCTGATCGACAGATTCTTGATGCTAGCCTTATTGCTAACGAGTTAGTTGACGATGTTCGACATAGAAAGCAACAGGGACTAGTGTTTAAACTAGACTTTGAGAAGGCCTACGACACGGTCAATTGGAATTTCTTGGACCTGATTTTTCGTCACAATGGTTTCGGTGATAGATGGAGGCGTTGGATGAATGGTTGCCTTTCTTCAGTGGCTTTTTCGGTTATTATTAATGGCCAGCCTAAAGCTTGGTTCAAGGGGCAACGGGGGTTTAGACAAGGTGACCCGCTATCCCCTTTTCTCTTTACTCTGGTGGCTGATGTCCTTAGCCGTATGTTGAAGCGGGGTTCTGAAAGAGGGATTATTAGAGGCCTTTCGGTAAAAGGAAATGGTTGCGAAGTAACTCACTTGCAGTTCGCTGATGACACAATTCTTTTCTTGCCCAAGGATAAGGAAAATTTTCTTAGAGTGCTTTCGCTGGTTTAGATCTTTGAACTGATTTCGGGTCTTCGCGTTAACTTGGGCAAGTGTGGCTTAGCTGGCATTGATATTCAAGATGACTCTCTTGGTCAGTTGGCTGAGATAGCGGGTTGCGAGGTTCTCAATTGGCCTCTTACCTATTTAGGTGTTCCCCTAGGAGGTAACCCGTGCGCAGCTTCCTTTTGGGATCCTGTTATACAAAGAATTTCCCGCAAGTTTGATAGTTGGAAAGGCTCCTACTTTTCCTTAGGGGGAAGATTGACATTAATTCAAGCATCCTTATCTAGTATGCCCTTGTATTTTTTGTCCCTGTTCAAAATTCCGGTTGGAGTGGCTAGAAGAATTGAGAGAGTTATGAGGGATTTTCTTTGGTCTGATGGAGGGGACAAGAAGAAGGACCACTTGGTTAGCTGGGAGGTGTGTTGCAAATCTAAGGAAGATGGGGGCTTGGGTCTTGGCAATTTGGTGTCTAAAAATACATCTGTTTTGGCTAAATGGCTATGGAGATTCCCTTTAGAGCCTAATTCCTTATGGCATAAGGTGATTAAAACAAAGTATGGGCTTCATCGGAATGGTTGGGACGTTGATTTGGGAGGTGTCGTTACGTATGCAAGTCCTTGGAAAGCAATTTCCCAGGTATACCATCTTTTTTTCCCTTCGTTGTCTTTCATCGTTGGTGATGGCTCCCGTTTTCGTTTTTGGGAGGACTGCTGGATTGGTCCTTCCCCCTTTAAAGAAAGATTCCCGCGTCTCTTTTCTTTGTTTTCTTTGCATGATGCCCCTATTGCTGATTTCTTTTGTTTGCAAGGGGACCAACCTGGTTGGAATCTCCATTTCGCCAGAAATGTAAACGATAGACTATTGCCTAATATTTCCTTGATGCTTGATATTTTGGACCCTATTCGCCTTTCCTCTCATCTTGATAAAAGAATTTGGAAGTTGGATTCCTCAGGTTCGTACACTTGTGCCTCCTTTCTTAATCATCTCGTCCGTAACCCTGTTGATTCTGCGCATTTTCAAAGGTCTAATTGGAAAGTTAAGGCGCTTTTAAAGGTAAAGGTTTTTTTGTGGTCTGCAGTGCTCAATAGAATTAATACAAATGATCTGTGGCAAATCAGACGGCCTCTTATGGCTTTATCTCCTAATGTTTGCGTGATGTGCTTGAGACATTCAGAGACAAACAATCATTTGTTCCTTCATTGTGATGTGGCTTGGAGCATTTGGAACAGGCTTTTTGGTCTTTTTGATGAGAATTGGGTTTGCCCAACTGACCTTGCTGCATTCCTTGCGACCAATTTTACTGGTTTTGGTTCTAGGAAGGAGAACAAAATTCTTTGGAAAACAGCTTTATTCGCAATTGTGTGGTGCATTTGGTTGGAAAGAAACGCCAGAATATTTAATGATCGGGGTCTTCCTACTCATTTGTTATGGGACCGCATCCGTTATGTGGCATCTTTGTGGGTTTCGGCCAATGGGTCTTTCAAGGGGGTGCCTTTTTCTGATGTTTATAGGGACTGGAGGGCGTTGTTGTACTAAATTTTTTTTTTAGGGGCCTTATGGGACGTCTTTTGGTTTTAGTTTTTTCTATCCTTTTAGTTCTATCTTTGGAGGATCCCTTGTCCTCCTTCTGTTGTATTTTTCTTTTTCTTTTGCCTTTGTTTCTCTCTCTTCTCATTAATAAAATTTCTTTTTCTATCAAAAAAAAAAATTTCCACATACATTCTGATAGGGCCCAGATAACAAAATGACAGAAAAAAACACAATAAAAGGTAAAGACTGAATGCTGCAGATTATGTTTGACTATGGGGATAAATCACTTCCAGTGGGGTAGAGATGTTTACAAACTAATTAATTTTCACAAAACAGCACACTCACATACAAAAGGACAGACACACACTGGAGAAACCTCACACTACAGCACAGTATAACAAACAGGTTTAAATGCAAAAAAATACACAGAAACAGCAGAAACACTGCTAGACTTTCGAGAGGTCTAGCTCTCTCCTAGTACCACTCCAATACTCCATGCCCTTCCACTCTCTTAGACCACCTTTATATAGACCCTTCTCTAACTATCCTTACCAAGAGCTGATGTGTCCTACCTTGCTGTCACCTATTTTATTTATTTATATTTTTGTTCTTCACTTCCTTGCCTATATTTTGTATAGGTTCCATCATTACCCCGCCCTCGAAGCTTAACTTTGCCCTCAAGGTGAGAATTTGAAGTTGAGACCGGTGGCTTCTTTCCAATAGGACATACTTCTTGCTTTTCCAAAGAGCCCAACCAAGTATCTCCCAAACACATCTTGTCAGTCGGTTTACGAGTTAAGAAGTACTCTAGATCAAGGTAACCCAGTGTTCCCTCTACCACAGTAGATACATGAGCAGGCACAAACACTTCAATATCTTGAATTGGAGCAAGCTGCGAAAGTCCAAAATCAGCAACTTTGGCCGAGAACCTAGAGTCCAATAATATGTTACTGGCCTTGACATCTCGATGGAATATTAAAGGATCAGCTTCCCTGTGCATGTAAAGAATACCCTTAGCTGACCCTATTGCAATCCTCAATCTCATATTGAAACTTTTCTTTTGAATAAACAGAAAGTTGATCCCTTAGTGTGCTATTTGGCATAAATTCACAAACCAGCATCTGTTCTCCTTTATCACATTATCCAATCAAAGACACGAGGTTGTGATGATGTAACCTTGATAGTAATTGTATTTCTGTATGGAACTCCCTTTGACCTTGCAGTGATTCCTACTGTGCACGTTTTATGGCAACAACAATGCCATAAGCAAGAATACCTTTATAAATCTTGCCATACCCCCCTTGACCAACTTGATTGGAGTCACTAAAGTTATCCGTAGCTAGGGCCATTTCTCCATAAGTGAAACTCCTGACACCATCAATTTTTATTAAGACTCTAGATGATTGATGTCGTTTTGGAAGTGCACGATAATCTCTCATGCTCATCTTCAGTATTAGAAGAGTGACTATCGCAGATATTGTAATTGCACAAACAATATCCCCTAAGACGATGCTAGCCAGTGCACCCTTGCTTATCCCTGAACTTTGAGAGGTGACAATCACTCTATTTGCTTTCTTTGTTTGGTCGCAAATAAATTTGGCAAGTGCACTAGTAACATCTATCTTAGCTTCAGATTCCAAGTATCATCCACCTTTGACTATTGTTTCTTTTAGAACCCATGGTGGCAACCATGTTGCATGTGCTTCATCTCTATCATATTCGACCCTCTCTGCAAAAATCATTAACGGATGTTGTCTGCCTTTAATCATATGGGTTCTAGTGTTTTTTACCTTTGGGTTGTCCCATCTTTAAGCTTTTGCCTCGGTCCCAAACCCAGTTGCTTTCCTCTTCCATCACTATTAATAATTGCAGTTGAATTGTCTTGCTTCCACATTTCTCAGCATGGCTAAAATCGCAGCTCAACTTCCTTCTATTGTCTCTGTTGGCATCTTGCAGGTGGGAAAAATTGATTCGGCTTCCCATTACTTGTGCTTTGTTCGCTGAAGTTGACCGTCCATGCCAGCGTTTGTACAGTCTTTTTGGTTTCAAGAGGAAAAGTAAGCCAAACTTGGATATTATTGTTTAGGCCAAAAACTTCAGTTTTAGTAAACCTTAATTCTTTTGGGCTTTCTCAGCCCAATCTTCTTGGTCTTTCCTACTGTTAGATCTCTTTCACCCTTTGTATGGGCCCAAGTCACTAATGGTATATGGGTTTTGGTTATAAGATAAATAATCTTAGTATTCTGGGCTGCAGTCTAGGAATTAAAAAAACTTCCCTTTCTCTTTTCAATTTTGGGCTTTTACTCACTTAGGTTAACCTAACCCAATCCAAGATCCAATTTCCTTTTTTCTCTTTACCCTTGTTTATATCTTTTACTTCCGTCAACCTTTTTTTTTCTTCTGATAAAGGCTCTTGGATGCCCGGAATTTTTCACCACCTCCGAAGCATGCCTCCCACCCTCTCATTCCAGTTTTTTCAGTATTGGGCAAGTAGTAAAAACTTTTAGATTGGCTCAAATCTGTAACTACCATGGAGACCACCTCTTCTTTGGTGTCTTGATGAGCTAACAAGGGCATTCGAGAATTGAAGACCTCTTCTCCTTCCTCCTCATTAAATCCTTCCGCAACGGCACATTTTGATGAGTCATCAGTAGCTACTTCGAGAGGCAAATTCTCTAATTAATATTCTTCTTCCTTGCGATCAACCACTTGAAAATTGTCTTCCTCCTCTTTTGATTCAACTGGTGTTTCCAAAATAGGAACAACTTGAGCACTATTGGTTTTCTTCTCCACCTTCTTGCACTCTTCATCCCTTGATTCAGCTGCCACACTCTTTACACTCATCAGAATTTCTTTCAACATTATCTGCATCTCTTCCATGTTCCTTGTGAACTTCTCCCTTTTACACTTAGCAACCATCTCTTTGAATCGTGCATCTATTTCTTCCCTTTTAGCTACTGTTATCTCTTGAGCTTCCCTTTTGAATCTTGCATTTGTTTCCTCTATTTTTGTTGTTGCCATTCCTTGAACAAACTGTTCTGATACCTATGATAAACATCCAAGCAACTTGGGAACCCTCCCTTAAAAGCTAGCTGTTAAGAGGGAAGAACCATATCACTTAAGTACTGCACCAAGCATCCCATACTACTCGATGTGGGACTTAAGCACTCTATAATACTTTGGTCCCTATCATAGCATTGCCCTTGGACAACCGACATCCCTGTGGCTGCACTTTACAACGCTTCACTCAGTGTTGCTTTACTTGGCCTTTTCAGTCAACTCCTATGCAGGTAATGCTTCACTCAGTGTTGCTTTACTTGGCCTTTTTAGTCAACTCCTACACAGGTAGCCCTCTTCAGTGCATCGACAATTAAGCTCTGATACTAATGATAAGCACCCAAGCAACTTGGGAACCCTCCCTTAAAAGCTAGCTGTTAAGGGGGAAGAACCAAGATACTTAAGTGTTCCACCAAACATTTCATATTACTCGATGTGGGACTTAGGCACCTCATAATACTCTGATCCCTATCACATTCAGATTGACATTTTTACCAATAATAATTTCAATTTTTTTTTTTGATAGAAAAAGAAATTTTATTAATGAGAAGAGAGAGAAACAAAGGCAAAAGAAAAAGAAAAATACATCAGAAGGAGGACAAGGGATCCTCCTAAGATAGAACTAAAAGGATAGAAAAAACTAAAACCAAAAGACGTCCCATAAGGCCCCTAAAAAAAAGAGAATTTAGTACAACAACGCCCTCCAGTCCCTATAAACATCAGAAAGAGGCACCCCCTTGAAAGACCCATTGGCCGAAACCCACAAAGATGCCACATAACGGATGCGGTCCCATAACAAATGAGTAGGAAGACCCCGATCATTAAATATTCTGGTGTTTCTTTCCAACCAAATGCACCACACAATTGCGAATAAAGCTGTTTTCCAAAGAATTTTGTTCTCCTTCCTAGAACCAAAACCAGTAAAATTGGTCACAAGGAATGCAGCAAGGTCAGTTGGGCAAACCCAATTCTCATCAAAAAGACCAAAAAGCCTGTTCCAAATGCTCTAAGCCACATCACAATGAAGGAACAAATGATTGTTTGTCTCTGAATGTCTCAAGCACATCACGCAAACATTAGGAGATAAAGCCATAAGAGGCCGTCTGATTTGCCACAGATCATTTGTATTAATTCTATTGAGCACTGCAGACCACAAAAAAACCTTTACCTTTAAAGGCGCCTTAACTTTCCAATAAGACCTTTGAAAATGCGAAGAAACAACAGGGTTATGGACGAGATGATTAAGAAAAGAGGCACAAGTGTACGAACCTGAGGAATCCAACTTCTAAATTCTTTTATCAAGATGAGAGGAAAGGCGAATAGGATCCAAAATATCAAGCATCAAGGAAAGATCTGGCAATAGTCTATCGTTTACATTTCTGGCGAAATGGAGATTCCAACCAGGTTGGTCCCCTTGCAAACAAAAGAAATCTGCAATAGGGGCATCATGCAAAGAAGACAAAGAAAAGAGATGCGGGAATCTTTCTTTAAAGGGGGAAGGACCAATCCAGCAGTCTTCCCAAAAATGAAAACGGGAACCATCACCAACGATGAAAGACAAAGAAAGAAAAAAAAGATGGTATACTTGGGAAATTGCTTTCCAAGGACTTGCATGCGTAACGACACCTCCCAAATCAGCGTCCCAACCATTCCGATGAAGCCTATACTTTGCTTTAATCACCTTATGCCATAAGGAATTAGGCTCTAAAGGGAATCTCCATAGCCATTTAGCCAAAAGAGATGTATTTTTAGACATTAGATTGCCAAGACCCAAGCCCCCATCTTCCTTAGGTTTGCAACACACCTCCCAGCTAACCAAGTGGTCCTTCTTCTTGTCCCCTCCATCAAACCAAAGAAAATCCCTCATAACTCTCTCAATCCTTCTAGCCACTCCAACCGGAATTTTGAACAGGGACAAAAAATACAAGGGCATACTAGATAAGGATGCTTGAATTAATGTCATCTTCCCCCTAAGGAAAAGTAGGAGCCTTTCCAACTATCAAGCTTGCGGGAAATTCTTTGGATAACAGGATCCCAAAAGGAAGCTGCGCGCGGGTTACCTCTTAGGGGAACACCTAAATAAGTAAGAGGCCAATTGAGAACCTCGCAACCCGCTATCTCGGCCAACTGACCAAGAGAGTCATCTTGAATATTAATGCCAGCTAAGCCACACTTGCCCAAGTTAACACGAAGACCCGAAATCAGTTCAAAGATCTGAACCAGCGATAACACTCTAAGAAAATTTTCCTTATCCTTGGGCAAGAAAAGAATTGTGTCATCAGCGAACTGCAAGTGAGTTACTTCGCAACCATTTCCTTTTACCGAAAGGCCTCTAATAATCCCTCTATCAGAACCCCGCTTCAACATACGACTAAGGACATCGGCCACCAGAGTAAAGAGAAAAGGGGATAGCGGGTCACCTTGTCTAATCCCCCGTTGCCCCTTGAACCAAGCTTTAGGCTGGCCATTAATAATAACCGAAAAAGCCACTGAAGAAAGGCAACCATTCATCCAACGCCTCCATCTATCGCCGAAACCATTATGGCGGAAAATCAGGTCCAAGAAATTCCAATTGACCGTGTCGTAGGCCTTCTCAAAGTCTAGTTTAAACACTAGTCCCTGATGCTTTCTATGTCGGACATCGTCAACTAACTCGTTAGCAATAAGGCTAGCATCAAGAATCTGTCGATCAGCAATGAATGCACTTTGGTTCTCTGATATGAAATTCCCAACAACCACACTCAATCTCTCGGAAAGCACCTTGGCAATGATCTTGTAAACACTAGTAACCAAGCTAATAGGCCTGAAATCCCTCACCTTAATGGACCTGTCTTTCTTGGGAATAAGGGCGATGAAGGTAGAGTTTATATTGGTCGGAATACGGCCAGTATGAAAGAATTCTCCAAAAACTTTCATCAAATCTTCCTTCACTATTGTTCAACAGGCTTGGAAAAAAGCCATGTTGAACCCGTCAGGCCCAGGAGATTTGTCCATATCCATCTTTCAAATGGCGTTCCTAACTTCTTCCTCCTCAAAAGGTCTTTCAATCCAAATACCCTGATCATTGTCAATGGGAGACCAATCCAAACCATCAATCATCGGCCTCTCGGGCATCTCTTCAGAGTATAACTTTTTGAAAAAACTAGTCACCTCGTCAGATATCGCCTCATTGTCCTTAACAGTATTTCCATCAACCACCTCTAGCTCTTTTATGAAATTCTTTCTCCTTTTACCATTAACCACCTTGTGGAAAAAACTAGAGTTGACGTCACCCTCATGAACCCATTTAATTCTACTCTTTTGGCGCTAGCTTATATCTTCTTTTTTGCAAATGTCATCCAAAGCATTCTTGAGAGTCACTTTACGCTCGACAAGACTCGCCTCAAGCCCACCCTGGCTCTCTAATTTGTCAAGAGCATCGATCTCCTTGACAATATCTTTCTTCTGCATTCTAATGTCCCCAAAAACATCTAAATTCCAAATCTTCAACTTCTCCTTCACAAATTTCAGCTTCTTCATGATCTTAAAACCCTCCCAACCAGGTATCGTGCTTTTTGACCACCACTTCTCCACATTGCTTAGAAAAGACCGATGGTGAAGCCACATATTTTCAAATCTGAAAGGGGTAGGACCCCATTTAACTCTGCCGGTCTCAAGGATGATAGGAAAATGGTCAGAAACCAAGCGGGAGCCCACTTCTTGAATAGGGTCAGGAAAAAAATCCTCCCATTCAGGGGTGATCAAGAACCTGTCGAGACAAGAAGAAACAATTGGACCCCTGTGACTGACCAAGTAAATTGTGCATTGGAGAGAGGGAGGTCCCTTAGCCCGCAGTCCCTGATAAAAGAGTCAAAACCTCTCATGCTAGCATTGATTCTAGATCCTCCTAGCTTCTCATTGGGGAAACGCACAACATTAAAGTCGCCACCAATACACCAATGAGGGTTACAGAAACCGTGAACATACGATAGCTCCTCCCAAAAATCGCCCCTCAGCCTAGGGTTCGTTGGGCCGTAGACGTTGGTGTACCACCAACACCCTTTGTCCTTAAAATTAAGTAACACCGAGAGAGAAGAAGCACCCTCAAGCACTTCCACTTTGGAAGCGACCCGAGTGTCCCAAATAATTAATAGGCCGCCTGAAGCACCAATGGAAGGCAAAAACACCCAATCCTTGAATCTGTGATCCCATATGCTTCGCACAAGAAATCTATCCACCTTCCCAAGTTTAGTTTCCTAAATCAACCCAATGTCTGGATCTACCCGTCTGAAAACCTCTTTCACCTTTTTCCTTTTGTGAGGATTACCAAGACCATTCACATTCCAACTTAGGATCTTCATAAAGAAATTGACTTGCCCTTCCCTCTCATGGGTTTCCCATAATTAATCGAGGAAGCCAACCTTTTTATCTCGCTTTCGACCTTTTTCTTCTTCCTTTGGTAAGTCCTCGGTGATAAAGACACATTAACCTCATTTCCGGATTTGTCTCTTAGCTTAAAGTTAAGGGAATCTAACAAGGCTTGTGGGTCTTGATTGTCCTTTTCACCCCCCAATCGATGTAGGAAAATGGAAGGACCCCCTTTGTCATTGCCGTCCCCAGTAGCGGTAGAAGATTTATTTGGGACGAGAGAGTGATTAGTGCCCTCTTGAGCGGTGTCGTTATGCATGCAATTCCCTGCAAAACCAAACCGAGACACACCAAGAGCATTAAGAACAGTGTTAGAGTTGTCTGAACGGGAATAATCAAAATTATCTATTTGGGGATGAAGTGAAGAGAGAAAAGGCGCTTCGGGGACATTGGCAGTGCTCAACAAATTGATACAATTCTGTGACAATTCAGGGTCCCTTTTAGAGGCTTCATCAACCTCATTTTGCAAAAAAAGCCTGTGAACATCTTCCAAACCATCATCATTATCCCCTGTATGATTGTCCAAAGCAGTGAATTGTTGGTCCATTTGTTGGATGAGAAGACCTTCATCACTGTCAAAATCAGACAACGAACAAACTTCATCAAAGGTATTCTCCTCTTCCCCACCAGGGATAACTTCCGTTTCAGTATAGCCATTGGAGGCTTCAGTGGGAGCATCCAACGTGCCAAGAGATGCTGTCTGGATAGTGGGCGATTTTCCATCTGCTGTGTGAGTAGAATGTTGGCTGTTGGATTTTGTTGGCGTGTTCCGGTCAGTTTCAGTGTGGACATCAGTGTTGAATGGGTTGGCAGAGGCTTCCCGAGTCATCCTCCACCGCTGGCCCGAAGTCGACTCTAACGCTCCTCTCTGAGAGTGACGCGAGGAAGCAAGAAGAGAAGGTGGCCGGACGTTAAGGATCTCCGGCATTCCTTGCTCACCGTCGGCCGGTTCTGTGGAAGTCCGGCCACTAACCACCCTCTGCAACGATCTAGACGAAGAGGCTAGCGCTCGCGGTGCTTGCACCTCCAGGTGTGCCCGTTCCTGGTTATCTTGTGTCGGATGATGACCCGTATACTCCTGAACTGGGTTTTGGCCGTTATTGTCCCTCCAATTTTTCAAAGCCCATCTGGTAGTTGGTGGGCCAAAGCGTTTGGCCTGATGGTTTCTCACCTTGTTTGTGTAAGACATGGGCCTTTGAGATAAATGTTCTATCTTCCTACTATCAATAATAATTTCAATTTTCAATGTTCAAACATTGATAACTCTACTTGTTCTGAATTTTTAAAAGATAGAATCATCTACTATCAATTCACATATCTAGTTGGCCAAAGAAGTTGCCGAAGTTGTCTTTTTCTGAAGCCTAAATTTGGCTCTCGTTACTAATAGAAATTTTGAGACAGATGTTCATGGGGTACACTTTGTATCCCCATGTGATTTTTTTTTATATTTTATTTTTGTGAACAGTTACTAATTATTCATGTTTTTGCTTGTTCTGTCTGTATGATCCATTCATGTCAATTTTTTTTGAACATACTAATTTTGTTTTTGGCTGTAGACGCACTGTTGTTATAGAAGGCATCATTTCAAAGTTTCAAAAAGAAAGAAAAGATTCGCATATTTATGATGATGGTAGTGAAGGAGCAAAGATTTATAACATGCTGGAAACAGCTGCAGAACCTGAATTCCTAATGGCAGATATGAGTCCTGAGCAACTTAGTTCTTTTGCTGCTTATAAGTCAAAACTAGAGGTAAGATATATATTTCCTGCCTTAGTAGAAGTCTGTGTGGAAACAAATGTTAACTATTTCTAGTTGGTCTTCAGGCAACCAAGCAATCGAATATGGAGAAATCAATTGAGAAAGCTTTGAAAGACGCTGGCTTGAGTAATAGAGAAGTCACCCAGTTTATGAGGGTCCGGGTAGTTGGTTTAAAACATAAAAGTAGAGAAGACAAGCCAACAGAAGGCTTAGTAACAATCTGGAACCCACCGGAGAAGCAGGTGGGCCACATTTAATAGTTTCATCGCCTTATGTTCAGAATTTACATTACCTGTGTGGTGGTTCTTGCTTTCTGTGTGAATTTATTCCTCATGTGTGCAACCACCATATGGTTCCTTTCACTTCTTCTATTTCCACACTGTTTGCGGATATCAGGGAGATTTCTCACAAGCTTCTATTGTGTTACCAATATGACAGCGACAGGAGCTGGTGGAGGGTCAAGCATATGTAATTACAGGACTTATACCATCAGGTTCTGATTCAGATATCCTACACTTGCAGGCTAGAGGATCTTCTACCAAATGGTTGCCTTTATCCTCCAGCGCAACTGATCAGTTTAAGTAGGTACCTTCCAATCAAAAAGATAATAGAGAAAGTTCCTTTGTGGGTTAGTTATTTTTTTATTTTTTAAATCAAGTTATGTCAAATTTATAAATTCAGCTTGTGGGTTTTTTTAGGCCCTTTTTCAGTCGTCGCAAATCGATCTTATTGTCAAATTTGAGTGAGATCCCTCTTTCCAGGTGATTTGTCACCCTCATATTAATATACATATCATTCTGCTTACAGTTAAAAAGGTAAGAAAGAAAGATAGTAACACCCTAGACCTTTTATACATATCTCATACAGCGAGTTCGACACAGCTGCATATGTTGTGCATGTGGGGGAGGTTTATACATCTGGTCATCAAAAGAAACAGTGGGTTTTTGTGACTGATGGATCCAAGTCTAATTTACAGTCTGGACAGTCAATCAATTCTTTGCTTGCCATCTGCTTCTGCTCATGGTCCATGGATTATGATGTCATTCCACCAATTAACTATAACCTTGCTGGATCTACGGTAATTAAATTATATTATGTCATTATTGTTACTGCTTTTAACCTTTTTAGCCAATATAGATTATTTATTTCCACCAATTAACTATAGCTTTGTTATTATTAATTTTGTATATAAATTATAATTCTTCAAATTTCCACAGGGTTGCAAATTGGCATGTGTAGGTAAAAAAATCAGATTAAGATTCCCTGACAAGACAATTAATACTAAAAATAAAATGGGGAAGTTTACAATGTATTTATGCTATCTATGACTTGTAGATTTGATGTGAAATCAAGTTTGTGGAGAAGAAATCCAAGCTCTCTTTTTCTATGTTGACAATATTAGTCAGTTTATGAAATTAGTCCCAACTCCTAAGTTAAATTGCGTTACATGCAAAGATGGATGAATCCTGTAACTTTATTACATGCAGGTTGGCTTCTGTAATCTCATTAAAAAAGAAGAGGACCATATCAACCACATCTGGGTTGCTGAAGCTACTGAAAATTCAGCGTATTATTTGACTTTTGATTCCCCGCACTGTTCTCACCTCAGAAATGCTGCGACCTCCGTCAGTAGATGGGCAAACATGTCTAGCTTGGTATGTGCTTTCATCATGAACCCTGCCATATCAACTTGTGCTGCATAATTTCCTCTAGTACTGATTTTCTTTTCTTTCATTTCTTTAATCTACAGACTAAAGATAAGGTCAGGGAAAAAGTTCTATCTATAGTTGGTAATTGTAAAAGGCTAGAACAAGAAAGGAGCTGAACTAAAAATTGATATGTAAGTTGCTCAATTGACTCTGTTATTATTGTGCTTTCTGAAATCTTCAACATTAGTTACATGTTAACAAATTTTTAATATAATGTGAGTTCTATATATTGTAGCTTTTGTTAAAACTTTTTTGGAGCAATTCTTGCTTGGTTTTCAATTCAAAGCATCATATTAATTTTAAACAAAAGAATACAACTTAAGAGAATATTTCTGCCCACTTTCTGACATAAAGTGATAGGATGGTGGGAATAGAAAGCAAGGAGAATAGAAGAGAGGCAACACAGAATAACTCAACTAGTCCTCATAAATATTTACCTTGTTAACCAAGTAATCCGAATTTTAAACAAGAAACTCATTGAATAGATATCCTAAATTACTAGGAAAGAGCAAATAACCTAGCGACTAATAAGTACCCTATATATTTCCTTAATTATAATATTTCTTTGTCGTATCTTATTATTCTTGTTCGATACTCTGATGACTTCCCCAATAAGGAACGAAGACCTATGCTAGATGTAAAATAGGAGCAAAGATCGTGCCTTCCTCTAAGACTCATAAGGAATTCCTGTAATATTATACCCTTTATGGTTTTCAGCATGCTTAATATTAAGGATTCTCTTTATTGGTATTCCCTATATTGATTTATGCATTTCTTTTTTTTCTTTTTTTTTGAAGTCTTTGATTTGGCCATAGACTTTTCATGTAGTTTTGAAGAATCAATAAAATGAAGTTTTTAGCTTTAACTTGACTTGCAGATCCTTTTTGGACCTTGTATCTAACCAGCAGGAATAAAGCGACGATATTTTTTGTGACAAATGAAGGGACTTGCAAGCGATTTATACGATTTGTTCATGTAAGTTCATGTTACAGATGTTTATGGGTTTTGCAGCTCAAGTTGGTTCCTTGTGCACTTGGAACATGATTTATTTAGTGAACCTTCTCCCTTCAATTTAAGGAAGAGGAATGTAATTAGCATTATTCAATTTTCTGTGAATAAGAATACTCTTTTTTCACATGCTTTTCAATTGCTGTCAGTTCAATGGACTTTTATAAATTTCCATTTACTTAAATACTGAGTCAGTGTATCTAAAAAATATGTATATCTTTTGCTTAATCATTTTGATAATGATAATAAGCATAGGGTTTATATTTCTTTACAAGTTCAAACTTCACGTTTTAAGTCATCTTTAGTTGTTTAGTCATAGGAAATTAAAGTTCAAATTACATGTGTTACACAAAGGCATCACGTCGTACTTACAAATATCAATAACAATTCAGATAAACATTAATAAACAATTCAAAGATTCTAAGCTTGTGAACTTGATTCTATGTAAGGAACACCAAAATTGTCAAATAGTCTGAGCCCTGGTTAGCAGCTTTACTGTCATTGCCATTACTTTCATGATTTTCATCATTATTCTTTTTGCTAAACAAGGAACCATAGCCAGCATTTTTTATTTTTTCTTCCACACCAAACAAAATCATAAGGCATTCAAATATAGAAATTGTAACAAATTGTATCATCTAGCAGAAACTGTAAAAAACATCTAATAGTGCGTGCCCGGTCTTTCTCAACTCATTTATCAAATGAGCCATTTTTTGAAGCTCATATTTACCTGCATGGCCCACAAGCTTAAAAGGGTTATCTTGTGGGTCAATCTTTTTTTTTAGCTAATTAAATTTTAAATTTTTTTCAATAAAAATCTTTAATCTATTAGAATATAATTTATACTCAAAATATTGTTTCTTTAGTAATTTTTAAACTATAAAAAATCTTACTTTTTCATATTTTCTTTTAATCAACTTGTGTGAAAATTATTATGGGGCATAAAATAATTGTTTTTAATATCATAATGAAATTGAAGGTAGAGTTAGTTATTAAAGTTCAGTTGCCCACCCAAGTCCCAATTTTCAGGTTTTCTGTTATTCTGGGAAACCGACAGTACCATAGAACAATGGTCATGTATATGCAAATTCATTATGGCTAAATGTGGTATGGCTTAACAAGCTCTAGAAACTTAATCAAGTAACTTGTGTTGTATGGCAACGCAGTTAAACAGGTGAATTTGAAGATGCAAATAAAATCCAGAGAAGTGGTGAATAAATTTCTAAAAAAATTAAGGTTATTTATAATTTAAAAATTAATAAAACTAATATTTTATAAGTGTAAATTATCTTCTAATAAAAATTATTAAATATTTTTCCTAAGGAATTTTAAAATTTAATTAGTTAAAAATTGAAATTTCTAGCTTCATTTAAAAAATTACAAATTTTTTCATATTTAAATTTATTATATTTATTGAATATAATATTATAATATAAAATATGTTCAAACAAAGTCTTGTATATAAATTGAGTTAAATCTTAAAAAAATAAATAGAAAACATAAAGAAAGTGGGCTGGCTTGCTTTGCAAATGGGTTAAACAGGCCAAAACAAGAGAAGTAGATTCCTTCTTATACTTGAAAAGCATAAAAGACGTAGACTGTTGAATATGTAGCTAACGATCCATGTTTTCTTTCTGTTTTCTA
Organism: Biancaea sappan; assembly: GCA_037074585.1. Classification (NCBI taxonomy): domain Eukaryota; kingdom Viridiplantae; phylum Streptophyta; class Magnoliopsida; order Fabales; family Fabaceae; genus Biancaea; species Biancaea sappan. The sequence continues at coordinate 44,479,726 of CM073501.1, read as the reverse complement.
TTTTTTTAATTTTTAAAATTGTATTAGTCGTTGATTCATTTAATGATCATTGACCAAGATTGGATGATCATTGATAATTTAAAACAAAAGAAAAAAATACAAAAAAATATAGATCATTAGATATGACGCATCTAACGATCTACGTTGGAGTAGAAAAAGCATAGGAGAGAATTCGCTTCCCAAAACAAGGGTCCAGACCTGTTTGGGTGGGCAAGAGTCAGCTTACTAGCCTCAATTTTGACAATACGCAATTAAGCTCGATATAAAAGAGAATTGAATCTTTTGTTGTACCATACAACTCTAGCACCATTCAATTATAGGTGGGGTCTATATAGATTCACTTGCCACAGCTATCAAATTGTGCTAAAAAATTTAGCACTGTGTTGTTCCCCAAAGAATAACTGAGGATCCTAGCTGAGAACAAGAGGAGAAAGAGTTAAAACATAGACCAAGGTATCAAATCTCACTACAGAAAATATCAAGATAGCCTGATGCGTGGTAAGTTTAGCTCGCTTCACAAACAACACCAATTCATCAGCTCGCAGTTCCTTCCACCTGTCCTCCAACTCTGCCCTGTTTGCAGCTCCAATAAATTCCAATGCCCTCCTCATACCATCCTCATTCAACCCTGATGAACCCACAGTTCTGTCAAACCGAATCATTTCACTTAAACTCGGCCATAAAGATGAAGTAGCATGTTGCTCAGTACCAGTGGACAACTCAAAGAACTTCCTGTCGTGCGGGTTCGTGAATTTAAGGTCCGCACCAGGTTTGCATCTGCGTGCAATGTGTTCATATTTCTTCTTCAGCTTGTATATCTTATCCACCGACTGGGGCCTTAAAAACATCAATATGTAGGGACTTCCTGATAAAATCATGAAAGGATTTCATGTCCTTGTTGCTGTAAAAGTTAAGACTATTTTAAAAAGAATATTTCAGTTTGTTGTGAAAATATTTATGATTTGATAATAATTTATTTATAATTTATAATTAAAAATTATTGTAATTAAATATATTGAATTTATTTTCTTCATAATTATCATGATTTTCTAAAATTCTTAGTGTAACCTCTCATTATTCTCATAATATCGCTAGTCAATTTTCAAGGTTATTATCCTTTAAAATAGATTTAACTTCCTCATTCTTATATTTATACACATGTACAATCTTTTAGCAGGGGAAAGAAAGATAACTCTAGTTACATCTTTGATTTTTCTATTTACTATTTTTGTATCTAGATTTCATTTTAGAAGGGCCTAATTTATTTTGTGGGAAATTTTGCTTTAAAAATTTATTTGGTGTCACAAAATATTCCTTAATGATAGTATTCTTCAACTCAACTCAGGCTTCATCAGGTACCTTTAGATACTAATGCTAAATTAACCTCACAATTGATAAAGTTAAGTAACATATCTTTTTTCTCAAGTCATGCAATGAATTTAGTACTAGAAGTAAATGTTAAGTTTGTATAAATATTCAAAATGACAGTTACAAAACAACAAAATAAATATTTAATAATACACATACTCACATGTACATTAAAGGGTTTCATCGAGATATAGAAATATCTAGTACAACAACATTTATTAGTCTGGGCAGACAAAAGAAAACCTTAACACATACTTTCTTTTAGGCTGACACATTCTAAGCAAGTTTTTAAAATATGTCTCTCATTTACAATTATCGATAATCTAACCAACTAAACTTCTTTGAAATATTTAATATACATATGTATTAAACATTTTTTTGTTAAAACTAAATTAATCTATATAATAAATTAAAACAATTCTACTTTAATGCATTAATTATCGGTAGGTCATTAAATTATTATAATAAAATAAATTTAAATAAATAAATTTGGTAAATTAATTACATCACATTAAATGAATTTGAAAATATTAGGGTTTATTACTATGTAATTGCTATATAATCACATTAAATGAATTTAAAAAATTAGGGTAAATTGCTATATAATTGATATATAATTGTTATATAATTGATAAATTAAGTAAACTTTTCAATTGAAATATAATATATTGTTATTTCGTAAATTAACATTTATTATATACAAATAATCAAATAATTAATTATTATATAATTGCTATATAAAAACTAATCTAAAAGTGTTCATATTATTTATTTCTCTTCTTAAATAATTATAATAAAATTTAAATTACCTTCATCAGATCAAACTATAATAGTGAATTATCACTCATTTTTCTTTTTCCTATATAAGCATGCTAGACTTCTTTATTGCATCATCATCAATGGTCAATCTCCTATCTTCATGTAGACGTTTTTAAAAAGTGACAATCACTATTGGCTAATTTTGAGGCTTTTTTGTTTTTCAAAATTAAAATTCTAAAATTTAAAATCAATGTAGATATTTATATATTTCTTTCGAGGATCTCATCCATATTTGCATATCTTTTTCTCTCACACAATTTTCCTTCTTTTTTCTCTTTTATTTTGCTTCTTCTTCCCTTACATGGATGAAGGACAACAATGACGATTTATCATCAAAGATTTAAAGTGATATTTCTCTCACATTATTTGGTATCATAACTCAGTTTTCTTTTTATTTATTTATTTTTTATCTATACAGTTCACGTATTATTCACATTCGCGATTACTGTTCATTCTATTGTGAATTCTAATTTTCTGTTTCTCTTTTTGTTCTCTGCGTTTTTTTTTTCTACTTTCTTTATTTTTGTATTTGTTTTCCGTTGTTGTTTTTTGAGTTTTTGATTTGTCTATGTTTCTGTTTTTAATCTTCTGATTTTTTATTCTTATCTGTTGTATTTCATTTTTGGATTGTTCTGGTTTTCTAATTCCAGTTTTGCTTTGTTATTTTTGTCATTACGTTTTCTTGAGGAAAGCAGGTCATGAGAAAGATCAAAGCCTAAAAGAAAAAAAAATGATGCCCTTGAGGTATTTACTTACGTTTGAATAATATAATTTGACTATTTTTAAATTAATTTTTTCTTGGTTTTCTCATCTAACAGGATTAATAAATAATCTCTTTTAGGCTTATTGTGAGCAAAGGATAGAGCCCTCCATATGAAGAGAAACTTCAAGCAATGCTGAGATTACATGTGTGCGGATTGATTGAATGTTAATTTAGGATTTAAAGTATTAAATTTTAAAGTTAGGATGTGATGTATATTTCTTTTGATTATCTTTTTTTTTGTTTTGAGATTTTTTGGGTATGTAAATTATGTTTTAAATTTCAATAAACCTATAACTGTTATCATTGTTGCTAATACAAATGTATATTTGAAGAAATAGAAGAAGAAACAGTCAAAGGAAGAGAAGAATTTTGATCTTAGTAAACATGTTAGGTTAGTAACTTTTATTTCAACTCATTTTCATCATTAATTAATATATTTATCTAAATTAATTCTTGAAATATCTTGTTTTTTGTTCTACTTTTCATTTAATGTTATTCACATTCAATCTTCAAGGTATTTGTATCTAATGAATCATCTTATATGTATCTTAATAAGGATTGAATGTCTTATTATTTTTATACATGTATTCTTTTATATATATATTTAATTATTTTTATTTATTTGATAAACAAAAATTGTGACATTTGTGTTAATCCGTGCATCGTACGGGTCATAACACTAATTTTACTTAAATTAGTCATTTTGGTATCCAAATAGTTCAATCAATTTAATTATAACAAAAAACACAATTTAAAAGGATTATGATTTATGAAATACCTACATAGTGTGATTTAAAGCCTCAATTTTTTTTTAAAAAAAAATTCCTTTTTTTGTCCCAAATGATTCAAATGACATCCAAAACATGACTTTCACGAATCTTAAACATCAAAAAATATATATGGAGTTGATGAAACCCTAAAGTTAATTGGTGAAAATCATTTTTATTCACCCAAAAACACATAATCATGTTTGAAAAAATTAGGTTCTTGACATATTTAATCCCAATTCATAAGAAAACTCAAAATTTGATCAATCTAACAACATATACTCATGATTAAAATTACTTAAACAAACTCCATAGTCGCTGTCCAAAATTCCATAGGGAATCGACGTGATTGTAGATGTAATATATATATATATATATATATAACGAAAGAGGTAGATACATATACATAGATTAGGATTCGTTTTGGGATTCAATCAGTACACGTCCAAATCCCAAAATTCCAAATATAATTGATTGAATCCCACTCAATTAAATTCACGTCAAATGTCAATTGTAATAATACAGAATCACTTATATACATACTAGTCTATATATCAGTCACGTCATCAGCAAATCCTTATGATTATATATATCTATTAATTACGTAGTCTACATATATATGTAGACTACGTAATTAATCACCAAATTCACGTAGTCACTAATTAAGCAATCAATTATAGCCACGTAATCAATCATATAAATTCACTATAAAAAAATTAATTTTTAGTGAGAACAAAAAATATTGCCACTAAATATGAGATTACGTAATTATCAATCACGTCATCAGCAAATCTATATATATATATGTAGATTCCGTAATTAATCACCAAATTCAATTACATAATCACTAAACAATCAATTATGACCATGTAATGAATCATATAAATTCACTTAGCACATGCAAAACGGGTCAATGTGGGTGGCCCTAGACACCCAAAATCAGACCCGTTTGGCTAGCGAACCAAATGAGTTAGGTCATGGGAAGTCTGCGGGGCAGCCCACTTTTTTTTTTGAAGTTTTTTTTTCTTAAACTTCATCAGTGATAGTGAGTGACCAACCTTCATTTTCCGGCCTAGCCACAGTGGCCCAACTCTAACTTCATGACTCATGAGTCATACCTTAAGTCTAACAGCCAGTCAACAGCCACACCACAAATTGAAATTGAATTCACACTGAACCTCCAAATCCTTCCTTTCGATTTTGAGTTCCGCAGTTTCGCCGCTTTTGCCAGCCTCAGTTCCCTTCCAAGTTTTGGCCTTCCTTTTTCTTCTCGTGTGACAGTCGACAACCAACAAGTCAGTAAGGAAAAAAAGTGTTTCAATCTTCATTCTTCATCTTTCAGTATGTTGTTCTTCTCTTCTGTGGAAAAATTATGTGTTGAAAGTGGGAGAGGAAAGAGAGAAAGACGTGAGCGCAGTGGAAGAATTAATTGTGGGATTGAAAAAGAGAAAGGGATATAAAACTCAAGAAAACAGTAAGGTCGGAGAATAGAGTGGAGAGAAAGGAAAGGAAGACGAACTATTAGAATTTTTGCTTCGTTTTCTTGATTTGGTTTTAGCTCCATGGAGTAGGGAAGTCACACAGTCCTATAGTGCAAAGTTGTTATTTGAAAATTGAAATCTATATTTAGTTTTTTTTTTTTTCAAAGTTTGGCCTGCAGGCTAGCCCATGAGCCCGTGGGTTTGGACTTAGAAATCGAAGCTTGTTTTAAAACGACCGGCTCAGCCCGCGCCCAGCTCATTTTCGACCTGCCCATATTGCCAGTGCTATTCACTATAAAAAAAAATTGACTTTCAGTGACGATAGAAAAATGTTGCCACCAAAAGTGAGACTTTTACTGGCAACAGAAACTTTCAATAGCAACTTAAGGAATGTCGCCACTAAAACATAATACATGAAATTTATGGCTGAGCTTTTAGTGGCGACTTTATAGGTATCTCTTTCAATGGCGACGTAATAGCGAACCTTTTAGTGGTAGCTTTAAAGTCATCACTAAATATTTTTTAAAATATTAAAATTGTTAAAAGGAAAGGAATACACGTCTGCCATTTGATTCAAACCTTTGGACCACCAATATAGAACAATACACATTTGCCAGTTGATCACTTAACTTGTTTTGATTTATATAATTGTAATTATATAATATAAAGAAACATGAACCCTAATAATTTTTGACTCATACTAAATCACTTTGCGCCTCTCCATGTGAAGCAGAGCTAGCCGAGAAAGAGGGAGCTGAGTGGTAGAGAGTGAAGGAGGAGAGTGGTCGGCGTACTTCAACAAGTTTACTAATATAATTTCATGGAAGTAGTAGGTATGTGGTTTCACTTTAACTTCAATTGTTTATAGGTTTTCAAATAAAAACACAAGATATTGTAACAAGATAAATGGAGCAAAGCAAGCGGCAACAAATATGTAGTATCAGAATTGTATAAAGGTTGGCAGAAACTAACTAGTCGATTGGCTCCCTTGTACTAGTCGACTAGTCAGTCTCTAGAAAAACTAAAGCAGCTAAGGCAAGAAGAGTAACTAGTCGACTAAGAACCACCCATCAGTCGATTGAACTACAGTTCAACATACTCAGATTTACCTTTCTACTAATTGTTACAACTTGTCTTATTTCATTTTTTAGGGATGAAGTGTAAGGAGATTAACTCTTAAAAGGAAAGCTTAACCCAATGAGAAATGAATAAGGAAAGAAATTTATGAGAAGTTCAAAAGAAATTTATGTTAAACAAAGCTCCACTTATAGTACTTAAAGGTCATTATCTTGAGGATAAAAAGGCTAAGATGAGTATATTTTTGACGCATTAAGGAGGATGTTACAACTTGGTGTCAAAGCACGGTTCTAGCACCATGTGGGTTGAAATGGGAAGTTTAGTTGTTGGTTTGTTAAATGTGACTGGATTAGTATGTGTTAATTAGGCTAGGCACTTTGAAAATAAGAAAAGTAGGTAGTTTAACTACTTTGATTGTTTGACATGATTGAATTAACTTGTGATAGCATGATTTAACATTCCCAAGGGGATCATCTATGTAACCTTGATATGTATATTGTTGACAAGTGAGAGTTGATGCAGTAAATTAAAATGGGTTTTTCTTAACTAATAAATCTATGTATAAATATGTATAACTACATTTGTTTGACAAGGGTTGTATAACCATTCTATGTGTAAGTGCACAAGTGACAATCATACCTAGATTTAGGTTTTGTGCTTGAGATTGAAAATAAATAAGCTCATATGAGTTAAACTAATATATTTCAGATTAAGTTAGACTCAATGTAAGAGGAAGCCAAGTTCAGTAAGCTAGCAGTCGACTACCTAAAGATACCAGTTGACTGCCAGCATATTGCTTGCAGTGAGAAACTTGTTTAGAATCAATCAGTCGGCTGGTGGGCTCTCTTCAGTTGATCGATTCCTCCTTGGATAATTTTTCCAAATTAAGTTTTGAGTGGCTGCTTCTCTAGATTAGGCCTCTTCTATCCTAAAACACTAGCATCTTAAAAGGAGGAGTAATGGGTAGCAAGCAGAAATTAATAAACTGAGACCTAAAGGGTACATGCCTAATGTCTTTGAAGTTTATAATCAGATGTTGTAATAGTATTTGTAGGATGACTACACCTGAAAGGACTTAGGTTCAGATCTTAGAAGGGCTTGTTCATAATATAGTAACTCTCATAGCTCGCTTAGATCAGGCCTAACAAAAGCCAGATAACTCTAGTGGAAAGCCCTTAAATCTATGCAAGAAAAATCTAAAGTGAGAGGAGAACAGGGTTTTGATAGACGGGAAGGTGGAGAAAGTTATATGGGGAAGAAGAAACTTAAAATAGCAAAGAAACAATTTAAGAAAAGACAAATTGAAACTTCTAACATATACCCTAACTCTCAATGCAAAAGGTGTGGAAGGAAACATGGTCTTGCACTCTGTAGAGCTGGTTTGAATTTATGCTACAAATGTGGCGAGCCAAACCATATGGCTAGAAATTGTAGAACCTCACAAGAGGAAGTTCCTTCCATTAGCTTACAGAAAGAGGAAGGAGGCGTTGACTTAACCCCGAAGGAAAACGAGCATATCCAAGTCTGAGGTAAGGTTTCTGGACGAAGCATATGTGTTTCTATGAAAATTGTAAATAGACAAATGTAGGTTGTAAAATTAGTAAATCCTAAATCTAGATAGCTATGTAACTACACCTTTGTAAGTTAGATTGCATGCATCTGTGTTCCCTTGAAAATGCAATGAAGAGTCAAGGAATAATGAGACGATTAAGTACTTAGAGTGATCAGAGAAGTAATTGAGAATCTAGATAGCTATGTAACTACACCTTTGTAAGTTAGATTGCATGTAAAATAAAGAATAAATAAAACTAAGAATGAAATCTTAGGAAACATTTGGTGGAATCCAAATACTCTACCAATTACAACCTATAATGTCATATAATAGTTCTACAATAAGAATTCTCAATTAACCCATAAAGAATATTCCTTAGTAGTTAAGGTATACATGCAAATAGTCCTTGAAGTGAAATAAGAAATATTAGAATCTTATGTGTAAACTGTACTTGGCCAGTACACTTTACAGGTAGGAAACTACTATTATCTAGGTTCAAAAGAGAGGCAAAATAGGGACTCCCATTTTTGTAATTCACGATAAGAGACATACAAGATATTTCTATTTAGCTTAGGAGAATGAGATCAGTAGTGTCAAAGTAACTAAAGGGCATATTACATGTTAGAACTTTGTTTGCAATTAAGGAATGTACTCCATTTTGTTGCCCTGATGCAATTCATTTTATTATCTTGGTTGTGATTATGTCTAATTCTAGATATGGATACTACCATTGATGACTACTGATAATAGTACTTTTGATTGTGAGATCATGACCTTGCTGGCTTGTGTATGTGAATTTAAATATTAGGTAAGTATACATGAACTTAGAATAAGTCTTAAGCTTTATATGAATATATATGTAAGCTTGAATTTTGAGGGCAAAATTCCCAATGAAAGGGTAGGGAGGGGGGGAATGTAACACCCCAATAAATCCTATCCTGAAATTAATCTAAGCATAGAAGAAAATCATAAGAAGTAAGAAAATAGGAAAAGAGACCTTAAGAATAATGAAACAGACTTATAAAAGAAGAAAAAACATAAAAGACAGTAATTGGTTGACTACTAGGAAGGCAACGGTTGATTGGTAGCATGCAGAAGTCTAGAATCACCAAATAGCAGGTAAATAATCGACTGCCTAGGGTCAATAGTCGATTAGCCAACCTGCAGGATTGAGTTTGGAGGCAAGAAAGTGACTTAAACAGTAGAGGAAAATTATAAAATACCCTCAAGCCATTGAAACACCATATAGAAACCCCCAAGGGCAGAGTAAGTAATCTTAGGACGGTCATAATGCAAGTATAAGTAGAAATGAGTGAGAAAAGCTCATAGTAGAAAAAGAAAATTAAGGTAAAAACAGATAAAGAACTTACGAGAGAGGGAGTAGAGTACCAAGACACAAGTTTTAGATGAACTTCAGGTTAGATGTCGAAGTACAAGGGCAATAGAATCGGAGAAGGGAAGCATAGTAGAGGTGAGAAAGAGAGACCAAGAAGGGGAATCTTACCTAATAAAACTTGTTTCTAATCAAAGGTAACCAGCTCTTTCACAAAAGCATGATTTTAAGTTAAGTTTGAATTTTTTTTCGTAAGGCTCATTTTGGAGAATTCAACTTCTGTTTCATAGAAGAGAACAAAGGTTAAATATGTGATTTTCTAATTGATTATATGTTTTGACGAACCTAAAAGTTGTGTACAACACGCCTAACACTGTCCCATAGTAAAGGATAGAAGTAACTACAAACATAACCTATTTCACAGTAAAGGATATGAACAACAACAAAGCAAACATTGTTCCATAGTAGAGAAGAGTACAGAGCTAACATTTACACTTGTTCCATACTAGAGGAAAAAACCCTCATCACTTACACCTGTTCCATAGTGGAGAGTAGAAATAGAAACAAATACACTTATCCCACAGAAGAAAGTTGAAACCTCAGGAATTATATCTTGTTCCATAGATGAGAGCAAGAACTATAGTTTGTATGCTACTCTCATATTCATGGATAAGCCCATATAATGTTATACATGCTTTTATGACTGAAAATTGTATTTGTTTATTTTAGAACTAGCTAGCTATTGTTATATATATATATATATATATCTCATGTTTTATATGTCAATCTAACCATTTTCAGGGCTTGGTACATCTGAGAAAGCAACACAGACTGATTAAGGGCTTTAGTGTCTTAGGCATGCAATTTTGAGTTGCTAATTACTATAAGTATGTATGTTGGATGAAATAGCCCCCTTGTAATCATGTGAGAAATGTATATGTAAGAATTTTGGGGTAGTAAGTGTGTACTGGGAAGTTTAAAGGAAATAGTCCAATAAATCAGACATACTCTATGGTATGTCAACAAGTTTACTGATATAATTTCATGGAAGTAAGTAATAGGCATTTGGTTTCACTTTAACTTCACTTGTGTAAGGGTTTTCAAATAAAAACACAAGATATTGTAACAAGACAAATGAAGTAAAGCAAGCAATAACAAATATGAAGTAGTATCAGAATTTTATAAAGGTTGGCAAAGATCAACCAGTCGACTAACTACCTTGTACCCATTGACTAGTTAGTCTTTGAACAAACCACTGAGGCTAAGATAGGAGTAACCAGTCGACTAGGAACCACCAATCAATCGACCAGTTGACTACAGTCCATCATACTTATATGTACCATTCTGCTAACTGCTACAACTTGTCTTATTTCAATTTTTAGGTTCGAAGTGTAAGGAGATTAACTCTAAAGAGGAAAGCTTAACGCAATGAGAAATGAATAAGGAAACAAATTTATGAGAAGTTTACTTAAATGTCACTATCTTGAGGATAAAAAGGCTAAGATGAGTATATTGTTGATGTATTAAGGAGGATGTTACATGAAGCTTAATATCCATGCTCCTATTTAAGATACCATTCTTGCATATTTCTTCAATAGCATCGACATTAGTGAGTTTACCAATAATATTTGCAAGCAAACATGTAAATAAACATATATAATAGAGGGAAAACAAACATTGGTAAACATTTTTCATGTATAAAAAATTACATATAACACATGACAAAAATTAGCACACTAACCTATTAACTATTTATCATTTGCATGTCTTGATAAGATGTCCAAGAAAACAACAACAAAAAATCATACTTAGGAATAACATTATCTTCTTCCACTTGATGTGTGTTAGTTGAAAACTGGAAATTAATCTTGAATGCATGAGAGGTTGTATGGTAAGAACCACTATTTTGTCTTACATTAAGTTGACTAATAACATAAACATGACCTTCAAATATTATATGCTTGAATTTGTTAACCAACTCATGTTTCACAGTAGCATAGATGTGAGATTCCTGCAAAAGAATAATCAAAGTAGAATTTTGTTCATGTTTAATGTCATTGAATAAAAAAAAAGTGTGATGAACAACACAAAGCACACCATAGAGTCTTGCAGCACCATCTCTATATGATTGACTTCCTTCGCTAGGCTGAATCTAGGCATAAACCCCAAACAACCCTCACCTTAATCTTCTAATTTGCTCTCAAAGGACATATCTCATTAATCGAGTCAAATCTACTTTCCATGACAAAGAATATGATATTCTAAGTAGAGAAGGAAATGCAAGTAGAGAATGGAAATGCCAATATCTCACTAATAAAGCTGGAATAAAGTCAGTAAAATGAAGGGTAAAAGCAAAAAGAGTTTTGGGGAGGACATGCAATATTATGAGTCTGAATATGTCTACCTGATTGCATGACCTCATAAGAATGCTACCTTCTCTCACTTGTCACTTTTGCAATGTTAGCAGAAGGAACATATCATTGTAGTAAAAAAGGGCTTAATTTAATTTAAAAATAAAACAATAAATCATGATAAAAACTTATTGGCCTTAATATGCCATGCAGTTGATGTGGCAAGTAGTATTTAATGAGCCTTGTCTTCATCCAAGTACATTAAATGCCCCTTGGTGGAAGAACTTTATAAATATATATATATATATATATATATATAAGATCATATAAAAAAATTAAACTAATAATTAAATAATTTATCTATAGAGAAGTAAATGAGGTATTAGCCTAATTTTTATATGAATGTAACATAATGTTGGCAATTTTTTTTAATGTGAATGTAAAAATATCTTGTAGAACAAATGTTCTCAATATAATATTTTTATTACATTCTGCATACTACTAGTACTAAGAAAAAAAAAGGTAGAATGATAAGAATAAGAAAAATAGGAAAAAAGAAACTACTTTGTCACAACCAACTCCGAGGCATATGACTAGCACAACATAGGATTATTTTCCTATGCCGCAAGCCTAATTCTCCTAGCCCTCCATTCCCATGTAATTTGTAACATGAATGACCATATAGAGAAACAATTAAACATGCAGAATTAATATATAAACATGTCATGTTTGGAACTCCCTACATATAACCTTTCCCTCCTAGGTGTCTTATATGACTAAAGAGCTTACAACAACAAAGATAGAATACCGTAGGAAGATCAACAAACTCCAACCTTTTAAGACACATAAGGTCGAAATAATTGAGCCCTTATTACTCCTCGAGTAGCAGTATCACAGCTTATGTAACTTGCAAAGATGCAACAACAAAATGAGATAATTATCTCAGTGAGTAGACATTCTCTACTTTACCTTTTTACCGCTTAGTGTGTTCGCCATTATATGTTTTAGCGCCTTTACCCCAAGATACACTCTAACCAAGCATATGAGAGCAACTTGTTGTGATTCTACATGAACACACAGGATACTCCCAATTGCTCAGAGCAACCCAGACTTCAAAATGGTCAAATTCATGATGCTTGACCATAAATATCAATGTTAGGTTGATATCTCCAAATTTAAGGTGATTTGCCAACTCCTAACCTAAAGGTCAACAATACTACCAAACTCGTAGGTTAATTTTACCTCCAAGGCCATAGGCTACTATATAGACTCCAAGCCCTAAGGCTAATAATCTCTCAAGAGTTTCAAAAAAATAAGATGCACACTCTCGATCCAAACCACACTAGGAGACTCCTTAAGTATGTGTCTCAACATGTGACGTACATATACCTAAGTAGTGTCTAGTGGACTAGTCATTGACATAGGCATATCTGTTGCAAGTTCACATGGTGAGTTCACCATAACTTTAAATAAGTCTGAGACTTTGAGGCTCCTTAAGGTATTTCGACCCATAGGCCATACTATTTCTTGACTTGTGGGTCATATAGCGCCTCAACAAGTAGACATAAAGAAAAAGGAAAATTTTCAAGTTTTCACTCGAAGCATCAAATGCTAATTAAACTTTGTTCTCACCATACAGGTTAATACATAAATATATAGAGAGCAATCCATCAAGGATAACATCTTCGTGGATTGAAGGCCATAATAGTCTCTTGGCTGAAAATGGCCATAAAATTGTCACAACCAATAGGGCTAGGAGATTTACCACTCCTGCAATTGAAATTGTGGTCGACACAAACAATGTGTTACCAACACCATCACAAGCTTAGATCTTTCTTTCATTTATCCTAGGTGAGGGTACTAGAGAAATAATTTAAAATAAACGTAAAATACCTTACCTCGAACAATGAAAAGGCATCCTCAATTTGCAAACCCTCAATCTGAACATCCTTTCATACCTGTAACTGTGAGGGGTGAGTCCAAACCACGGACTTACCTATATTAGCCCTACTCTACGTAGATATGCAATATATATATATATATATATATATAAATACACTTAGGAGTTCATCCTGTATGACACCAAGCTGCCCGAAGGCATGCATATGGTATCACGTCCCTGGCTCTAGTAGAGTGTACTCCAAATGCCACCATGCATCACATCCCGTTATATTTTCCCCCAAACATACATATACACAGCACATATATACCAACACATATTAAATGCACAAATCCCTCCTCTTGAGTCTACGTTCCTAAGAGGCCACATCTCAAGAGCGTCTTTGTTCCCACAAATTATCATTCAAGAAATCCTATCATGTGGTTCTATGTTCCCACAGATTCATTGCCAAGGTACCCTCCCATGGGTCTACATTCCCATGAGATAACCAATCCATGTATTCGGTCTCTTAGGTTATATCCATGACCATGACATATGTCTAGTCCTCTTAGGTTATGCCCTCAGTCATAACATGTATCCAATTTCTCGGGTTATGCCCTCAACTATAACATGTATCACACATAAACAATACAAGCAAGCACAACCCCCTTTTTGCTGGTTCCCACTCGTCCCTTACCTAAATATATGTTATAATATGTATTGGAAATTTACTTGGAGCACTATATGGAAAATGGTAGCACTTGCACCATTTCCGTTTGTACCCTAGAACTTCCCTCCATTTGTACCCATGGTCTCATCACGACTGAAAAGAGTCTCAAAGGGACTAAAGAATCCTTAATGAACTCGATCAGTTCTCTTTCTAGATACCCTACCTTATCATTTTTCCTTGTTCTTTACCTCTAAAGAGGCATTATCAGGGAACTACGCCACGTTTCTCATGCTATTTTAATATAACCAAGGGTTGCCTCAACTAGAGGTTTCCCTACTCCACATTCTGAACCACCTTAGGTACAATCTTGATGCTTTCCAAAGCATAACCTTAAATCTCCCCTAGCTATCAAACAGGTCGGGGCTACAATCAAAGAACTCATCTCCCCCTTTTACAGGTTCATCATATACTGGACTAGTTAGGCCTAGCGCACCTCAAGAATCAATCCACTGGCTATCCCTAAGGGTGATCTGACTCAATACTATCAGCTCCCATGCATCCTATGTATGCATATGACACAAAAACATACCACCTTGCAATCCTGATCGCGTAATACACAGAGGTCATGAGGATGCACCCAAAGTACAAGTATTGGTGTCCTACGAATACGATATCTGAATCCCTCGATCACGTGTACAGATTTGATCTATCCCCGACCGTCCTGTGGTCTTACCTTCCCTTCATAATCCACTACCAACCTCATGGCTAATAGTTCTTCCTTCGAATGTATGAAGGAAGTTCTGGAACTAAAAGCTCCTGTCTCATCCCTATAGGTGATGGAGGACACATCCCCCTTCAATGTAATCCGCTCAACATACCCAACCGTATATAGTCCTCATGTAGCGACATGGTCCATAATGGAGTTCCCTCCACATCTAACTCCTTGGGCTTGCCTTGACTAGTTCCAGATAAATTTTGTAATTCATACTATGTTTCCTTTTTTCTCTAGACTAACCTTCTTGTTGTCGACCCTGAACTGCACTAATGCTGACAGTTCCTTTACAAACTCCACCCTCAATTTCCCTTTTTGCTTTTACTTGTCTCTCCCGACATCAACCATTTCCACAAACATGCTGATCGATTAGACTCGGTGCCATACTCTTATATTGCCATAAACTCTTACTTGAGAGCTTCAAACTCATAAGTTCTCCCCCAAGCAGACACTCTGAGGTACGAACTACTCTAAGAATGTCCTCTTGAGCCCTTCCTACTCCTCTAATGGAATATCTAGGGTTGTATTACCCTTCACCACATCCCCTAACCATGAGCTCTTTCTTCCTAATAGGGACGAAGCTGATCTTCCATGTATTTCTAATCAATAGTTTGTGTAGTCTTTGCACTCTGCAAGCACGGTCTTTACACTTACTAACCCACTTCCCTCTTTAGCATCATTCACGCTAACTATCCAGTTATCAATGATTCTTCCATGAAATTCTATCCTCAAGTTTCTTAATGCTTTTCAAGCTTCTCCCTTCTTTCCTATCATCGCCATGACTCACTCATCTCCTACTAGAGACCTTATTACTATCATTCCCACAACTTGTCAATAGCCTTTCCTTTCTTTCCAGTCACCACCATGACTTATTTCTTTTCTTACAGGGAGCATACCTCTAACCCTCTACTCTTCTCAAGATGATCATCTTATATCCATCTTGCTATCCCGCCATAAACATCTCCCTTTGTGGCTTTGAAATACTCATGCCTCACACTACTTGGGATGCGTATCAAACATGTACATGGTAAACATAGACGTTTGAGTCACTCACAAACTCAAATGCATCCTTTGAAAGGAACCTGATTCAAATGAAAGGAGTACACATCCTATAAGGCCTCTGGTGGAGCTGTCCTCTATAGTTGTGCTATGGTTCAAGAGGAAGACCTACTAAGGTTACCTTGCTTTGTAATTAATAGGAGACCTACCTTTTCCTCTAATACCATTTTGTCATGACCCAAAACTAGGGCTATGAGTTTTACCACTCCTGGAATAAAAAATGTGGTCGACGTGGACAATTTATTACCAAAACTACCACAAGCCTCGATCTTTCTCTCATTTATCCTGGGTAGCCTATTTGATTAAAGAGCCTACTAGAGAAATAATTTAAAATAAATGTAAATTACCTTACCCTGAATGATGGGGAGGCATCCTCGATCTACGAACCCTCGATTTGATTATCCTTCCATACCTGCAACTGTGAGGGGGTGAGTCTAAACCATGAACTCATCTATATTAACCCTACTATACATAGATATGCAATATATATATATAAATACACTCGAGAATTCATCTCTGCGACTCCAAACTACTCGAAGGCATTGGTGCGTATAATTTATAGCACATAAAATATTCCAGAAAGTATACTGGGTCGCAACAAGTAATAAAGTGATGAGTAGAGTATCGTCCCACAGAGATTGAGGTATCAAATAAAATTTAATTAGGCTAAGTGAAATGCTATTAAGACTTATGAGGGAAATTTCAGAAATTACACAAAAAAAAGGGGGGGGTGATGATTGAAACAACACAATATAAATAACTGAAATTTAAATAACTAGATAGAAAACAAAACAGAGAAAAGATATGGATTGGTCACAAATTTCATGGAATTGTATATCATCATCATTTCCTTTGAATATTCTTGGCTAATTCTATTATGTAATCTTCAATCTAAAATTCTCAGAAAGTCTTCTAAGACTGAATTATATTAAAATTATAGTTAGGAAGATCTTCACTAATCTATAACTCAAATATAATCCGATCAAGTCCTAATCACATCAATGCCCCGCAATCGCATATGACATGTTATCTCTTGTCCTACTCGTTACAAATACATAGCAAACGCATGCATGTATAAATGACAAGCTTCATAGAACAATAAATAAAATAGAACTTTGGCCAAGAAAATACTCATTGGTCCAAATGAATTAAAGTACAATTTCCATTTCATCAAATGACCGACTACACAAGAAAATGAGATTGATTTCGTTGGTCTAATCCGATTAATTCATAGACAAATTAATCTTTGAATCATTGAAGAACAATTCAATTAAATTACAATCCATTCAATGTTGGCCAATTTTCTAAAATATGATTGAATCCAAAAGCTTTGAAATTACAATCTAACTTATCCAAAATAATTGACTAAAATCTTAGATCAACCATTCAATTAAGTCATGAAGCTCAAGAAAATTATTCAAGCCACATAAATAAAACTATCTATATCTAGATAATCTAATTTATGGTGGAAATCACAAGGTCAAGCTCAATATCTAGCTAACTCTAGCATAGACATAAAAATCCCAAACTCATTGAAGGTTCATCAAACATTCAAGAGGAAGAATAATCGGTAAAATCCATTCCATTAAACGAAAATGCATTAAAATTGAATATGTTCAACAATAAAGCTTCATAAAACCGAACTACATCAATCCTTAAACTTAGAAAATTACATGGAAGAGAAGGAAAAACATGACAGAAAACAGAAAATACAACAGAAATCTAAGAAACTATGAAGGAAAATGCAAGAAAAGGAAGGAAAATGGGAGAAGGAGAGCCATTCCCAAGTGGGAAGGCTTCCTTTCCCTCTAACCAAGCTAGAGAGTTGCCTCTATGTTGCTCCCAACCACTGCTGCCCAAGGAAGACAGAAAAATGGTGCTAGGACTTCACATCAGAAAAATGGCTTAGCCTCCTTAATAAATTTCGATTTTTGCAAATATAAAACTGATCTAACACATGCCTAAAGGGATATTCTGCCCTAGATGCCTCCTTGGATGCCTCTTCCATGATATGGCAGCACTTTGACAGCAAAACAGCAGCAAAATTAATATTTCTGCAGCAGCAGAAAAGTATGGCAGCAGCAGAATGGTATGGCAGCAGCAGCAGAATTAATATTTCTGCAGCAGAAAGTGACAAACAGCAGCAGAACAGCAGCAGAATATCATGGCAAAATTAATATTTCAGCCATGCTTTTCTTGACCTACGAAAATTAATATTTCTGCCCAAAAATTCTGATTACATGGCATTGAATAAGAGTTCAAGTGGGCCCCACATCCAGCATATCCTAGTAAGCATCTACATCACCCAAAAAGTGCCACATTAGCATCCAAATCATCATCTTTGTCCATGTCAACACTTTTCTCTCCAAAATTAAAATTTGTAGGAATTAAATTGAGCATTTTACAATTCAAGTTCTAAAAATATAAAAATTGAGACACATTCAATCCATAAATAGTTTATACCCAATAAATTCCAAAACATAATAAAATTAGAGAATTGACAAAATTAAAGAAGCAAAAAGGACTAAAATAGAGACTAAAATAAATGGAAAAAGTATGTTATCAAATCCCCCACACTAGGCCTTTTGCACTCCTGGGCAAAATCAATTAAATACAACAGAGAATCCCAATAAGCACAGCAAGAAAAAGTGTAGAAAATATACAACAATGAAATAATTAAAATTTAGAAAGATTTACATTAGGAGAAATAAATCTTAAATTTCTAAAAAGTTCAAGCTCCATGGCAATTATTTCGAAAAGAATGAATTCAAGTAACAATCTCCTCACAAGGTAAGGTTTTTATCCTCTACTCTCTCAAGTGTTTAAGAGGGAATCACTCAAAGTCGTCCTATCACAAATTTCACTACCATAAGCTTGTCAAGAATCTAAATCTCCACTACTTGAATCTAATACATACTTGAATCAAAAGGACTTTACAAGGTTGTAACGTGGGTAAGAAAAATAGTGGGAAACAAAGGGAAAGATTGAACAATGAAACAAAATATGGTAACAACTCAAGAAAATGAAGAGCATTTACAAGTGAAATATAAGAGACTGAGTATAAATAAATTTGGGTCGCAATGTTCTATCTGCTCCTCTTTTTCATTATCTTTTTCTCTTCTTTTTTTTTTATTCTTTCTTTCTTTCTCCTTTTTTTTCTTCTTCTTGACTGGCCAGTCTTTTTTTTCTTTTGCTTGAGAGGAAGTAGAAGAAATATAGTTCAAAACACCCCAAAATTCACAAAATTTTTCAGCATATCAATCCCTTAAAAGAATTTAAAATACTTCTCACATCTTAAGTTGAAAGAGAAAAATATTGTTGTAGGCAGAAAAAGTGGTGGAAGAACACAAGAAAGAAAATGGATAAGGCACAAAATGGCATACAATGGAAACAATGATAATGGATGGCTATTTGGCTAAAAGTGGTTACAAGAAACAAATGCCTAAATCATTTCCAAGTATGTACAAGATATGTAGCCTCAATCAAAGATTCAAGACAAGTTCTAGAGTGACAATCCATAATAGAGAACACACAACAAGAAGAATAGCATTTTTCACTTAGGCTCAAATCCTCACAGCTAAAAGACTATTACTACAAATTCATTAAAGTCAACGTCATTACCATTTAACTTGAATTCCTTAGAGAAATAAGACTAAATTCTCTTCATGCTAAGTCAATCTACACTTTAGCTATTTCATCATGCATAATTCCACACCAAAACTCCATCAAAAATTTAAAAAGTGAGCATCAAATTCGGACAAAACAGAGTAGCAAAATTCTGAAGTGCAGAATTTCTGGCGACACGGCTTTACCGACATAGAACGACCCCAAAACGGATGCGAATCACTCCAAATAAAATTCTACAACTAGAAGACATATAAAGGTTTAAAAACATGTAAAGAAAGTGGCAAAAACCATAGCCAAGCAGTACAGAATATTCATGCAAGATGACAAAATTTCTGCCAAAACAGAGAAAACAGAGAAAAAAAATGGGCAACAGAAAAAGACTAAAACAAAATTAAAATTACGAAAGAAATACAACAACAAAATTAAAAAGAGAAAGATTAGAAAAACTTGGGTTGCCTCCCAAAAGCGCTTGGTTTAAAGTCCTTAGCTAGACTTTATTTGGTGTCTATGCTTAGCGTCGCTTCTTCTTTGTTTTTTTTTTATTTCCTTCGTCAAGGAAAATGATCAAGTACCTCACATGCAACAAAGAGAAATAACATGAGAGATATATCAAATAAGCAAGGTAACAAGAAGAAATCAAACTAATAAAGACACTTGAAAAGCTAAAAACACTTGAAATTGTAAAAACTAAAACAAGAAAAGACAATGTCTAAAATAACATCACTTTGGCTTAAAAGAAAAATCAATTTGACAACCATCAATCCCCGGCAACGGCGCCAAAAACTTGGTGCGTATAATTTATAGCACATAAAATATTCCAGAAAGTATACTGGGTCGCAACAAGTAATAAAGTGATGAGTAGAGTATCGTCCCACAGAGATTGAGGTATCAAATAAAATTTAATTAGGCTAAGTGAAATGCTATTAAGACTTATGAGGGAAATTTCAGAAATTACACAAAAAAAAGGGGGGGGTGATGATTGAAACAACACAATATAAATAACTGAAATTTAAATAACTAGATAGAAAACAAAACAGAGAAAAGATATGGATTGGTCACAAATTTCATGGAATTGTATATCATCATCATTTCCTTTGAATATTCTTGGCTAATTCTATTATGTAATCTTCAATCTAAAATTCTCAGAAAGTCTTCTAAGACTGAATTATATTAAAATTATAGTTAGGAAGATCTTCACTAATCTATAACTCAAATATAATCCGATCAAGTCCTAATCACATCAATGCCCCGCAATCGCATATGACATGTTATCTCTTGTCCTACTCGTTACAAATACATAGCAAACGCATGCATGTATAAATGACAAGCTTCATAGAACAATAAATAAAATAGAACTTTGGCCAAGAAAATACTCATTGGTCCAAATGAATTAAAGTACAATTTCCATTTCATCAAATGACCGACTACACAAGAAAATGAGATTGATTTCGTTGGTCTAATCCGATTAATTCATAGACAAATTAATCTTTGAATCATTGAAGAACAATTCAATTAAATTACAATCCATTCAATGTTGGCCAATTTTCTAAAATATGATTGAATCCAAAAGCTTTGAAATTACAATCTAACTTATCCAAAATAATTGACTAAAATCTTAGATCAACCATTCAATTAAGTCATGAAGCTCAAGAAAATTATTCAAGCCACATAAATAAAACTATCTATATCTAGATAATCTAATTTATGGTGGAAATCACAAGGTCAAGCTCAATATCTAGCTAACTCTAGCATAGACATAAAAATCCCAAACTCATTGAAGGTTCATCAAACATTCAAGAGGAAGAATAATCGGTAAAATCCATTCCATTAAACGAAAATGCATTAAAATTGAATATGTTCAACAATAAAGCTTCATAAAACCGAACTACATCAATCCTTAAACTTAGAAAATTACATGGAAGAGAAGGAAAAACATGACAGAAAACAGAAAATACAACAGAAATCTAAGAAACTATGAAGGAAAATGCAAGAAAAGGAAGGAAAATGGGAGAAGGAGAGCCATTCCCAAGTGGGAAGGCTTCCTTTCCCTCTAACCAAGCTAGAGAGTTGCCTCTATGTTGCTCCCAACCACTGCTGCCCAAGGAAGACAGAAAAATGGTGCTAGGACTTCACATCAGAAAAATGGCTTAGCCTCCTTAATAAATTTCGATTTTTGCAAATATAAAACTGATCTAACACATGCCTAAAGGGATATTCTGCCCTAGATGCCTCCTTGGATGCCTCTTCCATGATATGGCAGCACTTTGACAGCAAAACAGCAGCAAAATTAATATTTCTGCAGCAGCAGAAAAGTATGGCAGCAGCAGAATGGTATGGCAGCAGCAGCAGAATTAATATTTCTGCAGCAGAAAGTGACAAACAGCAGCAGAACAGCAGCAGAATATCATGGCAAAATTAATATTTCAGCCATGCTTTTCTTGACCTACGAAAATTAATATTTCTGCCCAAAAATTCTGATTACATGGCATTGAATAAGAGTTCAAGTGGGCCCCACATCCAGCATATCCTAGTAAGCATCTACATCACCCAAAAAGTGCCACATTAGCATCCAAATCATCATCTTTGTCCATGTCAACACTTTTCTCTCCAAAATTAAAATTTGTAGGAATTAAATTGAGCATTTTACAATTCAAGTTCTAAAAATATAAAAATTGAGACACATTCAATCCATAAATAGTTTATACCCAATAAATTCCAAAACATAATAAAATTAGAGAATTGACAAAATTAAAGAAGCAAAAAGGACTAAAATAGGGACTAAAATAAATGGAAAAAGTATGTTATCAGGCATGCATATGGTATCAAGTCCCCGACTCTAATAAAGCGTACTCAAAATGCCACCATGCATCACGTCCTGTTATATTTTCCCCAAACATACATATACTTAGCACACATATACCAACACACATTATATGCACAAATCCCTCCTTTTGAGTCTATATTCCTAAGAGGCCACATCTCAAGAGCTTCATCAATGTGGGTCTTCATTCTCATAGATTATCATTCAAGAAATCCTATCATATGGGTCTATGTTCCCATAGATTCATCGATGAGGTACCCTCCCATGGGTCTATGTTCCCATGAGATAACTAAGCGATGTATCTGGTCTCTTGGGTCATATCCATGACCATAACATGTGTCCAGTCCTCTTGGGTCATGCCTTTAGTCATAACATGCATCTAGTCTCTTGAGTTATGCTCTCAACCATAACATGTATCACATAAACAAAACAAGGAAGCACAACCCCTTTTGTGCTAGTTCCTACTATGTCTCTTGCCTAAATACATATTATAATGCGTATTGGCATTTTACTTGGAGCACTATAAGGAAAATGGTAGCATTTACAACATTTCTGTTTTTACCCTAGAACTCTCCTCCGTTTATAATATGTACGCTAGACATATTATAAACGAAGATAAAGATGTATACATATAGGTAAATAGAATTACAAGATGTATACATTACCTAAAATTTATAGTTGGTATATGAATGAAGGGAAAATGCCCACACCATCCCCAATCGTGCTAACTAGATCACAATAACTCCCACCATGCATATTAAGCATAATATATTTAATAAATAAATATATATAAAACAATTTAGGAAAATAATTCCTAAAATATAAATATACAGACATATATGTACATATTCATATAGAGGAGAGCTAGATCCCTCATCTGGATTCCACGCTCGCCATTGCATCCCAAAGGTATGGAAGATGCACCAAAGAAGCTGTCCCTATCAAGTAACCATGTAAAAACATGTCAAGGTTACAAAATAGAGAAATTTCCTACCACTAATCCTGACCTTTACTCACTTCATTGGTCAAAAATCTTAACCAATAAGGAATTTCCAAATGAAACTTATACCATTAGAAATTAGACTCAAAGATCTTTCCAAAGATTTAAAGTTTGCTAAAAACAGAGTCTGGATGAAAGAGTTACAACCATTTGAAGAAAGATCCAAGAAAACATTGCCACCTAACGACAACATGACATCAGCATGACACCTGGCCCTTGGGCACCACACCTAGAACTTAGGTGCCATGGTCTTCTTCCCCAATCCCTTCCAAAGCTTGGTACCTAGACACCACAATCGCGACCTATGCAATTTCCTCTAGGTTTTGGCTCAAATCCTGCCAAATCTCTACCGTTTTTCATAATTTCTTCCATGAGTTTTCATTATTGGTGTCTAAGAGTGTTTAGACACCAAAACCCCTAATTTTCACTAATAATCCAACCCTAAATTTTCAAATCTACCATAAAAGCCCTAAAACTCAAAAATAGGGAAAATTCCAGGAAATCAGAATTCCTACCATGATTCCTTGGTTTCCTTATGTTGCTTGGTTGCTGGAGACTTACCCGTCAGTGAAGAACCACTCGTTAGAGCTCAGGTGGTGGTTTTGGGTGGAGAGGGTAGAGAGAAGGAGGAGAAAAAGAGAGAAGAGAGAGTGAGGAGAGAGAGGAAATGAGAAAATAAGCCCATGTTGAAATTACTACTTTGCCCTCAGGTCAACCCCTAGTCAACCTCAGTAGTGACAAATCCTTAATTTTTTCAATTTTGGTATTTCTCATACTCTAGGTGCCATCCTAGTTCCTTATTTCATTTTAGTCCCTCTGTGGACTCTGTAGATATCCAGCTCCCTCAACGCCCCATAACTGCTATATCTTAATTCCTTGTCCCCTGATACTATCTCCACTTCCTGAGATACTTCCTCTAACCGCACTTTCCATAGCACATAACTAGAAAAATTTTCCCTGTACTCCCATTATTCCTTTAAAATTGAAAAAAGCCAATATCCAAAAATCACAAGTATTACAAAAATTCTCCTTGCTCATAGGCCATGATATTCTACCGGCCCACAGGCCATGATTCTCTCGCAGCTCATGGGCTATAATACTCTCTCGGCTCATAGGCTATAATACTTTCCTAGTTAGTAGGCCATAATATTCTTTTGGTTCATAGGCCATGATATTCTCTTGGCTCATAGGCCATAATCAATATTGTCAAATTCGAGAGTCAAATCTTAGGATCCTATGATCCTGTGCTAAAAAATGATCACGATCTCACTTGGGATTATTTTTGACATGGGATCGTGTAGGATATCTTGCACAATCCTACCAATTTTGTTTTGAAAATCCTAGCTCCTAATTTTTAATTTTTTTATTTATCATTTATGTGTTTGTAATTTAATATACTTTTATGATTTATCTAGGTTCATATAAAGAAAAGAAACCATTTGCTTCAGGAGGAGATGAATGACTTGGTGTTTGTTATGTATAACCAAAAATTGCAAGAAATGAAAGCCAAAAATGATCATGATTTTAGTATAGAAGATGTTTCTTCTGATGATGAATAGATCACAGAACAATATGAAGTAATGAGTGAATATGAAGAGAGAGGAGGAGAAAATGAAGTAATTGACATTAAAGAAATGGAGGAGCAAACATCTCAGGGGACAATGGATGATTTAGAAATTAATGAAGATGTAGAATTAGGAGGTTCTGATGATGATGATGGTATGGATAGTGATGAGAATGAGGATTGATTTTTATTTTATTTTTATTTGGTTTTATACGGTTTATGTATTTAGTATTTTAATGATTTTTGATCAATGTTTGATACTTTAATTATCTATGTATGACTATGACATATTGATATTTGAGCTTGTTTTTTATTGAAATATAATTAGATTTGATAGTTTTAGTATTGTATACAAAGTTTATGTCATTATTATATTTTATTATATATTTTTTCATATATTTGATATAATATTATGATCTTGATTCGATCCTATCTACGCCTTTTCTGATCTTGTGTAGAATCCTAATCTTGAAAACCTTGGCCATAATATTCTTGTAATACCTGTTTATTTCATTTTACTCGGTTGATGTGTTCATCCTATTATTGTGCCTATATGCGAATTTTGGGACTAAATTGAAGACTTTTGGACCAAGGGAAGCCCTTGGGTCAATGGGGAAATTAAGTCAAGATATGAATAAAATAAATTTTGATATTTGAGAATGATGGGAAATTTATGCAAATCATAAGGGACCTAAGTGAAATATTTTTTATAGCAGATTAGTCTTATGTGATTTTGTTTAAAAGGAGGACAAGTGTGAGGAAGGGAATAGGACATGTGGCACGCCCCCTCCACTTGTTTAAAAGATTGGCTTCTTGAGGAAAGCCCCCTGTTGCACGAGAATGGAGGCTGAGAGGGAAAGGGAGAGGGAAAACGAAGTCGTGGGCAAGGATCAATGACAAGTGGGGACTTCACCAACAACCACCATGGCTACCACCATTCTGACTATAATCTCGCCAGTTGAGAAGAATAAGCTGCAACGATTGCTCCCTTCATTTTCGTCTATTCAACCGACGTTGTCTGGCCAGTCTATCGCCAGCCATTGGTTTCTCCACCAACCACCACTTGTTGGTTGATGGTAAGTGTAATTCTTGTGAATTTTAATTCACTTGGTAAATGTGTTAATCTTACTATATGTTCGAATGTGAAATTGTGGGCTAACTTGAAATTTTGTGCAAGCATGAAAATCTTGGAATCTCTAAATTTTGTTGTGAGAAATTTCCAAGAAAATTTTCAACGAGGGACTTAAATGAAATTAATAATAATAATTTTTAGGAAAGTGTATCAAGGGAGAAATAAAAACAATTTTGGACCTTAAGTGATTTGAGAAATGTTATTTGAAAAGCCCAAGGACCCAAGTGACTTAAGAGAAAAGAAGTAGTGGATTTATGAGGTTTTAAGCCAAAAGGGAGTGGGACACATGAGATGAAGACACTTGTTCAATTCTCCACCCTTGAATGTAGGGCAACCAATACATTTGATCCCCAATTTTGTTCCTCTTCATATGATTTCATGAAGAAGAAAAGAAAGAAGTAAAAAGGAAGTGAAGCCAATAGAGAAAGGGGTGAAACCAAGAGCGAGAGGATAATTGCCGGTGAGAGAGTGTGAGAGAGGCTGTCACCACCACCACATCAGAGGGAACCTTTCTTCCCTTTCTCTCCCTCCCTTCAACTTCCCCTACCTCTTTGAGCCGTGAACGGAGTTGTGAGTGAGAGAGAAAAGAGATGATGAAGAAGAAAATTTCTGACCTCATCTTTCTTATCCTTGTCCGTCGAAGTGGGTGGTTCTTGTCTGTGAATGGGCTGTCATGGAGGTGGTCCACTGTGGTGTGACATACTAGCAAGAAAAATTAGAACATGGATGAAGAAAGGGAAGAGGAAAAGGGTAGAATAGAGAATCAAAAGGTAAGGGGACTGATTCATGATCTCTTTATGCAAATTTCCTCTAATTTAGAACTTTCTTGTGTTGATCATTGGTGTTGGTTGCTGGATGAAGGAGAAGACTCAATAATATATGTGTGTGTGTGTGTGTGTGTGTGTGTGTGTGTGTGTGTGTGTGTGTGTGTGTGTATGTGTGCGCGCGCGTGTATGGCTGTATGAACCTCTTCGTATGGTGTATGCTATTGAATGCAAAATTTCTGATTTGAATAAGTAATGTATGAATTATGTGTGAAAATGGGTCAGGAAGAGTTCATCTATATAAACTTGATATTTATGGCAATAGTAGTGAAGGGAAATGGATTACCAAATGTAGAATGGTAATGCTTAACTTAATGAAAAGTACTATTTGATATGGTAGACAAAACTGAGAAAAGAGTGCAAGGTTGGAATTTATGGAAATGTATTGTTACTGTCATGGTTGCTGAACTTTGATATGTTTGTGGCACTAGATGAGCTTTTATTGATTTGAAATTTGGTATGTAATGAGATATGATACCCAAGTATGTGTCTAAATTATTCCAAAATTTTATGGGCTGATTTGGTACCCTAAAAGCCCTTAGAACAGTAGCTAAGGTTTGTAAAGGGCAGAACATGACTAATTTGCCATGCTTCTGGTTTTACTTGTTTTTGAATGACCAAACCAACTCCTAAGATCATAAAACTTGGTGGAAATATTCTTTATATAGTGGCAAACTGATCTGGAAAGTTCCAAGCTCTTTTAAATTAGTTTTTTTGGTCAAATGAGCATGGGATCAACACCTATGCAGTGCAGAGGAAAATTTGGACAGTTTTGGAAATTTGTTTGGTTTTAGTAGTTAAAGGTCTCTTTTTGACATGAAATTTTTATGGCACTTATTCAAGATATTAATCTCATGATATAGAAAATTTCATTGTATTTGGATATGTTTAAGATGGTCTATTTCATGACAGAACTGAACCCATAGCAGAATTAAGTAATCCTGATGTATGGGTACTAAAGTGACCATTTGAGGGGCCAAATTGTAGATTTTCAAGCTGAAATTTTTACCATAGTGTAATAACACATAACTAGAACTCTATACCAAATTTTATAATTTTTGAAATTGTTTTGGTGGGCCAAATTGTTGCAAGACCGAGGCTACAGAAGCTGCAGAGTCAGTCTAGGCAGCATCTGATTTTTCATGATTTTGAAGGAGTAAATCAAAGTATTTCCTTTTGAAATTTTTATCTAAGATTCTATATGTTTTCTACCAAATTTCATTAATTTTGGAGTTGTGATGACAGCCCAAAAAATTCTTCAAGTATAGGGTCATAATTTTAGTCTTAAACAGAGCATGGGAGATTATGTGTAGAAATTTAATTGGTTTAGAGGGGATTGGCTTCTAAGCTTTGTAGGAAGAGGTAATTAACACATAAAAGAGTAGTCTCATGGATTTTAATTCCTAGATAGGTTCATCATTGGTGATTTAAATGGTCACATTGAGTCTAGTGAAACAATAATGTCATCCTAATGGAAACACCTTTCTCTTTGTTTTGAAATGTAAATTATATGTCTTGATACCCTCTTAATGTTGGAGCCTTGTTAAGGTGCAAAAAGGGAAAATATTACTCTTGTTTGAATTAGATTAAATTAATCAAGCATGGTTATGAATAAAGTTATATATATGTTAACAAGAGTGTTTCAATAAATCTATGCATTAGATTTATGCATCGTAAATCAATTGTGTCTATAGATTATGGGATACCTAGGATTGGAGAACTCTAGAGGAATCTTATGGTTGTAAGGGTTATGTGACGTGCTATGATAATCATTCTTCTAAACAATTAAGTCTACCATTTTATTTTTACTTGGGTGAGTGATCCCTTGATGATAGTAATTTGTACGTGTGACATCATGTTGGAGTGCTAACTGTTAGTTTGCTTGTTGCAATATGATATACCTGCGTGATGAATTCATGTATATATGCCTTCTTTGATTGAATGTTGTTGATGTTCAGATAACATTTATAATTTCAATTGTCCTAGAATGGTGGACATACCTTATTTAATCATTCATAGTCTTTGTCTTGGAATAGTGGACGAGACTCCATTTAATTATTTATAATCTTTGTCCTGGAATGGTGGACGAGACTCCATCTAATTATTCATAGTCTTTGTCTTGGAACGGTGGACATCATTATTAAATCAAATGTTGACATCATCATTATTAAATTAAATGTCTTGGAATGGTGTACAGTATTAAAATAATAAATGTTTGTGCTTATCTATGGGTGTTCTTCTTGTAAGGATTCTAGTCTTAATTATATATATACGTGTATGTCTACTAATAGTCTGTTCCGAAAACGGATTGAAATGAATTTGGTAGTCCACTCATGAGGCATATTTTAAGTGATGATTATGTATGTATGGTAGGACTTTTTACTCGACTTGCAAGTTATGTAAGGTGAGTCATTGGTCTTATATTAGTGGATGGAGTCCCTCTTTGTGTCCCATCCCTGTGAGCAGTACATTGGTCATATTTTAATTTCTGAATGCTTTTCCCTTACTGAGTATTTTCATACTCATCCCTTCCTTTGTGTACCCCTTGCAAGTTCTATGTTAGATGGTGAGTCTCCGTATGAGGAGTAGAGGAGTCTCCAAGTTTGTGTTCCTCTATCTTGGAATGCTGGTACATCTAATAGTTGGGTGTCTGAGTTGCTCTGTAGTTAGATAGAACACCTAGGGAATCTTATGTTGGTTGTAAAAATGAACTTATATGTATTATATTTATTTCACGTGTTAATAGCTTGAGGTTAGGCTTACGACAGTGGATGGAGTCCACCTCTGTGCCAGTCATGTTTCCAAATTGGGGTGTGAAAATAAGAGCAAATAAATTTGTTTTATTTGGGATTTTTGCCTCCTTTCTTATGTTGTGATGTGTATAACTGAGATCTTGGGGAATTTCCCTCTATTAAGAAATAGGGGACTGAGATTTTAACCAGAGGACAGAGAAAGAAGGAAGACAGAATAGAGAACCGGATTGCGTGATCGAAGGTGAGTGACATACACCCTTTCTAAATTTTCTTCTGCAATTGATGGTCATATATTGTTTATATTGATTTATTTTCTTTGAATCCTGAGAGGTGGGAAAATCTAATATACTTGGTGAAAAGAATGATTTCACATCTTATTGTTTCTACTTTGATTGAGAAGAATCAGAGTAAGGGCTGAGATGAATAAGCTTAGAATTTTTTATGATAGTGTGGGTTTGTTTCCTATTTTCATGGTTGTTAATTGAGTGAATTTTTAATTACTAGAATGATTATTCTTGAGCCTGTGTAAATTATAATTGAGAGTTTAGGTCTTAATTTGCAAATCTCAAAGTTGAATTATTCTGTTGGGTTTGACCATGAGTTTGCACAAAGTAGAATAACATGAGAGATTAACTCTACTTTTATATGGATGTACATGTTGTACCTTGAACATATTCAAATTTCTCTGTACCTTAAAACGTGTGAATATATGTGTGATTGATGCATGGAAAATGTTTTACATTGGGAGGAAAAAGGGTACAAGTGTATGTTCGCATACCTTATTAAAGGAGAGGGTGTAATTCAATCAAATTAATCTTATGGGAGGTAATTACTATCCTGATGTGGTTGAGGGTGTTGGAGTTGAGATGGCTTTCATCAAAATAATTCAAAAAAAAATCGTATGTGATAGTTCAATGATGATTATTCTAGTGGAAGTCTTTTCATATCTTCACATAGTGGATTTATGGTTAGTGTTTCTGGAATTCGTGGTGCAAACTTGTTGAGTTGAGTTGCATGCTTGTATGAAACTTGGGATCAGATTGTGTATTGAGGGTGGAAGATTTTGTTTGATCATTAAAGCAGTGGGCCAAGGTTTTCTCATATTTTAATCCTTTTCTTGTGTCTCTCATGTGTTGAATAAATAGGAATGACTTTCCATTCACATACATTCAAGCAAGAATTTGGGTAAAGGATGAGTCGTCATTCAAGGTGAGAGAATTTACTCCACATACGTCCTTATTTATGATATGTTAATTACTATATGTGTGGTTTATTCTCTCGCTATGTGGTATCCAATTGGGGTGGGTCTAAATCAGCTCTAAAATCTGACTCACCTAAATATGTATTGGGATACACTAAAGGTCTATTGTTTGACCTTAGCATATAAATATATACATATACATAAGTAAAGGAAATTAGAAATCAACTTTGTGTATAGGATGGGTTAGTGTAACCTTGTGAGCTACTCATGAAAGCTATAAGTGTGTGAATATAATTGAGATGGGACTATTATTATAAATGAGATCCCAACCTGACAAATGGAAGGGTGTTTATTTATTGGAATGAGTTAAGTAAAGGAATAACCTCTATTTACATTTTACTATAAAGAATAATTTAACCTACAATATCTGTGGAACACTACAACATGTGATGGAATTACAATAAAAACATTAATAGAACTATGATGGTATCCTTGCATAAAGTCTAGTGAAAAGCTTATTGTTACTTTTATTTGATTATGCAATGATATTCAATCTTAAAACCCTTAAGGGCACAGTTCAACGATAGCATGGGTCTAGAGTAAGAATTATCCTTTTGGGATCAATAATGTTGTGGGATATTAATTGGTTTGTAATTCATCCATATATCGAAATTTGTGAGAGATAGACTGTGTGTTGGATTGCATTGGATGTAATCTTGTGTGTTGTTAAGCTTTGGCATTTAGTACCATTTTGGTGCTAAATGCCTTCTCTTTTGATCTCTTCCTTATTTAGCTTATGATTCTTAACCCTTGTTTTAAGTGTTTCCTTGATTTCCTGGAGTTTAGGTTGTTTCAAGTGATTTCATGACTCAGAGCTGTTAATAATTAACATTTTA
This sequence comes from Biancaea sappan, assembly GCA_037074585.1. Lineage (NCBI taxonomy): Eukaryota > Viridiplantae > Streptophyta > Magnoliopsida > Fabales > Fabaceae > Biancaea > Biancaea sappan. The sequence continues at coordinate 44,448,017 of CM073501.1, read as the reverse complement.
TTGTTTTTTGATGTAGGTGGAGTGGGAAGGGGCTAATGCAAGAAGATGGACCTATGCAGCTGAATGTCTGAAGATGTTGAAGCCATTTTCTACCTTCCACCGCTATAGCGGTGGCCAAGATTGTTAAGATTGAGATTCAACACAAGATCAGAAAAGACATAGGTAGGATCAAATCAGGATCATAGGATTCTATCAAATATATTAAAAAAAATAAAAAAATATATAATAAAACATAATAATGACAAAAACTTTGTATATAATACAAAACTGTTAAAATCTAATTATATGTCAATAAAAAAAGCTCATATATTAATGTGTCATAATCATACATAGATAATCAAATTATCAAACAATGATTAAAAGGCATTAAAATATTCAATATATAAACCATTAAAACCAAACATACATAAAATATAAATTAATCCTCATTCTTATCATTATCCATATCATCATCATCAAAATCTCTTTATTCTATATCTTGATTAATGCAAAATTTTAAAAAATAAAAAAACACATAAATGATAAATAAAATAATTTTAGAAAATTTTAAAAAAGAAAAAAATGAAAAAAAATTTTAAAAATTTTTGAAAAACACATAAATGATTTACAAACACATAAATGATAAATAAAAAATTTATAAATTTTAAATTTTTTTTTAAAAAAATTGATAGGATCTTCAAAATCCCACGATCCTACGATTCTACGATCCTGATCCAGATCCTATATGATCCTATGACAAAAATGATCCCATATGAAATCGGGATCGTTTTTAAGCTCTAGATCTTACAATCCTACGATTCTACGATCCAACTCTTGATTTTGACAACAATGGCAGTGGCTTCTCTCCGCTATAGTAGTGAACCCTGGACCAACAGCCTTTGAATGCCCTTTTCTCTGTTAACCACCGCTATAGCAGTGGGTCACATTCTGTAGCTTTTTGCTGGTGGTTTAAATAGCAAAAAGATAGCATTTTTAGGGCATCCTGAGTTTGAGACAGAGAGAAGGCATCAATTTCTGCTAGAGGAAGAAGAGGAATCCATTCCTAAAGCTTTCTAAGCTCGATTCTTGCCAACTCAACCTCGATTTCATGAAGTTTACTAGATTTTTTGCTGTTTTCTGTATTTTTAGGGCTATGAGTAGCTAATTTTCCCATTCTAGAGTTACTATGAACCTAATCTCTAATTAGGAGTTGTTTTCTCTCTAACTTTGTGATTTCTATTCAATAAATACATTCCTATCATTCATTTCTATTGTACTTGCTTTAAAATTGATCACTTTACGGCTTGCTTATTGTTTTCACTGAACTTTAGTAAGGGAGTGTAGAACATTGAGTGATTAGGCTGAGTGGTTGGACCTTAGGGGTTTTTACTTATTAATTAATAGGGATATTAGTTAAGTTACTTAATCAAATTAGGTTAATGCTTATTCAGCTTAAACTCATATAAAGGATTGTATTAGAGTTGAGTAGCTTAATTTAGGTTCAGGAGAATCATTTTAAACCATTAGAAAACCTAAGATTAAAGTGTATAATTGATTAGCATCACGAGTGTTAGGGAGAGTTAACAATTCTTAAGACAGGAGAGGGGGATTAGTAGCCCTAGGTTTTTTATCAAATTAATTTCATCCAAATTTGAGTATGTGTTCATTGTTAATTGTGAAAATAGGATAAAAAATATTTTGTCTTTTAAATGTTACCTTTTAATTTTCAAGTAGAGCTATCTTTGATCCAAATCGGTTTGTCTGACTAATACGTTTGAGTTTCTTGAGTAGTTAGCTAGTTAGTCTTCAAGGGAACGATATCTTTACTCTTTACACTATATTACTTATGCGACTGGTACACTTGCCAAATTGCTAACATGTGCAAGAATAATGCTGGATTTACCCTTGCATGCTCAGTGTAACCCCTTCTTGTGATTAATGTGATGGAAACTGATGAATTGATTCCATATTACTCTTGTTGATTGTAATTTTGAGTTTTCTTGACTTCATTAAATTTTCTTTGGGAAGGTAGTTCATGAACCGTCAATGCATGTTTTTAGAAAATATTTTCTTTGTCTTGTACTGGAGTCTTCCTACCATATTTGTTTGGAGTGGTGAAATGTGTTTAGTGATAGGCTTACGGTGGTGGTGAGTATCCCACCTCCATGCCAGTCATGGTCCCAGATAAAGGCATGACAATTCTCCCGAAGGATATTACCTCACCCTGCACACATTACAACATAGGTACACATGACTTAAATAAAGACAAAGCCAAGCAAGAAGGTTCATATAGCTAAGCAACTCACACCTTACCCAAGTTCAACATCTTACAATAATAATGAACACTTATAAAGGATTCTCCTAGCTCGAACGCCAAATGAGTTATCTCCTCTTCCAACACAAAGTTGTAGAGTCTCCAACATAAAGCCATACATAGGGTGTATTTGGCAAGAGGCCATACCAATTTCATAACATGTAAAGTGTAAACACTTACATATGAATGCAACCCATAAAAAAATGCACTCTAAAGTGCCCAACAAGATATTCATGCCTAACCATAATTTCCCATGAACACTCCTATTCTCCATGTTACATCATCATTCCCCTCCCATGGTACTCCAACTAATCTCCCAAGCATTTCAACAACAATTAACACAAACTCCAACACCCAACAATTAGCATTGAGTAAGGAATAGTTCATAGACTAGGTTAAATACAATCTTTAGCTCTCTATAATCACAACATCACAACCATAACACATATTTTATGATGCAACTTAAAAGCATTAAAAACACTCCAAGAATGGGCTAGCCACTCACATATTTGATAAGCACAAAGTTCCACTTGTCTCCCATGAGCAACCCTAACACATAAAGAGTGTGTTTTTCTATACAACTAACTAGCCAGGAATTCACAATGTAAACAAGTCCACTACTCTCCCATAGCAATCACAATACACAAAAAGTGTATTTTCCATACAAACAATTAACCCAGGAATTTGTAATACATATATATATATATATATATATATATATATATATATATATATATATATATATATATATATGCAATTCCACTAGTCTCCCAAGAACCATCATAACACACAAAAAGTGTGTTCTCCATACAAGCAAGTACGGTAGCCACATAATTAACAAACATGAAGTTTAAATTCCTTACTCCTTTAAAGCTATGCATAAACACTAGTTACAATCTTGTTGTTCCATATATCAATGATTTCAAATTATGAAATTATTTTATCTAAACCTTCCTAAAGCACTTCTTTCCTAAAGGTCCATAATTCAATCAAAAGTTGAATTAATATATTGGAGAGGTTAGCCACTCACCTTAAATGTAGCCAACAATTACTCAAATGAAGAAGCCAAAACAACTTCAAAAAAAATCTCCAGCACACCTAGGGAACCATTCAAAAATTCCACATTTAACACAATTAATTTGGACACACTTAGCAACATTTTAATTTAAAAGTCTCCCTCTGGCATGGGCACCAAGAGCACCCAAGCTTCCCTTGCATCCTGCTCGGGGCCCTAGAACACTGTGGGTCTCCAAACTTATAACAAGGACCCTTATAGAGGTCCTAAAGATGGTTGTAGTGTACTGAATTGCACCATCATAACAGCTCTAAAAATCCCCTCTAAAACTCCCCCTAAAACTCCCTCTTAGCTTCCCACTTTCTTGGCCATAAACAACATGATTTCAAGCAAATTTTCCCCCTCTTAAAGCACCAATTTATAGCCCAGAAATATAGCACATAATATCCCAAAACTTCTAACTCAAAGTTGTGGCATTTATAAGGGAAAAACCACAGATGAACAGTAAAATTGCAAGTGAACAATAAAATCGCAGGTGAACAGTACCACGCAATTTTTAGTATTTTTTTTCTTAATTAAACCTTCAAGTAATGGCTCTAACTTCACCATAAAAATAACCAAGAGAGGGAAGAGGGGTTTGGACAACCTTTGGAGTTCCCAAAAACAGTAGAACATCAAGATATTCACAAAAGAAAACAGCCTGAAATAGAATTCTGAAAAAGGAAGCAAGTTCAGCCACTTACCTTATCTCCAACTAGTGGCGTTGGGTCTTGAAGGGCTTCATGTCATGCAAGCCTTGGAAAGAAATAGAGGAGAGGCTAAATGTGGAGATGCTTCGTTGGAAGAGCCAACACCAACATGAGGGAGGGATAAGGTTTAGTTATATGTGTGAGTGAGAGTAAAAAAAAATTTTGACTTAGCGTTATTCTTTTTTTAAAGTGTGTGGCTTTTTGTTGGGTCCCACTTGCTCTCCAAATATTTTATTTATTTTCCCATGTATCCCCAAGGAACTTAGGCTTAAAGAAAAACACTTAGAGTGGTTCCAACTTTACACATCAAACACTATAGCAAACATCTTCCTTGTCCAAGTTCAAATCCTCCTTATGATATGTTACTCTTTTGCCATTAAAACAACCCCCACTCCAATTCTAGAAGTATCAATCTCAGTTTTGAATGGGTGAAAAGTCCAATTTGGGCTCGTTCTCCCCATTTAAAAGCTTTTTTTAGCAACTTAGTCAAGTGCTACAATATTACCATATCCACAAACAAATTTTGATAATAGTTTATCAAACCCAAAAATCATTCAAGGCTTTAATGCTTTTGGGGATGATTTTTGGATGGGTTAGCTTTCACACCTTTGATTGAAACAATGTACCCAAGATATTCAAGTTGGTGTTGATCAAAGACACAATTTTTCATACTAACTAAGTCATTTTCTTGCAATACTCCAAAGCCATCCTCAAGTGCTTTATATGCAAATCCATGCTAGGGCTATAAATCAAAATATCATCAAAGAACACTAAAATGGATTTGCATAAATGTTTTTGGAATATATCTTTCTTGAGGAATTGAAAAGTAGATGGGACATTTGTCAAATCGAATGGCATCATCATGAACTTGTAATGCCCCAAGAGAGTTCTGAAAAAGGTCTTTTCCTAATCTTTGGACTTGATGTAGATATGGTGGTACTCCAATTTGAGATCAAGCTTTGAAAAGACTTTGACTACTCCCAATTCATCTAGTAGCTCATCAATTACCGGCATAGGGAATTTATATGCCTTATTGATTTTGATTAAGGATTGGTAGTCCACACACAAATACCAAATTTTGTTCTTCTTTACTAGTAAAAATGGGAACGAGCATTTCATTCACCAATTTCTCAATCTCCATTTTCTGTGAATGTGGATAGGATAGGGTTAAAGATTCGAAGGTTGCTCCCCTATTTTAATAAGAATGGCGTGATCTCTTACTCAATGTGGAGGAAGAGCATTTAGGGGCTTAATCATTGTGGGAAATTCCTTCAATAAGCTTGAGTTCTAAGGTAGAATGTTAGGTGTTATTTATTTGGTTACCATAATTTCAACTTAAAATAGAATTTTTTGTCTCCCCTTCTTGAAGAGTTTTGAGCATTGCCTTTAGGGAGATGATAGTTTTGGTTAAAGATGGATCTCCTTGAAGGAAAATCTCCTTTCCAACAGTCTTAATCTTTATGGTAAGTTTACCCCAATCTACCTTTTCATCTTCGAGTGATTTTAGTAAATCTATTCCAAGCACAAAGTTAGCTCCCCCTTCTCCCAACACCATTCAAAGGGATAAAAGGTTTGTTGTATCTATAGCCATGTACTTCTACTTCTAAAGTGGCACACTTCTTATTACTATTAACCTCATATCTATTGCCCATAGATAATTTGTAGGAAATGGTGGTCGCGACTGTTAGGGCTAACAATCGGGCTATATTAGATGAAATAAAGTTGTGGGTGGCCCCACTATCCACCAAAAAAGGTCACTTCTTCACTTTTTAATCTCCCCTTTAATCTCATGGTATCGTTTCTGATTAATCCCACAATCAAATTCATTGACAGCTCTATCAGTTCCTCTTCAAAGTCCTCAATGTTGTTTATTATTTGTTCTCCTTCTTTCTTTGGTTCTGCTTTATCATCATCTTGTAGGATCATGATTGATACAGTCTGGTTCTCCTTGTCACTTTTGCTTTTGTTAATTTCTGAAAAAGGTGCTTCTAATTGGCGTGTCTCTGTTGTGGAACTCAAGCTGGATGATGCTCTGCTTTTTACACCTTTAACGTTTATTGTTCCGTTCTACCATGGAGAAAAAGCTCGGGACCAGTCGGTTTTGACCTGAGGCCCTGGTCCAAGGAGGTTTAGCCAAATTCCACTCACTAGGTGAGCTTTATTTTGCTTTACTCTATTTTCTTCTTGTCATGATTACTATAGGGCCATGTTATTTTCTTCTAGTTGTTGGATCAAACCCATAATCTCTTCTAATGACCCAATTTGAAACAACCTTGACCTTAATCTATGATTTAAGGCCATTCTTTAAAGGTCCAAATAAGGACATCATCTGCAACATTTGGAGTGATGTTGCCAAGACTACTGTTATGGGAATTTATGGCAAAGAATAAACAGTGAGAAAATTAAACACACACAAGAATTAATATGGTTCAATAAGTGTGACCTACGTCCACAGGCAGAGAGAAATATTTGTATTATTTTTGGCAAAAACATAAAATACATAACCGTCCCATTTAGAAACATAAGACAAAAAAGGGTCGCTCTTATGTACTCGGGCCTAGCGACCCTCATCCTCTTTGGCCCACATAACTCTATTTGTTTTTCTCATTTCAAGTCATACTCCTAAAAATCTGAGTTGAATCATAAACCGGGTCACCAATTCAAGTAACTCAATAACTACACATTCTTCTCTTTAGTCACCGACAATGGTTCTTTGCCAGAGACCAAAGACTCATTCGAAGACATCACCTATGCTAGAAACACTCAAGAAATTCCTTCTTAAAGCTTTCCCAATCCTTGGTTGGGTTGAAGGGTGGCATGGGTTGGGTCAGTTTAGGGAGATTTCAAACCGAGCCAATAAAATGTGATCAGATCGGGTCAAGTCAATTGGCAAGTTGTTGTTGTTTTTTTTTTCCCTTCTTCTTCATCTTTTCTCTCTCTCTTTTTCTTTCTTTCTTTTCCTTCTCCTTCCTTCTCCATTGCCATCTCTCTCTTTATATCTCATCTTGCTATCTCTCTCTATCTCTCATCTTTGGTTCATATGAACTAGAATTTTCTAGTTCGTAAGACAAAGACACACGCGACAGGGGAATCGCATAGACCAAGGTTATGAAGATCTGGATCTTGATCTTAGGATTGCATAAGATATAGTCCTATGGGTGAAAATAGTGTTGGATTTTACGTAAGATCTATTTTGATCAAATCGTATCAGGATCTAGATCCCAGGAGTAGGATCGTGGGATCGCATATAGGATCTAGATCTTTATAACCTTGTTTTGTTGTGACTATAAGAGTTGTCGTAATAGATTTTCTAGATGGATTCTATTTGGTGCTAGCTAGATATAGCTTCAGCTGCAATTTCTTCTTTGATCCAAATCTATTTGAAGATATTCTCAAAAGCATTTGAGGTGGTTGATCCATTTATTTTTTAGTTTCTAGTTGCTGGCTTGCTGCTACTAAAGTGCCATGCAATTCTGATTTCTTAATTTCTAGTTTGCGGTGTGTTTGTGTAAGCAAGTGTTTTGTGTATTTACTTTATGATTTCCTAATCCCTTGTGTTTTGTGACTTCCTAATTCCCTTTGTTTTTCAAGTTCTCGATATTATGCTATGTGTTTATGAATCTGGTATTCTTTGTTGTTGGCTACATGATTTGTTAATTGCTATTTGCTAGTTTTTAATTTATGATTTGCTATTACTATGATTCTAAATTGCTGAGGTGCTGGCTACTTTCTTGTTTTGTTTATTGATTGTATTTGTCTATTTGAATAGTAGTTGTTAATTTTAATATAACCGAAGTCTCATATCAATGGAATATGAATCTCAACTTAGTCAACCTACATTGTTTTTGTAATATATACAATATATGATATGTTTTATGGGTGAACTCTTGATATTTTTGCAATGTTAACACCTATATATCTTTCTATATTTAGTTATGAAATTTTACAGGATCTTACAATCCTTAATTCGATTTTTCGATTCGATCTTTCCTATGGCTCTTTTGATCTTATGCAAGATCTCGATCTTGATAACCTTAGCAGAGACAAAGATGGTCACACATCCACAGAGAATAATGATGGACAGACAAACATCCATAGAGCGCGATGACAATGAAATTCGCATCGAAAAAGGCAGTCGCCCAGCAACAGACCATGACAATAGAAGGACTCATTCATCTACAGAAAACGACAATGTAGGAAATCTCACGAAAAAAGGAAAGGAGGTTGCTCGCATATCCACAGAGGGCGACGATAGGATCAACAACAAAGGACCAATCATAGGCAGTTTCATAGAACTAAAAATTTCTAGTTTGTAAACCAAAGATGAGAGACAGAAAGATGACGATGGTGAAGGAAGGAGATGAGAGATAGAGAGAGAGATGGCGATACGAAGCTGTGTGGAGATCAAATTGGAGAGAAGAGAAACTAGAAAATCCTAAATATATATATATATATATATATATATATATATATATATAAGTTGGGTTGAGAATTTATCAACTTGTCACCCGACCCGCCAGTGATCGGGTTCAAAAAAATTGACGCAATCCAACCCAAATGGACGGGTTGGACAGATAAACTCGAACCGCTACCCACTCCTAGTTGGTTTCTAACCTCCATCCGTTGAAGTTAGTTCAAGGCTTTACTTCTTGGTTTCGTTGATCCTATTTACTTGGAAGTATTCCCTTATTTCTTGAAGCATCACCTTAACTGCACACATCTCTTCCTTAAGGACACCCACCTCACCTCCTAGTTCTCCCATTCGCCTTTGATCTCCGTGACTTCTCCTTCCAGAATATCCACTTTTCCATCTCCCTGGTATTGAATATCTTTGCTCTAATCCCAATTTTGATGGAACCCACACCTCCAACAGATAAGAAAGTAGTGCTTTTATTAATTTAGCAACGGTGATGGATATAGAGCAATAGGAAAATGAAAATTAGACGAAAGCCACCTCTAAGCAAAACATAATACTTACAGTACTACAACCCAAATTACTGGCTTTGGAGAGCTAGTATCTCTCCCCAAGACCATACTAAAATGTTCTCTACCTCTAAAACAAACAACTGCTCTTATTTAAACAGCACCCAAACCCCCCTCGGCGGTTGTAACGACCTAACAACCAACTACATCCTTTTAAAAACCCTCGACACATCCAATGGTTGTTCTTTCTATTTCTCCTCCAATAATATTTCACGCTAGCATTAATCTCATCACATTTTTAAAGAGCTTGGAATTTGAAGAGAATCGTTCACTTAATTAATTTTATTTTTGAAAATTGATTGTTTTATCAATCCATGCCAGTTGCTTGATGTTAATTAAAAATGTTGTCTAGGAGATTGAAAAAGGGATTGTTTGTCGATCAAAAGAGGAAGCGACATTAAGACACATGTGCACGAGGTGTAATAAGAAAAAAATGTTAACTTGGAGGATGAGGATGGTTAGACGCTACATATGTATCTAGAGTATAAAAAGAAATGCTGACATTGAGGAGAATTAACAATTAGTAATGGAGATGGTTAATTGAATGCATTAAAAGATTTGAGTGATTAATCGTAACTTCCTAAAATTGAAAGAGATTTATTGCATATATCCCAAAGTAAAAAGTTACAGGCTTTTTTTGCCAAAAATAATCATATATAATTTAAGTTCAAAAAAAAGTTAGTATAATTTATTATAGTATCTAATGTTGACAAGCATATTTTAAATTAACTATTTTTGGAAGTAAACAGTAACATTCATTTTGTCTTTCGCAATCTTTTATTTAACTACTTTGGCAATGTTATAAAAAATTGAGACAAACTTAATCACGAATATTTGTTCTAAATGTACAGCGTCAAACTTCGTAGACAAGACCCAGCTGCTTAGAGAAACCGTGCCATTTCCGCCACAAACTGGTCTTAGCGCTCATTGCATGATTGCAATCTATTCATGCAATAACTTCACTATAGAACTATATCATAAGTCAAGTACGAACCCTAGGCAGAAATATGCTCGTGAGTCTTTGATGTCATCGCGATCATTTAGCTAGGGTTCATTTTGCCTAATTTAATTTCTATTTGGATTAGGCTTATCAATATCAGTAAATCCAGTTAACTTATCAAAACCTAAATAACTTGTTGATATAAGAAAATAATGTTACATTTAGTTTCAGAAAATATTATAATTGAATGAAAAGTATAGAACAAAAAAAAAATTGATTTTTGACTTTTGAGCAAGCATTGGGTAGCCTAGTAGTCAAAGTCCAAAGGCTACTCTCTGTACACAATCAGGGCGTCTCTTGCTGGGCATTCTAATTAAGCCAGTGATCTGCAACTCTGTAACCGCCTTGCAAAAGCGTGCTCTGGCAAAGCAGGGTTAAGGATTTTGATGGATATCAATAAAACGCACAGGAAATACACCAAAAGAGGAAGTTGAAATATATAATAGGGAAATGGATTTTCTCATTTTATTGGAAATAGACATTTTCAATTTGAAGAAACGCTATCTTTAACTGAAATTAGTTTCAGAGAAAAACTGAGTGGATCCAAATCCATAAAATAGGCATACTGAAATTGACCTGCAACTTAGAATCATTTTGAAAAGATCTTGATATGATCTCTTGTCAATAAAAACCACTGAATCATTAATAGGGGCAGGATGGCAGCACACCTTAAATACCAAAAAATATTTATAATATGGCAAGACACTGGAGGAAGTCAAATTATGTCTATCTAAAAATGAGAACAGTACATTTTTTCTTTGGCCATAAGAAAGACAGTAGGTGGAGAACAAGACATGGCACTGCAATATAATAAAAGAAAAGCATGAATAATTTCATTTGGCAATTCTAGAAAATCTTGAGCTACTTGTTAGGATGTTGGATTGGCAATATAAGCAGGTAGAACCAAAATTTCTAATATAGATGCAAAACTTGAAAGAGGTATTTCACTACTGTAGTTAGTGGGTTGGCTCATGAAGTTTAGAAAACCTCCGTGGATTGGAATAACATTCCATGGTGGATGCTATTATTGAGCACGGATAAAAGAAAGCTAGCATAAAATTTTAAAAATTTTAAAAATAACGTATTTTTACTCCTACTACCCCATAAAAAGAGGGAAAAGAAGAAAAGAAAGACAAGTTATGATAGGAAACCAAACTTTATTTATATGAAAGAAAGAGATGCAGACTCGATAAAACAAGGATAAAAGCCAGAAAAACAAACCAGAGATCTAGGCCTCCTACCAGAGCAATGATGCTCCTCCAGAGCAAAGAATGCTCCTCCTAGCCACGTTTAACAGAAATATACTTCCCCCCCCCCCCCCCCCCCCCGTCCTTCCTACTGCCTTTCCACTACCCTATATATAACCAACCCCCGTGCCCCCTCAACACTCTTACCTGATTATTTCTCTAACTAACTGATCTAAAATTCCCTTTTTTAACCCTGACTCCCTGGTACCTGTCATTACCCCCTCCTGCAAAACAGCCTTGTCCTCATGGCTGAAATAGGAAAAAGAAAAACAATCAGCCTATTCCATCATCTTCCAGCTCCGGCACAACCACCCCTCCCTCATCAATGCAGAGGATGGAATTTGCCGCCACAACTGAAGCACAGACCCTTAGCCTTTCGATCCATGAACTCCTCGTTATCTGGTAGGTTGAACAAATTGATAGGAACCCAAACTTTATTTATATGAAAGAAAGAGATATAGACTCAACAAAACAAGGATAAAATCCAGAAAAACAAACCAAAGACCAAGGCCTCCTACCAGAGCAGTAATGCTCCTCCAAAGCAAAGAATGCTCCTCCTAGCCACATTTAACAGAAATATTCTCCCCCCCCCCCTCTTTTTCTCTCCTACTGCCTTCTCACTACCCTATATATAACCACCTCCCTCGCCACCTCAGCACCCTTACCTGATTATTTCTCTAACTAACTGATCTAAAATTCCCTTTTTAACCCCAACCCCCTGGTGGCTATCAAGTCAAAAGAGTGAAGTCAAGGAATGGAAGTTGAGTGAAATACCATTCCGAGACTAATTCGTAAAGGGACAGTATTATAAAGTTTGGGAAATGTCCCGCTAATTTCTTCACAAGTAAAAGAGATCAGTGACACAATATCTTTTGGACTGCAATTTGCCACATCCATCAAGACATTCAAAGTATTATACCTGAAGGTAAAATAGATCAAATATACTCTGCAAAGTGGAAAATCTAAAGGATACTGAATTGATGCTTCGCTTGGGTCTCTAGATGCATTTGTATCCTTTCTCTTCTTTTTTAGTGGAGATTGCTTCGACTTTTGTTTGCGTTTAGTCCTGTGGTTTAGAATAATTGTTTTAAAAGACTGGAACCAGTCATGAAGATTTATAAGATCACCATGCTCCTCTGCCAGGGAATACCTGTATAAAACAATGAACATCAGTTTTAATCTTCATGCTGAAATCTCAAAGTTAAATGCAAACAAGAAAAAAGAAGATAGAAAAAAAATGCATAGCTCCATTGTGATTGTAGCCTATTAAGAAATTGTTATGGAATAAATTTTGCTGGGGGCAATCAGAGACAATTGACTGTGATGTGACAGAGACATGGCATGATTAGGACAAACTATTTTACTGCTTATTTCTTCTGCTTTGTCTTTTTGTGTTTTTGCCATTATAAATTAGGTGTGTTGATTGTTAGAGGGCCGGTAAGCTGTATGCATTAATGTGCTCAGTTGTGCATTCAATAGGTAGACTTTTATTTCCACAAGAATTCAGCTCTAGAATATTCTCTCTCCAGTTTTCTATCTTCCCTGTATCAGTGGTATTAGATCAAGGCCATCCTCGGTGTTGATATGCATGATCTGTGCAGATTGGAGAAAATCATGGTGACAAAAGTCAAATATCCATGATTCTCTCCTTCTGTTTGTTACTGTTTATTTCCTTAGTTATATTGTTTCCTTTCTTGTGCTATTTCCTTTTTACTTTTTCTTTCTTATTTTGGTTATGTCTTTATTTCCTTATATTTGATTATTGATTTTACGGATCTAGTGGCAGACTTGTTGCCGTGCTCCCTCTATATATGTCTACCTCGTAGTTCATTTCAGAATAAGAGAAAAATACATGATTTCTCTCATCTCTTTCTTCATGATATCAAAGCCAAAGCGGTCTAACCATACAATATGACAAAATATGGTATTCCTGCTGCTATGAACGCTAGGAAAACCGGCTCTTCTTCAGCAACCGAGATGACCATTCCAATTATCGCAAGCCATAAACTCAATGGACATAGTTATCTCCAATGGACTCAAAGCGTGTTGATTTATGTCCCTGGCAAGGGGAAAGATATGACTATCTACCTGGCATTGCTGCACCACCAGAGAAGCCAGATTTGAAATACAAACTCTGTAAAGCCGGAAACAACATGGCAATGTCTAGGTTAATTATTCCATGACTAAGGGCATAGAAGAAAATTTTCTTCATAAGCCAAGGAGATATGGCGTAGAAAAGAATCAACCCATTATTCATACAATTAGGAAGATTTTATTTCCTGTTTTTCCTTTATTTGGAATAGTGTTTATCTTCTGTTTTTTCCTTTATTAGATTTTATTTTATTGTTTTCCTATTTTTGTGGGATTCCTATTTATAAGGGGATCTCGTTATCTTTTTCCTTTTTGGTGGGCTGGGATATCGGCCACTTTAGGATATATATCAGGATATAAATTCTTTGATGGAATAAGTAGAATCTCAAAATTATTCTCATTATCTTCTTCATGATATCAGAGCACCGGTTCTGAACCCTTATTCTCCTTAGTCAATTCTTCTCGTGTCGTATTTCTCAGTGTAACCAAATACGGCATGGCTTCACAATCTTCTTCATCAGAAACCAACCTGAGAGCCGAGATAAGTACGTCTGCCCCTATCATCCCAGATGCTTCTCCTCATCTCGTCAAAAATCATAAACTCCATGGCCATAATTTTCTCCAATGGTCACAGTCTGTTTTCATGTATATCTGCGATAGAGGGAAGGATGGTCATCTCATGGGGGAAACCTCTGCTCCAGAAACAACAGATTCAAAATACCGAGCCTGGAAAACTGATGATCACTTGGTTATGTCACGACTAATAAATTCCTTGACTACAGAAGTTAGAGAAAATTTTCTGCCTTATAGGACAGCCAAAGAGATAGGCTGCACGTGAAACTTATTCCACCACAGAGAATTCCTCAAAATTATTTGAGATTGAGACCAGATTATATGACCTACTGAGCATATTTTAGGAATGTTAGGATTTTATGATTCAAAATAAAGCAGGAAGACAATTTCCTAGGATCAAGGATAGAATCAGTTAATCCCAATTCCATGGGATTTAACTTCCTATTATATCTTCTCTGTTTTATTCCTTTATTTCCTTTATGTTTTACGAGATTATGACCTCCTATGATTAAGGAATTAGTTTCTCTTTTTTCCTTCTATTTAAGCTATACTCCTCTGATGTTATAATCATATCAATAAAGAATATATTTCTACATGGTATCAGAGCATAGGGTTTGATGACTTACAAGGCTGCCATGATGGGATCTGGTTCGGCCCCTTTCGCTGACAGCTCAAGCGGTTACGAGCAACTTACGGGGGAGATTCCAAACCAGACCGATGCGACCCCTCACAGCGATGCGACACCATTAGATTACCACTCTCTTCAAATTACCATTCACAAATTGAATGGAAAAAAATTATCTTGAGTGGTCCAAGTCTGTATAGTTGGTGATTGATAGCAAAGGGAAGCTTGGATACATGAATGGAAAAGTGACAGCTCCGGCCACCGATGATCCAAAATATAGGTAGTGGCGGTCTGAAAACTCCTTGGTTATAGCATTGCCGATCAATTCTATGGACCTGATAATTGTTAAGCCCCTTATGTTCCTACCAACAGCTCGTGATGTATGGGATGCTGTGAAGGAGACATGCTCAGACATGGATAATCACTCGCAACTGTTTGAATTGACCACCCGAATGTGGAAAATACAGCAAGGTGAACATGAGGTAACAATTTATTACAATGAGATGATGACTATATGGTAGGAATGAGATATGTTTGAAGAAGACTGGGAAAGCAGTAGGGACAGTGCTCACTACAAGAAAAAGGTAGAGAGAGGAAGAGTATTTGTCTTCCTAACAGGGCTGAACAAAGACCTTGATGAAGTTTGAGGACGTATCTTAGGAAGGAAACCTCTGCCATCCGTTCGAGAAGTTTTTTTAGAAGTGTGAAGAGAAGAGGCTAGGAGGCAAGTGATGCTGAAAAATGATCATGAAGGATCAACACTTGTAGCTTGAGGAGGAGACTCAGAAGGTGATAGGCAAGGAGGAAAGCAGAAAACTTGGTGTGATCATTGTAAACGGCCATGGCACACAAAAGAAACATGCTGGAAACTACATGGCAAACCACCTTCCAAGAACAAACCAGTTACTGATAACAAATTTTTTTTTGGGGGGGGGGGGGGGGGGGGGGGACACATGCATTCCAAGCAAGCAATAATAATCCAGAGCAGTAGTCATCTCCAGAATCTCTTCCCTTCACAAAGGAACAAATAGAGCACTAAACTTTTCCAATCTCATTCTATAGGAAATTCTAACTCATCTTGTTATAAAGCACAGTCAGGTAATCATTTTATTGCTACCGTTGTGTGTAAAAGGTCTAATGGCCCTTGGATATTAGATTCAGGTGCCACTAATCATATGACTAGTTTTCCAATTTTTTTCCTCATATACACTGTGTGCAGGAAATCAAAAGGTTAAACTTGCAGACAATTCCCTAGCTATTGTAGCTGGAAAAGGAACCGTGCCTCTTTCTCCCTCTTTAAGTCTTAAGGATGTCCTACATGTCCCTAATTTGTCCTACAATCTTTTGTTTGTCAGGAAATTAACTCTTGATCATAATTTTCGGATTAATGTCTGGTCTTCTCATTGTGAATTTCAGGATTTATCCTTGGGGAAGATGATTGGGAGTGCTAGGCAGGATAATGGTCTCTATCTTCTCAATAACTGCCTCACCTTTGACAGGCAAGACCAGCAGACTTGTTTCAACTCTGTTTCTGTTTGTAATAAAGACATTATGTTATGGCATTATCGATTAAGACATCCTAATGTTCAATATTTAAGACACTTGTTTCCCAAGTTATTTATGAATAAAAATCAGCTATCTTTTAAAATGAGTCTTGTGCATTAGCAAAATATCACTGTGCTTTTTTTCCTCCTCAACCATACAAAAAATCTGAACCTTTTACTATGATTCATAGTGATGTGTAGGGTCCCTCTCGGATAACAAACATTTCTAGAAAACGTTGGTTCATCACCTTTATTAATGATCACACCGGGGTCACTTGGGTATTTCTTTTATGGGAAAAATCTGATGCTGCACTTGTGTTTAAAAATTTTTATCACATGGTTCAAACACAATTTCAGACTCAGATTAAAATACTTCGTAGTGATAATGGAAAGGAATTTTTTAATAATATTTTGGGCAATTTTTTTGCTGAAAAGGGCATTGTGCATCAAAGTTCTTGCACTAATACTCCTCAGCAGAATAGGGTGGTAGAAAGAAAAAACAAACATCTCCTTGAAGTTGCTAGGGCTCTAAGTTTCCAAACAAAGGTCCTTGAGTATCTTTGGGGGGAGACTATTTTAACTGCCACCTATTTGATAAATAGAATGTCTACCAGAATCTTAAACTTTCAAACTCCCTTGCAAACATTCACTATTGTTTTTCCCTATCCACGGCTTATCACTGACATTCCCTTAAAAATTTTTGGGTGTGTAGCTTTTGTTCATAACCATGATCCCAAACAGTCCAAACTTGACCCTAAAGCATATAAATGCATTTTTGTTGGGCTATCCTTCTAACCAGAGAGGATATAAATGTTTTGATCCAACTTCAAAAAAATTGTTTGTCCATGGAAGTCACATTTTTTGAAGGAACCTCATATTATCACGAGTCCCAACTTCAGCGGGAGCACGGTAGTGATGGTTTTCTAGATAAATCCAATTTATGCTTCAAATTTTATGAGCCAGAAAAAGAAAAGAAAAAGGAAAGAACCTATGAAAGGAAATAAACATGAGAAGGGAAATGATAAAAATCAAGGAAAAGAGGAAATAATCATGATTTCCATAATTAATACCACGGATACCAACATTTTAGGTAGCCATACAAGGCAGCCAAGATACAAGTACAGAGGAAATGAAAAGGATGTAATTCAGCCAAAAATCATGCCTATTAAATGAAAATCCTAATAGAGGCCATAATCAAAGAATTTACTGTTCCTTCAATCTTTATAACAACAACAACAAAGCCTTATCTCACTAGATGGGGTCGGCTACATGGATCGTACGACGTCATTGAGCTCTATCAATAACCAACTTTTCAGATATCTCATTTACCAGAAGATCCCGTTCAATAACTTCTCTAAGTGTCCTTCTTGGTCTTCCTCGACTTTTTTTCACAGGGCTCCAAACCATTTGCTCAACTCTCCTTACTGGCGCTTTTAATGGTCTTCTTTGAACATGCCCAAACCACCTTAAACGGTTTTCAGTCATTTTTTCCTCAGTAAGTGCGACTCCCACTCTCCCTCGTATACGATCATTACGGATCATATCTCTTCTTGTATGACCACACATCCAACGCAACATCCTCATCTCTGCTACTCCAATTTTATGCTATTGTTGTCCTTTCATCGCTCAACATTCACTCCCATATAAAATCGCTGGTCTTATAGCAGTAAAATAAAACTTTCCTTTGAGCTTATCAGGTACTTTCCGATTACAAACAACTTCTGATGCCATTTTCCACTTTAACCACCCAGCTTGTATCCTATGTGTCACATCTCCAATAATTTCGCCGTCATCTTGTATAACAGATCCCAGATACCTAAACTTTGACACTTGTGATACAACATTATCTCCAATTTTAACCTCCAACTCGTTTCTAGCTTGTCGCTGGTTAAACTTACGATGCATATACTCTGTCTTACTCCTGCTTAGACGAAAACCCTTTGATTCCAAAGTAGCTCTCCATAACTCAAGTTTAAAATTAATCTCTTCTTTTGACTCTGCTATGAGAACAACATCATCAGTAAAAAGTATGCATTTAGGGATTTCTTCTTGGATATGTTTCGTCAGAACATCTAAAACCAAGTCAAACAAATAAGGGCTCAACGATGATCCCTGATGTAGGCCAATCTTAATAGGGAAGTCTCTAGTCTCCCCTCCAGACATTATCACACTAGTTGTGGCCCCCTCATACATATCTTTTATAGCTCTAATATACGCAACCGGTACACCTTTATGTTCCAAGGCTTTCCAAAGCACCTCTCTTTGTACTCAATCATAAGCTTTTTCCAAATCAATAAACGCTATATGCAAGTCTTTTTGTTTGCTCCGATACCTTTCCAGAAGATAAATAGCTTCCATAGTTGATTGCTCTGGCATGAATCCAAATTGATTTTCCGAAATGCTCGTCTCCATTCTTAACCTACGTTCAATCACTCTTTCCCATAATTTTAGAGTGTAACTCATAAGCTTAATCCCTCAATAGTTTGCGCAGTTCTGGATGTCTCCTTTGTTTTTGTATATAGGCACTAAAGTGCTTCTTCTCCATTCCTCCGCCATTTTCTTGGACCTTAAAATCTCATTAAAGAGCTTAGTTAGCTAGATAGTACCGTCATCCCCTAAACACTTCCAAACTTTAATAGGAATACCATCAGGACCAACGGTTTTACCATTATCTATTGTTCTAAGAGCTTCCTTGACCTCATCAACCTTAATCCTGTGATAATATGCCAAATTTTTTTCTCTCTCTAAGGTTGTTAAATCTTCCATATCACAGGTCGATCCTGTTCCGTCATTAAAGAGCTTGTGAAAGTAACCTTGCCATCTGTTTTTAATATCTCCATCTGTAACCAAAATTTTTCCATCTTCATCCTTAGCACATCTTACTTGATCCAAATCTCTAGATTTCCTCTCTCTAGTCTTTGCAATCTTGTAAATCTTTTGTTCCCCTTTTTTCGTTCCTAAGTCCTTGTAAAACTCTTCAAATACTTTAGATCGTGCTTCACTTACTGCTTTTTTAGCCTTCTTATTAGCCTTCGGATACCTTTCCCAATTTTCGGAGTTATTGCACAGATGGATAGCTTTAAAGCAATCTCTTTTAAATTTAATCTTTTTTTAAACGGTCTCATTCCACCACCAAGATTCCTTATCTCTTTGTCCAAAACCTTTAGATTCTCCTAAAAGTGCTTTAGCTATCTTTCTAACCCTGTTAGCCATCTCCTCCCATATGATATTAACATTTTCTCGTAACTCCCAAGACCCTTCCTCCAACAGTCTTCTTTTGAAAGTCTGTTGATTCTCTCCCTTTAGCTGCCACCACTTGGTCCTAGGGTTCATCACCTGTCGATGCTTTTATTTCTGACCCTTAACAATCACGTCAAGGACCAAAACCCTATGTTGAGTTGCCACGGGTTTCCCAAGAATAACTTTACAATTTTGACATATTTTTCTATCTGGATTCCTTACTAAAAAGAAGTCAATCTGTGACCTTGAAGCTCCACTCTTGTATGTGATTAAATGCTCTTCTCGCTTCTTGAAGCAGGTGTTGACAACCTTGAAATTATAAGCCATTGAGAAATCGAGTATAGACTGTCCTTCCTCGTTAAGCTCCCCAAAACCGAAGCCACCATGAACCCTCTCATACTGTCCTACTTCTTTCCCAACGTGGCCATTAAGGTCCCCCCCGATGAAAATCTTCTTTTCTAAAGGTATGCTTCTGACCAATCCCTCCAAACCTTCCCAAAACTTTTTCTTAAGATATGCATCCGCCCCTACTTGGTGTGCATAGGAACTTCAATCTTTACAAACAAATAAAAAACTTTCCCAAACAACTATTGCAACACTTTCCCGCACAGCAAATTATAACATCAGCACTTTTAACGATTCTGCATGGCTTCTCTTTATCCCCTTTCATATCTTTTTGATCAAAATAACAATGATTTGTTATTTTAATAGGTTTCAATCCTATATAAATATTAAAAGCTATAAATGAGAATTATTCAGATAATCTATCATAAAGAAGTCTTTAATTTTCCAAATTGCTTAAGCTGAATATTGGCCCCTTCCAGCTTTGTTTTGTTCACTATTTCCTACCCATTCTTTTGTTTGCAAATCTTGCTACGCATGTCAATTAGAAAACTGATGAAACTTATCTGCAAACATCAAAGGAGAATACTATCAAACAGTTATAACAATTGTTATGCCAGCACATTACTAGATAAACTTACATAATTGAGGAATCATGCATGGATGGCGATAGAGCCTCGCCAGTCTTGTAACAGCAACTGCACCTTAAAATCTTATTGAACTCCAAAAGATCAAGTTGAACTCTTCTCCTTGGATCTCCACTCAAAGCCTAAGATAATCAAGAATTTAGTTAAAAGTGCAAAAGAAAAAAGTAATCATTGAGGAGTTGAAATGTAGTGGGCATGTAAAATTATATATGATAGGAATCCCAGATGCAAAAAAAAGTATACAGGAATCTACTAATTGGTTATGTTTCTGAAGCATCAAGACAAAATCCAAATGTCAATTGAAAGTTTTAGGTTCTTCTCCCCAGCAGAAAGAGAATCACCTAAATCCTACCCTCTAATCACCTGTCATCCTTGAGAATAATTCCAGTTCATAAAGACCTATAATAGGTTCCATTCTTCTTAAACAAAATTTCTATTTGTAGAAAGTCAAAACAGACAAAAGATACATCATCTAATAAATGAATTAGAAACATCAAAGTTATGACAGCCTTCAGCCTGTAATTCAGAAGTTATTAATATTCATATAGTTATTTTATAGTTACCATGTAAAGAAACTAACAATTCACAAAAAATGAGGATATCAGATATATGCACAAAATAAAAAATTATAATAATAGCATGTCAAACAAGACACCACATAAGTGTCATGTTTATAGCTCTCATGATAAAAGGATGATTAAAAATAGAGATAGAGAAAACCTATGAGCGATCCTAATTTGAATTTAAATTGCAGTTTTCATGTCTAGAATAATTTATCCAACTTGTTAGGTCTTATAAGTCTTAGAATAGTTATTGTATGCTGTTCTTGACATGCATTATACCAAGAAGTAAATTTTGAGTACATCTAATTCTGCCATGCCTACAGTGAAGAATTTGGTTATTACATACATTAAAAAACTGATTATTCTGAGCTAGTAATATATCTGTAAATATCATAAACAGCTATCCTATTACCCAAAAAGGAGAACAGTTATATAAAACATGAACAAGATGGAAATACATTTTTTTTTAATTTATTTTCCCTGTTTTTCCCCCTCTTATTTTGGGCAGGTCATCATCGAATGTTAACAAGTTAACATTCCATAAAATTTAAGGATTAATATTTTAATCCTAATTGCATAAGCATCAGTAAGATCTGTGGAAAAGAAGTGGTGAAAATTGAATTAGATGAAAAGGTGTTCATCTATTAGTTAGATGATCGGAAAGTGGAGAATGGCATCAGGGGTTGTTTGTGATCGGAAAGTACTTGATAAGCTCAAAGGAAAGTTTTATCGTACTACTATAAGGCCAGTGATTTTATATGGGAGTGAATGTTGAGCGATGAAAGAACAAGAACATAAAATTGGAGTGGCAGAGATGAGGATGTTGCTTTGGATGTGTGGTCATATAAGAAGAGATATGATCCGTAATGATCATATACGAGGTAGAGTTGGAGTGGCACCTATTGAGGAAAAAATGGTTGAAAACTGTTTAAGGTGGTATGGGCATGTTCAAAGAAGACCGTTGGAAGCACCAATTAGGAGAGTTGAGCAGATGGTTTGGAGCCTTGTGAAAAAAGGTCGAGGAAGACCAAAAAGGATACTTAGAGAAATTATTGAATGGGATCTTCTAGTAAATGAGATACTTAAAGAGTTGGTCATTGATAGAGCTCAATGGCGTCATGCGATTCATGTAGCCGACCCCACCTAGTGGGACAAGGCTTTGTTGTTGTTGTTGTTGTTGTTGTTGGTGGTGGTGTTCATCTATTAGTTAGGGTCATGTGTCCTAGCAGTCTTTGATAATAATATTGTTAATGATATATTCTCTATTTATGATGTAATCATAGTGCTAATTCTTAGGGATTTTGTCTTACTTCCTTTCTTGGGTCTATGTAATGTGTATATAAGCCTACGAGCTCAATGGAATGATCATCAAAAAGTGGTCTCCCTTTCTGTTCTCAGTATTCCTAGTTCTTTGTTACATGGTATTAGAGCCTATCTTGGTTCAGTTCTGATCCTCCACCATGGTCAATGTTGTTTGTCTGAGGTCACTTCTGGAAGTGACCGTTGCCTTTCACCACCCACCCAGAGAAGCTCTTCTCCTCCAATTCCGCCCATCCCTGGAGTTCGGCGGCAATTCTCAACAGTGCGTCTATCTCACGAGCCACCTACATCTTTGACATGAAATCTCATGCACTGGAGCATGAGGTCACATGTGACGGCAGTTTCAGTGCGGCTTTGCTTTCTCGGTGTCGTCTCCTCATCTTTGGCCTATTCCTGACGCCATATTGGTGATTCACGTTCGTTAGGATATCAAGTACCCTCCTTCCAGTTGGTTAATGTCCGTGTTGCAATTTCTCCTATATCAGGTTCTGTATTCTCCTTGCATTCTTGAAAAATAAGGAAAAAAAAAATGGCAGACACCAACGTTCATATTGCTGAATTAGTTCCCTCTATGTCAAAAATTACTAAGCATAAATTGATCGGATCTAATTATTTGGAGTGGAGTAAAACTATCAAGGTTTATTTACAAAGTGTTGAAAAAGATGACCACTTGACCAAAGAGCCCCCTACTGATGGAACCAAACAAGCTTAGCTTAGAGATGATGCACATTTATTCTTACAGATTACAAACTTCATTGATAGTGAGGTAATCGGCCTAATTAATCATTGTGAGTTTGTTAAAGAGTTGATGGATATTATTTAGAGTTCCTGTATTATGGCAAAGGGAATGTGTCTCGTATGTATGAAGTATGCAAATCTTTTGATCGGGCAAAAAAAGAGGGTAAAACACTTACTACTTATTTTATAGAATTTAAGAAAACATACGAAGAACTAAATGTACTTTTGCCATTTAGTACTAACATCAAAAGTGCAGCAGGCCCAGAGAACAAATGGCTATTATGAGTTTTTTGGCTGGTGTCTTCCTTCAGAGTTTGAGAATGCCAAATCCCATAATCTTGCCAGTTCTAAAATCACCTTCCATCAAGAGGTCCTTATGTTGAGTTCTCAATTCAGTGCTATTTTGATGCCAAATACCCTCTCTTTTGATCTCTTTCTTGTTGTCTTGTAATTCTTAACTCATTTTTTGAGTAGTTTAGTTTAGTTTTAGTTTTCTTTGATCTTTTAATAAATGGAGTGATTTCATGATTCTTTTATGCGATTTAATGGGTTTATTTGTTATTTTTGGTGTAGGTTGAGTTGGTAAAAAGTTCGTGTTAAAAGATGGAATGCTAGAGCTGAAATTCTAAAAATGCTGATGTGATTATTGTCTCCCACAGCTATAGAGGTAGAATCTACAGCTATAGCGGTGGAGTACTGAAAAAAGGATTTTGGAGCCTTCTTCTCTGCCAGCCACCTCTTCACCGCTATAGCGGTGGATCTTCACCGCTATAGCGGTAGAACCTGAAAAAACTCATTTTTAAGCTTTCTTCTCTACCTCCCACCGCTATAGCGGTGGTTCGCGATCCTGCACTGATTTAAATGCGTCAGAACATATTTTCTAGGGAATTCTGAGTTGGAGACAGAGGGGAGGCGCTGATTTATGCTAGAGGAGAAGGAGGAATCCATTCCCGAAGCCGATCAAGCCCGAATTCCGTCAACCCAACCTTAGATTCATGGAGTTTGCTCATTCCTTTACTGCTTTCTGTAGAGTTAAAGCCATAAGTGGCTAATTTTCTGTTCTAGAGTTACTATGAACCAAATTTCAGATTAGAATTTGTATTTCTCTTGAAACTTGTGATTCTTTTCAATTTAATACATACCTATCATTTATATTTACTATACTTGTTATGAAATTGGCCACTTTATGACTTGTTTGTTGCTTTCGTCGAACTCGAGAGAGGGAGATGTTGGTAGAACACTGAATGATTAGGGCGGGTGTTAGAACTTAGGGGTTTTACTTGTTAATTAATAGGAATATTAATTAACCTCGTTTAATCAAATTAGGTTAACATTAATTCGACTTAAACTCACATAAGGGATTATGTTAGAGTTGAGTAGCTTAATTTAGATTCGGGAGAATCACTTTAAGCCATTAGAAAACCTAAGATTATTGTGTATAATTGAACTGAATCACAAGTGTTATGGAGAATTAGCAATTTCTAAAATGAAAGAGGGGGATTAGTAACTCTAGGCCTTTTATTTGAATTATTTCCATTCGATTCTAATGCAATTTGATTTTACTTTCAATTAGAGCTTTCTAAAATCAAAAATTGGTTTGACTAAATAATGCGTTTGAATTTCTGGAGTACTTAGCACGTTAGTCCCTGTGGAGACGATAACTCTTTACTTATTTTAACACTATATTACTTGTGCGACTGGTGCACTTGCCAAAACGCCCCCAACAAGTTTTTGACGCCGTTGCCGGGGACTAACTGTTTTTAGCTAATATTTTAAGAAATTTGAAGGTGCTAGCTTAGGCATTTTTTTGTTTTGTTTTATTTTGTTTTAGTTTTTTTTATTTTATTTGTTTTTGTGTAGTTAGTCATTTTTGCTTTTAGCATTATTTTTCTAATTTCCTTTTTGTTAATTCTGAACAGAGTTTTCTATTGTGTATGCGAGGCACCAATCATACTTTTGATCTTCTTTTTGAGCCTGAGATTGAAAGACTAGCAAGGAGAACTAGAAGGGAAGCGAGAGCTAGGAGAACTCAAGTGAGCCAAGCTACACAAGAAGAAATGGCTGAGGATAACCAGAACCATCAGGGTTTTGGAGTTAACGCTGGTTATGGGGCTGGCAATGAGCCTCAGGAGGATGACAATAGAGCTGTGTGGGATTATGCATCACCCACTGAGGTTGGACACGCGTCTAGCATAGTAAAACCTCTGCTTGGTGCAAATAACTTTGAAATAAAGGCAGTCTTAATGAATTTGGTCCAGCAGAACTAGTTTGGGGGGAGCCCGATAGAAGACCCAAACAATCACATCACCAACTTCTTAGATATCTGTGACATGGTTAAGATGAATGGGGTGAGTGATGATGCTCTTCGTCTCAGATTATTTACTTTTTCATTGAGGAACACTGCAAAGAGCTGGTTGATTTCTCAACCAAAAGGGAGCATCACTACATGGGATCAACTCCAAAGGAAATTCTTGGACAAGTTCTTCCCTCCTTCGAGGTCAGTTAAGTTGAGGAATGAGATCACATCATTTTATCAGCATGAAGGTGAAAGTTTATATGAGGCCTGAGAACGGTTCAAGAATTTACTGATGAAGTGTCCAAACCATGGTCTCCAAGAGTGACAGCAGCTCACTATTTTTCACAGTGGTCTCACATATGAGACTCAAGATAAGTTAGACACTGCAGCTGGTGGTGCTTTGATGGCAAGATCTATAGTGCAAGTAAGAGAGATAATAGAGACTATAGGGGCGAGCCAAAATGCATCTAGCCGATCCAAGAAAGCTTCAAGAAGGGGAGTCATGGAATTAGACACTCTAAATGCTTTGTTAGCTCAAAATGAAGCATTAACCAGGAAAGTGGACTTGCTATGCTCAAGACAGAATGAATTGGCAAAGGTGAATGCGATAATTATACCGGGTGCAAAATGTGATTTCTGTGGAGGGGCTCATACCAATGGGTGTTGTGAGGAATTTCCTTCAATGGAACAGTTAAACTACATGGGTAATTTGCAGAAGGACCAGAACAACCAGTACTCCAACTCATATCATCCGAGTTCGAGGAATCATCCTAATTTTTCATGGAGCAATAATCACTGTTTGAACCCTTCAGCTGCATCCTCTGGTAAGCCATCTCACCCTCCTGGCTTTAATAATCAAAGTAATTATCCTCCTCAAAATAGAGCTCCACTACCTCAAGTGGAAAAGAAACCTTCAATGGAGGATATGTTCATGAAGTTCATAGAAAAGAGCGAGTCAATGTTCCAATCTCAGAATTTGGCAATCAAAAATTTAGAGACACAAATGGGACAGATGGCACTTGCTTTGAAAAATAGGCCACAAGGTAATCTCCCCAGTGACACTGAAAATAACCCAAGAAGGGAGGGGAAAGAGCATTGTAATGCTATTACTTTAAGGAGTGGCAAGGAGCCTCCAGATACTATTACATCACATGATCCACCTAAAGATATGATTGTTGAAGATGGAAAAGATGAGGTTACTAAACCTCTAACTGAGGAAGCTGATGTTTCAGAGAAAAAAGGTAAATATGGAAGGGTGGTAAAAGATAAAAGGGCTGAAAGTTTTGTTCCACCACTACCGTATCCTCAGGCTCAGAGGCCCAAAAAGCACAATGAGAAGCAATTCAACAGATTCTTGGAGGTATTGAGTAAATTGCAAATAAGTATACCTTTTGCTGAAGCTTTGGAACAAATGTCTATGTATGCAAAATTCATGAAGGAAATGTTGCTGAAAAAGAAGAAGATGGGAAATAATGAAAAAGTCACATTGAATAAAGAGTGCAGCGCAATCATACATAAGAAGTTGCCTCCGAAACTCAAGGATCCAGGGAGTTTCTCCATCCCCTGTACTATTGGGGATGTCACATTCAAGAAGACTTTATGTGATCTTGGGGCTAGCATCAATCTTATGCCACTATCAATTTTCAAGAAACTCGGGATTGGTCAGGTGAAACCAACTATGATGACTCTTCAGCTCGCCGACCGATCCTTGAGACATCCATATGGGGTAGTAGAAGATGTGCTAGTCAAAGTGGGAAAATTCTTTTTTCCTGTGGATTTTGTAGTATTAGACATGGCGGAAGATGAGGAAATCCCTCTCATTCTAGGTAGGCCATTCTTGGCTACTTCGGGAGCGGTAATTAATGTGGCTCATGGGACATTAACTCTGACAGTTCAGAAGGAGATAGAGACTTTCAATGTGTTCGATATTGCAAAATCATAGATGGAAAAGGAAGCCGGCAATAATAGGGAAGAAACAATGTCGATTCAGCTTCAAGACTCTTCCATGGGTTATTGTGATCCAGGATAAAACCAGTAAAGTCTGGCTAAAGACTATAAACTTAGCGCTCTTGGGAGGCAACCCAAGTTTATTGCTTTCGTAATTTTTTTTTTCTTCTATTTTTTTGTGTGGTTTGATGTGCTGCTATTGGTAATATTTTAACTGCTATTTATTATTTATTTTGGAGTTGAATTGATAAATGCTGAATATGGTCATGTTTATTATCTTGGTGAATGGCAGTTAGGATGTTCATAATAGCATTTTGTTTTGTTTTGTTTTGTTTTGTTTGTTATGTTGTGTCTTCTGTTCCTCTATTGTGCTTATCTGGGACAGTGAGGACACTGTCAAATTTAAGTTTGGGGGAGAGGTTTGTTGATGGGTTTCTTCTTTGAGAAAATTTTGGTTAATTTTGTGTTGTCCATACGCATGTGTAGTAGGAGGAAATTTTTTGAAAATTTTGAAATCTGAAAGTTTGAAATTATTTGGCAAGTCAAATCATGTCAAATGCAATTCTTTTTAAGAGTTACCTCTTGAGTTTGCTAATCCTAAGTTTTCATATTTTGTAAGTGTTAGCCCTATCACTTCAAAATAACAGGAGTCTTGTTTTTGTCTCTTTGAATGATTTTTAGATCATTTTCATATTTTAATATTTTAAAAAAAAACTTTTAATAAGAGGCTAGTGAAAAAAGGATTCAATATGGGGATAACTGAAAGTTTCAATAAGGGATAGGCTCCTGTAATTAAAATAAAATGAGAAAATTGGCAAAAAAAAAACGATGCCTTTGAGAACAAAGAAGTAATTTAGTTTTAGAATTTTTGTGAATTTGGTTTCATAAACTATTCCAAGAGGTGAAACTTTAATTTCAAATTTTCTTGTGGTTTGGTTAACACTTCTTTTTGAATCCTTAAGATTGCAAACTCTTGAGTTAAATCTTTTGAGTAATGGTTTGATGAGGCTTGGTTTCTTTTAATTCACATTTCCAGATCTTTACTCCTCCTAGTTGCACATATTCATGGTTGCACATATTTTTCTCATTGAAAGTTTTTGCTTGAGGACAAGCAAAGGTTCAAGTTTGGGGGAGTGTTGAGTTCTCAATTTAGTGCTATTTTGATGCTAAATACCCTCTCTTTTGATCCCTTTCTTGTTATCTTGTAATTCTTAACTCATTTTTTGAGTAGTTTAGTTTAGTTTTAGTAATCTTTGATCTTTTAATAAATGGAGTGATTTCATGATTCTTTTATGCGATTTAATGGGTTTATTTATTATTTTTGGTGTAGGTTGAGTTGGTAAAAAGTTCGTGTTAAAAGATGGAATGCTAGAGCTGAAATTCTAAATATGCTGATGTGATTGCTGTCTCCCATAGCTATAGAGGTAGAATCTACAGCTATAGCGGTGGAGTACTGAAAAAAGGATTTTGGAGCCTTCTTCTCTGCCAGCCACCGCTATAGCGGTAGAACCTGAAAAAACTCATTTTTAAGCTTTCTTCTCTGCCTCCCACCGCTATAGCAGTGGTTCGCGATCCTGCACTAATTTAAATGCGTCAGAACATATTTTCTAGGGAATTCTGAGTTGGAGACAGAGGGGAGGCGCCGATTTCTGCTAGAGGAGGAGGAATCCATTCCCGAATCCGATCAAGCCCGAATTCCGTCAACCCAACCTCAGATTCATGAAGTTTGCTCATTCCTTTACTGCTTTATGTAGTGTTAGAGCCATAAGTGGCTAATTTTCTATTCTAGGGTTACTATGAACCCAATTTCAGATTAGGATTTGTATTTCTCTTGAAACTTGTGATTCTTTTCAATTTAATACATATCTATCATTCATATTTACTATACTTGTTATGAAATTGGCCACTTTATGATTTGTTTGTTGCTTTCGTCGAACTCAAGAGAGGGAGATGTTGGTAGAACACTGAATGATTAGGGCAGGTGTTAGAACTTAGGGGTTTTACTTGTTAATTAATAGGAATATTAATTAACCTCGTTTAATCAAATTAGGTTAACATTAATTCGACTTAAACTCACATAAGGGATTATGTTAGAGTTGAGTAGCTTAATTTAGGTTCGGGAGAATCACTTTAAGCCATTAGAAAACCTAAGATTATTATGTATAATTGAACTGAATCACAAGTGTTATGGAGAATTAGCAATTCCTAAAACGAAAGAGGGGGATTAGTAACTCTAAGCCTTTTATTTGAATTATTTCCATTCGATTCTATTGCAATTTGATTTTACTTTCAATTAAAGCTTTCTAAAATCAAAAATTGGTTTGCCTAAATAATGCATTTGAATTTCTGGAGTACTTAGCACGTTAGTCCCTGTGGAGACGATAACTCTTTACTCATTTTAACACTATATTAGTTGTGCGACTGGTGCACTTGCCAGAACGCCCCCAACACCTTAGCAGGGTTCTACGTACAGAGAACACCCCATCAACTCAACAAACCATGGTCATCATGATCTTGATCTAAATTTAAGATTTTACGATCTTATGATTCCAAACAACTTGAATGATCCCAATCTTATGTACAATATAAATCTGCTAGAATCTCAGTAGGATCTTGAGTTAAATCTTAAAATCTTGCGATTTTATGATTTTATCATTCCTATAATATTTTAATTTGTCATTTTTTTATTTGTTGATATGTTTCTAATCTATTAGGTCAATTGAGATAAAAAAAAGTCATTAAACTAACTTAAATATTTACTAATACTTTACAATTACAGTCTTACTACTCATAATTTGTTCAATTTTTAACTTAGTTAGTAAAGGCTGACAATGAAATATAATATTATAAGGTTTGAAGTAGAAAGAGTCTATTTGGTGAGAGGAAAGGAAAAAAAAAAGGTTTCTAAATAAAATAGAACGTGGAGGTTGTTCTCTATTTTTTTTCTTCACTAATTATATAACATTTGATTTTGTTTTATTGAAATATAATGAGACTTTGATATTTTGTATTACTTACAAAATTTATATCATTATATATTTTTTTTATATATTATTTTATATTTTTTATAGGATCTTACAGACCTCGATTCAATCTTACAATTTGATTTATCCTGTGCCCCTTTTGATCCTGCATAAGATTTCGATTTTGACAACCATGTAACAAACAAATGTTTTGATTGCCAAAGGAGGAGGTGACAGCGATAAGAAGTCAAATAAAGGAGGGACCACAACCAATGGGAAGAGTAGCGATATTGTCGGAAACTATTGCAAGGAACTAGGTCAAGCAAAGTGGAACTATAAGAAACTACAAAATCGCAATCAAAGGATTCAGACTGCTAATGTTGCTGCGACATCTAGTTCATCATCTAAGGTGTCACTATTTCAACTGATGAATATGCTAAGTATCAAGCCTTCCTGAAGGAGTCTACTCCAATCACTACTCTTGCTAATCAAGGTAAAACCTATCTTATCTCTTCTTCAAACAAATAGGTCATTGATTCTAGTGCTACAGATCATATGATAGGTAATTCCAATACTTTCTCCACTTTCAACCCACATAAATCCACTTCTCCTGTCACCATAGCAGGGTCCACTTATAATATTGAAGGCTCAAGGATTGTTAAACTTACTTCTTTTATCACTTTGTCATCTATTTTAAGTTTACCTAGCGTTATCTTCAACTTGATCTCCGTGAATAGACTCACCAAGGATGTAAATTATTGTATCTCATTCTTCCCTGATCATTGCCTTTTTTACGATCTTATGACAAAGTAGATTATTGGTAAAGGACATGTATCTGATGGTTTCTACATTCTTGATGCGTGGGAGCCTTGGCCAGTCGCTTGTCCTAGAATATTTTAATATAAATAATATTTTAATATAAATTTAATATAAAATAATAAACAAATAGGATATAGAAACTTGATATAAATAATAAATAATCTATATAATCTATTTTTAATATATTTTTTAATAATATATTAATAATATAAATAATTAATAATATAAATAATATATTTAAATCAAAAATTTATATAAATTAATAAAAAAAATTTTATTAGTGTCATATCTCTGATTGATGTGCATTGTCGGTTGGGACATCTTTCTCTTCCTACCTTGAAAAAGTTATGCCCCTAGTTTCATAGTGTGGTGATGATAGAATGCGAGTCTTACCATTTTCCAAAACATCATCGTAGTTCACTAAGTCCTAGAGTTAATAAAAGAGCGGGATTTGCAATTGAGTTGGTTCATTTAGATATTTGGGGACCAAGTCCCATTTTGTCTAAAACTAGTTTTAGATATTTTGTTAGTTTTGTGGATGATTTTTCTCGGATGACATGGAGTTATTTTATGAAGAATTGTTCTGAGGTGTTTTCCCATTTCTCTGCTTTTGATGCTGAAATTAAGACTCAGTTCAATGTTGCTGTACATATATTAAGGAGTGATAATGCTAAAGGATGTAAAAATGCTAAAGAATGTAAGTCAGAATCATTCAGAACTACTTGACTCAACAAGGAATTCTTTATCAGGCTTCACGTGTTGATACACCCGCTCAAAATGGGGTAGCTAAGAGGAAGCACAGGCATCTTCTTAAGACTACTCGGGCCTTGATGTTCCATATGAAAGTCCCTAAACAATTTTGGGATAGTGTTGCGTCCACAGCCAATTTCCTAATTAATCGGATGCTTTCTACAGTCCTTGGCAGTGAAACTCCCTATAGTATTCTGTTTCCTAACAAGCCATTATTTCCAGTGGAACCTTGCGTGTTCGGAAGCACGTATTACATTCGTGATGTTAGGCCCCATGTCACTAAACTTGATCCCAAAGCCTTGACGTGTGTTTTCTTGGGATACTCTCATCTTCAGAAAGGTTATCAATGTTACTCTCCATATCTTAACAAATACTTGGTCTCAACTAATGTGATCTTCTTAGAAAAACAACCCTTCTTGTCCTCACTGCACATACCTCCAAGTCAAGGGAAGGATGAAGAATGGCTAATCTATAACATCATTTCTCCAAGTGTCAATCAGTTCAAATATGGTCCAAGTGAAGAGCAATCATTTGCAGAACCGACAAACAACAGTGTTCTTCATGCTCCAGCAAGACCACCAGTTACTCAGCTGTATTCTAGGAGACAAGCAACAAGTGATACATGTCCTATACTAACTCCTTCATCATCGAATCCTTTACCAAATGACCTTGATATGCCTATCGCTCTCCGTAAAAGTAAACGCCAGTGTACCCTCCCTAAGTCCAATTATTCCACTGCTAATTTTGTTTCATACGATCACTTATCTTCTTTGTCTAGTTCCTTAATTGCCTCTATAAACTCTATTTCTATTCCTAAAACTGTTAAGGAAGCACTGGCCAATCCGGGCTAGTATGCGGCTATGCTTGAGGAGATAAATGCGCTTGATGACAATCTTACGTGGTATCTAGTACCTGAAGGAAAGAAAGCTATGGCATGTAAGTGGGTCTTTTCGATTAAATTCAATACAGATGGCTCAATAGCTCGCCTTAAAGCCAGACTAGTAGCTAAAGGATATGCACAAACATATGGAGTAAACTATTCTGATACCTTCTCTCCTGTGGCTAAACTTCCTTCAATTCGCCTATTCATCTCTCTAGCTACATCTTAAAATTGACCATTATATCAACTAGATATCAAGAATGCTTTCCTACATGGTGATCTTCACAAAGAAGTGTACATGGAGCAACCACCTGGATTCGTTGCTCAGGGAGAGTATGGGAAAGCCTGTCATCTAAAAAAATCTTTGTATAGATTGAAGCAGAGTCCCTGAGCTTGGTTCAGAAAGTTTAGTATGGCGGTTCAAGAGTTTGGATTGAAAAAAGGTAAACGTATCACTCAGTATTTTACAGGCAATGAGTGGCTAGTATTATTATCCTTGTTGTGTATGTTGATGACATTGTCATTTCAAGGAATGATTGTACAAGAATCTCGTCTCTCTAATCATTTATGCATACCAAGTTCCACACAAAAGACTTAGGCTAGCTGAGGTACTTTTTGGGAGTAGAAGTCACAAGAAGCAAGAAAGGAATACTTCTGTCTCAGAGAAGTATGTCCTTGACATGCTTGTAAAAATTGGGAAGTTAGCTGCCAGACCTTGTAGTTCTCCAGTAGTTCCAAACACACATCTTACAAAAGATGACGGGAATCCCTTTGATGATCCAAAGAGGTTATGAGTTTAGTTGGGAAATTGAACTATCTTACTGTAACCCGTCCTGACATTGCTTTTAAAGTAAGTGTTGTTAGTCAATTCATGTCTGCACCTACAAGTCAAACATTGGGTAGCTCTAGTACAGATCCTATGTTATTTGAAATGAGCTCTTGGACTTGGTATATTGTACAGTAATCATGGGCATACTAGGATTGAGTGCTTTGCAGATGCTAGTTGGGATGGAAGCCTACTACTGGATATTGTATCTTTGTTGTGGGGAACTTGGCATCATGGAAAAGCAAGAAACAAAATGTTGTATCTCGATCGAGTGCAAAATCTAAGTACAAGGCTATGGCACAATCCTCGTGTGAGATCATGTTGATACATCACTTATTGAATGAGATTAGGTTGAGGCATTCAATGCCAGCAAAATTGTGTTGTGATAATCAAGCTACTCGCCATATTGTGTTGTGTGATATAATTAGGAGATAATTATTTCATAATTAGTGCATTTTTATTAATTAGGACAGATTTGATTTGTACAGTTTTATTCTCTTTTATTTCCTTAATTAGGAGGTAGGTTGTCAATATATATGGATTGTAATCTCCCTTTGCAAAAAAAAACAATTTAAGAGAATGACATTCGGATTATTCAGATCTCTCCTTTTCTATATGGTATCAGAGGCTAATCGCAGCTCTGTTCTAGCCTTTAGTTGTGCGATCCATCTAAGCAGCCTTCATTGCTGCTGACTACCTTTCCTTTCTGTGGGTGCTCCGTTCATGCCGTCGCTGCCACAGAACTAGTCGCTGGTGACCCCTATCCAGGATCTCCGGCCTATCCTAGTCAATCGTGGCCCCTTTCGCCGCCTATGCGCTGCCTCATTTTTCTACAGTATCTTCTCACGCGACGGCGCGTGAAGGCGCTTGACGCCGCCGTTCCGGTACTTGCTTCAACAGAATTGGTCACCAGCCACTTTTGACTCTAGCCCAGGACTTATCTTCCTTAGTTAGGCTCCTGTTCGTGACCTTATTCCCTGGAATCACTGTTGCTACTATAGATCTACGATCAAATTTCTTTTTGGGTGCTCCGTTCACATCGTTGCCGCAGACCTGGTCGTCTGTGACCCCTAGGTATCATCGTTCCTTTTTGGTGGTTATTTGAAATATTTTTTTCCTTCCCTTTTCTATTTTTGGTTGCTGTCTAATGCGGGCTCTTATGGACTCTCTTAGTAAGCCATCTAACTCTTGTTCCCTAACCATGACTGGTAAAAGTTCTAGCTTATTATCCTTTAATGCTTCTAGTACTAAGGACATCAAGATTATTGACTCTAGTTCCACTGATCATATGACACCTCATCCCTCTCTTTTTTCCTCTTACACCACTTTACTTGGTAACCAACACATCATTGTTGCTAATGGATCTTATATCCCCATTACTAGTTGTGGTAACATTCAACTTCAAACCTCCGTTCACTTAAAAAATGCACTTCATGTTCCCAAACTATCAAATAATCTCTTGTCAATAAACTCACCCAAGATTTAAATTGTGCAGTAACTTTTTTCAACTCACATTGTGTTTTTCAGGATCTTGCCACAGGTAGGACGATTGGAATTGCTAAGGAACAGGGCGGGTTATACTTCTTGTAGCATGGGGAAAATAAAATTAGTACCAGACAAAAGGCTCTCACTTCCATCCATCAAACAAGTTTAGAATCTTGGTCATCCTCCCAAATATGGCTTCAGCACCGCCATCTTGGTCATCCTCCTTTTCTTGTCCTTAGGTCCTTATTTCCCTTCTTGTTTACAAAAGTGTCAGTTGAGTCATTTCATTGTAATGTTTGTCAATTTGTGAAACACCATCGTACAACTTTTCTTCCTAATAATAAAAAAAGTTCTAAATCGTTTGATCTTGTTCATTCAAATGTGTGGGACCTGCATCTATTGGTAATATTTCTGGTGCAAAGTGGTCTGTTTCTTTTATTGATGACTGCACTCAGGTTACCTGGATCTTTCTCATGAAAGATAAGTCTGAGGTGTTCCAATTATTTGTAAACTTTCACCGTATGGTTCAAACACAATTCGGATGTCTAATTAAAAGATTGCATTCTGATAATGGGAAAGAGTATGTGAATCAAAACCTTTCCAAATTCCTCAAAGATAATGGTGTAATTCGTGAGTTAACCTGTGCGGACACCCCTCAATAGAATGGGGTTGCAGAAAGAAAAAACCGTCATCTCCTTGAGGTTGCCAGAGCCTTAATCTTCTAAATGTCTGTTCCTAAGTCATACTGGGGGGAAGCTATTCTAACTGCCACTTATTTGACAAATAGGTTACCATCTCGTGTTCTAGATGTTGTTAGTCTTGTTCAGCTCATGACCAATTTCTACCCTTCTATTCCCGTCATGACCAGCCTTCAGAGTCGTGTCTTTGGATGTTCTGCCTCTGTCTATGTTCATAGTCCTCATCAGGGGAAGTTAGATCCTCGAGCTATCAAATGTATCTTCATAGGTTATGCCTCAGACAAAAAAGCGTACAAATGTTATCACCCAGAGAGTCGTCATGTCTATGTCTCCATGGATGTCACCTTTCATGAAATTGAGTCTTTCTATCCTCGTTCTCAGCTTCAGGGGGGAGTAGTCTTGAAGCTGAGCCCCTTAAATTGTCTTTTCTGCAGAATTCCACTCCTACTGAGGATGACCAAGACCCTGAACCGGGATCATTACTAGTGCAGAATAACGAGGATAGATTTTTTGGGAACCAATATCAACGAAGACAAAAACCTGACCTGGTCCAACAACAACAACAACAATTCCAATCATCCGAACTGGAGGTAAGAACTCATACCCTCGAAGAAACCTTAAATGTATCTTGTGAACGTAGCCTAGATGATTTACCAATTGCCTTGAGAAAAGAAAAGGATCTTGTGCCAAATATCCCATATCCCAATTTCTGTCTACAAATAACCTTTTTGTGCAGCATCATAGTTTTATTTCGGCTATTGATTCTACCAAAGTCCCTACATCAGTACAAGAAGCATTAAAGGATGATAATTGGGTGCAAGCCATGAACGAAGAAATGGGTGCTTTGGAAAGGAATGAAACATGGGAAATTGTAGAGAGACCAACGGACAAGAAGGCAGTAGGTTGCAAGTGGATATTCACAATTAAATATCGGGCTGATGGTACACTGGACCAGTATAAGGGCGAGGCTAGTTGCAAAGGAGTACACCCAAACCTATGGGATAGATTATGAGGAGACATTTGCTCCAGTGGCGAAAATGAATACAGTAAGGATCATCCTCTCCTTGGCAGTGCACTTTGTTTGGGAGATGCATCAATTCGATATTAAAAATGCTTTCTTGCATAGAAGTTTGGAGGGGGAAGTATACATGGAGATTCCACCTGGATTTGGTGCCACTAATGGAGGGAATAAGGTCTGCAGACTAAAGAAGGCCTTGTATGGTCTCAAACAGTCTCCTCGCGCTTGGTTTGGAAGGTTCACTCAGGCCATGGTATCCTTGGGGCATAGACAAAGCCAAGGTGACCATACTCTCTTTCTGAAACAATCTCAAGATGGCAAACTTACTCTACTTTTGGTCTATGTAGATGATATGATTATTGCAGGAGTTGATGAGCTTGAAAAACAGACTCTAAGGGACAAGTTGGCTGCTCAATTTGAGATAAAGGACCTTGGACAGCTAAAGTACTTCCTTGGGATTGAGGTTGCCTACTCTAAGTAGGGTATATTCTTAGAGAAAATATATCCTTGATCTCCTCCAAGAGACTGGTAAACTGGGTTGTAAGACTACTGGACCGCCTATAGAGCAAAATCATAGGATTGCGAATGATCTGGGGAGCCCAAAGGTGGATAAGGCACAATACCAGAGACTAGTGGGAAAACTTATCTCTTTATCCCACACCAGGCCGGACATAGCCTATGCAGTTAGCATGGTTAGTCAGTTCATGCATGATCCAAGAGAGAGACACTTGCAGGAAATAAATAGAATTATTCAGTACTTGAAGGCCTCTGCAGGGAAAGGTCTACTATTCAAAAAAGAGGGAAATTTATCTATGGAAGTATATACCGATGCTGACTATGCAGGTTCAATTGTTGATAGAAAATCCACCACTGGATATTGCATGTTCTTAGGTGGAAATTTGGTAACATGGAGGAGTAAAAAGCAAAATGTGGTAGCAAGGTCAACAGCAGAAGCTGAATTTAGAAATATGGCTCAAGGGGTTTGTGAGTTGTTATGGATGAAGATCATACTTGATGACCTCAGGATAAAATATGAAGCTCCTATGAGGTTGTTTTGTGATAATAAGTTCGCTATCAGCATTGCACACAATCCTATTCAACATGACCAGACAAAGCACATAGAGATAAATCAGCATTTCATTAAGGAAAAATTGGATAGTGGTCTTATAGCCACCGATTACATCCCTTCAAGACTTCAATTGGCAGACATGTTCACCAAGGGACTTCCCACAAAGCAATTTCAAGATCTTACTTGCAAGCTAGGAATGATAGATATACATTCACTAGCTTGAGGGGGAGTGTTGTGTGATATAATTAGGAGATAATTATTTCATGATTAGTGCTTAATTATTCCATGATTAGTGCATTTTTATTAATTAGGACAGATTTGATTTGTACATTTTTATTCTCTTTTATTTCCTTAATTAGGAGATAGGTTATCTATATATAGATTGTAATCTCACTTTGTAAAAAAATCAATTTAAGAGAATAACGTCCAAATTATTCAGATCTCTCCTTTTCTATATATTGCATCAAATACAGTTTACCATGAAAGAACTAAACACATTAAAGTTGACCGTCATTTTGTTCGTGAAAAGATTGAGGAGAACTTGATTGCTACAGGATATGTGAAGATTAAAGAGCAACTCACAGACTTATTTATAAAGGCTCTAAATGGAAATCGAATTGATTATTTATGTAACAAGATGGGCATGATTAACATCCATGCTCCAACTTGAGGGGGAGTGTTAATGATAGAGATTGTATAGTTAATTGTATAGTTGACTTATTCTCTATTTATGATGAAATCATAGTGTTAATCAGTAGGCTAATTCTTAGGGTATTATCTGGTAGCATAATCTTAGGGATTTTATCTTATTTCCTTTCTTGGGTCCATGTAATGTGTATATAAGCCTATGAGCTCAATGGAATGATCATCAGAAAGTGTGCTCCCTTTCTATTCTCAGTATTCCTAGTTCTTTGTTACAAATAATAAGGTGCCAAAAAGAAAAAGGAAACTTCAAGGTTCACATAGTATAAAAAATTTCTTGAGACCTTACCAATTGTAGCTTCTCAACATTATTAAAGCAGAAAATTTCATGGAAAGGCATGCACTCAATGGGCTGCATATAACTCCTGTTCCATGAAAAAAGTTATTCAATAGAAGTTCTTTTCAGTGACCAACAATAAGAAAATGTCAGGTTAGCTAATTAAAAACATAGTGTATTTCAGTTTTCACTCCGTGCAATACAGCAAATATAAGACAAACAGTCAGGTTATTTACATTACTTAATTGATGACAGTAATAAAGAAGTCATTTGGGATTTTGTACTAGCAAGCCTCATATATGTTATGTTAGGTCAAAATGACACAGATTTGTAACAGAACGCAATAACTTTTTTGTAAGATGCATCTACAAACTCTGTTGCTGGATCAGGATTTCAAGTATAGATTTATAACCATCAAGCATCAATTGGATACTGATCAGAGTGTAACTTTTAAATTATAAGTAAATTCAAAGTACATTTAATAGATAACTATATGCAACCCAAAATAAACATTGGCAATTAGATAAGCACTACCAACATTCATGGAGGAACAATTTAATTTGTTTAAAACACATTTGACTAAATTTTATTTGATCACTTTTGATGTTCAACCATATCCAAGCTAATCATAATCAGCTATAGTTTCAGTGCTTTTGGTATCTCCAGGTCGGGCTAAAGAAAGTGACTTTGAAAATTTATCTGGAATATTAGCATTCAGAAAACTACATTATTTGTGATGTGGAAATTGATCCTCCCATGACTTCTTTCAATAATTTCTTTTAATGAACGAGAAAATAAAGCTCTCAGCATAGGAAAAACAAGAGATTAAGCTGCTTTTCTTTTCCATTCACTTAATAAAAACTCCAACTCTTCATGGACT
This sequence comes from Biancaea sappan, assembly GCA_037074585.1. Classification (NCBI taxonomy): domain Eukaryota; kingdom Viridiplantae; phylum Streptophyta; class Magnoliopsida; order Fabales; family Fabaceae; genus Biancaea; species Biancaea sappan. Next base: position 44,408,437 of record CM073501.1, on the reverse strand, counting down.
ACTAGTGTCCTGTTACATGGCATCTGGCAAATGTCATATAGAAAGAAATTTCATTTAGACATAAATTAAGCTCATCAATTATATCAATTCCATATAAAATAAAGAAAATACAGTTAGAATAGAAAATTTTACCAGACCAGACAATTTATAAATTTGAGAGCTTGTAAATTTAAGATCCTTGAGTCCTTCTCATTGTTTAATGAAATCCTGGATGCATGTCTCCTGAAAACAAACATAGCACTGGTTATTGTAAAATGAGGAGATTGAAAATGATTCTAATAGAGCCCAGGCTATGGAATCTGAAAATAGCACCTTTATTTATTTATGTAAACACCTCAGAAATATCTAAGGTAGGATATACCAGCATCGTAAGAAAACAAGAAAACACAGAACCAACGATCAAGAAAGCACTAGATGCTGGAAATAAAAGAGTAAAGATACTGCTAGCATTCAAGAGTCTAGCACTCTCCCATGACTATTGTAAAATTCTTCTTGCCTTCAAAGATCAAACCACTCTATAAAACTGATAGGTATTGGGTAGTGGGCTTCCTATTTGGGCTGTAAGGGGTAGAAAGGGTATTTCAGAGTGAGGTTAGTTATATATAGTAGGGGAAGTGCTGAGTGGAGGCAGGAGAGTATTTTGTCAGAAGTTGTGACTAGAGCATTTGCTCTAGAGTGTGGGGCAGAATTCCTTGACTGTAAGGTCTTCTGTAGGAGCAGTGGCTCTGGAGTGGGATTATTTCTTGTAATCCTTCAGTTTTTCTATTAAACATCATAGTGTGATTTTTTGATTCCTATCAATTGGTCCGACCTGCCGGATCCAATGCCGCCAGAATCAGCTCAAAGTGGTGAAGATCTAGAGGCTCGAATGGCTAATGTGGAAGTCATGGTACCTTGGTTGGAAAGAGTAGAAGCTTTAATGAGCGAACTCTAGGCAGATCTTTTGAAGATGTAGAAAACAATGATGGAGAACTTGCAACTAATGCAAGTAAATATAGAACAATTAAGAAGTGTAGAACAAGGAAGTGCTATACCCGTTGATGGATCTTCATCATCTTCAGAGAGGTTTCTAGACGCATCTAATATTCACAATGGGTCCTCTACTCTTCCACCGGTAACAGCATCTTCTTTCTCGGCTGTTTTATCTCCGACTGTGCCTACCACACGAGCTTCTTCGCACGGGTCATCAAGTCTTCATCATCATTCGATTTGTCCGTCTTCCTCTGTGGTTTCCCTTCCTACTCTTCCATCCACGGTGACTTCATAGCGGCGCTGGGATAATAATAAGAAATTTTCAGTTGAGAATTCTCGAGGACTCTACCATTTATCATATATGGAACTCATGGACCGAAGGAGTAAGGAGCTTTGTTTTCGATGCAGTGAACATCTTCATTCCTTGTATCAATGCCCAAATCACTCTCTGCGTCTGGTGATCTGGGGTGAGGATGAAACGATGAAGGAGCCAAGAAATTTATTGGCAATAGAGGTTGAGGAATCTGTTGGAGTAGCTTTGCACTGGTCTTCAGTAGCTGAGCTTTCGCATGCCATCATCACTTCAGGGGCTGGCATCGAGGGTAGACAGGTACGTGACTCTCTTATTGCTGTGTATCGTGGGTTACACACTTATGTGGGTCGGGTAGGCGAGTCATCCACAGTTAAAAACGATCCGTATCATGGGTTATACACTTCCATTACTTCTTTGGGCTACGCAAAATCAATATGTATGTGGGGTTTGCACTCATCTAGTCCAATTTCAGCATCCTCTTCTGCGAACCGACATGCGCTTTCCTCTTCACGTTTAGTTTTGGTAGCGGCTTCAAATTTCCTTCAATGACCAGAGATTGAAAGGCGATCCATCATTGTGGAATTCTCTGTTGTGACGGATTTTCGAGAAGCTACATGCTGGCAGTGTGTAACGCAAGTCCTGCAATATGATGAAACGGATGTGGTTCTGGTTTGCGTTCTGGCTTTGTGCTTGCTGCTTTTAGAAGAGGATGAAGAAGGAGAGATAGCAGTGCTAAAGATTGCGAAGATTCAAGAGGACAGAAAGGGAATTGGCTAAGAAAGAAAAGGAAAAGAAAGGAATTAAAAAAAAACAAAATTTAGTCAAAAAAAAAATTAGCCTTTTCTAGCCTTGAGGACAAGGCTGTTCTTGAGGGGTGGGTAATGATAGGTATTGGGTAGTGGGCTTCCTGTTTGGGCTGTAAGGGGTAGAAAGGGTATTTTAGAGTGTGAGGTTAGTTATACATAGCAGGGGAAGTACTGAGTGGAGGCAGGAGAGTATTCTGTTAGAAGTTGTGGCTAGAGCATTTGCTCTAGAGTGTGGGGCAGAATTCCTTGATTGTAAGGTCTTCTGAAGAAGCAGTGGCTCTGGGGTGGGATTATTTCTTGTAATCCTTCAGTTTTTCTATTAAATATCATAGTGTGATTTTTCGGTTCCTATCAATAACCCTTCCAGCCACCCCTTACCTTCTGCCAGCTCACATCATGCTTTCTATGTGTTCGAGTTAGTTACAGGCTCATCTCTCTCTCCCCCATCTCTTGCTAGCTGACTACATTCCTTTTCTCTGGAATATACCTTTACACTTTCTGTTAGCTGCTTTTCACGTGGCCCACCACTCTCTTCTCCAGTCCCAGCCCCTCTTATAAGTTGCAGAACCATCAGATTTTCACTCAAGAATTCCCATTCAATGATAAGAGTTCTATACAAGACTTTACAAAAAATAAATAAGGAAATTAACTCTAATCCAGTAAGATCCCAAGAAACAACAAACAACAGAAAATTAGGAAACAGAAAAGGAAGAAAATATTAATAATCAAAGACATCATGTGTTAACTAACTAAAGAAGGGAACAAACGGTGGATTGCCTAAGGGGGAACAGTTGATTGGTATCTCAGAAAAAGGGCAAAAATAAGAAAAAGGAGCAAGTAAGTCGACTGCCAAGGACACGACAGTCGACTGGCTTTGTAAAATGGTGCAAGTTGACGTATTTTAATTAGAGATTTGTCAGAAAATTAAACAAAGGACAGACTATATTCAATGAATAGGAACACTAGCATGAATCTAAGAATCCTTAGGGGTTAAGTAAATAATAAAATAAAAAGGATATGATGAGTTAGCAATTAATGGAAAGTCAGTACAGATGAACAGAGCACAATGAAGTTAGTCTCCAACTAGAGTTGTTAGTTTCTGATTTCTTTCTAGTTAGTTATGGATAGTTTTAGTTAGAAGAATGCTTAAGTAGGAAGGACAGACCTCTAGGAAGAGCCTATAAATAGGAGAACTTAGTAAAAAGGAAATACATCAGAAACCTAAAAGAACAGAGGGAGTTTTATGTGATAGGGAAAGTGCAGTACTGAGAGTCTGAGGTTGGGCTAGAACAACAGCAAGAGAACTTAGAGCTAAAGTCAAGAAATTAGGACAGCAATTGAGGTAGCTTAGCAATTCATAAAAGCATGTTTTCTTACACTGATGATTTCTTATACTGATTATTTCACAAACTGTCCATGAATGTTTTCTGTTAAAGATGAATGTGCAAAAAAATGTTTTTTGTGATCTTAGCATGGATTGAGGCTTGGAAATTTATTTCCATGGATTTGAGGCTTGGATTGAGGGACTGCAGGAACCCTCCTTCCATGGTTGAGGACTGGATTGGAATACTGCAGTATTTCCTCTACAGAAGTTGTGTGTGCCACCAACTATTAATTGAGGCTTGCTAAGTTTCACTTGACTGAAAATGTTTTTCTATGAATGACTTTCTTAAATAAGTCATTGAACAACATCTTTTGGTGAACGAAATACTTAAAGAGTTGGTTATTGATAGAACTCAATAGCGCCATGCGATTCATGTAGTCGATCCCACCTAGTAGGATAAGGCTTGTTGTTGTTGTTGTTGTTGTTGTTGACTGCACAAGTTTTCTTATGTTAAACATGGACTGATATGGCTTTTATGACTGGAATGACAACTTTTTGAACTGTTTTATAAATTGTGCTAGCAACTGAGATATCCTATCTCACTTTTCTATGTTTTTAAAATTACCATTCCAGGGGATTCAAGAAAGGGAAAGGCTGTACCAAATTAATTAGAGGGAAACCAGGGTATTTGATACATGCTGGGAAGAAGTTTACCTTAAGAAAATATGAATATGCATCGTTTCTTTGTACTTAGTTGGATACCGTACAATGTGACATGAGCTATGAATTTTGGGGTAGATTATGTAACCAAATCATAATTCTGAAGGATTAGGATAATATATGTCAGTAAGAAATTTTACATAAATCCATAAGCAGTTTGAGTTAAATTTTCCTAGAATTAACTAAGTTAAGAAGGAAGCAACAAAAAAAGTGTTATCATGACAAATTTAATTTCCTTCAAAAAATCTGAAGATTTGTCATGGAAAATTTTGCAACAATGTTTTCTACATAATCTACCACAAAAGTTAAGAAGGAATTGAGTTTTCTAAATAAAGGAAAGTCTGAAGTCTGAAAAGTGCTTGTGAATGAGTATGAAAATTTAATTTTTCTTGTGCTATGATGTGTATGATAATTCTTGGATATTTTACAATGTTTGGTGCATGTGTATGAACCTATGGTGAAATTACCTTTGTGCCCCTCCTTAGTATATAAAGCCCTATAATCCCAACAATTAGTCATTTTCCCTACGACCCCTCCATCTCCTCTCTTCTTGAACTTCTACAACCCTCTCCACCCTTTCCACTATGGTAATCAAAATCTAGATCTTGTTCGCAAAATCACACAAGATCTAGATCTTGATAATAATATTAGCAAGATCGCAAGTAGGATCTTTTCTGCAATAGGATAGCATGGGATTGTAGGATCGCACGATTCTATGCAATCCGGTCAACACCAGATTATTATTTTTTTTTTTTCTGAAGCTTCAAAATGACGTAGTTTTGAAGTGGAGTTTTTTTTTTTTTTCTGTGTGGTAATCAAGATAAGATCTTGCTCGCAAATCGTTCTGCTCTTATGCACACCTCTCCCTGTCCTAAGATTTAGCAAGCAAAGATAGCAACTGAATATTGTTCTGGCATTGATAGCAATCAGAGTTAAAACGTACAAAACCTCCTAGTCATTCAAGTGGCTAGGACACTCCCCTTCAAACAATTCATCGAAATCCCCCCTAACACAAAGATACCCCTTATATAAAACCCTCCCTACATCCTTGTACAGAACTAGCCAGTTAGTTAGTTATAACAACTCCCCCCCCCCCCCCAAAAAAAACTAACTTACTGTTTTTTTCTCCTATTATAAACCTTGCGGCTTGGGTTCCTTGCTTTCCTCCTGTTGTAGTTCTGTAACAGGGGTTCATCACACTACCAAAATTCAACCTCTATAAAAGAAACAAAATACAAGACAGAAAACAACTTTTGTCGACTAACTTATTCTAAAATGGATGTCATATGGAGACAGCATAAATTAGAAATTACTTGGAAATGTCCATAGAACTCCTGCTTGACCTTTTCCCATCTTCACATCTACACGAAGATTGCAATGTTTTCAATTTTTCATGCATCTGTAATAAACCATAACATAATTCAGTCTTCAATAGCTTTCAACAGAAATCAAATTTGTGCAATTGCTGCCTCATGTTAATCAATCATGCAAGAAATATTCCTATAGATAAAATAATTATACAAAGCAAAATATAGACAAAGGAGAAACCTACTTCAGCCCTATAAAATAATTATACAAAGAAAAATATAGGCAAAGGAGAAACCTACTTCAGCCCTATTATACTATTTGTAAAGAACAGAGGTTGACAATTAAACTAACTCCTAGAGATAAATTGAAAGAATAAGATACGCCTTATTCAGCCCGTGGCCTCTTTTTCTGGGGATGAACAACATATACATCATTCTCTTTTATTTCCTAGTATGCTTATTTGTTCTCTTCCTCCACATGTTTTTGGTAGCAATTGTTGCACTTGTTTATTTTACATATTGTATCATCTTTTTCACTCTTTCAATACTGTTCTTTTTCTTTAATCTCTTTGCTTTTCCAAAGGAAGATATATGATATATAGTAGATGCAAGAGTTTCTCATTCTAGTAGTACTTCAAACCATTTAAGTTAATAAAAAGATCACAACAAAAGAATAAAACATCAACATTCAACAATTGGATCGATATTAAAAAAAGCTTAATTTTAACTAGAACACAATTTTAGTTTTTCCTTCTTTTTTCTTTTTTGTAAAGTTTTAATGTTCCAAACATCGTAACAACTCACAAGAGTAAACATACCTCAGAAACATTTGCAGTAAGTTCTTCCCAACTCTTGATCAACTGAAATAGCATTCCTGAAGGGAGATCCCTGATTCAATTTCCAATGAGAAATTGTAGAAATGTTTAAAGTGAAAGAAAAGGAAAAATTAATAGGTGGTCTGTATAAAGTGATTAAATGAACAGACCTGATATGGGCATAAATATTCCCATAACAAGCACAAATGATTCAATTTAATTCAAAATGTTTCCACAAACACTAAAAACCAAATAATTTGATGTCACTTTATATGGTTATAATTTGGGCTTTCTTTATTGCATCAATTTTCCATAAGAAAACTCTAAACCAATAAGCTGTCTTGAAAGGAGAAAAGCGTTCCATCTACCTCACAATGCGTACTATCTGGGAAATAAAACCTCCCTTTTGAATGATAGAATATTGCTGGGAGGAATCATTGGATGAGGACAAGCTACGATCATTTTCATTCCCCACTTGGCTATCAGAAGCCCTCGATGGGTACAAATCTGGATTGAGTACTTCACAGTACAAGTCAAGCAGTCGAATTCTGCTATGCTTTCCAGCTTCATATAGGCACTGAACCAAAAATAAAAGTTTTTTTTGATAGAAGAACCAAAATTAAATAAAAGTTAAAATCAATAAAAGTACAAAAAATAAATAAAAGTAAAAATAACAAACAAACACAGACAGACACACACACACCCACATATCATGAACTCCAGTCCAACTTATTGCAGTTACTAAACTGAACTGATTATCACATCAGAAAAATACTATCATATCATCACCATGGATAAGAATTTTCACCCCATTGGGAAATCTAATTAGGACCTGTCTTTTCCTTCCATTTTCCAGTTAGATATATATCTACTAAATTTGCAATGATGTAATGAATCTAGATACATGATATTCCAATTAAAAGATGTTAACTCCACTGATACTCAGAATATTTCAAACTATTAGAAATATCTCAAATACTTATCCTTTTATCCCCATAGTTTAAAAAGATAGGTATTAGATATTGTTATAGAATATAGAATGTAGAGCCTGTAATAGTTGACTTACCCGATATATTTTACATAATTATAAGGCTAATTTGTAGGCTAATCTTTAGGTTGACTTATAGGAACCTAATTCATAGGGATTATTGTCTGTTTCCCTTTTTGTCTCATGTAACCTGTCTAAATGCCTAGTGAATCGGTGAATACATCATCAAAAAGCATTTTCTTTCTGTTCTCTGCATCTTTCTCATTTACATGGTATCAGAACCTCTCTTGGCTCGTCCCCGAAATTTCTGGTGTCAAGTCAGCGTCTTGGCCTGGTTAGGTTACATGCGTAAGGTAACATTTGTCTCTCACCACCTATCTAGGGAGGATTGGCTCCTTGAGTTCGGCCTATCCCCAAAGTCTAACAGCATAACTCAGTGTGCACCGTTAGAAGTTGTGAGAAATAGAAAGAATACTTTGTTATATGTTATTTCAGTAGATTCAAATCCTTTTATAGGCAGTACATGCTTCCATCCTCCTATAATTACTCTAAGTTAGAAGATATAGCTAACTACACAACTGCTAACTACATTTACACACATATACGGCTAACCACATTCACACACAAGACTAATTACATTCACAACAGAAGTCTTGACCAGCGTCTCACAGACCAGCGTGTGGAGGCACATGTGATTGTGCTTTTGGCTCCAACTTGCTTCTCTGGTGTGGACTTGTTGATTCCGGCTTGTCCCTAGTGGGAGCCTGGTCATCTAAGTGCGTTTGGATATTGGGCTTTCATTGCAGGTTCTGTATACTCTGACATTTCTCGTTTGGCCTATTATTCCTCTCTCTCTCTTGTTGAAAGGATGTTAGACATTAAGCCCTCTACTGTTGAGTTGGTTCCCACAATGTCAAAAATAACTCAACATAAATTGAATGGGTCTAACTATCTAGAATGGAGTAAGACTATCAGGGTTTATCTACGGAGCGTTGAAAAGGATGATCTTTGACTAACAAACCCCCTACTGATGAAACTAGACAAACTTGGCTCAGAGATTATGCACATCTATTTTTACAAATTACAAACTCAATTGATAGGGAGGTAATTGATTTAATTAATCATTGTGAATTTGTTAAAGAGTTGATGGATTATCCAAAGTTCTTGTATTATGACAAGGGAAATGTGTTTCGCTTGTATGATGTGTGCAAAGCTTTTTATTGTGCTAAGAAGGAAGGTAAGTCTCTCACAACTTATTTTATGGAATTCAAGAAAATATATGAAGAGTTAGATGTACTTTTTCCATTTAGTACTAATATCAAAGTTTAGCAAACTCAAAGAGAACATATGGCAATCATGAGTTTTTTGGCTGGCCTTCCTTCAAAATCTGAGACTGTTCTAACATCACCTCTCTTCAGGAAGTCTTCAGCAGGGTCCTACATACATAAAACACTCCATCAACTCAACAGACTAATGTCTTAATTGCCAAAGGAGGAGGAGATATTGAGAAGAAGTCAAACAGAGGAGGAACTTTGACCACTAGAAAGAATAGTGATATTGTATGCTATTATTGCGAGGAACCAGGTCATACAAAGTGGAATTGTAAGAAACTACAAAACCGCAATCAGAGAATTTAGACTGCCAATGTTGCTGCTACTCCTAGCTTATCCTCTGAGAAAACTATCATAGTTTTTGCTGATAAATATGCTAAGTATCAAGCTTTCTTGAAGGAAATCTACTCCAATCACACAAGGTCAAACATGCCTTAGCTCCTCTTCAAACAAATAGGTCATTGATTTTGATGCCACAGGTAATCCCAAATCCCAATACTTTATCTAGTTTCAAGCCGCATAAATCCCCTTCTCCTATTACCATAGCATATGGGTCTACTTATAACATTGAACGCTCAAGGACCGTTAACCCTACTTCCTCTATGTATCTATTCTAAGTTTTCCCAATCTTACCTTCAATTTGATCTCCTCACCAAAGACCTAAATTTTTGCATCTCACTTTTCGCTAATCACTATCTTTTTTAGGATCTTATGACAAAGCAGATTATTGGTAAAAGACATGTATCTCTACATCCTTGATGCATGGGAGCCTCGGTGAGTTGCCTGCTCTAGTGTCACCTCTTTGTTCAATGCACATTGGCAGTTGGGACATCCTTCTCTTCCTGCTTCGAAAAAGTTATGCCAACAATTTCATGATGTAACATCAATGGAGTGCGATTCCTATCATTTTGCAAAACATCATCATAGTTCATAAACAGTCTGAATTCGCCTTTGAATTAGTCCATTCAGATATTTAGGAACCATGTCCTATTGTGTCTAAAACTAGTTTCAGATTTTTTTTACTTTTGTCGATTATTTCTCAAATGACATGGATTTATTTTATGAAGACCCAGTCTGAATTGTTTTCACATTTTTTTTTTTTTGCTTTTTGTGCTTAAATTAAGAACAAGTTCAATGTTTCTATACATATATTAAGAAGTGACAATGCTAAAGAAAACATGTCAAAATCATGTAAGAACTACTTAATCCATGAAGGCTGAAGCATAATCCTAGAATATTATTCACACACTGATCTGAACTTGCAAGCTAGGGCTACAGGTATATATACAACTTACAAGTGCAATCAAGGGAGCAAAATCCTCCTTAACCCTAGGAACTAAAATCAAATCAAGTCAAATAATAATCAGATATTTACAAATATGGAAAGATTCTAACTAATGACTAATAAAGCTATCATGTAAGAATGGCCTAGTCATGTGCTATTGTGCTTTGCTTTCTTGTGGGCTCAACATGCAGCATCAGCTAGCAACAACTGCTTTTCAATATAAAAACACAATAGTTTGACCACCGTCTTCAAAGAATAGGAAAATTCAATGCTTATATCAAACATAATGCGGCACTCATCTAGAGGAGGCATGTTTCCCATTTTAATTTTGTTTCTATAACCAAAGTCATGAGTTCCGCTCAAATATCTGCCAAATGGTCATGCAACTCATCTATGCAACATCTTGAGGAGGATTGTTCAATCCAGGATCAAGGATGTCTCATTTATGCTTTTGACTGCTAGGATCAAGTTCATTTATATCTTGATTATTTCACCAAATTAAGAACTGGTTAGGATTGAATCTTCTTGTAGCTAGTTGTAATGTTCCTTCAATCAATTTTATATAGAGGTCTAAGGAAAAAGGAATAGACAAACCTCTACCCTAAGCAAAAATGAAATTCTGAAATCTTACCAGGACCGCAGTGCTCCACAGCCTCTTTGCTGTAACCAAATCTGACAAGCCCTGAGCCAATTTTTTCCCAGTTTGATCTACCATTTGATTCCTTGTGTTAAATTGTAACAAATGGGTAAGCTCACCATCATCTTACTTAAGCAAAGTTCAATTTAGAAAAAGTGAAACATGAATATTTGAAAACAGTGGTACCTCAAACAAGATGGAAGTTCGTGTACATACTTCAACATAGTGTTAGGCGATAAAGCAAAATTTCCATCCTAAAAACCCAGTTATGACCAAACCATAAAAAACATTATAGGTTGGATAAAAGAACGTAAAAAGGATGCTCAAAAGTAAGAAATGAACAAAAATTCAAGGAAAGGATCTTATTACAAAGATATTGGAACACACAAATGGAAACAATTGTTAGTGAGACATATTACAGATAGAAATTTATTTTATTCCACAAAAATGCAAAATATGACACATCATTCTACACAATTCTGTTGGGACCGTAGTTTTAAAATATTATAAAAGAAAGAATGGGCCTAAAAGTTCAAAGGCCAAGTCAGCAGAGGATGAGGAAAAGGGTGTCGAAGAGGAGAGAGGAAAATAATAACTAACTTGAGCTGAGGTGACAAGGGAAGGAGAGAAGGCATGAAATAGGCGGAGTTCGTTGGAGGCTTCATGGAGAGTTTTGGGGAAGAGTCTTGGAGAGCACTAGACCTCTCGAATGTCTAGAAATTTATCTTACTGAGTACTGCTTGTGCTGCTTAATTCTCTGATTTTTGCATTTTATTTCCTTGTTTAACTTGGTGTAAGCTCATCTCTTCATCACTGGAAGAGATATTTTTCCCTATTCAATAAAATACAGTTTCAGGAAAATTTAATTGGCATTTCGAGTACTGGGTTCTATCAATTTGGTATCAGAGCCCTCGATCGGAGTGGGTTATGGTTACGAGAATGGAAGGAAGGATTGAGAATGTGGAGAAGGATTTAGAAATGATGAAACTATGGATGCTGGAGATGAAAGAAGTATTGAATCGCATTGAAGAGAAAGGACAACAGCCAGATTTAGGCATACAAGGGACTAATAGTGAAGCAATAGCTGGAGATACTGGAGACACCAGTCGCCCTTCGACGAACGAGAAGGATCCCACGAAGTTTAGGAAGCTGGAGATTCCTCTTTTTTCTGGTGAGAATCCAATTGGATGGTTATTCAAACTGGAACGATATTTCTCTATCAACGACATTGCGGATGGGGAAAAACTGGAGGCAGCCATGGTGAGCTTAGAAGACAAAGCATTGACCTGGTATCAATGGCTGGAGGTACGCAATCCGGTGAAGACATGGGTCGAATTCAAAAATCAGGTACTTAATCGTTTCCAACATTCTCAAGCCGGTGATGCTTATGAGATGTTAATGGCACTGAAACAGACGGGTACAGTAGCTGCATACAGGGAGAGATTCGAATCATTATCTGCGCCGTTAAGTGAAGCCTCCGATGCCATGTTAATGGGGGCATTTCGGAATGGGCTCAAGGAAGAGGTTAGGGCTGATCTAAGGATCATGAAGTTTGGATCCTTACAGGAAATGATGAATCTGGCCCACAATATTGAAGAAAGGAATTTGGTGATGGAGAAGAACAGAGAGGATTTCTTATCGCAGCATTTGAAGACAGCAGTAGCTAACAAATGGACCATGGCAAAACCCAATACGGGGTAGACCAGGATCTCGGGTAGTGGTGGGACTGACCCGACCCGATTCAATTCTTATAACCCGGTAATATCTAAGAGCACTAAATCGAAGGCGTCCTCTACGGAAAAACAGAGCACATCTCTTGCGGGATCCACAAACAGCAGTAAAACTACGGCAACTCAAGTTCAAAGATTGTCGGATGCCGAAGTAGCTAGGAAGCGCTCCTTGGGACTCTACTATCGTTGTGACGAGAAATATAGCCCTTCGCACCGATGTAAAAACCGGCAACTTCAGGTGATGATCTTACAACCTTGCGAGGGAGAAGACGATGTCGAGCTAGAGGAAGAGACCACGAGGGATGAGATTCCAGTGTTAGAACTATCTATGAATTCCATGGTGGGACTTACAGGAAATCACACTATGAAACTCAAGGTAAGGGTAAAAGGTGAGGAAATTCTAATTCTGATAGATAGTGGGGCAACCCATAATTTCATAGCTTCGGAGTTGGTTGAAACATTAAATATTCCGATTCAAGCTTCGGGAGTTTTTGAAGTGTCTCTTGGAGATGGATACAAGGTGCGGGGAAGGCACATTTGCCCTGCTGTAGTAGTCGAATTGCAGGGAGTCGAAATACAGCAACGTTTCCATGTGTTCGATATGGATCAAACAGATATGGTACTTGGGGTTGAGTGGCTGAGATCCTTGGGCGAAGTGAAGGTTAACTGGGATGAGTTAACGATGAAATTTATGATTGGGACTGAAGAAAGACGGATTAAGGGAGACCCATCTTTGGTGAAATCTCTGGTTTCTTTTAAGTCGATGATGAAAAACTTGAGAAAGGAAAGCCAGGGCTACTTAGTAGAATTTGGTCAGATGTCAGTGGAGCCAGTAAATGAAGAAACGCCTGATGAGATACGGAAACTATTGGAAGATTACCCTTCTGTACAAGTACCACTTCAAGGGTTTCCCCCAAGGAGGATGAGAGATCATGCTATTGACATTAAAATTGGGGAACAACCACCCAACATTAGACCATACCGATACCCACATTCCCAGAAGGCAGAAATCGAGCGTCTGGTCAGTGAGATGTTACAGACAGGGTTAATCCGCCCCAGTAGCAACCCTTATTCAAGTCCGGTTTTATTGGTTAAAAAAAAGGATGGGAGTTGGAGATTTTGTGTGGACTATAGGGCGTTAAATAAGATCACAGTACCTGACAAATTCCCAATTCCAATGATAGATAAGCTACTGGATGAATTGAAGGGAGCAACAGTATTTTCTAAACTTGATTTAAAATCAGGGTACCACCAGATACGAATTAAGGAGGGGGATGAAGCCAAAACAGCATTTCGCACTCACCAAGGGCATTATGAGTTCATGGTAATGCCTTTCGGTTTAACGAACGCTCCCGCTACATTCCAATTCTTGATGAACGATATATTTCAGAAGCAACTAAGGAAATTTATTCTGGTGTTCTTTGATGATATCCTAATTTACAGTCCAGACTATGATTCCCATCTGGTACATTTGAGGGAAACTCTAGCAATCTTAAAAGATCATAATCTGGTTATTAATACTAAGAAGTGCATTCTTGCGAAGACCCAGCTGGAATACTTGGGGTATATGGTGTCAGCTGAAGGGGTTAAAGCAGATCCTTCCAAAATCAAGGCAATGGTGGAGTGGCCTAAACCTAAAGATTTAAAAGCGTTGAGGGGGTTTCTAGGGTTAATTGGCTACTATAGAAGGTTTGTCCAAAATTATGGGAAAATTGCCGCCCCACTCACAGCATTACTCAAAAAAGAGTCTGGGATATGGAAGCCCAAAAGGCATTTGAAAAGCTAAAAGAAGCAATGACGACACTTCCCATTCTAGCTTTGCCAGATTTCTCACAACCCTTCGAACTAGAGACTGATGCTTGAGGAATTGGGGTTGGTGCTGTGCTTATGCAAAAGAAGAGACCGATTGCCTATTTCAGCCAAGCTTTATCTACAAGACACCAAATGAAATCTGTTTATGAGAGAGAGCTATTGGCAATTGTGTTAGCAGTCAAAAAGTGGCGCCACTATTTACTGGGGCATCACTTCATCATTAAAACTGACCAGAGAGCCTTAAAGTATTTGTTAAAGCAGCGGGAGTTGGGCAGTGAACAGCAAAAGTGGATTTCCAAGCTGCTCGGATATACTTTTGAAATTCAGTATAAACCTGGACAAGATAATAAGGTGGCTGATGCCTTGTCGAGAAGGGAAGGATTAGAGTTCAAGGCTTTTACTGTACAACATTACGATGATTTAAATCATTGGGAGGAGGAGATCAAGAAGGATGCAAAGCTCTCTTTAATTCTGCAGCAGGTCATCACTAACAGTAATCCACCTGAGGGGTATAGCTTGAAACAGGGATATCTCAAGTATCATGACAGGTTAGTATTACCAAAGAACTCTTCTAGAATTCCTCTTCTGATTGCTGAATTTCATAATACTCCAACCGGGGGTCATTCGGGGTATTTGAGAACATACAAAAGAATGGCTACAATGCTGTACTGGGAAGGAATGAAAAGGCAGATCCAAGATTTTGTGGCTAAGTGTGCAATATGTCAACAGAGCAAGTATGAAGCCCGAAGTCCAGCTGGGTTGCTACAACCTCTCCCTATTCCGAAACAAGTGTGGGAGGACATTAGCATGGATTTTATTACCGGGTTACCCAAGTCTAACAAATTTGACGCTATTCTAATAGTAGTGGACAGACTTACCAAATATGCACATTTCATACCACTTACTCATCCATACAATGCCAAGGATGTGGCAGGTTTGTTTATTAAGGAAGTGGCAAAGCATCACGGATTACCAAAATCCATTGTATCCGATAGAGACCGGGTGTTTATGAGTAATTTCTGGCAGGAGTTATTCAAACTGTCGGGTACCACTCTTGCATTTAGTTCTGCATACCACCCCGAAACGGATGGACAGACGGAAGTTGTTAACAGAAGCCTTGAGATGTATCTTCGCTATTTTTCTTCAGAAAAGCCGAGGAAGTGGTCACAGTGGCTTTCCTGGGCAGAATATTGGTTCAACACTAATTTCAATCAGTCTATTAGCATGTCTCCATTTAAGGCCTTGTATGGCCGGGACCCTCCTACCCTATTTAAGTTTGAGGATATGCAGTCAACTGTGGAAGATGTGAATGAACATATCAGGAATAGAAATGCCATCATTGAAGAGCTGAAAAATCATTTATCCAAGGCTCAGAAGGATATGAAGAAGTCTGCTGATAAGTCTAGGAGGGATGTAACATTGGAGAAGGGCGAATTAGTATATATTAAGCTCAGACCATACAGATTGAAATCCTTGGCTAAAAAAATCAATGAGAAACTAAGTGCCCGTTATTACGGACCCTTTGAGGTGGAGGAAAGGATTGGGCAGGTTGCCTACAAACTCAAGCTTCCCAACACTGCCCGGATTCACCCAGTATTTCATATCTCTCAGCTTAAAAAGTCACTACATGCTGAGTTACAAACACAGCCACTACCGAGTTACAAACACTGCCACTACCTTTGATTTTATCAGAAGATTTGGAATTAGTGGTCGAACCAGAAAGTGGTAAACAGGTGAGAACTTTGACAAATGGGGAAAAGGAGGTTTTGATCAAATGGAAAGATTTACCAGAATTTGAGAACACTTGGGAATCTTGATACCATCAACATCCAATTTCCTCAATTCCACCTTGAGGACAAGGTGCAACTCATCGGGGGAGGTAATGTTGGGCCCATAGTTTTAAAATATTATAAAAGAAAGAATGGGCCTAAAAGTTCAAAGGCCAAGTCAGCATAGGATGAGGAAAAGGGTGTCGAAGAGGAGAGAGGAAAATAATAACTAACTTGAGCTGCGCTGGCAAGGGAAGGAGAGAAGGCGTGAAATAGGCGGAGTTCGTTGGAGGCTTCATGGAGAGTTTTGGGGAAGAGTCTTGGAGAGCACTAGACCTCTCGAATGTCTAGAAATTTATCTTACTGAGTACTGCCTGTGCTGCTTAATTCTCTGATTGTTGCATTTTATTTCCTTGTTTAACTTGCTGTAAGCTCATCTCTTCATCACTGGAAGAGATATTTTTCCCTATTCAATAAAATACAGTTTCAGGAGAATTTAATTGGCATTTCGAGTACTGGGTTCTATCAAATTCCCAGGAGGAAAACTAATGTTCAAATTTACTATGATTAAAGGTCATCAATTTTAATTTAGTAAGCATCTACTTTTATGAGTTTATCCCTTATTTTAAATATTTGAGTTACACATTTACTTGGTCATTCAATGCTTGACAGTTGAAGTTTCCTTATTTTAAATACTTTTAATTGAACATCTATATTCCTTCCCATTAAAATGAAAATTCCCTTCTATTGGTCTTAAAGGCACCTAGCCATCACATCTTAGGAGCATTTCAAAGTACAACCAAATCATCATACTTCCTGCAAGGTCGAGCTTTCAGACAATCTGTACTTAGTTTGTCATTTTAAGAATCTAAATTAAAATTCAAGGGTTTGGGTATGGAAAGAGTCTTTTATAACAGGCCACTTGACAAATCGGCCAGCAGGTTGAAGCTTGGACAAATTCACCAGCTTATCACCTCCATAGTTGAAAATTGAAATGTCAAACTTAGTCATATGAAAAAATAAGACCTGAATAACTCTGGACCAATCAGTCAAAAGGGCTCTAATAACTTATGAATATATGACTTGACTGGAGAGCATACGGTTTCATATTAAGGAATAATTTTTTATATCTCTAACAAATATGACAATGAATTAGCTTCAGATTTGAAAGAGCAGAGAAAAGACAATTCAATCATTACAAGAGAGATTAAATATCCTACGTTTTGGTCTTCTTCAGCAAGTGCTTGCCTAAGTATGAGACTCAGAGGCTCCAAAGAGATATGTAACAAGCATGCTATCTGAAAGATGTATTCACAAAACATGACACACAAAAGTACAAGTCATATCCCCCATTATCATATACATATTGCACAAAAAGATTACAAATGACAGTAACTCGGAAGCTGTATTACCAACCTTCAAAGCTCTGATAAAAGATGTTAGTGTCCCATCCTTGTTTAAGAAGTAGTTTTTCAGAAATAGTGCTACTCTATGACCAATACTAAATATAGTGCAGTGCTTCACAAGAACAGCCTCAATAATTGAATCCATTCTCTCAGCTGGTGATCCAAGGATAAACTTACAGGGGCACAAATGCTGAAGAACATGTGATGGAAGAATTTTTCTTGGAGCATCCATTGTAGTCACAACCCCAAATATTAAGATGATCGGCACCCTGGTAACCCATTCACTGATAGAAACAGGGTAAAAAAAATGAAAGCCATTATAGTATCATCAAAGGGAAAATCACAAGTATACAAAAATATTAAATCACTAGATATGCATAACATATAATAAATAAAAACACAGAAGATGCTTAAATATACCTCAATACAAGGATGAAATCAGATAAGACCGACCTACAGCATCTTTCCAAATCACTAATGATTAGTACCAGTGGTTTATTGTAGTTTCCTTGTTCTCTATACCATGATGCTAAGTTTGACATATCAGCTGACTGCCAACAGATAGCATATGAAAGGGAAAAAAGTAAAGGACTTGTTACATGAAGATAGAATCAATTAAACATAAGTAGGTATATAGAAGCACTTACATTGATACCATTCACCAGAAACTCACGCAACAAAGCTCTCAGGCAACCAGCAATCCCATTTTTTACTGAAAAGTCCAGTGATGATAGCATAGCCACATGGCAACCATGGGATTTCAAGAAAATGCTAAGTTCTCCAAATGTTAAAATGTCATCAACAAACTCCATGTTTTCTGCCAATCATCATTCAACCAAAAAATTTCTCAGAATTTTCTTCAAAAAGATAAACGGTATTATCATCCTTCAACCTATAATATGACAAACAAAAGCAACACATATGAACTGCATCTTATGGAATCGATGGACTCCTGTTTCAATTAAAATGTAATTTAAACAATCAAAGCACTAACAGGGTGCTAGATATCAAATAATTAGATCCATTAGAAAAAGATAATGTAATAGCTTACTGGTGATAACCAATGCAGTGAATAGTTGTCCAGGTGTACTTTTATTCAGAATAGGAAATGACTGAGTTGCGTTAGCAAAGCTAAGTTCTCCAAGTGATTTAGTATTATTGAAGCACTCCATAACCCATTGTTGTATTTCATTAAAAACACTAGCATTGATATCTCTCAAAACATCCTGCAGCAGAAAGAATAAACTCTTCACTATTTTCTTATTCAAGCAGTTTGGTAACAAAAGGAAAAGGCATCATAATTCTATTGCCCACAAGAATGCAAGTGTCCATCCCTTTAGCAGTACATGAACTTATGACCCAATAATTTACAAGAGAGAGAGAGAGAGAGAGAGAGAGAGAGGGAAAAAAGATAAAATAAATGGAGGACCTTGACCGTGGACTCAATTTTTGACCAAATAAGGCGAAAAGCTTCGACTTGTAGCTGAAGCCAATGGCCACTTTGTTCAGCTATAATCCCTTCAAGTTTTGTAGTCCTTTGCAGTGTTGAAGATAGCTCTTTTCTCTTTCTAGATTTTCCCTGTCCTACTGATGTTCTATCTTTTCTTCGAGATGAAGCTCTATGGAGTACGTAGAATGGCTATGGAAATAACACAAATGAGAATTACATCAATACTCCTCCTCTAATATCTTAAAAGGTCAAACCAAACTAAAAATACAACGAGCTTACATATGACCCTTGTATATTTCCAATTCTCCCCATTCTAATAAATTATAATTAATATTGAAGATAGTCATTACTCATCTATCGATAAGTATTTCCATCAAGACCACAATTTTAAGTTCAGACGCCAAAGAATGACACAAGATCTTCCCAGTTAGCAATCCAATCGCGTGCTAAAAGTGAAGAAAAAATCGAATTTTGTAAAACTATCTTAACAAAAATGGAGAGCCATAAAGGTAAAAGGGAAAATGTTAAGGGATCTCCCGTCATCACTCAGCTCTAGTTCTGAGAGTTCTTGTCAGGAATCCACAGGGAAGGAAGAGAGAAAAGGAGAAAGGACCTGCACAATGTTCTCCATGGTTTCGGGGGCCGTTGATGAAGGAAGCGAAGCAACAACAATCGGAGAAGAGGGAGCCATTTTCAGGTTATGAATCTCCTCTGAATCTGTAGTAAGAGATGGAGAAGAGACGTGAAATTAGCGAGAACGGCCGCCCAGAGCCCAGATGATGAAGGTAGTCTCTGTTTTGGCGGGAAGGGTATACATGGAACAAGATAATAGATTACCTGGCCGCCCCTTTCTAATAAACAACTTCATTCTAAAATAAAATTCTTTTCTTTTCTTATAACAAATTTTTAAGACAATTAATATTTTGGATAAAATAACTATACATTATTTAGCTGGTTATGATCACGGGCCGTCTTATTTAGCCCCAAGGCTTAGGCCTAAAAAAATTTAGCCCAATTAGCTTGTTTTTTGCAAAATTTAATTTATCTTATATATATAATTTTTCTTATTTTATATTTTATATTTTATAACATTATATTCAATAAAAATGATATATTTAAATATAAAAAATTATTTTTAAATGAATATAAAAATTTAAAATTAACTTATAATATAGTTTATTTAAAAAAAATATTATGAAAAATTAAAATTATTAATCATTTTAAAATCTATTATGAAAAATAAGGTTATGATAATTTTAAAAACACTAAAGAGGAAACATTTTACAATTATATTGTCTCTTAATAAAAAATTTTTACCCAAAAAAATTTTGATATTTAATTAATTAAATACAACAATTAAAAAAATAAATAAATAAAAAGTGAACCATAAACCAACACTTTTGGGCCTACATGCCACAGAGTGGGGTATGAAAATTAAAAGCGAGGTGCATTAATAAACAGTCCACTTGGTCGTTTAATGACTAGCTTGTTTTGACATTGTTATCTAAGCCATAATGCATCACCCTCTTAGAACAGTCTACTAGAGTATTGGAAAAAATGCTGCCATGTGATTGTAGCCCTCACCTCCTCAAACTCTCCCCCCTTCTTTCCTCGTCTTTTTCTGCTTTTCCCCTCTCTCTAATAGGAGTTTTTATCCCTTTCTACATGGAAGATTCTTTCTTACTTTCCATAGGTAGAGGTTTTTTTTGAAAGAACTCAGCAATGAAGGAATCGCTTTCTTCTTCTCTTCACGCCGGTATCGATCTCCTAAGCCGAGCATCGCCTGTTGATGTCGTTGCTCCTCATCCCGACGGCGTTGGGTCTGTGGCTCCAACCAAAATTTTGGTGTTGTTGCTGGGGGAGCCAATTCACTTCTGAGTTGTTAATTTAGTTGTTCCATTGTGTCTTTGTTTGATTTTCAGTTATTTAGCATTGTTGAAATGGTTTTACAAGTTTTTTTTCTCGGAAACTAGTCATTTTCCAAATCGGCAAAAACCTGACTATCTCTGATTGACCTCAAACTTGGTATACTACGTACGGGGTGGCTATTTTTCCAAATTCCATCGTTTAGGCCCTCTTTTCTATTTTTTAATTTTTTTAATTAATTGTGATTTTTAGTGTGATTTTTGTGAAATGAATTTTTGAATTCTTTTTTTTGTGTTGGTTTCTCCAACTTGTGAAGGATTTTTTCAAGGAAAATCAGATTTTTCTGAGATACTTCTTTTTTGGTGATTTTCATCGGTTGGAGCTTATTGTAGTGCTTTTGCTATTTTTAGTGTTTCTATTGTTTTCTTGTAAATTTTGCCCTTCTTAGTGTATGAGAAGGTCTTTTAACGTGGATTTACCACCTTTGATCCAGAAAATTGATAGGACCTTCCATAGGCTAGTAAGAAGCAATAGCATTAGGAGTAGCATAGTTTATGAACTTCTTTTCTGAAATTGTTGATACTGCTATCAATAGTGCAGAGTTGGAATCAAACTCTGAATTTGATATTGTGTTAGAGTCAACTTGTTTTGAGCCAGCTGAGACAACTGGGATGAATAATCAAAATGCACAAATGCCTTAAAATAGACCTGAGCAAAGCATTAAAGAGTTGATTGTACCTGATGTTCATTATCAACCATTGTACATAAATTATCCTGAGTTTGATGCTAATTTCGAATTAAGGTATGGTCTTATTCATTTGCTGCCCAAGTTTCATGGTCTTGCAGGAGAAGATCTGCATAAACACTTAAAGGAATTTCATGTGTCTGCTCCACTATGAGACCACATGGAGTGGGAGAAGAACAGATCAAGTTGATAGCATTCCCTTTCTCTTTGGATGGGGCAGCCAAGGATTGGCTTTACTACTTGCCACTGCCATAATAACAAGATGGGATGACCTGAAAAAGATGTTCTTAGAAAAATTCTTCCCAGCCTCCAGAATAGTAGCAATTAGAAAAGACATAAGTGGGATTAGGCAATTAAGTGGTGAGTCATTGCATGAATACTGGGAGAGATTTAACAAGCTTTGCTCATGCTGCCCAAACCACCAAATATCAGACCAGCTTCTTATTCAATACTTTTATGAGGGATTATTGCCTATGGATAGATACATAGTTGATGCAGTTGCTGGTGAGGCATTGGTAGATAAAACCCCTATTGCAGCAAATGAATTGTTGGCCAAGATGGCCCAAAATGCACAACAATTTGGCACTAGATTGAATGAGCCAACATGTACTGTGAATGAAGTAAGGACACCTCTCATGGAGTAATAAAGGATAGAAAATAAATTCGAAGAGTTGGCTGCAATGGTGAGGCAATTAGCATTGAATCAGAGGTCACAACCACCAACCCTCCCTCTTTCAGTTTGTGGCATTTTCACTTTGGCCACTCACAACACTGACCAGTGCCCTCAATTGCAAGATAACACTGAGTCTTGTGCTGGCATCTTTCCTCAACAACCACACCATTCCCATCAGTCCAAGTATGACCCCTTCTCTTCCATATACAATCCTGGATTGAGAGATCATCCAAATCTGAGATATGGAGGTAGTTCAAATCAACCTTTTCAAAATAGGTATAGTGCTCTTGGCCCAAGCAATACCCTTCCTCCTCTATCCCCTAGTAAACCAGAACCTAGCTTAGAGGATTATGTTAAGCAATTGGCCTCCAACACCATCCAATTCCAGCAAAGAACTAAGTCTAGCATTCAAAATTTAGAGACCCAAGTAGGCCAATTAGCTAGCTCCATCAATAAGCTCAAGAGCCAAGGTTTTGGTAGTCTCCCTTCCCAACCTATGATTAACCCCTAGATCAAATGTGAGTGTCATTTCTTTAAGGAGTGGCAAAGAGGTAGTAGGACCAACCCCTCCCTCTCCCATTGAGGTAGAAAAATTAGATGAGCAAAGAGAGAGTCCTTCATCCTCAAGTAACTCAAAACAGAAAGATAAAGATGATGAGGAAACCCCTAATATGAAAGTAATGGTTGGAACCCAAGAGGGGGGTGAATTGGGTTTTATAAATTTTTCACAAAACTTTATTGGAAGTTAAAATGATTTTCTGTAAAAGTACAATGTTTAGGATAATAAATACAACACAGAAAATCAATGTGCTATCAAGATGAATAATTATGAGGAGCAAGGAAATAAAGAATAGATAACAATAAGCACAAATAAAGGAGTAAGGGATAGAGAGAGCAAACTCAGAGATTTATACTGGTTTGGCTAATCCAAGCCTACATCCAGTCCTCAAGAGACCACTTGAGTATTTACACTATAATTGCAAGTTTAATCCGGGTACTTACAAACCACTACAACCACGCAAATTTGATTCGGGTATTTGCGACACCACAACGGAGAATTTATGAATACGGGCTCCTCCTCAACCCAAAGCAAGTTCTTCCAACACCGGTACTTGCGAACCTCAACTCGGAATAATATATGTGTTGATCAAAATCAACAATACAAAGAAACTCTCTCTAAAGAGTAGATGAATACAAATGAAGCTCTAATAACTCTAATGATAGAGAATATGCAAGATTTGGCTCAAGAATGCTTTCCTTTCTCTCAAAAATGATAGAAGAAGTTAATATCACATTGTAGGACTTTGTTCTAGCTCAAAATCGTGTATCTAAGGTCATATATATAAGATTTTAAAAAACTAGCCGTTATATAGCCGTTACAACACTTATAATGCAGTCCAGATGTCCATTGGTCGACCAGTGGGGGTCACCTGGTCGACCACCCACTGACAGTAGCAAAATATAGCATTTTCAGGACAACTGGTCGACCAGTCTGAAGCTGCCTGGTCGACCACCGGCTGGTAGTAGCGAAATACAGATTTTGAGCTTTCTTTAAAAAATCATAACTCCCTCATTTGAACTCCGTTTTAAACAAATAATATATCATTGGAAAGCTCTTGGAGTCTAGTTTCAAATGAGCCAAGTTTTACTCAAAAATTATTTTTCGTTTAAAAGATATAATCAAAACACTGACTATAGGTCAGAACAGAATAATTTTTGAGTACAGTAAAATCAACTTTCAGTTTTTCAAACTATATTTTAAATAGTCATATCCGTTTTGAATAAATAATATACCGTTGGAAAGATCTTTGAGTCTACTATCAAATGAGATTAAGATATTTGAAAAATCGATTTTTCATTTATGAGATATGATATAAGGAGTGACCAAAGGTCAAAAACTAACTTTTGTAAAACTTCATATCTCATTATCTTTTTGTTCAAAATGCTTGAGCCAATGCATGCAAATCTAAATCATTGAGTTGCACAAGTATAATAACCTATATAAAATATACCTAATGTAAACACATACGCTATCTTGATGCATCCAAGCTTCCAAGACTTTAAATCTTCTAGTTCTTCATTTCTTGGAGCTTTATCCTTGTATGTTGCTTTCCTTGAGTGAGGCATGATGTTACTTTTCCTTGTTCTTCAATCCAATGCTCACTCTTCTTGTTTTGAACCAACCTATAAAATATATCTTACTTGCAAACCAAATGGTTAGTTCAATTCATGATAAATAGCATGATTCATGTATAAGACATTACACATTAAATAACATAGTCATGCTTAAATACTTGTAGCATGTATATGATAATTAACCTTTATATATATCAATGCTACATTTCAAATACATTTGTCATCATCAAAACTTATGGCATAAAGCCTTAGGGTCAACATAATAGACCACTACCCTTCCCTAGGAGGTTGACACAGTCTAGAGCCTTAGAGCTTGATGTAGAAAAAGAAATCATAGAGACTTTTAGGAAGGTTGAGATCAATATCCCATTGTTGGAGGTAGTAAGGCAAATCCCTAAGTATGCCAAGTTTCTAAAAGAATTATGTACAAACAAGAGGTGTCTTAAGGGAAATGCCAAAGTCAATTTAGGCCAAAATGTGTCGGCCCTCATTCACCCGCCATTAGTGTTCAAATGCAAAGATCTGGGCACTTTCAGCATTCCTTGTACCATTGGAAAATAAGGAGTTCCCCAATGCTTTGCTGGACTTAGGTGCCTCAATCAATGTCATGCCTAAGACAGTGTACCAAGATTCGCAAATAGGGACCCTTTCTCCCACATGAGTGGTATTGCAGTTAGCAAATGGAATCACAGCTTATCCATCTAGAGTTCTTGAGGATGTTTTAGTTAGGGTCAAGGATTTCATCTTCCCCGTAGATTTTTATGTGCTTGAAAATTTTAGTACTCATGGACATGCACCATTGATTCTTGGTAGACCATTTTTGAAAACATCAAAGGCCATTATCAATGTGCATGATGGTACTCTTTCTATGGAGTTTGCTGGAATAAAATTCATTTTAATGTTTTAGAGCAATTCATGGAAGAGTCCTCTTCTTCTATTGTGAATTTTGTGAGCTTTATTGACACATTGGTAGATCATGATGATTGTGCTGACTTGAAATTTGATATGATCTCTAATTTTTTTGATTATGTGGATGAATTTTCATGTGACTGTGATTCTGATTTTTGCCAAGCTTGTTTGGAATTGAAAATGCTTTGAATCCTGGCAAATCTAAATTTTCAAATTCTGAGTTGTGTGAACTAGATTTGGATTCTGTTTCTATTGTAGAATTTGTTGTTCCTAATTCTGGTTGCAATTCTGATTCTAATTCCTTTTCTACCTCTCTTTCTGATTTTAATTTTGATTCTGTTTCTGACTCTGATTCACTTTCTATTTCTGTTTTTAATTTAGATTCTGTTTTAGATGATAGTTTTATTTTAGATGGTGTAGATAATAATTCTTATTTGGATTTTGTTTTAGATAGTAGCTCTAATTTTAATTTTAATTTCGTTTTAGCACGTAGTTCCCTCTTTGTCTTAGATTCTAGTTTAGATAGTAGTTCTTCTTCTTTTCCTTTTCCTTCTTCTTCCCTTTTTTGCTTTGATCCCTCCGTGGCAAGTGGAGATTTTTCTATCTTTGAGTAAGTTGGCCTTGAGCAAGTAATTATTCCTACCATGCAGCCACTTGCTCTCAATCAAAGTTTTTGGAAGAAGTTGATGCCACGTGATTGGAAGAAGTGGAAGCGACGTGCCTCACACAGCATCAGGCTATTTCTATTCCCTTCTCTTTTTATTTTTCATTGTCATATGTTTTTATTGGAAAATATGTGTTGTGCACTAAGGACAATGCAAATTTTAAGTGTGGGAGGGGGGGAGGGGAGAATAAATAGTTCTAGAATTTTTCATGGTTGAAAAAAAATTTTATGTTATGTGTTTTTGCCATGCTTCTAGCTTCTTTTCTGCACTTTTTGGAGCTTTTGGTTTGTGTTTTGATGCTGAATTTTAGATTGCTTTTAGAGTGGTTTTTAGTGCTTTCTTTTTTGTTTTTTTTTTTGAAGAAGATTTTGTTGTGGAATTATGCTTGCTGGAATAGTTAGATTTGAATTGTTTTAGCATGACCAGAATTTTAATCTTGCTTTTCTAGAATTCAAGCTTAAATGGCAATCAATTTGGTTTCAATGAATTTTAATAATAGTCTTTAAACTGTGAGATTTTGAGCCTAATTGCAAAAATGCTATTCTTTCTTGTTGAGTGTTGCACTTATGATGAATTATCACTCTAGAACTTGTCTGGGACCTTGTTGAGACTACATTTTACATGTGCATGCTTGGAGATGATTTAGTCATTTCTTTGTGAACCATTTTTAGCCAAATGCCATCCCTTGTGTTATTTCCGTTGTATGCCATTTTGTGCCTTGTTCCCACTTTCCTTCTTGCATTTTCCACCACCACTTTTTCCTTCCAAACCAGAATTTTATCTTCCTAATTTGAGAAGTGAAGAGCATTTAAATTCTTTTAGAGATTTGATGTGCTGAAAATTTTTGTAAATTTTGGGATATTTTGAAATCAACATTTCTCTCTACTCCAAAGCAAAAGAAAAAAAAATAAAAAAAGGAAAAAGAATGATCATTCAAAAATAAAGTAGAAAAAAAATATTATGGTTGAAATAGAAAATGTGTTGACGTCAAAAAGAAAAGAAAAGAATAGCAACAAAGAAAAGGAGTAGATAGAACTTTTTATACTCAAAATTTATTTATATTCAATCTCTTGTAATGATACAGCTAATGCTCTTCATGTTCTTAAGTTGTTTCCTTCATTTTCCCAAGTTGTTTTCCACCTTTATTCTGTTTTCCTTCTCTCTTTCCATTATTTTCCACCTAACATTACATCCTTGTAAGGTCCTTTTGATTCAAGCATGCATGGGAATATGAGTAGTGGAGATTTTAGATACTTGACAAGCTTATGATAGTGATTTTGTGATAAGTTGAATTTTGAGTGAATTACCCTTAAATACTTGAAAGAATAGGGTGTATACACATCCCTTGCGAGGAGGCTAATTACTTTAATTCATTATTGTCAAATTAAATTGCCATGATGCTTGGAACTTTAGAAATTTAAGATTCATTTTCTTTAAGTGCTAAATCCTTTTCAAATTTGGACTATTCCTTTCATGCATGCTTTTCATGCTTTCTTTTGACATTTTAAATATGTTTTGAATTAGATTTTGCCCAGGAGTGCAAAAGGCTAAGTGTGGGGGATTTGATATCAGTCATTTTCATATACAATTTAGTCCCTATCTTAGTCCTATTGCATACATTTTCTTGATAATTCTCTGATTCTATTATGTCTTAGAATTAAATGGATGGAATTTAATTATGGACTAATTGTGCTTTAATTTTGTAATTAGAGAGCAAAATTGATGACATGGACGATGGTGCATATGTGGAAGCTGATGTGGCATTTTTTGGATGATTTGGTGCTGACTAGGATATGCTAATGTAGGCCCCACTACTTTTCTAAATTAGAGCAGCAATTTAGTCTCTTTTGCTTTCCAAAGTTTACCCAAAATGGCAAATTCGCATGTCAACTCTCTAGTGCAGAAAAGTAACTCCAGCAGCCTCCATTTTCATGCATTTCTTCTGCCCAAGGTACTACACTTGCTGTAGCTTTTCATATGGAAAATGACAGCACAAACTAGTGCATTTTCGTCTTCCAAGGGGCTACTACAAAGGAGAACATATACGATTTCGTTTTAGAGAGAACAGACTTCTTCTTCCTCTCTTCTGCAATAGTTTAGGTTTTCTATAGTTTCTCCTCTATATTTTCGTTTTAGTCCTTATGGAGGGCTAAAACCCTTTTTGTAATTAATCTTTTGGTGGAACTAGGAGATGTAATCTAAATGCTTCTGAACAGATAAGTGTTTCTGACCTAATCTATTTTAGTTTAATCCCTATTTTGCCTCCTGTTCTCATTTTTGTATAATTTTTTTGTTTAGAAAAGTTATATGGACTTGATTCTTGTTTTTATTGCTCCATTAGAGGGTAAACCTTGCTGAACTTGTATGTATGCAGTTGCTATGTATGTTTAGTAAGTAGGTTTAGATTGGGTTGCCAATATGCGATTATGTGAGACCAAGATTCCAGTTAGGACCCAGTGTGTTCAAGTTCTAGGAGATTTTTTAGAAAACTTAGTTGATGGCTGGAATAATAGATGAAGTTGGAACTGATTTTTAAAAGAGGGATAATGATGATTACTCTTCTAGGGAAACCAAAGATTGATCACATGCATCTCTGATATTGTTCTGTATCCTATCTTGATTTGTTGTTGCTGCTGTTTACTACTATTTGCTATATTTTTATGCTTCTGTCATCTACCAAACCCCCCTTGTGTAGTTAATTAGTGTAATTAATATTTAGAACAATTAATTAGCAATTAGAAGTGATGCTTGTTGAGAGAATACGACCTGGGAAGACTACTATATTGCAAGTTGCCATGAATTCAATTATGGGCGACTTGGCAGTCGTAGTGGCTCTAACTAGTCACATCGAACGCAGGCTAAGAACTGAGATGGGTATCTCTGAGAATCAATTTGATTTATGCCAGGATGATCTACTGTAGAAGCTATTTATCTACTAAGGGGGTTGATAGAAAGTAGTGGAGTAAGCAAAAAGACTTGCATATAGTTTTTATTGATCTGAAAAAAGCTTATCATTGAGTACCAAGAGAAGTTCTGTGGAAAGCCATGGAAAAGAAAAGTGTACATGTTGCTTCTATTAGAGCTATAAAAGATATGTATGAGGGGGCAACAACTAGTGTGAGAACATCTTGAGGGGAGACTAGTGACTTTTCCATTAAGATTGGCCTGCATTAGAGATCATCTTTGAGCCCTTATTTGTTTGCTTTGGTTGTAGACGTTCTGATGGAACATATTCAAGAACAAATCTCCAAATGCATGCTTTTTGCTGATGATATAGTTCTCATGGCAGAGTCAAGAGAAGAGATCAACTAGAAACTCGAGTTATAGAGGTGTTCTTTGGAATTGAAGGGTTTCCGTTTGAGCAGGAGTAAGACAGAATATATGCATTGCAAGTTTAACAAGCGGTAAGCTAGAAATGAGTTGTTGCTAAAATTAGAGACTAAGTTGTACTACAAGTGTCAAAATTTAGGTATCTGGGATCAGTTATATAAGATGACGGTGAAATTAATAGGGATGTTACATATAGAATACAAGCTGGGTGGGTGAAATAGAGAAAAGCATCAATAATTGTTTGTGACTGGAAAGTACCTAATAAGCTCAAAGAAAAGTTTTATAGTACAGCTATAAGACCAGTAATATTATATGGGAGTGAATGTTAGGCAGTGAAAAGACAGTAAAAATACAAAATTGGGGTAGCAGAAATGATGATGTTGAGATAAATATGTGGTCATATAAGACGAGATATGATCCATAATGATTGTATACGGAGTAGAGTTAGAGTGGCACCTATTGAGGAAAAAATGGTAGAAAATCATTTAAGGTGGTATGGTTATGTTCAAAGAAGGCAATTGGAGGCACCAATAAGGAGGGTTGAGCATATGATATGGAGTCTCGTGAAAAAAGACCGATGAAGACTAATAAGGACACTTGGAGAAGTCATTTAAAGAGATCTTTTGATAAATAAGATACCTAAAGAGTGAGTCATTAATAGAGCTTAATGTCGTCATGTGATTCATATAGCTGACCCCACTTAGTAAGATAAAGCTTTGTTGTTGTTGACAGTTATTGGCTTATGACTCTGAGTTAAAAATAGACCACCTCTTTGTCTCCTATATTATATATATTATTTTTTATTCATTTATTATTATTATTTATCATATATTCTAATTTTCTTATTAAATTATTTCTATATCGAATATCTGCTATGTTAATAATACATAATTGCTTTTTTTATTTTTATTTTATTATTATTATTTTAGCTATTATTTCTTAGTATTAATAATTTACAAACTTTGTAATTATTAATCTGAATTAAATTCTATTATTATTTATTAAATTGGTATTTAATATTTGTTTAAGTTTTTAATATTTATTAAATTGGTATTTAATTTCTATTATTATTTATTAAATTTAAAAAATCACTATTTAGTAAGATTTTGTTAAATAAACGCTACTATATTATGACGTTTTACAAATAAACACTACTAAATGATGGCGTGTAACAACAAAACGTCACTATATTCTTTAATAAACCATAATATTTTCTTAACCGCTTTCCCATTTTTATCTCAGTCACGACTGTGTTTGTCCTTTCGTGCGTAGTTCTGTGTTTGGTGCTTATTCATGTCGTTAGTGGCCGTTGGTCGTTGTTGTTGCTGTCATCCACTCCATTGGTCATCGTTGGTCATCGGTTGTCTCTTTGTGCACGTCCGCCACTCGTCATCTTTGCCATCTCTCTTTTTTTTTTTTTTTTACTCCTGCTTCGGTTTCTTCTCTATTATGCCTTAAAAGCACGAACCCAGGCCTAATTGCAGTGAAAGGGGCTACTAGTAGACGCATTGCACCTCCGCCATTGATCTTGACCTCAACACTCTCGCTGCCACTAGATCCTCTTTGACGTTGAATAGCTCGCATTGCTCATTCGGTTTGCTTTATTTAATATCGGTATCACCACTGTCTACTTCCTTCACTCTGCCATAGTTCTCTCTTATTAGAATGTGTAAGCAGTCGTATGTTTTGTGGGTCTTTGGAATTTCGAGATTACTAGGTCTAATTCCTTCACTCTGCCATCATTATCTCTTATTTAGTCCCAAGCAAATAGTGGAGAGTTAGCAAATGCACACTCTGCCTAAGTAATCGGCAACACCCAATTAAGCTGATAATTGATCTCTCAGGTGAGTTGGCTATCTAAGAAGCTTCTTCATTGGTTTTAATTAAGTTGCTATACTGCTTTGTTTGGTAACCCAATCTCTCACTATTGCTGTGCTGGCATAGATTTATTTGTGTAGAGAGATTCTTCTATACCATAGGAACACCTGTCATCATATTACTGATTGAAAAAGAAATTGAAAAATTGATGCAAACTTGTCTCCAAGTAGTTACCAAAAGGGTTTGTCGGATTATTGGTAGGGTGCCTCCGTTTGAAAAATTGATAGATTTATTTGTAGAGTTTACGTTTTGTCATTAGTGTTTTGAATTTTGAATCAATAAATATTATTTTGTTTGCTGAGGGAGCCCTTTTTTAAGACTCTAATGTAAGTGGGACAAAAGGGTTTGTTGGATTATTGGTAGGGTGCCTCTGTTTTGGTACACATATGGGGCGTTTAAGAATAATTAACAGAGTTGTGGAGGAGCACATATGGGGTTAATGGTACACATATGGGGTCTGTTAGCATATTTGGAGGAACTAGGAAGAGAGATGAGAGAGTTTAATCTAGACTACGCACAAATGAGTTGTAACAGAGTTGCACACAAAGAGCTTCGTGGGGTCTGAAACAATCTTTTGGGCTGGTTTTCTCCTAACTGATGTAATGGCTTTGGCCCACCAAGATGTACAAAACCTCTTTATGCAATAATATTCTATTTCTTTTCAAAATAAAAAAAGAACAACTAACAAATATACAAAAAAAAATGCTCTCAGCAAATTATATAATTAAATACCACATTTTTTTGTGTCGTCAAAGCCATAAAATTGAGATACTCATAGTCATATTCACATTTTCCTCCTTTGTCTTTTCTTATTTTGTGTCTAATTTTGACACTATATAGTCAATGGTTGATACATGAGCAATGCTTTGAGATTGGGCCGATCACTTTGCTCTGGTCCAATTGATAATTAATCATCCCACATAAGCCAAGTACTAATTTTTAGAAATTTTCAGTATTGTTTACATCATATAAATAGAGGAAGTACAAAAATTAGTTCCATGAAGATGTAATTATTAATTATTATCATTAAGTCATTCAAGTATGTTAAAATTACCTCTATGAAATTTTGACATTACATTTCTTAGAATCTAATATTTTAAAATTTGTTTTATGTTTTTTTGACATAATTGACAATTTATTAAAATGACTTCTATCAAATTTTTAGACTTGTCGGGCCGAGTTCGTTTAACCCGCAAAATAAGAGGGCTGGGCTGGCTAAATGCTAGTTTGCATAAGACCGGCCTACCTGGCCCGGCTTGTGTGACCCACGGGTTACCCTTATAACTCACTCTATAATTTTTTTAATATATATACATATTCTAAAACGGCGTCGTGTGTGTAATACCCAAGAAAAAAAATATAAATATTTGTTTACAAACTACTGTTACTATTTCAGTATACGGTACTATTCACCCATATAATACTATTTACGTATACGATACTGTTCATTTATACAATCGAAATGTCAAGTATTAGATGTGGTTTGGTCATAAGAGAAAACTAGAAAGAAGTTCGTAGGAGAAAATGACGTTTTATGTGTAAAAATACGCTCAGGGACTAAATTGAAAGGACTGATTTGAAAAGAAACTTAAAGATTTAAGAGAAAGGATAGTTTTCTCTTTAAGTTTCAGTAAATAAAAGAAAATTTTCTGCCGCGATTTGCACAGTAACTGCATTATTAGAAATATCATTTTCATGAATAGTAAATTGAATATTTTATTAGCGCATAGTGTCAAATAGTATCCTTGACTTTTGCTATAAATAGGCCCTTCCATTTCACTTCTAAACTCACACCTTCAACTTCTCTTCTTCTCTCCTTAAGTTTCTCTTACTCCAATGTTAGGCTTATGAGATTTTGGGCCTTTCCTTTTCAGCTTAGGTAAGGATACTATGCCCTTTCTATGTCTTTCAAATTTTAGAAGTTAATTTCTTAAGTATGCTCTGTGGTTGCGGTTTTGGCCGATCTTCCACATCAGAAAAACTGTCCTTAGCTGTTTATATGTTATTTTGATTCTCTGATTACCGAAATAGAATGTAAACTGTGAAGAATACATGTCTAGGAAAGTTCTGGCTAAGGAAAGACCTGGTTTTTAAGTGTGTCCAGTGTGACCCTCCACTCTTTCCTGGGAACTTACCTGGTGTACTCTTTTACAGATTGTATTCTCTATTTCTGGTATGAATAGTACCCATACGTATGAATAATAACCGTATAAATAGTAACTGTACATATGAATAGTATCTGTACGTAAAAATAGTATTCATATATATGAATAGTGACCGTATATATGAATAGTGACCGTATATATGAATAGTACCGTATGTATGAACAATATCTGTATGAAAACAATCCTAACTTGTTTTCTCTAATCTTTCATGAAAATCTCCGTAGCGGAATACTGAAATTCATCTGTGTACTCTTGTCTGCAACGACTTAGAGAAGCGATATTCGTACGGAATCCAGGTGAGTGAAACGACCCCGTTTTAATAGAGTTTTAGCATTACTGGTGATAAAAAGTATGTCGTAGGACACTCCCAAGATTCATAGGAGGAAATTGGATTCAGAATGGCGAATATAATGAGATAATTAATCCAGAAGTATGGATAAGAAAAAGCAAGTATCTCATGATGATGTGAAGATTGAATCTCTTGAATTGTGGTTTATAAAGCTATAATATAGTTATATACTATACCTGTTATATGGATGAATATTATATTGAGCTTCTGATTATGATATGAAATGCTATTGATTGTGATTGAGCGGGACAGTACCCCCTCTCACGGCAAGGCGAAAAACCCGGTTGACAGGGTGTCTTGACCAATGAGTGTGGAGACAACGATTCCCTCAGTAGGGATATAGCCCGGATTGGTGATAAATCCGTGAGGCGCCCTAGCTAAGAGGATGATGTTGTGCGTCATGGTGGAAATATACATAATTAGTGAGCCGGCCTGTGTGCGCTCTCCGGGATATATTGCCATTGACGAGTACTAGTAACGTTTGTTGAATTGGATGAATTTTTATCTTCTTGTATGTAAAAGGATGATGTTGTGCGTCATGGCGGAAATATACATAATTGGTGAGCTGGCCTGTGTGCGCTCTCTGGGATATATTGCCATTGACGAGTACTAGTAACATTTGTTGAATTGGATGAATTTTTATCTTCTGTCTATTGGTTGAGTATGAGCCTTTAGATATACTTGCATGACTGGTAATGTATTTGAATTTTATTAACGCGAGGCCGATTCGCTCATTGAGTTTAAAAGCTCACACTGTTTGTACAACCTTTTTGTTCAGATCAGGTTGCCATCGAAGAATATCTGCTAGAGGAGTAGATCACTTTGGACCTTCCCGTTATCGGGTAGACCCCTCTTTTGTTATAGATTATGTTGCTCTGTAATCGTCTAGGACATCTAGGTCAGGGGTTTGGCATTTGGTTTGTATGTCAGCATAATAATGTATTTTATGTTGAGGATCTATTATTATGTGCAAATCATCTCTATGAATTTCAAATAAAGAAAATTTGATATATTTTCTTCAGGAATGGTTATTTTGATAATATAGAGATAATGACTAAACTCATGGGTAGAATTTATCGAAAGGCTTACAGTGATGGGATATTCATCATTGTGCCGGTCATGTGCCCAGAAAACGGGTCGTGACAAAGTTGGTATCAGAGCAATGGTTGTTAGTTCTCCTAGTGATTACAGAGCAAGGTAACCTTAGTGGGACCTCCTCTATCGTTGTGAACCCGGGCACAACTATAGAGAGACGGCTTTACTGAAGGTCCTGTAGGATGTTTCCATTTCCTTTCCCTCCGAGACTTATCTCTTCTTAGAAATTATGTTGTCAGGTTTAATTTTAGATAGATGTGGCTACACTTTTGAACTTAGTAAAGGAAAGGTTATTACTTGTTTTGATTCCGTTGTTGTCGGATCAAATTTTTATATGGTGGATTTTATAAGCTGAATTCATGATTGAATTTGTGTAGCTATATTATTTTAGGGAAAGAAACCACTCGCATTAAAAACAAAAAAACTGAAGGATTACATTGCAAAAAAGAAGAAGTTTACTCATGCATGAGTAATCTAAAAGCGAGGTAGTCTCGGATTAGGAGGGTTGTATTGTATCATCACCCCTCGACCATTCCTTGGAGCAAGAGACATAGCAATGTCGCGGAGGGTAGTGTAAATTCCATTCATACAATCAACACTTCTTTGCTGTTGATTGCAGAAGCACTGGGTGGACCAATAGAAGAACCTATCTATTCTCGAAGTCATTGCCGCGTTATTGCGTTTGGTTAACTTCTCCAGGTCCTCTATCATCTTCTTGAGAATCTTCACCTCCTGCTCTAAACAGGCGATTTTGTCCTCTGAGCTATGGCCTGTTCTAATCTCCTCGGCTTCCTCAATCTTCTTCATCTTCTTCTCCTTTTGAATTTCTTGAGGTCCCTCGAGAGGTCTTTTGCCCTTGTCCCTGCATAAACTTAAGTTTAAGTCAAGTTCTTCTTTCTTAGCCTCTACTGTGAGATCAATGTACTTCCTTGAGGCCATGATTTGGAAAAATTTAGAAATTTTTGTAAGAGTATGAGGCGAGAGGAATACTGGGGGATTGTAGGCTCAGAGATTATTACTCTTTGTGGTGTGGTAACTGAGAACGCTGAGAAGGTTTTTATAGAGAAAAATTTGGACTAAGAGACAAAGAAGATATCTCTTCACCGCACCCCTACACGATCAACCTATGGATTTCTGCAAGCTGGAAGCCAGAAGTCTAGGGTAGGCGTGCACACCGATAGCGCGTTGCATTAATGCTAAAACCATGAAAGTCAATATTCGGTGGATTTGCGGCCGATTTTACTGAGTTTTCCCATTTCTCCCGTTGGCATTTTTCGAAATTCAAAGAAGTTAATGATATAGCCATTAAAGATTGCCTTGGATGCTTTTATGATAAACTGAAATGCATTTCTCTGTTTTATTGTGTTGTTCTTGAGAGCCTTCAGTTGAGTATAATATACATAACTGATTGAATCATGTTGTAATTACATGTATGTATGTTATTCATGCATAATGAGTGAAGGCTACGACCAAGGAGAATATGTGATGATCCTACATATACTCATAGAGAATGTGAAATCAAAATGACTTGGATAGAATGAAATGTGTAGAGGATGATATATCTTCATGGTTACACATACTTACATATAATGCTCTCATGGGCAAATGAAAGGCAGTGATTTCCTTATATCATGATAATGCTTAAGGCATGCGACCATAAGCAGTTAACTTTGTTTTAAAATATATATATTTACATATATATTATATGTAAGTCTAGAGTAAAGACACCGATTAGAATATAAGATAAGGCTAATATGAGACTACCCGATCATAGAGTGATATCGTAATCTGAGATTACACTATAAGACAAGTATAGAGTGAGGAAATTATAGATTGAAACGGCGATTAGTCGAAAATTTTGAGAAAGGTCAAGATTAGCCGAAAATTTTTTTGAGGAAATGTTTGACTTATGTTAATTGCATTAAATTATATTTACTATTTACTTGCATGTCCGACATTAATTGCTGGCATTGTGACGTATGTGATCTGTAAACCTTATAGCGAGCGGCGTGTAGGTTGTGGTGGCTTTAGCTCCAGGGGCTTCGGGTTGTCTATAAATCTTGTACGCCCGTTACCCCACTCATCACACCAAGCGAACTTCTTTCATTACATACCTATTTCTCAATCTCCATTCCTTTCTCATTCGAAGTTATTTCTGAGATCCCTAGAGCAATGGCCGATAATAAGTCTTTCAACTTGAATTTTGAGACTGGCAATGTAGAGCTTGATTTAAATCTAAGTCTCGGAGACAACAAAGGGAAGAGACCTGTAGATAGGTCACCAAAAATTAAGAAGAGAAAGAAGGATGTAATAGAGATGGAGGAGGACAGCACTGCAACATTCTCAGAAAATAAGCTTGCATGCCTAGAGCGTAAGATAGAAAATCTGGAGCGTAAGATAGAGAGCCTGGAATACAAGATAGAGGACCAGAAGCGACTAATAAGTCGTCTCTTTGAAAACCAAGAGAAAATGATAAATCGTCGTTTCGGGGAACTGGCCAATCGAGTTGATAGACATTCAATGTTTGCAACTCAAAATTTTCGTGACCAACAAGCAAGGTGTATTGACTGTATAAACGGAGTGACTTATGCTCTTCGCCAAATTTCTCAGGCGCTTCCTCCAGAAACCCTTTCTAGGCTGCAACGATTAGCTTCCTCCTTAAGGTCTGAAGCACCTTCCTCTTCTAGACCTGGAGCACCTTTTACATTTCAAAAGCCTCCTCGTCCTTAATTTATTTATTTTTTGTTTGTACCTAAAGCTATATTTGGTCTAAGCTTCACGTATTAAAATTATCTATGTACTAGAAATAAAATTTAAGTTAGTATTTAGATCTTCTTTGTTGAAGTGATTCCTTTTACTGAAAGAACTTGAGGAATGAGAAGATGTTGGACTTATATTTCGTACTTGATTATGGAAATTCTAAAGCAGAGTATGGTAATATCCTTTTGACTGAGAAGAGTTACTAAAATGATATTTCATTGCATTTCTGAGCTATGGAGGAGTGCTAAATAAGTATTTTATGAACCTATACATAGAGAACTATGGGTTTGCCCTAATCATTGAAGGGATACAACTCTATATGAGTCATTGAGGTGAGAGGAATTTCTATATATATTTATTTTATAATTATGCGTGAGGAATATGTTATTTACTTAACACATTTTCTAGAATTGTTCTTCTTAGAGATTTATGTAATGATTTCATTTTATATGACACCTTCAGCTGAGAGTGTCGCCTTAAGGTAAAAGGATCGCCTTTGGGCAAGAGTATTACCTATGGCCAAAATGACGCCTTTAGGTGGGGTGCTTGTATTCGTAAAAGTTATAAGTTATGTGTATGATAACTTATGTCTTGATATTCAGTATAAACTGGAAAGACCACGTGTCACTTTTGAGAAGACACCTATTTGAGGTTTTACATAGAGACAGAGTTCGTCTCTGATCAGATAGTTTAAGTTTGGTAAAGGTTATGAGGATGAGACACTTTATGGTACAAAAGGTTGTGGAGAAGATCAAACTGATGAGGAAGAGATTGTTTGCTATTTAGAAAAGGCAAAAGTCCTATGAAAATTATTGATAATGCGGTCTAGAGTTCACAGTTGATGCTATAGTGTTCTTGTAAATCTTACCAGGGATGTGAAGAGGTTTGGAAAGAAAGAGATACAAAGAATGAGATATAGACGAAGTAATCACACTTATTTCAGTCTTGAAATGAGTTTTGAATTCGGGGGACCGAATTCTCTTAAGGGGGTGATAATGTAATACCCAAGAAAAAAAAAATATAAATATTTGTTTACAAACTACTGTTACTATTTCAGTATACGGTACTATTCACCCGTATAATATTATTTACGTATACGATACTGTTCATTTATACAATCGAAATTCAAGTATTAGATGTGGTTTGGTCATAAGAGAAAACTAGAAAGAAGTTCGTAGGAGAAAATGACGTTTTATGTGTAAAAATACGCTCAGGGACTAAATTGAAAGGACTGATTTGAAAAGAAACTTAAAGATTTAAGAGAAAGGATAGTTTTCTCTTTAAGTTTCAGTAAATAAAAGAAAATTTTCAGCCGTTGCCGCGATTTGCACAGTAACTGCATTATTAGAAATGTCATTTTCATGAATAGTAAATTGAATATTTTATTAGCGCATAGTGTCAAATAGTACCCTTGACTTTTGCTATAAATAGGCCCTTCCATTTCACTTCTAAACTCACACCTTCAACTTCTCTTCTTCTCTCCTTAAGTTTCTCTTACTCCAATGTTAGGCTTATGAGATTTTGGGCCTTTCCTTTTCAGCTTAGGTAAGGATACTATGCCCTTTCTATGTCTTTCAAATTTTAGAAGTTAATTTCTTAAGTATGCTCTGTGGTTGCGGTTTTGGCCGATCTTCCACATCAGAAAAACTGTCCTTAGCTGTTTATATGTTATTTTGATTCTCTGATTACCGAAATAGAATGTAAACTGTGAAGAATACATGTCTAGGAAAGTTCTGGCTAAGGAAAGACCTGGTTTTTAAGTGTGTCCAGTGTGACCCTCCACTCTTTCCTGGGAACTTACCTGGTGTACTCTTTTACAGATTGTATTTTCTATTTCTGGTATGAATAGTACCCATACGTATGAATAGTAACCGTATAAATAGTAACTGTATATATAAATAGTATCCGTACGTAAAAATAGTATTCATATTTATAATTGTGACCATATGTAAGAATATTATCCGTATGTATAAATAGTATCCATATGTATGAATAGTGACCATATATATGAATAGTGACCATATATATGAATAGTGACCATATATATGAATAGTACTGTATGTATGAACAGTATCTGTATGAAAACAATCCTAACTTGTTTTCTCTAATCTTTCATGAAAATCTCCGTAGCGGAACACTGAAATTCATCTGTGTACTCTTGTCTGTAACGACTTAGAGAAGCGATATTCGTACGGAATCCAGGTGAGTGAAACGACCCCGTTTTAATAGAGTTTTAGCATTACTGGTGATAAAAAGTATGTCGTAGGACACTCCCAAGATTCATAGGAGGAAATTGGATTCAGAATGGCGAATATAATGAGATAATTAATCCAAAAGTATGGATAAGAAAAAGCAAGTATCTCATGATGATGTGAAGATTGAATCTCTTGAATTGTGATTTATAAAGCTATAATATAGTTATATACTATACCTGTTATATGGATGAATATTATATTGAGCTTCTGATTATGATATGAAATGCTATTGATTGTGATTGAACGGGACAGTACCCCCTCTCACGGCAAGGCGGAAAACCTGGTTGACAGGGTGTCTTGACCAATGAGTGTGGAAACAACGATTCCCTCAGTAGGGATATAGCCCGGATTGGTGATAAATCCGTGAGGCGCCCTAGCTAAGAGGATGATGTTGTGCGTCATGGCGGAAATATACATAATTGGTGAGCCGGCCTGTGTGCGCTCTCCGGGATATATTGCCATTGACGAGTACTAGTAACGTTTATTGAATTTGATGAATTTTTATCTTCTTGTATGTAAAAGGATGATGTTATGCGTCATGGCGGAAATATACATAATTGGTGAGCCGGCCTGTGTGCGCTCTCTGGGATATATTGCCATTGACGAGTACTAGTAACATTTGTTGAATTGGATGAATTTTTATCTTCTGTCTATTGGTTGAGTATGAGCCTTTAGATATACTTGCATGACTGGTAATGTATTTGAATTTTATTAACGCGAGGCCGATTCGCTCATTGAGTTTAAAAGCTCACACTGTTTGTACAACCTTTTTGTTCAGATCAGGTTGCCATCGAAGAATATCTGCTAGAGGAGTAGATCACTTTGGACCTTCCCGTTGTCGGGTAGACCCCTCTTTTGTTATAGATTATGTTGCTCTGTAATCGTCTAGGACATCTAGGTCAGGGGTTTGGCATTTGGTTTGTATGTCAGCGTAATAATGTATTTTATGTTGAGGATCTATTATTATGTGCAAATCATCTCTATGAATTTCAAATAAAGAAAATTTGATATATTTTCTTCAGGAATGGTTATTTTGATAATATAGAGATAATGACTAAACTCATGGGTAGAATTTATCGAAAGGCTTACAGTGATGGGATATTCATCATTGTGCCGGTCATGTGCCCAGAAAACGGGTCGTGACAGTGTGTCTCAGACTTAGTGTTCCTATCTTTCCTAAAATCCCTAATTTGACTCATGTCGCCTTCAGCTGTCCACACTACAAACCCAATGACAACGTCTTTACTCTATTCGTCTCCGGCAGGCAGCAGCTGCTCTTCCCTTCACTAGTTCTTCTCTCTTCACATAGACGATGGCTGACAAGAGGAGGCCAAAGGGACTCATAGTCGTAGTTACAGACTCGCAGGCAAGGGAAGGCCGAAGGGACTCCAGCAGCTACTCTTCCCTTCTTCAGTTCTTCTCTCTTCATGCAGATGACGGCTAGAAATGGGAGGCCGAAGGGACTTTCAGTCGCAGTCGAAGTCTCCTTTAAACCCAAAATGGCAAAATCCCTAATCTGATGTATGTTTTGTTTCTACTTTCTAGATTGTGTTTGATGTTTGTTGTTTATTCCTTCTTTCACTGCCTCTGATTTTCATGATTTTATATGTTTGAATACTAGAGCTTTGCTTAACATAATGCTTCGGCCTTCATGGTTGTATGTTCTATTTTAAGGATGATTATATTCTTTGCTATTGTAATTTGTTCATGTCAACTGTTGTGACTTCCTATTTTGTTGATGTAGATTAAGAATGATGTATAATGAATAGTTTTTTTTCCTTTGTTGTCAACTTTGAGAAACCAAAAAAAAAATGCGGGCTGGCTTGTTTGGCCCTCCAGCTTGCAAAGTTGAGGGTCGAGTTTAGGATTTTTCAACCCTTTTAAAAATGGGTTGGCCCGTTCCAGCTTGCATTTAACATAAACTCATGCGAGCCAACCCGTACGAGCTGGGCTGGCCCATTTTGACAAGTATACAAATTTTAACATTAAAGAAGTTAACATGTGCCATAGTTTTGTTTCTTTGTTTCTCTTAAAGAAGTTAACACGCCCCCTTAATTTTCTTGGGTCTATGACATATAAATCATCATTATCTAGTACAACAACGAAAAAATGAAGGAAAAAGGTAATAAAAGTCATTGGAAAAATGCTTGAATTGCTTTTCTTTAATTTATACTTAATACACTTAAGCTGAACTTATTTTAACTTCATTTTAATGTATACATTCATCTAAAAACAGTAAGTGTATTATTTAACTCATTTTCTAGGAAAATCCCTGAAACTCTAGCTTGCCTATATTTGCATGTTTCATATATAGTGGCCTATCTATATAATAGACTAAAACAATTCCACTCTAAAGCATTAATTACATGGATGTTAACATATAATAAAATTAATAAATAAAAATAAAAATTAAATGAATAAATTATGCAAATGAATAAATTCATTCCTATTAATAACACTACATTAAATTCATTTTAAGCAACTTTTTGAGATGTATTGTAGAGCTCTTTTTTAAATTCTATGAATATTATTATATATTAAATGCAAATTGATGTGCTTGATTTTATAATGTATTCAAATGAATTTGAAAAATTTGCATTCAAATGAATTCAAATTATCCTTTTTAAAAGTATGAATTGTCATAAATTTAATTAATAATTTAATAATTAAATAATTGCAATATATTAAATGCAAATTGGTGTGATTGATTCTATAATTGCATTCAAATGAATTTGAAAATTTTGCATTCAAATGAATTCAAACCATTCCTTTTAAAACTGTGAATCATCGTAAAATTTAGGTATTTGGAGCTTAGAATTCTGTCTTTGGAGAGTTTATATCAGCCTCTATGTCGATATAAAGCTCGATCTCAGTGCGTTTCAAACTTCAAGAATGATCGAATATTGAGTGTCATGCATTGAACTGAGAAGCAACAATGGATGAATGATCAGATGGCTCCCGTATCAACTTCAGAGTGGATTTTCCACCACGACTACAGAGAAGCAGCTCGCCTCTGTCTCTATTCTATTTTCACTCAAACTCGGTATAATCTTCTTAGTCATGGCAGCCATAAAAGTTCACGAAAGCACCTTCTCGATGGCCACCATATAAGTTACTACTTGCTTTTTCGAGAAACAACTTGAATTCAAGTTTGTTCCCATTAACATGAAAGAGGGCGAACACAAAAAAAAAAACATTTCATTTCTCTTAATGTAAGTGTTAGAGCAATTCATGGATTACTTGTCTCTAAGTTTCAGTTCAACTAACTTTCGCTTCTTTTGATGCAGACATTCGGTCAAATTCCAACTTTTGAAGTTGGAGATCTAAAGTTATTTGGTAAGTATTAAATATACATCTCCAACAAGTACACTCATATATCATTAAATTAGAATTTGTAACATTACTTATCAAAATCATTTCAATATACAGAATCAACAGCAATCACGCAATATATCGCCCATGAGTATGCTAAAAAAGGATCCCAACTAATAAGCAACTGATAAGCAGAGAGTTCAAGAATATGACAATTATAGGGAAAGGTAAACTTCTCAGATCCATTGTTTTTTTTCCCTTTTTAATTTGTTCATTCTTTGATTTAATATAATTCTTTTGTTTGAATCCACTTTACATCTTGGAGTCAATCAAATTTTATGGTGTTCTTTATTTTTCACTTTGTCTCTAATGTTGTAGGGCCCCGAGATTCGAATTGGATTTCTGAAGGATAGTAATCTTATTAAATTGAAATAAGGTTAGGAAATAACCATATCAACTGACTATAGCATAAAGGGAGATGAAACTACAATCTGTATGAGTTACAAAAAGTTGGCTAAGGATGTGAAGCCTGGTAGTGTAATATTGTGCTTAGATGAAATTATCTCATTTACGGTCTTATCATGTGACAAAAAATGAGGTTTGGTTTGATGTCGCTATAAAAACTTGACAGTTCTTGATGAGAGAAAGAATGTTAATCTATATTAACACAAGAAATCTTTTAGAGTTGTCTTCACGTGGTTGTTTATTATCATAAATTTTTTATTAAAATTTATGATTTATATTTGTATAAATAATCAAAATTTATATTAGAATATTTACGTTTTAAAATATATATGTCATGACTCATAAATCTCATACGTTTTATAAGTTTCATAAATTTATAAATTATAGTATTATTATCAGAATATATTATGTGGATTCCAATATATTTAATATATTATGTGAGTTATTGTTAAAGTAAATAGCATAATATATTTTTATCAGAATATATTATCATAATTATTAATTAGTGTAATAATTAGTGAATTTTATTATTTTATTTGATTTGAATTGATTTGAATGAATAAATTAGGTAAATTAATAAATTTGATAAATTTAGTAAATTAATGACATCACATAAGATTAATTATTTGATTCAAATTGATTGAAAAGATTTGAATTGAAATTCAAAAACAATTACCTTTATTATTTGACCATTGTAGGATAATTAATGACATCACATTAAATGAATTATTTGATTTGAATTGAAATTAAAAAACTATTACCTTTATTATTTGATTTGAATTGATTTAAATTGAAATATATAGATAATAAATTGTTGAAATATACATACATGAGGATCAAGACATATTCGAATTAATTACTAATCATATATATAAAATTTTTTTACAGTTTACTATTCTAAATTCCATATGAACATTTTAATTTGATTTTTTTTATTAATTACACATACATCTTATTATTTTATTTCATTTGATGACTTATTCTACATTATAATATAATGTGTTCATTTATTATCATAAATTTTTATTAAAATTTATAATTTATATTTTTATAAATAATCAAAATTTATATTAGAATATTTACGTTTAAAAAGTATATTTCATAACTCATAAATTTTATAAATTTTATAAATTTCACAAATATACAAATTATAGTATTATTATTAGAATATATTATGTGGATCCCAATATATTTAATATATTATGTGGGTTATTGTTAACGTAAATAGAAAAATATATTTTTATTATAATATATTATAATATTTATTAATGACATCACATAATATTAATTATTTGATTCAAATTTATTTAAATGATTTGAATTGAAATTAAAAAAAA
This sequence comes from Biancaea sappan, assembly GCA_037074585.1. Lineage (NCBI taxonomy): Eukaryota > Viridiplantae > Streptophyta > Magnoliopsida > Fabales > Fabaceae > Biancaea > Biancaea sappan. Next base: position 44,363,832 of record CM073501.1, on the reverse strand, counting down.
AATACTTTTATTATTTGACTACTGTAGTGTGTTAGAAGATTTTTTTAGTAGGTAAAATAAATTTGATTATGGAATTGATATATGAATTAAAAAATTTACTTTATTTGACTTTATTTTGATTTCCTTCTAAAATAGTTTATAATTTAATAGAAATCAAAGTTTGAGATATGAATCTTTAAATTATTATCCCTTGACTGAAGAAAGAGATAAAAATCAAATTATTGAAAGTTGAAATCTGAGGTCCAGAGCTCCAGTCCAAATGTAGCAGCAACCTTTAATTTTTTTTCTATGGGTCCGATAGAAACAAAAAAAGATGCATTCAAAAGTAAAGAAGAAATTAATATTCAATTAATCACCGATCTCTGCAACAAAAAATTTATAACAAATAACAAATAATCCACAAATTAAAAAATTAATTAATTTACCTGTTTTATTCATTTAAATTTATTCTATTAAATAAATAAATTAATTCAAATTAAAGTTAGAGTAGGTAAAATAAATTTGATTACGGAAATAATAAATCAATTAAAAATATTTAGTTATTTACGTATAAAAAGTATATATCATAACTCATAAGTTTTATATAAATCAATTGTAATTATTATTATTTTTATAAATTACATAAGTTTTTAGAGTTATAATTTAATCGTGCATCGCACGGGTCATAATACTAGTTAATCATACTACATATGTTCTTCAATTTTTCTTTTAATACTCGCATGCTTTGTCAATTGAATAGTATTAAAATAGGCCTTTGTAAATTCTAATGATATTTGTTCTTGTTAATTTTTATTTTTTCAGTTTAGCGTGATATTCTGCCTCTTAGTCCACGTGATTGAGGATTTGAATTTATTCTGGTTAGAATATTTAATTTTGTAGCCTTTTTTCTAAATGTAATATTGACTTTAAAGATTGCTACGCTATGTTATTTTTGTACTTAATTAATGTGCTATAGAATGAAAATGTGAAATATATGATGTGCAACTATGTATATTTATTTTTATGTAATATTAGCAATTGCATGCTCTGTGGACATGATTTAAATTTTGCTAGATATATGAAAAAATTAGAATTTGTTTTTACTATCACTAAAACCTAACAAAATATGTATAGTTGGTTATAAAATATATAATTAATAAAAAATATTGTTTTGATTGGTTACAGAATATAATGGATAAGTCTTGGATTGTTAGACCCTCAAATACTCCTAAATATTCATAGGGACTTAATAGGTTTTTAGATTTTGCATTTTCAAATAATAGTGTTGAGGGTAAAATCATATGTCCATGTCCCAAATGACAATTCAAAAAGTGACAAGTTAGAGAAGTTGTACACGAACACTTAATTCTCAAATAATTCCCACAAGGTTACACGTTTTAGTCTTGACATGGGAAGACACTTATGGTAGAGCTCTTTTGGATTCTATTTCAACATCACATATGGTAGGAGATAAAATTAACTCGAATAATCCTATGCATGACATAATCTATGATGCATTTGGTCTCCATGCTGAAAATGAGAGGGTAAAAGTCAGTGAAACTTTGTTCGGTCAAATCAAATGAATAATGAAGCTAGAGAGTTTTATAAGTTACTTGAAGATGGACAACAAAATTTGTATGAAGGATGTGAAAGATTTACAAAAATGTAATTTTTGATAAAATTGTACCAGATCAAGTGTATGTGTGGGATAACTGACAAGGCAATGTCAATGATATTATTGGCAGATGTATTTGGACATGCCAAAATTCCAACATCTTTTTACAAGGCCAAGAAAATTGTCAATAAATTGGGGCTCAATTATACTAAAATTCACGCATGTCCAAATGACTGCATGTTATGCTGGGGGGATGATGAAAATAGAGATGCCTGTAAAAAATGCAATGTATGTAGATGGAAACCTAAGGGTAAGGGTATGTCAAGTGAAAGTGGAGAGAGGAAAAAATGACTTGCCAAAATACTTAGATATTTTCCATTAAAGCCTAGATTACAAAGATTGTTTTTGTCATCGAAGATTGCTGAACACATGAGATGGCATGCTAAGGATAGGAATAACAATGGGTTGCTCAGACATCCAAGAGACTCTAAAGCTTGGAAAATGCTTAATTTGACAAATTATTAATTTGCTTCGGATTGCCGTAATATTCTTCTTGGGTTAGCAACTGATGGTTTTAATCCATTCTGAAATTTAAGTACAAGTTATAGCATTTGGCTCGTGGTTCTAATACCTTATAACCTCCTTCCATGGATGTGCATGAAACAAAGTTTTCTCATTCTATCAGTGATTATTCCAGGGAAGGGAGCCTTGGGTAATGATATTGATGTCTATTTGCAGCCGTTGATAGAGGAGTTGAAAGAGTTGTGGACTGTTAGTGTTGAAATATATGATGCTCACGCAAAGAAAATGTTTAACATGTGTGCAACTATCTTGTGGACTATTGTGATATTCATAGTCTTAGGATTTTGTCCAAATGGAACACTCATATCGAGTTAGCATGTCCAGTATGCAACTTTGATTTTATTCCCTGTCGGCTTCCACATAGTCGAAAGTAGTGTTTATGGGTCTTCGTTGCTTCTTAGACCCAGGATATAAATTCAGATTGGCTCAAAATAGATTTGATGGTAAAGTGGAAAAGAAAGGGCCCCCGATGAAAATGACTAGTTATGGCATTTTGAGTCAGCTTTTTGGCATTAATATGGTGTTTGGGAAAGAGGTGGATTGGGAGGGATGAAGGAAAAGGGCATGAGGGGTTGGTGACGCAAATGCAAGCCCTCAACAATGGCTTAAGAACAGCATATTCTTTGAACTTCCTTATTGGGTGAACAACTCAATACGTCACAATTTGGATGTGATGCATATAGAGAAAAATGTTTGTGATAATATTGTTTTCGCACTGCTAAATGAGTCTTGTAAGTCTAAAGACCACTTAAATGCAAGAAAAGATCTATAGGAAATGGGTATTAGATCAGATCTTTGGCCTAACGAAACTGGTAGATATCCTAGACTGTTTTTGCCATAAATAATGCAGAGAAAGATTTGTTTTTGAAGACATTAAAAAATTTTACTATCCCTGATGGTTATTCCAGTAATATTTCCAGATGTATTGATTTAGGGCAGCAAAAAACTTAGAGGATTTAAGAGTCACGATTCTCACATCTGCATGGTGTAGTTTTTATCACTAGCTATGAGAAAGACACTACTGAAACAAGTTGCTGCAGTTATTATTGACCTATCCTCATTCTTCAGGCAATTGTGCAGTAAAGTATTAAATGTGGACAATCTAAACAAGCTCCAAGATAGGATTTTGTTAACGTTGTGCAATATGGAGATATTGTTTCCACCTTCATTTTCCACCATCATGGTGCATCTCATTGTCCATTAGGTTGACGAAGCAAAAGCTGGATGTACCCTATAGAGAGGTAATTTAGTAACTAGGCATATTGTCCATTAAGTAAGTTATTCACTTATAGAGATTTCAATAACAATCTTTCGAGTTGATTTTCTATAGATATATAGGAAAATCACTACTAGAAAAATTGGATTTAGTGACGGAAATTAGTGACGGACAAAAATCTGTCACTAATTTTTCAAAATTTGTGACGGATTAGTGACAGATTTCACTTTTTGTGACGGACATTTTCCGTCACTTATATCCGTCACTAAATGAGGGAAATTTCTGATGGATAGCGGTCGTCACTAAATTTCGTCACTAAAGTTATAATTTAGCGACGGATTAGTGACGACTCGAAGTTTTTTTTTTTAACTTCTGAAATGAATATTATTTCTGACGGAATATCGGTTGTCACTAATTTAGTGACGGATAGTCCGTCAGAAATTATTTTTAAAAATTTTAAATAAAATATAAAATATGTTTTCATTTTCGCACCAAAAACACTTATCCATTTTCTCTTTCCCACCAAAAATCCTTTCCCGTGCCCTCTCGTGAACCTCTTATAAACCCTTCCCCCAAAAAAACCCTCACCACCAGAAATTGTCATCGCCGTCCCTCTCGCCTCTTCTACATAAGTCTTTCTCTTGCAGAAGCTAGTCCATCTTGTTGACGCAGGTAAATAGACTAACTCTTTAATCATTTTCTCACTTTTTCCTTTACCTTTCGTCTCTTCCTTCTCATTTACGAAGTCCTTTACTTGTTTTCACATTGAACCTTTTTATTTTTTGTTTATTCACCGATTTTTACAGGAAATATTCAGGAATTACATGTGTAAGAGATCAACAAGAGAGATTGTGGAAACCCTACCTACCTTTGATTGAGCTAGAAATCCATTATTTCCCTTGGCGATCTAGTCCCTTTCAACAACAAGGTAAACTTTTGAGAATCCTTTCATGATTATTGTTTAGTTGTTCTGTTCTCTTTCTCTTCTATAGATATAGAAACAAATACTCTGGAAGTTTAACTTCAGTAGCATATCTATAGCCCTTTTGGCGTCGATCTGCCTCTTTTTATCATATTTTGTTTATGTTTTTATCGAGGAATAGTTATCGCTTTTGTTCCTTTCTCTCTTGCAAATATGGAATTATCACCATCCCTGATGTGAAGACAATGAGTATCATCACACTATTTGAAGTTACATCATTATCTGCTATAGAGAGGCAAACTCTCTCAACTCCAAGACAGAGTAAAAATGCTTCATTCCTTCTATCTTCCTGAAAAATTTGATTAAAATATAGTAATAAATTTGGATATTACAAGCAAAAATACCCAGATTTGTTAGACTAATCAAAATCCTCGACTCCGAGCAGTTCCTCTGTGTCTTTTCTTCATCATAAAACCCCAACTTTGCAGTGAGCTTAGACAGAGAGGGTAAAATGCGTTGGAGAGAATAAAGGGATTTGGTGGGTGAAGCAAGAGTAAGAAGTGAGGTAGAGAGAAATGGCAGAAGATTTTCAATCAGCTTTTAGATTTTCTTATCCCACCCACCTACCTACCTATGACCTATCCACTTCTAGTTTCTTTACATTGTAAATTGTTATCCTACTTTGTTTTCTAGTATAACCAGGAAATAAAAGAGTGGACCCTTAACACAATAGATTTGTAAATTTAATTTGTGATTTTTAAATTGTAAGATCATTAGCAAACTAAAATGTTTACTTGACAAACATTATATTAGTATATCTTAGAGAAGATGTAATGTTTGATCTTTAAATGATATTGTTTAGAAATACATAGTTGAGTTTTTGACAGATACGTATAATGTATACCTTAACCTTTTGTTATTGTAGCACTGTTATCTTGTCTTATTCTTGCTTTCATAAATTCATTAATGACTTCAAATGGTGTTGGTGTTGGAGAATAGACATCAAGTCTGTTATAAAGAGAGGACCAAAATGAACATAGAGACACATTTTAATCATAGTCATCAGTGTTTATGAGCTCACACTCAGACAAATACACTTGTTGTTTAGGCATATTCCAAGGCTATGAGTAATTGTCTTGAAAGAACTCAGATATGCGTGATAGATACAGAGAAAGATATTATGATGCAAATTAAACAAAGATTTTTTGTTTTTTTTTTGTCTTTTTCCATGTGAAAAGTTTTTGGGGTTCAGAGTTGAAAAGAAGCCAAATCTATCGGAAAATAATTTAAAAAAATTTATTGTAATTAAAAAAATAAAATTAAGAAGATATTAAATATAAAATCTAGAAAAATAAAAAAAATAAATGATGTAGTATTGAAAACCTACTAACTTAACTAAGTTGGCGGTGAAAAGAGAGGTATTAAAATAGAATTGTGTAAAAATATCTTGGCTAGTGAAAACTGCATACAAATGGCTATAAATAGGAAGCATGGCGTATGAATGATGAAAGTGAAATAGAAGCAAATCATTTCTACATGTCCAATCTTCTGCCTCTCTACTAAGTCTATGCCATCATCACTTTTTCTCTCCCATCCTATCATTATCACTTCACATCATCTCCCATTTTAATATAATTTACTTCGAATCCATCAAAATCTCTTTTTGACAGAGGAGTATATCCATGAGAATCATGACAAATTCTTTATAATCTAGATCCGTGATTCAGGTTGACAGTTTAAGATTTGCTTGTCCTGATTTTCTCACAGATTGTTGAAAATGGATCACCTTAATTTAGACTATTTTTGGACCATATCTCCCAAGATTTATATTTTATACTTTATTTCTACATTCTATTGGAGAGGAAATAAACAATGGTGAAACTTTATTATATATGTACAATGTGTTGATAGATATATTGTTTCATATAAATATAAATATATATATATATATATATATATATTGCCATTTATTAATTAGATCTCAATTTATTATTTTTTTAAAATGTATATTTTAATTAGACCTATTTAATATATTAAAAATTAGTTTAGAGTGATAGTAAAATTAATTACACACGTAAATATTTGACCTAATTAATAATAACAATGATACATTGTTAATTGTATTTTTTTAATCTAGTTTCTACTTAACTGTAAGTACTTGTTAAGGAGTAACGTCGCTTTCCTTTCGTTTTTCAGCTTTTTCTTTTGTGTTATGTTTCTTATGTAGAGTGTAATATGTACTCTGTATTGTTGAAAAGCAAATTTATAATCCTTGTTCCAATCATCTGTAGATTCCATTAGCTGTGGTTATCTTCTCTTTCTTTTCATTTATTGAGCCAGAATCCTCACAAGGTCCAAGGCTTGCAGGTAAAGAAATAAATAGAGGATTTTATAGGATTTTTATATTATATTTGGTACTATTTTTATTGCTGTTCAAATGACTTCAAATGTTAGCATTTGACCACCACATAGAGAGAGTTGGCTAGCTTGGTGGTTCGATGTTGAAATGGGATTTGAGTACGTTAATGTTTAAATCATAATATTTGGGGAAAAAAAAGGGTGAAGCCGACTTTTGCTTATTAATAAATTCACAATAATTGTTTCAACCATAATAAGAATATAGAACTTCCTATAATTGTTCAATTACGTGAGAATTCTTTTATTTGTGAGCTGAAATTTATTACGTTTTTCCAATTTGTATAACATCAAACAATTAAGGATTAACAGTAAAAATTGTAATTTTACTTTTATAGAACCCTTTATGTAATTCAATATTGAGTAAGAGGATTTTTTATGGGTCCCACCAAATTTGTAAAAAGGAATTTTAATGAAGCTGTACCGTAAATGTATTTTATTTTAATTAATTGATTTTGTGATGAAATCCTAGTGGATATGTGATACAAATATTAGGATAGTTGAAGTTGAGTAAATTCTTGACATGTTTCTTTGTTTATACTTTTATGAAACTTAGCTAAATTTTTTTATATGAATTTTTCTATTCATAATAAGAATATAGAACTTCCTATAATTGTTTAATTACGTGAGAATTCTTTTATTTGTGAGCTGAAATTTATTACGTTTTTCCAATTTTTATAACATCAAACAATTAAGGATTAACAGTAAAAATTGTAATTTTACTTTTATAGAACCCTTTATGTAATTCAATATTGAGTAAGAGGATTTTTTATGGGTCCCACCAAATTTGTAAAAAGGAATTTTAATGAAGCTGTACCGTAAATGTATTTTATTTTAATTAATTGATTTTGTGATGAAATCCTAGTGGATATGTGATACAAATATTAGGATAGTTGAAGTTGAGTAAATTCTTGACATGTTTCTTTGTTTAGACTTTTTATGAAACTTAGCTAAATTTTTTTATATGAATTTTTCTATTCATAATAAGAATATAGAACTTCCTATAATTGTTCAATTACGTGAGAATTCTTTTATTTGTGAGCTGAAATTTATTACGTTTTTCTAATTTGTATAACATCAAACAATTAAGGATTAACAGTAAAAATTGTAATTTTACTTTTATAGAACCCTTTATGTAATTCAATATTGAGTAAGAGGATTTTTTATGGATCCCACTAGATTTGTAAAAAGGAATTTTAATGAAGCTGTACCGTAAATGTATTTTATTTTAATTAATTGATTTTGTGATGAAATCCTAGTGGATATGTTATACAAATATTAGGATAGTTGAAGTTGAGTAAATTCTTGACATGTTTCTTTGTTTAGACTTTTTATGAAACTTAGCTAAATTTTTTATATGAATTTTTCTATTCATTTTGCTGTCTTGTATCTCTGTTTTGAGGCCAAAATTTCTGCGTCTTTTTTCACTATATGAAAACATGCTATAAAGAAGTGAAACTCTCCAAAACTCTATGTTTTATATAGAACAGTTTCAAAGACAAATTAGGCTGTAACTTAATTCTAAATTGTTATTATCATGTAGAAGACAATGAGGGTTGATCGGGCATGGATGAATAATCGACGTGACCCAAGTAGAAAGGGATTGAATCTTAAGTTCCTTGAAGGAGTGGATGAATTTGTAGCCTTTGTAGAATCTCAACCACAATTAGTCTCAAATGGTAAAATAAGGTGTCCTTGCCCAAAGTGTGACAATAGGAGATTTATTGATATAGAAGATGTCAAGGTTCACCTTTACAGACATGAATTTGTCCCTAACTATGCCCAATGGACCTATCACGGAGAACCCTTATACCATGATAATGTATTTGAATGTGATAGTCAAGAAAGGGTTGAGGTTGAATTAGAAAATCCGTATCGTACAATGATTATTGATGCCGCTGGACCTAGTTTCAATCCTAACATCGATATTGATGTGGAGGAACATCCAAATCAAGATGCCCAAGACTTTTATGATCTCTTGAGAGCCGCTGAGGAGCCATTATATGTAGGATGTACTACTCACACTCCTCTATCAGCAATTTCAAGATTGTTAAACATCAAGTCTGAGTTTAACTTGAGCGAGAGTTGCTACAATCTTTTATTGCAACTTCTAAAGGAGTTGTTGCCAGATGATGCAAAATTGCCTACTGACTACTACAAGACCAAACAAATGGTAGCAAAACTTGGTTTGGAGTATGAGAAAATAGATGCATGTGAGAATGGATGTATGCTTTACTATAAGGAGAACAAGGAGAGGAGGGATTGCATAGTCTGTGGCCATGCTCGTTATAAACCTAGAAGTGGAGATGATGCAAGAAAAAGAGAGATATCATATAAGATATTGCGTTATTTCCCATTGACACCAAGATTGCAAAGACTTTATATGTCCACGAAGATAGCTGAACACATGACATGGCACCATAAAACTAGGCGAGAAGCAGGAGTCATGTGCCATCCTTGTGATGGAGAGGCATGGAAACGTTTTGATCATTGTTATCCCTCTTTTGCCTTAGAGCCTCGAAATGTTAGGTTAGGCCTATCATCAGATGGGTTTACTCCATATGGGCAGTCTGCACATCCATATTCTTGTTGGCCTGTAATTGTGACACCATATAATCTCCCACCTAGGATGTGCATGAAATCCCCATATATGTTTCTCACACTTGTCATTCCTGGCCCAAAGAGCCCTGGTCAAAAGATTGATGTGTATTTACAGCCCTTAATTGATGAATTAAAACAATTATGGGAAGTTGGTGCCTTGACATATGACTCATCCACAAAACAAAACTTTCAAATGAGAGTTGCTTTACTTTGGACTATTAATGACTTCCCTGCCTATGGCATGTTGTCTGGATGGAGTACACACGGTGTGTTGTCATGCCCTATTTGCATGGAGCGTAGTAAAGCATTTCACTTAAAAGAGGGGCAAAATACATCATTCTTTGATTATCATCGTCAATTTTTGCCCCTTGACCATCAATTTCGTCGTGACAAAAAGTCATTTCGTAAAGGGCGTGATGAAAAATCTCGTGGCCCTCAAAGATTGTCTAGTGATGACTTGTGGGAAAGGGTTTGTAACTTGCCACGAATAATGGAACAGACTGATAAGGAGAAGTTGCTTGGGTTTGGTTGTGTCCATAATTGGACTAAACGTTCCATTTTTTGGGACTTGCCTTATTGGAATACCAACTTGATTCAACATAATCTTGATGTTATGCATATAGAAAAAAATGTATTTGATAATATATTCAATACTGTTATGGATGTGAAGGGCAAGACCAAGGACAATGCGAAGTCTAGAAAAGACTTGGCTGTTATTTGCAATCGGCGAGAATTAGAAATAATTGACCGAGGTAATGGAAAGATTGTAATGCCAAAAGCAGCACATACTTTAACAAAGGATCAAAAGAAGTTGGTATGTGATTGGGTTAAGAATTTGAAGCTTCCTGATGGGTGTGCTTCAAACTTGTCTAGGTGTGTTGATATGCATGATTTGAAGTTATCTAGAATGAAGAGTCATGATTGTCATGTGTTCTTAGAAAGATTACTGCCAATTGCCTTTAGAGATTTGTTGCCTGAAGCCATTTGGAATGCTTTAGTAGAGGTGAGTATATTCTTCAGAGACCTTTGTTCAACAATAATTTTTGTAGAACAAATGCAAAGACTTGAAGAAAACATTGTTGTAACACTGTGTAAGTTGGAGAGAATTTTTCCTCCTAGTTTCTTTGACTCCATGGAACACCTACCTATTCACTTGCCTTATGAAGCAAAAGTTGGTGGACCTATCCAATATCGATGGATGTATCCATTTGAAAGGTAAAGTATGAAATAATTTTTGCATAATATAGTTTTAGTTCTTTTTTTTTTTCATTCCATTGAAATATCTCAATGCTTAGGTTTCTACATCATTTAAAGAAGAAGGTGAAAAATAAAGCTCGTGTGGAGGGATCAATTTATGAAGCATACCTTGTGGAGGAGACATCTACATTTTGCTCTTTCTACTTTGCACCTCAAGTTCAAACAAGACTAACCAAAGTGGATCGAAATGACGATGGTGGTGATGTTGATTGCCCAAGTGGATGCCTTTCTATATTTACTCACCTAGGTCGTCCAAGTGGGAGAGAGAGCACACGTTATTTGAATGAGGTTGAATTCAATACAACAACCATATATGTTCTGTTGAATTGTGATGAAATTCAACCATTTCTTCGGTAATTTATTCCATTCTAAAATGTTTCGTTACCTACTTAAATAACTATAAAATTATTCACTAATCTTGACTACTCATATGTCATAGAATCTTTGAAGAACAACTAAAGCAAAGAATACCTCATGCAACAGATGAAGAGATAAAGGCCAAAACAACTAATGAATTTGCAAAGTGGTTGAAAGAATATGTATGATCACACACTAGATTAAGTGACATACCCTTTTAGATTAAGTGACTTACATGTTTAACTTATTAACAAATCTTTTTGTCATTAGGTTTTTGACCCAACAAATGATGTGGATGATTTTTGAATAAAGGATTTAGCATTTGGGCCATCTAGAAAAGTATGCACATGGCCTCAGTACTACGTGAATGGGTATAGGTTTCACACATGTTCTTACAACTTGACAAAATCTACCATGAATAGTGGAGTATGCATTAGGGGCACCACCTATGATGAGTTTGAATGCGATTACTATGGTATGTTAGAGGAAGTGGTAGAGCTACAATACTCTAACCCAACATTGAAGAAAACAAGAGTAGTTTTATTCAAGTGTGATTGGTTTGACCCCCAGTTAAATAGAGGATGGAAGGTTCATAATCGATATGGTTTGATCGAGATTAATAGTAGAAAACGATTTTCCAAGTATGAACCTTTTGTACTTGCACAACAAGTAGAGCAAGTTTATTTTGCAGAATATGCTAGTAAAAAGAGAGACAGGGTTGATTGGCGGGCTGTTTTGAAAATAAAAGCCAGGAGTACGATAGATGCCCCAGATATAGCATTCCAAGAAGATGATGTGGTTATGCAATGTGAAGCATGCCTAGATGAAATCCATAATCTTTGTGGTGGGGTCAATGAAGGTGTTGAAATGCAAGACCACAATGACAATGAAGATGGGGTGGGTGAAGGTGTTGAAATGAAAGACCACAATGACAATGAAGACGAAAATGACATTGAAGTAGAAGATGATTTTGAGGATGATGAGTTTAACACTGATTATGAATCTGACGGGGACAATGAAATTAGTGAAAACCATATTACTGAAAGTGATAATGATAGTGAAAGTGATGATAGTACCGACAATGATGAGTCATAATCACTTGAGAAGGGTTATGCATCTATCTTATATCTCTTTTGCAATTGATTTATACCTTTATCTTGTATAACATATTTCTATTAAATACGATTTATACCTTATATTACACTTTGAAAATTGATTTATTTAACTTTGTCATTCATAGGTATGCCACGAGGTAAAGGAAAAGTTAGAACACATGGGGTATCAAGAAGTGGAGAAATGGAGAAGGGAGAATGGGAAGCACTCTCTTGGAGTCACATGGGGTATCAAGAAGTGAAGAAGAAGCAGCTAGTGAGCCCATAGTTCATGTGCCACCTAGTGATCCTCCTACATCAGAACTTGGTGATGCACCCACTATGACTGAGACTCAACAAACCGGAGTGCACAGACGACAGCAAAGGTCACAACATAGGAAGGCCTCAGATGGACGTATTTACTTAGAGCCCGAAAAGGCCACGTATGTCTTTACAAATTTGCGTTGTCTACTTTTCTAATTATTTGATTTAAAATTGACAACTAGCAATTTATTTCTTAGGTATCACCCACACCAAGCTGTCCGTGACTTATCAAGAATAATCAAGAAGTTTTTTGGTGGACCATGGTATAAATGGTCATAACACCACTTGAAGCAAAGGAACGGTGGTTCGGTGAGCTAAATGTATGAAATAAACTTATTTTTATTTTGAAACGACATATTTAATAGTACATATGTTTGTTTATTGAATTTTTATTTTGTGATGCTAACTTATATTAGTTTAATCTATATTATAGAAATTATACACTTGGGAAGATAGATTTGACACTGAGATATGGAGGTTATATAATTCTGTGATTGGACGATCACGATTAAAAGGGGTCTTATATGATGCAAGAGAACAATTCAAAAAGAAGGGCATTAAGCCTATTTGGATGAGTGATGAGACTTGGGATGAACTCCAAGGAATTTGGAGTGACCCCAATTACAAGAAGAAATCTGAGACTAATGCAAGGAATAGACTGAGTGATAGGGATGGACTTGGTCCATCATGCCACACCGGAGGATCCATACCTTATTCAGAGCATAAACGAAAATATGTACTAATTTTCTATATTTCTCTCTATGTGTGTATTTATCCCTTTTATAATTGAATTTTATTTGTACTTACGTACCTTTTGTATTTTAATCTCTTGTAGGAGGAGATGACTGGGAAAGAGGCCACATCATCTCAAATATTTTTGATGACTCACAAGAGTAAGGAGACTGGAGATTTTATTGATAAGAAGTCAAAACTCATATGGGTAAGAAGTCTACTAGTTGTACAATTACTTTAATGGTGATTTTTTGTTTGTTGCTATGCAAAACCTACTAGTGTTACAATTGCTTTAATGGTGGTTTATTGTTTGTTGCTATGAAAAAACCAGATATATTTGTTACATACCAATTTTCTGCTTATTTCTCTAAGATTTCATAAAACTATGTTCAATCGCTGACATTATTTCATAAGCAAAACTTGATAGAATTTTAGTTAGATATATGTTGGCAATTTCCTAATTGCCAAATGAAGTGAATATTAATTGTAATAAATGATATGAAAAGAATGGGGAGAGAAAGAGAGTGAGATGGGATGAGAGAGGCAGACTATTGGAAGTAGGAATGAGAGACTATGTAGATATAATTACTTCTCATTCATTTTCATTTTCATGACTTGTATATAATCCTTTTGTCCACATGCTGTGTATTAATGTTAAAGAAAGATAGTTCATATGTGCCGTGACTACCGATTTGATTTATTCTTGTCAAATTCTTCATTTGTAATATGAACATCCCATGGTCTTTCTCAATCGTCCAAATTGATTTATTTTGTTTTTGTGCTTTGGTCAAAATCAATAACATACTTTATGGAACCTCTACTAATCTATGGTAATGCAGCCAGCAAGTGGATTATCGAATCCTTTGGTTTCTTTAATTTCTTTTTTCTTTTTTTTGCTGAAATGTGTAACACACTAACACTTTGTGGTTTGTGTTCAGATTTGTATATTTGACTATGTATTGGTATGAGTCAATGGTTTTCTGCAATCACAATATTTACTATTTTTGTTGAAAATATATACTTAGCATGTATCATTTTTTACTTCATTTTGTTGAAAAGCATATACTTTGCATGACATTTAAGGCTTTCTTTGTGGAAGAATGTGGTTGTCATCAAGCATCATGCTAAAATTTATCTCGTCAAAGAGTGTTACCTATTCTTCAAAATGATTTAAGGGACATTAGTTTGACATGGCTGTATATGACTTGTTTCTTGCATTCATTTTATGTCTTTTGGTTTTATCTTTTTCAATGTCTTTTACTGTTGATGTATGTTTTATATTTAGCTCTACATTCATCATAGAAAGAAAGGAGAAAATTTACAACTGGAGGTGGATAATAGAAAAATCTCACAATAAGCAAAGAAAACATGAGCCAACTTAATTGGGGGAGGGGGGAAGAGCTAAAAACATGTTTTATTTTACAATTTATTCTTGTCAAATTCTTTTTTCTGGTAGTAATTTCTTTCTATGATGAATGGTAGGATCACAAAGTTATTTCTTATACATTGCTCCATTAACAATTGTTAAGATCTTGTTTAAACAGATTAATAGATGAATTAAAACTAATTGTTTTACAGGATTGCTTCTTATTGATGAATTAACTTGTTAAGATCTTGTTCAAATATATTATTGTTGTCCATTGATTGCTTCCAATTTATTTATTTTTATCAGTTTAATACTTGTCCACTGATTGCTTTATACTGATGAATTAACAATTGCTAAAATCTTGTTCTTTTATATTAGTGTTGTCCACTAATTGCTTCTTGATGAATTAACACTTGTTAAGATCTTGTTCAAATATATAAGTGTTGTCCACTGATTGCTTCTTTTTGGTTTTTTTTTTTGTTTTTAATCAGTTGTGTATGTCCGTGTGTTGTATATATCATGTTTTTTGTTTTATTTACAGGAGAAGTTTGAAAGTGAAATGAAAGAGTCTGAAGGTGACATAGCAAATATTGAAGCTGACAATGACGGAATTGAGAGGAATGATAATATCAAAGAGCGAGAGTTGTCTATTTGGACCAAAGTTGTGGGTGGTCCAATAAAAGGAAGGATTTATGGTCTTGGATCAGAGGCTTGTTCTAGTATTACTCATACTTTTGGATCAACTTCAACTCAACCTACAATGAATCAAGATAGCTTGGAATAATTGGAGATGATGCGTCAAGAGGTTCTAAAAGAGAGACAAGAAAGGGAGGAGATGCGTCAAGAGGTTCTAAAGGAGAGACAAGAAAGGGAAAAGTTGCAAAGTACAGTAAGCAACCTTGAAGCAATGGTTCAACAATTATTGGCTAATTCTGGATTGCCTACTCCACCAACACAATCACCTCGGTATCCATCTGCGGGTTCTAATACAATCTGAAACAAAGACACTTGACTGGTTGTAGTTGAAAATATGACACATTGCTTTATTATTTTTTTGAGTCTAGCTATTGGTATAGTTGTATATGGCATATGGTATGATGTAGTCTAACTTTTGTTATTTTTGTATATGATGCATGGTTTGATGTTACACATGGTTGGACGTCAATCTTAATGAAAGACTTTAGTTGATCTCTTGTAATTTTTGCAGTTTATCTGTTATTTTTGTTGTATGTATATAATTGTATTTTGGATAATGAAAATTGAAGTCAATCAGGATAATGAAAATTATAATAAAAAGGGAGAAAAATATGAAAAAAAAATAGTGCAGAATTGGGAATTTAGTGACGGATAAGTCTGTCAGTAAGTTTATGAAATTAGTGACGGATGAGTCGGTCACTAATTAGTGACAAACTCATCTGTCAGTAAGTTGTGTGAAATTAGTGACAGCTAAGTTTGTCACTAAATTAGTGACGGACTCATCCGTCAGTAAGTTTGTGAAATTAGTGACGGATGAGTCCGTCACCAATTTAGTGACAGACTTAGCCGTCGTCACTAATTTAGTGACGGAATAGTTCGTCACTAATTTAGTGACCGACTAATCCGTCACTAAATCCGTCACTAATTTAGTGACGGATTACCTTCTCCGTCACTACTTCGTTTCTGATGCGTTTTTTAACGTCGGATTTTCTGACTGAAATTCCGTCACTAAATCATGATTTAGTGACGAAAATCACTTATTAGTGACGGAATTTTCCGTCACTATAACCTATTTTTCTAATAGTGAATTGAAGTCCTATGTATGAAATAGGGCTCAACCAAAAGGTTCTATTGCAAAAGGTTACATAGCACAAGAAGTTCTAACTTTCTATTCAAGATATTTAGAAGAAGTCGAGACAACATTCAATTGACTAGGATGTGTTGATGATCACCCTGATGTCGGATCATTTGTGGTTGACACATTGTTTCCTGCAATTGGAAAGCCCATCGGGAGTTCCAAGTGGTATACCTTGCCTCCGATAGAGAAATTACAAGCTTATCGACATGTATTAACTAATTGTAAAGAAGTTGATCCATTTCTTCGGTGAGTTGAATGAAATTGTCAATATATACTTATATTAGCTCATGTCTGATAATTCTAATTCTTTTTCTGAGTATAGGGAGTTTAAGCAGATTACTAAGAGACAATTAAGATCTCGTACATAGTCTTCGGCTGAAATTGACAGAAGGGTGCAGCGAGAATTCGTTGGATGGTTTTCTTAGCTTGTGAGTAAATTTTTATTTATATATATGTATACGTTAATTTTGTTTTCTTAAATCTAATTAGACTTATATTTTTTTAAAATATTATAAGGGATTTTAGATCCCACTTTATAGATCTTTGATTTCTTGCATAAGGCCCTCTTGCTAGAGTAAGGCGATTTACTGCATATAATGTTAACGGATTTAAATTCCAAGTTGTAGAATGAGATGAAGGTTTGAGAACCCAGAATAGTGGGGTTTTGGGTACATTTGGAACCAAAAGTTATGCGAGAAACAATGATGATCGCATGCAATTCGAAGGTGTTCCTTACTCAAGTTGTAGATATAATTAAGCTAAATTACTGGGAAAAGATTTATGGTAACATTATTTAAATGCAAATGGGTAAATACAACTAATCCTAGGGGGATCATTGTTGATGACTTCAGCTTTACATCCATAAATTTTTCACGATTGATCCATACTGGTGATTACGAAGATGATGAGCCATATATACAAGCTTCAGAAGCTCAATTAGTTTATTATGTGGATGATGAGCATGACACGAATTGGAGGATAGCTGTTCATCTCAAACTAAGAGATTTATATGATATGGGAGATGACTGATATCTAGCATTTTTATATACATTTTAACCCCTAATTTGGTCTATTTGTGTAACATCCCAAATTATTATGGAATAAATATTTAATATATATTTTTTTATTTTGAGACTCTAGAAATCTCTTGAATGTCCTTGATGAATCTAGATTGTTCTAGAGGAATCTTGTATGTTCTACAGATATCTTGTATATTCTTGAATTTCCTAGATAAGTGTAGAATGTTGTAGAATGGTATAGATAATTCTAGAGAATTCTAGGTTAGTCTAGGTTTATCTTGAGTTATCTTGAGTTTTCTAAACATTTCTAGTATAGATAATTCTAGAGAATTCTAGGTTAGTCTAGGTTTATCTTGAGTCATCTTGAGTTTTCTAAACATTTCTAGTATAGATAATTCTAGAGAATTCTAGGTTAGTCTAGGTTTATCTTGAGTTATCTTGAGTTTTCTAAACATTTCTAGGCTTTAGAGAGATATTTGAATATTCAAAAGGAATTTTCCACTTGCCTCCCATTTTTAGCTATAAATAGCAACATCTTCCTCCCCTTTCCTTGCACCATTCACAGCCGAGAGAGAGTGAGAAAAAGAGAATCCAACAGCTTGGACAGAAGCAGAAAAAAATTCCTCTGTTTTCTTCAACCATAAAATAGAGGTTTTTGGAAGAAGCAAATAGCAACGTTAAACTCGATTTTTCTGAGCTACTTTGAGGAGATTCTTCTATTACTAACCCACACAAGTGTTAAGGGAGAAGTGGCAGTGAATAGGAAGCAAAAATCAGAACCAAAACCAGTGCAGACTACCCCACGGTCAACGGTAACTTTTTAGAAAATTTTAGTTTTTGATGTAATTACTTCTTTAGCTTAGTTTTTGGGTAAAAATGGTCACATATGTCCTAAAAACACCTAAGAAAGAAATCTGGGCAGGTTTTAGCTTTTGAATCTCAAGCAAAAACATGAAACACAAAATAGGGACTAAACTGAAAGAAATGAAAATTTTATAGAAGCTGTTTTGAATTTAGAAAAAAATATATTCTGGGATTAGGGACCTAGACGAAACTAATTATGAACTTAGATCTTGCAAAGGAAAAAGGGAAAATATTGCAAGAGGGACCTACCCGAATAACAGAAAAGTTTGTAATTACTCATTAAAGAAATTTAGAAAAAAAATCTAGTTTTAACTAGAATCTAATTTTATTTAGTATGTTAGCTAAAAACTAAGTTATTTTAATTAAATTATTTATTTATATCATTATGTAAAGATTTATAAAAAATTATATTTATTCTTTTATCTATACATATATAGTGTATTTTATATTTGCTAAGTAACGTTATTACACCTCTATTTTTATATATATATATATATATATATATATCTAAGCATAGCCATATATAAGTATTTGTTCACCGCCATATATAAGTATTTGTTCACCGAAAATTACATACATAATTATATATATATATATATATTATTTACAAATTTATAAGCATTTGATCAACTAAGCCATATATCTTTAGATATGGACAATTAAATTTAGCTACATAATACATATATTTTTATATATCCTTATGCTACTTTAGTATATTTATATACTAATATATCTATATAATTAGATACATAAGTGTATGTATTAACTTTATAAGTTTACATATATACAAATTATTTACAAATCAATAAGTATTTGATTAATTGATTAAGTTGTATATTTTATATGGATAATCAAAATTAGTTTTATATAAACATGTAAATATATATACATATATGTTTATTTTTAAAAAAGTTAACTATGTATAAATATGATCTTTTAGATTTATACGTATATGTTATTTAAATTAATGATATTTATTTATACATATCATCTGGAAAATATTATGAAAAATATTGGTCTAATATGAGATTACGATGAAACCCAATGAATAGAAATTGGAATAGAATTATGAATTTAAGAAGATCAGGAAAGATGATATTCTAGAATCTTTTTATTTAAGATTTTTAAATAAGATTATATATACTGTTTGAATAGGTCAAAAATCGTGAAACAAATTTCAAGACAGATTGAATAGCTATTTGAGCTAAAAATTCAGACTACAAAGTACAGGTAGCGTAGCGTAGCAATTCATAAAAGCTTGTTTTACTACTTGAATATTTTATGTCCATGAAGTTTTATCTAAAGTGAAATATGTTTTTCATGATGAAATTAGCATGATATTAGCTTGGAAGTTTTCTTCCATGTTTAGCTTGGGAGTTCTGCTTCCATGCCAGCTTGGAAATTCTATTTCCATGTCAGCTTGGAAATTATATTTCCATGTTTTAGTTTGGAATCTTTCTAGCTTGAGTTAAAGGATTGCAGTAGCCTTTTTCTCATGTTTAGCTTGGAAAAATAGTTCTGCAGACTATCTTTTCCATGACGTTGAGTGTGCCACTAACTATTCTTAATTCCATGATTTATTCATATATCAGCTTGCTAATTTTTCATCAACCTATTACACTGAACTGAGAATTTATATTACATGGACTGATTTTTTATGATATAAGTGCTTTTATGACTGAAATGGTATATTTATAAATGTTTATAAAATTATGTTAGCTACTGAGATACCCTTATCTCACCTTTTTGTGCTTTTCCAACTGACCATTTCAGGGGCTGACTATAAGGGGAAAGGTGTAAAGATTGATTGAACACTTTTAGAGCACTCAAGTTTATTAAGTATTAGAATTATAGATTATGTTTTTAAGTTTAGATATCAAATTACTATGTACGACAGATTTGTAATTTATTTCAAACGAATGTAAAATTATCTTATGTTTAGAATTTCAATTATTATGTATAACCAATTATGATTTGTACTGAGAACAATTGTAGAATGTTCTTTTTGAAGATATGAGTATTAAGCATTAGAATTTAAATTTTTTTTTCAGATTTTAGTATAGTAAAATAAGGACGTTACAATTTGCATTTTCATCTATGGGAATTATCTAATTTTATTACACTTTGTGATTTATTGGGTCTAAATTAATTTTGGATGGAAAATAAATTATTTTCATATTTTAGGACTTAAATTATTAAAGACTCAATTTAATCTATTTGTGTGCTTTGCACAATTTAAATTTGGAGATTTTCTGCTGATATGGCACTCTTCTGATAAGTAGGATGCTGACTAGAACTTGTTTCTGCATTTTTGCTGATGTGGAGACATGTGGGGCCCTCAATCCATATCACTTTCTGCATGCAGTCCAGCCTTTGCTTGCCTCTTTCCTAGACTTTGCTGAAAATGACATATCAGCTTTCTACATAGTAAAAAAGCCTTTCTGCTGCACCATTTTCATGATTTACTGTTGCTGTTTGTTTGCCCCCTTTTACAGAAAGAAATTAGCCACATCTCAGCTCTCCTTTTGAAAGTCAATTGAGCATCTAGGGTAGAATATTCCAAGGATTTTAGGGCATCAATTTTGTAACATAGAAGGCACTTTTCATTTGCTGTAACTTAGCATTTTCGCAGCTCTCCCTTCCTCTCTATTTTCCTTTTTCTATTTTGCTGTTTTGCTCTCATGGAGGGCCAAATCTCCATTGTAATCAGTTACTAGAACCTTGGGATGTTGTAGCTTGAACTGAAAGTGCAAGATAAGTGTTTTATTCTCCATTTCATCTCATTTTGTTTCTATTCTACTTTTATGTTTATGTTGCTATCAGATTCTAATTTGAACTTGAGGGAATATAAACTGATTTATATATGAGATATGACCTTGCTTGACTGAATAGAAAAGTGAGTGAAACGAAATGACTAGTTAGATGATATTTAACTTGGTTTGGTTGAGGTTTTCTTTTGAAATACATCTAGTTATAGTTAGTGAAGATATTCTTGACTATAGTTAGTAGCATTAAATTCTGGAAGTTATTCTAGAATCATTTTTATAAAGAACCAAATGGTGAAATGAGAACAAAACTAAATGAATGAGTTAGATAATGATAGTTGCACTCCTATGAATCCTAGTGGCTGGTTATATAGTCGCCTTACTGTCAATACTTTGTCATTTTTGCCTGCTGCTTGTAACATCCCAAATTCTTACATTTATTTAATATAGGCAAATTAGTGTTTGAAGGACTATTATGAAAAGAATATTTTTTAAAGGAGAAAATTTGTAAGTGGAAATAAAGTAACTTCTCCATAATTAGAGGTTGGAGAAAAGTTGGAGAAAGTGTTAAAAATAAATTTTGGTATCAAATTGAAAATTTTCTTATATGATCAAGGACTAAATTGCAAGGATAGAAAAGTGTGAAGGGCCTACCTAGCATTTTAACTAAGCCATTTGAGATGGCATTTCAGTATTAAGCTACGTAAGAAGGAATGCATCCAAGTATTACGTGGCCCCTCCTCCTATTACCATAGCTTTGAACCAATCAATAATATACACTTCATACATTTCCTTCCTTTCCACTTAATTGCTCATTTTTTTTTCATGTGTATCTCGGCTAGCCATCCCTTTTGCTACAGCCGAATCTTGTTTATTATTTTGGGGACAAGAGGATTAACAACTGAAAAAGAGGGATACATGAATATAGAAAAGAGGAGAGTTGGAAATGAAGAACACGTTGATGACATATGAACTTTTTAGCCAAGCATGTGTGTGGGTGCAACAGCATATATGTCTCGGTCAGAGCTTGGAAAGCCTTGGGACAGCCACGTTAAACACCCCTCTTTACTGTCCAAGCCTTAGAGAGCCACCATGAACCCAAGAGATCTCCATCTGCTGCAACACGTGATGTTGCACTGCTCCAAGAGTATGAAACCGAGAAAGAGAGGAATTTGGTGCAGTAAAAACGTGACTATCTTCTCCTTTTTCTGCAGCCACGTGAGGAACCTTTTATGCCACTAAAATATGACCCTTAGTTGCATCTTCTACTGTCAAAACTGAGAGGAAGAGTGTGAGGTTTTACTGTCATCAAACCTTGGTTTTCCTTGAGGATTTGGGGTGCAACCGTGAGCTACAAGAACATGTTAATGAACCAAAATTTTTGCCTCTGTTATGCTGCACTAAAATAGAGCAAAAAGTGGAGATATTAAGCAAGTTTGCAAGGTCTTTTCTAGCCAAACCAACAAGCCACCCCTGGGAAACTTTGGTACTGACCAAAGGACCATCTTTGCAGTGGATTTGAGGTCCAAAGCACACCTTCACAGCAGCAAAAACTATAACAGGAAAGTGCAGAAAATTTGGAGACAAAGTGAGCTTGGAGTCTCTAGTAAGCTTTAAATCCTTTCTTTTAGCTATGCATGTGTTTTAGAAATAATTAAACATGGCTTATAGAGACCTTAGATGAGTTTAGGAGAGCCATGCAGCAAGAAGAATGGAAAAACATGGAGTTTAGAGGTATGCATCCATGATAGGGACTAAACTGAATAAAATTAAAAGTTTGTAGGAATAGCTATAATTTTGGAACAAGATATATTTTGACCTATGGACTTAGATGAAACTAAGTATGGTCTTAGATCATGAAAAGATAAGGGAAAAATAATTATTGAGGACCTAAGTGAATGAAATGAAAAGTTGGAAGGAAAGAGTAAAAATTCTGAAAATGTCTAGATTGAGTATATATGGGATTTTAGTTAAAATTTGATGGAATTTACCAAATTTTGAAGGTTATTTATATGGTTAAAGTTCACATTAAGGACTAAAGTGAATTAATTCAAGGTTGTTGAGGAAAAAGGAAATAGGGTGGAATTTGAGAAATAAATTAGAAGAAATTTTAGCTGATTATAATTATTTGAATTTGGGACTATAAATGGGATTATAGATATTACGTAATTAATTTTTGAGGCACAAGATTTAATTAATTATGAAATAGTAATTTTAATCTTTTCCTTATTAGGATATTTTTTTTAGCTAATTATATTTATTATTTTTATTTAAATTTGGGATTTGAAATAAGATTGCGAATAATACGTAATTAGTATTTAATACATAGAAATTGCATTTAAAAAATGGAATAGTATTTTTAAATATTTCATATTAGGATTTTAATAGCTAATTTATTTTATCAGCACATTGGAATAATTTCGAGTGGAATTGGTACGAGACGGTAAATTTAGGTAGCCAGTTACATTTCATAAAAGCGCTGTTCATATATTTTGAAATTGTTTTATACTGAAAATGATTTAATTATGAATTATGTGATGAAACTGATTTATTGATGAATTATGCGATATTCAACTCTATGCATTGTTATGTATGTATA
The DNA here is from genome assembly GCA_037074585.1 of Biancaea sappan. Lineage (NCBI taxonomy): Eukaryota > Viridiplantae > Streptophyta > Magnoliopsida > Fabales > Fabaceae > Biancaea > Biancaea sappan. Next base: position 44,340,294 of record CM073501.1, on the reverse strand, counting down.
TGTATTATTATGATACTCATGTGCTAAGGCAGTGTACGCCAAGCATCTGGGGTACGACGGTACGCGCCAGTATAAGACTTGCCATGGTTAGGGCGGAAGCAGCTATGCATGACGATGCTAGTGTCAGTCTTGCTGACCTTTGGGCCACCGGGTATAATCAGACCCTGGTGGTAGGCACTGAGAATCGTGATGACCCTTGGCACCACTTGAGGTGAAACAGACTCTTGTGGTACTAAGACCCAGGGATAATCTCTGCATGACAGTGGCATAGATGAGTTGAACTGAATTATGAATAGTGTTATGAACTTGCTTTTATGACTGGGAATGGTTCTTGTTTTCAAGATTAACTACTGGTTACTGAGATTTCTATGTCTCATGATTTTGTACTATATTAACCATTTCCAGGTGCAAATCAAAATGGGAATAGCGGGGTTGCAGCAGGGAGTCAGTAGCTGTAGCCTAGATTTTATAGTTTTTGTAAAATAATCAAGACTTAATCTTCAGTGATATGTATATATGTCGAAATGATAGTGATGTAAGACCTGCGATGATATCGATGGTTCCTAGTTGCTTTTAATTATGGATTTGAGATCTTTGAAATTTAAGGTTTGAGAATTGCCATAATTATTCACTAAGGAACCTTATCTTAAAAATCTTTTATCCTGGAGATAGTTTTATGAAAATTTTGAGGTGTTACACTGCTCTTTTAAGTTTTTGTTGCTGTTACTACCAACAAAACCCCTCACCCCCGTTTATATGCTTTTAATTAGTGTTTGGGTGTTCAGAACAACTAATTAGTGATTAGAAGTGAGGCTCCTTGAGTGAATATAACCTGGGGACCACTATACCACAAAATTACCACGAATTCAATTTTGGGCGACTCGACGGTCATATTGGCGTGAACCAATGACGAAGAGGAGTTGATATATGAAAATGAACATATTGTCTCCAATAATTAGAGTCATTGTTCCCTGATGGTAAAACAAATCTGCCACTAGCTAGGGAGATCATTGACAATACAGATTGAGAATTACCTTTTTTCTTTTTTTATAATTTGGTATGTGCTTCAATGTTCTTAATTTATTATTTTCTTTTCCCCCCTTCATTTTAACATGTGTTTTTTTTAATTATTTAAGCATATTATGAAGAGATTATTTAAGAAAAAGAGTAGATCAAGCTCTACTGCTGGAAATGGAGCTTATAGTAGTGGAAGTCCACTACTGAGTCCACCAACTAGCTGTGGTGTAGATGCCATGAGTTCGGAGCTCGTCATTCCACTTTACACTCAGACAACTCCTTACACATCATCTTCATCAGCACAGCTTCGGACTCAGTCTCCACTGCTTGAGGCTTCACAGCTCGAGGCTCCATCACCACATTTTGAGGCTCCAACACCACAGCCTGAGACTTCTTTCGTACAATGTTCTCATACACCGAGTTTTTGGATTGTGGAAATGATTGGTAATCTTTTCATTTTTTATGCCACTAATTAATTTTAATGTTATTATAAGTTAAAGAAATCTTTCTTTCTTATTATAGATGATAATAGAGTTGTGCAGATTGAGCGACTATCAGTGGATTCTTTATAGGCTCTTCCCTCAAGTTGGAGGATAAGATTGGAGTGGAATGATCTTGTTCGACCCATCGAAAATGCTGGAGGGCTGTTGTCATCATTCATAGGTCCTGTGGGACGTAATTACATAACCCTACCCATCACTTGTCTAGATTGGAAGGCTGTTTCATGCCACTACAAGGAATCTGTATTTTTAATGATATTGCGGTAGTAGTTATCGATTACTCACCTACTATTTTTTCTTAATTTATATATATATTCTAATTAAGTTTTTATTTTTGTGTTTCAGACTAGATTTGTCATTGAGAGTGATGCAGAAAAAACATTTATTATAAAGAAAATTGGCTTAGGTTGGAAGAGAGGGTGTCGGGATCTTTAGAAGGCTCGGGACAATGGGATCAGATCGAGAAAGGAAAAAATAGAAGATGTCCCAGAACGAGTTCAAAGGAATGATTAGGCTATTTATGTTCAGCATTATCAGGACCCACACTATCTGGTAATGACACTTTGAAATGTTATTTTTTTTATCATTTTTTTGATAATATAATAACATATTTCATCTAATTGTTAGGAGAGGGTTGAGAAAAACAAGGCCAGTAGACAATATCAAACCCTCAACCACATAGGAGGCACAAAGATTTTGGCTCGCAAAGGAGTTGAGATGGTAAACTTACTTTTTAATCCATAATATAATATTATTTCATAACTAACTAACTTTAATTCTGTACGCTGCTGAGTATGGGAGACCCGTCAGTAGGGTAGAAGTTTGGATAGTGACTTACAAGAAGAAGGATGGCTCATTCATCAGTGATGAGGCACGAGCTAGTAGTGTAATTTTTATATTTAAATTTTTGAAATGTGAGCTGAATTATGACAATTGTTAGTTTGTTAATAATGTTTTTATTTTATATGTGGGTTTGCAAGAAAAAAAATTTGAGATTGTGTTGCAGGGGTCTATATCAATTATAGTCTCGCTTCATGACGTGTTGGCCCTAGCTTTAGGAAGCCAAGAGTGCCTCAAACAAGTGTGTGGCTTAGGATTTGGACCATGTCCTTCTCAAGTGTTTGGGTGCACTTCGTATTACTAGCAATTTATCATTAGGTCAATCTGTTCATGAGTTACAGATGGAGGTTGCAAATCTGAGGTCTCAAGTGGAGGAGATGTCAAACCTCAGGTCTCAGGTAGAGGAGATGACTAGAAAACATGATGAAATGATGCAACTCTTCCAAACTTTCGAACATAATCAACTACCTCCTCAGTAGCATCTTGCAAGAAGGGTAAGTTAGACTAAATTGTATTAATTTTTTTCCATACAAAATGATAAACTTATTACAATTCTTTAATTACAGCTATAGCTTTTTGATCAAGGGATTGGAGGTGGTTCCACACAAGCAACAACTCTCCATTGTCTTGTAATCAAGAGAATAAAGCTGAGGATGATGATGAAGAAGATGAAGATGAAGATGAGACTTAGGATTGATTATGAATGACTCTTTGTAAATATCATTTGCCAAATATTGCCTATACATTAAACTTATTAATGAAAACTTCATTTGCTAGAAATCATTTGTAGTTGATTGGGCTGTCTGGTTTATATGCAGTGTCATGTGTAAATTTGTGGCTATCTGGTGTGTATATGCAGGGTTATGTGTATACTTGTAGGGAAATGAACAATAAATAGATGTTGGGCTCATTATGCCAAAATAGTGGCGTTTATGGCTTGAAACACCACTATATATTGCATATATAGTGGTGTTTTTGTCTACCAAACGCCACTATATAAACACCACTATATATGCAATATATAGTGGCGTTTATGTCTATAAAAAGCCATTATATAGTGGCGTTTATGTCTATAAAAAGCCATTATATAGTGGCATTTATGTCTACCAAATGCCACTATATAGTAGCGTTTAGTTCATAAACGCCCCTATATAATGGCGTTTATGTTTGATAAACGCCACTATATAGTGGCGTTTAGGTCTTACAAATGCCACTAAACAAGTTTTTTTTTTTTTAGAGTTAGTGGTGGTTAAAAGCACTATAGAAAATGCCACTACATTTTTATAGTGGCTTTTGTACTATAAACGCCACTGAATAGCTTGTGTCATTCAACTTAGTGGCGTTTGGGGTAAACGCCACTAAATTTATTAGTGGCATTTATAAACGCCACAAATGGGCTTAATAAATGCCACTATTTACTTAATTTTTTGTAGTGTCTCATTGATTTTGTGAGAAATGACCAATTCTTCAGAGGTGATAGGAAAATCCTTAGGGTTGCCTGATCTTCACGGTGTAGGAGATAAATGAATTCAAGACTTAACAAAAGAAAATTAAGAACAACACACTCCGGAATTGAAGAAGGAATTGGAGTGGTTCAATGACCTAACAAGTGCAAATAGTCAACCAACGTTATATAGAACGTGACCTACTATTTAGAACGCTTGTTCAACCACGAACACGAATTGAACCAATCCACACAACAACGCACTTGGGTTGAAGCACAAATTGGGGGCTTTTGTGAATTTGAATCACCAATCTTATAAAGAAGATTGACAAAGCAAGGTTTCACAAGAGCAAAGAAAGAAAGATAAATTCTCACACAATGAGAGAAAACACTTGAATGCAAGTTTTCATAAACTCAAATATGATTATTACAATAAGCTTGGGGGGTATTTATAGATAGGATGGAGAGACAAAGGTGCCCACCTATCTTGACTTGAAGATACATACATTTAATGCACATGAAAATAAATGCCCACCTATCTTGACTTTGGATACAATGCTTTTAATGCATTTTGAAAATAAATATCCACCTATCTTGACTTTGAAACATTGTGCATTTAATGCACATGATTCATAATTGACTAAAGACCATCTAGAAGTTAAAATTCGTACAAAAATAAAAGAAAATTACAAAACATGAATTTCAACTCAAATGGATATAATTGAGCCCAAATTCTATTGGTCCATGTTTAGCTCTTGGACCAATCTCTTTAATTTGTAGTGTTCTGGCCCAAAATCCCTTTAGCAACTCCATTTTCAGCCCAAATGATGTTGAGCACATTTTGATCATTATTTAACATACATTCAAATGGAATTTGCTTCATCCATTCTTGAACGAGCCCATTTAATGTCTCTTTTATTGTTTTAGCCCGAGCTCGTGTAATTGGCCCACTTGTAATATACAATGGATCTACTTCTTGATCATCCAATGTAATTGTTGGGTTCACATCAAGAGGGGATCTGAAAGTTGGTCAAATCTATTTAATATTAAAAGATTATACAACGAATCTGTTGAGGATTATCTAGCAAGATTCAGGCAAATGAGGAATAGGTGCTTTACTCAAATTCTCGAAGTTCAGATTGTCAAAATGGCTATTGGGGACTTAGATTATTATATCAGGAAAAAGCTTGTCAATTAGCATTTAGTTGATCTTACCCAACTGGGGGAAAATTTCAACAGATAGAATAGTTGAAAGCTGAAAAAATGAAAAAGCAAAAAAAAATTCCTCAAGAGAGAAAAAGTAAATTACATCAGAATGGAAGGATTTGACGAAGAGGATGATAATGCTGATTATAATATAAATCTTGCTGAATTAAAGAATGGACATCTTTATGTTTGTCACGCTATAAAGCCTATGAGGGCCAAAGAAAAGATGAGCTATGCCAATAGAAAAATATACACATTTGACATAACAAAAGCCGACAAATTTTTGACGTTTTGTTAAAAGAAAAACAAATAAAATTATCAGATAATCATAGGCTGTTAAAGCCTAATGATATTAAAGACCAAAAATATTGTAAATTTCATAATGTATTTGGTCATGTGACTAACAAATCTGTACATTTTAGGGACTTAATCCAAAAAGCTTTGATAGAACGAAGATTGAAGTCAGTTGATAAGAAAGCAGACATGAAGGTTGACACTAATCCTTTTCAAACAAGTGTCACCAAAATCGACAACCAAATTCCCCTAAATATTGGCATGGTTGATGCGAAAGGAAAAGGGAAGATGCATGTCAAAGTAGACCCAGACAAGCATAAGAGTGATGATCTTGACCCTATGGCAAATACCTTTGATATATATCAAAACCTTGGGAAACTTATGGAGTTTATGGCAAGAAAGAAAGATTCAATAGCAATTTAGATGTGCCCAAGATGTGTCTACTTGTATGATTCAAAAGCTATAGAAGCATGTCGAAAAGTAATGGCTGATACTCATATACTTGAGAATCAGGAAAAAGAACGACTTTGTAAGAGTAATTCTCAACAAAAACCATTCTACGCACTAAGGTCTCAGCCATATCATTCAGATAGTTGAACTTCAACGGCTAGTGGGGTAAAAAGCCAAGGGAGTTTATTGAGAGCAATTTAAGTTCTCAAAACCATATCCGACATATCAGAACACGAGTGCCACCTGTAAACGTAAAGATTGGTCCATGGATTAAAAACTCCACAATGGCAAACAAGGATAATGCCAAGAGGAGTAGATCCCGAAAGGAGTAGCCTTTCTAGGATAAAGACTATCAATATGGCAGGGTAATGCCATCTAGTAAAAGAAATTTAGAAATATCTCATCGTCCGTTGTCAAAAACCCAGAAACAAAGGTTGTAGAGGTATAGACAAGCCCAAAAAAGAAAGCCATAGCAGATGCACTTCTAATCAAAGAAGAACCATTAGGATTGAGGAAAAAGTGTTTAGTAGTCGAAACCAAACCAACAGCTTGAAGTAATGGGGAAATTCGACAAGAAACTTCCAAACCACAAGAGGATAGTGTATAGCCACAACTAAATCTTTGGAGTGCATGGCTTCAGGAAAAGATTGTGAAGTCGACACAACCAATGTCTTTGAAGTCAAAACTTGACAGAAGTATACGTCTTTCCCTTCCAAAGAAAAACTGGCTTGTCGGGTTAGTGGAAGCTGAGAAAGCCACTAAAGGAAAACAAATAGCTATGGTGGAAGTAAAGGATTATGAACATTGGTCTCACAAAGAGATCAAGGCGATCTTGGAGGATCCTACAACCAATGTTGAGCAAAAGAAAGAAACTCTTGCCAAAGTTAAACAAGGGGACAACTAGTTGAATTCAAACCTGAATGTCATATGATTGATATGGATTTATCGGCCAACTATATTATAGAGGCCCTTAATGATCCCAAAGACCCTTTGGGTCTTGGTGATGAAGAGGAGTTTGACATAGACTTTGACATGGATAAAGATTTAGATGATGTGATCATGGCCATGGGAACAACGTTGTCAGAAATAGGATCGGACGATGATCCAGTAAACAGAGATTATCTTAAACTCAGACCATTCATGGATAAAGATGATTGGGACCCAATTAAAGAAGAATTCAGAGATACTAAAGAAGACGTCGGAAGAAAAGAAGATGTAAATGAACATCCTATCAATATGATTCTTAACCTCATTTCTGTGATACCACTAGAATATGTAGTCCATTATGAGATTTATTGGGTGAGATTGAGGAAGATTTAGAAGACTTGTCAGAAGATTTGTTGTTTTTAGAAGATGACATAATTTCAAGCTTCAACAATCTAGAGGATGACTAGGATAATGAATTGGACAATTTGGCCAAGTTTGAAAAGCCAACTAATGTGCAAAAGGCACATCTAAGGCATTTACATATCAAGGCTTCATTGGAAGGGAAGCCCACTGACAGGGTTCTGGTGGATGGTGGAGTTGCCATCAATCTAATACCAAGAGCCATATTTAAGAGGTTAGGGAAGAATGAGTCTGACGTAATTCAGACAGACATGGTTGTCACTAATTTTAGTGGCAAATCTTCCCCATTCGACGGAGAGTGATGTTGAATATCTGTGTTGGATCAATCAAAAGAGCAACTCTATCTGTAGTAATTCCTTCAAAATCCAATTATAACATATTGTTAGTTAGAGATTGGATCCACGCCATCAAAGTAATCTCGTCGACTATGCATCAAAAATTGATCCTTTGGAATAGTGAATGACAAGTAGAGGTGGTAAAAGTAGATGATAGTCCATGTTACTTACAACAACTCCACACCGACCTGAAAATTTATGCCCCGAATGTCAGACCAGTAGCCGCAAAAGATGGAACAATCAATAATGAGGCTTTAAAAGCTTGCTTAATGGATTAATTTGGTGTCAAACTTATGGATAGGGTCAACGAAAATTAGCCAAGCACTAGCCATAAGTCTTAAGACTCAAATTGACAAGTTATCAGCTTACCTGGTTGACAAAGCAGTCAATACAATAGAAGGTATGTTGTTGGACTGCATTGTAGATGATGGCCCTTTGGGATTTGAGAAAGGGCTTGGTGAAAGGATAAATGTCGAAGTAGAAGATCCTTTGGAAGAAGTGAACTTGGGTACTGAAGAGAGTAAAAGACCTATTTTTATAAGTGCATTTCTGCCAAAGGAATTCAAAGAAGAACTCATCATGTTAATTACAAAATACAGAGATTGCTTCACCTGGGATTACAACGAAATGCCTGATTTGAGCAAAAACCTTTTCAAACATAGATTACCACTCAAGGAAGGATGTAGACCTGTCAAGCAGACGAATAGGAGATTTGTTCCTAAAGTAGTGCTGAAAATAAAAAGGAGGTTGAACGGCTGCTCAGAGCTAAGTTCATTAGAACTACCAGGTATGTTGAATGGCTCTATAATGTGGTTCCAATTATTAAGAAAAATGACAAGTTGAGAGTATGCATAGATTTTAGAAATTTGAATCTGGCCAATCCAAAAGATGAATATCCAATGTCTATAGTGGATTTACTAGTAGATGCTGCGTTGTGTGGATGGTCATGCAGGTTATAATCAAATTTTTATAGCCGAGGAGGATGTGTCAAAAACTGCTTTTAGATGTCTAGGAGCCATTGGGACATATGAGTGGGTTGTCATGCCTTTCGGTTTGAAGAATGCAGAAGCCACCTATCAAAGAGTGATGAATGACATCTTCCATGATGTTATAGGGAAGTTTATGGAGGTTTACATAGATGACATCATTTTCAAGTTAGAAGATAAGCAAAATCACTTGACCCAGTTGAGGCAGGCTTTTGAAAGAATGCAGAAGCATAGCCTTAAAATGAATCCGGAGAAATGTACTTTTAGAGTGTTAGCTACTAAATTTCTAGGATTCTTAGTTCATAAAAAAGGAATTGAAGTGCACAAGAATAAGACTAGAGCAGTTTTGGAAGCTACTGCACCGACAAATAAGAAGAAATTACAATCTTTCTTAGGGAAAGTAAACTTCTTAAGAAGATTCATATCTAACTTGTTGGGTAGGACTAGAGTCTTTTCACCTTTAGTTAAGCTAAAAGTTGAGCAAGAGTTCGTTTGGGATCCCTGTCACCAAGAGGCTTTTGATCAAATCAAACAATACCTGATGAATCCTCTAGTTATGATGTCACCAATACCATGTCAACCACTGAAGTTATATATTTTAGCTTTTGAGGAGAAGATAGGATGTTCACTTGCTCAAGACAATGAGAATAATGTCGAGAGAGCCGTTTACTATCTCAGTCAAGTTTTAAATGATGCAGAAACAAGATATAGTGCAATCGAAAAGTTATACTTATCATTGTATTTTTCTTATACTAAGTTGAAATATTACATGATGCCTTGTAATGTATTTGTCATTTCAAAGACAGATATAATAAAATTTATGTTATCCAAATCTTTTCTTAATAGACGTATTAGCAAATGGACCATTGCATTATCAGAATTTTCTTTACAATATGTTCCAGTGAAAGCCGTCAAAGGCCATGCTTTGGTTGACTTTCTAGTCAACCATCCTGGCCTAGACAGATAATGACATAAATTTTGTCCGATTGAGACCATGGCATCTTTTCTTCAATAGATCAAGGTACAAAAAAAGAAGTGGCATTGGAATTTTAAAAATTTCCCCTAAGGGAACTCCAACCAGGTTTATGTTTGAACTCAAGTATTCTTATTCTAACAATGAGGCTAAATACAAGGCTTTAATTATCAGATTATAAATACTTTGTCAAATGAAAGCACAAAGAGCACACATACTTAGAGATTCACAGTTAGTCGTCAAACAACTTACTCAAGAATATAAATATGTTAAACAAAATTTGATTAAGTATTGTGTTGTGGCGAGTAAGTTGATGAAAAAATTTGACAAAGTAATTGTCCAACACATTCTAAGAGAATCAAATGAAGAAGCCAATGATTTAGCACAAATAGCTTTTGGGTATAAAGTTTCTCAAAAGGTTCTATCGGATTTAATAGAAATTAGAGAACTTTTATACCCATTGAAAGAAAGGGATGTGTTACAAAATGATGTTCGTGCAAGTAATGATTGGAGAAAAGCAATCATTGATTATTTAGAAAATCCAAGTTCTAATGTAGAATGGAAACTCAAATATAGAGTGTTAAAATTTATACTATCAGGTGGACAACTGTATAGAAAAACTATCGATGGACAATTAGAAGAATACTTGAGTGAGTCAGAGGTATACATTGCCTTGTTGAAAGTTCATGAAGGTATTTTTGAGGCTCACCAAGCAGGGGATAAAATGAAATGGATCATTCGACAATGAAGATATTACTGGCTGACACTAGTTAAGGATTGTATAATGTTTGCCAAGTCTTGTGAAGAGTGTCAAAGGCATGGCCATATACAAAACATCCTAGCTAGTGAATTACATTCAATCATTAAACCGTGGCCATTTAGAGGATAGGCTTCGGACTTAATAGGCTAAATACATCCACCTTCGTTAAAGGGACATAAATATGTTTTAGTTGGAGTTGATTATTTCACCAAGTGGGTCAAAGCAATCATGTTGAAAGATGTCACCCAACAAGATGTGATCAATTTTATTAAAAATCACATCATATGTAGGCTTGAGATGCCTTAAACTTTGACAACTGATCAAGGTACCATTTTTACTGGACAGAAAGTTGTAGAATATGCTGATTCTAGGAAAATCAAGTTAATTACATTGATACCATATTATGCACAAGCAAATAGTCAGGTAGAGACCATTAACAAAATACTTACAAGCTTGATTAAAAAGCATATTGGTCGACAACCTAAAAATTGGCATAACACCCTTGATCAGGTTTTATAAGCATATAGGAATTTACCAAGAGAATCGACAGGCTCATCACCATATGAATTAATTTATGGTCATGATGCCATTTTACCTGTCAAGATTAATCTCCAATCAATTTGTATCCAAAAATAGGATAAATTACTAGTTGAAATTTATTTGGATTCAATGTTTGACGAATTAAATGAGTTGACTGATGAGAGATTAATTGCTTTAGAAAGTTTAATTCAACAAAAGGAGCGTATTGCTAAATTTTATGACCATTGAGTTAAATATAACTCTTTCGACTTAGGCGATTACAATTTATTATTGAATGCTATAAACAAATAAATGAATAAATAATACAAAAAAATTTTTATTCAAATTTGTTGGATTAAAAGGCCTACGAAACAAATTATTGTATCAGATAAGCCTTTTGGCATAGACGTTCCCAATCAGAAGCCAATGTCTCTTTGTTCATGCAGGCCGTCAGATAGCCAGTCTCCAAAGACTTCATCTTTTCGGCAATAGCTTGGGCATTGACCATAATGGCTGTGACACTTTCTTTCATTTTCTCCTGATTTGCCACATATGCGGTCAGAGCACTTTTCAGCTTGTATCTCAACGCTTTAGCCAACACCAATTCTTCTTTGACCTTTTTGATTCTTTCCTCTAACTCGTCGAGGCATTCTCTTTGCCGGTTAGCAATATTGCTAGAATCTAAATAGCTTGCCTTTAGTTTTGCAATCATTTCATCCTGTCAATCTCTCTTAGCCTTTAATTCTTGTAATTGGCCGAGAACGATTTCTTTTTTCGACATCTCCCTGTTAAAAGTAGAGATGACCTGATTGAAGGTAGGAGCCTTGTCGGATAAATTGTTGATGAAGTCCTTAAAGGATGAATAAAGGCTTCGACAGGAGGTAGAAAGCTATGATCTAACTGGTTCGAGTTCATTCGAGATAGTCTGAATTCTGCTTCTCAAGTAATCATCAGAAGCAACAACTTCGAAAGAGAAGTCTAAGAAATTCTTTAACTCTTTTACCAGTTCATCAACCCTTGGCTTTGTTGAAGACTCCTCTAGAATCAAAGAAGAAGCTAACGGAGTTGATTCACCCGACAAAATATTTATCAATTCATCAATGTCCAGGTCATCATTACTTAGACGACTAGATGATCCTACTTGGACTGTAGGGTGCATTAGGCTAGAGATAAGAGATTGAGGAGAGACATCAACCATCAATGCCTCTATGTCTATGTTGTCTCTAATCGCAAATGGCAGATTACTTTGTGGAGGCAAGTCGATAGCAAGGTAGCTTTGTTAGGAACTAGAGGGTACTATCGCCTGTCCATGTTCTTCAGGCTATGGAGATCATCGAGGTAGAGAATGTACAACTGTCGATTCCTTGGCAAGAAAAGCTTTAACCGCTTCGATGGTAAGCTCTCCTTGATGGGGTTCGATTGGCAGCGAAAATGTCAGAGCTTTAATATGAAAAACTCTAGTTTGTTGAGCAACTCTGACAGATGTATTTGTGATAGGAGCTTCACCCTAAAGAACTCTAACAAATTCTTTAGCAACTGGGCTTAAGGCCTCCCGACCCAGATCTTGAAACAAAATTCGTATTAGTCTCAAAGATAGAATACATGCCCAATGTAAAAACAAAATTTTTGTCAAAGGATCATATTCTTTGGGTCTATAGGTTTGGTTCGTTAGATACTGTAGGTGAAGTTGAGTGCTCAGGAGTAGGTTCTTTGTTCTGCCAAAAGAAATGAAATGAGTATATTTCATTTCGACAAATCATAACACTTGACAAATGAAATATACCTTAGACTCGATGGCTGGTCAGATAATACTAGGCCTTTACGTTCTTTGGACTTCTTGGCAGCATGCTTGACGTAAAAAAAGATTATTTTTCTTTTCATTAAAGCATTTTCTTTTTTCTGGCCTAGTAGTTGTTTTGGATGTGTCAGGTTGAGGAGACACAACAGCTAGATGGTCGCTCGTTCCAATCATTGATTAGTCACTTGCTTTGACCAATCTCCTTCTCTTTTACTGAAGAGGTTGACAATCTTCTTCCTCTTCTTCTGATTCAATGACGACCACTTGCTCTACTGGCCACTTATAAGCCAAGGGTTCCTTTAAGGGGAGCGCTGTAAATAAAATTACAAGTGTTAGTGGTCAGAAACGATTATTGCCTTTGCACAAAAAAGACAGCATACCTTGGGGAAACTTGCTGGCAATCATCACGGCATTGGATTGTTCAGAAGGGAGGGTGAACCGATGAGCGAAAGTAACTTCATCATTCTTTGTTTGAAAAAGATTCATTACAAACCCACGTCTTTCGACAAATTTAAAGTTACATGTCTCATCAATTCCCTAGGAAATGCATCAACCAAACCAAAATGAGCAAAGGCAAGGGCACTAGGTCCGGAAAAAAGAACATTTTTAATGAATTCTAGTGGAACATCGACATCTATAAATTCTAAATATTTGAACCTATGTCGAACTCTAAGCGCTTGTTTTTGTTTGCCTATGATCTCCCCTACGTTCTAAATAATCTAATGGTTGTAGCGAGGATTTCACTTTATCTTGTAATATTTCTCGAGGGCTCGAATTTCCTCTAAATGCTCACCTTTGGTTTTCATCGTCGAATTACATTCCTACACAAGAGAATCCACAAGGAAGTCAAACATGTTCTAATGCTTGGGCGGTAAGACAAAGTAGCTTGATACTCCTTGTGAAATTCATAAAGGACAAGTGGAGGCTCTGTCGACGCCTGTCATTTTCCCCATAAGCTCCTTAACATCCTTTTCTTTGGAGATGTAGGCATTGACAAAATAGTCCTCTAGTGCTGATGAGTAAGGAGATGGAATGGATTGGCAGAAATCCATCTGTTGAGTGACCGTGTTGGGTAGATAGACATAAAAACTTGCGTCTTTCATATCAGAAGCATCTCCAAAAATGATCTATCGATAAAGAAAATTTGACCAAATCAAAACTCCTTCTTTATCAGAAGTTATTGGGCGAGTAAACCACCTAAGACCCCTTTGACGACCAGTAAATAGAGCAAAATTTATTGTCGTTGAGTCCAAGGCATTGGAGTGAAAAATCTTGAAGAAGTGGAAAAAATTCTTCTTCTCATCCTTGGTAAGGGTCACGTGTCGAATAGTAGAGCCTCAGTTCATATGAACCTAACATGTGACTAGCCAACTCATCTGACGGAGGCTTGATTGATAGTCACTGCTCCAAAACTACATTCAACCATAGCTGCAGCAGCCAGATGGGGCCATCGACATTTTATTTTTTTTTCTGAGCACTGACATTGTCAACCATTTAGCTCATACTTTGGAAGAGATTGGTAAGGAGCCATTGGTTCAGGGCTAGTTGGGTGCCCTTATGGATGAGGTTGGCCAAGGGTTGAAGGGATTTGGCTACAATTACAAACTTCGAGCTAAACACATAAGCTGACAACTAGAGCAAGAGAAAGGTGACATGTTCTTCATCCGATATGTTGTTGGAATCCTTGTGGTGGAGGCTAATGAAAGAGGAGAATGATGAATGCTTAGAAGAATAGACCTCTATAACTTGACGAGGTCGAAGGCACGGATGGATGACCCTTCCATCTGGTCGAAGGCCTGTGATAGCCGATACATCAAAGACCATTGAGCCTATCATGTTGTACAAAAAGTGAAATTGTTGGTGATCTTGTTCCAGAAGAAGATCGAAACCCCCACCATGGCCAGGTCTATCTTGATGGTTTGTCGGGATAGTTGGATAAAGTTATAGATGTCTATCTTTTTCCAAAACTTGCCTTTCTTTACCTGCACTCTGTTAAGCTAGGCGTGGTATCCATCAACTTGAAAAGGTAAAGTCTGGAATATCCTCTAAGCCTTCTTGAAGTAGTGGATGGGCATTGTCGAGCCCGAGGCAAGAATAGCCTCGTTAGGAGTCTTGCAGGGGAACACCGGATGGAGGTTCTCTGGGAAGGTTTTTGGGATAACACAAGTCCCAGAAAAGCAGATGGAGGAGTAGAAGAAGAACTGGAAACAGGAAGAATTGCCTTTGACTTCTGCCACAGTTCTGAATGATCCATAATTGGATCACATATTACAATCTTGTTCTTAGCAGCAATGGCAGACTATTTAGCAGAAGAAGAAGCTCCAGCATCGGTAGAATAAGCCATTATTGAGAGTAGCTTGGGTTTGAAGGTTTTTCAAGAGCTCTGGAAAAGGAAATAGTATGAAGAGAATACTAATAGTGCAAATAGCAGAGTAAGTGGCTTGATGACTAGGGTTCAGGGTTTTAAAAGACTTGAGGAACACGAAACATTATAAAGGCAGTGATGGCTCATGTGCCGAGGAAATAGCTGTCATACTAGAGATAATCATGATCCTAAGCTAAATTCCTAGAAATCTGGTGTTAGTTACGAGGCCATTTAAAATTTAATTCTCTTCATGTTCGTCGAGAACAAAATTTTGGAGGGCATCTGTTGGATAATTATTTTAAAATAAAATAGATAAGCTTCTTGGCTGACAAGTAATATCCTCAATAGCACAACAAAATAGTGTCGATTGCGTAAGTGTCAATATAAGTGATTTGGGTCAGACAATCGACAAAAGCTATTCGATAAAGACAAATTCGATAAAAGAGAGTAAGGATGGACATCTCCACGAAAACATTTATGTATGACTACTAAAGTTGTCAGAAGCACGCCATTCATTAAGCAAGTTCATACATGGTTGATGAACAAGTCATCTATAGTTATCAAAGATGAGAGTATGTCAATTAGCTTGGTTGTTGAATGTTGAAGCCGTCAAAGACAGTTACTGACTAAGGCAGTTGTGTCAAACTATGTAAACTGTTACTTAACGTGGGTTTAGGTAGTTATGCCAATGCAATATAAATGTAAACTTTCACATACGTGGCATAGGTAGTTACTTTAGTCATTTGCCTATAAATACTAGGGTAATTGTTGTAAAAGGGGTTGACAACTCTTGATTAAAAATTTTAACATCTCACACGAGCAGATTAAAGGATCAACATCAAAGTATGTTTTCTATCTCACATTCCAGTCAAATTTAATTCAAAGTCTTTTATCATTTCAGTCCTTTATCGCTTTCATTTATCTTCCAGCAATTTAATCGCTTTCATTTACATTCTACACTTTACATTCTGCCATTTACTTTTTGTTGTTTACCTTCTGCAATTACTTTTTTTCACACTTTACATTTTGCAACTTACTTTCCTGCAAATTTGTCATTTTTATTTAACTTCTACGAAAAGCTTGAAGCCTCACGCTCTTTCATGCAATTCTTGTCGAACCACTTGTATTCTACACATTTGTCTTTTAAACAAGATTATCGCATAACTTTGAAAACACAATCGCTCTCGATAGAATCAAGTATTTGTTGTCGGATTTGGCCCTCGACCAACAATCTCCGTTTATGAGTTAACACATAGGAAATTTGTTGTCGAATTCTCGTTAGACCAAAAAGCGCCATAAACACATATACAATATTTAACATGTCAATCTACACATATAATTGTCAATGTTAAACTAATAATAATATATATATATATATATATAACACTAACATTTGCTTGTCATGTGTGTACATTTTTTAGTATTCTTTGGATGATGTCTTTTGGGGTTTGCAAATAGTTAATTAGGTTTCTTATTTGGCCCAAAGTTTGAATATTATTTTAATTTGTAAACTGATTTGGTGTATTTTTGTCTTGAGACTTGTTCGTGGATCATTAGAACACTCTGGCTCTAAATAAATTATTTGAGGAGACCTCCGTCAGAAAGAAAACAATATATCCTTTTGTTTAATGTTATTTATTTTGGTCTAATTAATTATGCATTTTGTAAACTTGTTATTATTTTGAGGATAATAATTCAAGCATAATTAGAGTTTAATTTTAATGATTAAAATGGTTATAGGAACTTTTGTTTACCATGAGATATGGTAATTGACACTTTAGAGTAGTACGTCATCATATCCTTAAGTAATTGTCTTACAAAATGCACCCACCTAACAGTGCCTCAAGTGGTTAAAATGCATTAAAGATTATATTTGCATTTTTTTGTTTTATACATTGTGTGTGTGGGGTTTTTCTTATTTGCCATGTATTTGGATTCCAATAGTCCACTAATTTGCTCCTAAATTTAGGAAAGCAATTCTCTAATTTTTGAAATTATTTTAAAATAAAAATACTTTATTTATAAATTTTATTTTTAGAATCATTTCCTCTTATAATTTTAATTCTCAAGATCATTAAAAAAACCAATAAATGTTTCCAAAATCATCCAAAAACTAATATATATATATATATATATATATATCTATTTCTTTGCAATTTTATTTCTAAATTCATTTCAAAATTCCAAAAACATTTTCCATTAAAAATTCACATAGAATAAAAATTAATTTCAAAAGCTCAAAAAAGAGGAAAAATTAGAGAGAGAGAGAAAAAAAGAAGAAGTAAAGAATATTCGAATTTCCAAGTAAAATCCAATCAACCCACTTAAATTATTTTCTTTTAGCATCCATTTATGCCTTGTATTCTTTCTTTCACACCAAAAATTAAAATCCGTCAACCAACAAATGTTTTTTAATTAATTATATGTGTAATAACTCTAATTTTGAGAGTTATTTTTAGGAAAAAATATACTTTACCCCCATGAAATTTGCTCTATATGCAGAAAACCTCCGTGAAGTTTAAAGACTAAGCAAAAAACTCTTATGAACTTTCATATTGTGTCAAAAAAAACCTAGCTGTCTAGTTGACCATTAGTCAACTGACTGACATGGATACTAAAGTACCACGTTAGCCTTTTTTAAACATTCATGCACCACGTCAGCAACTTACTCATGCGCCACATTAGTAAGCACCATGACCCACTAATTAACCCAGACCCATACCTCATGGATTACCCGACCTATCCCACAACTAAAACTCATAACCCGACTAACCTATCTTCTACCACTGTACATCATCCCCCATCATGATTGTCAAGATCTTTATCTAAATCTTAAGATCTTATAGTTCTAAACAACCTGAACAATCTCAATCCTATGTAAGATCTAAATTTGCTAAGATCTCAGTAGGACCTCAATTTAAATCTTAAAAACTTATAATTTTATTGATCCTATAACATTTTAAATTATTGTCATTTTTTTATTTGTTGATATGTTTTTAATCAATTAAGTCAATTTGGATGAAAAAAGTCATTAAAATAATTTAAGTCTTTACTAATACTATACAATTATAGTCTTTCCACTCATAATTTATTCAATTTTTAACTTAGTTTAGTGAAGGTTGATAATGAGATATAGTATTATAAGTTTTGAAGAAGAAAATATCGATTTGGTAAGAAGGAAAGAGGTTTCTAAATACAATAGAAAGTATTGATTTCTCTCTATTTTTTTCTTTATTAATTATATGACATTTGAGCTTGTTTTATTGAAATATAATGAGTCTTTGATAGCTTTGTATTATTTACAAAATTTATATCATTATATATATATATATATATATATATATATTTTTGATAGGATCTTATAATCCTCGATTCAATCCCACGATTTGATATATCATGTGCCCCTTCTAATCTTGCACAAGATCTCGATCTTGATAACCGTGTCCCCTATCTCCATCTCCGGCCTTCTTTTTAGCATCTTAGAGACTAAAAAATTCTTAGTGTATGTGATACACACACATACAACGATCTAAATTCAATTAATTGGTACGTGATTCCATAGGCACAGATCAAATCTAGACAAATTATATGCATATAAAACACATTTTTCCAAGAATTTCTTCATATCTCAATGTTTCGAGGCATACTGGTTGATGAGCATGAGAGCATTGTTAGTGACCAAAGCAACGCAAACCATTTTGGCTCTCATTGACGACTTAATTCTCCCATTCTACGCCCTTTCGACGAATCCATCATTGCAAGAGCTTTCGGGTATCAAGATTGAAGATTAGGGCCACCTCGAATATGCTCTCCATCTACTTTAACCCCAACACCATCTTCATCACATTCTTCTTCATCTTTTTCACAGAAACATTATACGTTGTAATACTTATTTCCATGCTAGAATCCATCTTTCTCCTCTTAAGAGCATAGTGAAGGGAATGGACGTTTTCCCTAATTTAGAAAATAGAGTCCTTAGCAATACCACAAAAATTGAGAATCTTGACAAATCCATCGAGGAGCTCCTCCACTGATTTCTCTCCTTGATTAAGAGAAACCACTTGCTGGGTGGAAGAAATATTGAGAAAGTAGTCAAAGCAATGGTAGGAATCTTCTAGAAGGGTGAAGCCGGTGATGATAGAGTCTAACATGGAAGCAGAGGTGGACTGTTAGGTGGTGAACTTGTGAAGGTGGTGGTCTAGTGTAAGAGCGGTGGGGTAGGATTTGGGAGGGAGACTAGTGAAGTGAATATGGTATTTTTCAGGAAGGGGACTATTGAGGAAGGCATAGGGAAGTCTCTGAGATGCTGAAGAGAAGGCTGGAGATAAAGATGGGGGATGGTATACAGTGGTAAAAGATAGGTTGGCTGGGTTATGGGTTTTGGTCGTGAGATGGGTCGGCTAATACATGGAATATGGGTCTGGGTTAATTAGTGGGTCATGGTGCTTACTAATGTGACACATGAGTAAGCTGCTGACGTGGTGCATGAATGTTTAAAAAAGGCCGACGTCGTAGTAAACTGCACATAAAGCAAATTTCATGGTAGTAAATTGCATTTTTCCTTTATTTTTATAATAAATTAACCTTAAAATGAAATATTTCAAGGTAATTATTAGATCAATTAAATAGAAATTTAACTTTATTGAAAATAAAACCAAAATGATGGTTAAAAATGACCTAAATTGATTTTTTGAAGCGTTAGGGTGGGTTGGAAGCATGAGAACTAATTTTGTGTGATAGGGGGTTGACCGGTTGACTGCTCGAAGGTAATCGGTCAACTGACTCCTTTTTGGAAACCTGTCCTGGGCTACTCGATAAGAACTAGTTGATTGGTAAGAGGCAATCGACTGGCTCATTCTGGAATCCATCCTAGGCTACCTAGGAAGGAACCAGTCAACTTATAAGGGTAACTAATTGACTGGCTGCTCTATGAAATTTCCACCAAGTTTTGGCAGTGTGGAGCCAGTTAACCGCTCAAGGGTGGCCAGTCAACTAGTCATCCACAATCTCTCAAAATGGGAATTTGACCCCTTCTCTCTTCCTTTCTTGTGCCAAATCAATATGGTTTGCTTCCAAAACACCTTAAATCATCATTCCCTTGTAATACAAGAAGGAAATGGTAAAAATAGTAGCTTGGAACTGAGGTGAGTAGCTAACCCTACTCAAGTATGAATTTTACTTTATGTGTGCTTCTTGATGCATGACAAAGATATGTATGTATGAGAAGGTTATGACCTGAGCATGATTAACATAAATAAATCATTTATGGAAGATGATGGGGCTTGTGTTCTAAATAAATGTGGTGAAAATAGAATGTGAATTGTAAGATACATAGTTGGTCACAGTGAAATGCCCTTAGGGTCATGAGGGGGTATGTGTTGGTTCTCATGACTCAAGTTTGATCTGGTGGCCACGCCCAATGGCTTAAATAAGGAAGGGCCATTAGATGCAGGAAGTATATGTCAAGAGTTGTGCCTTGACTAACAACTTAAGCTTTTGGCTTAGTGGTAATTGCTCTTGGTCATATCATTTGGTATCAGAGCCAACATGAGTTCGAATCCCAGGGTCGAAACTTCCCCATAGGGAGAGGGAATGATATATCCTTAGGGTCAGGAGGGGGTATTTGTCAGTTCTCATGACTCGAGTTTAATTTGGTGGCCCACGCTTAATGACTTAAATAGGGAAAGGCTTGCATCAGATATATTGTGTATATGTCAAGAGTTGCTTTTTGACTAACAGCTTAAACTTTTGGCCTAGTGGTAAGCACTCTTGGTCATATCACACCGTAAATTGAATTACTCTGCATAACTTGAGATCTTGGTGTGACATTATATGTGATTGCTTTGTGTGTGTGTGTGTGAATGTGATGTGCTTGATATAAAAGGGAGTACATGGTGGTGCACCCATGGGTGGAATGGAGAAAAGTGCCTAAATGGCAATGATCGATCTATTGTGAAGGGAGTTTTTTTTTTTTGGGGGAGGGGGTAGAGGAACATGTATATTTCCTTAAGGGTGTCCTGGGGTGGAGATATTCATATTTGATCATAGGGGAGTATTGAGGGTGGAGATGTTAAATGAAGTGTGGATGGCTTGACCATTATGGGAAATTCATACTCTTGTGAATGATAGAATTGTGATGTGTGTGATTATACTAGCTAGATTATGTACTCTCAATGTCTTGTACCCATGCATGCATGTTAATGTTGATGCATAAATCTTATTGTTTTTATGGTAGGGTTATTTTCTCATTGAGACTTTGTGCTCATTCTTTTTTCTCTGTTTATCTTTTTAGAGCTTGTGTTAGCTGATTGGGGAGTAGCGGAGTCTAGTGTCTACAACTCTCCTTGCTTCTTGGTTGATGTTTTGTCAAGATAGCATCTTTGTTTTGTATTCTTAGAGTGCTCTATAGTCATGTTGGACTCCTAGGGCGTAGTTGTGATTGAATGTATGTGAATTTATATGGCATAGCATATTCTTCTGTGAAACATGTTTCTAAGTATTCCTCCTATCTGAATGATGTTTTTGTGTTGGGAATAACTAGAAACATGAAAGGATGCTTTTTATGTGAACTTGAGACTATGTTGAATGAATGAATGGAAGGTTTATGTTTTATTATAAAGTTGTTTCCTTATTGTGATGCGATTCTGTGTATGAATCGAATGGCTTGCAACATTTAGGGGTTCGCTCTATATGTTGAAACTGAGCAAGGGAAATCGAAGATGATGGACATTTGCAATGGTAGCAAAACTTGGGCAATGTTAATTACAGATGATGAGTGTGGATGATAATCACACCAGAACATTGGGGGATTTGATCACCTCTTTCGCTATTGCTTGATGGGGTTCAAAAGATCAATTGTCGTTGCCTTAAAGGGTTTGAATTGCAAGGAAGATTTGGTGACATCATTTAGTTAGGGACTGTATTTAATATGTCTTTCATATTTTTCATTTTTTGAATTCTGCAATTTAAAAAAAAAAAAAACAAAGAAAACTTAGCACGTCGGGGGATTCAAAGGTAGTTTCAAAATGACAAATGCCACGTGCTTACTTTATAAGGCCCATATTGTGCTTCCGTTTAAATTAATTAGTGATTAAGATAAAATTGACACCTTTTTGAAAACAAGTGGGACAAAATTAGGAGAAAAAAAACATTCGGGATGAACTTAAAACCTACTCCAAATATTAAGAGCGAAAACTTTTGCTTATAAAATATATTTATTTGAGGAATTATTTACCACGTATTGACTAGGGAAAAATTAAGGTCTGTTTGGTTTGTTAAAATATTTATTGTTTTCATTTTCAATCTTCATTTCCTGAAATGCATTTCCTGAAATACTGAAAACATCTTTTTTGTGTTTTCAGATTTAGGCTTATTTTAAGAAATGTTTTCAAAAAAACGTTTTCAGTTAACTCAACAAAACGAATTTTCTTAAGGATGAACGGACTAGCTTATTGGACTTGCTTTGATAGCTAAAAGAGAACATTCATAAAAATATTGCACTGTAATAAGGTAACAAACCTAAAGTAATTTTCTTGTAAATATTTAAATTATATAATTTAAAATTGACATTTTTTTTCTTAAAACCAAAAACTATATATTTATATTCTTGCAACAAAAGATAAGTAACAAGAAAGAACAATTTTGCAAGCTCTACCTTGTGATGTAAGAACAAAATATTTTGATTATCATCAAAGATAACACCCTCTTTCCACGAACGTAATACTAGGTGTAAATCAAGAGGGGGCGGACCTTATTCACGTAACAAGACATCAAACACTGTCACCCAATTCGGATTTCCAAAATATATACTATATTAACATGTGAGATTATAAGGTCAAATCATATGCCTTCTAAATATTTTAAATATCAAAGATACGTACTCAAACTTCTTGTATATATTTACGTACTACGAGTTCCTATGCATCAAGGGAAGCAAAATGCTAAGAATGATGTTCCACTTTGGCGTTGTTGAGGGCATGCGCGCATTATCAATATCCTAAAGCTACGTATTCCAGCACTTGTATGTTTGAGCCACATATTTTATATATAGACAAAAGTATACTTTGTGTATCTAACATTTATACCAATTTTTATTTATGTCTATAAAGTTTGTTTTTGGTCAAATTTGTCTTACATGATTCAGTTTTTAACATATATGTTTTTTTACCGTCAAATTAGTTAACAGAAAATGCTGACTGGATTGTCATTTGACAAAAAAAATTCTCCATGTCACTTGTCACGTGTACTCATAATCTAAAATTATAAAAACACCACTAATAATAATTAGAAAAAGGGAAAATATACTTTATGTCTCTAATGTTTACACTCGCTTTCATTCATATCTCTAAATTTTTTTGTCAAATATGTCTCACATGTTTCAATTTTTTTTTAAATATATCCTTTTTTTAACACTATAAAAAAAATTAACAGAAATGCTAACTGGACTTTTTATGTGGCTACTAGGTCACTTGTCACGTAGAGGAATTCCATGTCATATGATGTACACAATAGAATGGCGACATGTGGCATGTGCTTTATTTTGAAGAAAAATCAACAATGTGCATATGAGAGGATTCGAACCTAAGACTTTATGAATGAAGAAAACTCCATTAACCATTGAGCCACTGATATATTTTTGACCTATATATATGTGAAGTTTAATATATACATATATATATATATATATATATATATAGAAACTTCTGTTATTGTATTCAAAATCAAAACAATATACATTAATTATTATATGTTATAAAACAACAACAAATCTTATAATGAGATAATATGCTATTATTTTACATAATTAATTTTAAATTATATAAAAATTAAAAAAATTAATAACAAATCTTATAATATAAATTTAATTATTATTTATACTTAATAACAATTAACTTTATATTAAAAATTAATTATAACAATATACTATGCATATTAAAATTATTTTATAATATAAGATTTGATATTATAAGTTTTAATAATAATTAAATTTTATAGTATTTAAATCTTATTAAAAATAATTATAACAATATGCTATGCATATTAAAATTATTTTTAATAACATATCATATTTTTATACTTATTTTTTAATATAAAGTTAATTTTTATTAAGTATAAATAATAATTAAATTTATATTATAAGATTTGTTACTAATTTTTTAAAATTTTATATAATTTAAAATAATTTATGCAAAATAATAGTTTATTATCTTATTATAAGATTTGTTATTATTTTATAAAATATAATAATTAGTGTATATTATTTTAAATTTTGAATATAATAATAGAAATTCCTATATATATATATATATATATATATATATATATATATATATATATATATATATATATATATATATATATATATATATATATATTAAATTTTGCATATATATATTAAAGGTACCTTAGTGGTTTAGTGGTTAAGAGAGCTTTCTTCATCCATGAACTTTCAGGTTTGAATCCTCTTACATGCCATTTATTGATTTTTCTTCAAAATAAGCATATGTCATATGTTATCATTCTATTGGGTACATCAGGTGACATTGAATTCCTCAACAGGACAAGTGATCTGGCAACCACATAGGAAGTTCAGTCAGCATTTAAGTCAGTTTTTTTATGATGTTAAAAATAAAGGACATTTTGAAAAAAAATTGAAATATGTGAGACATATTTGATTAAAAAAAATTTTAGGGACATGAGTAAAAGCGAGTATAAATGTTAGGGACATGAAGTATACTTTTTCCTTAAAAAAATTCTCCTTCTTTTTCTCTATGGGGTATTTTTTTATTATTATTAGGGGCATTTTTTTTAATTTTAGGTTATGAGTACACATGACAAGTGATGTGACAAATTATTTTTACCACGTAATAATCCAGTCAGCATTTTTCATTAACTAATTTGATGGTGTTAAAAAAGAAAAATCTGACAAAAACTGAAAACATGTAAGACTTATTTGAAGAAAAACAAATTTTAAAGGCATAATAAAAATTAGTGTAAACGTTAAGAACATGAAGTGTAATTTTACCTTATATATATAATACATTAAGGAGCAAAAAGGACCCCATTGAGCCGAGATTCCATATATTCCAAAAATTAAGCTAATAGTTAGGGAAAGATTTGCATGTGGAATCTAATCAGCCTTTCGTATATTTAAGAACTATAAAAATGGATTCACTTGGGCATTCTTTGGAGAGAATATTTACGTGGCAATGGTTGAGCCTACCCATGCAGCCTATAATATTAGCTATATAGTATTTATATTATAGGAGTATTTATATTCATATGCTTGTGATTTGACAAGGTTCTTGCCTTCGAAGTTAAGATGATCGAGTATATTGAAGATTAGAAGTGGGTGTGAAGGGTACAGGATGCCGTAAATAATATAGCCTATTAAGGTTTTATTGCAGTAATCTATATTGCAGTAATCTATAAAAAAAACAACATTTTTCCTTACAAATTATAATATCTGTTTCATAAGTATTATATGGTAATTAAACACACTGAATAATTGATTTATCACAAATAACCTATTTATTAAAAATTGATTCATAATAGAACAAATGATCACATAATTAGATGGTTACTTAGCGATTATACAACTTAATTGACAAGTAGTAAGTTGACATTTTATTGTTCAAGTCTAAAACTTAATTTTTTTTAAAATAAAAATATGAGCATACAGGAGACTTGTGAGATATAAACATTCGTCTAGTAAATTGAATCCTCGCGTACCAAATGCCATATTTCTGTGACACTAAAATCATAATCTTAAATGATGATGATGATATCAATTAACAGAAAATACAAAATTCAGAAAGCAAACGGCAAGGAAGCTGAGAACATGTATACAAGTCATTTGAATATGTGTCCATCTGAAATATCTAATACCCTGTCTCCTATATTTCAAATCCAAAATAAATTTATCTTTTAAGTTTCTGTTTGGATAAACAGTTTATTTAAGTAAGAATAAATATTTATCATATAAACGCTTATATATAAATTACATTTACAATTTACGAGTTTATGAGGACAAACTTCATATAAGCTTTTTTCAGCTTATTTTCATGATCTACCCTGGACAGCTTATAAAAATAAGTTGAAAATAGCTTATGTGTATACTATAAACTATTTCTATCAGCTCTCTAAGTATGTGCATAAGCACTTATGCCAATATAAACCAGATAAACTCAAAATAAGCTCTTCCAAATGCACCATAAGTATCCGTATCTAAAATACTTGACATCCAAAATACCTATTATATTAAAAAAAATGTGTTGTATAATGGATATTAGATACCCTAGATTTAATATTAGGCATCCAAAAACTAAATATATGATATGCATACAACAAAAATCTTAAATTTAAATTTATATTACATAGATATGTATTATATAAATAATATATTATAATCTATATATTAAAATTTTATAAAATTTTAATATATATTTGTAAATTCTATAAATAATTATCTGGTGACTGGTGGATACATATATTGAATACCCTATATATCCACTTATTCATTTTGGAACAATAAAGGATATCTAATGTCAATATCCTTTCACCCAATATTCTTCGGATAGTTATTTTTGTTATATGTATCTTACTCAATATATGATATCCATGGGATATCTATCAAATATATAGATGTTTTTTTTTGGACGAATACCATCGGATATCTGAAATATCAGAATTCATTTGCATCTCTACTTGTATTGGGTTAATGTCATAAAAATACAAAACAAATTAGTTTGAAGTCCAAGGAATAAAGAGAAGAAAATTGAAAAGGAAGCTGGCGGAAAAAGCCAAGCAATAATAAAATAGAATAGCTCATTGGCTAGGGTTGTATGAAAAAGCAAGTTGCTTCAGAAGAGAACCAATAACAAAGGACGAGGATTGAGACAGGAAAAATAGAAGATTCATGTGAGAGAGAAAGGAGAGAATGCTCATTGATATCATACTTTATTTAACGAAATGCAGCATAATTTAGATGTAATTCATTTAAAATATTATACAATTACCTTCAATAATTAAATATTTAATTTGGATATATATATATATATATATATATTAAACACGCACACCAGTTTAATACATAATTTTAAAATATATAAATTAGACCAATTATTGGTTAAGTTAATGTGAGATAGAAGTTTCTAGCTTGATTAAGTATACATATATATTGACATCAAGTGGCTTTATTTAACAAAAGAAAATTGAATTTGAGAATAGGCATGCATCAAAAGCGCCAAAGACCAAGCTAGCCAAGCAGGAAAAGCCTGCCTTTAAGTGCAACTCAACTTCTCTAAAGAATAAAATAAATCAATTAGAACCATACACCAACCCAGAAGCAATGAAACGGGAATATTCTGTTGATTACTATCCCCCACCACATTGAAATTAATTAAACAAGCAACTTAGAGTTCTGCTTTTTGCTTAATTAATAATCTCGGAAAGCAGTTGCACTTCATATACATACATACGCACACAGACATATATATACATATATGTGAGTGTGTATGCCATTAATTGATTATTTCTGCAATACCTTAAAATCTGGGTGTATAAAATAAAATATTAATTTATTATAATAATTTTTTAAAAAAATTAACCATACGTAAAAGAACTCCATCTCCTCGATCCATACTATTATTATATTGATAAATATTACTATCCTAAACAATTGAAGGTACGAAATGCAATACCGAGAGTTTAGAGTGAAAAAGCTGTACGCTGAATTATTCACAATCAGTTTAATCGCAACTCTAGTCATAACTTTAAAATTATGGATATGGAACAACTTGGTGGTAAGAACTATAATAATTGTGGAGGAATAAAGAAATTAAGACCGAGAAAAAGAGAACAACAATTTAGTAATTAAAGCATAGCTAGCATATTCGTCCGCGATTGAAATGACCAGACGAGAGATCAACTTTGGCATCACATGCTTTGATATCGATCGATGTGATGTGATTTAGTATCAATGGCGAGAGGTGATGAATATGAAAGAGTAACCAGCTAGGTAGACAAAACTTAGTGATGTGGAAAGTAGGAAAGGCAACCTTTTCTTTAGTATAATATATTAACGACTAACACTCCATTATAATTTAGTCCCTTATAGATGCCTTTTTCTCAGTTTGGTACCTTATAAATTTTTATTCTCAATTTGTCCCTCATAATTTCAAACAATTTGGTCCCTCACAGATTTTTATAATCCATTTGGCCCCTCACAAATCAAAACATTTTCAATTTTGTCCCTCATAATTTTTATTCTCAATTTTGATCCTCACAGATCCAAACATTTTCAATTGGTCCTTCTAGGCAGCTCTCAATTTCATTCTCAACTTCATTGAATCCCCTAACATTGCAAACCATATTAGTTTAAAGAAAGAAAAAAAGTTATACGGCATCCACATTAGTAAGTTAACTACCAAAACAACACTTTCATTAAATTATTTAATGGCAGCTACATGCATGGAGGGATCAAATTGAGAATGTTTGGATTTATGAGGAACCAAATTGAGAATAAAATCTGTGAGGGGCCTAATTGAGAATGTTTGGATCTATGAGGGATCAACTTGATAACGTTTGGATCTATGAGGGACTTACTTGAGAATAAAAATTTATGAGGAACCAAATTGAGAAGATTTAGATCTATGAGGGGTCAAATGGAGAGTAAAAATCTATGAGGGACCAGATTGAAAATTTTTGAATTTGTGAGAGACCAAAATGTGAATAAAAATAATTGAGAATATTTGGATTTGAGGAACCTAATTGAGAATATTTGGATCTGTGAGCGGCCAACTGGAGAATAAAAATCTACAAGGGACCAAATTGATAATTTTAGATTTGTGAGAGACCAAAATGTGAATAAAAATAATTGAGAATATTTGGATTTGAGGAACCTAATTGAGAATATTTGGATCTGTGAGCGGCCAACTGGAGAATAAAAATCTACAAGGGACCAAATTGATAATTTTAGATTTGTGAGAGACCAAATTAAGAATAAAAATATGTGGGGGACCAAATTGAGAATGTTTGCATTTGAGGGACCAAATTGAGAATAAAAATCTATAAGGGAACAAATTGAGAATATTTGGATCTGCCAGGGGCCAAATGGAGAATAAAAATCTATGAGGGACCAAATTGAAAATAAAAATATATGAGGGACCAAATTGAGAACGTTTGGATTTGAAATACTTAATTGAGAATAAAAATCTATGAGGGACCAAAGAGAATATATGGATCTGTGAGGGGGCCAACTGTAGAATAAAAATCTACTAGGGACCAACTTGAGAATTTTTGGATTTGCGAGAGACCAAATTGAGAATAAAAATATGTGAGAGACCAAATTAAGAACATTTGATTCGAGGGACAAAATTGAGAATAAAAGTCTATGAGAGCCAAATTGAGAATGTTTAGATCTATGAGAGACCAACTTGTAAACATTTGGATCCATGAGAGACCTAATTGAGAATAAAAATATGTGAGGGGACCAAATTGAGAATATTTAGATCTGTGATTGATGAAATGTAGAATAAAAATCTATGAGAGACAAAAATGAGAATGTTTGGATTTGTGAAAGACCAAATTGAGAAGAAAAACTATGTGGGACCAAATTTAGAATGTTTGAAATTGTGAAAGACCAACTTGAGAACGTTTGGATCGATGAGGGATCTAATTGAGAATAAAAATATGTGAGGGATCAAATTTAGAACATTTGGATCTTTGAAGGACAAAATGTAGAAAAAAAAACCTATGAGGGACCAAATTGAGAGTGTTTAGATTTATGAGAGATCAACTTGAGAATAAAAATATATTAGAGACCAAATTAAAAATAAAAATCTATGAGGGATCAAATTGAGAAAAGAGGTATTAGTGAAGGACTAAGATGGGTGGTTTTAGTCTAATCTTTAGTATAATGAATTAATTAATTATTGCAATCATGATTCCCTTGAGCTTTAAGTTAAATATAAATAAACGAAAGGTGCAATTAATTTAGGTCAACTAATGGGTATATAAGGGGGTGAGCGAGAACGTAAGAAGGTAGCAATTGCAGGAAGAACTGTGACAGGAGCTGCAGCAACCTCGAAGCTAGTTCAAACTAGTGGGGGGTTGTGTGCATAGAAGCGCACACAATTACGCACATTACAAATCAAAGTGAACAGTACATGCACTAGATCGATTCGACTGATCAGTACTCAGTACTCACTCATCGAAGCGACCGATCAAGTTAAGTAGTACTCAATCACATATATATATATATAAATATGGCTCGCGGAAAAGTTCAGATGAAGAGAATAGAGAACCCGGTGCACAGACAAGTGACCTTCTGCAAGCGCCGAGCGGGGCTCCTGAAGAAGGCTAAGGAGCTGTCTGTGCTGTGCGATGCTGAAATTGGCCTTGTCATTTTCTCCGCCCACGGCAAGCTCTATGAATTGGCCACCAACGGGTTCTCTCTTTCTCTCTAGACTAAAATTTCATTTCGAGTAAATTAATATTTACTTTGGTCCAGGAGATTATTTATATTTGTCTCAATTTAATTCTTAAAATATCAAATTAAATGTCGCAATTTAGTTTTTGATAAAAAAATATATTTATTTCAATTTGGTCCCTCTATTAGTATTTTTAGAAGTGATCAAGAATTTTGAGATTTAACCATTGTGGATTTTGTGATATAATTAGCAACGATAAAGATCGAGTTAAGACAAATGTAATTTTTCAAAGACTAAATTGAAACACTTAATTTTTCAATGACTAAATTAATTAAACTATGACTTTTTAGGGACTAAACTAGTAATTTACTCATTTCATTTTGTCTCTTGTAGATAAGGGTGCTTTTCATTTTGGTTCCTCCTAGAGCTGTTTTATCATTTTAATCTCTCACATATAGAATATTTTTTTATTTGGTCCCTCATAAATAAGATAGTTTTTAATTTGGTCTTGCCAAAATAAATTTGTTACAAATAATGTCCTTCTATTAATTTACTATTGATAAAAGTGACTAATTAGCAGTAATTTGTCAAAATATATTTGTGTGTCGTTACATTTGCTATTTTTAATTAATAATAGCTTGGTAGAAGGACATTATTGATGAGAAATTTACTTGTGATGGACCATAAAGAAAACCTATATGAGTGTGAAGAGGATTGAATAGATATACTTAACTTTCTCTCTTGCTCTTTTTTTTTTTTTGGGGTTCTTTATTCATATGATACGAATCAAAGAACCATGCAAGGGATAGTGGAGAGGTACATGAAGTTCACCCGTGGGGCTCAGCCTGAAGCAGCCATCAGTGAAAAACATCCTCTGGTATTTGCAATCTCTCTCTCTCTCTCTCTCTCTCTCTCTCTCTCTCTCTCTCTCTCTCTCTCTCTCTCTCTCTCTCTCTCTCTCTCAACGTTTCAACTAAAACCTCATTCGTTGTTCTATAAATTAGGGGTTTTCTGCTGCTTTAGTCTTTCAGAAAATTGTTTTTTTTTTGTCCTTTACATATAAGATATTTATTTAGAGATTAAATTAAGAAATATCCTATTTCTCAGGAACTAAAATAGAATTTTGGTCTCTGTGTGTGTTTCCTTAAATGGTATAACTTGTTAGAATAGCTCCTTTATATTTGATAACGAAAAATATAAAGTAAAGTTAAAATTTCAGTTGTCCGATTATCAAACACACAGTTAAAATTGAATAGATACAGTTGGAAACATAATTTTTTTTCTTCATTTACTTAATTTTAATCATCTAATTAATGATCAGACGGAATTTTATTCTGTATTTTTTATCACTGGATGTAAAAAAGCCATTCTCATAACTTGCAAAGCTCGAAGTGGGAAATAAAGGAAAAGAAGGGCAGGAATAAGCAATTATGTCATAGAAAATTGAGCCACAATGTTGATATATGTGAAAGACTGATTAGGATCAGATGCCGGTTGATGCAGTATCATCATTAAATATTGAAATAATAAATGAAGTAATTATATAAGATGAGAAATGGAAAATTGTGTTCCAAGTAAAGTATAATTATCATCAGATAATTATGAAACACGTAGGGCTAGCTAGATTCTGTAAGATTTATTTCTTAATTTATTATACTAGTTATAATCAGGCATGCCTTCTTGCGTAGATATTAAGTTAATTGTTAGAATAAATTCCCTTCTTAGCCCTTTAAATATATTTTGCTCATGGTTTACTTTTTGAAAGATGATCATTGATCAATTTAGTCTTTAAATTTTGAATCTGTGACACTAAATGGTCCCTCTATACATCTATTACCTGAGTCACAATAATGAAAGAATTGATCATTTTGTATAATAATTTTAAAATTTAAATATCAAGTAGTCAGTACGTCAGCATGTTAAGATGCTAAGTCACTGTATGTCATTATCATATCAGCAAATAATAATATACACATTAATAGATAACATTAATTGTAAGGGCAAAGTGGATGAATGAACTATTTTGTGGCACAATTTTAAAATTCAAAGAATAAAGTAAGCTAGGTTCATCTTTTATAGATTAAATAGTCACTTTCATCTACTTTTAGGGACAAAAAGTCGGTTTACTCTTATTGCTATTATAAGGGGTTACTAATATCTTATATTTCTTCATCACTTCCACCACGATCTTTATAGTGATAGGAAATCTTCAACAAATAATCAAATAAGATAAGTAGCTAGCGAAGCTCTTTTGGATTCTCTGAATTTACTTTTGTTTCCCTTACTTTAGAAAATGGCATTCATGCATCATATAATTTGCTTTATAGCTTTTAGCCTGTCAGAGATGGAGAATAGCAGAAAAATCCTTTTTTTTTCTTTATTCTAATCCACTTCATTATCAATGATCAGTAACTTCTTTTGTATGAATTTAATTAATATACCCAACAATAATATCTCACCTCAATTAACTTTTTTGAAGTGTTAAGATGATAATATTGTTTCAATCTTTTGAGGAGGACTTGAAATAAAATTGATTAATTCTCAGGTATTAAAGCATTTGGAAGTTTTATAAAATATTAAATTGACCACGAATATGTCTGTGTGACTTTGTATATATAAATTATCGTTTAAAAACCAAAGATGAATTTTTATCTAGAGTAAAACATGAACTTTTATTAGGGTTTCTTCTTTTAGGAAACAATAATGAACATAAATAATATTCTGATAGCTCTATGTTTTAGTGAAAAAAAAGTAAGAACCAGCTTTAGTTAAAAACACAAATATTAGAATGCCAGCTCAAATAATGATTCCGTTTGCTTATGATAATTATTCATCTTTACATATTTTAGCTAATGTAGTAATAATATATTCCTTCTCTAGGATGCCAAAGAGGAGATCAATGTGCTAAAACAGGAAATTGGAACTTGGCAACATGGTCTCAGGTATTTAACATCAAGTATTTCTGTTATCATATTTTAAAAAATATAATCTCACACTAAACTGGATAGGAAAGAGCAAATTTTGAGAAAACTTCTTTAGAAGAAAAAAATTGGAGAAAAATTTAAAAAATATTTATTTACAATTTATTTATAAAGGCTTGGTTCAGATGTATTGGAAATCCATAGTGATAAAACTGTACATGATGAGTTTGGAATAAAATCTATCAAGGTTTCAGTTAATTTATTTGATATAATGAGTTTTTTAATGTTTGGATTAAGAACTAAATTTTATAAATTCAATTAATTTTGTAGTCTGAATTACATACTTTTTTCCCTAATTAATAAATTTTTTATAGTTAATTTTTTCATATTTTTATGGGATTAAAAAAAATCGCAAACTCTTTGGTGAAATAAAAAATCGAAATCTTTAAGATTTAAAAAAAATTGAATTAAATGTCACTTGAAATAGCATGTACGAAAAGGTCAGCCATAGAGCTTCGAAAGATGAGTGAATAATAGAGTTTAGTGGTAAATGTGGAACCCCAAAAATTTGGAGCAAAACACTTCTCAGTGCAAATATATTGAAAAAATAATTGCAACTTTTTAAAATGTCTTGAATTATTGAAATGCTTCTTTGAAAGAATATTTAAAATAATTGTTCAATAACTACTGAACTTGTAACTCAAATGACCTAAAATTGGGGTATTATGAATTAATTAGGGGCTAGAGTTAGATCTTTTTGTCATAAAAAAAATTGTTCAATAAATATGCGATAAAATGAATTAAAGATACTAATAGAGTTTGAGTCTAGCAAAAATGGTTACTAGCTATAAGATGGTAAACTAATGTTTGAATCTTTGCTACAAGAAGTATCTACATTTATTGTTTGCCAGTGTTTTAAACAAGATTGTCTCCAATAAAAGAAACCTTGTGAAAAAACAAAAAAGAATTAAGGATTGCTATTTGTTTGTCTTAAACAGAAAGTGTGACCATACTTATAGGTAGTTTTTTGAAATTTTGATATCTTTTATTCTTAAAATAAAATATAAAAAATAAAATTGATGACTTAGCTGCTTAAAATTAGGGCACATATCTTTGAAATAAAAAAATGACTTTGATCCTGAAGCTAAAATATAATTTCGAACATAGGTGTTTTGGGTTTTTCAGATTTGATTGTGGGGCTGAATCTAATTATTAATTTCTATATAAATGAAAGCAAACTATTTTGACTAATAATTCTAAAACTATTTAATATATTCATTTAAAAATAACATAATATACTGAATTGGCATGGCCTATATCAGGCTTGTGTATTATTATTGTTGTTGTTACATATTTTGCAGTACTTAATAGTACTGACTGTTGACAACAACATTTAATTGGATTAAATCCTATATTTTTCAAAAAATAATTGATAGGATTATGTTTATAACATTTAGAAAAATTTCCATAAAAACTTTCATCTTTCAATAACACATAAATGCAAGTTAAATTTACATTATTAATAGGTATTTATTTGGAGATGGAATTGAGACAATGACAATGGACGAATTACAAGTATTGGAGAAGTATCTGGAAATGTGGATCTATCATATTCGTTCAATGAAGGTAGCAACATGCAATCTTTTATACAAAATATTCAAATTCCATTATTCGATATGTGAAAAGCTTGACTATATATAATTTATGCATTTGATTTACAGATGAACAACATGTTGCAGGAAATACAAACACTGAAAAATAAGGTAAGCATATACGAAATTTTGAAGTACCTTTTAGTCCTTTTTTATAATAGAACCTCTTATCAAAAATTAAATTATAAAAAATGTAAGTTCTTTACATTTTATTTCAATGCTATATATTTAAGTCAAGAGAAATCTAATTTACTTAAAATTTTATTGCTTTCTTAAAAGTATATATTTATATTACTTAAATATATCCACAAAACATATCATTGTTAAAATTGAATATTTTTAATTAAATTTCTTTAAAAATATTCACAAAATTTCTAAGTTTAATAATTATTTTTTATTATGTCATTTTACTTTTTACTAAATTCGGAAATGGTTATTCTATATTGTAGCTAGGCCACAATAGATTGTTGTATGGAACAATGTAGTTTTAGGGGAGAGCCACATGATTTTCATAATAGATAGGTGGACAATGTAATTGAGGCATCGTCTTTCAAATCATGAGATAATAATTTACCTTTAAGTAAAGCTATAAATCTCTCCCTTTTTTTTTTTTACAAAAAGAAAACTCCTAACATTAGTTTCAAATAGAGAAAATAATTTCCATCAATAAGTTGATAAAATTAACCACTGACAGAATGCTAAACATATATTTTGAAAGTAATTAAGTTGCATACTCCATTTCGGTCGAACGGAGTTTCAAAGATACTCTACGGTTTTATCAAATTGCAAAGTTTTCTTTAAATATTTAAAGTTAATATATATGTTAAAGATTGATCTCTTAAATATAGCACTACTAGAAAAACGAGATAAGGCAGCAATTAAAAATTATTACTACAAAAAATAAAAGTTAAAACCTATACTAACTATTCTCTCGATTAATAAGTTAAGAGCTATTGCTATATCTCTATTAGGTAATCTTTTTACTAACAGATATACAATTGGTAGTATGTAGTTGATTTTTACTAATATTAGCACAAATGCTACATTATATTAGAGTAAAAAAAATAGCTAATAAATCTTAATATAGTGTAAAAAAACTATTACTAATTAAATTCTATTTTTCTTATTAAATGGTAGTATAAATAAACCTAATAATATATGTTTCCAAATTTAGAAAAAATACATAAT
Organism: Biancaea sappan; assembly: GCA_037074585.1. Lineage (NCBI taxonomy): Eukaryota > Viridiplantae > Streptophyta > Magnoliopsida > Fabales > Fabaceae > Biancaea > Biancaea sappan. The sequence goes on along the minus strand of CM073501.1, from coordinate 44,304,268 downwards.
TTAAATTTACTAAAACACAAATAAAAATATAATCAAACCAACTAGTTCAATAAAAAAAAAAACTTATGACCTACCCTTGATAAGAAACATGGTTCATATTATATGCCACAACCACTAGTCTCCATTTATAAAACTAATCAATGTGAGACTTGTTAAAATAGAAAATAAATATTTCCTTTTCTCTTTTTTACCTTAGTAACATTTTTGAATTGTTAGGATATTTATAATATTTTCTAGCACATTAGAAAAAATTGTAAGTAAAACTAGTAGTCATTCAAACAGTAAAAAAAGTTGTTAGTGTATTATATTTTTACTAACAATTATTATATTTGTTAGTAAAAAATTGCTACTATTACCTAATTTTACTGTAGTGTAGTTATCTTCTATTGATCATACTCGTTATTGGCTTTTGGCATTTGAAGGAGGGAATACTCAAAGCCGCAAATAAGTATCTCCAAGATAAGGTAATGAGATGTCTGCATATAGATACTTTTTCTTTCGGAAAGATTATTACATTAACATATTTTCACATAAAAATTAAGTCTAATACACACCGTTGTTTCTATTATTTTTCTCAGGTAGTGGAGAATACAGAAATTACTAACTTTGGACCATTTGCTACTGATACTTCATATCCACTAATTGTACAAGATGAAATATTTCAGTTCTAGGGAATGACGTCTTGCTTTGTAATATTATTATATGACATAAATTTTTATTGGCAATTAAAAGAAGAGATATTATGGTGTGTTGCACGATAGCAAACTTCAATAATCGCTGTATGAATAATGTGTTGAGCGTAGCTGCATCAATATGTCATTTGTCAGCTTCGCTCGATGATGTAACCATATATGTCAGGCATTATGTGTGATGTACTATTCAAGTTTTAATTAGTAAAAGTACTAAAGGGTGTGGTTTGGTTTCTAGTAATTTTTCTCATCTTCTTGATCAGGTCAAATGCATTACATTGGAGCACACAATAGATTTACCTGTAACGAAATAGAATAAGAATTTCAACATAGAATAGTCATGCTTCTTGAAACAATGCTTTAAGGTTCTCAACCTCTTTTTCTAATTAAAGTACATACCAGTGTATTGCGTTAAATTTCATTCAACCGTTTCTATTGTCATTTGATTGAGAATTATTTGTAAGGTTTTGTCGATTGCCACGAGAAATGAGGGTAAACACAATGTTGGTCTCATTAGGGATCCCTTATTGAATACAATGTTGGCCTGATTAGAAACTTTATCCCTTATGAGGGGATTTTCGCAGAGGGCAAACCCTTCCGTGGTAAGTATACATATAGAAATGGTGTTGGGTAGGGACCTTGTCCTTTTCTGGATTTTTTCATGAGGGGTAGAGCCTTCGAAGAAAAAACCCTTAAGGTGTACTAAATTGGGTAAAGGCTTTTGAAGTTTAAACTAGTTCTATTTGGACCTAGGGGCCTTCACAAATTTCCTCATTCCTCCTTGGCATTTATTGTCTCAGAAAGAAAGAAGTAAGTTGCTAGTTCGAGAAAGATTGGCATCAGACAAGTCCATATATATAGCATGAAGAATAAAGCATCATCTCTTATGTCAAAAAAGTTCATCTAGCTTTTAATAGCCCACTGATTGATTTGCAAAACTTGTTTTCTGAAAGTCTTTTTGATGGACAAGTGTTTTGCATACCTTTTAGTAATCAAATGAGTGGAGATAATGCACTTATTGATGAGTAAGATATTATTAGGTCAGATTATATATGTTCAAAAAGGACTTTCTTTCTCTTCGGATGCTTATTGTCTTACAGACCAAGAAAGGAATTTTGATATCAACTCAAAGGAGAAGTGAGCCCCCCACACGGTTAATATTGAAAATAATTTATCTGAATGATATTCTACACATCTATCATACGTAATGTCTTGGTATGGAATAAGAAAAATAGTTCCTTTCTTCAAGGGGCTGACCAATATATGATAGAGAATATGATACCAATTTTAGAGAGAATAATCTCTACAAAAATTGATATTCAAAAATATTTTGCCAAGACATGAACATTCTTCTTGATGTACATATGTTCTAGTAAGGAAGACAAGCAGTAGAGAGTGGGTGAATCTATATAATATATATATATATATATATATTGAAATATTGTCATTCCCTTTGGAGGCTTATTGTTTGATGGTGGGCGTACGATTAATTAGTACACACACACACACACACATATCACCCAATTTATACCAAGTGTGCTAGTCACTATCAAGTAATAAAGTAGTGACTAGAGTCATCATTCGCACTAGGATTATGAATGTCAATGATTTCTACTACTCTAACACTATTTGGACTCAATTCTAAGTTGATTTAGGAAAGTGTTTATTTCGCATTTTTCATAAAAAAGATAAAAATAAAAATTTGATTTAAACTACTAATTATGCATATTTTGAATGCTAATAAGATCTAACTAGTAAAACTTATCCATTGAAAACGTTAGGAATTGATTTCACCAGGTTTTCTTGATTAATGTATTTATTCAATCTTCTTCCTAATCTTATGATTCTTGATTGAAGGTCAGGTTTCCTAAGTTATCTAAAATCCAATTCCTTGGTGAATTATATCTCTTTAATCCTAAATAATTAGCTAATCCCTTAGTCTAATTTAAATTAGGTAAAGACTTTATCGAATTAGAACCCTAATTAAAAGACTATGTAGCTATATCAAGTTAAAAGACTTTATTGAATTAAAACCCTAATTATATTGTTGGGATGTATGCCCTAAAGGCAATCATCCGATTTTATACAATTGTTTGTTATCAATAAAACTCATGGCATTCTACCTACATTTATATTACAAATGAGGTATTGTCCTCAGACTGGGAGTAACAGAGATGATGGATGATGTGATCATCTCAAGGGACCTCACATTCCTTATGATCCCTGAGTCTAGAATGGTTCCTAACCAAAGGATCAATTGGAATCAAGATAACTTTAATTCATTTGAAGTTAGCACATGGCTGTACCTCTCAGATAGATGATAATGACATATCCCTATGACATTAGTGTAATTAACACTAAGGGTAGCATGTGGTGCTCATAACACGTATGAGTTGACGGAACCGACCCATACAAGATTGACTGATGGAGTTCTTCAATAACATGTCAACAATCGATCTTGGTTGGATGATGTATAACCTCATTTGACCTGAAATAACCATTGATGCCTTATGTATGTTGGCATCATGCTTTTACTCTAGTAGGTTGTGAGTCCACCAAGACCCAGGCTAAAGCTAGACGTTGAGTATAGTGTTGCATGATGAAAGAGATTCTTTAGATGGTAAAGACAAAACTAGACAAGTTTGTTGACAATGCTTGATTTGGTAATGCGACCAGCATGGGGATGACCACTTTGTCACCCCATAAGCCTAAACCACCACTCATCAAATCTAGAAATTTAAAATAGCGCAGCATTAAATAAGATATATATAGTAGATAAACAACTTCGTAATCATGAATTTGGCCATTTCATTTAAAAGTTTCTATAAATCCATTTAACTCACATTTTTGAATCTTCCCCCTTTCCAAAATGCCAATTCTAGGGGAACATTCCAAAACAAAGGCTCCCTATCACACCCCAAAAATTTTGGCATGTGACCAACATGACATTGGGTTACCTTCTTAAGTCGTAAGCCTAAAACTCCTAACTCCTGATCCCTATGTAGCATATGACATGCTTAAACATACAACTAGCTTAAATCCAATATGCAAAGGGTTAATTGCATGGTATGATCAAATAAAGGGTTAATTACATGCAACCTCTCCCTCCTAGGTATCCTATCTGACTACAGAGCTTACAACGACAAATATACCGATCAAAGATTGGCAAACTCTGACCCTTAAGGCAAGAAGGGTCAGGAGTCTTCAACTTTCACTACTCCTCGGGTAGTTATCCTATGACACACTCATGACATACAAAATGCAAATAACTAGATAAGACATAATCTCAGTGAGTAGGTACTCCTTCCAATTACCCTTTTCATGATTTGATACCTCCACCGTTTAGGTAGTCTTACACTTTTACTCCGAGGCACATATTGGCCAGTTATATGATGTAGTCCAATTACAACTCTAGACAAATATACAGGGTACTCCAGACTACTCAAGGCAATCCCGATCAAACTCCAACATGAACAAACCTTCAGTACCTATTCGTACACACAGATATGAGGGTCGCTATCTCTCCAAGTTCGAACTTACTTATCAACTTTTAGCCCGAAGGCCACTAATACCTCTATGCTCATAGGCTACATATACTAAAATCAAAATCAAGCAGTTTCACATTACAAATCTAAGTCACATATTTGTAACTTCCAACACACAACGCAATAATAAAGAAATAAGTAAATGCTCTAAACAGCACATGAAAATCCAATCTCCCATACAAATGTGTACAATAGATTACACAATGCAAGATAGACACATAAGTTAATATCTCCAAGCCCAACAGCTAGTCAGTGTGTCTTGGTCTGTGGGCTGTAATATCTCCCAACCCATTTTGTATTATCTCCCAACATGAAGGTCATATGTCTCTAACAAACAACACAACATCGAGTGTGAATTACACTCTAAGCAATATATACCAATTTAATCTCCATCACAAGCATACATGTAATTGCACAATGCAACCAAAGGAGTATAATATCTTCATGACCTGAAGGTCATAATAATCCCCCAATCAAAGGCCACAAAAGTCTCCAGTGGGGAATTACTTCACCCCACTTCCATTACCCTCACGGTACAATCATACACATAAATGACTCAAATGCTCGAAGGCCCTATGTGTGTATCTCCCTATCCAACAACATTACTCTCCTATAGCTTAAGGCATAGCAGCACCCAAGAGGCATCGTATGTCACATCCCAAACTTAGGGATATGACTGGCATGGTGGTGGACTTCACCCATCGCCATAAGCCTTAGCCAAGAAGACAAACACATGTAACTCAAAACATGAAAGTTTTTGCACAAGTAAGAAATCTATCAAAAGGTCATGGATATATATATATATATATATATGATCATTCAACATTTACATAAAAATCATACCATGTTTCTGAGCCTTCCTCTTCACTATGAATAAGTAAAACAGTGAAAAGGAACATCCCAAAACATGGCCCAACCCAAAATACATACAAAAGAATGATCTTAATATCTTCACATAATACCCCAAAGTATAAATAACTCCTAAATGTTCTATTAAGCTGTAGAGTTGACACCCACCCTAAAATATTCAAAAAGACTAAAATACCAACCCCTAAGCAACTGGGATTGGTGACGAGAGGCCCCGCTACTCCTCGCACGGAGACTCACCAGCTAACTTGAGATCTGCAAGGAATACACACCAAAGGGAGTGAAATATAAAATATACTCAGTGAGGAAACATTTAACAAATAACACATAGTGTACCATAAGCAATAACGTCATTATCTTACATTGAACCCAAAAAAAGAAACACTTATGCGAATATACATGACCTTACCACACAGAGATAAGATACTTCAGCAAGAATATATAATTAGCATCAATACAATTGCCTTGCCAGCTTCTCTTTTTATAGTCAGGAAGGCCACACAGGCTTCCCACTATGCTCCCTTTTTATTAGTTATAGTAGAGAGGGCTACACAAGCTTCTCACTATGCACTTTTCCTTATTTTAAACTTAGGAGAGCCCATAACTCTCTATCAAATGAGCATTTGTCATCCTTTGAGAGGACCACACAGGCTTCTCATTTATTCTCATGATTTCATTCTTTCCCTTAGTCATAGTACGAGAGGACTACTTGGTCCTTCATACTATCACTAACTTAACCTCAAGAGAGGGCCACGCAGGTTTCCCTTTATTTACATTAGTTATGGTGTGAGAGGACTTATAGTCCTTCGTACCATCAAACTAACATCTTTTCCACACAGTACGACATTAATGGGTTTGGAACACTGTAGAATGAGTAACATCCAAAGTAAAAGAATCTTAGTGTCACTTAGGAGCATGTCACTACATCCACAAATTCACATATGTTTTCCATGTAAAGTTTAGAATTCTAGTAAGAATTTACAACAATTTAGCATGCATAGATTAAGAATGGTGTAATGGTTCATCACCTTAGAGTTTTAGGACCTAAACTAGTGATTCTTCCTTGCCTTGGTTAAGGTGGAATGATGAAAGGTGATTAGAGGAGCTCTCCTATAGATCCCATCATGAAAAGTGGAAGAAATAAGGTAAAATTAGAAATTTTGGGAAGTTGGAACATGGCATCTAGTGTTGAGTGCCAGATGCAACACAGAGAGCTGCACTTCAGCGCCCAAAACTAGTGTTCTAGGTGGCCAGCACTCAAAGCCAAATTCATAGTGCTTAGCGCTAGCCAACTGCAATAGAACACCTATTCTGATGTGTCAGCACTGAGAGCCAAGTTCGCAGCACTTAGTGTTGGCACACCATAATGGGATTTCTGGTGTAGAGCTAGCATTTTCCCCTACTTTTCAGACTCTTCATGACTCCAAACCTCCTAAACTTGCATTGGAAATGTTTTAGGCATCTCATCCTTGTAGAATCAGTTTCAAACTCTTCCCAAAGCTAAAACAAGTTTAAACTCTACTGATATAAACAATCAAGACCCTTTAACAGCAAAATATCTTTTAACTGTAAAAATTCCTCTTTGTAAAACAAATAACCACCTTCCTCTCAACAATCTCAGTCAATAAATGCAATCCCAACCACCCAACTTACACATTGAAGATGCCCAACATATAAAACCATTAAAGAAGAGGTTTGAAGCCAAGAATCAACTTAACGCAAGATCTTTCCCACACCTTCCATTTAGGGCTTCTAAGAACTCAAAAATGGAGAAAGGGGAGAGTTCTTCTCAACTACTTACCTTCAACCCAAGGTCTTAAGTGATAATGGAGCCACGCTAATGATTTCCTTTAGCAGGAATGCAAGCCAAGAGAGTAAGGTCCGAATTAGTGAAGGGGATGAGAGAAAAGAGAGGCGTACATATAGGATTTGGAAACATAGGATAGATGAATAGCAAGGGTTGGGATTGGTAACTAAAAGAGAAAGTAACAAATGCCAAAATTTCCTCCTTGTCCCTTAACTAATTATTTCCCAATATTAGTCACAAGAGGAGGAAGAATGTGTCTCTCTAAGATTAGTTAATTTGATTATTTTATAATGCACTAAACAAGGTAATACACACATAATGGTTCCTATTTGATTCTTACCACAATTAATGATCTTTCTTTTCACCTAAGTCCCTACTCAAGGGTCCTTGGTTAGAGAAATTTCCACCATTCCTCTTGTACAAAAGTAAACACAAAAATGGGTCTCCATACAAGGTGCACACAGAATTTCCACTAGTAAGCACTTAAGTTCATTCCACTTCAAAACGAAGTCTAGAGTTTTATTTTTGATTATTCATACCAATGCACATACACAAGAGTGACCAGCGACCATAACAGACAATAAAATAAAATTAAAAAATCACAAGCATTACACCACATCCCCTTACCCTAAAGGCATAATATCTCTCATCACCATATGGGGAGATACAATAACTCAAAACATGGTTAACCCTTCCAAGAATGCATGTTTAATAGTCAACAACATTCCATACACTAAACACATGAGAATTAAACAACTTTAATTCCAAACATGGATAAATCCCAATATGCTAAATCCCTATAAAGGGTACTTTCCACTCCCAATTATCACACATCAATATAAATCTACATCTCGCCCAAGTTAATGCCATGAATTACAAAAGGCAACATCACACAATAGATTCTCTAAGCCTGAAGGCCAACTTATTTATCTTTCCTCAGCATAAAGCTGTATGATCTTTGGAGCATTAGGCCACGAATCTCTCATTGGCACAAAGCCATACATTTACCATGATATGTAATATATATACATTAGTATAATCAAGCATAAATATACACTACAATGAGCCAAGATAAACAATCATACTTGATGATCATTAGCCATTAAGAATCCCCCATAAAACAATCTCACCCTCCTTGTTACAATTCGAACCACCACTATATGATCTAGCTTACAAGTACCACAATAGCATACATCAACAAACTCATTTATGCCTTTTTTTTTATGTCTCGCTTCAAAACTGAAATATATCTCACCCATATTATTCATAAGGCACGTTTTTCATGATGTAGTTAAAAATATTGAAAGCATATCAAGAGTATGTTATCTACTTACCTGGGTGTTGACCAATTCCTGCAAGAAAAAAGGTCATAATGTAGCCCCCTAAACAACTCGTGAAGCACTTGTGTATCATGCCATAACCATTTTTTACTTAGGAAAAATCAAGAAAGCATGTCGGCCTGTGGGATGTCACATTCAAATTATCTGATATGAGGTTAATTAGAATATTGTAGAGAAATCTTGTACACTCTTGAATTTACTTGATGTATGTAGAATGTTGTATATAATTCTATATAATTCTAGGTTACTCTAGGATCATCTTGAGTTCTCTAGAGTTTCCTTGATATTTCTAGGTTTTGGAGATATTTGTATAGAACACTCTAGACACACAATTATAGCCATACACTTGTATAAATCTTGTAAGGCATAGGAGAAGCATGGAGCCTATAAATAGGTGGAAGGGCCATTTGCTCCAACCAAGTCCTAAGAGTGAGTTCTCTTGTAAGATTCCTTAAGAGCAATATACGGATATTCTCTTAAGTCTTATTAATCATTCTTCTCCTTGCAACTTGTCTTACTTCTCTTTCTTGAGAGTTTGTTCGATTTAGGCTGACTTAGCCTTTACATTGGGTTGTAAACAAGCTAAGTACCACACAAGTGTGGGTAGAAAAGTATAGCCCTTGACAGTTGGTATCAGAACTTCAGTTTGTAACAAGTTCGCTTAGAAGAGATCATGGATCACTCAACTCTCACTGATGTGGAGGTCGATGCTGGCAAGAGCAAGAAGTCATCATCTAAGGATGTTATTACAGCCATGGAGGGAAGAATGGAGCGAGTTGAGGAAGCCATTAAGGTGATGGCCAAAAACCTTAATCGCATTATCTCATGCCTTGATGGGCATACATCCGAGGGGGATGGTGAGGAACTCCGTGAAGAGATGTTAGGAGCCATTAACTCCACTACCCGCTTGGTGCATCAAGAGATGGATGGCAAGCTTGAATGATTGCTAGAAAGGGTCGAAGCCTTGGAGGAAGGCATGAAGGTCCAAAAAGAGGACTTGGCATTATGTAAGGTAGTGGTTGCCTCGCGAGCTGTGGGAACCAGAGATTCGGTAAGGGTTGAAGCTCCGAAGCCCAAATCCTATGGTAGGAAGAAAGATTCCAAGGAGCTTAACAACTTTCTATGGGGATTAGAGCAGTACTTTGAGTACTTGGGGATCAACGACGATAACTGAAGGATTCGCACTGTTGCCCTCTACCTCACGATTCAGTTCAAACTTAGTGGAGACGTCGCAAAGAACATATTCAAAAAGGTACGGTCAATATCTCTACTTGGAATGAGTATGAAACTGATCTTAAAGTCCAATTCTATCCCAAAGATGTAAAGGATGAGGTAAAAGCCAAGCTTCGCATACTTAAGCACTTGAGTACAATTAGAGAATACGTGGATGAGTTCACTAAGCCCACCCTGGAGATTCTCGATCTACTCGAGGAGCTTAAAAAATTCTTCTTCATGGATGGTTTACAACCTTGGGTGAAGCAAGAACTTCAACGTCAAAATGTACAAGACCTCGCTTCAACCATTGCAATGGCAGAAAGCTTGGTAAAGTACAAGAAGGGAGATTCTTGCAAATCAAGGGAAAAGAAGGGATATAAGGGCAACGATGGGGTAGAGAAAGGTGGAAAGATGAAGGGCCCAACCCAAGAGAAGTCAACTAACTCTAAGTAGAAGGGCAAGGCGAAAGAGGCCCCTAAGACAGGAAGCTACTTCATTTGCAATTGACTTCATTATGTTTGTGAGTGTCTAAAGAAGAAGGTTCTTAACGCCCTTGTGGCAAGGGTATATCAAGGGTCAAATGATAGTGATAAAGAAGCTCGAATAAGGTCTCTACAGTTCCTGAATGCAGTAGCCAAAGTAGAGCCGCCTAAGTTATTGGCTAAGGGGCTTATGTACATGACCTTCAAGATCAACAATAAGGAGGTGCAAGCCTTGGTCGATACAAGAGCTATGCATAACTTTATAAAGGAGCAAGAGGCTACACGGCTTGGCCTCAAGGTTACTAAAGAGAAAGGGTGGCTGAAGACTGTGAATACTGTAACTCGAACTGCAGTGGGCATAACACATAATGTAAAGCTATCCATCGGATGATGGGATGGGAAGATTGATCTTTCTATGGTCAACATGGATGATTTCAATATGGTGTTAGGAATGGAATTCCTTGACAAAGTAAGAGCTCTCCCTCTTCTTTTTGCTAATTCACTTTGCATCATGGGTAGAAAAAATGCATGCTTGGTGCCTTTAAGGAGGGGAGCCGAGATCGAGAAGAAGACCTTGTCTGCCATGTAATTCTTTAAAGGCCTCAAGAAGAAGGAACCGACCTATCTTGCAGCCTTAAAGATGGATACTCCCCTCCCTTCTCTTGAAGTGCCCAAAGAGACAAAAGAAGTTCTTGAAGAATATAAGGATGTAATGCCATCTGATTTACCCAAGAAACTACCACCTCGATGAGAGGTGAACCATAAGATTGAGCTGGAACCCTGTACTAAACCCCCAGCCATGGCGCCTTACCAGATGGCACCCAATGAATTGGATGAATTAAAGAAACTGCTAAAGGAGTTGCTTGATGCTGGATTCATTTAACCATCGAAAGCTCCATATGGCGCACTCGTACCATTTCAAAGGAAGCACAATGGATCGGTGGCTTTGTATAGACTATCAGGCATTAAATAAGATTACAGTGAAGAACAAGTATCCAATCCCATTGATCGCCGATCTATTTGATAGGCTTGGTGGTATGAGGTATTTCACCAAGCTAGACTTGCAGTCGGGGTACTATCAAGTATGGATAGCAGAAGATGATGAGCCAAAGACCACCTGTGTGACAAGGTATGGATCCTTTGAATTCTTGCTTATGCCTTTTGGTCTCACCAATGCCCCTGTAACTTTTTACACTCTCATGAACAATATTTTCCATCCCTACTTGGACAAGTTTGTTGTGGTGTACTTAGATGATATAGTAGTCTACAGTAGTACATTGGAGGAACACTTGGATCACTTGCGAAAAGTTTTCCAAGTCCTTCGAGAGAATGAATTATACGTCAAGAAAAAGAAATGTTTATTTGCCAAAACAGAAGTCTCCTTCTTAGGACACAAGATTGGGATGGAAAGCTTAGTATGGAAGGGGATAAGGTGAAGGCTATACTTAAATAGTATCCATCTACCAAAGTAACCCAACTACGATCCTTTCTTGGATTGGTGAACTATTATCGGTGATTCATTAAGGGATACTCTCAAATAGCCATACCCCTTACTGATTTGTTGAAGAAGGGATGGCCATGGAGCTGGGGCAGAAGCTTGTCAGAAGTTGTTCGAGGAACTTAAGAAGGCAATAATGAAGGAACCAATATTAAAATTACCAGACTATGGAAAGCCTTTTGAAGTTCAAATAGATGCATCTGACTTTGCTTTTGGAGGGGTATTGATGCAAGAAGGACACCCAATTGCCTATATGAGCAGGAAGCTTAATGATACCAAGAGGCACTACATGGTGTAAGAAAAAGAAATGGCAGCCGTCATTCATTACCTTCGTACATGGAAACATTACCTCTTGGTTTCCCACTTCCTTATAATGACGGATAATGTGGCCACAAGGTATTTTTAGACCCAAAAGAAGCTTAGTCCAAAGTAAGCATGGTGGCAAGTGTAACACTTCAAAATCACTCAACACTATCTCCAGCCTAAAAGACTTTTAAGATAAGGTTCCTTAGTGAATAATTATGAAAATTTTCAAAACCTTAAATTATAAAGATCTCAAATCTATAATTAAAAGCAAATAGGAACCATCGATATCATCGTAGGTCTTACATCACTGTTATTTCGACATATATACACATCACTGGAGATCAATTCTTAATTATTTTACAATAACTATAATATCTAGGCTACAACTAATGACTCCCCACTGCAACCTCTCTATTCCCACTTTGATTTATACCTGGAAATGGTTAATATAGTACAAAATCATGAGACATAGAAATCTCAATAGCCAGTAGTTAATATTTGAAAACAAAAACCATTCCCAGTCATAAAAACAAGTTCATCATAATTTATCTCATAAATTAATTCATAGGTCAGTTCATAAACCCATTCATAATTCACTTCAACTTATCTATGCCATTGTTATGCAGAAATCATCACTATTAGTACCCCAGGAGTCTTTTTCATCTCTAGTGGTGCCGAGGGTTAATACTTGGTCTTAGTACCCCAAGAGTCTGTTTCACCTCAAGTGGTGCCAAGAATCATCACTCATCTCAGTGCTTACCACCGGAGTTTAATTATACCCTGTGGTCGAAGGTCAGCAAGACTGACTCTAGTATCGTCATGCATAGCTGCTTCTACCCTAACCATGATGAGTTTTATACTAGCGTGCACCGTCATACCCCATATGCTTGGTGTACACTGCTTTATCACATGAGTATCATAACAATACATATACATACATAACAATGCATAGAGTCGAATATTACATAATTCATCAATAAATCATTTTCAGTATAAAATAATTTCAAAATATATGAACAACATTTTTATGAAATGTAATTGGCTACCTGAATTTACCGTCTTGTACCGATTCCGCTCGAAATTATTCCAAGGTACTAATAAAATAAATTAGCTATTAAAATCCTAATATGGAATACTTTACAATACTATTCCATTTTAAAATGCAACTTTTATGCACTAAATACTAATTACGTATTATCTATAATCTTATTTCTAGTCCCAAATTTAAATAAAAATACCTAACTAAAATATTCTAAATTATTCTCCCAATATCCAACTTATTTCCTTTTTCCTCAAAAACCTTGAATTAATTCACTTTAGTCCTTAATGCAAACTTTAACCACATAAATAACCTTCAAAATTTGGTAAATTCCATCAAATTCTAATTAAAATCCCATATTTACTAAATCTGGACATTTTCAAAAATTTTACTCTTTCCTTCCAACTTTTCATTTCATTCACTTAGGTCATCAATAATTATTTTTCCCTTATCTTTTTCATGATCTAAGACCAGATTCAGTTTCATCTAAGTTCATAGGTCATAAATATATCTTGTTCCAAAATTATAGCTACTCCTACAAACATTTGATTTTATTCACTTTAGTCCCTATCATGCATGCATACATCTAAACTTCATGTTTTACCATTCTTTTAGCTGCATGGCTCTCCCAAACTCATCTAAGGACTCTATAAGCTATGTTTAATCATTTCTAAAACACATGCATACCTAAAAGAAAGGATTTAAGGCTTACCCAAGATTTCAAGTTCACTTTTCTCCTTGAATTTTCTGCACTATCTTTATACTCTCTTGATGTTGTGAAAGTGTGTTTGGGACCTCAAATTCCTCTGCTAAAATGTCCCTTTAGTTAGAACCAAAGTTGCCCAATATTGCTTGTTCTTTTGAGCAAGAAAGAACCCTGAAAAATACTCAAAACATCCTCAATTTCCTCTATTTTTGAGTAGCAAAACAGAGGTGTTTTTGTGGTTTGCTAATTCCTTCTTAAAGCTCACGGGTAGCACTCCAAACCCTTAAGGAAAACCAAGGTTTGATGGCAATAGAACTTCACACTCTTCCTCTCAGTTTTGTTAGTAGAAAATGCAACTAAGGGTCATATTTTTAATGACATGAGAGGTGCCTCACGTGGCTGCATAAAAAGAAGAAGACATCCATAAGTTTACTGCACCAAATTCCTCTTTTTCTCGGTTTCACACTCTTGGAGCAGTGCAGCATCACGTGTTGCAGTAGATGGAGGTCTCTTGGGTTCATGGTGGCTCTCTAAGGCTTGGATAGTAAAGAGTGGTGCTCAACATAGATGTCCCAAGGCTCTCCAAGCTCTGACCGAGACATACATTCTGCTGCACCCATATACATGCTTGGCCAAGAAGTTCACATGTCATCAATGTGTTCCTCATTTCCAACTCTCCTCTTTTCTGCATTTCCTGTATCCCCCTTTTCAGTTGCTAATCCTCTTGTCCCTAAAATAATAAACAAGATTCTACAGTAGCAAAAGAGATGGCTCGCCGAAATGCACATGAGAAAAAAATGAGCAATTAAGTGGAAAGGAAGGAAATGAATGAAACGTATATTATTGATTGGTTCAAAGTTATGGTAATAGGAGGAGGAGCCACGTAATACTTGGATGCATGCCTTCTTACGTAGCCTAATACTGAAATGCCATCTCAAATGGCTTAGTTAAAATTCTAGGTAGGCCCTTCATACTTTTCTATCCTTGCAATTGAGTCCTTGATCATATAGGAAAATTTTCAATTTGATACCAAAGCTTATTTCTAACATTTTCTCCAACTTTTCTTCAACCTCTAATTATGGAAAAGTCACTTTATTTCCACTTACAAATTTTCTCCTTTAAAAATATTCTTTTCATAATAGTCCTTTGAACACTAATTTGCCTATATTTTATAAATGTAAGAATTTGGGATGTTACAGTTGTTACCTCCCTTAAAAGAATTTTGTCTCCAAAATTCAATTTTCCACATAATTCTCTTGAAAAAGAAATATCACAAATGTGCATAGCTCTTAAGAGAACTTACCAAAGTCAAATAATTCAGGGTAGAGCCTCCTTCTGTGGTCCTCCATTTCCCAAGTCGCCTTCTCTTGGGATTGCTCTTTCTAGACCACTTTCACTAAGGGGATTTGTTTGTGCTGCAGTTTCTTCATTCGAGTATCAATGATTTTGTACGATCTCAAATCATAAGTTAAATTATCTCGTAAATGCATGTTCTTATATTCAATTATGTGCGATGGGTTTGGAATATATTTTCTTAACTGAGAAACATGAAACACATTATGAATGTTTGCCAAGTTTGGTAGTAGGGCAATTTTGTAAGCTGTAGACCTATACCTGTCCAAAATTTGAAAAGGGCCAAGATACCTAGGACTGAGCTTTTTAGATTTAATAGACCTTCTTACTGCTGTCAAAGGAGTTACTTTGAGAAAGACATGTTCACCAGTTTGAAATTTCAAGGGCCTTTGCCGCTTATCAGTGTAACTCTTTTGTCTACTTTGTGTAGCGAGCAAGCGGTCTCGAATGAGCTCTAGGAGTTTGGACGTTTGTTCCACCATATCAAGTCCTATAAGCCTCCTTTCTCCAGCCTCTACCCAATAGATGGGGGATCGACATTTCCTACCATATAGAGCTTCATATAGTGCCATACATATGCTGGAATGGTAACTGTTGTTATAGGCAAACTCTACATATGGCAAATACTCATCCCATTTTCCCTTAAATTCTAAGGCACACACCCTTAGCATATCCTCTAGAGTCTGTATAGTCCTTTTTGATTGCCCATCAGTCTGTGGGTGGTATGCGGTGCTAAAATTCAATCGAGTACCTAATGCATATTGTAAAGATCGCCAAAATCCAGAGGTGAATCTGGGATCTCTATCTGAAATAATATCATAAGGTACTCCATGCAACTTCACTATTTCCTTGATATAAATTTTTGCCAATCTATTCAGTGAATCTGTTGACCTAATAGGAAGAAAGTGTGTAGACTTGGTGAGTCTATCCATAATAACCCATATCTTATCATTACCTACAGACGTTCTTGGGAGTCCGACTATGAAGTCCATAGAGATACTGTCCCATTTCCATTCTGGAATCTTCAACTACTCTATCATTCCCCCTGGTTTTCGATGTTCTATCTTAATTCTCTAACAAGTTAAACATCTCACCATAAATTGTGCCACATCCCTTTTCATACCTAGCCATGAAAAATTTTTCTTTAAGTCATGGTACATTTTGGTTGTCCCAGGGTGAATGGTATACTTACTTTGGTATTCCTCCAAAAGAATCTTATTCCTAAGATCCTTATTAGCAGGTATGTATAGCCTGTTCTGAAATTTTAAAATCTCATTTTCTAAGAGGCTTAACTTGTTTTCTTTTCCTCTTCTTATCAATTCTTTAGCCTCATAAGGATCGTTAGACAATGATTCTTTAACCTGTCCAAATTACTTTGAATCATAAGTGCACAAACTCTTAAACTCTGAGGATTTACTGCTACGTCTAAGTTTAGGTTTCTAAATGCTTTCAACAGTTGACCTTCTTTAATCATCATAAAGGCCACATGCACTGTTTTTCAGCTCAGAGCATCTGTAACTACATTGGCCTTCTCGGGGTGGTATTGAAGCTTATATTCATAATCTTTAAGAAACTCTATCCACCTGCGTTGACGCAAGTTCAACTCCATCTGATCAAATAAATACTTCAAACTCTTGTGGTCTAAAAAGATTTCAAATGTTGCTCTGAACAAGTGGTGCCTCCAAATCTTGAGAGCATAAATGACGGCAGCTAATTCCAAGTCATGGGTTAGGTAATTTTGCTTGTGTGATCTTAATGTTGGGGTGTTCTGGCAAGTGCACCAGTCGCACAAGTAATATAGTGTTAAAATGAGTAAAGAGTTATCATCTCCACAGGGACTAATGTGTTAAGTACTCCATAAATTCAAACGCATTATTTAGGCAAACCAATTTTTGATTTAAGAAGCTCTAGTTGAAGGTAAAAGCAAATTGCAATAAAATCGAATGGAAATAATTCAAATAAAAGGCCTAGAGTTACTAATCCCCCTCTTTCGTTTTAGGAATTGCTAATTCTCCCTAACACTTGTGATTTAGTTCAATTATACACAATAATCTTAGGTTTTCTAATGGCTTAAAGTGATTCTCCCGAACCTAAATTAAGCTACTCAACTCTAACATAATCCCTTATGTGAGTTTAAGTCGAATTAATGTTAACCTAATTTGATTAAACGAGGTTAATTAATATTCCTATTAATTAACAAGTAAAACCCCTAAGTTCTAACACCCTCCCTAATCATTCAGTGTTCTACCAACATCTCCCTCTCCCGAGTTCGACGAAAGCAACAAACAAGTCATAAAGTGGCCAATTTCATAACAAGTATAGTAAATATGAATGATAGGTATGTATTAAATTGAAAAGAATCACAAGTTTCAAGAGAAATACAAATCCTAATCTGAAATTGGGTTCATAGTAACCCTAGAACAGAAAATTAGCCACTCATGGCTCTAACACTACATAAAGCAGTAAAGGAATGAGCAAACTCCATGAATCCGAGGTTGGGTTGACGGAATTCGGGCTTATTTTCTTCGGGACTGGATTCCTCCTTCTCCTCTAGCAGAAATCAACGCCTTCCCTCTGTCTCCAACTCAGAATTCCCTAAAAAGTTCATCTGACGCCTTTTAAACCAGCTCAGTATCACGACGTACCGCTATAGCCGTAGAAGACAGTATAAAATTCTCCAGTAAATTTGGTGCAGGGCTCACCGCTATAGCGGTGAGGATCCACCGCTATAGCGGTGGTAGACAGAGACTAGGCCTTCTAGTTCTTCAGCTCTAGGGACAGGTGCTATAACGGTGAGGATCTACTGCTATAGCGGTAATGGACAGAACCAACTTCCAGCTATATGTTTAGCTCCAGGGATCACCGCTATAGTGGTGGTATGCAGAAACTCCCTCACAGTAGCTCGTATCAGTTCGGTCGTTCGCTTCAGCTTCATCCAGCTCGCCCTATGTCAGAGAGAATAAAATGATGATTAGTGGCATTCTTAGTCAAGGAATCACATGAAGTAGACTAAACTCTAAAAAAAATCCTAAACTAAACTAAATCAAACAAAAACAACGGAAAAGACATACAAGCAAACACAAGTAGGCGAAAAAATGGATCAAAGATTTAGCACCAAATGGTACTAAATCTAGCACTTAACACTTAACTGCCTAGAGGCATAGGCTACCACTCTCCTTTCTTGCATTAAGACGCAGCCTAATCCCTTCAGAGATGCATCGGTGTAAACTACAAAAGGTTTCAAGGGATCAAGAATGATTAGCACAGGAGCAGATGTCAACCTTCCTCTTAACTCTTGGAAACTGCTTTCACACTTGTCCCACAAGAAAGGCTAGTTCTTCCTTGTCAACTTAGTCAGAGGTAAAGCTATCTGGGAAAAGCCTTTTATGAATTTTTTATAATATCCTACTAATCCTAGAAAGCTTCTTACTTCTGTCACCTTGTTGGGTCTCTCCCAATTCAATACTGCCTCAACTTTACTAAGATCTATAGACGTATCCTCATATGACACAACATGTCCCAAAAATTTGACTTCCTTCAACCAAAATTCACACTTGCTTAATTTTCCATACAATTTCTTTTCTCTAAGGGTTTGTAACACTATTCTCAAGTGATGTTCATGTTGTTCGGGGGTCTTAGAGTAGACAAGGATGTCATCTATAAAGACTACCACAAATTGATCTAGATAAGGTCAAAAGATCCTATTCATGTAATCTATGAATATAGCAGGTGCATCGGTCAAACCAAATGGCATGACTAAGAACTCGTAATGGCTATACCTATTTCTAAAGGCTGTCTTAGGCACGTCTACCTCTCTAACCCTCAACTGATGATAACCTGATCTCAAATCAATTTTTGAGAAAACAGTATCCTCAGCAGAGGGTATTTATTCTTGATGGTGACTTTATTCAATTATCTATAGTTTATACACAACCTAAAGGATCCATCTTTCTTTTTGACAAAAAGAACATGAGCTCCCCACAGTGAGACATTGAGCCTAATGAAACCCTTTTCCAATAAATCTTCTAATTGTTTCTTTAACTCTGCCAATTCAGTTAGAGCCATCCGATAAGGATTTACAGATATAGGACTTGTTCCAGGCATTAGATAAATAGAGAATTCAACGTCTCGCTCTAGGTGTAAGCCATTTATGTCATCTGGAAACACATCGAGATAGTCCTTTACCACGGGGATTTTCTCTATCCCTACCTCCTCATCTACTTTAGAAGAAAAAAGTACTAGATACCCTTGGTGACCCTTCCCAACAAGGCTCTCAGTCTTAGTAATAGATGCACAAAATAGCTCAGTCTTAGGGCTTGGTGATGGTATACGAATAGGCAAAGAGACTACTTTATGAGAATAATCCAGTATTGCATTGTTTCTAGACAACCAGTCCATACCAATAATCACATCAAAATTATACATGGTCAAGAATACCAAATCTAAAGAAGTCTTTTTGTTGTCCAATTCCACAATGCAATTTAAACATACTTGTAAAGTAAAAACTTGACCACTAGTTGGCATAATTACGTTTAAATCATAAGGTAACATACTCAACTTCATACCAAATTTTTAATGAACATTTTGGACCAAAATTTTACCTGGAATGAGATTGGGTGACGTATCAGCCTCTTGCTGCATCAAGGCAAAAACCCTTCCTTGGTTCTGTGGCCTAGTCGGAGCTGTTCCCTTCGAGCTTGGGCATGCTCGAGACATGTGACTGGATTGTCCACAAGTGTAACAAGTTATGGTGTAGTGAGAATTTCCATTACTCTTTGCACCATATTTTTGACCTCGAGGGGTAAAGGTCTGGTTGGGTTTTCCTGTCTAGTTTATACAAAATTGCTCTTATTTCCTTTGAATTTTTTTTCCAGCCACCATTCCTTCTATTGTTGGGGCCCCACGATCCTCTCTCTTCCTCTTTTCACCCGCTTTAGCCTATTTCTCTAGCTTGGCCTCCTGAATGTGAGCTTCAACTATCCGACACTTGTTCACAAGTTGAGAGAAGTTTGATATCTCAAAAGGTCCCACTATATTCTTTATCTCAGATCTCAAGCCTATCTCGAAGTGGCTTGCTTTCCACACCTCATC
The DNA here is from genome assembly GCA_037074585.1 of Biancaea sappan. NCBI lineage: Eukaryota > Viridiplantae > Streptophyta > Magnoliopsida > Fabales > Fabaceae > Biancaea > Biancaea sappan. The sequence goes on along the minus strand of CM073501.1, from coordinate 44,284,330 downwards.
GTGCATGTTGTTAAGGTACGAAGAAAATTTGGAAAGCTCTTCAAAGTTGGCCTCGTATTCCTCTATCGTCATTGTCCCTTCCTTATCTGGAGGAATTCAGGTTCCTTCTGTTTCTTCACATTGTTGGGGAAGTATTTGTTGAATACAGTGAGTTGGAAATTTTCCTAGGTGATTTCTTCTCCCTTTGACTCAAGAAGCCTCTTCGCCCCTTCCTACCAATATTCCGCTTATCCTTCTAGTTTATACACTACCAGGGCGAGCCTTTGAGCTGGGGTGCAATTCATTATCTTGAATATTTTTTCTAATTGTTTGATCCAATTTTGTGCCACAGCGGGATCATGTGTTCCTGCAAACGAAGGGGGTTAGCCTTTCGAAATTCTCCTAGTACCTTTGTAAAGGATTTGGCATCCTTAGTTTCTTCACCATTGCCTTGGTGCCTTTCTTCATTCTGGTCCCTTCTCCCTTCATCCTGTAATCTCCTAAGGATCTCAGTAGTTACAGCCTGAGTATTGGCCTGATACCTCAACTGTGTCACTATTTCTTCTAGGATCTCAGTCTAATTTCTCCTTGTAGCCATATTCTGAAAAATAGAATTTTGAATTCCAAATAGTAGTTAGATTATTTCAAAAATAACCCAAAACATAGATCTAGGGTTTTAAACTACCCATGCTAACCCACTTAGTACCTAGAACTGTGCTCTGATACCATTAAAAATGTAACACCTCAAAATCACTCACACTATCTCCAGCCTAAAAGATTTTTAAAATAAGGTTCCTTAGTGAATAATTATGAAATTTTCAAAACCTTAAATTACAAAGATCTCAAATCCATAATTAAAAGCAACTAGGAACCATCGATATCATTGTAGGTCTTACATCATTGTCATTTCGACATATATACACATCACTAGAGATTAATTCTTAATTATTTTACAATAACTATAATATCTAGGCTACAGCTACTGACTCCTCGCTGCAACCCTACTATTCCTACTTTGATTTGCACCTGGAAATGGTTAATATAGTACAAAATCAAGAGACATAGAAATCTCAGTAGCAGTAGTTATATTTGAAAACAAAAACTATTCCCAGTCATAAAAGGAGTTCATCATAATTTATCTCATAAATTAATTCATAGGTCAATTCATAAACCTATTCATAATTCACTTCAACTCATCTATGCCACTGTCATGTAGAAATCATCACTTGGTCTTAGCACCCTAGGAGTCTTTTTCATCTCTAGTTGTGCCAAGGGTTAATACTTGGTCTTAGTACCCCAAGAGTCTATTTCACCTCAAGTGGCGCCAAGAATCATCACTCATCTCAGTGCTTACCACTAGAGTTTAATTATACCCTGTGGTCGAAGGTCAGCAAGACTGAACTAGCATCGTCATGCATAGCTGCTTCTGCCTTAACCATGGCGAGTCTTATACTGGCGCGTATCGTCATACCCCAGATGCTTGGCTTACACTACCTTAGCACATGAGTATCATAATAATACATATACATACATAACAATGCATAGAGTCGAATATTACATAGTTCATCAATAAATCATTTTCAGTATAAAATAATTTCAAAATATATAAACAACACTTTTATGAAATGTAACTGGCTACCTGAATTTACCGTCTCATATCGATTCCGCTCGAAATTATTCCAAGGTACTGATAAAATAAATTAGCTATTAAAATCCTAATATGGAATACTTTACAATACTATTCCATTTTAAAATGCAACTTCTATGCACTAAATACTAATTATGTATTATCTGTAATCTTATTTCTAGTCCCAAATTTAAATAAAAATACCTAACTAAAATATCCTAAATTATTCTCCCAATATCCAACTTATTTCCTTTTTCCTCAAAAACCTTGAATTAATTCACTTTAGTCCTAATGCAAACTTTAACCATATAAATAACCTTCAAAATTTGGTAAATTCCATCAAATTCTAATTAAAATCCCATATATACTAAATCTAGACATTTTTAGAAATTTTAGTCTTTCCTTGCAACTTTTCATTCCATTCACATAGGTCCTCAATAATTATTTTTCCCTTATCTTTTTCATGATCTAAGACCAGATTCAGTTTCATCTAAGTTCATAGGTCACAAATATATCTTGTTCCAAAATTATAACTACTCCTACAAACTTTTGATTTTATTTACTTTAGTCCCTATCATGCATGCATACATCTAAACTTCATGTTTTACCATTCTTTTCACTGCATGGCTCTCCCAAACTCATCTAAGGACTCTATAAGCTATGTTTAATCATTTCTAAAACACATGCATACCTAAAAGAAAGGATTTAAGGCTTACCCAAGATTTCAAGTTCACTTTTCTCCTTGAATTTTCTGCACTATCTTTATACTCTCTTGATGCTGTGAAAGTGTGTTTGGGACCTCAAATTCCTCTGCTAAAATGTCCCTTTAGTCAGAACCAAAGTTGCCTAATATTGCTTGTTCTTTTGAGCAAGAAAGAACCCTGAAAAATCACTCAAAACATCCTCAATTTCCTCTATTTTTGAGTAGCAAAATGGAGGTGTTTTTGTGGTTTGCTAATTCCTTCTTGAAGCTCACAGGTAGCACTCCAAACCCTTAAGGAAAACCAAGGTTTGATGGCAATAGAACCTCACACTCTTTCTCTCAGTTTTGTCAGTAGAAAATGCAACTAAGGGTCATATTTTTAATGACATGAGAGGTGCCTCACGTGGCTGCATAAAAAGAAGAAGACATCCATAAGTTTACTGCACCAAATTCCTCTTTTTCTCGGTTTCACACTCTTGGAGCAGTGCAGCATCACGTGTTGAAGTAGATGGAGGTCTCTTGGGTTCATGGTGGCTCTCTAAGGCTTGGATAGTAAAGAGTGGTGCTCAACATAGATGTCCCAAGGCTCTCCAAGCTCTGACCGAGACATACATTCTGCTGCACCCATATATATGCTTGGCCAAGAAGTTCACATGTCATCAATGAGTTCCTCATTTCCAACTCTCCTCTTTTCTGCATTTCCTGTATCCCCCTTTTTCAGTTGCTAATCCTCTTGTCCCTAAAATAATAAACAAGATTCTGCAGTAGCAAAAGAGATGGCTCGCCAAAATGTACATGAGAAAAAAATGAGCAATTAAGTGGAAAGGAAGGAAATGAATGAAATGTATATTATTGATTGGTTCAAAGTTATGGTAATAGGAGGAGGAGCCACGTAATACTTGGATGCATGCCTTCTTACGTAGCCTAATACTGAAATGCCATCTCAAATGGCTTAGTTAAAATTCTAGGTAGGCCCTTCACACTTTTCTGTCCTGGCAATTAGTCCTTGATCATATAGGAAAATTTTCAATTTGATACCAAAGTTTTTTTCTAATATTTTCTCTAGCTTTTCTCCAACCTCTAATTATGGAAAAGTCACTTTATTTCCACTTACAAATTTTCTCCTTTAAAAATATTCTTTTCATAATAGTCCTTCGAACACTAATTTGCCTGTATTTAATAAATGTAAGAATTTGGGATGTTACAGTAAGACTTCTTGGCAGAGTTTGACTATGAACTGGAATATAAGTCAGTGAAGGTGAACCACGTGGCCGACACACTTAGTTGGAAGGCTAAACTTGCCGCAATCAGCCAACCTAAATACGCCATGTTGGACCTCATCAAGGAAGGCATGTAGCACGATAAACTAGCATTGAAGCTTACAAAAATAGCTAATGAGGGCAAGACGAGGCGATTTTAGGTCAAAGAAGATCTACTCTACACCAAAGGTGATAGAGTGTACATGTTCAAATAGGGAAACTTGAGAAGAGAGATCATTCGGGAGTGTCATGACTCAAAGTGGGTAGATCATCCAGGTATAACTCATACCTTGGCCTTGGTTAGCCAAGCTTACTATTGGCCCCAACAAAAGGATGATGTGGAGTCTTATGTTTGCACTTGCTTAGTCTGCCAACAAGATAAAGTAGAGCAACAATAGCTTGGAGGCTTGTTGTAACCATTACTTATTCCTGAATGACCATGGGAGAGTATCACTATGGATTTCATATCCAGCCTCCTTAAGTCTGAAGAATGCAGTTCAATTATGGTGGGTGTGGACCGATTTACAAAGTTTGGAACTTTTATTCTGGCCCCTACAGACTATACAGTAGAAGAGGTAGCTTGATTATTCTTGAAGAACATTGTGAAGTATTAGGGTGTGCCTAAGACAATTGTGAGTGATCGAGACCCAAGATTCACAGGGAAGTTTTGGATCGAGTTATTCAAGCTCTTGGGTTCAGATTTAAACTTCTCAACAAGCTTTCACCCGTAAACAGATAGGTAGACTGAGAGGGTGCATACACTATTAAAATTATACTTAAGGCACTTCACGAATGATAACCAGAAAGATTGGGCCAAGATCATGGATGTAGAATAATTCTCTTACAACTTACACAAGAGCGAGTATACTGGGCAAAGTCCTTTTGAGCTAGCAACAGTACAACAACCTCTTACTCCCACCACCTTAGTAGTTAACTATATCAGCAGGAGCCCAGGAGCTTTTAAAATTGCCAATGGATGGCACGAGTAGCATGATGTGGCATAAGCATACCTTGACAAAGCATCGAGGAAGATGAAGAAGTGGGCGGATCGAAAACGAAGACCATTAAGGTGACTTAGTCATGGTAAATTTCTTACCCCAACAATTCAAGACCTTAAGGAAGGTGCACAAAGGATTGGTACGCCGATGTGAAGGTCCCTTCCCAGTACTAAGAAAAGTGGGAAAGGCTTCTTACTAACTCGAGTTACTATCGAAGCTTAAGATACATCCGGTCTTCCAAGTGAGTATGTTAAAGCCTTATCATGAACATAAGGAAGATCTGACTTGAGGGATGTCAAAACGTACCCTTATAGCTGTAGTAACCTTATTTGACAAAGAAGCCAAAAACATTATAGCCAATAGGGAAATATGGAGACGAGGTGTTCCACCATATCGAGAATATTTAGTCAAGTGACGAAGGCTACTTGACACTGAGGCTGGTTGGGAGACAGAAGACTCACTATGGCAGTTTAAGGACATGCTACAAGAGTATCATGAGAGCACGTCGAGGACATCACAAAAATAGGTGGGGGAGGATGTCACAATCAAATTATTTGATATGAGCTTAGTTAGAATATTCTAGAGAAATCTTGTACATTCTTGAATTTACTTGATAAATGGTTGTATATAATTTTAGAGAATTCTAGGTCACTCTAGGATCAACTTAAGTTCTCTAGGGTTTCCTCGATATTTCTAGGTTTTGGAGATATTTGTATAGAACACTCTAGACACATAATCATAGCCGTACACTTGTACAAATCTTGTAAGGCATAGGAAGAGCATGGAGCCTATAAATAGGTGGAAGGGCCATTTGCTCCAACCTAGTCCTAATTGAGTTCTCTTATAAGATTCCTTATGAGCAATATACAGATATTCTCTTAAGTGTTCTTAAGTGTTCTTCTCCTTGCAACTTGTCTTACTTCTCTTTCTTGAGAGTTTGTTCGAGTTAGGCTAACTTAGCCTTTACATTGGGTTGTAAGCAAGCTAAATGCCGCACGAGTGTGGGTAGAAAAGTCCCAGCCCGTGACATAGTGGTGCCTTGGATGCCACCATGCTGCCCAACAACTCACCCTATTCTAGGCTAGGGCTCCAAGGGCCTAATCATGGCACCCTCTTATGTAGCCTTGGTGCCCAAGTGCCCAACCCTGTAGCAAAACACCATGGCTGAAAACTTACCCCCTCTAACTCTATTTTTAAAATTTCTCTTAGCTTTGGGTTCATATGGTTTACCTCACGATAGATAAGTGATTTAGAGCCAAACCCATGTCCTAAAACTCAAGAAATCAACCCACACAAGCCTAGGATTCTCCATATCCAAAAATCAATTAAGGAACATGAAACCCAAGCATAAATACGTTGAATCTATAGAGCTTGCACTTAGGAAGCCTTGTTGCTATCACAAACCTCCATGAAAGTTGAAGAATTTGGCAGGAATGTGGTTCTATTAGAGAAGAAAGTAAGTAGGGCATATAGAAAGTGGAGCACAAGGAGAAGAGAGCATAATGGATGTGAGACTAAGCCAAAAAGTTGATGTGGTTTATTTAGTAGGTGTGTGCCATTTTAAGATGACCAATTTGCCCCTCATTCTAGAAAATAGAGAGAATTATAAATCAAGAGAAAAATCAGAGATCCTGTTAAATTATTTGCTATACACACCTCAACTCGTTACGCCACAATCATTTCGCCCGACACTCCTACTGTTCACATAAACTCCAAATTCTCATAATTAATACTTAGAGAAATTCCTTCTTGTTTCTATTCACTTTATTCCCTCTCATACCCCACAATCGCATTGGGCCACCTAGGATGGATAGATCTTTACTCCCAATGCGTCTTACACTAAATTGCACTTCCACCACTATTTCCACCATACTCCAAGTCCATACTTTGCCAACTTCTCTCGTGAACATCTATTCCTTTCATTATTCTTAAAAAGGTCCCTCACTGGAGATTACTCCAAGACATAATACCCAAGGGCATCCACGTTTAAATTCATATGCATTTCAAACGTAACTTTGACTTAAGAGGCCTCCCCATGATCATACATTTGTATGCTCCTCAAAATTTTTCAACACGCCAAAAGAAAACTCCTCACATAGGCCCATACTGGCTCAAGTGTTATACTCCCAAAAGAATCATATAGTATAGTCCATAATCCATAATTTCAATGTAAACATGAATAATTACATTTTCCAATCCATCCATTAAATCTTAGGTGCTCTATCTACTACAGAGCAACACTGAACCCTCCTAAAAAGCTAACTCGAGATCACCAACCTGAGGCAAAAAAAAGTTTGATGGCAATAAGGCTTCGTAACTCCTTTCACGGAGAATCGTCATCTAAACTGGAATATGTAAAAAAGGTGCACCAGAGGAGTGAATATATAAAAATACTCAGTGAGCATAAAACCAACACAAACTAAAACTTTTCTGTGTACCCTTTTATTGGGATATGACCCTCAAGGTGGTCCTATCCTCAACTACAACCTTACCTTGCCATAACCACATAATCATTTTAACAACAATAAGCAAGTTCGCATAAATTATAGTTATGAAAACAAACCATCCATTATAGAATATCAAGTAACCAAGATCTTCGCCTGAAGGCTTTCTTTTAAATTCCCATAAGGATATGTAAATAACCAACCAACCAATTCCCTATAGGGGTATATATATAACTAGAGTGTCCCACATATGTGTTGGCAATTTGGCAAGTATACCAAGCACAAGTGATAAAGTGAGAGTAAGAATATCGTCCTCAGGGATTGACTTCTAACAATTACTAATTTCACTAAATCAAGTTATATTTGGACACAATTCTAGAAAAATAAATCTTTGAGTCGTTAGAGATGCTTCAAGATAATTACAAATTCTTTTTAATGGTGATTAAGTTTTCAAAATTATTTAAACCTAATTCTTTGGAGATACAAATCTTCCTAACTCAAATAATTTGCTAATTCCTTAGTCAAATCATTTGATTTGGAGTTTAAGTTAGGAACTTACTAAAACCACATAAATAAGGTTATCTATTCCTAGATTAATCTAATTTACAATAGAAGTTACATGGGCATGTTCATATCAAGCTATTCCTAGCATTAATATAAACCTTAATTTCATTGAATGGTAGCTAGGCATTCAAGAGCATTAAAAGTAGTAAAATCTACTCCAAAAGATAAAAATTGCTTTTATATTGAAACATTCAACAACAACACCTCATATTAAGTCAAGTTACATCAATCTCCTAAACCCTAGAGGTTTAGTTACACATGAACAAAGGGAAGAACAACAACATTGAAACACAACACAACATGATACAAGTGAAAAGAAAAGAAGAAAGAAGCTTCAAACTCAGTAGAAAAGAGGTTCCCCTTCTTCTCCAATAAGCCCTAGCAAAGCCATCTTCTTCTCCAGCCAAAAGATGCTATTTTTCTATTCATTTCAGCTTTTATACTCTCAATCACGTGACTCTTTAGACTTCGGGCACTGGGTGCAATACGTAAAATGGACAAAAGCTTTAGGATCTGATGCCCTGGGTGCCATACATGGGGCTTCAGGTGCCACTTTAAAAACTTGGACAGAGAGTTTAGGTGCTAGTGCCTAGGGCACTAGTTTACCCGAGAGCAAAGAACTTAGGGCTTGGAGTGCCATCATCTGGACAGCAATAAAGAACTTCATTTCTTCAACTTGTATCAGTCCAAAAATTGTACCTATAAGAAAACAACAAAATTACTCCAAAAAGGCAAGGAAAAGGGGGATAAAACAAGATAAGAAGAAAACTACCATGAAACCTAATGAAAACAAGGGTAAAAGTGCTAAAAGGATGGCAATTTAAGGTAAAGAGGAAGAGAAAGCCTATCTAAAAGACCATGAATTAATCAATTTATAAGACTGTTCAATTCCCCCAAACCTAGAATTTTGTTTGTCCTTAAGTAAAACACTTCCTAACACAACAAAACTAAACACTAAACTAAACCTAAAGATTTTCTATGATAAAAAGGAAATGCTGAACAACTTTGAACAACTAAGGCCAACACAAGTTAATTTCATGTAGTCATCTACATAAAGTTAAGCTATGAGAGAATTCAAAGATAAAAATTGCAAATTTTCAAAAAATTTCAAAATTAAGAATTGTAAGGACTCCCACTTTCTCTAATTACTCTTTCAAAAGCTTAAAGAAAGTTTATTTACCAAGACAATTTTTTTTTGCTCTCAAGAAAAACAACCTAAGAAGAGAAATTTAACATTAATATGATCGAAGTGAAGTCCATGCGCCTAGTCCATATATCTTTCCCTCAGCTAAGACCAAATTTTGTTAACAAGGGTAAGGAAACAAGGAATTATCCATGTGCCTAATCCACACAATAATGCCTTGTTCGTCACCTTTATTTGCTAAGGAAATATGATTCACTGGTTGGAGAAAATTTTGTGCACTTAATCCCTCAACTTAAATCACACTCCTATTTTTTTTTGTTATAATATTTGTTTTGGTTGGTTTTTTTTTAAATTGAGTGTGAAATTCCCTTATTGAGCTAATAACATGTCATTAGTAAGAATAAAATTTCGCTAAGATTTTGAGGAGTGCTTAAAGAAAATAAAAGTGCTTACAACCTTGCATTTAAAATTTTTTGGAATTCTTCAAATTAATTGAAATATTCTGAAAACCCATAAAATAGCTCTTCTAAATAAGATGACAACGTCAATTTCACTGAAGTTAGAATAACATAAAACATGCACAACACTTTCCAAAATATTAGGAAAAATCCAAAAGACACGATAGTTCGACAAAAGAAGGGTATTCTTATTGACAAAAAGTTAAGGAAAAACAAAAAGTTAGTGTTATTCTAAACCTGAAACCACTCTTCTCCCCCAAACCTAAACTAAACATTGTCCTCAATGTCATAGCCAAAAAGATATAATATGAAAAGGGACAACAAACAAAAAAAGGAAAGGGGTTCCAAAAGAATGCTTATGTACCAAAAGAAGCCATCATCAAAGCATTACTAAATTAAAAGGTGGTAAAAGAATACACAAAATAATTCAATTGTTCATAAATGACTAAAAACATAAAAGTACATAACACAACTGTTCAAAACAAAATACAAACTGAAATAACAAAAACAACAAGTGCAACATTATGTGAATCACAAATATATAAATCATCCTCATCATTGCTAGCCTCCTCATCCATGTGGTCACTGTCATTGTCGGTAGCCTCATGGTTTGTTGAAGGATCAAAGTCAATATCGTCAATCAGGTCATTGGATAGGTCTTCCAAAAACCAATCATCAATGCTTGCACTGAAGTGTCTACCAAGGGAAAACATGGCGTGAGCAAATGCCCTGTTCACCTGAGACTGGACATCAGTGATCAGGAAGACTAGCACATGTTATGCTTCTTGATTTGATCAAGTAACTATCCTCATAAGCTATAAGCATGAAATGTTTTGAGTGAACATGTGAATGCTTATTAATAGTAACAAATACATTGGATGACCTACATGAGACATCACATGGATACTTATTCAAATGTTAGTGATAGGTCTCATAACAGCTAATAGTGAAAGTATCCTTGGACTTGAGGAACTCAAGTTATCTTGGATATGGATCCTATATTTTGACTTCATTCCTTGTTACCAACCATGGGTGGTGCGTATAATTTTATAACACATAAAATATTCCAGCAAGTATACTGGGTCGCAACAAGTAATAAAGTGATGAGTAGAGTATCGTCCCACAGAGATTGAGGTATCAAATAAAATTCAATTAGGCTAAGTGAAATGCTATTAAGACTTATGAGGGAAATTTCAGAAATTACACAAAAAAGGGGGGGTGATGATTGAAACAACACAATATAAATAACTGAAATTTAAATAACTAGATAGAAAACAAAACAGAGAAAAGATGTGGATTGGTCACAAATTTCATGGAATTGTACATCATCATCATTTCCTTTGAATATTCTTGGCTAATTCTATTATGTAATCTTCAATCTAAAATTCTCAGAAAGTCTTCTAAGACTGAATTATATTAAAATTATAGTTAGGAATATCTTCACTAATCTACAACTCAAATATAATCCGATGAAGTCCTAATCACATCAATGCCCCGCAATCGCATATGACATGTTATCTCTTGTCCTACTCATTACAAATACGTAGCAATCGCATGCATGTATAAATAACAAGCTTCATAGGACAATAAATAAAATAGAACTTTGGCCGAGAAAATACTCATTGGTCCAAATGAATTAAAGTACAATTTCCATTTCATCAAATGACCGACTACACAAGAAAATGAGATTGATTTCGTTGGTCTAATCCGATTAATTCATAGACAAATTAATCTTTGAATCATTGAAGAACAATTCAATTAAATTACAATCCATTCAATGTTGGCCAATTTTCTAAAATATGATTGAATCCAAAAGCTTTGAAATCACAATCTAACTTAACCAAAATAATTGACTAAAATCTTAGATCAACCATTCAATTAAGTTATGAAGCTCAAGAAAATTATTCAAGCCACATAAATAAAACTATCTATATCTAGATAATCTAATTTATGGTGGAAATTACAAGGATAAAATCCATTCCATTAAACGAAAGTGCATTAAAATCGAAATTGTTCAGCAATAAAACATCATAGAACCAAACTACATCAATCCTTAAACATCAGAAAATTACATGGAAGAGAATAAGAACATGACAGAAATATGCAAAATACAACAGAAAACTAACAAACTATGAAGGAAAATGGAAGAAAAGGAAAGAAAATGGGAGAAGGAGAGCCATTCCCAAGTGGGAAGGCTTCCTTTCCCTCTAACCAAGCTAGAGAGTTGCCTCTATGTTGCTCCCAGCCACTGCTGCCCAAGGAAGGCAAAAAAATGGTGCTAGGACCTCCCATCAGAAAAATGACTTAGCCTCCTTAATAAATTTCGATTTTTGCAAATATAAAACTGATCTAACACATGCCTAAAGGGATATTCTGCCCTAGATGCCTCCTTGGATGCCTCTTCCATGATATGGCAGCACTTTGACAGCAAAACAGCAGTAAAATTAATATTTCTGCAGCAGCAGAAAAGTATGGCAGCAGCAGAATGGTATGGCAGCAGCAGCAGAATTAATATTTCTGCAGCAGAAAGTGACAAACAGCAGCAGAACAGCAGCAGAATATCATGGCAAAATTAATATTTCAGCCATGCTTTTCTTGACCTACGAAAATTAATATTTCTGCCCAAAAATTCTGACTACATGGCATTGAATAAGAGTTCAAGTGGGCCCCACATCCAGCATATCCTAGTAAGCATCTACATCACCCAAAAAGTGCCACATTAGCATCCAAATCATCATCTTTGTCCATGTCAACACTTTTCTCTCCAAAATTAAAATTTGTAGGAATTAAATTGAGCATTTTACAATTCAAGTTCTAAAAATATAAAAATTGAGACACATTCAATCCATAAATAGTTTATACCCAATAAATTCCAAAACATAATAAAATTAGAGAATTGACAAAATTAAAGAGGCAAAAAGGACTAAAATAGGGACTAAAATAAATGGAAAAAGTATGTTATCAAATCCCCCACACTAGGCCTTTTGCACTCCTGGGCAAAATCAATTAAATACAACAGAGAATCCCAATAAGCACAGCAAGAAAAAGTGTAGAAAATATACAACAATGAAATAATTAAAATTTAGAAAGATTTACATTAGGAGAAATAAATCTTAAATTTCTAAAAAGTTCAAGCTCCATGGCAATTATTTCGAAAAGAATGAATTCAAGTAACAATCTCCTCACAAGGTAAGGTGTTTATCCTCTACTCTCTCAAGTGTTTAAGAGGGAATCACTCAAAGTCGTCCTATCACAAATTTCACTACCATAAGCTTGTCAAGAATCTAAATCTCCACTACTTGAATCTAATACATACTTGAATCAAAAGGACTTTACAAGGTTGTAACGTGGGTAAGAAAAATAGTGGGAAACAAAGGGAAAGATTGAACAATGAAACAAAATATGGTAACAACTCAAGAAAATGAAGAGCATTTACAAGTGAAATATAAGAGACTGAGTATAAATAAATTTGGGTCTCAATGTTCTATCTGCTCCTCTTTTTCATTATCTTTTTCTCTTCTTTTTTTTTTATTCTTTCTTTCTTTCTCCTTTTTTTTTCTTCTTCTTGACTGGCCAGTCTTTTTTTCTTTTGCTTGAGAGGAAGTAGAAGAAATATAGTTCAAAACACCCCAAAATTCACAAAATTTTTCAGCATATCAATCCCTTAAAAGAATTTAAAATACTTCTCACATCTTAAGTTGAAAGAGAAAAATATTGTTGTAGGCAGAAAAAGTGGTGGAAGAACACAAGAAAGAAAATGGATAAGGCACAAAATGGCATACAATGGAAACAATGATAATGGATGGCTATTTGGCTAAAAGTGGTTACAAGAAACAAATGCCTAAATCATTTCCAAGTATGTACAAGATATGTAGCCTCAATCAAAGATTCAAGACAAGTTCTAGAGTGACAATCCATGATAGAGAACACACAACAAGAAGAATAGCATTTTTCACTTAGGCTCAAATCCTCACAGCTAAAAGACTATTACTACAAATTCATTAAAGTCAACGTCATTGCCATTTAACTTAAATTCCTTAGAGAAATAAGACTAAATTCTCTTCATGCTAAGTCAATCTACACTTTAGCTATTTCATCATGCATAATTCCACACCAAAACTCCATCAAAAATTTAAAAAGTGAGCATCAAATTCGGACAAAACAGAGTAGCAAAATTCTGCAGTGCAGAATTTCTGGCGACACGGCTTTACCGACATAGAACGACCCCAAAACGGATGCGAATCACTCCAAATAAAATTCTACAACTAGAAGACATATAAAGGTTTAAAAACATGTAAAGAAAGTGGCAAAAACCATAGCCAAACAGTACAGAATATTCATGCAAGATGACTCAAAGTTCTGCCAAAACAGAGAAAACAGAGAAAAAAAAATGGGCAACATAAAAAGACTAAAAAAAATTAAAATTACGAAAGAAAACAACAACAAAATTAAAAAGAGAAAGATTAGAAAAACATGGGTTGCCTCCCAAAAGCGCTTGGTTTAAAGTCCTTAGCTAGACTTTATTTGGTGTCTATGCTTAGCGTCGCTTCTTCTTTGTTTTCCTTACTTTCTCTTTGATTTTTTTTTTTATTTCCTTCGTCAAGGAAAATGATCAAGTACCTCACATGCAACAAAGAGAAATAACATGAGAGATATATCAAATAAGCAAGGTAACAAGAAGAAATGAAACTAATAAAGACACTTGAAAAGCTAAAAACGCTTGAAATTGTAAAAACTAAAACAAGAAAAGACAATGTCTAAAATAACATCACTTTGGCTTTAAAGAAAAATCAATTTGACAACCATCAATCCCCGGCAACGGCGCCAAAAACTTGGTGCGTATAATTTTATAACACATAAAATATTCCAGCAAGTATACTGGGTCGCAACAAGTAATAAAGTGATGAGTAGAGTATCGTCCCACAGAGATTGAGGTATCAAATAAAATTCAATTAGGCTAAGTGAAATGCTATTAAGACTTATGAGGGAAATTTCAGAAATTACACAAAAAAGGGGGGGTGATGATTGAAACAACACAATATAAATAACTGAAATTTAAATAACTAGATAGAAAACAAAACAGAGAAAAGATGTGGATTGGTCACAAATTTCATGGAATTGTACATCATCATCATTTCCTTTGAATATTCTTGGCTAATTCTATTATGTAATCTTCAATCTAAAATTCTCAGAAAGTCTTCTAAGACTGAATTATATTAAAATTATAGTTAGGAATATCTTCACTAATCTACAACTCAAATATAATCCGATGAAGTCCTAATCACATCAATGCCCCGCAATCGCATATGACATGTTATCTCTTGTCCTACTCATTACAAATACGTAGCAATCGCATGCATGTATAAATAACAAGCTTCATAGGACAATAAATAAAATAGAACTTTGGCCGAGAAAATACTCATTGGTCCAAATGAATTAAAGTACAATTTCCATTTCATCAAATGACCGACTACACAAGAAAATGAGATTGATTTCGTTGGTCTAATCCGATTAATTCATAGACAAATTAATCTTTGAATCATTGAAGAACAATTCAATTAAATTACAATCCATTCAATGTTGGCCAATTTTCTAAAATATGATTGAATCCAAAAGCTTTGAAATCACAATCTAACTTAACCAAAATAATTGACTAAAATCTTAGATCAACCATTCAATTAAGTTATGAAGCTCAAGAAAATTATTCAAGCCACATAAATAAAACTATCTATATCTAGATAATCTAATTTATGGTGGAAATTACAAGGATAAAATCCATTCCATTAAACGAAAGTGCATTAAAATCGAAATTGTTCAGCAATAAAACATCATAGAACCAAACTACATCAATCCTTAAACATCAGAAAATTACATGGAAGAGAATAAGAACATGACAGAAATATGCAAAATACAACAGAAAACTAACAAACTATGAAGGAAAATGGAAGAAAAGGAAAGAAAATGGGAGAAGGAGAGCCATTCCCAAGTGGGAAGGCTTCCTTTCCCTCTAACCAAGCTAGAGAGTTGCCTCTATGTTGCTCCCAGCCACTGCTGCCCAAGGAAGGCAAAAAAATGGTGCTAGGACCTCCCATCAGAAAAATGACTTAGCCTCCTTAATAAATTTCGATTTTTGCAAATATAAAACTGATCTAACACATGCCTAAAGGGATATTCTGCCCTAGATGCCTCCTTGGATGCCTCTTCCATGATATGGCAGCACTTTGACAGCAAAACAGCAGTAAAATTAATATTTCTGCAGCAGCAGAAAAGTATGGCAGCAGCAGAATGGTATGGCAGCAGCAGCAGAATTAATATTTCTGCAGCAGAAAGTGACAAACAGCAGCAGAACAGCAGCAGAATATCATGGCAAAATTAATATTTCAGCCATGCTTTTCTTGACCTACGAAAATTAATATTTCTGCCCAAAAATTCTGACTACATGGCATTGAATAAGAGTTCAAGTGGGCCCCACATCCAGCATATCCTAGTAAGCATCTACATCACCCAAAAAGTGCCACATTAGCATCCAAATCATCATCTTTGTCCATGTCAACACTTTTCTCTCCAAAATTAAAATTTGTAGGAATTAAATTGAGCATTTTACAATTCAAGTTCTAAAAATATAAAAATTGAGACACATTCAATCCATAAATAGTTTATACCCAATAAATTCCAAAACATAATAAAATTAGAGAATTGACAAAATTAAAGAGGCAAAAAGGACTAAAATAGGGACTAAAATAAATGGAAAAAGTATGTTATCAATGGGTCACTCTTAGGGTAGTGATAGGGCATAACGTGAAGTATTCAAAGATATTTGAGAGCCAACATAGGATTCACCACTTCTAATAGAAGGAAGTATACCCATGGCCACTTGTAGGGATAATCGCTAAGAAGTCTTTAGCCAAAGTAGACTTGTCATGAAGATGGTCTTCAATGACATAGTTATAGTGATTGATCCCATAAAACAAGAAATTAACTACTTAGATTGGACATGATGTAATCAAGTCTAGTGAGAGTTGACACATAGGCCATACTCTGAACCAAGTAGGTATAAGATGGTGAAAGGACATATTGCATAGACACGCTTTAGGTGCATAAAGGTTTAAAGTCAAACAACTAACTTTTTGGTCAATTGGGGGTCACAATGTGTTGCTAAATACCTCTTGTGATCTATTTACAATTAAATATTGATTGTGAATGGCCAACATAGCCAGAAACCTAATGGGTCACATGTATAGAAATTCATTAGGAATGTAAAATGGGTTTAAGGATTTAAATGAATAGGAATATGTTTCTATTCCTATTCCTACCTAAATAAGGAAAAGCCTAAAAGGAATATGTTCCTATTCCTACCTAAATAAGGAAAAGCCCAAAACAAGAACCTCTTAGGCTTCACTCTCTCAAAGAGATTAGGCTTCTTAAGATGTCACTTTAAGAAGCCTAATAAAGGAATGGTGCCTACTAAGAGAATTAGGGCTTTAGGGTTTGTGGTTGCACCTACCACTTTAAATATGATAGTGAAAGCCATACACCACCTAACACTCTCTCTCAATTGTTGAGTATTTGTTTTAGAAACACTCTTGTTCTCTTCTCCTTCAACTAAGAAGGTTTTCTCCATAGCTTCTTTGTGCTTGATAGCACTAGAACAAGAAGAAACCCTGTTACCTAAAGAGGTTTTTCTTTTGTGTAATTTCATGTGGATTACCATTAGATGTATCTTATCTTGGATACTTTCTTTGGCTTGGAAAGGTTGCTGCATTATAAGAAGTATTTCTCTTCATCTTTTTTTATGGTTAATGTAATGGTAATATAGGTTGATCCATCGGTGAATGGGTTTTAGAGAAAATTTTAAATTTTGCTACGTTATTTTTATCTTTAAAATACAACATTTAGGTATGGCATTCAACAAATTCATATACTCAACAACTTCTTCATTATCCTCATTAACTTTTATAGCCACTAGGGATGCTTCAAGTGCATCTCTATAATGCTCCTTCTCAAAGGTGGTTTGCACCATTTTCTCTATCGTGTCATCCATTACAAAAACTTTGTAACATTCCTCCAAATCATCAGGATACTTCATTGCCTTAAAAACATTGAACTTTACAACTTGGTCTTGGACCCTCATAGTAAGCTCCTTTTTTTACACATCAATAATAGTTCTCCTAGTAGTTAAGAATGGTTATCCCAAAATGATAAGGACATCATGATCCTCTTGATAGTCTAGGATAATGAAATTTTCTAGGAAGATGAACTTATTATCTTTAACCAGTACATCCTCAACAGCTCTTCTAGGATAAGAGTGCGATCCGCGAGTTGCAAAGTGGCTATAGTAGGGTGAGCTTTACCCAATCCCAATTTCTTGTAGATGGATAGAGGCATTAAATTTATGCTTTCCCCAAAATCACATAGGGCCTTTCCACAAAATTTATCCCTAACTATGCAAGGTATATTAAAGCTTCCCAAATCTTTAAGCTTCGATGGTAACTTGTTTTGCAAAATAGCACTTCATTCTTTGGTGAGTGCTATAGTTTCAAATTCACAAAGCCTTCTTTTTCATGAATTTTACATAACTTGGCATTTGCTCAAGAGCTTCCGTAAAGGGGATATTGATGTGGAGTTTTTTAAATACCTCTAAAAATTTCTTAAATTGGTGGTCCAATTGTTGCTTCTTGAACCTTTGTGGAAATCGAAGTGGTGGTTGCACTTGTGGTTTTGAATGCTCAATATGGGATTTAAATGAGGAAAGAAATCAATTTGGAATGGAATTCAGATTTATTTATTTTGCCTAATTAGATTAGGAAACTAGAATTAAAGGGCATTTAATTATAAACAAGGAAACAAGCAATTTGAATTGAGATTAAAACAAAAATAGAAATAATTTATGTGACGAAATTATTCTAACACCACGTAGACCTTAAATGCCGACTTCCGTGATACATTTATTTTAATAGAAAATGCATGATAGGATGTATGTATGACATAATGGCTGGTTGTGGACTTTTACCAAATATGAATTGTTCATGCATGTTTTTAAAGTTATGATTTTAGTAAATAGGGTCTGTGTACCCTGCCTCTCTCTATTTCTTTGTTGTAGTTCTCTTCTCACCTAACTCCCCTTAAATGTAACTTGAGGTTTCTCATTAAACAATGTAATTAGATTACATAGGGTTAGTACAAGAACAAGACACAAGAAAGAAACTGTGGAGATGGAGCCGAGGCTATGTAAGAGTAGAAATAGAATTTCTATGTCTTCAATGTAAAATCATGCATATACCTACATTTAACCTAGTCATTTCTTTTGGCTCAAAAAGTTGACTATAGATAAGTCCATAACCATACCATATAATTTACTATCTATATATGTGTAATGTGATCACACATATGATGGATGTCTAATTTAAAATATGATGAAACTAATTAAGAAAACCCTCGAATAATATTAAAGCCAAAGTCTTCCATTAATATGGGGCAAACCAGAGATCTTCTTAAAGCAAGGGTTGTTGGACTCTCTCTAAGCCTAGCTTTAAGTTGAACATGTTCAAATCATTGACATATGATCTTATGATTAATGGGCCGGCTTTAACTAGAAGCATGGATTTGTTAGACTCTCTCCAAGGTCAATATGGATAGAGACCATGTCACAACCCGAACCCAACTCATGACCAGCGCAGATAGTGTGTTACCAACAATGCCGCAAGCATAGTTTTCTATCACAAGATTGTAGGTGGTGGCCTATATAATTACATAGTACACTAGAACAATATAATAAAAATATATTACCTTACCCCAAACAATGGGGAGGCATCCTCGACCCACGAGCCCTTAATCTAACTGCTCTACATACCTACAACTGTAAGGAAGTAAGTCTAAACCACAAACTCACCAATGTTAGCCCTATACTACATAGAGATACAATATATATATATACACTCACTTAAGAAATTATCCCGCATGACATCAAGCTGCCCATAGGCATGCATATGGTATCACATCCCCAACACATTCTTCCCAAATCACATACATATACATTACACATTTAAATACATGTATCCTTTCTGAAGGATCCATGCTCCCAATGCATGTAACCCTACTCAAGGGTCCATGCTCCCATATCACGTTTCAAGAGTGTAATCAACGAGGGTTTACATTTCCATGGATTATCACTGGTTCACGCCACTACGATGCCGAATCACCCAGAATTGAATTCGTGGTAATTTTGCAGTATAGTGATCCCCATGTCGTTTTCACTCAAGGTGCCTCACTTATAATCACTAACAAGTTGCTCTAAACACCCAAACACTAATTAAGAACACATAAACGAGGGGTTTTATTGGCAATAACAACATAAATAGAAACAGAACAACAAGCAACCAGCAATTAATTAGCAGCAGGCGAAAATGACAAGGTGTTGACAGTAAATAGACTATGTAACCAGCCACTAAGATTCATGGGAGTGCAACTATCATTACCTAACTCATCGATTCAGTTTTTTTCTCATTCCACCATTTAGTTCTTTATGAAAATGTTCTAGAATAACTTCTAGAATATAATGCTACTAATTACAGTCAATAATATCTTCCCTAACTATAACTAGATGCATTCAATAGAAAACCTCAACCAAACCAACTAGCCATTTCACTTCACTCACTTTCCTAATCAGTCAAGCAAGGTTATATCTCAAATATATAAATTAGTTTATGTTCCTTCACAAGTTCTAATCAGAATCTGACAACAACATAAACATAACAGCAAAATAGAAACGAAATCAGATGAAATGGAAAATAAAACACTTATCTTGCATTCTAAGTTCAAGCTACAACATCCCAATGACCTAGTTACTTATTACAATAGAGATTTAGCCCTCCACAAGAGCAAAACAACAAACAGCAGAAGGGAAAATAGAGAGGAAGACAGCTGCGAAAATGCTAAATTACAGCAAAAGAAAAGTGTCTGGTGTTTACAAAACTGAAGCCCTAAAAATGCCTTGGAATATTCTACCCTAGATGCTTAGTTGACTTTCAAAAAGAGGGGAGAGATGTGGCTGATTTCCTTGTGCAGAATGGGAGCAACAGACAGCAGCAACAATTCATCAAAATGGTGCAACAAAAGGCCTCTTTAGCTATGTAGAAAGCAGATTGCCATTTTCAGTAAAGTTTGGGAAACATGCAAGAACTAGACAGCATGCAAGGGCTAAACAGATCTGGTTTGAAGGCCCCACACATCTCCAAGTCAGCATCCTCCTCATCAGAAAAACGTCACTAGGCGCCATGTCAGTAAGACTGTCCACCTCAGCGCCACATCATCAGAAAATCTCCAAATTTAATTTCTGCAAAGAACACAAATGGATTAAATTGAGTCTTTAATAATTTAAGCCCTAAAATATGAAAATAATTCATTTTCCATCCAAGATTAATTTAGACTCAAAAAATCACAAAGTGTAATAAAGTTGGAGAATTCTCATAGATGAAAATGGAAATAGACCAAATTAGGGTTTAAAATGTATATAAAAATGCTAGATATCAAATCCCCTACAGTTAGTCTTTTGCACTCCTGGGCAAAATCAGTTAAAAGCAATAAAGGTTCTAAAGGACACAACAAGTACTGTAGAAAGTATGCAATAATGAATTAGTTCAAGCTTGAAAAGATTTAACGCTAGGAGAACACAAGTCTTAAATTTCTAAAAAGTTCAAGAATCATGGCAATTTCACTGACAAGAATGAATCCAAGGAAGAGTGTATACGCTCTATTCTCTCAAGTGTTTAAGGTAATACGCTCTCATTTCAACCTATCATAAATTCACTATCATAAGTTTGTCAAAAATCTAAATCTCCACTACTTGAATCACATACATGCTTGAATTATTAGGACTTTACAAGGATGTAAGGTTGGGTGAAGGATTGATTGGGAGGTAGAAAGAAATACACAAAACAAAGTTTAACAAGAACTTAAAGAAATAAAGAACATCAATCAATAAGGTTACAAGAGATTGAACTTTGAAATTTGAGCACAAAAATGCTACTTTTCTTTTCTTCTTTCTCTTTTTTTTTCTTTTTTTTTTTTTGATCTCCATATGGTATATTTTTCATGAAGAGTTGTCAAATTTTTTTTCTTTTGAGTAGCAAAACTGAAATTCAAAATAGCCCACAATCCTTCTTTTTGCACATGCTCAATTCAATCTATTTTCAGAAGAAAGAAATTTCTAAAGCTCTTCAAATCCTAAGTTTGGGGAAAAGAAAGAATTTGCTTTAAAGTGGAAGGGAGGTAGAAAACACAGGAAAGAAAGGTGGAAGTAAGGCACAAAGTGGCACACAATGGAAACAACACATAGGATGGCTATTTGGCTAGAATGGTTACAAGAAACAATTGCCTAAATCATTTCCAAGCATGTACATGTAATGTAGCCTCAACAAAGATTCAAGACAAATTCTAGAGTAAAAATCATGATAGGGAATACACATAACAAGAAAGAATATTATTTTTCAATAAAGGCTCAAATTCTCACGGTTTAAAGACTATTACTAAAAATTCATAAAAGACAACGTCATTGCCATTTTACTTGAGTTCCTTAGAAAAAGAAGACTGTATTCTTTTCATGCTAAGTCAATTCACAACTTAAGCTATTTCATCATGCATGCTTTCACACAAAAGCTTCATCAAATTTTCAAAAATAGAGCATCAATTTCGGACAACACAGAGTAGCAAAATTCTGCACTACAGAAATTCTGGCGAACCGGCTTCACCGATACAAAACTACACCAAAACAGATGCGAAAGACACCAAATAAAATTCTACAGCTAGAAGATATATAAAGCTTTAAAAACATGTAAAGAAAGTAGCAAAATTCATAGCCAATCAATACAGAAAATTCATGCAAAATAGCTCAAAAATTCTAGATAGAAACAGAGAAAACAGAGGAGACAGCAGGAAAATTTTTTTAAAAAAAAATCAGCTCCAATTAAATTTTCTCCCCCCACACTTAAACATTGCATTGTTCTCAATGCAAATTAGTACTAAACATCAAATAAAATGAAGAGGACATAAATTAAAAAGGAGGGAAAGAGTACGGCCTTATCATGGAGCCAAAACATTGTAGAGTTGGATTTTCTCTATAGTTTCTTCTTTGAAGCCCTCGTACTTCTTCAACCTTTGCCCATTTACCATGAATTACTTGTTGGTGGCCTCATTTTGAATTTCTACTGCACCAAAAGGAAAGACATTAGTAACAACAAAAGGGCTAACCTATTTAGAGCAAAGCTTATCGGGTATTAGCATGAGGCGAGAATTGTAGAGAAGGACTTTGTTTCCCACTTGGAATTCTTTTTTCTCAATTTTCTGATCATGTAAAGCTTTTGACCTCTCTTTATACATGCGCGCATTCTTATAAGCCGCTAGCCTTAGTTCTTCCAATTCTTGAAGTTGCAACTTCCTTTCTTTACCGGCTAGGGTCATGTCCATATTGCATTGTTTAACTGCCCAATATGCCTTGTGTGCAATCTCCACTAGCAAGTGACATGCTTTACTAAATACCAAACGGTATAGAGACATGCCAATGGGAATCTTGAAAGCGGTCCTAGAGGCCCAAAGTGCATCGTCAAGCCTCTTACTCCAATCTTTTCTGTTGGGCTGCATGGTTTTCTCTAATATTTGCTTTATCTCTCGGTTGGAGACTTCCGCTTGCCCATTGGTTTGCGGGTGATAAGGTGTAGAGGTTTTGTACACCACCCCATATTTCTTTATAGCCCTTGCATGTTTCTATTGCAAAAGTGTGATCCTTGATCACTAATTATGGCCTTGGGGACACCAAATCTGCAGAAAATATGTGAACAAAGAAATCTACAACAATAATAGAATCATCAGTTCGGGTGGCTTTAGCTTCCACCCACTTTGATATATAATCCACAGCAACCAAGATATACATGAAGCCAAAAGAAACAGGAAAATGACCCATAAAGTCTATACCCCAAACATCAAAAACATCACAAAAGAGAAGAGTTTGTTGAGGCATTTCATTTCTTCTAAACACATTTCTAGTTCTTTGACACCTAGAACAGTTCTTGCAAAAATCATAAGCATCCCTAAACAAAGTAGGCCAACATAAACCAAAATCTAACACTTTTCTAGCTGTTCTTTGGGGACCAAAGTGTCCACCACATGCAAGAGTACAACAGAAATTCAGCACAGATGCAAATTCATGATTTGGAACACATCTCCTAACAATTTAGTCACTACAAATTTTCCACAATACATAGTACCTAGCCTCGCTTTTTAATTTATTCAACTGATGTTTATTTTGGTATGCAGGCAATTCAGATGCAACAAGATAATTCACTAAATCAACATACCAAGGCTCACTAATACCATGCAAAAGGGAAAAGCACTCATCTGGAAAGTTGTCTCTAATGGGGAAATGTTCCAATGGGAGATCAGAAAGCCTACTCAAATGATCCGCTACTACATTCTCCGTTCCACTCTTATCCTTAATCTCCACATCAAATTCTTGGAGAAGTAGCATCCATCTCATCAATCTTGGCTTTGCATTTGACTTCTTCAGCAAATATTTCAGGGTTGCATGGTTAGAAAACACAATTACTTTGGAGTCAAGCAAATATGATCTAAATTTTTCTAAAGCAAAGACAATTACTAAAAACTCCTTTTCTGTGATTATGTAATTTGATTGAGCTAAACCAAGGGTGCGAGATACATAAGCTATGACATGCAACTTCTTCTCTACTCTTTGTGAAAGTACTGCTCCCACAGCATAATTTGCGGCATCACACATAAGCTCAAAGGGAAGCTCCCACCGTGGAGGTTGGATGATAGGAGGGGAGGTAAGTTGCTTCTTTAACTCATCAAAAGCTGACCTGCAGGCATCATTAAAAACAAAATCAGTTTCTTTTTAGTGGAGTTTAGATAGGGGTAAAGCAATTTTAATGAAGTCATTGATCAATCTCTTATAAAATCCTGCATGGCCAAGAAAAGAGCGAACTTCATGCACAGAAGCAGGGTAAGGTAAAGAGGAGATAACATTAACTTTGGCTTTATCTAGTTCTATGCCACGTGACGACACTATGTGGCCTAGGACTATTCCTTGTTCTACCATGAAATGACATTTCTCATAATTCAAGACCAAATTTTTTCTATGCATCTCTCAAGCACTCTCTCTAAATTTTTCAAGTATGCATCAAATGAGTCTCCATAAACAAAAAAAATCATCCATGAACACTTCCATGCAAGCCTCTAACAAATCAGAAAATATACTTATCATGCATCTTTGAAAAGTGCCAGGTGCATTACAGAGACCAAAAGGCATGCATCTATATGCAAAAGTACCGAATAGACAGGTGAAGGTGGTCTTCTCCTAATCTTCAGGTGCAATATGAATTTGAAAATATCCAAAAAAACCATCAAGAAAATAGTAATGAGACTTGCCAGTAAGTCTCTCAAGCATTTGATCAATAAAAGGAAGAGGAAAATGATCTTTCCTAGTTGCTTGGTTCAACTTCCTATAATCAATGCAAACACGCCAACTGTTTTGAACTCTAGTGGGCACTAACTCATTATTTTCATTTGCTATGACAGTTACCCCGATTTTCTTTGGCACTACTTATACTGGACTTACCCACTTACTATCAGATATAGGATAAATAATACTAGCTTGGAGGAGCTTACTTACCTCCTTCTTGACCACATCAAGAATCATGGGGTTGAGTCTTCTTGGGGGTTGCCTCACTGGTTTCGTCTCTTCTTCAAGAAGAATTCAGTGCATGCACACGAAAGGACTATTCCCAAGAATGTCTGTTAAAGTCCACCCAATTGCCTTCTTATTCTTTTTCAGCAAATTGATCAATTTTTCTTCTTGATCGGGATTCAAATTGTTGGCTATAATGACTAGAAGTTTGTCTCCTACTTCCAAGAAGGCATACTTGAGGTTTTCTGGTAAAGCCTTCAACTCCAATGTAGGTGGTTGGATGGAGGATGGAATTAGTTTTTGTGGAGTCACATCCAAGAAGGCACCTACAAATTCAGATTGCTTAAAGATAGAATCCTTGGCTAAAGAGGAGGAAGGATTAGCAGCACAAGAGGAAAGAGATGAAGAATGTACAACATTACAATTTAAATCACTACAACTACAACTACCTAAATCAGAAACAGAATATAAGTCTAAGCTAGAAAAAATGACAGAATTAGAATGCACATCAGAATCTAAATCAGAATGTAAATCAAAATGTAACTCAGAATTGTCAGCATTTAGAGAATTTTCAATTTCAATGCAAGCATGACAAAATTCGGAACCAGCACAATTGCACTCAAAGGCATCTACCAAATCAGAAAACTCAGGAAAATTAGAAATTAATTCAGCTTAGAAATCATCACATGCCTCATCAACTAAATAATCCAAAAAGTTAACCACATGCACATTGGAATGATTTTCTATAGGATGTTTCATGACATCTAAAATGTTAAAATCAATTTTGTTGCTAGCAAACTCCATGGACAAAGTCCCTTCATGCATATTAATAATGGTTTTTGCAGTTTTCAGAAAAGGTCTACCAAGTATTAATGGTGCATAGCCAAGAGTATTATCATTTTCCATATCAAGCACATAAAAATCAACAAGAAAAATGAAATCTTTAACTCTTACTAAGACATCTTCCAGAACTCCTGCTGGATGTGTTGTGCTCCTGTTGCCAAGTTGGACAATCACTCTAGTTGGTGAAAGAACACCAATCTTGACGCTTGAGTACACTAATTTGGGCATAACATTGGAGAACTCCATGTTGCCTATTGTGCATGGTATTGTGATTCTAGGATCTTTGCACTTAGGTGGCATGGGTGGTTGGATGAGTGCAAAAACATTTCTCCCCAAATTGACTCTTTCATTACCCCTTAAACGTCTCTTATGAGTGCACAACTCTTTGAGGAACTTGGCATACTTGGGGATTTGCTTAATTGCTTCTAAAAGTAGAATGTTGACCTCTATTTTTCTAAAGGTCTCCATGATCTCTTTATCCATGTTAGATTCAAAAGCTTTCTTGATTGAGTCTGCCTATTAGGGAAAGGAAGAGGTATTTTCTGAACCACTTCTTCATCCTTTTTATTTTGCTGACTAGTTAAGGTTGAGGATGAAGGAACACTTTACTGTACATTTAATTTTTCTAGTTTAGATTCAGGAGGTGGACCATCTATTTGCTTGTCACTCCTCAAAATGATGGCACTAACATTGCCTCTTAGATTGATCACTGGTTGAGATAGCAAACTCCCTAAACCTTGACTTTTTAGCTCATTGACTGTTGTGGTTAACTGACCAATCTTAGTCTCCAAATTCTGCATATTTATTTCTGTTCTCTGCTGGAACTGGAGGGTGTTGGCAGTCAGTTCTTTCATTAAATCTTCTAGACTAGTCTCAGGCTTCTTGGGTGCTGGAAGAGGTGTATGGCTAGGTCCAGGTTGATTGTATCTTACATGGGGTAGCTGGTAAAGGGGGTTGGAGGTATTCCCATACTTGAAAGCTGGATGATCACGCCACCTAGGATTGTAGGTGGAGGAATATGGGTCATATCTCTGTTGTTATGGCTGCATGGGTCTACTAGGGAATATGCCAGCACATGACTCAGTTGGGGTCTCTTGCAGCTAAAGGCACTGATCAGTATGGTGGGTATTCAGGGAACAAATTCCACAAACTGAAGGAGGAAGGGCTGGTTGTTGTGTTCTCTGATTTAATGCCAATTGCCTCACCATTGAAGCTAACTCTTCCAATTTATTTTCTATCCTTTGTTGCTCCATGGGAGGTGTCCTCACTTCATTGACAGCAATTGCTACTGGATCATTTAATCTGGTGCCAAATTGCTGTGCATTTTGGGCCATCTTGGCCAACAATTCATTTGCTGCAGCAGGAGTCTTATCCACTAATACCCCACCAACAGCTGCATCAACTATGTATCTGTCCATAGGCAATAATTCCTCATAGAAATACTGGATGAGAAGCTGCTTTGAAATTTGGTGGTTTGGACAGCATGAGCAAAGCTTCTTAAACCTCTCCCAATATTCATGCAAAGACTCACCATTTAACTGTCTAATCCCACTAATATCTTTCCTAATTGTTGCTGTTCTGGAGGCTGGAAAGAATTATTCTAAGAACAACTTCTTCAGTCCATCCCATCTTGTTATTAAGGCAGTGGGTAGATAGTAAAGCCAATCCTTGGCTGCCCCATCCAAAGAGAAAGGAAATGTTATTAATTTGATCTGTTCATCTCTAACTCCATGCGGTCTCATGGTAAAGCAGACAACATGAAACTCCTTTAAGTGTTTGTGCGGATCTTCTCCTACAAGGCCATGAAACATGGGCAACAAATGGATTAGATCATATTTAGTTCAAAATTAGCATCCAACTCAGGATAATTTATGCACAATGGCTGATAATGCACATCAAGTGCAATTAACTCTTTAATTGATTGTTCTTGCCTATTTTGAGGCACTTGTGCATTTTGATTATCCATCCCATTTATCCTAGCTGACTCACAATCAGTTGACTCCAACACAATATCATATTCAGAATCTGATTCTACTTCTACACTATTGACAGCAAGCTCAACAATTTCGGCAAGAAGTTCAGAAACTATATTAGTCCTAATGCTATTGCTTCTCACTAGCCTATGGAAGGTCCTATCAATTTTTGGATCAAAAGGTGGTAAGTCCACGTGACTAGACCTTCTCATACACTAGGAGGGGCAAAAATCACAAGAAAACACAATAAACACATAAATCAGCAAAATCAGCACACAAGGCTTTAACTAAGGAAAATCACCAAAAATGAAGTATCTCAGAAAAATCTGATTTTTCTTGGAAAATTCCTTCTCCAATTGAAGGCACAAAATCAACAAACAAAACTCAAAAATAAGATCTACAAAAATCAAACCAAAAATCACAATTAATTGAAAAAATGGTTAAAAAGATTGTAAAATAGAAAAAGTGGTCTAAATGTTGGAATTTGGCCGAGATAGGGTAGTGCTCCTCACAATAAATTGTGAGGAGCTATGCTCGAAATGGTTGTATTTAGTGGACTACCAATTTTCAAGTCAATCCGATTTAGTTTTTTTACTGATAAATAGTGGCTAAATTATAACTAGGAAACTTAAAAATTTGACTTGAAGAATTTATAATCACTTCCAATAATAGCAAGCCACTTAAAATCAAACAAGAACACAATAGAAGAACTAATTAACAACTCAGAAATGAATTGGCTCCCTGGCAATGGCGCTAAAATTTTGGTTCACGCCACTACGATGCCGAATTGCCCAGAATTGAATTCGTGGCAATTTTGCAGTATAGTGATCCTCAGGTCATATTCACTCAAGGAGCCTCACTTATAATCACTAACTAGTTGCTCTAAACACCCAAACACTAATTAAGAACACATAAACGGGGGGTTTTGTTGGCAATAACAATAGAAACAGAAACAAAACAACAAGCAACCAGCAATTAATTAGCAGCAGGCAAAAATGACAAGGTGTTGACAGTAAAGAGACTATGTAACCAGCCACTTGGATTCATAGGAGTGCAACTATCATTACCTAACTCATCGATTCAGTTTTGTTCTCATTCCACCATTTGGTTCTTTATGAAAATGTTCTAGAATAACTGCTAGAATATAATGTTACTAATTACAGTCAAGAATATCTTCCCTAACTATAACTAGATGCATTCAATAGAAAACCTCAACCAAACCAACTAGCCATTTCGCTTCACTCACTTTCCTAATCAGTCAAGCAAGGTTATATCTCATATATATAAATTAGTTTATGTTCCTTCTCAAGTTCTAATCAGAATCTGATAGCAACATAAACATAACAGCAAAACAGAAATGAAATAAGACGAAATGGAGAATAAAACACTTATCTTGTGTTCTGAGTTCAAGCTACAACATCCCAATGACCTAGTGACTTATTACAATAGAGATTTAACCCTCCATAAGAGTAAAACAGCAAACAGCAAAAGGGAAAACAGAGAGGAAGACAGAGCTGATAAAATGCTAAGTTACAGCAAAAGAAAAGTGTCTGGTGTTTACAAAACTAAAGCCCTAAAAATGCCTTGGAATATTCTACCCTAGATGCTTAGTTGACTTTCAAAAAGAGGGGAGAGATGTGGTTGATTTCCTTGTGCAGAATGGGAGCAACAGACAGCAGCAACAATTCATCAAAATGGTGTAGCAGAAGGCCTCTTTAGCTATGCGGAAAGCTCATTGCCATTTTCAGCAATGTTTGGGAAACATGCAAGAACTAGACAGCATGCAAAGGCTAAGCAGATCTGGTTTGAGGGCCCCACACATCTTCATGGGAGCAAAAATGCAGTAGCAAGTCTAGTCAGCATCCTCCTCATCAGAAAAATGCCACATAGGCAGCATGTTAGCAAGACTGTCCACCTCAGTGCCACATCATTAGAAAACCTCCAAATTTAATTTCTGCAAAGAACACAAATGGATTAAATTGAGTCTTTAATAATTTAAGCCCTAAAATATGAAAATAATTCATTTTCCATCCAAGATTAATTTAGACTCAACAAATCACAAAGTGTAATAAAGTTGGAGAATTCTCATAGATGAAAATGCAAATAGACCAAATTAGGGGTTAAAATGTATATAAAAATGCTAGATATCAATCACTCAAGAAATCTCTAAGATATGTCTGGCCTATTGGGTCATATCTATAACCATAACATACATATAGTCTCTCGAATTATGCCTTGAGCCAGAACATATACCCCACATACAAATAGCCAACCACACATATAGTATATTATGCAAATGAATGAGATGCAATGTTTATCCAGCTCTTTTCCACACCACATTGAAAACCAACCCTCAATGTGTATGCATACCCATTGACACCACTCAACAGTATTACATATTGGGTAGCTTTCCACTCTTCCAAACTTATCCATAAAATAAATATGTGGATGATGATGTGCAATGCATCTACATAACAACCAATCCACTACTCTCATCCACACATATCTCAAATAATCCCCACTACATATCCCACACATAATATATTTAATAAATAAATGTATATAAAACAATTTAAAGAATAACTCCTAAATATAAACATAAATACATATACATATATGTATATCTGCATAAAGGAGAGCTAGATAGATCCTTCACCTAAATTTCACACTCTCAGTGCTACCACCTTGCGCCTCGACCATCCTTATTAAGTAAACAGGCAAAACCATTAGGGTTACAAAATAGAGAAATTCCTTACTACTAATCCTGACCTTTAACTATTCCTTCAATCAAAACTCTCAACTGGCAATGAATTTCTAAAACTTATACCATTGGAAACTAGACTCAAAGAGCTTTCCAAAGATATAAAGTTTGTTAAAATCGAAGTCCAGATGAGAGAGTTACGATTGTTTGAAGAAAGCCCCAGGAACTCAGGGGGCGCCAGCCAGCCTTGGCGCCTAGGATGTCACACATACCTATGCCTAAGGGACCATCTAGGATGCCATGCCTTCTCCTTTCCACTCAAGTATGGTGCATGGGGTGCCACAACTTCGACCCAATGATTTGGCCTTGGTTTTGGGCTATATTCGACTGATTCTCCATCGTTTTCCATGATTTCTTCCATGGAATCTCATCTTTGATGTCTAAAGAGCATTTAGACACCAAAAGCCCCAATTTTAATCGAGAAACGAAGACAAAATCTTGATTTTAACCCCAAATACCCTTAAAACTAGAAACTAGGGAAAAACTTGGGAAATAGGAATTCGTACCTCGATTCCTTGCTTTCTCTACATTGCTAAGCTCCTAGAGGTTCGCCTTATCGCCCAAGATCTGTCCCCCAAAGCTTAGTTAAAGGATTTGGGTGGAGAAAGAGAGTACAGAGAAGGAAGAGAGAAAGAGAGAAGAAAGAAGGTGCAGAGAAAGAGGAAAGGAAGGAATGAGAAAAAAAAAAGGTGAGGCCACCTATATTTACTCGCCCATGGTAAAATTACTACGTTGCCACCTCTAGTGTTTCTTAATCTTAGGTGCCCTATAATTTTTCTTATTTCACTTTAGTCCCTCTTTGTATTCAACCTGTCTCCTAACTCCCCCGATTCCTTCGGTACCATCAATACACTCCTCGACTCTCTACTACTCAATATTCCACAACCTTGCCACTTTTAAACTCATATTTTTCTAGGCTACACAATGAAAATTTTCGTCCATAATACTTGAAAATCACGAGTATTACAGACCATGTTAGGCTATACACATATATTGTATATGAGTCAAGAATTGACAAGCTCAATGATTAGTGCATACATCAAAAGTTGATAGCACTACTTGATGGTTGCATGCACAATGCAATTGGCATGAGATACCTATTATTTGATCCAAGATGACTTGTTGGACTCTCTTCAAGCACTCAAGTGAGTTTTGGGCGACATTGAGCCCACTAAGAGAACTTTGGTTCCCGCCACTATGATGCTAAATCGCCCAGACTTAAATTCATAATATCTTGCAATATAGTGATCCTCAGGTCGTATTCACTCAAGGAGCCTAACTTCTAACCACTAATCAGTTATTATCAACACTCAAACACTAATTAAAACCTAATTAACACAGAGGTTGGTTATGACATTAGTATAAAAGAGCAGTAAACCAGCAATCTAGTAGCAGAATAATAATAGAAAGGATTAATAGTAAAAGAGAATAAGCAACCAGCTACAAGGATTTATAGGAGTGTAACTATGACTACTTAATTCATTGACTCAGTCTTGTTCTCATTTCATCATTTAGTTTTCATGAAAAGGAATCTAGAAGAACTTCCAGAATTTAATATGCGTCTAACTATAGTTAAAAAGAACTTCATTAATCCATAGCTAGATACAACTTCAAAAGACCTTAACCAAATCAAGTTAGATACTATCTAAACTAGCCATTTCATTTTACTTACTTTTCCAATTATTTAAGCAAGGTTATATCTTAAATACATATCAGTTTATGCTTTTACAAGTTCATCTCAAAATTTAGTATCAACATATACTAAAGAACAAAATAGAAAACGAAAATGAGATGAAATGGAGAATAAAACACTTATCTTATACTGAAAGTTTAAGTTACAACATCCCAAGTTCCTAGTGACTTATTGCAATGGGAATTTAGCCCTCCATGAGAGCAAAATCAACAAAACAATAGAGAGAAAAACAACGGAAAAGTGACCTATGAATTTTCTAAATTACAGCCAATGAGTAATGTGTTCTAAGTTTTACAAAACTGATGCCAAAAAGCCTATGGAATATTTTGCCCTAGATGCTTTCTCTTTGACTTTAGCAAGGCTTCCAAAAATTACAGCAAAAGGAGTGGAAGCATTGCAGAAGGGGAAACATGAATAAGGTGCATCAAAGTGGCTCTTTTTCCATGCAAAAGACTGACATATGTTTGTTACCATTTTTAGCAAAGTTTGGAAAGAGGCAAAAGCTAGAATGCATGCAAAAGGTACTGAACAAGTTTGAATATAGGTCCCATACATCCAAGTGACCAAGTTAGCGGAAGGAAGTGCCAAGTTAGCATCCTACTCATCCCAAAAGTGACACAATAGCATCCATGTCAGCAAAAGTGCCATGGCAGCAAATCAATCTCCAATAATTTAAAGTCTGAAATCAAGGATGGAATTTAATTAGGCCATAAATCAATTAAGTCCTAAATTTATAAAATTAAAGCATATTCAATTCACAATTATTCTGACCATAATAAATTCCAAAACATAATAAAATTAGAGAGTTTTAAAAGATTGAAGTAGCAATAGGACTAAGTTAAGGGGCAACAAAGAGTGTAAAATGCTAGATATCAAACTTCCAACGGGTTCTCCCGGATCCAAAGTAGGGGGCTTTTGGATTTGTAATAAAATAGTAGGAGTAATAATGCATTATATTAAAACCGTATATCATGCATTTATGGACATACTTTAACATGCTCATGTTTTTACATCTAGGTTGATAGAATCATGACATCTAGTATGAATTTAAGATCTATTCTCGAGTCAAATAAGTTGGCTGGGGCAAATTTCTTGGACTAGCTAAGAAACTTGAGAATCGTTCTCAAGGCTGAAAGCATAGCCTATGTTCTTGATAAGGCACTCCCTGAACCCCCTGCTGATGATGCCGATGAAGACCAAGTGTTAGCCTATAGAAGCGCATAGGTGATGATGAGCTAGCAACATGTATTATGTTGGCCTCTATGACACCCAAGCTTTAGAAGCAACACAAGGCTATAAACGCAAGCACTATGATATATCATCTGAGGGAATGTTTCATGTTCACTTTTTTGTTCCAAGATGTAAGAAGGGGCATCTATGGTGTAACACGCACTTAAGATGAATAGCTACATTGAGAGGTTAGCAGTGCTAGGTTTCACGATGGATCATGAATTAAGTGTTGACTTGATTCTCTAGAGTTTACTTGATAATTATGCACCGTTCATAATGAACTATCAGATGAATCAGATCTCATCGACTATATTAAAGCTGATCAACTACTCAAGGCAACTGAACCTTCCATCAAGAAAGAGAAGAAGGCTGTGATGTTGGTGGATTCTTCTAAGATTAAAGGGAAAAGTTCTAAGAAGAAGAAACCCATTAAGTCCAAGGGAGGTGTCAAGAAAAAGTAGGCTAAGAAGGTAGAGAAAGCTACACCTAAAGAGACTTGCTTCTATTATGGCAAAGACGGCCATTAGAAGAGGAATTACAAGACTTATTTGGAGTCCCTAAAGAAGCAAAAGGCATCTAATGTCGAAACTACTTCAGGTATTTTCGTTATTGAGATAAATGTTGTTTCTAGTAAAACTTAGGCATTAGATACCAGTTGTGGCTTATACATATGTACTTATATGTAGGGCTTAAAGAACAGCAGACAGTTAACCAGAGGAGAGACGGACCTACAAGCTAGAAATAGAGCAAGAGATGCTGCATTAACTGTAGGAACTTATGTATTGCCTTTACCTAATGGTTTAATTTTAGAATTAGACAGCTGCTATTTCATTCCATCCTTGATTAAAAACATTGTTTCAATTTCAAGTTTGAATAAAAAGGATTTTCATTTAACATTTAGTAACAACTGTTGTCACATAATGTTAGATGGTATTCTTTATGGCATTAGAACATTATGCAATGAGATTTATGTGTTAGATACATCTAACTCGATTCTCAACATTGAAAAGGGCAATCCTAAACACCTAAAACAAGATAATTAATTAACTTCATATTTATAGCATTGTCGTCTAGGTCATATAAATGAGAAATGCATGAGAAAGTTACACAAAGAAGGTAACCTATGATCATTTGATTATGAATCATATGACACATGCATCTTTTGCTTAAAGGGCAAGATGACTAAATCACCTTTTAGCGAAAAGGGTGAACGTGCAACTGATTTATTAGGTCTAATACATACCAATGTATATGGACGAATGTCAATAAATACCATGAGTGGTTACTTCATTACCTTTATCGATGACTATTCTAGATACAGGTATATGTATCTAATGAGATACAAATATGAGGACTTTGAGAAGTTTAAAAAATTCAAAAATGAAGTATAAAAACAACTTGGTAAAAGTTTTAAGACACTAAGATCTGATAGAGGTGGTGAATACTTAAACCAAGAGTTTTAGGATTATCTTAGGGACAATAGGATATTGTCCCAGTGGACTCCACCTTACATGCCACAACATAATGGTGTGGCTAAAAGGAGAAACTGAACCTTGTTAGATATGGTTAGGTCTATGATGAGTCATGTAGAGATCTCTAAATCCTTTTGGGGCTATGCATTTGAGATCGCTGTTCATATCTAAATAGAGTCTCAACCAAGGCAATTGATATTGCTCCATTCAAAAAATGGTATAACAAAAAACCTATCTTATCTTACTTAAAGATATGGGGTTGTCTAGCTTACGTAAAGCGGATAATGTCAAATAAACTTGAGCAAAATCTGACAGATATCTGTTTGTGGGATACTCTAAAGAAACAAAGGGGTATCAATTCTACCCCACTTTAGAACAAAAGGTGTTTGTTTCAAGACATGCTATCTTCCTAAAGAAAGAGTTTCTCTTAATGAAAAATAGTAGGAGTATGATTTAACTTGAGGAAGCTCAAGATACTCAAGTAGACATAGAACAACTGCTTGCTCAAGAGCCAATAGATACAGAACATCTACCAGCTCAAGAGCCAGAGCCGTTCACTCATTCTAGAAGAGTAACAACCAAACCTTCCCTTCCATACAAGTACAAATAATTCGTATGTCTAGTAGAGCACATAGGGCTTTTGAGAGATATGGATTTCTCATAAGTGAACCCAATGATGTACTACTTATAGAAGATGAGGAACCTGACCTATGAAGAAGTTATAAAGAGTTCAAAATCTGATAAATGGCTCAATGCCATGAAATCATAAATGAATTCCATGTACGACAACTAAGTATGGACTTTGATTAATCCACTTAAGGGGATTAAGCCCATCGGGTGCAAATGGGTTTTCAAGAAGAAAACCGACATGGAAGGTAATGTTGCAACCTATAAAGTAAGGTTGGTTGCAAAGGGATATCATGAAAAACAAGGTGTTGATTATGATAAAACCTTTTCACCAATAGCCATGCTTAAATCCATTAGGATACTCCTGGTCATAGCAGCTAATTATGATTATGAGATATGGCAAATAGATGTGAAGACAACTTTCCTTAACAGAAACCTAACCGAGGATGTATATACATCCAAAGTTAGCAACAAAGTATGCAAGCTTCAGAGATCCATTTATGGATTGAAGAAAGCATCCAAGAGTTATAACATTTGATTTGATGAGACAATCAAAAAGTTTGGTTTTTTACAAAATCTGGATAAACCTTGTGTATACAAGAAGGTTAGTGGAAGTGTAGTTGTATTCCTTGTGTTGTATGTAGATGACATTCTACTCATAGGAAATGATGTTTCTGTCCTTCAATCGTGAAGTTTTGGCTTTCCAAGAATTTCTTCATGAAAGACCTTGGAGAAGCAGCGTACATATTGGGATATGGATCTACAAAGATAGAACTAAGAGGTTGCTTGGTCTTTTGCAGTCTACATACATAGATAAGATGCTAAAAAGATTTAGCATAAAAGAGTCCAAGAGATGGCACATGGGATTACACTATCAAAGTATATGTGTCTAAAGACACAAGATGAAAGAACTCACATGAGTTTGATCCCTCACGCCTCAGCTATGGGATCAATCATGTATGTTATGTTATGTACTAGACACGATGTATCATACACCTTGAGTGTCATGAGCAGATATCAATCTAACCCTGGTGAGGGTCATTGGGTGGCTGTTAAGAATATCCTTAAGTACTTAAGAAGGACGAAGGATTTATTCTTAATATATGGAGAAAGAGATCTCAAGATAAGCAAATATACAGATGCCAGCTTCCAAACCTAAAAGGATGATTCAAAATCCCAGTCAAGTTACATATTCATATTAAATGGAGGAGCAACTAGTTGGAAAAGTTCCAAGCAAAAAATGACTGCAGATTCTACCACCGAAGTAGAGTACATTGTGGCTTCTGAGGTAGCAAAAGAAGCAATTTGGATTAAAAAGTTCATCACTGAACTAAGAGTGGTTCCCAGCATTATTAATGCAGTACCAGTCTATTGCAACAATAATGGAGCCATTTCACAAGCAAAGGAGCCACGGTCTCATTCGAAATTTAAACACCTACTCCGGCATTACCACTTGATTAGGGAGATCATTGGTAGAAATGATGTGAAAATAGAGAGTTTTCCCATTGATAGGAATCTAGTTGATCCGTTAACTAAGCCACTACCCCAGTCTAAGTTTGAGACACATACACAAGCCTATGGTATTAGATACAAAGGCAATTGGCTTTAGCGCAAGTGAAAGATTGTTAGAAAGATGCTCTAAAGGTAACCACTTTTAGTATTAGATATACAAACTCAGTTATTAATCCAATAAGATTTTCTTCATTATTTATATTAATATTCATAAACTGAGGATTAGATCGTAAAATAAATAATGAAGTCCATGACACAAAATATGGCATGAAGGAAATTATGATGATGATCATAATGTGAGATTCCTATCATATGTAATTATGTATATATCTAAACTATCTCTAGTCGTAGGATCACCTGAGACTGGACATTAGTGATCAAGATAAATTAGCATATGTTATGCTTCCTGATTTGATCAAGCAGTTGTCCTCATAAGCTGTAAGCATGAGATGTTTTGAGTGAACATGTGAATGTTTGTTAATGATAACAAGTACATTGGATGACTTGCATGAGACATTACATGGATACCTATTCAAATGCCAGTGATAGGTCTCAAAGCAACTAACAATACAAGTATCTTTGGACTTAAGGAACTCAAGTTATCTTGGATATAGATCATGTGTTTTAACTCCATCCCTTGTTACCCATCATGGGTCTCTCTTAAGGTGGTGATTGGGCAAAGTATGAAGTATTCAAAGATATTTAAATAGTCAATAGAGGATTTACCACTCCTAATAGAAGGAAGTATACCCATGGCCATTTGTTGGGATAATCACTAAGAAGTCTTTAGCCAAAGAAAACTTGTCATGAAGATGGTTTTCAATGACATAGTTTATAGTGATTGATCCCACAGAACAAGAAACTGACTACTTGGGCTAGACGTGATGTAATCAAGTCTAGTAGGAGTTGACACGTAGGCCATACTCTGAACTAAGTAGATATAAGACAGTGAAAGGACACATTGCATAGACACACTTTAGCTGCAAAAAGGTTTAAAGTTAAACAACTGACTTTTCGATTAATTGGGGGTCACGATGTATTGCTAGATACTGCTCATGATCTATTTACAATCAAATATTAATTGTGAATAGCCAACATAGCTGAAAACCTAATGAGTCATACACACAAAAATTCATTAGGAATATAAAAAGGGTTTAAGGATTTGATCCTAAATTAGAGAATTAATTAAAAGGAGATAAGAGAATAAAAGGAATAGGAATATGTTCCTATTCCTACCTAAACAAGGAAAAGCCCAAAACAAGAACCTCTTAGGCATCACTTTCTCAAAGAGATTAAGCTTCTTAAGATGTCACTTTAAGAAGCCCAATAAGGGAATTGTGCCTACTAAGAGAATTAGGGCTTTAGGGTTTGTGGTTGCACCTATCACTTTAAATATGATAGTAAAAGCCTCTTGCCACCTAACACTCTCTCTCAATTGTTGAGTATTTGTTTTAGGAGCACTCTTATTCTCTTCTCCTACAACCAATAGGGTTTTCTCCATAGCCTCTTCGTGCTTGCTAGGATAAGAATGAGAAGAAACCCCGTTACCTAAAGAGGTTTTTCTTTTGTGTAATTTTATGTGATTACCATTAAAGATATTCCATCTTGGATACTTACTTTGGCTTGGAGAGGTTGCTGTGCTACAAGAGGTATTTCTCTTCGTTTTGTTTTTCATGGTTAATGCAATGGTAATATAGGTTGATCCATCAGTGAATGAGAAATTCCATTCTGTTATTCTGATCTCTAAAATCCTATATTTGGTATTCAACAAATTCATACACTCAACAACTTCATTATCCTCATCAACTTCCATAGCCACAAAGGATGCTTCAAGTGTATCTCTATAATGCTCCTTTTGAAAGATGGTTTGCACCATTTTCTCCATTGTGTCATCCATTATAGAAACTCTGTAACATTCCTCCAAATCATCAGGATACTTCATTGCCTTAAAAACATTGAACTTTGCCTCTTGGTCTTGGACCCTCATAGTAAGCTCCTCTTTTTACACATCAATAATAGTTCTCCTAGTAATTAAGAATGGTCCCCAAAATGATAGGGACATCACGATCCTCTTCATTGTCTAAGACAATGAAATTTTCCAAGAAGATGAACTTATTATCTTTGGCCAGTACATCCTCAACAACTCCTCTAGGATAACCAAGAGTACGACCCACGAGTTACAAAATGACTATGGTGGGGCGAGCTTTACCAAATCCCAGTTTCTTGTCAATGGATAGAGGCATTAAATTTATGCTTGCCCCCAAATCACATAGGGCCTTTCTACAAAATTTATCCCTATTTGTGCAAGGTATATTGAAGCTTCCCAGATTTTTAAGCTTCGGTGGGAACTTGTTTTGTAAAATAGCACTACATTCTTTGGTGAGTGCCGAAGTTTCATATTCACAAAGCCTTCTTTTCTTTGACAAAATGTCCTTCATGAATTTTACATAACTTGGCATTTGCTCAAATTAATGTGGAGTTTTTTTAATACCTTAAAAAATTTCTTAAATTTTTGGTCCAATTGTTGCTTCTTGAACCTTTGTGGAAATGGAGGTGGTGGTTGCACTTGTGGTTTTGAGTGCTCAATGTGGAGTTTAACTTCATTTTTCTTTGGTGTGATTTCTTCTTTGTCTTTTCTCTTGTCAACTTTGACTGTCTTCGTATTATCCTCAATCTCCTTCCCACTTCTCAATGCAATAGCTTTACAATGCTATTTTCCCTCTCTTCTAGTATTCATCTCGGTGTCACTAGGGAGGTACCTTAAGGTCTATTGTTAAAAGCGTTAGCCAATTATCCCATTTGGGTCTCCAAATTTCTGAAAGCAACATTCTGGCTCTAAATCAGAGGCATTTGAATTAGGATCAATGAATCATTTTTTTCCATGTATTGCATGATCATTTCTTCCATAGTGGGTTTCTTGTCCTCTTGAGTTAGTGGAGGTGGCAAAGCATGCACAGGAGGATTATCAAAAAAAGCCCTATTAGAGGATGAAGCAGTAATTACACCTTGTGAATTTCCCCAAGAAAAGCCAGGATGATTCCTCCACCCTGGTTTGTATGCAAAATTAAATATTGGTTATTTTGGGGTTTATTACCATGGCTCATATAATTGAACTGCTCCATAGTAGTATTATCATCACAAGACCTTTATGGATGATTTCCTCCGTAGAACTCACATTTTGGCCCTACATAAGTAATAGCTTGCACTTGCACTTTATTGAACTGATCAGCTAAAGATCCACCTTCCTGTTTAAAGCTTCATTTTAAGCTAAAATAATCGTCAATGTATCGAACTCCATTACTCCTTTTCTAGTGCACCTCTTGTATAACCCAATAAATGTTGGTTTGAAGAAATGGTCTCAGTCAAGTCCCAATCTTGTCTTCGGGTTTTGGAATTTAAAGAGGCACTAGCTACTATATTGATATTGGTTTTATTAGTGACATTCAACTTACTAAGAAAAGTTTGTATTTACATCCATCTTGGGAGTAAATGATATGGGCATCGCCGAAGTAGATCTTTGAATCTCTCCCAAGCTTTATAGAGAGATTCCCCATCTTGTTGATAAAAGGAGTTAATTTCACTCCTTATTTTAGTTGACTTGGATGAGGGATAAAACTTGTCCAGAAATTTCCTCTCTAAGTCATCCCATGTCATTATGCTACCGTGAGGTTGTGCCTTCAACCATGTCTTGGCCTGGCTTCTCAAAGAAAATAGGAACAATCTGAGATGAATGGCACCTTCAATAATGCCATTTAACTTCATTATATATTAGAGCTGAATAAAATTTACAATATGATCATTAGCCTTTTCTCTACCTCCACCACCAAACCGTTCTTATTGAATGAGATGCACAAATGCTGGTTTTATCTCAAAATTATTTGCTTGAATCAGTGTCTGACTATGCTTGAGTTATTTCTCATAGAAGTGGGTGATAAGTAGTGTCCCATCGTCATATCGTCTTCCTAATCCTTAATTACAGCACCGCCTCTATTACCATTGCCATTACTCTGATTATTCTACCCTTGTTGTTCCATGATGCTTTCTTGAGACGACTATGCTTCCGACTCATTCTTTTTTGAATTTGGCCTCTTTCCTAGTTTTCTTGGCGAGGCGTTTGATTTCAGATTCAAAAAGAAGTTCAGATGATTTAACTGTACCTCGCATGAACCAAAAATTTGTGTGAGATAAAGAATTTAAAAGAAAACAAAAGTATGTTGAAGTATGAAAGTAAAAATTGAAGTATGGGAATAAAAAGTACGATCCAAACTACAACCTACTAGTTACTATTAATATTGTTAAACACCATCAATCCTTGGCAACAACACCAAAAACTTGTTGGCGATTTGGCAAGTATACCAGTCGCACAGATAATAAAGTGAGAGTAAGAATATCATCCTCAATGATTAACTTCTAACAATTACTAATTTCAGTAAATCAAGTTATATTTGGACATAATTAAGAGATTGAGTAATTTGAGATTAAGCTTGACTTAAAGTGAAATAAATTGAAGAGTGAAGATAGTTAACTAAAATAAAGGAGAAGTACACAATACAAAGATGGGTATGAGGGATTGACTTCACTTAACTCCTAATATGACTAATTCATAGACAAATTAATCTTTGAGTAGTTAAAGGATGCTTCAAGATAATTACAAATTATTTTAATGGTGATTAAGTTCTCGAAATTATTTGAACCCAATTCCTTGGAGAGAGAAATCTTCCTAACTCAAATAATTAGTTAATTCTTAATCAAATCATTTGGTTCAGAGTTTAAGTTTAGGAACTTGCTAAAACCACTCAAATAAGATTATCTAGTCTTAGATTAATCTGATTTATAGTAGAAGTTACATAGGCATGTTCATATCAAGCTATTCCTAACATTACTATAAACCCTAATTTCTTTGAATGGTAGCTAGGCATTCAAGAGCATTAAAAGCAATAAAATCTACTCCAAAAAATAAGAATTACATTTATATTGAAACATTCAACAACAACACCTCATATTAAGTCAAGTTACATTAATCCCCTAAACTCTAGAGGTTTAGTTACACATGAACAAAGGGAAGAACAACAACATTGAAACACAACACAACATGATACAAGTGAATATAAAAGAAGAAATAAGCTTCAAACTCAGTAGAAAAGAGGTTCCTCTTCTTCTCCAACAAGCCCTAACAAAGCCATCTTCTTCTTTTAGCCAAAAGATGCTATTTATCTCTTCATTTCAGTTTTTATACTCTCAGTCACGTGCCTCTTCAGACTTCGGGTGCCTAGGCACCACACGTAAAACAGAGAGAAGCTTTAGGCTCTAGCGCCTTGGGTGCCACACGTGGCATTTTAGGTGCCGCTTTAAAAACTTGGACAAAGAGTTTAGGTACTGGCGCCCCAAGCCCAAGAGCAAGGGACTTAGTGCTTTGTGTACCAAGCATGGCGCTTGGAGCAACATCATCTGTACAACAATAAAGAACTTCATTTCTTCAACTTGTATCAGTCTAAAAATTGTACCTACAAGAAAACAACAAAATTACTCCAAAAAGGCAGGGAAAAGGGGGATAAAACAAGATAAGAAGAAAACTACAATGTACAAAGAAACCTAATGAAAACAAGGGTAAAGAATGCTAAAAGGATGGCAATGTATGGTAAAGAGGAAGAGAAAGCCTATCTAAAAGACCATGCACTAATCAATTTATAGGACTTATCAATGTGGCATCCCCTTGGATCTGTGGCTATAACCAACTAACCAACCTGTTCATGCATATATTTATTTATATATGTACACATACATGTTTATTCTAGTAAGTATTCCACATGAATAATGAATATTTGGAATTAAAGTGAGGGAAAACCAAGTAAAATATTCATAGTTTGGTATTTACTCCTCACCTGGAGTTTAAGACTCAAACATACATATAGAGGATCTCAAGTGACCACCCAAGCAAGCTAATCAGCCACTTATGCGTGATATAATCAATTTAATTAAGCAATCAGAAAGAGTGAACTGCCAACTCATAGTGCCATAAGGCCCCCAAACCAAAAGGACATGTCTAGCTTTGGGTGTTTAAGGCTCCAAGAAGTTGAAAATGTCATGCTCTTTGGTGGGTTAGAGCTTGAGGTGCCAACCCTTAATCCCTTCACTCCTCTTGGCCTAGTGGGTGCCCATAGTGCCAAGGCGCCCATACTTGAACCATGGCGAACACCTTTCCTACCCGCCTCTTGAGCCCTAAATCACTTCCCAAGGCCAAATCATCACTTAGGGTTTTCAAAGATGTGTTTTTAGTGTTCCAAATCCTTTTCAAATCAAGGAAATAGATTAAAATAAGGCACAAGAGAAATCATTCTCACTAAGACTAGAAAAACCCCTATCTATTAATTACTTTCAACTAGCATACACTCTCCTTTACCAACTCACGACCCACAGCAGGGCATGTGACTAGCACAAATGGTGCCTAGCTAGCATCGTCGTAAGCCTAACTTTTACTTAGAACCTTTATACTTTTCACTTACCTATCTATCTTTTGATTCAAAAAAAAATCTTTTTTCATTTGTAAACAAGCATTCATAGACATTTACATAAATAAAGCTTTTACTCTTAGCTTATCATAGTCTCTATCATAAATCATAATCTTTGTGCTAGGTCCTACTATATTCTTTACATAATACAACTCATAAAGTGGCCTACCTGATTACAGAGCTTTGTTAAGAATACTTAGCTTGATATAACTCTAAAGTATCTTACCTTACCCCAATCAATGGGAAGGTGTTCTTGACACGTATATCATCGAACTATGAAGTCTTTTATTCTATTCTTGAAACTGTGAAAGGGTAAGTCCAACCACTTGACTCACCCAAACAGCCCTATTCTAACAAATACTCTTGACTATGGATGCTACAGAAAGAATACATGTGACAAATGTATGAATAAAGAAATATTTACAGATATCAATGCATCATCATTAATAACATGCTAAACATGTTTACACAGCCAACCATAATACTGTAGGTATTCACTAATATATCAAACATTCATAACTCGTCACAGATATTCAAATGAAATTCTTAACATTAAAACCATATACATAACCATATCATAAAACTGTCAAAGATATTTAGTCAATTGGGTCGCTATGGGCCATCATTGTAGCTGGCTCTGATAACCCACCAAGCTCTACAAAAAACATCAGGTCACTAGGGAAACTTGACTTGCCAA
This sequence comes from Biancaea sappan, assembly GCA_037074585.1. Taxonomy (NCBI): domain Eukaryota; kingdom Viridiplantae; phylum Streptophyta; class Magnoliopsida; order Fabales; family Fabaceae; genus Biancaea; species Biancaea sappan. The sequence continues at coordinate 44,240,143 of CM073501.1, read as the reverse complement.
GCCCTTTTGCTAACGATGGCATTGTGGACCGAAGGCCCGCCAAGTCACTTTCACTAATGAGGTCATTTTGAGTCCTACTCAACCTAGCCCCTCACCATGGCTATGGGATTACGGGAAATGAATCGACCGCATCATGAAAGCTTAGGCAACACTTTCATGCATAAACCATCCAGAGAGCTAAGGCAGCGCAAATGTGCACAAAAATAATCAAACATATAAATATATATAATGCAACATCAACATATACATACACATAATGTACTTTAACATATTTACTTAATTTGGTTCATCACCCAAAGGTTCAACTTACACACTTTCAATTGCATATGTATCACATACCATGATAAATCTATCATATTCTTCATTACATATATATATATATTCTAATTCATTGAAATGGTATGCTCATAGGTTACTTTCATTACAACCCAAGGAAGGATATGGAAATTAATTACTCATGTTCTTTCATATTTCACAACACTTTGTCACATTCAAAGACAATTATTCAAACTTCTTTTCCAATCCTAATTATTCAAACTTCTTTTCCAATCCTAAGTCCTTGCAAAGTTCATTAGGCCATTAATACATGCACTTTCACATCTCTATACACAAGCCAATTCAATTCACAATAATCACAATTCACTTAAAGATTCATTTTGTAAATATTACTAGGAGTACAATGCAATAACTCCAACATTCAACAGTCATAAATAATTAAGTATATTTTTTTAGCAATACATGATAATGTAACTCTAGTCTTGACATTATCATCTTTTTCATTTCTCATATACATCTCTAAATAACTCCTAGAAGCATAAATCTTAGGAATTAAAACAATGCAAGATAGGGCTAGTTCCCTCACTTGGATTCCAAGCTACATTTCTACGCCTTATATGTAAAGAGAGATGCCAAGAGCCTCATCATCATCCTAGAAATTAAATTAAGCAAGTAACAACACCAATTCAAAATATAGGTTATCAATCATCTAACTTCATTATGTTTTGAGGCTAAATTTAGATCCAAACTTTAGAAAAATTCTGGTATTAATCCATAGCTCCAAAACTCATGAAACTTGAAAAATATCTTTATTCATATGTTAATATACTAGGATAAACATTTCAGCCCAAAAATCTACCATTTGACCCTTCAAATGGTCACTTTAGTACCCATACATCAGAGTTTCTTAATTCTGCTATAAGTTTTGTTCTTCTATTTAACAAACCATCTTAACCAATTCCAAATGAGATGAAACTTCTTAGATCATTAAACCAATGTGTTGGCTGGGTGCCATAAAAATTTCAGATTAAAAAGAGACGTTTAGCTACCAAAACCAACACAATTTCCTAAACAATCCAAACTTTACTCTACACTAAACAAGTGCTATTCCCATGCTCATTTGACCAAGCAAGCCAATTTTAATGAACTTGAAACTTTCCATATTAGATTACCAGAATATAAAGAATCTCTCCACAAGGTTTCATAAATTTAGGAGTTGATTTGGTCATCCAAAAACACATAAAACTAGCAACATACAAAGCCATCACATTTTCCTCTCATGGCCCCTTTTGTAAATTAATTTCATTTGTATCTTAGTTTCAATTGGATTCCATCGAGAAATACAACCATACACCTTATTTTCCATTGCTCATCTCCATTTAGTTGAACTTATAGCTCGATTATCTCAACCACATTGTGAAAGAACTTAAGAGATCCAAAACATGACAGATTATGTAGAATTTTCTGCATAATTTGTCCATCTTTTTCCTCTTCTTTCTTGTTTTGAATTTCTAATTCATTTTCTATTTTCCCTTATGTGTTCCTCTTTGAAATATGGCATCCACCATCGCACCACTAGCCCCCAAAGCTAAAATAAACATTACAACATATACTAATTAACTACCAAGCTTCTAACTTCTAACTCTTACTATTAATCCATCACTCTCCAAATGCATTGGATACCATAATAACTCTATCATTATACTTCCAAACCAAGACACATATGACTCTAATTTTAATTCTAAATCCATTTAAACTTCAAGGATATCAACTCACCAATAACATATCAACATGCAACATTTTATTTTTGTAAAACTGATTTTACCACATACATCATCATCACATTGACTCAACTCATCAAAGCATATTACATATACTTTACTTGTTTAATCTGTCTTATTCATTTCATTCAAATACCATATCAAAAATCAATCAAGAAAATGCAGTAAGGAACCATATGAATAATACTTAGCTCAGTTCATGAAAATTTTCTCATCCTCCATTTATCAAGTTTTAGTTTACAGCACCATTGGCTACTCAGAATTTTCCTAATCTCTAACTTCACTCTAAAATAGAAATTTAACCTATTAACCCATATTAGACCTCCATTTATGTTCATAACAATCACCAGCTAGAAATGTGGAAAAAGAAAGATTGGGTTTAGTGTTCTACCTCTCGGCTTCAATCCTCCATTTCCTTCTCCCTCCACGGCTCTCGGTCATTGCACCATCAGCCAGTAAGACCATCTCCAAGTTGTGATTAGCCCCATTTCCAGCCCATAAAAGTCATATTGGAGGTCTCATTTAACTTCCTTTTCCTCTTCGATCACTTGGGTACACGGGACGGCAGAGGAATTCAATCTCTCTTTCTCTAATCTTTGCACTAAACATGCTCATCGTCATCATCTAAGTCTGATTTAGAAGGTTGTCACTGGTGGCTAAAGATGACAGGATTTTGTAACTGGATGCCTCTTCATCATCTTTGTAACATCCCAAATTTAAATTTATTACTAGACAAATTAGTGTTTAAAAGACTGTTATGAAAGAATATTTTTAGAGAGGAAAATGTTCAATCGAAAAATGAAGTGACTTTACCATAATTAAAATTTAGAGAATAGCATAAGTATGAGAAATAATTTTGGAAAACAAATTGAAATTTTCCCTTGATGACCAAGGACCCATTTTGCAAAGGCTAAAGAATTGAAGGGGACTTTTTAGCATTTTGGTCAAGGCAAAATATTGATGAAAGTGCAGAACATGCTACGTTAACTTTTTGTTTTCTTCTTACCCTGCCAAAAGCCATGGACCAATGAGGGATGACCACACATCACTCATCCACCTTAGCTTCCTCCCATCCATGTGGCACCACCAAAGCTCTCCATTGTCCAACATCTTGATGCTCTCGGCCAGTATGGGAAGTCAGAGCACATGCTGGAGAAGATGGAAGAATTTGGGCACATGAGCACGTGAGCTCTCGGCCACCCTCCATCATGGCAACAACAAACTATGCTTTCCACGTTAAGGACAAGAAAGAGAGAAGGCTGAAAAGTTGGTGTGGGAAAGTACATGTAGTGGACTCCATGACTGCATAGCTCTCGGCCAAGAATAGAAAACACGTTGCTGCACTTGAACCCATGAGAAGTTAGGTGATCTATCTTCAAGCTAGGCAGCCACGGACTTCCAAAAAGTGGCTCATCTCTTCATTCTCCTACTGCCATGAGTGTGAACCCAAGAACGAAAGACACCTTCTTGCAGCAACCCGTGAAGACAACCTCTGTTCTGCTGTAGAAAACCGAGAAGAATAAACGTGGTATGCTTGTTGCATCAGCCCGTGACCCTTCATGCTTTATAGGCCCTCAGTTTTCATTCTTTTGTTGTCCTAAGTGTTGAACTCTCCAGAGAAGTTATTTTTCTGCAGAAAACCAAGAAAGAATCTGTAAGCCATAGGTAGTTGAGTGAAATTGCAAGGTTCTTTCTTGCTCAATGCATAAGCCACCCTTGGGCAAATTTGGTTGACCAAAAGGACCATCTTAGCAGTGGATTTGAGGTCCCAAATACACATTCACAGCAGCAAAAAGAGTGACATAAAAGTGCAGAAAATTTTCAAGGGAAAAGTGAGCTTGAATCTTTGGTAAGCTTTAAATCCTTTCTTTTAGGCTTGCATGTGTTTAAGAAATGATTAAACATGTCTTAGAGAGTCCCTAGATGAGTTTGGGAGAGCCATGTAGCCAGAAGAATGGAAAAACATGGAGTTTAGATGTATGCATGCATGATAGAGACTAAAGTAAATAAAATTAAAAGTTTGTAGGAATAGCTATAATTTTGGAACAAGATACATTTGTGACCTATAGACCTAGGTGAAATTAAATATGGTCTTAGATCATGAAAAAGACAAGGGAAAATAATTACTAAGGACCTAAGTGAATGAAATGAAAAGGTGGCAGGAAAGAGTAAAATTTCTAAAAATGTCCAGATTTAGTATATATGGAATTTTAATCAGAATTTGATGGAATTTACCAAATTTTGAAGGTTATTATATGGTTAAAATTTGCATTTAGGACTAAAGAAAATTAATTCAAGATTTTTGAAATAAGTTGGAAATTGGGAGAATAAATTAGGATATTTTGAGTTAGTTATATTTATTTAAATTTGGGTTTTGAAATAGGATACATGATTAGTATTTAATACACAAAAGTTGCATTTAAACATGGAATAGTATTTTAAAATATTCCACATTAGGATTTTAATAGCTAATTTATTTTATCAGCACCTTGGAATAATTTCGAGCAGAATCGATACGAGACGGTAAATTTAGGTAGCCAGTTACATTTCATAAAAGTATTGTTCATATATTGTGAAGTTTTTTTATATTGAAAATGATTTATTGATGAATTATATAATATTTGACTCTATGCATTGTTATATATGTATATGTATAAGACTCATGTGCTAAGGCAGTGTACGCCAAGCATCTGGGGTACGACAGTACGTGCCAGTATAAGACTCGCCATGGTTAGAGTGGAAGCAGCTATGCATGACGTTACTAGTGTCAGTCTTGCTGACCTTCGACCACATGGTATAATTAAACTCTGGTGGTAAGCACTGAGAAGATAATGATTCTTGGCGCCACTTGGGGTGAAACAGACTCTTGGGGCACTAAGACCAAGTATTAACCCTTGGCACCACTTGAGGTGAAAAAGACTCTTGGGGTACTAAGACCAAGCGATGATTTCTGCATGACAGTGGCATAGATGAGTGGAATTGAATTATGGATGGGTTTAGGAACTGACCTATGAATTGATTTATGAGATAAATTATGATGAGCTTGCTTTTATGACTGGGAATGGTTTTTGTTTTCAAATATTAACTACTGGCTACTGAGATTTCTATGTCTCATGATTTTGTGTTGTATTAACTATTTCCAGGTGCAAATCAAAATGGGAATAATGGGGTTGCAACGGGGAGTCAGTAGTTGTAGCCTAGATTTTGTAGTTATTGTAAAATTATTAAGAATTGATCTCTAGCGATGTATATATATGTCGTAATGACAATGGCTCAAGACTTATAATGATAATGATGGTTCCTAGTTGTTTTTAATAATGGACTTGGGATCTTTGAAATTTAAGATTTTGAAGATTTTCATAATTATTCACTACGGAACCTTATCTTAAAAATCTTTTAGGCTAGAGATAGTTTTGTGAAATTTTAAGGTGTTACAGTCTTCCACTTCTCCCAGCTTTGTTCTCGACTCAATTGTAGGGAAGATTGAAGGAAAGAAAATGAGGAAAGATAAGGAGGAAATAGAGGGAAGTTTCTGGCGGAAGGGTGGCCAACGGCGGCCACCACGCGTGGCCCTCTCTCTCAGTCATCATGTTGGTTCTCTCTCTCCTGTCTTTACCCATTCTATCTCTTTTTTTCGTGACCGTGCACATCAAAATGGGGGTTAGGAGGTTTATGTTGTGGCTTCTACTAGAAGCCATATCTAAGGGTGTAGAATGGTCTATATGTCATACTCTCCTAATAGCACTTGATCATCCTTAACTATAATTACTCCAAGCCATACTAACTTGCCATATCAGTTCACTTGGGTCCTTATGGACTTAAAAAAATTCTACCATTTAATATTTCACCCCAAATTATTTTCATGACCTTATATTCTATCTTTTCACTAATTAGAGATCTCTGCATAACTTATTAAAACTTTCAAATAAACCCTTAAAACACTTAATTCTCTTATAAAATTTTGCAAATTAAATTTTAAATCTCAAAAATTTCTCTTTAAATACCTGAGAACTCACCATCCATTACTTCAAAAACCTAGGGCATTACACTTCAGCTTTTTAAACAATAAAGAGAGACAGGTAATTTCAAAATAGGAGCAAGGTATTATATTTCATTTTCCATCTCCACTCTCCCTTTTCCCTCCTAGCCTAGGGTTCTAATCTTCCCAATATGAAAAGAAATGCAAGAAGGGACACATACCAAAGTAAATAGAGATTCCAATGAGGCCGGAGAGAAGAGTACCTCACAGGAAAAGAAGCCCTAATGGTCTTGGTAAGTGAGAGGGATGGTGTTCTCCACACTTAAAAGCTTAAGTAAATGTATGTATGAAATAAAAAAAAGGAGGTGGCGGCACTTTTAGAGGAGTGGCTGACCATATTTTATTATTTTGTTTTTTATTTTTAATTCTTCATTTTTCCCTCCCTCCATGAAACAAGAGAAATTAGTAGAAGGCTAATATGGAAATTCTATTAAAACATTACACTTCTCCCCTTAATTACCTATCACCTCATGCCAAGTATTTCAAGAATTCCTTCTTGCTCACCAAAACACTCAAGTCCAATATTTCATCATTATTTAGAATTCTAACACCAAAGTAATTATTCCTTTCACTAAGGTCCCTACGCAAGGGTCCTTTTGAAAAACAAGGTAACTTACACATGCCACATAAAAAGTACTACAAACCATATACTTTTCCTTTCAAGAATAACCATCCACCCATATAATTATATAAACGATAAGAAAGTATACCATCCAACCTTGAAAAATTTATAACTTGCGAAATTTTATATATATTCATAATAGTCCCTCTAAGGGCATACACACACACATGACATACATATATAATCCAACTAGGAAAAATACAAATGTTACATCTATTGCCACAGCATGTGGAAGAGCACATGAAAAGGGTTTTCTAGTTTCCTCATTGGATAATCTTGTTCCAAGAAAATATTCATGTCATAGACCTAAGGGTTTGACGTGTATCCATGGCTAGCTAGGTCCATGTAGTAGATTCATGTAATGGAAGGATGAGATATACTTATATCCAACTAGATTCAAAGGATTGATGGACAAATCCTCCTTATGCTTGTTGGAATCTATGCCCTAAAGGCAATCATCTAACATTGTACAATTATTTGTTATCAATAAAACCTTTGGCATTCTACCTATATTTATATTACAAATGAGTTATTGTCTTTAGACTAAGGAGTAAGGGAAGATGAAGGGTGATATAATCATCTCAAGGGACCTCACCTTCCTTATGATCCCCGAGTCTAAAATGGTTCCTAAGCAAGGGATCAATTGAAACTATGACAACTTCGATTCATTTGAGGTTAGCACATGGCTACTCCCTCTCATATAAATGAGAATGACATATCGCTATGATATTTGTGTAGTTGACACTAAGGTAGCATGTGGGTGCTCATAGAAAGTTTAAGTTAACTGAACCAATCCACACACGATTGACTAGTGGAGTTCTTCACCAACATGTCAACAGTTGGTCTTTGTTGGATGTTGTATAACCGCTTTTGACCTAAACTAACCATTGATGCCTTATATATGATGGCATCATGCTTTGACCCTAGTAAGCTATGGGACCACAAGTCCCAAGCAAAGGATAGACATTGGGTATAGTGTTGTATGTGTGAAGACATATGGATGTGTTGTTAGGGATCCATTACTCAGTGAATGAGTGAGATGCTCTAGATGGTAAAGATAAGAAAAGATAAATTTATGGCCACAACACGAGGAAGAGCATAAAAGAAAGGATTTTTTGTTTCCTCAATGGATAATCTTGTTGCTAGAAAACCTGCATGTCATGGACCTAAGGGTTTTACATGTATCTATGTCTGACTAAGTCCATGAAACATTACATAATGGAAGGTTGAGATATAGTTACACCTGACTAGGTTCAAAGGATTTATGGACAAATCCACCTTATGCTAGGGGTCATGATACATTGATATATATCACTCAAGATTTGTAAGCTTATGAGTTAAATGATTTAGGAATTAGAAGGATCTCTGATTAAATTAAAAGCAAAAGAAAGTTTAGATTTTGTACTAGTGACAACCTACTACTAGCATAAGTTTGACCTAATGGGTCACACACTAAAGGAGGCCATTAGAAGTATATAGGGGCCCAATGGTATATGGGCCTAGGTGCCACCTACCACTAAGCCCATTAGATGGGTTAGATGCCTCTATATAAGGACTAGTGAGAAGAAAAGGCTAGCACCATAATCTATCCTCACAAACCTCATTCACGCCAACTCTCTCTCTCAAGAGTGTTTTGTGGGGTGTCCTTGAGGATTTCTCTTCTCTCTCCTTTGGTCTTGCCTTGGTATGGATAAACTTAAAGGCAAGACATTTTTGTTGCTTTCTCAAGTCTCTTGAACCTTTCTGGGTTTGAGAGTTACAAAGGAGTGATTTTGTTAATGAGATTCTCAACCTCCTTCTTGATCAACATCCACCACTACTTCTCCACCATCTTGGATGTGCATTTAGAGGTTCTTGGGCTATTCCACCAATTGGAATTCACATCTAATTAAATTCCACCAATCATTTGGTTCATGATGGTGACCAGTGAGTGTTTGGACAAATTCTTGGAAAACCTATTCAATTCTTGGAAGGTGCGGCTCTCTCTTGGCTTGGATATGGCTATTGGCTTTATTTGAAAGCTTTGAAGGTGTCTCACACTAATTAAATGGTTTCCTAATCCTTCTGTGGAATGTTCATGGAAAATAAAGACAATTCTACCGATTAATTTTACTAGATTAAGAAACTTCATTGATGATTTTTATGGCAAAAAACCCTAGTTTCTTTCAATTCTAGCTGTCATGTTTTATTGCTAGTTGTTACTCATGATCTATAGGCTTATGAATCATTTGATTCAAGAATTAGATAGAGTTCTAATTAAATTAAAGTCAAAAAGAATTTTGATTTTATAATAGTTACAACCTAGATAAGTTAGACCCAAGGGGTCACACATAACAAGGAGGCCATTAGGAGGATATAGATGCCCAATGGTAGATGGGCCTAGCGCCACCTACAACCAAGCCCATTAGATGGGTAAGGTACCTATATATAAGGACATGTGAGAAGAGGAGGCGAGCACCATAATCTTTCCTCATAAATCTCTCATTCACTCCTACTCATTCTCTTTCTATTGTGTGTTTTGTGGGGTGTCCCTAAGGATCTCTCTCCTCTCTCCTTTTGGTTTTACCTTGGTGTGGAGACACTTCAAGGATAGACATTTGTGTTGCTTCTGCAAGTCTCTTGAACCTTTACATCTCAAAGGTTTGAGACTTACAAGGAAGTATGTTGTTCTTGGGAGATTCTCCACCTCTTTCTTGGCCAATGTCCACAACTACCTTCTCCACCATCTTGGATGTGTTTTTGGAGGTTCTTGGACTGTTCCACCAATTGGATTTGACATCCAATCAATTTCCACTGATCGTTTGGTTTGTGGAGGTGATCAGAATTCTCAATCAATGGCTCTTGTGTCTTCATGTGGAGGATCTTGATAGTGGCTTCCTATAATACCCTAGGTATTACATTGTGGTTAAAGGTATGTATTTTCGTAAGGGTGAAAATTTTTCTCGATTTGGATGGGTACTAGAGAAGGGACCAGGGTTCCAAAGCCTTAATAAGTGGTTGGCATACGCATGTGACCAAATGAGATCAGGTCAGATAAAGGTAATGTAACCAAAGTAGAGACCAAAGTGGATGGAGTGGAAAGCATCAAGTTAATCTTGGGAAAGGGGTTAAATGAGGATCCTTGAGGAGGATTATACCTAGAGAGGTTAAGTTGAAGAGTTAATGCCACAATAATGAAGGATGCAGTGCCATAGTGGTATATGAACACCAAGAGGGACTAAAGTGAATAAATGTAAAATTTCTAATTTTAATAAAATATATTGTAGAGTGGAAATTTAGCTTATGTGTGGTGGTTTAATAAGGTGGATTTTGGCTGCCCTACTAATGATTTAAAAAGGGTTCCTGTTTTCCTCTCTAGGTTTTAATTAAGAGATGCATCATTAGAGGAACCAATCCAAAAATTTATGGGACCCACTCACCTATTTAGATACACACATGCCAAATTCTCCCTAATTTCTTGTATCTTCCCTTCTCTATTTTTGTCTCTCTTTGGTTGATGCTCCCCTTCCTCTCCTCACGACAAGGATGGCTCCAAGGGGGTTCCTTCACCATCAACTCTGGTGGACTCCATCTTCGGCCACCTCCTCTCTTCATCGAGATCTCTCTTGTTAGGTAAGAGCCAAAATCCCACTTCTTAAGCTCTCTTTTTGGTACCCTAAGTCATGGGATTAATCTTCCATCTACTTTCCTTCCTTCCTCTGAAATGTTGCTGGGTAAAACTAGTTGGGAAAGCTTTAATTGTTGGCTTGAGGATGAATCTCAAATGGTTTGAATGCTTAAATAAAATTTGATTATTTTGGGATATTACGTGTTGGATGATTGTGTTTGTTATTTGAGTGATTTAGGACTGAGTTTATGGTATTTTAACCACCAATTACTACCCTAATTAGACCCTTAATGCCTTGGAACCAAGGAAAGGGTTTGGGGCACTTGTTGGGGATGGATCTGAGCTCCATCCATGGTTACGCAGCCATAGGCATCCTAATCTAGGCTGCCATCCATGAAGATGAAAGGATGGCATCATAGGCGCCATAAGCCCTTTGTGTTTGTGACTTGGGCGCCCAAGGTGCCACTACTTGCACTTTCCCCAAAAGTGTTGGTTTTAACCATGGTTTCAAATTGCAGCTGCATCACCCTGCAATTGTCGGGTGAAAATCACATTGATGCACTGCAACTGAATAAAATTGCCGCCACAACGATGTTTCATTATGTTTTTTTGTATAAAAGGAAAAAAATGAACAGAGCTAACCTTTTCCTCAAGATTTCAGCCAAACTAACCCTAGATCTAGTCCAAAGAAGAGAAAAATTGAGAAACCAATTACTTCGTTGTTGCTATTGTTCATCAAAGCCTCAAAGGTTGCTTGTTGGCTGTTGTCATTCGTACCTTCTTTCCTCTATTTTCCTCCATCTAGACTCTAGTGGAGTTCTTGGTATGTACTCTGGTCCGTTTCGTGCCTCTCGGCCTATCTTATCGACCTCATATGGATGTGACCCCATCTTCGATCTCACACTACCTTTGTCTTTGATCTCCACTCTGCTGGTTTGGTTCATGCCTTCGTCCTCAACATTGGTCCCTCTCTCATCCCTCTGTGGTGGTTGGCTCTATGCATGAGGCTCACTAAGGCCCTCATCATCATCGGCTCACCCTCTTTGAATCTTTATGCTTCACTAAGACCGACTCACAGCTCACGGCTTACCCTGGCCTCACACCCTCACCAGCTTCTGTGAAGTCTGATCTGTAATTTTTTCCTTTGCCTCTCTCATCTCTATGGATGTGCTGTGCTACATGTTATGAAGTAGAAGCTTAAAATTCAAGCCAAGGTCTGACTTTGACTCTGACTAAGACAAGACACTGAGTGTGAAATTGAATTAATGTGAGCAGGGGAAGTCTGAAAAATTTTAATCTTTGTGAAATCTAAAATATGATATGATGAAGATGAAATGATGAATAATATCTCTATGTTGGGATTTGGGATTTGAGTGATTCATGTGTGACCATGTGATTCTGTGATGTGTGAATGTGATATTGAATCACTACTTTAGTGATTTAGAATTTCAGATTATTTGTGTTTAATATTTGATCTCATTGATCTAATCTATGATAAAATTGTAGATCTAGTGATTTAGTGATTTAGTGATCTGATCTATGATTAAACTTTAGATTTGATTACGTGATAAAATTGTGGATCTGATCTATGATGATTCATGATTCATGATTCATGAATTTGAATTTGGTTTAGTTGGTTTTTCAGTTTGAGAATTGAGAATTTGGGATTGATCAATAAAGAAAATTTTGGGAAGACAGGAATTCTCTTATTTTAGTTAGTAATATGATAAGAAACCAACTGACTAACTAGGCTCCCGAGCCCAATTTATTCTAAGTTTAGCAAGAGGTAAAAAAACTAATTGCCTAATTGAATATGTAAATTGTAATTAGATTAATTAATTAATTAATTCTAAAATTAACTTTAATAAATGTTAACTTTAGTCATTAAGTGATGACATGATAAAATTAACTTTAATAAAAGTTAATGTATTAATTATTGACTAAAATGCTAATCATATGTAAAATGATATTTTTAATATAAATTCCATCTTAAATTACGTGTAATTATTTATATATAAGCTTTATAATAATTTGACATTAAATATTTATTTTTTTTATATAACATGGTCGACTCTCTCAAAATATTTTGTTTAAATATCATATTTCTATTAAAAATTTTGATAACATGCTTTTAAAAAATATTAATCAAATCCTAAATATAAGAAATTTGATTTAAAAAAAAAGTTGAGTGATATATAAATAGTATATTATCAAATTATTGTTTTATATATTATATTTTTCTTTAAGTTTGTTATGTTTTATCAATAGGTACTACAAAATATAAATAATGCCGCCAAGAGAGGAATTTCTATTTGGAAGATCTGAAGCTACTCCTAGCACAAATCCTGGTTGGCATTTTGGAACTCTTTGGCCTGAAAATCGGAACAACATAGTGCAAACTTTGTGGAAAAATAGTAAAAGGAGGAATTACCTAGCTAAAGCAATATATCACACATTTTCAAGGTAATGTAGCTCTCTGTCCCAAAGTTACCAAAACTATCAAAAAGGGTATGATGAATCTTCTAACAGATAATATATCAAAAAAGATTGACTCAAAAAAAATGAAAAGAAGAATTTGAAGCAAGATTGCAAGGTGAAGAAGATGATGAAATGGAAGGATTTATTCATGATGAGATGCAAATGATACGTGCAACTCAAGAAAATGTTAGATCTCAACATGAACGGGAAGAAAGACAATGATTTAGGCACCAAACAGGCAGGGCACAAAATGTATATGATAAGGATAGAAGCTCCCGTGATCATGTAGTGGGTGCTAGTGGTGTTAGTAGACAACGTTTGTTTGGTTTAGAAGATGCTTCATTTAATTTGATGTCCACAGATGTTGATCTTGTTAAAAGTCAAAGTGTGAGACAACCAAAAATTACAGGTGGTTTCATAAAGACACTGAGAAAAAAATTAGGGAATGTGGTCTCAAAATTTATAATATATGAGAATCTTCTTAGGAACCTATCTAGCTCTCTATAGTTGCATAATTTGATCACTACCATCACTGATATTGGTAGCTCAGCTGTTAAATTTCCAATACCTTATGAGATTTCTAATTTCTACTTGTAATACAAAATCATAAAAGAATGGATCAATGGCCTCAAAGGTGTGTGGAAGGAAATAGGTGTAACAATAATATGCTATGGTTGGACAAACAGTATCAATCACATGCATATCATGAATTTTCTTGTCTATTACAGTAGAGGTATTTTTTTTTTTAGAATATATTGATGCCTTCGATGTTGCTAATAGAAATACTGATTACTACTTCCAGTTACTTGATAAAGTTGTGGAAGAAGTAGGAGAAGAATATGTAGTCCAAGTGGTTACAGATAATGAAAGGGCCTTGAAGGTATCTTGAAAAAAAAATTGATGGAAAAAATTGGTCACCTTGTGTATCTCATTGTTTAGATTTGTGCTTAGAGGACATTGGGAAAAAGTCCAATGTACAATAGGTGTTAGAAGATGCAAAGGTGATTACATCTTTTATAAATAACCACATTTTGACTATTAATCTTATGAAAGAATACACTGAAGGCAGAGAGATTGTTCGTCCAGGCATAACCAGATTTGCTACATAATTTATATAGCTACAATCTATTGTGAAGCAAAGACAAGCACTAAAAAATATATTCACCTTTGACAAATTCAGAAGGTCCAAATTGGGGAAGGCAAAATCTGGACTAGCGTGTGATGCGAGAAAAACAGTTTTGGATGAACAGTTTTGGTTCAAAACTCCTGAAATATTGAAAGTATTTGAGCCTATAATTAAAATTTTAAAGGCTTGTTGATGGTGATAAAAAACCAACTATTGGTTTCATTTACAAGGCTATTGATAAGGCAAACAATTTATAGAGAAAAATTGTCGCTATCACTCGCATTATAATGCTACAACATATAAACGGTGGAAATTTCTACATTCTGATCTATATTCTGTAGGTAAATTCTATATATAAGATTTATTTTATTGCAAGTTATTAGAACAATTTACTTATTTGGATATAAATTAAAAAATTCTTCGACTTTTTGTTTTAGGTTATTTTTTCAACCCTCAATTTCAATATGGAGTTCAACATAGACGATTTGTTAATTTCTAAGTTAGAAAGAAATATAGATGATCAAATCAAAGTAATGCAACAAGTTAGTGTATATAACTTTTAAAGATTTGTTATAATAAATACTCAAAATATAATATTGTGTATTTAGTATTTACATTATATATTATTGTGTAGTTATTTCTTTTTTGGGATAAAAGTAAGACCTTTGGTATAGAACAAACTCAATGAAGATGGTCTCAACTGAATCCAAATATGATAAGATTTTTTTAGTTTCTAATACGCCCATTTCTATTTGAATTTGTGTTTTTAAGTGCCATTGTACTTATTATTATCGTTGAGTAAATTATCTTAACATTTCGCAAAATTTAATTAAATTATATTTATTATCAAAATTTATTTCAAATATGATACTTAACTTTTCTTATTTATCTAGGTTTTTTTTGTCAAATCAATTAATTTTTACACAATAAAAGACTGCAATTGTACTTTTAACATGATAACAAAAATAATTCAATTGATATTAATATCTAACATGAAACAAAGACTTTGTTTTAATATTATAGTAAAAATAGTTGAATAATTTTATCACTGAAAAGAACACATATAGTATAAAAAGTTAATTTTAATGACAAAAGTTAAATTAAAGCCCAATAAAATTGAGCTACTTTGTCCATCATAGATAAGACAAAAATTGTTATAGCTTGAACTTTCTTTTTAACACATTGAAGTTTGGTAATTACACATTGAAGTTGTGTGTTGTGTGCTTACGCATTGAAAAGGATGGGCAGTCTTTGTAGTTGTGTGCTACTAGTGCATGACAAAAAATATCCAAGGCAAATCATGTAGGCTTCATTAATGACAATGTCCTTTCTTGGCTTTAATTTCATTTGGGCCCTCTTCCTGAAAAATGTTTTCAATCAAGTCATTCTTGGATATTTTGAATTAGATTTTGAGCCCTTAAAAACATTTTTCTTTCAAAAAGGTCCTGGCAGTTTTCATCTTTTATGTTTTGGGACCCATATTAAGACCTTTTTCAATTAAATCCCATTTTTAAAAAACAATCTCCAAATTTTGAGATTTTTTCAAGTTAATCCCATTTCTCCAAATGTATCCCAAGATTTTGGAAATTGAATTCATTTTTTGAGTCAAAATTACCTTTTTGTCCCTACATTTACACGAGATTTCAATTTCGTTTCAAAAGTTTTTTTGGCTCAATTTTATCCCTGATGTTTTATTTTTGTTTCAATTTCGTCCTTTTGGCTAACAGCATTAAAGTATTGGATGAAAAATACTGACAAATCCATCCACATGTGTTGCCATGTCAAATTTTAATCTAACGCGGCAACTTTAATGTGTTAAGAGAAGATAGAAACTTCAATATGTTAAAATAAAGTTCAAGCTAAAATGAAATTGATCTACTTTGTCCATTATAGATAAGACAAAGCCCCATAAAATGATCTACTTTGTCCATTACAATTTAACAAAGCAGAATTAGGTGTTACTATCATAATGTTAAACTCCATTTTTAGATAATGTCCAAAACACAAAGTTCATTTTGTTTATTAACCATATATATATATATATATATAGATAATTTCCTTCTTACCAATCTTTCCAGACATAATAATATTATTTTTATTTTGTCTAACCATTTTTAGCTATATTATTTTTATATATTCTAAATTATTTATTTATTTATTTATTTATTTTGTCTAAATAGTTGAATGGTGGTTGCTCTATGGTTCATGGACTCCTGAGCTACAAAGTATTACAATTAAAGTCCTCAGCCAAACAACTTCAGCATCAAACTATGAAAGGAATTGAAGTACATTTAGTTATATTCATACAAAGATAAGAAATAAACTCAAGTGTAAAAAATTGTCTTTACCTTTTACAACATAAAGCTAAAGATGAGACATATGAAGAAAAGAAGTTCAACCTAATTAATCTTGACTATGAAGATGATCCTTTGTCTCTATGGATTGAAGAGAGGGAAGATCTATTACTAGATGGACTTCAAAATGCAGAATGGCTTCCTAGAATGGATTTTGAAAATGAAGACACAAAAGAAGAAGAAAAAGAAGAAGAAGAAGAAGAAGAAGAAGAAGAAGAAGAAGAAGAAGAAGATGATGATGATGATGATGATGATGATGAAGAAGGTGATAGCCATGACACTGACGGTGGTTTGAGTACCAAGCAACAGTAGTGGTGGTGGTGGTGGTGTAGAAAATGTATATGGGAGAGATGAATATAAAGAACAAGACCCATATCAAGACACTCCATATGCGTGATTGAGGATTTTGTATTAATATGATGTCTTTTTCTGATTATCACCCTACTGAAAGGGGTGAAAGACAACATCTTGAAGATTGAATCTCTTCCAATTTTTCACAAAGTTTTAGTTACTTTGGCATTGGTGAATCTTCTCAAAGTAGCCAAGGTCATTATCCATCATCCTATTAGTAACCTTTTTATCAAGCTCCACCATATTATCAACCTTCAATAAGCCATCAGGAGCTTAATTATTTTCAACCTTCTTATCAAGCTTTTCATCAACAATTGGAGCATGGTGGAGGAGTTTTTTATTATATTTTTGGACAAGGAGTAAGCCATGGTGATGCTGATGCTGAAAGTGAAACTATAGGCTATGATCCTCCACGCCATTCAGCCATGTGGTGATGAATAATGATTAATATCTTGTAATCTTGTTTGATAATTATGTAAATACATTTGTATATGACTTTTCACTTATAAACACATTAATTATCTATTTTTCTTCTTAAATTTTGTATTAAAATTAACATTTTTGCATAGAATAAGAGTATATATTTATGGAATTAATATAAATATTAGATATAATATGTTATATATATTTAAAATTAAAGGTTAAAACAATTATATACTTATTTTGTATATTTTGTGCAACTAAAAAAAATTCACAACCGAAATGACTGCAATTACAATAACCCGCAACGCAATCACAATTTAAAACCTTGGTTTTGACCTCTCTTTCATGCTTCTTGATCCTGAGGCCTTGGATTATGTCTTGGAGGTTTTTTGGTCACTTCAAGCTTGAGGAGAACTAATAAGGATAAGATGAGGAAATTTCTTATCCTAAGCTTTTCTCTATTCCTATGAATATGTATACGTCACCTTTCTTCTAAGTGAGAAAATTTATGGGGATAGATTCCCAATGCGTGGTTGGGAAGGACATGACTTATATGTCCTTGTGTAGAAAGAAAAGTAAATGCCCAAAGTATGGCTCTTTATATGACTCCTTTTGTGGCTATGTGTTGTAATATCTTTAAAAGTGTGATGCACTTTTTTGGTGAGTGAGAATACCTATGAGTTGATTTAATAAATGTAATTGGCACTGTGGCCCCAAGATAAGTGTGTCGTGCAATAGTTTGTATATATGCTTATGGTTGATTATATATGCATATATGTGTATGTCATACCCTTTTTCTATGAAAAATCAATTTAGGGATATGTGTATGCTTATATGCCCACTTATCTTCTGGATTGTGTGAGAAGGAAGTGTGTGCACAAATATTTGTACATATTCTCTTGTAAACTCTTTAAGTGTTGTAATGAAAGTGTGTATGTATAGATATGTGTCATTTCATAGAATTCTTACGAAAGTATAGGTGCATACACACACACACACTCTCACACACCACTCATAAATTTTATAAGCTATTTTGTTGAAGTATGGGTATAGATATATACATCATATGCATAATCTTAACCTTCATGATAGGAATGGAAGAGTTTCGGCCCATACCTGTGTGCAATGAGGTTTCATGTAATACTGTGGACTAATCTAATGTTGGTAGATGATAATTGAACTTATTGATTTACTAACGTTCCCATGTTGTAAATGGCCAGTGTCACTGATTTGGTCAAGTGGGCTATATGTGTAAACTATATGTACTTAATTGTATTGTGATTTGTATATAAGATGGATTGGCTTTGTTGTCCTTGGTCTCATGCTACCGTACACACCAG
Source organism: Biancaea sappan (assembly GCA_037074585.1). Classification (NCBI taxonomy): domain Eukaryota; kingdom Viridiplantae; phylum Streptophyta; class Magnoliopsida; order Fabales; family Fabaceae; genus Biancaea; species Biancaea sappan. The sequence continues at coordinate 44,221,746 of CM073501.1, read as the reverse complement.
TGAGGGTATAGGTAGGGCCCTTGATATTTGCGGTTGTCAAACTACTTAGGATCGATTACCCTATCATTAAATGAATTTCCTCCTATGATGACAATATAATAAATTGTTCTTATGTGTACTTCTATGCTTATGTTGCATTACCACACAAGTATTTTATTCAAGCATAGTAGGCTATTTTCATTCTTATTAAAATTATTGGCTTTGCTCATATGTAAAGGATCCATGCATGTTCATGATGTGAAAGTGAGACTGGGAGATTTGTTGGAGGATAAGGATGGATGTTGGTCATCGTCGAGGCCTCATAATATCGTGAGCACGATGAGTAGGATAAGGGGGATTTTTCAGTGCCATTGATAATCATTGAGTGCAAGGGGACTGGTATGAACGAATCACATTCTCATGCACCTCATGAAAGTTCATCATTTACCAATGTCATGAATTTCAATGTGTATTGATTATAAAGAAAGGCATGAACATTGTTATAAATTTAATTGAGCCTGTAAGTAAGTTATAGTTCCTCTAAAGTGATTTTTGAAGTATAACATTGATGAATCCTTTCCAAGAAACATGAGTCTTCATTAATAAACATGGTGTGTACCATATGTGTGTGTCGACCTCATTTTTGGAGGTTAGGAGTATATATCTATTTATGTTTGCACTTGCCTATTTTATATTATTTGTGATGTTGTCCTTATATAGTTGTAGGGTAGCTTTTACTCACTAAGTTTTTAACTCACACCCCCTACAATTTCAAGTACCGCTAGATGCTGCATTGTTAATCTGGCTCTATCGTCACTTTCTTGGTCAAGGTCTTGCTTTGGAGGTGCGAAGGGTATCCGTTGAAGGAGTAGTGGGTACTTTCTGCATGACTTCCTTGTTTCAAGTCGGTGTCCGTGAAAGTGTTTGTTCATGTTTTGTCCAGAACAGTTCTGTAGTCATATACGTCACCTAGATCTTATGGATGCTAATGAAGTATGGTTGTTAAACAAATTATGTATGTCTTCTTGGAAATTTTGGTTTTCTTAAATGCCAAATGGTTTCGATGATACAAGGAATGTATTCTTTGGCTACGTAACTTTCATTTATATATATATATATATATATCATGTTTCCATTGTATGTAATTGAGTAAGTATAAGTGAAGTGTTATGGTTCGTGGGGTTTATCCTTAGGTCTATGCCGGTCACGTACCCGGTTTGGGGGTCGTGACACTTCCCATCTTTTCTTGCTGCACTTAATGTGATCTTTTGGAGTGTTTGAAGGGGCTGCAAATCAAGTAAGTGGTTCTAAATCCCTTCTATGGAATATCCATGGAAAACAAAGACTATTCTACCAATTAAATTTTTTGTTTTGGGTTTTTCTATTACATTCATCACTATGAAGGTGTTCTTGATGATTTTTATGCCCAAAAACCCTTGTTTCTTTTAGGTTACCGGTGAACTTTCGGTACAAGTTTTTGGAGATATAGTACATTTCTTGGAAGGTGCTACCCTCTCCTTGCCTTGGATGTGATTATTGGCTATCTTGATGGCTTCAAGAGTGTCTCCAACCAAGAAAGTGATTTCCTATCCATTTTATGGAATAGTCATAGAAAACAAAGATGATTCTATAGATTAAATTTTTTTTGTTTTGGGTTTTTCTTAACTTTCATCATTATAAAAAGCTTCAAGGGTATTTCTGACCAAGAAAGTGATTTCCGATCCCTTTTATGGAATATTCATAGAAAATAAAAATGATTCTACCGATTAAATTTTTTGTTTTGGATTTTTCTTAACCTTCATCATTATAAAAGGTGTTCTTGATGATTTTTATGCCCAAAACCCCTTTTTATTTCATCAAGGAAATTTTACAATCTAATAAAATGAAATCTAACATTTGTAAAAATAAAAATCTCCCCAAATTAATATATTTAAATATTATTAGTAATTTGGCCCGTAATAAAGTGTAGTCAATTTTTTTAAATCATTTTTTCAAATTTTTTAAGATATAAATAAATTATAATATTTTTATATAATAAAATAAAAATAGTGAAAATTAGTTTTACTCCCGGTTACTTTTATTCCTTTTTACTTCTCACCCTCTTTTTTAATTTAATTTTATTAATTTATTAAAATATATTTTTAGAGAATGTTGACTATAAAATTTCAAAGCTATTATATACCATAATACTAATAATTATAGCTCAATTGAAAGCAAGCAAATATAATTTTTTTTGTAAGAAATTTTTTGGGTAAACGTACTATTTTTGTCTCTAAATTTTTACCCAAGTTTCAATATCATATTAAAGCTTTTTTTTTTGTGACAATTTCTTCTCATATATTTTCAATTAGTTTTAATTGTGTCTTTAAGCTTAATGTTGTCGAAATTGTTAATAGCATATACTAAAATGACTATTTCTAATGCATATATTAACACCAACTTGTCCTTGTAAGCACTCCACAATATATACTCTCTTGAAATGAAAAAAAATGCACATTTTCTTCATTTTTTCTCCTTTCTCACTCTCTCTCATCCCACTTTCTCTCTCCTCTCTCTCTATGCAAATTTGCAAGAAAAAGAAGAAGATTTATGGGGGTTTTGAAAATCAAAATTGATCCTCTCTCTTTTGTTATCCTACTTTCCCTCACCTCTTCTTGCAAATTTGCAAGAAGAAGAAGATTTACTGGGGTTTTCAAAATCAAAATTGATTCTCTTTCTTTTGTCATCCCACTTTCCCTTACCTCTCCCTCTCTCTACAAATTTGAAGAAGAAGAAGAAAAGGGGATTTGCATAGGGTTTTGAATATCAAATTCAGATGACACGAGAAATAGAGGGTTAACTTTGATACTCAAAAACTTGCAAAGCCTCTTTTCTTCTTCTTCATCTTCTTACCTTTTTTAAAAAAAAAAGAAAAGAAAATTTAGAGATTAAAGTTGATTCAAATTTTAGGTACCATTCTCATCCTTAAAGTTTTATCTAAGTTTCAATTTTATCCTATCTTCTTCTTATCTTCTTCTTCATATTTGCAGAAAGAGAAAAGAGAGGGAAAATGGGATGATGAGAAAGAGGACTAACTTGATTTTTTTAAAAAACATAGTAAATATACTTTTCTTTTTCTTTAGATTTGGGGAGAGAGAGATGAGAAGAGATGATTGATTTTAATTTTCAAAAACTCTAGTAACTTTTGAACTCCTATAAGAAGAAGAAGAAGAAGAAGAAGAAGAAGAAGAAGAAGAAGAAGAAATGGGAAAGTGGGATGACCGGAAAGAGGATTGGCTTTGACTTTTAAAAACCTAGCAAATATACTTTTCTTCTTCTTCATCTTCTTCAAATTTGGTGAGAGAGAGAGAGAGAGAGAGAGAAAAGAGAAGAGAAGAGATGATTGATTTTAATTTACAAAAACTCCAATAACTTTTGAACTATGGTAAATTTCCTTTTATTCTTTTTCTTTAGATTTGCACATAGAAGAGAAATGAGAGAGAAAATGGATGACAGGGAGAGAAGGGATGCAAAGATGAAAAAGGAAAGAGACAATTTGGTTATTTTAAAAGAATGTTTGACATGAACATAGTTATATGGATGAGTTGGTGTTCACTCTATAATTTAGGTGACCATGATCAATATCTTCAAAGATAAAATTGAAATTAAAAGAAAAGAGGCAATACAAAATTGTTACAAAAAATTCTGAAAACCAATTGAAAAATTACATTAAAATGTAGCAACCAACATGATTCTTTTGCAAATTTCAAGAAAGTTTTCTTCCTTGTTACTTTTCTCTCCTATTCAAAATTTATAACCTAGGGAGTAAGGACAAAATTTCGGGACCCAATATCTCTTGATGTTGGGTTTCTCATCTAAACCAATCCACTTGCTGTAATATCCCAAGAATTTATATGAATATTTAAAGTTTATTTTGAAGTTTAATGAAAAATTTAATTACGTGGAAAATGTACTTTTTGAATTAGTGAAGAAAATCTGGGAATAGAAATTTTAATTTTTAATTTAGGAAATTTTTAAAAATTATCAAGGACTAAAGTGAAATGAAAAGAAAATATGGATTACTTTTGAGAAATGACCAAATAGGAACCTGAGAGGAAGAATAAAGCTTATGAGAATGAATTATGAGTCCGGTACTGAAAAGATGATGGATTCGAGGTTAAAGTGGTGTTTGAGACATCGAGAGGGATTAAAGTGAACAAATCTTATAAGCTAAGGTGGCTATGAGCGATTTTATCGAAAAAGAAATTGGTGGGGCCCACGCGTATACACTTCTCTTTTATTCTTTTCTTTCTCTCATTCTCCCGTAGCTTCCTCACTTTCTCTCTCTCGGTTATGCGTCGAAGTTCTTCATCAACCATTTATGCAATTTTTGCATGGGGAAGGAAGCTATAAAAGTTATGATGATTGGTAAGTTGATGTTCTTCTTCTTCTTCCTCTTATTACAAGACCAAATCCTTGGTTATCATTTTGCAAAATTTTTATAGAATATTTTAATGGATGAATTTAAGTGTGGATGTTAATCTAAAACATTCCTAGGTGGTTTATGATGTTATTAGAACAAGAAATTTGGAGAAAACTAGGAGAAATTCGTAGAATTTGGATATTTGAAAAAAAGTTAGTGTTCTTGATGAAAATTTGAGATTTGAGCTTGGATTATTGCTAAAAATTGGGGGGTTTTAGTGTTAAAACACTCCTTAGACATTAAGGATGAAAACCCATGGAAGAAACCAAAAGAAATGTTGTTTTAGATGTGATTTTAGGATTTTTGGATGAAGAACACGAAGAACATCCGAAAATTTTCCCCAAAAATTACTGTTCACCGGGAAAATTTTTCCAGATTTTCTCGGCTACTGTAGCATTGACTCGGTCAACGTTACTGTAGCTGCGTTGACCGTTACTGTAGCATCAGTTTTTTTTTTAATATCGTTGAAAAGCTCTTTGAGTCTAGTTTTATCTGGATATTCATTACCAGTTAGGAGTTATGATTTGAGAAGTAAGTGAAGGTCGGGAATAGTGGTAGGAAATTTCTCTATTTCGTAACCCTGATGGTTTTTATCTGGTTACAATAGGAATGGTCAAAGTGCAAGGTGGGAGTGGCGAGAGCGTGAAATCCGGGTGAGTGGGTTAATACTTGCTATGATTAAATATCTTTGTTATGGACTTTATGCATCATAGTGAAAATATGTTATATATCCAAGTTTGAAGAGGATGATAACTCAAATATATATATTTATATGTTTAAATTATATTGTGCTTGAATGGGACGATGAGACATAAATAATTGTGGAACTTGCCTGGTGATTCCTATTTTCTCATGAATGGAGGTTATATGATGGATTGTGAATAGCATGTGAACTGAGTTGAAATATGTCATACTTTGATTATTGAGTTCATCCATATGCGGATAGTTGAAGTATGTTATTGTTGAATAATTGATCTATATTATGGGTTATGTTGTGACTTGAATTGTAAATGACTGAGTTGTGTATGTGGCTCATGATTATGATTGAGGATGCTCTTAGATGTGATTGTGATTGTGTTTGACTAGAAAGGAAAGGCATGGTGGTGCACCCCATGGAGAAATCTACGTGAAGCTATAAGGGTGGAGAATATACATGGAGCGATAAGGGTGGATGCGGCGGGGGCCGCGGGCAACGATCCAGAGGTACCCTGGACGACCCGGTTGGTACGGGAAATGTGTGAAATTGATTTCACTGTTTGCTGTTGTGAATTATGTTGAAATGTATTTGATTTACTTGGATATTGTTGTGAAGTATTATGAATTATATTATATTATATTATGATCGATTACGTATGATTATTGCATGTTATCATTATGATGCATGATATTTTTTTGTCATAGTGTTGTGTTGTCTGCTCACTGGACACGTGGTTTGCTCATACCCCTCTTATTAACATTTTTTTTCAGAGTTGACAACTGAAGGTAAATATCTGTACAAGGAATTATGGATCCTTAGCTCATGATTACCTTTTCATTTGTTCAGGATAAATGTATAATAGTTAAGTCTTATTCTAAGTTGTATAAATCTAGAAATCTCTGTAATCGGGTAGGTTCATTCAGTGATATAATGTGAATGACTGTAGTGTGTATAGAGAACTCGGTTTGGTTGCATGAAAAAGAATGGTATGATGCTTAAGAGAAAGATAGGCTTACGGAGGTGAAATGAAATTCACTTTCCGTGCCGGTCACGTGCTCAGATTTTGGGACGTGACACTTGCCTTCCATTTTTCATGATATTTGTGACTTTTTTTTGACTGATACTACTTTTTTTTTTTAAAATTCTAGATATGCTATGTTTTGAATAAAATTTGGACAAATGCTACAATTTGAGTCACATCACATGTTCTTGTTATTTTTTTTTTACTTTTTGATTAAACATGGCGTACTTTACGCCGGGTTTAATATTTTTATAAACAAAAAATAGATTCATGTCTCAAAATTTTTTAAAAAATGAGACACAGTGTATAAAACGTTGTGTCTCATATAATTTTTAATCAAAATAGTTGAGACATGGCCCAATATGAGCTTTGTCTCAACTATTTTTTAAATATATAATTAATTGTTATTAAAAAAATATAAAATAATATTATTAAATACATAATTTTTTAATTTTTATTAGTTATTAAAAAATTAAAATAACCTATTTAAAAATAATTTATTGATAATATTTAGAAATGCAATTAGAGTTAGTTAGATTATATAATAACAAATAATTATTTTACATTTAATATATAAGAAATAAATAAGCAACATCAATTCTAATAATAAAATATTTTTATAGAATGAGAACAATTTAATGAAATAGTACAATTTAATGAATTAATATATGTTTAGATAAATGAGCAATATAATAGACAAATAATAATTTACTTTATAATAGATAAATAATTATTTAGTTAAAAAAACTATATAATTGTATAACTATATGAAATTGTAATTGATATATATTTAATAGATTAATAAACAATATAATTAGAGTTATTTAGCATTATATAATAACAAATAAGTATTTTACATTTAATATATATGAAATAAACAAATAATATCAATTCTAATAATTAAATATTTTAATTTAATTATATAACTAAATATAAAATTGTAATTACATAATCACAATTATTAAATATACAAAAATATCAATTCTAATAATATGTTAGAATGTAATTTTTTATCATATAGTTTAGCATGAATAAATCAAAGCATAATCGATATGTTAATAAAAATGTTCTTAACGATAGAATGTAAATTAAATTAAACAATGTTTCAATACACAGTTAATGTGAGATACAACCTAAAAGAAATAACTATTAGCCCCACAATGCGATTATGTAATTGCCCTTTGTGACTATTGACATCTCGGTTCTTCTTCTTGTCTCCATTCTTCCTGACCATGCTTGTCTTCTTCTTCTTCACCCTAGCATTATCTTCCCTTCGTGTATTAGGAACATCATGCAGATAACTTAGATCTAATACGAGGGACTAGGCTAAGGGTATCAGGAAAGCCGATGTCATAAATTACATTCCAAACATAGCATGTAGATTAAACACAATGTATTGTATATTAAAACATTATTTGGTTTAATTTACATTCTATCATTCAAATATCTTTAACATATCAATTATGCTTTGATTTATTTATGCTAAATTAAATGATAGAAAATTATATTCTAAGTTCTAACAAACTATTAAAATTGATATTGTTGTATAAATTTAATAATTATGATTATATAAGTACAATTTTATATTAGTTATATAATTATATTAAATATTTAATTATTAGAATTGATATTGTTTGTTTATTTCTTATATATTAAGGGTGTGTTTTGAAGAGCTTATCTAGTTTATTTTATGGTATAAACGCTTATATACATGTTTGAAAGAACTTATAAAATAACTTATGACATGCCTATAAGTTATTTTTAGCTTATTTTTATAAATTTTCAATGATAACTTATGAAAATAAGCTAAAAACAATATATACAAAGTTTATCCTTATAAAATCTTTAATTATAGAAATAATTTATATATAAACGTTTATATGATAAGTGCTATCTATAAGCGTTAAATAAACAGTTTACCAAAACAGAGCCTAAATATAAAATAATTATTTGTTATTATATAATGCTAAATAAGTCTAATTATATTGTTTATTTATCTATTAAATATATATCAATTACAATTCCATATTTAGTTATACAATTATAGAATTAATTTATAACTAAATAATTATTTATCTATTAAATAATTATTTATCTATTATATTGTTCATTTATCTATTAAACATATATTAATTCATTAAATTGTACTAATTCATTAAATTGTTCTCATTCTATACAAATATTTAATTATTAGAATTGAATTATTTTTTATTTCTTATATATTAAATGTAAAATAATTATTTTTTATTATATGTATAACTAACTCATATCATATATTTTTTTAAATATATATTAATTGATTAATTACTAAATAATAACAATAAATTAATTTTAAATAGGTTATTTTAATTTTTTAATATCTAATAAAAATGACACAATATTATATATTTGACAAAATTATTTTATATTTTTAATAAAAATTAATTATATATTTAAAAAATTAATTATATATTAAAAAAATCCAGAACTTTTGAACAAATTTAAGATGATGAAGAAGCTTCTTCTTCTTCTAAATAATAACAATAAATTATTTTTAAATAGGTTATTTTAATTTTTAATATCTTATAAAAATTACACAATATTATATATTCAACAAATTTATTTTATATATTTTTAATAACAATTAATTATATATTAAAAAATTTCAGTAACTTTTTAACACCAATAAATTCTCTTTTCTTCTTTTTCTTTAGATTTGCACATAAAAGAGAGAGAGGAGAGAGAAAATGAATGAGAGGGAGAGAAGGGAGGCAAAGATGAAAAAGGAAACGGATAATTTTGTTACTTTAAAAGAATATTTGATATGAACATATTTATGTGAACGAGTTAGTGTTGACTCTATAATTTAGGTGACTACATTAATATCTTCAAAGATAAAATTGAAATTAAATCAAAAGAGGCAATACAAAATTGTTACGCAAAATTCTGAAACCAAATTGAAAATTTTGATCAAAATTTAGCGACTAATGTGATTCTTTTGTCAATTTAAAGAAAGTTTTCTTCCTTGTTACTTTTATTTCCTACTGCATATTTATGACCTAGGTAGTAAGAACAAAATTTTAGGTCTCAGTACCTCTTGATGTCGAGTTTCTCATCCAAATTGGTCCCCTTGCCTTTTGTTTTTTTTATATTATTAACTTTTTTTGACTGATACCACTGTTTTCTTTTAAATCTAGATATGTTATGTTTTGAATAAAATTTGGACCAATACTACAGTTTGAGTCACATCACATGTTTTTGTTATTTTTTTCAACTTTTGATTAAAGATGATGTATTGAATACCGCATTTAATATTTTTATAAATAAAAAATGAGACATGACGTGTCTCCAATTTTTTTTTTCCAAATTGAGACACGATATACGAGATGACATGTCTCATATAATTCTTAATCAAAATAGTTGAGACACAACTCAGAATGAGATGCCATGTCTCATATAACTTTTAATCAAAATAGTTGAGGCACAGCTCATAATGAATTGTGTCTCAATTATTTTTTTAAATATATTATTAATTGTTATAAAAAAATATAAAACAAATTTGTTAAATATATGATATGTTTTAATTTTTATTAGTTATTATAAAATGAAAATAACTTTTTTAAAAATAATTTATTGTTAATATTTAGTAATATGATTAGAGTTAGTTAGAATATATAATAACGAATAATTATTTTATATTTAATATATAAGAAATAAAAGAACAATATCAATTCTAATAATTAAATATTTTTATAGAATGATAACAATTCAATGAGTTAGTACAATTTAATGAATTAATATATGTTTAGGTAAATGAACAATATAATAGATTAATAATTATTTAGTTAAAAATTGATTAAATAGTTGTATAAATAAATATGAAATTGTAATTGATATATATTTAATAGATTAATAAACAAGGTAATTAGAGTTATTTAGCATTATATAATAACAAATTATTATTTTACATTTAATATATATGAAATGAACAAACAATATCAATTCTAATAATTATATAATTTAATATAATTATATAACTAAATATAATATCATGATTATTAAATTTATACAAAAATATAAATTATGTTAGAATGTAATTTTCTATCATATAATTTAGCATAAATAAATCAAAGCATAATTGATATGTTAATAAAAATTTTCTTAATAATATAATGTAAATTAAATCAAACAATGTTTCGATACACAGTTGATATGGAATACAATATAAAAGAAATAACTATTAGTTCCATAATATGATCAAGTAATTGCCCTTTATGCCCTTTATGACCGTTGACGTCTCGGTTCTTCTTCTTGACCATGCTCGTCTTCTTCTTCATCTTAGCATTGTCTTCTTTTCATATATTTGGAACATTAGACAGAAAATTCAAATTTAAAACAATCGATTAGACTGAAGATATCAAGTGAGTCGGTGTTATAAATTGCATTCTAAATTTAACTTATAGATTAAACATGACATACAGTATATTGAAATATTGTTTGGTTTAATTTACATGCTATCATTCAAATATTTTTAATACATTGATTATGTTTTAATTTATTTATGCTAAATTAAATGATAGAAAATTAGATTCTAAATTCTAAGAAACTATTGGAATTAATATTGTTGTATAAATTTAATAATTATAATTATATAATTACAATTTTATGTTTTGTTATATAATTATATTCAATTATTTAATTATTATAATTGATATTTTTTTATTTCTTATATATTAATGTAAAATAATTATTTGTTATAATATAATGCTAAATACCTCTAATTATGTTGTTTATTTATCTATTAAATATATATCAATTACAATTTCTTATTTAGTTATACAATTACTAATTAATTTATAACTAAATAATCATTTATCTGTTATAAATTAAATAATTATTTATCTATTATATTATTTATTTATCTATTAAACATATATTAATTCATTAAACTGTAATAATTCAAAAATTGTTCTCATTCTATAAAAATATTTAATTATTAGAATTGATATTGTTTATTTATTTCTTATATATTAAATGTAAAATAATTATTTATTATTATATAATCTAACTAACTCAAATCATATTTTTTATTTTAAAGATATATTAATTCGTTAATTTATAAATACTAACAATAAATTATTTTTAAATAGGTTATCTTAACTTTTTAATAATTAATATAAATTAAAAAATATTATATATTTAACAAAATTATTTTATATTTTTTAATAACAATTAATTATATATTTAAAAACTCTGGTAACTTTTGAACTTCGGAGAAGAAGAAAAAGAGAAGTGGAGAGGAAAATGGGATGAAGAGAAAGAGGATTGACTTTGATTTTTAAAAAACCTAAGCAAGTATACTTTGCTTCTTCTTCTTCTTCTTCAGATTTGGTGAGAGAAGAGAAAGAAGGGAAGAGATGATTGAAAATTTAAATAGGTTATTTTAATTTTTAATAATTAATAAAAATTAAACAATACTATATATTTAAGAAATTTATTTTATATTTTCTAATAACAATTAATTATATATTTAAAAAATTAATTATATATTTTAAAAAAATAGTTGAGACACGGCACAAATTTTATTCAAAACATAACATATCTAGAATTTTTTTTAAAACAGTAGAATCAGTTAAAAAAACTATATTTGTTTTGCGTAAAACCCTACTCCCTGATCCTTCCTTTGTTTTTGGGTTGAACCCCGGACCTCCTCTCTGAGCGATAGAAGCTATGTCTACTCTCGAAATCGAAGCTCGAGAGTGAGTTTAATTTTCTGTATCCCTCGGACTCCGGGATTTGCTGTGTTCCATGAAGTTTCTAGGCTTCTGCACTGGTTCGTTTGTTTGTTATGTTGTGTTGTTTTCAAGTATGTGAGAGCAATTTTTTCTCTCTGCAGTGTCATAAAAATCGTGCTTCAGTTCTGCAAAGAAAATTCCTTGCACCAGACATTTCAAACGTTACAGAATGAGTGCCAGGTTTCTTTGAATACTGTAGACAGCATTGAGACGTTTGTGGCTGATATTAACAGTGGAAGGTGGGATGCAATATTGCCTCAAGTGGCACAACTTAAGCTTCCCAGGAATATATTGGAGGATTTGTATGAGCAGGTATTTTGCGTATGAGTTAGTTTGATTGATAGGGTAAATACATACCCTATGGGCTCTATCAATAATCTTAATAATGGTTATTGACTTTTTATTTTGTTGATGACTTCTAAAACCTGTCATTTGTTTGAGAAGTTTGAGTTGCGCACTGAAGTTGAGTGAAATTATAGGGAGGGAGAAATGGTGGGAGGGCAAGAAAGAGGAAGTCAAAGCAGTGAAAGTAGTGCTGTAGTGGTTGGAGAGCTTCGAAATGGTCATGGGGGAAGAGTTCACAGGCAAGGTGGAAGTCACTTGTGCCAAAAAGAGATGAATGACTTAGCTAAGTATAATTTAATTTGGCTGCAAGGCAAGTTAGAAAAGATGTTTGGTCCTGTTATAGAGTAAACGGACAGGATGCCTTGTTAATGAGACAGAGGTATAATTTAGTTATTTTGGAATCTAGTTATCCTTGAAATAAGGAGGTCCAAATCTGGCTGTGGTGTTTTGCTCTAGAGATGCACTCTCAGTGAGATAAGCTGTAAGTATTTCTTAACAAAATGGAGTGAGGACAGAATTTGGGTCAATATTACCAAGTTAACTCTATTGAAAATTGGAAATTCATCTATTAGGTATGTCCTTTTTCTTATTTTCTGGAACTTAATCCTAGGGATGGTTTCCAAATCTGGTCTTGTGACGCATAGTCATTTGATTTTGAATTACCCATGGCTTGGAGTATGTGGAGCGGTCTGGTTCAATATGATTGAGGCGGTTTGGCTGTGTCAGTCAGAAGTTGAGATTTTTTTTTTTTGTTTATCTAGAAGAGTTTTGGCAAAAGAAAGGAGGGAAAAATTTCACGTAGACATGTGAGATTTTTCTTTACTGTAGGTAATGTTATAAATTTTCACAGAGGATTGTTTATATTACTTCTCTGTAGTGTATGGTCCAAGGATTCTTACTCGTGGTTATTTAATGTGGATTAACAAAGGTCTAGCTTTGCTGGCTTGACTTTGGTTCTCTTAGTTTCTCTTTTTGTGTTTTGTTTATAGAGGAAACCTTAACAAGTTTTTGCACTTGTTTCTCCTATAATGAGGTCTTCTGTTTAATGGTATTTGGCTGTATAATATATTTAACATTTATCATGTCCATGAATGACAACAGTGATTGTGGGCACGCATGCGCTCATACATACATATATCACAATACTTTTATCACTTCTGCTTATACCTACATACTGCCACCCAACTTATATCACCTTCATTGTCGTCATTCATTCCTCAAGCAACAGTGAACACAACTGCTGCTATCACTTTATTGTTATTTCCATGATTGCAGACCCCAATTCTATCACTACTTTCTTATATCTTTATCATTTTAGTACAAAGAAACTTTCCTTTGAATATGTAAGGGTTTCATTATTCATAGTCATCCATATCCTTTAATCTCCATAAGAGTCTACTGTCACTTGTTTCAGTCAAAGAAATGTTCAAATTTTCATTCAAATGGTTGCAGATTGTATTAGAAATGATTGAACTTCGAGAACTGGATACTGCTCGTGCAATTTTAAGGCAAACACAGGTGATGGGTGTCATGAAACAAGAGCAACCTGAAAGATACTTGCGGCTTGAGCATCTCCTTGTCAGAACTTATTTTGATCCAAATGAGGTTGGAATCGAATTCTGATGGGGTTTAATCATTCAGATTAATATTTCTGGCTTCTGCTGCTAATCAAAGATTTACTTACACATTAAAATTATAATTGACATGGTATACTCCCATGTAGAAGTAATGGACATGTATTAGTTGATAAATTCATCAAGAATGTTGGGGACCATACTTGTGAACTACCAAAGTGTGCCGTGATTATTTTAGTAAGGAACAGATAGATACCAGCTCAAATTCATGAGATGATTAATTAAAAACAATATATTGTAGATTTCCTGCAAGAATGTTAATGGGTGCATTCATGTTTTTATTACTTGGTATATAAGTTTCATTGTTTGTTTTGCTTTCTTACAGTTTAGGCATCCTAATTTGAATTATTTTCTGGTGTTCATTTTGCCTAAAAGGAGATTAAATGCGAAGCAGTGCCATGTGACAGTGAAGTACCTGGTTTCTAAATCCTACAATTTGTTTTTCTCTGTAATCCAAATAACTTATGATTCATTCTCCTCAGTGAGAAATAGATAATATAGAAAGAAGATTTGGCAGCTTTTTTAGCTGTGGGCAACTGAGTGACATCTTTTGAATTTATGTTTGTTGCTTTCTGTTAAGGTTTATAATTTGTCTCTATGTGATAGGCTTATCAAGACTCAACAAAGGAGAAACGACGTGCGCAAATTTCCCAAGGTTTTCTCCTTTTACATTATCTTTAGTTAGTATTTTTTAATTTTGATATCAATTTTATGGCTGTAATGAAAATCCAATATATGTTTCTTGACAGAAAATGAGAAACTTTGCTATTTGATTGGTGGAGATACTGTCCGTTGTTGAATGTTTCTCCCAAAACCTTTTGGGTTTTATTTTAATATTCTTTTTATTAAAAGTGGAAAACCTCCTTTTTCAGCTGGTGGAAGTAGAATTTATTATTGAATTTTCCTGATTTTTCTTAATTTTAGCTAGTAAATGTAACTTGCTTCTTGATATACGGTTGAATATGTTGCCTTATTATCAACATTTTATTTTAGGAAATATTCATTGTAAACTACATTTTCTGAGACGTTAGCTATGATAGGTCCCTTGTTATTTCAGTTTGAGAGAATATTTTCCACTAATTTGATTCACGGGACCCTTAGTCTGTGTTTTGCTATTTTTAAGTCGGGTTTCTACTCAGATGCTGGGAAGAAGGTAAATTCTCAATAGCTGTAAAGGGTCAGCACTATAGGGCAACTCTCCGACAGTGACTAAAGTTTATGAAATAAATATTACCAAAACCTCCAGCAAGAGATCTTCCCCAAACAAAAGAAAAAACAAAGAATACAGACCAGAGTCCTTACTTCAAAAGAGCCTTTCAATCCCTTTGAAGATTCATTAGGGACACTAATGGAACCCTGCACTAAACACTAAAGTAGGCCAAGAACACATATATCAACCAGAGAAAATACTTTATATAGTAGACTCCGACCAGTGGGGTAGAAGACAACGCACGCAATGTAACATTCACAATGATAAGAACAATATCACAGCGCACAATTCACATAAACACAGAATACACACTCAATGAACAAACCATAAACACAGAGACAGTAATCAACACACAAACAGCTAGCATTCTAGAGGCTAGCTCTCTCCCTGCAAGTCCCTTAGTACTCTTGCTACCTTCCTCATATGCTCTTGCCACTAAAACCTCTCCTACACCCACAATCCACTGCTGCAGGTTCGTTAGTGGATTCTCTCCCCTTTTCCAGCTCACCCTTTTTTTTTTTTTGGGTTTTACCTAGACCTTTAGGTCCACTGGTGGGTTTTTTTGTGGCCCATTAACCTCCTTAGCTTGCATCTTCCTATGGCATTGTAGCTTAATTGGGGGCCCAACATTATCTCCCCCTCCCAAATGAGCTTCACCTTGTCCTCAAGGTGGAATTGAGGAAATTGACTAGCTATAGTGTCGTGGGGCACCCATGTGCTGTCATGGTTTGGGAGATGCTTCCACTTAATAAGAACTTCAGTGCTGCCATCCGTCAGGCTTCGAACCTGCTTGACAAGCTTAGGTTCAATTAAGAGCTGCATTTCCTTTGTTAGAAATGATGGTAGGGGCTGCGGTTGAGTATTGGGCTGTAATGTCTTTTTAAGTTGAGAAACGTGGAACACTGGATGGATTCTCGTAGTGGAAGGAAGTTCTAACCAGTGAGCAACCTTCCCAATTCGCTTGGTGACCTTAAACGGTCCATAAAATCGTGGGTTTAACTTCTCATTGATTTTCTGAGCTATAGATCTCATCCTGTAAGGTTTGAGCTTCAAATACACCATATCACCTACTTCAAACTCCACTTCCCTTCAATTTTTATTTGCCTACTTCTTCATGTAGTGTTGAGCCTTTTCTAGGTTCTCCTTGAGTTCCAAAATTACTACGTTGCGCAATCTAATCCACTCCTTAACATCTTCCTCTAAGGATGGTGTGTCTTCTAGTTTGAAGAGCGTTGGCGGATGTCTTCCATCAAGTGCCTTGAATGGATTCATTCCGGAGCATTGATTGTAGATTGTGTTGAACCAATACTCAGCCCAAACCAGCCACTTTGACCAATTCTTTGGTTTATCTCCTGGTAAGCAATGCAAGTATATGTACAAGGTCCTATTCACCACCTTGGATTGGCCATTGGTCTCCGAGTGATAAGAGGAACTGTTGTGTAAAGTTATGGCCGATAACTTGAATAGCTCCTGCCAAAACAAACTCATGAAATGCCTATTTCTATCTGACGCAATGGATTTGGAAAAACTGTGCAACTTCACCACATTATTGACAAGAATTTCAACCACATCTTTAGCTATAAATGGGCGAGATAAAGGAATAAGATGGCCGTTAATGGAATCAAAACTTATAGGATTTGGGCAATCCCGAGATAAAATCCATACTTCCTGCCACACTTGTTGGGGAATAGGTAAGGGCTGAAGTAAGCCCGCTGGACTCAAGACTTCATACTTAGTGTGTGTTTGGAAACTCGTTGGGTAAACCTAGGTTTGAGTAGAATTGATTTTGAGAATTGATTTTGAGCAAAATTGATTTTACATGAACGTGATTTATGTTTGGAAAATGTTATCAGAAAAGTGATTTTGGAAAATAAATTTCGTTTGGATATTGATTAGTAGAAACACTTTTGAATGTGTAATTACCAGAAAGGGTATAAATTTTATATTGTTTTATTTTATTTGACTATTGGCACTAAAATATTAAAGATCACTCTTGGATCACTCTTGGAATTAAACAAAATAAGATCATCATACTCACATAAAAAATAATTCAGGTAAGCAACTAATGTAATAAAATGAATTTATTTATATCCAAATTATTTACTATTATTTAATTTCTCTTTGATCAACTAATGTAATAATAATTAAAAATTATATAAAATTAAAAAAAATTCAGATCATTAACTGAATTAATAAGTAGTTATCAATTTTATTATTAATTCAAATTAATTTCAACAATTAATTGACATACTGATTGTTTTATCTTTTTATATTGACATGGATGAGCCTAAGACTTGGCTTCATAGGAGAGGCAGTGCGTGAATTAGCCAGAAGGGATGCCCCTATTCCCGATGCCCATAATGCCTCTGAAATCAACACCACATTGAATAGATGTCCATAGAGAGAGAGAGGGTTGTGATTGTGAATGTGTATATGTTAGATAACTTACCTACGCTGGTGAGTTTGTGTTCTGAAACCCAGGAACCAATTTTGTTCTTGTGTCTATAAGCTTCACTCTGTTTCACTCTGTTTCCTGTACCAGAAAACAGAGGAGCGTTCAGTTGCTTCTTTACCGTGAGAGGGGAAAAAAATACCAAAGGGGTAATAGAGGAAAATGCATCATAGATTAAGTGAAATCGATTCTCATTGATTCCAGAAGCTAGAAATACTGGCGCTGAGACAAACGTAAGTTTAAGCTACAAATCGATTCTCATTCTTTCTCCACCGCGTATCCAAACAATAATATTTTCATCTAAAACCAAGGTTTACAGCAATGAACGTGCGTTGGGAGTTCTCCGCTGCGTATCCAAACATGCACTTATTTTGTTGGAAAACCTCACACTGATGTACTTACTACTGTATGTCTTCTTTCATCCCTTCCTAATAAAGGAAAGCAATCATCCTTTTGTAGGTTCTTAGATATCCAGAATGTTCGTCCATGGGTGTTCTATGGAACTTTGTCATCAACATAGGAATCCTAGGAGAATTCCTAGGCCATACAAGTCTTCCTTGATAAAGCAAACACCCATTTTTTAATCACGTATCCTTCTAGTGGTTGCTGGCTTGTGACAATCTTATGCCAAATGGCGAACAATTTCTCATCATTTTTCACCTCATCCTCCCAATTATTGAGGTCATCATACTGCCATACTGTTATAGCCCTGGATTTCAACACATCTCCTCTTCTTGATAGTGCGTCGGCCGCCCTATTTTCTTTCCCGAGATTATATTGTATCTCAAACTTGTACCCCATCATTTTTGACACCCACTTCTGCTGGTCTGCACCAAATTCTCTCTGTTCCAGCAGAAACTTGAGTGCCTTCTGGTCAGTTTCGATTACGAAGGGATGCTCGACTAAGTAATGGTGCCACTTCTTCACCACTAGCATTATGGCCATTAGCTCACGCTCGTAAACCAAGCTCGCCTTCTTTTTGGCAGACAAAGCTTGACTAAAGTAGGCAATTGGCCTCCCTTTTTGCATCAAGACAGCACCTACACCCTTCCCGGATGCGTTGGTCTGCCACCTTTTCTGGATCTGATCGTACCCCTTTAGCGTAGATTATATGTCCCAAATACTCTAGCTTTTGTGTCATAAAAACACATTTCTTTGAGTTTATAACAAGTTGGTGTTCTTGGATCATTTTCAAGGTCTCCTCCAAATGCTTCATGCGTCTCTCCTTATCTTGGCTATAGATGAGGATATTGTTGAAGGACACCAGTATAAATTTGTGTAGGTGCTGCTAAAATATGTCATTCATGAGGGATTGGAAAGTGGTGGGTGCATTCGTGTTGCCAAAACTGATGTCATGTCAAGTATGAGAGAAATATATGAGTTTTCCCACAAGACGTTAATGCATCCCTTTATCAACAGGACTAGAGAACTCTTTTGAGCCTATTTTGTTGAATGGATCCATGGGGGTATCAGCAGGTTTACACTCTAGCATTCCTGTTTCTCTCAAAAGATCTAATGTGTACTTCCTTTGTGAAACAGAGATTCCTCTACTAGACCGAGCTACTTCCATCCCAAGGAAATATTTTAAAGGACCAAGATCCTTGATTTCGAATTCCTTACTTAGGAACTTCTTTAAGTTTGTCACCTCTTCTTCATTATTTCTAGTGACTACTATGTCGTCCACATATACAATGAGGATAGTGGTTTTCCCCCAAGAGAATGTTTGATAAACAAAGTATGATCTGTTTGTCTTTAAACATATCCCAGCCTTTTAATTACCCAGGAGAACCTTTCAAACCAGGCCCCTTGGAGACTATTTAAGGCCATAAAGAGATTTCTAAAGTTTACGCACCATATAAGAGTTATTTGGATTTTTCAAACTAGGAGGAATCTCCATGTAGACCTTTTCTTCAAGATCACCATTAAGAAATGCATTCTTGACATCAAATTGGTGAAGCTTCCAATCAAGTTCTGCAGCAATAGATAGGAGAATACGAATGGTGTTTAACTTTGCTACAAGAGCAAATGTCTCCTGATAATCTATACCATAAGTCTGAGTGAATTCTTTTGCCACTAATCTCGCCTTGCATCTATCAAGCTCCCATCAGCTTTGTACTTGCTTGTGAACACCCACTTACATCCCACAGGTTGCTTTCCTGAAGGTTTTTTAATAAGAATCCAGGTGCCATTTTTTCCTTAGGGCATTCAATTCTTCTTTTACAGCCTCCCTCCATTTTGGGTGTTGTAGAGCTTCTTCTACGCAAGTTGAAAGCTTTGTGCTATCCAAATTTGTTGTAAAAGCCCTGAAGGTACTAAATAATTTCTCATACGAGACATGATTAGCAATGGGATGTTTGGTGCATGACCTAACTCCCTTTCTCCAAGCAATAGGAAAGTATAGATCAGATATAATATCAGTAGAGTTCAGATTCAGGTATACCTTGGGTGACTTGATTGTTCTCCCCAGGCGTTGGATATGGGTCAAATTGGCAATCTTCATGAATTATCTGCTGTTGCTCATTCTGATTTTGCTTCGGACGCCTTGAGTATACCTTCAACTTTGTATTGCCTTCCTGTTTATGAGTACTGAGAGCCTCTGATTCAGGTGGGCAGGTAGGTAACCTTTCAAAGTCAGGTGCAAGAATTCCAGGTAAGGTAGTAGTCTAAAACTGATATTCTCCTAGTGTCAGGTTTCTCCTTGAATATGAGTTTTGGGGTAGAAAGAAATGTGTTCTAGAAAGGAAACATCCATGGAGATATAAAACTTTCGTGATGTTGGGGAATAGCATTTGTAACCTTTCTGGTTAGGGGCATACCCAACAAAGATGCATTTCTCGGATTTAGGATTTAACTTTCCTTTATTCTGGGATGGAACATGTACAAAAGCACAACAACCAAAGACTTTAAAAGGAAGATGGGTAACAAGTCTATTGTTAGGAAAATGCTTTGAGAGGACTAGACACGGTGTGTCAAATTTCAAGGGACGAGATGGCATCCTATTAATTAAATAGGTAGCGGTCAACACAGCTTCACCCCAAAATTGATGGAGAACATTATGGGTGAGCATTAATGATCTAGCCACTTCAAGGAGATGTCTATTTTTACGTTCCGCAATCCCATTCTATTGAGGCGTGTAAGTGCAAGAACTTTGATGCACAATTCCTTGCTCAAGGAAAAAATTCTTAAGGACCGAATTGAAATAGTCCTTAGCATTGTCAGATCGAAAAATTTGGATTTTGGTTTGAAACTGGGTTTGAATTATGGTGTAGAAATTTTTGAAAATCTGTGAGACTTCTGACTTATCTTTCATAAGAAAAACCCAAGTAAGACGAGTGTGATCATCAATAAAAGATATGAACCAACATGCCCCAGATATATTTTGGATGCGGGATGGACTCAAATATCACTATGAATGATGGAGAAAGGATGGGATGGTTTATATGTATGACCAGGATACGAATTTCGACAATGCTTAGAAAGCTGACACCTTTCACATTCAAAAAACTTTGGATGTTGACTAATGAAAAGAGAGGGAAACATTTTTGATAAATATATAAAATTCGGATAAGCAAGACGATGATGCCACAACATAACCTTATCATTATCAGGGCTATTAGGACTATCTGCAACATGGCATGTCAAAGGTACTTGATTCATGGCTTCAATTTGATATAAACTATCAACCTCCTTAGCATTGCCAATCGTCCTCTCCAAATCCAAATCCTGTAATAAACAATCAAATGGGGAGAATTTAGCAATACAATTCATATCCCTGGTCAACTTACTAATTGAAAGTAAGTTGCAGGATAAATTTGGAGAATTGAAGAGTATTCTTTTTACTCAATCTTATGATTACAAGAAAGTAGACTAGGGTTTATATACACTTAGCTAGGGCAATAGAAAAGGAAAAAAAAAACCCTAATAAATACAAATTAATCCTAATCAATCATAATAATGAACAAATCAGAAAGCAAATATTTACAAGAAGAGAAATAAATCAATTATCATGATAACAGAGTAAAATTAGAATCTCACAGTATCTAATACCCATTTTCTCAAGATGTTTCTCAAATTTCTGAGTCAAATCCTTAGTGAGAGGGACGACTACATTTTCAATTGAATTGACTCTATCAATGTGTACTTCTCGTCTTCCAATGATCTCTCTAATTAAATGGAAATGCCTTTCAATGTGCTTGGACTTTTGATGAGACCTTGGTTCCTTAGCTTGCGCTACAACACTAATATTATTGCTATAGTGTGATTCGATCAATGATGCTTGGAACCACTCCAAGTTCAGTTATGAACTTTTTTATCCAAGCGGCTTGCTTGGCTGCTTCACAAGCAGAGATGTATTATGCCTCTGTAATGGAGTCTGTAACCGTTCCTTGTTTGCTGCTACGCAACTGATTGCCCCTTCATTCAAGATGCATGTATGTCAAGAGTTTGATTTTCTATCATCGACATCTGACATAGAGTTGTATAGCCCTCAACTTTAAGTTCTCCCGTGCTATACACCAAAGACATGTCTTTAGTCCTTCTCAAGTATTTAAGGATATGTTTTACGGCAATCCAGTGTTCCAAACTTGGGTTTGCCTAGTACCTACTAGTCATACTAATAGCGTGGCTTATATCAGGCCTTGTACATAGCATAGCATATACTATGCTACCGATAGCGGAAGCATATGATACCTCTCTCATATCTTCCCTATCCTTGTCATCTCTCGATGACATTTTGTTAGAAAGATGCACGCCATGTCTAAATGGCAAGACCCCCTTAGCATTTTTCATGCCAAACCTTATAAGCACTTTGTCTATGTAGGTGGCTTGGAATAATCCTATTATCCTCTTAGACTTATCTCTATAGAGCCTAATTCCAAGGACATAGGATGCTTCTCTCAAACCTCTCATGGAGAACGTGGTTGAAAGCCACATCTTGATCATCTGTAACATTACCACATCATTCCCAAAGAGTAGAATTTGATCAACGTACAGGACAAAAAAGACAATGGCATCACTATTTGTCCTTTTGTATACACATGGTTTATCTATGTTTTGTGAGAAAAGAATCCCTTTGATTTCCTCATCAAAACAGAAGTTCCAACTCCAAGAAGCTTGCTTTAGTCCGTAAATGGATCTTTGAAGCTTGCATACCATGTTATCTCTAGATGCAAAACCTTCCGGTTGTTGCGTATTGATTTCTTTTTGGAGGTTGTCATTCAAAAAGACAGTTTTGACATCCATTTGCCAAATTTTGTAATCATGGTATGCAGCTATTGCAAAAATTCAGAAGACTTAAGCATGGCTACTGGTGAGAAGGTTTCCTCATAGTTAATCCCTTGTCTTTGAGTGTAACCTTTTGCAACTAGCCTTGCTCTAAAAGTCTCCACTTGTCCATCATCACCCCTATTTCTTTTGTAAACCCATATACAACCAATAGGTACTATACCTTTTGGGGGGTCAATCAAATTCCAAACTTGGTTGTGGTGGATGGACTCTATCTCAGATTTCATGGCTTCAAGCCATATTCAATGTTTGACATTGCCTCTTCATAGGTTGAAGGATCCCCATCCTCCGTAAAGTAGATTTCTAGGTCATTCTCAACAAGATACCCATATCTTTCAGGAGGCTTAGATATCTTACTTGACCTACACGGAGCTTGTGTCACAATAGGATTAACATTCTCAACATTTTTTGGCTCCTCTAAGGTTTGTGGCTCTTGAACTTACTTCAAGTTCAATTTTACTCCCACTACCATCCCCTAGTATGAACTCTTTCTCTTGGAAGATAGTATCTCTTGCAACAACAACCATTTGTTTAGTTGAGAGATAGAAGTAATATCTTAAACTATCTTTAGGATACACCACGAAGAAGCTTTTGTCAGCTTTCTGATCAAGCTTCTTTGTTTTAAGCCTTTAGATGTAAGAGGGACAATCCTAAATCCTAACATGTTTTAAGACTTGGTGGATTCCCAAACCACATCTTAATAGGCGTGGAAGCCATTGATTTAGATGGAACTCGGTTAAGAAGGTAAGATGCGATTTTTAGGGCATATCCCCAAAAGGATATTGGAAGAGATGCAAAGCTCATCAAGGAGCGAACCATGTTCATTAACATTCAGTTCCTCCTTTCTGCAACTCCATCTCATTATGGAGTTTCAGGAGGTGAGTTGTGAGAGAATCTCATTTTTTCTGAAACGATCCATGAATTCATTACTCATGTATTTGCGTCCTTGATATGATCTTAAGGCCTTAATACATCAGTCAGTTTGTTTCAACATTTTACTTTTAAACTCTTTGAACCTTTCAAAGGCTTCGGACTTGTACTTTATTAAGTACACGTATTTGAATCTAGAGTAGTCATTTATGAAAGTAATGAAGTAAGCATAACCACCCCTAGCATTTGAACTCATGGGTCCACATTGTATGGACCAAGTCAAGTTTACATTGGGCTCTAACTCTGCTTCCCATAAACGGAGACCTAGTCATTTTTTCTGAGGATGCAAGACTCACAAGTTGGAAATTCCTCATAGTCAAATGAGGGAAGGATTTTATCCTTAACCAATTTCTTAAGTCTTTCACCACTAATATGACCAAGTTTTAAATGCCACAAGTAAGCTTGATTTGAATAGTCTCTTTTCTGTTTGAGACCAACATGTTTAGTGTTAACATTCATAATGTCTGCTTCTTGTTCTAAAAGATAGAGCCCATTGCTACTTTTCCCAATACAAATTAAAGTATTGTTCAAAGAAATGAAAGCTTTTATTTTTGAATAAAAGTTCATAACCGTCTTCATCAAGACATGAAATTGATATGATGTTTCTCATAATAACCGAAATATAGTAGCAATCTTTAAGTTCTAGTAACTTATTAGAAGACAATCTCAACAAATACGTTCCAATGGCTAAGGCATCAACACTTGATCCATTGCCAACCTTTAAGGAAACTTCACCTTTGTTGAGCATCCTTATGTTTTATAGTCCTTGCATTTTATTACAAATGTGAGAACCACAATCGGTATCCAATGCCCAAAAAGAAGCATATTTAACTTATAAGTTAATCTCAATAAAGAATAAGCTTGATTGACCTTCAGTTGTTTTATTCTTCAAAGTTGCAAGGTCTCTACCAATGCCTCATCTTGCCACAATGGTGGCACTTGTCCTTCTCTTGATTGTTGCCTTTCCTTTCTGGTTTCTTTTCTTTCTTCTTCTTGATTACACCCTCTGGTTTGAGGGCTTTCTGTTTCGTTCCTTTGTTTTTTTAGGGAACTGAGGGTTACCTTCCACCACAAGTACTTGATCCTTTTCCTTCTTGATGCTAGTTTCCGCTCAACTAGCATGTTAAGGAGCTATGAAGTTGGACTTCCATTCGATTCATGTTGAAGGGTTTAGGGTTTGTGGCTTTGGTACCAAATTGAAATACTTGGAAATATTGTGCAAGACAAGGAATTGACTAGGAATAAACTGAATGTCTTAATTAGAGCCACCTGTATGCAATAATTACAACGTGGTTTACAAGAAGGAAATAAATCAAATGGTGCCGGTTCATATTTTCAAAGCCACCCACATAAATGATTACACATCTACATACATTCCTAGGAGAATACAATGAATATTTACACTATTCTCAACATAAGACTTGGTAGAAAATGAGAAAAAGTGGTGGCCAACTTGTTGTAAAGTGTTAGCGGGATTCAAGCTCCATACCTAAAATACTTCAATAGACTTAGATTGGTCAAGATGTATCTATATACATATAATAAACTAAGATTTAGAATTCATAATAGATAAAACATTTCTCTAATTTTGAAATGTTGGTTTCAGGATGTTGCACAGATTGGTTACTTTCACCAGTTAAAAAAGCAGAAATTGGAGCATTATGAAAAGAGGATAACTGAAAAAAATTGGGAAAGTTCTGGATTAGTAGAATCAATGATCCAATGATCCCCCTATAACTAAACAATTTGTACTATCACCAATTCAAAAAGAAAGCATTGAAGAAAAGGAAGAATACATCCAAGACATAAACTTGTAGTGGCTCACATCAACAACAACAACAACAACAAAGTGTTATCCCACTAGGTGGGGTTGGCTATATGGATCGCACGACAACATTGAGCTCTATCAATAACCAACTCTTTAAGTATCTCATTTACCAGAAGATTCCGTTCAATAACTTCTCTAAGTGTCTTTCTTGGTCTTCCTCGACCTTTTTTCACAGGATTCCAAATCGTCTGCTTATCTCTCCTTATTAGCGCTTCCAACGGTCTTTTTTGAATATGTTCAAACCTTAAATGATTTTCAACCATTTTCTCCTCAACAGGTGCTACTTCAACTCTACTTCTTATACGATCATTATAGATCATATCTCTTCTTGTATAACTACACATCTATCGCAACATCTTCATATCCTCCAATTTTTTGTTCTTGTTGTCCATTCATCGCCCAACATTCACTCCCATATAAAATTGTTGGTCTTATAGCATTACGATAAAACTTTCCTTTGAGCTTATTAGGTACTTTCTGATCACAAACAACTTCTGATGCTATTCTCTACTTTAATCACCCAGCTTGTATCCTATGTGCCACATCTCCAATAATTTCGTCGTCATCTTGCATAATTGATCCCAGATACCTAAACTTTGACACTTGTGATACAACTTGATCTCCAATTTTAGCCTCCAACTCGTTTCTAACTTGTCGCTTGTTAAACTTACAATATATATATTCTGTCTTACTCCTATTTAGGCGAAAACCCTTTCGATTTCAAAGTAGCTCTTCATAACCCGAATTTAAAATTAATCTCTTCCCTTACTCTGCTATGAGAACAATATCATTTGCAAAAAGTATGCATTTGGGGATTTCATCTTGGATGTGTTTCGTCAGAACATCTAAAACCAAGTCAAATAAATAAGGGCTCAAAGATGATCTCTGATGCAGGTCAATCTTAATAGGGAAGTCTCTTGTCTCCCCTCCAGACGTTCTCACACTAGTTGTAGCCCCTTCATACATATTTTTTATAGTTCTCATATACGCAACCCGTACCCCTTTCTTTTCTAAGGCTTTTCACAGCACCTCTCTTGGTACTCGATCATAAGCTTTTTCCAAATCAATAAATGCTATTTGCAAGTCTTTTTGTTTTCTCCGATACTTTTCCATCAACCCTCTTAGTAGATAAATAGTTTCCATAGTAGACCGCCCTGGCATGAATCCGAATTGATTTTCGGAAATACTCGTCTCAATTCTTAATCTACGTTCAATCACTCTTTCCCATAATTTCAGAGTGTGACTCATAAGCTTAATCTCTCGGTAGTTTGTGCAGTTCTGGATGTCCCCTTTGTTTTTATATATAGGCACTAAAGTGCTTCTTCTCCATTCCTCAGGCATTTTCTTGGACCTTAAAATCTCATTAAAGAGTTTAGTTAGCCAAATAGTACCCTCCTCCCATAGACACTTCCAAACTTCAATAGGAATACCATCAAGACCAACGGCTTTACCATTATCTATTCTTCTAAGAGCTTCCTTGACCTCATCAACTTTAATCTTACGATAATATGCCAAATTTTGTTCTCTCTCCAGGGTTGTTAAATATTCCATATCACTAGTCAACCCTGCCCCGTCATTAAAGAGCTTGTAAGAGTAACCCTGCCATCTATTTTTAATATTTTCATAGTGGCTCACATGAGTAGCATTAATCCCAATATTAGCATACCAACTAATTTTTTGAACACCATATTTGCTCCTACTCAACCAATGTCTCAAAGAAGTGGGCTCCAAACGGAAGTGCCAAGGCCACTTTTCCACTAGGGAAATGTTTTTAGATATCAAATTACCAAGATCCACCCTGCATCCTTTTGTCAACCCACAGTACACCTCCCAACTAGTCAAGTGATCCCTCCCTTTAACTCTCACCATTCCTAGACTCAAGATCCTGCAGAGTCTTCTCTTCTCTATTCTATTAGCTATCCCAAATGGAATCTTAAACAAAGAAAGATGATACAATTTTACTAGAATCTATAATCTCATTCAAGCATCATGTGTTCCTACTTAAAACACTATGGCTTCACTTCACTTTACCTTGCCTAATACGGTTTCTCACTCTTTTTAATACCTTAATGTTGGAACAGTATGGTGAGCTAGTTAGTTTCTTCAGAAGGGCATTATGGACACTTGTAGAGGATTTCTTGAAAGATCTTCCATTCTGCATATTGCTGTGTGTTAGGTACCTAAACAGCTTGGGGAACCCACCCTCAAAAGCTAGCTGTTAAGGGGGAAGAACCAAGCTACTTAAGTACCCCATCAAGCATCCCATACTACCCAATGTGGGACTTAGACATCCCATACTGTCTAGTCCCTAACATAGCACCACCCTTGAGAGCCGACGTCCCGGCGGCTGCACTCTACGACGCTTAACTCGGCCCTTCCGGTCAGCCCCTTCGTAGGTAGCCCTCTCCGGTGCATCGACAACCTGGCTCTGATACCAATGTTAGGTACCTAAACAGCTTGGGGAACCCACCCTCAAAAGCTAGCTATTAAGGGGGAAGAACCAAGCTACTTAAGTACCCCATCAAGCATCCCATACTACCCAATGTGGGACTTAGACATCCCATACTATCCAGTCCCTAACACTATGGTGGGCTGAGATTGGGGTTTTTCCCTTAAGGATTATGGGTGAATGTCATCACACTTAAATCTGAAAAAGGATATACACTTTAGGACAAGTCAAAGATGATGGATTTATTATCTTCTGTTATTGACAAGTACTTGTTGCTTTGAGATTATTTACTGATTCTTCTATCAAAGAAAAAAAAAAGGATTATTTACTGATTCAAAAAATTGAAATTTCTTCTCGATTTTATTTTACAGCTCTTGCTGCAGAAGTTACTGTAGTGCCACCTTCTCGATTAATGGCTCTAATTGGTCAAGCTTTGAAGTGGCAGCAGCATCAAGGTGTTTTTCTGCTGACAGATTACTTCCACGTTAATTTAATTTCAATATTGACGAATCTGTATGAAATCCAGAAGATGCTTCATCCATGCGATCTTTTGCTCAAATTTCATGTTTTGTGTGCTCAAAAGCATTTGCAATTCACTATTTTCTGTAATTTCTTTCTTTCTTGGCACAAAAACAATATGGACCTTTCTTTGTTTATACTTCTTAAAGGTGCAAGATGAATTCGGTTGTAAACTTTGAGCTATCATGATGCATCTATTTAATAAGAAAAGGAGAAACTCTTTTTGGTGCCTTGGTATAGCTGAATTTTCATTCCTGGAGAGTGGATGCAATAGGTGCTTGTTCACTGGTTTGCTGGTTTTCTTGAATGTGCTATGCTTTCCTTTGGGATCTTTCAGGGTTACTTCCTCCTGGAACACAATTTGACTTGTTTCGCGGGACGGCTGCTATGAAACAAGATGTCGATGACATGTATCCAACAACTCTTTCTCATACAATAAAGGTATAATTCATACATTTGACTATTTGAGTCATCCTTTCTTTTTTATTTTTATTTATTTATTTATTTATTTTTTTTTGAGAATGAATTAATTGCTGTGATTTATTGCTTTTGGCTGATTTTTTTTTCCTTCCTATTCACATAGAATTGGTATCATTTTTGTTTACCTTATATGTGGGATTTATGTTTGCCCTTCTATGGTTTCTCCTCCCCTCAAAGCAGATCAACTTTTTTTACTACGTTATTGTTATTTGTCATTCTTTGATTTAAGAAAATATGATTTCTAGATTGATCTCTAGTCAGGTGATCTGCTGTCTCCTTTCCTTCACATAGAATTGGTATCATTGTTGTTTACCCTATATGTGGGATTTATGTTTGCCCTTTTATGGTTTCTCCTCCCCTCAAAGCAGATCAACTTTTTTTTTTTGCTATGCTATTTGTCATTCTTTGATTTAAGAAAATGATTTCTCTATTGATCTCTAGTCTGGTGATCTGTTGTCTCCTTTCCTTCTTAATTTACTGGATAATGTTTCAATCATATTGGCATAAAGATAATTCTGTCCCACAGGAGGTGTGGCGGGAGAAATTGTTGTTTAATAAAATGTCTTGTGTTCCTTTTCAACCAAATGCACCACAAAGCTGCAAGTAGTACACAACACCACAGGACTTTATTCTCTTTCCACTTTCAAAGCCTTTGAAATTAGTACCTAGAGTCTTAACGTCTTTTGGAGAAACCCAATTTTCCCAAAGCCAAAAACCTATTGTACAAATTCCAGGCCACATCGAAATGCAAAAAGAGATGATTATTGGTCTCTGAATTTCTAAAACATAACACAAATTGGTATGGGATATTGCATTCCTGGGACTGCATCCTTTTTGGAGAAGTGCAGAATCCTTTTTGGCGTGCTTGTAGCAAGTCATGGGCGGAAGTACTCAGAAGCAGCAAAGGTCGTCCTGCATTTGAGGTGCCACAGATAGGCGTCCATGGAGGAACTGCATCTGAAAGGAGACAACATGTAGTTTCTTCAGATAGGTACTCTTTAAAGACAGCTAATACTCCACTAATGTATGATGGCGGGAATCGAGAGGAGAACTTAGTGGAGAAAAAGATGGCTTTTGTAATAAAAAGTCTTTCTTTAGAGGAACCAAGTGGAATGATGATTCTGCGCTTTTGAGGAAGAAGTCTATGCTGCAGAAGTCAGAGCAGGCTTTTAGGGGTAAAAGATTCAAAATAACTCTTAGGGTTGACGTGTTGCCAGGTGGGGAGAGGAATGTGTTTCGGGCTTTAGTGAGGGGCACAAATGTGGGTTCCGGAGATGTGGAAAATGGTAAAGTTTCCTATGAGCAAAGGGCCCAATCCAGATGGGTACCTAAAAGGAAGGTTAGTGTTATGGGATAGGTCCATATCCCAAATGGGCAACTTGGGAATAGGCCACATTCCAGCATCTCGACCCGGAAACCTTGTGCTTGGGTCCGAACTGGGTCTCGCGAGTCTCCAAGAAAAACTCCCATCTCCCAGTTGCAGATGCACGTCAAGGCAACCCAGGGTCTACTAGAAACGCGCGATTGCCTCCCTCGAGCCACGTCGTCCGTTTCAGAGGTCCTAAAAAGACGGTCATTGGCCGGCGAATCTCTATTCCATCCTAAAGGACTTCGCGGGCATGCGTCAGGGACCCATCTTTTGTCTGCATCTCCCCAGTCATTTTCGCAGGCAGTCGAAATCTACCAGAAAAGTTCGATAGCTTGCCAAGTCATTTGGCCAGCCCACCGAAGGCTCAGAACGGATGCTCAAGTTCCTTTGTAGATTTAAGGGCGACGAAGGATATTTGCACGGCTATCCAAAGTTATGATAAGGGCCCTTCAAATATCACCCATGGTAGAGAAATGGAGGATGGCAGTTTGGTGGGGAACTTGGGAATCAATATTAGGTGTAAGGAGAAACAACCTTTGGTGTCTCAAAGAAATGAGGATGTAGATTCTGTCTCTTTCCAAAACTCCTCTTACGGCTTTGCTGAAAACTGGATGGAAGAAGATTCCTTGCTGTCTAATTTTGAGGAGGAGGAAGGACTCCTTATTGAACAAATTGAGGAAGAGTTTCATAGGCAGGAGCGTCAAGTGGACGGTCAGAGCAAGGCTGATGGCGTTTTGGAAGATATCCACCACCTTTTCTTAGAAAATAAGGAAGAGGGGGTTGTAGGTGGTTCTTGGAGATTGGATCAGATTAGCACCTTTTCTACGAGTAATGCATCGCGAAATGACACAGGTATTCTTCCCATCTCGGATGTCCACAAATCTTCTTATGTTGAAAAGGGGTTTAAAGGGATAGTAGAAGACGGTGTTTTCATAAAACCTTTAGGGGATGAGAAAGATAACCATAACCCCCATGCTTTGCTTGATGCATTAAATTTCCAACTCAGAGACAAGTTTGGAAATGAGGTTAAAGTGAATGTGGAGCCTTGGACTTATGAGTGAAAAAAGAAGATAGCACTGACGGAGATGAAAAGGTTATCTTCTTCGATTAATTATGGTAACCTCAAGGAAACGAAGGGCAAGGCCACCAAACGATGAGGTCCTTCGGCGGCTTGTTTTTTGGGTGTCTAAGTTAGGGGGTGTAGAGATTTTCGTTCTCTTTTACCTCTTTTGCTGTGGGTTAGTTTTTTTGGGTGATTTAGGGGTTCCCCTTGGTAGGTGTTCTTTGGGTTTGGAGGGTTTTCTTGTATTAGCCTCCTATTTGGCTAATTGGTTTGTTCTGTTTTTTCTTTAGGAGGATTCCTAGTCCTCTATCTTTTGTATTCTCTTCCCCTCTCAATAATATTTCTTTTCTCATAAAAAAAAAATAAATTTATCTTCAAATTGCTTTTGTAATTCATTTTTATCTTTAGTTTAACTTGTAGTTAAACTCTTTATTTAGAGTATCATAAATGAAGGTACAAGGGCCGGGTGGATTGTTTCTTTAGCCTTAAAATTCCGCCAACCATACATATGCTTTACCTCCAAATTGCAACAATCATCATTCATGATTAGTCTCCCATTGTATGGTCATGTTGAATGCGTTATAAACTAATACATTTTTTGGTTGTATCTGCCTGTGTTCTTGTTTAGTTTGGTACAAAAAGTAATGCAGAATGTGCTCGCTTTTCACCAGATGGGCAGTTTCTTGTCTCCTGTTCGGTTGATGGATTTATTGAGGTATATGTGGTAGTAAAATTTGTTTAAATCGTAACTTTTTATTCATCATCTGCTTTCTTTCTGATTTCTGGAATCTGGGTTTTTTCTAGGTCTGGGATTACATAAGTGGAAAACTGAAGAAAGACCTCCAGTACCAGGCTGATGTGAGTTTCTTCGTTAAACAGTAAATCTTTTACCTTCTACAATATCTTGCACATATTAGTGGTTTTTCACTTACTATCCTCCAGGTCTGTACCCTTTGCTTTCCTTGGCATTTGTGCTCCTACAGATGCTTTCAAAGCGTAGTAACACGATTATTCATACACTTAGGCTGTCAATTTAAGAACTTTCCTTGGCATTTGTGCTCCTACAGATGCATTCAAAGCTGTAGTAACACGATTATTCATACACTTAGGCTGTCAATTTAAGAACTTTCCTTGGCATTTGTGCTCCTACAGATGCATTCAAAGCTGTAGTAACACGATTATTTATACACTTAGGCTGGCAATTTAAGAACAATCAATTTGTCGATGCTAGGTTAAGGATGATTAGTGGTACATGTATAATATCTAGAGTTAATTGACAATTTGGTCCTTCATTGATACATCCTGTTTCAATCTGGTGCCTCAAAGACCAAATTCTTCATTTTATTTGTCCATTTTTTTAAAATAGTTTTCATGTTATGCTCGTTAATAGATGGTTAAACTTTAATGAATAATTAGCCATTGCCGGGTAGAGGCAAGAATTTGTGAAAGAAGCTCTTGTTCACGCCTCCACTACTATAGAAGGAGTTGTGCTCTCTTTAACAAAAACGAGTGCTCACTAATTGCTAATGCTATGCCTAAAAGTAAGATAATTTTCCCGAAGAGAGGGAAGTCACTCTTGCTAAAAGCTCTTGTGACTATGCTTTCCTTGGTATGGCTCGTGGTCCAAGAATTGCTCTTCTTTCATTAATACAAATTTTTTTTTTTTTTTGATAGAAAAAGAAGTATTATTAATGAGAAGAGAGAGATACAGAGGAAAGAGGACAACAAAAAATGGAGGACAAGGGATCCTCCAAAGAGAAAACAAAAACAAAAAGTAAGCTAAAAAACCTCCAAAACACCCCACAAGTCCCTTGAGAACATATTAATACAATAACGCCCTCCAATCCCTATAAACATCGGAAATAGGCACCCCTTTGAACAGCCCATTGGCGGAGACCCACAATGAAGCCGCAAAGCTTTCATTAATACAAAATCAACAACTCAAAGCCAGTCCCAGTCTTTGCAGGATCAATCCTAATAAACCAATTAGCCTGTTGACTTCAATCCTTGCTCTCTAGCTTCGGACTCTTGCAATGCAACCTATAAAAGAAGGAGAAAAGCAGCGATAAGAAAGAAGGATCCTATGCATCATCTTTCTTGGCTAGCCAAATAGCTGATGGGGTGGTTAACTGCTTATGAGGCTATCAAAATTCTGCATAAAATTCTTGGAAAATACAAAACGCATAGTTTGGAAGAGTTCTTATGTAGCACTTTAGTGGCTACGTCTCCTATTCTACAAGGCCTCATCACATGTCTTGTCATCTGTAAATAGGCTAATGTGTGGACCTTAAAAAATAAAAATATCCTTGGAGGACTAAAATGAGATGCTTAGTCATTGGAGGTCCAAAATGAAACAAGGTGATCTTTGGAGTACCAAAAGGTCAATTCACTCTATTATTTATAAATCTATGCACATACCATATCCTTTATTTGCTAAGGAAGCTCTTTTCTGATTGGAAGTTATATTTTTGACGTTCGCTTCCAATAGTAATGGACATATCTTCTTGATTTATGTCAAGTTTTTTCAGACTATATGAAACTTATGATTGGGAGCAAGGAAGTTGTTTACTAAGTTAACGTTATTTCTTGTCTTTTATTAAATGAACTTTAGTGTACTGTTAATTGTAATCCTTTGCCTTGAAGATTTTCTGATGTGCCATGAGCTTGCAGGAAATATTCATGATGCATGATGATGCAGTACTTTGTGTAGATTTTAGCAGAGACTCTGAGATGCTTGCTTCTGGATCACAAGATGGAAAGATTAAAGTAAGTATTACTTGTTAATTGCATTTATTGCCTTTGTCCTTTTTATTTATGGTTGTTTCTTTTGTGATCTTAATTTGGATTGTAAATTGTAAAATGCTTTGCACTTATAGCACACAGTTTGACTCCCTCAAAAAAGTAATGGAGCACATTAATGTCAAATAGAGTTCAAGATATGGAAGATTGCTCTCTCAGTGAATTCAAGATTGGTCACATGCAAAAAGTAAAACAGGAAACTGACAAAATGTCTGTAATTTGTGTTGATAAAAAATAATATGTAGATAAGGTATTTATATGAGATTAGAGAAGCTAACTTGTGAAAGAAAATAAATGTAAAACAAATCCCTAGAGTTTAGGGACTGATTAATCCCTTAAACTAAGCCTAATTTCTAGGGTCAGAATCATTGCCATAATAGAAAAATACAGTAATTACTAAGATAATTCCTAGTCTAATTAATTACAAAAGACTGTTTCCTAATCTAACCGAAATGATTGATTAAATTTTGTGCCTTAGGGAGAAGGTATTTGATTAATGGATCAATGAATCGAAAGGGGAGAGCTGTCAGTTTTGCAGATGGTGTCAATAAGGAAATTTTTGGTTTGGTAGGTTGTAAAATGGTGTCACATACAATCGCAAAGGGCACCATTCTCTTGTGTTAAATTAAACAATGCCTACATACCAACTTGGACAAAATGCATCTGTTACCTTTAGCCCCTTTTACATTCTTCTTTGGGCTTTGTTGGGTGAAACCTTGTCCACTTACAAATAAAAGACTTTTCAACCTTTACACGACAATACAATGGAAGATTTGCATTTATTGTTATAACTGATCCCACTTTCTCACTTTGGATGTATCTACAGTAAGCGGTTCCTTGCATGTTTATTGCTTTATTTTATGTCTGTTCTGTTGCTGTTATTTAAAGCCATTTATTTTTGTAGGTTTCTAGCTGTTAATATGTCAAACTTCTAAATCATGTAATTATGTCTCATTTAAGGTCTGGCGTATAAGGACTGGTCAATGTTTGCGGCGTCTTGAACGTGCTCATTCTCAAGGTGTCACAAGTCTAGTCTTCTCTCGTGATGGAAGTCAATTATTAAGTACTTCATTTGACAGCACAGCAAGGTTCTATTTAGTTAATTTTACTTGTCTATTGTCTCTGATATAAACCATTTATGGGTCTTCACCTAATACCTGATCTTTTAACATCTTGTGATAACAATAATGGTGAGTAATAGGAAGTTCAATCCTTACTGCCCTGTTTTTATAGTCCAATTAAATTTCAGTGTTAGGTATGATGGATTTAGGCTTTGTCCACTTTTCAAGATTTATAGACATGTGTTAAGAGCATTTTTAACTAAAAAAGCGACAGCAGCAACATCTCATGACTTTCATATTTCTGGAGTTATTTGGTTGATGGTTCTTTGTAGTGTCCTTGGATGATTTATCTAAAAACAGTACAATATTAAATTCTATGGAGGATTTATGATGATGGTGCATGGAAAAGGGTCGAAACGCAGATAACAGATTTGATGAGGCATTAGGTTTACAATAGCTTGGCTGTAGCTAATAGTATTTTTTATATCTTGGTCAAATAGAAATTGGGACCTTCACTAAAGATGTTTGGGCTAGATCTCCTATTGATATTACTTGAACATTTTTGTTGGCCTCTTAATTCAGACCTTAAAGTAATTTCTGGTGCATGTGTATTGGTAGAATATTGCAGTATATCTGATTTTAGTTTTAAATGTTTTATATCAAAGTTTTAGTAGTTTTCAACCATTTTAGATAAATAGTTTTGGGATAATATCTTGCCATTTTGAAAGAGATTTAAACAAACGAGTATTGATTGGGAAGTTTTAGGTGTTCTGTGATGGTGTGATTGTCTGTGGCATGTAAAGATCAAGTGAGTGCTATTGTTGAAAATTTGAAGTTATTTCCAGATTTATGCTGTGATTTGCTTGTGTTACTGCTGAGATCTCTCTCTTTAAATATGTTATTTATTTCCTTTTCTTTTGTTTCCTATCTTATTAGGATTCTTTCCTTTGTCATTCCCTATTATTACGGGATTATGATTGTTCTTCCCTTTTTATTTCTTTCCTTTTTTGTTCCCTAATTATGGGAGTTTGTGTCACTAATTTTATGGGGTATCAGATCTGTTGCCAAGTTTCTCTATAAAATCCTGTACTCCCTTCTTTTTGAATTAAGTGAGAAAGTATTTTTCTGATTCCTAAAAGTTTACTGTATTAATTGTTTGTCAAGTATAAATATGGTGGATTGATAAATGAAATCAGGATCTCAAGTGTCTTTTTTGGTCTTTTTCGGTCTTTTTTCATAGAACTCCATACTATTTGTTCAACTCTTTTTACTGGTGCTTTAAACGGTCTTCTTTGAACATGTCCAAACTACCTTAAACGATTTTTAACCATTTTTTCCTCAATAGGTGCCACTCCAACTCTACTTCGTATACAATCGTTACGAATCATATTTCGTCTTGTATGATCACACATCTATCGTAACATTCTTATTTCCGCTGCCCTAATTTTTTGTTCTTGT
The DNA here is from genome assembly GCA_037074585.1 of Biancaea sappan. Taxonomy (NCBI): domain Eukaryota; kingdom Viridiplantae; phylum Streptophyta; class Magnoliopsida; order Fabales; family Fabaceae; genus Biancaea; species Biancaea sappan. Next base: position 44,184,933 of record CM073501.1, on the reverse strand, counting down.
TGACCTTTCATCGTCCAATATTCACTTCCATATAAAATTGTTGGTCTTATAGCAGTACAATAAAATTTTCTTTTGAGCTTATCTGGTAATTTTCGATCACAAACAACTTCTGATGTCATTCTCCACTTCAACCACCCAGCTTGTATCCTATGTGCCACATCTCCAATAATTTCACCGTCATCTTGTATAACTGATCTCAGATACCTAAACTTTGACACTTGTGATATAACCTGATCTTTAATTTTAACCTCCAACTCGTTTTTAGTTTTCCATTTGTTAAACTTACAATGCATATATTCTGTCTTATTCTTACTTAGGCAAAAACCCTTTTGTTCCAAGGTACTTTTCCATAACTCGAGTTTAGAGTTAATCTTTTCTCTTGACTCCGCAATGAAAACAATACAACAACAACAATATAGCCTTATCCCATTAAGTGGGGTCGGCTACATGGATCGCACGACGCCATTGAGCTCTATCAATGACCAACTCTTTAGATATCTCATTTACTAAAAGGTTCCGTTCAATAATTTCTCTAAGTGTCCTTTTTGGTCTTCCTCGACCTTTTTTCACAGGGCTCCAAACCATCTGCTCAACTCTCCTAACTGGCGCTTCCAACGGTCTTCTTTGCACATGCCCAAACCATCTTAAACGGTTTTCAACCATTTTTTCCTCAATAGGTGCCACCCCAACTCTACCTCGTATATGATCATTACGGATCCTATCTCTTCTTGTATGACCACACATCTAACGCAACATCCTCATCTCCGCCACTCCAATTTTATGTTCTTGTTGTCCTTTCATTGCCCAACATTCACTCCCATATAAAATCGCTGGTCTTATAGCAGTACGATAAAACTTTCCTTTGAGTTTATCAGGTACTTTCCGATCACAAACAACCCCTGATGTCATTCTTCACTTCAAACACCCAACTTGTATCCTATGTTTCACATCCCTAATAATTTCGCCGTCATCTTGTATAATTGATCCCAAATACCTAAACTTTGACACTTTCTGATCACCAAATTTAACCTCCATCTTGTTCCTAGCTTGTTGCTTGTTAAACTTACAATGCATATATTCGGTCTTACTCCTGCTCAGACGAAAACCCTTCGATTCCAAAATAGCTCTCCATAACTCAAGTTTAAAATTAATCTCTTCCCTTGTCTCTGCTATGAGAATAACGTCATCTGCAAAAAGCATGCATTTAGGGATTTCTTCTTGGATGTGTTTCGTCAGAACATCTAAAACCAAGTCAAACAAATAAGGGCTTAAGGATGATCCCTGATGTAGGCCAATTTTAATAGGAAAGTCTCTAGTCTCCCCTCCATACGTTCTCACACTAGTCGTAGCCCCCTCGTACATATCTTTTATGGCTCTAATATACACAACCCGTACACCTTTCTGCTCCAAGGCTTGCCACAGCACCTCTGTTGGTACTCGATCATAGGCTTTTTCCAAGTCAATAAATGCTATATGAAGGTCTCTTTGTTTACTCCGATACCTTTCCATCAACCCCCTTAGAAGATATATAGCTTCCATAGTAGACCGTCCTGGCATGAATCCAAATTGATTTTCAAAAATACTCGTCTCGATTCTTAACCTACGTTCAATCACTCTTTCCCATAATTTTAGAGTGTGACTCATAAGCTTAATCCCACGATAGTTTGCACAATTCTGAATGTCTCCTTTGTTTTAGTAAATAGGCACTAAAGTGCTTCTTCACCATTCCTCAGGCATTTTCTTAGACCTTAAAATCTCATTAAAGAGCTTAGTTAGCCAGATAGTACCCTCCTCTCCTAAACACTTCCAAACTTCAATAGGAATACCATCGGGACCAACAGCTTTACCATTATCCACTTTTCTAAGAGCTTCCTTGACCTCATCAACCTTGATCCTGCGATAATATGCCAAATTTTATTCTCTCTCCAAGGTTATTAGATCTTCCATATCACAAGTCGACTCCGTTCCGTCATTAAAGAGCTTATGAAAATAACCCTGTCATCTATTTTTAATATCTCTGTTTGTAACCAGAACTTTTCTTTCTTCATCCTTAACACATCTTACTTGATCCAAATCTCTAGATTTCCTCTCTCTAGCCTTCGCAATCTTGTAAATATTTTGTTCCTCTTTTTTCGTTCCTAAATCCTTGTAAAACTCTTCAAACGCTTTAGATCGTCCTTCACTTACTGCTTTTTTTGTCTCCTTATTAGCCTTCCGATACCTTTCTCAATTTTCCGAGTTATTGCACAGATGGATAGCTTTAAAGCATTCTCTTTTAAATTTGATCTTTTCTTGAACAGTCTCATTCCACCACCAAGATTCCTTATCTCTTTGTTCAAAACCTTTTGATTCTCCTAAAAGTGCTTTAGCTACTTTTCTAACCTTCTTGGCCATCTCCTCCCACATGGTGTTAGCATCTTCTCGTAATTCCCAAGATCCTTCCTCCAATAATCTTCTCTTGAAAGTCTGTTGATTCTCCCCCTTTAGCTGCCACCACTTGATCCTAGGGTTTATCACCTGACGATGCTTTTGTTTCCGACTCTTAATAACCACGTCAAGGACCAAAAAGCATGCATTTGGAGATTTCTTCTTAGATGTGTTTCATCAGAACGCCTAAAATCATGTCAAACTCAAAGATGATCCTGGATACAGGCCAATCTTAATAGAAAAGTTTCTTGTCTCCCCTCGAAACGTTCTCACACTAGTTGTAGCTCCTCATACATATCTTTTATAGCTCTAATATGCGCAATTCGGACACCTTTCTTTTTCATGGCTTTCCACAGCACCTCTCTTGGTACTTGATCAAAAGGTTTTTCCAAATTAATAAAAGTTATATGCAAGTCTTTTTATTTATTCCAATATCTTTCCATAAACCCTCTTAGTAGATAAATAGCTTCTATAGTAGATCGCCCTAGCATGAGTCCAAATTGACTTTCAGAAATATTCGTCTCAATTCTTAACCTACGTTCAATTACTCTTTCCCATAATTTCAGTGTGATTCATAAGCTTAATCCCTCGGTAGTTTGCGCAGTTCTGGATGTCCCTTTTGTTTTTGTATATAGGCACTAAAGTGCTTCTTCTCCATTCCTCAAGCATTTTCTTGGACCTTAGAATCCCATTAAAGAGTTTAGTCAGCCAGATAGTACTTTCCTCTCCTAAACACTTCCTAACTTCAATAGGAATGCCATCGGGACCAACGGATTTACCATTATCTATTCTTCTAAGAGCTTCCTTGACCTCGTCAACCTTAATCCTGCGATAATATGCCAAATTTTGTTTGCTCTCCAGGATTGTTAAATCTTCCATATCACTAATTGACCCTGCTCTGTCATTAAAGAGCTTGTGAAAGTAATCCTATCATCTGTTTTGTGATACCTCCATCGGTAACCAAAACTTTTCCTTCATCATCCTTAACACATCTTACTTAATCCAAATCTCTAGATTTTCTTTTTCTATTCTTCGCAATCTTGTAAATCTTTCGTTCCCCATTTTTCGTTCCTAATTCCTTGTAAAGCTCTTCAAACGCTTTAGATTGTGCTTCACTTACTGCTTTTTTAGTCTCCTTATTAGCCTTCCAATACCTTTCCCAATTTTCTGTGTTATTGCACAAATATATAGCTTTAAAGCAATCTCTTTTATATTTGATTTTCTTTTGAACGCTCTCATTCCACCACCAAGATTATTTATCTCTTTGTTCAAAACCTTTTGATTCTCCTTAGCTATCGTTCTAACTCTCTTGGCCATTTCATCCCACATGATGTTAGTATTTTCTTGTAACTCCCAAGACCCTTTGTCCAACAGTTTCCTCTTAAAAGTCTGTTGTTTCTCCTTCTTTAGCTCCCACCACTGGATTCTAGGGTTCATCACATGTCGATACTTTTATTTCCGACCCTTAATAACACGTCAAGGACCAAAACCCTATGTTGAGTTGCCACGGGTTTCCCGAGAATAACTTTACAATTTTGACAGATTTTTCTATCTGGATTTCTTATAAAAAAAAAAAAAGAAGTCATTTTGTGACCTTGAGTCTCCACTCTTATAAGTGATCAAATGTTCCTCTCACTTCTTGAAACAGGTGTTGACAACTTTGAAATTATAAGTCATTGAGAAATCAAGTATAGACTGTCCTTACTCATGAAGCTTCCCAAAACCAAAATCACCATGAACCCTCTCATATTGTCCCGCTTCTTTCCCTACGTGGCCATTAAGGTCCCCCTTCCCCCCCCCCCCCCCCCAGGCGGCCCCGACCCGATGAAGATGTTCTCTTCTAAAGGTGTGCCTCTGACCAACCCCTCCAAATCTTCCCAAAACTTTTCTTTAAGATGTGCATCCATCCCTACTTAGGGTATATAGGCACTTATGATATGGATAGTATCTCTAATAGCAATCATTCTTAAGGATAGAATCCTATCTCTAATCCTTTTTACCTCCACCACATTCGGCATCCATTCCTTGTCAATCATAATGCGTATCCCATTCTTTGTCCTTACTTTCCCTGTGTATCAAGACTTCAAACATGAACAGTCTAACTTAGGTTTTTCTCCAATCCATTTAGTCTCTTGAAGGCGCAAGATGTTAATTTTTCTCTGCTTCATAGTGTCTACAACCTCCGTGGATTTTCCTGTTATGGTCCCAATATTCCACGTACAACTCCTGATCTTGCTCTCCTGGACTGACTTCTTTATCCTCATCTGTCCAAGGACATGCTCATATAACACTACATTTGAACGACGATGCAGCGGCTCTTGCTCACTTGACATTGTACTTGAGCCATACAGTGTGTCGCTTCCGGGCAATGTCTTAGTATTAGCATAATATTGTGGTCAATTTGTGTTCATAAGAGTTTCGACAAAGTTTTACGTTGGCTGTTGAGGGTCTAACACAACCCTCCTCCTTTACCCAGGTTTGGGACCGACTATAAAACATAAGTGGAGCTCTGCTATGGTCTGATAATGGGTTAAAAATACTATCCCTATAAAATTTCTGAACTGGAATAATTTGTGAAGACTCAGGCAAAAGAATGCACTCAGATGCCCCTATTTTCTTACAAGTTGCCGTTTTGTGTTTCTTCTGGATCCTAAGAACTAGTGTTACTATGATAGCTGACTACTATTTCTTGTTTCCAGTTATCATGTGGTTGACTTTTCTATGTTGTTGTTCTCTTGTGTGTATGGGCCATAATAATTTTAACTGCGCGATTTGCGATTTTGCTGATTCAAATCAATTAGTTGAATCAGTTCCTACCTTGAATCACTGCCAGAATCACTGGAATTGCCAGAATCATCCAATTCATGTTGGAAGTGGCGAATTGCACGGTTCTAGCTATTCACAGAAGCTCCTTCCAATTGGGTCACAAAGTTGGGTTCTTTGTCACCTGACATGACCCGACTCCAAAAAAAAAAAAAAAGCATTTTTCCTATATATATATATATATATATATATATATATATATATATTTCTGAGTCAAACCTGTACAGATGTGGCTGAGAAACACAAATGACAAAAGATATATAAAATCATTCTGTATCTTGAAGAATCCAAGGCCAAGCTTCTGCTTCATCTGATAAAGTTGCTATGTCTTTGTTATGTGTTCTTGTTGAGTTTAGGGTGCTGAACTATTTTCTGCATTTGTGTGTGTGGTATTTGTTGTTGTTGTTGTTGTTGTGTGGTATTTGCTGTTTTCTTTCATTTTTTGTAATATCATCTCTTCCTCACTGGAAGAGATCCCTCTTTTATTCAATAATATCAGTACTATTTAGTAATTTTGGTCTGTAGAAACTACTGGGCTCTATCAGCTTCCAAATGTTAATCAGCCTCAAATAAGGGATATATTATATTAAGATCAAAATTCAAAACTTTAAAATTAGTCGTTTAAAACTTGGTTTGGTTACTTATGTAGTTATTTATGACTTGCAACTTATGATGAGTCCTATGATTTATTGATCTTTTATGAATTGACATTAGAAATTACTCACTTTTGTATGAGGCTTGTTTATGGCCTATTTATAGTTTAAACTTATGAGATTAAGTATCTTATTTATGATATAGAACATATCTATGGCATGTTTTAGTATGGTCATCAATTTTACAATTCGATACAATTTATGATTCATGGTTCATAATTTAACTTAGCTATTTATGATTCGGATTGTGATTTGATAACTATGATATGGGCAAACTTTTGGCATCTTTGTATACTTGTTACTTACGCCAATATCAATAATTTGAAAAGAGATGAAACTAGCATTTTATCTAAGTATGGTCAATTCTTCTTTGATCATCATTTTCAAATCTAAATACGCATTTAAGGTTGTATTAAAACAGATTAATATATGTTTAAGATGTCACTTAGCCTGAACTATGCTTTTTGAATTCTGTACAATCTTGACAAAATTATAAATGCAGTCACTTAAGATGCAATGTCCATTTAATGAAACTAATAGCACATCTTACATCTGTCATCAACAGTCCTACTCTATGTAATCTTTTAACTTTTTCAGTTTAAAAATAATTTACCTTTATGAATAGTTAAATACGATATCAGCAGCAGCTGAGTCCAGTAATTCTTATTGACATATAGAATCCATGGCTTAAAATCTGGCAAGCTGTTGAAAGAGTTTCGTGGCCATACATCTTATGTGAATGATGCAATTTTTACAAGTGATGGGAGTCGTGTTATTACTGCATCCAGTGATTGTACAATCAAGGTCAGTTACTTTACAAAATACAGGAGGCAAGTGCTTTTTGTCCTCCTAAGTTCGTATGAACTTTTTCTTCTTATTGTAGGTCTGGGATTTAAAGACGACTGATTGCATACAAACTTTTAAGCCACCTCCCCCTTTAAGGGTAAGTCTTTAAATAGATGTGCCATTGTTATTATTATTATTATTTTTTTTTTAAGGCCAAAGTATAAAGAACTCCCCTCAACTTAGGGTACTGTGCAATTTCGCCATCAACTTTACAAGTTGGCAATAAACCCCCTCCCCAAACATCCTATTTTATGCACCAGAGCCCTTCTGTTCAAAGAATTCTTTGTAGCAAAAATGTAGAAAAAAATGACGAGCAATTTTTTTTGTCACTTAGGATTACAGGGCTTATTATTATTATTTTTTAATTAAATTTAGCCCTTTTCAACTTGCATGTACAAGTAGTATCAATGAAGGGGTTATGTTGCACAAAATTGAAAATTTATCGGGGCTCATCAACTTTTAAAGTTGAGGGGAAAATTGCACAACCCCTGAATTGAGGGGGTTCTTTGCATCTTGGCTTACACTGTGCTATTAAATACTATTATTTCTTTTTGGTATGGTAATATATTTCTTTACCTAATTATTGGTTTCTTTTGGAATGTTAGGGAGGTGATGCTTCTGTCAACTCTGTTCATATTTTCCCAAAGAATACCGAGCACATTGTTGTATGCAATAAAACATCATCTATATACATCATGACACTTCAAGGACAGGTTTAAATTGGACTTCATTTTTTTTATTTTTTTCTCCCACTGTGTTCCATTGCTAGAATTATGACTTGGCAATGTTTTCCTTGATGTTTCTTGTGTGTTTTGAGATGCTATTATATATTGTCATCTATCTTACTACCTTTTAGTACTAAAAAGAAGTTTTTCTTTTACCAAAAAAGATATACATGTTTTAATTCTATTTCAAGAAGATTGAGTGGTTGTGGTATATATCATAGCAGCCTCCGCCCATATAAAGTATGTTCTATTATTCATAGTATGCTTCCCCTCCCCTTTTTCTTTTTTGATTATTGGTGTAGGTTGTGAAGAGCTTCTCATCTGGTAAAAGAGAAGGTGGAGATTTTGTTGCAGCGTGTGTTTCACCTAAAGGAGAATGGATATACTGTGTTGGTGAAGACAGGTAAACTCATAACTGTACTTCTTATTGCAATTTGATAGAGAAGGATGTTTATTTAACCTTATAAAGAACACTTTATATACACTCTGTTTTACGCGGAAAGGTTTTAGTCCACTCTTTGCTTCCTCAATATGATTATTTTACGACTGTTATGGTGGTAGTAAGTTCCTTGACTCAACTGGTCAGCTGAAATAGAGGGACTTTAAACTGTTGCTCGTATGATGCAAGAACATGAGATCCTTCTGACCCTATTTTCGAATGAATTTATTAGGATTTTAAATTCAGCTATCGCACGCTTATCATTATCATCCTCAGTTATGTTGTTTAGCATTATATTCTCATCTCAATGTGATTTGCAAATTAAATTCAGGAATATATACTGCTTCAGCTATCAATCCGGTAAATTGGAGCATCTAATGAAGGTATGTTATTATTATTATTAATGCCTTTCTTAATGACATTATAGAGGGCTAACTGTCACTGTAAATAGCATAAAATGGACAAAATAGATACTTGTAGTTGCCAATTTAAATTTTGGGTTGAGTGCTTTAAAGGGGGATTTAATATGAGTTTTATAAATATTAAGAACTAGAATTGGAACCAGCAAGCCTTTCTTGGTGTTATTTTGTTTATTGAAGCATTGTTGGGGTGCTTTTAGATGATTTGTCATGCATTTTCGGCGAATCAACTCCTGGATATAAATTGGTAAAATGATTTTGCCTTCTTATGAACTTCTTGTTTGGTTTTTTATTTTCAGATAAAATGCAACTATGAATCACTTGCAAATACCCTTGAACTTTCAAAATTAGACAATAAGCCTCTCAACTTTCATAATCCAGGAAAATAGCCTTTGTCTATTTTTAATAAAATAATTGGTGCGAAATTGGTTAGTGATTCTTCTTTCTTGTACATGCTAACACTTGCCATGTTTTTTGAGTTAAACATCATTAAGAATAAAAATGAAAGACCTATTTGTTGGGGTGTAAAAGTTGAGGGACTTGTTTTACAGTTCTGGGAGATATTTTCTCGTGACCCGATGTTGAATGGGGCTTTTTGCATCTTTTCTTTTATTTTCTCATGGTCTGATTGCATGGAAGATATAAATTTATGTTGATTAGTCATGCTGCCAAATGGAAGATGCTGAGAAAGTTGCGTGTGTCTCTCTCAAAAGATCTCTCCTCTCACTTGACATGCTTTCTATATTCAGTTAGATCACAAATCGATGGTTGAGATTGATACAAAAACTATAAACGCAGAAATCAATAAACCATGTATGTGTAATATTATATTTTTGTTTTGATTTCTACATCAATGTGAACCATTGATTTGTAATCTAACAATGAACTTTCTATCAAAAAAAAGTAATCTAACAATGAACATTTCCAACTCACCTGTCACATAAGATCACTCCTAACACTAAAAGCATTCCATCTATATATAATCACTGTTGGATTACAAATTAATAATCTAGATTGATATAAAAATCAAGGAAAATATTATGATACATTTATTGCCCTTGATTTTCGTGTGGGTTTTTATATCAAGTTGGACTATTTATTTTTAATCTAATGGTAATGGTTTTCTTCTCATTTCTCACATTAAACTACTCTTCACACCCATATATGTATATATGTGGAGAGAGAGAGAGAGAGAGAGAGAGAGAGAGAGAGAGAGAGAGCTTTATATATATATATATATGGAGAGAGAGAGAGACAGAGATAGAGAGAGCTTGGCTTTGGTCCTTTGCATAATCAGTTCCAAAGCCATATACTCACTGCTAGATAAAAGAAAATAAAATTGGTTAAAATACAAATAACGTCCTTCAACTTCAATGTTTTCAGTTAAAATACTAACACCTTTTGATCATTAGGTTGAAATAGATCAAATTAGCAAAAAGCGACCTATCATTTTAAGGCGCTTTTTATTGGGTCAAAAATATTGAAGAAAAAGGCAGAAGGTCATTGTTTGCCAATTGGGTCAACATATTATATGTATTTTTTTTTTTTAAATTTTGCCTCTTTATACCAATATGGTAAATTGGTATCAGGTTTAGACAAAATAGTGAAGGAAGTGGTTATGATATATAAAATTGAAAGTTGAGGGTGGTTTGTTAATTATTAACATTGAGGGGTTAAACTGAACAACTTTCTAGGTCCAATTAGATTCTTTATTTAACCCCAATAAAATTATAAATGTAATTAAGAGAAATTGACCTCCGACTATTTTTTTTAATCAAATTTCTAAATACAAGCAGATTACGACTATTCAATTTTATATTTAAAAATAAATTAAAAGGGAGAATTGGAGTAAATTAATGAGATATATTCATATTAATGATAGTAATATCCCTTTCTCTATGGTCAATGGCAGGTACACGAGAAGGAGGTTATAGGTGTGACTCATCATCCCCACAGGAATCTTGTTGCAACTTACAGTGAAGATTGCACAATGAAGTTGTGGAAGCCTTGAATCAAGTCCGCCTTCGACCTAATATTGGTCTATAACTTGAATGAACATCATCTTAGTGATTTTTATAATTTTTGCTTTTCTTTTTTTCCAAATGTATACTAGTAGGGAAATTGTTGGTGGCAAATCACTAGACATTATTATTATTATTATTATTATTATATGACAATCTAACTTTATACGCAAACTTGTATGATCTCCAGTCTGACCCAAACAGTAAAACAACGAGAATAAATGTTTTGCAATTGAAGCGGGCGAAGCAGCAGAATTAGACAACCGCGACTGTGTACAAAAAAAAAATCAGTACGATGCATATAAATTTTAAGAGGAATATCAGTTTCTAAAAGTGGTTTGAAAAATTGATATGCAGTAACAAGTAAAATCCTACTTTTAAAAAAGTGTAAATTTTTTTTTAACGGATCTAGCACTTGAACCAAATCAGGTTCCGGAGTGTCAAGCACTTCCTGAGTAAAATAATTGTGAAAAGATATGTGATCTATTCTATTCATATAAATCACAAAATAAGGCGTACACAGACAAAATGGTTTGGAAAGTTGAGTTGTCCTATGGACTAGGAATTGGGATTTTTTCATGTTTGTCGCAGGAATATGACTCTCATGTCATATTAGATTAATAGTTTAGATCAATGGAAAGAAATTAAAAGAAAAATGTTAGATGTCATAAAGTATTTTTTTAATTTAATCTTAATTATTCAATATGAAACAAACAATTATAATAAAGAATATAAGGATCAAGTTCCTACTACAAATATGAGAGGATCTACTTTCATGGGTGGGCACCTTAACTATGGATGGGCACCCTAATTTGTACGTGTAGAAAGATCATAGTTAGCTCAATATATGTGGATTGCATGATTTTAATTTGGTGAATATCAGAAACATGTTTGTTATTATATTGAAGTTTGTTTGACAAATTATATTTTTAGAATCTTTATATGCTCACTTCCTCATCTTTTTTTTTCTACTCTTTAAGTTTATTTATTTTCTGGAGACTATTGACCCAAGTGAGTTCCTAATTAGTTTTAAATAAAAAGATATTTCGGATTTTGAATTTTAGAAGATTCTAAAAGGGAGAAAATACATCTTCCTAATTTTTAGGATAAGATACGGGCCGCTGTTAAGAAATTTTGCACATGCACTTATGTTGTCACAAGTAATAAAGTGATTATTAGACTCTAAAAAAAAAAAGGTGACACAAGCTCCTTCTCGCTAAAGCTACGAGGGAAGTGTAAATCCTTACTACTTGCAACTAGGTAATCATTCAAGTAGTCTGTCTTGGTTTTCACCGTGCATGCCTTATCCTTTCCTCATCATGATGAAGTGGTTGGCCGTTAGTTTTGTCCCTTTTCACACAATTTCTCTCTCAGCCTTGACGCCACTTGCTGGTTTTTTATGCCATGCCTCAAAATTGAGCACATGACCGACATGACAGGTGGAGATAATCTCAAATACTATAAGCCTAAACTCAGCACCCCCCAACACACAAGCACACATCACATATCAACCATCACATGCAAAAGCTAACATATAATCGTTCATTAATAGAGATATTTTCACATGCACATCATCCTTTGAGCCATGTTTTCAGCATATAACTCATACACAACAATAACCATTCTAGGTAAACTAGTGGTTGAAGCACAGGAGATATAAACCTTGTTTGGTTTATTGGTCTAAGTTTGATGAGTATTTGGAGTGTGAGCACAGGAGATATAAACCTTGTTTGGTTTAGTAGTCTAAGTTTGATGAGTACTTGGAGGGTAAACAAATCTATTTTATGAAAGTTTATATCTTGCCTTGAGAGCTATGGAAGGGAAGCATGTAATCGAGGGGCAAAAAGGTAATTTGACCTTAAACCTACTCACACTTAGACTCAAAGCACCCTCCACATCAGAACACATACCCCGTTGTCCCAAGGCTTGTAAAGATCCCGACGCCTTCTCTTCCAACCTAAGCTAATTTTCTTTATAATAAACTTTCTTTCTGCATCACTATTAACAACAAATTTGGTTTGAAACATAAAAATTAAAAACTTAGAATATATATAAATTAAGAAAAAAATAATAAGTGAGTAATCGATAACTACTTCCATGATATCACTTAAAAATACAGAATCCTTGTAGTCACGTGGAATAGCCTTCCAATCTGGACAAGTGATAGGTAGGGCTTGTAGTTATGCCCCACAGGACCCGTGAATGATGACAGCAGCCCTGCAGCATCTCCGATGGGCTGTACAAGATCATTCCACTCTAGTCTGACCCTCTAATCTGAGGAAAGAGCCCATAAAGAGTCCATCGATAGTCGCTTAGTCTACACAACTCCATTATCATCTATAATAAGAAAGATAGATTTCTTTAACTTATATACATAAATAACATTAAAATTAATTAATGGCATAAAAATGAAATAGATTACTAATCGTTTCCACAATCTAAAAACCCAATGTGTGAGAACAGTGTGCGGAAGAGGTCTCTAGTTGTGGCGTTGTCGCCTCAGAATGTGGCAATGGAGCCTTGGGCTGTGAAGCCTCAAGCTTTGGTGATTGAGGCCAAAGTTATGCTGATGATGATGATGTGTGAGGATTCGTCTGAGTATGAAGTGGAATAACTGGCTCCAAGCTCATAGGATCTGCACCATAACTAGCTAGTGGACTCGGTAGTGGACTTCCACTACTAGAAGCTCTATTTCTAGCAGTAGAGTCTGATTTACTCTTTTTCTTAAATAATCTCTTCATAATATGCTTAAATAATTAAAGAAACACATGTTAAAATTTTGGGGAAAAAATAATAAATTAAGTACATTTAAGCACATACCAAATTATAAAAAAAGAAAAAGGCAATTATCATTCTGCATTGTCAATGATCTCCCTGGCTAGCGGTAGATTTATTTCACCATCAGGGAACAATGATTCTAATTCTTGGAGACAATATAGTTCATTTTCGTATATCAACTCCTCTTCGTCATCTCTCATATCTTATAAATCTCTTGGTTTGAGATGAACAATTATCTTCCAATTCATGTCATGCTCATCATCCACATAATAAACTGATTAACCTTCTGAAGCTTGTATATATGGCTCATCATCTTTGTAATCACCTGTATGAATCAATTGTGAAAAATTTATGGATGTAAAGCTGAAGTCATCAACAATGATTCCCCTAGGATTAGTTGTATTTGCCCATTTGCATTTAAATAACGTTACCATAAATCTTCCCCAATAATTTAGCTTAATTATATCTACAACTTGAGCATAGTAAGGAACACCTTTGAATTGCATGTGTTCATCATTACTGCTCACATAACTTTTGGTTCCAAATTTATCAAAAACCGCACTATTCTAGGTCCTCAAACCTTCATCCTATTCTACAACTCAGAATTTAAATCCGTTGACATTAAATGTAGTAAATCGTTTTACTCTATCAAGAGGGCCTTGTGCAAGAAATCGAAGGTCCATAGAATGGGATCTAAAATCCCTCATAATCTTTAAAAAAAAATTATGTCTAATTAGATTTAAAAAAATAGAATTAAGGTATACACATATATGAATAAAAAATTACTCACATGTTGAGAAAACTATCCAATGAATTTTCAATGCACCCTTCGGTCAATTTTAGTTGAAGACCGTGTGCGAGATCTTAATTGTCTCTTTATAATTTCTCTAAACTCCTTGTACCAAGAGAAAGAATAAGAATTATCAAACATAAGATAATATGATGTAGAGATTGACAATTTGATTCTGCTCACTGAAAAAATGGATCAACTTCTTTACAATTAGTTAATACATGTTGATGAGTTTGCAATTTCTCTATCAGAGACAAGGTATACCACTTGGAACCCCTGACGGGCTTTCAAATTGCAGGAAATAATGTGTCAACAGCAGATGATCCGACATCAGGGTGATCATCAACATGTCCTAATCGATTGAACACTGTCTCGACTCCTTCTAAATATCTTGAACAGAAGGTTAGAACTTCTTGTGACATGTAACCTTCTACAATAGAACCTTCTAGTTGACCCGTATTTCATGAATAGGACTTCAATTTCCCTAGATATCTACAAAAAATAACTCGAAAGATTGTTAGTGAAATCTCTATAAATGAATAACTTACTTAAGCAAAAATATGCCTAGTTACTAAATTACCTCTCTTTAGAGTACATCCACCGATATTGAACCGGTCCGCCAGCTTTCACTTCATCAACCAAATGGACAATGAGATGCACCATGACCATGAAAAATGAAGGCAGAAACAACACTTCCATATTGCACAACGTTAACACAATGCTGTCTTGGAGCTTGTTCAGATAGTCCACATTTAATACTTTATTGCACAATTGGCTAAAGAATGAGAACATGTCAATAATAGCTGCAACAACTTGTTTCGGTAGTGTCTTTCTAATAGCTAATGGTAAAAATTACTCTATGAGAATGTGGGAATCGTGACTCTTCAATCCTTCAAGTTTCTGCTGTTTTAAATCAATACATTTAGAAATATTACTGGAATAATCATTGGGGACAGTAATTTTTTTTTAATGTCGTCAGAAACAAATCTTTCTCTGCATTATTCATGGCAAAAACAGTCTAAGGATATCTACCAGTTTTATTAGGCCAAAGATGTAATCTAATAACCATTTCCTGTAGAACTTTTCTTGCATTTAAATGGTCTTTAGACTTACCAGACTCATTTAGCAATGTGAAATCAACATTGTCACAAATATTTTTCTCTATATGCATCACATCCAAATTGTGACGTATCAAATTGTTCACCCAATAAGGAAGTTCAAAGAATATGCTCTTCTTACGCCATTGTTGAGGGCTCGCATTTGCATCAACAGCCCTTTGTGCCCTTTTTCCTCATGACATTAATGTCAAAAAGCTAACTCAAAATGCCAGAAAGCTAACTCAAAATGCCAGAACCAGTCATTTTCATCGAGGGACCTCTCTTTTCCACTTTAATGTCAAATCTATTTCAAGCCAATTTGAATTTATGTCGTGGGTCTAAGAAGCGAGATGACCCATAAACACCACTTTTGACAATGTGGAAGTTGATAGGGAATAGAATCAAAGTTGCAAACTGGACATGCTAACCCAGTATGAGTGTTCCATCCAAACAAATTCCCAAGATTAGGAAAATTACTAATAGTTCACAAAATAGCTGCACACATGTTAAACATTTCCTTTGTGTGAGCATCGTATGTTTCAACACAGATAGTCCAAAGCTCTTTCAACTCCTATATCAACAGTTGCAAATAGACATCAAAATCATTACCAGAGGCTCCCTTCCCTATATAATCATTAATAGAATGAGAGAACTTTGTTTCATGCACATCCATAGAGGGAGGTTGTAAAGTATTAAAACCATGGGCCAAATGTTGTAACTTTAATTAAATTTCTGAATGGATTGAAACCATCAGTTGCTAACCCAAGACAAACATTATAGGGATCCGAGGCAAATTGATAATTTGTCAAATCAAACATTTTCCAAGCTTTAGAGTCTCTTAGATGTCTGAGTAACCCATTGTTATTCCTATCCTCAGCATGCCATCTCATGTGTTCGGCAGTCTTAGATGACAAAAACAATCTTTGTAATCTGGGCTTTAATCGAAAATATCTAAGTATTTTGACAGGTCATTTTCTCCTCTTTCCACTTTCACTTGACATACCCTTACCCTTAGGTTTCCATTTAGATACATTATATTTTTTTACAAAAATATCTATTTTTATCATCCCTTTAATATAACATGCAGTCATTCGGACATGCATGAATTTTAGTGTAATTGAGCCCCAATTTATTGATAGTTTTATTGGCCTCGTAGAAAGATGTTGGAATTTTGGCATGTCTAAATGCATCTGCCAATAACTCTAATATCATTAACATTGTCTTGTCAGTTATCCCACACATGCACTTAATGTGGTACAGTCTTATCAAAAATGACAATTTTGTAAATTTCTCACATCCTTCTTACAGACTCTGTTGTCCATCTTCAAGTAACTCATAAAAATCTCTAGTTTCATTATTCATTTGATTTGACCGAACAAAAGTTTCACCGACTTCTACCCTTTCATTTTCAACGTGGACACCAAATGCATCATGGATCATATCATGCGTAGGACTATTCGAGTTAATTCTATCTTTTACCATATGTGACCTTGAAACAAAATCCACAAAGGGCTCTACAATAAGTGTCTCCCCATGTCGGGACCAAAACGTGTAACCTTGTGGGAATAGTTTGAGAATTAAGTGTTCGTGTACAACTTCTCTAACTTGCCACTTCTTGATTTTGCATTTGGGACATGCATATATGATTTTACCCTCAACACTATTATTTGCAAATGCAAAATCTAAAAACTCATTAAGTCCCTCTACATATTCAGGAGTGTTTCATGGTCTAGTTATCCAAGAATTATCCATTATGTTTTGTAACCAATCAAAACAATATTTTTTATTAACTATACATTTTATAACTAACTATACATATATTTTTTACGACTTAAAATAGCAAAAACAAATTCTAATCTAATTTTTTCGTATATATCTAGTAAACTTTTTTACAACTTTCATAAAGAAGAATTAAAAAACAAGCACAAGATAAAAAATAAAGTTAAATCACAATTAAACCAAACCAATTAAAAGGCCAAACAAAATTACTTTTAACATTTTAACTATCTATTTACAAAATGAAATTGCATTTCATTTATATTAAAAAGTGTAGTTGAACTCACTAAAACTTTTCGGGAGACCCACCATTTGATAGTTATGTTTTACATATTTAATTATCATAAGTATGTCAAATGTTGAATTTAGCTGACAATCCCTTTGCAAGCAATTAATGAAAAAAGACAAAAAAAATTAAATATTCTAACTTGAATGAAGTAAATCCTCAATCTCGTAGACTAAGAAACAGAATGAAATGCTAAACTGCAAAAAAAAAATTAACAAAAAAAATATAATTATAATTTACAAAGGCCTATTTTAATACTATTCAATTGACACTATATATGAAACATGCATCAATTTTTGATTAAAATAATCATATCTTGTTGCTAAAACCATCAAAATACTAATGAGATTAGTATATTCATGACAAAGTGGGTCATAATTAATTAATTGAGATTGAATTAATGTTAATAAGCTATTGGGTCATAATGAAACAATATAAAACGATAAATTATAGTTTGAATTTTTTTTGAGAAAGATATGTGCCTTTAATTTTTCACAATGTTTTTAGCAAAATTTTCTCGAATAAAATATGTGAACGAAAAAAAAAAGCACCTTTACAATCATAAGTACTGTAGTGTGTGCTTTGTATAATAATAAATAAATAAATCAATCTAGTATGTTGTAGAAAGGAACCAAAATAAAAGTTTGGGCATTATAAAAGCAACCACATTCATCAGAATTTGAGACAAATGGGCTATTTGGTATCCAAGAAAGAGTAGAAATGGAAAGGAAGAGAAAATGGAAAAAGGAGAAAGAAAAGAAAAAAAAAACTTGTTTGGTATACATTAGAAAAGAAAAGAAAAAAATAAGATTATTATATTTTTTAAAGATAATAAAAATAAATATAAAAGTAATTTACTATTTTCCCCTTAACTAAACCCCAAGACCCTCAGCAGGGCCGGTCGACCGGCTGGCATGGCTTGGCATGGCCGGTCGACCGACTGCCGGGAGCCGGTCGACCGGCTGCCACGCTTTGGTAGCAGCCGATTGATCGGCTGGCATGGCCTGACAGCAGCCGGCTGCCAGGCGACTGCCATGGCTGCCAGGCACCTGGCAGTCGCCAATCGGGCGGCTGCCAAGCACCTGGCAGTCGCCCGACCGATTGGCGGCTGCGTCTGGTGACCTCCAGTATCAAGAGCCAAGCGTCCTGCACAACTGGAATTTGAATGAATAGGCAAATAAGAAATTTACTTTGCTTTCCATCAAAATGACCGGTTTTCCATCCACAATACGTTGGAAGCCAAAAAGTTGATTTTTAAGGAAAAGTGAAATCCGACTTCCATTTCCAACTGATACAGTATGGCATACCAAACGACAGAAAAATGTTACAGTGTTAGAAAGACGCTTTCCTTTCCCGCTTCCGCGAGCATACCAAACGGCCCCTAAAGATTATTCGCTTCCATGATGCAGATCCCATTTGCTTTAAGAAGATCATGGATTCATGCAACTTTTTTTATTTTCCTTTTTTTTCCCTCACTGTCTTTAGTATTCATCAATCTTTTTTTGCACAAATAAAATATTTTCCCACAAAACCAATTTAATTGCATAGAATAAATTATTATATTAGTCATTCTTTTATTCTTGTTACATCAATGTTTATAAATAAGAGGAACTGAAAGAAAAAATAACTCCTAAGAAAAATTATAGAAGAGAAATTAGCAAGGAAAAGCAGTCTAATCTCCTAAAATGAGTCTTCTCAAATGCAAATGTACATCACCACGTGACTCATCTTAACTAAAGTATTCTATAAGTAATTAAAGAATTTATATTATTCCTGAACATCCCTAGATATCCTCGATAATCACCTCCAACAAATGGGTTGATGTGTGTCCACTTATGACAAACTAAAATATTTCTAGTGAGTCAATCTCCAAAAACACTTGAGAAGTACCAAGGTCATTTGCTATTCAAGTCTTATATTTTATGGTAACAAGCTCAACAAGTTAGAGGTAAGGCCAATAAGATCAGAAAAATGAGTGACTCATCTCCCAACCTCATCACATACAATACCCCTATTACGGCCTATTTCATTATGAACCAAGAGCTTATTAACATTAATTCAATCTCAATTAATTAACACCGTTTCCTTACGCGTTTTAGGATGACAAAGTGGACATAATAACAGAAACTTCAGCAATGGAAATGTTATATACTATTATGCATGGTTGTATCAAGCTAAATCTTAATAAACCATAAATATAAGGATTTTGAAATACATATAATAATTAAGGCCACAATTAAGGAGAGTTAAAATAACACAACACCCACAACTTAAAGCTCAATCTTACCTCAAGAAGTAATTCAACAAATTCCCAGCTTCTGACTCCTCAAGAACACCACCCAAAAATAACAAATCGTCGTGCAAACCCAATTTTACTGGTTTAAGAAAAAAGAAAAAAAAATTCAGAATAATGCAAGAGAAAAACTTACTAGACATATTACAGCATTACCGGCTCAATTCACTCATATACATCATAGAAAAGCAAGGAAAATCTTACCGTTGAGACGTTTCACTGAATGTTGTCTACACCTCTCAAGACTTCACCCAAAATACTTATCAGGCTCACATGTAGACCTGAAAACTAATTCTAGAAGAGAAGTTTCTCGGTTAATCACACATACACGCAGAAATTTGGCTTCAAAATCAAGTTAACCAATACTTACCCATATTCCTATAGAGAATAGTCTCTGACAGCAACCCAGAATTTTTCTAATAACTTGTTACACCCAAAGACTAAAATGAACATAAAATCTAGTTATGTTCCTAAAAAATTCAGGAATTAGAACAACAATCTAGTTATGTTCATCAACAAAATCACATAACTGAGCCAATCAACTCCAAAAAAATTTATGAAGAAGATGAAGAATATATTGAAAAACAACAATTGAAGCTTCAACAAGAAAAACCAAAAACTCACCTCTCAATCGAATCCATGAATAGGCCTTGTCATTGGATTGATTTTTGATTAAAGAAAAAATAGGTCTTCGATGAGGCTTCGTTGGGTGAGACACAGGGGAGAGAGGGATAGAAGGAAGATGGAGGAAGAGATAGAGAGGCATTAGTTTCTCTGTTTGGGAACACGAATGATGGTGAGAGAATGACAGATGGACGACTACACGAATGACGACGAGAGAATGACAAACCACACGAATAGATGGTGAATTGACCATTGGATGACGGCCACATGAACAAAGGGTCACATGAATGATGGGGAGAGCAACTATAGGGAGAAGGCTTTCACTCAACTGCCAATGGGCTGAAAGGCTCACTGGTATCAAATTAGGGATTTAAGTGAGCAAATATAGTGGCGTTTACAGGGTAAACAACACTACATAGTGGAGTTTTGACATGTAAACGCCATTATGATTCAAATTAATTTAGTCTTGAATTGATTTTTTTTTAAATATCTTAACCAAAATTGGAAAAAAAGAGATTTGTTGCTTAGATTTTTTGACTTACTCCACTTTATTTCATATCACATTTGGTCATTTAGGTCTATTAGGTTAGCAATTAATCCCTCGTTTTTAGGCCATTTTTGCCATACCTATTAACTCCCAATATCAAACAAAGAAATTTTCATAAATTTACATGTATACCTACTCTAGCTTTAGTTGTGCATAAATGAATATTTTTTTATTTATTTAAAATTAAAACATAATTAAAATAAGTTGAATAAAACTGAATTGATATTCTGTATTATTTCGTCAAGTAAATAATACAGACACTTTATAAATAACATTATTCTTCCATTGAATAAATTCATATGGGAATTAGGGGGCATTTCTTTTATTCTTCCATTGAATAAATTCATATGGGAATTAGGGGGCATTTCTTTGTTTGTTTTTTTTAAAAGATTAAGAAGTTTGGATCTAAATATTTATTTGAATGTTAAGATATTATATTTAAATATCTAAATAGTAAATAATTAAGGCTGTTTATTTTTTAACATTTGTACGCATTAAATAATATTAGTAAAAGATGTATTCAGAATATTTAATATTTAAAAAAATTTCAAACTTTATATAAAATTTAATTTAATAAGATAAAACCATTAAATAATAAAAATAAAAAATGTAAATATTTTGAAATCTTGAATTAGATTTTGAACCCTTACCAACAATTAATCATTCCTTAAAAACTACGTATGAACATAAAAAATGAATTTTGGCTTACTTAAGGACAATGCTAGAGATTAGAGACCAGAGTGAGGTACGACAAGAGGAGATGGAGAAAAGCACATCGATCCTCGGGAGGAGGGATGGAGGAAGCACCATGGGAGGAGAGATGGTCCAGAAGATGCATGAGCAAGGTAGAAATGGAGGAAGCAATATCGGAGGAGAAACAGACAAAGCACGAGTCACTGACAGAGGAACGAAAGAACCACGACAGAGACTCAGTAGAATAGGCAAGGGAGGCAGCATGACTGGTGAGATTGAGAGAGTAAGGTGGCGGGACGTTAGAATTGGAGAAATTAAAAATTTGAGGTTATTTTATTTTTTAATATAGTGGCGTTTGTATTTTTAAATGCCACTAAGTAAACTTTAAATGCCATTAAGTAGTGGTGTTTATGTTGAAAATGCCATTATATCTCTAAACGCAATAACAAAGTGACATTTAACCTTTTAACGACACTATATAGTGGCGATTCGATCTTAAACATTAATATATAGTGGCATTTGTACTAAACGTCACAATATTTTGATTTAGTGGCATTTTAAATTAAATGCCACTAAATTAATGCCAGTAAATCACAATTTTTTTAATAGTAAAGGGTTAATTTGCATACCACTGAGATCGCTAAAGATAGTTAAAACCTCCTTAATTACATTAATACTATTTATATTAGCTTTACTAAAAAGGAGAATGCCATTTGCAAAAAAGAGATGAGAAATAGCAAGTCTAGAGTTTTTATAGGAGTAAGGAGTCCAAGTATTTTGCTGAATTTTTTTTCATTTATGTGATTAGTGAGAAATTGCATGGACATATTGAAATGGTAAAGAGAGATGGGGTCTCCTTGCCTTATACCCCTCGAAAGAAGAAAACTTGTGGATTTTTTCTCCTTTATTAAAAGGGATGTAGGTGACATATGACATGCATGTTTTTCAGACATCCATTCACATATAACATAATTAGAATAAACCATACCCATTTTATTAATTTTAATATTTATTTTTATCAATAAAATTAGGATTTTGCGCATGTTAGATGCATCAAAAAGAAGTGAAGTATTTATTATATTAATAACATGCATAGTTAATATGTAGTTGTCCAGCAACTTGAGAAATAAGTATTGGGTTTTTTAAGGATTTAAATTTTGCTCATTATTCCCTGGTACCATTAATTTTAAATTGTTTTATTTTCAAAGTCTAGGAGGAAAAGGATACATGTAAAAGACGTGTTTCAAATTGGTATTGCAAATGAAGTACGTAATACTTAATCAATATTCCTTTAAAATGTGTACTTGTTGGAATTATTTAATCAATTTGTATGGATTAGCATTAATCAATTACTAAATTAATTAATGGAGTCAAGTTTATATTATATTGAGTAATTATTCTTATATTGCACTATTTAAAATAGATTTGGTCATATTTTTAGATAGCATCATAACAGGTTGTTCAACTAACCATTGGTGAAAGAAGCCCCAACTTACAACATATACATCAAGTCAATAATCCTATTTAATTTTTTTAAAAAAATCCTATTTAAATTAACTAAGGTTATTTTTTTTTTCTTTTCACTTGAATATGAGCAATAGCCATTTGGCAATTGTTCTTGAGGGGATATTGGAATATGCTCTCTCCTTCTCTCTGGGAATTTAATTTTCTCTTCCTTCTCCCTACACTATCTTGTCTTCTTCTTCTTCTTCATTTTGGGATTCTATGGTTCGGAAATGCATGTATGTTTCAACAAGGGAGTTCAAATATGTCTCTTAATCTTTGGTCATCTCCCATCTGGTAAATTTTTAGCAATTGGTACTTGAGTCTGATTGAAACCCTAGAATGATTAAAACTTGAAAATCCTATAGATAATTATGATTCATGGGTTTGTAGACTTGATTAGATGGTGATCCATTCTTGTAAATCATGCGTATATTATAAAGTTTTAATTTAATTTTTGAAAGATTATATTTGTATTTTTTGTTGTTAAAAATTATCAAATTTATCATTGTCAAAATTTGAACTCTATTGGCGCCAAAATGTCTCTTTAATATAATATAATGATAAAATTGAGACAAACGCAACTATTGGATATCAAATTAAGACAAGTATAATTTTTTAAAAATTAAAATAATAATTTACTGTGTAACATGTTAAAAATTATTTTTTAGAATTTTGTTTCAACATTATTTATTTTATGTTGAAAACTATGAATTTAATTTATTACTCTATGTTTGTATTTACTACTTTATTTTTAAAATTTTATGTAAGTAATAGATATATTTCAATCCAAATAAATGTAATCGTTGTTTATATTTTTGTTTTAGCAATCAATATAGCATATATGCTTTTATTTTGAAAAACACAATAGATTTAATTTGTCAAAATAAAAACAAAGACAATATAAAGTACAAGATTAACAATCGTGGATTGCATTAGTTAACCCTAAGAAAAAAGCCATCAATGGCTCATAAACAAGTTGTTTTGCATTGACACCCAGGATAAAATAAACATGAGCATAATCTTCCCTAAAGAGCACCACAAGCTTGTCCTTATCATGATCTTTGAGATCTTGGAGTAAAAGCTGCACATCCTTCACATCAGATAGCTCATCCTTCCCTCCATAGCTGAGGAAGAGAGGAAGGTCTTTTGGAATGCTGGTCATGTCATACACAGGAGGACTTGCTTGTCCATAGTGCTGCATGTTTTGTTCTTGATCTCCATAGTCATACATTGCAATTTTTCCTGTTCTGACCACTACTCAAAATCCCCACATAGAAAAAAAAAAAAGACAAGAATTAGGGTCGATGAGAAGTGAGAGGATCCACTCATTTTCTCTAAAGACAAACAGTATGCTTATCTCTCTATAAGCCAATAGATCTGAAATCTAACAGCTCATATTTCAAGTGGTGATTTTTTATATTATTTTAAAAAAATATTGAAATATGGGACTATTGGTCTATAGAGAGATAAGCATGCTACTACAAGCAGTGGATCTGAATTCGATAGGAATAATAATATTAACAATCTTACATTCCCAAAAATCAAATCTAAATAGCAATACAGTGAGGGACTTTTTCCTCACTATTCCCTTGCTATTTTTTTTTATCTAAGACCAAAAAATCATTTTGGTCCATCACAAATGCCTTTTTTCTCAAGTTAGTCCCCTCACTAATTTTTATTCTCAATTTGGTCCCTTATAGATTGACATGTTATAACTTCAGTCCCTCATAGATTTTCATTCTCAATCTGTTCCCTCACAAATTGATATGTTATTAATATAGTCTCTCACATATTTGCATTTTCAAGTTATCAATTTAGTCCCTTCATCAAAAGTTGTGACCATCACATGTTATGGCCATCAAAAAAGGACTAAACTAATAATATATCAATTTGTGAGGGATCAAATTGAGAATAAAAATAAGTGAATGACTAAATTGATAATATATTGATCATAGGGACTAAATTGATAATATAAAATTTTGAGGGACTGAATTGGTAACATATCAATTTATAAGGGACTAAATTGAGAATTAAATTTATGAAAGACCAAATTTAAAAAAAAGCATCTGTCGGAAATCAAAATAGGATTTTAGTCCATGCTAATAATAAATCCATCTTTAATTCTTTACTAAATAATGACCTATACATAGCGAGGGACATTTACTAGCCAATTGGTCGTTATTATGCGGGATTAGGGAGAGAGGTGTCCCTCACTATTTTTTATTTTTATTTTTGTAGTTATTGCTATATAATATGTCTAAAAATCTTTAAATATTCCATGCTAATAAAGACTTACTTTGAGCCAGATGGATCAAGTTCTTTGTTGCTGTTGGCTGAGGTTCATGCTCAAGATAAACGTCTGTCCTGCTATTATTAATGCAGCAATTTGGGCCTAGAATTTTGACAGTTACCAATATGACACAGTGAAACTTACAAAATATATGTCATTAATTAACAGCATGCTAGTAACATATGACAAAATGAATTACTCATTTAATTTCTAAAATCAATAGTTATCTTAATTTAATTTTTAAAAGATTAAATATTTTGATGTAATTTTTAAAAATTATATTTATTTTAATTTAATTATTTTTATTGCTAAGTCTTAAATTTACGCTATCAAAATTTACTTCTGACAAATATACGGACCAAGTTGACAAAAACACAATATGTCATGGACTAATAAATTCAGAAATTTAATATTTTAAAAATTAAAATAAATATAATTTTTTAAAGAGAGAGATTGTAATTTAGTGCATTTGTACCCGTGAAAATAGTCAATAGGCTAGAGCACTTTATGCCTGGAATACGGCATATTCCTTCGAAAAGTTTGGCTGCATCTTGCCTGTTCGTTAAAATTGAGAGCATAAACTTAATTATATTATATTCTTTAGAAATCATTGAAGAATATTCTTGATGATTGAACTAATATATGGTCTACAAAACAAGCAAGAGGCAGTTTTGTTTGTTACCCTATTGGATTGAATTTGCGAAGGCCTAACCAGAATGGAGCCTGCAATATTAAGAAAAGGGGAAAGGAATTCTCGAGTTAATTGCTTTGAATTGATATTCATATCTTTTCATTGATAAAAATTAGAGTAACTAGTCAAAGATAAGTGTTTTATTTAGTCATTGAAAAATTATATTTGTTTCAATTTTATTTCTCTATTTATCAAATCACTAAAACAGATCTATTTTGGTCCCTCCAGACATTTTCTCAATTTGGTCCCTCTAAGATTTTTATTCTTAATTTGGTCCCCAAGATATGTATTCTCAATTTGGTTCCTCACAACTCTAAATGTTCTTAGTTTAGTCTCTCACAAATTTTTATTCTCAATTTGTTTCCTATAGATCTAGACATTCTTAATTTGGTCCCTCTACAATGATGTTGTTAAATAAATTAATAAAAATGCTGATTTGATAATTAACTTGCTGAAATGATCATTATGTAAATTTGTTCTTTTTGTGCTAATCTAATGAGAAGAGTAAGGGGCCTCAACTTGATAGATTTGCTATAGAAGAAACCAAATTGAGAACATTTAGATATGAGGGAACAAATTGAAAATAAAAATTTTTGAGAGACAAATTGAGAAAAAGGGCACCTATGAGCGACTAAATTGACAATAAAGATATGTATAGGACCAAATTGAGAAAAGGGGCATTTGTAAGAGATCAAAATGGAATTTTAGTCATTTATCAAATTGACTTGTGGTAGTGAAAAAAATTTATATTTGGCAATAGTAAATTTTAAAATATAGCAACAAAAAGACTAAATTGAAATAAATATAATATTTTAGGAAGTGAATTGAGACACTTAAAACAAATGTAATATTTTAGGAATTAAATCAATAATATACCCAAATTAAAGTTTAAAGGTGAGAGTTTAGGATGAGTATATTACATCAGCTAGCAAGATATCAACAACTAATTTTGTAAATGGAGAGGGAATCTGATGGAGATGAGCAATTGGGCTGAGTAAAGCAGCAGATTTGATCATATCCATCAGTTCCGCTTCAGAGAAAGCAGCCAAAGCTATTAAAGTTCCCTAAAATTTCATGTTATGAATTGTAAATGTTATCTACCCATCAAAAATAGATAGTCCAAACACATCAATATCACATGATACTCCAATATATCTGATCAAATCCATCAGTTCCTCTTCAGAGAAAGTAGCCAAAGTTATTAAAGTTCCTTGAAATTTCAAGTTATGAATTGGCAATGTTATCTACGCATCAAGAATAGATTATCCAAAGACATCAATATCACATGATACTCCTATATATCTGATCAAATCCATCAGTTCCTCTTTAGAGAAAGTAGTCAAAGCTATTAAAGTTCCCTGAAATTTCAAGTTGTATATTGTCAATGTTATCTACCCATCAAGAATAGATAATCCAAACACATCAATATCACATGATACTCCTATATATCTGATCAAATTTATCAGTTCGTCATCAAAGAAAGCAGCCAAAGCTATTTAAGTTTCCTAAAATTTCAAGTTATGTATTGTCAATGTTATCTACCCATCAAGAATAGATAATCAAATACATCGATATCACATGATACTCCTATATATCTAATCAAATCTATTAGTTCCTCTTTAGAGAAAGTAGCCAAAGCTATTAAAGTTCCCCGAAATTTCAAGTTATGTATTGTCATTGTTACCTACCCATCAAGAATAGATAATCCAAACAAATCATTATCACATGATACTCTTATATATATATATATATAATACTATTTTGCTGTAGGATACAATTTTCATTAAATATAACTCTTGAATCAGGAATATTAATAAGATTTCCATGTGAAAATATATAAAAATCAAATAATTAACTTAAAGTATGCAATCAAATAATTGGAAGTTTTTTTAATATTTGAAATATATTTTGTGCCTTATTCATTAGATTAAGGCAGCACAACATGATTTTATGTTAATTTTAAACCTTATGAAGAAATTCTTCATGGTAAGAACTATTAATCTAGTTGTAAATTTTAATATATGTATTATACTAAAATTTTGATTTTTTAACCTCTTATTTATTAGTTTTAAAAAGAACTGATATTATTTTTTGTTTTAAGTATACTATTTTTTTAAAAAGAATTAGCTGCTCGTTAATAAAATATTAAACTATATAGTGTTTAAATTATTGATGTACTTATAAATATAAAGTTTTATGTACACTTTTCTCCATTAAAAATAAAAGATTTTTGTAAAAAGTTTTTAAGAGGCTAATTGTATAATATTGAGTTATAAAAATGCATTTACTTTTAAACACGTTTAAACTATATATGTTATGATAGTCTTCAAACTGTATATGAAGACATACATCAGATAAAATATAAACTAAAATATAAAGAAGTTAAAATATAAGTGAAAAAGTAAAAAAATAATAATAATTTTTTTTAATTTTAAAATACAAAATGACCATCACTTAATTTTCTAATTAAAAAATTATTCAAAAAATAAAAGGTAAATTGTAAGTGGAAGAATGGAAGTCATTTAACTTCTTCTATTTTTTATTTTTAAAATAGAAAAATAATTTTAATTTATCTTGTATATAAAAATTATTTAGATTTATAATAAGATGAAGATTACTAATTTAGTCCTTCAAAAGTTATAATAGCCTCAATTTGGTCTCTAAATGCCTAAGTATCTCAATTTACTCCTTAAAAAGATGACATTTGTTTTAATTAGATCTATTTTTGTTACTAAATATCAAATTTTTTACCGTCAAAAATAACTTTTATCGAAAGAGAAATTAAATTAAGAAAAACACAATTTTTAAGAAACTAAATTAAAATAAATATAATGTCCTCTTAGATATTCAAG
The DNA here is from genome assembly GCA_037074585.1 of Biancaea sappan. NCBI lineage: Eukaryota > Viridiplantae > Streptophyta > Magnoliopsida > Fabales > Fabaceae > Biancaea > Biancaea sappan. Next base: position 44,156,357 of record CM073501.1, on the reverse strand, counting down.
ATGCCAACAAAATTTAAAATACTTTACTAAACTGAAAAATTGAGAAAATATAAGGCAAAAAAAAGTTGAGAAACTCACCAAGGAATGTCCCACATAGTGGAGTTTTTGGCCAGTGTGGTTGTACACATACTCCACTGAAGCATGAAGATCATATGAAACTAGCTCATCCCATGACCACTCCCAGTACTCCTACCATTTTTGTTTTGTATTTCTTGTTAAATAAAGATTTCTGCTGTCATTATTTAATTCCATGTAAAATTTGAGGACATTAATCTTTCAGATTAAAACCCATTACGGTTCTTTTATAGATGGATTATTTTTCTATTTTATCTCTTATAGAGTTGTCTTCTTATTGTACTTCTTTTCATATATGTTAATTCTTAATTCTATCCCTCATATAATTGCTTTTTCAATTGATCCCTCACAAATAAAATTGCTAATGTCCTTCATTGAATTTGTAGAGTAAACTCATTTTTTGGTCTTTGAAAGCGTACTTCGGAAATGATTTAGTCTATAAAAGATGGTCACTAATTACTTTAATATTTGAGTTATGAAATTGTTATACAAAATGATCATTAAGTCCATCACCTTCATCATGGCAATGAATAAAAGGACTATTTTGTGTAGCAATTTAAAAAATTTAGGGATTAAAGTAGTCAGTCATGTTAATATGTTAAGATGCTAAATTACTCCACGTCATTGTCATGCAGCAAATAACAGTACAACAAATATTGTTATGAACAAGGTTGACGGATAGGTTATTTTAATTTGTGTAATGATTTCAAAATTCAGGGATTGAAATAATCTATAACCCCTTTCAGAGACAAAACTTTGTCATTGACATACACTTTCAAGGACTAAAAAGTGAGTTTACTCAAATTGTTATTAATAAAACTAATTATTGATTTACATATTACATAATGGTGATAATATCAAAAGAAAATGTTATATAGTATCAAATTTGTTAATTTCATTAATAATATATGGACAAAAGTAAGTTATTGATAATATATCTATTTATAATGCACCAAATTGAAAAATATTATGCTTAGCGGATCAAATTGAAGAAATAATTTTATGAGGGGTTACAATGAGAAATGTCCCATCTATATCAGAATAAATTGAAAAGATAATTTTATAAAAGATTGAATTAAAAAAGACCGTGTTATAAGATATCAAAATGAGGTTTTAATCCATTTCTTTATATTCAAAAAAAGAGAAAAAAAAACCTCATCATTGGGATTAAGCGATGTATGGGCGCTGCTATATTTTGTACCGCGAGTGTTGGCGAGCCACACCTCAAAGCCGTTGTCTGCTAATATGAATCCCAATGATTCATCTGGAGAATTGAGCAGCCATATCACTGCATCCTGAAACCACATGACAGCTTCAGAAAATCAGATCGGTTTTAGAATCGGTTAAGACAGTAGTTTAAAAGTTAATGGTAAAATTATAGTCGAATTGGTGATAATTAAAATATATTAAAATATTAAAATATATAATTAATGTATATGTTATATATATTAAAATATTAAAATATATAACATATAATTTATAAGAATAAAATATTTTAGACATATTACAAATATATATTTATACCAATCTTAGATATTTTCTTAGTAACTTAAATTTTTGAAAATTCTTAAAAATACATAATAATATTTAATAAAAATTTTAAAAAATAAAAAAATTCAAAAATTTTAAAAAATAATTGAACTGGTTAAACCAATTGAACCGATAGATTTTATCAATTTTATCAGTTTTAGATCGATCCGACTGATTTTTCACAGTTTACTGATCCAAACCGAACCAATTCTCTAATTGTTCATATATTTTTTGATTAAACTGGCTGATTTGGTTCAATTCTCTAAATACTGTAAAAAACAATTTACACAGAAAAGACCATGTTGTACCAAAACAGGTGGCTTGTCTGCCGTCCCACCTGACCGACCCGCAGGCATCCTCTGTAGGCTCAGGATGTACCCATCCTCTGTTGTTACCTGAATGTCCCATCCATTCATACCTCAGTAAATTACTGATTTAGTATTTACATCATTACTATTATTTAAATTTAGTTCTTCTATAATTGGATATTTTAATTTAGATTTTATAATATTATATTTGTTTCAATTTATTTTTTTAAAGAGATATATTCTCTGTGCTCAATATATTTGAAAGATTCTAGTTTTCTATTTTATTAAGAGTACATCCTTGATAAAATTAAGATTAAATAATTGATTTAGTCCATGAAAAACTATAATTTTTTAAATTTGATCTTTGAAAGATAAAATATTTTAATTTAGTCCTTAAAAAATTGTATTTGTTTCAAGTTGATCATTTTTGTTGCTAATATAGTAAAATTTGCCGTCACTAAATCTCAAAATTTTCGTTGTTCGAACTCATTATGACAAAAATAAAGACTAAATTAAAATAAATACAATTTTTGAGAGATTAAATTGAAACAATTGTAATATTTTGAGACCAATTAATAAATTACTGTAAAACTAACAGACAGAAACTAGAATGAGAGCCGTATTAGTATATAAGTACCTTATGTTCTTCACATGTGTAACCTTGTGTTTCCACCATCGATTTGCAGATACCATCTTCGCTACTGTTTGATTGGAGCAGTGTTTTTCTTCCTTGTGAAGCTGAAACGCAGAGCAGAAGGATTGAAAGCAAAGAGATCATAATGCTGATCATGGATTTAGTTCACAAAGACAAAATTGAGGTGAAGATTGTATCTGCAAATCAGTGGTGGAAACACAAGGTTATGATATCTTAAATTCTATGAAGCACAAAGACAAAATTGAGGAGAAGATTGTTTCTCCAAATCAGTGGTAGAAACACAAGGTTATGATCTCTTATCTAAGAAGCACAAAGACAAAATTGAGGAATATATTGTATTCTAGTGTTCAGACATAATTTCAGTCAACACGAAGTGCTCATTCAAACAAAATTCAGATACGTCTCCTATTTTGCCTTGACGTGGCTGCCAGATTCCAATTTCATTAATGTTTGAAGAATTAAATTAAAATCACTATAATTTTTAACGACCAAATCAGATACTCTTTCAATATTTGTTGAAGTATTTATTGGTTTAAACATGTACACACTCTTTACCTTTTGACTTTTGACCGAGCTTACTGAAATCGAATCAAATATCACGTACATTGGGGAGAAAATAAGGTGAAAGAGTTGGGAGGTGACTTTTTGTCAGATAACAGAGTGTTTGACGTCCCACAACCATTGAATTGACGTGGGACTCACCTCTTTGTATAAGATATATATGTAGGTTAAAACATGATAAATCAACAACAAAACTCTTGTTTGTCATTTGGAATAAGAGTTTAGAGATATTTCTTTCCACTAACCTGATTTCCTTTTACTTAAACAAATGACGTTAAATTCTTAGGCATAATAATAATAATAATAATGATAATAATAATAATAATATGGGAGAAATCAACTTCCTTGGTAAATAAAAGATCAAGAATTTCATTCTAAAATATCTCAAATAAAGTTCAAATAAAAACAATTTGAATTGATAAAATTTCACGATTTAGAAATAAATAGTGTGACAAATAAAATAACATAATCTGACCTGAACTTCTTTGGTGACTTATAACACTACAGAGCATCCTAATGAGATGAAGTGAAACAAAACAAAAGCTAAATGACAAAACCCGACCCCACAACAAAAAGGAGGATGGTGCACTCCATTACTCATCGGGCGGGAGCTCCTCAGTAATTGGTAGATCTGTAAGAAGAAAAAATGTACGAAGGATGTGAGTTTTAAACTTAGTGAACGGTGTGTTGTTGCCATACTTGAATCCAAATATATCACAAGTTAAACAAACACACCCGTAGGCCATAGTTCATAGATTGAGAATCTAACACAACACAACATACAAAATATAAATGGAGTCCCCATACAACACACATGGTAATCATTAGGTGGCAAGGCACCCCTCAGGAGTTGAAGCTCAACTCGTGCTCCCCCTAACCCCTCTTGCCACTGACGCACGATCCCATCTTAAGGGTAATGTAACCCTCGGGAGTCACAACTCAACCTGGTTCTAATCATCCTACTGTAAGATGCGTTCGCCACGCTAATGCCAGCAAGGCGACCATCGGGAGTCTTAGCTCAACCGGGTCCCAACCATCCTACCATAAGATGTGTTTAGTATGTAATTTTTGAAGGAAAGAAAAGAGAATATGTAGGATTGAATAACTAAAATGCCCTTGTCTGAAAAAAATTTTATAATAGAAAAAATTACAAATAAAAAAAATACAAATGTGCCTAATCTAAAATTTTGTTCATGCCCTTCCCTTCGGTAGTAGCTCCTTGGTTTGTCTCTGTGGAGTCCTCTTGCCTTCCCGTCAACAACAACGCCTTGGATAACTTCACTGACAAACCATATGGCAGCTTGGAGGGTGAACCAGGGTGAACCCGATGGTGGCTTTGAGGTTTTGAAAGCTTCCACAAATAGATGTTTGGGATACTTCATCTTGCTTGCACATGACCCATGGAAACCCTGTACCGAGTTTTACAGCCATATCTGCTACCCATTGAGTATAGGCTTTACTAGGTGAACCAATTTCATATTCCATAGGTCCATATTCATTTTCAATCTGTAAACAAAAAATGGTAATTCTTAGTTTTCCCTTTCCCCCCCCCCCCCCCTCTGATTTTAAACATGGGACGTACTGATGCATCTTCAAATATCAAGGCCAAAATTTACTGTAATGATAAATACCAGAAACTCATTTTCATTCGTAGGCTAAATATCAAAAATAAGGATTTAGGGCTGTAATTTCATGAATGAGGGATAGAGCAACTTTGGAAAAGTCTTGGATAAATTGCTGTTTTCCATCATCAGAAACCAGTTTTCCTTCTAAATTTTGAAGGAAAAAATCCGTACAGGTGTGAGGGGGAGTCTGCTTCACGGGCTTCCATTTTTTATGACTCTTGACTGTAGCTTTTTCCTACCAAATGAGCTTCAATAGAAAAATGAGATGGATTCCATCTTCTCGGTACCTACAGGGAAGGCTATCAAACGTGTCGTAAGTGTATCCATACCAAGAAAAAGTCCCTAGTGTTGACCCCAGGCAATATTTGGTTTTGATGAATGACAAAGCAAAATTAAAATAGCACATTATAAATGAGTATTGACTGATTGCTGAAAACATTTGAAGCTTTATTTATATAAACTTTTGAATTTCAGCTTATCAGTAGCTGGCCGGTTGACCACCTGCCTTCCACTAGTCAATCGCCTTGTTGTCACATCCTAAAAAAGAAAAAAAAACAAAAAACCATGTGACCGGCATGATAGTGGAATACACTTCACTTCGTGAACCTAAAGACAGCAATAAACTACGAGAATTTTCATCATGAAGCGCGCACACACACATTGAAAATTTAAAACTAACTCATGATCACATCATTCAAAACATTGCATAAAACCTACATACATACACACACATACACATACACACAAACACACACACACACACATATATATATATATTGAAAATTTAAAACTAACTCATGATCACATCATTCAAAACATTGCATAAAACCTACATATTCCATATGTGATATTCCAATATTCTTTACAGTAAAACCAAAAGGTACAAGAAAAATTTACAATGTTTCAAAATGAACAACATCAAGTATCGGTTATCACATATGATGTCCACAAAAAGATAAGTGTTAAACATCAAACTTCCACATAGACCATTCACAAAATCCTAAGAAGCTTATGCGATCACAAAACGATGTCTAGAGTCCAACAAGACATTCAAAATTGCATGAGATACAAAATGATCAACCCGAGATATAAGAAGGTTGATATGAAGTAAGCCTGCTACTCTCATGGACAATCACCCGCCTCAGCTACTGACTCTGAAATGTTGTAAAATAACAAGATGAGTAATAAAATACCCAGTGAGTGGATAACAATATCAAATAATTTAAAGGTTACATCATCTAGCATCATAGAGTTATAAATGATTTGCAAAGTTACATCAAATTCACATTTAAGGAAAATTTCATTCACAATCTACATATAATGCAAACACAATTCCCGTACCAACTGGGTCGTTCACGATACCAGTGGATCGTTGCTAGCGGCCCCCTGGCAGCATCCACCCTTATCGCTCCAAGAGAAGAAAATCTCCACCCTTATAGCTCCTTTAATTCTTCCCATAGGGTGCACCACCATGAAACCAAGCACAAAAATATTCAACATCATACAAGAATTCCAACATGCACTCACATTCTCAATATAACAAAATAATAATAGCATCAATTATTATTTGTTTCCAACTAGCATCATCATCAACACATAATTGGTCCATAGATATCTTTCATCATCTAAAAATTTCAAGATCAATAATACTTAGAAAAATAAGGTCATTTAAACATATAAAATGTAAGCCCTTGAAAATAAATTGAACAACATTTCATCTAGACTTACCTCCATGAATTTCCTCCATGATGCTTGATGATAATGTTTTAAAGAAGAGTGAATAAGATAATGTTATCATACTCACCTTAAATATGGCATTAACTACCTTTGTTTTTAGAAGATAATAATATGGAAAGTGCTAGGAGATGATTCCCAAAGAAATATCTAAAATAAAATTAACATGGAGATAAAAGAGTAAATTAAAAACTGAATTTTCTTACAAGTTAAACTAAAATTTTTATACAAGATACACTGCTGTAACAACAGTAAAATGCCAGGGACCAATCTGAAATTTCTATAGAATTTAAACTCAACCAGTAGCTAACAAAAGAGCAGGGACTAATCTGAAAAATTTTGCAGAATTCATGCTGAACTTTGCTCCTGTAATATCCAGCAAAAATTATGCAGAATTCTACATAATTCTGCAGAATTTTCGTGCAAACAGTAAACATGATAGCAAGAAAGTTCGGCAAAATTTTGTGCTCTGTTTTTCACTCCAGTTCTATCCACCAAATATTTCCAGCCAGTTTTATGTCCAATATTGGGTCCTTAAAATTAGTATTAATCACCTAAAACACCCTTAAACAAATTTAGAAACAAAACCAAGCCAAAATAGTTTTCTTCTCCCATTTTTCGTTCCAAATCTGTCAGCATTTTCTCTCTTTTTTTTTTCATCAACTCTCTTACTAATAATGCTTCTAAGTGTTCAATGATCAAGAACCAATGACATTGGAACCACCCCAATCCCTCCTAAATTAGAAATTTCCTACATTGCTATCTAGGGTTTTTGGCTAAGGGGAAAAAGAGAAGAAGACGAAGAAGAGAAAAGAACCCACTTACTTGGATCTTCACTAAAGGTTGAAGAAACCACCAAAGAGGCCATTCTTCAAGTAGCAAAAAATGGACGTGCTGGCTGAAGCTTGTTTGGCAAGAAGGAAGAATGGAATCGAGAGGGAAGAAAGGGAAGGAAAAGGGTGAATGTGTGTGTCGAAGATGTCTCCAAAAAAATGGAAGAAGGATGCTAATATTATAGATTAAAAGAAAAAAATTCCAAGTATGTGCTTTGACCTTTCTTCAATAGTCAATTCTTCTCTTTTCTTAAATTTTAGTTGGATCAAAAATGCAATTGTAGATAATATAGGTTCCAAAATAAATAATAAAAATAAAAAGAATCATTCACATAATCAAGTTTTCAGTTTAAATCAAATAAATCCCACCATGAAATAATAGCAACACACACAAAAATTCTTCAACAAAAAATAAATCAATTAAATTCCATTTTAAAATATGACAAGGCAACATAAAATAATTCAAACATATTCCTAACGCAAAGTAATACAGCCTCTAATATTTCATACCATAAATTCAAATATAAAAAATAAAGTAAAATAATAAAATTTTCACATACCAAAACTAACAACACCCCTAAAGACAAAGATGTTACACTAGTACTAAAACAAAGTATCTATTCTCTGTCAGCAATCGATCAACTGCATTGTAGAAGTCGATCGATTGCCTTGCATTGGAATGAAGTCCATTTGACAATACAAGAAAACTGACTTTCAATGACGATATTTTAGTGGCCAAAAGTAGACTTTTGGTGGCGACTAAAGCCGCTAAAAGTTGAGTTGACTAAAAGTCACACTTTTGGTGGCGGCTTTTGAGAGTCGCCACCAAAATTCAAATTTTTTAAAAATAAAATTTAAAAAATTAGAAAAATTCAAATTTTTTTTAAAAATTGAATAAAAAAATTAAAGAAAGCCAATTTTTTTAAAAAAATTAAAAAATTATACTTTGGAAGTCGCCACCAAAAGTTGATGCTAAAAAAAATAAAAAAATGTTGAAATTTTTTAAAAATAAAATTTAAAAAAATCAGACTTCATATGATGACTATGAAAGTCGATTTTTTTTAAAAAAAGAAAAGTCAAATTTTTTAAAAATAAAATAAAAAACAGATTTTTGGTGGCAATTCCCATAGTTGCCACCAAAAGTCGACTTAAAAAAAAGAAAAGAAAAGTCAAATTTTTAAAAAAAAAAATTAAAACAAATTAGACTTTTGGTGGCAACTCCCATAGTTGCCACCAAAAGCCAATTTTTTTTTAAAAAAAGAAAAGTCAAATTTTTTTAAAATAAAGTTAAAAAAATTCAGACTTTTGGTGGTGACTCTCATAATCACCACCAAAAGTCAGACTTTAGTTGCCACCAAAAGTTAATTTTTTTTTAAAAAAATAAAAAATAGATTTTTTAAATAAAATTAAAAATAGATTTTTTTTAAATAAAATTAAAAATAGATTTTTTTTAAATAAAATTAAAAAAATAGACTTTAGTCGCCACCAAAAGTGTAATTTTTTAAAAAAAATTAAAATTTTTTTTATTTTATTTAAAAAATTTGAATTTTTTAAATTTTGTTTAATAGAAATTCAAATTTTTTTATTTTTTTTTTATTTTTTTTAAACATAAGATTTTTGGTGGTGACGAAAATCTGGTTTTTTTTTAACCAAAGTCAATTTTTTTTTTTATAAAATTAGCCAAAGTCGGACTTTTTGTGGTGACTCCCATAGTAATAATATATTTACTTTTTTAAGTTAAATATTATTTTATTTATGTTTTGTAATATTTTTGACTTAAAATAATTTTAATAGATTATATATATATATATATATATATATATATATATATATTATATTTGACCCTTACATAACACAAATTAAATGGTGGCAGGATGACAAGACACACATGGTTGTAAGCAAGAGACTCAGGTTCAAATCTCAGGTTTGCATATGTTTGGTTTAATTTTAAATAAACTTGAATATTGTACAAAAAAATCGAGTCACCTAGGGACAACGAGTTATTGGATTGGCCAAGACCTGCATGAGTCAAACGAATCTCGGGTCGACCCATCGGGCCAATCCGAATCCAAAAATATTGCGAGTGACTTTTGGTGGCGACTTTTAATTGTCACCAAAGGTTTTTTTGGAAGTTGCCACCAAAGGTCTTTTTGGTAGCAACTTTGAAAGTCGCCACTAAAAGTGACCTTCAGTGGCAACTAAAGTCGCAATCAAAAGTCAATTTATCTCATGAAATTTTTTTTTGGCAACAAAGATGACTTTTGGTGGTGACTATAGTCGCCGCTAAATGGGGACTTTTGAGAGTCACCACCAAAAGACAATTAGCCACAAACTTACGCCAACAACTTTAGTTGCCACTAAAAGTCGCTACCAAAGACTTTTGGTGGCATCTTTTAGAGTCGTCACCAAAAGTCATCTTTTTGTAGTGTAAAGAACACAAGGCAACCGGTCGATCGTCGTGCTTAAACCAGTCGACTACTTACTCATTAAAATGAACTAGTCGACTGCCTTGCTTTAATCGGTTGATTGCCAACACTTTCAAAAAGCTATTTCTTATTGATATTGTGCAGATCTGTTTGGGATTTGGCTCCAATGGCACTATTTCTTTTGGGTCTTTAAATATCAGCTTTAAAGAATGTCAAAGCATCAAGAAAAACATTCTTTGTGCCTCAAATTTTTAGAAAGTCAATCCTTGTCTATCGTTTACCTCTAGAGAGCTTATTACTAGTTTATCTACTTTGTTTTGAGAGTTACTTCTATACACCTATCATTCTCTGAGTGTATTGATCAAGGAAGTTTTCCTTGAGTTTATTTTTGAGAGAAAACAATCTGTGAGGAGGAGAGACACCCTTGAGAAAGAAAAAGATTTCCATTGTAGTGGTTCACAAGTACCCAATTTGTATAAACTTGTGGTTGATAGTGAAATAGTCAAGAAGTGATCTTGAGGACTGGATGTAGGCTTAGATTAAGCTGAACCAGTATAAACATTTGTGTTTATATCTCTTTCTCTTATCTTTTTAATTACTTAAAAGCTTTATCTTTGATTATTTACACTCCATCTTCACTCATCTTGATACTGCTCTGTTTTGAACTATCATATATTTTCTGCTGTGCTTTTGAAATTACTTAAACATCCAACAAGTCTTCAAGAAATTTTTTTATAAAACCAATTCACCCCCTCTTGGGTTCTAACCATTTATATCAATTGTTATCAGAGCTTGGGCTCTTGATCAAAGACTTTATAGTCTAAGAGTTGATTATGGCTGGTCTTGGTGATTGCATTTTGCTTGAAGGAAACTGCTTTACAAAACCCCCTGGTTTCAATGGCAATCATTATACCTATTGGAAGTCTAAGATGAGATTATTTTTCGATGTAGTGGACCTTGACTTATGGGATATTGTGAAAAATGGCTCCTATATATCTATGAAGGTAGTTAATGGGAATAATGTTCCAATTCCCAAAAGTAAATGGAATGAAGTTGAAAAGAAACTTGTACATTTAAATGCTAAGGCTTAAATGATCCTTGTCATGCTTTAAGTCAAGATGAGTACTTTAGAGTCTCTAGTTGTGCAAATGCTAAAGAAATTTGGGATACATTTGAAATTGCACATGAGGGACTCTAGGAGTTAAGGAATAAAAAAATAAGCACTTTCACCAATGAATATGAAAATTTCAAAATGAAAAGTGGTGAGAGCATTAGTGAAATGCAATTGGGATTTACTCACATCACTAACCACTTGAGAGCTCCTAGTGTGACCTATGCAGAAAAATCCCAAACCACCAAGATTCTAAGGTGCCTCACTTCAGAATGGGAAGCAAAGAGGACTGTCATTCTGGAGGTTAGAGGAGAGTCCATGAATTCTCTCATAGCTCTGTTTGGAAATCTCCAAAATTATGAATCTCAAATTTTGCAAATAAGACAAGAGGAAAAAACCAAGAAGAAGAAAACTATCTCCTTAAAGTCAACCTCTTCCAAGAAAGTGGAAGTAGACAGTGATGAAGATGAAGGAGAACTTGACATCAATGATGAAGATCTTGGCCTTTTTGTCAAAAATTTTAGCAAATTTCTGAGAAACAAGAACACTCAGAGATGGAGAAAGGATAGAGAGAACAACAAAGAAGGCCCCACTTTCTATGAATGTAAAAAGATTAGACATATCAAGTGGGATTTCCCTCAATACATCAATAAGCAAGAAGAAAAGAAAGGGTATGACAAAAGCAAAAAGAAGGCTTATGTTTCTTCAATTTGGGGAGAAAATGAATTTGATGAAGAAGAGAATAAAGAAGCAAATCTTTACCTTATGGAAAGAGATAATGAAGAGGTAACACTGCTTGAACCTTCTCATGCCTTTGATGAATTACAAGAAGCTTTTGAAGAATTACACAATAAATCCTTGAAGCTTGCCAAAAAACTGAATATTTCAAAACAAAAGATTTCCTTACTTGAAAGTGAAATTTTAAATTTGAAAAATGATCTCACCACACTCAAGGAAGAAAATCTAACTTTTGAAAAACAAAACTCCATTTTAAAAGATGAAAATGGAAGCTTGAAATCATTGTCTACGTCTCCAAAAAAAGATTGCTCTTGCTGTAAATGTTTGATCTTGAAAAACATATTGAGGATTTAAAAACTAGCCTTGAAAAGTTTACTCAAGAAGAGACAATTTGAACATATTGCTTGGTAATCAAAGATGTGTCTTTGACAAATCGGGATTGGGGTATAAACCCAAGTCTAGTAAAAAATACTACAAGAACTTCTTTGTACATGCAATAATGTCAAATAGTCCCTTTACTATTTATTTCATTATGGATTGAAAGGACAAAACTCCTACACTTGCTGTTATAAAAAGAATACTCCAAATGGTAATAAGAAGAAATGGGTACCAAAAGGAACCTCTAACAAAGAAAGACCCAAACAAATTTGGGTACCTAAAGTGAAGTCTTAAACTTATGATATAGATGTGCCTCAAAGCTAGGAGGGGGAAGTGGTATTTGGATAGTGGTTGCTCCAAATATATGACCGACGATCAATCCAAATTTATCTCCTTAGCTCCAAAAGGAGGCAAAGTGACATTTGGAGGTAATGACAAAGACTTAATCAAAGGTATAGATAAAGTTGGTAAAAACTCCTCAACTTCTATTGAAAATGTTTTGTATATTGAAGGCCTTAATCATAATTTGCTAAGCATTAATCAACTATGTGACAAAGGCAATAGAGCTATTTTTTTATTCAACTGTTGCATAGTTGAAAACACTAATGATATGCAAAATAAGCTTATTGGCCGAAGGATCAATAATGTTTATGTTATAAATTTTGATAAAGATCCGACTATAGACTTTACTTGCTTAATTAGTATTAGTGATGAAAGTTGGCGTTGGCATAGGAGATTAGCTCATGCTAGCATCTCATGCTAGCATAAGTCTCTTGGATAAATTATTCTCAAAAGAACTAGTAATTGGCTTACCAAAAATCAAATTTGAAAAAGACAAACTTTGTGATGCTTGTCAAATGGGGAAGCTAGTTAAAAGTTCTTTGAAAGCTAAAAACATTGTGTCTATAACTAAACCTTTGCAATTACTCCACATGGATCTTATAGGACCATCTAGAACAAAAAGCCTCGGAGGTAACTCCTATGTGCTAATTGTTGTAGATGATTACTCAAATTTTACATGGACACTTTTTCTTGCTAAAAAAGATCAAGCCTTCAAATCTTTTTTAAAACTTGCTAAATTTGTTCAAAATTAAGAAGGCTTGACCATTGTGAGAATTAGAAATGACCATGGCGGAGAATTTGACAATTATGAATGCATGAAATTTTATCATGAAAATAGAATTGAGCATAACTTTTCATCTCCCAGAACCCCTAAAAAAATGGTGTTATTGAGAGGAAAAATAGAACCCTAGAAGAGATGGCAAGAATTATGCTCAATGAAGGGAAACTTCCTTCATATTTTTGGGTGGATGCGTTTAATACTGCTTGTTACATAATGAATGGAGCCTTAATTAGGCCAATTTTAAACAAAACCCATATAAACTATATAGAGAAAGAAAGCCCAATATCTCTCATCTCCATGTATTTGGTTGCAAATATTTTTGTCTTAAATAATGGAAAATAAAATTTGGGAAAATTTGATGTCAAAACTGATGAAGCTATTTTTATTGGTTACTCTAACACTAGTAAAATATATAGAGTTTACAACAAAAGAACTCTTACTGTTGAAGAATCTACATATGTTGCTTCCAAAAAAACTAACCCCTCTCTTAAGGATAGTGACGATCAAAATGAAGTAATAGATCTTTTCAAAGATCTATCTTTAAATAATGAAGTAGAGAAAGAACAAGAAGTTGCCCCAAGGAAAGATATTGATAGTGAGGAGAATGCCAACCTGCCACAAGAAGAAGAGAATCCTCAAGAAGAAGCTAAACCTCAAGAAGAGGAGCCACCAAGTAACATCAATGAACTTCCAAAGGCTTAGAGGTATGCAAAAAGCCATCCTAAGGAACTCATCATTGGTGATACATCTCAAAGGTAACAACTTGAAACTTTATTAGAAATATTTGTAACCACTTAGCCTTTTGTAAGATCCCATCTTTTAAAATAATGCGTTGGACCTTTAAAAATAAGAAAAAGAAAATTTTTAGTGGAATTAAGAATTTTAAATTTTGGATATATTGAGGATAAAATTTCATTTGAGGGGTGAGTAAAATGCAATATCCCAATTAATTATGAATAGTATTAATAATAATATTATTAATGTTATTACAATATTAAATATTAAATATTTAATGGGACTAATATGAAAAGAAGAATTTTAATAAGAAAAGAAAAGAACAATTAAGAGAAATAGAATAAAAATAAGTGAGCCAACCAATGAGGAGAATCGAATCATAAAAGTAATTTAAATAGACATAAGTGAAATTTTTTTTTAAATAAGTCAGGGTCTTAATTGAAAAAGGAAGAGAATTTAGAGTAAATTTTCAATATTTTAACTAAAATATTTGAGGTGGCAGATTAGAGACCATGCATATGTCACCTACTTTCCCTTTTTCTTATATTCAGCCATTTAGAATTTTTTGTTCCCTCCATCTCTTCTCTGTGAAGCTTTTTTCGTGCCCTTCTGCTAGCAAGATCGAGAGAGAGAGAGAGAGAGAGAGAGAGAGAGAGAGAACCTTGTTTCTACATCTGAAAACAGGGGATTTCTCCCACGTGAGTTGAGTTTATAACAATCAAAATAATTTAACAATAGGGCTCAAATTTTCTGGGCCTTGGAGTAGACAAATCGTGCAGCTCAAATTTTCTGGGCCTTAGAGTAGACAAATCATGCGTATAGTACTCAGATAAATTTTGGAAGATTGGTCGAGAATTAAGCTGAAACCAAGATGAAGTATAGAAGTCGAGAAAAATAGAGATGGTGATCGGGTAAGCTTGAACCAACCTTCTATTTTAATTTATATATAACCTAATCTTAGTAACAATGAATAATAAGTCCTAACTAGACTAAAACAGAATTTAGAGCAAAAAAGGAAGTAAAAAAAATACAAAATGAAGAAGAAAATAGGAAAACGTAGAAAATAGAGTAGCGAATAATATGAGGTAAAACATTGTCCTTTTTTTTTTTTTTTCTATTTACAAGTTCCTTACTCCTTCTCACCTAGATTTTTGGATAAATCAACCAATTATGTTATAAAATAAATGAAGAAACAAGCAAAAGCTAAGAGAAATTGTATGAAGTCTGAAATAGGGAGTAGTGGTTGACTTTTATATTGTGCCATTCAATTTCTCCACCTGCAGAACTGTAATAATGATATTTGATCACATTTTAAATAGGCAAATATTATATTGAAGGATTATAGGTTATAAAATTTGTTTAAGGGATTCATAAGTGAAAATTAAGAAATTATGGAACTTAATTGATTAAATTGATGTTTTTTTGTTATGAAGCATCATTAAGAAGATTTTAGAATTATATTAAGAACCTAAGTGTTGAAATTAAAGATAAGAAATTATGCTAGGTTATGAATTGTGAATTTGATTTTGCCTAATGCGATTGTTGTCATTTTTCTACTACTAAAATTTTGGGACTGATTGAGGTATTAAATGAGCTCCAATAATTATGAAATTGAATATGCAACTAGAAATGGTGTCCAAGAATATGCCTAAATTATTCCAAAATTTTATTGGCATATTTGGTACCCTAAGAGTCTTTAGAACAGTAACTGAAGTTTGTAAAAGGCAGAACATGATTGATTTGTCATGCTTCTAGTTTTATGTGCTTTTGAATGACCAACCTAACTCCTAAAATCATGAAACTTGTGGAAATATTCTTTATATAGTGGCAATCTGATCTGGAAAGTTCCAAGGTCTTTTAAATTATTTTGCTTGGTCAAATGAACATAGGAACATCACTTGTTTAGTGCAGAGGAAAATTTCTGCAGTTTTGGGAATTTTTTTGGTTTTGGTAATTAAAGGTCTCTTTCTGACCTGAAATTTTTATGGTATTTATTCAAGATGTAAATCTAATGATCTGGAAAATTTTATTGCATTCCGATATGTTTAAGGTGGTCTATTGCATGACAGAACAGAACCTATAGCAGAATTAAGCAATCCTGGTGTATGGGTACTAAAGTGACCATTTAAGGGGTCAAATGGTGGAGTTTTGAGCTGAATTTTTATCCTATGATATTAACACATGAATATAGATATATGTCAAGTATCATGAATTTTGGAGTTATTGATTGATACCAGAAGTTTTGTAAAGTGTAGTTCCAAATTTAGCAGAAAACCAGAACAATGTTGAATGCTTGGTGACTTACATTCTAAAATATTGTCGTTTCCCTCTTGGCTTATTTTCTAGATCTCCTATAAGATCATTGGCATCTTTTTTCTGGTTTGAATAATATACCTTAGCTCGGAATTAAGTGAGTGGGTTAATGCTTCCTATGATTAAGTATCTTTGTTTACTGACTCTTTGCATCATAGTGAAAACATGTCGTATATCCAAATTTGAATAGAATGTTCACTCAAATATATCTTGTATATTTAAATTATATTATGCTTGAATGGAATGATGAGATGTAAACAATTGTGAAACTTTCCTGGTGATGTATATAATTATATTTTCTTATTTTCTCATGAATGGAGATTATATGATGGATTATGAATGGTATGTGAACTGAGTTGAAATGTGACATACTCTGATTGTTGAATTCATTCAATTGCAGATAGTTGAAGTATGCTATAGTTGAATGATTGTTCTATAATATGACTTATGTTGTGATAGAATTGCTGAATATGTTTACCTGTGGATGGTTGATGCATAATTGTGTATGAGTAATTGTTTATGAATTGTGATTGTGATTGTGCTTGTGTTTGAGAAAGAAAATAAAGACATAGTGGTGCACCCCATGGGAAAAATCTACATGAAGCCATTAGGGTGGAGACTTATAAATGGAGCGATAAGAGTAAATGCGGCGGGGTCGTAGGCAACGATCTGAGGTACCCTGGACGACTTGGTTGGTATAGAAAATTTGTGCAATTGATTGTGTTATTTGTTGTTGTAAATTACTTTAGTTATGTTGAAATGTATTTGATTTATTTGGATACTATTGAGAACTATTATTTATTATATTGTATCGTATTATAGTTGGATTGTGAATCATTACTAAATGTTATCATTATGATGCATGATAACTATTTTTCGTCATAACGTAGTTCTGTCCTCTCACTGGGCAAGTGGTTTGCTCATACCCTCTTATTAACATTTTTCAGAGTTGGCAGTTGAAGGAAATCTTCATGTAGGGAGTCATGGATTACTTTTAGCTCAAGACCTCATTTGAATCTGGGGATGGTTTTAAAATTCTTATTCTTGTATCCTTTATTTTTGTTATTCTAGAGTCGCTTCGTGATCATGGAGGTAATTTAGGATTTGGATTTCTATTTTTGTAAGTAGAGGAATGATATATGTGAATAATTTTAATATATTAGAAATTTGGTTATAAATATTTTGTTGAATTGACTTGTTATTAATTAAATGTGATAAGTGTATTCATGGTAAATGATTATTTTTATTTAATTACTCATAGATAAACAAAAGAAAGTTTTATTTATTAGATGAAGTCTATTTTATTTTTCTATTTTGAAATTTCACGCATGTTGAAATGTTAAAATGAGCTAGGTTCCGAGGTGAGGTTAGACTCACTCTTGTGTTGGTCACATGTCCTATGTGGGACGTGATACCTTCCTTTCACAAGTTGAACCAAAAAATATTAATGATGCAATTATTTGTGAAAATTGGATCTTGGCTATGCAAGAAGAATTAAATTAATTTGAAAGAAGCCAAGTTTAGGACTTAGTTCCTAGACCCAATGATCATGCAATAATTGGCACAAAATAGATTTTTAGAAACAAACTTGACAAAAATGGAGTAGTGGTTAGAAATAAAGCTAGACTTGTTGCAAAAGGTTATAATCAAGAGGAATGCATTGATTATGATGAAACTTTGGCAACTGTGGCTAGGCTTAAAGCCATTAGAATGATGTTGGCATTTGCATGCATAAATGATTTCAAACTTTTTCAAATGGATGTTAAAAGTGCTTTCTTCAATGGCTATATCATGGAAGAAGTTTATGTTTAACAACCTCCTGGTTTTGAAAACCTTGATGAGCCTAATTATGTTTATAAATTGGAAAAGACTCTTTATGATCTCAAACAAGCTCTTAGAGCTTGGTATGAGAGATTGAGCTCATTTCTTTTAGAAAATGGCTTTTCTAGAGGAAAGGTTGATACAACTATCTTTTTCAAAAAGGAAAATCATGATTTAATTATTGTTCAAATTTATGTTAATGACATAATTTTTGGTGCTACTAACGAAAGCTTATGCAAGGCGTTTGTAAGATCATGCAAGGTGAATTTGAAATATTAATGATGGTAAAACTCGACTTCTTCCTTAGGCTCCGAATCAAACAAATGGAACATGACACATTTGTGAGTCAAACCAAATATGCCAAAGAGTTGCTCAAAAAATTTGGAATGGAGAATGCTAAGCCAATTTCCACACCTATGAGCACCTCAACAAATTTGGACAAGGATGAAAAAGGTACACCCTATGACATAACAAAATATAGAGGTATGATTGACTCCCTTTGTACTTAACAGCTAGTAGACTAGATATTATGTTTAATGTATGCATGTGTGCACATTTTCAAACTTGCCCCAAGGAATCTCATTTTAAAGCTGTGAAAAGAATTTTTAGATACTTAGTTGGCACATCTAAAATGGGTTTATGGTATCCTGAAGGATCCTCAAATGTTTTAACCGGCTACTTGAATGCTAATTTTGTAGGTAACAAAACTGATAGAAAAAGTAAAAGTGAAACTTGCCAATTCTTTGGTAATTCTCTTATCTCTTGGTTTAGCAAAAAGCAAAATAGTGTTGTTTTATCCATAGCTAAAGATGAATACATTGCAGCTGGAAGTTGTTGTGCTCAAGTTTTATGGATGAAGCAACAACTAGAGGATCTTGGTATGTTTCTTGAAAGTATACCTATTAGATGTGACAATACAAGTGCTATATGTCTATCCAAAAATCCAGTTCAGCACTCAAGAACTAAAAACATTGAGATTAGACATAATTTTATAAGAGATCATGTTCAAAAGAAAGATGTCTCACTTGAGTTTGTGCAAATTGAATTTCAATTGGTTGACATTTTCATAAAACCTTGTTCTAAAAAATGATTCAGCTTTATAAGGAGAGAACTTGATATAGGAATTCCTTTTAAGCTTTAAAAATTGTTTCCCTATTGCATACATGTTTAAATTCAGTCTCTTTGTGGTGATTTACCTTACTAACTTAAGCACTAGAGTGTCCACTAAAAATTTTTTGCAAGTGTTAATCCTCAAAATTATCCTCTAAGGTACACTCTTCCCATTTCACTCAAAATTAGTGAAGCTACGCTGTTCTGGGCTCAAGCGATCAACTAATAGCCCGCTTATTGATCAACCGGTAAGTCAAAAATTGATGGACATTGAACTAATGCCGAACGTCAGCTCATAGCGCTGGACGCCAAGGTAGCCAATGCTAGACACTAAAACTTTTGCACACCACTAGAGCAAAATGGTCAACCAGCCTAAGATAGTAAGCAACATAATGTTATTGGCTCACATCGATCGATTGGCCTCTTGAAAGCAGTCAATCGATCCTTGGCAGAAAAGAAAGGTCCTGAAATACACAGCAGGTGGTCGACCGCATGGTCCATGATGGTCGACTGCTAGGTCATTAATGCACGCCATTATAAAAGGATTCTCAGGGTTTTATAAATCATTTGGACTATTTAAAGTAGCCGAACACTCATGATCTCCCAATTGACGAAGGCCCTTCAACTTCCAAGTGATTTCTCTCTCAAATCTCTGTTGTTTCTCTTCGATTTGGCCTTGGATTCAAACGTCTAGGGCATTTTTACCCCCTTATGGCTGATTACGTGAGAATTATCTCTGCAGTTATCTACTCTTGAATTCTTGGGCTTCTCTCTATTTTTCTTTCTAAATGGCTTCATCATCCAACAAGGCTAGAACTAAAAGCGTCAACACTCTTCCAATAGGTGATCTTCTAAAGGATGATGATCACAAAGCCAGGTATGAAGCACACTTTAAAAGTAGAAAAGTTATTCCTAGTAAATTTTTGGATTGGAACTATTTTGAAAATAGGAATATGGACTTTATTAATTGCTTGGCAAATATGGAATTGAAAGAATTTGTTAGTTATAAGTGGACTTGGTATGATGAAGTGGTAAAAGCCTTTTATACCATATTTGAGTATCATTCTTGTTGGGGTTTGATAACTGCTGAGGTCAGAGGGTAAAAAATTCTATTTACTGAGGAAAAATTGGATGAACTTATTGGCATTCCTCCTCCAGGAAGGACTAACCTCTGTTTTTCTTATCAGTAACCTCTATTTTTCTTATCAGTATCACTCCCTGCATTCTACTAATTACGGTAGAGAAGAAACTCATAAAACCATTGACAAGAGGTAGTGTACTTTGGAAAGAAGATCATGGTTAGTCATTTGGATGTTAATGATTGTCTTCTATTGAACGTTATCACTCACATTTTGGTAAATAAGCCTGGAAATTGGGGTAGAGGAAGTGAATTGGAGTTCTTTACTATGGCTTATATTATAAATGGCATTCCATTCAACATTCCTCACTTTATCATGCAGAGAATAGCCGTGTTGCCAAGAAGAAATCTCCTCTGCCTTATGTTGGTATAGTCTACAGGATTGTGAAACATTGTCACATCAATCATCACTTTAATCTTATGAAGACTACCTCCATCATAGACACTAATTCCTTGAGATGGATGAACTTTGAATTGATTGGAAATGAGTGGATAAGAGAACCTGAGAATGTGACAATGAAGAGGGCCAAAGAAAGAAGAGAAAGGAACATGGGTGCTAGAGCTAAAGAAACGAACAGTGAAGAAGAAAGCACTAAAGAGGAAGAAGAAGAAGAAGAAGCACCTCCAACTGGTCCATCCACATCTGTTGATTCATCCTCTCGCATACTAAGTGACTTGTTAGAGAACTCCAATCCATATGCTGGAGAACTCCAACCACATGCTTGCTCTGATGGACTCTATGAACTCTCGCCTCACCTCTTTAGAAGTCATCACCGTCTCTAAGATTTAGAAACTCAAAGATATGTTTGAGATTCTCTTCACCGAGATTGAGCTGCCTTAAGGATTAAGGACTGAACCCCCTCCTTTTTGTTGAAGACAAAGGGGGAGAAGAATTTATGTTTTATGTCATTTTGATTATATGTCTAAATTTAGCACTTTAAACTCTAGATTATTATTTACTCTGTTATGGTTATTGACTATTTGTGTTTGGTTTATCCCTGCTGCGATTATTATTTACTCTGAACTTATTTATGTTTGGTTTATCCTTACTGCTACTCTGAACTTATTTCTGAATATATATTATGATCTTCATTAGTTAAATCTTGTTCATAAATATTCTAACCTTTGGAAATTTCCATTGTGCTTCATTACTTTTGAAAGAAAATTCTTTCTTTCAAAGATTTACAAAGGTTATACAATTCAGGGGAGTATGTCAATTCTATTGAAAACCTTACTTTGTTTCAAAACGGCTCACCTATTTTAATTTAATTGTCATCATCAACAAGGGGGAGATTGTTGACCCCATTACATTTAAGGCAATATTTGGTTTTGATGAGTGACAAAGCAAAATTAAAATAGCACATTATAAATGAGTATTGATTGATTGCAGAAAACATTTGAAGCTTGTTTATATAGGCTTTTGAATTTAAGCTTATCAGTAGTTAGCCGGTCGACCACCTGAAGCTAACCAGTCAACCGCTTACTTCATGTAAACATGCTTTACTCTCTGCCCTTCAACCAGTTGACTACCTTGTACTAGAACAAAATATCTATTCTTTATCAGCAGTCGGTTGACCATATTGCAGAAGCCGGTCGACCGCCTCACACTAGAATGAAGTCCATTTGAAGAACACAAGGCAATCAGTCGATCGTCGTGCTTAAACCAGTTGACTGCTTACTCATTGGAATGAACTGGTCAACCGCCTTGCTTCAATCAGTCGACCGGCAACACTTTTAAACAGTTATTTCTTACTGAAATCATGTAGATTACTTTGGGATTTGGCTCCAACGGCATCATATCTTTTGAGTCTTTAAATATCAACTTTTAGGAATGTCAAAGCATCAAGAAAATCATTCTTTGTGCCTTAGATTTTCAGAAAGTCAATCCTTGTCTATCATTTACCCTTAGAGAGCTTATTACTGGGTTATCTACTCTGTTTTGAGAGTTACTTTTATATACCTATCATTCTCTGAGTGTATTGATCAAGAAAGTTTTCCTTGAGTTTATTTTTGAGAGAAAACAATCTGTGAGGGGGAAAGACACCCTTGAAAAAAAAAAAGATCTCTGTTGTAGTAGTTCACAATTATCCAATTTGTATAAACTTGTGGTTGATAGTAAAATACTCAAGAAGTGAACTTGAGGATTGGATATAGGCTTGGATTAAGCTGAACTAGTATAAACATTTATGTTTATATCTCTTTCCCTCATCTTTTTAATTGCTTAAAGCTTTATCTTTGACTATTTGCACTTCATCTTCACTCATCTTGATACTGCTCTGTTTTGCATTGTCATGTATTTTTTGCTGTGCTTTTGAAATTACTTAAACTTCCAATTACTTAAACTTCCAACAAGTCTTCAAGAAAATTTTTTTATAAAACCAATTCACCCCCCTCTTGGGTTCTAGCTATTTATATCAACTAGGAGAGAGGAAAGATTCTCAAGGATGCCTCAGAAACCAAATGCTAGAGAGAATGAGAGAGACTATGCGTAAGAGAGAGAGAGAGAGGTTGTAAGGAGGGATAATGGTGCTAGCCACCCCTTCATACATGTCCTTTTTTTTGAGTTCCTCACACATCTCATGGGCTTGAGGATTAGGTGGCAACTAGTCCAACTAATCTTTGGGCCTCGATAAACTCCTAATAATCTCCTTCTTGTATGTGACCCCTTAGGTCCATTTCATACAAGTACTAGGTTATTGTTAGCAATATGGCAAGTGCACTAATCACACAAGTAATATAGTAAACTAAGAGTAAAAGTATTGTTCCCTCAAGGACTGAGTGGCTAACTACCTAAGAAATTTAACCGAATTAGTTAGACGAAAGCATTTAGATTAAAGACAACTCTAATCAAGAACTGACAAAGTAAAAATCAAATGACATTAAATTTTTATAAGTTTTCACAAATGACAGCAAAACAAGTACTCAAATTGATGAAATTAATCTATTTAAAAGTCTAGAGTTACTAATCCGCCTCCTCCGTCCTAGAAATTGTAAACCTCTCCCATGTACTTACAACTCTATCAACTGCACAAGTTAATTCTAGGTTAATCTATTAACTTAAAAGAATCCTCCCAAATTTCAATTAAGATACTTAATGCCTACTCAACTCCTTAAGTGAGTTAAGTCTATACTAACCAACCTAAATTTGATTAAATGTGATTAACTAATATTCCTACTAGCTAACAAGCAAAAACACTTAAGTTAAGGATTACACACTCGTTCTCCCTATTCAGCGTCCTATTCTCACCTTCCTCTCCTGAGATTGATGACATCAACAAGCATATAATTAGACTGATCAATTCCAAAATATGCAGAAGTAAAATGAATAAAAAGATATATATTGATTGAATAAAAGCTGCAAATACATGAGGGAAGACAAATTCTATTCTAGAGTTGAGTTCATAGTAACTCTAAAGAGAAAATTTAGCTACTCATGGAAAATAAATAACAGCAAATCATAACTAATGGTAGGGAAAGCCATGAATTTGAAGTTGGATGAATATTTGAGCCCCCAAAGCCTTGAAGATTAGGTTCCCCTCGCAATTCTCAGCAAAATGATGTGCTCTTTCTTCTCCGTATCATAATACCCTAAAGAACAATTCTTTCCAGCTATTTAAACTCCCTCCTACGTGGCTAAAAAATAGCTTTTTCATTGCAGCGGTGGAGCACAGGAAAGTAGAGCTATAAAACACTTCAGTGTAGCACTTAAGGGAGCAGCGGAAGAACGCACACTACAGCAGTGTGAACTCATCGTTGCAATGGTAGAAGGCAGAAACAATTGTTGATTTTTAGGAAGGTGGCGCTACAACGGTGAACACATACCGCTGCAGCGATGGAGGGCATATTGAGATACTATAATTCTGCTTCTAGTGTTGGGTTGTTACTTTCATAATTCTTCTTAATTCCTTGCTCCCAATGTGGTTTCCTTTCCTCTAATTGGTGGTCACTCTTTGTACCCTGAAATATAAGATAAAGCACCAATTTACTAACATAAAAATGAAGGTACATCAATAATATCACAAAAAGCTTAAGGAAATCAGAATTAGATTAGCTTGAGGCCAAAAAGCATTAAATTAGTAAAATTCGAGCATAACCAAGGTTCAGATATCAAGAGAAAGTGCACATAAATCATATTAATTGGGAAATTAACACTCCCCAAAACCTAAACCTTGCTTGCCCTTAAACAAGAGTTTCTTATGAGAAAAATTCTGATTAAGATATGTGCAACCAAGAATATGTGCAACTAGGAGGAGTAAAGATATGAAAATATGTGAAACAAGTCAAGTCTCATCAAACTATTAATCGTAAGATTAAACTCCAGAGTTTGTAATCTTGAAGATTCTGATAATAAGTGTTAACCGAACCACAAAAAAACTTGATTTACAAATTTTCAAAAACATGAAAGCATCACCTCTTTGAACAGTTTTAATACCAAATTCAAAAAATTCCAAAACTGAATTGCTTATTTGTTCTCAAAGGCATCATTTTGTTTCAATTCTCAAGGGCTTCGTTGTTTTGTTCTCAAGGGTATTGCTTCCTTAATTTTCTTATTTCCTTTGGAAATTTGGCAAATTATTCATTTTGTTTTAATTATAGGAGCCTACCTCTTATTGAAACTTTCAGTTATCCCCTTATTGAACCCCTTTTTCACTAGCCCCTTATTGAACTTTTTTTTATACATATGAATAAGAACTATAAACCATTCACAAAAAGAAATGAACACCTTTTTTGTTATTTTCAAGTGATTGGGCTAACACTCATAAATATATATATATATATATATATATATATATATATATAACTTAAAGATTTGCAAACTCGAGGTAAATCTTATATATATATATATTTAACTTGATTTGACTTGCTAAAGAATTTCAAAATTTTTAGATTTCAAAATTTTCAAAAATTTCCTCCCTCCTATTACACATGCATATGGACCGCACAATACTAAGCAAAATTTTCTCATTGAAGGAACCCACATACATGCTAAACCTCTCCCACAAACCTGAATCTAACATTGCCCTCAATGGGAGAAGAGTTAATAGAGAGACATTTGTAGTAAAAAAAAAATTCCTATCTAAACCATCAACATATTAAGCAAAGTCATTGCATCCATTCAGCACAACATGAAAGTTGTAACACCCTGAAAATTAGGCATATTACTTATCATACAAACTAGGGTGTACCTTAGTGGTAGCCCTTAATTTCCTTAAACAATCCTAATATGCACAATTATGCAAATTGTAAATTACATAATTTACAAAGCAAATTACAACCAAATAAATAAAATTCATCTAAACATAATAAGACCTAAGTGGCCTATAGGATTACAGAGCGTTTCTATTGGTTCATTTAGAACCCTCTAAATAAATATGGAATATGTCTCCATAAGTTGTTAACTCCAGCGGTTTCCCATCCTTCTCAGTTGCTAAATCTGAAAACAGTAGTAGAGAGCGTGAGTTTATGAAAACTCAGTGAATAGATGATTGTGCAATAACAAAGCACAAGTACAAATACCAACCTCACTACCATAATTAGATTAAACACCACTAACACATATCAATACGAAATATAATATATATAATGTACCTTATCACACAACCAAAACCATGGTTCAATGCAAGTCTACAATCTCACAAAACAATTCATAAACAATCCTCAAACACATAAACAGCATAAGTAAACATCCACTTCAAAATGCATTATGTATGTTGCAATTCCTACTCTTTTCCATGTATACCCATTGACGCCTTTAATCGGTATTACTCAATGGATACACTTCCCGCACATTATGTATGATGCATTTCCCACTCTTTTCCATGCATACCTATTGACACCTTCAATCGGTATTATTCAATGGGTACGCTTTCTGCACTATTTTCACACATTCCATAATATAAATATGCAAATGATAATATGGAATGCATCCATACAAATACAATATCGCAACCAATCCATTATTCCCACTTACATTCCACACAACAATTCCAAATAATCCCCTTATCCCACAAA
This sequence comes from Biancaea sappan, assembly GCA_037074585.1. NCBI lineage: Eukaryota > Viridiplantae > Streptophyta > Magnoliopsida > Fabales > Fabaceae > Biancaea > Biancaea sappan. The sequence goes on along the minus strand of CM073501.1, from coordinate 44,130,131 downwards.
ATAAACCTCACAAGTTAACTTCCACAATCATTCAGTGAAATTCCTCAATCTAGTTATTTCCACTAACTAGGGAATTTCATTGATGAATTAGCAACTATGGTGTGAATGGGATTTATATTGAACTTGGCCAAATAATTTATTAAAAACTTAAATGGCAAGGTCACCCACTCACCTCGATGCTGATAAGGTTTATTATATAAGAAATCCTAGGAGACAAGCCAATGAAGCTCCTAAGCCACCTAGAACTAACTGTAATCAATAAATAAATAAAACAAGGAAAATCCTTACTACTAACCTTGACCTTTGGTCATTCATTTAGTCATAACTCTCATTTGGTAAACAATTTGCAAATGAAACTTATATCATTGAAAATTAGACTCAAAGAGCTTTCCAACGATATAAAGTTTGTCAAAATCAAAGTCTGTATGAAGGAGTTATGGCCATTTGAAATCAGACCAAGGGATATAGCTGCCACCTGGGGTGCCAACCATGGTGCCTGAGGTGCCAGATGCCCAACTTTCTGTCCAGATTCATGTGCTTAGTGCCTGGGGTACCAAGACCAAGCTTTCCCCTCAAGGGTGGCACCTGGGGTGCCATGACTCTGAACTTGTGATCTAGCCTCGATTTTGGGTGAGATCTGGCCAGATCTTCACCGTTTTCCATAAACTTAATAACTGTTGGCATAAAACTCTTGCACCAACCTTAGATATCCATGAATTGGAGTGGCTACCAACTTTTCCCAATTCCTTAGGGTAATTATTTCTTGAATTTCAGTGATCGCCTTTTAAATCAATCCCCTTCTCTTTGACTATTCTCTATCAATGATATTAGTTTCAAATCTCCTCTTATGGGCAGCTGATCTAAAATCATTAGTTGCAGAACTTGAGGAAGCTTTGGCACTCAAGTTTCTTTTGGCGGTTAATTTTTTTTCTCTTTTGCTATGGGGGAGCCATGAGAGTGACAAGAACAATTAGGAATCCTGAAAAAAGTGAATCCAGCAACTCATCAGGCATAAATAACAAATTGCACATAAACAATACAAATTCATTACCTAAAATGCTACAATGACAGTAAGCAACCTCCCCCAAACCTAATTCCTACTTTGTAAGTTACCAAAAATTGTAAAATCCTAATCTTAAATAAAATCAAACTTCAAATCATTTTTATAGAACTAGTTTGACTAAAGAAACTAAAATCTAAAGAATGAATGCCTAATATGCAAAATTCTAACCTATAAAAATAAAAGTTTTTCAACTAAAGATTAAAGTAAAATGCTAATCTATTTCTCTACTACAGAAACTAACCTAACTGAGAAATCTAACTAAGAGTAAACTCAATTCTATCTACTCTAATCAACCAAATGAAATTTTGTAACCCTATTGAAAATGAAATGAAATTAAATTAAATTAAACTAACCCTACTGAAAACCCAACATCAAAAACAAACAAAAGGTGAAAAGAAACTAAGTAAACTAACCTATAATCACCTACTAAAAACAAAAGTACCACTAAAACAGAATTTGAAATAGGGGGAGACACCTACCAAGCATTATCGAGATTGGAGAGCACAAACACCAAATATGACCACTAATCACAAACACAAAGGCTAACTCGAGAAGTAAGGAGGGGCTGATGGAAGAATTGGGAGGAGGGAATGCCTGGAGAAACTAGGGAGACAAGGTCGACTTGGGTGGTTCATGACCACAGGGGGAAGGGCTTCTAAAATTAGGGCTGCAGCAGAAAATCTGTTTTCTTTTAATGTGAACAGAAAAGCGAACCAATATTGAACCCACGACCCCTAAAATTCCCTAAAATATCGCTGTAGCAGGAAATGCCCACCGTTCTAACGTGCTCTCATAGAAATCATAGCCTCTGACCCCAACCTCTCACTGTAGTGGTACAAAGCCACCACTGCAGCATGCTAAGACAGAACAAAAAATTTGCTTTTTTGCCTAAAACTCTGTTCTCATTGCTACAGCACACCAATACACTTGAAGTATCAGTTTCCCAAGCAACCAATTACAGAGCATAACTGAACATTTTCAAACTAAACAAGTCTTTTAGAATCATGTATCTAAGCAAGCAACAATATCAAACATCAGAAAAGCTTTAATCACCCAAAAATTAAGGTATCAAATCATATCACTAGTAAGTCAGCAAGCAAGGCTTATCAATCAAAACTAGTAATTACACACAGTTCAACACTTAAAACTCAGCAACAACATCATTCAACACAGTCAGAAAATGATTAAAGCTTAAAAACATAAAATTAAGCTAGAAATAAACTTCAAAACATCAAAAGTTTGGATTGCCTCCCAAGAGCGCTAAGTTTATAGTCTTCAACCAGACTTTACCAAGAAGCCTAAGTAGTTGGTGAAACAAGAGCAAGCGAGGTCCCCTGCTTTTCACTCTCACGTCCCAGATAATGCTTCAGCCACTGACCATTAACTTTGAAGCTTCGTGAACCCTCTCTATCAATAATTTCCACTTTTCTATTTGTAAATTCCTCTTTGACCAAAAAAGGCCCCGACCATCAAGATTTCAGCTTCCTGAGGAATAACTTCAGTCTTGAGTTATAAAACAAGACCTTTTGATTCGCAACAAAGGACTGACGAACAATCTTCTAGTCATGCCATCTTTTGACCTTCTCCTTATACAAACGTGAACTTTCTTAAGCTTGGAGATGAAGGTCATTTAGCTCATTCAGTTGAAAAAGTCTTTTCTCCCCAGCCTTTTTCACATCAAAGTTCAGAAACTTAACAAACCAAAAAGCTTTATGCTTGAGTTCAATCAGAAGATGGCATGCCTTGCCATAGACCATCCGGAATGGTGAAGTTCCAATTGGGGTTTTGAATGCAGTACGGTTAGCCCACAACACATTATCTAATTTACTTGCCCAATCCTTTCGTGAAGTACTAACCATTTTCTCCAATATTCTCTTCAGTTCCCAATTAGACATTTTCACTTGGCCACTAGTTTGAGGATGGTACGAAGTGGCTATCTGGTGTTTGACTCTATATCTAGCCAAAAGAGTCTGCGGACTTTTATTGCTGAAATGTGACCCTCTATCATTGATCATAGCTCTAGGCACTCCAAAATGAGAAAAGTTATTCTTTTTCAAGAACTTTAGTACCACTTTTGCATCATTAGTAGGTGTTGGAATTGCTTCCACCCACTTAGACACATAATCAACAGCCATCAAGATATAATGGTTGGTGAATGACGAAGGAAATGGCTCTATGAAATCAATTCCCCACACATCAAACACCTCTGTTTCCAGTATAATATTCAGAGGCATTTCATGCTTTCGTGACACAATGAGGACTAGTAAAAGCCACTTTCCAATACTTTTGCCACTATTTGAACACTGCTATAGTGGCCTCCATAATCTAATCCATGACAGTGCCACAGAATGTTTTTCATTTCTTCCTTCGGTACACATCGTGGGAGGATTTGATCAGCACACATTCTAAAAAGAATTGGTTCATCCCACCAGTAGACCTTGACATCATGCAAGAACCTCTTCTTTTGTTGATAAGTCATATCAGGTATCAAAGTCCCACACACCAAGTAATTCACAATATCATCATACTATGGGATTTGGGTTTCCTTGACGAAGAATAAAGTTTCATCAGGGAAACTTTCATTGATTTATAGCTCCATCTCATCACTTGTATCTGTGATTATCTGAGATAGATGGTCATCAACTTGATTTTTAGTACCCTTCTTATCCATAATTTGCAAGTCAAATTCTTGTAGCAGTAAAATTCATCGGACTATTCATGGCTTAGAGGCCTTCTTGCCAATCAAATATTTGATGGTCAAGTGATCAATGAAAACAATCACTTTATTGCCCACCAAATATAGTCTAAATTTCTCAAAACCAAATACTACAGTTAACAACTCCTTTTCAGTAGTAGTATAGTTCAACTATGCATCTACTAGAGTTCAGCTAGCATAGTAAATAGGATTAAAAATTCTCCCATGTTTTTGACCCAATACAACTCCCAAGGCGTAGTCACTGGTGTCACACATAAGTTCAAAAGATTTGCTCCAATCGGGAGCAACTACCACAGGAGCTGAGATTAACCTTTTCTTCAAGTCTTTGAAAGCCTTAATACATTCCTCATCAAACTTGAAAGGCACACCTTTCGCTAGCAACTTGCATAAGGGTGTTGTAATTTTTGAGAAATCCTTAATGAAGAGGCGATATAAACCTGCATGCCCAAGGAAACTTCTGATACCCTTTACTGAGTTTGGAGGTAGCAATTGTTCTATCACAGAAATTTTTGCCTTGTCCACCTCTAACCCCTTTTTTTGAGACTTTATGACCGAGGACAATTTCCTCTTGGACCATGAAGTGACACTTCTCCCAGTTCAGCATAAGATTAGTTTCTTCACATATTTTAAGCACCAATTCCAGATTTGCTAAACAATTTTCATATGAAGTGCCAAAAACTAAAAAGTCATCCATAAATACCTCCATGGATTTCTCCACCATATCCGAGAATATTGCCATCATGCATCGCTGAAAAGTTGCCAGTGCATTGCACAGTCCAAAAGGCATACGTCAGAAGGCAAAAGTACCATAGGGGAAGGTGAATGTAATTTTCTCTTGGTCACTTGGGGCCATAGCAATCTGATTATACCCCAAATAACCATCCATGAAACATAAGTAATCTTGCCCCGCTAATTGGTCTAGCATCTGGTCAATGAAAGGCAATGGAAAATGATCCTTTCGAGTGGTACTATTGAGTTTCCTATAATCCAAGTAAACTCTCCACCTCATTACAGTTCTGGTTGGAATAAGCTCATTTTAGGCGTTAGCCACTACGGTCATACCTTCCTTCTTAGGGACACATTGAATCGGGCTCACCCACGAGCTATCTGATATAAGATAAATAATTCATGCATCCATCCACTTAAGGATTTCCCTTTTCACCACTTCTCTTATAGCTGGATTCAACCTTCTCTGATGCTCAATAGAAGTTTTATGCCCATCCTCCAAGTTAATTTTATGCATACAAACTGACGAGTTGATTCCTCTGATGTCAGCAATGGACCATCCAATAGCCTTTTTACATTTTCCTAGGACCTCTATTAAATGCCTCTCTTGTTCCTTTGCCAACGTAGTAGATACAATGACTGGTAATGTCTCATTTCTCTCAAGAAAAACATATTTGAGATGAGATAGAAGCAGCTTCAACTCAAGTCTAGGAGGTTCTTCAATGGATGGTTTTAAAGGAGTTACTGTGCTTGCAGGTCTATCTGATGCGATCTTTCCCGACAAGTGTATCGGGTCGCACAAGTAGTAAAGTAATAGAAAGAGTGATCGTCCTCATGGATTGACTTTTAATAATTACCAATTTCACTAGATCAAGTTATATTTGGATGGAGGAAAAGATAGAGAATTCACAGAAAGTAAACTAAACTAACGACAAGGAATTAATTAAATGATAAACAAAGAAATACACAATAACATAACGGGTATAGTGGATTGACTTTCTTAACTCCTAATCTGATTGATTCATAGACAAAGCAATCTTTGAATTGTTAAAGAATATTTAGATACATTTGCAAATTTCTTTTAAAGTTGTCAAGTTCACGAAATTATTTGAACCCAATGTCTTGGTGAAACAAACCTTCTTCACCAAAATAATTAGCTAATGTCTTAGTCAAATTATTTTTTTCAGAGTTTAAGCTTGAGAACCCATAAGACTATGCAAATAAGATTATCTATGTCTAGTATAACTTGATTCACAGTAGAAGTTACAAGGGCTAAAATATATCTAACTATCTCTAGCTTAGACAAGATAAATCCTACATACATCTAAGTTACATGATTGCAATCACATAAAAGGAAATAAAACGATAAATCTACTTTAATAATTAAAACTGCAATTATATTAAAGTATTCAACAACAAAGCTTCAAAGGAAGTTAATATACATCAATCCCCTACCTTAGAGTTTAGTTACAACATGAACAATGGGAAGAAAAATATAACAAATACACACCAAAACATGATCAAGAGGAAGGAGAAAAAGGAAGAAAAGCTTCAAACTCAGTAGAGAAGAGGTCTCTCATCTTCTCTATTTTTGCCCTAGCAGAGCTCCCTTCCTCCTCCAACCAAAAGATCCCAGCAGAAATGCTATTTATAGTATAAATCACGCAGGTGCAGAAGTAGGGCACCTAGGCATGAAGCAAAAAATAGGCAAACAGAGAATTCGAGGGCTGGTACCTGAGGAGCCACGCATTGAAGCTTGGACAGAAAGTTGAGGTGTTGGCGCTTGGGGCACCCTGTGTGGCTCTTAGGGCACCCTGTGTGGTGCCTGGGCGCTAGCCACCAGATTTGCAGTAGATCAGCATAAAACTTCAGAATTTCATTAGCTCCCTAACTTGCATCAACCTAGAATTAAAAGCCTATAAGAAAATACAGCATAAAGCATTAAAAGGCAAGGGAAAAGAGATTAAAACAAGATAAAACAAAGAAACTACTATGTACAAAGAGATAAGCAAAAATAAAGGATAAAACATGCAAAAAGATAGCAAGAAGGGATCAACGAAAGGAAAAAGCCCATAAGAAACTAGCTAAATTAACCAAAACAAAGGACTTATCAACTCCCCCAAACCAAGACTATTGTTTATCCTCAAGCAAACACTAACCGAAAAACTAAGCTAAACTAAGCCTATGGATTTTTCAAGATATAAAAGAAGTGCTGAACAATATGAAATACTAGACCAAATCAAATCAGTTTCACACGGCCATCTTCATAAAACCAAACTTGACATTGGGCAATTGAGAATTCAAAGATTGAACATGAACATTTCAAGAATTTTTAAAGAAAAATTGCAAACACCCTTACTTTCTCAAATTATTCTCCGCAAACTTAAAAGAAAATATCTTTTTCATGACGAATTCGGCTCTCAAGGAAAACTTCTCAAACAAAGGAACTTTAAGAAAAGCGATTGAAGTGAAGACAGTGCGCCTAATCCACACATCCCCCCTCAACCAATGCAAGAAGAAAAGATAACGAGGTTGAGGAACAAAGAGTTGCCTGTGCGCCTAAACCACACAAGAATACCTTAACCTTTATTTACTAAGAAAATGTAATTTATTGGTTAGAACAAGTGTTGTGCGCCTAATTCACACTACACTTCCTCAACTTAAATCACACTTCTATTTTATTTAATTAAAATTGCTTTGCTTTTTGTTTTTCTCATTTTTTTTGAGAGAAATAAATCCTTTATTGAGCAAAAAGTTGTCATAAAAAGAGATAGAAATTTTTAAGATTTTAAAAGAGTACTTTAAAAAGGTAAAGATGGTCGACAACCTTTAATTAAAAAGCATGAACTTTTTCAAATAAATCTGGAAATTCTGAACAAACCAAATTCAAGGTAAATTTTAAACAAAATGACCATGCTAGGAATTAATTGAAAATGGAATAACATAAAACCTATAAAGCACATTCCAATCTATCAAGAATAATCCTAAAAATGTGATGGTTTAACAAAAACAGAGACACTCATTTAAACATAAAGAAAGTTTAGAGGTAACAACCTAAAACCACTCTTCTTAACCCGATTAACAGAAGAAATTACAAAGGCATGTTTATATCAAACTATATCTAGCATTGATACAGACCCTATCAAGCTATGGGTAGCATTAATATAGACCCTAGTTTCATTGAAAATGGTAGCTAAGCATCTAAAAGCAATCAACAATAGTAAAATCTTCTCCCCCAAACTTAAACAACACATTATCCTTAATAGCAAACCAAAAGGGGGCGGGGTCCAAAAAGAATGCTATGCACCAAAAATAAACCATCAACAAAAGGCAATCATAATTAAAATGCAAAAAATAAATACAAAGAAACTAAACAGAACAATAATTAAAACTACAGATAAAACTAAGAACGAAATTAAAAAGATAAAAAAGCAAGAAACTTGGGTTACCTCCCAAGAGCGCTAAGTTTATAGTCCTTAGCTGGACTTTACCCGATTTGTTCAGTATTGCTGGTACCACATCCCTCCATAGAAGGGATATTGTAATCTATGAGAGTTCTCATAGGTGGAGGAGCAGGTGGGCTTTGATTGTTTTCTGCCTTAGTTGCAGGTTGAGCTTGTTGGGCTCATATAGGGTGTCAAGCTTACATTTGGCTTCTGCAATCCAACCTTTCAAATTTTGGATAGAATACTAATGACCTCGAGTCGGTGGTATCTCGCATAAACCAAAGGTTCGTATAAGAAGAAGAAGATAAACAAAAACAAAAGTATGAACAAATATAAAAGTAAAATTTACAGTACAAATATGCACAGAAAAAGTAAGGTCCAAACTACAATCCTACTAGCTACTCTTAATATTGTTAAACACCGTTAATCCCCGACAACGATGCCAAAAACTTGACGCGATCTTTCCTAACAAGTGTATCGGATCGCACAAGTAGTAAAGTGAGAGAAAGAGTTATTGTCCTCAGGGATTAACTTTTAACAATTATCAATTTCATTAGATCAAGTTATATTTGGACGGAGGAAAAGATAGAAAATTCACAAAAAGTAAACTAAACTAAAGACAAGGAATTAATTAAACGATAAACGAAGAAATAAATAATAACACAGTAAGTATAGGAGATTGACTTTCTTAACTCCTAATCTAATTGATTCATAGATAAACCAATCTTTGAACTGTTAAAGAATACTTAGATACATTTGCAAATTCCTTTTAAAGTTGGTCAAGTTCACGAAATTATTTAAATCCAATGTCTTGGTGAAACAAACCTTTCTTACCAAAATAATTAGCTAATGTCTTAGTCAAATTATTTGGTTCGAAGTTTAAGCTTGAAAACCCATAACACAACACAAACAAGATTATCTATGTCTAGTATAACCCAGTTTACGGTAGAAGTTACGAGAGCTAAAATCATATCTAACTATTTCTAGCTTAGACAAGATAAATCCCAAATACATCTAAGTTACATGATTGCAATCACATAAAAGGAAATAAAATGGTAAATCTACTTCAATAATTAGAACTGCAATTATATTAAAGTATTCAACAACAAAGCTTCAAAGGAAGTTAATATACATCAATCCCCTACCCTAGAGTTTAGTTACAACATGAACAAGGGGAAGAAAAACATAACAAATACACAACAAAACATGATCAAGAGGAAGGAGAAAAAGGAAGAAAAGCTTCAAACTCAATAGAGAAGAGGTATCCCATCTCCTCCATTTTTTCCCTAGCAGAGCTCCCTTGCTCATCCAACCAAAAGATCCCAAAAACCTCTATAGGAATGCTATTTATAGTAGAAATCACACAGGTATAGAAGCAGGGCCCCTAGGCGCTAAGCAGAAAATGGACAAACAAAGAGTTTGAGGGCTAGCGCCTGGGGCCCAAGCGACACGCATTGAAGCTTGGACAGAGAGTTGAGGTGCACCAGCCACCAGATTTGCAGCAGATCAGTACAAAGCTTCAGAATTTCATCAGCTCCCCAACTTACATCAGCCTAAAATTAAAAGCCTATAAGAAAATACAGCATAAAGCATTAAAAGGCAAGGAAAAAGAGATTAAAACAAGATAAAACAAAGAAACTACTATGTACAAAGAGATAAGCAAAAATAAAAGATAAAGCATGCAAAAAGATAGCAAGAAGGGATCAAGGAGAGGAAAAAGCCCATAAGAAACTACCTAAATTAACCAAAATACTTATCACTATCCAACTTCTCAAAAGATCGATTTGGATTGCAAAATAACTCCGATGAATTAAGAAATCTAATTACCTCCTTGATGTCATCATTTTCAATTTCTTCTTCCATCGTTAACAATGTTTCAAAGCTATCATTACTCACCATATGGTTAAAGTGCATTCATGCACTTTCATCAATCACTCTTACTAGATTACATTCTTCAGGTTCATCTGATGCTTTTATCAACTTATTCATGTTAAAGGTGACTTGTTGATCATTTACTCTCATAGTGAGCTCACCTTTAAAAACATCTATCAAAGTTCTCCCAGTTGCAAGGAATGGCCTCCCTAATAATGGGAATTTCCTTGTCTTCTTCTTAGTCAAGGATAATGAAATTCACAAGAAATATCAGTTTGTCTACCTTGATCAAAACATCCTCTATCAATCCGTTTGGGTAGTACAAAGATCTATCTGCCAGCTGCAGAGTCACAATAGTAGGTCTTGCTTCTCCCAAACCCAGCTTTTTGAAAATAGTAAAGGGCATCAGATTAATGCTAGCCCTTAAGTCACACTGAGCATTGCCAGCAAAATTCTTCCCTATATCACAAGGGATAACAAAGCTTCTAGGGTCATGCATCTTTATTGGCAATTTCTTTTGGAGTATTACACTATATTCCTAAGTTAGCTTCATAGTCTCAAATTCGCTCAGCCATTTCTTCCTTGAGAGCATATCCTTCATAAATTTTGCATAATTGGGCATTTTCTCTAAGGCTTCTCAAAAGGAATGTTTATTTGCAATTGTTTCAATATCTCCAAGAACTTCTGATATTGCCTATCCATGTTCTGGTTCTTACACCTTTAAGGAAAAGGAATAGGCGACATAATTCTTAAAGACAAGGAGGAGGAGGGCACAAATAATTCCCTATTTGATTTCTCTTTAATCATTTCTTCCTTCTTATCACTTGGCTTTTAAACCTCATGTTCATCTACATTAACCCTTTGTTGTAGTTGCTCTTCAACTCTCAACTGATCATTAAGATTGTTTTCTTGCTTCTGAGTATTTGGATTGGAAGCTTCAGGAAGTTACTTACTACTTCGAAGAGTTATGGCCTTACAATATTCCTTCTTATCCTTCCTAGGGTTATTTTCTATGTTACTGGGAAGGTTTCCTTACACCCTATTGTTTAGAGCGGTTGCCAATTGGCCCATTTAAGATTCTAGATTTTTAATGGCTGCACTCTGAGTTTGGCTTATCCCTCAGTTTTCTCTATAAATTTCATGAACATCTTTTCCATAGATGACTTCTTTTTAACCTGAGGTGGTGGACCTCTATTCTGGAGAAGATAATTACTATGATTGTTAAAGAAAGGAGAGTGAGATGGCTTACCAGAAGATGAAGCTGAGGGATTCATGTAATGATTATTGCTCCAGGAGAAATTAGGATGATTTCTCGAGCTCAGATAATAAGTATTGAAATACTAGTTGTTCTGGCTCCTTTTCACATTACCCATGTAATTCAATTACTCTATTGAAGCAAATTCCTCACAACAACCCTTGACGTGAGCCCCTTCACAAAAATCACAATTTTCTTCTAGCATTGCTATTGTATTCACCTTTGCCAGTTCTTTTTGCCTTGCACATAGCATATCAACTTTCTTAGTTAATGCTTCATTATGAGCTAACAAAACATTCAGGGTGTCCAATTTCATAACTTCCCTCCTTAAGCATTTCTGGTCCGGCTTGAAGCATTCTGGCTTGCCACCATGGCCTCTATTATCTCTTTTACTTGAGCAATCAATCTCACCATTATATCACCACGAGCTATGATATCTAATTTATCTCGAGTCCCATATGTGAGACCACTGTGAAAAATGGTAAGCTGCTGCACTCTGGAAGACCATGGTTAGGGCACTTCATCAATACGTCCTTGAACAGTTCCAAGCCTCATATAGACTTTCGTCTTCATGTTGATAAAAGGTAGAGATCTCATTTCTCAATTTAACTGACCTTGATGGAGGAAAGAATTTGTCCAGAAACTTCTTTTGGAGTTGATCCCAAGTTGTGATACTCCTTTTTGGCTGAGCATTTAGCTAGATCTTTGTCGTATCCCTCAAGGAGAAGGTAAATAGACAAAGGCGTAGAGCATCATCACTCACTTCATTCAGCTTAACCATATCGCAAATGTCCAAAAAATGTGTAATGTGGTTATTTGGATCCTCCATAGAACTTCCTCTGAATTGATTTTGTTGGGCCAAGTTCAACAGTACTGCTCTAATTTCGAAGTTATTTGTATTGAGTGGTGGCTTAACTATGCATGAAGCATATCCATCATTATTGGGTGAGGTATAGTCCTATACAGCTCTATTGTTGTCTTGTCGCAAATGTGCAGCTCTATTTCCTCCATTGTTTTCCATAACTCCAAGATTTACATTATTCTCTGCCATTTCTTCTTGAAAAACTTACCCCTCTTGAACTTTTCTAGCCTTACTTCTTTTCAAGTTCTCCTTGCAAGCCTCTCGATTTCAGGATCGAAGAGAAGATTAGCTTGATTGATGGTATCTCGCATACACAGTAAGGAGACACCAATTGACAATGAAGAATAGAATCAGCACAAATCAACACTATAAAAACTAAAAATGACTCAATAATAAAAAAGAACAAAAAAAAAAAACAAAACAAAACACAAAGCAAAGAAGCGTCTAAGCTAGCACTTTCAAATTCCTTTAAATATTAGCACAACCCTTAGTCCCCGGCAATGGTGCCACAAACTTGTTAATGATATGGCAAGTACACCAGTCACACAAGTAATATAGTGCTTCACATTTGATAGCCTCATCATTTTTATCATTACTTATCCCATCGTAAACAACCTTGTCCTTAAGGTTGACTTTGGAAAAAGTTTCTGATCTGTATCCCAATTTTTCCTAAGTAACTTCATGATGACGTGTGCATGTGAACAATGTGCAGAAATAATTTAAATTTAAAAGAAAACATACTTATGACTCTTATTACTAGTTGTTTAAGTTATAACGTGAATGCGTAAAGTATCAATTCCATGGGGAATAAGCCATATCTAATATTTACAAGCATTACAAAAAAAAATCATGAAATAGAGATTGGATTAATGAAAATTCTATCCCTAAACAATCAGAGACGAAATATATTCGATCTCTAATTCGGCAAGTTGCAAATCATTTGAGATGGAAAAAATTTCTGTCTTAGGGTTAGGGACGAAATATTTTGTCTCAAAAAAAATTCTCTAATTAAAATATTATTTTCATAGCTAGAGACGAAAATTTTCTCCCTAAATCCATTTATAATATAGGATGGATTATTCCGTCCTTGAATTTATCTCTAATTAAGAACATATTCTTCATCCTTGAATTCATCTCCAACAAGGATAGATTGCTCCATCTCTGATTCCATCTAAAATCAAGGACCAATTGTCTCCTCCCTAATTCCATCTCTAATTCTCTATCCATTTTTTTAATATTCTATATGAAATTTATATCCCAACCTAATTGAAACCTGTAGAAGACAAGAATATAGCCAATTTCAACTAACTAGCAACAAAAACTACTTATGGAGGGAAAATATATTATATATACAATCACAAATTGTTTACCAAATATACAAATTACAAGTTGTAAAGTCCAAATTAAATGTCATAAAAAATTTGTGTAGAAGTATAAAAACAAACTAATCTACTCTGAGGCCTGATCACGTGCCCTATCATTATCTACAACACTAGTACTAGGAGGGGCCTGCTGGCTCAAGAAGAGGTAAATAGCTGTACGCATATCCTAGAATATAGCCTCCTAACTTGCAATCTTCTCCATCAGAAGTTGATGCTCCAACCTAAAAAATAAGAATAAACACAAAATATAAGAAATATAAAATATGTGTACAAGGTTGAGATTTGAGTATATCGTCTTTCTTTAAGGTAATTTTATGTCTCCCACATGTTTATTTTACCATATCACCCAGTGTAGGGGTATACAAATATGTTACCTCCAAGATACAACAGCCCAGGACTTATCTGTTTGGTCTATAATCCCTACACAAAGAATGTAGACATGACTGTTCCACAGACATGCTCTATCCAAAATATCACACAAGTATATATCTCTTGTGTGTTTTTTTATCATATATCTTTCATACATCATCTTTTGTACATAAGACCATATATATATATATATAGTAGTTTTCTTCCACTCTTCTGTTGGCTATTGGATTCATTGGCACCATAAATCAAGTGAATTAAGAAGGCATTCATTCTACTTGATTGCTCCAATGTACATGACATTAAACAATATATAAAGTGCAATGTTCAAATTAGTAGCAAACCTCCAATATATATAATGCAACAAAGTCTACGAATCAATGTAAAAAATGTAATAAAGATGGTGTAATGCACTTTTAATGTATATGGAATCTAAAGTTGCCAACGGGTGGAATAGGAGATAAAGGACTTATAATTTCGTCGCTAAATTATTGAAATTTACTACGTAAATTTTCGTCACTACGAGAAATTCATTGATTAGCGATGGAAAAATCCGTCCTCGTTTGCGACGGATTTTGTGATAAAAAAAAATTCATTGCTAAAATGTCCATCGCAAATTATTTGTGACGGATTGATGTCCGTCGCAGAATTAGCAACGAAATTTTTTCATCGCAAATTTGAAAATCTGTCACAAATAAATTTCAAGAATTTGCGACAGAAAAATTTTCATCACAAATTTGTGACGGATATTTCCATCGCAAATTTGGGAATTCCATCGCAAATTTGTGATGGATTTTTCTATCGCTAATTTATGACGGATTTTTCCGTTGCTAAATCCGTCGCTAATTTGTGACGAATTTTTCTATCACTAAAACTGTCTCTAATTTGTGACGGATTTTTTCGTCCCTAAATCAGTCACAAATTTGTGACGAATTTTTTGTCGCTAAATTCGTTGCAAAATATAATAAAATTTTGTATCATTTATGACGGAAAAATCCGTTGCTAATTCTATCGCAAATTTTTAGACATATTTTTTTTATATATTTAACCAATAACAATAATTACAAACTTGATTTGAAACCTGTGAACAAACATTAATGTAGCAAAGAAGCTTGAACCAACATTTACAACAAAAACACTTTACATATTTGTATATAACAAAATATACAAAATTATATACATAATTCTTCATGATCAATCATCATCATGAGATACAAAATTATAATAAAATATAAGTTGCTATAAATAAACTAGTCAAGGGGATGATCCGGGGGTTGTGTCTCATCATCATCAGTAGGAGTATCCATCTGCTTACCAGTCGAATTGATGAAGCGATCCATCATTACACATATCTCGCTGATGACAGTCGCCTAATTCTCCAGCACGTGTGTCTGGGCATCAATCTTCTCCTTCCGAGTGTTGATTTCATCCTTATAAGCCCTAAGCTCATCCATCATAGGCTTCATCCGATGTTGTAGTTCTTCCTCAAAGTCAGGATGAATACCTGATAGCAGGACAAAACAGGAACTAGAGCAACCTATCTCACATGCCTCTGACCCTATACTAAATATATGCCCCTTCTTGTTCTTTCTTCCTACCGCTTGAAGCCACAGCTCTGCATCAGCAGCATCATCATCCTGTTGTTCGCTACCCTCACCTATCACTGACGGTTGCGATGATTTTAATCTAGTATATTCCTCCTGTTAAATATTTATAACCATATAATTTATATTCTTAATTAATAGTTAAGAAAATTAATAGAAAAAATAGAAGATTTCAAAATACTCACATAGACTTCTCGCGAACGCACATCAATAAATTCTCCGTTGTTCCTCTTCTTGTGGATGCGCATAAACAAATCTACCAAGCTAGGCTTTTTTCCACTTTGACGCTCTTGCATATTATAGTGAATATTATATAATTTCAAGATGACTGTATGTAATAAAAAAAGTAAGTAAAATAAGAGAATACTAGATAAGATATTACCAGCCGACGCATATGCTCGGAGGAAGGAATGCTGCCTCCAGTGTGTACTGTGCCCCCAATACTAGACGCCCTATTTCTACATGCCTTCTCACACTTCTCCTTGTAATCATCTCACTCTCATGCCTGAATTAACTGCTGCTTGATTTCCTTGCTAATCCATTTAGGCCGAGAATGGGATTGTTATTCACTCAGGATGTGACACATTATGTTGCGTAATATATATCCGCACTTCTTGTTCCAATTCTTTTTTATCTAAGCATCATGTTCAGGCAACCACTTGTAATGTTTCTGCACAAAGTAAACAAAATTTAATATTTTCCAATCATTCCTGGAACTATAACTTCCACAATTCCAGAGGAGTAGTCTTAAAGTTATATACCGGTGCCTCATACTTCCCTTGTATGATCGGGGAAATATCTTGTATGGCATCAACAACTGGATAAAAATTGTGCAATTTGAAAACATAAGTCTTAGTACTTAAAAACAAAAAAATTTAACAAACAAAAGAATTTAAGTATAACTCACGTATCCTTATCAGGGCATATCCAACGTCAACCATCAATGTGATCATCCCGCTAGGATGGTGACTCGACTAATTACTAGCAAGGGTAAGTGGCTCCTCAGTAGATGAAGGGTGCGTAAATGGTGTTTGAGTCGAAAGTACATGCTCTGAGGATATGCTTGGCCTAGTAAACTATGGAGGAGATGCGACAGGTGATGCAGAAGTAGATGGTTGTAGGAGACGCAGGTGGACTGTGAGACGACTTCCTCTGCACCCTCCACCTCGCCTCGTATAACCGCTCAACATCTATATTGATGTAATTCCACACTAATAAAAAAAATTGTGAACTTAGACATCATTAATCTAAAATTGAGCATTTACAAATGTTAATTAAACACCAGAAAAAAATAGATATTAAATTGAATAATTCATATATACCATAAACTGAGAATTAATAACTATTAGAGGAGTCTTATTCTTCTCCATTCTCATCCTATTCAGTTTCCTCTTCTGACTCCTCTCCAACTTCTTCTTCTGTCTCATCCTCCCTATCTTCTTCTGTTTCGTCATTAATGAATCATTTTCGACCATTGCTGGCATAACAAGACCCATATCTTCTTCTTGAAATGCATCAATACTAATTTCAACACTAAGTGCCTCAATAGTCCTCTTGGACTTAACCATAATCATTGCCAACCAATCATCCCTATTTCGATTGGCAGGATAAGGGGTGAAGTACACCTACACAGCTCGTTGTGCAAACACAAATAGGTCATACATGTTGAGCCTTCTTGACTTGTGAACTTCAACAATTCTAGCTTCGGTGTCAATTCGTGTACCACGACCTGGGGTGGGATCAAACCAATCGCATTTAAACAACGCCAAACATTTTGATGATGATCCTGTGAAGACTAATTCGTAAATCTCTTGGAGTGTACCATAATAGTCACTGTCCACATCCTTGTAGTTAGCCCCCTTAATGCAAACACCACTATTGTATGTGGATTTATAACGACCATGTTCCTCAGTGTAAAATTTGTACCCATTGATTAAGTACATTGACCATGTTTTCACTTTTCTCACTGGCCCCCATGCAATGCTT
Organism: Biancaea sappan; assembly: GCA_037074585.1. Classification (NCBI taxonomy): domain Eukaryota; kingdom Viridiplantae; phylum Streptophyta; class Magnoliopsida; order Fabales; family Fabaceae; genus Biancaea; species Biancaea sappan. Next base: position 44,112,853 of record CM073501.1, on the reverse strand, counting down.
TTTATCACTGGATCTTCAACAGAGTTGGTTGGATCAACAACCTATTATCTCAATGATTGAAACATTAAAATGTGACACAATTATTTCAAAATAAGCAAGTTTCGCAAGGTTAACTTACATATGCACGGAACTAGGATGAAAATTGTGAGTCTATATACTTGTGGACGTCATCACTGGTAATGTTAGGGATAGAAGCCCGAAGGTTATCAACAAACAAACTGCATTCACAAAGATATTATAAAAGATAGCAACAAACGTTAATAATGATGATAAACATACTTAAACCGTAGGTCAAGTGAACTTACTCAAGATAAGGTTGAACTTCATCACAATTCATCAAAATGCACTTTGTGGCAATCTTTTCCTCTTGAACGGTTAAGAACCGGTGCCCACATTCACCACTAGAATGACCAGGATAATTGAAAATTGAGCATCACCTGAAGGGTTCATCCCCATCATCATTCTTGGGAACCCTAGTTATTCTAGAGACTACAGTAGGCTCAAAGTAGTGTGAACAAAAAATTAGCTGTCTCTTAAGTGATATAGGCGTCACATATAAATCCTTCTACTAGAGCCTTATTTTTAACTTTTTGTTTTAATATGTGGAGGAACCTAGATTAAATTTGGAATTGCAATACAAAAATTATAATAATATTTATTACCAACCGAATGCAAACACAAAACATAGTTAAGTAGAATATTTACCTCTCAAAAGGATACATCCAACGATACTACACTGGCCCACCAACTTTGGCTTCATATGCAAGGTGTACTGGAAGGTGTTCCATAGAGTCAAAAAAACCAGGGGGAATATCTTCTCTAACTTGCATAATGTCACCAGAATGTTTTCCTCTAACTGTGTTAACTTTTCCATCGTCAATGTAGTGGAGTAAATATCTCTAAAGAACCGACTAAGTTCCGTTAGCAGTCTCCACACAACTTCTGGAAGATCTATAAATGCGATGGAAAGAAATCACTCTAATAAACTATGGCAATCATGACACTTCATGCCATGGAGCATACCTTCCCTGAAAGCAACACATCGTGCCAGATTGAAGGCATACCCATCAGGAAGCCTAAGATTCTTAACCCATTAACAAACAACATGTTTGTGTTCTAAAGTGAACGTATATCGAGCCTTAGGTTTTAATTGCTTCTCATTAAGCTTAACTAGCTCTAAGTCTTTACGACGACAATATTCTTTGATGTCCATTCTGGCCTTTGCATTGTCTTTTGTTCTACCCTTATCATCTATTACAGTATTGAACACATTGTCAAAGACATTCTTCTCAATATGTATAACATCTAAATTATGGCGTATAAGATTTGTCTTCCAATATGGCAATTCCCAAAATATAATACATTTTGTTTAATTGTGTGTAACCCCATACCCAGAGACGGTCATAGCTTGACCGCATTCATGGACGATAGGAATGTTACATACTCTGCTATAAAATTGTGATCCATTCAACCGCGGAGGAGGTGATGATCTCTCTTCCTTGTTTCTGAGGAAGGCATTCTTGTTCCTCCTGTATGTGTGGTCTAGTGGCAAAAATCTTCGATGACAATCAAAAAAAGAAGTTTTCTTGCTATGTTTTAGAGTAAATGCATGGGAGGCTTCCATGCAGACGGGGAAAGATAACTTCCCCGCAGTCATCTAACCAGATAACATTCCATAAGCAGGGAAGTCATTTATAGTCCGCATAAGCGCTGCCCACATACTGAAATTTTGCTTCAACGATGCATCGTAAGTCATAACACCTTCATCCCACAACAATTTTAATTCATCTATCAAGGGTTGCAAGTAGACATCTATTTTGGCCTTTGGATTGCTAGGCCTAGGAATGATTAGGGTCAAAAACATAACTTCCTGTCGCATGCACCTTCCTGGAGGTAGGTTATAAGGAGTGATAATAACTGGCCAACATGAATACACTTTTCCAGATTGTCCAAATGGCGTGAACCCATCGGCACATAAGCCAAGCCATACATTGCGAGGATCCGCCGCAAATCCTGGGTGTTCTTGGTCAAACATTTTCAATGCCAGTCCATCAGACGAATGGTCTAGCACTCTATCTTCTCGTCGGTTCTCATGGTGTCACCTCATCTCCTTTATCGTGACCTCGAAAGTGAATAACCTTTGAAGTCTTTGGATCAAAGGCAGAATCCACAATTATTTTTTTGCTATTCTGCCATGAGTACCATGATGGATTCTTCTAGTGCTATATCTGGTACTCCCACAAAACTTGCACTCTGTTTCATCTACATTATCCTTGTAGTACAACATGCAACCATGCTCACAACAATCAATTTTCATTTACCCAAGTCCCAAACCTGCAACCAATTTCTTTGTTTTGTAAAGATTCTCAGGTAATCGATGTCCAGATGGCAAAGCCTCACTCATGAATTGCATAAAAGAATTGAAGTTCCCCTCAGCCATGTTATAATCTGATTTGATGCTCAACAATCTTACTGCCGCTAATAACTCAAAGTGGCTACTACACCCTTCCCAAAGAGGAACTTGTGCAGACTGTAACATTTCATAAAAGGCTTGAGCATCTGGGTTAGGAGACTCCTGTACCATTTGATCAATATCAACACCTATTCTATGCCTAGCTGCATCCAACACCATTTCCTTATACCGACTCTCCTGTGCCTCACTATCCCCAATATTACAAGGTGGGTCACCTAATAGAGGATTGACTGCTGACGAGGATTCTCCAATTTGTGGCATTTTTCTCCATGGGATGTCCAGTAATAATAATCAGGTTGGAACCCCTTCTGGTAAAGATGCAACCTCACATCATCAGGTTCTAATAGCTTCCTACATTTGCACTTTACACAAGGACACCTTATCGTCCCTTCTCTAAAAAATATTCGCAATTGACTTGCATGATTAACAAATATCTCAACTACGTTCAAGAATTCATCTGTAATCCCAACTCTCTTAGGACCAACCCTATTGTACATCCATTGATGGTGAGGTGGCACATCCATGTTCTTAACCCTAAAATTTCAATGCATTCTAAGATTATTGATTTATGACACTACTTAACTTTTATTTGACTTTGCATCAAGGCAAGCTAAAATTAACTCCTTAAAATTTGAAAAATTAATTTCAGCATTTACTGTACAAAGTAATATAGATATAGTACATGACAAATTATGCTGAGAGTAGATGATACTACATATCTGCGAAATATGTATAATTATTTAAAGAGATAAGTGTCACTTTTAACTGTTAATGCAATTGCAACAATGGGAAATATTTACATCATCAGAGACAAATATGACTACAGCGTTAATGACATTAGTGCTAATAACAATTATGGCTAATTCAATAGTTAAATAATAAATAATTATCTAAACTAACATAATTTAATATAATATTAGGTTTGTGGCCAAATGATTCTAATAAATAGTTTTAGACTAATTTTATTGACTATGTATAATAATACACTACATCTTGATTCAAATTGAGCTAACATGCAATCTCTATCAAACAAACCTAAGAAACAAAATAAACAAGAGAATAAGAGTGAATTATTGTAAAATTAAGAAAGAAAATAGGGTGAGGATGAATAGAGAAGTGAACATGTGGCACTGACTAGTCCAACCTCAAGTTCCTTCACCACCCACCTCCTTCAGTTGCCCCTGCTTTGTCACAAATGCATTTATTACACAGTGCTACATACAAACCTAGCATATTGAAGGGGGGACTCACCAGATGCTTCAACCGGCTGTGGATGGTCTGATGATGGATTGCAACTGTGCGTGGCTGGGAAGACAAGGAATGGAAATTGGGGAAATTAAAAAATATATTATATTTACAAATAAAAATTATATATAAATATTAAAATAATTAAATTAAAACTTCAATTTTATTTTAAAATAAAATTTAAGAGGTATAATTTTTAGAAAAAATTATATTTGTGACCTATGGATGTAGATGAAACTAAATGTGGTCTTAGAATATGAAAAAGATGAAGGAAAAATTTTTAAAAAGGACCTAAGTGAATAAATCAAAAGTTTGTAGGAGTAGCTATAATTTTAGAAAAAAATATATTTGTGACCTATGGATGTAGATGAAACTAAATGTGGTCTTAAAACATGAAAAAGATAAAGGAAAAATTTTTACAAAGGACCTAAGTGAATAAAATCAAAAGTTTGTAAGAGTAGCTATAATTTAGAACAAAATATATGTGTGACCTACGGACCTAGATGAAACTAAATGTGGTCTTGGAACATGAAAAAGATAAAGAAAAAATTATTACCAAGGACCTAAGTGAATAAAATCAAAAGTTTGTAGGAATAGCTATAATTTTAGAACAAAATATATTTGTGACCTATGGATCTAGATGAAACTAAATATGGTCTTAGAACATGAAAAAGATAAAGGATAAATTATTACCAAGGACCTATGAATAATATGAGAAGTTGGAGAGAGAGAGTAAAATTTCTGAAAATGTCCAGATATAATATAAATGGAATTTTAATTAGGATTTGATGGAATTTATCAAATTTTTAAGGTTATTAGTGATGACATAATTTCTTTTATTCTGAGAATAAACCTAATTTATACAATTACATTTAATTATATCATAATTTATATAATTACTTTAAAAACTAATTAAAGAATTATTTTAATTATATCTTTATACAATTAAGAACACAATTCTTGAAAAGGAATCTTTAATTTTTAATGGACATAGAACGAATTTAATAGAGAAGAAAAAAATTGTATTGAAATTTAGTTAGAGGTAAAATTAATTTAATAGAGAAAAAAATGTTTTGAAATGTAATTAGAGATCTTTAATTTATTGTGAGAAATTACTGATTAATTAAATTTTTAATTAGTAATTACAAAATAAAAAAATTATTAATTATAAATGAGTCATTAGTAATTATTTTATAATATTAGACAAATAAACAAAAAAATTAAGTTTCTTTTAAATAAATGACAATAAATATTAATGATACATTAAAAAATTAAATAAAAAATTAACTAGTGTTTGCGACGGAATTTTGCGATAAAATTTTTCATCGCAAAACTAAAAATACTTTGCGACGGAATTTTGTAACAAAATTTCCATGGCAAAACTAAAAAATAGTTTGCGACGGAAATTTAATCAGCAACGAAATTTTTCCATCACAAAATCTGTAGCAAATTCCTTATATTGCAATTTTAAATTAGCGATGGAATTTGTGACGGATTTGCGATGGAATTTGTGGCGGAAATTTTCCATTGCTAAATTCTATCGCTAATTATGGGTTTTCTAGTAGTTCTCATTAATTTATGTAGTAAGCAATAATTATTGCTTACTATTTTAGTAATATTCCAAGACTTAATGTGCCATAGCCCTTTTTTTTTTTTGGGTGAAGAGGAAGATTATATTACCCTAGAGAAAGAGTGCAATCCCGTAGGAGAGGCGTACAAGCAGCAATACAAAACAAAAACAAGAAAGGAAAAGATAGCAGTACAATTAGCCAATACAAAGATCTTCCATAAAGTGGCTAAGAACAAAGAGTGGAGGCTTGGGAAAAGTTCTAGCTGCCTGCTTAGTCTTTCTTGCTTCTTTAGCTAACAAGTCTTCACGACAGTTCTACGTTCTTGAAATTTTTGAAAACTTGATATCTTCAAATCTGAAGATAGTCGCTGCAATTTAAAGCAATTATATGAAGAGGATGATGATTAGAGATAGAGGAAGTTAATAATTAAAGCTCTTTGCAGTCAGTCTCAATGTCTAGCTTTGATGTGGATAAGTTTAACGCTACTTCAAGCCCCATATAGAGAGCCAAAGCTTCTGCCATGAGGGGGGAGCGAAAGCCAATGAATTTGGAGAAACCATAAATCCAATCTCCTTTGTTAGTTCTCAACAGACCTCCAATAACAATGAGACCATCTTTGGTAGATCCATCCAAGTTAGGCTTAATCCAACCAGTATCTGGTTTAAACTAGGTTGAAGGAGGAGTTTGAGAAACAGAGGGAAGAAGAGGAGGATTTTGTTTGAAATCGGAAAAATACCATAACTCAAAAGCTCTAGAGAGAATGTTGGTTTTTAAAGTATTGCAATTAACAGTTAACATTTTGAAAAAGTTTGTTGTTTCTTGAAAGCCAGATACTTCTGATTGCAAAAAGGAAAATGGTTTGCCATGGAATACCAGATAAGACTTATAATGTATTTTGAGCATTAGTCTCTAGCCAATCATCATTAGGATAATCAAAAAGTTCTGAGGCGGATTAAGGGCAGTCTAGATAAGGTTTGATAAGTGTGCAATCTCTTAGAGCATGATGAAAAGATATAGAGTCCATTAAGAAAAATGGACAGGTGTCAGACTGAATACAATGAGACTTAAGAAGTAAGGCATTAACATGAATGCATCTCAAAACAAATTGCCAAAGGAAGAATTTTTCATGAGGATGAACATTTGTTTTCCAAATCCAAGAGTAATTTTTGTTGATTTAGGAATTATTTGCAGCGTGTGTACTAGGAACTATAGTGGTTAAACTTTTGACAATGAAAAGGAAAGTCGATTTTGAAGAGAAAAGGCCATTACTAATGAGTTTCCAATAAGTTGATCATTCGGTCTGGGGTCAAATTGAGCAAGAGGGATTGAGTTTAAACGGAGGACGATATCAAGGGGAAGGTTAAAAGGCAAATTGTTAAGGTCCCAGAGATAAATGTTGCAATGTTTTGAAATAATGGAGTTAACTTTCTTGTCTTCTTTTCCTCTTGGGAGAGGGCCAAAGTTAAGATTTCTAAGGGCTTTATCAAGCTAGGAGTCAGTTCAAAGATGGCAATCTGCACCAGTGCCAATGATTCTTTGTGCATGAGAGAGAGATATTAACATTTTTTGAATGTTTTTAAAAACATGAGATTTATTAGTCATACGTTTTTGGAAGTTAGATCCATATTTAGAAGTTAGGACCATACAGGGAATCTTTTGAGGTTTAGTTTGAATATTCCAGATTAGTCTAAAAAGGACGTCAAGTTCTGATGATAAGCAGTTCTTAATCCTAGGCCACCACAGTGCTTTGGCTGTGTGATCCTATCCCAACTTACAGTTTTTTTTTTTTGTGGTTTTCGTCATGCCCCCAAAAGAAATTTCTAGAGATGGCATCAATTTTGTTTAGGGTGGCTTTTGGAAGGAGGAAAAGCAGCTCATGTGATGAGCAGAAATGTTGGAGAGAGTAGCTGAGATGAGTTGAGCTCTTCCAATTTTAGAAAGAAGATTGGATTTCCAACCTTGGACCTTCTTGCCTACCTTATCTAAGATACAATTAAAGTCATTTTTACTGTAGAGAAACCTAAATGGCGACCGAGATCACTATTCATTAGTATGTCTAACGCAGAAAGTGTTAACAAAAGTTTGAATGATAGGTTGGCATGCTTTTTTTGGAAAACCAAACCTTAAATTTGGAAGGGTTAAATTGCATATGCCACTGAGATCGCTAAAGGTAGTTAAAACCTCCTTAATTAATTGCATTAATACTATTTATATTAGCTTTATTAAAATTGAGAATGTCATTTGCAAAAAGGAGATGAGAAATGACAAGTGTAGAATTTTTATAAGAGTAACGAGTCCAAGCTTTTTGCTGAATTTTTTCATTTATGAGGTTAGCGAGAAATTGCATGGACATATTGAAAAGGTAAGGAGAGAGGGGGTCTCCTTACCTTATACCCTCGAATGAAGAAAACTTGTTGATTTTTCCCCATTTATTAAAAGGGATGTAGGTGACGTATGACATGCATGTTTTTCAAACATCCATTCACATATAACATAATTAGAATAAACCATACCCATCTTATTAATATTTTGGCTAAATATCATCTAGGTCATTCTCTAATATTAGATATATTTTTGTGAAAGCTTCTTTTAATATTTATTTTTATCAATAAAATTAGCATTTAGATGCATTAAAAAGAAGTGAAGTGTGTATTATATTAATAACATGCTTAGTTAATATGTAGTTGTCCAGCAACTTGAGAAATAAGTATAGGGTTTTTTAAGGATTTAAATTTTGCTCATTATTCCCTGGTACCATTAATTTTAAATTGTTTTATTCTCAAAGTCTAGGAGGAAAAGAATACATGTAAAAGACGTGTTTCAAATTGGTATTGCAAATGAAGTACGTAATAATTAATCAATATTCCTTTAAAATGTATACTTGTTGGAATTATTTAATCAATTTGTATGGATTAGCATTAATCAATTGCTAAATTAATTAATGAAGTCATGTTTATCTTATATTGAGTAATTATTCTTATGTTGCGCTATTTAAAATGGATTTGGTCATATATTTGGATAGCATCATAACAGGTTATTCAACTAACCATTGGTGCCCCAACTTACAACATATACATGAAGTCAATAATCCTCTTTATTTTTTTAAAAAAATAAAAACAATCCTATTTAAATTAACTAAGGTTATTTCTTTTTCACTTGAATATGAGCAATAGACCTTTGGCAATTATTCTTGAGGGGATGTCGGAATATGCTCTCTCCGTCTCTCTCTAGGAGTTTAATTTTCTCTTCCTTCTCTATACATTATTTTTTTTTCTTCTTATTCATTTTGGGATTCTATGGTTCGGAGATGCATGTATGTTTCAACAAGGGAGTTCAAATATGTCTCTTAATCTTTTATCATCTCCCATCTAGTAAATTTCTATCAATTGGTACTCGAGTCTAGTTGAAACCCTAGAATGATTAAAACTTGAAAAATCCTATAGATAATTGGTTTGTAGACTTGATTAGATGGTGATCCATTCTTGTAAATCATGCCTATATTATGAGGTTTCAATTTAATTTTTGAAACATTATATTTGCATTAATTCGATTCTTTTTGTTATAAAAAATCATCAAATTTATCATTATCAAAATTTGAAATCTATTGGTGCCAAAATGTCTCTTTTATATAACATAACGACAAAATTAAGCCAAACACAACTATTGAAAACTAAATTAAGACAGTATAATTTTTTAGAAATCAAATTAATAATTTAATGTATAACATATTAAAAGTTATTTTTTAGAATTTTATTTCAACATTATTTATTTTATGTTGAAAACTATAAATTTAATTTATTACTCTATGTGTGTATTTACTAGCTTTTTTTTAATTTTATGTAAGTAATAGATATATTAGTGTTTCAATCCAAATAAGTGTACGTAATCGTTGTTTATATTTTGGTTTTAGAAATCAATATAGCATATATACTTTTATTTTGAAAAAAACCTATTTAATTTGTCAAAATAAAAACAAAGACAATGTAATTTACACTAATCAAGAATAGTGCAATTTACTCAAATTCAAGATATATAGAGTACAAGATTAATAATTGTAGAGTGCAATTAGTTAACCCTAGAAAAGGCCATCAATGGCTCATAAACAAGTTGTTTTGCATTGACACCCATGACAAAATCAACATGAGCATAATCTTCCCTAAAGAGCACCACAAGCTTGTTCTTATCATGATCTTTGAGATCTTGGAGTAAAAGCTGCACATCCTTCACATCAGATAGCTCATCCTTCCCTCCATAGCTGAGGAAGGGAGGAAGGTCTTTTGGAATGCTGGTCATGTCATACACAGGAGGACTTGCTTGTCCATAGTGTTGCATGTTTTGTTCTTGATCTCCATAGTCATACATTGCAACTTTTCCAGTTCTGACCACTTCTCAAAATCCCCACAAAAAAAAAAAAAGAAAAATACAAGAATTAGGGTCAATGGAAAGTGAGAGGACAAGCTCTATGTCTTTGAAGACAAGCAGCATGCTTCTCTCTCTATAAGCTATTAGATCTGAAATCCAACGACTCATATTTTAAGTGGTGATTTTTATATTTTTATTAAAAAGATATTGAAATCTAGAGCCGTTGGATTTGAGAGATAAGCAACGAATTTGAATTTGATAGTAATATCATATTAACAATCTTACATTCTCAAAGGTCAAATCTAATTAGTAATACAATGAGGGACTTTTTCCTTGCTATTCCCTTGCTATTTTTTTTTCCTCCAAGACCAAAACATCATTTCAGTCTCTCACAAATGCCTTTTTTCTCAAGTTAGTCCCTCACGAATTTTTATTCTCAATTTGGTCCCTTATAGATTGATATGTTATTAATTTAGTCCCTCATAGATTTTTATTCTCAATATATTCCCTCACAAATTAATATGTTATTAATTTAGTCTCTCACATAGTTGCATTTTCAATTTGGTCCCTCATAGATTTATATAGTATCAATTTAGTCCCTTCATCAAAAGTTGTGACTATCACAAGTTATCGACAGCAAAAAAAGACTAAACTGGTAACAAAACAATTTGTGAAGGATCAAATCCAGAATGAAAATACGTGAGGGACTATTTGATAACATATTAATTTATGAAGAACTAAATTGAAAATGAAAATTTTTGAAGGACGGAATTAGTAACATATCAATCTGTAAAAGACTAAATTGAAAATAAAAATCTATCAATGACCAAACTAAGAAAAAAGGACATCATCAAAATAGGATTTTAGTCCTTGCTAATGCTAATAATAAATCCATCTTTAATTATTTACTAAATAATGACCTATGCATAGCGAGGAACATCCTAGCTAATTGGTCACTATTTTACTTAGCTGGGGATTAGTGAGAGAAGTGTCGCTCACTATTTTTTATTTTTATTTTTGTAGTTATTGCTATATAATATGTCTAAAAATCTTTAAATATTCCATGCCAATAAAGACTTACTTTGAGCCAGATGGATCAAGTTCTTTGCTGCTGTTGGCTGAGGTTCATGCTCAGGATAAACGTCTATCCTGCTATTATTAATGCAGCAATTTGGGCCTAGAATTTTGAGAGTTACTAATATGACACAGTGAAACTTACAAAATATATGTAATTAATTAACAGCATGCTAGTAACATATGACAAAATGAATTACTCATTTAATTTCTAAAAACAATAGTTATTTTAATTTAGTTTTTAAAAGATGAAAAAATTTAATATAGTTTCTAAAAGATTGTATTTATTTCAATTTGATCCTTTTCATTGTTAGGTATCAAATTTACACTATCAAAATTTACTTTGACAAATAGATAGACCAAATTGACAACTTTCATAGACTAATAAATTGAGAACTTAATTTTTTTAAATTAAATTAAAATAAATATAATTTTTCAAAGACAGATAAAGTAATTTAGTGCATTTGTACCCGTGAAAATAGTCAATAAGTTAGAGCAATCTGTGCCTGGAATATGGCATATTCCTTCGAGAAGTTTGGCTGCATCTTGCCTGTTCGTTAAAATTGAGAGCATAAACTTAATTATATTATATTCTTTAGAAATTATTGAAGAATATTCTTAATGACTGAACTAATATATGGTCTACAAAACAAGCAAGAGGCAGTTTAGTTTGTTACCGTTTTAGATTGAATTCGCGAAGGCCTAACCAGTATAGAGCCTGTAATATTAAGCAAAGGGGAAAGGAATTCTCGAGTTAATTGCTTTCTATTGACATTCATATCTTTTCATCGATAAAAAATTAGAGTAACTTATTAGTTCAGTCAAAGTTAAGTATTTCAATTTAGTAATTGAAAAATTATATTTATTTCAGTTTTTTTTATTTATCAAAGCACTAGAACATATATGTTTTGGTCCCTCACAAATGTTTTCTCAATTTGGTACCTCTAACATTTTTATTCTTAATTTGATCCACCTGAGCGTGCACGCGCGCGCGCGCGCGCGCGCGCGCACACACACACACACACACACACACACACACACACACATATATATATATATATATTTCTAATTTGGTTTCTTACAACTCTAAATGTTCTCAGTTTAGTCTCTTATAATTTTTTATTACCAATTTTGCTTTCCCATAGATCTAGACATTTTGAATTTGGTCCCTCCACAAGAATGTTGTTAAATAATTTAATAAAAGTGCTGATTTGACATTTAACCTTATTGACCTGATTATTATGTAAATTTGTTCTCTTTGTGCTAATCTAATGTGCAAAGTAAGGGGACTCAACTTTGATAGCTTTGCTATAAAAGAGATCAAATTGAGAGCGTTTAGATTTGTGATGGACCAAATTGAGAATAAAAATGTTTGAGCGACAAATTGAAAAAAAGGGAATATATGAGGGACTAAATTGACAATAAAGATATTTGTGGGACCAAATTGAGAAAAAGGGGTATTTGTGAGAAATCAAATACAATTTTAGTCATTTATCAAATTGACTTGTGGCAGCGAAAAAAATTGAGATTTGGTAGTGGTAAATATTAAAATTTAGCAATCAAAAAGACTAAATTGAAACAAATGTAACATTTTAGAAAGTGAATCGAGACACTTAATATTTTATTGACTAAATTAAAACAAGTATAATATTTTAAGAATTAAATCAATAATATACCCAAAATTTAAATTTAAATTAAGGTAAGAGTTTAGGATGAGTATATTACATCAGCTAGAAAGATATCAGCAGCTAATTTTGTAGCTAGAGAGGGGATCTGATTGAGATGAGCAATTGGGCTAAGTAAAGCAACAGATCTGATCATATCCATCATCTCCTCTTTAGAGAAAGCAGCCAAGTTATTAAAGTTCCCTAAAATTTCAAGTTATGTATTGTCAATGTTATCTATCTTTCAAGAATAGATAATCCAGACACATCAATATCACATGATACTACTATATATATATATATATATATATATATATATATATATACTATTTTGCTATAGGATACAATTTTCATTAATATAACTCTTGAATTAGGAATACTTACTAAGATTTTCATGTCAAAATATATAAAAATCAAATAATTAACTTAAGTATGCAATCAAATAATTGAAAGTTTTTTTGATATTTGAAATGTATTTTGTGCATAACATGATTTTATGTTAATTTCAAACATTATGAAGAAATTCTTCATGGTAAGAACTGTTAAACTAGTGGTAAATTTTAATATATGTATTATACTCAAATTTAAATTTTTTTAACCTCTTATTTATTAGTTTATAAAAGAACTGATATTATTTTATTTTTTAAGTATACTATTTTTTTAAAAGAATTAGCTGCTCGTTAATAAAATATTAAACTATATAGTGTTTAAATTATTTATGTACTTATAAAGATAAAGTTTCTATATATATTCTTTTCTCCATCAAAAATAAAAGATTTTTGTAAGAAGTTTTTAGAGGCTCATTATATAATATTGAGTTATAAAAATGCATTTATTTTTAAACACGTTTATTTATATTATGATATATAGTTTTGGAGCCTTTCATTAATAATCTTCAAAATATATATGAAAATAAACATCAAATAAAATAGGAAAAAATGCACTTTACCCCTATGAAATTACTCTATGTGCCGAAACAACCATGAAGTTTAAAACTAAGCAAAAGACCATTATAAACTTTTATATTGTGCCAAAAATCACATGTCGATTAGTTGACCGTTAGTTAACTGATGGTCAATGCTAATATGGACACTGAAGTGCCACATCAACAGGTGATTCATGTGCTACATCATTCCTCTTCCACTCAATCATCGTATCCAATAGAATTGTGACACGTGGTATATATTTAACTTTTTAGAAAAATCAAAATAATGCATGTATAACAGGATTCAAACTTGAGCTTGAATAAAAGAAGGAAAAGCTCTCCACTATCTAGCTACTGACACACATTCAACATATATTTTTGAAATTTAATATGTATAGTAACCTCTGTTATTATATTTAAAATTCAAAACAATATACACCAATTATTATATCTTACAAAACAATAACAAATCTTATAATAAGAAAATATGTTATTATTTTATATAACATATTTTAAATTATATAAAAATTACAAAATTTTAATAACAAATCTTATAATATAAATTTTATTTTTATTAAGTAAAATAATTATAAAAATATTCCATGAATATTAAAAAATTTTTAATATAAGATTTGATATTATAATTTTTAGTAATAATTAAGTTTTATAATATCAAATCTTATATTAAAATTTTATATTATAATGTCAAATCATTTTAAATTATATTAAAAATTAATTATTATTATTAAAAAAATATATTTTTTAAATCTATATGAAAAAATAATTTTAATATGCATAGTATATTTATAATTATTTTTTAATATAAATTTTATTTTTATTAAGTATAAATAATAATTAAATTCATATTATAAGATTTGTTATTAAATTTTTTTAATTTTTTTATAATTTAAAATGAGTTATGTAAAATACTAACATATTTTCTTATTATAAGATTTGTTATTTTTTTATAAGATATAATAATTGGTGTATATTGTTTTGAATTTTGAATATAATAACAGATATTTCTATATATATATATATATATATTAAATTTCGTAAATATATATTGAATGTACATCAGTGGCTAGATAGTGGAGAGCTCTTCTCTTTTCTATTCAAGTCCAAGTCTGAATCTTGATGTGCATATGCTACTTTGATTTTTCTTCAAAGCTAAGCATATGCCACGTGTCGCAATTCTATTAAATACAACAATTGAGTAGATGAGAACTGATGTGACACATGAATCATCTGCTAACGTAGCGCTTCAGTATCTATGTCAACATCGACTATTAGTTGACTAATGGTCAACTCACCGACAAGTAATTTATGGCACAATATGAAAATTCATAGGGGTCTTTTGCTTAGTTTTAAATTTCATAGGAGTTTTCTGCATATAAAGCAAACTTAATGCAGGTAAAGTAAATTTTTCCCACTAAAATATAAATTATAATATAAAGAAGTTAAAATATAAGTGAAAAAGTAAAAAAAAATTAATTATTCCATTTTATTTTATAAAATAAAAATGACCATCACTTAATTTTGTATTTAAAAAATTATTCAAAAAATAAAAGTTAAAAAGTAAGTGGAAGAATCGAAGTTATTTAACTTCTTCTATTTTCTATTTTTAAAATAGAAAAATAATTTTTATTTAATTTATATTTAAAAAATTATTTACAATTATAATAAGATGTAGATTACTAATTTAGTCCTTCAAAAGTTATAATAGTCTTTATTTGTTCTCTAAAAGTTTAAGTGTCTCAATTTAGTCTTTAAAAATATTATATTTGTTTTAATTACATTTTTTTATTACTAAATCTCAAATTTTTTATTGTCAAAAATTATTTTTATCGGAAGAGAAATTAAATTAAGATAAACATAATTTTTAAGAAAATAAATTAAAATAAATATAATCTCCTCTTGATATTCAAGATGCCAACAAAATTTAAAATACTTTACTAAACTGAAAATTTGAGAAAATATAAGGCCAAAAAAGTTGAGAAACTCACCAAAGAATGTCCCACATAGTGGAGGTTTTGGCCAGTGTGGTTGTACACATACTCCACTGAAGCATGAAGATCATATGAAACTAGCTCATCCCATGACCACTGGCAGTATTCCTACCATTTTTATTTTTTATTTTTTGTTAAATAAAGATTTCTGTGGTCATTATTTAAATCTATGTAAAATCTGAGGACATTAATCTTTGAGATTAAAACCTCATTACAATTGTTTTATAGATAGAGTATTTTTCCGTTCGATCTCATGTAGAGTTGTCTTCTTATTGTACTTCTTTCCATATAGGTTAATTCTTAGTTTAGTTCCTCATATAATTGTTTTTTCAATTGGTTCCTCACAAATAAAATTGTTAATGTCGAGTAAACTCACTTTTTGATCCTTGAAAGTGTACTTCGAAAATGGTTTAGTATCTAAAAGATGCTCACTGAACACTTTAGTCTGAGTTCTAAAATTATTACACAAATGTTCCTTAAATCCACCATCTTTGTCATAGAAAATGAATAGAAGGACATTTTGTGTAACAATTTAAAAAATTTAGATATTAAAGTGATCAGTCAAGTTAATATGTTAAGATGCTACATTATGTCACCTCATTGTCATGCAACAAATAATGATACACATCAACAAATAACGTTATTACTGTGACAACAAGGTTTACGGATAGGTTATTTTAATTTGTATACTAATTTTAAAATTCAAGGATTGAAATAGTCAATAACCCCTTTCAGTGACAAAACTTTGTTATTGACATACACTTTCAAGGACTACAAAGTGAGTTTACTCAATTTGTTATTAATAAATCTGATTACCAATTTACATATTACATAATGGTGATAGTCAAAAGAAAAATGTTATATAGTATCAAATTTGTTAATTTCATTAATAATATATTGACAAAAGTAAGTTATTGATAATAAGCACCAGTAAAAAGGGTCAGCCCAGAACGGGTCGGGGATGAGCCCATTTGGTGTTGGCTGGCGGGCCAGGGTTATTTTTAATTTTTTTAAAATGAATTTTTTTAGACAAAACGAATATAGATATGAAGGTAATTCTGGAAGCTAGAACTGCCTCAGTAGTCAGTACCACATAGCCAGAAAGAGCCGAAACCGGAAACGGGAGAAGGAGAAGACTTAACAGATCTGAAGGAAGTGGAAGGGGATCACATGCTTCCTGATCTGAAACCGACAGCCGAAACCGAGGAAGTCGAGAATGGATGAAGGATGATGAGAGACTAGAATGAGAAGGGAAAGGAAACGAGAACGAGAAGCCAGAGGAGTGGACGACGCCGTACAAGAGATGAGAACGAGAAGTTGAGATTGGATAAAGCTAAACCGGAAACAGCAGCAGCGACCGGCCGGCCGAGGGCCAACTGTCTCAAGGAAGGAAAGGGAAAGGCGGACGCGGGCGGAAAGGAAGGAAAGAAAGTGTTTCACTGCGTTTGTGTTGTGAATCAGTGACAATGGAGAGTGGATAGTGTGAATTCGATTGTGGGTATGGCTTAGGGTTACGAGGGCAGCAGACACACAATCTCACTCACACAGGTGCTACTGGGCCGAAATTTTGGGCTAGTCTGGTGGTGAGTTGGCGAGTGGCTGATTGGTTGTTAAAGTTTTTTTAAACTTCAAATAAAAAAATTACGAAACTTGTGGGTCAAAGCTTGTTTTGCTACTGTTATAATATATTTATTTATAAAGGACCAAATTAAAAAATGCTATGCTTAGAAGATTTATGAGGGTCTATAATGAGAAATGTCTTATCTATAACAAAATAAATTGAAAAGATCATTTTATAAGGGATTGAAATAAAAAATACCATGTTATAAGATATGAAAACGAGGTTTTAATCCATTTCTTTATATTTAAAAAAAACCTCGTCGTTGGGATTAAGCGATGTATGGGCACTGCTATATTTTGTACCGCGAGAGTTGGCGAGCCACACATCAAAGTTGTTGTCTGCTAATATAAATCCCAACTATTCATTTGGAGAATTGAATAGCCATATCACTGCATCCCGAAATCACGTTCAGAAAATTAGATTGGTTGTTGAACCAGCTAAGACGTTGATTCAACGATTAATGGTTAGATCGTTGTCAATTAACAGTCAAATCAGTAATACTTAAAATATATAAATATACATGTTACACATAATAAAATATTAAAATATATAACATATAATATATAATATTAAAATATTATAAGCATGTTACACACACACACATATATATATATATATATATATATTTATACCAATATTAGAACTTTTTATTAATAGCTTAAATTTTTGAAAATTTCTTAAAAATACATAATAATATTTAGTAAAAAATTTAAAAAATAAAAAATTTTAAAAAATTTCAAAATTCAAAAAAAAAATTAAACTAATTGAACTAGTTGAACTAATCAATTTTATTGATTTTAGACTAATTTAACCAATTTTTCACTAATTCACTGATCCAAATCAAATCGATTCGCTAATAAATTTATCCATTTTTTAGTTAAATTGACTGATTAAATTCAATCCTCTTAATACTTTTAAAAAACAACTTACACATAAAAGACCATGTTGTACCAAAATAGGTGGCTTGTCTGCTGTCCTACCAGACCGACCCGCAAGCATCCTCTGTAGGCTCAGGATGTACCCATCCTCGGTTGTTACCTGAATATCCCATCCATTCATACCTCAGTAAATTACTGATTTAGTATTTACATCATTACTCTTATTTTAATTTAGTTCTTCTATAATTCAACATTTTAATTTAGTTTCTATAATATTATATTTGTTTCAATTTAATTTTTAGAAAAAGAGCTATCTATATGTTGAGTAAGAGTACATCCCTGATAAAATTAAGAGTAAATTATTGATTTAGTTACGAAAGATTACAATTTTCTGAACTTGATATTTGAAAGATAAAATGTTTTAATTTAATCTCTGAAAGATTACATTTATCTCAAATTGATCATTTTTGTTATTAGTAAAATTTATCGTCACTAAATTTCAAAATTTTCGTTATTAAAAGTTATTATGACAAAAATGAAGAACAAAATTGAAACAAACATAATTTTTGAGAGACTATATTGTAACAATTATAATATTTTTAGACCAATTAATAATTTACTCTAAAACTAATTAACAGAAACTAGAATGAGAGACGTACTAGTATGTTACCTTATGTTCTTCACATGTGTAACCTTGTGTTTCCACCATTGATTTGCAGATACCATCTTCACTACTGCTTGATTGGTAAAGTGTTTTTCTTCCTTGTGAAGCTGAAACGCAGAGCAGGATTGAAAGCATTTAAGTTCACAAAAACTAAAACAATCTAGCGATTTATATATATAAAATTAAAGTCTATGAAGCGCAAAGACAAAATTGAGGAATATATTGTATTCTAGTGTTCTGACATAATTCCAGTCAACACAAAGTGCGCATTCAAACAAAATTCAGGTATGACTCATATATTTGCCTTGACGTAGCCGCCAGGTTCCAATATTATTAACGTTTGAAGAATTAAATTAAATTCACTATAATTTTTAGCGACCAAATCAGATACTCTTTCAATATTTGTTCAAAGTATTTATTTGGTTTAAACATGTATACACTCTTTACTTTTGACTTTTGACCGAGCCTACTGGAATTGAATCAATTATTGCGTACATTAGAGAGAAAATTGGGTGAAAAAGTTGGGAGCCAATGTTCTGTCCCGATAGCGGCATGTCTGCCACTTTACGACTGTTGTATTGGCGTGAGGTCCATCTCTTTGTGTAAGATATTTCATTTATATAAATTAATGTTTAAGTATAATTATTTATAAAAAAATAAAATTTATAAGATATATTAATAGAAAAAGTTTAACCTTTGCAAAAGAAAATAGAAGATCTGACCCAATTTAATTAATTGGGTTGTCAAAATATAAAGAAATCCTCTTAATTTAAGATATTGTATAATTTATTTTCTCAACTTGTTAAAAATTAATATCCTCATATTTTCACTTTTGTGTGCGTCACATAACCCCTCCTTAACTTTTCCATTTAAATTTTTAACATGGTTGTTCATGTAGGTTAAAAGATGATAAATCAACAACAAAACTCTTGTTTGTCTTTTGGAATGGGAGTTTAAAGGTATTTCTTTGCATTAACCTGATTTTCTTTTAACTTACATAAACAAATGACGTTAAATGCTTAGGCAAAATAATAATAATAATAATAATAATAATAATAATAATAATAACAACAACAACAACAAATGAATTTTATGTTGCATAAAATTAAAATTTTAAAGGATTTGTGATCAACTTGAAAGTTGAATTAAATAGATTGCACTATTTCTAAATTGAAGACCTAGCATTTTTCCCTTATTGTTTCTAAGAACCTCACTCAATTGTGAGGTAGGCCAATTGTAAATTTGTGGGCCCAATCACTCTTGAGTTTGACCATAGGGTTATTTCTTTCCTTGTTTGCAACTAGTATGTCTCTCCTCTACCAATCGGGATCCTCTACGTCCCCATCCTTCTAATGTTCTCCGACATGGATTTTTAGTCGTTGGATCGCGTGAGATAGATGGCATCTAACGCGCCTATTTTACTGCGTCTTTTTTTTTTCAACAATCATTGGCCAATAGAATTGCGCCATGTGTCTAGCCCTTTAAATAAAAACTTTGAACGAGTGTCATCCCACAAATTCAAATGCTCGACCTCTGAAAACCCTTCTTTTTTTTTGTTCTTATAGACCCTCCAATCGTATCGTGACACATGGAAGGTTGGTTGAAAAAACATTCCATCTTCTAAAAAGACTTCTCGTACCTTGTTCCCTTTTTTTCTTCTAAATCCCAATCAATCACTGTTTGACACATGTCAATATGACCCCAAATACCTCCCACCTTCAAAATGTGTGGGAAGGCTAAAAAATAACACAAGATAGCGTTGCATGCAATATTCATCAAGCTTCTGTATTGCTAGTTTTTTAATTTTTGGAGAGAGAGGTGAAAATATTTTGACCTATACATACTTCTAAAAAAATACACTAGATGTACAAAAATAAAAAATATCAATCAAAAAGTACTTCTTTTTCGTATTTGTCTCACTTCATTTTAATTTTTTATTGCCACTTATTTTAATTGTCTAATTCAAAAATAATTAACCTTAAACTTGAAGGACAATATATATATATATCCTATCGAGGGATTATTGACAAGTTAGTGAGGGAAAAACCAGCAACGAAAGGAACTCATATCGAAATTCAAAATTATAAATCTTTAATTACAGATGATTACAAAAGGGCTTCAGTGCAAGAATGACATACAATAATAGATCAAAAAATTAATATATGAGAACTCTATAGATCAAAAGTGCTTGAAGAACTATATTATGTATAAGTCAGGCTTAAAGAAGCTTTTAACGTCTGAGTTCAAACTGTCACTCAATTGATTTGGATGCTAAGAGTGAAAACTTTTTGCATATAACATGCCACCCATTTTAACTTAATACCATAAGCCAAAGCAAGCCATCGATTCTCCTAAACATCATAATTTTATAACTATCGACTACATATAACCTTAGATTGCTCCATATCGATATGTTCATACATGCACTGAGTAAAGTCACTAAGAATACTCCTTCCACCTCGTTTCTCATTGTTCAAGTGTTTAGTAATATTTTGTAGCAAATGCCACGTGCATAGACTATGCACTATATCTGGCATTACTTAATGTAATGCTTTTAACATTATTGCATCTTGATCCGTAAAAATTGTCAGTGGCTTTTTTTGTCTATGAGCTTCCAAAAAAGTTTCAAACAACCATTTAAATGAGTATGTTGTCTCTAACAATGTTGCTCCAAATACCACTGTGCCTTTGAAATGAATGAACCCATAAAAGATTGCAAGCAGTTTGTTGCCTCTATTAGTACAGCGGGTTGTATCAAGCGATACCACATCACCGAAATATCCATAACCGATCGACATTGTAATACCCGTTAATTTCAGAATATAATTCGCTTAAGAGTATTTTAGAATTCTACAACGTTACTTTAGTTATTTATTTTGGTCATTTTTAATTTTCATATTTAATTGTTCTCTTTGAATATTATTTATGAAAATTGAGTTAAATGACTGGACTAAATATTTGCACAATGAGGGATATATTCTAAGAATGGTGAAATTCATGGAAAAGTGGTTTAAGAATGGTCAATTAGTCCATTTATTGTAAATTGACTGGATGGGTTTGGATGTTGGGTTATGGATACCCATGGGTTATTGAATAATCCATTAGAAATATTTAATATAAAGTTTCAATAGTACCTCCCTTATTTTCTTCTCACGATCGAAGCAGCTGAAGTGAATAGTGAATTCACTTTCTCTCGTTTCTTCACCCTCTTCTCAAATCCTTTCCTTGATCTTCAGAATTTCTGATTATTTGTTCGGTTCAAAAGCTTTGTAAGGATCAAAGGTAAGCTTTAATCCGATTATTTTCCTTAAATTTCAGTTTATATACAAGATCAGAGGAGGTTTTGTTCTTGAAGATTTTGATGATAATTCATGAATCTCAGTTGTTTTAGAAGTTATATTTGAGTTATAATCGGTTAAAAGAGTTGAGATTCTGGTTTTGAATCAAAAGAAAGGAAAGGATGAATTTTTTTGAAAGATTTTCTGCAAAATTCGAAATACTGTAGCAGTCAACGTTACTGTAGCGAACCGACACTGTAGCAACCCGTTACTGTAGCAGTCAGAAAATTTTACGTATTTTCGTGATTTTGTTTCCTTTCTTATGATTCCTTGTAATATATTTTACTAGGAAATTTTCCTACACAAATTCTAGTGTGGAACAAGGTAAACTTGGACAAAAATCAAGGTGAGTGAATAACCTTGCTCAGCTAATTTGATATTACTAGTCAAAGTACAATATAAGTCCCATTTACAATATTATTTGGATAATAAGCAATTAATTTTTCATATGGGAGTATATGATGATCAATAGAAATAAGAGTATGTAGAAATTATTTATTTCATGACAATTGTACTATGTGATGAATTCTCACTATCTTATTAATGAGTAAAGATCTACGGGATCTAATACACGAGTGTGAAAGGGTTAAAGTCCCATACTACTCGGTGTATATCTAAGAAATCTTATACACGAGTTTGAAAGGGTTAGAGTCCCATACTACTCAGTGCATATCTATGAAATCTATACACGAGTTGAAAGGGTTAAAGTCCCATACTACTCGGTGTATACCTATGAGATCTTATTCATGAGTTTGAAAGGGTTAGAGTCCCATACTACTCGATGTATAAGACAATTAATTATATGAGTAAATGTGGTATTTGTACTTTTGATATTTTATATAGTACAGTTATTTACTTACTGAGTTTTTAAATAAACTCACACTCCCTATGATTATTTTTTTTCAGATACAGAAAATAAAGAACAAGAGTATCCGTTTGAAGATTAGAAGCCCCTTGAGATTATTTTCTATTTCTGTCTGGTGGGATACCAGTACTTATTAATGTGGACCCTAGAAACGCTCTGTACTTTCTATAGGTCTCCTAGGCTTGCGATGAGATAGAAATATCAGACTATGTATGTCTATATTTGCTTATCAGATGAATATAATTCTGTAGTGTGGAATGAATGATTAAGGTTGAATGTAAAACCTTACAGAATATATGTATATAACGTATGTTTGAGAATTATATCAAATGAGTAGTATCTTTTCACATGCTCAATTTTTGGGATGTGACAGACATTCTCATATCAACCCAAAATACATTTGTGACATATTCCTCCGAATCCATTTGATAAGCATGGGAGAAGGAAAGATTTTCCATTAATTGCTTATGAAAGTATTGGAATAAAGCACCCACATCCCCATATTGCATATTTCTCTTTGTGCCTTGAGATAATTTTTCACATCTAAACAAGTATATCCAAGGTTTTCTCTTCCCCCTACGTGCATACCCATAAGGTAATATGATGTTTTCTGCTGAATACCAAAATCCTCAACCAACTCAAGCTCATAACCTTGAACCTCAGATATTCTACTTGGTGACGCAAGGAAGTGGCTAGTTTCTAGGGTGTGAAGTTCGTGATTATGTTGCTCCACAAATTCATACACCTTATACTTTCCATTCACAAGTTTCAATCTAAGTCTCGCCATGCACATGGTTCTAGTTTCAAGTCAAGGCTTTTTAGTTTGTGCGTCTCTTTTGTCCAATTGTTGAACACTCTCTTTCAAACAAATAAAGCATGCTAACATCTTCACTCTCTTTTTTTTCCTAGATTGGTATACCACTTCCTCACTCCAAATCCAATTCTCCCCCCATATTCTTGCCAAAAATCCAATGCCACTTGAAGATTTTCAAACACTATACCGACTTTGGGCTTCCAAATATTATCAACTTCGGTTGCCTTTGTCAAAACAAATTCAAAAAAAATAATAATCACTTATAAAATTGTAAAAATCATAGTGTCAATTGGAGTGGGAATTATTTCAAACATCAATATTTAGACCGTAATTAAATTGTGGTTAAACTAATATTTAGCAGTTACACACACACACACACAAAAAAAACTTATATTAAGGACCCCAATGAAATATAATCATATTCCTTAGTCTTTTTCATTTTAAGCACATAAGAGCATATACTAGGAACTCAATGTCATACTTTTCAAAATACTAAAATATGTTACTCAAAAGGAAATATCAAACATAGTTTTATTCAGAAGATTGAATTTCAAATTGGATTCATTACTTTATTAGTGCTACATCAAATATCATCCTATCCTAAAAGTTATTAGCAAAACAATGCTTGTGCAAAAGAGAAGCTACATTGATATGCATAAACAACGTATAAAAAGTTTTATATTTTAATCACCTTGTTGAGATACTAGAATCTTGAAATACAAAAGATAAACAAATTCGAACAAATCACATGTTATTCTTGCCATTGGAAGACAAGAATAACAAGTTTTACAATTCAAAGTTTTACCATCATAAAAAGCACAAAACCACCCAAAACTAAAAAAATAGGAACTTAAATATCTTTTGATATTTGAATAATATGTTGCAGTTTAAAATAATGTTATCTATTTAAGAAATATTCTTACTTGAAGCAAATTTACACAATCAAAATAACGTTATGTATTTAAAATAACATTATTTATTTGACATATGGATAAAAGCATGAATATGAATGGTAAAGTCAACAAATAAGAAGCAAATTTATACAATCAACAATATTCTTACTCTCACTGTTCTCCATTTATTCCCCTCTTGTCCTTCAAGCAAAACAAAGTAAAAATCTAAAAAAAAAATAGAAAGATGAGCATCAGAAAAGGTCAACAAATATAAAAGAAAAGGAACAAAAAATCACTAAAAACCCAAAATATTTTCACCTTGCTCTCCAAAAATTAAAAAACCAGCAATGCAAAAGCTTGATGAATATTGCCTGCTACAATTGATTTATTACGACTCTATCCTATGTTATTTCATAGCCTTCCTGTGCATTTTGCAGGTTGGAGGTATTTGGGGTCATATTTGACATGTGTCAAGCAGTGATTGGTCGGGATTTAGAAGAAAAAAAAGGGACAAGCTGAGGTTGCGATTCAATCAGGCGTGAGAAGTGCTTTCATAAGCTAGGATGTTTTTTCAACCAACCTGCCATGTGTACTGATAACGATTGGAGGGTCTATAAGCAAAAAGACAAAAAAACAGGGGTTGTCAGAGGTTGAGTGTTTGAATATGTGGGATGACAGTGGTTCAAGGTTTTATTTAAAGGGCCAGATACATGGCACGGTTCCATTGGCCAACAGTTGTAAATAAAAAAATAAAAAGATGTGGTGATGCGGATGCATGGGATGCCATCCATCCCATGTGATCTAACGGCCATAAATTCACATTAGAGAATATCAGAGGGAAGGGGATGTCAGAGGATCACGATTTCTCCTCCTATCGATTCTAATGTAACTTTCTTTGATTCTACAGACCATCTTGCCAAAAATCGAGCCAATATCTGTAACCCCAAACCTCATCCCAGACGTTAGTTTCTCCCTTACTAGGATTCAAGGTCATATTTCTAAGGAACCCTTCGTCATGATTCTAGGTGAAGAAGTCATCTGCAATTTCTTCCTTAATCAGAGATTTCCATACCCTTTTGCTATTGGCCATTTTGCTAATAGTCATATATTATAATCATGCTCCATATCTTTTTTAGCATTAGTTTTAATTTGCCAAACATATTAATTTATCTAAGCATGCATGCTTTATTCATTGCATGAATGTTCTTGAATCCTAGGCCACCCCTTCATTTTGGGGTACAAATGCTTTTCCAATTAATTAAATGGACTTCCCATTATGTGACCTTGTATGAAATTCCTCCACAATCGTCATTATAAAAAGTTCTAGGAATATTAAAAGCTATCATAGAGTAAATAGGAATTTCACTAATGACTAATTTCGCGAGAGTACTTCCTTTTCCTACCAAAGATAGACAATTAGTTTTTCAACTAACTTGCTTACCCTACACTTTGTCAAACAAATAGTTAAAAGATTTAATAGAGCTTTTGTTTGTACTAATAGGCAAGCCTAGTTACTTTTCTAAATCCTTTACTCATTTGTAATAAATTATTAACTTCAAAGCTCACATTTCAAGGAAAAAACGACATTGGATTTTGAAAAATTAACCTTTTGACCTAAAAGCTTGCAAAAAAGAGATAAATGCAATTATTTATCAAACCATCTAGTTGAACATAGCTTCACCAAATAAAACCAAATTATTGGTGAACATAAGATGGGATATGTTAGGGCCCTATCTACCAATCCAAATGTAATACCTATGAAATTTTATGTTTAAAACTTGTGTTTTTGTATAACTTCATGAGTTCATGCATGTTAGGAAAGGATCATATTGAAATAGATGAATATCGAATGTTCTGAGCAAATGATAACCTTTTACATGGAAAATTATTATATGTGGCAATTTTATATTAAATTGAAATTTCTAGTTTGAAGAAAATGCTGATGTGATTTAGAAGTAAGTGTAAGTCCTACAAAGGATTAAAATGAAATAAAAGTCTTACGAAGGATTAACATGAAATAAATTGTGAAAATTTTAATGTACAAGAGTAAATGAAGAATTTTGTGGGAAACGTGGACGATATATGATAAAGACTAGTCATGAGAATTTGGTAATTATTGTGTTAACTGTTGAAGGTGTATTTATTCTATTTTGAAGAATTCTAAGTTTTCCTTTGGTACTCAAAAACCTTTCCCTTGCTTTTTTTAAGAAAGGGCAAAAAAGTCTTCACCCTTTTATTCTCTTCTTTTCTTAGCATTGACACACCCACATCCTTACACACTCCTTCCTTAAGCTCTCAATCTCCTTTATGTCTCTCCACCTTTCATCTCCATTTTCTCAAGTTTTGGTGACGTCTATACCTCGTTGGACCTCCCCCATGACAAAGAAGCCCTTGGTTTGAGGTAAGGATCAAAATATTCTTCATTTCCTCTGTTTTTCACCTCTTCCATACCCTAGAGTGGAATCTTGTCCAAAACTTGATGAATGGGTTATGTTCGTGTGCCTTTACCTTTCATTCTTAAAATAATTCAAGCTTGATTTTGTAGCCCATGATGGGAAAAATGTTGCTTTTCATATAAAAGAATTTTTAGATCTGAAATTGGGAAAATTGTGTTCCAAGCTTTGATTTGATTCCAATGGTTTTAAGTGCCTCCCTACACATGAAAATGTGTTTTCTTATGACCAAATTCATGTAAATGGGTCGGAGTTTGGTTGGAATTGAAAGAAAAGTGTTGAGAAGGGTGATTTTTTCTCAGAGGTCAGTGTGGCAATGTATGGTAGGGAAACACCATGCCTAATCACTACAGTGATGGGTTATAGAGAACGACCCATTTTCCCTACTTTTTTGTTGCTGTAGCGGTGGGAATGTCGCTAAAGCGATAGGAATTTCTCCTTCCCATGAATTTTAATCCTCTTTTCTTGCCTTTTCCATGCTTAAACCTCTAAGATTCCTTACTTAATCATTTAAGACAATGTTCATCTTGCCGAGAGTAAGAATCAAATTAGGAAACTATAGCTTGGATTTGAGGTGAGTGACTAACCTACTCCACTACAATTTACTTAATTTTTCTTACTGTGAATTATGGATCTGTACATGTGTTTTGTAATATTGGCTTAAAGGGTAGAACCTAAAAAATGGATGATAATCATTAATATATGATTCGGTTAATTGTTATGATGATATTTCCACATGAGGCTTGTACATTTAGACAACCAAATAGAATACCTTGATTGGTTGATATTGAGCACTTGGGAAATGATGCATTATATTGATAACTTTGGATTTGCTAGATGTGTGATTATGATAATCAATACATAAATACTATTAAACATGCTTTTATCTTGGTATTGTAATTGTATCATGATCATGCTTGTGATTGTGAAAAGTTGAGGATGGCATGCGATCCCATGTAATGGAGCAATAAGGGTGGCAAATGAAAAGTGGAGCAATATATTAGATTATTTTCTAATATATGGCCCATGTAATTAACTAAGTTTAATGGCATTAATTATTAAATTCACATAATATAACATTGAAGGACCTAAATGATAAGTTTTTAATATATTCAGGCCTTCTTGTGATTATTAAGGGGCTATTAAGTAATTAAAAACTTTATAGGGGTCAAAAGGTAATATATCCCTTTTACTTTGATTTCAAATTTAAAATAATAGTAATAAAGGAAAAGGAATGTTGATTCAAAAAAAAAAGCTGACTGTTATTGTTTTTCCTCCTAACCATCATGGAGATCTAAAAGAAAGAAATTCAGAGGAAAGAACATGAATTCAACTACATAGAAGAAAAGCATGGATCCAGGTATGTTTAAGTTTCTCTTTGTGTGAATCATGAAAGTTAAGATCTTTAATAAATTGGGATTTTTGACTTACATGTGGTATTGGAGCCAGGTTCTGACTTTGATGATTCACCATTACTCTTTATGCGTTTTTTGTGAATTAAGTTAATTCTATTTTCTGCGCATTACTAGTTATGTGTTCTTTGCATTAGAAATTAATATTTTTGTGTTGCATTTTTTGTAAAAATCGCTAATTACTGTATTTGAATTACTGTGTACGATTACATGAAAATCACTAATTTTTTATTAATGTTTCTGGAAATCGTGTGATGATTTTTTATAAGTTTCTGAACTGTTTGCGTTTTCGTGGTTCTACATGAAAATAAATGTTTATGTAAAAATCACATAATGGCCTCTACCTAGCACCGTTATGGCAGTGGATTATAGCCGTTATAATGAGATTGTCAATCTACTTCGTGTAAGGGGCATTAAAGTGAATGCATTATAAATGTCCAATTGCATATAAGGTGCTGGATTATGTGAATGTGAATGTATGTGTTTATTCACTATGAAAGTTGTTTTGCACTTTGTAAATTGTCTATATGATGGAAACTAGTTTATGACCAAAGTGGTCTAGTTAGATTGAAGTTTAGACATTTATTATAAAGTGTGTTTCAGTTGTTCATACTTTATAGATGCCATGAATGGAATGACATGATTGTTTTTGTTTGAACAATTGAAGTTATAAATTTTATGACTATGAGTTCACCTAAAGGTGGACCATTGCATGTAATTTATAACATTAAAGGGATGATCCATGATACTTAGGTTGATTAGTGATTATATCCAAAGATGACACATTTAGTTAACTGATGTATGTTGTGATTGTCTATTAAAGTCTAATTTGTTAGGCATCAATTTTGTGATTAATGCATTTGAGTATTGCCAAAAGGAGAACTTAAATGCAAGCTTAAAGTTGTATATGAAATTTTCTGAATCTTGTAAATTTATCTCAAAGCAATAATGGGTAAGCATGTATGTTTGTTATGTAGCAAGTCTCTCGGGATCAGTGAACAACATTGTGAAGTTCAATGGGCTAAACTATGGTGAATGGTTTGACCAGATCAAGTACCATCTTGGTCTTTGGAACATTGATGCAGCCATAGTTAGTAAGGAAAAGCCTATAGCTGTTACTAAGGAAAGCTCAGATGATGATGTTACGCTCTATGAACTGTGGAAGTGTTCAAACAGACTGAGCTTGTAACTCATAAGGATGTCCATGGCTGAAAATATGAAGCCATCGATGCCGAAGATGGATGATGCTAAGGAATTCATGGAAAAGGTGAAAGACTATTCTGAGTTAGACTTAACAGACAAGTCAATTGTAGAAAGCCTAATGAGTAAGCTAACTACAAAGAAGTTTGACTAGTCATAGACCATTCATGATCATGTGACTCACATGTCCAACTAGCTACAAAGTTGAAGACTTTCGGGATGGAAGTAAGTCATCAGTTTCTAGTGCAATTCATAATTAACTCCCTGCCTATTGAATTTAACCAATTTGAGATCAACTACAGTGCTCTCAAAGATAAGTGGAACTCAAAGGAATTGAAGGCTATGTTAGTGTAGGAGGAAGGGAGATTAAAGAAGATGAAAGATCACTCATCCACCTCACTGTCCATGATGGTGCTAGCAGTAGCAAGTTCAAGCTAGGGAAAAAGGACAAAAAGGATAAAAGAAAGGGCAAGGCCCCAATGAAAGTTATTGAGGGCCAAATGAAGAAATAAATTAAGTGTTTCTTCTGCAACAAGATGGGACAGTTTATGTATGCTTTGAATCAAACCTTATAGAGGTTCTTAATAATACCTGGTGGTTAGATTTTGGTGCTACTACTCATGTATCTCATGGTTTATAAGGATTCAGTTCGATCCAACCCATAAAAGGAACTGAACGGTACTTGTTCATGGGAAACAGGATAAAGGCATGGATAGAAGGCATTGGGACTTATATATTGATCTTAGATACTGGTTGTCATTTAGATCTTGAAAAAGTCTCTATGTACCTGATTGTGCTAGGAATCTTGTTTTAGTAGGGAGATTGAGTATTTTAGTATTTTATTTCAAATTTGGTAACGATACATTTGTGTTGTATAAAAACAAGTACTTTTATAGATTTGGTACTTTATGTGATTTACTTTACTGTTTTAATTTGGATAATGAATTTGCTATATCTCTATTTCATGTTGAAAGTAGTGTAGGCATTAAACGTAGAACACCAAATAAAATTTTTTCTTTCTTATGGCATCAAAGATTAGATCACATATCCAAAGAAATGATAATGAGGTTGGTGAAAATTGATATCTTACCTCAATTGAATTTTAGTGACATAGATATATGTGTGGATTACATTAACGGAAAGTAAACCAAACATGCATTAAAGAAAGTAGTCACAAGAAGCACTCAACTTCTTGAACTTATACATACTAATATTTGTTGTCTTTTTGACGTCCCTTCTTGGGGCAGTGAAAAATATTTTATCACCTTTATAGATGATTTCTCACATTATGACTATATCTATTTTCTGCATGATAAATTTCAATCTACGAACTTCCTTAAGGTATTCATTAATGAGGTGGAAAGGCAGTTAGATAAGAAAGTGAAAATAGTGAGGTCAGATAGAGGTAATAAGTTTTATGGCAGGTCCAATGAAAGTGGACAATGTCTAGGTCCATTTACAAGGGTCCTTGAGAGTAAGGGCATTTGTGCACAATACACAATGCCTGGTATAGCTCAACAGAATGGTGTAGCTGAAAGACAGAACCACACCTCAATGGATATGGTTAGGAGCATGTTAAGTAATTACTCTTTACCCTTTTCATTGTGGATGCACGCATTAAAGACCATTGTGTATCTGCTTAACTGGGTTCTTACTAAGCAGTTCCTAAGACACCTTATGAACTATGGATAGGACAGAAACCCAGTTTGAGGCATCTCCATGTTTGGGGTTGCCAAGAAGAAGTAAAGGTGTAGAATCTACATGAAAAGAAATTAGATCCTAGGATAGTTAGTGATTTTTTCATTAGCTATCCTAAAAAGTCAAAGGTGTAATACCCGTTAATTTCAGAATATAATTCGCTTAAGAGTATTTTAGAATTCTACAACGTTACTTTAGTTATTTATTTTGGTCATTTTTAATTTTCATATTTAATTGTTCTCTTTGAATATTATTTATGAAAATTGAGTTAAATGACTGGACTAAATATTTGCACAATGAGGGATATATTCTAAGAATGGTGAAATTCATGGAAAAGTGGTTTCAGAATGGTCAATTAATCCATTTATTGTAAATTGACTGGATGGGTTTGGATGTTGGGTTATGGATACCCATGGGTTATTGAATAACCCATTAGAAATATTTAATATAAAGTTTCAATAGTAACCCTCACTTTTTCACTCAGCCGAAGGAAGCAGAAAAGATTTCTCTCTCAGTTCTTCATTTTCTTCTCAAATCATTTCCTTGATCTTCAGAGTTTCGATTATTTGTTCGGTTCAAAAGCTTTGTAAGGATCAAAGGTAAGCTTTAATCCGATTATTTTCCTTAAATTTCAGTTTATGTAGAAGATCAGAGGAGGTTTTGTTTTGAAGATTTTGATGATAATTCATGAATCTCAGTTGTTTTAGAAGTTATATTTGAGTTATAATCGGTTAAAAGAGTTGAAATTCTGGTTTTGAAACAAGAAGGGAGAGGATGAATTTGTTAGAAATTTCTGCAAAAACTTCTGCAAAAACCGAGTTACTGTAGCGACCAGGGATTTCGAAACAAAATCTGGAAAATTTTCTTCGGTTACTGTAGCAGTACTGTAGTGTCGGCAGTCAACGGTACTGTAGCAGTCAACGTTACTGTAGCGAACCGTTACTGTAGCAAACCGTACTGTAGCAACCAGTTACTGTAGCAGTCAGAAAATTTTACGTATTTTCGTGATTTTTGTTTCCTTTCTTATGATTCCTTGTAATATATTTTACTAGGAAATTTTCCTACACAAATTCTAGTGTGGAACAAGGTAAACTTGGACAAAAATCAAGGTGAGTGAATAACCTTGCTCAGCTAATTTGATATTACTAGTCAAAGTACAATATAAGTCCCATTTACAATATTATTTGGATAATAAGCAATTAATTTTTCATATGGGAGTATATGATGATCAGTAGAAATAAGAGTATGAAGAAATTATTTATCTCATGACAATTGTACTATGTGATGAATTCTAACTATTTTATTAATGAGTAAAGATCTACGGGATCTAATACACGAGTGTGAAAGGGTTAAAGTCCCATACTACTCGGTGTATATCTAAGAAATCTTATACATGAGTTTGAAAGGGTTAAAGTCCCATACTACTCAGTGCATATCTATGAAACATATACACGAGTTGAAAGGGTTAAAGTCCCATACTACTCGGCGTATACCTATGAGATCTTATTCACGAGTTTGAAAGGGTTAGAGTCCCATACTACTCGGTGTATATCTATGAAATCTTATTCATGAGTTTGAAAGGGTTAGAGTCCCATACTACTCGATGTATAAGATAATTAATTATATGAGTAAATGTGGTATTTGTACTTTTGATATTTTATATAGTACAATTATTTACTTACTGAGTTTTTAAATAAACTCACACTTCCTATGATTATTTTTTTCAGATACAGAAAACAGAGAAGAAGAGAATCTGTTTGAAGATTAGAAGCCCCTTGGGATTATTCTCTATTTCTGTCTGGTGGGACACCAGTACTTATTAATGTGGATATTAGAAAAGCTCTGTATTTTTTATAGGTCTCCTAGGCTTGCGACGAGATAGAAATATCAGACTATGTATGTCTATATTTGCTTATCAGATGAATATAATTCTGTAGTGTGGAATGAATGATTAAGGTTGAATGTAAAACCTTACAGAATATATGCATATAACGTATGTTTGAGAATTATATCAAATGAGTAGTATCTTTTCACATGCTCAATTTTTGGGATGTGACAAATTTGGTATCAGAGGAAAGGTTTTATAGGTCCCCTATAGAGTACAGAGCAAAGTGATCTTTGTGGGCCCTTCCCTATTGTCATGAGCCGCGGCATGACCATAGGATTAGGTTCCATAAAAGATCTTGTAGAGTATAACGTCATTTTATAGATAACTTCTTAGTGGGGCTAGTAAGTGATATTTTGTTTATGTCTGAAAATTGTTTGTTATGTGTGTAGATCTGTGACAGATCAATGTCAGAAGGATCTTCTAATAATAATGAGCATATGGGTCCAAGGAGGGCCATAAATCCACCAGTACATGTGCAAGATGATCCTAACCGTGGTGATAGTTTACATGCTCAAAGTACTGAGGGTGCAACTAGTGAGCAAGCAAGAAGAGTCGAACCTGATGCTCATGTCGGTAATGCAACTATTGCACATGTGATTCATTTGATGAATGAACGATTTGACCGATTTGAGGCTGAAATGAGAGGTCGAGCTGCACAAGCTAACCTGCCAGTGGATCCTCCTATTGTTGAAGTTGAAAATGTACCACCAGCTCCGTTAGCGGGAGGAGTTAATGTAAGAGAGGTAAGAATGTCTGAATTCCAGAAAATGAGGCCTCCTACTTTTTCAGGGGAAGATCCCAAAGAGGACCCACAATGTTTTCTTGAAGATTGTGAAGCAATCTGTGATGCTATAGGGTGTTCTCCTACTCAAAAGGTAGAATTCACTTCCTTTCAGTTAAAAGGTAGGGCTGGTAAATGGTGGAGGAACTGGAAGAAAGCTAGAATTCAAGGCGCACCGCCAGTTATGTGGACAGAATTTTACAGATTGGTTATGGATGAATTTCTTCCGGCAAGTGAACGATCATCCAGGGCCAGAGATTTTCTGTATCTACGGCAGGGAACCATGACTGTTGATGAATATTCAGCTCAGTTTGTTAAATTATCTGAATATGCCTCTGAAATCATTCCTTCTGAAAGGAAGAAAATAGAAAAGTTTGTGGAAGGGCTTCGTGATGCCTTATATGATCAAGTGGGTTCTAATTTGAATGATTACTCTTCGTACTCAGAAGCTGTTGATGTGGCCCGAAGAATGGAAAGGAGGTCAAAGAATAAAGAAGAATATCGTCAAAAGAAGAAGGCCAGATATAGGAGATCTTTTAATCAAGGGGAAGACTCAGGGACTTTTACTGCACCACAACATGCTCCAGCCACTCCTACTAAGTCATCTTATTCTATAGCCAGTGTGGCTAAGCCTCGTTCAGAGAGCAGGGGTGGTTTTAGCTCTTCTAGTAGAGGAGGTACTCAAGGTAGAAGGGAAAAACCTCAATGTCCTGAATGTGGAAAGTTTCACTTCGGAGAATGCAGGTTAAACACTGTTGGTACAGGCTGTTTTCACTGTGGACAAAAAGGACATTTTATAAGGGAGTGCCCTCAGCTCATGACAAGACCAGGTCAAGGGTCCACTTTGCCACCTCGACCACAATCTATTACTCAAACACCAACCCCTTCAACAGGGGGTAGTATGGGAAGAGGTTCTGGAAGAGAACAAGGTGACCGTGGAAAACAAGTTGTTGGCAGAGGAAATGCAAGAATATATGCTCTAACCCGACAGGATGCTCAAACATCCAATGCTGTAGTTACAGGTATATTATCTTTTAATACTTTTGCTGCACGTATTTTGTTTGACCCTGGTTCTACTCACTCATATGTGTCACCCCTATTTGCCAAGAGATTTGCAATTGATTCGATTATTCTTAAAGAACCATTCTTGGTTTCCACACCGATGAGAGAGACTTTGATGGTTAAAACATGTTATCGTTCTTGTAAAATAATCGTTGGAGGCATGGAAACTGAGATAGATCTTATGGTTCTCAATATGTTAGATTTTGATGTGATTCTAGGGATGGACTGGCTATCTTCTTGTCATGCTACTATAAATTGTCGTGACAAAGTTATTTCCTTTAATATACCGGGGAGGAGTAATTTTTTGTTTCAAGGAGATCGAAGTGATGTACCTTGCAACATGATATCTATGTTAAGTGCCCAGCGTATGTTACGAAAGGGATGTCAGGGATTTCTAGCTTTTATCAAAGATTTAGAAAAGAAAGAACAGAAGTTAGAAGACATTCATGTGGTTAATGAATTCCCAGATGTGTTCCCAGAAGATTTACCTGGATTACCGCCAGAAAGAGATATTGAGTTCAGTATTGATTTGGTCCCAGACACAAGACCAATTTCTATTCCACCTTATCGTATGGCTCCTGTTGAGCTAAAAGAACTTAAAGAACAATTGGAAGATTTGTTAAACAAAGGGTTCATTCGCCCAAGTTTTTCACCTTGGGGTGCTCCTGTTCTTTTTGTGAAAAAGAAAGATGGTTCTATGAGATTATGTATAGATTATCGTCAACTGAATAAAGTCACAGTGAAGAATAAGTATCCTTTACCAAGGATAGATGATTTGTTTGATCAGCTTCAAGGAGCAAAATACTTCTCAAAGATTGATCTAAGGTCTGGATATCATCAGTTACGAATTAAGAGTGATGATATACCTAAGACTGCTTTTCGTACACGGTATGGACATTATGAGTTTCTTGTGATGTCTTTTGGGTTGACAAATGCACCAGCAGCATTTATGGATTTAATGAACAGAGTGTTCAAATCATTCCTTGATAAGTTTGTAATTGTATTTATTGATGATATTTTGGTGTATTCAAAGAGTCATGAAGAACATACTGAACATTTGAGAATAGTGCTTCAGACTTTGAGAGAGCATCAGTTGTACGCAAAGCTCTCAAAATGTGAATTCTGGATGAGTCATGTAACATTTTTGGGACATGTTATTTCCCAAGAAGGTATTCATGTAGATCCAAGTAAAATTGAAGCAGTAAAACAATGGCCTCGACCAACAACTGTGTCTGAAGTACGTAGTTTTCTTGGCTTAGCAGGGTATTACCGTCGCTTTGTCAAAGATTTCTCTAAGACGGCTCTTCCATTAAATAAGTTAACCCGAAAGAATGTTAAATACATTTGGGATGATTCATGTGAACAAAGTTTCACCCAATTGAAAGAGTGTTTAACTTCTGCACCAGTCTTAATTTTACCATCAGGACCAGGGGGTTACTCTGTATTCTGTGATGCCTCAAAGATAGGCTTAGGGTGTGTGTTGATGCAACATGGTAAAGTCATAGCTTATGGCTCACGTCAGCTTAAAAAGCATGAATTGAATTACCCCACTCATGATTTGGAAATGGCAGCTGTAGTGTTTGCCCTAAAGATATGGAGACATTACTTGTATGGGGAAACTTGTAAAATTTTTACAGATCACAAAAGCCTTAAGTACATTTTTGAGCAGAGAGATCTCAATCTAAGGCAACGAAGGTGGATGGAACTTCTGAAAGATTATGATTGTACCATCCTTTACCATCCAGGTAAAGCAAATGTAGTGGCTGATGCTCTAAGTCGAAAGTCTATGGGAAGTTTAGCTCACATTGCCACAATAAGGAGATCTCTAATACATGAACTACAAGAATTGGAAGCTGATGGAGTATTCTTCGAGATCACTGAGTCAGGTACATTTCTGGCTCATTTAACAGTTAGATCATCCCTTGTTGAAAAAGTAAAAGCAACTTTAGAAGGTGACATTGATATGGTCAAAATAAGAGATAAGGCAAGGCAAGGTCTAGCACCAAGTTTCTTGGTAGATGAAGAAGGAGTCTTATGGTTTAATGGTAGACTCTGTGTCCCCAACATTGAATCTTTGAAGCATGAAATCTTAATGGAAGCTCATGGTTCACCCTACGTTGTACATCCTGGTGCTGTGAAAATGTATCAGGACTTGAAACAAGTTTATTGGTGGGAGGGCATGAAGCGAGACGTGACTGACTTTGTAGCTCGATGTTTGACTTGTCAGCAAGTTAAAGCTGAACATCGACGACCACCTGGATTGATGCAAAAACTAGATATTCCCGAATGGAAGTGGGAAAGGATCACCATGGATTTTGTAGTAGGTTTACCTCGGTCAACAAAAGGAAATGATTCAATATGGGTCATAGTGGATCGACTTACTAAGTCAGCACATTTTCTTCCTGTTCATACCACTTTCAGTGTAGCAAAACTTGCTCGACTTTATGTTAAAGAAATAGTGAAACTTCATGGTGTACCAATATCCATTATATCAGACCGAGGACCTCAGTTTACTTCTCGGTTCTGGAAAGTCTTTCAAGAGGCTTTGGGTACCAAAGTGAATCTTAGCACAGCATTCCATCCTCAGACTGATGGACAGTCCGAAAGGACAATTCAGACTTTAGAGGATATGCTAAGAGCTTGTGTGATGGATTTCAGTGGAAGTTGGGAAGATCATTTGTCTCTTATTGAATTTGCTTATAACAACAGTTACCAAGCCAGTATTCAGATGGCACCTTTTGAGGCTTTGTATGGGAGACGGTGTCGATCTCCTATAGGTTGGTTTG
This sequence comes from Biancaea sappan, assembly GCA_037074585.1. NCBI lineage: Eukaryota > Viridiplantae > Streptophyta > Magnoliopsida > Fabales > Fabaceae > Biancaea > Biancaea sappan. The sequence continues at coordinate 44,075,177 of CM073501.1, read as the reverse complement.
AACTTGGTGAAACCAAAATATTTGGACCTGAGATGATTCAGGAAGATATAAATAAAGTTAAACTGATTAGAGAGAAGTTGTTAACTGCTCAGAGTAGACAGAAGTCTTATGCGGACAACCGACGACGTGACCTTGAATTTGCAATAGGTGATATGGTTTTCTTACGAATCTCACCTATGAAGGGAGTAATGAGATTCGGGAAGAAAGGCAAGCTTAGTCCGAGGTATGTTGGCCCATATGAGGTTGTAGACAGAGTGGGTAATGTGGCATATCGCCTAGACCTACCTTCCAACCTAGAGGGAGTTCATCCAATATTTCATGTGTCCATGCTACGGAAGTATCTTCCTGATCCTTCTCATGTCATTCAACCCCAAGAAGTTCATTTTGATGAAACTCTCACCTACGAAGAGGTACCAGTAGCTATCCTTGATAGAAAAGTCAAGAAATTGCGTACCAAAGAAATTCCTACTGTCAAGGTTCTTTGGAGAAATCATTCTCGCGAGGAAGCTACGTGGGAGGCAGAAGATGAGATGTGGAAAAACTATCCACATTTATTTGAAACTTGAGGTAAGATTTTAATTCGGAGGACCGAATTCTTTTAAGGGGGGTAGAATGTAATACCCGTTAATTTCAGAATATAATTCGCTTAAGAGTATTTTAGAATTCTACAACGTTACTTTAGTTATTTATTTTGGTCATTTTTAATTTTCATATTTAATTGTTCTCTTTGAATATTATTTATGAAAATTGAGTTAAATGACTGGACTAAATATTTGCACAATGAGGGATATATTCTAAGAATGGTGAAATTCATGGAAAAGTGGTTTCAGAATGGTCAATTAATCCATTTATTGTAAATTGACTGGATGGGTTTGGATGTTGGGTTATGGATACCCATGGGTTATTGAATAACCCATTAGAAATATTTAATATAAAGTTTCAATAGTAACCCTCACTTTTTCACTCAGCCGAAGGAAGCAGAAAAGATTTCTCTCTCAGTTCTTCATTTTCTTCTCAAATCATTTCCTTGATCTTCAAAGTTTCGATTATTTGTTCGGTTCAAAAGCTTTGTAAGGATCAAAGGTAAGCTTTAATCCGATTATTTTCCTTAAATTTCAGTTTATGTAGAAGATCAGAGGAGGTTTTGTTTTGAAGATTTTGATGATAATTCATGAATCTCAGTTGTTTTAGAAGTTATATTTGAGTTATAATCGGTTAAAAGAGTTGAAATTCTGGTTTTGAAACAAGAAGGGAGAGGATGAATTTGTTAGAAATTTCTGCAAAAACTTCTGCAAAAACCGAGTTACTGTAGCGACCAGGGATTTCGAAACAAAATCTGGAAAATTTTCTTCGGTTACTGTAGCAGTACTGTAGTGTCGGCAGTCAACGGCACTGTAGCAGTCAACGTTACTGTAGCGAACCGATACTGTAGCAAACCGTTACTGTAGCAAACCGTACTGTAGCAACCAGTTACTGTAGCAGTCAGAAAATTTTACGTATTTTCGTGATTTTTGTTTCCTTTCTTATGATTCCTTGTAATATATTTTACTAGGAAATTTTCCTACACAAATTCTAGTGTGGAACAAGGTAAACTTGGACAAAAATCAAGGTGAGTGAATAACCTTGCTCAGCTAATTTGATATTACTAGTCAAAGTACAATATAAGTCCCATTTACAATATTATTTGGATAATAAGCAATTAATTTTTCATATGGGAGTATATGATGATCAGTAGAAATAAGAGTATGAAGAAATTATTTATCTCATGACAATTGTACTATGTGATGAATTCTAACTATTTTATTAATGAGTAAAGATCTACGGGATCTAATACACGAGTGTGAAAGGGTTAAAGTCCCATACTACTCGGTGTATATCTAAAAAATCTTATACATGAGTTTGAAAGGGTTAAAGTCCCATACTACTCAGTGCATATCTATGAAACATATACACGAGTTGAAAGGGTTAAAGTCCCATACTACTCGGCGTATACCTATGAGATCTTATTCACGAGTTTGAAAGGGTTAGAGTCCCATACTACTCGGTGTATATCTATGAAATCTTATTCATGAGTTTGAAAGGGTTAGAGTCCCATACTACTCGATGTATAAGATAATTAATTATATGAGTAAATGTGGTATTTGTACTTTTGATATTTTATATAGTACAATTATTTACTTACTGAGTTTTTAAATAAACTCACACTTCCTATGATTATTTTTTTCAGATACAGAAAACAGAGAAGAAGAGAATCTGTTTGAAGATTAGAAGCCCCTTGGGATTATTCTCTATTTCTGTCTGGTGGGACACCAGTACTTATTAATGTGGATATTAGAAAAGCTCTGTATTTTTTATAGGTCTCCTAGGCTTGCGACGAGATAGAAATATCAGACTATGTATGTCTATATTTGCTTATCAGATGAATATAATTCTGTAGTGTGGAATGAATGATTAAGGTTGAATGTAAAACCTTACAGAATATATGCATATAACGTATGTTTGAGAATTATATCAAATGAGTAGTATCTTTTCACATGCTCAATTTTTGGGATGTGACAAAAGGGGTATAGGTTTTATTATCCTAGCCATACTATAAGGATTGTAGATTTTTGGCAATGCTCAATTCATTGAGAATGGTCAAACTACTGGGAGTGGGGAACCACAAAAGGTGGACATTCAAGAAACTCGAGTTGTAGTACCTACACCCAAGGTTTATTCTCATATTGTTATTCCCGTCGTTGTATCAACCTCACAACATACCAGAAAAACTAGTCAATATCAAAAATCCACTTGTTCAGATTGTATATAATGAATCAATCACTGTTGATCAAGAAATTGATGTACCACAATAGAAACCTTAAAAGGTACCTCAAGGGGAACCTCAAGAGGAACCTCAATAAAAAGTAGTATTAAGATGATTTATAAGGCAAAAAAGATATGCTATTCCTAGTGATTTTGTGGTATACAATCTTGAGAATGAGTGTGACTTGAGCATTGCTAAGGATCCAGTCTCATTTAAATAAGCCATGGACTGAGCAATGCTGAAAAATGGTTTAATACTATGAAAGAAGAACTTAAATCAATAGATGACAACAAAGTCTGGGACTTGGTTGAATTGCCTGAAGGTTCTAAGAGAGTCGATTGTAAATGGGTTTTTAAGACCAAACATGATTTAAATAGCAATGTCGAAAGGTTCAAGGCCAGATTTGTTGCTAAAGGTTTCACCCAGAAGGATGGCGTTGACTACAAGGAGACTTTCTCTCTAGTTTCAAAGAAAGACTCCTTGAGGATTGTTATGGCTTTGATGGCTCATTATAACTTGAAGCTTCACCAGATGGATGTTAAGACTACCTTTTTGAATGGGACTTAGAAGAGGAAGTCCATATAGACCAACTTGAAGGTTTTCTTACCACAAGAAAAGAAAATCTAGTGTGTAAGCTAAAGAAATTAATATAAGGACTAAAACAAGCCTCCCGTCAATATTATCTCAAGTTCAATGATACCATCACATCTTATAGATTTATAGAGAACACCGTTGATTGGTGTATCTATATGAAGGTCAGTGGGTATAAATTTGTTATTTTAGTCTTGTATGTTGATGATATATTACTTGCTACAAATGATTTGGGAATGTTACATGATGTGAAGAAGTTTCTCTCTAAGAGCTTTGAAATGAAAAATATGAGTGAGGCATCTTATATGATTGTGATAGAAATATTTCGAGGACAGGTCACAAGAACTCTTGAGTTTATCACAGAAAGGATATATCAATAAGGTCTTAAAGAGATTCAGAATGGATAAATGCTCCGCAAGAATAGTTTCAATTCAGAAGGGAGATAAATTCAGTCAAATGCAAAGTCCTAAAAATGAATTGGAACATAAAGAAATGAAAATAATACCTTATGTATCAGTGGTTAGGAGCTTGATGTATACCATGACCTGTACTAGGCCAGACATTAGCTTCGTTGTTGGTATGCTTGGTAGATACCAAAGCAATTCCAGTATAGACCACTGAAAGGCTGTAAAGAAAGTTCTTCAGTATTTGCAAGGCACCAAAGAACACATGCTCACATACAAGAGGTCTGATCATCTGGAAGTGGTCAGATACACAGATTCAGATTATGCCAGCTGTATGGACAACAGAAAGTCTACGTTTGGCTACTTGTTCCTATTGGCTGGAGTAGTAGTTTCATGGAAGAGTGGAAAGCAGTCTGTCATTACTGCTTCTACTATAGAGGCTAAATTCATGGCATGCTTTGGGGCCACTGTTTAAGGATTGTGGTTGTAGAACTTTATCTCAGGACTTGGGATTGTCGACAACATATCTAGGTCACTGAGAATTTATTGTGATAATTCTACAGTCATATTTTTATCAAAGAACGATAAGTACTCTAAATACATGGAGTTGAAGTATTTGTCAGTTAAGGAGGAAGTGCAGAAGCGAAGAGTGACTATTGAGCATATCAATATTGATCTGATGATAGTAAATCCATTGACTAAGGGATTACTGTCCAAATCATTTTCTAGTCATATAGAGTGTATGGCCATTATGGACACTGCCTTACTGTGTTGATTATTATACTATGTTTATTGTGCTTGTTATGTTTTGCGATACTATGAATTCAATTATGGTTATGTTTCTACATATTATACTTGTTATCATTTTGGTATTTATGTACATACGTTTATGTTAGATGACAGGTTATGTTGAGGGATTATTGTCCAAATCATTTTCTAGTCATATAGAGTGTATGGCCATTATGGACACTGCCTTACTGTGTTGATTATTATACTATGTTTATTGTGCTTGTTATGTTTTGCGATACTATGAATTCAATTATGGTTATGTTTCTACATATTATACTTGTTATCATTTTGGTATTTATGTACATACATTTATGTTAGATGACAGGTTATGTTGAGGCTTATAGTTTTAATCAATTAAATTGGATGTTAGGTTGGGGATGTTCTGTGATACATGGAAGGGATCATGTTGCATAATAACATGTGACTGCCATGATCTACTCAAAACTAATTCAACTAAGTCTAGAGATGTTAGTGAATTTGATGAATGGAGCGCACTTACAGTTGTCATTAAACTACCAAGTAATTACAAGGGCTAAGTGGGAAAATGTTAGATTATTCTCTAATATGTAGCCCATGTAATTAATTAAGTTTAATGGCATTAATTATTAAATTAACATAATATAGCATTAAAAGACATAATTGATAAGTTTTTTATATATTCAGGCATTCTTGTGATCGTTGAGAGGCTATTAAGTAATTAAAAACTTTATAGGGGTCAAAAGATAATATACTCCTTTTACTCTGATTTCAAATTTAAAATAATAGTAATAAAAGAAAAGGAACGTTGATTCAAAAAAAAAAGGTGATTGTTACTGTTTTTCCTCCTAATCATCCAAGAAATCTAAAAGAATGAAATTCAGAGGAAAGAACATGAATTGGACTACGCAAAAGAAAAGCATGGATCCAGGTATGTTTAAGTTTATATTTGTGTGAATCATGAAAGTCAAGATCTTTAATAAATTGGGATTTTTGACTTACATGAGGATGCAGTGAGGGTCGTGGGGCAACGAACACGTAAGTGAACGAGCCATGAAAAATGTCCAGGATCTTTATCTGAAATTATGATACCTTGAATGCCTTGTATGCCCTTGATGCTTTTGTATGAACTTTGTGCTTTATAAACACTTATTTGATTTATAGTAGTAAAGTCATTTGTTCTCTCACTGGGTCTTGTACTCACTCCTTTTCTTCAACATTTTAGATTTGCAGATAGATGAAGGCATCCCACCTGTTGAGAAGAGGAGTCCTTGAATCTATTGCCCGTTTTTGCATCCAGGATATATATACATATACTTTGGTGTATCATCAATTTTTGTTTGTAAACTCTAGAATCTTGGCTCTGTAATCAAGTAGGTGAAATCATAGGGCAAAGGATTATTTGTATATGAATGTTTTAGACTTAACATGTGTATATTTTATGTTCTTTTGTAAGCTCTACTTAATAACATTCTTAGTAGTTTATGTTTGTTTCGAGAATGATTTCAAACAGAATGGATACTTATGTATGAACCTCATTTCAAATCAATTACGAGTATGTTTATGTTCATATTTCTCTTTGATGAATTATATGTTTGTAACTGCTGGTTTTAGATGATATACGTTGTAATACTTTATGTGGATGTTTTATTGATGGTTTGGATAAGCTTACGGCAGTGAGGTTAAGCTCACTTACCTTGCCGGTTATGTGCCCAGTTGGGGTATGACACCAGATAGGGTACCATCTCTTCTCGTTAACTTCCTCACAAATGATGTAAGAAAGTTTTTCCATATAGAGGATGAAAATATAGGGAGAAAGAAGATCTCCCTATAGATTTCCCAGTTTCATGCTCTAATTAGAGAAGACCTTTTAGACGAAATCAACAAGGCTAGGCCCACTAAGTCCTATTAGCATTGGTAGAAGATGGGGTGGGGCGAGCCATCAATCTGAAGAGCTTTAAGAGCCCTATAGAAAAAATAATGTCCTTGATCTCCTCAAACTTAACATAATTCCTAATATTATCAATATCACACTGATTTTGCATAGACAAACTAATGATGGTACTGAAGTAGCCTATTCCCCTTTCTTCCTTGAAGAGAATTTTAAAAGAATTAACAATCAAAGTTTTTAAGGAAAATAAGTCATCTATCTGATTCCCATCACTATCCCTAAACATCACAACTTTATTCTTTTTCACTATTGCAATAGTTTTAATGTGGCAATAGTGGGTGTTGCAATCACCAAAATCAACCCAATTGGTCATAGTTATTGACCCCATTTTTTGTACTAGAAATGTTTTGATGACAACAAACATTTTAACAATATTCTCTCAAAAATTATTTGAGCTACATCATTAAATTTCAAGGAATTAAAGAGTCCAAGGGTCTATTCGTAGGTTATGCAGGTCGGGCCACTTCAGCCCAATTATAAATGGGCTGGCTACCATGCTCCAAATTGTAGAGTTTCCTTAGTGTTATAGTGCTTCAAGCATTTGTGTGAAACTTGTATCCATTGACAAAATATATTAGCCATGTTTGTATATCTCTATATGGTCCCATAGCAAGGTCCCTTAGATTCACATTTGTAGCAAGTTCTGGTTGATTTTTCTTAAAATGAAGAATTAGCCAATTAATTTATGCATGTAATGGAAATAACTTTAAAGGAATCTATCAAATACAAGATTTTTTAATCAGAAGGCAAACTGTGATCCCACTATTGAATCAATATCTTGGTTGCTTATGTTGGGATTTAAGCTTTTGTGATATTGTTCAAAAGTGCTGCAATGAAATATTCTAAATGAATAAGTATTTTTTTATTTCTAGAAGGATGGATGATATAATTTTAGTGACAAATTTATTTCTTACTCAATATATGGCTCTACTTCATCATAGTTTAGAAGGACGGTCTAATGAACAACCATTAATTCTTATCTTCTAAAATTTAGGTAGAGCACTTTTCAAAAGGATGTCCAACCTTATCAAAAAAATAGTCAATGTGGGTTGGCTTATCCCTTCTCCTTCATTTGGAGCAACTCTTGCTCACATAGAATTTACATATAATTCAAAGTAGTAGAAACAAAAGTATGATATCTCCCATAACAAATATGTCTTGCAGATAGAGTGTTCTATCACGCCCCATCCCTGAGAACTTGACATGCACGGTAAGTGAGATACTCTCACTATCATAAGCCTAGCAACCCACGATACAGGCAATCATACATAGCACACGAGTATATATATATAACATCCACAACATTAGAAAAAAAAACATTTCTCATCATATGAGTTATATTCCTAAAAAGTTCTAATTTCATTTATATATGGGTAATAATGTTTGTACAAAAAAAAACAAGTTCCATGTCTTTAAACATTCGGACAAGAACAACATGTATAACTTACCAGAATTTCCATGAATAAGGCACAAAACTAGGGGCATGGAGTCAAACATTATCAAAACATAACAAGCATAAACACCTACAGTACCTAAGCAACTATAGAGCACATCTAGAGTTTAGATTACATAGAAAATTACATCAAAATAAAACCCCAAAACAAGAATAAGGCATGAGACATGATCTGCTCTTTTACTCCGTGGGTGGAAGCTCTTCTTTTACTTGATGATCTAAAAAAGGAAGGGAAGGCAAAGGAGTGAGTACAATACTCTACAAGGGACCAAGGTCAAATTAATAATAAATAATTAGTAACATGCTTGATAACATACACAATCCAAGGACATAAAGTTACTTGTCTCATAATACATGAATATTTTCCTAGACATTTTCGAGTCTCGTCCATGTTGTCATGTCCATTGCCTCACGGGTTTTGCCACAGCCTCCCTTATTGCTCTATGCCATGGGACTCAAACCAGTGTTCCTCCTAAGCAATCAAACACAATCAAATCAATCAATAATAAACTTTTTGACTTTCATATAATTCACAATCATGTAATATGCTAATTTTAGTCCACAAATAAATGGAGATACCAAATAAGGCATGTTATCATTCCATTCGTGGCTACAAGGGAAAATCCACAATTAGGTGGTGCTATTTAAGCAAGAAGAAAAGGTTTGTATGCATTATGTAATTCCCATACTTAATCCAACCTTTTATCCTTGCTTTTTACATGAAACCATACTTACATAAAAGCAAATAAACAACTTTTAAAGAGGTGCACAATGCATAGTAGATTTCCTCACTCACCTTGGTGTCAAATTAAGCAATTCCCTACCTTTTTAGATTAAAACTTGATGCTTAAAAACTCTTGAAGACCCTACAATAACCAAATAAGAAAATGAGGTAAGAATAGAAAGGTTTTTTGAGATTATAGCAATGGGTGCCTAGGCCACCAAGCCTTAACTTGGATACCTTGGGCACCCAATCTAGTGCCCCAGGCGGTAGTACCCTAAGAATGGTACTCTCAGGTTGGCTAACACCTTGGGTGCCAGCCCCTAGAGCTTACTTTTTAGCACGATTTTCACCATATTTCTCCCATTAAACACCATCTATTCTCGAAGTCATGTTATACAACCTCAATTACTCATGACTCCTAAAATTCCCATCAAGTTAGGGTTTCATACAATCTCCTTTGATTCTAGCAATTTTTCATTTTCCCCATGTATTCTCAAGGTAATTAGATTAGAAGATAACATAAACGAAGCCACTCTAGCCTGGTTAATAAGCCTCAACCTAGGAATTTTCCATTTTCTATCACTACCAAGGGAAGATACAAAAATCTTCAAGAGAGAGAGAGGAGAATATGTTTATATACCTCAATGGGTCATTTTTTGGGTCGGGAAAAAGTCTCTAAAGTAAAAGGGGCAATAGGAACAAATCTTAAGCCTCTACCCTTTAGGCAAGGTTAACACTGAGATCGTCATTGTATAACTCATTAGCTTTTGGAAGCTCTCCTCACAAGACTTTGATCGTTGGAGCTTGACATTTTTCTACTTTAGTTTGGTAAGGGGCATGGCAATCTTTAAAAAATCTTTCAAAAATTGGCAATAATAACTTGCTAATCCCAAGAAGCTATAAATCTCTGTTACTATATGCGATTGTAGCCACTTTTGAACTTCTTCAACCTTACTTGGGTTAACTTGAATCTCATCTTTTAAGACTACATAACATAGAAAGGCCACTTGTTCTAACCAAAATTCACCCTTCAAAGACTTTGCAAATAGTTAACACTCCCTTAAGGTTTGTAAGATAATCTTAAAGTGTTGCTCATGCTCCTCAAGGCTCTTAGAGTACACCAAGATGTTGTCTATGAAGACTATAAAATAATTGTTTAGAATAGGTTTGAACATCCAATTCAAAAAATCCATAAATGTCGTTGGCATGTTCATTAATACGAAAAATATCACCAAAAACTCAATTCCCATACCAAGTTCATAAGGTTGTTCAGGGAACATCCTCTGCCTTAATCTTCAATTGGTGATACTTCAACCTCAAATCAATCTTGGAGAAGCATTGAGCACCTTAAAGCTGAAAGAAATGGTTGGATCCCAAGAGGGGGTGAATTGGGTTTTATAAAAATTTCCACAAAACTTAATTGGAAGTTAAAATGATTTTCTGAAATTGGACAATGCTAAAAATAATAATTTAATTCAGAAAATCAAAGTGTTATCAAGATGAATAATCTTATAGTGCAAGGAATTAAGAAGCAAATATAAATCTACACAAATTAATTAATACTTGAGGTAGAAATCAAATATAAACGCAAAGCATTAATTAATTAACTTCAAATGTAAATAGAGTAGGGATAGAGAAAGTAAACTCGGAGATTTATACTGGTTCGGCTAATCCCAAGCCTACATCTAGTCCTCAAGAGATTACTTGAGTATTTCTACTATAATTGCAAGTTTAATCTAGGTACTTGCAAACCACTACAACATAGATCTTTTCCCCCTTAAGGGTGTCTCTCCCCCTTACAATGTGTTTTCTCTCAAACACTAACTCAAGGAACCAATCCTTGAGCAACTAAATTTGAAGGCTTAAGGAAAATAATGGTGGACACTCCCAAAGTGTAGATAACGCAGAAATTAAGCTCAGAATTTTTCTCTAGCAATTTAGAGAGAATGAAACTCAAGATAATATGACAAATGAACAATTGAAGCTTGATACAAATAGTGTTGTGAAGTCCCCTTATATAGTGAAACCTTGCTGCTACAGTAAGCTTCATCATCATTTTTCAACTTTTCTACAACAACCAAAAAACTTTATCAACTTTTTTCAACAATCAATATTCTTTTTCAAATTTGCTACAGTAAAAAGCATTCTTTTTCAAATTTTATTACAATACCCAATAAACTTTATCATACTTTTTCAACAACCAATAAACTTTATCACACTTTTTCAACAATCAAATTTCTTTTTCAAAAGTGCTACAGTAAAAAGTATTCTTTTTCAAGTTATATTACAACAACCAATAAACTTTATCATACTTTCTCAACAACCAATAAATTTTATCATACTTTTTCCACAATCAAATTTCTTTTCCAAAAGTGCTACAGTAAAAAGTATTCTTTTTCAAATTATATTACAACAACCAATAAACTTTATTATACTTTTTCAACAATCAAATTTCTTTTTCAAAAGTGCTACAGTAAAAAGCATTCTTTTTCAAATTATATTAAAACAATCAATAAACTTTATTATACTTTTTCAACAATCAAATTTCTTTTTCAAAAGTGCTACTGTCACGTCCCAAAATCTGAGCACGTGATCGGCACAGAAAGTGAATTTCATTTCACCTCCGTAAGCCTATTTTCCTCTTAAGCATAATACTAAACCTTATTTTGGTTATTCTTTTGATGCAATTATTTAAATTACATAATTTAAGAAATAAATAAAAAAAACTATTTCTCTCTTCTCACAAAATGATAAGAAATTATGACTAAACTGAATTTCTCATACATGTTACAATGCTGAACAAACCTACCCGATTACAGAGCCTTTCTAGATTTATACATTAGAATAAGTACTAAGCATTATACCTTTATTCTAAATAAATGAAAAGAAAATAATCTTGGCGTGAACGTCATCAAATTAGAAAGTTCTCCATACCTGAAACTGAAAACAGCTTCTACTTGAGAGAATCCTACCACATTCACATACAATATAGGTATACATGTATACATACAGATATATATAATTGATCTAAGTTTTGGTGTACAAGATATTTAAGATCAAGCCAAATCACATTCCAAACAATTCAAACAATTCATACAATTTCAAATCAAGTTCCCAGATATTTTTCGGGTCCCGTCCACAATAAGTGGCCGTTGCCCCACGGCCCCTGCCGCATCCTCCCTTATTTCACCCATATCCTCGAAGGAACAAATCTGTAATCCAACCTTGTTTCACCCTGTCCTTAAAAAGGACGAATATCATATTCAATATCACATGGCCATAGTGATTTCATTCCACCCATGTTTCATCCCAGGGGATCCCATAAACTCCACTTCCATTTCTTTTGAAATCAAACACAATCACATTACACAACCATAGGCAACCATATGCATTCCATTTCAGGAAAAGTTCACAACAGAATCATATTTACACATTTCATTGTATATTATGAATGCATGAATTTCATGTCACATATATATATATATAGTATACTTTTAATATATACATTAAATAAGCAAACAAGGTAAGGTAGGATCTCTCACCTCGAATCGAGCTAAAATTCTACACTTCAAATCAGAGGGTAAATGCCAAGGAACTCATCAAAGGCCTCAATTTGAAAAGCTGAGGTTGATGGTGGATATTTATTAACAACTTTACTATTTTTATCAACCAAGAATTTCTCAAAATTCCACTTCATAACATCACCCAGAAAGCCCCCAGCACTTGATTTCAGAAACTGGTACACTGGAGCTGTATTTGGTCCATTCACATCAACCTTATCAGATATTGGAAATTCTGCTTTAAAACGAGTACAAGCAAATTGTTTGATTTCTGGATTTGATCCAGGCTCTTGCCCGCCAAACTGATTGCAGGGGAAAGCTAAAATCTCAACTACTTGAGTTTTGTATTTTTCATATATGTGTGACAGTTCTGTGTAGTTCGATGATGTTAAACGACATTTTGAAGCAACATTAACAATTAAGAGAACCTTTCCCTTGAATTTGCTAAGAGAAACATCCTTCCCATCATTATCCTTGACGGTAAAATCATGAATACTTTTCTCTATGACTGCTCTCGCATAAGCACCGGAAGATCGAGACTCTGAAGTAGCGAACCCAGGAAAATTGGATGAAATTTGGGGAAACTCATGCCGAAAGAAGGCTGACTTGGAGGAACCAAATGAGGTTTTGAAGGATGGGACGACGAAAGCCATGGATGGCCATTACCTGCTCGAATTGCTAAGCATCGATCTTCCTTGCCATAACTGCAGATTCAAACTTCAATTGCTGGCTTTCCTCTTCGTGTTTGTTGAGGGAAGCATCATTCACATATATACGGTATCGTTCCAAAATCTTCGTCATGTCAGAACTTGAGAACTCATAAAGCTTGCCACTTTGTGAAAAGACGATGACAGAATTGGTGAAACAGACGACGGAGATTCCTTCCCGTCAGCCGCCGTGGCGGCCGCCTTCTTTGACTTTGACCCCGCACTGCGCAACGGACTCAAACCCAACTCCACCTCCGAGCTTGGCTTTCAACGACTTCAAACAAGAGTCTGCTTGAGTTTGACTTTCTTTGCCTTTGAAATCCTTCTTTGCCCCGTCCTTTACTTGCGTTTGGCGGCGTATCGCCGAGGTACCAAACCCTCTTCCGCTGCCGCCGCTGTTGCTGCTCGCGATCTGGGCTTCTTTGGCAGTTGATTTCACCTTCTTCTTCTCAGATCTGCTGGGGGAATTGGAGCCGAGTGATCGCGGGCTATTGGATGACCCATCGGGGCTTGAGGGGTCGGATTTCTTGGAGGAGAAGAACCTGCCCTTAAAGACCATGTCGAGGGCGTGATCGAGCAGTGCGATGGAGAAGCTCACAGAATAGACGCAGCCCTAGCATAAATGCAGTGTGAACCCAGAGAGAACCAAATAAAAGGGAAAATGTCTTCTTCTTTTAATTAATCTGATGATAAATTCAGAGACTGATGGGGTCAGTGAAATCAAATGGGCGTGAACGACACAATTGTTACTTTCAATATTATTAAAATCATTGTAGTGTAATAGTTTGGTTTTGGCTTTCCAAACACGGGTAGGCCATCATTCACTTAAGTCCTTATGACATTTTTAATATTATTTTTTTTACAAGCTCCAAAATTGACTAAAAAAAAACATTAACATAAATTCTTGAGGTATTACAGCTACAGTAAAAACCATTCTTTTTCAAATTATATTAAAACAACCAATAAATTTTATCAAAAATCAATTTATATTACTATATATAAATATATAAAGCATTAAATATATTTGGGCCAAGAAAAATTGAATCATGCATTTGGGCCAAGAAGATTAAATCATTCATTTGGGTCAAGAAGATTAAATCATACTATTTGGCCTAAGAAAGATTAATCATACATTGGGCCAAGAAGATTAAATCATTCATTTGGGCCAAGAAGATTAAATCATTCATTTGGGTCAAGAAGATTAAATCATACTATAATTCCCACATATTTGTCATTATCAAAACTTATAGCATAATACATTAGGGCTGACAAAAGCTAGTCAAACAGATCATCTATTAGAGGTAAGGGGCATGTGTTGCATTGAGTTGTTTATAGTCAAGCAGAACTTCAAGGTTCCATCCTTCTTCTTCACAAATAGCATTTCCATACCTCATGGCAAGGAATTGTGTCAAATGAAGTCTCTAACAAATCTTGCAACTGTTCCTTCAATTCTTTGAGTGCTGTGAGAGCCAACTTTGAATTCAATCTCTCTATCAAGTGGCAATCTCAATAGTTCCTCTCGAAAGACATCAAGAAACTTCATGACCACTAGTACCTGATCAAGACTTATGACCCCTTTCTTCACATCTTAAACTAATGCTAGGTAGTTTCATGACCCACTACTTGGGCACATGGCTGGCACAGTGATGAAACTACCATCACTGTAAGCCTTACTAGAATTCTACCTTTGAGTTATATTACCAGTGATTTACTCATTTCATTTCAATTACTTTATTCCTATGTTTAAGGAGATAACTTGTTTTTATCCATATTTCATACAATTAACATGAAGGAAGCAAACCTGGTTTCCCTGCTGATATATCTTATACACAAAATATGGAGAAAACATACCTAGGTCCTCGCCAGACTATTACTTAACAAAGTAATGGCTTGCATACATAATAGCATTTTCACGATATTTGAATTCCAAAATAAATCCTCCATCCATATTAAATTAAAACAAGAAGTCTTAATCTAAACAAATATCTAAAAATAAATCTCAAAACTGAATATAAAAGTTTAATTACGCCATAATGTCAATCCCCTGACATAGATGTCCTAGACAACTACTAAGTGACCTAACAACAATAATGGAAACATACAAATGGCCTACCCAGTAATGAGAAGGTTTGAAACAAGCAAGTTACTCTTCTGGTTGATACGATTCGCCA
Source organism: Biancaea sappan (assembly GCA_037074585.1). Lineage (NCBI taxonomy): Eukaryota > Viridiplantae > Streptophyta > Magnoliopsida > Fabales > Fabaceae > Biancaea > Biancaea sappan. The sequence continues at coordinate 44,060,048 of CM073501.1, read as the reverse complement.
GTAACCTAGTTTGAAAAAGAAGAACACATAAGGTGTGAGTTTAAAAATCAGTGAGCAAATTTACCTTGCCCTAATAGAATTCAAATACATCGACAGTCATACACGCATGCTTGAAGGCTCAAGTTCAACCAAAAATCACAGTGAGAAGATAATACCGAAAAACCGCAAGTTCATCTAAGCAAACTAACAAAACCAGTACTCATTAATGGCAATGTATCCCCAAAAGTGCACGTACACCGGCTCCCCAATCTCACTCCCTCAATAATGCACAATCTCCTCCTCTCAATCAGGGTTCCTCACGGATCTCTTACCCAACTTGGGCTATACCTCTTACCGAGGGAGCATTGTCTTAACACTCATCGTTCAAGGCACCCTCTAACCCAAATTTCCTACCTTGTCATGAAAAATGATACTATCCCACCCAAACACAACTAATAGCACACCATATCATCTCATAAATAGAAGTCATAATATAACATTTGCATATATGACCAGAACCGTTCTTACGTTTTCCATGGGTTGTAGTCCATAAATCAAAAAGACCATTAAAGTACAATTTAAGGAAATTTATACTATATCGCTATAAAAGGACATTTTCAAAATATGTAGATCATGTTAGACGTTTCTTCTAACCCTATTTCATTAAATTTCCATCCTAAACTCGAATGTTTTTAACTTAACCTAATATCCTAAAAATAACAAAATAATTAAATTAGGGAGGGTTGTAGGACTTACCTTTATGATCGAACGTTTCCTTAGTGCCTTGTTTGCAGCGTGTGAGTGAGGGTTGTATGGCTTACCTTTACGATTGAACGTTTCCTTGGAGCCTTGTGTGTGGCATGTAAGTGAGGTTTGAGTATGTAGAGGGTGGCGAATAAAGAGAGAGAGAGTGAGGTGAGAGATGGCCCTAGGGTTGGTGGTGGCTATGGCTAAAGGGAGGGAGGGAAAGAGGGGGAAAAAGAGAGAGAAAGAGAGGGAGATGGCACTAGGGTGGTGACTATGGCTAAAGGGAAGGAGGGAGAGAGAGAGAGAGAGAGAGAGAGAGGAAAGAGTGACCAGAGAAGGGAGATGGAGGAGAGTGTATGAAGAAAAATAAAGACCTTGGAATCTATTTATAGGTGGAGGTTTAGACTTAGATAAGAGGGAAATTTAAATTCAATTTAGATTCTATAGATTTATGTTTATCTTAGGTTTATTTATTTATTAATATTTTATATTAGTCATCTTATTTTATTTTATTTTTATTTATCTTGTTTCTAAAAGGTTAAACCATATTAGCTGTATTTATTTATTATTATTATTATTATTTCCTTTCTTTAATATTTTAATCATGATTTACGCTTAGTAGATTAGGTTAGGTATTATTTAAGTAATATTTTTACTATTTAATCCTAACCCATTAGGTTTTGTTATATTGTTTTACTTTAATTACTTATTATTTAATTTATCCTTCTAGAAGTTAGGTTAAAATATTCTCTTTTTATGTTGGTTTATCTAATATTTAATTACTTGATTATTTATTTTAGGTTTAAAATATCCTTATCCAAATCTTATTTAAAGCCTTCTAGGATTTAAGCTAATTGTTTTTCTTGGAAAGTTTGGTAAGTGGCCTTACGCCACAGTTGAGTTGGTTTCTTATGGGCTTTCAAGCCTAATAGCTTTAGTTGGGCCTAGTCCACTAGTTTGTCAACCCACATGCATTCTAACTAGTTCCTAGGTTTATCTATTGGTCCTTTAGTTTGGGTCTTGTAGTTAACATTTAACTTATTTATATTGGGCCCTAGCTTATCTTATTTAAACATTATTGGGCTTGGGTTAAATTTAATTGATTAACTACACTTGTCCTTAGATTGTTAATCCTCTAGTTGGGCTTGTAATTGCTTGAAAATTACCATATCTCTAACAATGATTTATTCTATTAAATTTTTAGGGATTTATTTTTTTTATCTTGAATATTTTTAATTCCCCTCCAATACTGGCACTTTTTACTCCCTTGGGGTCTCATATTTACTTTATTATAACATTTCCAATCCCACGCCACAATTTGAAGTATTTACAGTTTGACCCTAGTAAACTTTTAAATTTTCAATTTAGTCCCTTTGCACCCCATATCACATAATACCATATAGCATCGCATACCACCAGTCATTCCACATAATACATGCAACATGGATGTGTAATTCATGCCTTTTTACTCACACAAATAAATTTCACGCACATATTATATGTAAACAGAAAAATTAATAAATAAGGAAAAATTCATCTAACCGAGTATCATAGTATTACCCCCTTAGGATATTTAGTCCTCCAAATTTTTGTTACCTCTAATTATGAACAAGTATAAGTATCTAGTGCACATGTCCGCCTCGGTCTCCGATGTGGCCTCCTAGTGACATTGGTTATGCCATAATACCTTGATTGAGGGAATCTCTCTATACTAGAGTATCTTTACTTAACTATTAAGGATAGCTACATGTACCTCCTCATATAACAAGTCCTTATCCAGCTGGATGGTGTTTTATTGAATTACGTGGGAAGTATTAGGATGATACTTCCTCAACATAGACACATAGAAGACAGGGTGAATCTCTTCCAGTTCTGTGGGTAAAGCAAGTCGGTATGCTACATTGCCCACCCTCTCGAGGATCTCATAGGGCTGAATGTACCTTGGGTTTTGGCTTCCCTTTCTTCCTAAACCATATCACTCCTTTTATTGGTGACACTCAAAAGAATACCATATCATTGACCAAGTCATGTCGCTTATGATCGGTATAGGCCTTTTGTCTACTCTAAGTTGCACGCATCCTGTCCAAGATGATCTTGACTTTAGCTAAGGCATCTTGACCCAAGTCAGGGCCTAGTGCCTTCGCCTCACCTATCTCAAGCTACCTTATCAGGAATCTACACCGTCACTCATATAGAACCTTAGAAGATGCCATACCAATAGTAGCTTGATATCATATTATTATATGAAAATTCTACAAGACACAAATGTTATTCCCAACTTCAACCGAAGTCCAAAATACATGCCCTCAACATGTCCTCTAGTGTCTGAATCATCCTTTCTGACTATCTATCTATCTTAGGATGGAAAGCCATGCTTAGATCTACCCTTAACCCTAAAGCCTCCTGAAAGGTCCTATAGCAATAAGAGGTAAACTGGGGACCCCTACCTTAGATGATAAAAAAGGTACCTCGTGTAGTTTCACAATCCCGTCTAGATACAATTATGCAAGCTTTGCCACACTGTAATGGTATTAACCGAGATAAAGTGTGATATTTTCATTAGTCCATGGTCACCCTCTTCCACTTCTACTCAGGGATCTTTAATTGCTGCAATAAGCCTCCCAGCCTCTGGTGATTGGCCTCAACCTATTAGCCTATCAAACGATGTGAGATGAACTTCACCATGTCGTGCTTCATCCCTTCCCACTAGTATACTTGTCTAGATCCTGGTACATTTTGGTGGCACCAGGATGTACATCATACGCAGTATATGGCCTTTCTCCATGATATCCCATCTCAAAGATTTGACATTCGATATGTTAGAAAGGTGTTCTAAATGTAATCACCTTTAGCAGGCCTACAAACTCAGTTATTAATTCAAAGAGGTTTTCTTCATTATTTATTTTCATATTCATAAACTCAAGATTAGATCATAAAATAAGTAATGAAGTCCATGACACAAAACATAGCATGAAGGAAATTATGATATCATAATATGAGATTCCTATCATGTGTAATTATGTATGCATCTAAACTATCCCTAGTTATAAGATCACCTAAGATTGGACATCAGTGATCCAGATAAACTAGCACATATTATACTTCTTGATTTGATCAAGCAGTTGTGCTCATAAGCTATAAGTATGAGATATTTTGAGTAAACATGTGAATGCTTGTTAAGGGTAATAAGTACATTGAATGACCTGCATAAGACATCACATGGATACCTATTCAAATGTCAGTGATAGGTCTCATAGCAGCTAATAATGTAAGTATCCTTGGACTTGAGGAACTCAAGTTATCTTGGGTATGGATCTTAAGTTTTGACTTCATTCTTTTGTCACCCACCATGGGTCACTCTTAGGGTGGTGATTGGGCACAACATGAAATATTCGAAGATATTTGAGTAGTCAACAAAGGATTCACCACTCCTGATAGAAGGAAGTATACCCATGGCCACTTTTTGGGATAATCATTAAGAAGTCTTTAGCCAAAGTAGACTTGTCATGAAGATAGTCTTCAGTGACATAATTTAAAGTGATTGATCCCGCATGACAAAGAATTGATTACTTGGGCTAGACTTGACATAATCAAGTCTAGTAGGAGTTGACACATAGGTCATACTCTGACCTAGTCTGTATAGGATGGTGAAAGGACACATTGCATAGACACACTTTAGCTGCAGAAAGATTTAAAGTCAAACAACTAACTTTCTGATCAATTAGGGCTCATGATGTGTTGCTAGATACTACTTGTGATCTATTTATAATCAAATATTAATTGCAAATGGCCAACATAGCCGGAAACCTAATGGGTCACACGCATAGAAATTCACTAGGAATGTGAAACAAGCTTGAGGATTTGATCCTAAATTAGAGAATTAATTAAAAAGGGAAAAGAGAATAAAAGGAATAAGAATATGTTCCTATTCCTACCCAAACAAGGAAAAGCCCAAATGAGAACCTCTTGACTGCCTCTTCTCTCAAAGAGATTGGGCTTCTTAAGGGTTTGAGATAGCACCTATCACTTTAAGAGTGATAGTGAAAGCCACACACAAGACACTCTCTCAATTGTTAAGAATCTTGTTTTAAGAAACACTCTTGTTTTCATCTCTTTCATCCAAGAGGGTTTTTCTCCATAGTTTCTTCGTGCTTGCTAGCACAAGAACATGAAGAAACCTTGTTACCTGAAGAAGTTTTTCCTTAGCATATTTTACATGGATTACTATTAGAGGTATCCTATTTTAGATACTTGCTTTGGCTTAGAGAGGTTGCTGTGCTACAAGAGCTATTTCTCTTCGTCTTGGTTACTTGGTTAATGTAATGGTAATATAGACTGATCCTTTAACGAATGGGTTTTAGAGAAAAAGTTTTAAAATCCATTGCGTTCTATAATCTCTAAAATCCTGTATGGTATGCATAATCGGTGCTTAAAGCGTAATACTCCCATGTCGTCAAGTGAAAAGTTTCTGGCGTCCCCACCCCTTAACTTATCCATGATCTTGACGAGTTCAAGGTCTTTTGCCTGAGTTGTCTGTATCCTATTTGTAAGAGAAGACTTAGCCCTAATATGAGCTAAGAATGAACTTGTCACCGTGATCTCAAAGGAAACACCATCTACCTCAAGCTCTTGCAGCTCCTGAATCAAACTCTTCTTACCACGGCTATGTGGGCTAGCTGCCTAGGAATTTTCAAGTTAAGGCGTCTATCGCTACATTTGCCTTTCTCGAATGATACAAGATGTTGTAGCCATAATCCTTTAGTAGCTTCATCCATCTCCTTTACCTTATATTCAAATCCTTCTAATCAAAGATGTACTTAAGGCTCTTATAATCAGCATAAACTTTGTAAGTCTCCCAGTAGAGGTAGTGTTGTCATATTTTCAGGGCAAATACCACTGCTTCCATCTCCAAGTCATGAGTGGGGTAATTTTGCTTGTGTTTCTTGAGTTGCCTCAATGCATAGGCCACTACTTAGCCATGCTGCATGAGGACGAACCCTAATCCCACTCTCAGTGTATCGCAATACACTGTGAATACTCCCAACCCTGATGGTAGAATAAGTATTAGTGCAGACATTAGCCACTCCTTTCGTTCACAGAAGTTGTCCTTATACGCATTGTCCTATTGGTACTTTACCCCTTTTCTAGTCAACCACGTAAGAAGGACAGCTAACCTAGAAAAGTCTTGGATGAAATAGCGGTAATATCCAGCTAGCCCCAATAAACTATAGGTCTCTGTTATAGAGGTTGTCTAGGCTACATCTTGACTGCTTCTACTTTACTTAGGTATGCCTGGATACCATCTTTGGAGATCATGTGCCTTTAGAAGGTCACATGGTCAATCCAAAATTTAGACATTGAGAATTTAGCATACAATTAATAGTCCCTTAGTGGCTGCAATACGATTTGAAGATGCTCCTCATATTCCTCCTTACTCTTTAAGTAAATTAATATGTCGTCTATGAACACAATAATGTACCTATTGAGGAAGGGTTTGAAAACCCTATTCATTAAGTCCATAAAGGTTGCTAGCACATTTATTAATCTAAATGACATCACCAAAAACTCTTAGTGTCCATACCATGTACGAAAATTCATATTAGGCATATCCTTTTTCCTGATCTTAAGTTGGTGATAATTAGATCTTAAGTTAATCTGTCACATCCCAAAAATTGAACATGTGAAAAGATACTACTCATTTGATAAAATTCTCAAACATACGTTATTTACATATGTTCTGTAAGGTTTTACATTCAACCTTAATCATTCATTCCACACTATAGAATTATATTCATCTGATAAGCAAATATAGACATACATAGTCTGATATTTCTATCTCATCACAAGCCTAGGAGACCTATAGAAAGTACAGAGCGTTTCTAGTATCCACATTAATAAGTACTGGTATCCCACTAGACAGAAATAGAGATTAATCCCAAGGGGCTTCTAATCTTTAAACGGATACTCTTCTTCTTTGTTTTCTGTATCTGAAAAAAATAATCATAGGGAGTGTGAGTTTATTTAAAAACTCAGTAAGTAAATAACTGTACTATATAAAATATCAAAAGTACAAATACCACATTTACTCATATAATTAATTATCTTATACATCGAGTAGTATGGGACTCTAACCCTTTCAAACTCATGAATAAGATTTCATAGATATACACCGAGTAGTATGGGACTCTAACCCTTTCAAACTCGTGAATAAGGTCTCATAGGTATACACCGAGTAGTATGGGACTCTAACCCTTTCAAACTCGTGAATAAGATTTCTTAAATATACACCGAGTAGTATGGGACTCTAACCCTTTCAACTCGTGTATAGGTTTCATAGATATGCACTGAGTAGTATGGGACTTTAACCCTTTCAAACTCATGTATTAGATCCCGTAGATTTTTACTCATTAATAAGATAGTGAGAATTTATCACATAGTACAATTGCCATGAGATAAAATAATTTCTACATACTCTTATTTCTACCGATCATCATATACTCCCATATGAAAAATTGATTGTTTATTATCCAAATAACATTGTAAATGGGACTTATATTGTACTTTGACTAGTAATATCAAATTAGCTTAGCAAGGTTATTCACTCACCTTGATGTTTGTCCAAGTTTACCTTGTTCCACAATAGAATTTGTGTAGGAAAATTTCCTAGTAAAATATATTACAAGGAAACATAAGAAAGGAAACAAAATCATGAAAATACGCAAAATTTTCTGATTGCTATAGTAACGGTTTGCTACAGTACGGTTCGCTACAGTGACGTTGACTGCTACAGTACGTTGACTGCCGACATTACAGTAACTGCTACAGTACTCGAAGAAAAATTTCCAGATTTTCCTGAAATTTCTGGTCGCTACAGTAACTCGAGTTTTTGCAGAAGTTTTTGCAGAAATTTCTAACAAATTCATCCTTTCCTTTCTTGTTTCAAAACCAGAATTTCAACTCTTTTAACCGATTATAACTCAAATATAACTTCTAAAACAACTGAGATTCATGAATTATCACCAAAATCTTCAAGAACAAAACCTCCTCTAATCTTCCATATAAACTTAAATTTAAGGAAAATAATGAGATTAAAGCTTACCTTTGATCCTTACAAGGCTTTTGAACCGAACAAATAATCAAAACTCTGAAGATCAAGGAAAAGATTTGAGAAAAGGATGAAGAAACGAGAGAAAACAAATTCACTGTTCACTTCTCAGCTTTTTTCCTTCTGCGTGAAAATGAGAGGGTACTATTGAAACTTTATATTAAATATTTCTAATGGGTTATTGAATAACCCATGGGTATCCATAACCCAACATCCAAATCCATCCAGTCAATTTACAATAAATGGACTAATTGACCATTCTTAAACCACTTTTCCATGAATTTCACCATTCTTAGAATATATCCCACATGGTGCAAATATTTAGTCCAGTCATTTAACTCAATTTTCATAAATAATATTCAAAGAGAACAATTAAATATGAAAATTAAAAATGACCAAAATAAATAACTAAAGTAACGTTGTAAAATTCTAAAATACTCTTAGGCGAATGATATTCCAAAATTAACGGGTATTACATTCTACCCCCCTTAAAAGAATTCGGTCCTCCGAATTAAAATCTTACCTCAAGTTTCAAATAAATGTGGATAGTTTTTCCACATTTCATCTTCTGCCTCCCAAGTAGCTTCCTTGCGAGAATGATTTCTCCAAAGAACCTTGACAGTAGGAATTTCTTTAGTACGCAATTTCTTGACTTTTCTATCAAGAATAGCTACTGGTACCTCTTCGTAGGTGAGAGTTTCATCAAAGTGAACTTCTTGGGGTTGAATGACATGAGAAGGATCAGGAAGATATTTCCGTAGCATGGACACATGAAATATTGGATGAACTCCCTCTAGGTCGGAAGGTAGGTCTAGGCGATATGCCACATTACCCACTCTATCTACAACCTCGTATGGGCCAACATACCTCGGGCTAAGCTTGCCTTTCTTCCCGAATCTCATTACTCCCTTCATAGGTGAGATCCGTAAGAAAACCATATCACCTATTGCAAATTCAAGGTCACATCATCGGTTGTCCGCATAAGACTTCTGTCTACTCTGAGCAGTTAACAACTTCTCTCTGATCAGTTTAACTTTATTTATATCTTCTTGTATCATCTCAGGTCCAAATATTTTGGTTTCACCAAGTTCAAACCAACCTATAGGAGATCGACACCGTCTCCCATATAAAGCCTCAAAAGGTGCCATCTGGATACTGGCTTGGTAACTGTTATTATAAGCAAATTCAATAAGAGACAAATGATCTTCCCAACTTCCACTGAAATCCATCACACAAGCTCTTAGCATATCCTCTAAAGTTTGAATTGTCCTTTCGAACTGTCCATCAGTCTGAGGATGGAATGTTGTGCTAAGATTCACTTTGGTACCCAAAGCTTCTTGAAAGACTCTCCAGAACCGAGAAGTAAACTGAGGTCCTCGGTCTGATATAATGGATATTGGTACACCATGAAGTTTCACTATTTCTTTAACATAAAGTCGAGCAAGTTTTGCTACACCGAAAGTGGTATGAACAGGAAGAAAATGTGCTGACTTAGTAAGTCGATTCACTATGACCCATATTGAGTCATTTCCTTTTGTTGACCGGGGTAAACCTACTACAAAATCCATAGTGATCCTTTCCCATTTCCATTCGGGAATATCTAGTTTTTGCATCAAACGAGGTGGTCGTCAATGTTCAGCTTTAACTTGCTGACAAGTCAAACATCGAGCTAAAAAGTCAGTCACGTCTCGCTTCATGCCCTCCCACCAGTAAACTTGTTTCAAGTCCTGATGCATTTTCACAGCACCAGGATGTACAACGTAGGGCGAGCCATGAGCTTCCATTAAGATTTCATGTTTCAAAGATTCAATGTTGGGGATACAGAGTCTCCCATTAAACCATAAGACTCCTTCTTCATCTACCAAGAAACTTGGTGCTAGACCTTGCCTTGCCTTATCTCTGATTTTGACCATATCAATGTCATTTTCTAAAGTGACTTTTACTTTTTCAACAAGGGATGATCTAACTGTTAAATGAGCCAGAAATGTACCTGACTCAGTGATCTCGAAGAATACTCCATCAGCTTCTAATTCTTGTAGTTCATGTATTAGAGACCTCCTTATAATGGCAATATGAGCTAAACTTCCCATAGACTTTCGACTTAGAGCATCAGCCACTACATTTGCTTTACCTGGATGGTAAAGGATGGTACAATCATAATCTTTCAGAAGTTCCATCCACCTTCGTTGCCTTAGATTGAGATCTCTCTGCTCAAAAATGTACTTAAGGCTTTTGTGATCTGTAAAAATTTTACAAGTCTCCCCATACAAGTAATGTCTCCATATCTTTAGGGCAAACACTACAGCTGCCATTTCTAAATCATGAGTGGGGTAATTCAATTCATGCTTTTTAAGCTGACGTGAGCCATAAGCTATGACTTTACCATGTTGCATCAACACACACCCTAAGCCTATCTTTAAGACATCACAGAATACAGAGTAACCCCCTGGTCCTGATAGTAGGATTAAGACTGGTGCAGAAGTTAAACACTCTTTCAATTGGGTGAAACTTTGCTCACATGAATCATCCCAAATGTATTTAACATTCTTTCGGGTTAACTTATTTAATGGGAGAGCCGTCTTAGAGAAATCTTTGACAAAGCGACGGTAATACCCTGCTAAGCCAAGAAAACTACGTACTTCCGACACAGTTGTTGGTCTAGGCCATTGTTTTACTGCTTCAATTTTACTTGGATCAACATGAATACCTTCTTGGGAAATAACATGTCCCAAAAACGTTACATGACTCATCCAGAATTCACATTTTGAGAGCTTTGCGTACAACTGATGCTCTCTCAAGGTCTGAAGCACTATTCTCAAATGCTCAGTATGTTCTTCATGACTCTTTGAATACACCAAAATATCATCAATAAATACAACTACAAACTTATCAAGGAAGGATTTAAACACTCTGTTCATTAAATCTATAAATGTTGCTGGTACATTTGTCAACCCAAAAGACATCACAAGAAATTCATAATGTCTATACCGTGTACGAAAAGCTGTCTTAGGTATATCATCATTCTTAATTCGTAACTGATGATATCCAGACCTTAGATCAATCTTTGAGAAGTATTTTGCTCCTTGAAGCTGATCAAACAAATCATCTATCCTTGGTAAAGGATACTTATTCTTCACTGTGACTTTATTCAGCTGACAATAATCTATACATAATCTCATAGAACCATCTTTCTTTTTCACAAAAAGAACAGGAGCACCCCAAGGTGAAAAACTTGGGCGAATAAACCCTTTGTTCAACAAATCTTCCAATTGTTCTTTGAGTTCTTTTAGCTCAACAGGAGCCATACGATAAGGTGGAATAGAAATTGGTCGTGTGTCTGGGACCAAATCAATGCTGAACTCAATATCTCTTTCTGGCGATAATCCAGGTAAATCTTCTGGGAACACATCTGGGAATTCATTAACCACATGTATGTCTTCTAACTTCTGTTCTTTCTTTTCTAAATCTTTGATAAAAGCTAGAAATCCCTGACATCCCTTTCGCAACATACGCCGGGCACTTAACATAGATATCATGTTGCAAGATACATCACTTCGATCTCCTTGAAACACAAAATTACTCCTCCCCGGCATATTAAAGGAAATAACTTTATCACGACAATTTATAGTAGCATGACAAGAAGATAGCCAGTCCATTCCTAAAATCAGATCAAAATCTAACATATTGAGAATCATAAGATCTATCTCAGTTTTCATGCCTCCAACGATTATTTTACAAGAACGATAACATGTTTTAACCATCAAAGTCTCTCTCATCGGTGTGGAAACCAAGAATGGTTCTTTAAGAGTAATTGAATCAAATGCAAATCTCTTGGCAAATAAGGGTGACACATATGAGTGAGTAGAACCGGGATCAAACAAAATACGTGCAGCAAAAGTATTAACAGATAATATACCTGTAACTACAGCATTGGATGTTTGAGCATCCTATCGGGTTAGAGCATATACTCTTGCATTTCCTCTGCCAGCAGCTTGTTTTCCACGGTCACCTTGGCCTCTTCCAGAACCTCTTCCCATACTACCCCCTATTGAAGGGGTTGGTGTTCGAGTAATATAAGCAGAAATAGATTGTGGTCGAGGTAGCAAAGTAGACCCTTGACCTGGTCTTGTCATGAGCTGAGGGCACTCCCTTATAAAATGTCCTTTTTGTCCACAGTTAAAACAACCTATACTAACAGTGTTTAACCAGCATTCTCCGAAGTGAAACTTTCCACATTCAGGACATTGAGGTTTTTCCCTTCTAACTTGAGTACCTCCTCTACTAGAAGAGCTAAAACCATCCCTGCTCTCTGAACGAGGCTTAGTCACACTGGCTGTAGAATAAGATGACTTAGTAGGAGTGGCTGGAGCATGTTGTGATGCAGTAAAGGGTTTCAAAGTCCCTGAGTCTTCCCCTTGATCAAAAGATCTCCTATATCTAGCTTTCTTCTTTTGACGATATTCTTCTTTGTTCTTTGACCTCTTTTCCATTCTTCGGGCCACATCAACAGCTTCTGAGTACGAAGAGTAATCGTTCATATTAGAACCCACTTGATCATATAAGGCATCACGAAGCCCTTCCACAAACTTTTCTATTTTCTTCCTTTCAGAAGGAATGATTTCAGGGGCATATTCAGATAATTTAACAAACTGAGCTGAATATTCATCAACAGTCATGGTTCCCTGCCGTAGATACAGAAAATCCTTGGCCTTAGATGATCGTTCACTTGCCGGAAGAAATTCATCCATAACCAATCTGTAAAATTCTGTCCACATAACTGGCGGTGCGCCTTGAATTCTAGCTTTCTTCCAGTTCCTCCACCATTTACCAGCCCTACCCTTTAACTGAAAGGAAGTGAATTCTACCTTTTGAGTAGGAGAACACCCTATAGCATCACAGATTGCTTCACAATCTTCAAGGAAATATTGTGGGTCCTCTTTGGGATCTTCCCCTGAAAAAGTAGGAGGCCTCATTTTCTGGAACTCAGACATTCTTACCTCCCTTACATTATCTCCTCCAGCTAACTGAGCTGGTGGTACAATTTCAGCTTCAACAATAGGAGGATCCACTGGCAGGTTAGCTTGTGCAGCTCGACCTCTCATTTCAGCCTCAAATCGGTCAAATCGTTCATTCATCAAATTAATCACATATGCAATAGTTGCATTACCAACGTGAGCATCAGGTTCGACTCTCCTTGCTTGCTCACTAGTTGCGCCCTCAGTACTTTGAGCATGTAAACTATCACCACGGTTAGGATCATCTTGCACATGTACTGGTGGAATTATGGCCCTCCTTGGACCCATATGCTCATTATTATTAGAAGATCCTTCTGACATTGATCTGTCACAGATCTACACACATAACAAACAATTTTCAGACATAAACAAAATATCACTTACTAGCCCCACTGAGAAGTTATCTATAAAATGACGTTATACTCTACAAGGTCTTTTTTGGAACCTAATCCTATGGTCATGCCGCGGCTCATGACAATAGGGAAGGGGCCACAAAGATCACTTTGCTCTGTACTCTATAGGGGACCTATAAAACCTATCCTCTGATACCAAATTGTCACATCCCAAAAATTGAACATGTGAAAAGATACTACTCATTTGATAAAATTTTCAAACATACGTTATTTACATATGTTCTGTAAGGTTTTACATTCAACCTTAATCATTCATTCCATACTACAGAATTATATTCATCTGATAAGCAAATATAGACATACATAGTCTGATATTTCTATCTCATCACAAGCCTAGGAGACCTATAGAAAGTACAGAGCGTTTCTAGTATCCACATTAATAAGTACTGGTATCCCACCAGACATAAATAGAGAATAATCCCAAGGGGCTTCTAATCTTCAAACGGATACTCTTCTTCTTTGTTTTCTGTATCTGAAAAAAATAATCATAGGGAGTGTGAGTTTATTTAAAAACTCAGTAAGTAAATAACTGTACTATATAAAATATCAAAAGTACAAATACCACATTTACTCATATAATTAATTATCTTATACATCGAGTAGTATGAGACTCTAACCCTTTCAAACTCATGAATAATATTTCATAGATATACACCGAGTAGTATGGGACTCTAACCCTTTCAAACTCGTGAATAAGGTCTCATAGGTATACACCGAGTAGTATGAGACTCTAATCCTTTCAAACTCGTGAATAAGATTTCTTAAATATACGCCGAGTAGTATGGGACTCTAACCCTTTCAACTCGTGTATAGGTTTCATAGATATGCACTGAGTAGAATGGGACTTTAACCCTTTCAAACTCATGTATTAGATCCCATAGATCTTTACTCATTAATAAGATAGTGAGAATTTATCACATAGTACAATTGCCATGAGATAAAATAATTTCTACATACTCTTATTTCTACCGATCATCATATACTCCCATATGAAAAATTGATTGCTTATTATCCAAATAACATTGTAAATGGGACTTATATTATACTTTGACTAGTAATATCAAATTAGCTTAGCAAGGTTATTCACTCACCTTGATGTTTGTCCAAGTTTACCTTGTTCCACACTAGAATTTGTGTAGAAAAATTTCCTAGTAAAATATATTACAAGGAAACATAAGAAAGGAAACAAAATCACGAAAATACGCAAAATTTTCTGATTGCTACAATAACGGTTTACTACAGTACGGTTCGCTACAGTGACGTTGACTGCTACAGTACCGTTGACTGCCGACACTACAGTAACTGCTACAGTACTCGAAGAAAAATTTCTAGATTTTCCCGAAATTTCTGGTCGCTACAGTAACTCGAGTTTTTGCAGAAGTTTCTAACAAATTCATCCTTTCCTTTCTTGTTTCAAAACCAGAATTTCAACTCCTTTAACCGATTATAACTCAAATATAACTTCTAAAACAACTGAGATTCATGAATTATCACCAAAATCTTCAAGAACAAAACCTCCTCTAATCTTCTATATAAACTGAAATTTAAGGAAAATAATGAGATTAAAGCTTACCTTTGATCCTTATAAGGCTTTTGAACTGAACAAATAATCAAAACTCTGAAGATCAAGGAAAAGATTTGAGAAAAGGATGAAGAAACGAGAGAAAACAAATTCACTGTTCACTTCTCAGCTTTTTTCCTTCTGCGTGAAAATGAGAGGGTACTATTGAAACTTTATATTAAATATTTCTAATGGGTTATTGAATAACCCATGGGTATCCATAACCCAACATCCAAACCCATCCAGTCAATTTACAATAAATGGACTAATTGATCATTCTTAAACCACTTTTCCATGAATTTCACCATTCTTAGAATATATCCCACATGGTGCAAATATTTAGTCCAGTCATTTAACTCAATTTTCATAAATAATATTCAAAGAGAACAATTAAATATGAAAATTAAAAATGACCAAAATAAATAACTAAAGTAACGTTGTAAAATTCTAAAATACTCTTAGGCGAATGATATTCCAAAATTAACGGGTATTACATAATCTTTGAAAAATATTTCGCTCCCTACAACTGGTTAAAAAGGCCATCGATACGGGGCAACTAGTATTTGTTCTTTATTGTCACCTTGTTTAGTTGCTTGTAATTGATACACAACCTCATTAATTCGTCCTTCTTCTTCACAAATAGAAAGGGAATCCCCCACAGCGAACAACTGGGCCATATTAACCCCACGTCAAGCAAGTCTTGTAACTTTTCCTTAAGTTCCTTTAGTTCTACTGGTACCATCCGATACAAAGGCATAGAAATTAGTCGAATCTCCAATTCTAATTCGATTTGGAATTCCACTTTTCGATCAATGGTATGCCTAACAAGTCATCTGGAAACACGTCTACGAACTTTTGAACCACTAGAACATCTTCAAGTCTCGACTTCTCCCTCTCAATGTCCTTTATGAATGCTAAGAAACCTTGGCAACCCTTATGCAACAGGCGTCGAACATTCATCAGGGATATGAGATTTCCTAGTACCTCGCTCCATCCACCCTGAAATACGAAGAAGGCTTTCCCTGGTATGTTGAATATACTTGACTTGTTGTGGCAATCCTGGGTTATGTGACAAGACTCCAACCAGTCTATCCCTAAGATGACGTCGAAGTCTAGCATCTCAAGCAACATGAGATCTGATGCCGTATCCGCTATTCCCACCGTTACTTTACAAGAGCGATAGCCATTTTGCACTAATAGGGTATCCCTTGTAGGTGTAGTCACTAGAAATGGACAATCTAGATTAATCGATTTTTCCACAAAATTTTTAGCAAAGAAGGGTGACACATATGAATGCACGGAGCTAGAATAAAAAAAATTTGTGTGCATAATTTGAATGAACTAACAAGGTACTTGATGATAGTAATATTTTCATTATTAACCAATGTCCTATTTTATAACAACCCATGCATATAATAAGATAAATTGGAAATCTTACCTGTGACCACCGCGTTAGATGCTGTGTACCCTGACAAGCCAAAGCATCGACACAGGCAGTATCTCAGCCCGCAGATGGCTAACCCCGGCCTCTCTGTCCTCTGCCTGATCCTTTTCAGCCACCTCCAACTGTAGATACTGCCATGCTAGCATAAGTGGCCTCCACCTAGTTACATGCAAGTTGAACGTGTCTCGACCTTGAAACTAGTTAAGGGCATTCTCTCTTGAAATGACTCGCTTGTCCATACTAGTAGAATGTCGAGTCGGTCCTAGGGAAGGGATTGCTTTGACATTGGTTGACCAAGAAGATGACATCGAAGAGAGCAAGGAAGACCACAGTAGCGATGATAGCATGCGTGATGTCTACTTGGCTGATTTTTAGGATGATATATATGATGATGGGTTCAGTGATTACATTGGGACGGAGATGGATGATGAAGTAGTAGGTACAAATCCATAAGTTGTTGTGCCCAACAAGATAGAAGCGTCCACTCAAAATGCTCCTTTACATGAAGACATTACCCAGTCCCAACTTTTTATTCAGGTAGTGGAGTCATTTGATGATGACATCAACAAGTATGAGTCCAAATGTGTCTATTCTGATGATGGAGATTCTGATGATGACAGTCTTAGGGGAATAAGGTATCCACGTTATAATCCCAGTGAGATGTGCAAGAACTTTGAATTTCAACTTGCAATGGAATTTAGTTCCATTAAAGAATTTAAAGAAGCTCTTTGAGAATGATCACTTTTACATGGGTTTGGTATACGATATATGAAGAATGATAAAGGTGCAGTGCCAAGCTAGATGTAGTGAAGGATGTGAGTGGGAGATATTTGTTAGTAAGATAGGAGGATCCCACTCTTATAGACTGAAGACTTTGAAGCCTACCCACACTTGTAGTTTGACATTCAATAACTAATGGCACCCTTAAAGTGGGTGGCAGAGAAAGTCGTGGAAGCAATGAGCATAAATCTGACTATGAAGGTTGCGCAAGTAATAAAAGAGGTGAGGATAAATTATATGACTGAGGTGTCTGTGCATAAAGCATCTTGTGGTAGGTGGCTTACAAGACAGAAATTGCAGGGGAGTTATGCAAAGCAATATACCAAACTTTGGGACTATTGTGAAGAGGTGAGGAGAGCTAACCTATCAGTACTTTGGATATTGCAAAGGATAGAAATGGCGACAGGAATCCTATATTTAAGAGGTTGTACATGTGCCTAGAGCCAGTGAAAAGGGCTTTTACCTCATCATGTAGACCCTTGATCAGATTTGATGGTTATTTCTTGAAAGGCCTGTTTGGAGGCATTCTCTTAGTGGCCATTGGAAAAGACCCCAATGAGCAATACTTTCCATTGGCAGTGGCCATTATTGAAAGCGAAACTAGAGACTCTTGGTTGTGGTTCCTTAAACTACTAGTGCATGATATTGGGGGTATGGCAGACCGAAAATGGATATTCATCTCTGACCAAGAGAAGGTAAAATCACTAACTTTAATTTCATTGTGTAATCAATTTTAAGTGTCTAAAAACATTCTAAAACCTTTATCACATTGTTTGCAGGGTTTGCTTCCTGCGTTGGATGAGGTGCTTGAAAGAAACATGTCACGCCCTGAATCCAGGCCCGTGACCAACGTAGATGGTGCCCAACCCCACACCGTTGCAAGCCTAGGACTTCCTTACAATTCTTACTTTCTTTATTTCAAATACACCTTAATTTAAAACAAATCAAAATTTCCATAATTGTATATGATCACAAAGTCACCTTCATTTCCATAACAATACATAAAAGTATAAATAAACATTCCTTCAAATTAAAATACAGGTTTTCCAGTTCCATTACACTCACTAGTATTTTCCCTTTCATAATACGTAATCATATTACACAACAATACGTGACCTACCTAATTACAAAGCTTTTCTAGAATTATACAAGTTAACATAAACTGAGGTATTATACCTTTACCCTAAACAAAAAGGGAGGTATTCTTGGCATTCATGTCTTCGAAGCTAAAAAGTCTTCTGTACCTGAAATTGTGAGGAGGTGAGTCTGGTCCACTTGGCTCACCATAAAACTAGTCCTACCTATTACACACATTCTTCTATGCATGCCTCAAGTACATATAATAATGTATGAACATATGAGTACTCATAACATAAATAATTCGTAAAGTAAATATATGTCAAGAGGAAAACATCATGAGAGAGTTCATAAATATTTACATGTACCCCGTTCGAAGGCATCATCCTACCTGTAAGCTATATCCTGTGCCCGCAGGCTATATCCCCACCTGTAGACGTATCCTGCCCGTAGGCTATATCCTCTGTATTTGATTTATGTTTAGGGATTCAATTCCCATTGCATTCATATTCATAACTATTACATGTATTGGTATCTTAGGATATCAAGCCCTCAACCATTCTATGTGTATCATTACATGCATTGGTATCTTGGATCAAGCCCTCAACCATTCTATGTGTATATTTTCATGCATTGCTATCTTGGGTCAAGCTCTCAAAGAGATGTCAAACAATTCAACCTTATTTCACCCCCGTCCTCAAAGGGACGCAAAAGTGTTCGAAATCTCTGTTTCATTCAAATACAATCACATGCACAATCAAGAGCATCCATATGCACATCATGAACTTTAATAAATCCATGTCATTCATAATCATCAATCATTCACATGCATTTCCTTTCCAAGCTCAATCCAAATATATAGAAAATATATTCATTCATTACTTTATTACATCTCTAGGAAACAAATTCTAAAATAAGTCAAACAAGACAAGGCTAGATCCCTCACCTGGAGTCCAAGCTATATTTTTACACTTTATACTCAAAAAGAGATGCCAAAAGCCTCATTATGAACCTAGAAATTAATTCTATCAAGTATCAACACCAATTCATAACATAAAATATTAATCATTTAACTTTATTTTATTTTGAGGCTAAAATCAGAACCAATATTTAAGAAATTTCTGGGAATGAACTATAGTTCTCAAAATTATGAAATTTAGTACATAGCCTTATTAGTATATTGAGATACCAGGATAAAAATTTTAGAATTTAATTCCATCATTAGACCCTACTAAAGACCTTATTAGTGATTAAAGGTCAGAGCTGTCTAAATTCTGAATAGGTATTGTGTTATGCATTTTAGACTTAGTTAATCATGTCCAAATGCCATGAAATTTTTTAGATCCTTAGATTTATGTCTTATCTAAGTGCCATAAAAATTTCAAATCAAAAAAAGTCTTTAGCTATTAAAAACAAATTAATTTTCCAAACTACCTAGATTTCCTCTACACTGAACAAAGTGTTATTATTCATGGTTTTAGGAATTGATTTAGTCATCCAACAACACATAAAACCAATAGCATGACATATTAGTTTTGTTCTACCCTTTACAAATTTCAATCACTGTTTTAGGTATATTAGGGGTACCAAACCAACCCAGAAAATTCTGACATAATTTAATTATATTCTTGGACACCATTTCTAGTTGCATACCAAATTTCATGACCATTAGAGTTCATTTCGTACCTCAAACAATCCAAACCATTCTTAGCAGTAAAGAAAAATTCTGCAGAAACATAATCAGCTCTATTCTTCATCTCCTTTTTCCTTCGATTCTTGCTTCTTATTTCATGCCTTATGTTCGTTTTTCTTCATTTTTAATTTGTAATAGCCTGTATAATCACCTCCACCCAAAAACTAAACAAAAAGAAATGAATTAAACTCATAGATTCAAAGGATTCAAGCTTACCGTTGCCTTGCTTTGTTTTATGGTAAGAATCACACCCATGACTATGTTTTCATCAATTTGGTCTTTAGGGTTCTCAGCTCATGACCAAAAAAAAAAAGAGAAGGGGAGAGGAAAACAAAAAAAGAGAAGAGAAGAAGAAGATGATCCTTACTTCATGACAGAAAAGAGAAGAAGTGATCTCCATAGCAAGGCTTCTCCTTCCCTCTGCCAAGCATTTCAATCTCTCTCTCTCTTCCTTTCTGTTCTGCATGAAATGGGAACCCAAACCCCTTTTTCTGAACACATCCAAAAAATAAGGCCAAAGTATAGTGTTGTGGTTCCAATGGTCAAGGTAGCCCATGGTGGTAAAATCAACTCATCTCAATCTCTCATTTTCTCCTTTTCTTCTTTTTTTCTTTTGATTGAAATCACAAGAGATTAGAATGGGAAGTGGATGGAATACACGTTTGTCCACCACGAAGGTTAGCTTTTGCTAAAATAAGAGGAAGCACCTCTTGCATCTCTTTTCCTTTCAACAAGGTCCATAACAACTTGGGCTAACTCTATGTTATGCCCCAAATAAAATTATATTTTCCTTATTTTACTCTAAAGACAATATCCATACAACTTAATTTATTTATTTTTAACAATCTCCTAAATTGACAAAATAAAATATTAATATAAATTCTTGGGGTATTACAACGTGTATAGGTTCTGTGTTAGGCACCTGTATGCCAACATATAGAGTAGGTATGATGGAGGTACAGTGATCAAGAAGTTAGTCACGAATGCGGCTACAGCCACT
Organism: Biancaea sappan; assembly: GCA_037074585.1. Taxonomy (NCBI): domain Eukaryota; kingdom Viridiplantae; phylum Streptophyta; class Magnoliopsida; order Fabales; family Fabaceae; genus Biancaea; species Biancaea sappan. Next base: position 44,039,234 of record CM073501.1, on the reverse strand, counting down.
TACATACAACAGTGGCAAAGGAAGATAAGTGAACTTCAGGCAGTTTCCAAGGAAGCGTACGAGCATATGATGAATAAGCCTCTAACGGCATAGCCTAGGTCATACTTTGAAGAGTGGCCCAAGTGCAAAGCTATCACAAATAACATATCGGAGGCATTCAATGGTAGGATATTAGAGGCTAGAGAGCTTCCAATAATTAGTATGCTTGAATGGATAAAGGGTTACCTGATGGAGAGATTTGCCTCACAATAGTTGAAAGCACAGAAGTACCTTGTTATTGGAGGAAAGGTATCATCGAAAGTAGTTAAACACCTCAACTTGGAGATGGAGAAGACTAGAAAGTAGGTTCCAAAATGGGCAGGAGGATTAACGTTCAAGGTTATATGGTTCCCAGAACAATATATTGTGGACTTGAATGATAGAAGTTGCTCTTGTAAATGTTGGGGATTGACAGGGTTACCTTGTGAGCATGCAGTTAGTTGTATATTTCATCAGAGGCTAGATCCTTAGGACTTCGTGCATGAATGTTACTCATTGAGAAAGTATGTTGAGTGCTATGCTCCTATTCTTCACCCTATCAATGGTGTAAACATGTGGCCATCAACAGGCATGGAGCCCTTTCTTCCACCTAAATTCCATAAGCGACCTGGGAGGCTAAAGAAGATGAAAAGAAGAGAGAAAGATACAATCGAGACCTCACAAACTTACAAGGCATAGCACAAGTTTGAGGTGTGGAGGGTGTAACCAATATGGGCACAACAAACGTACTTGTTTGAAGAGGAGAGTTGGTAGAGAGGCGAATATAGCACCTGCTGAAAGTAATGATGTTGTGGCACCTACTTGAAGTGTTATAGATGTAGTGACACTTTTTGATGTAACCAATACGATATAGTCACTTTTTTGTGTAATAGATGTAGTGACAGTGACACTTTTTGATGTAACCAATATGATATAGTCACTTTTTTGTGTTATAGATGTAGTGACAGTGACACTTTTTTATATAACCAATATGATATAGTCACTTTTTTGTGTTATAGATGTAGTGACACAGCTTCATTAATATACATGAAGGGAGTTTTGCATATTTTGTATTTATTTACACATACTTTCACACACTTGAAGTTATTTAAATTAATGAACATAATAAAAAATTAATAATAGACTGCAAATTCAAATAGAAGTGGTATGCTACCATTAAAATAGAAGTTCTCAATACATATTTTACAATGCACTAATAACTACTAATAGATTGCAAATTATCTGTTACAAGGGTACATTAATCCTACATATAACTACTAGAGTGGTACATCAATCCTACAAATAACTTCTCAAGTGGTACATCAACCACGAGTAAATATAGCAACAAATGCTACAATCCATGAACGGAATGCAATCATCTTCCAAGTCTTTATTTTCTTGTCCCTTGAGTGGATCATCTGCTTTTGGAGCTGTGTAATGCTCTTGTATCAGTTAGACAGTGGCAGTTCAACCCATTCAAAATAACCACAACACTAAGGCTCCTTGTAGTTTGGACATCTCCAGAATTGCCTATCAGGGTTGTTATCCGTGAATGACGTCAAACGGATAACCCTCTCCTTATAGTCATAGAGTATCCTTTGCCTCCTTCGTGCATGGCTTGAAACTATTGCATGAGTTCGGAAGCCATTGCAATTTCTATTGCAGAAGAATAACAGAACAACAACAGAAGAATACCATCATTAGAAACAGTGCAAATTGAAATCAGAAACACAATCCTACATAGAACAAAACAGTCTTTAGCAAATTGTTTGGGAAAAGTATTCTGAGTGGTTGATGTACCATTTAATAATCATGTATTTGGTTTACAAAAGAAGATGTTTTATGCCATTTTTTTCCTGCATATATTGCTTTTGTGAAGATGTCAATGGAGCTTTATGAGCTAGAACCTTAGCTTTTTGATGCCACACCATTACTGAGTTCCCTTATCATAAGATGATAAAACCAGAAGGCCACTAACAACTCAAGTGTTAATTTGTTTACTTTTTCCTATTTTGCCTTCTCTTTTAACCATGCAGTCATCTATGTATAAACATCCTATAATTTGCATGTCATCATATTTTAACTTCAATATAATATATTTTGTCATAAATGAAGCATCTAAATCTTTTTCAGTGGTAAAAGAAACTCAAGCAGTCATCAGTAAAAGCCATTAGTGTTTTCAAAGTCTTAAATTATGTAAAATGACAGTTTAAGTATCATCTAATTTAGATTTTCACAAAAAAAGCTAGTGATTAATTAAGCCAATATTTAAAGTGTAAATGCTGGTACAAACACTATGTTAGTTTGATTACTGATGCAGTTAGTTTGATTAGATCAATAGATGCAGTTAGTTTGCTTATGGTCAAGTAAGTCTTTGGTTAGCTAATGTTCTTGTTAGTTATTCCAGTTAGTTTGATTATTTTTCTAGGAAGGTTGTTTTATCCAATTAAGTGCGAGCTTGCACAAATAATGACAGGAAACTTTTTGTATTATATCCTGAACTTTTAAAGTCAACTTGTTGTCTGTAACAGGAGAAGCTTTTACTAAACTAGGTTCGTAACTTTAGTAGAACTATCATTGGCAAACCAACAAGCTTTCACACAACTTTAGTAAAATTATCATTGGCAAACCAACAAGCTTTCACACAACTTTAGTAGAACTATCATTGGCAAACCAACAAGCTTTCACACAACTTCAATAAAACTATCATTGGCAAACCAACAAGCTTTCACACAATTTTAGTAAAACTATCATTGGCAAATCAACAATCTTTCTGTCCCTTTCTTTCCCTTTCCCTAATTAACATTGGACCATATTCATAGTTCACATTTTGTACCTTTTCTACACTTAGGTTTTCATCTTATATTATTACAATTCTCAGAAGCGCCAATGAGTTTCCTAATCAGCATAATCACATTGGCTCACAAGAAATTTCAGAAATTTCAAAATTCTCAACATCAACAATTCAAAAAATCTCATCAACTTCAAAAAAAGAGGAAATTTCAAAATTTTCAAAAATCATCTCCGAGTAATTTCAGAAATTTCAAAACTTAAACCAGCAACTACAAGGGAAGAAGATAAAATGAAAATGAAAATTAGGTTGAGTAAGTTTTGTTTAAAACCTCACTAACGAGGCCAAACGAGAGGAGATGAGGCCAAAGGGAAGTGGCGCCGAAGGGTTTGCTTCGGGGACGTCAGGAATGCAAGAAGAGATGGGGCCTAAGGGAGACGAGTTGGAGAGAGACTCAGTTATAATCTGAAATACCGAACTGAGAAGGAAGAAAGAGAGGAGGCGACAGAATGGGTGTTTGACCATCATGATGAAGAAGAGAAGGGGAAAAAAAAGAAAGGAATTTTTTTTTGGCTGATGTGGAATATATTGGTGAGGTGGATTTATTGCTGACGTGTCCATTGCCTACATGGTGCTAATGTGGAGTTTTGGCAGACTCATCATCCAAGTTGGCGCCATGTGTCACAGTCAGAAGGTTGACTAACTTTTGGTTAACCCCGGGGACTAAATTCATGACTTTTGAAAGTACGGGAACTAAAATCATTGATTTCAAAGCATAGGGGCTAATTCACTCCTAAGTGAAACTATGGAGACCTGCAATATATTTTTACCTTATTTATATTATGTGGACGACATTTATTGAGATCCAACCTTAAATGCACAATGGTGGTTTTGTTTTATTAGATAGATAGATTTGGATAATATTAATAACTAGAAAGACATTTTAAAATTTTTGAAACATATAAAATAGAATTAACACAACAGAAATATTTGACACCAAATCAAAACTAATTCTAAATTTATAGAGACGAAAATAATACTTTTGCTAAGCAAATTACTTTTTGTTTTAAAAAAAGAGAACTTATGAGGATTACTGAGTAATTGATGGGTCACCTCCAAGTGAGCTTTGGATCAGCACCTGTAAATCCTACTGGGCCTACGTTGGCAGTTCCAATATAAACAATTTGGGTGAGACTTGCGTTATTGACGAAAATAGGGATCGTCCCAAAAAAAAAAAAAGAAAATAGGGAAAGGCATTTTTTTCTCTACTTATGGTTTGTGGGCCTGTATTAATACAAAAAAAAAAGAATGTGAAAGAAGGACAATGTCCACTCTCACGTGTGCGAGGGTTAGTTTGTGCATCTGACTCCAGTTTTGTGGTTTATTATATAGATGATGGCGAAGCACATTTGAGAAACTTCAACAAGCAAGAACAGAGAGAACGCAGACGGAAGAGCGAGATGCCAGAGTACGAAGAGAGATACGAAGGCAATGGAGAGGAAGTTGACACCTACGACGGGGGCCCCTCTCCTCAGCCTCGCGAAAGTAGCCATGGAGGTCCTGACGATCACAGCGACTCCAAGTCTCACGTATGTTTCTTGTCTATCCTTGTTGGTTTCTGTTAGGACTCGCATTAGATGGCTTTAATTTTCTTGATCTGGTTGAATCTGTTACTTTCCCTACTCGTTTTTCAGTCAATAATGGGGTCCTTATTAGAAGCTCTGATTTGGTCGCGGTTTAGGGTTTTGGATGAATTTCTCGTTTGTTTTGCATTTCTGCTATACTCTCTCATGGGATTGGGTTGTCCGATGTCTGTCTTCCATGTTTAATCTTGTCTTAGACGCTAGCAGTGCAAGAAGGGCCTTCGACATGATGGACCAACATTGCCTCTGGAAATTTAAGTTTTCCCCCTTCCTTAGAAGAAAGTCATTGATGGCTTCCTATTTGTGTTTATAGTCAGACTTTTAGTGACATTAATCGAGGGTTCTTGGTGGAAATTAGAAACTCTATCTTTTTCCTGTTTGCAAGGTATTGAGTCGTCCTTGTTTATGGGCACTTTCGGTATGTAACAAATTTTTTATCCCGTGACTTTTCTGACTGTGGTAACATTAAAATGAGGAGTTAATTCATGCTATTTTTTTTTAATTGTTGAGGGCTTTTCATTTCGTGAGTTTGGCGTCTTTCTTCTTTCTAAGTAATTTGTTTTTCACACCAGTGGACTTAAATTTTGTGTTTATGAATAATTTTCTCGTTATACTTATTATTCTCTATTCAAGTTGAAGTTTTCTTTATACCAGACTTATCATTACAAGACTTCTTGTTTGCCTTATTCATTGTATTGATAACCATCTCTTACTTTAAGGGGTGTTCTCTCTCTGTCTCTCTCTATATATAATGGTAATGGTAGAGATTGATAACCATCTCTTAGTTTAAGGGGTGTTCTCTCTCTCTCTCTCTCTCTCTATATATATATATATATATATAATGGTAATGGTAGAGGTTTTGACCTTTTTGAAACAGTCTCGCCAGTTGTGTTTCAATAGAAAGAAAAAGATGGTTGAAGTACATCATAACATGGGCATCAAATTTAAATTTTGGTTCCCCCCCCCCCTCACATTTTAACTTTTAACACTCTGGTCAGATTGAGAGTTCTATTGAGAAGAATCAATTAAATATTGATTTTTTTGCGATTTTTCTGCTGTATTAGGAAGTATAAACTGTTGTATTAAAATGTTTGTGGGGGAAGCATAAGAAGCATAAGAGGATTGAATAAACGGATGTACTGGATGAGCCTCCACTGCTGGTAGGGCTGTTTGCTTGTAGACAGTATGTGAAATGTTCTTTACAGGCTTGCTACCTATAAGCATCATAGTTCTAATCATTGCAAGTGAATGCCTGTTGGTTGGTTGTTAAAGGTTCAGTATTTTGCTAAAATGCATTTAATTGCTGTAATGGTATCTCTTAATAGCATTTCTATATCCACTTGAACTTGTTTTCATGTTTACTACTGTTTTGAAGTTTAAATTTTCTCCTCATTAAATTCCTTTTTCTATGTATAAAGATGAAGCTTATGTTTAAGGTATGGTTTCATGTGTATATGCAGCATGGATCTCGTGATTATGACAGAGAATCTTCAAGAAGCAGAGAAAAGGAACGTGACAAAGGGCGGGATAAGGAGAGGAAAAGAGATAAGGAGAGAGATAGGGATGGGGAGAGAAGCAGGGACAGGGACAGGGATAGAGAGAAAAGCAGGGACAGGGAGAGAGACAGAGATAGAAGCAAAGACAGGGAGAGAGATCGGGATGGGGAGAAGGAAAGGGACAGGGATAGGGATCGCCACCATAGAGATCGTCACAGGGATCGTAGTGAGAGAAAGGAAAGGGGCAAGGATAGAGATGATGATGATTTCTACAGAAGCCGGGAGTATGACAGGTAAAAGTTCATTTGATTTCAGATATTAATACCTTGGTGGTTAATACATAATTGTGTTGTATGTATTTAATTTCATAATAATCAAAACATGAGCATTACCTTTCTCAGTTTTATCTTTAAATTTGGTTAAAATTGTTTGATGATACAGACGGAGGGATTATGATCGAGAGGACAGGCATAGACGCAGATCTCGTTCTCGTTCTCCTTCACATTCAAGGGGCAGATCTGAGCATAGATCAAGGTCACGTTCTCGTTCACGCTCAAAGAGGTAAGTCATGACAAGATTCTTAATTCTCATTTTATAGATGTGCTTAAACATGAAAGCATGAATGCTTGAGCAGCCCATTAAGCAAATTATTAGTTCTTACTATTTACTTGTAAAGAAATTTCATTTGGTACTTGTAAAAAAATTTCACTTGGTATGAAATTATCATTGATTCAGAATACTAACGTTTTTTTACTTTCAGTAAAAGGATTAGTGGGTTTGATATGGCTCCCCCTGCTTCAGCAATGTTAGCTGGTGGTGCTGCTGTTGCAGGTATATTTACTCTTGTATGCTTAAGAACATTTTGTTATCTTAACTGCTTCTTTTCTTTGTTGGTCCTAGTATGGAAAGTTCATATCAAATTGCATGGTGTTATCTTGGTAAGCTATATTCTGTTTTTATCTGAATGTATTGTACTTCAAAGACTGGTCTTCAATGGTGTGTAGCTTTGTCTTCTTATTTTTAATTGGTGATATAATTCTGGAACTAAAAGAAGCTTTGGTTTTTTGTCTTGTGTTTGGTGTTTGTTTGTTTTGTTTCTATGTCATGTCTTATGTTCTAAGAAGGCAATGTTGGGCTACTAGCCCCACTGTGCTGACAATGGGCGTGAGCCGACATCTGTAGCTTTTATGTCCACGGAGGAATCAATGCACCGGTTTTTGGTGGGTCTTGTTCGTCTTCAACTGGAAACTATTGCCTACTTTGGTAGTCTTATAAATATTATCTCCAGAAATCGTTTACAATGTTCCTTAAATATCATTATGATATATTATGTAATGAGGTTAAATATGCTTTTGCTCTGGGAATTCAAAGCAGTAGTGGTCTTTTGGGTTTTTTGTAATAGGAATGCAGATGGTTAAATAATGAATTTGTTCTGAAATATATTTGTCTTTACTTGCAGGTCAAATCCCAGGGGCAAATCCTGCAATTCCTGGAATGTTTCAAAACATGTTTCCCTTGGCTACCAGTCAGGTATCTGTCTTTCTTACTTCTATCCTCTGTTTCTGTCTGAAGGGTCTTGTAATTTCACTTTCTTCTTGGTTTTGCTTTCTTCAAGTTGCAGCCATTCAATGCCCTCCCTGTTATGCCAGTCCAGGCTATGACACAGCAGGTGAAAATAGTTTTTCAGTAATATGAGTATTTCTTCGCTTCCTTCATTTGGAACTCTCCCTATATTGGCCCTTATTTGATGTATCATTGTATGGAATATGTAGGCTACTCGACATGCTAGGCGAGTTTATGTCGGAGGGCTCCCTCCTACAGCCAATGAGCAGGTATTGTACTTTTTGAGGAATAACATAACCATTGGTCCTTAATCTTGTGTTACCTTTTGTTCTAACCTTTGAATGAGATCACTTAATTGGTTATCAGCTAAATTGCTTATTTTTAAATTGCTTTTTTTCCCCTTGTTTCATCTTATAACTTGTTTTCTAATGTACTCTTTACTTTGTCTTTGCTTCTGAAGCTTATATTTTTTTGGTGATCATTGGAATGAAATTAATTTCTCACCATGTCTACCTATTATAGGACAATATACTTAAGTGTAGCAGGAGTCTTCTGTTTGTGAAGTGTTTTTTTTTTTTTTTGGGGGGGGGGGGGGGGGTCTTCAACCTATGCTAATGAATTTATGACCTATTATACTGCAGTCTGTTGCTACTTTCTTCAGTCAGGTTATGGCTAAGATTGGAGGAAATACTGCTGGCCCAGGTACAAAAAATCTTCAGAGAGTTATGTCTGTCTCTTTTAATGAATTACCTAGCCATTGTTTGGTTTGGTTGACTTCCATTGTTTCTCCCTCCCCCCCCCCCCCCCCCCCGCCTCTTTCTTTTTCTCTTTTTAACATCTTGTGCTTGCAGGTGATGCAGTTGTTAATGTCTACATTAATCATGATAAGAAGTTTGCTTTTGTGGAGATGAGGTCTGTTGAGGAGGCTAGCAATGCAATGGCTCTTGATGGGATTATATTTGAGGTATCTAAATTGTTGTTTATTATCGTCACCCTTCTTTTGTGAGTATATTAATGTGTAGTCCTTGTAGTCAGGCAGACTTCATGCTTTATTTTATAAATATATATATATATATATATATTGGGTAAGCTTTCATTCTTGGGCCATTAAAAAATGAAAGTCAGGCACTGTGGCCTGTGGCCCATGTTTTTGTCTATTGATGAATATTAATCTAATTGATTATCTTGGTTTTATTTCCTATCTTTCTACTGCAGGGGGCACCTGTGAAGGTGAGGAGGCCCACTGATTATAACCCTTCTCTAGCTGCAACCTTGGGTCCAAGCCAGCCTAACCCAAACCTGAACTTGGCGGCTGTGGGCTTAACACCTGGCTCGGCTGGTGGACTTGATGGTCCTGATCGTATTTTTGTGGGGGGACTACCTTATTACTTTACTGAAACACAGATCAGGGAGCTTTTAGAGACTTTTGGTCCTCTTCGGGGTTTTGATCTGGTGAAAGATAGAGAAACAGGAAACTCAAAGGGTTATGCATTTTGTGTTTATCAAGATCTCGCAGTTACAGATATTGCTTGTGCAGCTCTCAATGGAATAAAAATGGGAGATAAAACTCTTACAGTTAGACGAGCTAATCAAGGTGCAAACCAGCCAAAACCTGAGCAAGAGAGCATCTTAATGCATGCACAGCAGCAGATTGCTCTACAGGTTTGATGAGATTTTTGTTATTCTACCTGTTGTCAGAAATTTTTTGTGCATGTGTTACTATATTATTGATATATGTTTTATTCCTTAGAAACTCATGCTTCAACCAGCACTAGTGGCAACGAAGGTGGTATGTTTAAGTCAAGCTATATCTGCTGACGAGCTCAAAGATGATGAGGATTATAATGAGATTGTTGATGATATGGGACAAGAGTGCTCCAAATTTGGTAATGATCAATTTAACTTGCTGGTTTTGCTGAAAACTACTATGTGTCTATATTAATCTTCTTTTTCATTTATTTATTTTTACAGCTATTTGTAGTCCCAAAATTTGAGGCCTAACATAAAAGAGAGAAGCCTTCATAACCTTCCATCTTTGTTAACCTACAATTATCTCTGCATATATTGAACATTGTTTTTCTGCATAATTCACCTTTTTTTTTTTTTTGGGGGTGTCTTCTGCAGGTACTTTGGTCAATGTTGTGATCCCTCGCCCACAACCAAATGGGGAACCAACACCTGGAGTTGGGAAGGTCTGGGTTCTATTGAAATTTTTCTTTACCTAGTGTGCCAGCCTCTTTTTTCTTTCTTTGCTCTGAATTTTTTTATTGCTTTAGGGTAGATGGAGTTTTTATGCCAGTGCTAGATTGATTTAGTTGCTGGAAATATTAGCCCTGGTATTATTTGGTGCTTGGGAAGGATAATTTTCCAAGCCTTTGGAACCTATTATGAGATGTTTGGATATAGCTAATGTGAAAAAGTTTATAAATATATTTTTAACAATAAAGGAATGATGATAATTGCCATAGTCAAAAGAAGAATGTTAGGATTTATTAATTTTTCTTTACCTAGTGTGCCCTTTGAGCCCCTCTCTTCTTTCCTTGCTCTGAATTTTTTTATTGCTTTAGGTGGATGGAGTTTTTATGCCATTGCTAGATTGATTTAGTTGCTGGAAATATTAGCCCCGGTATTGTTTGTTGCTTGGGAGATTTAATTTTCCAAGCTTTTGGAACCTATTTATGAGATGTTTGAATATAGCTAATGTGAAAGATTTTATACATATATTCTTAACAATAAAGGAATGATGGCCAAATTCCAAAGTCAAAAGAGGAATGTTAGGATTTATTAGAAATTAGTATGGGAAGCATTATGCAAAAATAGCTTATAAATGTGCATTGCTGATTGGGAGCATGTTGTCATATACGATAGAAACAGAGGCTCTGAATGAGTTCCTCATTTAATTCGTTTGTATTACTTACTAAAAAACAATTCTATATCTGCAGGTGTTTTTGGAGTATGCTGATGTTGATGGTGCCACAAAAGCACGTACTGGATTGAATGGGCGAAAGTTTGGTGGTAATCAAGTAGTGGCTGTCTTTTATCCTGAGAATAAATTTGCGCAGGGAGATTACGAAGGCTAGCTGTCTCTTGATGTCATTGGTTGTTGCATTTTAACTTGTTCAGTGAAAGATTCCTTGGCAGGGGATTTTATTGTATAATTTTGTAAGCTGAGTTGTGCATACATTATATAGTAAGTAGAAACAGACGTGTACCCTGTTCCTCTTAGTTGAAACTAGTGGCTAAGTAATGTAGGGAACTGAACTGGTTCATAGATGAGTAACTATTATCTTTGGATCCTTGAATTTCCAGGTGTGGGGTTCTTGTTTGTTTTGGACCGGTGAGCTAAACATTTGAGGCCTCAGTTCTTTGGCTAGTAAGTTAGCTTCTTAGAACTGGAAAGATAGCGATTTAAGACGAATTTGGGTATGCACTCGAAGAAAAATAGGACTATCGCACGCAAGCTTATTTATTTACTAGGGCCTTGTGTACTCGATGATGAAATCTTGGCAAAGATATAACGTGGAATTTTGTGAGACCTGAGGAATACCATTTAAGTGCCAATACAAATTGTGTCATGATATCCGAAATAATCAAATCCTACTTCTAAATGGATACGTCTCTGGTTTCGAAAATGATCTCTTGGTTGGAATTAAGCAGGAACAGGGTGCCTGCTGACGTGGATTGGGCCTATTAAGTTGTCTGCTCTAGACATAGTGGAAGTAATATGAAATCTAAATTTTTGAAGATCACTTGTTTCACTTAAAAAATTAACATGTTTTCTTATTATTATAATAATTCTGTTAGTTTGTTGAGTTGGTTTGTGAAAGAATTGAAATCATAGCTACTGACAATTTTGGCCCCTGGTTTCAGTTCAGGTTACGATGATGTGATTTCTTTTTTGAATCTTCGAGGGTTTCATGTATTGGGAAGATTTTGTGTGTGAAATTATATTTTTTAGAAATGTCTATCTGTTACGTTCTTAATTGAAAGAGAGAGATTTTGTAGAAGATATCCTGAAAAATGAGTACTGTAAGAGATATTCTGATTAATGAAATATGCACTCTCCCTGATTCTTTAAAACTATGTATGTATATATCTCTAGCGTGACTGAAATGTTGAATGTTGGATGATTCTGCTATGAGATTATGACTGATAATGTGGATAAATGAATGTGAAAAGGATACAATGGTGAAGGCCGAGGCTTATGGTGGTGAGATTATGCTCACTAGTGGGACATTGAAAATAAAAATTTATGAGGAGTAAAATTGAAAACATTTAAATTTGTAATGAATCAATTTGAGAATAAAAATCTGTGATGGACCAATTTGAGAAAAAGGAGCATTTATGGCTATGAGGAAACCATTTTAGTCAATTGTAAATAAAAAATTGGAATTTGACCAAAAAATAAATAAATAAAAAATTGGAATGAGTATGTTGATGTAGATGTAGATGCATCGAATGAGTATGTTAAATTCTACATAGAATTACCCTTCATTCAACTGCAAGAAACACAAGAAAATGACTCCAGCAAAACCGCATCATAGTTTGAAATACTGATAGCCTTCAATACGAGTAACGACCCCTATTTTCTGAAATCATGTAGTTTTCTACTCTAAATGAACTTGTAGCTCCACAAACTGTCCAATTATTTATAATTCCGCAAGCTGCCTTATGTTGGTAGGATACACAACGGTGGGGTTCCCATTGAAAGCCATCCTTGCCATCAGAATGTTGACAGCTTGTGTTGGGTGAAATGCATCCCAAAACACATACTGCTCTCTGTTAGCGCATGGTGTCTGGAATGGAAGACATGTAATTTGGCCACTGTTCCGTCCAATCCCACAGCACCCTCTGTTCACAACACTAAACCCTGCACCACACAAACCAAGCTATTAATTACTTTCACAAAAGCTTTGTTGCTTATAAGGAACACACGGCAGCTTATTCACCCTCAACGCATGTCCAACAATTTAAATTACATTTTAAATGCACCCAAATTTCATTTTGCTCTCTCTCTCTATACATACTCTTTTTCTCAATTTATTCCTTTACAAATTTTTATTCTTAATTTGATTCTTCATAGATGTCATTTTTTTTCAATTTGGCCTTCTCAATTTGAGACCTTACAGATGCCCATTTTCTCAATTTGGTCTCATGAATTTTCATTCTCAATTTTATCCCTCACAAATTTTAACATTTTCAATTTGGTCCCTTCAAGCAATTGTTGTAAATAATTTAATAGAGTTTGATTTGACAATTAATTCATTAAGATTGGTTGTTAAGTTCCCCACACACACACACACACACACACACACACACACACACACACACACACACACACACACACACACATATATATATATATATATATATTGTTTGTTTGTTTTAATCTTTTTTCATTGGATTCCTGACCAAAAGTTTAAAAAAGAAAAGAGACATCTATGAGGAATCAAATTTAAAATATGAAATTTGAGAGGAACCAAATTGAGAAAAGAGACAATTTAGAGGGATTAAATTGAGAATGAAAATTTATAAAATGACTAAATAAAAATGTTTGAATTTGTCAGGAACCAGTTTGAAAATGAAAATTTACAAGAAACTAAATTTAAAAATAAAATATCTATAAGGGACCATGGTGGAATTTTAGTCCATTTTAAAAAATGTATCTGAAGTTTCATACCATACGATCTGGCATTGAGAAGAATATCCTGGAAAATGGTGGCAGCATCAATGAATATGAATCTGGCACCAGGTAGATTAGCGTTGAGGTTGCTCAACATGGTTCTCACATTTGCATTAAAAGGCTGCACAAGCAAGTTCACTTCTTCAGAGCAGCTTCCGCTCATGCTTTGGGCCAAAATGCTTGGAATACAGCCCATTAGCCCAAGCCCAGAAACCACAAATTTCCTTGCTCCAAGATTGTAAAGCCTCTGCGAAGTACGTCATCAACAAATTTAAGGTAAGAAAAACTAGGTCTAAAAATTATCGAATATACTATAAGTTTGAACTTATGAGGAAACGGAATTGATATTCATTTCTCTAAAAAAAAAAAATTTAAGGTGGGGGAAGTATTTCTTTTCAAATATTTGCAATAAAATGTTTATATTAGCAAAAGATGCATTTTAGAATGAGTAAATTTCACTTCCCTCCCCTGTAAATCTTAAGTTACACTCTCCTCCCTTCTACTTTCATAATGTTCAATCTCTCTTTGTAATTATAAAATATATTATACTTTAGTCTAATTTTATATTTTCTTTCTTTCCAGAGAAATTTGTTACAACATATTTTTTGACATTCTAGAACCTAATAATAATATTACATTTTAATGTTATACTTTTTTTTTTGGGTGTGTGTGTCTGTTGTTAATCTTGAATAAAATTTCATAACTAATCCATTTTCTTGTAAAGTAAGTGTCTAACATATACTTAGGTTAATAAATGATATTTAATCTAAAAAATATATGCCATATTAGTTACCAAACATAAAAAAAAGACTCTACTATATTTCTTTGAATAAAAAATATTAAATTGGACTAAAGTGTAATGAATTTATACGAGAGAACAATGTATATTTTAAAAATAAAGAGAGAATAATTTCGATAGCTTACAGATGGAGTGTAATGTACTCAACAGAAAATATATAACTAGGATTGTCATATAACATATTAGGAGGTAGATCTACAACTTGTAACATATATATTTGACTAATTATATAATAAATTTTTCTTTCATAAGTAGTTCCTGTTGGATACAAGTTGAAATTAGTTATATATATTTTTTAATCTTTCACAGGTTTTAAATGAGATTGGGATAAGTTTTATAATATATATATATATATATATATATATATATATATATATATATTTGTCATAGAATTAAAGATGAAATTAGGGACGAAATAATCTATTTCTGATTAGAGACAAAATAATTTGTTCCTAGTTGGAGATAGAATAAAAAACAGAATAATTTTCTGTCTCTGAGATGAAATTAATTTGAGACGGAATAATTTTCCTCCTTTGACATAATAAATTTGCTTGAGACGGAATTTTATTTTTGAGATAAAAAATTCTGTCCTTAATTCTAAGACAGAATTTTTTTGGTCTCTGATCTATCTCTAAACAATTAGAGACGGATTTTTCTGTGTGTGGTTTATGATTTTGTTGTAGTGAGGGTAGAAGTATTGAAGAAATCTTACAGTGAGCTGCTGGGTGTAGGTTTGAACTAAGAGATCAGCATACTGTTGGGCATTGTACTGAGTGCGAGTGGGATAATTAGGCATAAGGTAGTTGTTTAGGTAATCATTGCTTCCCATTCCTACAAAAAACAGGCACCGTGCAATGCTTGTGGCTGCATCATCGGCCCCAAGATTTGCAGTTATTTGATTCAATGTGCTCTCGAAGTTCCTTATCTGCTCATTGAATGGTATGCGCCCAACCTGCTCTACACTTGATCAACTTTTCATTTGGACCATCTTTCTAATTCTAAGCATTTCTTGTTTGGTTTCCACCACTTAAATTGCCGGTCTATTTGATTTGGATTATTTTTATTTTTATTGAAAATAAAATGAGGTTGAAAATATGTTTAGTTAAGTTTAATGAAAACGTTTTTTTGAAAATATTTTTTAAAATATGTTTAAATATAAAAATACTAAAAAGATGTTTTCAAAAAATACATTTAAAAAAATAAAGACTAAAAATAAAAATAAAAATAAAAAATATTTTCAAAAACTAAACAAACTCTAAGTTTTGTTGATATAACTGAGTAATCCCATTTTGACAAACTAAGTGGGCATGATTTGAATGCATCTTATTAAATTAAGTCTGATGAAAAGTTTAAAAAATTTTCAAATATTAATTGTTTTGAATCAATGTATCATTTTTTGATATGTATTTAATGCTTATAGATATTGAAAAAAAAATCGTTTTAATTATTTAGTAGGCATTTTTTTTAAAAGATTAAGGAATTTAAAGTTGAATACATATTTAATTATTAAAATATTATTTTTAAATCTAAATATTGAGTAATTAAATTTGTTTGTTTTCTCAACTGAAAGCATTAAATATATATCAATATACGGAGTAATTAATGTCAAAAAACTATTTAGACTTTTTATGATTTCTAATTAAATAAGATGTATTAGAGCTATTAAGCAATGCATTTTATGGACCGAAATATAAATGAATCAAATTTAGACATTATTACTACAAACAAATAGTTCTTAATGTTCAAATTTAGATATAATATTAACATTTATATCTGTATTTAGATTCAAACATTTTAATTTATTTAAAAAAAAATCCCCCTTAACATATAGGTGACATAGTAGGCTACTTGTGTGAGTGAATTTTACTTCATCAACTTCTACTCTTTTTTGTTTGCATGAATTATACGTAATTTGAGTGGCTACGTTTGCAGAATTTGACCCTATAGGTTGATGGATGTGGACCACATTGAAATAATGAAAAACTAAGGGGTTATTTACGAATTCTAAACTTTCGGGACCAAATTAAAAATTGAAGAAAATTCTAGGCACCGTCAGAGTAATTTATGCAATAATTAACGTTACTTACAAAGTTTCTGCCAGTGATGTCAAGGATTCCAGCAGCTGCTGAAGCATAGTTTACTCCATGAAGTATTTGATTTCCTGATGCTTGCGAGTAAGGAGGAATTAAGGGAAGTCCAAGAAGTTCAGCTGCATCAATTAACATCCACACATCAAGTTTACATAGAATTACAATAAAATAAGCTACAAAATAAATAAATAGATGAATAACATTTTTTTTTAGAAAAGATGAGAAATAAATCACACTGTAAAACGCGTTGAATCGACCCATTCTAACTCAGTCAATCACGAGTCACTTTTTTAATGAGCGCATAAATAGTCTAATCCATAGGCATCTCTTTATTTTATAAAATATTTAGTAATTTTTATTCAAAAATAATTTATACTGATAAATATTACTTCTTTTATAATTTTTAAATTATCAATGACTTTAATTTTTTATATTTTATTTTTAAATTAATTATATTATATTTAAATTTTAAAATTTCAAATTTATTTAAAAAAATTACAAAATTTTTTATATTTGAATTTACTATATGTATTGAATATAATATTATAAAATATAAAATGTGATAAAGTAAAGATTTTATATATAAAATATATCAAAATTTTCCAAAAAAAAATAACCCATAAGACTAGGAATAATTTCATTAACTTGTTATGGTAAAATTTGATGGTCCAAAGCCCCAGACAGAAGGCATATGCATACCTACAATAGAAAATAGTGATAAACATTATTTCGAGAAAATACTAAATGTTTCACATGATATAGTAACTACAGCTTATGGTGCGTAATTACACAGGAGTCATGACCTATTGGCTTTTATTTATTGCAGCATTTACTGTGAGAGAGAGAATACTGTTTCATGACTTAACGACCGGTCCATATTCTGGTTTTATACCGTTTTAGCATATGAGCCAATCACAATAACATATATATATATATATATATATATATATATATATGTTATATAAAATAGTGTTTAAAGAATTGAACTAATTTAGTCAATTTGACTAAAAAATTAGTAAATTAACTAGATTTTTTGCTTGAATTGAACAAGTAAATTAATAAGCGTTTAAATTAATAAAAAATCGGTTGAATCTGTAAAATTAATCGGTTTGATGATTCAACCGATCTCTTTTTTTTTGAAATTTTAAATTTTTTAAATTTTATGAAATATTATTATGTATTTTTAAGAAATTTTTAAAAAATTTACTATTAAAAAAATTTAAAATTAATATAAATTTATACCTGTGACATACTTTAAATATTTTAATATTTTATTATTATATAATATATATTTTAATATATTTAAATACTACTAATTTAACTACAATCTAACATTAACACTTAAATTAATACCTCAGCTGATTTAATAAAAGGCGTGATTTTCTAAATATATAGAACAAGAGGGAAATACATACGGACTCCAGGTAACCTGCAGCTTTAAAAGAGTCAGGCAGATGTTATGTCAGTTCTCTATCTATATATGCTTTAATGACTGGTGGGCTTCCCATATAAATAATTAGAAAGGAAAAAAATAGAAAAATTAGTAAATTAAATAAAAGATTAATTTGTAATTTGTTAATTGCTTAAAAATTGATATTGTGAAACTTAAGAGATAATAGATACAATGTATGTCGGACCTACACAATTTGTATCACTGCAAACAGATTTTTCGAATATGTCTCTCGATCAATTTTTCAAAATTAAGAAATTAAAATCTATAAAATCAGTGCCCTTCCTCGACCAAAAAAAAATTAAAATAAAATAAAAATAAAAACACGATATTTCAAAATCTATCAATAACATTAAGTGTTTATTAGTTCTCAGGTTCAGGATCGGAATTATGTGAGTAAAGAGCGAGATTACGTACTACAGGAAATGAAAGTATGAATAGTTACTTGCAGTTGCAGATTTACATGCTTCCCATGAAAACTACTTACTGGTTTTTAAGCTAATCTTTGAAAGATAATAAACTATTCCAAGTGATATTTCTCAAATGCATAGATTATAAATGTTTGTTAAAGAGTATAAGAGTTTGACCTATTAAGAAGTAAACTTTGTCACTCTATGTCACTTTGACATTTGTGTGCATTTAAAAAAAAATAATTTTTGCAAATTATAAAGTAATCCAACGATAAAAAAAATCTCTTGAAAAGTTAAGCTTTTAACAAAGACTTATATGTTTCTCTTATACCATCTAGTTAGTCAGCTCTAGTTTAGTGATAAAACGATTAAGTCACATCTATCTCCAACTCTAAGGATATAATTGTTGGAATTTGGATATGAAAAACCCAACTTTTAAAATGGTCAAGCTCTCCAAATATTTAACCCTACATGATTAGCTTCTATCATCCTGCGAAGGGAATAAGAGAAGAAGAAAATGAAGCAATCTACTCTAGCTTAACTAGTTGCAATAATTAACGTCACATGAGTGTCCAAGGTTGGAGGATGAAGGACCTGCGTTGGAATTTCAGTGAAAGCTACTATAGCATATATACAAATAAAATAAGAAAGGAGAGAAGAAGAATATAAAGAAAAGAAGGATGAGGGAGGGACCTATTTCATCAACCATGGTGTAGCCATTAGAGAAGCGACCAGTAGGGCCCCCATTGAAGTCGATGCCATAAGGGAAGTAGTTGGCCTTAGCAAAGGAAGGAAGGTTGTTGTTGTTGCCATTGTCAATGAGAGAGTCACCAAATATGAACATGGCAGGCACCATTTCTCTTCCATTTTGGCCATACACTATTGTTACTTCTGCACTCACCAAGACTACCACAATGCAAAGAGGTAACAACGTACCAGACTTGGCCATAATTAATGATAGAGCGAAGGAGCTGGTTTTAATTGGAAATGAGAGGGTTCGATATGATTATGATTTATAGGCGATCGATGGGATTGGGAAATATTGGGAAGAGTAAGAAGTAAGAAGGTAGTTGATGGCAATCAATGCATTCATCTGTTTTCTACCTTGTAGTAAATGATTCATACTCAAAGCACCCACATTCTGGCACGCCATTTCCATTATTTACTTCCACTCTACTCTCTTTACTCACTCATTCATAAAAGTACCAAGTAATTAATAACAACCCCTCTCTCTCTCTCTCTCTCTCTCTCTCTCATAGATTAACAGGAGTTAGGTCTAGCTAAAAAAACTAACTTCAGAAATAAATTTCCTCTTATGTTTGAAAAGCATAAGAATTTCTTCCTCCAACCGTTAAATACGTTACATCTAAATGATTTATATTTTTTTTGCACTTTTTTGCTTTTTTTTTTAAAATTTTACTAATTATTTGATCTTAGTCAACGATCATTAAATTAATTAACGTACAATGCAATTTTTAAAATTAAAAAAATAAAAAATAGAAGAAAAATATAGACCGTTAAATGCATATTCAACAATTCACGTTGGAGTAGGAGTTTTCTATATATGCTTTTCAAGCATAGGAGATAAGTTGTTTCCTTCTTAGTAAAGTGGTAAACCAAAGTTCGAATTCCTGCTCAGATAGATGCTCATATTTAGTGTGTGATAGTGAGTTGAGAAAGATTCTCTTAAGTAGAAGATACCCTTGGAAACCAAAAAAAAAAATTAAATGAAGTTAGATAAATTTATTAATTTGATTCATGAAAGATTATATTTATATCAATTTAGTTTTTAAAAATAAAAAAATTATAATTGTTTCAATTTGGTTCTTAAAAGATAGAGATAATGTTTATCTGAATTGCTTCCCTATCCTATATTCTTTGAAAAATTTGAGATTTCTAGGTTTAGAGATTTAGCAATAACAATGACCAATTTGAGACATTTAATTTTTTTAATTAAATTGAGACACTTAGTCTTTTATAAATCATTGAGATAGTTGCAAGCTTTCAAAGATTAAATTAATAATTTACACACAAATTTATTCAAATTAAAGTATAACATTAAAAAAGAAAAGAAAAGAAAAGAACGTTGAGTTATTGCTTCCGAGACGTGCATCTTTCTAGAAAGAAATGTGTTATTTTATCGGACAAGATAAAATTGTTTAGACAAAGATGTCATAAAAACAGAAGTTATGTTTTATTTCCTTTCATCTCCCCTTTAATTTACATCCCCATTGCTTAACTATTTTATGGTACTTTTTATTTAAATTTTGACGAAAATATATAATCACATACAAGTTGGAATAATGAACATTTTATGAGAAGTATGCTCCATAAATATCTTGAACAATTAATATAGTCTTTTATCCATTTAATTTCTTAATACCAATGATAAGGTGAGAACAATGTGAACATATTTAATGCATAAGTAAATTGGATATTTATTACCAAAACAGTATTTTTATGAAAAAAATGTTTTGGTAAAAATTTTTAATTATGAAAATTTCGATGTTACATAAACATCAAATGGTAACAAAATAAATTAGAACATTGAATGATCCACTTTAAGTCTTAAAGGTTGACAAAAATCAACTTTGAATCAAATCAGGATATACTCGAAACATCCAAAATGTCTAGAAACACCCAAAGTTCTATGTGTATTTAAGTCTGTATGTGCCAATTTTAATCTTAAAAGAATATAATCTTTAAAACCTTAAAAGATAATATTTAATTTTTTTATCTTTTTTTCTGATATATTCCAAAAAAAAATATATTATTAATTTATGATTAACTATAAAACACAATATTAAGGAATTTTTTTCTTAACATGAGACCTAAAACAAACTTATTTTGTGCCAAGTCGACTCATAAATCTCCAGAAAGATGCCATTGAATTTTACTTAAGTGTTTGATTTTTTTTTTCAAAAAAAAAGTTAAGCTGATGGTTAGCTTTAAATTGTTAATTAATCATTAAATAATGTACAATTTGCATGACCCTTTATTTTTTAATTAATGTCCTTTAATCAATGATGAGAACACTTATTAGCATTTTTTTTTTCTGGTATACGTACGGTTTTCTCATTCTTTTTTTGACACGAAATCTCTTTCGAGAATAATATAAAGTGCACCTTTTCTTATATTGTCTCGATGCATTCGTAGCACGCAAATGGATTATAAAAATTTTCTCACGTAAATAAAGTCCTTTACATCCCTTCACATTTTCCATGTGACTGAAATTGTTGCTTATACAAATTTGAGGAGCTTGACACATATATTTAATGATAAAAATTTTAAAAAAAATATCTATACATCTATGGTAACTGTTCGAGAATTAGTTTACAAAAACAATATTAATTTTGTGGCAAGTAGATCCTTGAACAGAATGAGCACACGTTGTGATTAAGTTATGATGGTATTTTAAGAACTATAGCGCGTCTTTGCATGCATTTTTATTTATTTATTTTGAAAAAAATTTTGTAAAATTATTTTGACAACTAATTCTAAAAAATTTAAAAATAAAAAAATTGTTTGAATAGCTTATTCTGAAAATAATTATAAAACTCCAGAAAAAACCATTTGAATCATTTGGTACAAACTATTTTAATGCACTGTTTTGATAACATCAATATAATAAATTAGTTAATAAAGATATTTTCAAAGAAATTAAAAAAATACAGTTCAAATATATTAATTATCATAGCCTCAGCTACATATTAATGGATAAATTAAATATATTATCCAATTATATAAATTATTAAGAATGTCTTTATATAATAATTAAAAATAATTACAATTATAATCAGATAAAATAGATAGACACAGCTAAAAGTACTTGCACAAGGTATTTATCTTCATATAAATATTATTAATAAACTTACATACTTATGAATAGTTTGGATAAATAATTTATTTAAATATTTATAAATGAAGCCTTTATGTAAAAAAATTATTGTCCATAAATTATTTTTAAATTAAATTATTTAATATTTAAATATATATTTAAAAAAATATTTTTAAAATTATAAGTTATTTTTAAAATATTTAAATAAATAAATATATAAGTGCTTATAATTATTAAAATTATTAAAATAACCTTAGACATAAATAAAGTGTGAAAACATTAAAAAAAAAAAAGCCTGAAAAGAATCAACCTCTTCCCTTCCCCCTCGTGTGTCCTTCGCCTGAAAAGAATTATCAGAATCAGCCCAATTGTAGAATCAACCCAATTGCAAGATTGCAGAATCAACCCAATTGGCTTCAAAATTTTCACAACCCACTGTATCGGGCCACAACAGGGGAGACGACCACCTGAGGTTGAGCCGAAACAGGGGAGCCATAGAGTGTGTTCACAGATCCGTCGAAGATCTGGCACCCAGATCCGCTAGCACCACCGAAAAAATGACTTGAAGCTTCAAACCGGGAGTTTTGCGTTGCCGGGGAGTTCAGTGTTCACTTTTCTTCTCGAAGTTCCGGTAGTGCGTCGGCAGGGCTGGGTACTCTCTGGTCGAAGGATTGGTGGGAACGGTGTAACCACCTGGACTTCCCGGAGGATGAATTCCACTGGTCGTTCTAGATGATGCTCTGTGCTAATGAAGAAGAACACTAGGGAGACGGCAAGGGAATCAAATGGGAGGAGGAAAAGGGAGAAAGGAGAAGGTCGTTGATGGCGGAGGGGGTAGTATGCGGCAGCAGTGGAGGCGTTGGAGGTCCAAGTCTGAGAGAGTATGGAAGGAGTGCGGAGTGCTGTGGAGGATTGGTTTTTATGAAATTTAAAAGTATGGCTGAAAATATATTTGTCTTATAAAAATATAAAATAATTTATTTTTCACAAGTTTTTTTAATAAGTTAAAAAAATAATTTATAAAAATAAATTAAAAATAATTTTTTGAAGATTAATAAGTTATTTATTTAAATTTATCTAAATATTTTTTAAATATAAAAATACTTATACTTGTAGAGAAGCTTTATTAATATAATAACTGTTAATTTTGGAATCACGTAATTGACAGTATCACGGTTATTATAATACAAATTTTCATTATTTTAATAGAATTATTTGGTTATTTTTAATTTTTATATTTAATTTATTCTTTTTAAATATTATTTATGAAAATAAAGATAAATAATTAAATCGAGTATTTTATTACGGATGATATTTTGAGAGTTGAGGAAGGATAAGAGGAAGAGGAATTTCGTGGAAATAGAATTGAGAGACAAGAAACAGAGAGGAAGTAATCATGAGGCATAGAGGGAGTTGGATACCTATGAAGTCCAAAGAGGGATTAAAGTGAAATGAAGAACTAGGTGACACTTAGAATATAGGAAATACCCAAATTTGAGAAATTATAGGTTTGTCACCACTAAGTTTAACAGAGAGTTACTTAAGGGCAAAATAATAATTTTATCATGGGTGGATATATATAGGCAGTCCTATGCTTTTTTTTTTTTTTCATTTCTCACTTTCCTCTCTCTTCTCACTTTCTCTCTTCTCTCTTTTTCTCTTCCTTCTCTCTACCTTTCTACCATTTCCTCAACGAGTGGTTCATGCCACTACGATGCCGAATTGCCCAGAATTGAAATAATGGCAATTTTGCAGAATAATGATCCCCAGGTCGTTTTCACTCTTCGAGCCTCACTTTCTAACTGGTTCACGCCACTACGATGCCGAATCGCCCAGAATTGAATTCGTGACAATTTGCAGTATAGTGATCCCTAAGTCGTATTCACTCAAAGAGCCTCACTTCTAAACAGTAATTAATCGTTCTAAACACCCAAACACTAATGAAAAGTACATGAACGGGGGGTTTGTTGGCAGTACTAATAAAAACAGAACAGAACAGCAATCAAATAACTACAACAGCAGCAACAGCGAAATTTGCAAGGTGTTGATAGTAAAGAGATTATGTAATCAGCCACTAGGATTCATGAGAGTGCAACTATCATTATCTAACTCATTGATTTAGTTTTGTTCTCATTCCATCGTTTGGTTCTTTATGAAAAATGGTTCTAGAATAACATCTAGAATTTTAATGCTACTAATTACAGTCAAGAACATCTCTCTACTATAACCAGATGCATTCAGTGGAAAATCTCAACCAAACCAAGTTAAATATATCATCTAACTAGTCATTTCGCCTCCCTCACTTTCCTAATCAGTCAAGCAAGGTTATATCTTATATATATAAGTCAGTTTATGTTACTTCTCAAGCTCTAATCAGAATTTGACAGCAACATAAACATAACAGCAAAACAGAAACGAAATGAGATGAAAATGGAGAATAAAACACTTAACTTGCATTCTTAGTTCAAGCCACAACATCCCAGTGGTCCAGTGACTGATCACAATGAAGACTTAGCCCTCCATAAGAGCAAAACAGCAAATGACAGAAGAGAAAACAGAGAGGGAAAAAGAGCTATGAAATTCCTTAGTTACTGAAAATAAAAGTGTCCTCTGATTTTTAAAACTGATGCCCTTCATGCCTTGGAATATTCTACCTTAGATGCCTCCTTGGTGCTTCCTTCCATGATGTGGGCAGCAAGACAACAACAGAAAAGTGGCAACAACAGCAGACAAGTTACTCCATTCCTTTGCTGTTTCTGTCTACCATTAATTGCTGCAGAAGGCCCATGCTGTCATTCCCCTTTGCTGTAAAGTGCAGAACAATGGGGACCAGAAATCCAGTCAGCCCTAGTCAACCATTCAATGCCCAGTTAGCATGTCCAGGTGGCCTCCAAGTAAACAAAACGTCCATGCCATCAATTTTTCTCTCAAATAATTAGATCTGAAATTAAGCACATGAATTAATTGGGATAAAATTATGAATTTGAATCATATTAATTCTATAATTAATTTACACCCAATAAATTTAAAATATAATAAAATAGGAGAGTTGGCAACATTGAAATAGCAATACGACTAAGATAGGGACTAAAAAGTATATAAAAATGCTTGATATCAAATCCCCCACACTTAGCCTTTTGCACTCCTGGGCAAAATAATATTCAGAACACCAAAAGACACCAAATGAAAAGCGTGGAAAGCATGCTGGAATGGAATAGTTAAAATTTTGAAAAGATTTAGCACTTGAAGAAAATTATTCTTAAATTTCTAAGATTCCAAGCATCATGGCAATTTAATTTGATACGAATGAATTCAAGTAATTAGTCTCCTCACCATGAATGTGTTTACTCTCTATTCTCTCAAGTGTCTAGGGTAAATCACTCGAAATTCAACTTATCACAGAATTCACTATCATAAGCTTGTCAAGAATCTAAATCTCTACTACTTGAATCACATACATGCTTGAATTATTAAGACTTTGGAAGGGTGTAAGGTTGGGTGAAGGAATGATTGGGAGGTAGAAAGAAATATACAAAACAAAGTTTAACAAGAACTTAAAGAAACGAAGAGCATCAATCAATAAGGTTACAAGAGATTGAACTTTGAAATTTGGGCACAACAATGCTACTTTTCTTTTCTCCTTCTTGCTCTTTTGTTTTTTTTTCGATCTCTTTTTTTTTTATCTCCATATGGTATATATATATATATATTTTTTTTTTGAAGAGTTGCCAATTTTGTTTTGTTTTGTTTTTTTTTTTTGAGTAGCAAAACTGAAATTCAAAATAGCCCACAAATTCTTCTTTTTGCACATGCTCAATTCAATCTATTTTCAAAAGAAAGAGGTTTCTAAAGCTCTTCAAATCTTAAGTTTGGGGAAAAGAAATGATTTGTTTTAAAGTGGGAGAAAGCTAGAAAACACAAGAAAGAAAGGTGGAAGTAAGGTACAAAGTGGCACACAATGGAAACAACACATAGGATGACTATTTGGCTAGAATGGTTACAAGAAACAAATGCCTAAATCATTTCTAAGCATGTACATGTAATGTAGCCTTAACAAAGATTCAAGACAAATTTTGGAGTAAAAATCATGATAGGGAATACACACAACAAGAAAGAATATTATTTTGCAGTGAAGGCTCAAATTCTCACGGTTTAAAGACTATTACTAAGAATTCATTAAAAACAATGTCATTGCCATTTTACTTGAGTTCCTTAGAAAAAGAAGACTGAATTCTTTTCATGCTAAGTCAATTCACAACTTAAGCTATTTCACCATGCATGCTTTCACACAAAAACTTAATCGATTTTTTTCAAAAATAGAGTATCAAATTCGGACAGAGCAGAGCAGTAAAATTCTGCAATGCAGAAATTCTGACGACTCAGCTTTACTGACACAAAACTACACCAAAACAAATGCGAAAGACACCAAATAAAATTCTACAACTAGAAGACATATAAAGCTTTAAAACATGTAAAGAAACTAGAAAAATTCGTAGCCAATCAGTACAGAAAATTCATGCAAGACAGCTCAAAAATTTTGGACAGAAACAGAGAAAATAGAGGAGACAGCAGAAAATTTTTTTTTTTTGAAAATCAGCTCCAATTAAATTCTCTCCCCCCTCACTTAAACATTGCATTGTCCTCAATGCAAATTATTACCAAACATCAAATAAAATGAAGAGGACATAAATTAAAAAGGAGGAAAAGAGTACAACCTTATCATGGAGCCGGAACATTGTAGAGTTGGATTTCTTCTACAGTTTCTTCTTTGAAGCCCTAGTAGAACTTCTTCAACCTTTGCCCATTTACCATGAATTGCTTGTTGGTGGCCTCATTTTGAATTTCTACTGCACCAAAAGAAAAGACATTAGTAATAACAAAAGGGCCAACCCATCTAGAGCGAAGCTTACCGGGCATTAGCTTGAGGCGAGAATTATAGAGAAGAACTTTGTCTCTTACTTGGAATTCTTTTTTCTCAATTTTCTGATCATGTAAAGCTTTTGTCCTCTCTTTATAGATGCGCGCATTCTCATAAGCCGCTAGCCTTAGTTCTTCCAGTTCTTGAAGTTGCAACTTTCTTTCTTTACCGGCTAGGGTCATGTCCATATTGCATTGTTTAACGGCCCAATATGCCTTGTATGCAATCTCCACCGGCAAGTGACATGCTTTACCAAATACCAAGCAGTATGGAGACATGCCGATGGGAGTCTTGAAAGCGGTTCTATAGGCCCAAAGCGCATCGTCAAGCCTCTTACTCCAATCTTTTCTGTTGGGTTGCACGGTTTTTTCTAATATTTGCTTTATCTCTCGGTTGGAGACTTTCGCTTGCCCATTGGTTTGGGGGTGATAAGGTGTAGAGGTTTTATGCACCACTCCATATTTCTTTAATAGCCCTTGCATGTTTCTATTGCAAAAGTGTGATCCTTGATCACTGATTATGGCCTTGGGGATACCGAATCTACAGAAAATATGTGAATGAAGAAAGTCTACAACAATAATAGAATCATCAGTTCGAGTGGCTTTTGCCTCCACCCACTTCGACACATAATCCACAGCAACCAAGATATACATAAACCCAAAAGAAACATGAAAAGGGCCCATGAAATCTATACCCCAAACATCAAAGATATCACAAAAGAGGAGAGGTTGTTGAGGCATTTCATTTCTTCTAGACACATTTCCAGTTCTTTGATACCTAGAACAGTTCTTGCAAAAATCATAGGCATCCCTAAACAAAGTAGGCCAATATAAACCAGAATCTAACACTTTTCTAGCTGTTCTTTGGGGACCAAAATGTCCACCACATGCAAGAGTATGGCAAAAATTTAGTACAGATGCAAATTCATGATTTGGAACACATCTCCTAACAATTTGGTCACTACAAATCTTCCATAAATAAGGGTCATCCCACACATAGTACCTAGCCTCGCTTCTTAATTTGTTCAACTGATGTTTATTTTGGTATGCAGGCAATTCAAATGCAACAAGATAATTCACTAAATCAGCATACCAAGGCTCACTAATACAATGCAAAATGGAAAAACACTCATCTGGGAAGTAATCTCTAATAGGAAGATGCTCCAAAGGAGGCTCCAAAAGCCTACTTAAATGATCGGCTACTACATTCTCTGCTCCACTCTTATCCTTGATTTCCACATCAAATTCTTGGAGGAGTAGCATCCATCTAAGCAATCTTGGCTTTGCATTCAGTTTCTTCAACAAATATTTCAGTGCTGCATGGTCAGAAAACACAATTACTTTGGAGGCAAGCAAATATGATCTAAATTTTTCTAAAGCAAAAACAATTGGTAAAAACTCCTTCTCTGTGGTTGTGTAATTTGATTGAGCTGAATCAAGGGTGCGGGACGCATAGGCTATGACATGCAACTTTCTCTTTACTCTTTGTGAAAGTACTGCTCCCACAGCAAAATTTGAGGCATCACACATGAGCTCAAAGGGAAGTTCCCACCGTGGAGGTTGGATGATAGGAGGGGAGGTAAGTTGCTTCTTCAACTCATCAAAAGTTGACCTGCAAGCATCATTAAAAATGAAATCAGTTTCTTTTTGGAGGAGTTTAGATAGGGGTAGAGTGATCTTACTGAAGTCCTTGATGAATCTTCTATAAAATCCTGCATGGCCAAGAAAAGAACGAACTTCCCGCACATAAGCTGGGTAAGGCAAAGAGGATATAACATCAACTTTAGCTTTATCTACTTCTATGCCATGTGATGACACTATATGGCCTAGGACTATCCCTTGTTCTACCATGAAATGATATTTCTCATAATTCAATACCAAATTCTTTTCTATGCATCTATCAAGTACTCTCTCCAAATTTTTCAAGCATGCATCAAATGAGTCTCCATAAACAGAAAAATCATCCATGAACACTTCCATGCAATCTTCTAACAAGTCAGAAAATATACTTATCATGCATCTCTGAAAAGTGCCAGGTGCATTGCAGAGACCAAAAGGCATGCGTCTATATGCAAAAGTACCAAAGGGATAGGTGAAGGTAGTCTTCTTCTGATCTTCGGGTGCAATGTGAATTTGAAAATATCTAGAAAAACCATCAAGAAAACAATAGTGAGACTTTCCAGCAAGTCTTTCAAGCATTTGATCAATAAAGGGAAGAGGAAAATGATCTTTTATAGTTGCTTGGTTCAACTTCCTGTAATCAATGCAAACACGCCAACTATTTTACACTCTAGTGGGTACTAGCTCATTATTTTCATTTCCTATAACAGTTACCCCGATTTTCTTTGGCACTACTTGTACCGGACTCACCCACTTACTATCAGAGATAGGATAAATAATGCCAGCTTGGAGGAGCTTACTTATCTCCTTCTTGACCACATCAAGAATCATGGGGTTAAGTTGTCTTTAGGGCTGCCTGACTGGTTTAGTCTCTTCTTCAAGAAGAATGCGATGCATGCACACAGAAGGACTAATCCTAGGAATGTCTGCTAGAGTCCACCCAATTGCCTTCTTGTTCTTTTTCAGCAAACTTATCAATTTTTGTTCTTGATTAGGCTCTAGATTGTTGGCTACAATCACTGGAAGCTGGTCTCCTACTTCTAGGAAGGCATACTTGAGGTTTTCTGGTAAAGCCTTCAACTCCAATGCAGGTGGTTGGATGGAGGATGGAATCAGTTTTTGTGGAGTCACATCCAGGGAGGCACCTACAAATTCAGATTGCTCAAAGACAGAATCCTTGGCTAAAGAGGAGGAAGGTTAGCAGCACAAGAGGAAAGAGATGAAGAATGTACAACATTACAGTTGAAATCACTACACCTACAACTACCTAAAATAGAAACAGAATCTAAGTCTAAGCTAGAGAAAACTGCAGAATCAGAATGCACATCAGAATCTGAACTGTTATTATAATGCAATTCAGAATTGTCAGTAATTAGAGAATTTTCAATTTCAGTGCAAGCATGACAGAATTCAGAACCAGCACAATTGCATTCAAAGGCATCTACCAAATCAGAAAATTCAGGAAAATTAGAAATTAATTTAGTTTGGAAATCATCACATGCTTCATCAACTAAGTAATCCAAAAAGTTAACCACATGCACATTGGAATGATTTTCCATAGGATGTTTCATGGCATCTAAAATGTTAAAATCAATTTTGTTGCCAGCAAACTCCATTGACAAAGTCCCTTCATGCACATTAATAATGGTTTTTGCAGTTTTCAAAAAAGGTCTACCAAGTATTAATGGTGCATGGCCAGGAGTATTATCATTTTCCATATCAAGCACATAAAAATCAGCAGGAAAAATGAGATCTTTGACTCTTACCAGGACATCTTCTAGAACTCCTGCTCGATGTGCTGTGCTCCTATTGGCAAGTTGGACAATCACTCCAGTTGGTGAAAGAACACCAATCTTGAGGCTTGAGTATACTAATTTGGGCATAACATTGATTGAGGCTTCCAAATCCAGCATAGCATTGGAGAACTCCATGTTGCCTATTGTGCATGGTATTGTGAAAGTTCTAGGGTCTTTGCACTTAGGTGGCATAGGTGGTTGGATGAGTGCAGACACATTTCTCCCCAAATTGACTCTCTCATTACCCCTTAAACGCCTCTTATGAGTGCACAACTCTTTGAGGAACTTGGCATACTTGGGGATTTGCTTAATGGCTTCCAAAAGTGGGATATTAACCTCTATTTTTCTGAAGGTCTCCATGATCTCTTTATCCATGTCAGATTCAGAAGCTTTCCTTGATTGAGTCTACCTATTGGGGAAAGGAAGAGGAATTTTCTGAACCATTTCTTCATCCTTTTTGTTTTGCTCACTGGTTAAAGATGAAGGAACACTTTGCTGGACATTTGATTTTTCTGGTTCAGATTCAGAAGTTGGACTGTCTACTTGCTTGCCACTCCTCAAGATGATGGCACTCACATTGCCTCTTGGGTTGATCACTGGTTGGGATGGCAAACTCCCTGAACCTTGACTTTTCAGCTCATTGACTGTTGTGGCTAACTGACCAATCTTAGTCTCCAAATTCTGCATATTGGTCTTTGTTCTCTGCTGGAACTGAAGAGTATTGGCAGTCAGTTGCTTCATTAAATCCTCAAGACTAGGCTCAGGTTTCTTGGGTGTTGGAGGAGGTGTATGGCTAGGTTCAGGTTGATTGTATCTTGCATGGGGTGGCTGGTAAGGGGGGTTGGAGGTATTCCCATACTTGAAAGCTGGATGATCACGCCACCCAGGATTGTAGGTGGAGGAATATGGGTCATATCTCTGTTGTTGTGGCTGCATAGGTCTACTAGGGAATATACCAGCACATGACTCAGTTGGGGTCTCTTGCAGCTGAGGGCACTGATCAGTATGATGGGTATTCAGGGAACAAATACCACAGATTGAAGGAGGAAGGGCTTGTTGTTGTGTTCTCTGATTTAATGCCAATTGCCTCACCATTGAAGCTAACTCTTCCAATTTATTTTCTATCCTTTGTTGCTCCATGGGAGGTGTCCTCACTTCATTGACAGTAACTGTTGGATCACTCAATCTGGTGCCAAATTGCTAAGCATTTTGGGCCATCTTGGCCAATAATTCGTTTGCTGCAGCAGGAGTCTTATCCACCAATGCCCCACCAGCAGCTGCATCAACTATGTATCTGTCCATAGGTAGTAATCCTTCATAGAAATATTGGATGAGAAGCTGCTCTGAAATTTGATGGTTGGGACATTTTGAACACAGCTTCTTAAATCTCTCCCAGTACTCATGTAATGATTCACCACTTGCTTGTCTAATCCCACTGATGTCTTTCCTGATTGCTGCTGTTCTTGAGGCTGGGAAGAATTTTTCTAGGAACATCTTCTTCAGTTCATCCCATCTTGTAATTAAGGCAGTGGGAAAGTAGTAAAGCCAATCCTTGGCTGCCCCATCCAAAGAGAAGGGAAAGGCTATCAATTTGATCTGTTCTTCTCTAACTCCATGTGGTCTCATAGTAGAGTAGACAACGTGAAACTCCTTCAAGTGCTTGTGCGGATCTTTTCCTGCAAGACCATGAAACTTAGGCAACAAATGGATTAGACCAGATTTTAGTTCAAAATTAGCATCCAACTCAGGATAATTTATGCACAATGGTTGATAATGCACATCAGGTGCAATCAACTCTTTAATTGATTGTTCTTGCCTATTTTGAGGCACTTGTGCATTTTGGATATCCATCCCAGTTGTCCCAGCTGACTCAGAATCAGTAGACCCCAACACAATATCAGATTCAGAATCTAATTCAACTTCTACACTATTGACAGCAAACTCAACAATTTCAGCAAGAATTTCAGAAACTATACTAGTCCTAATGCTATTACTTCTCACTAGCCTATGAAAGGTCCTATCAATTTCAGGATCAAAAGGTGGTAAGTCCACGTTATGAGACCTTCTCATACACTAGGAAGGGCAGAAATCACAAGAAAATAACAAAAAGAACAAAAACAGCAAAATAAGCACACAAGGCTCCAACCAAGGAAAATGACCAAAAATGAAGTATCTCAGAAAAATCTGATTTTTCTTGGAAAAATCCTTCACCAATTGGAGGCACAAAATCAACAAACAGAACTCAAAAATAAGATCTACAAAAATCAAACCAAAAATCACAATTAATTGGAAAAATGGTTAAAATCATTGTAAAATGGAAAAAGTGGTCTAAACGTTGGAATTTGGCCGAGATAGGGCGGTGCTAAAGTCGTGAGGAGTTATGCTTGAAACGGTCGTGTTTAGTGGACTACCAATTTTTCAAGTCAATCCAATTTAGTTTTTTTAGCTGATGAATAATGGCTGAAATATAACTAGGAAACTTGAAAAATTGACTTGAAGAATTTGTAATCACTTCCAACAATACCAAGCCACTTAAAATCAAACAAGAACACAATAGAACAACTAATTAACACTTAGAAATGAATTGGCTCCCCGGCAACGACGCCAAAATTCTGGTTCACCCCACTACGATGCCGAATCACCTAGAATTGAATTCGTGGCAATTTGCAGTATAGTGATCCCCAAGTCGTATTCACTCAAGGAGCCTCACTTCTAAACAGTAATTAATCGTTCTAAACATCCAAACACTAATGAAAAGTACATGAACGGGGGGTTTGTCGGCAGTACTAATAAAAACAGAACAGAACAGCAACCAAATAACTACAACAGCAGCAG
Organism: Biancaea sappan; assembly: GCA_037074585.1. NCBI lineage: Eukaryota > Viridiplantae > Streptophyta > Magnoliopsida > Fabales > Fabaceae > Biancaea > Biancaea sappan. The sequence continues at coordinate 44,006,285 of CM073501.1, read as the reverse complement.
CAGCAAAATTTGCAAGGTGTTGACAGTAAAGAGATTATGTAATCAGCCACTAGGATTCATGGGAGTGCAACTATCATTATCTAACTCATTGATTTAGTTTTGTTCTCATTCCATCATTTGGTTCTTTATGAAAAATGGTTCTAGAATAACATCTAGAATTTTAATGCTACTAATTACAATCAAGAACATCTCTCTACTATAACCAGATGCATTCAGTGGAAAATCTCAACCAAACCAAGTTAAATATATCATCTAACTAGTCATTTCGCCTCCCTCACTTTCCTAATCAGTCAAGCAAGGTTATATCTTATATATATAAGTCAGTTTATGTTACTTCTCAAGCTCTAATCAGAATTTGACAGCAACATAAACATAACAGCAAAACAGAAATGAAATGAGATGAAAATGGAGAATAAAACACTTAACTTGCATTCTTAGTTCAAGCCACAACATCCCAGTGGTCCAGTGACTGATCACAATGAAGACTTAGCCCTCCATAAGAGCAAAACAGCAAATGATAGAAGAGAAAACAGAGAGGGAAAAAGAGCTACGAAATTCCTTAGTTACTGAAAATAAAAGTGTCCTCTGATTTTTAAAACTGATGCCCTCCATGCCTTGGAATATTCTACCCTAGATGCCTCCTTGGTGCTTCCTTCCATGATGTGGGCAGCAAGACAACAGCAGAAAAATGGCAACAGCAGCAGACAAGTTACTCCATTCCTTTGCTGTTTCTGTCTACCATTAATTGCTGCAAAAGACCCATGCTGTCATTCCCCTTTGCTGTAAAGTGGAGAACAATGGGGACCAGAAATCCAGTCAGCCCTAGTCAACCATTCAATGCCCAGTCAGCATGTCCAGGTGGCCTCCAAGTAAGCAAAACATCCATGCCAGCAATTTTTCTCTCAAATAATTAGATCTGAAATTAAGCACATGAATTAATTGGGATAAAATTATGAATTTGAATCATATTAATTCTATAATTAATTTACACTCAATAAATTCAAAATATAATAAAATAGGAGAGTTGGCAACATTGAAATAGCAATACGACTAAGATAGGGACTAAAAAGTATATAAAAATGCTTGATATCACTAACCACTAACTGATTGTTCTAAACATCTAAACACTAATTAAAAGCTAATTAACACACGCAGGGGGTTTGGTTGTGACAGAATCAAAAAAAATGCAATCAAGACAATAAACAGCAACAACAAACAAGACAACAAAATGTAGTAGAGTTGAACAATATAGAAGAATGCAACCAGCCTTGGTCTTTACTAAAGATGAAATCTTCCTAGTTCTCTTTAAATGATGAGCACTTGTTCTATCTATCATCTGATTTTATAAATCATAAGGTGTCTAAAAAGAACTTTTAGACTAAATCCCATCAAGCTATGATCAAGAAAATCTCCTCTAACATAATCTTAATGTGATTCCAATAAAAGTATTCAGATTTATGCAAGGTAACCAATATTGCACACCATTTCCAATTCAGTTACCATTTCAACCAGATACAGCAACATTCCTCAGATGCAAAGTGTATAAAACCAGTAAATGAAAATACTATCCTAACCAGAACATCATAAATCATAAACCAGAGGCAAGGAAGAAATAGAAATGGAATAAATAAACAAATACTTATCTCATTAAGCCCATAAACTCATATTACACTTTAGTTTCAGACCAAGACTGATTACAAGGGATTTTAGCCCTCCATGAGAGCAAAAAAACCAGAAAATAGAAGGGAGAAAAGAGAGGGAGAAGTGGTCTGCGAAAATACACTAAGTTCAGAAGCTAAGACATCCCCAAAGTCTGAAAGCCAACTAAACTAATACCCTCCAAAAAGCTGATGGAAACTGACTTTGCTGCCTTCTCTTCTGATTTCTAATATGGGAGGACATGGCAGTTGCAGAAAGTTGGTACCTTTTCAGAAAGTGGTATGGGTGGTTGCTTCGTCATCAAGGTTAGAGAAATGTGATGCAGAAAATTGATCTGAAATGCTGCAGCCCTGGGTCCCACACGTCCATGTCATCAAGCAAGTAGAAGAGGCTACCAAGTCATCCCAGAAGGTGCCACATCAGCGTCCAATTCATCAGGAATGCCATGTCAGCGCTACATTATCAAGAAATCTCCAAAATTAATTTTGAAAATTACACAAGAAGGATTAAATTGAGTCTTTAATAATTTAAGTCCTAAAAAATGAAAATAATTCATTTTCTATTTAAAATTAACTTAGACCTAATGAAACACAAAGTATAATAACAACAACATCAACAACAACATCATAGCCTTATCCCACTAAGTGGGGTCGGCTACATGGATCGCACGACGCCATTGAGCTCTATCAATGACCAACTCTTTAGATATCTCATTTACTAAAAGATCCCGTTCAATAATTTCTCTAAGTGTCCTTTTTGGTCTTCCTCGACCTTTTTTCATAGGGCTCCAAACTATCTGCTCAACTCTCCTAACTGGCGCTTCCAACGGTCTCCTTTGCACATGCCCAAACCATCTTAAACGATTTTCAACCATTTTTTCCTCAATAGGTGCCACCCCAACTCTACCTCGTATATGATCATTACGGATCTTATCTCTTCGTGTATGACCACACATCCAACGCAACATCCTCATCTCCGCCACTCCAATTTTATGTTCTTGTTGTCCTTTCATTGCCCAACATTCACTCCCATATAAAATCGCTGGTCTTATAGCAGTACGATAAAACTTTCCTTTGAGTTTATCAGGTACTTTCCGATCACAAACAACCCCTGATGCCATTCTCCACTTCAACCACCCAGCTTGTATCCTATGTTCCACATCTCTAATAACTTCGCCATCATCTTGTATAATTGATCCCAAATACCTAAACGTTGACACTTGTGATACGACCTGATCACCAAGTTTAACCTCCAGCTCGTTCCTAGCTTGTCGCTTGTTAAACTTACAATGCATATATTCGGTCTTACTCCTGCTCAGACGAAAACCCTTCGATTCCAAAGTAGCTCTCCATAACTCAAGATGAAAAAAAATAGGGGAACAAGATAGGGGTTAAGATGTATATAAAAATACTAGATATCAAATCCCCCACACTTAGTCTTTTGTACTCCTAGGCAAAATCAATTAAAAGCAACAAAGGCACCAAAGGAACACAACAAGAAGCAAAGAAAGTATGCAATTATGAAATAGTTCAAGTTTGAAAAGGTTTAACGCTCAGAGAAAACTAATCTTAAATTTCTAAAAAGTTCAAGTATCATGGAAATGTCGTTGACAAGAATGAATCCAAGTAAAAATCCACTCACAAGGGAAGGTGTATATGCTCTATTCTCTCAAGTGTTTAATGTAGTACACTCACATTTCAAACTATCACAAATTCACTACCATAAGCTTGTCAAGAATCTAAATCTCCACTACTTAAATCACATACATGCTTGAATTATTAGGACTTTACTATGGATGTAAGGTGGGAAAAAGATTGATTGAAAGATGGAGGGAAATACAAGAAACAAGGTTTAACAAAAACTTAAAGAATTGAAGAGCAGCAATCAAGTCATAAGAAATTGAACCATGAAACTTGGGCACAAAAATACTATTTCTTTTTCCTTCTTCTTTCTTTCTTGCTCTTTTTCATGTCTCTTTTGTTTTTATTTTTTCAATTTTTTTTGATCTTCATATAGTATATTTTTCATGAAGAATTTTCAAAATTTTCTTTTCTTTTGAGTAGCAAAACTAAATTTCAAAATAGCCCACAAATTCTTCTTTTTGCACATGCTCAATCTCTTTTCAAAAGAAATTTCTAAAGCTCTTCAAATCCTAAGTTTTTAGGGAAAATAAAGAATTTGTTTTAAGGTGGAAAAGGGGTTGGAAACACAAGAAAGAAAGGTGGAAGTAAGGCACAAAGTGGTACACAATGGAAACAATGATAATGGATGGCTATTTGGTTGAAAGTGGGTAACAAGAAACAAATGCCTAATTCATTTCCAAGCATGTACATATAATGTAGCCTCAACAAAGATTCAAGAAAAATTCTAGAGTGAGAATCATGATAGGGAATACTAACAACAAGAAAGAATATTCTTTTCCAATAAAGGCTCAAATTCTCATGGTTTAAAGACAACTAAAAATTCATTAAAAACAACGTCATTGCCATTTTGCTTGAGTTCCATAGAAAAATAAGATCAATTTCTTTTCATGCTAAATCAATTCACACACTTAAGCTATTTCCTCATGCATGCTCTCACACAAAAAACTCCATCAAATTTTTCAAAAAGAGAGCATCAAATTTGGACAAACAAAGTAGTAAAATTCTGCACTGCAGAATTTTTGGCGACTCGACTTTACCGACACAAAAGTGCACCAAAACGGATCCAAAAGACACCAAATAAAATTCTACAGCTAGAAGACATATAAAGCTTTAAAACATGTAAAGAAAGTAGCAAAATTTGCAGCCAAGCAGTACAGAAAATTAGTGCAAGACAGCTCAAAAAATTTTGGACAGAATAGGGAAAAACAGAGAAAACAGCAGAAAAATAGATTCTCTCCCCCCACACTTAAATATTGCATTGTCCTCAATGCAAATTAGCACTAAACATCACATAAAATACAGAGGACATAAATTAAAAGGAGGGAAAGAAAACGGCTTTATCATGGAGTCGGTACACTGTAGAGTTGGATTTCATCTACAGTTTCTTCTTGGAAGCCCTCATAGAACTTCTTCAACCTTTGCCTATTTACCATGAATTGTTTGTTGGTGGCCTCATTTTGAATTTCCACTGCACCAAAAGGAAAGACATTAGTAACAACAAAAGGGCCAATCCATCTAGAGCGAAGCTTACCGGGCATGAGTTTGAGGCGAGAATTATAGAGAAGGACTTTGTCTCCCACTTGGAATTCTTTCTTTTCAATTTTCTTATCATGTAGAGCTTTGGTCCTCTCCTTGTAGATGTGGGCATTCTCATAAGCCACTAGCCTTAGTTCTTATAATTCTTGAAGTTGCAACTTCCTTTCCTTAACGGCTAGGGTCATGTCCATATTGCATTCCTTAACTGCCCAATATGCTTTATGTGCAATCTCCACCGGTAAGTGACATGCTTTACCAAATACCAAGCGGTATGGAGATATGTGGATGCGAGTCATGAAAGTGGATCTATAGTCCCAAAGCGCATCATCAAGCCTTTTACTCCAATTTTTTCTATTGGGCTGCACAGTTTTCTCTAATATGTGCTTTATCTCTCGATTGGAGACTTTCGCTTGCCTATTGGTTTGGGGATGGTAAGGTGTAGAAGTTTTGTGCTCCACCCCATATTTCTTCAACAACCATTGCATGTTCTTATTGCAAAAGTGTGATCCTTGATCACTGATTATGGCCTTGGGGACACCAAATCTACAGAAGACATGTGAATGAAGAAAATCTACAACAACAGAAGAATCATCAGTTCGGGTGGCTTTAACTTCCACCCACATCGACACATAATCCACAACAACCAGAATATACATGAAGCCAAATGAAACTGGAAAAAGACCCATAAAGTCTATACCCCAAACATAAAAAATATCACAAAAGAAAAGAGGTTGTTGATGCATTTCATTTCTTCTAGACACATTTCTAATTCTTTGACACCGAGAACAGTTCTTGCAAAAATCATAGGCATTCCTAAACAAAGTAGGCTAATATAAACCAGAATCTAACACTTTCCTAGCTGTTCTTTGGGGACCAAAGTGTCCACCACATGCAAGAGTGTGACAGAAAGTGAGCACAGATGCAAACTCATGATTAGGAACACATCTCCTAATAATTTGATCACTACAAATCTTCCACAAATAAGGGTCATCCCATATATAGTACCTAGCTTCACTTTTTAATTTATTCAATTGATGTTTGTTTTGATATGCAGGTAATTCATATGCAACAAGATAATTCACTAAACTAGCATACCAAGGCTCACTAGTACCATGTAAAAGGGAAAAACACTCATCTAGGAAGTTGTCTCTAATAGGAAGATGCTCCAAAGGAAGCTCTGAAAGCCTACTCAAATGATCCGCTACTACATTCTCCGCTCCACTCTTATCCTTGATCTCCACGTCAAATTCTTGGAGAAGCAGCATCCATCTAATCAATTGTGGCTTCGTATCATCTTCTTCAGCAAGTATTTCAATGCTGCATGGTCAGAAAATATAATCACTTTAGAACCAAGCAAATATGATCTAAATTTATTCAAAGCAAAGACAATATCTAAAAACTCTTTTTCTGTGGTTGTGTAATTTGATTGAGCTAAATCAAGGGTGCGAGAAGCATAAGCTATGACATGCAACTTCCTCTCTACTCTTGGTGACAACACCGTCCCCATAGCATAATTCGAGGCATCACACATGAGCTTAAAGGGGAGCTCTCACCATAGAGGTCGGATGATAGGAGGGGAAGTGAGTTACTTCTTCAACTCATTAAATGGTAACCTGCAAGCATCATCAAAAACAAAATTAGTCTCTTTTTGGAGGAGTTTGGATAGAGGTAGAGCGATCTCATTGAAATCCTTGATGAATCTCCTATAGAATCCTACATGGCCAAGAAGAGAACGAACTTCTTGCACAGAAGTGAGGTAAGGCAAAGAGGAGATAACATCAACTTTAGCTTTATCTACTTCTATGCCACGAGATGACACTATGTGGCCTAGAACTATCCCTTGCTTTATTAACATTTCTCATAATTCAAAACCAAATTCTTTTCTATGCATCTTTCAAGTACTCTCTCCAAATTTTTCAATCATGCATCAAATGAGTCTCAATAAACAAAAAAATCATCCATGAACGCTTCCATGCAATTTTCTAACAAATCAGAAAATATACTTATCATGCATCTTTGAAAAGTGTAAGGGGCATTGCAGAGACCAAAATGTATGCCTCTATATGCAAAAGTACTGAAGAGACAGGTGAAGGTGGTCTTCTCCTGATCTTCGGGTGCAATGTGAATTTGAAAATATCCAGAAAAACCATCAAGAAAATAGTGGTGAGACTTTCCAGCAAGTCTCTCAAGCATTTGATCAATAAAAGGAAGAGGAAAATGATCTTTTCTAGTAGCTTGGTTCAACTTCCTATAATCAATGCAAACATGCCAACTATTTTCAAATCTAGTGGGTACTAACTCATTGTTTTCATTTGCTATAACAGTTACCCCGGTTTTCTTTGGCACTACTTGTACCGGACTCACCCACTTACTATCAGAGATAGGATAAATAATGCCAGTTTGAAGAAGCTTACTTACCTTCTTCTTGACCACATTAAGGATCATGGGGTTGAGTCTTCTTTAGGGTTACCTTACTGGTTCCGTCTCTTCTTTAAGAAGAATACGATGCATGCACACCGAAGGACTAATCCTAGGAATGTCTGCTAGGGTCCACCCAATTGCCTTATTGTTCTTTTTCAGCAAACTTATCAATTTCTCTTCTTGATCAGGCTCTAGATTGTTGGCTACAATTACTGGAAGCTGGTCTCCTACTTCCAAGAAAGCATACTTGAGGTTTTCTGGTAGAGCCTTCAACTCCAATAGAGGTGGTTAGATAGAGAATGTAATCATTTTTTGTGGAATCACATCCAAGGAGGCGCCTACAAATTCAGATTGCTTAAAGACAGAATCCTTGGCTAAAGAGGAGGAAGGGTTAGCAGAACAAGAAGAAAGAGATAAAGAATGTACAATATTACAGTTTAAATCACTACACCTACAACTACAACTACCTAAAATAGAATTAAAATCTAAGCTACAGAAACTGCAAAATTAGAATGCAAATCAGAATCAAAATTAGAAGGTGAATCAGAATGCAACTCAAAATTGTCAAGACTTAGAGAATTTTCAATTTCAGCACAAGCATGACAAAACTCAGAACCAGCAACACAATTGCACTCAAAGGCAACCAACAGCACAATTGCACTCAAAGGCAACCAACAGCACAATTGCACTCAAAGGCATGATCTAAATTAGAAAACTCAAGAAAATCAAAAATTAAATCAGCTTAGAAATCATCACATGCCTTATCAACTAAGTAATCCAGAAAATTAACCACATGCACATTGAAATAATTTTCCATAGGATGTTTCATGGCATCTAAAATATTAAATTGATCTTGTTGCCAGCAAACTTCATGGCCAAAGTCCTTTCATGCACATTGATAATGGTCTTTGAAGTTTTCAGAAAAGGCCTACCAAGTATCAATGGTGCATGACTAGGAGTGTTATCGTTTTCCATATCTAGCACATAAAAATCAGCCGGAAAGATTAAATCCTTAACTCTTACCAAGACATCTTCCATAACTCCTGCTAAGTGTGTTGTGCTTCTGTTGGCAAGTTGGAAAATCAGTCTAGTTGGTGAAAGGACACCAATCTTGAGGCTTGAGTACATTGATTTGGGCATGAAATGGATTGTGGCTCCTAAATCCAGCATAGCATTGGAGAACTCCATGTTGCCTATTGTGCATGGTATTGTGAAAGTTTCAGGATCTTTACATTTGGGTGGCATGGGTGGCTGGATGAGTGCAGAAACATTCCTTCCTAAATTCACTCTCTCATTGCCCCTTAAACGTCTTTTATGAGTGCACAACTCTTTGAGGAACTTGGTATACTTGGGAATTTGCTTAATTGCTTCCAAAAGTAGAATGTTGACCTCTATTTTTCTGAAGGTCTCTATGATCTCTTTATCTATGTCAGATTCAGAAGCTTTCCTTGATTGAGTTTGCCTATTGGGGAAAGGAAGAGGTATTCTATGAACCACTTATTCATCCTTTTTATTTTGCTCACTGGTTGAGGATGAAGTAACACTTTGCTGCACATTTGATTTTTCTGGTTCAGATTCAGGAGGTGGACCATTTACTTGCTTGCCACTCCTCAAAATGATGGCACTAACATTGCCTCTTGGATTGATCACTTGTTGAGATGGCAAACTCTCTGAACCTTGACTTTTCATCTCATTGACTGTTGTGGCTAACTGACCAATCTTAGTCTCCAAATTTTGCATATTTGTTTATGTTCTTTGCTGAAACTGGAGGGTGTTGGTAGTAAGCTCTTTCATTAAATCTTTCAGACTAGTCTTAGGCTTCTTGGGTGCTAGAGGAAGTGCATAGCTAGGTCCAGGTTGATTGTATCTTACATGGAGTGGCTGGTAAGGAAGGGGATTGGAGGTATTTCTATACTTGAAGGCTGGATAGTCACGCCACCCAGGATTGTAGGTGGAGGAATATGGGTCATATCTCTGTTGTTATGGCTGCATGGGTCTACTAGGGAATATGCCACCACATGACTTAGTTGAGGTCTTTTGCAACTGAGGGCACTGATCAGTATGGTGGGTATTTAGGGAACAAATACCATAAACTAAAGGAGGAAGGAGTGGTTGTTGTGTTCTTTGATTTAATGCCAATTGCCTCACCATTGAAGCTAACTCTTCCAATTTATTTTCTATCCTTTGTTGCTTCATGGGAGGTGTCCTCACTTCATTGACAGTAACTACTGCTGGATCATTCAGTCTAGTGCCAAACTATTGTGCATTTTGGGCTATCTTAGCCAATAATTCGTTTGTTGCAGCAGGGGTCTTGTCCACAAATGCCCCACCAGCAGCTGCATCAACTATGTATCTGTCCATAGGCAATAATCCCTCATAGAAATACTGGATGAGAAGCTACTCTAAAATTTGATGGTTTGGACAACTTGAACATAGCTTCTTAAATCTCTCCCAATACTCATGCAAAGATTCACCACCTGCTTGTCTAATCCCACTGATATCTTTCTTGATTGCTGCTATTCTAAAGCCAGGGAAGAATTTTTCTAAGACGACTTTCTTCAGTTCATCCCATCTTGTGATTAAGGCAGTTGGCAGGTAGTAAAGCCAATCCTTGGCTGCCCCATTCAAAGAGAAAGGAAAAGCTATCAATTTGATCTATTCTTCTCCAACTCCATATGGTCTCATATGGAGTAGACAACATGAAATTTCTTTAAGTGTTTATATGGATCTTCTCCTACAAGACCATGACACTTGGGCAGCAAGTGGATTAAACCAGATTTTAGTTCAAAATTAGCATCCAACTCAAGATAATTTATGCACAATAGTTGATAATGCACATAAGGTGAAATCAACTCTTTAATGGATTGTTCTTGCCTATTTTGAGGTACTTGTGCATTTTGATTATCCATCCCAGTTATCCCAGCTAACTCAAGATTATTTGACTCCAACATAATATCAGATTCAGACTCTGACTCTACTTCTACACTATTGATAGTAAGCTCAACAATTTCAGCAAGAAGTTCAAAAACTATACTAATCCTAATGCTATTGCTTCTTACTAGCCTATGGAAGGTCCTATCAATTTCAGGATCAAAAGGTGGTAAGTCCACGTTAAGAGACCTTCTCATACACTAGGAAGGGCAAAATTCACAAAATTCACAAAAAAAACAACAAAAACACTGAAATCACAAAAATCGGCGTACTAAGATCCAACCGGCGTAAACCACCGAAAAAATGAAGTATCTCAGAAAAATCTAATTTTTCTTGGAAAAATCCTTCACAAGTTGGAGGAACTAATGCAAAAAATAGTACTTAAAAATTCGATCCACAAAAATACACTAAAAATCACAATTAATTAAAAAATAAAAAGACATTAAAAAATAGAAAAGAGAATCTAAATGATGGAATTTGGAAAAATGGCCACCCCGTATTAGGCAAAGTGAAGTAGGGGTTGCAACATGCTTAAAATGTCAAAAACTAGTGGTCTACCAAGTTTGAGGTCAATCGAAGATAGTTAGGTTTTTCACCGGTAGGAAAATGATTAGTTTTGACTAGTTTCCGAGAAAATGACTCAAAACTTGTAAACCACTTCAACTGTTGACCCTAAGGCTTTATGCCATAAGTTTTGATGATGACAAATGTATTTGAATTGTAGCATTGATATATATATAAAGATTAATTATCATATATATGCTACAAGTACTTAAGCATGATTATGTTATTTAATATGTATGTTGCATATATTGAATCATGCTATTGAACTAACCATTGGGTTTGCAAGTAAGATATATTTTATAGGTTGGTTCAAAACAAGAAGAATAAGCATTGTATTGAAGAACAAGGAAAAGTAATATCATGCTTCACTCAAGGAAGACAACATGCAAGGATAAAGTTCCAAGAAATGAAGAATTAGAAGATTTGAAGTCTTGGAAGCTTGGATGCATCAAGATAGCCTATGTGTTTACATTAGGTATATTTTATATAGGCTAGTATACTTGTGCAACTCAATGATTTAGATTTGCATACATTGGCTCATGCATTTTGAACAAAAAGATAGTGAGATATGAAGTTTTACAAAAGTTAGTTTTTGACCTTTGGTCACTCCTTATATCATATCTCATAAATGAAAAATTGGTTTTTCAAGTATCTTAATCTCATTTGTTAGTAGACTCAAAGATTTTTTCAATGGTATATTATTTATTCAAAACAGAGTCCAAATGAGAAATATATGACTATTGAAAATATAGTTTGAAAAACTGAAAGTTGATTTTACTATACTAAAAAATTATTCTATTTTGACCTATAGTCAGTATTTTGATTATATATTTTAAACGAAAAATAATTTTTAAGTGAAACTTGCTCATTTGAAACTAGACTCCAAGAGCTTTCCAATGATATATTATTTGTTTAAAACAGAGTTTAAATGAGAGAGTTATGAATTTTTAAAGAAAGATCAAAATCTGTATTTCGCTACTGCCAGCCGGTGGTCGACCAAGCAGCTTCCGACTGGTCGACCAGTTGTCCTGAAAATGCTATATTTTGCTACTATTAGTGGGTGGTCGACTAGGTGACCCCAACTGGTCGACCAATCAACATCTGGACTGCATTATAAGTGCTGTAATGGCTAGTTTTTTAAAATCTTATATATATGACCTTAGATACACGATTTTGAGCAAGAACAAAGTACTACAATGACATATTAACATGTTCTATCATCTTTGAGAGAAATCCAAATATTCTTGAGCCAAATCTTGCATATTCTCTATCATTAGAGTTATTATAGCTTCATTTGTATTCATCTACTCTTTAGAGAGAGTTTCTTTGTATTGTTGATTTTGATCAACACATATATTATTCCGAGTTGAGGTTCGCAAGTACCGGTGTTGGAAGAACTTGCTTTGGGTTGAGGAAGAGCCCGGATTCATAAATTCTCCATTGTGGTTTCGCAAATACCCGGATCGAATTTGCGTGGTTGTAGTGGTTTGCAAGTACCCGGATTAAACTTGCAATTATAGTGGAAATATTCAAGTGGTCTCTTGAGGACTGGATGTAGGCTTGGATTAGCCGAACCAGTATAAATCTCCGAGTTTGCTTTCTCTATCCCTTACTCTTTAATTTGTGCATATTGATATCTACTCTTTCATTCCTTGATCTTTATAATTATTTATCTTGACAGCACAATGATTTTCTGTATTGAATTTATTATCTTAAGTATTACACTTCTACAGAAAATAATTTCAACTTCCAATTAATTCTTGTGAAAAATTTATAAAACCCAATTCATCCCTCCTCTTGGGTTCCAACCATTACTTTCATCAACAACACTGAAATAACTAAAAATCAAACAAAGACACAAATAAACAACTAATCAGAAAACTTAGAAGTGAATTGGCTCCCCAGCAACGACGCCAAAATTCTGGTTCACGCCACTATGATGCCAAATCGCCCAGAATTGAAATCATGGCAATTTTGAAAAATAATGGTCCCCAGGTCATTTTCACTCTTGGAGCCTCACTTCTAACCACTAAATGATTGTTCTAAATACCTAAACACTAATTAAAAGCTAATTAACACACCAGGGGGTTTGGTTGTGACAGAATCAGGAAAAAATGCAATCAAGACAATAAACAGCAACAGTAAACAAGACAGCAAAAAGTAGCATAGTTGAACAATACAGAAGAATGCAACCAGCCTTAGTCTTTCCTAAAGATGAAATCTTCCTAGTTTTCTTTAAATGATGAGTGCTTGTTCTATCTATCATCTGATTTTATAAATCATTAAGTGTCTAAAAAGAACTTCTAGACTAAATCTTATCAAGCTATGATCAAGAAAATCTCCTCTAACATAATCTTAATGTGATTCCAGTAAAAGTAGTCAGATTTATGCAAGGTAACCAACATTGCACACCATTTCCAATTCAGTTACCATTTCAACCAGATACAGCAACATTCCGTAGATGCAAAGTGTATAAAACTAGTAAATGAAAATACTATCCTAACCAGAACATCATAAATCATAAACCAGAGGCAAGGAAGAAATAGAAATGGAAATAAATAAACAAATACTTATCTCATTAAGCCCATAAACTCAGATTACACTTCAGTTTCAGACCAAGACTGATTACAAGGGATTTTAGCCCTCTATAAAAGCAAAAAACTAGAAAACAGAAGGGAGAAAAGAGAGGGAGAAGTGGTCTGTGAAAATACACTAAGTTTAGAAGCTAAGACACCCCTAAAGTTTGAAAGCCAACTAAACTAATGCCCTCCAAAAAGTTGATGGAAACTGACTTTGCTACCTTCTCTTCTGATTTCTGATATGGAAGGACATGGTAGCTGCAGAAAGTTGGTACCTTTTTAGAAAGTGGTATGGGTAGTTGCTTCTTTCGTCAAGGTTAGAGGAATGGGATGCAGAAAGTTGATTTGAAATGCTGCAACCTTGGGTCCCACATGTCCATGTCATCAAGCAAGTAGAAAAGGCTACCAATTCATCCCAGAAGGTGCCACATTAGCGTCCAGTTCATTAGGAATTCCATGTCAGTGCCACATCATCAAGAAATCTCCAAAATTAATTTTGAAAATTACACAAGAAGGATTAAATTGAGTCTTTAATAATTTAAGTCCTAAAAGATGAAAATAATTCATTTTCCATCTAAAATTAGCTTAGACCCAATGAAACACAAAGTGTAATAAAATTGGAGAAATTCTAAAGATGAAAATGTAATGAGACCAAGATAGGGGTTAAGATGTATATAAAAATGCTAGATATCAATGAGCTTTGGAGAACCTTTCTCCAGTGGTGGGGCAAGTTATCAGTGGCCAAATAACCTAAGGAAAGTAAGCCTATTTTTATAGTTTTAAGGGTATTTGGGGTAAAACTGAGGTTCTGGCATTGTTTCTCTGTTAAAATTAGGGATTTAGTGTCTAAATACTCCTTGGACATCAAGGATGAGATCCCATGGAAGAAATCATGGAAAACAGTGAAGATTTGACTAGATTTGAGCCAAATCCGAGGAGAAATAGTGAAGAACATGATCGTGATGCTTAGATGCTAGGTTTCAGAAGATATGAAGAACAAGAAGGTCTGGCGCCTGGGTGCCATCTCTAGCCTTTCTTTAAATGGCCATAACTCTTTCATTTGTGGTTCGTTTTTAACAAACTTTATATTATTGGAAAACTCTTTGAGTCAAGTTTCCAATGGTATAAGTTTCATTTGAAAATTATTTACCAAAAAAGAGTTATGACTAAATGAGCAGCCAAAGGTCAGAGTTGGTGTTGAGGATTTTCCTCATTTTATTTATTATTGGTTGTGGTTGGTTTTAGGTGGCTTGGGAGCTTCATTGGGTTGTCTCCTAGGATTTCTTATGCAATAAATCTTATCGGCATCAAGGTGAATGGATGACCTTGCCATTTAAGTTTTATTAAATTATTTGGCCAAGTTCAATATAAATCTTATTCCCGCAATAGTTAGAATTAAATCAATGAAATTCTCTAGTTAGTGGAAATAACTAAATTGAAGAATTTCATTGAATGATGATTGTGCAAGTTACTTGTGGGGTTTACTTTGTGGGATAAGGGGGTTTCATGTTTAATTGCATTTAAAATTGAATAGTGTGAGGAATACTGATTGTTGTGTGGTGATGGTTATGGTATTGTAATGGTATGGATGCATTCCATACCTATATATATATATATATATATATTGGAATGCATGGAAACAAAATAGGAAGCATACCTATTGAGTAATACTAACTGAAGGTGTCAATGGGTATGTATAGAAAAGAGTGGGATATGCATCATACATTATGTAAGTCGGTTATGTAGTTTCAATGGGTATACATGGAAAAGAGTGGGAAATGCATTATACATAATGCATTGCATAATACATTTTGGTGTGGGTGTTTATTTATGCTTTTATTTGGTTGAGGATTGTTTTATGGATTGTATTGTGAGATTGTAGACTCGTATTGACTCGTGGGTTTTGGTTGTGTAGTAAGATCTATTATATATGTATTATATTTCATATTGGTTTGTGCTAGAGGTATTTTGATTATGGTAGTGAGGCTGGTATTTATATTTATGCTATGTTTTATTGCATAGTCATTTACTCATCGAGTTTTCATAAACTCGCGCTCTCTATTGCTGTTTTTAGATTTAGCAGCTGAGGAGGATAGAAAACCACTAGAGGTTAGTGGCTTGGAGATATACTCCATTTTAGTCTGGAGGGTTGTAAATGAACCAATAAAAATGCTCTGTAATCCTATAGCCACCTAGGTCCCACTGTGTTTTAGGGATTTCAATTATTTAGTTGTAATTTGCTTTGTAAATTATGTTATTTACAATTTGTATAGTTGTGGATATTAAGAATGTTCAGGGAAATTATGGGTTATCACTAAGGTACACCCTATAATGTATGTATATTTATATGCCCATTTTTTGGGGCGTTACAACTAAGTTGTAAGCTGTGCTATCAAAACGAGCCCTTACTATTTTGCCACAACTTTATTGACTTGTTTTTAAGAACATTGTTTTTTAAAATAAGTTAAATTATAAATTTAGTCTCTATTATTTTACCAAGTTGTAATATGGTCCCTATATAATTTTATTTTGTTGTAAATTGATCATTATAGTTTCACAAACATTAAGAAATGACCCATGTAATTAAATCATATGTAACTACCATTAAAATAAGTAAACAACAAATAATGTGAATTGTGGATATATTTCATTGGTTGGATAAAGTAGGTTGGGTATTTAAGTATGGGTACCCATGGATCACCCATTAACCCACCTAACATAAAATAAGTCTTTATTTTTTCTTCCTCTCCCATTTTTTAGGAAGAGGCGTTATGGAGCAAGAGGAGGAAGTAGCTTTCTCTCAACCTTTTCCATCTTTTCTTCTAATTTCTTCTGTTAATCTTTGGTTCTCCTATTATCTTCCGGCTCACTAGAATTTTTGAAGCAAGAGGTAAGCTCCATCATCCATCTCTTTTTCTTTTTTAGATTTAAAGCATTTTGGGTTGATTTGAGGTTCTAATGGATGAATGTAAGTATGGATGTTGGTTTAAAACATTTCTACATGTTGGATAATAATTATGGAAGAAGAAATTTGGAGAAAACTAGGAGAAATTTGTGATTTTGGGGATGAAAGAGATAAAATTTGAAAAATAAGAAAAGTTAGGATTCTAAAGAAAAATTTAATGATTGGGACTTGATTTATTGGTTTAAATTGGGGGTTTTTGTGTCAAAACAATCCTTAAATATCAATGATGAAAACCGATGGAAGAAATTAAGAGAAATGGTGAAGATTTGACCTAAATTCATGAAAAACTAAGAGGAAAATTGCAGATTACTATAGCAGTTGCAAAATTTCCAGATTCGGGTTACTGTAGCGAACCGTTATTGTAGCAAACCGTTACTGTAGTAAACCTTTATTGTAGCATCAGTTTTAAAATGTTCATAACTCTTTCATCCGGACTCCATTTTTAGCAAATGAGATATCATTGGAAAGTTCTTTAAGTCTAGTCTCTAATGGTACAATTTCATTTGAAAGTTATTTATTTTTTGAGAGTTATGTTCAAAGGAATGATCAAAGGTTAGGATTTGTAGTAGGAAATTTGCTTATTTTGTGACTTTGACAAGTTTTTGCATGATTATCATATAGGAATAGATTCTTTGATGCATCTTCCACATCTTTTGGGATGTTGTGACTAGATTGGAGTAGAGGGAATTACCTTCCATCATCTCACATATCTTCGAGGAGGGCTCAAGGTAAAAATTAGGCAAACATCAAGGTAAGTGGACAACCTTGCAAAAATTAATTTACTAAATTAGTTAAAGCACAATATAAATCCTATTTGTATTATTTGTAAAATTAAGAAGATTACAAGTGTATGTTGACATACTAGAATAAAATTTTCATAATTTAATTCTATTGTTTGTCCGCTCTAGAGACCTTATTATTGACCAAAGGTTAGAATTGTCCAAAACTGTATAGGTTATGACTTTCTATTTAATAAGCCTATCAAACCTTAGCCAATTGCTATGAAATTTGGCAGACAACAAGCATGAGGTCTTATCTAACTGTCATAAAATTTTCAAGTCAAAATAAGGTCGTTTAGTTATTGTGTAAAATCCAAAATTCACATCTATTTAAAATTCTTCTGCACTGAATAAAGTGTTGTTCCCATGTTTATTTGACCAAGCAAACTAATTTTAATGAGCTTGAAACTTTCTAGATTAGATTATCACAATAAAAAGAATCTTTCCACAAAATTTCATGAATTTAGGAGCTGATTTGGTCATCCAAGAACACATATAATCATAAGCATTTAAAACTGTCATATTTTCCTTCATAGTTCCATAGTAAATTTTCCTTATTTCCTTTACTTGATTTAATCTCATATTTTACTTCAACTAGGTTCATAGAATAAGAAGGAATTTAAATTAAATATATTTTTCCTACTTGAACTGTTTTGTTCCCCATCCCCCTTCCTTTTTACCAATGGCATGCCACATACTCACTTACCCAAAATATTTCCCCTAGCTCACCATGCCACCAACATTGGAATTTCCATCCCAAATTCCAAAATACACACAATTGAATATTTACTCTCACTTACATACCTACACAACAGCCTTTTTGATAAATTTCGCAAGCCACGTGTGCCCAAGATTAATTCACCAATAGTTAGTTATTTCCATTACCATCACCAGCATTCCCAAGCATACACATTATGCATGCAAGAAGAAAGCACATTTACAAAGTTTAACAATTCCAACATTTCAAAATTTTAATCGATTTTCAAATTAACCCCAAAATTCACACATAGGCATATAGAGGAATGAATACATTGACTAAGTGAAAATAAAAAATTTCATAGGTATTACATGTTCTCCTAAGTGCCACAATTCGAAAAGCACAAATATTCAATAAGACTCATGATTAGTAATCAATCAAATAATCTAATTAGGAGCAACTAAAAATTTAAAAAGTGTCATCTATAAGATTTCAACTTTCAACAAAATCAAAAGAAGGGGATTTATGGGTGACCTAAATCTGTTCCAAAAGTGAAAGATCTATCTTTGTTTATTGATTTTCTTTATTCAACTAGAAAGCATTGAAGGTAGTTTTGTTAGGTTCTACCTTACATTTACATCAAGGCATTAAAATCCTTAACAACTTCTCTCAAACAAGAACGTAAGTTTCATATATAAGTTAACAAAATTTAATGAACAGAAAGGACAATATTATAAGTTCAAGTTACCAAATCTTATTCAAAGTAGCTAGATAAATGACTTTAAACCCAATTCTATCAACCCTAAAGATGGCTTGCTCTATGTGCTTATTTATTCCATCTATCACATCCCATAAACTAGGCATGTGAGTTATACGAATAACATCTTGGGTATACCTCCGTGGTATCCCTTAATCCCCTTGAACATTCTTAATATTCACAGTTATGCAAAACATAAATTTTCCAAAAAGATGTTTTGTATACATATACAGAAATGTTTAACATTCATACAATATTCAGTATGATACAACCTCGCAAGCCTAGGCGACCTATACAAACTATAGAGCATTTCCTAATCCTCACCAAATCCATAACCATGAGTCCACTAAACAAAAGTGGAGTATTACCCCAAAGGACTACTAATCCTCCTCCTCAACCATTGCATCCAAAAAAAAAATAATCATAAAGAGTGTAAGTTCATTAAAACTCAGTGAGTAAATAACTGTGCATGAAAATATCATAAGTACAAATACCATATTTCTAATATAGCTAAACCATAATTTAATTTAATACACCATTCATCTTTATATAAGCTGCAACTTGCATTAAGTTTCTTGGGTGATCAAGCCCTCAACCATCCATGCGTCATATTTGATTATATCCTAGCATCAGATTTCTTAGAAGATCAAGCCCTCATTCTTCCATGCATAAAATTCGATTATATCTTATTATTAGATTTCTTAGGAGATCAAGGCCTCAATCTTCCATGCTTAAAATTTGATTGTATCCTAGCATCAAATTTTTTAGGAGATCAAGCCCTCAATCTTCCATGCTTAAAATTCAATTACAACCTTTCATTAGATTTCTTGAGAATTTAACCCTCAACCTTCCATGCAACAACAAATAGAGATAGTTACTCAATAACAAAGTAATATAAGATATAGTTGCTATCACATCATTCCTTATCTTAAACATACATCAATGTCCTCTTGAATCTCTTTCAAGAATTAAGGTAATCTAACAATCTTCTTTAACTAAAAAAATGTATATCTGACGTTCCAACAATATTGCAAATGAGACTTATATTGTTCATTGATTGATTGTAATAATTTAGCTTAGCAAGGTCATCTACTCACAAATATGTTCCAATTTATTCAAGGAACTACACATTTAGTTATTTAGTCAACTAGAGAAATTAATTCACGTAAGGTAATAAAATAATTCTCAATGATATTGTGATTTTTCTCAACTTGAACAAACACTGGTAATTTTCTCAATTTTACAAATAATGCAAATGTAATTTATATTGTGCTTTGACTAATTTAGTAGATTAATTTTTACAAGGTTGTCCACTCACCTTGATGTTTGCCCAGTTTTTACCTTGAGCCCTCCTAGAAGATGTGTGAGATGATGGAAGGTAATTCCCTATACTCCAATCTAGTCACAACATCTCAAAAGATGTGGAAGATACATCAAAGAATCTATTTCTATATGATAAACATGCAAAAACATGTCAAAGTCATAAAATAGGAAAATTCTCTACTACAAATCCTAACCTTTGATTACTCCTCTGAACATAACTCTCAAAAAATAAATAATTTTCAAATGAAACTTGTACCATTAGAAATTAGGCTCAAAGAGCTTTCTAATGATATCATTTGCTAAAAACAGAGTTCGGATGAGAGTTGTAAACATTTTAAAACTGATGCTACAATAACAGTTAACTACAGTAACGGTTCGCTACAATAACCCTAATGCTACAGTAACCCAAACTTGGAAATTTTGCCGCTGCTATAATACTGCTATAGTAACCTGCGATTTTCCTCTTAGTTTTTTCATGAATTTAGGGTCAAATCTTCACCATTTCTCTTGATTTCTTCCATGGGTTTCTATCCTTGATGTTTAAGGATTGTTTTAACACCAAAACCCCCAATTTAAAACAACAATTCAAGTCCCAATTATCAAATTTTCCTTTAGAACCCTAACTTTTCTTATTTTTTGAATTTTATCTCTTTTAGCCCCAAAACCACGAATTTCTCCTAGTTTTCTCCAAATTTCTTGTTTCCATAATTATTATCCAACATGTAGAAATGTTTTAAACCAAACATCCATATTTACATTCATCTATTAGAACCTCAAATCAACCCAAAATGCTTTAAATCTGAAAATGAAAAAGAGATGAATGATGGAGCTTACCTCTTGCTTTAGAAATTCTAATGAGCTGGAAGATAATGGGAAAACTAAAGATCAACAGAAGAAATTAGAAGAAAAGATGTAAGTGGTTGAGAGAAACCTCTTTATGAAAAATAGGGAGGGAGAAAAGATAAAGACTTATTTTATACTAGGTGGGTTAATGGGTGATTCATGAGTACCCATACCTAAATACCCAACCTATTTTGTCCAACCAATGAAATATATCCATAATTAATTCCAAATTAATTAAATTAAGTCCATCTCTCATAAACTCCATAGTCCATGAAAATACACCACACAACATAAAAATACTCAGTTCAATCATTTCACCCAAATGCCATAAATAATATTCAAAAGAATTAATTAAGTATGAAAAAATTAAAATGACTAAATTAAAAGCATTAAAATGATGTTATAAGGTACCGTAATACTAAAAAACACATAACTCCAAATTTGGTGGGTATTACATTCTTCCCCCTTAATAGAATTCGGTCCCCCGAATTCAAAACTCACAACAAGATTGAAACAAATATGGATACTCTGTCCACATTTCATCCCCGCTTCCCTTTCTTCTCAAACCTCATCATTCCCTTAGTTGGTGAGATTCGCAAGAACACCATACCATTGATTGTAAACTCTAGACTACATTACTAGTGGTCTGCATAAGACTTTTGGCTTTTCTAAATAGCAAGCAATCTCTCCCTAATCAGTTTGATCTTTTCTATAACCTCTTGTACCATAATGTGTCTTATTTCCCTAAGTTTACCAAGCTCAAACCAATGAATCAGAGACTGACTCTATTTCCATGTAAAGCCTCAAATAAGTGTCGTCTGAAAAGTAGCACGTGGTCTTCCCACTTTATACTGAAAACTAGAACACATACTACCATACACATAAGTTATAATATTAATGAATACAAGCACCCCACCCGAAGACATCATCCTGCCTGTAGGCAATATCATCGCCCAAAGGCATATCTCACTCGTAGGCAATATCTTCACCCTAAGGTGTTATCCACAAGGCATAATCACATGATATCATAACATGAAACTCTAGGAAGAATAATCCTAGAAAATAAGATAAGTAGATAACATGTGGAAATCCCTTCATGTATAATTATAAATATATATATATATATATATATATATGGAAATTCCTCCACCCTGAGTTACACAAGTTTAGCCTCAATGACTCATATAGAGTCATACCCCTTTGATGATCAGGGCAAATCCATCATGAAATTTATAATGATCCATTCCCATTTCCACTTAGGAATCTCAAACTACTACATCATTCCTGTAGGTCTCTAAAGTTCAACCTTGATTTGTCGACACGTCAAACATCAAACTACAAAGTCTGTCACATCTCTCTTCATTCCTCTTACTAGTAGACTTCAAGTCCCGATATATCTGATGGCATTGGGGTGAGTAACATACGCCAAGCTATAAACTTCCTCTATAATTTTCCTCTTCAACAGATCGACATTCAGAACTTAAATTTTCACATTGATCCATAGAATACTCCTTTCACCTAATGAGAACTCCTGTACTGAACCTTTCCTCACCCTCTCTCTACTTTTCACCATATATGTATCATCTCCTGATACTTACCTTGCCTAACTGGACTGCTTGATACCCTTTCTCTTCCCTTAGAGAAAGGTGATGGAGTCCCTTTGGGACTCCCCCTTAGTTCCAAAGTCACTTTCCAAGGAAGTCTCTCTTGCCACAATCATATCATCCCAATAATCTCGATTTCAGATACCTAGTCTAAAATTTCACTTTTTTATATGGTTTCTATTACATCAAACCTATCAACATCCTCCCCTTGTTGAGAGGCATCACTCCTTCATGATCTTACCCAACCAAAAGGAAGTCTTGAAAGGACTAAGGAGTCCTTAATGAACTCAAACTAGTTCTCTTCAGATTTGTGCCTTACAAGATTCGGTACCCGTACTCAAAACACAAAAATAGTACCTTTATAAGTGTTGAGGATGTTAAAGTGAACCTTTACAAAGGAGGATTTTAGCCAAAATATTGGCGTTGGACATCTCACAGTGAGGTGAGAGGTCAAGCCATGACTTCAACAACTGTTGATGTTGGATGTTCAAGTAGATTAACAAATATTGTTACTGATGGAGATGCTCGATATATATCAAGCCATGATTATAGATGCAACTAGACAAGATGTGGATATTAGAGATGACTCATAACCATAGAATGAAGATACTAGTAATCTAAATGGCAACAAACCTCCAAATCCAAAAGCTCAAATGTTCTTTGATCTATTAAATGTCTACCAGATGACTATGGTTAGGATGTACCAATCATTGATAGTTGCATGTTGCGGTCAGAATGTTAAGTCTTAAATCTAAAGGTAACATGTCAATGAAAGCTTTCAACAATATAGCAAGTCTTATGTGGAAGATTAGTCCCCATGATAATCTCATGCCGAAGGATTGGTACAGACTCGATTTATCATCCAAAAAAATTGATGTTTCCTTAAATGGATGCATGGTGTACTGCAATGACGACATAGATGAGACTAAATGTAAACTTTGTTGAGCATCCCGATATCGAGAAGATCTACTAGGGAGAAGACAAATTACTAAACGGGTTCCAGTGAAAAGGATGCACTATTTATCCCTTATTCCTAGGTTACAGAGGCTTTATGCCTTGATGAGTTTGGCTGAGTACATGCGATGACATTGGAATCACAGAAGGGAAGAAGACGGCGTATTGGTCCATCCTTCAGAGGGGGGAGCATGGAAACACTATGACGTGGTGTATCCCGACTTCACCAGTGAGTCATGTAATGTAAGACTTGGCTTATGTACAGATAGGTTCACCCTTTACAGTCAACACAAGACACCATACTCATGTTGGCTGGTCATAGTGACACCATATAACCTACTGTTTGAGTTGTGCATGACTGCATTATATATGTTCTTAACAGCCATTGTGCCAGGGCCATGCAATTTGAAGGCTGGCATTGACGTGTACTTGTAGCCATTCATTGATTAACTAAAAATGTTGTGGGACAGAGTATCCACATTTAACATTTCAGCACAACAAAATTTTCATATGCGAGTGGCATTGATATAGACAATAAACAACTTTTTAGTATATGGAATGTTGTCTGAGTAGAGCACTGCAAGTAAGTTAGCTTGTCCTTACTGTATGCACAACTCAAAAGCCTTCACTTTGTAGAATAGGAGAAAATACTCCTAATTTGATTGTCATTGGTAATTTTTCCTGCTAACCATGCATTCAAGAAGAATAAGGATGCATTCATAAAGAATAAAATTGAGAATGATCTTCCACCACCCAAACTAAATGGGGAAGAATTATGTGATGATGTTAGAAGGCTCCCTAAAGCTCTTGAGAGTGGCCTTTCCAGAGCTCAAGGTTAAGGGGTAGATCATAACTGGACAAAACAGAGCATATTTTGGGAGTTCCCTTATTGGCAAAATCTTCTTATCCGTCATAATCTGGATGTCATGCACATTAAAAAAAGTGTTCGATAACATTTTTAACACTGTTATGGATATCCAAAGAAAGACAAAGGATAATCTTAAGGCAAGGATGAAACTTATGGTGTATTGCAGGCACCGTGATTTAGAATTACAAAAATTTGCCAGTGGCAAAGTGATCAAACCAAAGGTTGAATTCATGTGTACTCTATAGCAGATAAAGGCAATATACGAGTAGGTAAAAGGGTTAAAAATGGCCGATGGATCTTCTTCAAGTTTGTCAAGATGTATTTACCTGAAAGACAAAAAGTTATTCGAACTCAAGAGCCATGCTTGTCACATTTTCATGGCATGTTTACTACCTATTGCTTTCAGCGCATTGCTTGAGCAAGTTTGGAAGCCTATCATTGAGATAAGCCAATTTTTCAAAGACTTATGTTCAACAACACTAAAAGTGAAGGAGCTAATTCAAATGGAGCAAAATATTCCTATCATCCTTTGTAAGCTAGAAAGAATCTTTCGCCCTTGATATTTTGACTTAATGGAACATCTGCCTATTCATCTGTCATATGTGGCTCGAGTTGGTGGATCAGTTCAATATCGATTAATACACCTTTGAAGAAGGTTTTTAAACCGAATTAAAAAATAATAAAAAATAAATCGCATACATGGCACAGGAGACAACTTACTTTTGTTCATATTACTTTGAATCACACGTAAATTATGTGAGAACAAGAGTTGGTTGGAATTCCTATATACAAGAAGGGACAAATGAACCAACAATATTAACAATTTTTAATCAACTTGGGCATCCATCTAGAAAGAGCATCACTAGATTTTTGGTTGATAAAGAATATATGATAGCTTAATTTTATGTCCTTCTCAATTGTGATGAAGTGAAGTCATATCTTAAGTAAAAACACATTGTACTTTCTAATTTTAGTATTCAATCAAATATTGTATATCTACTTTGTCTACTCACTGAGTTCACTTTTGTACAACAGAAATTTTAAACAATATCATAGAAGTTTAAATTTACACTTCAGCAACGAAGATATTGACAGAGTTATTGAATCATATTTTATCCAATGGTTCAAAAACCTCATAGGTGGTCTCATCATTTATAATTAATTGTTGTGTAGTACATTAATCAATTATTCATATATTCATTCATCACTTTGATTAGGTATATATTCAACCTCATGTTCTTAATAATCCATATCTAAAGAACATGGCTTGGGTACCATTTTAGAACGTAAAGACATGACCAATATATTTTGTAAATGGATACAAGTTTCATACCGATGCCTAGAGCACTGGCAAAAAGACAATCAATAGTGGGTATGCATTAGAGGCACTAGAGAGGGTGGTGGAGAAAATGATTAATTTGTCATCCTCAAGGAAGTGGTACAATTACAATATTTTGGTGAACCTACAAAAAAACTAACTTTAGTTTGTTATGACTGGTTTGATCCAATGTTAAATCATGGAACTAGGGTGCACCCACAATATAGAATTATAGAAATTAAATATTCAAGAAGATATGAAAAATTTGATCCATTTGTCTTCACACACCAGGAAATACAAATATATTTTGTTCCTTATCCAATCAAAATTAGAGAAAAATCAGATTGGTGGGTTGTGATGAAAACTAAGCCAAGAAGTTTAGTTGGAAATTAAGAAAGACTAGAAGTAACCTATCAAATTGAACAACCTAATGTTTCTAATGTATATAGTGATTTATTAAGTGATAATTTGCAAGAAGAGGGATAATATGAAGAAATAATAATAAGTTTTAATCATGTACTAATAAGTTGTAAAAAAATTATTTTGACTTTCATGAATTCACACAAACAGAAGTCTTAACATTAATAATTACTTACCTGGATTTATGTTTTTCTTTTGGAAATTCAAATTGGTTTCTTTTCTTTGAATTTCTCTATTTTCTGTCTCCTTGATGGTTAGGAGGGAAAACAATAATTAAACTCTTTTCTAAATAAGCATCCCTTTCTTTTAATTACTGTTACTTTTAAATTTGAATAAGAGTAAAGGGGTATTTTACTTTTTGGGCAAACTTTATATCGTTGGAAAGCTCTGTGAGTATAGTTTCCAATGGTATAAGTTTCATTCAGAATTCATTACTGGTTGAGAGTTATGTTTGAAGAAGTGGGTAGCGCCTAGGCGCCAAGGTGTTTGTAGAGCCTCAGGTGCTAGGCGTGGTGCTTTAGGTGCCAATCATTCCTAGAAACCTAGCTGATCTTCAATCAATTGTAGCTGATTTTTGCCTGGTAACAATAGGGATGGTCAGGGCACAAGGTGAGAGCACTGAGAGCATGGAATCCAGGTGAAGGATCTATCTAGCTCTCCTTTATACAGATATGCATATATGTATGTATATGTATATTTATATTATTTTATATACATTTATTTATCAAATGTATTATTGTGTAGGGATTATTTGGAATGTGTGGATTGGTGGTTGTGTGATGATGATGTGGATGCACTGCATATTCATTTTCACATTTATATTATAAAATAAGAAGGAAATGGAAGTGGGAAGCTACCCATTATGTAATACCGCCAAGTAGTGCCAATGGGTGTGCATACCCATCAAGGGCTAATCCCCAATGTGGTGTAGCATTGCATCTCATTCATTGCATTTTATATATTTTTTAGCGTGGCTGTGTTGTGATATATGAGGGATATATGTGCTGGCTAAGGGCATGATCCCAGAGACCATACATATGTTATGGTTATGGATATGACCCAATAGACCCAGTACATAATGGGATTCCTTGATTGATAATTTATGGGAACATAAACCCACATTAATTACATTCTTGTGATATGGTGTAGAAGCATGGACCATTGTGTAGGGTTTTATGCATTGATTTTATGGTGTATGTGTGTTTGTGTTTGGGGGAAAGTATGATGGGATATGATACCATATGCGTGCCTATGGGCAGCTTGGTGTCATACGGAATATATTCTCGAATGGGTTTGTATATATATATATATATTCTGTATATATGTGTAGTTTAGGGTTAACATTGGTGAGTCCATGGTTTAGAATCACCCCCTCACAATTGCAGGTATGTAGGGTGGTCAAGATGAGGGCTCGCGGATTGAAGATACCTCCCCATTGTTAGGCAAGGTAATATATTTTTATTATATTTCTCTAGTATACTCTGTAATCACATGTATAGTGTTGAGCTGGGTTCTTGTGATATGGTGTAGAAGCATGGACCATTGTGTAGGGTTTTATGCATTGATTTTATGGTGTATGTGTGTTTGTGTTTGGGGGAAAGTATGATGGGATATGATACCATATGCGTGCCTATGGGCAGCTTGGTGTCATACGGAATATATTCTCGAATGGGTTTGTATATATATATATATATTCTGTATATATGTGTAGTTTAGGGTTAACATTGGTGAGTCCATGGTTTAGAATCACCCCCTCACAATTGCAGGTATGTAGGGTGGTCAAGATGAGGGCTCGCGGATTGAAGATACCTCCCCATTGTTAGGCAAGGTAATATATTTTTATTATATTTCTCTAGTATACTCTGTAATCACATGTATAGTGTTGAGCTGGGTTCTTGTGATATGGTGTAGAAGCATGGACCATTGTGTAGGGTTTTATGCATTGATTTTATGGTGTATGTGTGTTTGTGTTTGGGGGAAAGTATGATGGGATATGATACCATATGCGTGCCTATGGGCAGCTTGGTGTCATACGGAATATATTCTCGAATGGGTTTGTATATATATATATATATTCTGTATATATGTGTAGTTTAGGGTTAACATTGGTGAGTCCATGGTTTAGAATCACCCCCTCACAATTGCAGGTATGTAGGGTGGTCAAGATGAGGGCTCGCGGATTGAAGATACCTCCCCATTGTTAGGCAAGGTAATATATTTTTATTATATTTTTATTATTTTTATTATATTTTAATCCCTATCTGTGCAGGTCATGAGCTGGGTTCAGGTTGTGACAGAAGAATAGTGTTCTCATGAAATTAAAATGTACATATTACCATGTTATTTTACTTGGTGGTAAAACTTAGTTGAAGAGCAAGATTTTTATAAGGACGAAAAACAGAGAGGGCACTAATGGCACTTACAAGTACACCCATTGAATGCACATGATGAGGCATTAATTGTATGATAGTGGTATCCTATAAAACAAATGTAAGATACCACTCTATTGGGGTAACAAAATAGATGTGAGTAGGTGCTTTGTTTTTATGGCAAAAAACAGGGCAAATACATACACAATAAAAGCCCAAGAGAATGAGAGGGTAAGGGGACACGAGTAAAAAAGGTTTCTATCTCTTGTTTTTTGTAACAAAGAGAAACAAAGGCGAGTCAAAGAGAGAGCTAGGGAGTGAGAAAAATAGAATGAGAGACAGAGAAGAGAGTCCGGCATCCCTACTTTTAAACGACGTCATCTCGCATCCTTTTTTTTTTCACTCATACAAAACGATGCCATTTTGTTGGATTATTATTCTTTTTTATAAATGGTGCAAAACACACCGTATCATTAATTTTTTTTTGAAGTCTCGTTATCCAATAGAACATTGACATATGTTTGATTTCCCTTTTAGATTTTTTTTTGCAAATCAACGTAAAGGACTGGTTTGAAAGAATAAACTACAAAAATGCCTCAAATCAGCAACTTTTCTTTCAGAAAGGCCCTCTGCGTCAATCTATATCAAATTTGCTTTGTTTTCGTCATTTCCTGCCATTGCATCTACATCCATTGTTATCTCTAGCCTTCTCAACCACGGTTAGGATCGTTGCCATCTATAGCCTCCTCCAACGGCATCTCTAGCACCATCCACCGTCATCTCCAGCACCCTTCACCAGCATCTCCAGTGTGTGAGTGGGCAGTTCGACATTCTCTATTCTGCGAAGGTTTTTTTTTTCTTCTTCTGTGCAATCTTATTTTCTTTGAAGGTTTTATTAATGTGTTGTAGGTTTTCTCTCTTTGGTTTTTTTTTTCCCTCCCAATTTTATGTTATTGTTCATTGTGCAATCTTAATATGATATCATAGTACAACAAATTTGTTGCTTGAAATTCTGAATTATGTGCAAGAGTTTGTTGGTTAAGAATACAAAATAAGATTTACACAAGATGAGGAAGCAACATTTAAAGCCAACTTTCTACATATTTCATGCTTTCTGCAGACAGAACATATAAACAACATTATTTCTAAGGAGTAAAAGAAAGAGAAAAAGATAATCTGAAAGGACCAAATAATCTTCCATATATTCTTGGTAGGAACTACTACAAGGTTAAGTGTCACAACCCAAAACCAGAGCTAGGAGTTTTACCATTCCTAGAGCTGAATTCGTGACTGTCGTGAACAATGTGTTACCAACACTACCACAAGCCTAAATTTCTCTTATTAATTCTAAATGGCCTATCTGAATATAAAGTACACTAGAGAAATATAATAATAAAAATAAATTACCTTACCTTGGATAATTGGGAGGCATCCTCGGTCCTCGAGCCCTTGATCTGATCATTCCTCTACACCTACAACTGTGAGGAGGTGAGTCTAAACCACGAACTCATCTATGTTAGCCCTACACTACATAGATATATTGAAATATATATATATACCCACTCGAGAATTTATCATGCATAATGTCAAGTTGCCCGAAGGCACGCATATGGTATCATGTCCCATCAAATTTTCCTCTAAACACACACATTCACACCACACATTAAATGCAGGCCTCCTTTCATAAGTATCCATGCTTCCAATGCATGTAACCCTACTTAAGGGTCTGCACTTCAATGCTATATCTCAAGAGCGTAATCAATGTGGGTTTACGTTCCCACGGATTATCACTCAAGAAATCTCTATTATGTGTCTGGCTTATTGGGTCATACCAGTGACCATAACACATATCTAGTCTCTCAGATTATGCCCTCATCCAGAACATATATCCCACATACAAAAACAAATAACCACACACAAAATACATTATGCAAATGATGATATGCAATGTTTATCCCACACTTCCTGCACTTACCACATTGAAGACCAACCCTCAATGGGTTTATATTAGAGATCTACCCCTCTATTCCCACTCTTTACAAAAGTTCATCCCTCTGTTTCCCTCTCATAACATAAATATGTAAATAATGATATGTAATGCATCCACAAAAATACAATGCAACAACTAATCCACTATTCCCACCTACATATCCCAAATCATCCCCACAATATACCTCACACATAATACATTTAATAATTAAATGTATATAAAACAATTTAGGATAATAATTCCTAAAATATAAACATACACATATATATATATCTATATCTATATATATGTACATATCCATACAGAGGAGAGCTAGATCCCTTATTTGGATTCCACACTCTCTCAACTCCCACTTTGTGCTTTGACCATCCCTACCAAGTAACCATGCAAAAATTATCAAGGTCACAAAATAGATAAATTTCCTATTAGCAATCCCGACCTTTACTCAATTCTAACTCTTAACCAGTAATGAATTTTTGAATGAAACTTATACCATTAAAAACTAGACTCAAAAAGCTATCCAACGATATAAAGTTTACTATATCAGAGTCTCGGTGAAAGAGTTATAGCCATTTGAAGAAGGACCAAGGAAACTCGACACGGCTAGTGCCTAGGTGCCACGCTTGGCACCTAGGTGTCAGACCTTCTTATTCCCCAAAACCTTTGAAACCTAGCGCCTAGGTGCCACTATCATGACCTTCACGATTCCTTCTCGGTTTTGGCTTAGATTCGGCCAAATCTCCATTGTTTTTTTTGTGATTTCTTCCATAGGCTCTCATCCTTGGTGTCTAAGGAGCATTTACACAAAAAAAGCCCTAATTTTAAATAAGAAACAAAGCCAGAATCTCAATTTTATCCCAAATACCCTTAAAATAAGAAAATAAGGAAAAGTTCAGGTCATCAAAATTTCTACCTCAATTCCTTACTTTCCTTACGTTGCTTGGTGTTGAGTTCTCAATTTAGTGTCATTTTGATGTTAAATACCCTCTCTTTTGATCTCTTTCTTGTTGTCTTGTAATTCTTAGCTCATATTTTGAGTAGTTTAGATTAGTTTTAGTTTTCTTTGATCTTTTAATAAATAGAGTGATTTGATGATTCTTTTATGCAATTTAATGGGTTTATTTGCTATTTTTGGTGTAGGTTGAGTTGGTAAAAAGTTCGTGTTAGAAGATGGAATGCTAGAGCTGAAATTCTGAAAATGCTGAATTAATTGCTGTCTCCCACAGCTATAGCAGTAAAATTTACAGCTATAGCGGTGGATTGCTGAAAAAAAGATTTTGGTGCCTTCTTCTCTGCCAGCCACCGCTATAGCGGTGGATCTTCACCGCTATAGCGGTAAAACCTAAAAAAACTCAATTTTAAGCCTTCTTCTCTGCTTCCTACCGCTATAGCGGTGGGTACTTACCGCTATAGCGGGAGTTCGCAATCCTGCACTGATATAAAAGGCTTCAGATGAAATTTTTAGGGTATTCTGGAGTTGGAGACTGAAGGGGGGCACCGTTTTGGCTGAGAGGAGCAAGGGGAACCTGATTCTCAAGGCTTCGGGAGCTCAATCCATCATTCCACCTCAGATTCATAGCCAACTTCATCTCTTTTTCTGCTTTCTGCTGTTTATTTTCTATGAGTAGCTAGATTGTCTATCTAGGGTTACTATGAACTTGACTCTTGAATAGATTTTACATTCTCTCATGTATTTGGAACCTTATTTCAATTAATATAAGTCTTTCTATCCATTTTATTGTTGCGTTATATGGACTTGATCAATCTATATGTATGCTTGTTGCTGTCTTCAAACTCGGGAGAGGGAGGTGAGAGTAGAACACTGAATAGGAAGGACGAGTGTGTGAACCTTACTAAGTGTTTTTGCTTGTTAGCTAATAGGAATGTTAGTTAATCTCGTTTAATCAAAGCTAGGTTGGTTGTATTAGGCTTAGCCCACACAAGGAATTGCGTAGGAGTTGAGCAACTTAATTGAGATTCGGGAGGATTCTTTTAAGTTATTAGAATAACCTAGGATTAACTTATAGGGTTGAATAAGTTGCGAGTACGTGAGAGGGGTTTTGTAATTTCTAAGATAGAGGAGAGGGATTAGTGACCCTAGGCTTTAATTAAACTATTTCATCAGTTTTTGTATTGTTTACTGTTATTAAAAGAAAACTCATAAATATTTACGGTTATTGATTTTATTTCATCATTCATTGGCTAAAGCTATCTTCAATCCAATTGTTTCGTCCAACTAATTCAATTAAATTTCTTGGGTACTTAGTCGCTTAGTCCTCGTGGGAACGATACTTTTACCCTCAAATCACTATATTACTTGTGCGATTGGTGCGCTTGCCAAATCGACTAACACTTGGCTACTGGAGGCTCGCCTTGTCGCCTAAGAACTGCTCCCTAGAGCTCAGAACGGGTTTGAGTGGAGAGAGAAAGTAGAAAGAAGGAAGAGAGAAATAGAGAAGAGAGGATGAAGAGATAGAGGAAAGAGAAAATAAGGAAAAAGGGGCAGGACCACCTATTTATACTCGCCCATGGTGAAATTACTACTTTGCCCTCCAGTCGACCCTTGTCAAGATTGGTAAAATCAAATCCTTAATATCCCACCTCGGGTGTTTCTAAACCCTAGATGCCCCATAGTTTTCCTTATTTAACTTTAGTCCCTCCTTAGATTCAACTAGTCTCCTAACTCCCTCAGTGCCCTCTGTACCACCAATATACTCCTCAACTCTCCACCATTCAATATTCTTCAACCTTGCCACTTCTAAAACTTATATTTTCCTTCCTACACAACAAAAAAAAAATTTCCTCGATCCAAATTATTCCATAAAATTAGTTTTAAATAGTACCCGAAAATCACGGGTATTACATCAAGCATAATACAGACCAACAACCACCATACATTAAGTTCTCTCATCCTTTAAGGCCAAAAAGAAAAAAAAGGAAAAAGAAAAGAGATTGTTCTTTTAAAATGGAGTTTTTTTTTATCAATATGCATCACCTTATTTACAAAGTAACCACAAGTTGCAGAAACTATTTTAGATCATTTAAAAAAAATCAATATATTGCTTATGGTTTTTTAACTAGTGTGTTATTTCCCAGTATTTTCATATGCAAATGCTTTTTTATCTTTGGTTTTGTAATCTAATATTTACTTTTTTGTTTAATCTAATTCTTGTTTTCTTTTATCTTCTCTTACGAAATATTGATTGTTTGATTGCAAATAATTATGATGGAAGAAAATTGGAAGCTTGAGGTTGGGATGAAATTTGATAATGTAGAAGAAGGATGGAATTTTTAGAAGAGATATGGAAGGAAAATAAGGTTCAGAGTGAGGAACGATTCACACAATACAAGAAAAAAGATGGGAAAATGATAACGTCGATAAAGTATGTATGCTCCAAAAAGGGTTTTCGAGATAAGGACAAAAGGGCCATAAATATCAAGAATTCACACCATGAAACTAGAACCGGTTACCAAGCTAGATTGTTGTTGAAACTTATGGAGACAAAGTATGAAGTGTACGAGTTCATAGAGCAACACAACCACGAACTACATACGAAAGAAAATAGCCATATGTTGCAATCACAACGAACAATATCCTAAGTGCAAGCACATGAGATTGAGCTGGCAGAAGACTCAACCTTAAGCAGAAGACTTTATTTGACTTGATGAGCTTACACGTAGAGGGAAGGGCAAATCTTGGATACACTCGAACATATGTGAAGACTTATCTTAAGTCAAGGTGACAGAGGAACATGGTTTATGGGGAGGCAAGGGAATTGTTGCAATATTTCCAAAGACAATTGTCAAAGAACACCTCATTCTTCCATGCATACCAAATGGACTCTAAGGAGCAGATAACAAATGTGTTTTGGGCAGATGCAAGAATGCTTGTGGGTTACTGGTTATTTAGAGATGTAGTGCCATTGGACACAACCGTCGACACAAACAAAAATAACGGACCTCTTGCCTTTTTTGTGGATTCAAACATCACTGAGGAATGGTGATTTTTGGAACTGCATTGATGTACAATGAGACTATCAAGTCATTTAGTTGGCTTTTTCAAACATTTTTGGAAGCGCATCATCAGAAGAAGCCACTCATAGTGTTCATTGATCAGGATGCAACTATGGCAAGTGCATTGTACGATGTGATGCCAGACACTATGCATGGCCTATGCACGTGGTATTTGATGTGGAATGCCAGTAAACATCTAAGCTGTTTGCAAGGGGGAATCCAACATTTTGACCCACCTTTCATTATTATGAAATTGGCAATGAAGAAAGATTTAAGGCCATATGGTGCCACATGTTGTTAAAGCATAATGTTGGAGATAATCGCTGGCTGACAAAAATGTACCAAATAAGTGGAAAATGGGCAGCTTGCTTTATAAAGAATGCCTTCACTCTTGGTATGCGAAACACGCAACTAAGTGAAAGCTTGAACTCATACTTGAAAGACTTATTGAACTCGGATGTGGACCTAGTGCAATTCTTCAAGCATTTTAAGAGAATTATAGATGACAATAGGTACAATGAGTTAAAATGCGAGCACGAATGTGGGGAGAAAGTGCCCCGGCTGAGATACCCAATGTCTCTTACATTGAGACAATTGTCTACGATTTACACACCAGCTATATTTGAGTTGTTTTAGACAGAGTATGAGAAGATATTGGGGATGGCCATTAAAGAGAAGAATGAAAGTGTACCAGTGTTCCAATATGTAGCCTCTTTGATTGATAGGAAGAGAGCTTACATGGTGTTTTCTGACCTATCCTTAAGCATCGTTACATGTAGTTGTCAGATGTTTGAGAACCTCGACATCTTATGTTTGAAGATTTACGACCGCAATGAAGTATACCTAGTCCTCAACCGATATATTATGCTTCAATGGACAAGTAAAGAAAGAGCCGGCGTAATATGTGATATTAGGGGGAAGGAGATTGAGGAGGACCCTAGGCAAGAGAGCACAAATCGATTTAGGGAGCTCAGTCAAGATATGATCAGTTTGGTAGTAGAAGCCTCTAGGTCAGACGAAGTGTCATGACCCTAATAGGGTACATGACCGGTGCAGACGATGCCTTGACTACACTGCCACAAGCCTAACTCCCTTAACCCAAACCATTTTCATTTTTCTTTGACTATATATTTCAAAGTTCATTTTCTCCACAAAAGAAAAAGAAAATAAAAAATGACGTCTCATTTATACAAATTCAAGAACACAACTTTACATTCATGTATTCTTTATTCACAAAACATTCCATGCAATTACTTACATCAAGTAACGTAACCTACCTAAAAATAGAGCCTTTCTAGAATATCCTAATTACATACATAAATAAATAAATCTATCTAAGATGATACCGTACCCCGAACAAAAGGGTTCTCCGAGTACATGCACCTCTAGATAGCAAGAACCAACATATCTAAAACTATGAAGAGGTGAGTCCAAACCATGAGACTCACCATAAAACCCTACCTATCTACAAACACAAGACAAATGTACTATAATACTAAAGAAAATGATAATATAAAATGTAAATTCATGCAAGCCAATTCAACACATATTCAAATTGACTTTTTTTGGCTATAATAATTACTTATTAAATAATAATTGTAATTATAAATGAAGAATTTGCATTATATATATATATATATATATATATATATTTTGAAAAATTTACACTTTCAGTGGTGACTTTTCTTGTCACCTAAAGTGAAGCTTCAGTGGCGACAATTGTAAGTTGTCATTGAATGTCACTTTCAGTGGAAACACTTAGGCAACCAAAAGTCATGATTGATAGTTACTTTCTATGGTGATAAAGCCACCTTCAGTGACAACAGAAAAGTCACCACTGAAAGTTGTCTTTGTCACCACTAAAAGTCACTTTTATACCAATTTTAAATGTCAAAAAATTATACTTTTAGTGGCGTCATTTGTCTCCACTGATTGTTAGTTTTAGTGGTGACTTTTCGATAGCAACAAAAGTCGTCATTGAAACTTTCAGTAATGAGACTCTAGGTGGCGACTTGGAGTCACCCTAAATCATTTTGGTTTACTCAAGAAGCATAGAAGAACATAAACAACATTTATGGATTATGCTTAGAACTGTCAAAATGGGCTAAGCCTATTGGGTTGGGTCGGGCCGACCCTGTAAATGGGGTGGGATGGGCCAATATTTTTGGGGCCCATATTTAATAAGGGATTTTATCCTAACTCATTTAAGCCCATAGAGCTTAGGTGGGTTGGGACGGGCTTGGTCTATGAGCTTTTTTTACTTAAAAATATTTTAATAAAACATATTTTAAAATATTAGTACTTTGGGTTTGTATTTTTTTTTTGTGTTACTTAAGTCATGAGTTATCAAGGTTGTCCAGGTATAAAATTTTTTTTTCATAAAGTAATGTATATGACTCAACCTAATGTCATAATCCAAAAGAGGTGCTTCTAAAATTAAAAATATAATGCCATAATAGCTATAATTTTTTTTGTTTTGAATATTTGACAATAGTCTATGTTTCTTTCTCATTGAGCTTCATTAAACAAAGATGTCATGTATAATATGTTTTTTATTTTGTTATGTCTTATATTTAAATTTACAATATATATTTAAATTATAGTAAAAGTCAATTATTTTTAAATAAAAAATGGGCTGGCCCAACCGAACCCACGGCCCTTGAAGAGCTGGGTTAGGCCATGATTTTTAACATAATTAGTACAAAAAGCCCAGCCCAACCCAATCCATGAATAATGAAAGCCCATGTGGGCTTGGGCTGGCTCGCCCCAAGCCCACCCTATTGACAGCTCTAATTATGCTTTAAACTCAAAGAGAGCATCAGTTATTTACTAAAATCTCGAAATCTGAGTTCTGGCTCCACCAGGTGACGTTCTCGAGTCATGTGATTTCCTAGGATGGCATTCAGGTGGATCCTAGCAAAGTAAAGGTAGTAAAGAGATGGCCTCGGTCCATAATCGTAACGAAAATTTGAATTTTCTAAGGGTTGGCAGGTTATTACTGATAATTTGTGTAGGAATTTTCTAAGATATATACATCCTTTTCATATTTAACAAGGAAGAATGTGAAGTACTTGTGGGATGAAGAGCGCGAAGAAAGTTTTTCAAAGCTAAAGGAGTGTTTGACTACGGCTCCTGTCCTTACCTTGCCGATGGGACCAGGAGGTTATATAGTTTTTTATGATTCTTCAAGAGTAGGCTTGGGTTGTGTGCTAATGCAACACCGAACCCTGAGCACGTGACTGGCATAGCAACAAAACCCTACGTCACTGTAAGCCCACAACTATAACTTATCAAAACCAGGATTTCCTAATGATTATGGATGTCTTTCGAGAGTTAAGGATGGCCCATAACCTTATTTTATCAAGTCTTTTACTTTCCAAGCTC
The DNA here is from genome assembly GCA_037074585.1 of Biancaea sappan. Classification (NCBI taxonomy): domain Eukaryota; kingdom Viridiplantae; phylum Streptophyta; class Magnoliopsida; order Fabales; family Fabaceae; genus Biancaea; species Biancaea sappan. Next base: position 43,968,667 of record CM073501.1, on the reverse strand, counting down.
TTAAACATGAAAATGGATTTTCTAAGGAGTCTGGCATTGAGCTCCAATGTCTTAGCTACCTTTTGCCCCTACAGCACTTAGCGCTAGGTTCCAGCACTAGGTACCTAGAGGCAGAATGCTCTTCGCTTGGCTGGCACTGAGCATCTAGTGTCTAGCGCTCAATGCTGGCAATTGCAACGCCAGCCACCAAGCGCTCAGCATTGGCAAGCTTACAGAGGCCAAATGACCTTCTGCCTTACTGGCACTGAGCACTCACCCTGTGGCACTCAGCCCTGGCAAGCCATAAACCATTGCTTCCTTTATTCCTTTACCCGATTCCACCGAAGATATCAAATTTAAACATTTTTAGAATCAAAACAAGTTTATAATTGAAAGGGGAACCCAATTTCCTTTCCATAAGTTTCAATTAAAGTTCATTGAAAACAAATTAAATTCATAAACCCTTTAATGCCATAAGCAATTAACATAGCTAAAAGTGCAACATTCCAACACGGATCTCCTAGGTGACTTACGACTCTATAGAGCATCCTATAAAAATAAAACAAAATGAAAAGGAAATAAAGAACAAAATGCAGCCCAACCCCGCTACTCCTCGGGTAGGATCTCCTTGGTAATCAAAAAATCTGTAGAAGAAAAAAATATATATGGAAGGTATAAGTTTTAAAATTAGTGAACAGCGTGGCATTGCTATAGCCAAACCCAACTACATCATTAGTCAAACAAGCATGCCTATAGGCCACAGTCATAATTGAGATAGTACACAACATAACAAATAGCATAAAATCCCGATTAACCCAAATACACATGTAATACTTGTCTTGTGGCGGGGTTCCCCTTGGGAGTCTTACTCAACCCAAGCATCCTCCTCCACCCACCACTAATGCATAATCCCATCTTAACGGTAACGTGACCTTCGGGAGTCATAATTCAACCCGATCCCATCCACCCTACTATTAGATGTGTCTATCGCCCTTACCCTAGTAAGATGACCCTTGGGATTCTTTACTCAACTCAGTATGATCCCTACTCCTTACCGTGTTATGGGGTACCAAAAGCACAATCCATACAAAAATCACAATGCACTCATTACATACAGTATATCTGATGATGCATGTAAGATCTTTATAGAAGAACCGTACCTAGAATCCTCGCTACCTTTGACAATTCTTAAGTTACGATGTTATGCAATAGAAATCAATACTCATGTAATATCCTACATGCCATCATATTTATTCTTGTACAACATCCACAACATCACATTCATCGCAACAATTTCATTTCCTATGTTGTCGTTATGTTCTCAACCAACTTAACCTTACCGCATGTTATCTAACCTATAATGCTAAGGTAAGGCTAGGGTAACATTAAACGATTCACCCGAATTCCTCATTATGTATTTATTGTGTTTTGTCGAGGTTCCTTGGATGATGAATGTTATATTTTGTGTTGTTAATAAAGAATTAAGGGTAGAAGTAGTGATAGAATTAGATTCTTATCTCATCTTTTAAAGTTTTTGGAATCTAAACTAAATAATAGTTTAGATATAGTTACCGTATTTTCTTAAGGTGTTGCAGGATGTTTTCCTCCAAGTGGAATTTGTTCTTGAGTTGTTCTTTGTTTCCTTTCTTTTTCTTTTTAAAGATAATAGATTATGTGGGGTGCTTGGGAGATGATTCTAAGGTTTCATGGTGTGGTTGTCGAGTTGCACCATGTGTGGGTGGCGGCTGGGGTTTGAGATGTAGGATTAGGGTTCTTTGACGGCTAAGAGGGATAGAGAGTGTGTGTGTGAGCGGGTGGTGGCCAAAGGACCTAGTAGCCTAAGGTTAGGTTTTTTAGTGGTGCTTTAGGGTTCGTGTATAGGCAGCGCCTAAGGTTTGTAGAGAGAGAGGTCCTTGATTTTTGTTTCCCAAAGGTTCTAGCTATGGGGGGTGTGGCTTTCTTTATATGGGAAGTGTTTTAGGTTAAATTAGGTGTTTGATTAGGTTAGGAAAGAGTTGAATTAAATTTATTTAAATTGAGTTAGGTTAGGTTTGTTTTATTTAATTTGATTATTAGTTTAGTGGTTTATCCTTTATTTGTTATTTTATAATCTTTGTTTAATGATTTTTAGGGGGCACATATATTAGGATTAGGTTAGTTTATTATTTTATTAATTAGTTTAGATATGTTTAAATTTAAATTAATAAGTTATGATCTTGCTTATCCAAACCTGTGTTTGGATTTTATTTTTTAAAACTAAAATTAGGAGGTTTATCTAAAATAATCTAATCTAAATATTAAATTATTTAAAATTACTTTCTTTATTTAATAAATTCTACTTATCTTATTGTTTATCCTTTTGTATATTATTTATATTATATATATATATATATATAGTTTTAGTTATCCCAAATCCCATTTGGATTATTATTTTTGTTCTCTTTCTTTTTGTCTTATCCTTACCATACTATTAGTACTGTTTATTATTATTATTTAATATTATGTCAATTATGTTTATCATAGGTGCCACATACATATATGTATATTTATATTGTTTATTTATTTCCTTAGTTATTATTATTATCATTGTTATATACTTTATTTATTACCTTTATCATCACTATTATATTTTATGTCTATTTACGTTTTATTATTATTATTTTGTTTGTCATTATTCATATATATTTTTTGAGCTTATTTCCTACTTGGGCTTCCATTTCTTTCTTTTTATGTTATTGTAATTTTTGGACCATTATGCTTTCTTTCCCTTGCCTTTTTTTTGTCTCACAAGCCTCATGCCCAAAAAAAAAAAGATAACAGCATTAAATGCATTAAATAGAAATAAGATAGCAAGCAAAATTTAAAATTTCACACACGAGTATTACATATGCATCTAGGCAACTTAAGTCTCACGAATAAAACTACCCCATTCATGACTTGGAAATGGTGGCTGTAGTCTTCGTATTAAAGATTTGGAGGCATTACCTTTACGGGGAGACTTGTGAGGTATATATTGACCTTAAGAGTTTGAAGTACATCTTTGACCAATAGGATAAAATGGATGGAACTCTTTAAAGATTATGATTGCACAATTCCTTACCATCCAGGAAAGCCTAATGTGGCCGACACTTTGAGTTGGAACTCCATGGGGAGTTTGGTGCACATTGCTAGAGTGCGGAGGCCATTAGCCCACGATTTGCATGAGCTAGTGGCTAGTAGAGTGAGATTTGGGGTATCATGGACCGGTTCATTATTGGCCTACATTCAAGCTTGGTCCTCACTTGTGGAGAATATTAAGGAGGCCCAAGAGAGGGATCCTGAGGTTATGGAATGGAAAGAAGAGGTAAGGGAAGGGAAGACTAGTAGGTTCACTCTAGATGAGAAAGCCTCCCTTTGGTTTGAAGGTTGGTTATGTGTGCCCTCGGATGAGACCATTCGTAAGGAGATTCTTGAAGAGGCATATAAATCTACATATACAGTATATTTGGTAGCAACTAAGATGTACCAAGATTTGAAACAATTATACTGGTGGGCGGGTATGAAGCGAGATATAACAAACTATGTGTCGCGATGCCTAACTTGGCAACGATCCTAACCATGGTTGAGGAGGTTAGAGATGACAATAAACATAGATGCAATGGCAGGAAATGACGAAACAAAGCAAATTTGATGTAGATTGACACAGAGGGCCTTTCTGAAAGAAAAGTTGATGATTTGAGGCATTTTTGTAGTTTATTCTTTCAAACCAGTCCTCTATGTTGATTTGCAAAAAAAAAAGCTAAAAGGGAAATCAAACACGTGTCAATGTTCTATTGGATGAGGAGACTTCAAAAAAAATTAATGAAACGGTGCGTTTTGCACCATTTATAAGAAAAAAATAATAATCCAACAAAAAGGCATCATTTTGTATGAGCAAAAAAAAAAAGAGGATGTGAGATGACGTCGTTTGAAAGAAAAGTAGGTCCTTGCTTTTCCTTTGAAAAGTAGGAATGCCAGACTCTCTTCTCTGTCTCTCATTCTATTTTTCTCACTCCCTAGCTCTTTCTCTCTCTGACTCGCCTTTGTTTCTCCCCTCACCCTCTCATTCTCTTGTGCTTTTATTGTATATGTATTTTCCCTATTTTCTGCCATAAAAACAAACCACTCACTCACATCTGTTTTGTTACCCTAACAGAGTGGTATCTTACATTTGTTTTGTAGGATACCACTATTATACAATCAATGGTCATCATGCGTATCCAATGGGTGTACTTGTGAGTGCTATAAGTGCCCTCTCTATTTTTCGTCCTCAAGAAAATCTTGCTCTTCAACTAAGTTTTACTTCCAAGTAAAATAACATGGTAATATGTACATTTTAATTTCACCGGAACACTATTCTTCTGTCACGACCTGAACCCAGCTCATGACCCGCGCAGATAGTGTGTTACCAACATTGCTGCAAGCCTAGATTTCAGGCACATGATCGTAGGTAGCCTATGTGATTAAGAGTATACTAGAGAAATATAATAAAAATATATTACCTTGCCCAAAATAATGGGGAGGAATCTTCGATCTGCGAGCCCTCATCCTGACCACCCTACATACCTACAATTATGAGGGGGTGAGTCTAAACCATGGACTCACCAATGTTAACCCTACACTACATATATATAAAAAATATATATATATACAAACCCATTCGGGAATATATCCCGTATGACACCAAGCTGCCCATAGGCATGCATATGGTATTACATCCCATTATACTTTCCCCCAAACATAAACACACATACACCATAAAATAAATGCATAAAACCCTACACAACGGTCCATGCTCCTACACCATATCACAAGAGTGTAATCAATGTGGGTTTATGTTCCCACAAATTATCAATCAAGAAATCCCATTATGTACTGGGTCTATTGGGTTATATCTATAACCATAACATATGTATAGTCTCTTCGATCATGCCCTTAGCCAGCACATATATCCCTCACACATCACAACACAACCACACTCAAAAATATATAAAATGCAATGAATGAGATGCAATGCATATCCCACTCTTTTCTATACCACATTGGGGATTAGCCCTTAATGCATATGTATACCCATTGACACTACTCAGTGGTATTACATAATGGATAGCTTCCCACTTGCATTTCCTTCTTATTTTATAATATAAATATGCAAATGAATATGCAATGCATCCACATCATCATCACACAACCACCAATCCACACATTCCAAATAATCCCTACACAATAATACATTTGATAAATAAATGTATACAAAATAATATAAATATACATATACATACATATATGCATATCCATATAAAGGAGAGTTAGATAGATCCTTCACCTGGATTCCATGCTTTCAATGCTCCCACCTTGTACCCCGACCATCCCTATTGTTACCAGGCAAAAATCAATCAAAGTTACAAAATAGAGAAATTCCCTACTACTAATCTGACCTTTACCTACTTCTTCAAACATAACTCTCAACTGGTAATGAATTTCTAAATGGAACTTATATCATTGGAAACTAGACTCAAAGAGCTTTCCAATGATATAAAGTTTGCCCAAAACGAAGTTCGGATGAGAGAGCTACGATTGATTGAAGATCAGCTAGGGTTTTCAGGAATGGTTGGCACCTGAAGTGCCACGCCTAGCACCTGAGGCGCCACACACACCTTGGCGCCTAGGCGCCACCCACTTCTTCAAATAAACTCTCAACTAGTAATGAATTCTGAATGAAACTTATACCATTGGAAACAATACTCAAAGAGCTTTCCAACGATATAAAGTTCGCCCAAAAAGTAAAATACCCCCTTACTCTGATTCAAATTTAAAAGTAACAATAATTAAAAGAAAGGGACACTTATTTAGAAAAGAGTTCAATTATTTTTTTCCCTCCTAACCATCAAGGAGACAGAAAATAAAGAAATTCAGAGAAAAGAAAATGAATTTGAATTCGCAAAAGAAAAGCATAGATTCAGGTAAGTAATTATTAATGTTAAGATTTCTGTTTGTGTGAATTCATGAAAGTCAAGATCTTAAAGCATAAAGTGTTTTCAAATTTTCGCTTACATCAAATTTTCTAATCAAAATATGACAAATTATCGTTTTCTAATCATAACACGACATTTGTAAAGTCTTTAAAAAATAATTTTATTTTTTTACAACTTATTAGTACATGATTAAAACTTATTATTATTTCTTCATATTATCCCTCTTCTTGCAAATTATCACTTAATAAATCACTATAAACATTAGGAACATTAGGTTGTTCAATTTGATAGGTTACTTCTAGTCTTTCTTAATTTCCAACTAAACTTCTTGGCTTAGTTTTCATCACAATCCACCAGTCTGATTTTTCTTTAATTTTGATTGGATAAGGAACAAAATATATTTGTATTACCTGGTGTGTGAAGACAAATGGATCAAATTTTTCATATCTTCTTCAATATTTAATTCTATAATTCTATACTGTGGTTGCACCCTAGTTCCACGGTTCAACATTGGATCAAACTAGTCACAACAAAATAAAGTTACTTTTTTTGTAGGGTTCACCAAAATATTGTAATTGTACCACTTCCTTGAGGATGACAAATTAATCATTTTCTCTACCACCCTCTCTAGTGCCTTTAATGCACACCCCACTGTTGATTGTCTTTTGCCAGTGCTCTAGGCATCGGTATGAAACTTGTATCTATTTACAAAATATATTGGTCATGTCCCTACGTTCCAAAATGGTACCAAGCCAAGTTCTTAGATATGGATTATTAAGAACATGAGGTTGAATATATACCTAATCAAAGTGATGAATGAATATATGAATAATTGATTAATGCACTACACAATAATTAATTGTAAATGATGAGACCACCTATGAGGTTTCTGAACCATTGGATAAAATATGATTCAACAACTCTATCAATATCTTTGTTGCTGAAGTGTAAATTTAAACTTCTATGATATTGTTTAAAATTTCTGTTGTACAAAAGTGAGCTCAGTGAGTAGACAAAGTAGATATACAATGTTTGATTGAATACTAAAATTAGAAAGTATAGTGTGTTTTCACTCAAGATATGACTTTACTTCATCATAATTGAGAAGGAAGTAAAATTAAGCTATCATATATTCTTTATCAACCAAAAATCTAGTGATGCTCTTTCTAGATGGATGCCCAAGTTGATTAAAAATTGTTAACATTGTTGGTTCATTTGTGCCTTCTTATATATAGGAATTCCAACTAACTCTTGTTGTCACAGAATTTACGTGTGATTCAAAGTAATAAGAACAAAAGTAAGTTGTCTCCTGTGCCACGTATGTGATTTATTTTTTGTTATTTTTTTAATTCGATTTAAAAACCTTCTTCAAAGGTATAGTCATTGATATTGAACTGATCCAGCAACTCGAGCCACATATGACATATAGATAGGAAGATGTTCCATTAAGTCAAAATATCAAGGGCAAAAGATTCTTTCTAGCTTGTGAAGGATGATAGGAATATTTTGCTCCATTTGAAATAGCTCCTCCATTTTTAGTGTTGTTGAACACAAGTCTTTGAAAAATTGGCTTATCTCAATGGTAGGCTTCCAAACTTGCTTAAGCAATGTGTTGAAAGCAATAGGTAGTAAACATTCCATGAAAATGTGACAAGCATGGCTCTTGAGTCTGAATAACTTTCTGTCTTTCAGGTAAATACATCTTGACAAATTTGAAGAAGATCCATCAGCCATTTTTAACCCTTTTACCTACTCGTATATTGCCCTTCTCTGCTATAGAGTACACATGAATTCAACGTTTTGTTTGATCACTTTGCTAGTGGCAAATTTTTGTAATTCTAAATCACGATACCTGCAATACACCATAAGTTTCATCCTTGCCTTAAGATTATCCTTTGTCTTTCTTTGGATGTCCATAACTGTGTTAAAAATGTTATCGAACACTTTTTTAATGTGCATGACATCCAGATAATGAAGGATAAGAAGATTTTGCCAATAAGGGAACTCCCAAAAAATGCTCTATTTTGTCCAGTTATGCTAAACCCCGTAACCTTAAGCTCTGGAAAGGCCACTCTCAACAACTTTAGGGAGCCTTCTAACATTATCCCATAATTCTTCCCCACTTAGTTTGGGTGGTGGGAGATCATTCTCAATTTTATTCTTTATAAACCCATCCTTATTCTTCTTGAATGCATGGTTAGCAGGCAAAAATTGCCAATGACAATCAAACTAGGAGTTTTTTCTCCTATTCTGCAGAGTGAAGGCTTTTGAGTTGTGCATACAGTAAGGACAAGCCAACTTACTTGCAGTGCTCTACCCAGACAACATTCCATATACTGGAAAGTTGTTTATTGTCTATATCAATACCGCTCACATATGAAAATTTTGTTGTGCTGAAATGTCAAATGTGGATACTCCGTCCCACAACATTTTTCGTTAATCAATGAATGGCTACAAGTACACGTCAATGCCAGCCTTCAAATTGCATGGCCCCGGCACAATGGCTGTCAGGAACATATATAATATAGTCATGCACAACTCAAACAGCAGGATGTATGGTATCAGTATGACTAGCCAACATGAGTATGGTGTCTCGTGTTGACCGTAAAGGGTGAACCTATCTGTACACAAGCAAAGTCTTACATTACATGGCTCACTGGTGAAGTCGGGATACACCACGTCACTGTTTCCATGCTCCCCCCTCTGAAGGATGGACCAATACGCCGCCTTCTTCCCTTCTATGATTCCAATGTCATCGCATGTGCTCAGCCAAACTCATCAAGGCATAAAGCCTCTGTAACCTAGGAATAATGGATAGATAGTGCATCATTTTCACTGGAACCTGTTTAGCAATTTGTTTTCTCCCTAGTAGATCTTCTCGATATCGGGATGCTCAACAAAGTTTAAATTTAGTCTCATCTATGTCGTCATTGCAGTACACCATGCATCCATTCAAGGAAACATCAATTTTTTTGGACTATAAATCGAGTCTGGATACCAGTTTTTTTGTCCTGTACTAATCATTTGGCATGAGATTATCATGGGGACTGATCTTCCACAGAAGACTTGCCATATCGTTGAAAGCTTTCATTGAAATGTTGCCTTTAGATTTAAGACTTAACATTCTGACTGCAATACACAACTATCAATGATTGGTATATCCTGACCATAGTCCTCTAGTAGGCATTTAATAGATCAAAGAACATTTGAGCTTTTGGATTTGGAGGTTTGTTGCCATTTAGATTACTAGTATCTTCATTCTATGGTTATGAGTCATCTCTAATATCCACGTCTTGTCTAGTTGCATCTATAATCATGGCTTGATATATATCGAGCATCTCCATCAGCAACAATATTTGTTAATCTACTTGAACATCCAACATAAACAGTAGTTGAAGTCGTGGCTTCACCTCTCACCTCACTGTGAGATGTCCAACGCCAATATTTTGGCTAAAAGCCTCCTGTGTAAAGGTTCACTTTAACATCCTCAACACTCATAAAGGTACTATTTTATTTTTTGAGCAGGGTACCGAATCTTGTAAGGCATAAATCTGAAGATAACTAGTTTGAGTTCATTAAGGACTCCTTAGTCCTTTCAAGACTTCCTTTTGGTTGGGTAAGATCATGAGGGAGTGACGCCTCTCAAAAAGGGGAGGATGTTGATAGGTTTGATGTAATGGAAAACATATAAGAAAGTGAAATTTTAGACTAGGTATCTGAAATCAAGATTGTTGGGATGATATGATTGTGGCAAGAGAGACTTCCTTGGAAAGTGACTTTGGAACTAAGGGGGAGTCCCAAAGGGACTCCATCACCTTTCTCTAAGGGAAGAGAAAGGGTATCAAGCAGTCCAGTTAGGCAAGGTAAGTATCAGGAGATGAGGCATATATGGTGAAAATCAGAGAGAGGGCAAGGAAAGGTTCAGTACAGGAGTTCTCATTAGGCGAAGGGAGTATTCTATGGATCAATGTGAAAATTTAAGTTCTGAATATTGATCTGTTGAAGAGGAAAATTATGGAGGAAGTTTATAGCTTGGCATATGTTACTCACCCCAATGCCACTAGATACATTGGGACTTGAAGTAAGTCTACTAGTAAGAGGAATGAAGAGAGATGTGACAGACTTTGTAGTTTGATGTTTAACGTGTCGACAAGTCATGGTTGAACTTCAGAGACTTGCAAGAATGATGTAGTAGTTTGAGATTCCCAAGTAGAAATGGGAATGGATCGTTATGAATTTCATAATGGATTTGCCCCGGTCATCAAAGGGGTATAACTCTATATGAGTCATTGAGGCGAGACTTGTGTAACTCAAGGTGGAGGGATTTCCATATATATTTTATAATTATACATGAAGGGATTTCCACATGTTATCTACTTATCTTATTTTCTAGGATTATTCTTCCTAGAGTTTCATGTTATGATATCATGTGATTATGCCTTGTGGACTACACCTTAGGGCAAAGATATTGCCTACGGGCGAGATTCGCCTTTGGGTGGTGATATTGCCTACAGGCAGGATGATGTCTTCGGGCCAGGTGCTTGTATTCATTAATGTTATAAGTTATGTGTGTGGTAGTATGTGTTCTAGTTTTCAGTATGAAGTGGGAAGACCATGTGCTACTTTTCAGATGACACTTATTTGAGGCTTTACGTGGAAATAGAGTCAGTCTCTGATTCATTGGTTTGAGCTTGGTAAAGCTAGGGAAATAAGACACGTTATGCTACAAGAGGTTGTGGAAAAGATCAAACTAATTAGGGAGAGATTGCTTGCTATTTAGAAAAGGCAAAAGTCTTATGCAGACCACTAGTAATGCAGTCTAGAGTTTACAATCAATGGTATGGTGTTCTTACGAATCTCACCAATGAAGGGAGTGATGAGGTATGAGAAGAAAGGGAAGCGGAGGATGAAATATGGACAGAGTATCCATATTTGTTTCAATCTTGATATGAGTTTTGAACTCGAGGGACCGAATTCTATTAAGAGGGGAGAATGTAATACCCGCCGAATTTGGAGTTATATGTTTTTTATTATTACGGTACCTTAATTATTTTAATACTTTTAATTTAGTCATTTTAATTTTTTCATACTTAATTAATTCTTTTGAATATTATGTATGGAATTTGGGTGAAATGATTGAACTGAGTATTTTTATGTTGTGTGGTGTATTTTCGTGGACTATGGAGTTCATGAGAGATAGACTTAATTTAATTAATTTGGGAATTATTATGGATATATTTCATTGGTTGGACAAAATAGGTTGGGTATTTGGGTATGGGTACTCATGGATCACCCATTAACCCACCTAGTATAAAATAAGTCTTCATCTTTTCTCCCTCTCCCATTTTTCACAAAGAGGTTTCTCTCAACCTCTTCATCTTTTCTTCTAATTTCTTCTGTTAATCTTTAGTTTTCCCATTATCTTCCGGCTCATTAGAATTTCTGAAGCAAGAGGTAAGCTCCATCAGCCATCTCTTTTTCATTTTCGGATTTGAAGCATTTTGGGTTGATTTGAGGTTCTAATGGATGAATGTAAATATGGATGTTAGTTTAAAACATTTCTACATGTTGGATAATAATTATGGAAACAAGAAATTTGAAGAAAACTAGGAGAAATTCATGGTTTTGGGGCTAAAAGAGATAAAATTCAAAAAATAACAAAAGTTTGGGTTCTAAAGGAAAATTTGATAATTAGGACTTGAATTGTTGGTTTAAATTGGAGGTTTTGGTGTTAAAACAATCCTTAAACATCAAAGATGCAAACTCATGGAAGAAATCAAGAGAAATGGTGAAGATTTGACCCCAAAATTCATGAAAAACTAAGAGGAAAATCACGGGTTACTGTAGCAGTACTATAGCAGAGGCAGAATTTCCAGATTTGGGTTACTGTAGCAAACCATTACTGTCGTGAATTGTTACTGTAGTATCAGTTTTAAAATGTTCACAACTCTTTCATCCAGACTCTGTTTTTAGCAAATGAGATATATTGGAAAGCTCTCTGAGCCTAATTTCTAATGGTACAAGTTTCATTTGAAAATTATTTATTTTTTGAGAGTTATGTTCAAAGGAATAATCAAAGGTTAGGATTTGTAGTAGAGAATTTTTCTATTTTGTGACTTTGACATATTATTGCATGCTTATCATATAGAAATATATTCTTTGATGCATCTTCCACATCTTTTGAGATGTTGTGCTAGATTGTGTCACGCCCCGAAAAATGGGCATATTAATAATCATAAAAACCTAGGGATACCTTAGTGGTTGCCCATAATTTACAAAGTAAATTACAATTAAATAAATAAACCCCTCTAGATACAACAAAACCTAGGTGGCTTATAGGATTATAGAGCATTTCTATAGGTTCAGATAGTATTCTCCGACTACGTGGGGCATGTCTTCAAGCCGCTAACCTCCAGCAGTTTCCTAACCTCCTCAACTGCTAAATCTGAAAATAGCAATAGAGAGTGTGAGTTTTATAAAAATTCAGTGAGTAAATGACTGTGTGAGGAAATAGGGCACAAGGGCAAATACCAACCTCACTACCATAATCAGAATAAAAACCATTATAACAAAACAGTATGAAATATAATATATATATATATATATATATATATATATAACATACCTTACCATATAACCAAAAGCCGCGGTTCAACGCGAGTCTACAATCTCACAAACAAACCGTAAAACAATCCTCAAACAAAAAAAAAACATAAGAAGACAATCACTACAAAATGCATTATGTAATGCATGATGCATGTTTGCATTTGCCACACCTTTTCCCACACACCACATTGAACACAGAGCCTCAATGAGTTTTCCCTCTTATGATGTGTACAAATGCAATATGCAAGACCTATCCCCCCTCTCTACCCATTGAAGACCAACTCTCAATGAGTGTATTCCAAAGGCACACACCTTTAAATATATCCACACCTTGCAGAAGACCAACCCTCTGCTTTCCACATTTCTTTTCTTTTCTTTTCTTTTTCAAAAGTAATATAAATGTGCAAATGATTATATGTGATGCATTTTCTACACAACAATCCATCCATTTATTCCACACACATTCCATACCACAACAAAGATAAACATTCCACTCATAATTCCACTTTTTAAATAATATAATTAACTAGAGGTACAAATAAACATAAACTTTTAAATACAATTAAACATAAAACCCATTATTCCATAAAATAAACCCCACAAGATAACTCCCACAATCATTCAATGAAATCCCTCAATCTAGTTATTTCCACTAACTTGGAAATTTCATTGATGATTTACCAACTATGGTGTGAATGGGATTTATATTGACTTGGCCAAATAATTTATTAAAAACTTAATGGCAAGGTCTTCCACTCACCTCGATGCTGATGAAGTTTATCGCATAAGAAGTCCCAGGAAACAAAGCCAATGAAGCTCCCAAGTCACCTGGAACCAACCCAAATCAATAACTAAATAAATACAGAAAATCCTCACCACAACCCTGACCTTTGGTCATTCATTTGGTCATAGGTATCATCTAGTAAGTCATTTACAAATTAAACTTATACCATTGGAAACTATACTCAAAGAGCTTTCCAACAATATAAAGTTTGTTAAAAACGGAGTCCGGATGAAGGAGTTATGACCATTTGAAAAATAGACCAAGAGCCTCGAAATAGCTGGCGCCTAGGTGCCACACACATGCTTAGCGCCTTGGCGCCATGGCCATTTCTTCCTCTTCCTTTTTAGAAGTGTGGCGCCTAGGTGCCACACCTGGTGCCTAGGTGCCACGATCTGGCTCGAATTTGGCCCATAGCTGGCCAAATCTTCATCGTTTTCCATGATTCCTTCCATGGGATCCCATCCTTGATGTCTAATGAGCATTTAGACACCAAAAGCCCCAATTATAATCGAGAAACGAAGCTAGAGTCTCGATTTTATCCTAAATACCCCTAAAACTAAAAAATAGAGAAAACGTTCAGTGAATCAGAATCTTTACCTTGATTCCTTGCTTTCCCTATGTTGTTTAGCCTCCAATGGCTTGCCCCACCACTGAAGAAAGGTTCTCTGAAGCTCAGTTGAAAAGGTAGAGAGAGAGTTGAGAGAAGGCAGAGAGAAATAGAGAAGAGAGAGTAAGGAGAGAGATAGAGGAAAGTGAGAAATGAGGAAAAAGGCGTGGAGCCGCCTATATATACCTACCTATGGTGAAATTACTGCTTTACCTCTAGGTAATTCTTGGTTAACCTTGATAGTGGCAAACTCATAATTTCTCTAATTTGGGTATTTTCTATATCTTAAATACCATCTAGTTCCTCACTTCACTTTAGTCCCTCTTTGGACCTCATAAGGACTTGACCTTCTCTTTACCTTATGATTACTCTCTTTTTATTCCTTTACTCTCGGCTCTAGCTCCACGAAATTTCCTCTTTCTCTTATCTTTCCTCAATTCTTAAAAATATCTCCTACCATAAAATACCCAGTTCAATTATTTATCTCCACCTACATGAATAATATTCAAAAATAATAAATTCAATATAGAAAATTAAAATTAACCCAACAATTCCATAAAAAAATGGAAATTTTAATTACAACAACCGTAATACCGCCAATTACGAAATTTCAAAATTGGCGGGTATTACATTCCACCCCCTTAAAAGAATTCGGTCCCCCGAATTCAAAAACTTACTAGGAACCTCAAAAGTCACCACGATAATCAATGAGATGTGGCACTCTCAAGGTTCCATTAAAAATTAAAGTATAAATATATTACCACTCACCAAGTCTTACGTTTTCTAGAACAAAAATAGAAATAAAAACTAAGGTCCCCAGTAGTTATACAGCTCCAATATACTGTGGAGCTCCATAACTTCCTCACTCAAGGATGAGCATAAATTGCTCTAATAATCAAAACTCAAAGCACAGAACCTTTCATATGAAGCCTAGAAAGGTATCATATCTGTACCGTTCTGGTAATTGTTGCCACAAACAAAGTTAAGGAACTTAGGGTGGCTTAAGAATTACCACACATAAGTTCCGCTACTACTCAACCTTGAAACGTCCATATCTAAAAGTATAAACAAATAAAATAAATAAATAAATAAAATGCCCCTAAGATAATTATCCTATACGGTATCTGGTCATCCCGGAAGCATATGTACAATATGGTATCTTGCTCGTGATTCACACAGAGCATATCTTGATACCATTATGTACTACATTTCAATCATTAACCTCATAAATCCTACACGTTATATTATAAGCACCACAAACATAATCCACACACATATATCACAATGATATAAAATATATGCACTCTGCCCGAAGGCGTCATCCCATGATTAGCAGGTCGCCCTTTGGGTATCAGGCTCAACCCGGGCTTCCATATTGCCATCATATCCACTATCCATAGTCAAAACAATAAGAATAATAAAAATAAATTATTTAAATAAATAAAAAGGAAATAAATGATACATAAAGCCACATGCACACTACACAAACAATCCTCCTATAGATCTACAATCCAATGGGATTCCCACTCAAGAATCCTGTCACGTGAGTTTGTGATTTCACAGACTGGATATCCCCATAAGTTTATTCCTCAACCTTTTTTGCTTTCAGGTGCATTCCCTATGGTCATAGTCCCTGTGTTCTATATCAGTAGTCACCGGTTTCTAACCTCAAGAATACACCTGAACCACACCCACATCGCTAACTAATGACTATTTAATCAATACAAATCTCACAAAAAGAAAGCGGGTCCCAACTTTCATTCCTTCCCAAACGTTAACACTTGAATTTCCATAACTTCAAGTAGCTAAAGTCACAGGAATGATTACCCTAGAAATCCAGCTCATGAAATGAATCACTCTTTTGATTTCTTGGGTAAACTCCTCCACTCTAAGTCCTACCAGACTCTCATGTACGTTAAACCTATCCCATCTCTCGGTCCGATGGGTCATGTACAAGACCAATAATAGGTCAATAAGAACATGTCTGTAACCGAAACACACAAACTTACAGGCCAAAGCCTCTAACTTAGTCTATGAAACTAAACTAAGCCTACTCCCACACTTCCCCAAAGAAATTTATTTTTGGGGTCATACGCAACTACACATATATACACACTTCATATATGTTCATATGTGAGTCATCACGTTTCCACACACACCCAAATGCATTCCCTCTCAAACTAACAAACATGCTCTTAAGGTACTTTCTCTAGCACCAATGAGTTTAGGTTTAACCTAAACTCATCCCAGGCCATTTTCATGGTATCATTCCCTTACCCTCAACATGGAACACCCTCGAAACTCACTTTACCAATATATAAAGATCCTTAATCATCCTCGATCGAATTCAACCTACCAAGTGTGTTACATAATTACCAATATGTACACCCTATGGGCCATACCTTTCATTAACTTACAACATCAAGCATCCATCATCAATTTTACCCAACTCAAGTGACACTCGGGCCAAAAGCCTACCCACAACACACTCAAACCATTTAAAAGTCATGAGGTTTCCACCCTTTCACTGAGATAGAAACACTCATAAACTACCCTCTACCTCATCTGACCTTCTCGGGCAAGGCCTTCACGCATCTTCACATTCTCACACCCATTGTATCCTCACCCATTGATTATCGAGAACTTGTTTCGTTAGTCCTTTCTTCTCTCAAAGGCTAATCCTACCTATCTAAGCACACTCACCGCACCGTATCATCACCTATGAACCTTCAACCATACGAGTACAACCTAGTCAAGTTGCCTCAAAAGATTTACAACTCACTCCAATCACCCTTATATCGCCTTCCACCTCACTAAGGTGTTTCTCTCAAGAGAACTACACAATCTGCACTAGTTCTCTCAACCTAACCTCCTATACTACTAGATTTCTATGAGATATATAATCAAGTATGCATCCCAACTATAACAACTCATATTCTCTCCTCTAGATTCACCTTAAGGTATGCCTTCTGACCGTAAAAGAAATAACCTTAGCCTACTATCTATTAATAGTGCTCACTTGAACCTCCACATTCCAAACATCAAGATTGCTATCTTCTAGCCTGAGAATTACCCTGACTAGAAGAACTATAACCACTTCAACTCAAAATAACTTGGTTGAAGTTCCTGCTTACACACGGCCTGCCTAGAATGCCATCAACACTTAGGAGGATGGACTATATACCCTTCCAAATAGGTGTTGATTCAGAAAATCCCAAGTAATCACATAAAAACACCTAAAAGAAGCCCCAAACTCTCAGCCACCTACTCCCTTTTAGCACCTAAGGCACCAAGCCTAAACCCTCAATAGATAACCTGGGTTTTCCACTCTTCACGAATTTTGGGAAGAAAATTTCCCAAAAATCTATTTACACTCTTCCTCTTCTTTCTTTAGCTTGCTAAGTCAAAATAATATTCATGAGGCAATTTAGAGCAATTAAATCTCAAAACAAAAGATTTTCATGAATTTTCCCAAATTCTCTAGAAATCCTTACAACAACCTTCTTTTTTTTTCCATGAAAATAATTTGTTTGCCACCATGAATTAAATTGTAGTAAAACTAATAAAAGAAGCTCCTCACTCCACTTAACTAATCACCCAAACCACAAAGAATGCCCACACACCTCGTGGGTATGCCTTTCCTAACCACAGCAAAATACAATACAATACATGCGTATACGTAATGTATTTAGGTTATAGATATAATATAACCATGTCCCACTTTTCTCCTAATAATCCAATTTTCAGAATTCATTAAATATATATAAATGAAAATTTGTGCAAAATATAAACGGAAACCCACCACAAGAAATCTCAGCAAGTTTTCTCTAACTTCCTAATATATATAAATGTACTCATAAAACCATCACACATGGACAAAACAAGCCTTATCATACCTCCAAATTAATAACTGATATTTCAGTTTCCCACCTAACACTTACAATCTCATTACAGATACATATATATAAACATATACATACCTTCCAGTAAACAACTAAGTTTACATACCACAACATACCAAATCAAAAGAAATAAAATATTACAGTTAACCACACATCACATGGAAATCTCGTATTTCCACAATACAAAACCACACACGCACCCACATGCTGATCAAAATACCTAGAACTACCTCCATGGTAATGTAGCAAAGCTACATCTAGATTGAGCTTATGAGCTCTCTATGCTTCAAGAATTTCTCTTCTATCTAGAGCCAACCACCTGCATATAAGCACTAGTACTTCTTATGATAATAAGATTATTTCTGACTCACCCCACCAGGAGTAAGTCACAAAAGGAAAACTTAACATCCTATAGTGCCTTTTATGGAACCTAAACCCATGGTCATGCTGCCCAGTTCACGACAAAGGGGAAGAGCCCACAAAGAACACCATTGCTCTGTAATCTATAAGAGACCTAAACTCAAACTTCCCTTCTGATACCATTTTTTCATGCCCCGAAAAATGGGCATATTAATAATCATACAAAACCTAGGGATACCTCATTGGTAGCCCATGATTTACAAAGTAAATTACAATTAAATAAATAAACCCCTCTAGATACAGTAGGACCTAGGTGGCTTATAGGATTACAGAGCGTTTCTATAGGTTCAGATAGTATTCTCCGACTACATGGAGTATGTCTCCAAGCCGCTAACCTCCAGCGGTTTCCCAACCTCCTCAACTGCTAAATCTGAAAACAGCAATAGAGAGTGTGAGTTTTATAAAGACTCAGTGAGTAAATGACTGTGCGAGGAAATAGAGCACAAGTGTAAATACCAGCCTCACTACCATAATCAGAATAAAAACCATTATAACAAAATAGTACGAAACATAATATATATATATAACGTACCTTACCACGCAACTAAAACCCGCGTTTCAACGTGAGTCTACAATCTCACAAACAAACCGTAAAACAATCCTCAAACAAATAAAAAGCATAAGTAAACAATCACTCCAAAATGCATTATGTAATGCATGATGCATATTTGCATTTGCCACACCTTTTCCCACACACCACATTGAACACAGAGCCTCAATGAGTTTTCCCTCTTATGATGTGTACAAATTCAATATGCAAGGCCTATCCCCCCTCTCTACCCATTAAAGACCAACCCTCAATGAGTATATTCCAAAGGCATACACCTTTGAATATATCCACATCTTATAGAAGACCAACCCTCTGCTTTCCACATTTCTTTTCTTTTCTCTTCTTTTTCAAAAGCAATATAAATGTGCAAATGATGATATGTGATGCATTTTCTACACAATAATCCATCCATTCATTCCACACACATTCCATACCACAACAAAGATAAACCATTCCACTCATCATTCCACTTTTTAAATAATATAATTAACTAGAGGTACAAATAAACATAAACTTTCAAATACAATTAAACATAAAACCCATTATTCCATAAAATAAACCCCACAAGATAACTCCCACAATCATTCAATGAAATCCCTCAATCTAGTTATTTCCACTAACCGGGGAATTTCATTGATGATTTACCAACTATGGTGTGAATGAGATTTATATTGACTTGGCCGAATAATTTATTAAAAACTTAATGGCAAGGTCATCCACTCACCTCGATGCCGATAAGGTTTACCACATAAGAAGTCCCAGGAGACAAAGCCAATGAAGCTTCCAAATCACCTAGAACCAACCCAAATCAATAACTAAATAAATACAGAAAATCCTCACCACAACCCTGACCTTTGGTCATTCATTTGGTCATAAGTATAATTCGGTAAGTCATTTGTAAATTAAACTTATACCAATGAAAACTAGACTCAAAGAGCTTTTCAACAATATAAAGTTTGTTAAAAATAGAGTCGGGATGAAGGAGTTATGGCCATTTGAAAAATAGACCAAGAGCCTCGAACTGGATGGCGCCTAGGTGCCACACACATGCTTGGCGCCTGGGCACCACGATAGTTACAGAACACGATCTGGCTCGAATTTGGCCCATATCTAGTTAAATCTTCACCATTTTCCATGATTCCTTCCATGGGATCCCATCCTTAATGTCTAATAAGCATTTAAACACCAGAAGCCCCAATTTTAATCAAGAAACGAAGCTAGAATCTCGATTTTACCCTAAATACCCCCAAAACTAGAAAATAGAGAAAACGTTCGGTGAATCATAATCCTCACCTTGATTTCTCGCTTTCCCTAGGTTGTTTAGCCTCCAATGGCTTGCCCCACCACCAGAGAAAGGATCTCTGAAACTTGGTTGAAAAGGTAGAAAGAGAGTAGAGAGAAGGCAAAGAAAAAGAGAGAAGAGAGAGTGAGGAGAGAGAGAGAAAAGTGAGAAATAAGGAAAAAGGAATGGAACTGCCTATATATACCCACCTAGGGTGAAATTACTACTTTACCTCTAGGTAACTCTTGGTTAACCATGATAGTGGCAAACTCATAATTTCTCCAATTTGGGTATTTTCTATATCTTAAATATCATCTAGTTCCTCACTTCACTTTAGTCCCTCTTTGGACCTTATAAGAACTCGGCCTTCTCTTTACCTTATGATTACTCTTTTTTTATTCCTTGTCTCTCGGCTCTAGCTCCACGAAATTTCCTCTTCTCTTATCTTTCCTCAATTCTTAAAAATATCTCCCGCCATAGAATACCCATTTCAATTATTTATCTCCACCTCCATGAATAAAATTCAAAAATAATAAATTAAATACAAAAATTAAAATTAACCAAACAATTCCATAAAAAAATGGAAATTTTCATTACAACAACCGTAATACCGCCAATTACGAAATTCCAAAATAGGCGAGTATCACATTTGGAGTATAGGGAATTACCTTCCATCATCTCACACATCTTATGGGAGGGTTCAAGGTAAAAATTGGGCAAATATCAAGGTGAATGGACAACCTTGTAAAAATTAATCTACTAAATTAGTCAAAGTACAATATAAATCACATTTGCATTATTTGTGAAATTGAGAAAATTACCAGTGTATGTTCAAGTTGAGAAAAATCACAATATCATTGAGAATTATTTTATTACCTTATGTGAATTAATTTCTCTAATTGACTAAATAACTAAATGTGGTAGTTCCTTGAATAAATTGGAACATATTTGTGAGTATATGACCTTGCTAAGCTAAATTATTACAATCAATCAACAATATAAGTCTCATTTATAATATTGTTGGAACGTCAAATATACATTTTTTTTAGTTAAAGATGATTGTTAGATTACCTTAACTCTTGAAAGAGATTCAAGAGGACATTGATGTATGTTTAAGATAAGGAATGATGTGATAGCAACTATATCTTATATTACTTTGTTATTGAGTAAATATCTCTATTTGTTGTTGCATGGAAGGTTGAGGGTTAAATTTTCAAGAAATCTGATGCAAGGTTGTAATTGAATTTTAAGCATGGCAGATTGAGGGCTTGATCTCCTAAAAAATTTGATGCTAGGATATAATCGAATTTTAAGCATGGAAGATTGAGGGCTTGATCTCCTAAGAAATCTGATGCTAGGATATAATCGAATATGATGCATAGATGGTTGAGGCTTGATCACCCAAGAAACTTGATGCAAGTTACAGCTTATATAAAGATGAATGGTGTATTAAATTAAATTATGGTTTACCTATATTAGTAACATAGTATTTGTGCTTATGATATTTTCATGCATAGTTGTTTATTCACTGAGTTTTGATGAACTTACACTCTTTATGATTATTTTTTTTTTTGGATGCAATGGTTAAGGAGGAGGATTAGTAGTCCTTCGGAGTAATACTCCACGTTTGTTTAGTGGACTCATGGTTATGGATTTGGTGAAGATTAGGAAATGCTCTGTAGTTTGTATAAGTCACCAAGGCTTGCGAGGTTGTATCATACTGAATATTGTATGAATATTGAACATTTCTGCATATGTATACAAAATATCTTTTTGGAAAATTTATGTTTTGCATAGCTGTGAATATTAAGAATGTTCAAGGGGATTAAGGGATACCACGGAGGTATACACAAGGTGTTATTCGTATAACTCACATGCTTAGTTTATGTGATGTGACAGATGGAATAAATAAGCACATAGAGCAAGCTATCTTTAGGGCTGATAGAATTGGGGTTAAAGTCATTTATCTAGCTACTTTGAATAAGATTTAGTAACTTGAACTTATAATATTGTCCTTTCTGTTCATTAAATTTTGTTAACTTATATATGAAACTTACATTCTTGTTTGAGAGATGTTGTTAAGGATTTTAATGCCTTGATGTAAATGCAAGGTAGAACTTGACAAAACTACCTTCAATGCTTTCTAATTGAATAAAGAAAATCAATAAACAAAGATAGATCTTTCACTTTTGGAATAGATTTACGTCACCCATAAATCTCCTTCTTTTGATTTTGTTGAAAGTTGAAATCTTATAGATGACACTTTTTAAATTTTTAGTTGCTCCTAATTAGATCATTTGATTGATTACTAATCATAAGTCTTATTGAATATTTGTGCTTTTCGAATTGTGGCACTTAGGAGAACATGTAATACCTATGAAATTTTTTATTTTCACTCAGTCAATGTATTCATTCCTCTATATGCCTATGTGTGAATTTTGGGGTTAATTTGAAAATCAATTAAAATTTTGAAATGTTGGAATTGTTAGACTTTTAAATGTGCTTTCTTCTTGCATGCATAATGTGTATGCTTGGTAATGCTGGTGATAGTAATGGAAATAACTAACTATTGGTGAATTAATGTTGGGCACACATGGCTTGTGAAATTTATCAAAAAGGCTGTTGTGTAGGGATGTAAGTGAGAGTAAATATTCAATTGTGTGTATTTTGGAATTTTGGATGGAAATTCTAATGTTGGTGTCATGGTGAGCTAGGGGAAATATTTTGGGTAAGTGAGTAAGTGGCATGCAATTGGTAAAAAGGAAGGGGGATGGGGAGCAAAAACAATTCAAGTAGGCAAAATATATTTAATTTAAATTCCACCTTATTCTATGAACCTAGTTGAAGTGAAATATGAGATTAAATCAAGTAAAGGAAATAAGGAAAATTTACTACAGAGCTATGAAGGAAAATATGACAGTTTTAAATGCTTATGGTTTTAAGTGTTTTTGGATGACCAAATCAGCTCCTAAATTCATGAAATTTTGTGGAGAGATTCTTTTTATTGTGATAATCTAATCTAGAAATTTTCAAGCTCATTAAAATTAGTTTGCTTGGTCAAATAAACATGGGAACAACACTTTATTCAGTGCAGAAGAATTTTAAATAGATGTGAATTTTGGATTTTACACAATAACTAAACGACCTTATTTTGACTTAAACATTTTATGACACCTAGATAAGACCTCATAATAGTTGTCTACCAAATTTCATAGCAATTGGCTAAGGTTTGATAAGCTTGTTAAATAGAAAGTCATAACTTATACAGATTTGGACAATTCTAACCTTTGGTCAATAATAAGGTCTCTAGAGGGGCCCAACAATAGAATTAAATTATGAAAATTTTATCCTAGTATGTCAACATACTAATAAGGCTTTATACCAAATTTCATAATTTTTGGAGTTATGGATTATTACCAGAATTTTTCTAAAGATTGGTTCTGATTTTAACCTCAAAACAAAACAAAGCTAGATGATTGATAATCTATGTTCTGATTTGGTATTGTCTCTTCGCATGGCTTGTTCTTTAGGCGTTTGATGAGTTTCTTGGCATTAATTCTTTGATTTGAAGTATAGAATTTTAGCTTGGAATCAAAGTGAAAGATCCTACCTTACCTTGTTTGCTTATGTTATGTATATATTAAGGGTGTACTATATAAATATATGTATATGTATGTGTGTGTGACATGAAGTTGATGCATTCATGTTATGTATTAAAATGTGAAAGTGAGTCTATTGTGATTTCATTTATAAATTTGGGAGCATGAGAACACATTTATAAAGTCAAGATGTATGATGATAAATATCATGAAATTGTCATGAAATGGATGTGTGGTTGTTTGTGTTTGTGTGATGTGATTGATGGCAGACATTATGGGGATGGGTTCCCGTGTGGGAGTAAAAAGGGAGGAGCAGGAGTTAATAAGAGTAGAATGAAATCACTGTTGGTCACGTCATATTGAATATGATATTCGTCCTTTTAGGGGCGAGATAAAATAAGGTTAGACTATAGATTTGTCCCTTTGAGGGCAGGATGAAATAAAGGAGGATGCAGAGGAGGCCATGGGACAATGGCCACTTTATATGAATGAGACCCGAACATGTAGAAATGTTTTAAACCAACATCTACACTTACATTCATCCATTAAAACCTCAAATCAACCCAAAATGGTTTAAATCTAAAAATGAAAGAGATGGATGATGGAGCTTACCTCTTGCTTTAGAAATTCTAGTGAGCCGGAAGATAATGGAAGAACCAAACATTAACAAAAGAAATTGAAAGAAAAGATGGAAAAGGTTGAGAGAAAACTACTTCCTCCTCTTGCTCCATAACGCCTCTTCCTAAAAAATGGGAGAGGGAGAAAAGATGAAGACTTATTTTATATTAGGTGTGTTAATGGGTGATCCATGGGTACCCATACCCAAATACCCAACCCACTTTGTCCAACCAATGAAATATATCCATAATTAATTTCCAAATTAATTAAATTAAGTTCATCTCTCATAAACTCTATAGTCCACAAAAATATACCACACAATATAAAAATACTCAGTTCAGTCATTTCACTCAAATTCCATAAATAATATTCAAAAGAATTAATCAAGTATGAAAAAAATAAAATGACTAAATTAAAAGTATTAAAATAATGCTATAAGGTATCTAATACTCAAGAACACATAACTCCAAATTTGGCGGGTATTACACCATTATTAGCAAATTAGAGAGGGAAGGTGTAAAATAGAAGATGAAAATACCAGTAGTTACAAAATCCCCAGTAAATATATGCAAAACCATTGGCGAGTGTGTTCATTTATTGACAATTATTGGAACTATCAAAAACCTTTATTTTTCCTAGAAAATGTGAGCCACAAATTGCCATTTTTTTGGCAGTGTCCTATTCTTTTTCTTCTTTATATTTGCATAGAGAGAGAGAGAGAGAGAGAGAGAGAGAGAGATGACTTGGGGGAGATGATTTATTTTCATTTTCAAAAACCTTAGAAAATCCCCATTTCTTGTTTTTCTTTTTCTTCTTTTGATTTGCACACAAAGAAAGGAGAGGGAAAGTGTGATGAGAGAGTGTGGAGGGAGAAAGAGATGAAGAAGAAGAGAGAAAATTTGTCATTTTATGTATACATTTGATGTGTAAAAGCTTGGATAATAGAGTTGACATAAACTTGTATAATGAAGGCGACAACATTAGTGTTTTTCATCAACAATTTAGACAGAACAAAATTGAAATCAATGGAAGAAATGTGGCACAAATTGACCAAAAAATCTAAAATAAAATTAAAACTTAGGTCAAAATATAGGAACAAAATAATACTTTTACCTTTGATTTAAGTCTATATAAAATTTTAATTATTAGCAAAAAATTGAAATTAAGTACAAATTTATAACTTATATATGTTAATAATAAAAAGGAAAAAATATAAAAATATTTCTTTATAACATATATTAAATAAAAAGAACATTTTTATTTTAAAAAATATTTTTAACAAATAAATTTAATTATAATGCATTTTCTCTTGAAAATGAAATGTATATATGAGTTTGAATAAAACTATGTTCAGAAAAAAAAAATGCTGATAAGTTAGTTGAAAGCTTATAAGTTAATTTTTAGTTGAAAGTTAAAAGCTGTTAAACTAACTTATTGAATAAGAAGTATTTGATAAAAGTAGCTGTTAAATTAGCTGATAGATGTAAAATGATATAAAAAGATATATATTTTATAATCTCATAATAATACAAATAAACATATTATTTTTTAATTAAATTAATTTATATTATTATATATATATATAATTAATTAAATATATTATATAATAATATTAATTAAATATATCTATCTATATATATTTTTTATTATATTTATATATATAATATTATATTCATATATATAATAAAATATATTATATATATAAATTCAATTAGGATAAAAAAACTGAAGAAGGAGGAGGAAGAAGAAGGCTGGACAGCATTGGATGACAATAGACGACCACAAAAACATTACCAGAAGGTGAGGCATATACATTAGTAGAAGCGGATGACAAAATGTTATTCATTTTGCTTAGGAGAGGACGATGACTGAACGAAGACACAGAAGCCAACGGAAAAGATAGGACCACAGTCTGAATGCAATTTGGGGATGTATATGACAATAAAAGTATAATGAGTATTTTGATAAAATGATATGAGTAAAATAAGAAAAAAATACAAAAATTATAAGTTATAAATTATTCAAAGTAGCGTTTCAAAATAAGTTATAAGCTACTGAAATAAACTCGTTTACCAAACACTTCTAACAAACTTATAAGCTAGTCAAATAAGCTATAAGTTATCTTATTTTGGTCCCGTTTAAATAGCATAACTTACAACTTATTAGAGCTTCTCTACTAGTATAAGCGTTTTTATGTAAGAAAAAAATAGTGTTTCTCTGACTTAAACAAGTAATTTATTAATCCCCAAAAAGTTATTTTTAGCTTATTTTCAAAAGCTATTTATTTTTTGGCTTTTTGAAAAAGATTGTGCAAAATAAGTTGCTTTACATTTTTACAAGACAAATATATCCCTAATCATAATTTAAAATCCATAAAAACCAATTATTCACCTTCATCCTTCGATGCTCTCTCAGTCTGACCTCACTTTCACGAAAGTTTCTTCCTAGCAGTGTTGAAATAGGTCAAAGTCCTCAGGCTAACTCATGACCGACTATAAATGGACAGCCTTGGACTTGTCAATTTAGGCACATTTAACCCACAGGCTAAATAGTTAAAAGCTCGCAGAGTTCGTGGGCTAGCTTGTTTAATATTTTTTTATTTTTAACAAAAATTGTATTATTTAGTATAAATAACCCTATTTTAAACATTTTTTAAAAAATAAAAATTGTATTATTTAGTATAAATAACCCTATTTTAAACATTTTTATATTTTCTAACTTTATAATCAATAAATATAATAATTTTGGATATGAAAACTTATGTAATTTTTTTAGAAAAATATAAAATTGTTAAATTTAAATATAATATAATTAATTTAAAAATAAAATATAAAAAATTAAAGTTATTCATTATTTAAAAATATTAAAAAATAATATTTTACATGTATAAATTATATTTTACATATATAATGATATTATTTATGTATATCTAATATTTATATATAATAAAAAATATATATTTAATTAATTTTACATATATAATAATTTAAACTAATTTAATATATATATATATATATATCTACATACATTAAAATAATTTAAATTATTATATATGTAAAATTAATTAGATATATATATTATTATATTATATAAAACCCTAATAGAAAACGAAATATCTAAACTACCATTTAAAGATGAAGTATCGGAAATATATATTCAATGAGTATAATTATTAGTAAAAGCTTATTTTAGGGAAGGTATAGACACACCAGTAGAATTAGTATTAACAGATGGAAGAATAATAGATGATGTTAAAAACAACATCTTAGGAATACTTAGTGGAAACTTAATATATCAAAAATTAAAGTTTACAATAAATACTAATTTTACAATATCAAGAGCAGAAGGAAATATGGATAAAACATTTAATATATACCATAAAATTAAAGGAATAAAAATGCCCCCACATAGTAAGATAATTAGTATACAAGTAATGGTAAGACTAGTATTTACAAATCAACATAAAATTTATAAGAAAAGACAAGGAAGAATATCAATTGATAGACATTTTGCACCAGTATTAAGAGAAGTACCTTTAGATAACCAAAGAATAACCTTACCAACAGAAATACAATTTAATTTAGATAATACTATAACAAATCAAGATGCACTTAGAAGAAGAATAGAATTTGACAATACTTTAGGAAGCAGATCATTAAATATAAATTTAAATCAACCAAGATATAGTGTAGAATATGAAAGACCACAGAGTAATCAAAGTATTGGACCCTTAACAAGAACTCAAAGTCATAGGAGTTATCCAGATATATAAAGAATGAGATTAGCTGAGATACCAATAACTTCTAGGTTACCAGAAATAAGACCAACTACTAGTATAAATCTAACCAATAGCAAAAATTTAATATTATTAGAAATTGGAAAAAATAATATATGGCAACAAATAATAGCAATAATAGAACCAACAAAAGAACATAGTAATATGCAATTACAATTAGCAGATGATAATATTATTATTGAAGAAATAGGAACATTGACTAATGTTGTTTTAAGATTTAATAAAAGAGATACAGTCCAAGTAATATTATGGGTAGATAATATGATTAATAATAATGCAAAACATAAAATGATATTGGGAAAAGACTTTTTGAATCAAGTAAGACCTTACAGAATTAGAAATAATGAAATTTTTATAACAATTAATCACCAAGCAATAATAATTCCCAAAGTATAATTAATATAATGTTATATTATATTCTAGTTAAACTCAATTATAAAAAATATAGATCAAGAAAGTATCATGCATTAGTAGATACAGGAGCAAATCTAACAACAGCAAAATATAATGTATTACCACCAGAATATTGGAAAAAGGAAAATACACTATTAAGAATAACTAGTACAAGAAATGAAATTCATAGGTTAGAATTAGTTGCAAAATATGTATATATACAAATAGGAAATTATGAATTAAAAATTTCAAAAAATTTATCAATACAATGAAATTAGCTGTGATATATTATTAGGATTAGACTTCCTAGAATAATATTATCTAATAACTTTTCATCAGAAGGTACTAATTTTAACAACACCATGTAAGCACCAAGCATAGGGAATAAAAATAACTAGACCTTATAGGAGAAAAGACGAAACTTTTCAAAAGAAATATAATAATAATGAAATCCAGTTTATACCAAATATTATAGCCATAGAAATCCAAGAAAATTTACCTAAAATATCAATAATGATAACCAAGACAATAGAACAAAGGATAAAGGAAAATTATAGTGAAAACCCCTTAATACATTGGGAAAAATAAAACCACTAGCAACTATAGAATTAAAAGACTATAGTAAACAATTAAACTGTAAACCATATCCATGGACTGAAAGTGAGAAAAAAGAATTTATTATGCATATTTCTGAGCTTAAGAAGTATAATTTGATAGAGGAAAGTAAATCTGATTATTCATCACCAGCAATGATAGTAATAAAACATAGTGAATAAAAAAGAGGAAAATCAAGAATGGTAATTGATTATAGAAAACTAAATCAAATAGTTATAAAAAATAGATATCCTATTCCTAAAATGGAATTATTATTTAATTTAATAAAAGGAAAAACCATATTTAGTAAATTTGATTGTAAATCAGGTTTGTATCAAATAAAGTTAACTGAAAATAGTAAAAAGTACACAGAATTTAGTACTTCAGAAGGATTATTTGAATGGAATGTATTGCCTATGGGATTTAATAATAGTCCTAGTATATTTTAAGAATATGTTTCTAAATTATTAGATCCAATTAAAGATTTTGTAATAGTATATATAGATGATATTTTAATATTTTCAGAAAATGAACAATTACATGAAGAACACTTAAATAGATTTGTAGAAATAATAGAAACCAAAGGATTAAACATATCACCTCAAAAGACAGAACTAAGAAAGACTATTATATCCTTTTTAGGACAAATTATAACCCCTGAAAGAATTCAACTTCAGGAACATATTAGTAAAAAAGTATTAGATTTTAAGAAAATTTCTAATAAAAAGAATTACAGTCATTCTTAGGATTAGTAAACCAAGCCAGGCATTATATTCCTAATTTATCAAAATTAACAGCTAAAATATCTAAATTAGTAGGAGAAAGAAGTAAATGGATTTGGGACGATAATACAGAAAAGATAATAAATGAGATAAAAAAATTTGTGTAAAAATTTACCAAAACTAAATATACCAAAAATGACGGATATCACATGGATTATTTACATAGATACTTCTGATAATTATTGGGGTGCAGCATTATATTATGAATATAAAGGAGAAGATTATATTACTAGATATGCAAGTGGAAAACTTAATGATAGCCAAAGCAAATATCACAGTAATTGGAAATAATTTTTTAGTCATAGTAAAAGCAGTAGAAAAATTTGAATTATTTATAGTAAATACAAATTTTATTATTAAAACAGATAATACTCAAGTAAAACATTAGCTAGATAAAGGAATAAATACTTGTAAATTAAGTAACAAAATGTTAATAAAATGGCAAATAGATTTAGATTATTATGATTATACTATTGAATATATTAAAGGACAAAATAATTCGATTGCTGATTATCTTAGCAGGTTCAATTATGGAAAGTAACCAGCCAGAGGTTCCAGTAAACGAGAATAATAACCAAGAGTTATCTCTTGTTGACCAAGTACAAGTAAAGACTAATATCTTGGAAGCTAGTATTTCTATGCTCCAAGGACTCATGACTACTGAGCTCAATAATCTTGAAAATAGTATTAAAGGTCTTTATGACCAAATTATAATATTAAATGAAAAAGTATCAGGTCCAGAAGGATTGACCAAAAGAATTGAAAGTATTGAAAAAATAGTATCAGATCTTAAATCCAAACCAGAAGACCCAAAATTACTGACACCCGCTATGATGGTGCCACCACAAGTAACACCTTTTATACAGATCATTAAAGACCAAGCCCAAACCAGTAAACCTACAAAATCCAATAAGCCTGATCCAAATCCCTCCAATTTCCAAAGAAAAGAACAGTATGACTTTTTTCTTACTTTGATTAAAAAGACCAGTACATTGTCCATACCCTCAAAGACCATTAGATATGCATCTCATTATGCATTAAACAAAGCCATAGTAATGCCAGGCACTAATCCAAAACTAGTTAAAACATTATTTAATTATGGATTTATCCAGACTATCTATCCAAATAAAGACCTCAAAGAATTATCCGACCTACCTCAACACATTATAGAGTCGGCCAAACACTATTCCAAAATTATTACTCAATATCAAATGTATATCCGATTTTATTCCACTATTTGTGAAATTACTCCAGACAAATATTATCCTCCAATCAACCTGATCAAGATGGGAACCACTAAGAAGCCATATGAATGTGATCAAGAAATAAAGGACATTATTGAAGATGAAGAAGATCTTAAATTCCAACTACACAATATTAGATCACAGGAGATGACCATTATTATGCAAGAAATAACAAGGACATTAAATGCAGACGAACAACAATGGACCTACTTCACAGGCCCTACGACGTGTATATACTCAGTTGGCAAGACCAATAGACTAGCTCGAGACTTCAATCTTTGGGCAGAAAAAATAAAGAAAAATGAAATGAATTTATCCGAGCCCACTAAGAAGAGAATATGCAGATTATTATTAGATTATTCAGGCCATAAATGTAAATATTGTAAAGAAATAGAACAAAAGGCTCAAGACTATGATGAGCCGAGTATAGACCTCTCTGTAACCGAAAAAATAAAAAGAGAGAAAAAGAGAGAAGCAAAGCAAATTATATACCTACAATCATCTGTAAGCGTCAGCACAACGAGAAAAAATTGTCGGCAGAAAAAGACAGGAAGAAGAGATCAGATGGAATCTTAGAATAGTAGCAGACAAGACTAAAAGCAGATGGACATGACCAAAAGAGGAAACAGAAGTGACTAATGGAGACTAAAGGAGTCACGGGAAAGTAACTACGATTTGAAAACTAACTATGATTTGTAAACTTGAGTTAATATTAACTCAGGACTCCCATTATAAATACTCGAGGATAGAAAGACTAGAGAGACACGAACCAACTATCCATTATCACTACTCAGAAGCTCTTGCTCTCTGAAATTCTTGTAATCTTTCTCACCCACTTCCAATATTTGTATATCTCTGTTGATCAATAATATTTAAATTTCAAAAGTATTGAAAGCTGTGCACACCTCATCTCTCTCTCAACAACAAAAATTCAGAAGCTGGAAATTAAGGTAATTGCTTGCTAAATTTCTGTAGGGTTCAAGATAAAGTTAATTTCTAATATGGAATTATGATCCAGCGATAGGCTTTATTGGTTAGCATGTTATTATAAAGTGTTTACAAACAAGACTATGGCATAACCATCGTCATTAGGTCTATGAAGTATACATATTATTGTAGCATGGTAGTGAAAGAGGCCTGGAAGGTTAAATGACCAGTGAAGGCATGTGATGCCGTGTAAAGGTCGAAGAACCTATGAAGATGATCAGTACAAAGCTGTAATAGTATGTACATGGAGGACATAATTTCCAGAAAAACACTTTATTATAACATGTTAATCAGTCTGTCAACCCGTATGGTATCAGAGGTCCGTTATTAGAAATTAATGGAATTTTGAACCCTAAAGTTATAAAGCCAGACACCCCCTCTTCTAATATTATTCTGTTATTATTTGAATAATTGTTGAAGAAAATAAATATGGATGTGTTGAATAGAATAGAACCAAGAATATATGATATTGAACAATATGAACTACCTGTATGTTCTCATATTCCAACTATTGAAGATGATGATAGATGTGTATTAGCTCCTTATTGTATAGGAGGAGAAGGTGAAGATTTAAAAAACCAGATTAATTTCACAAATATGTTTTTAATGAAACAATTAGGATGTTATTTAGATGAAAAAGTAGCAAAAGAAGAATTTGAAATAGATTATATAGATGAAATAGAAAAATTACCGGCAGACACCTTAAAACAAGTATTACTAGAAAAGAATAAAGATAAATATGAAAGGATAGTAGAATTAGCTAAACCACTTGAACAAAAAATATATGAAATAAAAGTACAGGTACAAAGAAATGGAGAACAATTAATGTATCAAGCCTTGCAGTTAGAAAGTATACAAAAAAATATAGAAAAAATAATGAATTATCTAGGAATAAAAGAAACAGGAATATCATCAGTAGAACCTATAACAGATAAACCTCAAATAAACATGTTAAATATTATTCAGATATTAGATGAAGAAGAACAGATGACAATAAATAAAATAAGAAATCAGACATTAGATGAAAATACAAAACAGACAAGAATAGAAGTAGAAAGACTACATAAATGACAGGAAACAATAAATAAAAATTTATGGACAATATTTGAAGAAGTTAAAACAGACTGATTAACATGTTATAATAAAGCATTTTTCTGGAAATTATGTCCTCCATGTACATACTATTACAGCTTTGTACTGATCATCCTCATAGGTTCTTTGACCTTTATACGGCATCACATGCCTTCACTGGTCATTTAACCTTCCAAGCCTCTTTTAGTACCATGCTACAATAATATGTATACTTCATAGACCTAATGATGATGGTTATGCCATAGTCTTGTTTGTAAACACTTTATAATAACATGCTAACCAGTAAAGCCTATCGCTGGATCATAATTCCATATTAGAAATTAACTTTATCTTGAACCCTACAGAAATTTAGCAAGCCATTACCTTAATTTCCAGCTTCTGAATTTTTGTTGTTGATAGAGAGATGAGGTGTGCACAGCTTTCAATACTTTTGAAATTTAAATATTATTGATCAACAGAGATATAAAAATATTGGAAGTGGGTGAGAAAGATCACAAGAATTTCAGAGAGCAAGAGCTTCTGAGTAGTGGTAGTGGATAGTTGGTTCGTGTCTCTCTAGTCTTTCTATCCTCGAGTATTTATAATGGGAGTCTTGAGTTAATATTAACTCAGGTTTACAAATCATAGTTAGTTTTCAAATCATAGTTATTTTCCCGTGACTCTTTTAGTCTCCTTCAGTCACTTCTATTTCCTTTTTTGGTCATGTCCATCTACTTTTAGTCTTGTCTGCTACTATTCTGAGATTTCATCTGATCTCTTCTTCCTGTCTTTTTCTGCCGACAGTTTTGTCTTGTTGTGCCTACGCTTACAGATGATTGTAGGTATATAATTTGCTTTGCTTCTCTCTTTTTCTCTCTTTTTTTTATTCGATTACAGAGAGGTCTATACTGGGCTCATCATAGTCTTGAGCCTTTCTTCTATTTCTTTACAATATTTACATTTATGACCTGAATAATCTAATAATAATCTGCATATTCTCTTCTTAGTGGGCTCGGATAAATTCATTTCATTTTTCTTTATTTTTTCTGCCCAAAGATTGAAGTCTCGAGCTAGTCTACTGGTCTTGCCAACTGAGTATATACACGTCGTAGGGCCTGTGAAGTAGGTCCATTGCTGTTCGTTTGCATTTAATGTCCTTGTTATTTCATGCATAATAATGGCCATCTCTTGTGATCTAATATTGTGTAGTCGGAATTCAAGATCTTCTTCATCTTCAATAATGTCCTTTATTTCTTAATCACATTCATATGGCTTCTTAGTGGTTCCCATCTTGATCAGGTTAATAGGAGGATAATATTTGTCTAGAGTAATTTCACAAATAGTGGAATAAAATCGGATATACATTTGATATTGAGTAATAATTTTGGAATAGTGTTTGGCTGACTCTATAATGTGTTGAGGTAGGTCGGATAATCTTTGAGGTCTTTATTTGGATAGATATTCTAGATAAATCCATAATTAAACAATGTTTTAACTAGTTTTGGGTTAGTGCCTAACATTACTATGGCTTTGTTGAATGCATAATGAGATGCATATCTAATGGTCTTTGAGGGTATGGACAATGTACTGGTCTTTTTAATCAAAGTAAGAAAAAAGTCATACTGTTCTTTTCTTTGGAAATTGGAGGGATTTGGATCAGGCTTATTGGATTTTGCAGGTTTACTGATTTGGGCTTGGTCTTTAATGATCTGTATAAAAGGTGTTACTTGTGGTGGCACCATCATAGCGGGTGTCAATAATTTTAGGTCTTCTTGTTTGGATTTACTGGAATGAGGTTTGGATTTAAGATCCGATACTATTTTTTCAATACTTTCAATTCTTTTGGTCAATCCTTCTGGACCTGATACTTTTTCATTTAATATTATAATTTGGTCATAAAGACCTTTAATACTATTTGCAAGATATTGAGCTCAGTAGTCATGAGTCCTTGGAGTATAGAAATACTAGCTTCCAAGATATTAGTCTTTACTTGTACTTGGTCAACAAGAGATAACTCTTGGTTATTATTCTCGTTTACTGGAACCTCTGGCTGATTACTTTCCATAATTGAACCTGCTAAGATAATCAGCAATCAAATTATTTTGTCCTTTAATATATTCAATAGTATAATCATAATAAGCTAAATCCATTTGCCATTTTATTAACATTTTATTACTTAATTTACAAGTATTTATTCCTTTATCTAGCTAATGTTTTACTTGAGTATTATCTGTTTTAATAATAAAATTTGTATTTACTATAAATAATTCAAATTTTTCTACTGCTTTTACTATGGCTAAAAATTCTTTCCAATTACTGTGATATTTGCTTTGGCTATCATTAAGTTTTCCACTTGCGTATCTAGTAATATAATCTTCTCCTTTATATTCATAATATAATGCTGCACCCCAATAATTATCAGAAGTATCTGTGTAAATAATCCATGTGATATCCGTCATTTTTGGTATATTTAGTTTTGGTAAATTTTTACACAAATTTTTTATCTCATTTATTATCTTTTCTGTATTATCGTCCCAAATCCATTTACTTCTTTCTCCTGCTAATTTAGATATTTTAGCTGTTAATTTTGATAAATTAGGAATATAATACCTGGCTTGGTTTACTAATCCTAAGAATGACTGTAATTCTTTTTTATTAGAAATTTTCTTAAAATCTAATATTTTTTTACTAATATGTTCCTGAAGTTGAATTCCTTCAGGGGTTATAATTTGTCCTAAAAAGGATATAGTAGTCTTTCTTAGTTCTGTCTTTTGAGGTGATATGTTTAATCCTTTGGTTTCTATTATTTCTACAAATCTATTTAAGTGTTCTTCATGTAATTGTTCATTTTCTGAAAATATTAAAATATCATCTATATATACTATTGCAAAATCTTTAATTGGATCTAATAATTTAGAAACATATTCTTGAAATATACTAGGACTATTATTAAATCCCATAGGCAATACATTTCATAGTTTTGTCTTTTGAGATGATATGTTTAATCCTTTGGTTTCTATTATTTCTACAAATCTATTTAAGTGTTCTTCATGTAATTGTTCATTTTCTAAAAATATTAAAATATCATCTATATATACTATTGCAAAATCTTTAATTGGATCTAATAATTTAGAAACATATTCTTGAAATATACTAGGACTATTATTAAATCTCATAGGCAATACATTCTATTCAAATAATCCTTCTGAAGTACTAAAACCTGTTTACTTTTTACTATTTTCAGTTAACTTTATTTGATGAAAACCTGATTTACAATCAAATTTACTAAATATGGTTTTTCCTTTTATTAAATTAAATAATAAGTCCATTTTAGGAATAGGATATCTATTTTTGATAACTATTTGATTTAGTTTTCTATAATCAATTACCATTCTTGATTTTTCTCTTTTTTGTTCACTATGTTTTATTATTATCATTGCTGGTGATGAATAATCAGATTTACTTTCCTCTATCAAATTATACTTCTTAAGCTCAGAAATATGCATAATAAATTTTTTTTTCTCACTTTCAGTCCATGGATATGGTTTACAGTTTATTTATTTACTATAGTCTTTTAATTCTATAGTTGCTAGTGGTTTTGATTTTTCCCAATGTATTAAGGGGTTTTCACTATAATTTTCCTTTATCCTTTGTTCTATTGTCATGGTTATCATTATTGATATTTTAGGTAAATTTTCT
Organism: Biancaea sappan; assembly: GCA_037074585.1. Lineage (NCBI taxonomy): Eukaryota > Viridiplantae > Streptophyta > Magnoliopsida > Fabales > Fabaceae > Biancaea > Biancaea sappan. The sequence continues at coordinate 43,931,761 of CM073501.1, read as the reverse complement.
TGGATTTCTATGGCTCTACTATTTGGTATAAACTGGATTTCATTATCATTATATTTCTTTTGAAAAGTTTCGTCTTTTCTCCTATAAGGTCTAGTTATTCTTATTCCCCATGCTTGGTGCTTACATGATGTTGTTAAAATTAGTACCTTCTAATGAAAAGTGATTGGATAATATTATTCTAGGAAGTCTAATCCTAATAATATATCACAGCTAATTTCATTGTATTGATAAATTTTTGAAATTTTTAATTCATAATTTCCTATTTGTATATATACATCTTTTGCAGTTAGTTCTAACATATGAATTTCATTTCCTACACTAGTCATTCATAATGGTGTATTTTCCTTTTTCCAATATTCTGGTGGTAATACATTATATTTTGCTGTTGTTAGATTTGCTCCTGTATTTACTAATGCATGATACTTTCTTGATCTATATTTTTTATAATTGAGTTTAACTAGAATATAATATAACATTATATTAATTGTACTTTGGGAATTATTATTGCTTGGTGATTAATTGTTATAAAAATTTTATAATATTTTCTGTATTTTTCTTTTGGATATTTTTTAAATTTATATTTTCTAAATTGTTTTTTCTTTCTTCTATGTTTTGTTAATTCACATCCCCATTTATGTGACGTTTGTAATTCTCCACATTTTAATAAATATTTGTTTATCTTATAATATTTTTGGGTTCTCTAAGCACTTTTACATTTATCATATTAATATTCTCTTAAGAAATCTTCTCTTCTTCTCATAGTATCAATTACTGCTATTGTATCTATATTTTTATTTTCTAAAGATTTGTAGTATTCTTTCATTATTGGTTCACTAATTAATTTTGGAGTTTTTCTGTAAAATAAATCTAAATAATATTTTTGATTTAAATAACTATCTCCTAATCTTGCTTCATAATAATATTTTTATATTCACATATATATTGATTTAAATATTTTGGATCTAAAGAGCATAATTCTATGTTATGCAAGTTATTTATTGCTTTGTTAATTGTGGTTTTTTCATTTAGTGCTACATTTTTTCCTACAAATTCATTCCTTAGAACTTGTTCATACTGTCTTATTAATGTTGCAACTTTTTGTCTTCTTGTTAATTCTTCTTCATTTTGAATTGTTCTTACTCTTATCCTAAAATACTGATCCTTAGATTTCCACCAATCGTGTCCTATTCCTATAAATGTAGATTCTATTAATAAACTAGTAGTTTGTAGGTCTATTCCTTTTGTTAGTTGGGCTATTAGTTGTGCTTTTGACCATTCTTCTATTCTTTTATGATTATCTAAATTACAATCCAAATTTAACCATATTCCTGAATTTGGTATTGATCTTGTTTCATATTGTTCTAATGGTGTAGGTGTATAGCTAGTATTCTTTGGAGTTTCGAAACTTATGTTCATATCCCTATAATCTTCTATTCTAGTGGGTTCCTTATGTTTTAATTATTCTTGTTCTAATTCTTGTTCTCTAGTTATGCTAGTTTCTGTTTGTGTTATATTATATGAAGGTTGACTTAAATCTGGGGGATTTAATGGTTCTCTTTGTATATTTTGAGGTATACTGGTTGAAGTTACTTCACTTATTCCTGTTTGTATATTTATTTCTCCTTCTATAATATTAGTATTTAAGGCTTCTATCTCTAATTTTAATTTTTGCATGTCAATTTCTTCTTCTTCCTGACTCATTATTTTCTCTATTTCATCCTCTTCATTTTGTTCTTCTTCTCCTAACATTATTTTATTTATTTCTGGTTTTTGTCTTATTTTCATTAAACTATATAAGATTTCGCTTGAGTTGTCATATAATATTTCGGCTAATTTGTTATCTTCATCTTCTATATAAGATTCTTCTTTTTCTTTTCCTTTTTCTATCTTAACCAATTCTTCGTGTTTTTCTTTTTCTATTTTACCATATAATCTTTCTTCATCATATTTTTTTAACTTCTTCAAATATTGTCCATAAATTTTTATTTATTGTTTCCTGTCCTTTATGTAGTCTTTCTACTTCTATTCGTGTTTGTTTTGTATTTTCATCTAATATCTGATTTCTTATTTTATTTATTGTCATTTGTTCTTCTTCATCTAATATCTGAATGATATTTAACATGTTTATTTGAGGTTTATCTGTTATAGGTTCTACTGATGATATTCCTGTTTCTTTAATTCCTAGATAATTCATTATTTTTTCTATATTTTTTTGTATACTTTCTAACTGCAAGGCTTGAAACATTAATTGTTCTTCATTTCTTTGTACTTGTACTTTTATTTCATATATTTTTTTGTTCAAGTGGTTTAGCTAATTCTACTATCCTTTCATATTTATCTTTATTCTTTTCTAATAATACTTGTTTTAAGGCGTCTGCCGGTAATTTTTCTATTTCATCTATATAATCTATTTCAAATTCTTCTTTTGCTACTTTTTCATCTAAATAATATCCTAATTGTTTCATTAAAAACATATTTGTGAAATTAATCTGGTTTTTTAAATCTTCACCTTCTCCTCCTATACAATAAGGAGCTAATACACATCTATCATCATCTTCAATAGTTGGAATATGAGAACATACAGGTAGTTCATATTGTTCAATATCATATATTCTTGGTTCTATTCTATTCAACACATCCATATTTATTTTCTTCAAAAATTATTCAAATAATAACAGAATAATATGAGAAGAGGGGGTGTTTGGCTTTATATATATATATATATATATATATAACATCTTTATAGTTACAATATAACAAAATATATATTTATATATAACATATTCATATATAATATAATAATATATATATATATCTAATTAATTTTACATATATAATAATTTAAATTATTTTAATGTATGTAGATATATATATATATATATATATATATAATACTTATATATATAATATAATATAAAAAATATTTTTAATAAATTAAATATATATAATAATTTAAATTAATATAATAAAATATATAATAAAAATTTATATTATTTTAAGTAAAAAATATATTTATTTATATTATTTTAAAATTATAAAATATATATCATTTTATATAATTTTATATTTTTAACTATTTTAATATTTATTTTTGTCAAATATTTTTTAATTTTTTAATAAAATAAATACTTTTGGAGTTTTTCTATAAAATAGATCTAAATAATATTTTTGGTTTAAATAACTATCTCCTAATCTTGCTTCATAATAATATTTTTATATTCACATATATATTGATTTAAGTATTTTGGATCTAAAGAACATAATTATATGTTATGCAAATTACTTATTGCTTTGTTAATTGTTGTTTTCTTATTTAATGCTACATTTCTTCCTACAAATTCATTTCTTAGAACTTGTTCATATTGTCTGATTAATGTTGCTATCTTCTGTCTTCTTGTTAAATCTTGTTCATTTCTTACCGTTCTTACTCCATTTCTAAAATTTTGATATTTAGATTTCCACCAGTCATGTACTATTCCTATAAATGTTGATTCTATTAATAAGCTAGTAGTAGGTAAATCTATTCCTCTTGTTAATAAGGCTATTAATTGTGATTTAGTCCATTCTTCTATTCTTTTATGGTTATCTAAATTACAATCTAAATTTAGCCATATTCATGAGTTTGGTATTGGTTTGGTTTCATATTGTTCAAATGGTGTTGGTATATGTCTACTATTTTTTGGGGTATCAAAACTTATATTCATGTTTCTGTAATCTTCTGTTCTAATTGGTTCTTTGTGTCTTAATTCTTCTTGTTCTAATTCTTGTTCTCGAGTTATAATAGATTCTGCCATCCTCATATTATATGAAGGTTGACTTAAATCTGGGGGATTAAATGATTCTTGTTGTTGAGTAGTTTAAGACATTTCTCCACTTAATTCTGTTGTTTGCATATTTATTTCTTCTTCTGTAATATCTAAGTTTTCATTTAATGCTTCTATTTCTAGTCTCAATTTTTCCATATCTATTTCTTTTTCTTCCTGACTCATTATTGTATCTATATCATCTTCTTCTTCTTGTTCTTGTTCTCCTAGTATAATTGTATTTATTTGTGGTTTTCTTTTTATTTTCATTAGTCGACATAAAAATTCATCTGAATCATCATATATTATTTCTGCTAGCTTGTTTCTTTCATCTTCTACATACTTCATAGATCTGATAGTCATGATAAACCATAACTAATCTGTAAACATCTTCAAATAGCATATTAACCAGTAGTTTGGCCCTTACAAAATCATGGATCCATCTTAGAAATCAATTCCCCTTGAACCCTATAGGAGTTTAGCATGCCATTATCTTATTTTTCAGGTTCTGAAAATTTTGTTGAGAGAGAGAGAATATACACAACTTCAAATATTTTGGAACTTCGAATATTATTGATGTAAGTACGATTTATAGATAATGGGAGGGAGAGATTATGTAATACCCGTTAATTTCATAATATAATTCGCTTAAGAGTATTTTAGAATTTTACAACGTTATTTTAGTTATTTATTTTGGTCATATTTAATTATCATATTTAATTGTTCTCTTTGAATATTATTTATGAAAATTGAGTTAAATGACTGGACTAAATATTTGCACAATGTGGGATATATTCTAAGAATGGTGAAATTCATAGAAAAGTGATTTCAGAATGGTCAATTAGTCCATTTATTGTAAATTGACTGGATGGATTTGGATGTTGGGTTATGGATACCCATGGGTTATTGAATAACCCATTAGAAATATTTAATATAAATTTCAATAGTACCCCCCTTATTTTTTTCTCACGATCGAAGCAGCTGAAGTGAATAGTAAATTCACTTTCTCTCGTTTCTTCACCCTCTTCTCAAATCCTTTCCTTGATCTTCAGAATTTCGATTATCTGTTCGGTTCAAAAGCTTTGTAAGGATTAAAGGTAAGCTTTAATCTCATTATTTTCCTTAAATTTCAGTTTATGTAGAAGATCAGAGGAGGTTTTGTTCTTGAAGATTTTGATGATAATTCATGAATCTCAGTAGTTTTAGAAGTTATATTTGAGTTATAATCGGTTAAAAGAGTTGAAATTCTGGTTTTGAAACAAGAAAGGAAAGGATGAATTTTTGAAAGATTTTTCTGCAAAAATTCGAGTTACTGTAGCGACCAGAGATTTCGGAAAAATTCTGGAAAATTTTCTTTGAGTTACTGTAGCAGTACTGTAGTGTCGGCAGTCAACGGTACTGTAGCAAACCGTTACTGTAGCAATCAGAAAATTTTACGTATTTTCGTGATTTTGTTTCCTTTCTTATGTTTCCTTGTAATATATTTTACTAGGAAATTTTCCTACACAAATTCTAGTGTGGAACAAGGTAAACTTGGACAAACATCAAGGTGAGTGAATAACCTTACTAAGCTAATTTGATATTACTAGTCAAAGTACAATATAAGTCCCATTTACAATATTATTGGGATAATAAGCAATCAATTTTTCATATGGGAGTATAAGATGATCGGTAGAAATAAGAGTATGTAGAAATTATTTTATTTCATGGCAATTGTACTATGTGATAAATTCTCTCTATCTTATTAATGAGTAAAGATCTACGGGATCTAATACATGAGTTTGAAAGGGTTAAAGTCCCATACTACTCAGTGTATATCTATGAAACCTATACCCGAGTTGAAAGGGTTAGAGTCCCATACTACTCGGCGTATATCTAAGAAATCTTATTCACGAGTTTGAAAGGGTTAGAGTCTCATACTACTCGGTGTATATCTATGAAATCTTATTCATGAGCTTGAAAGGGTTAGAGTCCCATACTACTCGATGTATAAGATAATTAATTATATGAGTAAATGTGGTATTTGTACTTTTGATATTTTATATAGTACAGTTATTTACTTATTGAGTTTTTAAATAAACTCACACTCCCTATGATTATTTTTTTTCAGATACAGAAAACAAAGAAGAAGAGAATCTGTTTGAAGATTAGAAGCCCCTTGGGATTATTCTCTATTTCTGTCTGGTGGGATACCAGTACTTATTAATGTGAATACTAGAAACGCTCTGTACTTTCTATAGGTCTCCTAGGCTTGCGATGAGATAGAAATATCAGACTATGTATGTCTATATTTGCTTATCAGATGAATATAATTTTGTAGTGTGGAATGAATGATTAAGCTTGAATGTAAAACCTTACAGAATATATGTAAATGACGTATGTTTAAGAATTTTATTTAACGAGTAGTATCTTTTCACATGTTCAATTTTTGGGACGTGACAGATTACAAGATTTCAGAAAGCTAAGGCTTCTGAGTAGTGGTGGCTGAGGGTAGTTGGTAGCATAATTGTGCTTAGGAGCGATGCTATACTACTTCATTCTTCGCCTATTTATAATAGAGTTTCTGAGTTAATATTAACTCAGGTTTACAAATCATAGTTTTCTTTTCTCGAGTTACTTTTCCGTGACACTTCCATCACCTTTAGTCACTTCTGTTTTTGCCTTTAGTCACGTCCATCTACTCTTACTGTGCTGGGATTCCATCTTATTCTTTGTTCTTCTGTCTTCTTCTACTGACACTTACTATCCTTTGTCTTCTTTTGCCGACACTTACTGTATGTAATTTCTCCATAATTTTCTTTGCTTGCTTTTTCTTTTTCTCTTTTCTCTCTTTTTTTTTGCTGTATTCTATGATAGATAGATCAATGCTAGGTTCTTCATAATCTTGGGCCTTTGGATCATCTTTACAATATTTACACTTATGCCCTGTGTAGTCTAATAATAATTTACAAATTCTTCTCTTAGTGGGCTCAGATAGATTCATTTCATTTTTCTTAATTTTTTCTGCCCATAGATTGAAATCTCGGGCTAATCTACTTATCTTGCCAACTGAATATTTACATGTCGTTGGGCCTGTGAAGTAGGTCCATTGGTGTTCTTTGGCATTTAGTGTTCTGGTTATTTCTTGCATAATGATAGCCATTTCTTGGGCTCGAATATTGTGCAATCTATACTCGATGTCTTCATCATCTTCAATAATGTCCTTTATTTGTTGGTCACAATCATATGGTTTTTTAGTGGTCTCCATTTTGATAAGGTTAATAGGAGGATAATATTTATCAGGAGTTATTTCACAAATAGTTGAATAGAAACAGATATACATATGGTATTGGGTAATAATTTTTGAATAGTGTTTGGCTGATTCAATAATGTGTTGGGGTAAATCAAATAATTCTCTAAGATCTTTACTGGGATAAATAGTTTGGATAAATCCATAAGTGAATAGGGTCTTGACTAATTTTGGGTTAGTTCCTAGCATTATAATAGCTTTATTTAATGCATAGTGAGATGCATATCTAATGGTTGGTGAAGGTATAGACAAAGTACTGGTCTTTTTAATTAACATAAGGAGGAAGTCATACTGTTCTTTTCTTTGGAAGTTATTAGGGTTAGGATCAGGCTTATTGGTTTTTGGTGATTTACTGGTCTGGGCTTGGTCTTTGATAATTTGTACAAAAAGAGTTACTGGAGGTGACACTATCATAGAAGGTGTCAATAATTTGGGTTCTTCTGGTTTGGATTTACTTGACTCGGTTGTGGATGTAAGATCCGATACTATTTTTTCAATACTTTCAACTCTTTTTTCTAATCCATTTGGACCAGATATTTTTTCAGATAATATTTTAATTTGATCATGAAGGCCATTGATACTATTTGCGAGGTTATTGAGCTCAGTGGACATTAATCCTTGTAGCATACCAATAATGGCTTCTAAGATATTGGTCTTTAATTGTACTTGCTCAACAAGAGATAACTCTTGGTTACTATTCTCGTTTACTAGGACTTCTGGATGATTACTGGCCATAATTGCACTTGCTTAAATAATCAGCAATCAAATTATTTTGTCCTTTAATATATTCAATAGTGTAATCCTAATATGCTAAATCCATTTGCCATTTTATTAACATTTTATTACTCAACTTATAAGTATTTACTCCTTTATCTAGCCAATGCTTTACTTGAGTATTGTCTGTTTTTATAACAAAATTTGTGTTTACTATAAATAATTCAAATTTATCTATTGCTTTTATTATAGCTAAAAATTCTTTCCAATTACTATGATATTTACTTTGACCATCATTGAGTTTTCCACTAGCATATCTTGTAACATATTCTTTTCCTTCATGTTTCATAATACAATGCAGCTCCCCAATAATTATCTGATGAATCTGTATAAATAATCCATTTTATATGTGTCATTTTTTGTATGTATAACTTTGGTAAATTTTTACACATATTTTTTATTTCATCTATTATTTTTTCTGTATTTTTATCCCATGTCCATTTAGTTTTTTCTCCTGCTAATTTAGATATTTTAGCGGTTAATTCTGATAAATTGGGAATATAATGTCTAGCTTGGTTGACTAATCCTAAAAATGATTGTAGTTCTTTCTTACTAGAAATCTTCTCAAAATCTAATACTTTTTTACTAATATGTTCCTGTAATTCAATTCCTTCTGGTGCAATAATCTGTCATAAGAATGATATAGTTGTTTTTCTTAATTCTGTTTTATGAGGTGATATATTTAACCCTTTAGTCTCTATAATGTCTACAAATCTACTTAAATGTTCTTCATGTATCTTTTCATTTTCTGAAAAGATTAAAATATCATCGATATAAATTACAACAAAGTCTTTAATTGGTTCTAATAATTTAAATACATATTCTTGAAATATACTAGGACTATTATTAAATCCCTTTGGCAATACATTCCATTCAAATAATCCTTCAGATGTACTAAAGCCAGTATATTTTTTACTATCTTCAGCTAATTTTATTTGATAGAATCCTGATTTACAGTCAAATTTACTAAATATGTTTTTTCCTCTAATTAGATTGAATAATAAGTCCATATTTGGAATTGGATATCTATTTTTGACTACTATCTGATTTATCTTTCTATAATCTATTACCATTCTAGATTTTCCTCTTTTTTCTTCACTATGTTTAATTACTATCATTGCTGGTGATGAGTATTCAGATTTACTATCATTTATCAAATCATATTTTTTAAGTTCATTATATGCATAATAAATTCTTTTCTTTCAGTTTCAGTCCAAGGGTATGGTTTGCAACTAATTTGTTTACTATAATCCTTTAATTCAATAGTTGCAATGGGTTTAGATTTCTTCCAATGTATTAATGGATTTTCACTATAATTTTCTTTGATTCTTTGTTCTATAGTTTTGGTTATCATTATCGATAATTTAGGTAAATTTTCTTGGATTTCTATGGCTTTACTATTTGGTATAAATTGTATTTCATTATCCTTATATTTTTTCTGAAAAGTTTCATCTTTTCTTCTATAAGGCCTAGTTATTCTTATTCCCCATGCTTGGTGTTTACATGGTGTGGTTAAAATTAATACTTTGTTATGGAAAGTTATTGGATAATATTGTTCTAAAAAATCTAATCCTAATAAAATATCACAACTAATTTCATTATATTGGTATATTTTTGGTATTTTTAATTCATAATTTCCTATCTGTATGTATACTTCTTTTGCGGCTAATTCTAATATGTGAATTTCATTTCCGGCACTAGTCATCCTTAATGGTGCATTTTCTTTTTTCCAATATTCTGGTGGTAATACATTATATTTAACTGTAGTTAAACTTGCTCCAGTGTCTACTAATGCATGATATTTTCTTGACCTATATTTTTTATAGTTGAGTTTAACTAAAATATAGTATAACATTATATTAATGGTATTTTTGGAATTATTATTGTCTGATGATTTATTGTTATTAAGATTTGATTGTTTTTAATTCTATATGGTTTTACCTGGTCTAAAAAGTCTTTTCCTAATATCATTTTGTGTTCAGCATTATTATTGATCATATTATCTACCCATAATTTTACTTAAATTATATCTCTTTTATTAAATCTTAAATTAGCGATAGTCATTGTTCCTATTTCATCAATAATGATATTATCGTCTGCTAGTTGTAATTGCATATTACTATAGTCTTCTGTTGGGTTTATTATTGCTATAATTTCTTGCCATTCGTTATTTTTTCTAATTTCTAATAAAACTAGAATTTTTGTATTAGTTAAGTCTATTTATGTTGGTCTTATTTCTGGTAATCTTGAAGTTATTGGTATTTCAGCTAATCTCATTCTTTCTATATTTGGATAGCTTCTATGACTTTGGGTTCTTGTTAATGGTCTACTGTTGTAACTACTCTGTGGTATTTCATATTCTATACTATATCTTGGTCTATTTAAATTTATGTTTAATGATCTAATTCCTAATGTATTATCAAATTCTATTATTCTTCTAAATGTATCTTGGTTTGTTATAGTATTATCTAGATTAAATTGTATTTGTGATGGTAAAGTTATTCTTTGGTTATCTAAAGGTACTTCTCTTAATACTGGTGCAAAATGTCTATCTATCAATATTCTTCCTTGTCTTTTCTTATAAATTTTATGTTGATTAGTGAATACTAATCCTACCATTACTTGTATGCTAATTATTTTATTATGTGGTGGCATTTTTATTCCTTTAATTTTATGATATATATTTAATGTTTATCCATATTTCCTTCTGCTCTAGATATTGCAAATTAGTATTTACTGTAAATTTTAATTTTTGATAGATTAAATTTCCACTAACTATTCTTAATATACTATTTCTTACATCATCTATTATTCTTCCATCTGTTAATACTAATTCTACTGGTGTATCTATTCCTTCTCTAAAATAAGCTTTTACTAATAATTGTACTCCTTGAATATATATTTCTGATACTTCATCCTTAAATGGTAATTTAGATATTTTATTTTCTATTAAGGTTTTATTTATTAATGGTGTTCTTAATACTCCTGTTGCTAATTCAGATTCTATTGGTTGTTTTTTATTTAATATTACACATGCATATTTTTCTTTTTGGTTTTTCTTTATATATATATATATATATATATATATATTATTTTGTTCTTCTATTTCTGAATATTCAAATTCACTGATTTCAATAATAATTTTTTCTTCTGACTATTTGTCATTAATTTCATATATTTTATAAATTTCTAAATCATCTTCTATTTCGCTTCCATATTCTTCTAATGGTTCTAAATTATATTCATAAGCTAATTCGAATATTTTTAAGGTTTTCTTATTTTTTGGTTTAGGGAAGTTAGTTGAAATATGTCCTAATTCCTCACAATTATAACATTTACATTTTTTAGGGTTTTTCTTATAATCTGTTCTTTTTCTAAAATATTTCTTATGCTTGTATGGATTATATTTTCTCTTTTTGTAGTATTTTTTGTACTTTTCTTTTGGATATTTTTTAAATTCATATTTTCTTTTAAATCGTTTTTTCTTTCTCTTATGTTTAGTTAATTCGTATTCCTATTTGTGAGATGTCTGTAATTCTCCACATTTTAATAAATATTTATTTATTTTATAATATTTTTGGCTTCTCCAAGTATTTTTACATTTATCAGATAAATATTCCCTTAATAAATCTTCTCTTCTTCCCATTGTATCAATTACTGCTATTGTATCTATATTCTTGTTTTCTAAGGATTTATAGTATTCTTCCATTATTGGTTCACTAATTAATTTTGGAGCTTTTCTATAAAATAGATCTAAATAATATTTTTGGTTTAAATAACTATCTCCTAATCTTGCTTCATAATAATATTTTTTTATATTCACATATATATTGATTTAAGTATTTTGGATCTAAAGAACATAATTATATGTTATGCAAATTACTTATTGCTTTGTTAATTGTTGTTTTCTCATTTAATGCTACATTTCTTCCTACAAATTTATTTCTTAGAACTTGTTCATATTGTCTGATTAATGTTGTTATCTTTTGTCTTCTTGTTAAATCTTGTTCATTTCTTACCGTTCTTACTCCATTTCTAAAATTTTGATCTTTAGATTTCCACTAGTCATGTACTATTCCTATAAATGTTGATTCTATTAATAAGCTAGTAGTAGGTAAATCTATTCCTCTTGTTAATAAGGCTATTAATTGTGATTTAGTCCATTCTTCTATTCTTTTATGGTTATCTAAATTACAATCTAAATTTAGCCATATTCCTGAGTTTGGTATTGGTTTGGTTTCATATTGTTCTAATGGTGTTGGAATATGTCTACTATTTTTTGGGGTATCAAAACTTATATTCATGTTTCTGTAATCTTCTGTTCTAATTGATTCTTTGTGTTTTAATTCTTCTTATTCTAATTCTTGTTCTAATTCTTGTTCTCAAGTTATACTAGATTCTGCCATCCTCATATTATATGAAGGTTGACTTAAATCTGGGGGATTAAATGATTCTTGTTGTTGAGTAGTTTGAGACGTTACTCCACTGAGTTCTGTTGTTTGCATATTTATTTCTTCTTCTGTAATATCTAAGTTTTCATTTAATGTTTCTATTTCTAATCTCAATTTTTCCATATCTATTTCTTTTTCTTCCTGACTCATTATTTTATCTATATCATCATCTTTTTCTTGTTCTTGTTCTCCTAGTATAATTGTATTTATTTGTGGATTGCTTTTTATTTTCATTAGTCGACATAAAAATTATCTGAATCATCATATATTATTTCTGCTAGCTTGTTTCTTTCATCTTCTACATAAATTTTTTCTTCTTCTTTTTCTTTACCTTTTGCTATCTTAATTATTTCTTCTTGTTTTTCTTTTTCTATTTTTCCATATAATCTTTCTTCGTCATATTTTTTAACTTCTTCAAATATTGTCCATAAATTTTTATTTATTGTTTCTTGTCCTTTGTGTAATCTTTCTACTTCTATTCTGGTTTGTTTTGTATTTTCGTCTAATGTTTGTCCTCTTATTTTATTTATTGTTTTCTGTTCTTCTTCATCTAGTATGTCAATTATATTTAATATATTGATTTGGGGTTTATCTATTATAGTTTCTACCAATGATGTTTCTGTTTCTTTTATTCCTAAATAATCCATTATTTTATTCATATTTTTATTTATGCATTCTAATTGATAGTTTTGGTACATTAAATGTTCTTCATTCTTTTGAATTTGTACTTTTATTTCATAAACTTTTTGTTCTAAGAGTTTTGCTAATTCTATAATTCTTTCAAACTTAAGTTTATTTTCTTCTAATAATACTTGTTTTAATGTATCCTTAGGGAGCTTTTCCATTTCATCTATATAATCAAATTCATAATTTCCTTTAGCTACTTTATCATTTATATAACAACCTAATTGTTTCATTAAAAACATATTTGTAAAATTAATTTGGTTTTTTAAATCTTCGCCATCTCCACCTATACAATATGGAGTTAATACACATATATTATTATCTTCAATAGTTAGAATATGAAAATATACAGGTAATTCATATTGTTCTATATCATATATTCTTGGTTCTACTCTATCTAACACATCCATAATTAATATTAAAAAACAGATAATCAGTAATAATAAACTATTAATATAAAATAGAGAGGGGGTCTGGCTTTATAATTTAAGGGTCCAAAGTTCATTAATTTCTAAAACTGGATGCTCTGATACCATACAGGGTTGTCAGACTGATTAACATGCTACAAGGAGATGTTTTTTTGTCAAAATTTATCTTCCATATATATATATATATATATATATATTTATATATCATTACAGCCTTGTACTGATCATTCTCATACGCTTTTCGACCTTCACACGGCATCATTCGCCATCACTAGTCGTTTAGCCTTCTAGGCCTCTTTCAGTACTATACTATAGTAATAAATATATACTTCATAGATCTGATAATCATAATAAACCATAACTAATCTGTAAACATCTTCAAATAGCATATTAAATAAAATACTTATATATATAATATAATATAAAAATATATTTTTAATAAATTAAATATATATAATAATTTAAATTAATATAATAAAATATATAATAAAAATATATATTATTTTAAGTAAAAAATATATTTATTTATATTATTTTAAAATTATAAAATATATATCATTTTATATAATTTTATATTTTTTTAATTATTTTAATATTTATTTTTGTCAAAATTTTTTTAATTTTTTAATAAAATAAATATTTTTAATTTAATAAATTAATTTATAAACCATAACTAATCTGTAAACATCTTCAAATAGCATATTAAATAAAATACTTATATATAATATAATATAAAAATATATTTTTAATAAATTAAATATATATATAATAATAATTTAAATTAATATAATAAAATATATAATAAAAATATATATTATTTTAAGTAAAAAATATATTTATTTATATTATTTTAAAATTATAAAATATATATCATTTTATATTTTTTAACTATTTTAATATTTATTTTTGTCAAATATTTTTTAATTTTTTAATAAAATAAATACTTTTAATTTAATAAATTAATTTATAAATTTTCAACTAAAATTTAACTTATGCTACGCTAATTTTACCAACTCAAACATAATTTCTCATTTCCCAGTCCCTCGGTTTCCTTTTGTAGGCGACGCCTTCACCTTCCTCCCCGATTTCGATTTTCGGCATTTCTAGAAACGGCTGCCCTGCTGTGGGGTTGAGACCCGGAACCGTCATCGTTGTCTACGTGACTCGGGGAACGGGTTCTAGCTCATGTTCAGTTCATCGTTTATTCCATAACCCATAACTTTGCTCCTTATCTTCCTCACGTGGAAGTTGTAAGGCCGAATTTTGTTCCTCTCCCCTAACGCTGATGATCACCGCATGTCCCTCGCCTTTGATTTGCGATAAACGACAGCCTGTCCTCGAATCGTAGTGAGGAAGATCCTGATCAATGGGTTGTGACTGATCGAGGTAAATATCTTCTAATGTTTCATACTCCAATCATGGATTCGGCTTACTAATCATCTTCTATGTTCAAAACGTGTTAATCCTGTTAATGACCTTGAATATTCCCTGACAATCCTTATTAAAACTTATAGAATAATATTATTATTTCATTTTATTTTAAAAAATAAAAGGACAAGTTATAAAAATTTCAAACAATTTCAAACTTCCTAATTTAGAAGGTTTGGAATTTGAGGTGTGGGGTGGATTAGAATGTTTAAAGCATCTAATTAATTATTAGGATACTTAAGCCTCCTTCCCATAAAAAAAAAAAAAACTCCAAACCATCTTTCCAATCAAGCTTTGAAATAATGGATTGGGAATGTGGGATGGGTTGAATGGGTTTCAGTCCCTTTCTTCACACCCACATCCCATTTCCAAATTCCCTTATTAGAGCTTTGAATTGGTCATGCTTCTTTTGTGGAATGGTTTCGTCTTCACTCCATGTCTTTTTTGCATCATGCTCCTATAGTTGAATTTGTTTATTGTCTGAGGAACCAATCTTCTTAGAATTTTCATTTTGTTAGAAATCTTAATGACAGGCTTGTGGATGATCTTATGTAGATGCTAGGACACTTTGAATTTGGTCTACATCTTCTCTTTTCCTGATTAGAGACGATGGAAGTTGGATCTCTAAGGCTCATATTTGTGTGCTTCTTTCTTTAATTTTTTATATTCGTAGTACATATGATCCCTTGCCTTCTAGAAAGTTTTGGAAGGTGATGGTGCCTTCAAAGGTGAAAGCTTTTGTTTGGACAAAGATACTCAATAGACTAATACAAATGATCTACTTCATATTAGGAGGCCTATAAGACTTTATTCTCAGATGTTTATATGATGCGTTTTAGAAGCTCAAAGACAAATCAACATCTTTCTTTACATTATGAAGTGGCATGAGATATTTGGAACATGTTATTTGGTCTCTTTGAAGAGAGTTGGGTGTGTCCAGTTGATCCAGGAACTCTCTTTTCAATCAACTATACAGTGTTGTGGAAAGCAGCAATGTTTGCAGTTGTTTGGTGTCTTTGGATGGAAATGAATGCAAGAGTTTTTAAGCAACGATTTTTTTGTACTTGTATGCTTTGGGACATGGTTTGTTTTATTGCTTTTCTTTGGGTTTCAGCTAATGGTTTTTTTGAGAGGTACCCCTTTTTGATGTTTACAGGGATTGGAGGGTTTTATTATATTAACTCTTTTAATTGGGCTTTTTGGGTTGTTTGGTTTTGAGTTTTGTTTTCTCGTAGGAGCATTCTTTGTCGTCCTCTTTCTTTTGTTTTTTGTCTCCTATTGTTTTCTCTCTCTTCTTAATAAATCTTTCTTTTTCTGTCAAAAAATAAAAATTTTTGAAAATCCTATAGTTGTTTTTGTTGCTTCAACATGGTAATGGGGGTTTTAACTTAAGCTTTGCAACATTTGAATTAACTATACTCACATGATGTAGGATAGACTTAGGAGGAGAATCGGCTACAAGAGTCCAACGCCTTATGCAAACCCTCAGTAATGGTTAGAGCCCTTTGCAAATCTCCATCTCCGAAAACCTTGAAAGTTTACTCTTCCCCTAAGCTTTAGAAAGCCTTGATGAAGGAATGTTTGTATTGTGTAAATTATAATATAATGAAAAAAGATAAGCTAATTTAATTTTAACGATAACTATGAATATTTACGTAGTTTTCTTTCCCCACTTTATCTCCTTTCTCATTGTTTCATCAATAATACCTTTTTCTCAATATTGAGCTGTTTGCTTTTACCTCAATAAACTTGTCAAGTTTTTTCGTTTTCTTTTTTTCCCTAAAAATGATGATTACTTTTTTTTTGGGGGTCAAATTAGATAGAAAAACTTGGAGATACCTTCCAAAAAGATGCATGAATTACCATTTCGTGTTGGTGACTTGGCTGAGTCTAGGACCTTCCAAGTTGGTTTTCGTGGAGCTTGGTTTCGTTGCAAGGTATTTGTCATTATTTTCCTTCTATATAGTTGCTTTTTAACACACTATTGTTTCACATGGAAGAAAATTGAAATTTTATTAGCTTGTACGTTTTATGTCCTTAAGTGAAATTAATTGCTATGAAGTCTTCATACAGCATGGTACATGTCAATCTAATCTTCATTTTCCATGGCACATGTCATGATGATTGAATTATTTTCTAAGATAGATGGTTCTTGGGAAGCCAAATACCCAATGGCTATTGATCTTCATTACTCTTTGATATTTGAGGTAAAATTCGTCTATTGTATATTGAAAATTGTCTAATGATGTGATTTACTAATGTTTGTTATATGATGATTGTATTTGGCCTTAATGCGGTGTTTAGTTAGAGGGAAGGGGAGGGATTTTTTTTAAAATGACTTTGTTTGCTTTAATAAGTTGGAGGGGATGGGAGGGAAAATGGAGGTGAAAAATCCCTCCCTCCCTCTTATTTTCTTTCCCTCCAAAAATGGGTGGATTTGGAGGGGAGAAAAATTGTAACCATGTAAAAAGATGGAAGTGTTTTCAATAATTTTCCTAAATATCAAAGTTACCCTCTAAATCTAGTCCCCATCAAATTCATATTTTAATTGATGCATGTGATTGAACTTATTTGAAGACTTTGAGCTTTTTGCTAATATTTGGTACTATACTCTATACTTGATTTATTAGTGTATGTTGATCTATGTATATACAAACAATTTCTAATGGTCATTTGTGAATCCTTTATGTGGACTATATTTTGGGGTTTCAAGTAATTAATTTGTCATGTTACGATATCATTTCCTTTTTATTACTTCATCGCCTATTAACATATTTGTTGTTTTGCTTACAAACAGTTTCATAACTTACTTTATGTTGTTGCATATTTGTCTAAAATCAAAGCACTATAATAGTTATTTTGTTTTATTTTTCCTCCTCCTTGCAAACCAAACGAACGAAAGCTTATTTTCCCTTCGCTCAAACTAAACAAAACAAAAAAATTTTATTTCACTTCCCCTCCCTTCCCCTCCTCTCTATTAAAATCCCTCTCCTCTCCTCCCCTCCCCTCCGTTGAACCAAATAGTCTGTAATTGCATCGCAGTTCTTACAAATTGAAAAGTCAATTCTAGCTAGCACTTTTTGTTAAGAATAGGTTGTTACAATAGCTAACTACTTGTAGTTAGCTTGCCTTACATGGCACTTTGGAGTAATAAACCATTTTGATATATTGATTGATGTGATTGTTTACCTCTTACATTTGCTACCTAGAATAGTTGTTAAGTCTTTACCCTTTGTATGGGTTGGGAGACAGAGCATTGTGAAAGAAATTCTTCTGGGAAAAATTAATCATTCGATCTTTATAGTTTGATCAAGTTATTAATTTGCTCCCTGTAGTTTGTTTCTTTTCAAATCACTCCTTATACTTTTGCTAACATTTTAGATATAGTCCCTACTCTTATAACTAAATTTATTTTATGGTGATTAAGCAGAACAAGTGTACAAGTGGCAGATAAGAAAGATGAGGTGGACCATTTTTTTTGCTAGCCAAGTAACACATGAGAGTTAAAAGATTTAAAACTCAAAATTTTTGGTGCTTCATATATGTGAAGTATGAAACAAGCATGGAGGAGAGACCTAAACTTCATCTTCTTGCATTAACCACAACTTTGATCTTTTCTTTATAGTTATGGTTATTGCTGCTCTTTGCTTTGCTTTCCACCATGACCAACAACTTTGCAACCAAACATCTCTTCCCTTTCATTTTGTCGTTCTCCCATTTGGTGTTTTATTGATGGATATAAAGCAATACTGGATTAATGTAAAAACAAATATAAAGCAACTACCTCAGCATTTTGTAGAAAGACTTGAAGTTGGTGCTACCACTCTACCTCTATATTCACACATGCACACACATATAGCTAAAACTCTCATTCTCCAATTTCTCAGCTCAACTGAACTCCTCCCTTACTACATTAACCAATTAATATTGCTCCTACATATACATATATATAGAAAGGCTAAGAGAAGCAAAGAATTGACTAAAAATGGAGATTTAAGAGAACCAAATAGAGTTGTGGTCGGAGAGTGGGAGCACGACAAGACGAAGTACAAGAGTGGGCTTCAGTGGGCTGTTGGTTTTGAACAATAAGAACGAAAACATAAAGAGCATAGAGGAGGAGTATGTGGAGACATAATTGGATATGCGGGATGACTTGGTTTCAATACTTTATATCCATCAATATTATGTTGGGAATTGCGTTGTTGCGGTGTAGGCTGACAACATTGGATTGTGCCAAGCTACCAAATTGAATAAAGGAAGCCCTACGACATTTGATGCTATGAACATGGAGTTAAATGCTCTAAGAAAGAATGGCACATGGATTCTACTTAAAGACCTTTAAGAAAACTATTGTTGGTTACTGAGTTTATTTGTCCTTGTGTTTTGGAAGTTCTGTTTTATTTTGGTTACTGTCATTATGATGATTCAAAGGTTTGCCATTGAAGCAAAAACTTTTGATCTGGTTAAGAAACGCCTAGGTGCTGTCCCAAAACTTATTATCATTGAAAAAGGAAGAGGCTTCCTGTTTTCCATTTCTCTGGGCTGGGAAACCGCTAGGTGGCTATCCTCTATCATCCACTCTCTAGGATCAGGAGAGTGGAACGGGTCGGAGGTTAAAAGATGCAGAGAAAGAGGAACCATTTTTTTAGCAGAGATTGGGAAGAACCGTATGGGTTAGTTTCTTGTTATTACAGAAATCCTTTTGGAGGATAACGAGCCTCTGTTATTATCCCCAAGGGAGGGGGAGGAAGAGGTTTAAGTATCTTTGGGCATGCTTTGAATATCCTTGTTTACTTTGAAGGGGCAAACAATTTGAAGCTAATGAAGGAAGGTAGACCTTTGATTCCTTACTCTGCTGTGACTGATAGCAGAACATTTGCAGAAGTTGTCAAGGGCAAGGAGGTGAAGGGATTTGAAATCCACCAAGTCACAGAAGTTGTCTCTCCCAATGATCCTGACAGCTTTTCTGATATGCTCAAAAGAAGGGACAAAGTGGGTACCAGCATCAGTGTCAACGAGATTGTTAAGGAAGGTTTCTCTGACTTTGGAGACCTCGGTCATTGTGACAGTCACAGAAGAGGGAAGTCAGCTGCGGAAGATGTGACGGGTATCATAAGTTTAGAAGGTCTTGATAAGAGAGCCCCTGGCCTGGTTTTTTTGAGACCCTTAGGATTATGGTGTATGCTAAGGGTGTAAGGAAGGTCTACTGGGCCTTGGTGAGGAATCACATTGTGAAGGAAGGCCCTCCTCGAAGGAATCCACACCCCTATCCCACTTGGCCCAAATCTCCATTGGGCAAATTGCCAAAACCCTTGTTCAAGCCTAAGGGCCAATTGCTCCCAATAGGGCCTCGAAAAGGAGAGCCAAAAAGGCCCATCAACTAGACCATAATACGTGGACAGGTCATATGGAGCACACCCGATCCAAGCTTCTCGTTCTCGGGTTCCTGTGTAGTATCGCGACCCGCCATCCTATTCTTCATCATCTAGATTGCTACAGGTGGCGGATGTCGACCAGACTGGCACAAAACCAGTCGACGGGGACCCTAGGGTGCCGGAGACCCGCCGGAGCTCTTAAACGGCCAGCCAGCGCTTCCCGTCGTTCCTGCTCATCATCTCTAGTGAGGGTCGATGGCGGGGAGCTCGGATCAGTGGCAGTGGAAGCCCGTGGACCCCGTTCTTGTGACAGGTAGCATCGAAACACCCACAGAAGTCTTTGGGCTCATATCAGCAACCCTCCCTGGTTAGGAATCTCCATGCAAGGCCACTGGGAAATCTTTTTTTGATCATACGATGGCCCTTGATATGCTGGTTGTTTCATCTGAAGTCTCCAAGGGCAGGTTAGAAGGTTCGGTAGTCAATGATAACCTGAGCAGGACGATTGCTAACTTCAAAGGTTTTTCTGTAACAGATGCTGTTGGGGAGGAGGAGAATTTCTCAGAAGATGATCTCTCGCTCTCCGATTTCGATAGTGATGATGGACTTCTTATCCAACAAATCAAGCAACAAATCAATGCTAAGGAAGACTCCATTGGGGATTTCGATGATAGTCTGGAAGACATTCACCGGCTCTTCTCGCAAAATAAGGATGATGGAGCTAATAAGGGACCTTGTGATTTGTCACTGATCTGCAATAATTTTTTGAGTCCTGCTAATTCCCTAAAGGCGCCTCTATTTTCTTCCCTTCCCCTTCAAATCAATAGTTTTTGTTCTTCTTCCCATTCTACCAATACTAACCCTTTTCCCAATGTATCTTGTTGTGGTTTTGCACGGAATTGTGTGCGTAACGACACTACTCAAGCGGGGTCTCTTCATTCCATTGATCCCTTCAAATCTTCTTCTGCCATAGGGGAGGGTAATGAACTAGGGGAACAAGTCATACATCTACGCCACTTAGGGGGTGAGAGGGACAAACAAGACCCACAAGCCTTGATGGAGTCTCTTAACTTTATGCTGAGAGATAAATTTGGAAAGGAGGTTAAGGTGACAACATCACCTAGGACATACCAAAGGAAGAAGAATAAACTTGAAAACAAGTTAAAAAGGTTGACTTTCTCAATTAATTACGGCAATCCCTAGAAAGGAAAGGCTAAGTCAAGTTCTCTATGAAGATTTTAAGTTGGAATGTGAACGGTCTCGGTAGCCCGCTCAAAAGACATAAGGTGAAAGAAGTCTTCAGGAGGGTTGAACCGGACATTGGGTTTTTCCAGGAAACTAAATTAGGGGATTTGGACAGATTTCTAGTTAGAAGCATTTGGGACTTAAAATTCAAGGATTGGGAGTTTTTACCTTCTGTGGGCGCTTCAGGCGGTATATTGGTCATTTGGGACACTCGAGTTGCCTCCAAAAGGGATGTGCTTCTGGGTGCTTTTTCTCTTTCAGTTCTTCTTGATTTCAAGGACAAAAAGTGTTGGTGGTTTACCAATGTTTATGGTCCGATGAACCCTAGGCTGAGGGGCAAACTGTGGGAGGAATTGTCATATGTTCATAGTTTTTGTAACCCCCATTGGTGTGTTGGTGGCGATTTCAATGTTGTGAGGTTCCCTGATGAGAAACTTGGAGGATCCAGGATCAATGCTAGCATAAGAGGCTTTCATTCCTTTATCAGGGACTGTGGACTTAAGGACCTTCCCCTATCTAACGCTTAATTTACTTGGTCAGTCAACAGGGGTTTGATTGTATCTTCTTGCCTTGATAGATTTTTGTTCACCATTGAATGGGAGGATTTTTCTCCCCCATTCAGGAAGTCGGCTCACGCTTGGTGTCTGACAATTTCCCCATTATCCTTGAGACTAGTAGAGTCAAATGGGGTCCTACCTCTTTCAGATTTGAGAATATGTGGCTTCAACAATGTTCCTTTTTCAGCAATGTAGAGAAGTGGTGGTCGGAATACACGATTCCAGGATGGGAGGGTTTTAAGTTTATGAAGAAATTGAAATTTGTGAAGGAGAAGTTAAAGACCTGGAACAAAGAAGTCTTTAGGGATATTAGAATCCAAAAGAAAAACGTTTTTAAGGAGCTTAATACTCTTGACAAACTAGTGAGTGAGGTCGGGCTTGAGGCGACTCTTGTTACACGTAAAGTGACTCTCAAGAATGTTTTGGACAACATTAGAAAAAAAGAAGACATAAGCTGGCGTCAAAAGAGCAGAATCAAATGGGCTTGTGAGGGTGACATGAACTCAAGTTTTTTTCGCAAGGTGGTGAATGGAAAGAGGAGGAGGAGTTTTATAAAAGAGCTGGAGGTGGAAGATGGCAATATTGTTAAGGACAATGAATGGCAATATTGTTAAGGACAATGAGGGGATCTCTGACGAGGTGACTAGTTTCTTTAAGAAACTATATATTAAGGAGATGCACGAGAGACCAACGATTGAGGGTTTGGACTAGTCCCCCATTGACGATGCCCAGGGGAATTGGATTGAAAGACCCTTTGAGGAGGAAGAAATTAGAAATGCAATTTCGAAGATGGACAAGGACAAAGCTCCTGGGCCTGATGGTTTCAATATGGCTTTTTTCCAAGCCTGCTGGTTGATAGTGAAGGAAGATTTGACGAAAGTCTTTGGAGAATTCTTCCATACTGGCCGTATTCCAACCAGCATGAATTCTACTTTCATCGTTCTTATTCCCAAAAAAGACAGGTCCATTAAGGTGAGGGATTTCAGGCCTATTAACTTGGTAACTAGTGTCTACAAGATCATCGCCAAGGTGCTCTTCGAGAGATTGAGTGCGGTTATCGAGAATTCCATTTCGGAGAACCAAAGTGCTGTCATCGCTGAACGTCAAATTCTTGATGCTAGTTTATAGATAATGAGTTAGTTGATGATGTCAGACATAGAAAGCAACAGGGTTTAGTGTTTAAACTAGATTTTGAGAAGGCATATGATACGGTCAATTGGGACTTCTTGGATTTTATTTTCCATCGCAAGGGTTTCGGTGACAGATGGAAGTGTTGGATGAATGGTTGCCTCTCCTCAGTGGCTTTTTCAGTTATTATTAATGGGCAGCCCAAAGCCTGGTTCAAGGGGCAACGTGGGATTAGGCAAGGTGATCCGTTATCTCCCTTTCTCTTTACCCTGGTGGCCGATGTTGTTAGCTCTATGTTGAGGCGGGGTTCTGATAGAGGGATTCTCAGAGGATTATCGATAAAGGGAGATGGTTGTGGTTACTCACCTGCAGTTTGCTGATGACACAATTCTTTTCTTGCCTAAGGATAAGGATAATTTTCTTAGAGTGCTATCGCTGATACATATTTTTGAGCTGGTGTTGAGTCTTCGTGTTAACTGAGGCAAGAGTGGCTTAGCTGGCATTAACATTCAGGACGATTCTCTTGGGTAGCTGGCAGAGTTAGCGGGTTGTGAGGTTCTCAATTGGCCTCTTAACTATCTAGGTGTTCCTCTAGGTGGTAACCCTAGAGCTGCTTCTTTTTGGGACCCTATTATCCAAAGAATTTCACGTAAGCTTGACAGTTGGAAATGTCCTTACTTTTCCTTAGGGGGTAGATTGACCCTTATTCAGGCCTCCTTATCTAGTAAGCCCTTGTACTTTTTGTCCTTGTTCAAAATCCCGTTCGGAGTGGCTAAAGGATTGAGAGAGTTATGAGGGATTTTCTCTGGAATGATGGAGGGGTGGAAAAGAAGGACCACTTGGTTAGTTGGGAGGTGTGTTGCAGACCTAAGGATGAAGGTGGCTTCGGTCTTGGTAATCTGGTGTCTAAAAATATCTCTCTTTTGGCTAAATGGTTATGGAGATTCCCCTTAGAGCCTAATTTCCTTTGGCATAAGGTGATCAAAGCAAAGTATGGGCTTCATCGGAATGGTTGGGACGTGGGTTCGGGAGGTATCGCTACGCATGCAAGTCCTTAGAAAACGATTTCTCAGGTATACCACCTTTTCTTTCCTTAGTTATCTCTCATCGTTGGTGATGATTCTCGTTTTCGTTTTTGGGAGGATTGTTGGACTGGTCCCATCCCCCTCAAAGGAAGATTCCCGTGCCTTTATTCTTTGTCTTCTTTACATGATGCTCCCATTGCTGATTTCTTTTGCTTACAAGGGTATCATCCTTGTTGGAACCTCCATTTTGCCAGGAATGTTAATGATAGACTTTTGCCTGACCTTTCCGTGATGCTAGACATTCTAGATCCAATTCGCCTTTCTTCTTCTCCTGATAAGAGAATGTGGAAGCTGGATTCCTCAGGTTCTTACACTTGTGCTTCTTTTCTCAATTTTTCCATCCGTAACCTTATTATTTCTTCCCATTTTAAAAAGTCTTATTGGAAAGTTAAGGCGCCTTTAAAGGTTAAAGCCTTTTTGTGGACTGCAATGCTTGATAGAATTAATACAAACGATCTGTATCAAATCAGAAGGCCCCTTAAGGCTTTATCCCCTGACGTTTGCACGATGTGCTTCAGACATTCAGAGACAAATAATCATCTATTCCTGCATTGTGACGTGGCTTGGAGTATCTGGAGCAGGTTATTTAGTCTTTTTGATGAGAATTGGGTTTGTGCAAAGGACCTTGGCACACTCCTTGCGACTAAATTTACCAGTTTTGGCCATAGGAAGGAGAACAAAATTCTTTGAAATACAGCTCTGTTTGCAACTATGTGGTGCATTTGGATGGGAAGAAATGCCGGGGTCTTTAATGATCGATGTTTGCCTCCTCAGTTGTTGTGGGATCGTATTCGTTATGCGGCTTCATTGTGGGTTTCGGCCAATGGGCTGTTCAAGGTGGTGCTTATTTTTGATGTTTATAGGAATTGGAGGGCGTTATTGTACTAATATTTTGTTAGGGGCCTTGTAGGGTGTTTTTGAGGTTGTTAGCTTACATTTTGTTCTAGATCTTGTTTAGGAGGATCTCTTGTCCTCCACCTGTTGTAATCTTTCTTCCTTTGCCTCTTTTTAATAATACTTCTTTTTTTATCCAAAACAAAACCTTTAAAAAAACTTGTTGGGTGAAAGTGGTTGTTTAATGCCAAATATAAAGTAGATGAAAGCATTGATAGATACAAAGTAAGAGTAGTGGTAAAGGGTTCACTCAGACTTATGGGATACATTACCACGAGACTTTCACTCCCATTGCTAAACTAAACACTATTTGAATCCTCCTATTTATTGTTGCAAATTTTGACTGAAAGTTTTATCAAATTGATTTCAAAATGCATTTTTCTCAATGAGGACCTCAATGAAGAAGTTTATCTAGAGATACCTCTTGGATTGAAGCATCCTAAGTTCCTAACAACTTTCAACTAGTGTGTAAGCTTCAAACTCAAACAGTACCCTACAGCATTGGTTTGAAAGGTTCTCCAAGGCTTTCAAAAGGCTGGATATACTCAAGGGTGTGCCATTTTGATCCAAACCAAGCTCATGATTATTGCTTTAGTTAAAGACTCCATTATAATAAACTCCTAATCCATTGGGAATTTCACCCAACTAAGTTTCTCAACATCTTCATTCTCAGCTTTGATACACATGGCTTTGGTCCCTTAGAGCAATTACAATGCCTGGTGCTAGGTAGGATTTACCTTCAGATATGGTCTTATTCACGATGCTTGGAACTATATCATGTTTTTCAAGCTTGTGACTTTTTTTGTTTTGGGTTTTTTTTTTCTTCTCTATATATGTTCTTAAGTTAACTTGAGATCTTAGATATAACAAGCTGTTAAATCCTTTTACATTTTCTTTTCTTTTAGATTATAAAGATTCGCAAGAAAAATGGTGTACTAGCTTATCGCATGGAATATATTGACTATCCTGATCAAAGTAAGTATCTTTAATCTTTTGACTTAAATTGTAACTTCAGATTGAGCTTGTGGAGTTTTAACTTTTTAAAGTTATTCTTGAGTATATCTTATATGAGTGGCATACAATGTGGTTTAATATGAGCATTTTACCTACTTAATTAGTATAAAGCCCATGAGGTTTGACCTTAGATTTGGCTAGTCTACTTGTTATGCACTTTGAACAGATTCTCTTTGCATTTATTTTCATGTTAGGCAATTTCTTGTTTTGCACCCCATATAAATTCCACGTCCATCTTGATGATCTTTGTCAAAGGAGCAGTAATAGTATTGAAATTTTCACAAGCCTCGGATAAAAACTAGCTGCTATGATAACTTTTCACTTCAATGACTGTTGTATTTTTGATGGTATTTACTTTCTCTTCATCAACTTCCACGATCTTGTCACTAACAACAAATCCAAGGAATACAAATCTATCTTTGCACAAAGTGCACTTTTTCAGGTATTGGGTGCATGCAAGACATGGTTCATATGACACACAAAGTACTCGGTCCATTTGTTAATCCAAAAGGCATTATTAACCACTCTTATAAACCATATTTTGTTTTAAAAGTTGTTTTACATACATCTCTTTGTTTCATGTGAATTTGGTGGTGAAGACTTTTCAGATCAATTTTAGAAAACATAATGGAATCATGTAATTCATCAAGCATGTCCTCCAGTTTAGAAATGGGATGTCGAGAGTCAGGGTGGTCTAAAGGAGAGCCTTATTGTTCGTAAGGTGACCCTTAGAAACACTTTGGATGATATTAGCAAGAAAGAAGAGATTAGTTGTTGCAGAAGAGTAGGGTTAAATGGGCTAGGGAGGGTGATGTGAATACTAGATTTTTCCAAAAGGTTGTTAATGGGAAGAGGAGGAGGAGTTTTATTAAAGAGTTAGAGGTGGATGAAGGAAGACTTGTTAGGGATAATGATGTGGTATTAGAGGAGGTGACTACAGTTTACAAGGAGCTTTGTATTGAGGATGTGCATGAGAGGCCGTTTATTGAGGGATGTTAATGGGCTAGGTAATATTTCTAAAAGAACAAAAGTGAAAGAGGTGGCTAGGAGGGTTGACTCGGATGTTATCCTTCTTTAGGAAACTAATGCTAGTTTAGGCCTCCTTATTTATTGTACCTTTGTATTTTCTGTCCTTGATTAAGCTTCCTATTTGGGTGGCTCATAAGATTGAAAAGTGAGATTCTATTTTTATTATGATATTATGGCTAATTTGCTTCCTTTTCTATTATAATAATTAATTAGGATTAATTTGTATTCAATAGGATTGATCATATTCCTAGGTTTGTGGAGGAATTTCCTCCTCTTATTGCTCTAACTAGGTGTATATAAACCCTAGACTCTTCTAGTAATTACATATTGAGTGAATAATATTCTACAATATTCTACATGGTATTAGAGTGGGTTTTTTGAATTCCTAGTTTCTCCCCACTCAAAATCTCTATCTTTTTTCTTTTACTGTTGTGCCTTACTGGAGCACTCAAAGCCTCTTCCATCCTCGCACAACCTCAGTCTTAGCTGACCACTCTAGGGTTCACTTAAGAAGGTCATCATCGACCTATCCCCGTCGACTGGAGGTTCTCCAACTGTTGCACACGTGGCTTTGTTTTTTCTATAGCGTCTTCTCATGCGTCGACGCTTGAAGGCATATGGAGGCGTTGTTCAAAAACTCTCTTGGATAGAGTTGATTGCCAGCCGTCATTGGATATTACGCAGTCGTCGTTAAGTCCGTTTGGGCCCCTGTCCAAGCTGTGCTTCACCAACCTTGTATTCTGCAATTGATTTTTGGTTCCTTTTTTGTTTTTCTAACCATGGCTGCTTTTGGTTCAGTTAATTCTATGTCCGAGAACCCTAACCATGGGGGTTCAGAAGGGTCTACTTAGATTATCATAGGTCACAAGTTGAATGGCGAAAATTACCTAAAATGGGCCAAGTCGGTTATGCTGTTTGTCTCCGGGAGAGGGAAAGATGATTATTTAACTGTTGCCATTGTTGCTCTAGAGAAGAAGGAAGTTAAATACAAGATTTGGAAGGCCGAAAATAACATGGTTATGTCATGGCTTTTTAATAGCATGGACAATGACATAGGACAATTTTTTGTTCTATGATACGGCCTTTGAAATTTAGGAAGCTGTGAAGGAGACCTTCTTTGACAATGAAAATACACAGCAAAGGTGCTTGAGATCAAGGGCACTTTTCTCAAGCAAGTTGAGTTGTCGTCACACAGTATTATAATTCACGAACCCACCTCTGGCAACAGTTGGATTGGTTGTTTTGAGAATCCAGATTGGAAGAATCTGGATGATGCAAAGGTATACAAGTTGGTAGAGAAAGAGAGGCTCTTCACCTTCCCCGTTGGCTTGAACAATTCCCTTGATGAAGTCAGGGGGAGGATTCTTGGAACCAAGCCTTTATCATCTATTCGAGAAGCTTTTTCAGAAGTTAGAAGGGAAGAAAGCAGGAAAAAGGTGATGTTGGGGTCATTCGCCTCAACTATGACACCAGAGAATTTTGCCCTCATGTTTCAGAGCACCAACCAACAAGGTGACAACAAGCAAAAGAAAGGGTGACCATGGTGTGATCATTGCAGACATTCAGGGCACACCCGTGATACTTGTTGGAAGCTCCATGGAAAACCGACTGACTAGAAACCAAACAAAGAAAAGAAGAATAAAGGATGCGCAACTTCTACAGAGACTGTAGAAAAGACCACTAGTGTGTTAACACTCTTCAGTAAAGAGCAAGTTGTAGAAAATGTTCTTCCAAGGTTCTTCTCTGAATTCAACCCAATTGTTGGGTCCATAACCTAGAAAGGTACCTTCTTAAACGCCCTTCAAGGTAAAACTTTAGACTCAACGACATGGATTGTTGATTCTAGGGCTTCAGATCATATGACTGGTAATGCCTCTCTGCTTGTAGAGGTCAAACCATGTAATAAAAATCTCAAGGTCAAAATTGTTGATGGATCCCCTCTACTATCACTAGTGTTGGCAAAGTGATCATTTCAAATACTCATTCTTGATTATGTCGTCTTAGTTTACTTTCAATTAGTAAGTTGACAAGAGATGTGAATTGTGTTGCTAAATTCTCTCCTTCTGGCTATTTATTTAAGGATTTGGATTTGGGGAGGATGATTGGCCATGTTAAGGAGGTTGATGGATTATATAATTGAGCTACTCTGGCATGCCACATTGCAAATAGTCCCAATAGTCTTGATAATGACAATGTAAAGTTACGGCATTATTGGCTTGGTCATCCAAATTTTGTATATTTATCAAACATGTTTCTCTCTCTTTTTATTAATAAGCATTCAAAATTTTATGAATGTGAAGTATGTCAGTTGTTTAAGCATTGTTGAAGTTCATACCCTAATTGTGCATATAAACCGTCTCATCCTTTTTCTATCATTCATAGTAATATTTGTGGTCCATCTTGCATCCAAAACATATCTGGGACTTGTTGATTCATATCTTTTATTAATGATCACACTCGTGTTATTTGGGTTTTTCTTATGAAAGACAAGTTAGAAGCTTCACAAATTTTCAAAAGATTTTATACCATGATTAAAACCCAGTTTCAAACTAAAATTCAAATCTTTTGATTTGACAATATTAAGGACTATTTCAATTCGGTCCTTAGAAACTTTTTCTTTGACCAGGGAATTGTGCATTAGAGTTCTTGTACTTATACGTTTTAACAAAATGGAATTGTTGAACGACAGAATAGACATCTCGAAGTGATGTTCCCCATAATATAGGGCGAAGCTGTTTTAATCGTTGCCTATTTTGCTAATAGAATGCCATCTTGTATCTTGAAATATGACACACCATTTAAAGTCCTCTCCAAGCAATTTCTTGATAATATGTTATCAATTTTACTTTTAAGGTCTTTGGTTGTTGTACTTTTGTACATGTTCTATCTCACAATAGAGGGAAGTTGGATCTTAAATCTGAAAAATGTATTTTTGTTGGATATGCTCCTTACAAAAAAGGTTACAAATGTTATTCTCCAACATTACAAAAGTTTTATATCTCTATGGATGTCTTTTTTCTTGAAAACACTTCTTTCTACCCCAAAACTCATATTCAGGGGGAGAACTTGACCCAAGGAGAGTGCCAATATACAGGAAGGTAATGTAGAGTTGAAGTTAGTTGAAGTATACTCTAGGCGGTTGAAGCAAAAACAGACTGTGCAACTACAGATAACTCTTGAGAATTGTCAATATGACCCAAATCTAATTCTTGAGGAGGACAATCAATATACTCAATGTACACCTAACTTTGAACTTCTTGCTGATATTATATCTGATCTCTATCTTCCTGTTGCTTGGAGAAAGGGAGTTAGGTCATGCACCAAACATCCCTTTGCTAACCATATTTCATATGAGAAATTATCTAGTACCTTATGAGCATTTACAACAATATTTAGATAGCACCAAGCTACCAACTATCATAGAAGAAGCTTTACAACACCAAAAAGGGAGGGATGTCGTAAACGGGGAATTAAATGCCCTAAAGAAGAACGACACGTGGGTTCTTATTAGACCTTCAGGAAAACATCTCGTGGGATGTAAGTGGGTGTTCGTTGTCAAATACAAAACTAATTAGAGCATTGACAAATATAAGGTGATGGCTAAAGAATTTACTCAGACTTATAGGATAGATTGCCAGGAGACGTTTGTCCTTGTGACAAAGTTAAACACCATACGTGTTTACCTTTCTATTACTGCAAATCTTGATTGGAAGCTTCATCAACTTGATGTTGAGAATTTGTTTCTAAATGGGGAGGGATCTTGAAGAAGAAGTCTACATATATATACAACTTGGTCTGAAAAGCCTAAATAACTCTCAACTGGTGTGTAAACTTCAAAAGTCTCTCTATGGCCTTAAATAGTCACCGAGGGCTTGGTTTGAAAGGTTTTCTGCGGCAATTAAAAGGCTAGGTTATGATCAAGGGTGGACAGATCACACTATTTTTCAAACAATCTGCTGAGGGAAAATCACCATCCTCATTATATATGTGGACAACATAGTACTCACTAGAAATAATGAAGAAGAGGTGACACACTAAAAGAAGTTCTTGAATAAGGAATTTGAGTTCAAGGATTTTGGTCCTTTGAAATACTTCTTTGAGATGGAAATAACTCGGTCTAGCAGAGGAATCTTTGTTTCATTAGAAAGAAGTTGGAGCAAGGGGTCATTGAGATAATTTATATTTCTACACTCCAACAGACGGCTGATATCCTTACCTTGGCTTTTTCCTAGAACTCAGCTTGATAATCTTTTATCCAAGCTGGGAATAATTGACATTTACTCTTTAGCTTGAGGTGGATTGTGGGATTCTATTTTTATTTTGATATTATGATTATTTTTTTCATTTTCTTATAAATATTTGGTCTTTGATTTGTTTCCTTGTCTGTTATTATGATTGATTAGGATTAATTTATATTCAATAGGATTAATTATTTTCTTAGATTTGTGGAGGATTCTCCTCCAAGGGGTCATTGAGATAATTTATATTTCTACACTCCAACAGACGGCTGATATCCTTACCTTGGCTTTTTCCTAGAACTCAGCTTGATAATCTTTTATCCAAGCTGGGAATAATTGACATTTACTCTTTAGCTTGAGGTGGATTGTGGGATTCTATTTTTATTTTGATATTATGATTATTTTTTTCATTTTCTTATAAATATTTGGTCTTTGATTTGTTTCCTTGTCTGTTATTATGATTGATTAGGATTAATTTATATTCAATAGGATTAATTATTTTCTTAGATTTGTGGAGGATTCTCCTCCACTTATTGCTCTAGCTAGGTGAATATAAACCCTAGACTCTTCTTGTAATCATCAGATATTGAGTGACTAATATTCTACAATATTCTACGAAAAAATAATGAGGGATTTTTTGTGGTTTAATGGTGTGTTATGGATCTAATGAAGAGGGGGTTTGGGTCTTGGCATTTTGGTGTTTGAAAGCACTTCATTTTTGGCAAAGTTTTGGGGCGCTTCCCTTTAGAGCCTAATTCTTTGTGGCATAAGGTTATTAAAAGCCAATTTGGCGTACATCAGAATGGGTGTGATGCAAACCTTCAGGGTGTTGTTACTCATGCATGTCTCTAAAAGTTCATCTCTTTGGTATGTCATTCATTCACTCCAATGTTGTCTTTAGGCATTGGAGAATGGTCTTGTTTTTGTTTTTGGAAGCAACAATTCTCTCATCTTTAAGCCATGTCTTCCTTGCATAATGCTGACATTTTTTTTTATATGCTTTAAAGGGACCAATTATTCTTGAAGCTTTTGTTTATCTAGAAATTTAAATAATGAACTTAATTGATGTTGGACACTTTGGCCTCGTTCCATATCTCCTCTCAACTTGAAAAGAGGCTATGGAAGTCGGATTTGTTAGGCTCATATGTAGGTGCTTCTTTTTATAACTTTTTGATTTGTAGCCTGCAAATTTTATGGGTTTTGGAAGAAGAAAAGAGAATAAGGTCCTTTGGAAAGCGGCTATGTTTGTAGTTGTGCTGCGTCTTTGGAATGAAAGAATGCTGGTGTTTAAGCAACGCTCCTCTTCCTCATGCTCTGCGTTTGGGTCTCAGCTAATGGGCTTTTTAGGGGGGTAACCTTTGTAGATGTCTATAGGGATTGGAAGGCTTTGTTGTATTAGTCCTCTCTTGCGCTCATGGGTTCATTTTTGTAAGAGTTTTGGTTCCCCTAGGAGGATCTCTTGTCCTACTCTTTCTTTTGTTTTTTCTTTTCCTTTTGTACTTCCTTTTCTTCTCTAATTAAATGTTTTCCTTTTCTAAAAAAAGAAACTTTGAGGCTATTGGACTTGCAACACATTTGGGTATGATGGACGTGATATAAAATATGGGCAGGGAAGTGAGGGAAAAGCAATGTGTGACAGCAATGCATAACTGTAAGTGGTTATTGTGGAGGAGAAAAAATTAAGGAGGAGAATCACTCTTAAACAAGGAATCCACATTAAACTAGGAAAGCAAATAAAATAACCTATCTTATCTACTAGGAAATTCTAATCTATCCTAATTTATCAAATTAAGAATAAATAATTTAAATATAAGGATTTACTTCTTGCAACACTCCCCCTAAAGCTAGGTTGTATATGTTATACAATCCTAGCTTGAAGTGAACTTGACTCTCGTTGAGCGAGTAGAGATCACCACATAAATTAACACTGCCAGTTATCTTTCTCGAATCTGCTGCCATGATGTGCCAACAAGTTAGTATGTTGTTCAGTAGTGGACGATGATTTTTGTATTTTTGTATTTTTGTTGTCAGATGTAATGATAGCATTTGTATGGTTGTTTCGATAGCTCCGTGTATGACTAGGCTTCCAATCTTGAGGCTTCCTGTGTATTTTCCAACATGTTTCTTTATAGTTTTTTCCAATGTTCACACCATGGCCTCCCCCTTCTCTGTTTATTGTCTTGAGATGAGTTGTATGTGTAAAAGGTTGAGCCTTCAACAACTGAAGGCCCAAATTTTGTGTCATCAATTTCCTCCTCTTTTCTTCCCTTCGAACTTCAGAAAAGGCCTCTCAAATAAAAGATAGAGGCTTGGTTCCCATGATTGTCCCCCTAACTTCATCCAGATCTTTGTTGAGTTAAGGAGGAATTTGAACGTTCTCTTTTGGTCAACAATCCCTTTGTATAGTGCAGAGTCATCTTGGCATTTCTAGGGGCAGATCTCGAACATGTCAAGATGCTGCCAATATTTTGTAATGGTGTTGAAATATTGAGTAACACAACTCTCCTTGTCGTAGGTCATGAAGTCTTGTTTCAATTTCAAATAGTTTAGAGGTATTTTCGGGACTTGAGTAGGTTTCACGTATCCCAAATTTCCTTAGCTATTTTGTAAAGGAGAAAATTCTATCCAATCTCCGTGGTCATGGAATTTATTAACCATGACATGACAATGTGATTTTCTTTCTTCCAAGTTCGATACTTGGGCTCTGTTGCTACAAGAACGAGAGATAATCATCCATTCCTCTGCCAGGAACATACATGAGGACAGATTGTGACCACTGAAGGAAGTTATGGCCATTGGGTTTGTGGCTGGTGATTAAGATATGAATTGTCAATGATATTGACTGAGGATTTATTGAGTAATTATGCTCTTTATTGACTTTCGAAGACATGGACTGAGTAGCATGATGACGATAAGAAGCCCAATTGAGGAAAATAAGGACTAGGCTGGACTCTACGGTGGCCGGCAACTAGGTCTGTCTAAGCAGGTACCAGATCGGCAGTGTCTAGCGCCCTTACGCGTCGGCACGTGAGAAGATGCAGCAGGAGAACGAAGAAGCTTTGATTGACATGGATGGGCCGGCGATGACCTCCTGAGGCGAGCTAGAGGGTGGTTCATCCAAAACCATGGTGCGAGGGTGGAAGAAGCTACATGTTTATTCTAGTGAGAGGTACAAAACCCTAAGGAGATCGGGTTACAATTGAGGCTGTGGAGAGGTGAAACACCACTTACGGTGATTATGGAGGCACAGCTGTCAGTGAGAGAGAGAGAGAGAGATGGCTAGGTTAGGAACCAGGCTTTGATACCATGTGGAATTTTGATGAAAAGAAAATTCTTCTCTCTTATTCAGAATGAAGCTAAAACCAATTATTTATACAAAAAAAAAAATCCTAATTAAACTAGGAGAAAAAATTAAGGAGGAGAATCCTTAAACAAGGAATCCACAGTAAACTAGGAAAGCAAATAAAAACCTATCTTATCTACTAGGAAATTTTAATCTATCCTAAGAATACAACAACAACAACAACATAGCCTTAATCTATCCTAAGAATAAATAATTTAAATATAAGGATTTACTCCTTTCAACAGTTATCAGGAGCTGGAACATGTGTTGCTGTGAATGCTTTTATAGTGTGTTTTCTGCTCATTTTCACTACTATAATCACATATCTTGCATCATCCTTGGTCAAGAGGTTTCAGAATTAGTATCAGTTTGGGTCCTATCAGAGTATTGCAGTACATACAAAGGATTTGAACTTAGAATTTTAGATTCCAAATTGTCCTATCAAGATCAAGTGTAGGAATTGAAAATAAAATTTTGCCTAAATAAATAAAAATTAGAAAAAAAAGGAGAACATCCAAGATTTTGAACTCTCATATCTTCACTAGGAAAAGGAATAAAGTCAATTAACTACTGTTGCTGTTAGTAAGAGAAAAAAGAGAAAATTTGTTTCAATGGGGATCTATATGTCGGTTCCCTTTTGTTGTGTGTGGGATACCATAAATTGAGCTACTGAACTAGCATAGGTTCAATCCATTTAGAAATTAACTCCCAAGTGTGATTAAGATCAAGTGCAAGCATTTACTCCTCCATGGCCCTTTGCCATCCATCATGATTTATAATACAATAACAACAACAACAACAAAGCCTTATTCCACTAGGTAGGGTCGGCTACATGGATCGCATGACGCCATTGAGTTCTATCAATGACCAACTCTTTAGGTATCTCATTTTCCAGAAGATTCCGTTCAATAACTTCTCTAAGTGTCATTCTTAGTCTTCCTCGACATTTTTTCATAGGACTCCAAATCATCTGCTCAACCCTCCTTACTGGCACTTCCAACGGTCTTCTTTGAACATGCCCAACCACCTTAAATGGTTTTCAACTATTTTTTCCTTAATAGGTGCCACTCCAACTTTGCTTTGTATACAATCATTACGGATCATATCTCTTCTTGTATGATCATACATCCATCGCAATATCCTCATCTCCGTTACCCTAATTTTTTGTTCTTGTTGTCCTTTCATCGTGCAACATTCACTCCTATATAAAATTGCTGGTTTTATAACAGTACGATAAAATTTTCCTTTGAGCTTATTAAGTGCTTTCCGATCACGAACAACTCTTGATGCCATTATCCACTTCAACAACCCAGCTTGTATCCTACGTGCCACATCTCCAATAATTTCGCCGTTATCTTGTATAATTGATCCCAGATACCTAAACTTTGACACTTGTGATACAACTTGATATCTAATTTTAACCTCTAACTCGTTTTTAGCTTGTCGCTTGTTAAACTTACAATGCATATATTCTGTCTTACTCCTGCTTAGACAAAAATCCTTCGATTCCAAAGTAGCTCTCCATAACTCGAGTTTAAAATTAATCTCTTCCCTTAACTCTGCCATGAGAACAATATCATCTGCAAAAAGCATGAATTTGGGGATTTCTTCTTGGATGTGTTTTGTCAGAACATTTAAAACCAAGTCAAACAAATAAGGGCTCAAAGATGATTCTTGATGGATGCTAATCTTAATAAGGAAGTCTCTTGTTTCTCCTCCAGACGTACTTACACTAGTTGTAGCCCCCTTATACATATTTTTTATAGTTCTAATATACGCAACCCGTATACCTTTCTTTTTCAAGGCTTTCCACAGTACCTCTCTTGGTACTTGATCATAAGCTTTTTTCAAATCAGTAAATGCTATATGCAAGTCTTTTGTTCACTCCGATACCTTTCCATCAACTCTCTTAGTAGATTAATAGTTTCCATAGTAGACTGTCCTGGCACGAATCCAAATTGATTTTCAGAAATACTCGTCTCAATTCTTAACCTACGTTCAATCACTCTTTCTCAAAATTTCATAATGTGACTCATAAGCTTAATCGCTCGGTAGTTTGCGCAATTCTGGATGTCCCCTTTGTTTTGTATATAGGCAAGTCTTTTTGTTCACTCCGATACCTTTCCATCAACTCTCTTAGTAGATAAATAGCTTCTATAGTAGACTGCCCTGGCACGAATCCAAATTGATTTTCAGAAATACTTGTCTCAATTCTTAACCTACGTTCAATCACTCTTTCTCATAATTTCATAATGTGACTTATAAGCTTAATCGCTCGGTAGTTTGCGCAATTCTGGATGTCCCTTTTGTTTTTGTGTATAGGCACTAAAGTGCTTCTTCTTCATTCCTTAAGCATTTTCTTAGACCTTAAAATCTCATTAAGGAGTTTAGTTAGCCAGATAGTACTCTCCTCCCCTAAACACTTCCAAACTTCAATTGGAATATCATCAGGACCAACGGTTTAACTATTATCTGTTCTTCTAAGAGCTTCCTTGACCTCATCAACCTTAAGCCTACGATAATATGCCAAATTTTGTTCTCTCTCCAGGGTTGTTAAATCTTCTATATCACTAATTGACTCTGTTCCGTCATTAAAGAGCTTGTAAAAGTAACCCTGCCATCTGTTTTTAATATCTTCATTTGTAATCAAAATTTTTCTTTCTTCATTCTTAACACATCTTACTTGATCTAAATATCTAGATTTTCTTTCTCTAGTTTTCACAATCTTGTAAATCTTTTGTTCCCCCTTTTTAGTTCCTTAGTCCTTGTAAAACTTTTCAAATGCTTTAGATCGTGCTTCACTTACTGCTTTTTTAGTCTCCTTATTAGCCTTTCGATACCTTTCCTAATTTTCCGTGTTATTGCACAAATGGATAGAAGTATTCTCTCTTAAATTTGATCTTCTCTTAAACGGTTTCATTCCACTACCATGATTCCTTATCTCTTTGTCCAAAATCTTTTGATTCTCCTAAAAGTGCTTTAGCTACCTTTCTAACCCTCTTGGCCATCTCATCCCACATGATGTTAGCATTTTCTCGTAACTCCTAGGACCCTTCCTCCAACAGTTTTCTCTTGAAAGTTTGTTGATTCTCCCCCTTTAGCTGCCGCCACTTGATCCTAGGGTTTATCACCTGTTGATACTTTTGTTTCCGACCCTTAATAAGCACGTTAAGGGCCAAAATCCTATGTTGAGTTGCCACGAGTTCCCCAGGAATACCTTTACAATTTTGACAGATTTTTCTATCTGGATTCTTTATCAAAAAGAAGTCAATCTGTGATCTTGAGGCTCCACTCTTATAAGTGATTAAATGCTCCTCTTGCTTCTTGAAGTAGGTGTTGACAACCTTGAAATTATAAGTCATTGAGAAATCAAGTATAGACTGTCCTTCATCGTTAAGCTGCTCAAAACCAAAACCACTATGAACCTTCTCATACTATCCTGCTTCTTTCTCTACGTGGCCATTAAGGTAACCCCCGATGAAAATCTTCTCTTCTAAAGGTATGCTTCTGACCAACTCCTCCAAATCTTCCGAAAACTTTTCCTTGAGATATGCATGCGCCTTTACTTGGGGTGCATAGGCATTTATAATATAGATAGTATCTCTTACAACAATCATTCTTAAGCATAGAATCTTATCCCCAATCCTTTTTACCTTCATCACACTTGGCGTCTATTCCTTGTCAACCATAATACCTACACCATCCATCATGATTTATAGTTTGAAAAAAAGACTTCAGAATATGTATGTTATCTAATGATATGAAGATAATTAACTTGTATAGGAAACAAAGGACGAGAAGAGAATTTTGAGTAGTATAGAAGAAAGGAGTAATCTTAGGGAAAGTAACATATGCAGAAACAATCAAAATCAGAGAAAATGTGTGAGGAGTAGCTTAAGAAAACACATTTCATTATTTCAAAGCTTTTGGGTCAATTTTGTTACCTATGGTTGCATGTTACAACAAAGCATGGGCCAAACAGAGTAAGGGACCTTACTATTATGGATAGAGGAATCTATTAAGAAGATAAGTGGCAGTATTAAAGACATCAGCCCTAAAAAATGTATCGAATTCTTCCTTTCCAATTAATTTTTTTCCTTTTATTTGGAAACATTGTTTTAGCATTTGAGATGTAGTAGTCCTTGATATAGTACCTCTTTGTGTTTATTTTGTTAATACTTTGATTGTTGTCAATCCTATTCTACATATGCTAAATTAAATTTTAGCAAAAGGTATAGTGGTCATGTGCTTCATATATTCTTCAAGCCCAAATGATTTTTGCATCAAGGGTGTGATAGAGATATGAATAAAAGTATTCAAAGACATTCTCTTAACAGTGTAAGTTTTTGGTTGAAAAGTTTTTGACATGTTAATATACTTGTTTGCAGAGACGGAATGGATAAAGGTATACCAGAAGCCCTTGGCCCCAAGTAAAAGAAACAAGTCAAAGAGTATAAAAAGGGAATTGATGGTGCGACCTTGCTTTCCTACCTTCTATGTTGAAAGTGAAAAGCCTGATACTAGTACCATCTCTGGAGAAATAATTATTGTCGATAATGCATGGAAGGTGGGTGATTTGGTAGATTGGTCCGCTGATGGCTGTTATTGGTCCGGAAGAATTGCTAAAATATTGGAAAATGGAAAAATTAAGGTAATACTTTAGGGTTTTGATAATATTGGTCCCCAACATTTCGAGGCCAAACTGTTTGGGTCCTTCAACTATCAAATTCATTAGTCTTTTAACATACTAATTTCTATTTTTGCTGAATAAGAAAAAATCATTTTGAAATTAACCTACGTGGATTGCGAATTATCATGTTGACTTAAAAAACTTTTGTCCCATTTTGAACTATTGTATTGTTGAATTTATATAAAATAATTTGGCACTCTTGTTTGCTGAGTTGACATGTCAACTTATCATCCATGTAACCAGTTTTGAGCATATTGTTAATAATTAGTAACATGAGGGACCAAATGTTTTCAAATTGAAATTTGAGGGTCGACCAACTTTGTTAACAGGCCTACTTGCTCTGCATTGCAATTAAGTGTGCCATTATTGCTAGAAATTATTGTTGAGACAACTAGATTTTTGACAGTTCTGTTGGGACTTGGAATCATTTGATTTTGCAATTATAATAATAGTATTCAAGGACTTGTAAAGGTAGCTATTAACAAAGAATAAGAAAGAAAGAACTTAAATAGGATTGTTGACTTACTTAGGCTCCTTGTGAGTATTACAAGGGCAGTACATATAGTACAATGCCAACCTTTTAGAAATTTACACACCTATTTTAATCTAGTTGTCACACATGCCCACTACTCTATCACTCACCCACAAGCTGAATTTTATTCAAGCCATAGCAACTAGCATTTCCCTTAATGACATTGTTGGGAGACAAATAGCTTGATCTTCGACCTACTTCCCATGGCTACTAGCATTTCCCTCTTGGCCACAATATTAATGCAATGACAGCATCTATAATTCTTCGGTCTATATTTCACAATACATGCATTATTAAATTACTTAATAGAAATAAAATACTCAACATTCAGAAATATATTGGAAAAGCTTGGGTAGAACTAAAAGCACCATGAGATATTGCGATCCACACCAAATTGAGGTAAAGCAATGCTGGTCCACCCTTTCTGAGCATGCTGATATTTTTTCCTATGTTAGATGCGCCCTTATGTACCAATGCGTATTGAAGAAAGAGATGAGGGAAATAATGTATTGTCTCTTATTTTGAAATGAACTAGGAGGCAGACATATATAGAGGGAACATGGCAACAAATCTACCACTAGATCCCTAAAAATCAGTAATCAAATACAAGGGAATAACTACATAATCGAAATAGGAAAGGAATATAAAAGGAAATAACACAAGAAAGCAAACATTATAACCAAGGAATTAAACAAATGGAGAGAATCATGGATATAGCTAAGGAAATAAACAGAAGGAGAGAATCATGGATATTTGACTTTTGTCACCATGATTTTCTCTAATCTGCACAGATCATGCACATGAATACTCCACCACAAGCTGTGGAATAGATGTTAATCATTCCCAGCTTGGATCTTAATTCTTCAAATCTGATTCTTGATAGGGATTAAGATGTCAGCAACTTGAAGTCTTGTAGGTGTATGAATCAACTCTACAACTATAGAATCAATCTTTCCTTGATGAAGTGGCAATCAAGTTCCACATGTTTTGTGCGATCATGATGGATAGGATTTTTAGCAATGCTAAGTGCAGCAAGATTATCACATAAGACTTCCATTGGTTCATTCATCGAAATTCCTAATTAACCAAGAAGTCTTTTAAGCCATATTCCATCACAAATTCCTTGAGATAGTGCTCTATATTCAACTTCAGCACTGATTGCTTCTTGCTATGCCATGTAACAAGATTAACCCCACACATATGTGCAGTAACCTGTTGTGGATCTTAGTTAGTGACAGAACTTGCCAAATCAGCATTACAATACACTTAAGTTCCTCTTCTTGACTCTTTGTGAAAGAAGATTCCTTTCCCTGGTGTCTTCTTGAGATATCTAAGTTTTCTAGTACACAGCTGTAAGGTGTTCTTTGCTTGGTTTATTCATACACTGACTTACCACACTAACCGGAAAACTTATATCAGGGCTAGTATGAGAAAGGTTAATTAATATACCTACTAGCATTTGATATCTCACAATGTCAACATGTGGGCTTTCTTTGTTGATCTCAACTTTATAGGAGTATCTGCTAGTCTACATCCAAGCATCCCTATCTCCTATAGTATGTTCAAAGTGAATTTTCTTTGGGAAATGACAATTCTGTTTTTGGACCTAGCCACTTCCATACCCAGAAAATATTTTAGTTCTCCAATTTCTTTGATCTCAAATTTCCTGACAAGAAAACTTATATATTTCTTCTTCATCATGCCTTGTGGCTATTATGTCATCTACATACACAATTAAAACAATAATATTCCCATAAGCAAAGAATTTAGTAAATAAAGTATGGTCTGATTGTCCTTGAGAATATCCATACTCCTTGATAGCGCTAATAAATATTTCAAACGATGCCCTAGGAGATTGTCTGAGGCCATATAAAGATTTGTCCAGTTTGCATACCTTATCAATGCCTTCATATAAACTAAAACCGTGAGCAATTGCCATGTATACTTCGTCCTTTAGGTCTCCATTAAGAAAAGCATTCTTCACATCTAATTGGTGAAGAGGCCAGTCAGGGTTGGCAACCAAGGATAGAAGGACATTGATTGTGTTAAGCTTGGCAATAGGGGCTAAAGTCTCTTGATAGTCAATTTCATGTGTTTGAGTGAAGCCTTTAGTCACTAATCGAGCTTCATGATAGTTAATACTCTCATCAAAATTGTACTTGATAGGGAAGATCCTCTTGCAACCGACTGGTATCTTGCCATTAGGAAGATCTGAGAGCTCCCAAGTTTCATTCTTTTGAAGAGAATCCATTTCTTCTTGAATAGCCATTCTCCATTCTAAATTTCTAAGTGCTTCCTGTATACTTTGAGGAATTTTTTCTCTAGAAATATTAGCCATAAAGGTCTGAAAAGTTGGAGATTATTTATCATATGAGACAAGTTTCAAATTGGAAATCTCATCGGGATTAGAGGGCTTTGTTGTATTAGCCCTGTTTTTGGGCTTTTATGGATTTTTTGTTCTTCCCCCCCTCTAGGAGGATATCTAGTCCGACTTTTTGTTTGTGTCCATTTTCTTTCCTTTGTATCCTTTTCTCTAATAATATTTCTTCTTTGATTAAACAAAAAAAATCCATTCTTCTTCACTAGGACTCTCCTTGAATGGATGCTTTGGTAAAGTAGGGTTTAGTCTCAAAAAAGGTAACTTCCATAGAGATGAAGAATTTCTTAGTAATACGAGATAAACATTTGTGCCCCTTTTTTGTTGAGGAGTAGCCGAGAAATGCACATTTCATGGATCTTGGATCAAGTTTGTTTTGTTGATGGTTATGAACAAAAATAGTGCACCCAAAAATCTTGAGGTAAGGAGGACATAATACGAGTGGTTCGGTAAGCTTGGAGAAGTTTGTCACATATTTGAAAGTTTAGAGTTTTGGATGGCACTCTATTGATGAGGTAGGTTGAGGTAAGGATAGCTTCTCCCTAACAGGTTTTGTGAACATTATTAGTGAGCATAATGGATCTAGCCACCTCAAGGTGTCTATTTTTCTTCTCGGCAATTCCATTTTGTTAGGGGGTATCATCACAAGAGCCTTGTTGGATGATCCCTTGGTCAAAAAGGATTCTCAAGCGGAGTTAAAGTATTCTTTCCCATTGTTTGACCTTAGGACCTTTATTTTTGTTTGGAATTGGGTTTGAACCAGATTGTGAAAGATTTTGAAACTAGATGGCAACATGGATTTTTCTTTCATTAGATATACCTAAGTAATTCGAGTATGGTCATTGATGAGCCTAAGGTAACAAAAGAAAGCTGAGTGAAGGTGGTTAGAGAGGTTAGTTATTACTAACTAACCAGTACCTGTCCGTGAGGGGTTTTAAGGGGAGTTTGATTAGTGTAGTAGGGGGGAAACACTAGTGAACCGGTTTGGAAGAGACACTAGCCTCTCGAATGCTAGTGACTGAGTGAGTGTGAGTTTTGTACGGGGCATTCTTCTGTGTAAGGTCATGGGTTGGTGAGAGAGAGAGGAGAGGAGAGAACTTTATTGTATTCTTGCATTGAAATTTAAATGAATTTAGAACCCATCCAGAGAATCAGGTTCCATCATTAGTGGTATCAGAGCGGTACAAATCGGGTATAGTGAGCACGATAATGGGTTCCATCATTAGTGGTATCAGAGCGGTACAAATCGGGTATAGTGAGCACGATAATGGAGGCACGACTCGAGAACCTAGAATGAGACCATGCAAATTTCAGAGGAGAGTTTGATTCTATCAAGGCGGTGATTATGGAGATTTGAAACAAACTGGAGAGGCTCGAAAACAAAGAGAAGAACATCGAAGGTGGTCCAGCAGCGTCTCAAACGGCGAGAGAACGGATGACGGTGGATGAGCATGTTGGGCAATGTGAAATCGGCCACAAACAGAAGCTGGAGATTCCAATCTTCACCGAAAAGGATGTGATGGGTTGGATTTTCCGCGTTGAGAGGTACTTCACGGTGAATAGATAGTGGGAGGAAGAGAAGGTTGATGCGGCGACGTTATGTTTGGAAGGCAAGGTGTTGAATTAGTTCTAGTGGTTGAAGGTGCGAAGAGCTGTGCGTTCTTGGGTTGAGTTCATTAAAGCGTTAAAATTGAGATTCCACGAGGTCAAGAGGGGGAGTTCTTATGAGATGCTT
Organism: Biancaea sappan; assembly: GCA_037074585.1. Lineage (NCBI taxonomy): Eukaryota > Viridiplantae > Streptophyta > Magnoliopsida > Fabales > Fabaceae > Biancaea > Biancaea sappan. The sequence continues at coordinate 43,887,662 of CM073501.1, read as the reverse complement.
ATGTCGCTGAAGCAGGAAGAAAAACAAAGAGAGGAAACCAATCTCCTGTTCGGCACCAAAAGAGCAAGAACGAAGGAATGGGAGCGTTTCTTCCATGGGGAAAAGAAGGCGAAAGCTAATCGAGTCAAATTGAGTTTGTTTTTGGTAGAAGAAGAGGACATGTTCTCTGTGAAAGATGCTGGACAAGGCGATTTTAGAAAGGAGATAAGAAGTTGGGTTGATTGGACGCAAGGTGGGCCCCAAGTAATATTATGAATGATAGAGAAAGGATGAGATGGTTTGTATGCATGACTACGGTTGAACTCTGACAATGCTTAGAGAATTGACATAATTCATATTCAAAAAACTTCGGATGTTTATTAATAAAAAGAGAGAGAAACATCTTTGATAAATATATAAAGTTTGGATGACCAAGATGATGATGCCATAACATTACATTCTCATTATTAAGACTACTGGGACTATTTGCAATGTGGCATTTCGGAGTCGCTTGATTATTGACTTGAATTTAATATAATCCACCGACCTCCTTAGCATTGCCAATTTGATTGCAAAAATATAGGAGACAATGACTAAAAACACCTTTTTTTGCCACTTGGGATGATAGTTCGTATGAATTCCTTTGGCTGAATTGGCTTTTTAACTCTTCTTGGACAAGTGATGTTATGGATTTGGATGAAAAAAGATGTTAATAAAGGGTTATGCATCAAACAAAGTTGAAGGTTAAGAGGAGTCTGTTATGAAGGGGATAAACTGTATAGTCCCTTAAGTTGAACGAGGTCCTTTGCATTTTTTTAGCCTTCTGTTTGACACCAAAAAAGAAAAAAAAAAAAGGAAGAAAGGAATACCCTCATTCAAATCATTTACATATCTCCCCTTTGAAGAATGTTATTCACTTAAATTTGATGTTTACAAGAGCAGCCTAGGGTTTATACACCTAGCTAGAGCAACTAGAGTAGAAGAATCCTGCACAATCCTACGAATATAATCAATCCTATTAAATACAAATTAATCAAAATCAATCAGACTTAATTCTAAAGAAACAAAGCAAAGACCAAATATTTACAAAAAAGGAAATAAATTAGTAATAATAATGGAATAAAAATAAAACCCCACACCCTTATTCTTTGTCTTTTTTCTATTGTCATTGCTTTTTTTTTTTTATCCATAAGAAATTTAATTATAATTTAATTATAATCATGAATTTTTGTATATTTATTCTAAATTTATTACATTATATATACATATCTATTAAAATCCTTTAATACTTTTTATTTTATTTTATTTTATATATTTTTCATTGAATAAAAATTAAGGAATTAAATCAAAACTACCCATAACGATTACATATGTGGATTTCAGTGATTTGAAGATAAAAATAAAAATATTTCTTAAAATGATTTGATAAGAATAGTTTCAAATAAGCATAGGTCAACAGTGATCCATACAGGTAAGAATTCAATAAAGTTGTGGGAGGGGTATTAAGTGTTATTTAGCCAATCCTCACGGGAGGTTAATGTAACTTAGCCTATTAATTAACCATAAAAAGTAACGGTATTTATTTTTTCTTTTCTCCTAAGCTATAATTTTATGCAACAGAAATAAGAAATCGTAATCCTTATAACATATTGCAAAGGCTTAACATCTTCCTAGACTGAAATAAGAAATCGTAATCCTTATAACATATTGCAAAGGGTTAACATCTTCCTAGACTTCAACACCAAAATTAATAACTAATCCTAAATTACCCGGATAAACTCATTATAAATCCTAACTATTCAAAATAATAATAATGGGCGGTTGTCCCAATTTATAAAATGGCTGGGCCCAGCAGCAAAATGGACCCAAAGGCATACTCTAGGAAGGGCAAGAGAGCAAGGGCAGAGATGGAAAATAGTTCTGACACAGTAGTGGAGCAAAGGAAAGAGGGGGGGGGGGGGGGCTGATATAAGTGGGTCTGTGAGGAGTGCAAGCCAGGAAAAAAATCAGAATTGAGGGGAGAGGACCTAGCCTCTTGAAAGCTAGGTGGTTCATCTTGTGCTGTTTCTTGTGGTTTTTGTGCTGTTCTGTGCGTTTCTGCATTTTAGTCCCTTCTATGTGATAGTGTGTTCTTGTGTGAGTGTTCTTCTATTCCCTGCGAGTGTGTTGTTTTATAAGTGGTTATTAGCTTGTAGTCATCTTTACCCGCTGGTAGAGATTTATCAATATATTTGAATACAATATTAGTTATCAGTTCTTCATTTTACTGTGTTTATTTCATTACACTGTCTGGGTCCTATCAAATAAATGAATAATAAAAATACTGTTATTAAATAATTCCCTCTCATCTTGCATCATTCCCTCTTTGTTGAAGAAAAAGTTAACCTTGAGTTTTATAATGGAGAAGCAAGACCAAAGTCTAGGCAAATCAGCGATAGAAAATGTGGTCGTGATGGAAGGAGCATTGTCAACTGTATTTTTTGGATTGGCAATATTATTAGAGATGACAAACCCAAATATTGGAGTATCTATAAGCTTATCAACAATCCCAATATTGTTTATCTCTCTAGTTCATCAAGAACAACAACCTCACCAATAACAATAGTATTGATATCCTCTTGAACAACAACATTTTTTCCAGTACTGAGCTATGGACTAGTGGTAGACCAGTGGCCTCTGGAATCCTTGGTTTCAATCATTGGTGTTCAGAGATTGGAGAAACAATTTGGCAATGGCAATTGGACTGTCAAAGAGATATTTCAAAAAACTTCTTGGTGCTTTTAGTATACAAGAATGCTTGACTTTGCTGTTTTGTACAATAGGGGTGAAAAATGTAAAAACACAATTTTGGCATGATGTGGTCTTGAAAATCGAAGCTGGGCTATGATATCAATTTGATGTTGTATGAAATGCAATTAAAGAACATATTACAATTTCTCAAAGCTATATTTTTGGACCACAGATATAAGAATACCAAGTCATGCAATTCTGCTAAAATAATGTGAAGGCAAAACATCTCTGACTCAAACACTAAAATTGATAGCTAATAACTAATACTAAATTACCCCATTGAAGCAATTCCAAATCTTAATTATACCAAATAAGAAATAATAATATAATAATATAAACAGCAACTCTTCTCTCTCATCCTTCATCACATACACTTGTTCCTTTTGCTATAACCAGTGGCTGTTGTTTTAGTTGAGTTTTATTTGTAACAAGCTGAAAGCCTTCTAAGCAGAATTTTCCAGTCAGTGTTTGTGTAGACAGTTGTAATCATAATAATCATGCCACTATCTTTCACGAGAAATATGTGAAGTTTCTAAAAGATATAGAATTTCTTTTAGTGTCTCAGCCTACTTGTTATTTTAAAAACTAATCCAATGGATAATTGAGTACTGTTACTTGATTATGTCTTATTTTTCTCCCTTGTCCCCTTTCCCCATTGTGTCTGTTATCTATGTTGGGTTCTAGTGTAAGCTGTCATTTTATTTGGTTGCTAATCACGTCTTCAAAAAAGGTAAATAAAAGACATTACTACTGAGAAAAAAAAAGCAAAAAATAGCATAACTTTTTAGTTGTATCTTTCTGTTCTTTCTTAATGAGCAAAATTTTATTTAGCTTGTTGATGGGCTTACTATTGACACAGTGTAAGAATGGAGAGAAAGAAGAGAATGGGCCTGAGCTTTAGGCATATTCCAGGAAAGAGAAAGGTAAAGAAATGGATGATGAGGGTAGTAGAGAGGAGGGAGTGAGTGCTGAACATACTGGTGAGGACCAAGGGTGAGCTGGCAGGTCAGGGTTTTTAGAGGGTTTTGGAGGCTGTTGGTAGGTAGGAAAATACTGAGTGGTTTTTGAGGGAGAGGGCTACCCTCTCGAGTGCTAGCTGACTGTATGTGTTGTGCTGCTATAGTGAGTAGTTTCTGTGAGTGTAACTATCTCTACCCCACTGGTGGAGATTTATTGTCATTATAACAGAGTATTTCTTACTGTGTTCTACTGTTTTCTTTGTTATTTGCTTCATTGGGTCCTATCACATTTATTTTGGAGATAATGTTCTAGAAGTATTTTTATAATGCTTTCTTTTGTTCACATGTTTTATTTTGAAGATTGATTTGCTGCCACCTCCCATGGGTGAAGGATCAACTTATGAAGCTTTCAGCAAGGACATTCGCCCATCCTTGGACTGGTGCCCTGAAAAAGGTTGGACAGTGCCAATACCTATGGTATGCAATCATCTTTCTTAGATCCTTTACTCTTGCTTTGATTTGACTATGGAAAAAAATCTTAGGTCATGTTCTTAAGTGTTTAAAATCCAGTTATTATGAATCATGGAGAAACATTTTGGAAAGAGACAATGTTGTGGTGCCTAGTTGTACAAATGTTCACTTTTTTTATAGTTGGCTCTTTATCAATCAATTCTCACCCAATTTAGTTGGCTAGTTGCGTCATGTTTCCTCAACTTGATCTTTCTTTATTTTCATTAATGGATGTGTAAAGTTAGTTTAAATCTCAGAAGCACAAATGATGCTTTATTGTTCATTGTTCGAGATGGCTTTACAATTTATAGATTACTAAGGTCATTTACATATTTCTGTTTGCCATGTTACCTTGTTTGCTTGCAATCAGTTGGTAGGCGGTGAAAAACAGCATCCTTGTGCTCGTTTAGTTAAGCCAGAACATTCAGGTAAATTGACTTCACAATAAGTTTTTCACTCTTGTTCTTGCATAAGATATTTGTTGACATCGGATTTATTTATATATGCAACTGATTTGTAAAATAGTCTGGTAGAACCTCTGCTGTTGTATTGATAATGAGAGAATAAAAGAGATAACAATGCTAACATACTCAAAAGTCAAAATAAGAACAAAGTGGAAACTTAAAGAAGAAACTAGAAAACAGCAAAGATAGCAAGTAACAGACAGTAAGATAGGTTGCCTAGCTTTCAAGAGGCTAGGTTCTCTCCCTTCAATTTAGAATAATGTTGAATCCCCTCTCTCCACTCACAGACCATGTATATTAACCTGCGCTGCCCTCCTTTTTCTCCACTACTGTTCAGAATTAGTTATTTCCCTTTTTCATTTCTGCCCCTCCCCTACTTTCTTTACCTTTCTAGAATATACCTTTGGGTCATTCTTGCTTGCAGCCCAGCCCCTTTATCCTCCTCATTGTGCTTTTGGTTGTATGTCTTAATAACAGCTAGCCCATCATAGTCCTATCCAAAAACGTGGGGGAAAAACATGTTGGCTGCTTACTATCTGTGAGAAACTGTGATGAATCAGAGTATTGTACTGAGGCTTACCCAACGATAAAAGTCATCCTAGGTTTATATAGAGCTATTCCAGTCCATAAATAGGGACTTAATCCTGCTTAAAATTATGCCTATGAAATAAGAACTGATCCTTTCCAATATTATGACTATAATGCAGGAATTAATTATCCCATCAATCTTTACAAAGATATACGAATTTTCCTAAACTAACGATTTAACTATTAAATTGAGCACGCTTCCATAGAAACCTTTCGATCATTCAGACTATATTTAGGAGCATTGTAGTTATCACTTACTATGCTTAGGAGTTGTCATCCTCTCAGAGGATTATCTTTTGGATTCAAATTTATCCTGTGAGTACTATATTGTTCAGTGTAATTATAAGAGGGAAGGGCGGCCACAATGAATGTTTATGCTGAAGGCGAGCGAGCCTCCCCATTCACCATTTCTTTTGCTTCAAGAAATTTTCATCATGATATTAGAGCTACAGTATCATCCATTATGAACCCTTTCATCTTGCTGTCTCATAATAAACCAAGAAAATGAAATTTAATTTAGGTGACCCTGGAGGAGGCTGATCACCCTGATTTAATTTGCTCTTCTGAAGCCTAACTCAGACTTATGGGCCGAAAAGATAGTTCACATAGTAGAAGTTTCACAGAAAGAGACGAAAGGAAAGATAGAGAGAGATGTGAGAGAATTCTGAATGTTATTGCTAAACAAACCAAGTACTTATACAACTCACAAACTAACAAACATAACGGTACAGTAACATAATGGAGAAGAAAGTAATAACAGAACAGTAAAATGTAAAACACTTAATAAAGGAAAATACCTACTGACTAGAAACATTTATTCCGTCAAACGAGAGAGTGGTTTAGTCAATCCGAGTTTTTCACGAAGAAAACCAAATCTTGACCCAATCACAGACTTGGTGAAGATGTCAGCAGGCTGTTCAAAGCTTGGAACATAGCCAATGGTGATTTCCTGGTTCAACACCTTGTCTCTTACAAAATGCAGATCTATCTCTACATGTTTGGATTAGTTGCTATTGCCTTAGGACTTTGATTATCACACCAAAGGATAGGTATTCTGATAGAGCCCTCTAGTACTAACAAACTTCAATAGCTGAATAACACTGAATAATTCTGATATTATTGAATAAAGATGAGTCACCAATACAAGTGGGGTAATGATGAAGATTACAGCAAGAGAAAACAGGAAAATTAACTACAAATTCAACAATAAACTCGGAATGACAGAAATGGAAATGCAGGAATTACAGAACAATAAGAAACATACAGACAACGAACTTGCTAGGCATTCGAGAGGCCTAGTTCTCTCCCAAAACCAGCTCCAAAACATTCCATGCCCCTTTCCCACACCACTCCCCAACTCACGAGTTAGTTATGCCTCTTTTTCTCCCTCTTCCACCTCAGCATTCTTCATTGATGTTTCCCCCTTGTCAGCTCTTGGCCCAATCTTCCTCTTATAATACTTTACCCGGATAAGTTGCACCTTATCCTCAAGGTGAAAATGAGGGAATTGATTGTTTATGGTATTATAGGACTCCCAAGTGTTCTCAAATTCTGGCAAGTTTTTCCACTTTATCAGTACTTCCTTCTCTCCATTAGTTAAAGTTTTGATCTGCTGCACTCCCTCGGGTTCAACTACCAACTCCATCTCCTCTGTCAACACTGTTGGAAGAGGCTAGACCTATACTTCAGCTTGTAATGATTTTTTTAATTGAGATACATGGAACACCGGATGAATGCGTGCTGAATCTGGAAGCTTAAGCTTGTAAGCTACTTGTCCTATCTTTTCTTCCACCACAACAGGTCCATAGAATCTAGCACTGAGTTTCTCATTAATCTTCTTAGATAAGGGTTTCAGTCTATAGGGTCTGAGTTTGAGATCAACCAAATCCCCTTTTTCAAAAGAAACGTCCCTTCTAGCTTTATCAGCATACCTCTTCATGGATTCTTGGGCTTTAGTTAAGTGTTCCTTGAGTTCTTCTATCACTGCATTTTGTCACGAATCTATTCATTCACTTCCTCTACTGAAGAAAACACATCTTCCAGCTAGAACAAGGTAGGTGGATCTCGGCCATAAAGGGCCTTGAGGGGGGATATACCAATGGATTGATTGAAATTGGTATTAAACCAGTATTCAGCCCAAGCCAACCATTGAGACCATTTTCTAGGCTTTTTTGAGGAGAAACATCTAAGATAAGTCTCCAAACTTCTATTTACCACTTCGGTTTGACCATCGGTCTCCGGGTGGTAAGCCGAACTATAGGCCAAAGTAGTACCCGACATCTTGAATAACTCTCGCCAAAAGTTGCTCATAAACAAACAATCTCTGTCAGAAACAATCGACTTTGGCACTCCATGTAATTTAACAACTTCTTTGATGAACACTGCTGCCACTTCCTTAGCATTGTTGGGATGAGTTAGTGGAATAGAGTGTGCATATTTTGTTAATCTGTCCACTACAACTAGTATAGTGTCAAACTTGCTGGATTTAGGTAGCCCTGTGATAAAATCAATACTGATATCTTCACAAACTTGTTTCGGGATAGGTAATGGTTGTAACAACCTGGCTGGACTCCTTGCTTCATATTTGTTTTGTTGGCATATTGCACATCTAGCCACGAAGTCTTGAATTTGTCTCTTCATACCTTCCCAAAATAATACTGTAGCCATCCCTTTGTAAGTACTCAAATATCCCGAATGGCCTCCGGTGGGTGTATTGTGGAATTCTGCAATTAGTTTAGGAATCCTTGAAGAATGTTTAGGTAATACCAGTCTATCTTGATATAGCAAACACCCATGCTTTAAGGAATTCCCTTCAGGGGGATTTTTGTTAGATAATACTTGCTGTAAAATTAATGACAGCTTTTCATCTTTCTTAATCTCATCCTTCTAGTTGTACATATCTTAATATTGATGAACTACGAATGCTTTAAATTCAACCCCTTCCTTTCTAGAAAGAGCATTTGCCACTTTATTTTCCCTCCCTGGTTTATAATGTATTTCAAATGAGTATCCCAATAATTTAGAAACCCATTTCTGCTGTTCTTTCCCTAATTCTCTTTGTTCCAGCAGATATTTAAGTGCTCTTTGATCTGTGTGAATGATGCAATGGTGACCGAACAAGTATTGTCACCATTTTTTAACTGACAGTATAATAGCCATAAGCTCCCTCTCATACAGATTTTTGCTGATGTCTCAAAGCTAAAGCTTGACTATAGTAAGCTATGGGTCTCTTCCTTTGCATTAGCACCGCTCCAATCGCCACACCGGAAGCATCCTTTTAAAGTTCAAATGGTAAAGTAAAATCTAGCATTGCTAATACCGGAAGTGTTGTCATGGCCTCTTTTAATTTCTCAAATGGACCTTGAGCCTCATCTTCCCATTTAAAAGCATCCTTTTTAAGCAATGCTGTCAAAGGAGCAGCAATCTTGCCATAATTCTGAACAAACCTTCTGTAATATCCTGTCAAGCCCAAAAACCCTCTCAATGCCTTTAAATCCTTGGGTACTGGCCACTCTATCATAGCTTTTTGCAAGGTCTGCTTTCACCCCATCCCTTGAGACTATATGTCCCAAATACTCCAGTTGACTCTTGGCAAAAACACACTTTTTTGCATTAATCACCAGTTTGTGTTCTTGTGCATTAATCACTAGTTTGTGTTCTTGTAGGATTTGCATTGTTGTCCTCAAATGCTCCACATGAGATTCGTAATCTGGGCTATAAACCAAAATATCATCGAAAAATACCAAAATAAACTTCCTTAATTATTGCTGGAAAATATCATTCATCAAGAATTGAAAGGTAGTTGGTGCATTCGTGTGACCAAACAGAATTACCAAGAATTCATAGTTGCCTTGGTGAGTATGAAAGGCTGTTTTTGCTTCATCTCCCTCCTTAATCTGGATCTGGTGATATCCGGATTTAAGATCAAGTTTGGAAAATACCCAAGCACCCTTGAGTTCGTCAAGCAGCTCATCTATAACTGGAATTAGGAATTTATCCGGTATGGTTATCTTGTTTAAAGCTCGATAGTCTACACAAATTCTCCAGTTCCCATCTTTTTTTTTTAACTAACAATACTGGGCTAGAAAAGGGACTACTACTGGGCGTATTATACTTGCTGTTGACATCTCATTGACAAGTTTTTCAATTTTTTCCTTCTGTGAATGTTTGATGTTTGGGGGCTGTTCTCCAAGCTTAATTTCAATTGCATGATCTCTGCCTCTTCTTGTGGGAAGACCTTGGATAGGTGTTTGCACCTTAGGAAATTGTTCTAATAGTGTTTGTATTTCTTTTGGTAATTCCTCCTCTACTAATGTTACTGCCATATGTCCAAATTCCACTAGATGTCCTTGTCCACCAGATCTTAAACTCTTCATCATAGATTTAAGTGACACCAGTGTTTTGACCAATGAAGGATCACCTTTAATCTTATTTTCCTCCTTCCCAATCATGAATTTCATAGAGAGTTCATCCCAATTCATCTTCACCTCTCCTAAGGAACGGAGCCACTCAACTCCCAGCACCGTATCCATATTTCCCATGTCAAACACATGAAAACTTTGCTGCAACTCTACTCCTTGCATCTCTCCTACCATTATTGGGCAAATGTGTCTACCTCGAACCTTATACCCATCACCCAAGGACACTTAAAGAACTCGAGAGGCTTGGATTGGTAAATTTAATCCAATTCTGTGGAAATAAAATTATGAGTTGCCCCACTATCAATCAACAGTAGCACTTCGTCCCCTTTAACCTTAGCTTTCAATTTCATTGTATGATTACCAATGAGGCCCACGACAGAGTTCATTGAAAGTTCAAGTATTGGTGTTTCCTCCTCCTTACCCGTTTCCATCTCAATTTCTTCCTCATCTTCTCCTTCACAGGTTGAAGAGTCATAACTTGTAATTGTTGATTTTTGTATCTGTGAGAAGGACTGTATTTCTCGTCACATTTGTAACATAGTCCAAGTGATCATTTTCTGGCAACTTAAGCATCGGTCAGTCGTCTTACTCGAGTTCCTGTGGTTTTGCTCGTGTTCGAAAGAAGTAGAGCTGGTGATGCTCTGTTTCTCTCCTGTTACCGTCTTCGTCTCCGGAGGCTTTGAAGGGGCTGGGTTAAATGTAGTGGTGCGGGTCGGGTTAGACCCACCTGATATTCGGGTCCATCCCCCGTTGGGCTTGGATACAGTCCATTTAAAGGCTACAACTGTCTTTAGATGCTTCAAAATAAAATCGTCCCTGTTCTTCTCGATTACTTGATTTCTTTCCTCCACCTTGTAAGCTAAATCCATCATCTCTTGCTGAGAGTCAAACTTCATAATTCTCAGTTCTGCCCTAACTTCCTCCTTTAAACCATTACAAAATGCGCCCATCAGCATATCGTCAGATGCTTCAATTAGTGGTGCGGATATAGCTTCAAATTTCTCACGGTATTCGGCCATCGAGCTTGTCTGTCACAGAGCCATGAGCACTTCATATGCGTCACCTGCTTGGGAGTGGTGAAAACAGTTGAGTTCTGCCCTATTAAACTCAATCCATGATTTCACTGGCTTACGCACCTCAAGCCATTGATACCAGTTCAGGGCCTTGTCCTTTAAACACACCACAGTTGCTTCGAGTTTCTCGCTATCTTCAATGGCATTCAGAGAAAAGTAGCGCTCCAGTTTAAATAGTCACCCAATCAGATTGTCTCCAGAAAATAGAAGTATCTCTAATTTCCTAAATCGCGTTGGATCCTTCTCAACTACTTCGGGTCGGCTCGTGTCTACTGTATTTCCCTCAATTGTCTCACTGGGCGTCCCTTGAGCTCTAACATCAATGGCCTTTCCTCTGTCTTCAATCTGTGTAAGTTGATCTTTCATTTCCAACATCCAAAGCTTCATCGTCTCTACTTCCATCCTCATCAAGCTGAACTCTTTCTCCATATTCTTGTAATTACCATAACCCACAAAATCGGATGCTTTGATACCAAATTGATAGAGCCCTCTAGTACTAACAAACTTCAATCGCTGAATAACACTGATTAATTCTGATATTATTGAATAAAAGATGAGTCGCCAATGCTAGTGGGGTAATGATGAAAATTACAGCAAAAGAAAATAGGAAAATTAACTACAAATTCAACAATAAACTCGGAATGACAAAAATGGAAATGCAAGAATTACAAAACAATAAGAAACACAGACAACGGACGTGCTAGGCATTCGAGATGCCTAGTTCTCTCCCAAAACCAGCTCCAAAACATTCCATGTCCCTTTCCCACACCACTCCCCCACTCTCAATACCCTCCTTCCAGCTCAAGAGTTAGTTACGCCTCTTTTTCTCCCTCCTCCACCTCAGCATTCTTCATTGATGTTTCACACTTTTCAGCTCTCGGCCCAATCTTCCTCTTATAATACTTTAGGGCCTTGGGCCCAACATATTCTCTCTGCAGAACAGCTCAACTCATGAAGCAATGACTTCAACCAAACAACTTCACTAGTTAGGGATGCCAAGGCCCTATACTCTGCCTCATCACTCGATCTAGAGACAACACCTTGTTTTTTACTCGACCATGCCACCAAAGAATCACCCAAGTACACACAAAAACCACCAATGGATCTCCTATCCACCATATCATTTGCCCAATCTGCATCCAAAAAACCAGTAAGAGTAAGACCAATAGAGGGCTTAATCTGCAGATCCAACTCTTCTGTCCCATTAACGTACCTCAAAACTCTTTTGGCCTTTTTCCAGTCTTTAGTTGTGGGGTTAGTCAAATGCTGACTTAAGTGATTCACAGCAAATGAAATGTCTGGTCTGATACTAGTCAGAAACTGGAGACCTCTTATTAAGCTACTAAACAAAGATGGATTTTCCAGAACTTCCTCCTTGACCTTGGCATTGTGTTTACCAAGGGTCAGTCGCATAGGACAAGGAGACACTCCAGCCATGTTATACTTCTCCAGCAGCCCTTTTACATAGTTTTTCTGACAGAGAAACATTCGACTGTCATTTCTGGTCAACTCAATGCCCAGAAAATAGTGAACTTCCCCAAGATATTTTTGGGAAAACACAGAATTTAGCTTTCCAATAAAATCTTCAACAAGCTCCTTATTATCTTTGTAATTAACATGTTGTCCACATAAACAAAAGTAATAATAAGATGCTGTTTGGTGTGTAACACAAATAGAGAGTGATCACGTTTTGTATGATGAAAACCCCACTCCAAAAGAGTATTCCTAAGTCTGTCATACTATGCTCTACGGGCTTGTTTCAGCCCATACAGAGCCTTCTTCAGTCTGCACACGTCTCGAATTTTTGGAGTCTTTAAAGCGTAACGGCTGCCTCATGAAGAGGGGTTCCTTCAAACTCCCATTCAAGAAAGCATTGTCAACGTCCACTTGCCTAATGGACCAATTTAGAATGACAGCAATGGCCAAAACCACTCTCACAGTAGTCAATTTGGCAATTGGGCTAAAAGGTTCATCTACATTTATTCCAGGGTCCTGTTGGAACCCTTTGGCCACTAACCTGGCCTTATGTTTCAGAACAGAACCATCAGCTCCCACCTTTGTTTTAAAAATCCATTTGCTGTCCACTAAAGGTTGACCTTCATAGGATACCAAATCCCAAGTGTCATTCTTCATTAAGGCCCCATATTTAATCTCCATGGCCTTTTTCCAGTGTGGGACTTCCCATGCTTCACATGCGTCATTTGGTACAGCTATATTGCCAAGCTTTGTAAGACAAGTAAACACATTCTTTGTCTGAATTGCACCACTCTTCAATCTAGTAACCATAGGGTGGACAGATCTATCATTACCAGAGGTATTTACTCCTCCTTCAGAGGTATTTAATGAATCACTCAGCTGCTGTCCATCAGTTAATTCTCCACCAGAGGTATTTACTCCTCCTTCTGAGGTATTTAATGATTCACTCAGCTGTTGCCCATCAGTTAAATCTTTAGAATTTTCTTATTCTTTTGCAGAAATGTTATTGTCAGCTATAGTAACAGATTCTTCTGTCCTCTGCAAATCTGTAGAAATTTCACCAGAATGTGTCAGCTTTAGGAAAACAGGGGATAGATGGTATGTATACAATTTCATTTGAATTTTCTGATGTGGTAGTGCTCAGAAAATTCCCTTTAAAGGGAAACTCCATCTCATTAAACACCACATGACATAAGATGTATATCCTTCTAGTAGGGGACAAGCACTTGAATCCCCTGTGCGAAGTACTGGGACCAAGATAGATGCATTTGATAGAGTGAAAGTTTAACTTATGTTGGTTGTATGGTCTAAGGTATGGGAAACATGCACAACCAAAGACTCTGGTGTCTTTAAAATTCGGATTCTTTTTAAATGAAATGGAGTAAGGAATTCTCCCTTGAAGAGCTGTGGTAGTTAGTGTGTTAATTCACATTGCAGCTGTAAAAAAAGCATCTGACCAGTAGCTCATGGGTGCTCCTGCTTAAGCAATCATGCTCAGGCCCTTTTCTACCACTTCGCGATGTTCTCTCTCGATCCTCCCATTTTGAACAGATGCATATGAGCATGAATGTCTTAATACAATTCTGGAATTCCTCACAACTCCAGCCTTAGAACCACCATCACACTGGACAATCTTTATTTTCCTTTCCAATTGATTTTCTACCATTCTATTAAAGTGAACAAAAGCTTGTATAGCTCCTCCTTTAGTTTTTAAGGGAAAAAGCCATAGAAATCTGCTGTGGCTAGAAAGGGAATGTAGTATTTAAAACCAGAATTAGATTGTATTGGGGCTGGACCCCAAAGGTTTGTATAAATAATGTCAAGTGGATTTTTAGCTCGAGTCAGAGGATTTAAAGGGAAGGGCATGAATTTTTCCAAATCGACATGCATCACAAAAAGTTTCTTTATTGATCAATTTTTCCTTGTTACATTTCCTAAGTACATCATTTAACGCCTTCTCAGAAGGATGGCCAAACCTTCTATGCCATAGCTATTTTTCTGAGCATTTCTCTTCCCTTTTAGTTAGCAAACATCTTACTTTAGGATCTCCCTTGACTTTGTAGAGTCCTTTAGCTTGCACCCTATTAATGACAGAGGTATTGTATAGTTAGTAGAGATTTAATTGTATGATTGACTTATCCATAACTATAGGCTAATACTTGGGGATATTGTCTAGCATAGTCATAGGGATTGATAGCATAATCATAGGGATTGTTTTTAGTTTATTTCTTTCCTGAGTCTATGGGATTTGTATATAAACCAATGAGGCTGATGGAATAGATCATCAAAAAGTTTATTTTCTCTGTTCATTTGTGCTCTTTTACATGGTATCAGAGGCATTTTTGGCATAGGTCTGATCCTCGGCGTGTAGGGTCAGTGTGCGATTGTATCAGGTCACTTGGTCACTCGGAAAAGTTGCCTCTTGTTTCTCACCGCCAGTCTAGGGAGGAGCGGCTCGTCAAGTTCAGCCCATCCCCAAAAACTGGCGACGGTTCGCTGCGTGCGTGAGGCTCACAAGCCGAAGCTTCAAAAGATTTCTCACGCGCCGGTGCGTAAGGGCCCGTGTGATGGCTATTTATGCTTGACTTTGTGTTACTGGCGTCGACTCTACAATTCCGACCTGTTCCCAGTATCAGATTGTCCATTCAGGTGTGTTTGGATATTGCGTCTACTCCTTCTAGTTGGCTCACGTCATAGTATTGCGCTAGGTCTTTCTGTGTTGCGTTGGACTCTTCTAATACCAGCCGAGCATCACCTTAGGCTTTATACTTGCCTTGTATCCTTTCTTGAAAAATGACAGACACAAAAACTCAAGTTGGATTAATTCCCGCATTATCAAAGATAACTGAGCAAGCTAAAACATGTCTTATCTCCTCTTCAAGGATTTTTCTCGAATAACAAGGATTTACTTTATGAAAAACCGGTCTGAAGTGTTTTCACATTTTGCTGCCTTCTATGATGAGATTAAGACCCAGTTCAATGCTTTCATACGTGTATTGAGAAGTGATAATGCTAAAGAATACATGTCAGAATCGTTTCAGAATTACTTGATCCGGTAAGGGATTCTTCATCAGACTTCTTGTGTAGATACACCCTTTCAAAATGGGGTGGTTGAGTGGAAGAACAAACACCTTTTTGAGATTGCTTGTGCTTTGATGTTCCAAATGAAGGTCCCTAAGCAATTCTGGGATAGTGCTGTTTCCACAGCAAGTTTTCTGATCAATCGCATGCCGTCTACGGTAATCAGTGGTGAGATTCCTTACAGTATTCTTTTTCCAAACAAGCTATTGTTTTCAATGAAACCACGGGTATTTGGTAGCACATGCTATGTTCATGATGTGAGGCCTCATTACTAAACTTGACCCAAAAGCCTTGAAATGTGCTTTTTTGGGATATTCTCGGCTTCAAAAGGATTACCGATGCTACTCTCCAGATTTGAATAGATACTTGGTCTCAACTGATGTGGCCTTCTCAGAGGAAACACCATTTTTCTCCTCACTTGTCCCATCTCCAAGTCAGGGGGGAAGACGACAAGGAATGGCTGATCTATAAATTCACATATCCAGGTATCTCTATCGAACAGCCAGAGGAGGTTCCGACCACTGTGAGGCAACCCATTATTCAAGTGTACTCCAGGAGACAAGCCACCAGTGATACACCAGCTCCTTCTTCATTGGATTCTCAATCAAGTGACAGCCAATTAATTACTGATACATGTTCTGTACTAGCTTCTTCGTCATCAGATCCTTACGTGGGATCTAGTTGAACTACCTAAAGGCAAGAAAGCTGTGGGATGCACGTGGGTCTTTGCAGTCAAGTTTAATGCAGACGGCTCCATAGCTCGGCTCAAGGCCAGATTAGTGGCTAAGGGGTATGCACAGACGTATGGAGTTGACTATTCTAATACGTTCTCACCTGTGGCCAAACTCACTTAAATCCGTTTATTCATTTCTATAGCGGCCTCTCTGAATTGGCCTTTGTATCAACTTGACATTAAGAATGCTTTCCTACATGGTGATCTCCTTCAAGAGGTATATATGGAGCAACCACATGGTTTTGTTGCTCAGGGGAAGTGTGGGAAAGTCTGTCATCTAAAGAATTCTTTGTATGGATTGTAGCAAAGTCCTCGTGCTTAGTTTGGCAAGTTCAGTATGGTGGTTCAGGAGTTTGGATTAAAGAAGAGTAGATGTGATCACTTAGTGTTCTACAAATAATTAGTAGCCTGCGTTATCCTCCTTGTTGTATATGTGGATGACATTGTCATCACAGGGAATGATCATGTAGGGATCTTGTCTCACAAAACATTCTTGCATACCAAGTTTCACATGAAAGACTTGGGCCAGTTAAAATACTTTTTGGGAGTGGAAGTGACAAGAAATAAGAAGGGAACATTTTTTGTCTCAGAGAAAGTATGTTCTGGACATGCTTGCAGAAACTGGAAAGTTAGCCGCCAAGTCGTGCAATTCCCCAATGATTCCAAACACGCATCTTACAAAAGATGATGGGGATTCCTTTGATGACCTAGAGAGATATAGGAGGATAGTTGGAAAATTGAATTACCTTACAGTAACTCGTCCTGACATTGCTTTTGTAGTAAGTGTTGTTAGTCAATTCATGTCTGCACCTACAGTCAAGCATTGGGCACCTCTGGAACATATTCTATGTTATTTGAAAGGAGCTCCTGGACTTGGTATATTATACAGTGATCATCGACATACTAGCATTGAGTGCTTTACAGATGCTGATTGGGTTGGGAGTAAGGTTGACAGGAGATCCACTATGGGATATTGTGTCTTTGTTGGGGGAAACTTGGTATCGTGAAAAAGTAAGAAACAAAATGTTGTATTTTGATTGAGTGCAGAATCCGTGTACAGGGCTATAGCACAATTCACGTGTGAGATCATGTGGATACATCACTTACTGAATGAGATTAGGTTGAAGTATTCGATGCCAGCAAAATTGTGGTGTGATAATCAAGCTGCTTGCCATATTACATCAAATTCAGTTTACCATGAACGAACTAAGCACATTGAAGTTGACTGTCACTTTGTTTGTGAAAAAAATGAGGAAAACTTGATTGCTACCATATATGTGAAGACAGGACCTCAACTTGCTGACATATTTACAAAGGCCCTGAATGGGACATGAATTGATTCTTTATGTAACAAGTTGGGCATGATTAATATCTATGCTCCAGTTTGAGGGGAGTGTTAATGATAGAGATATTGTATAGTTAGTATAGATTTAATTGTATAGTTGACTTATCCATAACTATAGACTAATGCTTAGGGATGTTGTCTAGCATAGTCATAGGGATTGATAGCATAATCATAGGGATTGTTTTTAGTTTATTTCCTTTCCTGAGTCTATGGGATTTGTATATAAACCAATGAGGCTAATGGAATAGATCATTAGAAAGTTTATTCTCTCTGTTCATTTGTGCTCTTTTACACACCCTTCTGATCAGAACTTTACCCGTCCTTTTGTCCTTCACAATGCAACCACATAAGTAAAATATCACTGTAGCATTATTATCAGCGGCTAATTGTGACACTTTTTTTGCTGATCTTGGGTACAAGAAGTATCTTACTCAACTGAAGAGGAGAATCTTGTATGTGGGATTTGTATGTGGGATTTCTCAGTACCCCTAACATCCACTCTTTGACCATTACCAACAACAATAAATTTTCTAGGAGAGTCAGACATACCTTCTTCAAGAACAGTAGGGTCATTTGTGACATGGTGGGATGCCCCACTGTCTATATACCAATCTTGGTTTTCAAGATTGTCTTGAGTGATGATGTAGGCTGAATGGGTAGCGTTTGAGTCTTTGTTATTATCTCTTGAGCTACCTGAGGCACCAGTGTAGGTTTGATCAAACCTTACCTTAGTGCAAAGCTGACAAGTAGGCTTGTTGGAGCGTCCTCCTCCTCCTTTGCCACCACGAAATGTTCTTCATTTGCCACGGCCTGGTTGGCCTCTCCAATTCTGATTTGCATTGGAGTTATTTTCTACTTGCCCGAAATAAGAACTGCAGTGGGAAAATGATTCAACTAACTCCACTATTCCAGATGGCTTTCAAAAGTCATAAGAGAGGATTGGAGTTCTACCCAAGAAAGATTACCTTTCTTTGCTAGTTGAACGACTATGGGACCATACTCAGTATCTCACCTGGCTATCGCTTGGGTAATTAAATCATCAATGGTTAGTGGGCTTCCCGCAAGCACAAGATTATCAGCGAGAGCTTTCAACTTTCAAAGATATTCTTTCATCTTCAAGTTTCCTTTACGTAGCCGTTGCACTTCGCCTTTGTACAGAGAGACTCTTGAACGAGTCTGAGTCCCCGAGAGCTCCTTCATGGCATTCCAGAGTTCCTGGGATGTGTTACATCCCAGAACTTGGGAGGTGAAGTCGACGGAGATGCTGTTGTACAGCCATTCGAGAAGCATTTGGCCAAGAGTCACCCATTCTTCAAATTGGGGGTTGGCTCTATGTTCATCTCCATTGAATAGAAACACATCTGGGCATGGTCTCGTTCCAAGGATGAAGCCGTCGAGTTTGTTGCCGTGGATCAAAGGGAGCATCATTGAGCTCCACAGAAGATAGTTGTTCTCGTCTAGTTTGATGAAACAGAACTGGTTCAGTGTTGTCATGGAGGGATTCGACTTGGTTTGTATAGGTGACTACGAGATTTGCTTAGTCACGACATTGTCCGAGTCAATGGCTGTAGAGGAGACGGACGCTTCCATGGCTGACTAACCAAGAACCTAGATCTTGGGCTCTGATACCAAGTAAAAGTTTCACAAAAAGAGATGAAAGAAAAGATAGACAGAGATGCGAGAGAATTCCGAATGTTATTGCTAAACAAACCAAGTACTTATACAACCCATGGACTAACAAACATAACGGAGAAGAAAGTAATAACAGAACAGTAAAATGTAAAACACTTAATAAAGGAAAATAACTACTGGCTAGAAACATTTATTTAACTCATGATTTTCATGTCCTCTATAAGATAACTAATGTAGCAGAATATCATTTTGTTTTCCCAGCCCTTTGACTTTTGCAACAACCATGGATGGCTTAGTGTAGAATATTGAAGTATATTATTTACTCAAAATCGGATTGTTACAAGGAGAATGGAGGTATATATACAACTAGCTAGAGTGATAAGAGGAGCAAAAGCCTCCACAATCCTAGGAATTTAATTAATCCTATTGAATCTAATTAATCTAATTAATCCTATTGAAACAAATGTCAATCAGCCATAATATCACAATATCACAATAAAGATAGAATTCCACACTCTCCCTCTAGCTGGGGAGTAAATGTCAATCATTCCTAGTTTGGATAAAAGATTATCAAACTTAGTTTTGGGAATGACCTTGGTGAAGATATCAGTCGTTTGTTAGAGCGTAGGAATATAAATTATCTCAAAGACTCCTTGTTCTAACTTCTCTCTGATAAAATGACGATCGATCTCCAGATAGTTATGTCATGATGGATTGGATTCTTTGCAATTTGAATTGTTTCTTAATTGTCACAATAAAGTTTCATGGAGGTAGTGATTAGAAGCTGAAGCTCTACCATCACTCTTCTCTACTATATTACTTCACAGATTCCATATTCTACACTCCCCCTCAAGATGGGCTGTAGATGTTGATTAGGCCAAGCTTGGAACTTAATTCTTCAAAAATTTTCCTTGATAGAGCCTTAGTGAAAATATTTGTTGTCTGAAGGTGAGTTGGCAGATGCAGAAGTTTAATTGTTCCCTCTTCAATTTTTTCTTTTATGAAGTGGCGGTCAATCTCCACATGTTTCGTTCTATCATTATGTACCGGGTTCTTTGTTATACTGATAGCTGATTGATTATCACAGTATACCTTAATTGGTTCTTCAAAATTGATCTTTAACTCCTTCAAGAATCTTTGTAGCCATATCCCCTCACATATATTGTGAGCCAAAGCTCTAAATTCAGCTTCTGCACTGCTTCTTGATACAAGAAATTGTTTTTTGCTTCTCCAAGTAACAAGGTTTCCCCAAACGTACATGCAATGTCTAGACTTTGATCTTCGGTCAACTATTGAACCAGCCTAATTAGTGTCACTATATATCTTGATGCTCTTGTCTGTAGTTTTCCCAAAATACAATCAATTTCCAGGTATAAGTTTTAAGTATCTCAGGATCCTATAGATTGCCTCCATGTGTTCTTCATTTGGGTCATTCATAAATTGACTCACCATACTGACTGAGTGGCTAATGTCGGGTCTTGTGTGTGATAAGCATATGAGCTTTACAACGAGTCTTTGATATCTATTTTTGTCAATTGGCGCACTGTCCTTTTTGTTCCCTAGCTTGATAGTGGCGTCCATGGGAGTATTCATTGGCTTGCACCCCAGCATTCCTATCCCCTTTAGAAGGTCCAGAACATATTTTCTTTGAGAGACTGATATTCCTGTTTTTGACCTGGCTATCTCCATCCCAATAAAGTACCTAAGGTTTCCCAAGTCTTGGATTTCAAACTCCTTTGCTAACAAGCCTTTAAGAGTGCTTATTTCTTATATGTGATTCCTCGTCAAGATGATGTCATCCACGTAAACAGTAAGGATGGCCATTTTCCCTTGAAGTGACTGTTTAACAAAGAGTGTATGATTTGCTTAGCATTGGATATAACCATGTTGGTTGATGGTTTTCGTAAATCGGTCAGACCAGGCTCTTAGGGATTGTTTCCATGTAGTGATTTTTTAGCTTGCAAACTTTGTTGAGTGTGGCATGCGATTCAATTCCAGGAGGGATGCTCATATGGACTTCCTCCACCAAATCGCCATTGAGAAAGGCGTTTTTGACATCTAATTGATGAAGTGGCCAGTCAAGATTTGCAGTTAGAGAGAGAAGAACTCGAACCGTGTTCAACTTTGCTACTAGGGCAAAAGTCTTCTCATAGTTAATTTCGTAGGATTGTGTGAATCCTTTTGCAATTTTCCAAGCCTTGAAACAATCAACACTTCCATCCTCTCCGTATTTTATCGTGAAAACCCATTTGCATCCCACAAGAAGCTTTCCAGGTGGTAGTTCAATAATCTGCCAAGTCCCATTGTTCTTTAGTGCCCGCATCTCTTCAACTGCAGCCTTGGTATTGTAAGAGCTTTGTATGGATTTTGGAACTTGTGCTTGATCCAGACTAGCCACAAAGGCATTGTAATTGTTGGATAAGCCTTGATACAAAATTATGAATCGGATGCTTTGTACACTCTTTAACTCCTTTTCTTTTTGCTACAGGAAGATGAAGATCATTAAAAATGGGAGACTCAGGATTAAAATTACCTTGCTGATTTTGATAATCTTTTGATCTTGCTGAAGGGCTACTTGGTGTTCTATCTCCCTTTGGTTCCTTTTCCTTCTGGAATATGTTATGAGATCTTTGTCATTATTGTGCTTGGGTTAAGTAGTGTCTTGTGAAGAAGGTATTTCTTCAAGTTGAGCAACAAGAAGGGAAGAAAAATTTGGTATTTCGGGAGGATAGACCCCGAGCTCATTTTGCTGATTTGGAGCATCTCCAACTTGGGTAGTTTCGTGACTTATTTCATTGTTAATATCCCAAAGCTGATATTTGTGTGTAACTATTCTCCCCCTGAATGTCAGATTTGGGGTAATAAGACCGATGTCCAAAAAACGTGAAATCCATGGAGTTATAAAATTTTCTGGTGATGGGTGAGTAAAATATATACCCTTTTTTGATAAGTAGAATACCCCAAGAAGATACATTTAGTAGGGTCTAACTTTCCCTGATGTTGGTATGGATATGGCCAAAGGTGGTGCAACCAAATAATTTAAGGGGAATAGAGGATATGAGATGTGTGGCTGGGTATGTTTGGAGTAGAACATTTACAAGGGGTTTGGAACTGTAGAATATTTTTATCAGATAGAATATTTTCCTGTACACCTATAGCATATAGCCGTTTGTCCTTTATTACATATAGCTGTTAGTCTTT
Organism: Biancaea sappan; assembly: GCA_037074585.1. Classification (NCBI taxonomy): domain Eukaryota; kingdom Viridiplantae; phylum Streptophyta; class Magnoliopsida; order Fabales; family Fabaceae; genus Biancaea; species Biancaea sappan. The sequence continues at coordinate 43,865,410 of CM073501.1, read as the reverse complement.
TAATGATAGCATTTCTTCCTTTCTTCTTTTTTGTCTACATAGTAACATCTATAAAGTCTGGTTGTAATATTCATTCAAAGATAGACTTTTTTCCTATTCCCATTTCCTCATGGTATCATAGCCTCTGTTCTAATCTAATCATTGTTGTCACTTGTGGAAGTGACTGTTGCATATCACCACCCACCCAGGGGAGCTCAACTCCTCTAGTTCGACCCATTCCTGAAGTTTGGCGGCGTTTCTCGGAACTCGTGTCTCACATGCCACCTTCTTCTTTGACACGAAGTTCATGCGCCGATGCCTGAGTGCGCATGATGGCGGTTCCAGTACGTCTTTGCCTTCCCGGCGTCATCTCATCTACGGCCTATTCCTGATATCATTTTGGTGATTTGGGCTCATGGTGAAATTTAGGATGGCAATAGATAAGAGTCAGCTCCTCGTCCATCACATCTGACTCTGCCACTGATCACACATCTTCTGTCTCCAATTTTAGCAGAATGATGGACAGCAACCAAACCCTCATTACGGGACACAAACTCTATGGGAGCAATAAACCAAGGTTTAGCAGAGTTTCTATTACATTGAATTTGTAGAGCTATAATCATATGTAGTACCATTTCAGGAATGGGAATAGTGGATTCAATATTGCTATTGATTGTGGGGTTGGTAAGGTCCCACCATGAGTTTGAGCAATAGTAGGATTGCTCATAGTAACTTGAAAAGCAGTTGGCTGATGAATTTGGGGATGAGACATTCTTTGATGATGTGTCCTGATTTCTTGCAATAATTGTAGAATGTGTGTTGGTACAATTCAATAGCAATATTGCCATAATTCTTTTAATTAAAACAGTAAACCTTACTCAAATTTCTACCTTATCCTTTTTCATGAGCCAAAGATGTTACAGGAGCTATATAGGGTTTCCTTGTTCAAGAGTGGCTTCTGTATGAAACTGTTCTTCTTCATGAAGCAATTCCCCAAAACATTTGTCCAAAGAAGGCTTCGATCGTTGCTCATTAGACAAACAAATATTCTCAAAATCCGAATTTAGCTTCATCAAAAACTTATCAGGTTTGCTAACTCCATGGCAATCAAGTCATCAGAAAATGAGTCTTTGGATACGTAGGACAAATAATATCAAAAAATTCAGCCCATAAACTTTGAAGACTAAAATAATCTTGAATAGACGGACTTCTTTTAGTGTATTTCACATTCCAATCGGAATCTTATAGGAGAGGTTGTTTGATTATAAACCTTTTTCAAGTATTCCCATATTAACTTGGCTGTTTTATAAAGGACATAAATTAAGAATAATTTGAGGATCACATGACCAAATATCACCCTAGCATCCTTAACTTTCTGTTGAGACAAATTACTATATCTGTAGGAATATAATCAATTCCATCAATGTGTCCTCATTATTGTGTCCTCATTATTTTTTTCTAATAACAGAGAATTGAAACTAAAAGTCCCATATAGTGAAATTTTTTGAGGTAAATTTAACATAAAATTTAGAGGTGGTTCTTGCCATTTCAAAGCAAAACAATACTGATCCAATGAGTAAAACCAGCAAACAGATCAATCAATTAAAAAAGCTCCAACAACAACAACAACAACATAGCCTTTTCCCACTAAGTGGAGTCGGCTACATGGATCGCACGACGCCATTGAGCTCTATCAATGACCAACTCTTTAGATATCTCATTTACTAAAAGGTCCTGTTCAATAATTTCTCTAAGTGTCCTTTTTAGTCTTCCTCGACCTTTTTTCATAGGGCTCCAAACCATCTGTTCAACTCTCCTAAATGGCGCTTCCAACGGTCTTCTTTGCACATGTCCAAACCATCTTAAACGGTTTTCAACCATTTTTTCCTCAATAGGTGCCACCCCAACTCTACCTCGTATATGATCATTACGGATCCTATCTCTTCTTGTATGACCACACATCCAACGCAACATCCTCATCTCCGCCACTCTAATTTTATGTTCTTGTTGTCCTTTCATTGCCCAACATTCACTCCCATATAAAATCGCTGGTCTTATAGCAGTACGATAAAACTTTCCTTTGAGTTTATCAGGTACTTTTCGATCACAAACAACCCCTGATGCCATTCTCCACTTCAACCACCCAGCTTGTTTCCTATGTTCCACATCTCTAATAATTTCGCCGTCATCTTGTATAATTGATTCCAAATACCTAAACTTTGACACTTGTGATACGACTTGATCACCAAGTTTAACCTCCATCTCGTTCCTAGCTTGTCGCTTGTTAAACTTACAATGCATATATTCGGTCTTACTCCTGCTCAGACGAAAACCCTTCGATTCCAAAGTAGCTCTCCATAACTCAAGTTTAGAATTAATCTCTTCCCTTGTCTCTGCTATGAGAACAACGTCATCTGCAAAAAGCATGCACTTAGGGATTTCTTCTTGGATGTGTTTCGTCAGAACATCTAAAACCAAGTCAAACAAATAAGGGCTTAAGGATGATCCCTGATGTAGGCCAATTTTAATAGAAAAGTCTCTAGTCTCTCCTCTAGACGTTCTCACACTAGTCGTAACCCCAACCAGTGTTTGAAAAAGCAACCCAAAATGACCGAAAAAGAGAGGTCAAAGAACTCCAAATAGCAACATGGTTAGTGAACACCCAATCTAGAGCAGTACCCACGAGCCAAGTAGCCTAAAAGGTTGTTCATCTTGTCCACGAACAGAATAAAGTCAAAGCCAAAAAGGACTGGCTCCGATAGTATGACACAGTATACAGAAAAAGGCTTTGATGCTTTTCACTATATTTCTCCTCAAAATATGTCAATGTACTATATTTCTCCTCAATATAAGTTGATATTTTTAGATTAATAGAAGATGTTTTAGTCAAAAAAATATGTAGCATCAGGTTATCAATTTTCAAATAGCATACTTTAACAGGCCTCTGTTATTAAATATAAATTTGGATTGTAGTTTAGTGTATTTTGTAGTTACTGTATATTTTAAAAGTAAAGGGGGAGGTTCATGTAATTTTGAATACTTAGAAGGGAGGGGAGTGTGATTTACTCTTTTAATTAACACATTTAATTGATGACCTTGGTTACTCAACATATGTGAATGATAACCTTGGAAATTACGTGCTATTTCACAATTTTCTGTTTATTGTTGCAGAGGACGTATTAAATACCAATGCTGCAAATGGAATAGCAAAAGTTGTTCAGACTTCAACAAGTGCCTCGTTTGAATGCAGTTCTTCATTTTCTTCTCAAAACACTGATGAGTTGAGCACTCTGGAAAAACCCATAGCAGTAAGCAATACTAAAGATAAAATGGAGTTGGATGTGGTCTGCACCAGCATTAGAAAAACTAGTTCTTCAGATGGTGCATCAAGTTCACATATCAGTGCTGCGTCAGCTGAAAATATTATGAGAATGGAAGTAAAAAATGGACATGTCCAAAAGAATTCCCCAAAAAAGATGAAAAAGGATAAAAGCATCTATCTGGATTCCATGTTTTTAAGTACTATAGAAGGAACAATTGCAGATTTGGAGGAACTTGTAAACAGGGTAAAATGGATAAGGGGCATAATGGAGTTTGGGATACCTATGTCTTCTACGAATCAATCATTTTGGGAATTTTGGGAGCATGATGCACCATGTACACAAAGATGATTGTTTTCTACTTGGTGTATAAATTGTAGAACCACGACATAGTGAAGGCATTTCTATGTTCCTTGTAGATTGGTGATACCATGTGATGCAACGTTACCAAACTAAGGATTAAGATATATTACTGAGTTTTAGGTTGTATGTTCCCTCATATACCGTTGTTGCCTTCATTCATTTTTTTCAACTTAAAGCTCTCAATAGTCACTACCAGATTGTCATTTAGCGGCTTGTAGCCTTCAGTACAGGGCTTTGTTTTTAGATCATAAATAAAGGTGGTAACTATAAAACTATCATTTAACTTGCCTATCTAAATTTTATTATGAATTATAAATACCCAGCTGTTCACAACTTCACCGATGGGTGTCAGCCATCAAAAATAAAATTTACTTCAACAAATTAATTTGTTAATTTGTAGATAGGGTGAGTAGAGTCGAATCCACAAGAACTGATATGAAGTTGTCAAATAACTAGGTAGAGAACATAAAAAGTAAATAGGGGGCTTTGAGGATTACACTTGAGTAATTATAAATTTATAATAAACGCAATTGTAAACAAAAATTAACTCAATTACATAACTTAGGGCATGACTAAGTCACCAAGTCATAATGAAAACTAAAATAACGAAAAATAACATCATAATAGACAATGCAGAGTGCAAAACAAGAAGGAACGAAACTAATAAAATAAATCTAGTTGAAGTGAAATCTCAGCTCGAGGTTGACAAATTTGACCCCAAACTCAAAAACTAGTCTGTTATTATTACTACTGATTGGTTCCTGCTCTCGAATTGCTTTCCTTGAGGCAACTTTTCTTTAAAGTTAATTTAAGTGAGTCAAGCCGTACACTGAAATTCTTTTCAACATTAAAATTCAGTTAAGCAAGTGAATTGAAATATCCAAAGCATCAAGCAATAGAGAAGTTCAATAATTTCGTGTAAATACCAGATCTTTGCAACTTCACTATGTAATTCAGATAAATTCTCACTTATGTCAGAAGAATGGACAATTCGCTTCAACTTTGGCTATGGGCCTGATAGCAAATATCAAGTTTCTTGAAAATTGTAAGAAGCAATAATGTAGTAAAATAACACAACATAAATTGCAATTAGTCTCACAAATTCTACCGAGAACCTTGGCTTTGATTAATTCAAGTAGAAAAGAGAAGGTCTAACCATTAAAGACCATCACAAGTCGAGAAATTATAGAAGTAGAAATGTGAAAACTAAGAAAAAATAGTTGAATCTAGCAAGCTGAAATTGCAGTGACTGAGACCAGAAAGGGAAGGGAAAAGGGAGAACTCTCCATTCTACAAGGCTCCCCTTTTATCCAGTTCAATCTTAGGAGTTCATTATGCCCATTATATCCCATCAACTAACTTCTAAAACTCTCTCAGCTGTTAGTTGGCATACAGACTTCCATCATGCATCTTCACTTTTGCTGCCTTCCTTAGACTTGGCCAAGGTTAAGTACTCTTAGCATTTTACTCTTCTACTAGTTCTTCTCACTATTTGGATACTTTTCTTTCTTTTGCAGATATTATTTTCTCCACCTAAGTAAAACACAAAAAGCAAACATAAGGTACTGATATTACGATATTTTAACAGAAAAAAAAAACTATAAAACACTATAAAAAGATGTCAAATTGACAACTCAAATTGTCCCACACTTAATCATGCTTGTCCACAAGCATGAACCAAATTGAGATATATTCCTTCTTCAACTGCAATTCACCCCATTTCTTCGTCTCTTGTTAGTCGTTAAAATGTTAGAAAGAAAGATAAGCGTAAGTAATGCAATTCTTCTGCAATTTCACATGTTTCATACTAAAACAACCATCCTTAGTCAATCTTTAAATACTAGAATATGAAGGTTTGGGGTATCTTGCACAAAGTTAGGCTCCGCACCATTCTTAAGTCTATTTGGTAGAATCATAAATTTGTAAGTTTTGTTGGCTCATCACCAAGTCCCACATCGCTTGGGATTGCCAATTTGGGGAGTCTCTTAGGCTATAAAAGGAGACTTCCTCCTTTGTATTTCCTCACCCCAAAAACTAGAGCCACAATAGGCATAATTATCTCTTCTCTCTCTATTAGAAATATATTTTGGTGGTGTCCGAGGACGTAGGTATAAATTGGCCGAATCTCGTTAAATTTCTGGTGTTCTTTATTTAATTTGCACTCTTTATTTATTCTGCTTTATGTTTTGCCTCCTACATGGTAGGCTATTTGTCGGGCATTATTGAATTAATTATTGGTGGAAAAATAGCCCAAATTTCCACAACAATTGGTATCAGAGCTCTTGGTTGTGAAAACTCCTGAAATTTTAGTATGCTCTTGTGGTTGCAGTTTTAACTGATTTTCCACAATCAGAAATTTTTTTTTGAGAATTTATTTGAAATTTTTTTTTGGTGAAATTATTAGTAATATATTGTCCAATTGAAGTGCATGTCTAGGAAAGGTCTGACTAAGGAAAGACCTAGTTTTTAAGTGTGCTCGTTGTGACCCTCCACTCTTTCTTGGGAATTTTCCTGGTGGATTTTTTTTGGACTAGAGTATTACTAGTAATTTTCACATTTGGGAGCTAAAATGACAGATAATAAAGATCAGAGAACCACTGTTTCCACCACAACGTCGGCAGCTTCTTCGTCGTCATTTTTGACGAGAATTTCTACGCCAAATCCAAGATTAGCGGTGGAGATTTTTTACTATACAGGTCATTTCGGCATGTGGTAAGGTGAGTTCTAGATGCTCTTTTCTAGCAAGGCCTAGATATTGCTATTGAAGAGGAGAAACCAGATAAAATTGATGAAGAAGATTGGAAGACCATAAATCGGTTGGCTTGTGGTACTATTCGATCATGCCTCTCCGAGAGCAAAAGTATTCATTCGCTAAGGAAACTTCTGCAAATAAGTTGTGGAAGGCATTGGAGGACAAATTCTTGAAGAAGAGCGACCACAACAAGATCTATATGAAGAAGAAATTGTTTCGATTTAGTTATAAACTCGGTACCACCATGAATGATCATATTACTGCTTTTAACAAGATAGTAGCTGATTTGATGAATGTTGGTGAGACTTTCAAAGATGAAGATCTGGCCCTGATGTTGCTGTTTTCCCTGCCTGATGGGTACGCACTTATAGAAGCCATGTTACTTCATGGGAAAGAAAAAGTTTCCCTCAGTGAACAGTGAAGTGTGCAGTACTCTATACAGCCATGAATTAAGGAAAAAGGATCGAGAAGAAAGCTACAAGTAGAGGTGGTAGCAGAAGCACTAGTGGTTAGAGGCAGACCACAAGGCCAGAAGAAAGGAAGGAGAGGGAGATCTAAGTCAAAAGGCAGATCGAGCAAAGACAAATGTACCTTTTGTAGAGAGAAGGGGTATTGGAAGAAGGATTGCCCAACATTGAAAAATAAGGGCAAAGATGATAAAAGCAAACCTCTATCAGAAGTAAATGTGGTTGAATTTAGTGATGATGATTAAGATCTTTCACTGGTTGCTACAACATTAACAAGGCGATCTGAGAAATGGATGTTTGACTAAGCTTGTAACCAACATATTTTTCATATCCGGGAATGGTTCACTGAATTTGAAGAAGTAGCTGGTAGTGTTATTTACATGGGAAATGACACATATTGTGAATCAATTGGTATTGGTTCAATCTACTTAAAGAACCATGATGGATCGACTAAAGTTCTAACAGAAGTTAGATATGTACTAGACATGAAGAGGAATCTCATCTCTTTGGGAGTCCTGGAATCTAAAGGATTAGCAGTGACGATGCGAGATGGAGTTCTAAAAGTTATCTTTGGAGCTTGGAGTTCTAGAAGTCATCTCGGAGTTTTAGTGATGTTGAAAGGTACCCGGAAGAATAGTTTGTATTACTACGACGGTAATACAATTGTTGGGATAGCTGCAGTTGCTACTTTTGATGATGATGGGTCAGATGCAACTAGGTTATGGCACATGTGGTTAGGGCATGCAGGTGAAAAATCCTTACAAATTTTGGTGAAACGAGGATTGTTGAAAGGTGCACAAACCTGTAAAATGGATTTTTGTGAACATTGCGTGAAGGGAAAGCAGAAGAGAGTGAAATTTGGCACCACAATCCATGATACTGAGGGTATTTTAGATTATGTTCACTCTGATGTATGAGGACCTTCCAAGATAGCTTCTTTGGGAGGTAAACATTATTATGTTACCTTTGTTAATGACTTCTCTCGAAGAGTGTGGGTGTACACTATGAAGTCAAAGGATGAAGTGTTAGATTGTTTCTTTAAGTGGAAAAAGATGATAGAGACTCAGACTGGAAAAAAGATCAAAGGACTCATAACAGACAATAGAGGTGAATACCGAAGTGATCTGTTTGATAAAGTTTGTCAAGATGAAGGCATTGTTCGACACTTTACAGTTAGAAATACACCACAACAGAATGGAGTGATAGAACACATGAACCGAACATTGCTGGAGAAAGTTCGGTGTATGATGTCCAATGCTGGGTTGGGCAGACAATTTTGGGCTGAGGCAGTGACATATGCGAGTCATCTTGTTAATCAGTTGTTATCATCTGCTATTGGTGGCAAAACACCTTTGGAGGCCTGGTCTGGAAAACCTGTTACTTACTGTGATTCCTTACATGTGTTTGGTTCCACTGCATACTATCATGTTAAGGAATCAAAGTTGGATCCGAGAGCAAAGAAGGCGCTCTTCATGGGGATCACTATTGGTGTGAAAGGATACCATCTATGGTGTCTAGAAACACGAAAGATAATCTTTAGCAGGGATGTTACCTTTGATGAATCTGCCTTGTTGAAGAAAGTAACAAAAGACAATATTCAATAGATCAATAGTGCTTTGCAGCAGGTGTAGAAAACTCCAAATCAGGTAGAGTTTGAAAGAAGCATTGTCCCAGTAATCGATGAAGAAAATAAAGAAACTCCTATGGTAGAAGAAGAGTCTGAAGAAGAGGAGGTTCCAACCCAATAACCTCTACAGCAACAAGAACCAATTGCATTACGAAAGCCGTAACGAGTAAGACACAAACCTGCTTGATTCGATGACATGGTGGCTTATGCATCTATTATTGTCAATGATGAAATTCCTACCACTTACCAAGAAGCAGTTCAAAGTTTAGAAGATGATAGGTGGAAGAATGCTATGAATGAAGAAATGAAGTCTCTTCAGAAGAATCAGACATGGAAACTAGCAAGTCTACCGAAGGGAGAGAAGGCAATTGGATGAAAATGGGAATATGTAAAGAAAGAAGGATTTCCTGACAAGAAAAGCATTCGGTACAAGGCAAGGTTGGTGGCTAAGGGCTATGCTCAGGCAGAAGGAATTGACTATAATGAAGTTTTGTCTCTTGTGGTGAAACATTCCTCCATTAGAATCTTATTGGCCTTGGTAGCTCAATTGATTTGGAACTAGTTCAACTTGATATGAAAACTGCATTTTTACATGGAGATTTAGAGGAGGAAATCTATATGACCCAGCCAGAAGGGTTCAAGGTTGTTGGAAAAGAAAATTTGGTATCAAACTTGAAAAATCCTTGTACGGCCTAAAACAATCACCTAGGCAATGGTATAAACGATTTGACAAGTTTATGTTGGGGCAGAAATACTCAAGGAGCAAATATGACCATTGTGTGTATTTACACATGCTACAAGATGGATCATTTATCTATCTTCTCCTATATGTTGATGATATGCTGATAGCTTCAAGAAATCAAGGAGAGATTGAGAAGTTAAAAGCATAATTGAAGCAAGAGTTCGAAATGAAAGATCAAGGAGAAGCTAAGAAGATTATCGGCATGGAGATTAGTAGAGATCGAAGATTAGGGTAGCTTTGTCTGACTCAAAAACAATATCTGAGAAAGGTACTACAACGTTTTGGCATGAATGACAAGACAAAACCTGTGAGTACCCTACTTGCTCCTCATATGAAACTCAGTGCTGAATTATCTCCGAAGAATGATGTTGAACGAGAATATATGTCGAAAGTTTCATATGCAAATGCTAATGGTAGCTTGATGTATGCTATGGTGTGTACGAGACCTGATATTTCTCAAGCAGTTGGCGTTGTGAGCAGGTATATGTACGATCCTGGTAAAGGACATTGGCAAGCTATTAAATGGATTCTACGGTATATTCTGAACACCGTGGATATTGGTTTAATGTTTAAGCGGGATGAAAAAGGTGGTCGATTTGTAGTTGGATGTTGTGATTCTGACTATGCTGGTGATTTGGACAAACATCAATCAACAACCGGTTATGTGTTTACTCTTGCAAAGGCACCGGTCAGTTGGAAGTCTACTTTACTGTCAACATTTGCTTTGTCTACCACAGAGGTAGAGTATATGGCAGTTACAGAGGCTGTTAAAGTGGCTATTTGGCTTCAAGGATTGCTTAAAGACTTGGGAATTGATCAAAAGCATGTCAAAGTGCATTGTGACAGTTAGAGTGCTATTTGTTTAGCAAAGAACCAAGCCTATCATGCACGAACGAAGCACATAAATGTCCGATATCATTTTGTAAGGGAAATTCTTGAAGAAGGTGAAATACAACTTCAGAAGATCCACACAGCTGAAAATCCTGCAGACATGATGACCAAAGTGGTGACATCGATCAAGTTCCAACATTGCTTGGACTTGATAAATATTGTGAAGATTTGAAGATGGATGGCACCCTAGGCGCATTAGAAGACACTACTGTAGATAGTTTTCTAATAAGAGAGATTTTGTAATTTTTTCTTGGGACTTGTATTTCGCCAAGGTGGAGATTTGTAAGTTTTGTTGGCTCATCACCAAGTCCCATGTCACTTAGGATTGCCAATGGGGGGAGTCTCTTAGGCTATAAAAGGAGACTTCCTCCTTTGTATTCCCTAACCCCAAAAACTAGAGCCACAATAGGCATAGTTATCTCTTCTCTTTCTATTAGAAATATATTTTGATGGTCTCCGAGGACGTAGGCATAAATTGGCCGAACCTCGTTAAATTTTTTGTGTTCTCTATTTAATTTGTGTTGTTTATTTATTCTACTTTATGTTTTGCCTCCTACATGGTAGGCTATTTGTTGGACATTATTGAATTAATTATTGGTGGAAAAATAGCTTGAATTTCCACAACAAAATTAATCAAACTTTAAACCAAAAAACACAACTCTTTTTCATGAACTTTAGTTTAGGCAGCAGATCTTCTTTTTTCTTTTCATGGGTATGTATGTATGCATTACTGGTTTTGACTTTCTGATATCTTCCTTGGGCATTTATGCATGCCTACTCCCTTTTTTTAGACTAACTTTGCTTTTTTTTTTTCATGCATTAACACACTTGTATTCTTGGTTTTCAAGTGATCTAGCAAGGTTCAGACTAAAAATACTCATTTTTCATCATGCAAATTAAAATTTTGTTCCTTTAAAATTCAAACCCATATATTTTCTATCTAAAAATCAGTAAAAAATAGTCATTCAAAGTATAAATAAGAGAATTAACAGTAAAACTACTCTTAGTCAATGAAAAACCGAAGTTTAGATTACAGACAAAAGGTGTTCCTCTAGGAATAATATAAAACTTGAATCAAGTTTGTCAACAAGGAAGAATTTGTTGAGGAAGTGTTTAAAAGAAAAAAAAAGTTCCTAATAAAAATTTGATAACACAAGAAAATAACAAAAGAAAACATACTTCCTACAAACATCCAGTCATCACCAAATAGAAATAAGTTCATAGCATCCAGCATCCAAACTTCAGCAACACACAATTAACACTAAATATTCCAACAATCCTAAGACAACAGCACGCATTATCATAAAATTTTCAATTAAAAGCCCAAAAATTCATAGACTAACCATGAACTTCTATTCCCCTCCCCATCCCTTCCCCCCCTCCCCAAAAAAAAATAACAAAAACATGCACACTTATATCACACATTGTCCTCATTGAGTGTTAACATAGTCAGCAAAGATTAAAAAAAAAAAAGAAAAGGGAATAGAAATACTCCTTTCTCAGTGCAGGGCAAAATGCTTCTATATGCTCTATGTTGTGGGGGTTGAGGAACCCTTAGGTGTTGAACAATGATCCTTAAGGTGTAGTTGTTAAACTCTCTCCTCCAAATTGTAGTTGTTATTGTTGTTCTCTACATTTGCTCTTGCTCATGCTCTTTCCCTCAACTGAGGCTGTATCTTGAACACTCCTCTGCTGATAGATACTACGGGTCTTGTAGGCAGAAAACTAAAATTCCCACCTTGATTGCAGCTAAGTAAGCTCATGGCATCTTGAGAATGCAAATCAAGCGGGGTTATTTCCCACACTAGTGTTAAGTCAGTATTGTCTACATCTATTATGACATTTGATAATGCAATTGCAGTTATTATAGGCCCAAAGAGGATGACTTTTATTCTATCTTTGGGATGATCCAGTGAGCCAAATTCTCTATTTTCTTAGTTACATACATCATAAAAAGAACAATTCAACTTTTGAAATTATTGTTGGATTATCCTTCCTCCCTGAGTAAGAATAAGCGAACAATATATGGATAAATCTTATAGGTGCACTTAGTATCAAATTAGCTTTGGCATTACTTGGATCAAAGACAATATCAAGATTTCTCGTAAACCGTCCATATACAGGGTTAAACTCTACTGGATAATCACATAAAGATTGCTTGTATTCAGGATCGTTAAAGTCATCTTCAGTTATAAATCCTAGAACCTCATTGAATTCATCTATTGAGTATCTATGAACTATTCTATCATGACTCCAGGCAGTGACCAGCACAATAACGACGCTTTCTATTATTGTAAGCCTAATCCACCCCCGAAATACCCTACGGATTTCAAATGTCCACATGGAGGTTTCCATAAATTAAAGCGAACTAATTTAATTAATAACCAAGTAATTTAAAGAGTTTAACGTCACCTTACATATATAGAATGTAAATTTCCTTTTCAAAAATGTATAAGTGTCATAACATGCTTTAAATTCCAATCAGTTGAATTAAATAAACAAAATTAAACAATCTTGTACATTGTCCCAAAATTCCTCTAAGTGTCTTATGCAACTATAAAGCAACCTACTGACGTAAAAACATAATGACAAGGCCTACTCAACAATGCAAAGGTCCACACCGAGCACTGCTACTCTTTAAGCAGATGCTCCTCGACGATGGCCAGGTTTTAGTTATCATAACCCAATGAGCGAGATGACGCTTGTCATATCTCCAAAACATAACATGTGATCGGCATAGTGGTAAGGCCACCCTTACATGGTAAGCCTGACAATGAACTCAACAAGCATACATGAAATTCACTTGTTTTACATTTTAATTGTTCTAAATTGCTTCATGAACTTTATTTGGACTTGGGAAATCAAAGAAAGAAGGGAAAGAGTGCAAATCATGGAATTTTGGTGGATTTCTCCCCAAAATTCTTGAATAACATCTAAAGGGCAGAAAATCTAGGTTTTGGAGCCCCAGGCACCAAGAGTAGAATTCTAGATAGAGAGTTTAGGGCTTAGCACCCCAGGCGCCAAGTATGAAATCTTAGGTTGAGAGTTTGGGCCTTGGCGCCTCATGAGCCACATGTGGTGCCTTCCTTTGGGCTGAAAAATGAATAATGTATGTATTTTGAGAGGAATGTTGGGGGGGGTCCTTGATGCGTATTTGTTAGGATTTCTTTTAGGTGCTTTAGTAGGACTAATTGGCTTTACTTCAGGGCTTCGTGTACGGTAAAACTTTGTTGAGGCAAAGGTGAATGGTGGACCTTGCCAAAATTATTTTATTTCAAGTACAATATAAATCCCTCCTCCCTCATTTGTGGAAGATAAGTTGATTATACTTCTAATTGTTTATATAAATTAGTAAGTGGAATTGTGTGTGAAATAATTATCGTGATTGTGATGTGGTGTGTGGTGTATTTGGTGTTGTTGCATCCATTCATGACACCTAACATAAATGAAAATGTGTGGGACAACAAAGGGTTGGTCTTTTGCATGATGTGGAATATGCAGAGGGGGTTAACCTCTAGAATATACTTATTGAGGGTTGGTCCATAATGGGTAGAGTGGTAAAATATGGCAAGCATTACATTTGTTTGATTGCATATTGGTAATCTGTTTGTGGTTAATTAATGTTTGCTTTATTTTTGGATAATTTCTATCGATGACGGTGAGTTACGATATTTATACTTATGCACTATAATCATTTTTCTGCACAGTCAACTGAGTTTTGATGAACTCACACTCTCTGTGGTTACTCTTTTCAAATACGGAGACTGGGGAAGAGGGGTTTCTACTAGAGAGTTAGCAGCTCTTTTAGAGTTATCCTTCTCTTCATATCAGTGGGTTCATGGAATCAAATTTTGACAAGTGCAGGATAATGCTCTGTAGTCTGTTAGGCCACCTAGACTTAGGGTGGGAAATTGTACATTATAAATTCGGCTATAATTTATCTTTGTTCTGTTCATGCTGCGTTATGATGTTATAGGATTTTTTATACATATGTGTATGTACACTATTCTACTTTTATGATAATAACTGACTTGTATACTGCTAGTTGTGGATAATTAGGACTATTTGATGTGGTATTAGAATATTCATGCTTGTTAAATGGGCTTGATTTTTGGGGTGTGACAAAATGGTATCAGAGGGAGAGTTTTTAGATCTCCTAGGGATTACAGAGCTAAGTGTTCTTTGTAGGCCCTTCCCCATTGTCATGAGCCACGGTATGATGACGACCATGAGTTTAGGTTCCATAAAAGGCACTATGTGTTTCTTTTTACTAAGCCACTCCTAGGTGGAGTAGGTTTAGATAATTGTTAACATTGAAGTGTTTATTTCTTGTGTGTAGATTCCTATAAATTTCTGATGGAGGACGAGAATTCTAGAAATGAAAGTACTCATAGTGAACATGGCCGTAATGTTGTTGATTTGGTCCAAGGCGATACTACAGTTAATCCACAACATAATTCGCCCGGGTATACTGAGAATGAATTTGTGGAGGAAGTTGGAGGTTCTAATCAGAATCCAACCTAAGCAAGTGGTCCAACTCTTGCAATTAATGCTTTAGTCATTGAGGGGATAGTTGACATGTTTATAGCTCATATAGAGCACATGGAAGCTAAGTGGGAAGCGAGGTTTGCAGTTGCATTTCCAACAGTAGTTCCTCTTCCTATGGAATCACTACCCATAGCTCTAGTGCTACCACTTCCTCCAGTCAAAGAAGGTATTGTAAAAGATATTAAGATGATAAAACTCTTAAAAGTGAGACCACCAATATTCTTTGGGGAAGACCTTGAAGATGATCCGAAACATTTTCTTGATGATTATGCGACAATTTGTGACACATTGGGGTGTTCGAATGTGAAGAGAGTAGAAATGGTTCCTTTTCAATTAAGGGGATAGGCAAAAAGATGGTGGGCAACCTTGAGAAAGGGACGACCCCAAGATGAACCGCCAATCCATTGGGCGGAGTTTCGTAAAGCTTTTATGGACCAGTTTTTTCTTAAGAATCTGAGGGTGGCTAAGGCGAAAGAGTTTAAAGAGTTAAAATAGGAACTTATGCCTATTGACAAATATGATGCCCAATATGTTCGTTTGGCTGAATATACTCCAAATATGGTGCCTACAGAAGAGGAAATGATTGCAAGATTTGTCGAGGGACTCCGAGAATCTTTGTATGATCAGGTAGGCCCTAAGATGGAATATTTTACTTGTTATAAAGATGATGTAGAAGTGGCTAGAAGAATGGAAAGGAGAGCCAAGGGTCGTCAAGAACCTCCTAAGGGCAAAAAGAGAAAACATGAGGGTAAATTCACTGTGTACGGGGAAGTTCGAGAACTCAAAGATTTTCCATTCCCAGTCATGTTGTTCCAATGATATCCTC
This sequence comes from Biancaea sappan, assembly GCA_037074585.1. Taxonomy (NCBI): domain Eukaryota; kingdom Viridiplantae; phylum Streptophyta; class Magnoliopsida; order Fabales; family Fabaceae; genus Biancaea; species Biancaea sappan. The sequence goes on along the minus strand of CM073501.1, from coordinate 43,849,895 downwards.
GAGATCGACTACATCTGCAGGTAGTGTGTCTAGGCCTCGTTCTGAATTTAGTGGAGGTTGATCATTTACTGGTCATGGGAGTTTTTAGGGAGGGCGAGAAAAGCCTCTCTATACGATATGTGGAAGATTCCATTTTGAAATATGTTATGGAAAAGAGACTAGTTATGGGTGCTTTAACTGTGGCCAGCCGAGTCAGTTTCAAATGGAATGTCCTTAGTTATTGTTAGAACCTATTCAAGGGCCTGTGTACCCTATACGTGTTCAGCCTACTGCTCCTCCTATGCCAAGACCGCCGATTAATTCGAGAGGAGGTAGGAACCTAGATAGAGTGGCTGGCAGAGGCTAGAGAGGTCAAGGATAACCTACCATAGGTCAAGGAACTACTCGGATCTATGCTTTAACCTGACAAGATGGTTAAGCATCCAATGCTATGGTAACAAGTATTTTACCAATGTGTTCATTTTCGGCACATGTTTTATTTGACCATGTGTCTACACAATCTTATGTATTGCCATTATTTGCAAAGAAATTTCCATTAGGACCTGTTAGACTTAAGTTGGTACACTAACCGGGGATGCTCTTATAGTGAATTCAGGGTACCATTCTTGCAAGGTCCTAGTGAAGGGGTTAGAGATAGCGGCAAGTCTCATGCTTCTCAATATAGTAGAGTTTGATGTAATTTTGGGAATAGATTGACTTTTTTCATACCTTGCTACTGTGGATTGTGATAGGAAGACTATTTTTGTCAAAGTACCAGATAGCAGGAATTCATGTTTCAAGGGGACCGATCAAATGTACCTCTTAACATTGTGTCCTGGATGTGTGCTTGACAAATGTTAAGGAAAGGTTGTCAGAGCTTTTAAAGAGGAAAAGGTCCTAGATCAAGTACCAATAGTTCAAAATTTTTTAGATGTATTCCTAGATGAATTGCTTGGTCTACCACATGTAGAGGAGATTGAGTTTACTATCGATTTGGTCCTAGGTACATGACCAATTTCAATTCCTTCTTACAGAATGGCACCTGCTAAACTGAAAGAACTTAAAGGGCAGTTGGAAGACCTATTAGATAAACTTGTGAAATTTTTATAGACCACAAGAGTCTCAAATATATTTTTGGACAAAGAGATCTCAATTTGAGGCAACGTTGATGGATGGAGCTTTTTAAGGACTATGACTGTTTTATCCTCTATCATCTTAGGAAAGCCAATGCGGTAGTGCATGCTCTCAGTTGGAAGTCTATGGGGAGTTTAGCCCACATTGCCACGGTTAGGAGATATTTGGTTCAAGAGTTACATGAACTTAAGCTGATGGTGTGCTCTTCGAGATCACAGAGTCTAGTGCATTTTTAGCCCATTTTAAAGCTAAGTCTTCTTTAGTGGAGAGACTTAAGGCATCTATGATTAATGACCTTGTCATGATGAAAACTAGGGATAAGGCAAAGGCAGGTCTAGCAACAAATTTCTCTGTAGATGGTGGAGGTGCTTTATGGTTTAAAGGTAGACTCTGTATACCAAATGTAGAGCAGTTAAAAAGAGAGGTTATGAAGGAAGCTCATGGTTCTGTATATGTGGTTCACCCTGGTGCCTCCAAAATGTATTGTGATTTGAAGCAAGTCTATTGGTGGGAGGGAATGAAGCGTGATGTAATTGATTATGTGGTTCGTTGCCTGACATGCCAACAGGTAAAGTTTGAACACCAGAGACCACCAAGAAAGATGCAGAGGTTAGAAATTCCTGAGTGGAAATGGGAAAGAATCACCATGGATTTCATTGTAGGTTTGCCTAGATCACGAAAAGGGTATGGCTCTATATGGGTCATTGTTGATTGCCTTACCAAGTCAGCGCATTTTCTTCTTGTGCATATCACTAATGGTGTTGCGAGACTTGCTTAGCTCTATGTGAACAAGATCATTAAGCTTCATGGAGTACTAGTTTCTATTATCTCAAACCATAGACCTCAGTTTACATCTTGGTTCTAGAGAGTTTTTCAGTAGGCATTAGGTACCAAAGTGGACTTAAGCACAGCCTTTCATCCTCAGATGGATGGATAGTTTGAGAGAACTATCCAAACTCTTAAGGATATGTGAAAAACTTATGTTCTGGATTTTGGAGGAAATTGGGAAGATCATTTACCACTTATTGAGTTTGCCTACAGTATCAACTACTAAGCTAGCATATAGATGGCACTTTATGAGGCCTTATATAGGAGACGTTGTCGATCTCCTTTTGGTTGGTTTGAGCTTGGGGAGGCTAAAGTTATGGGACTTGATATGGTACAAGAAGTTGTTGAAAAGGTTAAGCTAATAAGAGAAGCTAATCAGAGAAAGATTGCTTACGACTCAGAGTAGGTAAAAGTCTTACTCGGACAATCGGCATAGAGACTTTGAATTTGTTATTGGACATAGGGTTTTCTTGCGGATTTCACACATGAAAGGGTTGATGAGATTCGGTAAGAAAGCAAAACTTAGTCTTAAATATATAAGTCCCTATGAGATTGTGGAGAGGGTAGGTAATGTGGCATACCACTTAGCTTTACCTTCGGACTTGGAAGGAGTTCATCTAGTCTTCTACGTGTCTATGCTGAGGAAGTACCTTTCTGACCCTTCTCATGTTATTTAACCTCAGGAGGTATAGTTTGATGAAACTCTCACATATGAAGAAGTACTCGTAGCCATTCTTGATAGACAAGTTAAAAAGCTTTGCACTAAGGAAATTCCTTTTATCAAGATTTTGTGGCGAAATCACTCTTATGAAGAGGCTATATGGGAAGTGAAAGAAGAAATTAGAAAGAAATATCCACACCTGTTTGAGGCTCAAGGTTAGTTTTGAATTAAGGGGACTGAATTCTTTTAAGGGGGTGTAATGTAATACCGCCAATTTTATATTTATATAACTGACGGTATTACCGTATTTAAATGTTTTTGTGGGAATTAGGCTATTTTTAATGCAATATTTAATAGCATTTTTTTTATATTTCCAATCATTTAATTTCCATAAATTGGAGGAATACTTTTGGTAATTTATTTATGGAATTGATATTATGTGATTGGATTAGATGATTTGAGGTGTTATGGTATTGTTATATGATTTGTAGAAAATCGTGGATGAAGGATTAATTGGAATTTATGTGGTTATTTGAGATTATATAGAAGTAGGTCAAGTGGGTTGGGTGTAGGGTCCATGAGTCAACCCATGACCCACCACCATTAAGGATCCCCTTTGCTCTTGACCTTCTCATTTCCAACACTTAATGGTTTAGAGCTTTGGAGAACTTCCCATTTTCTCTCTTTTCTCTCTTCATCTAACTCGTGTTTTCACCAATCAATCTTCAATTCCTGGTTGCTTCTCGCATCTCTGGATAATTTTAGGACTAAAGGTAATATTACATTTCATTAATCTCCTCTAAATTTCTGAATTTGTCCATGCCCTAGGTGAAGATAAGTTTTGGGGGGTTTTACATGAAGACTTTGTCTCTTTGTCTCCTTTCTTGAATTTGTTTAGTTGGTTTTGTTATAATCTAGTTCATGGTGGTAAAACAAACAAGTTTCATGGATCAGAATCCAATAATGCGTTATTGAGATATTTCTAAAGAATTTTGGAAAATTCATGAAATTCGCTTTATTTATGTTTTAATTGTTCTGAATTGCTTCATGAACTTTAATGGGACTTGGGAAATCAAAGAAAGAAGGGAAAGCATGCAAATCATGGAATTTTGGTGGATTTCTCCCCAAAATTCGTGAAGAACATCAAAGGGGAAAAAAATCTAGGTTCTGGCGCCCCAGGCACCATGTGTGGCTCCTCGGGTGCCAAGAGTCGAATTTTAGGTAGAGAGTTCAGAGCTTGGCACCCCAGGTGCCAAGTATGAGATCTTAGGCAGAGAGTTTGGGCCTTGGCGCCTCATGCGCCACAGGTGGCGCCCTAGGCACCCTTTGGAATGGAAAATGCCTAATGTGTGTATTTTGAGAGGAATGTTGTGGGTCCTTGATGCCTATTTGTTGGGATTTCTTTTAGGTTCTTTGGTAGGATTAATTGGCTCTACTTCAGGACTTTGTGTACAATAAAACTTTGTTGAGGCAAAGGTGAGTGGTGGACCTTGCCAAAGTTATTTTATTTCAAGTACAATATAAATCCCTCATCCCTTAATTGTGGAAGATAAGTTGATTATACTTTTAATTGTTTATATAAATTAGCATGTGGAATTGTGTATGGAATAATTATCGCGATTGTGATGTGGCATGTGGTGTATTTGGTGTTGTTGCATCCATTAATGACACCTAGCATAAATGAAAATGTGTGGGAAAGCAAAGGGTTGGTCTTCTACATGATGTGGAATATTCAAAGGGGGTTAACCTCTGGAATACACTCACTGAGGGTTGGTCCATAATGGGTAGAATGGTAAATTATGGCAAGTATTACATTTTTTTGATTGCATATTGGTAATATATTTATGGTTAATTAATGTTTACTTTGTATTTGGATAATTTCCATCGGTGATGGTGAGTTACGGTATTTGTACTTGTGCACTATAATCATTTTTGTGCACGGTTAATTGCTCACTGAGTTTTGATGAACTCACACCATTTGTGGTCACTTTTTTCATATATGGAGACTGGAGAAGAGGAGTTTCCGCTAGAGAGTTAGCGGCTTCGAGAGATTTGGTAAAGAGTGGTATGAATTCCTTTTAGGCATTCAATGCTATTTGCTTGTTGGTTACAAAAGCATGAAGTGGCATATAGGAAATGCTTATCAATAAGATGCACCAATCCATTGATTTTACCAATCATGGTCTTCTCCAAGTCATCTATCTTGCATGCCAAAAAAGCAAGATGTTCTCAAAGGATGTTGTTGTACTGTCATCCTTTAGTTCAAATAAATTCCTCTTCCTTTTCTTAGATTCTGCAACGGGTTTCTTACCCTTATTATTTCGTAGGCTAAGATTAAGGTCTAACTCTACCTTTTCGGTCTCAAAGTTTAGATTGAAAGAATTGTAGTTGGCCATAACTTTAGAGAAAAAAGAGGTTAGTGCATAAGAGATAATATAATGATATTTGCACTGAAGGTTTTGGGCCAGAGTAGTAAAATGTTAAGTTGCTATAAATAGGAAAAACATTTGAGCTCAAGACAAATATCGCATCCATAGGCCGCACACCTAAGGATTGTTTTTAGATTTAGCATGCAAGATATTTCAAAGATTTATGTTGGGCATGCTAATTAACAGTTGGATTAAGTAAATGTAGTAAACATATTAGTCAAAGATATTACAGTGAATTCCAACTGATGTGTTTTCATGTCCGTCGCCTCCTTTCAATACAAGAGAGTGAAGTTCAAAGATTAATATAGCCATTTGTTAAACGTCACCTCTGCTCCTTGCTTTGAGGCAAACCTACACAATCTCTATTGTTCTTTTTGGGTATCCAAAATGGTTTGGGCCTGTTTGGGTCAAGAGCTCATTTTTTGGCATGTTTCTTTTTCTTTTTCACTCTATATGGAACATCATTCTTATAATTATAGGAGTAAGCTTTGTGGCCTTTCATTCCACAGTAATAGCAAGTACAAGTATTGCCATTTGATTTCTTTGCTAGAACAAAAACATTTTTTATGATATTTCTGGTTTATTTTGTTTTTGAAATCCAAACTTAGAAATTGTTTTTGTTTCCTAAGCACATTATTTAGATTATTCATCCTAGAAGCCTCCTTGTCCTTAGAACATCTTTTCTTTAATGTGTTTGAAGTAGTAGTTTAAGTTAAGTTCCAGCCAATAAGAGTGTTCTGTTTTGTTACCAAAGCTTTTATTAGATGTAATCCTTAAAAAAATGTTAATGAATTTATGTCTTTGCAATCTTATGACTGAAATTAAAAATCCTTGGACTAGGTAGTATTAGAACAAGAACACTGACTACTCTAGGAAAAATATATCATATACATACCTACAAGAAAATAATGTTCAAAAAAATATATATTCAAAATTAGTCCTTGTAGAATGCTTTAAGGACATAATTGAAATAAATAAGTGGAAAGGGTAAATGAAACGGTTGGTAATCCTTAAAGCAAAACAAAGGAAATGGTAGAGTCTTGCATGTAAATTATAGTTGGCCATTATATTTTACAAGTTGGAGGCTCTTGTTACCAAAGTCCACAATGAGGAATTATATATACATATAGTTGTACCCGTAAGTGCCTGTGGCAACCCATGATTAGAAGGAACATGATAGTGTGTGTATATATATATATAAATAGCTTGAATCAAGTGGTGCAGCCATGTTCTCGGTCATGAAAGAATATATATATATCAGCAAATAGAAAAGCGGAGATCATGTCAGCAAAATCCTTAAGATTCAACATTCTCGGCTAGGAAAGAAGAATTTATAGCAACAAAGTGTCCACATTCTCGGTCAGGAAAGAAAACATGATAGCAAATATTCATGAAGCTTTCCAGCCTGTATCAAGACCCCTTGTATTAGGAAATAAGAAAGTTGTTAGATATGTATAGTTGCAATTTTCAAAGATGCAGCCTTTGTAGACACAGACATTTTTGACCTTTGAAACATCCAGTCATTCATGGAATTCTCTCAAGCGTTATTTTTAGGAGACACCTTGCCTCCCCCATCTCCAGCTATAAGTAGCAACTCTCCTTCCCTTTTCCTTGCACCACTAGCTGAGAGAGAATGAGAAAAAGAAAGTACAGCAGCAAAAATCTTTACTCTGTTTTCCATGCAAAAACAGAGTTTGACGCGAAAAAGAGAGAGAGACATAGAGCATTTTCATACTCGAATTTTTCTGGGTGTTTTGAGGAGCCACATGTGCGACTAACTTACATGAGTGTTGAGGAAGTAGTGGCAGTAATTAGGAAACAAAAACCAAAGGAAAAAGCAGTAGATAACACTTAAGAACAACTAGATCTTCGGGTAAGTTTTAGAACTAGATTTTTCATTCTTAAAAAGTCTCTCTTTTGCTTAGTTTATGGGTAGAAATGATGAAATATGTCATAATAAGACTAAAAGTGCAGTTATGGACTGGTTTGGAATTCAAAATCATGAGAAAATGTAACATGCATAATAGGGACTAAAGTAATATAAATGAAAAGTTTACAGGGGTTGATTTAATTTTAGAACAAAATATATTCACAATCCATGGACCTAGAAGAAGCTAAATATGATCTTAAATCATGCAAAATACAAAAGAAGAATTTGGACCAATGACCTAAGTGAATAAATAGAAAAGTTCCTAGAAATGAAATTTAAGATAAATTCCGGTTTTAATTGAAATTATGGACAGTATAGAAAGGGACAAAACTGAGATTTAATTTCATATGAATATATAAAAAAACTAATTTATTTTGTTTAAATTAGTTATTTAAATTATTATGTGAATATTTATATAGATTTGTATTTATAAGATCTATTATGTTTATTTCTATAATATATATATATATATATATATTATATTACCTATTAATATACATATATACCTATGATAAATATATGTTACATGTACATGTATAAAAATATATGTGATATATTTTTGTGTGTGTGTGTGTATATATATATATATGTATTTTAGAAAGTTAATTATGTATAAATATGCTCATTAAGTTTCATATATATATATATATATATACATATCATAATAGTATGAGTTTAATTAATTAAATATATATTATATATATGTTATTTAAATTTATGGTATACACACACACATATATTTATATATATGTACACACATCATCTCAAAAAATATTATGAGAAATACTAGCTTAAGATAAAATTAGATTAAATCTAATAAATAAAAATATGGGATAGAATTAGAAATTTCAGTAGAATAGGGAGATATGACATTTAGAGTGTTTTTATTTAATATTTTAAATAAGGTTATATATATTGTTTGAATAGGCCAGAATTTGTGAAACGAATTTCTAGAAGGATTGAATAGCTTATCGAGCTAAGAAGTAGTTTTAAACACTTATAAAAGCACTTTTTTCCCAAGTTTCTTTGTTGAAAGATTTTCCTATGAATATTATGAACTTCCGTGAACATGTATGAATTATATGACAATGAGACTTTATTCCAAAAATAGAGAATAGAAAGCTAAGTGGTTTCCCAAAATAGTGAACAAAGCGCAAGTACTTGAGAACCATAGTAGAGGTCATAGCTTCAAATTCCATAGTAGAGAATTGAAGTGAATTGCTTGATGTGTGATGATGATAATGATGATTATTAGTTGCCTATATATTCATGGATGAATTAATGAACTTATTATGCTTTCATGACTGGGATGGCTTCTTTTTCGAAATGTTTTACTGAATTAAAATTGCTAGCTACTGAGATATCCATCTCACTTTGCCATGTTTTTTTTTAACTTACCATTCTAGGGGTTCCAATATAAGAAAAGGGCTGCACTAAATTAGAGAGAAACCAGGGTATCTATTAAGTAATCAAGAAAAAGTTCACTCTAGGAGAATATATGATTACAACCTTTATACTAAGATTGAGGTTATGTAATTTAAGATATAATTTATTTTGTATCTATGTAATATCTTAATTAAGAGAAATTTTCTATATTATCCTAAGTGTTCATAAATGAATTTTAAAAATAAAATCAGTAAATTTGAGGATGTTACATTTAGCACTACTCCTAGCAACAACAAATTTTTTTTTACTTCTCCATGTGTCAAGATTACCCTATAAAAAAGTGCAATACCTTGAGGTTGACCTTCTATCAGTAACAGAACTTGCCCAATCAGCATTAGTATATACCTTAATCCCTCTCTTCTCATGTTTTCCAAAGATTAAATGCATGCCTTTGAGGTACCTAAGGATTCTGTATACAGCTTCAAGGTGTTCTTTATAAGGGAAATGCATAAATTGACCTACCATGCTAATAACGAAAGCAATGTCAGTGTGAATATAGGACAAGTAGATAAGTTTTCTCAACCAACCTTTTATAACTACTTGGGTCTACTGGAACACCATCTTTGACATCTCTAGTTTAGTCTTGACTTCTATAGGAGTGTTTGAAGGCTTGCAGCCACTCATTCTAGTTTCTTTCAATAGATCTAAGATATATTTCCTTTGTGACACCACTATGCCCGTCTTTGACCTTGCCACTTTTATTCCAAGTAAATACCAAAGTTGTCCAAGGTCTTTAACTTCAAATTCCTTGGGTAGACTTTGTTTCAATATGCTTATCTCAGTTATATCATCTCCTGTCAGTATTATGTCATCTACATAGACTATTAAAATTGACACTTTGTTTTCAATAGACTATTTTTATGAATAAAGTGTGATCAGACTGACCTTGATGATAACCTAGGCCTTTTACAAACCTTGTGAATCTTTCAAACCAAGCCCGAGGAGATTGTTTGAGGCCATATAAGGATTTTTTTAGCTTGCAAACCTTATTCCCAAATTTGTTAGAGAATCCTGGTGGAGGTTCCATGTAGACTGCTTCCTCTAACTCTATCCAGAAATGCATTTTTTACATCTAACTAAATTAGAGGCCAGTCAAGGTTGGCTGCAACTGAGAGGGGAACTAGAACTATATTTAGCTTTGCCACTGGAGAAAAGGTTTCAGAATAATCTACTCCATATGTCTGTGTAAAGCCTTTAGCTACTAGGCGAGCCTTGTACCTTTCTAATAAGCTATATGAATTGTATTTCAGGGTAAACACCCATTTACAGCCAACAATTTTCTTCCCATTTGGCAGATCCACTCTGTAATACCCGCCAATTTTGGAATTTTGTAATTAGCGGTATTACGATTATCGTAATGAAATTTTCCATTATTTTAATGGAATTGTTGGGTTAATTTTAATTTTCTATATTTAATTTATTATTTTTGTGTATTATTTAGGGAAGTGGAGATAAATAATTGGACCGGGTATTTTATGGCAGGTAATATTTCTGAGAGTTGAGGAAAGATAAAAGGAAGAGAAAATTTCATGGAGGTAGAATTGAGAAATAAAGAACAGAAAGAGAGTAATCATAAGGTAAAGAGAAGGCCGAGTACTTATGAGGTCTAAAGAAGGACTAAAGTGAAATAAGGAACTAGGTGGTATTTAAGATATAGAAAATACCTAAATTGGAGAAATTATGAGTTTGCCACTATCAAGGTTAACCAAAAGTTACCTAGGGGCAAAGAAGTAATTTCACCCTAGGCGGGTATATATAGGCGGTCCTACGCCTTTTTCCTCATTTCTTATTTCCCTCTCTCCCTCCTCACTTTCTCTTCTCTCTTTCTCTCTGCCTTCTCCTCACTCTCTCTCTCTACCTTTTTAATCAAGCTTTGGGGAACCTTTCTCGGGTGGTGGGGCGAGCCATTGGAGGCCAAACAACCTAGGGATAGCAAGGAGTCGAGGTAAGGATTCCGATTCACCGAACATTTCCTCTATTTTCTAGTTTTAGGGGTATATGGGGTAAAATCGAGATTTTGGCTTCATTTCTCGATGAAAATTAGGGCTTTTGGTGTCTAAATGCTCCTTAGATATTAAGGATGAGATCCCATGGAAGAAATCATGGAAAACAGTTAAGAATTAGCCGAATCTGAGCCAAATTCGGGAAGAACCTGGGTGTTCGGAGTCATGGCGCCTCAGGGGCCAAGCCCTTTAATTGGGGTAGAAAGTTTGGTGTTTGGCACCTAAGGCGCCAGCCATCAGATAGCCCCCTTGGTTTATTTTCAAATGGCTATAACTCCTTCATCCGGACTTTGTTTTTAACAAACTTTATATCTTTGGAAAGCTCTTTGCGTCTAGTTTCCAATGGTATAAGTTTCATTTTCAAATGACTTACCAGATGATAGTTATAACCAAATGAATGACCGAAGGTCAGGGTTAGCGGTGAGGATTTTCCTTGTTTCGTGTAGTTATTGATTTGGGTTGACTCTAGGTGACTTGGGAGCTTCTTTTGCTTTATCTCCTAGGACTTCTTTTTTGGTAAACCTTATCGGCATCGAGGTGAGTGGATGACCTTGCCATTTAAGTTTTATTAAATTATTTGGCCAAGTCAATATAAATACCATTCACTTCGTAGTTAGAAATTCATCAATGAAATTCTCTAGTTAGTGGAAATAACTAGACTAAGAATTTCATTGAATGATTATGGGATTTAATTTGTGGAATATTTATCATTGTTGTAGTATGGACTGTGTGTGGAATGATTGGATGAATTGTTGTATGGAAAATGCATCACATATCATCATCTGCACATTTATATTGCTTTTGAAAAAGAAAAGGAGAGAAATGTGGAAAGCAGAGGGTTGGTCTTCTGCAGGATATGGATATATTCAAAGGTGTGTGCCTTTGGAGTACACTCATTGAGGGTTGGTCTTCAATGGGTAGCAGGAAGAGTGGAAAATGTGAATCATGCATAATACATTGCATTATAAAGATGTGGAAAGCAGAGGGTTGGTCTTCTGTAGGATGCGGATATATTCAAAGGTATATGCCTTTGGAATACACTCATCGAGGGTTGGTCTTCAATGAGTAGCGAGAAGAGTAGGAAATGCGCATCATACATAATACATTGCATAATGCATTTTGGAGTGGATGTTTTCGGAGTGATGTTTATTTATGTTTTTATGCATTTGAGAATTGTTTATGAATCTTTTTGTGAGATCGTAGACTTGCGTTGGACCGTGGGTTTTGGTTGCATGGTAAGGTACGTTATATATATATATATATATATATTATATTTCATACTGTTTTGTGTTAATGGTTTTTATTCTGATTATGGTAGTGAGGCTGGTATTTGCACTTGTGCCTTATTTCCTTAGACAGTCATTTATTCATTAAGTTTTTATAAAACTCACACTTTATTGTTGTTTCAGATTTAGCAACTGAGGAGGTTGGGAAACCGCTGGAGGTTAGGGGCTTGGAGACATACTCCACGTAGTTGGAGAGTTCTACGTGAACCTATAGAAATGCTTTGTAATCCTGTAGGCCGCCTAGGTCCTGCTATATCTAAAGGGGTTTATTTATTTAATTGTAATTTACTTTGTAAATTATAGGCTACCATTGAGGTATTACTAGGTTTGTATGATTATTAATATGCCCATTTTTCAGGGCGTGACACACTCTATCCCAAGTAGCATTATTCTCTAAAGCTCTCATCTCCTCAAAAACAACTTCCCTCAATTGAGGAACATTTAGAGCTTTTTAGGCATTGTTAGGAATAGTGACACTACAGACTTGTGAGATAAAGGAACAATATGAGGTTGAAATATTTTTGTAAGACACAAAATTTGACAAAGGGTGTTTTGTTGTGCAATATCTAACACCTTTTCTAAGAGCAATAGGAAGATCATCATGATTAGTAGAATTGAACTGATTTACTTAGGAAATTATTGTTAGCCGTTTTTGGAGAATTATCATGAATTTCATGATCCATCCTCTGATCAGATTCTTGGTGGTGCTGTTGAACAATGTCTCTCTTCCTTTTCTCATCCTGATGTTCTTTTGTATACACTAAACCTTTGTACCGTCTCAAACCCATCTTTATTGGATCAATTTGTTCATTTTGAGGTGGCATTATTGCATTCTGCTCTTATTCAGAGTTAATAGAGTTATTCAAGTCATTTGTTTCCTCAAGATTTTCATTTATATTTTCTGGCTCATAAAAGTTGAAGCATAAATCAAATTTATCTTGAAAACCATCTTCACTATCGTGATTTGATGTGAATTTTTTAGCAAGTGTACTGGGTCTCACACAAGTAGTAAAGTAGTGAGAAAAGTATCGCATCGACAGGGATTGACTTTTGACAATTACCAATTTTGCTAATAAAAATTCCATTTGAACAAAATATAGATTGTGTTGAAGGAAACTCTAAATAAGTTTTAAACAGAAATTTGGAAAACAAAGAACAAAAACAAGGGTTGAAATTCAACAATGGATGAAAGGGAGTAAGGATTGATTTCACTTGTTTCTTAGTCTGGTTAATTCATAGACAAATTAAACTTTGAATTACCGAAAGATGACCCATTTTAATTTCAAATTCTTTTATTGTTGGCTAATTTCTCAAATTTGATTAAACCCAAATCCTTGGAATTCAATCTGACCTAATTCAAATGATTGCCCAATTCCTTAGTACAGTTATTTGATTAGGTGATTAAGCTCAAGAAATTCACAAAAATCACATAAACAAAGTTATCTATCCCTAGATTAACTCGGTTTATGGTAGTAATTACAATGATGACTTTATATTGAACTATCCCTAGCATCAATATAAATATCAAATTTCAAAAAATGGTAATCAATCATTCACGAGGCAATTTAAACAGTAAAAATCTAAGAATGTCCCTCGATCCACATCAATTATCGCTCCTGCAGTAGCTAAGAATGGCATACCTAAAACGAGAGGGATTTACTTGTATTCTGCCATGTCTAAGACCATGAAATCAATGGGAGAGAAAAACTTTCACACTTTGACTAGCACATCTTCCACTACCCCATATAGGTGTCTCAACAATCAATTGGCAATCTGAAGGGTTATCATTATGGATTTGACTTGCCGAACCCCCAACTTGTTGAAAAAGGATAAGGGTATAAGATTAATGCTAGCTCCTAGGTCGCACAATGCCTTTTCAAAAGTGACTCCCCCAATGGTATAGGGAATAGAAAAACTCCTTGGATCCTTGAGCTTTGAAGGTAAGTTCCTCTGTATGATCACGCTACACTCTTCATTCTGAGTGATTCTCTCATCATCTGCAAGTTTCCTCTTTTTTGATAAAAGCTCCTTTATAAACTTAGCATACACTGGCATTTGCTCAAGCGCATCAACAAATGGGATATTGACATGGAGCTTCTTGGAAAGCTCTAGAAAATTGCTAAATTGCTTATCATTATGCTATTCCTGAAGCCTTTGAGGAAAAGGCACCTTGATAGGTGGTGTGGGAACACATGGATTATGAACTTTCTCAATATCTCCCTTACTTCCCATATCATACGGGGAAGTGCCATAAGTTGTAGAAATGTCATCATTGACTAACTTCTCACTATCTTCCTTAGCCAACACTTCCTTCATAGGCATAGGTTCTATCACCTTCCAGCTCCTAGTGATTATGGCATTCACATATTCCCTCAGATTAATAGCCGTATCACTAGGCAACGACCCTTGAGGCCTATTCACCAATTGCCTTGCAATTTACCCCACTTGAGTCTCAAAATTTCGAATAAAGGCACCTTGGTTTCTGAAGTTGGTTCTAGTTTCCTCCATAAATGAAGATGTTTGTTGAATGAAAGTTGTGGTTTGAAGTGTTAACTTTTCTACCACACTTTCTAAGGATGAAAGTTTATCATTTAGAGGAGACTAAAAAGAAGAGCTAATTTGAGATTGTTGATGCAGCATCTGAGAAGGGAAGGCAATTTATCTAAAACACAATGACTGTTCTGATTCCCCCAAGAGAAGTTGGGGTGGTTCTTCAAACCTGGATTGTACGTCTGACAATTTGTGTGTTTTTTTATGGCCTTGGAAGATTCCCTATATAATTCACTCGTTCAGTAGCAGAAGATGAGGATAAGTTAAACATATTACCTGGGCACTCATTGGCATGATTCCCTACACAGAAGTCCTAGATGACTGGAAGATGGTTAATGACGCTCACATTAGCTGTATCAAACTTCTTATTTAATTCAGCCATCTGTTGAGTCAACAACTTATTTTGTGCCAAGATGGGAATTCAAGGTTCCTATTTCCATTGCACTACTACTCTTCTTTATCATGGTTCTCTCACTTTGACTCTAATAGTCATTGCAAGCCATCTTTGAAAACAATTCTCAAGCTTGTTCAGGTGTCTTATTGTCACGACTCGGACTCGAGCCCTTGACCAGCACATATAGTGTATTGCCAGCACTGTTGCAAGCCTAGAATATTAACGTAGGATCATAAGTGGTGGCCTATTAGATCACAGAGAACACTAGAGCAATATAAATAAATAAATATAAATTACCTTACCCGAACAATGGGAAGGCATCCTTGATCTGTGAGCCCTCACGCTGCCGTCTTGCCATACCTATAATTGTGAGGGGGTGAGTCTAAATCATGGACTGACTGCTACCAGCCCTATCAATACAGATATACAGAATATATATATATATATATATATACCACACAAAATAAATGCATGTAACCCTCACACAAGGGTCCATGCTCCCATACCACATTTCAAGAGTGTAATCAACGTGGGTTTATCCATAAAGAGTGTAATCTCTCTATGTATCTGGCCCAATGGGGTCATATCCATAACCATAACATGTGTCTGGCCTTTAGGGTTATACCCTTAGCCATAACATGCATTGGGTTTCTCAGATTAGATCCCTAGCCATAACATATACCCCACCCATAAACAATACAAACCACAACCACATAAAAATATAAATATATAAATGAATGAGATGCAATGCATATTCCACTCTTTTCCATATCATGCAGAAGACCAACCTTCTGCTTTCCACACTTTTCCACTTCTCATAAAATAAATATGCAAACGAATATAATGCAATGTTCCCATACAACTCCCAAATAATCCCAACACAAGCCCCACACAATTCCACACCATTCCACACATAATACATTTAATCAATAAATGTATATAAAATAATATAAATATACATATATATACATATATGCATATCTACAGATAAGAGAGCTAGATAGATTCCCTTACCTGGATTCCATGGTCTTGGTGCTCCCACCTTGCACCTCGACCATCCTTATTGTAACCATGCAAGAATTAATCATCAAGGTTACAAAATAGAGAAATTCCCAACTACTACTCCCTACCTTTACCTACTTCTCAAGTCATAACTCCTAACTGGTAGTGAATCTCTGGATGAAACTTATACCATTGGAAACTAGACTCAAATAGATTTCAAACGATATAAAGTTCACCCAAAACGGAGTTCGGATGAAGGAGTTATGGCCAATTGAAGATAGACTAAGGTTTACCAGAATGGCTGCGCTTGAAGCACCCCACGTAGCGTTTAAGGGGCTAGACACCAAAGTTTCTACCCAAATTGAAGGGCTTGGCACCAGGGGCACTAAAACCCCTCAATTCCACTCAACAGTGGCACCTGAGGCTCCCCACATGGCGCCTAGGCGCCATGACTTCGCACCTCGCGATCTGGCCATGGTTTTGGGTCAGATCCGGCTGATTCTCCACCGTTTTCCACTGTTTCTTCCATAAGGTCTCACCCTTTATATCTAAGGAGCATTTAGACACCACAAGCACCAATTTTAATTGAGAAATGAAGCCATAATCTCGATTTTACCCTAAACACCCTTAAAACTAGAAAATAGGGACAAGCTTGAGAAATAGGAATTCTTACCTCAATTCCTTGCTTTCCCTACGTTGCTTAGCTCCTAGAGGCTCGCCTCGTCACCCGAGATCTACCCTCCAAGGCTCAGTTGTGGAGTTGTAGTGTAGAGAGATAAAGTAAAGAGAAGGAAGAGAGAAATAGAGGAGAGAAAGTGAGGAGAGAGAGAAGAAAGGAGGAAATGAGGAAAAAAAGACGAGGCCACCTATATATACTTACCCGGGGTGAAATTACCACTTGCCCTCCAATTGACCCTCAATCAAGACTGGTAAAATCAAATCGGTAAAATCTCACCTCGGGTGTTTCTAAATCCTAGGTGCCCCTCAGTTTTCCTTATTTCACTTTAGTCCCTCTTTGCATTGAACCAGTCTCCTAACTCCCTTAATGCCTCAATACCACCAATACACTTCTCGACTCTCAACCACTCATTATTCCACAACTTTGCCACGCCCAAACCTCAAATCTTCCTGCACACACACCACAAGAAAAATATATCTTTAACCCAAAATACTCGACAAAATTAGCTTTATGTAATACCCAAAAATCACGGATTTTTCGGGGTATTACACTTATAGTTCAATTCTCCACCAGCTACAATATCTACCATTGATCTAGTGTGTGGTAGTAAGCCAATATAAAAACTTTGAGCCTGAATCCAAAGCTCAAATGAATGATGGGGGCATCTCCTTAGAATGCATTATATTGGTCCCAAGCCTCATTCAAAGATTCCCTATCTTGTTGCTTGAAGTATGTAATTTCTATTCTTAACTTGGCAGACTTAGATAGAGGAAAATATCGAGTCAAAAACTTCTGTACAAATTCAGCCCATGTAGTCACACTCCTTTCGGTTAAACAATCTAACCATTTACTCACCTTATCCCACATAGAGAACAAAAACAACATGAGTCTGATTGCATCCTTACTCACACCATTTAGCTTCACAGATTTATAGATTTGAAGAAATCTGGATATGTGTGAGTTTGGATCATCTAGAGGATGTCCACTAAATTGATTGTTCTTGACCAAGTTAAGCAGAGTAGGCTTTCAATTAGAAATTCGTTGCCTGAACTGTTGGTCTATGTAAAGACCTAGAATTCCAGGCATGCAATTAGAGTAATAACTAGGGATATGCCATCCCTATACCATAAGCCTACTAGAGATTATTATAAAATCTCAACTAAAGCAATGGGCCAGAACATTCACAACAACACAAGTGGGATCTAAGTGTCCCATGTAACTATATAGCACAATTAAAACCAACCAAGAAAAGGGAAAGGATCACTAACGTAAGATTCCACTTGGAATTAGAGTCACATACTAAACATACTCCTAGTGCAGGTCGACGCTAAAACCTTCATGGAAAACATAAAAAGAAAACGTGAGTAAGTTCAATAGTCAGTATGAACCAGCTTTACTTACTCGTAGCGTGCTTGTAAAGAGTTTTCTCTTTTGACAGCAGGGAAGACTCTAAGTATGGATCATTCGGATCCCTGGATCTTATCGTATCACTGATGTCTCGAGAGATACAATCAGTTCCTGACCTTCTCACTACCTATCCGAAGGCCCATTTTTACTAAAATCAAATACAATCTCAACAAGTAATAGCTTGACTAACACATATCGACATGCATCATATGCATATTAATACAACATAACACTCATTTATTAGAAATACAGTTTTTGAAACAACCAAGATTATGATTCATAACATCACCATCAACTTTAGACTAGCCACAGATCACCATAGATCTCATGGACTACATGCCATCGGGCCTCATGGGTAGGAATCATATTCCGCTAACCCTCATAGGTCTCATGGTTCTTCCGAGTCTAATATATCAAGAGAAGTCCATAGGTCTCATGGACCACATGCCATCGGACCTCATGGATAAGGATATAATTCCTATAACCCATAGGTCTCATGGACCATGTATCACCGGGCCTACTGGATTTTACCCAAGCACATTTCTTATGGGGATCTATAGACTTCATGGACTACTTGCCATCGGGTCTCATGGATTCCCCAACAGACACATACAACCTAGGATTCAACATCAACAATAGCCAATTAAATTGGATGTTAATTAATAAAAATGAATTACCATGTCAAACCATCACATAGGCTAGATCATTGAGGTCCTAGTGCCGCCTCCTTTTTCAAGTTAATATAATGTCCACCATCCAAGGACATCCTAACATATTGGCTTTCTTTGATGACCAAGGCAAGGGAATAAGTCACAGTACTTACGCAAGTCTATAATCGTCATTATCATCCATCACAATTAGAAGTCACACAACATATATGTATATATATGAGTAAATATATTAGTCCTTGTAAGGATATTTAAATTGAAGGCTACATAACAAGTTCACTTCATACTCTTTGAGTTTTCCGTGAAAAATCTCACCACCCTATCTGTGATTTTGCATGGCATACATATATGAATATATACTAATGACGAAAGAAGATGCCATTCAAGCAACCAGATGGAAGGAATTATCTGACCTACGCTAAGCCCTTAACCCATGCAACAATGTAAAGTACATATAATGGGACTAAGGATAAAATTTCAAGATTTATCAAAATGTATAACTTAAATCTCTCACTTCAAGCCTGAAGTATAGTAAAAAATATAAAACAACTTTATCGTAACACGCAAGTAAGTTGTGACTACACCTAAGTCGCAAAACATAGGCATTTAGTTGAAATGTCATTCTATGATCTCCAGGTGCCACAAGTCTCCCAGTTTCATTAAATAAGGAGTATCTCATAAAGATATCTAAAGACTATGCCTTGGGTCATGACTATTTCCATAAAAGTATAAAATACAAAATTTAGAGGTAACTCCCTCTTAGTACCATTCAAGTTTGAAATTCTGGGCTCCCAACTTCTGGGATTTTCTGGGCAAAATTCATAACTCCAAAAATTTATGAATTTTGGTAGAGAAAACATGTCTCGAGTATTAGGTAAAAATTTCAGGAAGAAATGATGATATTTGCCCTATCAAAACTACTATTTTGTGGCTACTACCCAAACTGCCTCTATGGCATGAGGGTCTTAGTTTTACTAGCCATTGGCCTACTTAATCAACTATAAAACTCACAAAATTTGTTGCACATGAATCTTAGTGTTATGAAATCCTCCCATAAAAATTTTAATGCGAAACTCAACCATTTAGTCTATCTAACATAACATTAAGTAAAACTTGGTCAGATTAGTACAAATTCTAAGATAGGTTCTATCTCTCTAATATTTGACCTAGCAATGATTTCCCAAATATTATGAAAATGTCCAGATCATATCTACATATGCCAAGAAACACCTCATAACAATTTCAAGATTATAAGAGCTCATTTCATACTAAAATCAACTCAAATCCTCATCTATAGAAATTACTAGTACACATGCTTCCAAATATTTCTGACCTTTAGTCATTCTTTTAATTATAAAACTTAAACAATAAGGAATTGTTGAATGAAACTTGTTCTATCAGAAACTAGACTTAATTATTTTTCCAGTGATATAAAGTTTTCAAAAATCAGAGCTCAAACAAGAGAGATATGACCATTTTAATCATGCTCAAACCTGCAGCTTGGGGCTGGCGCCTTGGGCGCCCACTGTGGCGCCTTGAGGCACCAAGGCTTGACTTCTCTATTACATGGGCATCCCAGGCACCATAATTGGCACCTCAGGTGCCCCAGACTGGGCAGACATGCCTAAATAGTGATTTGGCACCTAAAATCCACCACTTTGCCTCCTAAGTCCTCCCAAGGTTCACCCAAATCATCTTAGGTTATTAACACTTGATTCTATCACTCAAGAACTTCTTAGAGGATTAATTTCTGGCAATGATTCAAGATTATGGCAAAACATTCAAGATTATCCCAAATTATTTCTTAAAATTCTCAATTTCCAATCTTCCCTACATATGCTCCCAACCATGGTTTTCCTCAAGTTCCTAAGTTCTAACTTGATTTAAGAGTATAGAGAAGCAAATTGTTTTAGGACCCAAGATCAATTTCATGTTTTCCCCAAATTAAAACCTAGGTTTTCTTGCAAGAATTCAAGAAGAAGAAAGAAGACAGCTTGATTCTTACCTTGAAGAAGAGGATTCCGGTGAACGAAGAAGGTGGCCAGTGGTGGTCACCGGAAAAGAGAGTGGAGGCACCCATAGAGCTTCATAACCGTAAAGGAGGAAGAAAGTTGGAGAAGGAAAAAAGGGAGAGAGAGGGATGGGAGAGAGACCAAGAGAAGGCATGGAGGAATGTGTGTGTGTATGATATGTAGTGTATATATTTTAAATAGTGGGGCCCACCTTTCTTTTCATTTTGATCCTCCTTAGGAAACAAGTTCCATAAGGACTGTAAAAGAATTCTAGGTATTGTTTTTAAGTTAATCAGCAGCCCACATCTCAATAAAACACAACACTTAAACACCAATATTCATCTCAGATCACATTTTATCAAGAGTTCAAAAATTTAAATTTTGTTCACTTTGGTCCCTCTCAAAGTCCCATGCACTACCGTGCTTCCATTTTCACTATCCTTGAAGCACAACTTTGCAACTTACCTTCTCCAAATCCTTCTCTCCTCAAGGACCTTTACTTAATCCCATCTCATGGGATTGCTTAACACTTTCCTTTCTTTTCAACCTAGTCCCTTAAGCTCTTCTTATCATACACAAGCATCTACATAAGCACACATACGCGAAACTTAGCCTTAATCCAATTATCTAATACCTCGGGTGTTATAGTCTAGCAATGCTAGCTCTACATCCCTCAATAGTTGGGATACTATAGTCCAAGAGTGTTTTAATTGGAGGAGGAGAAGGAACTATATTATGTTCTGCCATACTTGAAGATTACGCTTGTTTTGCCCTTTTAGTTTGCTTACGGAGTTCTCTAGATGTCTTTTCAATTTCAGGATTGAAAAGTAGTGAGTTGGGGTCGATGGTACTCGCATTAACAAACAATGGTGTAAGTGTTCAAAAAATTAGAGCCAAACAAGCAACAAAGTAATTGAACAGTGTAACTACAAAAAGAAAGAAAAGTCGAAACTAGGATCCTATTAGCTACACTTAATATTGTCAAATACTGTCAATCCCCAGTAACAGTGCAAGAAACTTGATGTGAATTTTCCAGCAAGTGTATTGGGTCTCACACAAGTAGTAAAGTAGTGAGAAAAGTATCATATCCACAGGGATTGGCTTTTGACAATTACCAATTTCGCTAATAAAAATTCTATTTGAGCAAAATATAGATTGGGTTAAAGGAAACTCTAAATAAGTTTTAAACAGAAATTTGGAAAACAAAGAACAGAAACGTGGGTTGAAATTCAACAACAGATGAAAGGGAGCAAGGGATTGATTTCACTTGTTTCCTAGTCTGATTAATTCAAAGACAAATTAATCTTTGAATTGCCAAAAGATGATTCGTTTTAATTTCAAATTCTTTTATTGTTGCCTAATTCCTTAAATTTGATTAAACCAAATTCCCTGGAATTCAATCCGACCTAATTCAAATAATTTCCCAATTCCTTAGTACAGTTATTTGATTAGGTGATTAAGCTCAAGAAATTCATAAAAACCACATAAACAAAGTTATCCATCCCTAGATTAACCCAATTTATAGTAGTAATTATAAGGGCAACTTTATATTGAACTATCCCTAGTATCAATGTAAATCTCATATTTAATAAAATGGTGATCAATCATTCAAGAGGCAATTTAAATAGTAAAAACTACTCCAACAATCAAATTTGCATTAAAAAGAATCCATACAATTAGTAAAACCTCATTCAAAACAAGCAACATCAATCCTTAGCTCTAAGAGTTTAGTGATTCATGATTCTAAAAGAGAAAACAACAAAAACAGATATCATAGTGAAAGTTCAGAAGAAAAACTAAGAGAATTGGAGATTCGATTATCCCTAATCGAGTTCTCCTTGCTCTCCTTCATCTCCCAGCCATCCTTGCCTCCAGATTTGAGATTTCTCTAGAAGTTCTTAGGCTAGGAGCAAAATAGGACTTTTAAAGGCTTCCAAAACAAGCAGCAACACTAACGTCATTGCTGAGCGATGTGAGACCATCACTCAGTGATGAACCCGCTAGGAGGAACACAGAAATTGGAGGACGTCATTGCTGAGCGCTGGCTTACCATTGCTGAGTGATGCGTCAATCATCAAAAACCTACTTTTGCCACAAAATCATTGAGCTATTATTCTTGGCACTAAGCTATGGCTTTAGGAAAACAACTTCAACCTACAAGAAAACCGAAAAAAATAAAATAAACTAAAGATAGATTAAACAATTAAAAACTACTATGAAAGCTTAAAAGAAGGATAAAATTAGCATACAATCATGCAAGATTAAATAAAGAATAGTTAAAATGATTGAATTTAGAGCTATAATAATTCTATTTGAAAGAATTATCATGATCCCCTTGAAGATGGGACTCATGATAATATAAAGTTCCTTCAAAAAACGTGATGTCCATGGACACAAAAGTTTTTTTTGAAGTTGGATAAAAACATTTATACCCTCACTGGTTAGAAGGATAGCCAGCAAAATTGCATTTGTATGCTTTGGGTCAAGTTTGGACCACTTGGGATCATGGGTATGAACAAAAGCTACGCTCCCAAAAATCTTTAAGGGAATGTCAGTGATAAGCCATGAATGGGGAAAACTAGTTGTGAATGTTTGCAAGGGAGTTTGAAAGTTTAAGATTCTTACAGGCATTCTATTTATCAAATAAGTGGCAATTAAAATAGCCTCCCCCTAAAGATACTTAGGGACCTTTGTTTAGAAACTTAGAGCCCTAGCAACTTCAAGGAGATTTTTTTTCCTTTCTACCACCCCGTTCTGTTGAACTTTGGTGCACAATTCCCTTTGCAGTAAAAAAATTACCCAAACATTATTAAAAAATTCCTTGCCATTATCACTACGAAGCATTTTTATCTAAGTTTGAAATTGTGTTTGAACCATGTGATAAAAATTTTTAAACACAAGTGCAGCATCAAATTTTTCCCGTAAAAGAAATACCATACATCATGTACCAGCTTTTTCTAGAAATAGTTGTTATCCGAGAGGGACCCCGTACATCACTATGAATCATAGTAAAAGGTTCAGATTTTTTTTATGGTTAAGGAGGAAAGATAGCATGGTGATGTTTTGCTAATTCACAAGACTCACATTTAAAAGATAGCTGATTTTTATTCATAAATAACTTGGGAAACAAATGTCTTAAATATTGGATATTAGGATGTCCTAATCGATAATGCCATAACATAATGGCTTTATTAGAAATAGAAACAAAGTTGAAACAAGTCTACTAGTCTTGCCTATCAAAGGTGAGACAATTATTGAGAAAATAGAGACCATTATCCTGCTTACCACCTCTATCTTCTTCCCTAAGGATAAATCCTGAAATTCACAATGAGAAGACCAGACATTAATCTGACAATGATGATCAAGAGTTAATTTACTGACAGAAACAAGATTATATGACAAGTTAGGGACATGTAGGACATCCTTAAGACTTAAAGGGGGAGAAAGAGCCACGGTTCCTTTTCTAGCAATAGTAGCTAGGGAACCATATGCAAGTTTAAGCTTTTGATTTCTTGCACATGGTGTATATAAGGAAAAAAATTAGGAAACACTAATCATATGATCAGTGGCACCTGAATCTAATATCCAAGGGATATTAGACCTTTTACACGTAAGTAGCAATAAAATGGTTACCTAACTATGCTACAAAACAAGAATGATTATAATTTTCTACAAAATGAGATTGGAAAAGTTTGTACAAGTGTTGTATTTGTTCTTTGGAGAAGGGCAAAGATTCTGAAGATGACTGTTGCTTTGGATCAGTGTTGCTCGCTTGGAACACATAGGTGTCCCCCTCAAATTTATTATCACCGGGTTTCTTCTTGGCTGGTGGTTTGCCATGTAGTTTCTAGTATGTTTCTTTTATGTGCCATGACTGTTTACAATGATCACACCAAGTTTTTTGCTTTTCTCCTCGTCTATCACCTTTTGAGTCTCCTGCTTGGACTACAAGTGCTTATCCTTCATGATCATTTTTTAGCATCACTTGCCTCCTAGCCTCTTTTCTTCGTACTCTTCTCGAATGGATGGCAGAGGTTTCCTTCCTAAGATACATCCTCGAACTTCATCAAGGTCTTTGTTCAGCCCTACTAGGTTTCTCTACCTTTTTCTTGTAGCGAGCACTATCCCTACTGCTTTCCTAGTCTTCTTTTTAAAACATATCTAGGTCCTACCATATATCATTATCTCATTGTAATAAACTATTACTTCACATTCACCTTGATATATTTTCCACATTCAAGTGGTCAATTCAAATAGTTGCAAGTGATTATCCAGGTCTGAGTATATCTCTTTCACAACATCCTATACATCACAAGCTGTTTGTAGGAACATAAAGGGCTTACAAATTATTGGGTCTATAGAATTGATCAGCCATGCTGTAACCATGGAGTTTTCAAATCGCTACTGCCTGTATTTTAGATCACCAGAGGCCAGAGCTGTCACTTCTCCATTTACATATCCAAGCTTCCTTTTGCCATCAATCATCAACTGTATAGACTTGGATAACTCAAGATAATTTTTTCCATTCAGTTTGTGAATGGTAATTTGAAGAGAGTGGTAATATGATGGTGTCACACTACTGTGAGGGGTTGCATTGGTTTGGATCAGAATTTACCTCGCAAGTTGTTGGTCGTCGCTTACATTGTCAGCAGAAGGGGCCGAACTAGAACCTATTATGGCATCCTTGTAATTCATCAAACCCTAAGCCTTTAATACCATGTAGAAATTATTGGATCAAGCACTTATAACTAGGCCAAAAGCTATAGCTATTAGTCAGGTGCAACTTTTTCTATTTAATCGTACTAGCCCAAGCACCACGAGTCGACTGTGACTTGGCTACCACTTAGGCCTCCACCACCAGATAATTACTGCCACAACGTAAGCAACAGTCTCCCCCTTAGCAAATGCTTCCATTGGGAATCAAACATGTGACCTTGGCTCTAATACCAATTATTGGATCAAGCACTTACCACTAGGCCAAAAGTTATAGTTGTTAGTCAGGGTGCAACTTTTTTTGCTTAACCGTAAAAGCCCAAGTGCCACGAGTCGACTGTGACTTAGCCACCACTTAGTCCCCCAAGACAGGACAATTACTGCCACAACCCGGGCAACAAAAATGTATTCTTTTATTGATATTATTATAACATCATAGGACTGCATCTTAAATAGAAAGAGAACAGAGAAATTGATTCCTTAATCATAGAAGGTCAAAATCCTATAAAATAGAAAGGAGTAAAATAAAAAAAATATAATAGGAAATTAAATCCCATGGAATCAAGATTATCTTTGATCGTAGGAAATTATCTTCATACTTATTTTGAATCATAAAATCCTAACATTCCTAAAATATCCACAAAAGTCACGGGGGTTCACTACTCTTCAAATGCGCCATTGGCTTCACTATGGAGTCCGAAAAGATTCAAGAGCGAAGAGTGTGAGTAATCAAATACTCAATGAATAACAACATAAACAACATAAGCATAAAATATGGAACAACTCAGGCTATTTCTCAAATTCACAATCATCTACATATTTACCAACTCATGGTATGAGGAAGGAATTAACGTAACAAGCAAGTGTCACACCATGGCACAATACACATTTAACAATCCATAGAATTACCATATATCCAATTCACTATAATTACTAGATTACACAATCATACTTAATCTTATGTTTCTATCGGGAACCATAACCTTAAAACATCTAGTAGAGGATATATTGGCTCACTGATTTGTTCACACTTTTGAATCTCATTAGGATTATATGCATAACTCGATTAAATAGAGAAGGTTGTCTCACTTGCCTCATTTTCAAGCTATACTTTACCATACATGTGATAATTTGGAAGGAAAATGAAGTCCCAAGGCTAGAGAGTTGCACCCTATCAATGAAGCACACAGAAAAAAAGGAATTAATTATCATTCCTAAAATACTTCCTGGGTGACAATCAATCGACTACTCTTTCCCTGGCAGTCGACTGATTAGACTCAATCAAAATTGATAGAGAGCAATCGATCGACCGATTGACCCTCACTTGCTGACCAGTTCAATTCTAATTAAAATAAGGTAGCCTAAACAGAGAGTAACCGATTGACTAAAAGTCACCTACTGGTTAACTAGTGCATTCAGCAGGAATTTCCAATCCAACCAGAGAGTAGTCGATCGACTAGTGGTCCTTTACTGGTCAACCAGTGCGTCTCTACTAGACTTAGACAATGCACCAAAGGTAGCTAGTCGACTGGTCTCCCTATGACAATAGACAATTGCCAACAGACTTCGAAAATCAGCATAGTCAAACTCCTCAATCCTATCCCAAAACGTTCTAACTCAAACATAATGCATACTCAATCCAAATCTCTCTAAATAATTGAAAATGCATACTTAATGTACAGAAAAGTACTACACATAAGTTAATACCCAGAAATCCCCAATTTTCTAATTTTTCTAATTTAAAGAGGAGTTCACCCAAAAACATGGATTTCTGACACATTAGTCCATGAAATCCTTCTTCAAGGTTCACATAGCAACAAAGGAAGAATTTAAAGCCATACACATTCCCCCATGATTAGATTTTGTCACTCAACCCACTAGGGTTTCTAGGTTGCAAAAATAAAAACAAGATAGGGGAGAATATTTACTTGCTCTCGAAAGACTACCAATGGGAAAAGGGAAATGCTACCACAGACAAGCCAAGAAGAAGGAATAGAGATGGGTTGGGAGAGAGAGGACTTCAGTGAGAGAAGGAGGAGATGGATGGAGGAATGAATGTGTGTGTATAATGCTAGCATAAGGAGACATTTTGAAGAGGTAACAAATAACATAGTTCCCTCCATGTCGCTTGGCTCTTAGTAATATTTTGAATTAAGGCACCACACATCACAATATTTCCAAACATTTTAGTACACATCACTAATTAAATAATGGTTCACGCCACTACAATGCCAAATTGCCCAGAATTGAATTTGTGACAATTTTACAGTATAGTGATCCCCAGGTCATATTCACTCAAGGAGCCTCACTTCTAAACACTAATTAATCATTCTAAACACCCAAACACTAATTAAAAGCATATAAACAAGGGGGTTTATTGGCAGCAAGTAACAACAAACATAGAAATAAACAACAACAATGAACTACAACAGCAGCAATTCAGCAACAGGACAAATTTGACAATAATAGAAAACCAAGCAACCAGCCACTAAGGTTTAATGGAGTGCAACTATCATCACTTAACTCATTGATTCAGTTTTGTTCTCATTTCACCATTTGGTTCTTTATGAAAATGGTTCTAGAATAACTTCTAGAATTTAATGCTACTAACTATAGTCAAGAATATCTTCCTTAACTATAACTAGATGCATTCAATAGAAAACCTCAACCAGACCAAGTTAAATATATCATCTAACTAGCCATTTCGCTTCACTCACTTTCCTAATTAGTCAAGCAAGGCTATATCTCAATATATAAATCAGTTTATGTTCCTTCTCAAGTTCAAATCAGAATTTGACAGCAACATAAACATAACAGCAGAATAGAAATGAAATGAGATGAAATGGAGAATAAAACACTTATCTTGCATTTTCAGTTCAAGCTACAACATCCCAAGGACCTAATGACTAATTACAATGGAGATTTAGCCCTCCATGAGAGCAAAATAGCAAAACAACAAAAGGAAAACAGAGAGGAAGGGAGAGCTGTGAAAATGCTAAGTTACAGAGAAAAATGAAAAGTGTCTTCTGTTACAAAACTGATGCCCTAAAAATGCTTTAGAATATTCTACCCTAGATGCTTAGTTGACTTTCAAAAATGAGGGCTGAAATGTGGCTAAATTCTTTCTACAGAAAGGGAACAACAGGCAGTAGCAGGAATT
The DNA here is from genome assembly GCA_037074585.1 of Biancaea sappan. Classification (NCBI taxonomy): domain Eukaryota; kingdom Viridiplantae; phylum Streptophyta; class Magnoliopsida; order Fabales; family Fabaceae; genus Biancaea; species Biancaea sappan. Next base: position 43,821,614 of record CM073501.1, on the reverse strand, counting down.
CATCAAAATGGTGTGGCAGAAGGCATCTTTTGCTATGCAGAAAGCTTATATGCCATTTTTAGCAAAGTTTGGGGAAGAGGTAAGCAAAGGCTGGCTGCATACAGAAGATAATCTAGATTGAGGGCCCCACATGTCTGCACATTAGTAAAAATATAGAAGCAAGTCCCAATTAGCATCCTACTCATCAGAAAAATGCCACAGAAGCGCCATGTCAGCCAAACTGTCCATCTCAGTGCCACATCAGTAGAAAAATCTCCAAATTTAAATTATGCAAAGCACACAAATGGATTAAATTGAGTCTTTAATAATTTAAGTTCTAAAATATGAAAATAATTCATTTTCCATCCAGAATTAGTTTAGACCCAATGAATCACAAAGTGTACTAAAATTGGAGAATTCCTAAAGATGGAAAATGCAAATAGACCATATTAGGGGTTAAAATGAATATAAAAATGCTAGATATCAAATCCCCCACACTTAGTCTTTTGCACTCTTGGGAAAAATCAGTTAAAAGCAACAAAGGCACCAAAGGACACAATAATAGTGTAGAAAGTATGCAATAATGAATTAGTGCAAGCTTGAAAAGATTTAACGCTAGGAGAACACAAGTCTTAAATTTCTAAAAAGTTCAAGAATCATGGCAATTTCGTTGACAAGAATGAATCCAAGTAATAATCTAATCACAAGGAAGAGTGTATACGCTCTATTCTTTCAAGTGTTTAAGGTAATACACTCTCATTTCAACCTATCATAAATTCACTACCATAAGCTTGTCAAGAACCTAAATCTCCACTACTTGAATCACATACATGCTTGAATTATTAGGACTTTACAAGGATGTAAGGTTGGGTGAAGGAATGATTGGGAGGTAGAAAGAAACACACAAAACAAAAGTTTAACAAGAACTTAAAGAAATGAAGAGCATCAATCAATAAGGTTACAAGAGATTGAACTTTGAAATTTGGGCACAAAAATGCTACTTTTTTTTTTCTTCTTTCTTGCTCTCTTTTTTCTTGTCTCTTTTTTTTTTGATCTCCATATAGTATATTTTTCATGAAGAATTGTCAAATTTTTCTTTTGAGTAGCAAAACTGGATTTCAAAACAGCCCACAAATCCTTCTTTTCGCACATGCTCAATTCAATCTATTTTCAAAAGAAAGAAATTTCTAAAACTCTTCAAATCCTAAGTTTGGGGAAAAGAAAGAATTTGTTTTAAAGTGGAAGAGAGCTAGAAAACACAGGAAAGAAAGGTGGAATTAAGGCACAAAGTGGCATACAATGGAAATAACACATAGAATGGCTATTTGGTTAGAATAGTTACAAGAAACAAATGCCTAAATCATTTCCAAGCATGTATATGTGATGTAGCCTCAACAGAGATTCAAGACAAATTCTAGAGTGAAAATCATGATAGGAAATACACACAACAAGAAAGAATATTATTTTGCAATGAAGGTTCAAATTCTCACGGTTTAAAGACTATTACTAAAAATTCATTAAAAACAATGTCATTGCCATTTTACTTGAGTTCCTTAGAAAAAGAAGACTGAATTCTTTTCATACTAAGTCAATTCACAACTTAAGTTATTTCATCATGCATGCTTTCACACAAAAACTTGATCAAATTTTCAAAAATAGAGCATCAAATTCGGACAAAATAGAGTAGCAAAATTCTGCACTGCAGAAATTCTGGCGACTCAGCTTTACCGACACAAAACTACACCAAAACAAATGCGAAAGACACCAAATAAAATTCTACAGCTAGAAGACATATAAAGCTTTAAAAACATGCAAATAAAGTAGCAAAATTCATATCCAATCAGTACAGAAAATTAGTGCAAGACAGCTCAAAAATTCTGGACAGAAACAGAGGAGACAACAGGAAATTTTTTTTTTTTTAAATTAGCTCCAATTAAATTCTCTCCCCCCACACTTAAACATTGTATTGTCCTCAATGCAAATCAGTACTAAACATCAAATAAAATGAAGAGGACATAAATTAAAAGGAGGGAAAGAGTACGGCCTTATCGTGGAGCCGGAACATTATAGAGTTGGATTTCCTCTACAGTTTCTTCTTTGAAGCCCTCGTAGAACTTCTTTAACCTTTTCCCATTTACCATGAATTACTGGTTGGTGGCCTCATTTTGAATTTTTACTGCACCAAAAGGAAAGACATTAGTAACAACAAAAGGACCAACCCATCTAGAGTGAAGCTTACCGGGCATTAGCTTGAGGCGAGAATTGTAGAGAAGGACTTTGTCTCCTACTTGGAATTCTTTTTTCTCAATTTTTTGATCATGTAAAGCTTTTGTCCTCTGTTTATAGATGCACACATTCTCATAAGCTGCTAGCCTTAGTTTTTCCAATTCTTGAAGTTGCAACTTCCTTTCTTTACCCGCTAGGGTCATGTTCATATTGCATTGTTTAACTGCCCAATATGCCTTGTGTGCAATTTCCATCGGCAAGTGACATGCTTTTCCAAATACCAAGCGGTATGGAGACATGCCGATGGGTGTCTTGAAAGCGGTTCTATAGGCCCAAAGCACATCATTAGGCCTCTTATTCCAATCTTTCCTATTAGGCTGCACGGTTTTCTCTAATATTTGCTTTATCTCTCGGTTGGAGACTTTCGCTTGCCCATTGGTTTGGGGTGATAAGGTATAGAGGTTTTGTGCACCACCCCATATTTCTTGAATAGCCTTTGCATGTTTCTATTGCAAAAGTGTGATCCTTGATCACTGATTATGGCCTTGGGGACACCGAATCTGCAGAAAATATGTGAATGAAGGAAATATACAATAACAATAGAATCATCAGTTCGGGTGGCTTTAGCTTCCACCTACTTCGACACATAATCCATAGCAAACAAGATATACATAAAGCCAAAAGGAATAGGAAAAGGACCTATAAAGTCTATACCCCAAACATCAAAAACATCACAAAAGAGAAGAGGTTGTTGAGGCATTTCATTTCTTCTAGACACATTTCCAGTTCTTTGACACCTAGAACAGTTCTTTCAAAAATCATAGGCATCCCTAAACAAAGTAGGCCAATATAAATCAGAATCTAACACTTTTCTCGCTGTTCTTTGGGGACCAAGGTGTCCACCACATGCAAGAGTATGATAGAAATTCAGTACAGATGCAAATTCATAATTTGGAACACATCTCCTAACAATTTGGTCACTACAAATTTTTCACCAATAAGGGTCATCCCACACATAGTACCTAGCCTTGCTTCTTAATTTATTCAACTGATGTTTATTTTGGTATGTAGGCAATTCAGATGCAACAAGATAATTCACTAAATTAGCATACCAAGGCTCACTAATACCATTCAAAAGGGAAAAGTACTCATCTGGAAAGTTGTCTCTAATAGGGAGATGTTCTAATGGGAGATCAGAAGGCCTACTTAAATAATCTGCTACTACATTCTCTGCTCCACTCTTATCCTTGATCTCCACATCAAATTCTTGGAGAAGTAGCATCTATCTAATCAATCTTGGCTTTGCATCTGGCTTCTTCAGCAAATATTTCAGTGCTGCATGGTTAGAAAACACAATTACTTTAAAGTCAAGCAAATATGATCTAAATTTATCTAAAGCGAAGACAATTGCTAAAACTCCTTCTCTGTGGTTGTGTAATTTGATTGAGCTGAATTAAGGGTGCGAGACGTATGAGCTATGACATGAAACTTCCTTTCTACTCTTTGTGAAAGTACTGCTCCCACAGCATAATTTGAGGCATCACACATGAGCTCAAAGGGAAGCTCCCACCATGGAGGTTAGATGATAGGAGGGGAGGTAAGTTGCTTCTTCAACTTATCAAAAGCTGACCTATAAGCATCATTAAAAACAAAATCAGTTTCTTTTTGGATAAGTTTAGATAAGGGTAGAGCGATCTTACTGAAGTCTCTGATGAATCTCTTATAAAATCCTGCATGGCCAAGAAAAGAGCGAACTTTCAGCACAAGAGCAGGGTAAGGCAAAGAAGAGATGACATCAACTTTGGCTTTATCTACTTCTATGCCACGTGATGACACTATGTGGCCTAGGACTATTCCTTGCTCTACCATGAAATGACATTTCTCATTATTCAAGACCAAATTTTTTAAGCATGCATCAAATGAGTCTCCATAAACAGAAAAATCATCCATGAACACTTCCATGCAATCCTCTAACAAATCAAAAAATATGCTTATCATGCATCTTTGAAAAGTGCCAGGTGCATTGCAAAGACCAAAAGGTATACGTCTATATGTAAAAGTGTTAAAGGGACAGGTGAAGGTGGTCTTCTTCTGATCTTCAAGTGCAATGTGAATTTGAAAATATCCAAAAAAACCACTAAGAAAATAGTAATGAGACTTTCCAGCAAGTCTCTCAAGAATTTGATCAAGAAAAGGAAGAGGAAAATGATCTTTTCTAGTTGCTTGGTTCAACTTCCTATAATCAATGCAAACACGCCAACTATTTTGAACTCTAGTGGGCACTAACTCATTATTTTTATTTGCTATGATAGTTACCCTGGTTTTCTTTGGCACTACTTGTACCGGACTCACCCACTTACTATCAGAGATAGGGTAAATAATACCAGCTTGGAGGAGCTTACTTACCTTCTTCTTGACCACATCAAGAATCATGGGGTTGATCTTTGGGGTTGCCTCATTGGTTTCGTCTCTTCTTTAAGAAGAATTTGGTGCATGCACATAGAAGGACTAATCCCAAGAATGTCTGCTAGGGTCTACCCAATTGCCTTCTTATTCTTTTTCAGCAAATTGATGAATTTTTCTTCTTGATTGGGATTCAAGTTGTTGGCCACAATGACTGGAAGTTTGTCTCCTACTTCTAAGAAGGCATACTTGAGGTTTTCTTGTAAATCCTTCAACTCTAATGTAGGTGTTTGGATGGAGGATGGAATCAGTTTTTGTGGAATCACATCCAGGGAGGTACCTACAAATTTAGATTGCTCAAAGACAGAATCCTTGGCTAAAGAGGAGGAAGGGTCAGCAGCATAAAAAGAAATAGATGAAGAATGTACAACATTATAGTTTAAATCACTACACCTACAACTACCTAAAGCAAAAACAGAATCTAATCTAAGCTAGAGAAAATGACAGAATCAGAATGCACATCAGAATACAAATTAGAATGTAAATCAAAATGCAACTCAGAATTGGCAGCACTTAGAGAATTTTCAATTTCAGTGCAAGCATGACAGAATTCAGAACCAGTACAATTGCACTCAAAGACATCAACCAAGTCAGAAAACTTAGGAAAATCAAAAATTAATTCAGCTTGGAAATCATCACATGCTTCATCAACTAAATAATCCAGAAAGTTAACTACATGCACATTGGAATGATTTCTATAGGATGTTTCATGGCGTCTAGAATGTTAAAATCAATTTTTTTGCCAACAAACTCCATGGACAAAGTCCCTTCATGCACATTAATGATGGTTTTTGTAGTTTTCAGAAAAGGTCTACCAAGTATTAATGGTGCATGGCCAGGAGTATTATCATTTTCCATATCTAGCACATAAAAATCAGCAAGAAAAATGAAATCTTTAACTCTTACCAAAACATCTTCCAGAACTCCTGCTGGATGCGCTGTGCTCCTGTTGACAAGTTGAACAATTACTCCAGTTTGTGAAAGAACACCAATCTTGAGGCTTGAGTACACTGATTTAGGTATAACAATGATTGAGGCTCCCAAATCCAGCATAACTTTAGAGAACTCTATGTTGCCTATTGTGCATGGTATTGTGAAAGTTCCAGGATCTTTACACTTGGGTGGCATGGATGGTTGGATGAGTGCAGAAACATTCCTCTCCAAATTTACTCTTTCATTGCCCCTTAAACGCCTCTTGTGAGTGCACAACTCTTTGAGGAACTTGGCATATTTGGAAATTTGCTTAACTGCTTCCAAAAGTAGAATGTTGACCTGTATTTTTCTGAAGGTCTCTATGATCTCTTTTATCCATGTCATATTCAGAAGCTTTTCTTGATTGAGTTTTCCTATTGGGGAAAGGAAGAGGTATTTTCTGAACCACTTCTTCATCCTTTTGGTATTGCTCACTGGTTGAGGCTGAAGGAACACTTTGCTGCACATTTGACTTTTTTGGTTCAGATTCAGGAGGTAGACCATTTACTTGCTTGCCACTCCTCAAAATGATGGCACTCAGATTCATGATGGGTATTCAAGGAACAAATACCACAAACTGAGACTGAAGGAGGAAGGGTTGGTTGTTGTGTTCTCTGATTTAACGCCAATTGTCTCACCATTGAAGCTAACTCTTCCAATTTATTTTCTATCCTTTGTTGCTCCATGGGAGGTGTCCTCACTTCTTTGACAGTAATTTCTATTGGATCATTCAATCTGGTACTAAATTGCTTTGCATTTTGGGCCATCATGGCCAACAATTCATTTGCCACAATAGGGGTCTTATCTACCAATGCCCCACCAGCAGCTGCATCAACTATATATCTATCCATAGATAATAATCCTTCATAGAAATATTTGATGAGAAGCTACTCTGAAATCTGATGGTTGGGACATCTTGAACACAGCTCCTTGAATCTCTCCCAGTACTTATGCAATGATTCACCACTTGCTTGTCTAATCCCATTAATATCTTTTTTGATTGCTGCTGTCCTAGAGGCTGGGAAGAATTTTTCTAGGAATATCTTCTTCAGTTCATCCCATCTTGTAATTAAGCAGTCGACAGGTAGTAAAGCCAATCCTTGGTTGCCCCATCCAAAGGAAAGGAAAGGCTATCAATTTGATCTGTTCTTCTCCAACTCCATATGGTCTCATGGTAGAGCAGACAACATGAAACTCCTTTAAGTGTTTGTGCAGATCTTTTCTTGCAAGGCCATGAAACTTGGGCAACAAATGGATTAAACCAAATTTTAGTTCAAAATTAGCATCCAACTCAGGATAATTTATGCACAATGGTTGATAATGAACATCAAGTGCAATCAACTCTTTAATTGATTGTTCTTACCTATTTTAAGGCACTTGTGCATTTTGATTACCCATCCCAGTTATCCCAGCTGACTCACAATCAGTTGACTCTAACACAATATCAGATTCAGAATCTGATTCTACTTCTACACTATTGACAGCAAGCTCAACAATTTCAGCAAAAAGTTTAGAAACTATATTAGTCTTAATATTATTGCTTCTTACTAGCCTATGGAAGGTCCTATCAATTTCTAGATCAAAAGGTGGTAAGTCCACGTGACCAGACCTTCTCATACACTAGGAAGGGTAACAATCACAAGAAAACACAAGAAGCATAGAAATCAGCAAAATCAGCACACAAGGCTCCAACCAAGGAAAATCACAAAAAATGAAGTATCTCAGAAAATCTGATTTTTCTTGGAAAAATCCATCACCAATTGGAGGCACAAAATCAATAAACAGAACTCAAAAATAAGTCTACAAAAATCAAACCAAAAATCACAATTAATTGAAAAAATGGGTAAAAAGATTGTAAAATGGAAAAAATGGACTAAACGTTGGAATTTGACTGAGATAGTGTGGTACTCCTCACGACAAAGTTGTTTTGTCGTGAGGATCTATGCTCAAAACAGTCGTATTTAGTGGACTACCAATTTTCAAGTCAATCTGATTTAGCTTTTTTTACTGATGAATAGTAGCTGAATTATAACTAGGAAACTTGAAAATTTGACTTGAAGAATTTGTAATCACTTCCAGTAATACCAAGCCACTTAAAATAAAAAAAAGAACACAATAGAACAACTAATTAACAACTCAGAAATGAATTGGCTCTCTAGCAATGGCACCAAAATTCTAGTTCACGCCACTACGATGCCGAATCGCCCAGAATTGAATTCATCGCAATTTTGCAGTATAGTGATCCCCAGGCCGTATTCACTCAAGGAGCCTCACTTCTAAACATTAATTAATCATTCTAAACACCTAAACACTAATTAAAAGCACATAAATAAGGGGTTTGTTGGCAGCAAGTAACAGTAAACACGGAAATAAACAGCAACAATGAACTACAACAGCAACAATTCAGCAACAGGACAAATTTGACAATAACAAAAAACCAAGCAACCAGCCACTAAGGTTTATGGGAGTGCAACTATCATCACTTAACTCATTGATTCAATTTTATTCTCATTTCACCATTTGGTTCTTTATGAAAATGGTTCTAGAATAACTTTTAGAATTTAATGCTACTAACTACAATCAAGAATATCTTCCCTAACTATAACTAGATGCATTCAATAGAAAACCTCAACCAGACCAAGTTAAATATATCATCTAACTAGCCATTTTGCTTCACTCACTTTCTTAATCAGTCAAGCAAGGCTATATCTCATATATATAAATCAGTTTATGTTCCTTCTCAAGTTCAAATTAGAATCTGACAGCAATATAAATATAATAGTAGAAAAGAAATGAAATGAGATGAAATGGAGAATAAAACACTTATCTTGCATTTTCAGTTCAAGCTACAACAACCCAAGGACCTAGTGACTGATTACAATGAAGATTTAGTCCTCCATGAGAGCAAAACAACAAAACAGCAAAAGGAAAACAGAGAGGAAGAGAGAGCTGCGAAAATGCTAAGTTACAGAGAAAAATGAAAAGTGTCTTCTGTTACAAAACTGATGCCCTAAAAATGCTTTAGAATATTCTACCCTAGATGCTTAGTTGACTTTAAAAAAGGATGACTGAAATGTGGCTGAATTCTTTCTGCAGAAAGGGAACAATAGGCAGCAGCAGGAATTCATCAAAATGGTGCAGCAGAAGGCTTCTTTTGCTATGCAGAAAGCTTATATGCCATTTTCAGCAAAGTTTGGGGAAGAGGTAAGCAAAAGCTGGCTGCATGCAAAAGATAATCTGGATTGAGGGTCCCACATATCTCCACATCAGTAAAAACATAAAAGCAAGTCCTAGTTATCATCCTACTCATCAGAAAAATGCCACATAAGCACCATGTCAGCCAGACTGTCTACCTGAGTGCCACATCAGCAGAAAAATCTCCAAATTTAAATTTTGTAAAGCACACAAATAGATTAAATTGAGTCTTTAGTTATTTAAGTTCTAAAATATGAAAATAATTCATTTTCCATCCAGTATTAGTTTAGATCCAATGAATCACAAAGTGTACTAAAATTGGAGAATTCCCAAAGATGAAAATGCAAATAGACCATATTAGGGCTTAAAATGAATATAAAAATGCTAGATATCAAATAACCATAAACTCAAAAATATAGTATCCCAATAATCGAGCAAAAGTTCACTAGAAAATCGCAGACCCCTAGAACTCGAATGTTATAGTGCTACCATAACACAATCCAAAAGCATAACAAATTATGTAAATATGCCCGAAGGCCATAGCCTCAAACCAAGAGTTGTAAGTCAGAACATATACTAGCTAATCAGCATAATCATCAATGTATCACATCACCAAATCAATGAGTGTGGTACTCATCAATTGGCAAGACACCCCTTGGGAATCACTGCTCAACCTAGGCCCCCTCTTGCCATTAATGAATGACCTCGTCTCATTGTTAGGGCATTGCTCATGTCTAACCATTAACATAGGCTCTGAGAGTCATCGTCTCCATACTCACCGGCCAAGATGCCCTTTAACATGGGCCTCTGCCTTGCCATCAGAGGGTGTACCATCCCTCACAAACACACACAATGCAAGAACATAATAATTCGAATAGTAGCACACAATTTAACAAATGTATGTCTACCAAATCATTATACAAAAAATCTAATCTAGTTTCCAGCCTAAACATGTGATATACAATGGCACCTTTAATGTAATATTGTTCCACTAGGACGAGATCTGGTGCTTGTCTTTTAGCCACAGTTTTAACCGTGGCTAAAAGTTTTAGCAACGATTAAAACCATTGCCAAAAATTTTTTAGCCAAACTGTTGCTAAAAGTTTTAAAAATATAAAAAAATAACTTTTAGCAACTGCTAACCGTTGCTAAAACCTTTAGCCATGGTTAAAGCCATGGCTAAAGGACAAGCATGGTGCTTGTCAAGCACCTGATCCGTTCATTGTTCCACTCACCTTGATTCCAATGCTACCTCTATTGTAACTTGTGCATTATTCATAGAAAGAGAAGATTTGTAAAATGATTTGGGACCAATCCCAACAACTATAACAAAAGGGTTACGAGAAAAGTCAAAAATCATGGAACAAGAAAATTGTTTATTTTTCCTTACGAACTTTGGTCGCTAATTTGGTCATATCTCTTAATTGGTAAGGGCTTTCCAGTGATACATAATTTTCTATAAACGGAGTTCGATTGAGAGAGTTATGATTGATTTAAGATTTGTGAAAAAAGTATGATAAATTAGGATTTCTAATACTTTACCTTTGTTTCTTTAAGTTTTTCGACATCGGGAAAGACTATCGAAGATGTATTCCTTGAAGGAGGTTTTTAGAAGTCTTAGAGTGGCTAGGGTTTTGATCAAGTGTGGCATCTATGGTTTGAGTGTGAGCATGCCATCTTGGGTTTCAAGTGTTTGAGAGATGTAAGGTTGGTGTTTCTTAGATGGATATAGGGTTTATGTTTCATGGGAGACATCTAAGGTTTGATCACTAATTAGGTGGAGTTGTAGGTGAGGCATCTAGGGTTCCTAGGTTCTGAGTGATGTTTATGTGTGAAAAGTGTGTAGGGTTTGGAATTTCTTTGGTGGTATTTATAGATGTGAGGCACCTTGGGTTTCTAGGTTAAATGTAGCACTAAGACTCTTCTTTTCCTTGTATTTTATTTGGTGTATAGTTATCCTATTCTATTATTATTATTTATATTATTTGTATAATCCTAGGTTAAGTGTCACTAAAATTTCTTTATTTATATTATTTTATTTATTTTGTAGTTATCTCTTATTATTATTATTATTATTATTATTATTATTTATTCCTGTTTATTATTATTATTATATTAGTATTTATATTAGTGTTACACCTACTTATTAGGATTCTTTATTTGTTTATATTATTTCCCTTTTCCTAATCCTACCATACTTATTTTATTATTTTTCTTTTCCTGCTACCATATTAACACCTTACCTATTTTATTAGTTTTCCTTTTCTTGTCCTATAGTAACACCTTTATTATTTGTTTTACTTTTCTTACTCTAATTCGATGCCACCTTATTATTTATTCTTGTTATTATTTTCTTTTGTTTTCCTTATTATCTAATGCGGGCCTTTCCTATTATTTATTTCATTTAACATATCTTATTTTTTTTGTTTTATTCTCTTCATTCATATGCCTAGTATCTATTTAATTTATCTTATTATTGACTCCCATTTAACTTACACTAATTATTCATTTATGCTTCCTTTAATTTACATGCCTAGATCATGTAATAACATTATTATTTTATTTAGTTTAAGCTCATAAAAACACTACACATGCAACATGTTTTCTAATATAAGACAAGATCCCTTTAACTTGACAACCTAGCATACTTACTTTATCGTTTTAGTCCCTCACTTATCGACAACACACCTCATGAGTAATACCAATCACATAACACCAAATTCACACTTTTAAGACAAAACAGACAATGCACATTGCAAGCATAACCATTTTAAATGATCAAGCATGGCAAAAATCCCTACGGCCATCACAATCTATTCACAAAAAATTTTCCACACGCCTACACTCATCCTTTCTTATGACATCGTAATACCTGTAGTATTATATATTCCTAGAATTTTAAATCTCATAACATCCCTAGTATTAGAATCATAGTTGCTTTCAGGATGAAAAACAAAAGTGGTGAAAAATTCACTAAAAAGTCAAATTAGGGAGCCTAAGATCTAAGAAACATCTCCATCCAATATTATCAATCAGCTCGTAAACTTCATCATGTATATTAAGTTCTACTAAATTAGGGGCATGAGGGAATTTACCAATTACATGATGAATGGATTCTCTAATTTCTGGCTATACATTTGGATATTGTTGGGATATATTACTTCTTCTTCTTCTCCTTCTCTTAGCTCTCAACCTCGATTGAGATTCCTCAGCTTCTTGTTTGTGAGTAAGAATGATAGGCTCAATAACTTCTTGTTCTCTATCATTTTCTGGAACAGATTCAGGTTCCTATTTTGTTGGAGCTGCGAGTTTCATTGTTCTTTCATTTTCCTACTCCTATTAGACTTTTTGTACTACAAAGGGCTGACTTTCCTCATTTACATTAGGGTATTCAACTTGAATCTCATCTATTTATCCTTCACCATTACAGACTACTACAACAGATTGTTGAGTATACTTATCCTCATACACACCTAAAGGTTCCATCATTGGTTTAAGTGTTTCTTTTGCAGTAGTTGCTTCAAGAACTTGTTCCTTAGTTTGAGTACGTTCAAAATGAGGTTGAGATGCAATTCTTGTTGTGCGTGTGGGGCTTCACCTCCTAGAGATTATCTTGTTGCTCTCATTCTTTGTACTTCCTCAATAAAATTAGTGACTATGTTAGCTAATTTTGTAATGGAATTTGGAATGTACATTTCAGGAGTATTTAGTATTGTTGCAAGGGTTTTAGGTGTTTCCTCTTCTTGGGGTTTAGCTTATGGTGTGCCTTCACTAGGTTCATCTAAGACTACTATAGGGATTTCTTCTGGTGGTACTTCAACTCAACTGATGTTGACAACTCTATTCCTTATCCTTCTTCTTGTTGGAGGTATTGATATTCTAACTTTCTTAATTGGTGTTTTCAGCTTCTCTTTCCCTTTAACAGCTTTATTTATGATAGCAGGGATTGAAGTCTGAGCAATATCTATTTGATAAGGAGTTACAACAAATCCTTTCACAGCCACTGAGGTTAGCTTTAATAAAGTATTTCTTGGTTGCGTTTTGGATGTCTTTTTCCTCTTGTATTGTGACATAGTAGGTTTGGATTATGGTTAGGACATGGATGATCCAGCAGTGGTTTGGACCATTTGAGTCATTGAAGATGATGATTCTTCAAGGGCTAGAGGTGGTAAGGGAGTTTCTAAAAGTGTACAGCTCCTCATACTAGCAATGAGACTGCTCCCTCTACGTAACTTTGACTCTATCATATTTTGGACTAGTCTAGTAGATAGATTTAACTCTTTTGAACAACATTGTTGTTTTCATCAAGACCTGAGAGCTTGAGAGTAATGGAGAAAGTAAAAGGCACATTTAAGAGTTAGGCGTGATCTATAGAGAGAGTAAATGAGTAAAGTGAGTAAGGTGAAAATCACTTAAATTGGCCATCTGTAACAGGTAAATTTAGGGATATGAAGATTTTTTTGTTAAAAAACAAAATCCCATTTTATTAGCTATAAATTGTTAAAATTTTACCATTGGAAAAATGACTATTATTACCATTAAAAATTCACTCATTAAAACATACTTCTAGAAATTTACTAAGAAAGTTAGACTTGGGCATGCCCAAAGAACTCGGGATAAAAGAAAATAGTAAAAATGTATATATAACATGGATAGCAATGCAAAGAAAATTAAAAGCAAAATTTGGGTTACATCCCAAATGTGCCCATGTTAATTGCCTTAGGCTAGACATTCCTCATGTTCATTCTTCATAATCAGGAGCTTTAAGAGTGATTTCCCTTGAATCTTTAGCTCTAAATTATTCATAGTAGGGCTTCAATTTGTGTTCATTTACTTTGAAAATCTTCCCTGTGTACAAACTTTTGACCTCAACTGCCATGAGGAAATATTTTAGTTACAACAAATGGACCAATCCATCTAGACCATAACTTTCTTAGGAACAATTTTAATCTAGAAAAACATAGTAGAACTTTATGACCAATTTGGAAATTCTTCCTAGATATCATTCTATCATGGAACGGTTTGGTTTTTTCCTTATAGATTATGGCATTCTCATATGCCCTAATCTAATTTCTTCTAATTCTTGCACCTGTAATTTCCTCTATTCTCCAATTGCTTCCATGTTCATATTGCATTGTTCCCTACCTAAAGGCTCTGTGCTCCAATTATACTGGGAAATGACAAGGTTTTCCATAAACTAGTATATATGGAGACATCCTAATTGGTGTTTTGTAAGCTGTCATGTATGCCCATAATGCATCTTCTAGCCTTAAACTCCAATTATTCCAACTTGTGTTTACTATCTTCTTGAGAATAGATTTAATCTCCCAATTTGAAATTTATGCTTGTCCACTGGTTTACGCCACTACGATGCACCCATAATTGAATTTGTGGCAATTTTGCAATATAGTGATCCCCAGGTCGTATTCACTCAAGGAGCCTCACTTCTAATTACTAATTAGTTGTTCTAAACACCCAAACACTAATTAAAAGCACATAAATAGGGGGTTTGTTGGTAGTAATAGCAGAAACAGCAACAGAAACTTAAAATAGCAGTAAACTAGCAGCTAATTAGCAACAGAACGAAAATGACAGAGTATTGACAGTAAGGAGACTATGCGACTAGACACTAGGATTTATGGGAGTGCAACTATCATTACTTAACTCATTGATTCAGTTTTGTTCTCATTTCACCATTTATTTTTTTTTTAAATGAAATTGATTCTAGAGTAACTTCCAGAATTTAATGCTTCCAACTATAGTTAAGAATACTTCACTAACAATAACTAGATGAATTTGAAAAGAAAACCTCAACTAAATCAAGTTAAACATGAAAAGAAAACCTCAACTAAATCAAGTTAAACATCATCTAACTAGTCATTTCATTTCACTCACTTTTCTAATCAGTCAAACAAGGTTATATCTCAAATATAAATCAGTTTATGTTCCTTCAAGTTCAATCAGAATCTAACAGCAACATAAATATAAAAATAGAACAAAAACGAAATGAGATGAAATAGAGAATAAAAACACTTATCTTGCACTTTCAGTTAAAGCTACAAATCCTAAGGTCCTAGTGACTAATTACAATGGAGATTTAGCCCTCTATGAAAGCAGAACAACAAAACAAAAGAGGGAAAATAGAGAGGAAGAGAGGTCTGCGAAATTCTAAGTTACAGAATATGAAAAGTGTATTTTATGATACAAAACTGATGCTTTTCTAAAACCTAGGAATATTCTACCCTAGATGCTCAATTGACTTTCAAAAGGAGGGTTGAGGTATGGTTGTATCCTTTCTACAGAAGGGGGGAAACCAGCAGATAGCAACAAACATGAAAAAAGCACAATAGGAGAGTTTTCTTGCCATGCAGTGTTTGTATTTTCATTTCCAGCAAAGTCTGGGAAAGAGGCAAGCAAAGGCTAGACTGCATCCAAAAGGTGATCTGGATTGAGGACCCCACATGTCTTAATATCATCAAAAATGCAAAAACAAGTCCCAATCATCATCCTACTCATTAGAAAAATGCCACATAAGTGCCATGTCAGCAAGAATGTCCATCTCAGCGTCACATCATTAGAAAATCTCCAAATTTAATTTCTGCAAAAGTATAGAAATGGATTTAATTGAGTCTTTAATAATTTAAGTCCTAAAATATGAAAATAATTCATTTTCTATCCAAAATTGATTTAGACCCAATAAATCACAAAGTGTAATACAATTGGAGAATTCCCACAGATGAGAATGCAAATAGACCAAGATATGAGTAAAAATGTATGTAAAAATGCTATATATCATCCATTAGTCTATGGATGATATGCAGTGGATAATTTGTGTACAATTCCATACTTTTTCATGAGGTTTACAATGATTTTATTGTAGAAGTTTGTACCTCTATCACTGATAATTTCTTGAGAATGGATTTAATCTCCCTATTTGAAATTTTTACTCGTCCATTAGTTTATGGATGATATGTAGTGGATATTATATGTACAACTCCATAATTTTTATGAGGTTTCCAATGATTTTTTTTTTTGCAAAAGTGTACCTCTGTTACTAATAATTGCTCTAGGTACACCAAATCTAGAAAATATATGAGACTTCATGGAATTGACCACAAATTTTGCATCATCTGATTTGGTAGCATTGGCTTTAATCTATTTGGAAACACAATCAACTGCTAAGAGAATATAATTATTTCCAAAGGACATAGGGAAGGATCCCATGAAATCTATTAGTCCCCAAATAGGGAAGGATCCCATGAAATCTATTATTCCCTAAACATAAAAAATTTTGCAGATCAAAATGAAATTCAGCGACATTTGATTCCTAATGTAATACCCGCCAATTTTGAAATCACGTAATTGGCGGTATTACGGTTATGGTAAAGAAAATTTCCATTTATTTTAATGGAATTATTGGGTTAATTTTGATTTTCTATATTTAGATTATTTTTTTTGATATTATTTATAAAAGTGGAGATAAATTATTATACCAGCTATTTTATGGCAGATGATATTTTTAAGATTTGAGGAAAGATAAGAAAAAGAGGAAATTTCGTGTAGATAGAGTTGAGAGAAAAGGAATAAAGGGAGAGTAGTCATGAGGTCCAAAGAGGGACTAAACTGAAATGAGAAACTAGGTGACCCTTAGAATATAGGAAATACCCAATTTGGAGAAATTACGAGTTTGTCACCACTAAGGTTGAAATTACGAGTTTGTCACCACTAAGGTTAACTAAGATTTACCTTAGGGCAAAGTAATAATTTCACCATGGGTGGGTATATATATGTGGTCCCACCTATTTTTCCTCATTTCTCACTTTTCTCTCTCACACCTCACTTTCTGTTTCTCTTTCTCTCTTCCTTCTCTTTACCTCACCCTCTCTACTCCAAATCCTCCAATGGCTTCAGAGAACCTTTCTCCAGTGGTGGGGCTAGTCATAAGTGGCCTAACAACATAGGGAAAGCAATGAATCGAGGTAGGGATTCTGATTTCTTAAACTTTTCCCTGTTTTCTAGTTTTAAGAGTATATGGGGTAAAACTGAGATTCCGACTTCATTTCTCAATTAAAATTGGAGATTTTGGTGTCTAAATACTCCTTAGACATCAAGGATGAGATCCCATAGAAGAAATCATGGAAAATAGTGAAGATCCAACCAGATATGACCTAAAACTAAGCCTAAAACGTAAGTTTAGAGTCATAGCGCCTCAAGCTACACCCTTGAGTGAAAATGAAGGATCTTGGTGCCCCAGGTGCCATGTGTGGCACCTTAGGTACCAAGCCCTTGAATTTGGACAGAAAGTTAGGTGTCTGTTGCCTAAGGCACTAACCATACCGAGGGTTCTTTGGTCTATTTTCAAATGGCCATAACTCCTTTTTTTGGACTCTGTTTTTAGCAAACTTTATATCATTGGAAAGCTCATTGAGTCTAGTTTCCAATGGTATAAAATTTATTTTAAAAACTCCTTATCAGTTAAGATTTATGATCAAATGAATTACCAAAGGTCAGGGTTAGTGGTGAGGATTTTCTTTATTTTAATTTGTTATTGATTTGGGTTGATTCCAGGTGACTTGGGAGCTTCTTTGGCTTTGTCTCCTGGGAATGACCTTTCCATTTAAGTTTTATTAAATTATTTGGCCAAGTCAATATAAAACCCATTCACACCATAATTAGTAATTCATCAATAAAATTACCTAGTTAGTGGTAATAACTAGACGAATGAATGTAATTAAATGATTGTTGGATTTACTTTATAGGATTGAGAGTTTTATGTGTTTAATTATATTTAAACTGGTGAATTGATGTGGTATTATTGTGTGGTGATGGTGTAGAAAATGCATTGCATATCATCATCTACATATTTACATTATGAGAAGAGGAAATATTTGGGAATAGAGTGGGAAGCTACCCATTATGTAATACCGCTGAGTGCTGTCAATAGATATTCATACGCATTGAGGCTAGTCTTCAATGTGGTGTAGAAAAAAGTGGGATAAATATTGCATAATGCATTAAGGGCTGGTCTTTAATATGGTAAGTGTGGAAAGGATGTGGAAAATGCATCATACATCATGTATTGCATAATGCATTTTGGAGTGGTTGTTTATTTATGCTTTTATTTGGTTGAGGATTGTTTTATAGATTGTTTTGTGAGATTGTAGACTCGCATCAAATCACGGGTCTTGGTTGCGTGGTAAGGTAAGTTATATATATATATATTTTATTTCGAACTAATATATGCTAGTGGTGTTTAATTTAATTATGGTAGCGAAGCTGGTATTTGCACTTGTGCTATGTTTTACTGCACAGTCATCTACTCACTAAGTTTTTGATAAACTCACACTCTCTTTTGTTGTTTTAGACTTAGCAGCTGAAGAGGATGGGAAAATCGCTGGAGGTTAGTGGCTTGGAGACATACTCCATTTAGTCATAGGGTTCTAAATGAACCAATATAAATGCTTTATATTCTTATAAGCTGCCTAGGTCCTGCTGTATTTGGCTGTAATTTGCTTTGTAAATTATGTAATTTATATTCTGCATAGTTATAGATATTTGGATTCTTCAAGGAAATTATGGGCTACCACTGAGGTATACCCTATAATATATGCATATTAATATGCCCAATTTTCAGGGCATTATACCTGTGACTTAATAGTTAGGACATGCTTTACTATATAGATAAGCATCATGAAACAGAGTAGGCCAATATAAACCATTATCTAAGACCTTTTTGGCTGTTCTTTTTGGACCAAAATGGCCTCCATAGGCTTCTATGTGACAAAACTTCAGTATAGAATCAAACTTTGCCTTAGTCACACATCACCTTACAATTTGATCTGATCCATGTTTCTTAAGATAGGGATTATCCCATACATGATACTTGGTTTTCCTTCTTAGTTTATCATTAGTTGCTTTGTTCAAATCTTATGGAGAAACTCTTGAAACAAAATAATTAACAATGTCAACAAACCAAGGGAATATATGACTGGTAGAAAATAAATTCTCCTGAGGAATATCATTTAAGGGCATTTCTTCTTTGGTAAAAGATAATTACTTTAATCCTTTTGGAAAAATCTTGGTTTTACATCATTCTTTCTTAGCAAGTATTTTGATGTTGCATGATCAGAAAAGACAATTACTTTTGGTCCCTAAAAGATAAGATCTGAATTTTTTCTAAGGCAAAAACTATAGCAAGTAATTCTTTTTCTGTTGTAAAGTAATGCACTTGAGCAGAATCAAGGGTCCTTGATGCATAATATCTAACATGTGGATTCTTACCAATTTTCTATCTAAGTACAACACCTACTCCATAATTGTTGGCATCACACATGATTTCAAAGGAGAGATCCCAATTAGGTGGCTGTATAATAGTAGCAGAAATTAGTTTTTCTTTTAGAACATCAAAAGTTTCTTTACATGCGTAATCAAATTCAAATGTCACATATTTTTGTACTAATTTACACAAGGTTGTGCAATTTTTAAGAAGTCTAGATAAATCTTTTGTAAAATCTTGCTTGTCCAAGAAATGATCAAACTTTCCTCACATAAGAGGGGTAAGGCAGGGATTTAATCAAGTCAATCTTAGATTTATCTACTTCTATTCCTCTAGATGAAATTATTTGTCCTAAAATCAACCATTGATCAACTATAAAATGACATTTTTCATAATTCAAAACCAAATTGGATTCTAGACATCTCTGAAGCACCCTAGCAAGATTATCTAAACACTCATCAAATAAATTTCCATATACTATGAAATTATCCATAAATGCTTCTATTGTCTCTTCAACATAGTTAGAAAATATACTTATCATGCATCCCTGAAAGGTTGCTAGGGCATTGCGGAGACCAAAGGGCATCCTCCTGTAAGCATATGTTCCTAATGGGCAAGTGAATGTTGTCTTTTCTTGGTCTTCAGGTACAATAAGCATTTGATGAAAACTTACATAACCATCAAGGAACATTACAAAAAAAGCCAGACTCATAGATGGATTTACTCTGTCTCAAAATTCTGCTCTGAGCTGCAACAAAATTTGTCCCTGATATGAAATTGGAAAAGAACAAATCAAAGATAGATTCTGAGATAGATTATTCCATTTCTAAATGAATAACCGTTCCTAATTTTAGATATGAATTACGGCATCTTCGAATTCCATCCCTAAATTTTTATTACTTTTTTCTTTTAATTATAGAAATTTAGACATAGAATATATCCGTGTCTAAAATTCGTCTTAAAATAATATTAGTAAAAAGACATCGTATAGTTTCTTAGAGACAAAAATATTTGTCTCAAAATTCCATCATAGATTTGTTTTAGTAAAACGACGTTGTACCCTTAGTTAAAGATGAAACTTTCTATCTCAAACTTTCATCCCTATTTTGAACCCTAAATCCCCAAATTCCTTCACCTCATCTTCATCTCTTTCATTCTTTGGTTATCTCTATCTCTCATAAGGTGCTCCATCTCTCTCTCTGCCACTGGTTTGTGTCTTCAGTGTTGGCCTTCGTCTTCATTCACTATGCCCAGCTGCATCCTGTACTCTCTTCCCCTATCTCTCTATCTCCCTCTCGTCTCTCCCTCAGTTCTTTCAATGTCTCCCTCTCTTTTTTTTGTTTCTAGTATTAATTCCACCTTTAATTTCAGTTCATTTCCAATATTAATCCACATTAGTGGTTCAATTTGTTGGCTGAAGAAGGTTGGCATCAGAAGCAACTTGATCCAAGGTTAGCTGAAGAAGGTTAATTGCTCCATTTCTATTTTTTTTGCTCCCAATTTTCTGTTCCATTTTGCTCCCTCAGTTGGTTCCTGTGCTAAGTTGTGTTGATTTTTTTTGCTTCCAATTTTCTATTTCAATAATTTTTTAAGAAAATTCCAAAGTAAGTTACTGTACTGTACTTCCCACTAAACAAAATAGAAATTGAAGCAAGAAGACTCATTTTCCTGCATATAAGTAAAATGGACAGGAAGGAAAAAAAAGAAAGAGAGAAAAGAAAAATTTAGAAAATTCTAGAATATTAAGAAATTGGAACAACATGAACATATATATCTATTGGAATGACTTATGGGAATGAGACCTAACCCACATCTATGTCCTCAAGCACCAAAGGAATCTCCTCTACATTTGTCACTCTAAGCTCAAGTCCTAGTATTTTTCCTAATCATATAAAATAAATTTTTTTTCTTTCCTGAAAACTTTACCAGCAAATTCATGTGAACCCTGTTGATGAATCAACCTTGTTTATGACTCAGTTCATTTTCTCAAATCATGATTTTGTTTGAAACCAATGTAGACTACTCAATAGTCAGTGGGGTCTCATTGCTAATGTTTTATCCATTCATTATCATCCTTTCCTTGACTCAAACTCTAGGAGCTTACTTGTACCAAAGGATAAAAGTGCTCAGTTGACCTCTTATATATTTTTTATTAAAAAATTGTGTTAAATTCTATACAAATATCTATATATCTACATTTTACAACATTTCACCCAAAAAGTCACAATTTTAAACTGGTATATACAAATTTTCTTGAGATATTTAGTAATTTTTTAATAATTTATTAATTAAATTACATTATTCTTCTCTACAAGTTTTTATAATTACACAATTCTTCTTTCTACAAAATATGCACTTGCATTTTTTTTATAATTATAAAATATGTGGCATTAGATCACCGAATATCAAAAAATAAAGGGACTTTAATGGACCATTATGTGCACCTTATAATTACAAGAAAGAGAAATGCATTTTTAAAAGATAGAAGAAAAAGCTATGCAAATTTAAAAACTTTAAAGGGGGTGGAACATTATTGACTCTAATTTATTTTAGTTTGCTAGAATGTTTGTAATTACAAAGACTATAAGTTTAAGGGGAAATATTTTAATGCTAGGTGTATACAACAATATAGAAAAGAGGTAATAAAAATATTCAAAGTTTGGAGACCATCAACTTGTTTCCTCCAAGAATGCTGCGATCCCAATGCATAATTTTGATGCAACTTCCTCCGACAACTTTGGCCCATGTTTTACTTATAATCCAAAATTTTTTATTTTATGTCAATTATAATCTATATGTTTTCTATTTTTTTAATTTCAAATTGAAGTGAGGATATTAGGTTTTAATTTAACGGGAAAAGTATTATTCATGTTCATGAATTTTGGTTTATGTTTAAATTATAACCGAAAATTTTGTTTTGTATCAATTATAACCCATATGTTTCCTTTTTTTTTTCTTAATTTCAAATTGAAGTGAGAATATTAGGTTTTAATACTGAACAGGTGGTTGCCCAAATATGCAATCCAAATCTGGAAGAACTGGGATGCAAAGGTTGGCTAAGTTTTACGCCACATGATGGGGCGTATCAAGACTAAATAGTTTGCAAAAGAAGAAAAATCGAACTGGATTAGTGAGGAATTAATGCTTCAGCTGGACCTTACATGGAAGACTGATGGGTTTAAGAAAAAGAAAGCCTAGGCATGGAAGAATAGGGCCTTCACCACTAGAGGAACATTCCACATTGAAGGCAGCATTCCAGTCTCTGAGCACATGCACCGCTTAGTATGCTTGTATTTCTAGTCCAATTAAGTTTTTTAATATTATAAGTTGTAGGAGAGTCAAATTGGAAGGAAGCCTCAGCTGGTAGATCTATTCATGTAGACTCACAAAAAAATGAACATAAATAAATTTGTTGACGATCGGTCCAAGGAAGTCTACATACGTATACTTGAGGTTCAAAGTATCATTATGATATTTTTTCAAATTTGTATTATGAGGTTCTAATGTTTAGAGTTTGACAGAAAGAGTACACGCGGTTGAGGTCCTCTCAGGCATCTGCGACCGATGCAAGTGCCGAAGATGGAGATGACAAGGCCAACAACCTAACCTTATGGTTATAAGCTGTTGGAGGGAAGAACAAGAAGGGGTGGATCTTCGGCATAGGGTCTGAGGTTTGTCAGATCAGTTCCTTGAGCCACCATTTTGTTGATTCATCCGGTCTAAATCCTCAATTTGAGGAGGAGCTACAGTGCCGCATGGAGCCCGTGATGGAGCAGCTGAAGACTTAACAAGAGCAGCTTACCATGGTGAACCATCGGTTGGAGGAGTGTTTTCAATTGATATAGACATAGGCATCCCAACTAGATTTGTTTCGGTGCATGATAGACCACTATATCAAGTCTGTTGATAGACACATCCCTGATGACAATGAGACCTAGCCCCCAGATCATCCCTTGGATTAGATTTTTTGTTATGTTTGAACGGATGGCTTTTTATATGTACACACTTGAGTTTTTATATACCAACATTTCTTTTTTTATGTACACACATTGTTTTTTTTTCATTGTTTGTTTATTTTTATATATTTCATTTTTATATATAATTGTTTTATGTACACACAAGTTCTTTATTATTGCTTTAAAAAAGTTTTTAAAAAATGGTCAGGATATTAGGGGCAAAAATCTAGGACAGATTATCCATCTCTAATTAGGGATGAAAATCTGGTACAAATTATCCATCTCTAATTAGGGGCGAAAATCTAGGATGGATTATCCGTCTCTAATTAGGGGTAAAAATTTGGGACGGATATTCCATCTCAGATTAGACATGGATTGTTCTATCTCAGAATCTGCCCCAATTCAGAGATAGATTACTCGGCTCGAAAATCCATCTCTAATTAAACATGGATTTAGGGACAAAATTTGTCATGTTAGATCAGAGACTGACAATTTATCTATGCCAGAAATCTAAGATGAAATTTACCTATCCCAGAAATTTGAGATGGCTAAGTCACAGACGAATCTAAATCTATTTCATATTCTATCTCCAAATATTCATATATGAATATTCAGAGATGGAATTTCCTTTGATCAGAGATGGAAAATTCCATCTTTGATCCTTGTTTTTTTTTTTGTAGTGGCAACAAAAGTAAGATTTTCCAGCCAATCTTTCCAACATCAGATCAATAAAGGGTAAGGGAAAAAGATCCTTTCTAGTGACAAAATTTAGCTTTCTATATACTCTCCATCCATATTGAACCTTAGTAGGTATCCAAACTCCCTCAGGGTTTACTATTATACTTGTCTTCTTAGGAACAACCTGAATAGGGTTAACCTAATTGCTATCTAAAATGGGATAGATTATCCCAACATCTAATAATTTCAAAATTTATTTTTTTAACACCTCCATCATTGGTGGATTCAACTTTGTTTGAGTTTGTGTGGTGGCTTTGCTTCCTTCTAAATAAATCTTATGCATACATGTTGCAGGGCTCAGGTTGTCAGGACCTAATTTTGGGTACATGACCGACATGATACCACATGTCCTGTGCCACTGTAAGCCTACCTCATGTTACTTATTCCAATAATAGCTTCATTATTTAAATTAATGTTTAATAAAACATGAAATAATGTAAGTGGTGCAACAGGTAGATTCTTAAAAAAGGGAGGAGGGCCATGACAGACCACTTAAGTACCAAGTCTTTCCTAGCTAGAACCTTTCCAGTCATACACTTACTTCATCCACATGTTGATTTAATTAAGTCCTATCATGTGTATTTTTTTTTTATTTCCACAATTCAAGTTTCCCTTTTGGCTTTTTTTTAAAAAACAATTCTCATATACAATTTAATACTAACTTCCCTTATTCTAGCCTTTTTTATTAATTATATTTTTATTCCTTAACATACGTCATTTAATTAATAATTAAGAGGTAATAGGCTAACTCAATATAATTTAAAATTTCCTAGAAAAACAACACACAACAGAGAGATTATAGGAGAACATACCTGGATTCTAAATAGCCAATAATCATATGTATTATATACACGTAAGGGAAAAAGGAGACTTACCCAGATTCCTCGCAATCTCCCACAATTTTAATTTCATAATTTAAATTTAAGAGGAAAATATAAACACACCATGAATCAATTAAAATATGCAATCTTCCACCAATATTCAAACAACATCTTATCTCACTCCAATGGCGTTCAATCCATAATAAAATAAATAGATATAATCGTTATAATTAACCACTTTGAATAAAACATATTGTCCAATAAAAGTAATCGATTTGCCCCAAACCCCCTAAATGTCTTAGTTGACCACAGAGCTTACTAAAGCTAAAATAAGTAACATCACGACATAGGATTCACCCAACAATAGGAAAGGACCACGATAATTACTCCTCTAATGGAAACCCTTCGTCCACTAGTTAATCTGAAAAGGGAAAATCAACGAGTAAGAGATAATAATCTCAATGAGCAAGCCAATCCCCGCCCTAATAAAATCCAAATATTTCAAAGAATAATAAAGCAATTGGAAGGCATTCATCATGAAATCACAAGTAGAAAGAATGCAGTTCAAGTCAAGAAATCCATATCAACAGAATTAATACTTGTCAATGGCAAAATATTCAGGAGCGCACATAGACTGGCTCAACAATCTCATTAAAACCTGCTATAACACACAACCTCATCCTCTACGGTCAAGGTGCCTCATAGGTCCCGATCCCTAGCCCAAGCTTATCTTCTTACTGAGGGAATCGTTGTCTCCACTCTCAAAGGTCAAAACCACTCTATCACCTGAGTTTCCGACCTTGACATGAGAGGGGGTAGTATCCTGCTCAAATACAATCATGATTTCCAATCATCCACAATAAAATCAATATTCACATCAATCAAAATCCAACATGATAAATATTATTATCTCAACATAGAAAATATCCATCACATATTACTTTAACACTAAGATAATATTAAAGAGCAGTTAATTTACTCACATGAATTTTAACAATGTCTTTATCATCACTTGAATGTTGTTGTGGAGATTAGTTTAGAAGATGCTACCATATTATTTAAGAAATTCAAAGTACTATTAATCATCCTTCTTGTTAATTAAATTTTTTAGAATTTAAAGTTTAGGACTTACGTAAAA
Source organism: Biancaea sappan (assembly GCA_037074585.1). Classification (NCBI taxonomy): domain Eukaryota; kingdom Viridiplantae; phylum Streptophyta; class Magnoliopsida; order Fabales; family Fabaceae; genus Biancaea; species Biancaea sappan. The sequence continues at coordinate 43,795,850 of CM073501.1, read as the reverse complement.
AGAATATATATATATATATATATATATATATATATAAAGTTAAAGTTTTGTAACTTATCTTAATGATAGAGAGAGTGACAGTCTTGATGTGTGTGTAGATAATGATTGAAGATGGGAATTGCTTGGTATGTGTGTTGCTATGTGGGCTAGGTGGAGTGGAAGGATTTGGCTTATAGGTGTGATTGAATGTAGGAATTGATATTGAAAGATTGAAGAGGTAGTGGATAAGAGATGATGTGAGGAAGCTTTGGAGTTGAATATGTTAATATGTTGAAGATGTAGTGGATAAGAGATGACGTGAGGAAGCTTTGGAGTTGAATATGTTAATATGTTGAAGATGTAGTGCCGGCAAGATGGTTGAGAGAGAGAAATCGACATGGGGGAGAGAGAGAGAGAGCGACGATAATGGGAATGTCAATTAGGGTTTTTGTTTAAGATGGGTTACTTAATTTAATTCTAGATATTTGTTTATTTACTTCTTCAGTTAAAGTAATTTAATTTGAATATATTAGAAGATCCAATTAGATATAGTTTAATTTAATAATAAGTTAATTGTGTAAATGTTTTGGTAAAATATTAATTATAGTTTATAGGATTTTTTTTAAAGATAGTCTTACTATAGATTTGTTAATTAGAAAGATTTAGATAATTGTTTAGTTCATTTTAATTATATTATTATATATTATTATTTGTATTATGTTATTATATCTTATATTAATAGTTTACAAATGCCTATAGTGGTTAGTCTAGGATTTTCTAGGATTTTGCTTGATTATCATTTATTCATCTTCTTAATGTTTTGTTCTCAATTATCTTCGTCTTTTCTTTTGGCTAATTTTCAAAAGTTAGATTAATTACCCAATCATAGATTTGGACAAATAAAATCTAAGGTTTAATCTAGATCTTGGAAGGTATATTTGATTATTTTCAAATTTGTTTATCTTGAATTACTTATTAGTTATCTTTCTAGAATGTACAGTCTTTTTAATTTATTTGTTTGAATTCGATATATATTCGCTATTTAATCCTAGGTTAATCTAAGTAAAATATAAGATTTAGTTCAGATTTTTAGAAGATATTTTTCAGATTTACTTGTTGGGACTATTTATCCTTAATTTAATATTAATTTATATTAGATTAGTTTAGATAATTACTTATTTCTTTTATTTATTCATTTACATTATCCTTTAACTATTTTCACTAGCAGCCTATTATTTTAAATACTTTTAATTAATCTGCATGGTTTTCCTTTCACTTTTATTTAATTTTATACTTATTAAATTTTCCTTTTATTCCTTTCTTATAATTATTTTTTTAATTATAACCATTTATGAAAAAAATATCTCAATATATAAGAGTCCTTTCTCATTTCTTATTTCACATCAAGGTTTCCTATAATTTTCTCCTTTTATCCCTGCCCTTTTATAGACATTTCATTATACCCCAACAAAATCTCAAAACTTTAATTTCAGTCCCTATACAGCTTAGCACCACATATTGCTAGCTTACAGCCTGAAATCACATATCAAAGCACCATCACATCACAATATAACATCACACACATATTATTGCACACAAAATTTGCAAAGTCAATACTTGTGAAATGTAACTCAACAATTTATAGGAAAAATTAAACGGTGGATATTACATAGGCCTTTTATGTCTGCAATGGTCCAACCAATTGCTTCTTTGTATCTCTTCATGGTCTGCACTGATTTTTCTTATTCTTTTAAGGTGTTGGATATGATTACTAGTAACATTTCTCCCTCTCCTAAGTAAGCATACTTGAGATGATTGGGCAAGATTTTCAGTTCCAATTCAAGTGCGTACATAATAGGGCAACAATTTTTTTATAAGTTATTGAGTTATCAATCTTTACAACTTGACTTACAACAGATTTTGTTGTTGTCAACTCTAGAACTATTTGTTGTATTTCATCTCCTACAACTAGCATTTCTTCCAATTCTTCAATATGACTTAGCTCTAAATTCTCAACTAAAGCAACCTACAATTTATCCTGTCCATTGAGTTCAAAATGCTTTTGGGTTAGGTTGTCAATAACATCAATAGAACAGATAGATGATACATCTTCAAGAAATTACATTGAATCATAAACATTAAATTTAATAATCTCTCCATTAAACTCCATGGTTAATGTTCCATCATGCACATCTACCTTAGTTTTAGCATTACATAAAAAGGGTCTTCCTAATAAAATTTCAGAAGAATTAGATGACTTGTCATCTTCCATATCAAGAACAAAAAAATATGCATGGAAAATGAGATCATTAACTTGCTCTAAAACTTCTTCAAAGGTACCTTTTAGGTACACTACTAACCTACCATTTAATTAAATTACCACTACTATGGTTTTTTTAAAGGTCCTGCTTTTAATTTTGAATATAAGGAAAATGACGTTGCATTGATGAAAGCACCGATTGGCTCAACTTAGTTATTTAATAACTTATTACTTTATCCTTTTCCTTCATACATATCCTTTTTTCCATTAATGTTGGTTGATTTAAGTAGTTTTGGCATTTGTTTTCTTAAAGTAAAGTCTCAAGCTTCAGTCTCATGAATGAGCTTTATAATTTGATTGTCCTATCTAGTTTGAACCATGAAATAATACTCCTTTTCTTCCTTTCTATGGTGAATTTTATCACCATGAAATAATATAAATCAAAAAAATTATTTAAAGTGTAGTAACAGCTGTGAATCATATTTGTTGGGATGGATTAGAGAAACAATTTACAAATGTGATTGTTTGGACGGATTAAAAAATGTAACAAAGAAACCTTATTGGCTTTCTTGAGATATAACAAGATCCTTGATGAAATATATAGAATGGATGAAAGTGAAACCTAAGGAAAATGATCAAATTGAAATAAGATAAATTTAAGTGATGAGTTTGAATTTAAAATAGAGTTGGGAGACAAAAAGATAATTTAACCTTATTTCCTTTTCTTAAGACTCTATAATTCTATATTTAATTATTTATAACAAATAAAACAATAAGGTCTACAATTTTTTTTTCTTTTTGTGATTCTTGACATAGTAAAAGACATAAAAAACTATTCTAGACAATTTCATCTTATTGCTTATGGTTGAATCTTCTTGACATTGTAATATATAGTAGTTTTATTGGGATATTGTGATGATATATTATGCATAACACTTTCCTTGAATCCTTTTTTCTAGTGTTACATATTCATTTCCTTTTACGACTATATAATTGTGTGTTTAGTAGTTTTATTTTTATCTGTTCAAGTATTTGTTTTTCTTTTTTTGGTTAGCACTTATGTGTGTGTTGTAGTGTCGACCAACGGGCTAACGTTATTTAATTTGTTATGTTTTATTGGTTTCTTTGATAGTAGTAATATGGAGCAAAAGTGTTAATTTGAAACTGCTAGACAATTAAAACTTAAGTAGTTTATCTTAGACCGTCTTGAAGTAGAGTCAGGTAAAAGTTATGTATTGTCTTGAACAAATGATCTTAAAATGTCTTGAAATTTTAGAGTTCACAAAATAGAGGTCCTACTAAACCATTAGTGGATGTACAATAGGGTGATCCTAAGAAGGTTAGGATTACAAATGAGATTTTGAATGGGGTTGAGACATTCATTAGCCAAGCATCTCGGATACTTGTATTCCTGATAGAAGGGACGATAAGGTGTCCATGTGTAAAGTGTAAATGTAGGAAGCTGTTAGAACTTGATGATGTGAGGTTACACCTCTACAAAAAGGGGTTCCAACCCGATTATTATCACTAGACATCCCATAGGGGAATAATGCCTCAAACTGATGTGTCAACCTTCAATAATAGTTCTTCCCTTAGTTAACCAATCTTTTAATGCTGGGGATAGTAAGGTTTAAGAGAGTCGGTATAAGGAAATGGTCTTAGACGTATCTAGGCATGTAATGGGTATTGACATTGACCAAACAGTAGAAAAGCCCCCATTCCAAGTGCTCAAATATTTTATGACATGTTAAAGTCTATACAAGCCCCTTTATGGGAAGGATGCACTAGCCATTCTGAGTTGTTAGCGGCTGTAAGGCTCCTAAGCATCAAGGAAGATTATAACATGGCCAAGGAAATTTCAATACGGTCACAGAATTTATGGATGAGGCCATGCCATTTAGACACCGCTTACCCAAGACGCTTTATCAGAAAAAGAAACTAGTTGCAGGCTTGTGTCTTAGGTACATAAAAATTGATTGTTGTGAGAACGGTTGCATGCTATACTGGAAGTCAGATGAAGACCAAGAAGACTACAAGTTTTGTGGGAGTACCAGGTATACCACTAGAAGAACCCATCAGGCAACTCGTGCCAGGGTTGCAAAGAAGAAACTGTGGTACCTTCCTTTGAAGCCAAGACTTCAAATATTATTCACTTTAGAGGTTATGGCAAAGGAAATGAGATGGAACCATGAAAATCACTGTGAAGAAGGTGCACTATCTCATCCGCTGATAGAATTGTGTGGAAAACGTTTGACCAAGAACACACAAACTTTGCAGCAGATCCTCAAAATGTATGGCTAAGCCTATGCTCCGATGGTTTCATGCCCTTTGGACAATCTGGAAAAGTTTATTCATGTTGGCCTGTTATTCTCATTACATACAACCTGCTTCCCAAAAGGTGCATGTGCCAGGAGGTTATGTTTTTTACACTTATCATTCCTGGACCTAGCAATCCAAAGGCAAAAATAGATGTCTACTTACAACCCTTGATTGATAAATTGAAATTGTTGTGGGATGATGGTGTCATGACCTATGATGCATCATTGAAGCAAAATTTCATTATGTGGGCCACACTTCTATGGACTATAAATGATTTCCCTTCATACGGAATGTTGTCTGATTAGATGACTGCTAGAAAGTTATCCTATCCTGTCTATAATACCCATGATTTTTGGGCATTATGGAGGAATATTTTTCATTGTGTAGGTAGGAAAAATATGAGTTTGGAGGTGGCAAGGTTCTAGAATATTGAGTGGTGAAGAGTCAAGGAGTGTATTGGTGGAAACAAGGACATCGAATGAGTTAGGAGACAATTTGGATACAAAAAGGGACTAAAGTAAAATAAGAAAAACTATGGGGCACCTAGGATTTAGAGACACCAGAAGTGTGATATTACAAATTTACTTTTACCAGTCTTGACTGAGAATCAGCTAAAGGGCAAAGTAGTAATTTCACCATGGGCAAGAATATATAGGTGGCCCGCCTCTGTTTCCTCTTTTTCTCCTTTCCTCTCTCTTTTTACCCTCTGTAATATCCCAAGAATTTTTATGAATATTTAAAGTCTGATTTGAAGTTTAGTGAAAAATTTAATTATGTGGAAAATTTTCTTTTTGAATTAGTGAAGAAAATGTGGAAATAGAAATTTTTATTTTTAATTTAGGAAATTTTTACAAATTCTCAAGGACATGTGGGGAAGAGAAAGGCATGGCGCCCAGGCGCCAGGTGTGTCAGAAAACCTTAGCTCATTTTCAATCGGCCATAACTTCTTCATACGGACTCCGTTTTGGGCAAACTTTATATCGTTGGAAAGTTCTTTGAGTCTAGTTTCCAATGGTATAAGTTTCATTTAGATATTCATTACCGATTAGGAGTTATGACTTAAGATGTGAGTAAAGGTCGAGAGTAGTGGTAGGAAATTTCTCTATTTCGTAACCCTAATGTTTTTGTCTGGTTACAATAGGAATGGTCAAGGTGCAAAGTGGGAGTGCCGAGAGCGTGAAATCCAGGTGAGTGGGTTAATACTTGCTATGATTAAATATCTGTTATTGATTTTTTGCATCATAGTGGAAATATGTTGTATATCCAAGTTTGAAGAGGATGATGTGGAACGATGAGGCATAAACAATTGTGGAACGTGTCTGGTAATGTATATAATTATATTTTCTTATTTTCCCATGAATGGAGGTTATATAATGGATTGTGAATGGCATGTGAACTGAGTTGAATAATTGTTCTATATTATGGGTTATGTTGTATACATGCTATGTTGCTGGAACCACATTTATTATGTTGTGGCTTGAATTGTAAATGACTGAGTTGTGTATGTGGCTCAAGATTATGATTGAGGATGTTTTTATATATGATTGTGATTGTGTTTGACTGGAAAGGAAAGGCATGGTGGTGCACCCCATGGAGAAATTTATGTGAAGTTATAAGGGTGGAGATTATAAATGGAGCGATAAGGGTGGATGCGGCAGGGGCCGCGGGCAACGATCCAGAGGTATTCTGGACGACCCGGTTGGTACGGGAAATTTGTGTGAAATTGATTTCACCGATTGTTGTTGTGAACTTTTGAATTATGTTGAAATGTATTTGATTTATTTGGATATTGTCGTGAAGTACTACGAATAATATCATATCATATGATGATCGATTTACGTATGATTGCTGCATGTTATCATTATGATGTATGATATTTTTTTGTCATAATGTTGTGTTATCTACTCACTGGGCACGTGGTTTGCTCATACCCCTCTTATTGATATTTTTTTTCAGAGTTGACAGCTGAAGGTAAATATCGGAACAAGGAATTATGGATCCTTAGTCCATGATTACCTTTTCATTTGTTCAGGATAAAGGTATAATAGTTAAGTTTTATTCTAAGTTGTATAAATCTAGAAATCTCTGTAATCGGGTAGGTTCATTCACTGATGTAATGTGAGTAATTGTAGTATGTATAAAGAACTCGTTTTGGTTGCATGAAAAAGAATTGTATGATTTTTAAGAGAAAGATAGGCTTACGGAGGTGAAATGAAATTCACTTTCCGTGCCGGTCACGTGCTCAAATTTTGGGACGTGACAAGTTGGTATCAGAGCTTTGGGATTAGGTCTCCTACCGATTACAGAGTAAGGTAACCTTAGTGGGATCTCCTCTATCGTGGTGAACCCGGGCACGACTATAGAGAGATGGCTCCACTGAAGGTCCTGTAGGATGTTTTCATTTCCTTTTCCTCCAAGACTTGTCTTTTCTTATGAATTATGTTTTTAGTTTTAGTTTTAGAGAGTTATGGCTATACTTTTGAACTCGGTAAGGGAAAGGTTATTATTTGTTTTGATTCCGTTGCTGTCGGATCAAATTGTATGTATGGGGCTTTATATGTTAAATTCATGATTGATTTTGTGTGACTGATTTATTTTATCTTTCTTAATTTTATTATTACTATTTTTGGAGTACCATCCCATAAAAGAAACCACTGGCATTAAAAGCAGAAGGATTACATTGCAAAAAAAAAAAAAACAATTACTCATGCATGAGTAATCTAAAAGCGAGGTGGTCTCGGATTAGGAGGGTTGTACTGTATCATCACCCCTCGACCATTCCTTGGAGCGAGAGACAGAGCAATATCGCGGAGGGTAGTGTAAATCCCATTCATACAATCAACACTTCTTTGTTGTTGATTGCAGAAGCACTGGGTAGACCAATAGAAGAACCTGTCTATTCTTGAAGTCATTTCTGCATGATTGCGTTTAGTTAACTTCTCTAGGTTTTCTATCATCTTTTTCAGATTTTTGACCTCCTGCTCTAGACAGGCGATTTTGTCCTCCGAGGTATGGCCCGTGCTAGTCTCCTCAGCTTCCTCGATCTTCTTCATTTTCTTCTCCTTCTGCTTCTCTGGAGACCCCTCAAAAGGTCTTTTGCCCTTGTCTTTGCCCAGACTTAAGTTTAAGTCGAGCTCTTCTCTCCTGGCATCCACTGTGAGATCAATGTACTTCCTTGTGGCCATGATTTGGAAAATTTAGAAATTTATGTCGAAGTATGAGAAGAGAGGAATGCTGAGAAGTTGTAGGCTTAGAGATGATTACTCTTTGTGGTGTGGTAACTGAGAACGTTGGGATAGTTCTTATAGAGGAAAAATTTGAACTCAGAGACAAAGAAGATATCTCTTCGCCGCACCCTATACGCTTAACCTATGGATTTCTGCAAGCTGGAAGCTAGGAGTCTAGGGTAGGCATGCACACCAACAACGCGTCGCATTAATGGCAAAACCACGAAAGTCAATATTCGGTGGATTTGCGGCCGATTTACACTTGGTTTTTCCATTTCTCTCGTTGGCATTTTCTGAAATTGAAGGAAGTCGACAATGTAGCCATTACAGAGTGTCTTGGATGTTTTCACGATGAACTAAAATGTATTTCTATGCTTTCTTGTATTGTTCTTGAAAGCCTTCAGTTAAGTATAATATACATGATTGATTGAATTATACTGTGATTATATGTATCTAAATACATATGATATGTATGTATGTTATTCATGCATAGAGAGTGAAGGTTATTTGTTATGGCCAGGAATAATATGTAATGATTCTACATACATTCAGAGAATGAGAAGTCTGAAATTTAAAAGAACTTGAATAGATGAAAATATATATAGATAATTATGTATCTCTATGTTTATACATATATACATATATGCTCGTAGAGGAAAGTGAAAGGTAAAATTTTTCTCTCACTTTATGGAACGCTTGATGTGTAGATGTGAGAAGTTTTTATTTTAATATGTATGTTTGAAAATGTGTAAGCTTAGGGCAAAGCCACGGATTAGAAACCTAGATAAGGCTAGTATGAAGCTACCCGTTCATGGAGTAATATCTCGATTTAGAATTATTGGATAAGACAAATACAGAGTTAAGAAGCCATAAATTGAAGCGGCGATTAGTTTAATAATTTGAGCAAGAGTCAAAAGTTAGCCGAAATTTTTGAGGAAATCTTTTGTATTAGATTATATTTTGTTATTTTCTGGCATGCTTATCTGAGACCGTTGGCATTGCGTCGGATAAGGTCTGTAGGTCATCTTTAGAGTATGATGTAAAGGTTTTGTAGCCCTAAATTTCGTCTATATATAATGGATGCCCCATTACGCTGCTCACTACACTAAAAGTTTATATCTATAAGCTTTCTAGCATCAAACTTCTCCTTCTGTACAACCTTTATAGCTCAGAAAAATATGGCCGGCAATAAATCTTTCAATTTAAATTTTGAGGCTGGCAAGGTAGAGTTGGATCTAAATCTTAGCCTGGAGAATTATAAGAATAAGAGATCCATGGAAGAGTCACCAGAGGCTAAGAAAAGAAAAAGGGATGTAGTAGAGTTAGAGGATGTTAGCACAGCAACATCTTCTAATAATGAGCTTGCGCTTATGAGACAAAAGATGGAGGACTTGGAAAGACTGATAAACTGCCACTTTGAGGACCAGGGGAGATTGATAAATCGTCTCTTTACAGAACAAGAGAAGCTTTTGAACCGTCATTTTAGGGAATTGGCGAATAGAGTTGATAGACATTCGATGTTTGCAACTCAAAATTTTCGTGACCAACAAGCGAGATGTATTGACTGTATGAATGGAGTGACTTCTGCACTTCGCCAAATTTCCCAGACGTTTCCTCCAGAAACTCTTTCTAGGCTGCAACGATTAACTTCCTCCTTAAGGTCTGAAGCACCTTCTTCTTCTAGACCTGGAGCATCTTCTGGATTTCAAAAGCCTCCTCGTTCTTAATTTATCTTTTCTTTTGTTTGTACCTAAAGCTGATGTTTGATCTAATGTTTAAGTATTAAAATTATCTGTTTTGTAAATCAAGTTCAGCTTGTTGCCTGTAACTTATGTATTAGAAATAAAAATATGTTGAACTTGTTATATTTTGTACTTGATTGTGAAAATTCTAAGAGAGAGAATGAGATATAAACAAAATATTGGCATTTGCTTCAATCTTGAGGTAAGTTTTGAATTCGGAGGACCGAATTCTTTTAAGGGGGGAAGAATGTAATATCCCAAGAATTTTTATGAATATTTAAAGTCTGATTTGAAGTTTAGTGAAAAATTTAATTATGTGGAAAATTTTCTTTTTGAATTAGTGAAGAAAATGTGGAAATAGAAATTTTTATTTTTAATTTAGGAAATTTTTACAAATTCTCAAGGACATGTGGGGAAGAGAAAGGCATGGCGCCCAGGCGCCAGGTGTGTCGGAAAACCTTAGCTCATTTTCAATCGGCCATAACTTCTTCATACGGACTCCGTTTTGGGCAAACTTTATATCGTTGGAAAGTTCTTTGAGTCTAGTTTCCAATGGTATAAGTTTCATTTAGATATTCATTACCGATTAGGAGTTATGACTTAAGATGTGAGTAAAGGTCGAGAGTAGTGGTAGGAAATTTCTCTATTTCGTAACCCTAATGTTTTTGTCTGGTTACAATAGGAATGGTCAAGGTGCAAAGTGGGAGTGCCGAGAGCGTGAAATCCAGGTGAGTGGGTTAATACTTGCTATGATTAAATATCTGTTATTGATTTTTTGCATCATAGTGGAAATATGTTGTATATCCAAGTTTGAAGAGGATGATGTGGAACGATGAGGCATAAACAATTGTGGAACGTGTCTGGTAATGTATATAATTATATTTTCTTATTTTCCCATGAATGGAGGTTATATAATGGATTGTGAATGGCATGTGAACTGAGTTGAATAATTGTTCTATATTATGGGTTATGTTGTATACATGCTATGTTGCTGGAACCACATTTATTATGTTGTGGCTTGAATTGTAAATGACTGAGTTGTGTATGTGGCTCAAGATTATGATTGAGGATGTTTTTATATATGATTGTGATTGTGTTTGACTGGAAAGGAAAGGCATGGTGGTGCACCCCATGGAGAAATTTATGTGAAGTTATAAGGGTGGAGATTATAAATGGAGCGATAAGGGTGGATGCGGCAGGGGCCGCGGGCAACGATCCAGAGGTATTCTGGACGACCCGGTTGGTACGGGAAATTTGTGTGAAATTGATTTCACCGATTGTTGTTGTGAACTTTTGAATTATGTTGAAATGTATTTGATTTATTTGGATATTGTCGTGAAGTACTACGAATAATATCATATCATATGATGATCGATTTACGTATGATTGCTGCATGTTATCATTATGATGTATGATATTTTTTTGTCATAATGTTGTGTTATCTACTCACTGGGCACGTGGTTTGCTCATACCCCTCTTATTGATATTTTTTTTCAGAGTTGACAGCTGAAGGTAAATATCGGAACAAGGAATTATGGATCCTTAGTCCATGATTACCTTTTCATTTGTTCAGGATAAAGGTATAATAGTTAAGTTTTATTCTAAGTTGTATAAATCTAGAAATCTCTGTAATCGGGTAGGTTCATTCACTGATGTAATGTGAGTAATTGTAGTATGTATAAAGAACTCGTTTTGGTTGCATGAAAAAGAATTGTATGATTTTTAAGAGAAAGATAGGCTTACGGAGGTGAAATGAAATTCACTTTCCGTGCCGGTCACGTGCTCAAATTTTGGGACGTGACACCCTCTCTCTTCTCTTTCTCTCTCTTCCTTCTCTTTACACTCTCTTTCCACTCAAATCCTCAACCAAGCTTCAGGGGACAGATCTTGGGTTACTAGGCGAGCTTCTTGGAACCAAGCAACGTAGATAAAAAAAATTAAATCGAGTTAGAAATTTTGATTTCTTGAACTTTTCCCTATTTTCTAGTTTTAAAAGTATTTGGGCTAAAATTGAGATTCTAGCTTCATTTCTTGATTAAAATTGGGAATTTTGGTGTCTAAATTCACTTTAGACATCAAGGATGAGATTCCACGAAAGAAATCATGAAAAACAGTGGAGATTTAACCTGATCTGGGCTAAATCTCAGGCTAAATCTGAATCACAGAAGAACAGGATCATGACGCCCAAGTGCCAGGTTTCAGGTGTTTTGAGGAAAAAGATGACTTAGCACCGAGGCACTAGGCATATGTGTAGTGCCCAGCACCAGTTATGCCAGGAAACCTAGGATGTTCTTCAAACGGCCATAACTCTTTTATCTAGACTCTGATTTTAGCAAACTTTATATCGTTGGAAAGTTCTTTGAGTCTAGTTTCCAATATGAGTTTATTCAGAGATGCATTACCAGTTAAGAGTTCTGTTTAAAGAAGCGGGTAAAGGTTGGGATTAGTGAGAGGGAACTTCTCTATTTTGTAACCCTGATGATTTTGCCTAATTACTTAATAGGGATGTCGAGGCACAAGGTGGGAGCCGAGAGAGCATGGAATCAAGGTGAGGGATCTATCTAGCTCTCCTATATATAGATATATATACATATATGAATGTATGTATGTTTATATTTTAGGAGTTATTCTCCTAATTTGTTTTGTATACATTTATTTGTTAAATGTATTATATATGAGGTTTGTAGTGAAGATTATTTGGGATTGTTGTGTGGAATATGAGTAGGAGTAGTGGATTGATTGTTGTATTGTGTGAGTGTGAATGCATTGCATATTACCATTTGCATATTTATATTATGAAAAGTGTGGAAATAGAGTGAAAAGCGTACCTATTGTGTAATACTGCTGAGTAGTGTCAATGGGTATTCATACACATTAAGGGTTGGTCTTCAATGTGGTGTGGAAAGAGTGGGATAATCATTGCACCTTATTCATCTGAATAATTCATATTGTGTGTGTGGTTGTTTATTTGTCTGTGGGATATATATATTGGCTAAGGGCATAATTTGAGAAACCATACATTTGTTATGGTTATGAATATGACCCAATAAGCCAGACATATAATAGGGATTTCTTGAGTGACAATCCATAGAAACATAAACCCACGTTCATTAAGCTCTTGAAATGTGGCAAGGGTAATTTATTTTTATTATATTTCTCTAGTGTACTCTATAATCATATAGGCCACCAATGATCCTGCACCAGAAATTTAGGCTTGCGGCAGTGTTAACACATTGTCTACATCGATCTACGTCAATCACGAGTTTGATTTCGGGTCATGACAGTTAGATGGACTAGAAATATGGAGTAGAGTACGTAACATTCCACTGGTCCTTGTGAGCGATCAAGTGGTGACTATTCTCAATTATGGAGACAAATATAATTAGACAAAATACAGTATATTTTGGGAATTGCCATACTAGAAGACAAGTCTATTACGGTACAACTTGGACGTTATGCATAATGAGAAGAATGTCTTTAACATTGTCTTCAATACTATGATGTATGTCAAGAACAAAACCAAATACAATAAAAAGGTCATGATGGACATCAAGGAGTATTGCCGCCGTAAGGACTTTGAACTAGTTCAATGGGGTGATAGGCTACTAAAATCGAAGTCTTGATATTTGTTCACTCTAGTGCAGAAATATGTTGTTTATCAGTGGGTTAAGGACCTTAGGCTTCCCGATGGGTACGCCTCTAATATGGCACAATGTGTGGACCTAAAGAAAGGTAGGCTCCATGGCATGAAAAGCCACGACTACCACTTTTTTCTAGAGTGATTTCTTCACATCATATTCATAGATCTCACAAATGTTATCTGGTAACTGTTAATGGAATTTAGTAAGTTCTTTAGAGATATTTGTTCTACTACATTGACATAGGAGAAGTTAACGTAGTTGGGGAAAACATACTGGTGACACTATGTAAATTAGAGAAGATATTCCCCTTTGACTTTTTTGACTCCATGGAGCACCTTCTAGTGTACCTTGCATATGAAGCTAAGGTTGGCAGACCAGTAAAATATCATTAGATGTATCCTTTCAAGAAGTAAATGCTCCACTTAATTATGGTTTGAGTTTTCATCTGGCTAATATTGATGTCATTTTAACTTTCTTCAAATTAAAATTTAATTTAGGTTTCTCCAAACCTTAAAACAAAAAGTTAAAAACAAGGCTAGAGTGGAAGGATCCATATGTGAAGCTTACATCACTAAAGAGACAGCTACTTTATGTTCACACTGTTTTGAGTTTGTATTGTCTCTAGAATTAGCAGAGTCCCAGGAATGATGATGGGGGGAACCCTCCGAGCAATGCTCAATCTTTAGTTATCCTGCCCGTCCAAGTAATGAAAAATGACACCAATTCTTAAGCAATCAAGAGGTAAAGGTTGCCATGAAAAATGACACCAATTCTTAAGCAATCAAGAGGTAAAGGTTGCCATGAAAAATGACACCAATTCTTAAGCAATCAAGAGGTAAAGGTTGCCACAAAGTACATTTTAATGAATTGTGATAATGTTCAACTTTATCTTAAGTAAGTTTGATCCTTTGTGTATGGTGTTATTATATGTGAATGATTGTTGTAAAACCTTCTTGTTATCTTAACAACCCAATTCTATGGTTGCAGTTTGTTTGTTGACAACCTCCAGGCATCTATGCCTCACATTAATAGCGACGAGGTCCATAAGTGTATAGACACATAATTTCTTGAGTGATTTTGATTATATGTAAGCTTATTGCTAAACTTTGATCCTCGCTATATTTGTGTCACGATTTACATTTTTTTTTACTTTGAACTGATAAGTTGTTGACCAACCAATGCTATTGAAGATGACGTGATAAAAGCATTGCATGGGGTCTAATGAGAAAGGTGAAAACAGGGTCCACGTACATAATCAATGGGTGCAAATTTCACACAAAGGAAATAGGTCATTATAAATCCACATACAATAATGGTGTTTGCATTAAGGGGTTTCACTACAAGGAGGTACAAAGTTACTATTATGGTATACTTTAAGAGATATATAAGTTGGTCTTCACAGGGTTGTAGCTAAGACATTTAGTGTTGTTTAAATGTGGATGGCTTGATCCCAGCCCTCGCCGTGGCACACGACTAGGCCAAACACATTATCGGACCAAGGATTGTCAGCACATGATTCGATGACATATCCTCCATCCAGTTCATTGCCCTATGCTGACTTGGATCCACCTACCCCTGGGAGCATTCAGTCCACCTAGGCACCTACTGGGATGGATCCCACAGATAGGCAATGTTAGATACACCTTGATAAGGATACGTGAGCCAAATTTAAGCTATTTTATATTCATATATACAAAAATGATCCTGTTAATGTTGATTTCATATTCATTAAGCACTAACTTTTTTTTTCACAGTTTCTATCCAGTTGTCTATGCAATTATAGAGATTTCCCTGATCACACAAGGGAAATTTAAGGTACCAGTATACACCAAGAAGACTACTCCCCTAGTGTTGTGGGAGTTATAGTTCCAGGAATGGGCAATAAGTTCTAGTTCCAACAGACTAGTTTATTTTATTTCTTTAGTGTTTAACGTTATTAACACAATTTACTATGTGTAGAAATGAAACAAGTGGTTGCCCCAGCATGAGAAACAAATTAGGAAAAATTGGAACAAAAAGTGTGGTGACGTATTACACTGCATAATGTGTCGTATCTTTGATGAGAATGTTAAGCCTTTATAGATTACTGAGGCAATTTACCAGGAGCTAATATGGGAGTAGGGCTCTGAAATGGCCTACAGAAATAGGGCACCCTTTACCGTTGGTACATTACACACCGAAGGTAGCATTCCTGCCTCCGAGCACATGTGTTTGCCGGTAATATTTTCATTCTCTTTTAATTTTAATTCTATTATCTTCTCTAGTCATTTTCAAATTAGATAACATTTAATGTAATATGCATGAGCGGTAGAGCGAGAGAAAGCCTCGCCTGGTAGATTTGTTCATGCAAATTCACAAGAAAAGGGACAATGGGGACTTTGTTGATGCGCGCTCTAGGGAAGTCTACGTGAGTATATATTTCTTATCTTCTTGTTCTTTTTTATTTTATTTTTATCAATTACTTAACTAACAAAATAATTTTATTTAACAGGAAGAGTACACTTGGTTGAAATCATCGCAAGTTTCTGCGATGGATCGGAGTATAGAGGACCAGGAGGATGATGCCAATCATACGGA
This sequence comes from Biancaea sappan, assembly GCA_037074585.1. NCBI lineage: Eukaryota > Viridiplantae > Streptophyta > Magnoliopsida > Fabales > Fabaceae > Biancaea > Biancaea sappan. The sequence goes on along the minus strand of CM073501.1, from coordinate 43,780,105 downwards.
GTTGTGGCTTCGAGTAGTGGGAGGCATAAATAAGAAGGGTCGCATATTTGGCATGGGGTCTGAGGCATGTGAGATCGGTCCCTCCACTCAGTCTGCTATCCTAACCTCTGGTCTTCATCTTGACTTTGAGGGTAAGCTACAATAGAGGACAGATCTTGTGCTTGAGCAGCTAAAGACTCAGGAAAAAAAGGTTGATGTTACATAAGAGATGATCCATAGTCAAGCGAACATGATAACTGAGATGTGAAAAATGATAGATTGCTACGTTAGTTTTGATAAGCAGACTCTACCTAAAGATGCGGTTGATGATGATGATGATCACCCATTAGATTAGTTGTTCTTTCTGTTTATTTGTATCATTTCAAACTTATATTGGCAAGAAAATAGACAAGCACTGGTAAAGATATAAAAATATTTTTTAGCCCCAAAAAGCTTTGAAAAATTCTGATTATATTTCTGGTTGTTGCTGAGTTCAGAGGTTAGATAATTCAGTTTCTAAAATGAATATAAAAAAAGCTATTTACATATTAGAGACGGATTTTAGGGATGGATTTTTCTGTCTCACAATTTTTTAAAACTTATATAAAAAATCTTATTAGAGACAGATTTTTGTAGATTAGCGACAGAGTTTGGGATGGAGAATTCTATTTTAAAATAAAAAAATTTGAGATAGAATTTTGGATAACTATTTCAGTCTCAAATTAGAGATGGAAAAATCCATCCCTAATTCCATCTTAAATGAGAGACGAATTTAGGGATAGATAAAATCTATGTCCAATTTGAGACGATAAAAGTCATCCTTGATTCCGTTTCAAGTTAGAGACAAAATCAAAGACAGTTTTGTCCGTGTCAGATTAGGGATAGGCAAAATTTCTGTCTCAGACTCATAGTTTTTTTTTTACATGCAATTACCATGTTGAGACGAAATTACTTCTGTCCCTAAATCTGAGACGGATTATTTTCCATCTGAATGTTCTACAGTGGATTTTTAAGAGACGAAACCTTTTCTATCGCTTATTCCATCTCTAATTGTTCAAAGACATAAATATGTTCAATCAAAGACAAATATTTCCTTCTTCAATCCTGCTTTTCTTGTAGTATCTTAATTAGAATCCATTTGTTCCTATAAACAACTTCGCTGCAACATCTTGACTTTTAGGTAATTTACTATTCAAATACCTCTTGCCAAAACTCCTTATCCATTGTCAAAGGCTTTTAGTTAATGATTCTATTTGGCTTAGTTATTCTTCTTAATAATGTATAAAAACAAATGTACATCATTTTTTGTAATAGTTTGGTCAAGTACTCCTGTATACATATGAGATGTGAGGTACTACTTGAGCATTAGACCAACTTTGACAATATTAGACACTTGAGACTTTGACACCATATAAACATATATTACAAACTCTATAGCTTTTCTGGCTTTGAAGCTAACTGCATTTGAATTTTGGAGTCTTAAAGGAGAGGGAGGAATACATCTAAATCTATCACTCATGATCAAACTCTTTCCTTGACAAAGCATAAATTAATTGTCCTATATGACTTGGTGAAACCTATCATGTCCTCATGCTTCCTTATTTTGGTTTCCCTTAAGCTCTAAAGAAGCAATTGTAATCTAAAATATATTAAGTGATAGATTTTTTAGCAATCAACCTTTTAATATCTAACTCTTGAACTTAATTAGAAGTCAAGTATAGAATATTAGACACTTGAGACTTTGACACCATATAAACATATATTACAAACTCTATAGCTTTTCTGGCTTTGAAGCTAACTGCATTTGAATTTTGGAGTCTCAAAGGAGAGAGAGGAATACATCCAAATCTATCACTCATGATCAAACTCTTTCCTTGACAAAGCATAAATTAATAGTCCCATATGACTTGGTGAAACCCATAATGTCCTCATGCTTCCTTATTTTGGTCTCCCTCAAGCTCTAAAGAAGCAATTGTAATCTAAAATATGTTAAGTGACAGATTTTTCAACAATCAACCTTTTGATATCTAACTCTTGAACTTAATTAGAAGTCAAGTATAGAATATTTGATACAATTAAATTTTTTGGCTTAATGATGAAGAGTATATCATACCAAGCATTAACAGTATGAATCTTTTAAGGCCACATTTGGTATAAATTTAAGAGGATGAAGGGAAAGGTAATGAGAATCTTCAAATTATGTTTGATATGAAACGAGAAGAAATGGAAAGGATTTGATTTATTTTGTTTGGTATGGGGTTTAAAATGAAGGAAAGAAAAGAATTAGGTATGAATTTACTAAATTACCCTTTATTAAAAAAATTAAATATAAGAAAAGAAAAAGATAATAATAGTACTCCTCGCATTTTCACTCCTCTAATGTCTTTCTCTTATTGTTCCATCATCTTCTTCCATCTTCTCTCTCTATCTCCTCTGTATCTTCTTCATTGTTTCTTCCTCTTCCTCCTCCATTTCCGTTACCTTCGATAGTCAACATTCTTAGCCACAACCCACACACTGCTGATAAGAAGGAGATAATGGCCAATACACACCGAAGGGAATGACAACACACACCACTATCGGTGCCGCATCCCCCGCCATCGCTATCGCACATCGGAGGCTGAATTTTTAGGAAGTCATAGAGAGGAAAATATGAAATTTCTCAATAAGCCAATGGAATGGAATCAGATTGCAGCCTCAGATCGATGGAATGGAGCCGTACGCTTTGCACATGAAATGGATTCCCATTCCAGAGAGAAAATGGATACCAAACAAGCTTCTACATTGAAATAGAAAGGGAATCCTATGCTTTAAGTGAGCAACAAACATCCCCTACATTCTAAGTTGACTTGCTTCCTCGACATATAACATGGTTGTACTTGCCATTTCCCAAAGCTTACCGAAAGAAGTGTTGTTATTGATGTTGTATTTAGTTGTACTTGACATGTCCATTACTTCTGAGTTGTTATTTGAGTGTAGTCAATCTTCTCAGGATTTTGATGCTAATATTTGATATGAGTGATAGAGCATTGGGATGAAACAATGTCATTTAACTTTTTCATAACTCCTCCATAACTAGATTTTTCTTGCCTTCCCTAGTGGTCGTGCTGGTAGGTCCTCTCAACCTTGACAACTACTTCACAATGCTTCACATTGTTTATTGTAATAGAACCATGGTCATACTTTGTATTGTCATATGGAATTCTTGTTTCTTGTATAAACATGCATACAAATATTGTCAATCACATTAATATAATGGTTGATTTTGCATTACTGCATCTTTTTTTGTGTTATAATAAATTTAAATTATGTACTCTTTTATATTTGAGAAAAGTTACCATATATAGTTTTATTTATACTTATAGTTAATAACAAAAATGAAATTTAGTAGCACTTTTTTTACACTATAGTAGCATATATTGATGTCATAAAGGTAAGATTTAGTAGCGATTTTTTTAGCAACACCGTTTTCTCAGACATAGATGTACTTGATCATTAGTACTTAAAAGAAAATTATAGAAGCTAGGCGTACATATACGTAGACTAAACTAGCAAGAAGATACTTGGTTAGTCCCTTCCAGAACATCCAATAAAATTAGAGTAAGATGGTTTTCCATATAGTGAAAATATGTCATTAGACTAAGTTTTATGGATAATATAGCTAACTATAGGGAAACATATTGTAATATCCTAGTTCTTATAGAATCCTAGTGTTCCATAAGTTATGAAACATCAATCAGTCTACAATTAAACAATTCACTGTTAGTTTAAGATAGAACTACAAGACATGAAGTTCCTAGGTGTGGACTTATAAAGGGAAGCCAAAGTAGCTAGTAGAAAATTCGAGTAAGTTTTATAGTTATCTCAATTTGATTTTTAAAGATCAAGTGTCTCAATTTAATCTATAAAAGATTGCATTAACTAATTCATATTTGATCATTTTCATTGCTAAATTATAAAACTGATCATTGTTAGTTTTCAAAATTTTAATTACAAAAAGTTATTTTAACAAACAAAATGATCAAATTAAAACAAATATAATTTTTTAGGGACTAAATTGGATGCTTGATCATTCAAGGACTACATTGACACCTTGCACAGGGTTATCCTACCATTGCTTTGTTCATTTTCCTTTGTTATGTACTGCCAACCTACTATACTCCCAAGCCCAACTCATTCGATTAGCTATAACAGACACGTGGCTCAACTAGTGAATTCTAAAGCAACAGACAATGCAAGACCACACAAAAGCTCATGAGTGCAAAGGGCAACATGGAAAATACAAGCTGAAGAATAAGTACCATGCAAATTATGGTTAGAGAGTGTGAAATGATAATTGTTATGCATTTCTCTATTTTCTCTTCTCCTTTCCCATCATAATTATTCTCTCTTGTCCCTTTCCTGTACTGTGCTATTGCGTAGCATTTTTATTCTCCTTCTTGATTACAAACTAATTACTTTTATCAAGGTGTGGTTGTTTTTTGGATTACTATGGTGCAATTCTGTTGAAGTCATATAGATATCCATTCTGTTTATTATCCATTACATTTTGTGCTTTCATTGAGAGATGGTCAATAACACAAGAATGAAGGATCTCGCTGCTGAGATCAAATGCTTGGTTGAAGCTCTGGAACAACTAGATGTAGCTCATAACTCTTGCTTTGATCACATTGAATCCTCTGTTGATTCCATCATGCAAGCAATGGATATTCTGATTAGAAATTTGGAACACACTTCTCAAATTCCCCGCCATCAGTGAACTGAACTCATCAACATCTGCAACTCCCCAACCTTATCAATTGATCCAAGTACGTAACATTAAGTTAGACATTCCTTGTTTCGATGGTTCAGAACCCTTGAACTGGATTTTTAAGGCTGAACAATTTTTTTTCTTATTATCTGGCTTCGGATGAGCAATGCCTTACTGTGACCACAATATACATGGAAGGGTTGGTCGTTCCTTGGTTTCAGAAGATGTAGAAGGCCAAGTTAATTCTAGATTGGTGCTCTCTGATTGGGCCATCTTAGTTTGAATGTTCCCATGCTAAACTATTCAAGGTTACTCAAATGGATTCTCTTACTAACTATAATAGGGAATTTACATAACACTCAAACCTAGTGCAGGGTGTCACTGAGGATGCTCTACTTGATTGCTTCATCAGTGGCCTAAAACCAGAGTTGAAACGTGATGTGATATCCTAATCATTGTCATCTTTAATTAGAGCAGTCTCCCTAGCTTGCTTGTTTGATGACAAAAGTATGGTTCCATCCTTTATTCCATAATTGAAACTATTTTCTTCTCCTTTCTTGACTTTGTTTCCAAAAGGGGGTACTAGCTTGAATCCTTTGACCATCATTGCATCCTCAAACCACCTTACCACCATTATTCCCGACACTTCAATCTAAACCCTTACCCCACATTAAGAAAATATCAGTAGCTGAAATGCAAGTATGGAGGGACAAGGGCTTGTGCTATACGTTTGACAATAAATTTACCTAGAATCACAAATGTCCTAACAACTAGTACTTCTTTTTACAACTGGAAGACGAAGATGATAATGGTTCTCCTCTACCAACATTTGAACTTATTGACCCTGACCCATTTCCATCTCATCATTTATCCTTTAATGCACTCAATGGTACTAATGCTATGGGGACCATTCGTTTTCGAGGGTCATAAAAGGAGTGGAGGTCCAAGTGCTACTCGATGGTGGAAGCTCCGATAACTTTTTTCAGCCGTGGCTAGCATACTTCAAATTGCCTATTGAACCATCTCCCAACTTCAAAGTGTTGGTAGGCAATGGTAATGTTTTAGTTAGTGAAGGTCAGATCAAGAATGTAGACCTATTTATCCAGAACAACCACTTATCATTCTTGTACTTTTGCTTCCTATTATGGGTTCTGACATGGTGTGCAGCGAAAAATGGGCATGTGGATATACATACATTATAGGGTGTACCTCAATGGTAACCCACAATTTTCCTGAACAATCCTAATGTCTATAACTATACAAATTGTAAATTACATAATTTATAAAGCAAATTATAGCCTAACTAATAGAATTCCTAAAACACCGCAGGACCTAAATGACCTTTAGGATTACAGAGCATTTTTATTGACATATAGCCCAAAATTTGGTTTATTAAGAACATTCCAATAAAAATGGAGTATGTCTCCATAAGCCGCTAACTTCCAGTGGTTTCTCATCCTCCTCAGTTGCTAAATCTAAAAAAGATAACAATAGAGAGTGTGAGTTTATCAAAACTCAATGAGTACATGACAGTGCAATAAAATAAAGCACAAGTACAAATACTAAAATCACAATGACAATTTAAATAAATACCTCTAACCCATACCAGTGCAGATACACAAACTCAAGCGTACCTGTTATTCCCTTGTGACTCCATACTCTCACAATCCACATAAACCACATCTAATACTATAATTCTTCATAAAACATATATAAGCACAAATGATCACATTGAATACATTATGCAACAATCATATGCTTGTTTTTTTGCTACTCTCTCCCATGCTTACCACATTGATACACAGCCTAGATTTTCCCCCTTGGACTATTATTACTCAATGGGTTTATCCCAGAGGTTCACCCCTTTGTTCCCACTCGTTATATAGATATACAAATGCAGTATGCAATTTTTTCCTGCTCTTACCACATCCACCCCTTAATAAGTTTATTCCAGAGGTCCATCCCTCTAAACCCTCTTATAGATCCACATTCCCGCACAATTCCTTTTTATATGCAATACATTAATATGATAAAATGTAACGCACATAAAAACCAACAATCCACTCATCATTCACAAACACATTCTCAAAACATATCCCAAATCCAAATACAATTTAATCTATACATATTCCACAAAACAACCTCACAAATCACTACCAATATTCCATAAATTAGTTAATACAACTAATTTAATAAATATAATTCAATTGTGGTGTGAATGGGATTTATCTTGTACTTGAGCAATTTTTAATAAAAATAAGAAGCAAGGTCACCCACTCACTTTAATACTGTCAAGGTTTATCCTATAAGAGTCCCAAGAAATGAAGCCAATATAGCACCCAAGCCACCTAGAACCGTCCACAATCAATAATAAATAAAATGAAGAAAATTCTCACCACTAACTCTAACCTTTGGCCACTCATTTGGTCATAACTCTTATTCGATAAGCAACTTCCAAATGAAACTTATACCATTAGAATCTAGACTCAAAGAGTTCAACAATATAAAGCTTGCTAAAAACGGAGACAGGATGAAAGAGTTATGGCCATTTGAAAAATGGACCAAGAAGCTCGGTATGGCAGCCGTCCAGCGCCCTTTCCCTTTTGAAGTGTGGCACCTAGGTGCCATGATCACGACCCCCATGATTTGGCTTCGCTTTTGGGTTAGATCTAGCATATCTGCACCGTTTTTCATGATTTCTTCTGTGGGTTCTCCTCCTTGGTGTCTAAGGAGCATTTAGACACAAAAACCAAAATTTTAACTGAGAAATGAAGCCACAATCTCAATTTTACCCCAAATACTCTAAAAACTAGAAAATAGGAAAAAGTTTAGAAAATCAAAATTCCTACCTCAATTCTTTGCTTTCCCAAGGTTGTTTGGCCACTGATGACTCGCCTTACCACTAGAGAAAGGCTCTTCGAAACTCATTGGAGTATTTGGAATGGATAGGGGTAGAGAGAAGGAAGAGAGAAAGATAGAAGAGAGCGTGAGGAGAAAGAGAGAGAGGAAAGTGAAAAATGAAGAAAAGGAGTGGGCCCACCTATATATACCTACCCAGGGTGAAATTACTACTTTACCCACAAGCAACTCCCAGTTAACATCGGTAATGGTAAATCCATAATTTCTCCAATTTGGGTATTTCTCACACTCATGGTATCACCCTAGTTCCTTATTTCACTTTAGTCCCTCTCTGGACCCCGTAGCCTGACTCCCTCTATGCCTCATGATTGCTTTATCTCAATTCTCATCCCCTAACACTATTTCCATGAAATTTGCTTTTCCTTTAGTCCTTCCTCAAGTCTCAAAAATATTATCCATAATAAAATATTCGGTCCAATTATTTGTCTCCATTTTTCATAAATAATACTCAAAAAGAATAAATTAAATATGAAAAATTAAAAATAACTAAATAATTCCATTAAAATAATGGAAATTTTTATTATAAAAACTATAACACTACCAATCACGTGATTCTAAAATTGGCAGGTATTACATTGTCCCCCTTAAAAGAATTTGGTCCCCCGAATTCAAAAACTAACTATAAGCCTCGAAAGACACCACGATATTCAATGAGAAGCAGCATTCCCTAGCTTTCATTGAAAACCGAAGTATATACACTGCCACTCATAAAACCCTACGTTTTGCGGAGCCAAAATGAAAACTGAAATTCCCGGTTGTTATACAACTCCAGTATATCATAGAGCTCTATAACTTCCCTCACTCAGGGATGCGCATAAATTGCCCCAATGATTAAAACCTAAAGCACAGAGCCTCTCATATAAAGCCTTGAAAGGTGTCATATCTGTGCCGTTCTGGTAACTACTACCACAGACAATTTAAGGAACTTAGGGTGGCTTAAGTACCTACCACACATATGTTTCTCTACCACTTAACCTTAAAAGCACCCATATACATATGCATAAATATGTAAATAACCTTGGCAGATTTATCCCTTAAGACGTCCAGTCACCCTAGAAGCATACACACAAAATGGTATCTTGGTTCACGCCACTACGATGCCAAATCGCCCAGAATTGAATTTGTGGCAATTTGCAGTATAGTGATCCCCAGGTCGTATTCACTCAAGGAGCCTCACTTCTTGATACTAATTAATCGTTCTAAACACCTAAACACCAATTAAGAGTACATAAACGTGGGGGGGGTTTTGTAGCAATACTAACTAAATAAATAAAACAGAACATCAATTAAACACTACAACAGCAGCAAAATATGCAGCAACAGCAGTAACAGCAGAAATAGCAGCAGCAGCAGAAATTGCAAGAAATTGATAGTAAAGAGACTATGTAATCAGCCACTAGGATTCATGGGAGTGTAACTATCATTACCTAACTCATTGATTCAGTTTTGTTCTCATTCCATTGTTTGGTTCTTTATGAAAATGTTTCTAGAATAACATCTAGAATTTAATGCTACTAATTACAGTCAAGAACATCTCTCTACTATAACTAGATGCATTCAGTGGAAAATCTCAACCAAACCAAGTTAAATATATCATTTAACTAGTCATTTCGCCTCCCTCACTTTCCTAATCAGTCAAGCAAGGTTATGTCTTATATATAAGTCAGTTTATGTTACAACTCAAGCTCTAATCAGAATTTGACAGCAAAATAAACATGACAGCAAAACAGAAACGAAATGAGATGAAAATGGAGAACAAAACACTTAACTTGCATTCTTAGTTCAAGCTACAACATCCCAGTGGTCTAGTGACTAATTACAATGAAAACTTAGCCCTCCATGAGAGCAAAACAGCCAATAACAGAAGCAAAAACAGAGGGGAAGAGAGAGCTGCGAATTTCCTAAGTCTGGTTGCCTAAAAATGAAGTATTCTCCTTTCTAAAACTGATGCCCCTTCAATGCCTTAGAATATTCTACCCTAGATGCTTCCTCCATGATGTAGCAACACTTTGACAGCAAAACATCAGTATAATTAATGTTTCTGCCGCAGAAAGTAGGCATGGCAGCAGCAGATTTAATATTTCTGCAGCAGAAAGTAGGAAACAGCAGCAGAACATAGGTATGGCAGCAGCAGAACAACATGGAAGAATTGATATTTCAGCTTTGCTTTCTAACCTACGAAATTTAATATTCATTCCCTCAAATTCTGACTACATGGCATTCAATAAGAGTTCAAGTGGGCCCCACATCCAGCATATCCTAGTCAGCATCTGCATCATCCAAAAAGTGCCACATTAGCATCTAAATCATCATCTTTGTCCATGTCAGCATTTTTCTCTCTAAAATTAAAATTTGTAGGAATTAAATTGAGCATTTTACAATTCAAGTTCTAAAAATATAAAATTGAAACACATTCAATCCATAAATAGTTTATACCCAATAAATTACAAAACATAATAAAATTAGAGAATTGGCAACATTGGAATAGCCATAGGACTAAGATAGGGACTAAAAAGTGTATAAAAATACCCGATATCATATCTCGCTTGCGGTTCTCGTAAAACGTATTTTTTATACCATTATATACCACATCCCGCTCATAAGCCTTACCAATCATACATTTAGCACTAAGCATACCACAAACACAAACCCACACATAAATACAAATCCACATATATATACTCACAATATAGTAGAATATATGCACCCTACTCAAAAGGGATATCCCACTCGTAAATGATAACCCACCCACAGGCTATGTCCCAGCATATAGGTGTCATCCTGCCCAAAGGCACTATCCTCGCCCATAGGCGTACTGTTCCTCTAGTACGATTCTCATCCAGTGCTCCAGCTTTTGCCAAACTAAGGCAACCACCATCTTGGCCCTAAGAGTATACCATGAGACTCATCCCAATTCTATATAAACCAAACCATGTGTTCGGTCTCTTGGGTTATGCCCTTAAACATAAAATATATCAAGTCTCTCAAGCTACACCTTCAACCGTAACATGCATCAAACATACAAAGTAACACAAGCAAACACCATCCCTCCTTATTCCCATCTCCCAAGCCTTCTAGCTCTAAGTGTATGCCTCTTGATCCTAAATCATGTTCCCTACACTGGCAACAACTAGTTTTAGATCTTAGGAGTACACCACCCCATTTTCACATCCGTATCTAGTAATCAGTCAACTAGATTAAGTCCTATTATCAGATAGTCCCGAACTCCTACTCTTTCTAGATGTTAGCCTTTGAGTCTTGATGACGTCAGTTGGCTACAGTCACTATGAGGCCTATTATAGGGGTCTAGTTCATAAGATGAACCTCTTGACTGGCTCTCCTAGCGCGAACCCCCATTCTAAGTCTTATGGACTCATAGGTATACTAAGCCTGTCTCAATCCCTCGTTCCATTAGGCCATGTCTGAAACCAATAATAGGTCAACAGGAACATGCTCGTAACTACAACACACTAATCTACAGGCCAAAGCCTTTTACCCCAATTCATGAAACTAAAACTAAGGCCACTCCCATACTTCCCCAAAGGACCAAGAAGTTCAATATAGACCAAGAAGCTCAGTATGGCTAGCACGTCACTTACACTTGGCGTCTAGGCACCAAGCCTCTTTTGCCTTATTCCCTTCTAAAGTATGGAGCCTGGGTGTCACAATCGCGACCCACACGATTTAGCCTCGGTTTTGGGTTAGATCTGGCTAGATCTTCACTATTTTTCATGGTTTATTCCATGGGTTCTCATCTTTGGTGTCTAAGGAACATTTAGAATCCAAAACCCCCAATTTTAACTGAGAAACAAAGCCACAATCTCAATTTTAACCCAAACACCCTAAAAAACTAGAAAATACAAAAAAGTTCAAAAAATCAAAATTCCTACCTCGATTCCTTACTTTCCCTAGGTTGTTTAGCCACCGATGACATGCCTTACCACTGGAGAAAGGCTCTCCGAAGCTCATTGGATGAGTTAGAGTGGAGAGAGGTAGAGATAAGGAAAAGGGAAAGAGAGAAGAGAGAGTGAGGTGAAAGAGTGGTAAGTGAAAAATAAAGAAAAAGAGTGGCCCACCTATACATACCCGCTCAAGGTAAGCCCCCAGGTAACTCCCAATTAACCTCAGTAATGGTAACTCCATAATTTCTCCAATTTTGGTATTTCTCACACTTTAGGTATCACGCTAGTTCCTCTTTTCACTTTAGTCCTTCTCTGGACCCCGTAGGTACCCAGCTCCCTCTATGCCTCATGATTGCTTTCTCTCAATTCCCATCCCCTAACACTATTTCCACAAAATTTCCTCTTCCTTTAGTCTTTCCATAAATCTAAAAAATATTATCTATAATAAAATACCCGGTCCAATTATTTATCTCCATTTCCATAAATAATACTCAAAAAGAATAAATTAAATATGAAAAATTAAAAAAACCAAATAATTTCATTAAAATAATGGAAATTTTCATTATGAAAACCGTAATACCGCCAATCATGTGATTCCAAAATTGGCAAGTATTACAATGTCCCCTTTAAAAGAATTTGGTCCCCCAAAATAAAAAACTCACCAGAAACCTCAAGAAGCACCATGATAATCAATGAGAAGGCGTATTCCCTAGCTTTCATTGAAAACCAAAGTATATACACTACCACTCACAAAAGCCCACCTTTACGAAGCCAAAATGATAACTGAAATTCCCAATTGTTATACAGCTCCAATATACCGTAGAGCTCCATAACTTCCCTCACTTAGGTATGCATATAAATTGCCCCAATGATCGAAACCTAAAGCATACAACCTCTCATATATAGCCTTGGAAGGTGTCATATCTATGCCATTTCGGTAACTATTGCCACAGGCAATTTAAGGAACTTAGGGTGGCTTAAGTACTTACCACATATATGTTCCTCTACCACACAACCTTAAAAGCACCCATATACATAGGCATAAATATATAAATATCCTCAATAAATTTATCCTGCAAGACTTCCGGTCACCCTAGAAGCATACACACAATATGGTATCTCACTTACGGTTCTCGTATAGCGTATTTTTAATACCATTACATACCACAACATGCTCATAAGCCTTACCAATCATACATTTAGCACTAAGCATACCACAAACACAAACCCACACATAAATATAAATCCACATACATATACTCATAATATAATAGAATATATGTACGCCGCCTGAAGGGATATCCCACTCATAGATGATATCCCATCCACAGGTGATGTCCTGGCCCGTAGGTGTCACCCTACCTAAGGGCACTATCCCCACCTGTAGGCATATTGTTCCTTTGGTATGATTCTCATCCAAAGCTTCGACTTTTGCCAAACTAAGACAACTACCATCTTAGCCCTATGAGTGTATTGTGGGACCTCATCCTATATCCATATAAACTAAACCATGTGTCCGGTTTCTTGGGTTACGCCCTCAACTATAAAATATAAACTAAGACAACTACCATCTTAGCCCTATGAGTGTATTGTGGGACCTCATCCTATATCCATATAAACTAAACCATGTGTCCGGTTTCTTGGGTTACGCCCTCAACTATAAAATATATCTTAACCTTGTGATTGAAGTAAGAAAGCTATGATTCTTCTATGTATCAAGTTTGTTATTATGTGATGTATTTTGCATGTTAAGGTTATATTATGGTTTGTGAGTGATATGGGAATTGTATTGAGATGTGGATATTTTATTGGGTGAATTTATTCATCCATGGATGATTGTGTACATGTTAATGAATTTGTGCTTAAGTATGGAAAGTGATATGAGTTATGTTGTCATTAGATTTGTAAATGATGATGAATTATGTTTATGATTGTGATTGTGTATGTGATTGGAAATAATGGAAAGGCATAGCAGTGCACCCATGGGAAACTCTACAAGGAGCCATAAGGGTGGAGATTTATAAATAGAGCGATAAGGGTGGATGCGACAGGGGTCGCAGGCAACGATCCAGAGGTATCCTGGACGACCCAGTTGGTATGGGAAACTGTGCAAATTGATTGAATTATTTGCTGTTGTAAATTGACTTGAATTATGTTATATTGAAATGTGGTTGAATTAATCGAATGCTGTAGAAAACTATTCTGTACTATATTGTGTTGTATTATAATCGGTTTATGTATGATTGATGCATGTTATCATTATGATGCAATATAATTATTTTTATGTCTTAGTGTAGTGTTGTCTCTTCATTAGGCACTTGGTTTGCTCATGCCCTTTTTTTAACATTTTCGAAGTTGACATTTGACGACGAGTATTCATTCAGGGAGAAATGGATTCTCGGTTCAAGCCCCCACTTGATTCTGGGGATGATTTGAATTTTTGTCTTTGTATCTTTTGTTTAATGAACTCCGCCTATGTTTTATAGCCGGTCCCAAGCCTGGAGAAAGGAGGAGGGTTGTGTTAGGCCCTCGACAGCCAACGTAAAACTGTGTCGAATCTCTCATGAACATGGATCAACGACAATATTTTGCTAATGCTAGGACGTTGCCCAGAAGCAACGCACTGTATGGCTCGAGTACAGTGACAAGTGAGCTAGAGCCACTGCATCGGCACCCGGATGTAGTGTTAAATGAGCAAGGGTCCACTAATACTAGGTCGTTGCCCGGAAGCAACGCACTGTATGGCTCGAGTACAGTGTCAAATGAGCTAGAGCCACTGCATCGTCGATCGATTGTAGTGTCACAAGAGCATGTTCCTGAAAGGTTGAGGGTAAAGAAGCTAGTCGAGGAGAACAAAATCAGGATTGCTACGTGGAATGTTGGAACCATGATAGGGAAATCCATGGAGGTTGTGGACACTATGAAGAGGAGGAAAATTAACATCTTGTGCCTTCAAGAGACTAAATAGGTTGGAGAAAAGGCTAAGAAATTTGACTGTTCAGGCTTCAAGTTCTGGTACACTGGAAAAGTAAGGACAAAGAATGGTGTAGGTATTATGGTGGACAAGGAATGGACACCGAGTGTGGTGGAGGTAAAAAGGATTGGGGATTGGATTCTATGCTTAAGGATAATTATCGTAAGAGATACTATCCACATCATAAGTGCCTATGCACCACAGGTAGGGACAGATGCATATCTTAAAGAAAAGTTTTGGGAAGATTTGGAGGGATTGGTTAGAAGCATACCTTTAGAAGAGAAGATTTTCATCGGGGGGGACCTTAATGGGCATGTTGGGAAAGAAGCAGGACAGTATGAGAGGGTCCATGGTGGCTTTGGTTTTGGGGAGCTTAATAAGGAAGGACAGTCTATATTGGATTTCTCAATGGCTTATAATTTCAGGGTTGTCAATACTTGCTTCAAGAAGCAAGAGGAACATTTAATCACATACAAGAGTGGAGCTTCAAGGTCACAGATTGACTTCTTTCTGTTAAGAAATCCAGATAGAAAAATCTGTCAAAATTGTAAAGTTATTCCTGGAGAACCCGTGGCAACTCAACATAGGGTTTTGGTCCTTGACGTGGTTATTAAGGGTCAGAAACAAAAGCATCGTCAGGCGATGAACCCTAGGATCAAGTGGTGGTAGCTAAAGGGAGAGAATCAACTGACTTTCAAGAGAAGATTGTTGGAGGAAGGATCTTGGGAGTTACGAGAAGATGCTAACACCATGTGGGAGGAGATGGCCAAGAAGGTTAGAAAAGTAGCTAAAGCATTTTTAGGAGAATCAAAAGGTTTTGGACAAAGAGATAAGGAATCTTGGTGGTGGAATGAGGCTGTTCAAGAAAAGATCAAATTTAAAAGAGAATGCTTTAAAGCTATCCATCTGTGCAATAACTCAGAAAATTGGGAAAGGTATTGGAAGGCTAATAAGGAGACAAAAAAAGTAGTAAGTGAAGCACGATCTAAAGCGTTTGAAGAGTTTTACAAGGATTTAGGAACGAAAAAAGGGGAACAAAAGATTTACAAGATTACGAAGGCTAGAGAAAGGAAATCTAGAGATTTGGATCAAGTAAGATGTATTAAGGATGAAGAACGAAAAGTTTTGGTTACAGACAAAGATATTAAAAATAGATGGTAGGGTTATTTTCATAAGCTCTTTAATGACGGAACGGAGTCGACTTGCGATATGGAAGATCTAACAACCTTGGAGAGAAAACAAAATTTGGCATATTATCACAGGATCAAGGTTAATGAGATCAAGGAAGCTCTTAGAAAAATGGATAATGGTAAAGCTGTTGGTCCCGATGGTATTCCTATTGAAGTTTGGAAGTGTTTAGGAGAGGAGGGTACTATCTGGCTAACTAAGCTCTTTAATGAAATTTTAAGGTCTAAGAAAATGCCTGAGGAATGGAGAAGAAGCACTTTAGTGCCTATTTACAAAAACAAAGGAGACATTCAGAATTGCGCAAACTATCGTGGGATTAAGCTTATGAGTCACACTCTAAAATTATGGGAAAGAGTGATTGAACGTAGGTTAAGAATCGAGACGAGTATTTCTGAAAATCAATTTGGATTCATGCCAGGACGGTCTACAATGAAAGCTATATATCTTCTAAGGGGGTTGATGGAAAGGTATCGGAGTAAACAAAGAGACCTTCATATAGCATTTAGTGACTTGGAAAAAGCCTATGATCAAGTACCAATAGAGGTGCTGTGGAAAGCCTTGGAACAGAAAGGTGTACGAGTTGCGTATATTAGAGCCATAAAAGATATGTACGAGGGGGCTACGACTAGTGTGAGAACGTCTGGAGGGGAGACTAGAGACTTTCCTATTAAAATTGGCCTACATCAGGGATCATCCTTAAGCCCTTATTTGTTTGACTTGGTTTTAGATGTTCTGACGAAACACATCCAAGAAGAAATCCCTAAGTGCATGCTTTTTGCAGATGACGTTGTTCTCATAGCAGAGACAAGGGAAGAGATTAATTCTAAACTTGAGTTATGGAGAGCTACTTTGGAATCGAAGGGTTTTCGTCTGAGCAGGAGTAAGACTGAATATATGCATTGTAAGTTTAACAAGCGACAAGCTAGGAACGAGCTGGAGGTTAAACTTGGTGATCAGGTCGTATCACAAGTGTCAACGTTTAGGTATTTGGGATCAATTACACAAGATGACGGCGAAGTTACTAGAGATGTGGAACATAGGATACAAGTTGGATGGTTGAAGTGGAGAATGGCATCAGGGGTTGTTTGTGATCGGAAAGTACCTGATAAACTCAAAGGAAAGTTTTATCGTACTGCTACAAGACCAGGAATTTTATATGGGAGTGAATGTTGGGCAATGAAAGGACAACAAGAACATAAAATTGGAGTGGCAGAGATGAGGATGTTACGTTGGATGTGTGGTCATACAAGAAGAGATAGGATCCGTAATGATCATATACGAGGTAGAGTTGGGGTGGAACCTATTGAGGAAATAATGGTTGAAAACTGTTTAAGATGGTTTGGGCATGTGCAAAGAAGATCGTTGAAAGTGCCAGTTAGGAGAGTTGAGCAGATGGTTTGGAGCCCTATGAAAAAAGGTCGAGGAAGACCAAAAAGGACACTTAGAGAAATTATTGAACGGGATCTTTTAGTAAATGAGATATCTAAAGAGTTGGTCATTGATAGAGCTCAATGGCGTCGTGCGATCCATGTAGCCGACCCCACTTAGTGGGATAAGACTATGTTGTTGTTGTTGTATCTTTTGTTTAATGCTCTAGAGTCGCTCTATGATCACATAGGTAACCTAGGATTTGAATTTTTGTCTTATTGAATTGATGAGATGATGTAAATAAATGATGCAATTATATTGAAGAATATGTTTTTAAACTTTTTATTTAATTTAGTTTTTATGGTGAATGTGAATATATAAAAAAAGAGAAGTTTCTTCAATTGGTTATTTATTTCCATTTATCCATTTTTCGAGTTATGCGTATGTTGGTTGAATGAATTGAATTAGGATCTCGAGGTAAGGTTGAGCTCATTCTCGTACCAATCACATGTTCTAAATAGGGATCTAACAGTAAATACTGGAATAACCCAAAGCAAGTGACCCCAATTTTGGCAGGTATTACATTAGAAGACAAATTTGATCTTCCAGTGAAAAAGGTTGAAGAGCTGGTTGCGAGAATAGATAAGTACTTCTTTTGGTCTACTCAGTGCTTCGCCAACCAACAACAAAGAAGTGTTGATTGCATGATTGAGATTATACTACTCTCTACCAAATTGCTCAGTCTCTTTCTTCAAGGACTGGCTCTGAAGTGATGTTGCAATTCACCACCTCTCCTAAACCTAGAGTCCCCTTTACCTAAAAGAAGCTACCTCGCCCGTAGACTACCTATAATTTAATAATTTTCTCTTTTTTTTAATGTAATCTTTCAGCTTTTTTTTATGCGAGTGATTTCTTTTGAAGGACGATACTCTCAACTAAAAAAATATTGAAGAAAAACAAAATTCAATCACAAAAAGTAATCATAATTTAAGTAATCAAGAAATAACACTAGACTTCAATCAACACAAAATAAAATAAAATTATCGGACAAAACCAACAAAGAAAATTAAAAAGATGGAAAGGTCAAGAAACTTGAGGTGCCTCCCAAGAGCACTAAGTTTATAGTCTTATCCATACTTTACTAGTGTCCTTCTTTTAGCAATGTCTCCTTCCTTGGTTATCCTTACTTCTCTTTCATCTTCAATTTCCTCTAAGAAGGAAGACAAATCTCAAAACTGTGCATGCAACAAAGAAGAACAACATGAGAGAATTATGTCTAAAGTAGCTTTAATGAATAGTGACATAACCATCATTTCCTGGCAACAACGCTAAAAATCTTGATGCAAATTTTTTTTTTCCAACAAGTATATTGGGTCGCAACTAGCAATAAAGAAACGAGTAAGAATATCATACCATAGAGATTGAGATGCCAAATATTTAAGAAGCTAAGTGGAATACTATCTAGAAGGTAAGAATTAGAGAAATTATAGAATTTACAAAAAAAAAGGGGTTGTTGAGAATTACAACAATGTAAAATAGAACAGTTTGAAATTAAATAACTAGAACATAAACAAAACAATGATTGCAACAAACAAAAGGTATGCAACCAGTCATGGATTCCTTGGAATTATATTTATCATCATCATATTCTTTAATTAATTCTAGTTAAATTCCACCATGTAATTATCTGTCTAAAATTCTCAGAAAACCTTCTAAGAATGAATTATATTATAGTTATAATAAGGAAGATCTTCACTAATCCATAACCTAATATAACCTGATTAAGTCATAATCACATTCGTGCCTCATAATCGCATACTAACATGTCATCTCTTGTCTTTCTTACTACATATACACAACAACTGAACAAGAGATGAGACAAAATTTTGACCATGAAAATATTTATTTGATTGTCCCAAAGGATTCAAAATACAATTTCCAGTTCACCATATGACTGATTACACAAAGAAAAGGGGATTGATTTCATTTGGTTCTTAATCTGGTTAATTCATGGACAAATTAATCTTTGAGTTACCATAGAACAATTCAATTTAATTACAAATCCTTTAATGTTGGCTAATTTCCCAAAAATTGATTAAACACCAATACCTTGGAAGAATTATTTGACTTACTTAGAATAGTTGCAAAAAACCTTAGTTCAACCATTCAATTAAGTAACTAAGCTCAAGGAAATTATACAAGCCACATAAATAAGATTATATCTAACTTGATTATTTGATTTATGGTAGGGAAGCTTAATATCTAGCTAAATCTTGCATAGATAACAACTCAAACTCATAAAATGGTGATCAAGCATTCTAGAGCAAAACAAACAGTAAAATCCACTCCATTAAACGAAATTGCATTCAAATTGAATATGCTCAATAGCAAAACTTCATTCAAACCAAAATACATCAATCCCCTAACATAGCGTTTAATTATACATGAAGTTCAAGAAAAAGAAAAATAGAAGAAAATAGAAATTACAACAAAAAACAGAGAGATCATGAATAAAAGAGAGAAAAGTCAAAGAAGGATAGCCAATCCCAAGTGTGAAGGCATCCTTCATCCCCAAATCAGCTTCAGACTCCTTCCTCTGTGTTGGCTACCAAGAGATTCAAAGATAATTAGGTTAGAATGCCAAAAAGTAGCTTTTATACTACCTATCACGAGCTTGGGCGCCACGTCAAAAAGCATGAATAGTAAATATGAGGTATTGGCACCTGGGCACTAGGTTTGGAGTTTGAACGCCATCTTGACAAAGAGCTTTGGTAGTTGGCACCATTTAGATAGTGAGCAAAAGGCTTAGCGCCTGGATGCTAGCGACTGGACAACAACTTCTTTATTTGTTTTCCCCCAAATTTATACTTACACAAGACCACAACAAAAATCATTCAAAAAGGCAAGAAAAATAAATGAAAATGAAATCCAAACTACACAAGGAATTTAATTAAAACAACGATATAATTATGTTAAAGGGTAGCAAAATAAAATCAAAAGAAGGAGAAAAACCCAATTTTCATTGCATGATTTAAATGATTTATAGGATTTATCATCCACCGCAGTGCAATGAATTCTGCACTGTGTTGTAGGGACCTGCACCACATTTTTTTAAAAAATTTAATAATCTTTTATTATATTTAAAAAATTAATATTATTTTTTATTTTATATAAATTTTAATAAAAATTATGATAATCTTCTTATATTAAATTTTTTATTTGGCTAAAAATTTAATTTAGTCTTTGAAAGATGAACTATCTCAATTTAATTCTTGAAAGATTGTGTTTATCTTAATTTTCTTTTTATTTACCAAAGTGACTTTTGACAACAAAATTTTTTTAGTTTTAACAATGATAGAGCAATGAAAATGAACAAATTGAGACAAATGTACTTTTTCAAGAACTAAATTGAGACACTTAATCTTTTAAGGACTAAATTGAGATAGTTGTACTAACTCAATAATTTATTAAAATTTAACTGCTATTCTACAATAACTGAACAATTTTTGCATATTCCACAATTATTTTGGTTGGGATATGAAAATGTTTTTAGACTCGGATGTACTTGATCATCTGGTTTATTGGAAGAAACAAAATGATATAAAACTCAAGTCCAAAAAGAAGTTCATGCATGTTAGTCATCTGTCATATTAGTACTTAAAAGAAAATTATACAAGCTGTGTGTGTATGTGTGTGTGTGTCTACACATACACACATACTAAACTAGCAAGAAAATATTTGGTGTAGTTTCTTTGGGGACATGCAATAAAATTGGAATGATATAGAAAATATTACCATGGTCCCAGCACAAAGATAATGTACAAATTGAGAAATGATCTAAATTTTTGCGATAAAAGATATTTGGTGAAAAATCACAAACAAATCATGTGCACAAAAACTAATAGCACGTGCTATGCACTGTGTTGATAGTATTTGAATTAATTATAAAGTGGGATAACTAGTGGCAATATTCATAATTTTCCAAATATAGATATGTGATGGAAGATGATGTAAGGAAATGATGAAGGAGAATGATAATTAAAGATGAAGGGAGGAGAGAAGATGTTGGACAAAATGATGAAGGAAAGGAGAAAGAGAGAGCGACGGACAGAAAAAGCAAATTTTGAATTATTTTCTAATACTGCCCTATAATTTTGAAAAATTTATAAGCATTTCTCTAAATTCGTTGAACTTCTTTATGATGATAGGCTTTGTGAAAATATTTACTAGCTATCCTTCATGTAATACCCCTGGTATTATGGTATAATAATAATAATAGGTAAAATTGTGAGGGTGAAAAACATTTTTTGGGAATTAAGAGCTCAATTGGAAGGACAAAGGGTACTAAAACTCATAAAGGAATAAGACATATCTTGGGTTTCACCGACGAACAGAAACACAAATGGCAAGTGTAGGAAAAATGCTTAAGGACTAAAGTGAAAGGAGAAGAAATATAGTGTGCATTGAGAAAAGAATGTCAGGATGAGACCTATAGGGATGAACCTGCCATTTAAAGATGGGGTCGTGTGGCCAATACTTAAGGTCATGACAGGCATTATTGAGAAAGTGCAGCTAGATACCTTAATTATGAGCCGAAGGTTATCTTAATTTTCTTGTTAAGTCCTAATTAAAATTTGTTTTGCTGAAGGGACCAAATTGAAAAGTATATGGTGGACCTTACTCACAAAAATCAAATACCTCACCCTTCTAATTTTTTTCCTTCTGATATCTTTTGCACTATTCTCTCTCTATGTCCAAAAGCCTTACATCTCTTATCTCCTTCTCTACATTTTGTGACCAGCCATGGGTAGAGGAAGATAGAGAAATCAAGTAAGTGAAATTCTCCCTCTCTGTCCTTTTCTTCTTATTCTTCTTTCATTCCTTGAGCAAGATCAAACCCTAGGCTAATGAAGTTAGGAAAAACTTGCATTGTATTGTTGTTCATCTATAGAGATGAGACTTTTTATGGTCTACTTCTAAAATTGTATTTCCCTTATGTCTAGTGAAATGATGTTCTCGGTTGGAGGGAGATGAGTGAGGGTGGATGTCATTGTTGAAGAAAAATTTAAAGGAATTCTTGTAATGATGAAAAACTGATAATTCAAGCACCTATCCTTGTTTTTAACTTGGGGTTTTTGTGCCAGAGTGATCATAGAACCTTAGGAATGAAAACCCATGAAGAAATTTGAGAGGAAATGGTGAATTTTGGGCTGAAAATGCTGAAATCGCAACTTGCTATCAAAGCTCTGGCACCTTAGGTGCCAAGAAAATAGAAAGTTAAAAGGCTGGTACCTAAGGTACCTCAAGCGCTAGCCTCCTGTCATGTGGCTAGTTGGAGATTTTTAACCCCTTTCCCTCATGTTTTCTTGCCCTTAGGTAAGGGAGAAGATTTTTTGTTTTTCTGGACATCTCAAGTTTGCAATCCCACCTTGAAAGGGGTGAAGTTAGTAAAAAATGATCAAACAAAGGTGAGGGAATCCTAGCCTATCAAGTGTGTTTGTTTGTTCATGAAAATGTTAATGTTAGTTCATATTTCTGACATCATTGAATCAAATTGGAACCTCATGAGCTAATGTGGTCTACGTCCTCAAGAATTGTGAATGTGATACATGTGTTAATCTAATAAGGAAATTTATAATTTTTCTGCAGAATATCTCCTTGTGAGTATTTTGGAATCCTTGAGGCATGTATGTTAGCTAGAGAGCCCTACTCCTTGTATCATATTCATTGTGGTTCTATTCTTAAAGCGTAATTATTATGACTATGTGAGAATTAAAATGACATTAGTATGTTAATACTTCTATTTGTTTCATTTACACAAGTATTACTTTTATTTTGCATAATGAGTATAAGAAAGATCTGAAATCATAGATATGGTATAAGTAAATTAAATGACCCTATGTGGTGAATGCATGTTATAAGTAATATATCATAGTGGAACGGATGTACGCCCAAAAGGAAAATAAATTAAGGAAGATGCCATACTTAGCATGTCCTAAACATGTGTAAGTGTGATATGTGAACCCCATAAGTGCTTCTTATTGCCATAGTTGGTTATGTATTGAAACTACCATAATGTTGTTAAAGGTATAAGTGTATATTATTGTCTTAGTTTTAAACTATGCAAGTGAACATAAGAGAATTACCTTGATTATAGGAATTATGATTCCTTATTATGGACTTTTGATTGTCATTATTGTTAGATGTGCCACTTGAGTATATCTAAGAAATAGATATAGCATTCTTGTGTGTCTTCTTTATAGACATAAAGTGTGTTGTTATTCAATGTCAGTGCTAAGATAAGGGTAACATATTGCTAGGATGAATTATATGATCAAGCCTAGGCAACAAAAATTCTATGATATGTGGACATAAAATGTAAGCTTACATTGAATGTTACATTTTGTTGAGTTCAACAATAATGAGGATGAAATGTGTAGTTATAACTGCTATGCCATGTGTAAAAATGTATGATTTTATTTCATGCATTGTGGCCATGCTTTTTATGTTATATAAGTACTTGTGTTGCTTGCCGTATGCCCATTAAATGTGATGAAAATGATTATATTTGTGTTATGAACTGTGACTGTATAGTATGTCATGTGAAAGTTTATGTTGTGTACTATGTGTTAAGTCTATACATATACGGCCAGGCTTTAATATTCTTGGTCTCATGTTGCTGCATGCATAATAAGGCTTGTGCAATGTGATCATAGTGTTGCTTAGGTATCGACTGGCTTCTGACCTTTGTATGACTATGAGTTGGTTGGGCTTCAACATCCTTGGTCTCACGTTGCTGAACACACGTGGCCAGTGTGAAGTGGCTGTTGAGTTAGTGGGGAGTCGATTGGCTACCGACCTATATGAGAAAATGGTTTTAATGGATTATGTAACTACACTCTTATGTATAAGAATTATATCCAGTTACCAAATGACGGACATAGATAGAATTAAATGACATAAATGATTTCCTTGCATAGGATAGAATAAATATGGAATGAATGTTTGTAGTTTAGTAAGAGTTAGTTGAATATATGTTGAACTTATTGCTTGGAATTATATTTTATATTTATCATTTTTCTTAATATATGTCTTGTGTTTGTATAGAGTAAGGTTTATGGTAAGTCTCGTGGTTTGGACTCGCCCCCTTACAATTTCAAGTTTGGTGGTTTCTGCGATTCGGAGGCACGTGTGCTCAAAACCTCCCTTTTGTTAGAGGTACGGTATCACCATAGATATATCTATTTATTTATGTAAGAATTAGGAATCTCTAGTAAGGCTCTATAATCAGATAAGTTTCGTTGCTGGATGTAAATGATTATAGGAAGTGTTTATCAAATAAGAATATGTGAGAATAGTATGCTAAGAATGTTAAAATGATATTTATAAATTGTATTATTGAGATTTCATTTTGGTTCCATTTGAATAATATTTGTATTATTTAGCTAATTAAAGTAAGTGTAGGTTAAAGGAAACTAGGCTTGCGGCGGTGTGGTTAAGACATTGTCCACGCCGATCATGTACCTAGTTGGGGGTCTTGACACTTTGGTCTTGCAAAATTCCAACTTGATTTCTCCTTGTTCCATGAGCTCTCGGATAAAATGATGTCGAATTCTACTGTGCTTGGTACGACTGTGGAATAATGGATTCTTCGTCTTGGCCATGGTTGACATTGTAATACCTGTAATTTTCATGATTTAATTACTTTTTCCCTTTTTGTTTGGAAATGTACATTTCTTGGGTATGGCGGTAATGATGTGAATTATCAAAGGCACGAGTAGGGGAAACTCATGGAAAAAGAATATTGATAAATTAATTTAATAATAAACTAATATTTTTGCTTGTGTAGGAAATCTTTTTATATTAAAGTAAGGCTTTCAGAAATTTATGCTAAGCATGGAATATGATATGGAATGGACAAGAAGGGAAATAAAAAAAAACTTTTGATCTAAGAGATGATTTGAGTGGCTAGCCCCACAAGTCTTAAAAACCCTTCTTCCTACTTTTTCCTTCTCATTTTCAGCCATTTGTTCTGCACCATCCATATTCTCTTTCTCTCTCTCTCTTGACTTTCCCTTATGTGTGCTGGCCGAAGGTGAGGAAGGGAAGAGAGATTCTTGGTTCTTTCTAGCTTAGAAGATTTTGAGGTAAGTTTATGATTCCTCTCTCCACCCTTTTCTATTTTTGGATTTATGAAAACCCTAAGGTTTGGACTCGGTAGAAATTCATGTTTTTGGTGAGTTATGTATGAAACCTCCTTCTTTTGGTCTGTTAATAGGTTAGAGAACTTGTATTCATGGCTATGAAGTTTTGAAATGGGTGGGGTGAATGAAATTTAGGAAGAGAGGCATTCTTTTGTAGTCATGGAGTTAAATTTTCTATCAAGTGGTCTTAGCTTTGTTTTGAAGCTTTGAGAAGTATTGGGGATGACCCTTGAAGTGAGGGAACAATGGAAAGTGGCTTAGGGACCAAAAAGTGAAGATTTGGAGCAAAAACCATGAATTTGCATGCTACATGCACCTACTAGGCAGCCAAGATTAAGGGTGGGCGCCGAAGGCGCCAACATGTCCGAGGCCAAGGTGAGCCCCTTGGCGCCCGGGGCACCATGGCCGCAGTAGGAATGGGTGGCACTCAAGATGCAACCACCTGGGAGTCTTGGAAAATGTGGGGTTTTGATGCAATTGTTGTTTTTTAATTCTTAGGATTTGGATGAACTTCCGTTGGCATCATCGAAGGGTTTCAAGATTGTCAAATCATACTTGAAACAAGGTGAGGTAATCATTCTATTCTACATAATTTTCATCTTGTGAATTATTTGTATGTTAATGAATTTGCATAATTCCATTGTTAAAGAAAGGAAATAATTCAAAGGGCCTAGGAGATGTATTATCTCCTCTTTCAAATTATCGTGATGATAAAGCTTATATTGGAGATAGCATGGAGTGGAATTCTAAATTTACCTAGTGTTGGATATGCTAATTTTAATTGTTGTGAATGTTAACCACTTTCCTTTTCCTTGAGGTGGGAGGATTTTACTTATTATAATGTATTGGACTTTTATCTCATGAGTTAATGGTGTTTTTGGATTATGGAATACCTAGAGGTGGGACTTTTAATGGCATTCTTGTGGTCATGGGTGGATGTAATAGATTATGTAAATTACTTATTGCTCTAAAATACATTTATCTACTTGTTCCTTGTTTATAATTATTCCATATGACACTTTCTTGGAGTGGGTTCAAGTGGTTTAGAAATGGATCCACTTGTGTATGCCTTGCTTTAGGACTATTGTGTGAACCATTTGAACATGCGTTCTATGTATGAGAATATGGGAAACTTGATAGTAGGCCTTGTGTCGTGATAGGGTAGCACGACCTTTATTAATACCTTGTGGCATCCATAAATATTGGATTTACAATAGAGGTTAAGGGTAGCATGCCATATACACTCTAAAGGGTTGAGTGACCTCTTACATAAGGGGCGATGGCTAAAAGAGAAATTTTAATCAAATGGAACCCTTGAGAATTAGTGTGGCGGGAGGCTAAACTTTTTCTCTCTTTACTTGTGATCGGGTTACCTTTCTTATTCTTTATACAAACTCCAAGGATGTAGTTGCAATGATCGATTTTAGTTATGAGATTAATTGCCTTTTGTGAACCATATTCTGAAATTTGAGTTATGTTACTTTCATTCATGTTTCTTGCTAATCATGTTTAGATACTTTAAAGTGTGAAAGTGCGTGGACATTTCCTATGTGTTGGTTGTTCTTGTGTTCTAGTGACAAAATCGCATTGTGTGCCATTAAGCCTTCTCTTTTTAGTGAGATGATTATTCTCTATCATGCCTGTTCTATTTCTGCATGAGAAGGCATGAGCTGCATTCATTCATACTTTGACATAATTGATTGTGGGGTGGATCAAGTTGGAAATTCTTTAAAGCATTGCATACACCTTCCTTGAATTATAATTAGTAGTTGTACCATAAAAGAAGTTAATATGGATAAATTGGTCTAGGTGACCTAAAATGCTGAGACAGTGCATGCAATGCTTTATCGGGTTGTTGGTGGAACGGTCTAAAAGTGGCTTACCGGCCTTACCCCTTGGGAGTGCCACATTTGGGGATGCCGTCTTGTGAAGGAAAGCTGATGAACATTTTATAATCACCTTGTGAAGGAAAGTCGATGAGTATTTTACAGTATATATATCTATTCATATTCATATATATATATGGTTGTAAAGGAAGTTGTTGATATGGATGAATCCATGAATTTGTAAGGTTTACCCTCTTGTGATAGACATATGAATGTTTATATATATGTGTATAAGAATATGTTGATATCTTAATAATTGGTGTGCCTTGGATGAGGGCATTATGCTTCTATAAGTGGTTTGTATCATATATTGAACTAGGCCACTTGTGGTGGGTCATGCCCTTGCCTAATTACTATGTTGCTTTAGGATGCTTGTATTTAACTGTTTGATTGTGCAGTGAAGGATTATGTTGGTCCAGTAGTAAATTTAGGATGGGATTTTGTTCGAGGTCTCATCCTTGTGAGCAATACACAAGTTACATTCAACTTTTGGTTGTTATTTCTCACTGAGTATTTTGTACTCACCCTTTTTAGTGTATCCTTGCAAGTTTATACTTTGTCAGTGAGACTTTGTATGGGAGTAGTGGAGCCTCTGAGTCCTCAACCCTTTCTGGTTTGGGTTGATGTTGATGCTGGGTCTATTTGGGTTCTTCGAGTCGCTCTATAGTGAATAGAACTCTTAGGGTTATGATGAATGCCGTGATGGAATTAAAAGGATGATTTTACCTTTCTTTCCTATAATTAAAATTTCTAGTTGTGTTGATTTAACTAATAATGTGATAGAATAATCTTTTTTTATTTATTTAATATATATTAAGTTCTAGGTGCCTGTGTGAAGTCAGGCTTATAGTGGTGGTATGGACTACCGCCGTGATATATTATTGTTGGACTGTTGTCATGTTGATGTAGATTCTCTAAAATTCTTCTGAGCCAAACTGCTTCACATGCATCGCTTATTATAGCCATGTATTCTGCTTTTGCTAATGAGAGTGCAACAATTTTCTGCTTCTTTGATGACCATGAAATTATTTTAGATCCCAGAAGAAAGACATATCTGGATGTGCTCTTCCAATCAATGATGCCAAGATTTTTTGTTCTTTTAACATATCTTAGAATTCTTTTTGCAACAGTTAAGTGAGATTTACTAAGCTTGCTCATAAATCTTGAAACAAAGATGATTGCATGCACTATATTTGGTCTTGTGTTTGGATAACTTGTCTCGTCCACTTTTCCTATTCCATCTTCTTTTGATAATTTTTCATTTGTCTCAATTGGCAATACTGGCTTGTAGTCCATCATCTTGAATTTCTTTATCAAGTCGTTTGCATAAATTTCTTGAGAGATGAATATTTTCACAGGCCTTTGTTTTACTTGCATACCAAAGAAATATCTCATCAGATCGAGATCAGTCATGTCATACTCCTTCATCATAGCTTGTTTGAAATCTTCAATCATCCTTGCATTGTTGCCAATATATATTAAATCATCGATGTACAAGCATAGGATGAGAAAATGATCTTCATGTACCTTCACATATAATGATGGCTCACTTGGACTTTTTTGTAAAACCTCGATTGAGAAGATACTTGTCTATCTTACTATTCCATGCTCGTGGTGCTTCCTTTAGCCCAAATAATGCTTTCTTCAATTAGTACACTTTGTTCTCTTTGCCTTGAACGACGTATCCTTGAGGTTGTTCTACGTACACTTTTTCAATTTTTCCATTTAAGAATACTAACTTCAGATCCAACTGGTACACACGTTTAGCTTCAGTTGTGCCACCAAAGCAAGTACAATTCTTAAGATCTCCATCCTTACCCCTGGAGCGAAAGTTTCGTTGAAATCAATCCCAAGCTACAGTAAATAGCGTTTTGCCACGAGTGTTGCCTTGTATTTTTGAACTATTTTGTCTTCATTGTATTTGATCTTGTGGAGCCATTTTAGGCCAATTATGTCTTTTTCTTTTGGTTTCATCATGAGCTACCATATTTGATTCTTCTCAATCATCTTGATTTCTTCATCCATAACTTTTCTCCATTCTTCTTCTTTTATAGCTTCTTCAAATATTTTATGCTCACAAAAAAAATACGACATCATAAATTTGATAAATATCTTGCAATGATTGAATCTTTCTTGGAAGAGATGAATCTGATGAAAAATCTAGTCTAGAATTTTGGTTTATGTTTGGGCTTGTGTCTTCTCTTGCTTCTTCTTATGCATTTATATGTTAGACTCCTTTGGATGCTTCATTGCTCTATTCCCAACTTACTTCTTCATTAAAGATGACAACTGTAATATCACAGATTTTAAAATATTATGGTGAGCCTTCAAAGTTAAAAGAATTTTTTTTAGGG
This sequence comes from Biancaea sappan, assembly GCA_037074585.1. NCBI lineage: Eukaryota > Viridiplantae > Streptophyta > Magnoliopsida > Fabales > Fabaceae > Biancaea > Biancaea sappan. Next base: position 43,750,581 of record CM073501.1, on the reverse strand, counting down.
TTTAAAATTCTAAATTCTTAATATATTGAGGATTAAATTGCAATAGGAAATAAAATAATTTCTGAATTTTAGGTAAAATTATTTTTATTATATTTGGGAAAGAGACAAGATAAATGATAATAGAGGAAATTTTGAAATTTTGAGAGTAAACTTTAATTTTACATAAAGTAAAGGGACCTGAATGAATTATTAAGCTAAGGGGGGTTGTCTTGTGTAATTTAAACAAAACGGAATGACTATATGACACAATCAGAATCACACACGTGTCCCTCTCTTTACCACACAACATCAAAAGAAAATCTGAAGTTCTAGAGTACTCAGTAAAAAACATACTCTTCTCTTGGCCATCTTAGTTTCGTCTCTTTCTCTCTCTCTCCTGTGTTGTCACCGCCATCTACTAGTGGTTCTTCTCCTTTGTTTCAGCTGGCAAGATACTGGTTCTTGGCAACGAAGTGGATTGGCAGGGTAAGAAGTAAATCACGCTTTGTTTCGAATTCCGCCCTATACCTTTCATGCATCCAACCAAGAGCCAGGGAGAGAATGAGAGAAGCTTTGCTGTAGAGATGATCGTTAGCCACCACCACCACCGCCGACAGCTTTATCTTCCTCAAGAGGTAAGACTAATCTCCTTTCTCCTCTATTTGTGTACGAGTCTTAACACAAGCCTTGTTTGAGAGTTTATAAGTAAGTTGATATATGATGCCACCATTTATGATTGAATTCCAAGGATGTTCTGAAATTAGAAGAAACGTGAAATGAGATTTAAGGGGTTGTCCTTCTTCATTAAGGGGTGAAATTATCAAAAGGTAGAAAGTTGAAGTCTTATATAGAGGGTAAAGACAAATGTAAAATAACTTAATTGAAAATAACATTTGAGTGATTAGAAGTGAAAGGTTGAGAAGGAAAATTTATAGGAGGAAAAATGGATCTTCCTATCTAGGAGTCACCTTAGTGAATTGTAAATGTACCACAAGGACCATTATAATAGCAATTGAATAGTGAAAAGAGAAAATAGGGTAAGTGTTAAATTAATGTTTGGAGCATTAGTAAATGCCAAAAGAGCTATTATTCCTTGAAGAAGTTTTCATGACACCAGATGTTCCATGAGATATCTAAGAGTTTAAACATAAATAATAATATTTTAAGGGAAATTGTTGTAAAGTGGAAATCCTTGAATTTAGGATGCATAAAACTAAATTACATTTAAATTTGTTTTGGATGATAATAGTACTTGAGGTGAAATATGAGCTTTGTTTTTTCTTTGCTTGTGGCAGAATATTCCTTTAGTCTCAAGAGTTGAGTTTTGTTGAGAAGTAAGGTCTATTTTTGTGTTTTATACCTAAATTGTAAACCGGTTGAGGAATTAGTGTGAAACTATCTAAAGTGGATCTCAAATTAAGCCTAAATAAGCATAAAGATTTAGGTGTAGCATGGTTGCATAATGATTAATTTGATGCATCTTTAAAATGGTGATTTGGGCCCTAAAAAACCATCTTATGTTGTAATTAGAAAAAAAATGGGATGTTTGGTTATTAAATAAGTTATATAAGAGTTGGAGATTTGACAATTCAGGTTAGAGATGTGGGAAATCTGATTCATGTAACACATATACGGTAGTACGGTCTTCCTATTTTATTGTATGAAAGATATAATGAATTCATTTATAAGTGAGGTGATACTTTTCTCCTACATTCATTCTTTCAGAAATTGGTGTGTTCTTGAATACAGTTGGTTAGTATTTTCTTGTGGATGGATAATTTCTCCATTTAAAGTGCAGTTGTTGAAATGATATTGATGGGTAATATAAACTAATAAGTTAAGAAGCTGTATATGAAACAGTTTCCAATTGTGAGGGTAGTCTAGTGCCGTTATTTTTAGAACAAGGCTACTTGGGAAAATGGGGGTGAGATGTAAGAAATACCCATTTAGCACTTGAAGTTTGTTGAGTATTAAAGCTTAAGGAAAGAATCTCATGTCCAAGGACTTAGATGAATTTTCTCAATAAGCCATTGAAGGCAATTTTAGATAAGAAAGGATTTAGAAGGATTATTTTAAGTTATGGATGATGTGGAAAGATTTTGAAATAATAAGAGATAAAACAAATGAGTTGGGTTTTAGAGGTATGAACTAAAAATATTAAGTAATTTTAGAACCCAGAGGATTGATATTTACAAACGAAGTTTTATGTAACTTGAATAAACAAGAGGTTAATTCATAGATGTTAGAGGTGGTCTTAATTTGCACATGTCTTTCTCTAAACTGTTATTCAAGATCATGATATGGAATTTTGGTGATGATTTAGGATGTCATCTTGTCTCTATGAATTGATTATTGACTAGAGTTATATGGGTAAATTTTGTGAACTATTGGGATGGTAAATGGTGATCTAAATGTTGATTTTGTAAATAGAATATAGATAACAAGTATATTGGTCTAAAATGGATAAATTGATGAATTACCTATAATTGTACCTTGAGCATAATGTAGAAATGGTTAATGGAGATTAGGAGTGAATCATGTCAAATTACTATGTTATATAGTAAGAAGTATTAAGTTTATCGATAAAAGAACATAAATTCTTCTAAAATTTGTTGACTTTGATTAACGATGATAGTCTTTGGGTTTACTCTAGTATTTGAAATAATTGGATCCCTTTTGTAGAATTATGACTCTATTCTGGGTGTTTGGATGAGTTTCTCAAAGTTAGGATTATGAAGACTAAATACGAAATATGTGAATGTAAATTAAGCTAGTGGTAACATAACAGTTGAGAGATAGGAGAGAAAGGGTTTAGTAACAACTTGAGAATTACATGGCCTAGTTGCATATGTATTTATTTTGTGTATTGTTTGGTTATGTCATAGAATCATGATAGTGAGGAAATGATTTTATAACGACTAGAATGAGGTCAAATTTAGTAATTTGTCATATGTGAGGTAAAATAGGCAACACAGAGGAAAGAATTAAAAGCTCTAGACTTATAATTATGGTTTTCCATTATTTGAAGTTTAGTTTTTTGCCAATTTCAAGTAAGTTATTATGGAAACTTGAAGGATAAAGTTGTGAACCACAAATTAGTTAAAGAATGGTTGGGATGAGCTTTAACATTGGATTAGGAGTTATTAATGTGAAAGGAATGTAGGGAATTATTTGGATGGATATAACAATGTCATCGAAGAGTTGGAATAGGAATGTTGGACTCATAAATTCACAATCAAGAGATGAAAGATGATTTGTTGGCCAATTTCCTAATTTAGAAGTTGGAGGAGGAATAAAAAGTTGAGCAATATAGTTGAACAGTAAGAAACTATAATTGTAGCTCCTTTTGCAGCTCTTAGTTAAATGTCTTTGGCATGCTTATCATTTTGTTGTGTGTTGGGAAAGTGGAGTTGAGATATGAATATATAAAAGATGGTAAATAGCTTTGGAAGTTGGATTGTAATTAAAGAGTAAGTGGGTGAGCAAGAATTTCTAAAAAATGGAAATAAGTTTCTATTTACCACTTTATAACCTAAATCTGCCCATATTCTTTGTGTCACCCAAAAGTGACCGTAAGATAACCTCCTATTCATTGTTGTAACTATTGGGAATTGTTTTAGAAACATTAAGAAGTGAATGGATTATCAAATTGTCAAGGAATAAGACTTGGGTTATGAAGGAGAATGGGTGAATAGTTTAAAACATTCAAAATGAGATATAGTGTATGGAAGTGGAGATACTTATAAAATTAGTATAATACAATCCTTGGCTAGAAAGTAACTATTAAGGAGTAAAGAGGGATGGCTTGGAAATATTGGTCCAAAAGTTAACCTCTGATTATGGTTGAGCATTAAAATTTGGGGACCAAATTTGTATAAGGAGGAGAGATTGTAATATCCTAGATTTTAAAATAATACAGTAAGCCTTCAACGTTAAAAGAATTTTTTTAGGAATTAAAATTCTAAATTCTTAATATATTGAGGATTAAATTGCAATAGAAAATAAAATAATTTTTGAATTTTAGGAAAAATTATTTTTATTTTTTTTTGGGAAAGAGACAAGATAAGTGATAATAGAGAAAATTTTGAAATGTTGAGAGTAAACTTTAATTTTACATAAAGTAAAGGGACCTAAATGAATTATTAACCTAAGGGGTTGTCTTGTGTAATTTAAACAAAAAGGAATGACTATATGGCATAATCAGAATCAAGCACGTGTCCCTTTCTTTACCACACAACATCAAAAGAAAATCCAAAGTTCTAGAGTACTCAACAAAAAACATACTCTTTATCTCAACCATCTTAGTTTTGTCTCTCTCTCTCTCTCTCTCTCTCTCCTATGTTGTCACTACCATCTGTTGGTGGTTTTTGGTAGCGAAGTGGATTGGCAAGGTAAGAAGTAAACCACGCTTTGTTTTGAATTACTCCCTACACCCTTCGTGCATCCAACCGAGAGCTAGGGAGAGAATGGGAGAAGCTTTCCTGTGGAGATGACTGTCGACCACCACCACCACCGCTAGCGGTTTTATCTTCCTCAAGAGGTAAGACTAATCTCTTTTCTCCTCTATTTGTGTACGAGTCTCAACACGAGACTTGTCTATAGTTTAGGTAAAAGAGAAATAAGAGTCAAAAGTAGAAAGGAATAATATCCTTCTAATTCGTTAATCAAATATGTACAAGAAGGCTGAATATATACAAAACTACAGAACGAAAATAACCAACTAGAACTAATGAGAAACTAATTAACTATAACTAAAAACTTAGTTAATAAATAATTAACCAACTATCAACTGACAGTTGTGTACACATGTATAAATATAAATTCATCATCGCCCCTTAAGTTGATACTTGGTGGCAGTCCATCAACTTAAGCTTGGATCATATATCATTGAAGAATGGTCCTGTAATTACCTTGGTGAAAGAATCAACAAGTTTTTGTGAGGATGAAATATGTTGTGGTGCTATAAACTTTTCTATAACCTCGCCTCAAATGAAATGGCAGTCAATATCTAGATGTTTGGTTCTCTTATGGAAAACGGGATTTTCTAAAATGTGAATTGCTGCCTGGTTGTCAGAAAATAGTGTGATAGGAGTCTGTAATCTGATTCCAAAATCTCTAAATATATAGCTAAGCCACTGTAGTTCACATGTAGTGGAAGGCATGGCTCTATACTCTCATTCCGCTGTTGATCTAGGCACCATAGGTTATTTTTTCATCTTCCATGAAACAAGATAATCTCCCAAAAATATGCAGTATCTAGTAAGACATCTTCTAGCCTCCAAACATGAACCCCAATCAGAGTCAGAGTAGGCAGTAATCTTTAGTGAATTTTTGGAAGGGAAAAATAGTCCTAAAGATGGATAGCCTTTTAAGTATTTCAATACATGCAAAGGCCCTTGCCAATGTTCCCCTCTTGGTGCTTGCATAAATTGACTAAGTTGCTGCATTGCATATGATATATCAAGCCTTGTGAAGCCTAAATATAGTAGTCTTCCAATCAGTCTACGATATTTCTATGGATCAGACAACAACTTACCATCATGGCTACAGAGTTTAACTCCTTTTGGTAAAGGATATGATACTACCATACATTCCAGCAAACTGACATCCTTTGATAAATCTAGAACAAATTTTCTTTGATTCACCCATAAGCCTTTCTCTAATATTGAAAATCCAAGACCCAGAAAATATTTTGCATGTTTCAAATCCTTTATGGTGAACTTCTTGTCTAGAATTTCTAGCTAGCAATATGTCATCAACATATACTAGCAAAGCCAAAAACAAATTGTTAGAAGCTAAAATGAATAAACAATGATCATAACTAGACTACATAAAACCATATCCCTTTAGCTATGATGTAAGTTTAGTGTTCCATTGCTTGGAAGTCTGTTTGGGGCCATATAAAGATCTTCTCAGTCTATATACTTGACCTTCTTTCAGTTTGCTATAACCCTCGGGTACCACCATATAAACTTCTTCATCTATATACCCATGCAAGAATGCATTGTTGATGTCTAGTTGATGAAAAGACCAAGAATTTGCTGCTGTCAAAGTCAGAAAAACCGTCGCAGTCACTACTTTAGCCATAGGTGAAAAACTATCATGAAAATCCACACCTTCAAGTTAGTGATATCCCTTTGCCACCAACCTTGCTTTTTACCTCTCTATACTTCCATCTTGCTTAAGTTTCATCTTATCGACCCATTTGCATCCTATGGGTTTTTTTCCTTTTGCTAGCTCAATTATCTCCTAAGTATTGTTCTTTTTCAGAGCTTCTATCTCTAAATTCATAGCATCCATCCATACTTCTTCCTTCCTCACATCCTGATAAGAATTTGGCTCATGAATAGCAAACAAATTAGCTATAAAGTTCATATGTGTAGAAGAAAAATGATTACTTGAATCATATAACCTTGAATTTTCTGATCTGCATACATTAAAATTTTCTTGTCTATGAACATTACAATTCATATGACATAAAAAATCCTCCATCCAAGCAGTTTTTGCTTGACTCTAGTACGGTGTCTTTTTTGAATTATTTCTTCTTTTACATCTTGATTATCATTCTCTTCTGTATTTCTTCTGTCATTGTTGCTATTACAGCCATTATCATCATTTTTTATGCTTCTTCTATCAGTACTGTTACAACCACTTTCACCCTCTTCTATATTTCTTGCATCAGCATATGTTTTGACCACTGATCTCCTACACATTTCTTTTCAATGCTAGTGTACTTTCACAATCAAAAAAGTCATCAAAACATACAAGTATACTAGGCAGAACAATTTTATCATTTTTTAATTGACGAGAATCATTCTTAAGAGGAAATATATTTTCCTGGAATACCACATGTCTAGTCAATACTATATGTCTAGTATCCAAAATATATACCTTATACCCCTTTTGGCTAGGAGCAAAACCAATAAAAACACCTCTCTTTGCCGTTGGACCAAATTTATCCTTTTGTAGATGTTGTACAGTAACATAGCTCAAGCAACCAAAACATTTTAAATTTTCATAAGATGCATTCCTCCCAAAAAGCATGAAATAAGGTGTTTTCCAATTTAACACAGATGAAGGTAATCTATTCATGAGATATACATCATGAAGAATGACCTCACCCTAGAATTTCATCTTCATACCTGCTTGAAATAACAGTGATCTGACAATTTGAGTTATACTTCTGTGTTTTCTTTTAACCGCCCTATTTTGCTAGGGTGTATAGAGGCGACTCTTCTGATGTAATATGCCCAACTCACTAAATAACAGTTGACAATTCTTACTGAGGAATTCTGGACCACTATCAGATCTTACCACTTTCACTGCCTTGGCATGCTACAATTTCACCATTGCTATGTATGCTTTCAAAAGAGGTACCGCTTGGCTCTTTTATCTCATCAAATAAGCCCAGGTGATCTTGCTATAATCATCTACCATTGTTAAAAATATTTTGCACTAGTAACACTTTCTTCCCTATATGAACCCCATATATCTACATGTATCATTTCAAAAATCATACTAGCTCTACTGCTACTCATAGGGAAAGAACATCTTGTTTGCTTAGTAATATGACAAGTATCACAGTGTTTCAATGAATTACCATCACTATTATAAAATGGTAAATGTTTCATTACTATTTTGGATGAGTGCCCCATCCTGTCATGCCAAATGGAATTTAAATCCATTTTATTCATTGTACAGTATTGTATGGGTTCATTATTCAAAAACACATTACAAGTATTCCGTATAGTTTCTGACAAGAAAGATTTTGAGCTTAGCAAATACAATCTGTCCTTCATTTCCCCCATAGCTACAATGCTGTCATGTCCCGAAAAATGGGCATATTAATAATCATGCAAACTTATGGATACCTCAGTAGTACTCCATAATTTACAAAGTAAATTACAATTAAATAAATAAACCCCTCTAGATACAGCAGGACCTAGGTGGCTTATAGGATTACAGAGCGTTACAATAGGTTCAGATAGAACTCTTCGACTACATGGAGTATGTCTCGAAGCCGCTAACCTCTAGCGGTTTCCCAACCTCCTCAATTGCTAAATCTAAAACAACAATAGAGAGTGTGAGTTTTGTAAAAACTCAATGAGCAGGTGATTGTGCCGTAATATAAGGCACAAGTACAAATACCAGCATCACTATCATAATTAGAATAAAAACCATTAACACAAAACAATATGAAATATAATATATATATATATATAACGTACCTTACCATGCATAAAAATCCGTGATTCAACGCAAGTCTACAATCTCGCAACAAACCGTAAAACAATCCTCAAACGCATAAAAAAGCATAAGTAAACAATCACTCCAAAATGCATTATGTAATGCATGATGTATGTTTGCATTTACGACACCTTTTCCCACACACCACATTGAAGACTGAGCCTCAATGAGTTTTCCCTCTTGCGATGTGTACAGATGCAATATGCAAGGCCTATCCCCCTACTCTACCCATTGAAAACCAACCCTCAATGAGTGTATTTCAAAGGCACACACTTTTGAATATATCCACATCTTGCAAAAGATCAACCCTTTGCTTCCTACATTTCTTTTCTTTTCATTTCTTTTTCAAAATCAATATAAATGTGTAGATGATATGTAATGCATTTTCCACACAACAATCATCCATTCATTCTACACACATTCCATACCACAACAAAGATAAACATTCCACTTTCTAATTAATATAATTAACTAGAAGTACAAATAAACATAAACTTCCAAATTCATAAAATAAATCCCACAAATTAAATCTCACAATTAATTTCCACAATCATCAATGAAATTCTTAGTCTAGTTATTTACACTAACTAGGGAATTTCATTGATGAATTTCTAACTATAGTGTGAATGAGATTTATATTGACTTGGCCAATAATTTAATAAAAACTTAATGGCAAGGTCATCCACTCACCTCGATGCTGATAAGGTTTATCGCATAAGAAGTCCTAGGAGACAAAGCCAATGAACCTCCCAAGTCACCTAGAACTAACCCAAATCAATAACTAAATAAATACAGAAAATCCTTACTATAACCCTAACCTTTGGTCATTCATTTGGTCACAACTCTTATCTGATAACTCATTTACAAATTAAATTATACCATTAGAAACTAGACTCAAAAAGCTTTCCAAAGATATAAAGTTTGTTAAAAATGGAGTCTGGATGAAGGAGTTATGGCCATTTGAAAAATAGATCAAGAGCCTCAGAATGGCTGGCACCTAGGCGCTACACACATGCTTGGCGCTTGGGTGTCACACATGCTTGGCGCTTGGGTGTCATACCTGGTGCCTGGGTGCCAAGCCTATTTCTTCATCTCCCTTTTTAGAAGTATGGCGCCTGGGCACCACGATCTCGACATAAGATGATTTAGCTTGGATTTGGCCCAAATCTAGCCAAATCTTCACTGTTTTCCATGATTTCTTCCATGGGATCTCATCCTTGATGTCTAAGGAGCATTTAGACACCAAAAGCCCCAATTTTAATCGAGAAACACAGCTAGAATCTCAATTTTATCCCAAATACCCCTAAAACTAGAAAATAGAGAAAACGTTCGTTGAATCGAAATCCTTACCTTGATTCCTTACTTTCCCTAGGTTGTTTGGCCTCTAATGACTAGTCCCACCACCAGAGAAAAGTTCTCCGAAGCTCGGCTGAAAAGGTAGAGAGAGAGTAGAGAGAAGGCAGAGAGAAAGAGAGAGTGAAGAGAAAGAGAGGGAAGTGAGAAATGAGGAAAAAGGCATGGAACTAGGGTGAAATTACTACTTTACCTCGAGGTAACTCTTGGTTAACCTTGATAGTGGCAAACTCATAATTTCTCCAATTTGGATATCTTATATATCTTAAATACCATCTAGTTCCTCACTTCACTTTAGTTCCTCTTTGGACTTCATAAGAACTCGGCCTTCTCTTTACCTTATGATTACTCTTTTTTTATCCCTTGTCTCTCGGCTCTATCTCCACGAAATTTCCTCTTTCTGTTATATTTCCTCAATTCCTAAAAATATCACCTGCCATAAAATATCGGGTTCAATTATTTATCTCCACCTTCATGAATAATATTTAAAAATAATAATTTAAATATAGAAAATTAAAATTAACCCAACAATTTCATTAAGATAATGAAAAATTTCATTAAAACACCCGTAATACTGCCAATTATGAAATTTCAAAATTGGCGAATATTACATTCCACCCACTTAAAAGAATTCAGTCCCCCAAATTCAAAAACTTAGTAGGAACCTCGAAAGTCACCATGGTAATCGATGAGATGTGGCACTCTCTAGCTTCCATTAAAAAATTAAAGTATAAATATACTGCCACTCACAAAGCCCCATGTTTTCTAGAACAAAAATAGAAATAAAAACTGAGGTCCCCAATAGTTATACAACTCCAATGTAATATGGAGCTCCATAACTTCCCTCACTCAGGGAAGAGCATAAATTGCTCCAAGATCAAAACTTGAAGCACAGAACCTCTCATATGAAGCCTGGAAAGGTATCATATCTGTGTTGTTCTAATAATTGTTACCATAAACAAAGTTAAGGAACTTAGGGTGGCTCAAGTAATTACCACACATAAGTTCCTCGACCACTCAACCTCGAAACGCCCTTGGAATAATGATCCCATATGGTATCTGGTCGTCCCAGAAGCATATGTACAATATGGTATCTTGCTCGTGATTCACACAGAGCATATATTGATACCATTATGTACTACCTCTCAATCATTAATCTCATAAATCCCACACTTTATATTATATGCACCACAAACATAATCCACACGCATATATCATAATAATATAAAATATATGCATCCCGCCCGAAGGCGTCATCCCATGATTGGCAGGTCACCCTTTGGGTATCAGGCTTAACCTGAGCTTCCATATTACCATCATGTCCACTATCCACAGCCACAACAATAAAAATAAATTATTTAAATAAATAAAAAGAAAATAAATTATACATAAACCATATACACACTGCACAAACAATCCTCCCGTAGATCTACCATCCCATGGGATTCCTACTCACGAATCCTGTTACGTGAGTTTATGATTTCACGGACTGGATACCCCCTTAAGCCTGTTCCTCAACCCTTGTGTTTTCAGGTGCATTCCCTATAGTCATAGTCCCTGCATTCTATATCAGCTGTCATCGGTTTTTAACCTCAAGAATACACCTGAACCACACCTACAGCGCTAATTAATGACTATATAATCAATACAAATCTCATAAAAAGAAGCGGGTCCTAACTTTTATTCCTTTATGGATGTTAACACCTTAATTTTTGCAATGTCAAGTAGCTAAAGTCACAGGAATGATTACCCTGGAAATCCAGCTCATGAAATGAATTACTCCCTTGATTTCTAGGGTAAACCCCTTCATTCTAAGTCTTATCGGACTCTCATGTACACTAAACCTATCCCATCTCTAGGTCTGATGGGTCATGTCCAAGACCAACAATAGGTCAATAAGAACATGTCTGTAACTGAAACACACCAACTTATAGGCCAAAGCCTCTAACTTAGTCTATGAAACTAAACTAAGCCTACTCCTACACTTCCCCAAAGAAATTTATATTTGGGGTCTTACATAACTACACATATATACACACTCCATATATGTTCATATGTAAGTCATCGCGTTTCCACACACACCTGAACGCATTCTCTCTCAAACTAACGTACATGCTCCTAAGGTACTCATTCTAACACCAATGAGTTTAGGTATAACCTAAACTCATCCCAGGCCATTTTCATGGCATCATTCCTTTACCCTCAACATAGAACACCCTCGAAACTTACTCTACCAACATACAAAGATCCTTAATCATCCTCGATCAAATTCAACCTACTAAGCGTGTTATATAATCATAAATAAGTACACACTATGGGCCATACCTCTCATTAACTTACAACATCAAGCATCCACCATCAATTATACCCAACTCAAGTGACACTCAAGCCAAAAGCCTACCCATAACATACTTAGACCATTTAAAAGTCATGAGGTTTCCACCCTTTCACTGAGATAGAAACCCTTATAAACTACCCTCTACTTCATCTGACCTTCTTGGGTAAGGACTTCATGCATCTTCACATTCCCACACCGACTGTATCCTTACCTACTGACTATCGATAACTTGTTTCGTGAGTCCTTTCTTCTCTTAAAGGCTAATCCTACCTATCTAAGCACACTCACCGTACCATATCATCACCTATGAACCTCCAACTATACGGTGCAACCTAGTCAAGTTGCCTTAAAAGATTTGCAACTCACTCCAATCACCCTTATATTGCCTTCCACCTCACTATGGTTTCTCTCTCAAGAGAACTACACAATCTACACTAGTTCCCTCGACTTGACCTCCCATACTACTAGATTTCTATGAGATACATACTCAAGTACGCATCCCAACTCTAACAACTTATATTCTCTCCTTCAGATTCATCTTAAGGTATGCCTTCTAGCTGTAAAAGAAACAGCCTAAGCCTACTGCCTACTAATAGTACTTTCTTAAACTTCCACATTCTAAACATCAAGATCGCTATCTTCTAGCTTGAGAATTACCCTGACTAGAAGAACTACAACCACTTCAATTCTCAGGATGGAACCTATATTTTAGCCCTTATATATACTTCAACCTCTACCATCTAACTTCAACTCAAAATAACTTGGTTGAAGTACTTGCTTACACAGGGCCTACCTAGAATTCCATCAACACTTAGGAGGACAGACTATACGCTTGTCCACATAGGTGTTGATTCAGAAAATCCCAAGTAATCCCATAAAAGCACCTAAATGAAACCCCAAACTCTCAATCACCAACTTCCTCTTAGCACCTGAGGCACCAAGCCCAAACCCTCAACAAATAACCTTGGTTTGTTGCTCTTCACAGATTTTGGGAATAAATTTCCCAAAAATCTATTTACACTTTTCCTCTTCTTTCTTTGGCTTGCTAAGTCAAAATAATATTCATGAGGCAATTTAAAGCAATTAAATCTCAAAACAAACAGTTTTCATGAATTTTCCCAAATTCTTTAGAAATCCTTACTAGAACTTTTTTTTTTCCATGAAAGTAGTTTGTTTGTCACCATGAACTAAATTATAGCAAAACCAATAAAAGAAGTCCCTTACTCCATTTAACTAATCACACAAACCACAAAGAATGCCCCTCACTCCATTTAACTAATCACACAAACCACAAAGAATGCCCACACACCTCATGGGTATGCGTTTCCTAACCACAGCAAAATACAATACAATACATGCATATACGTAATGTATTTAGGTTATAGATATAATATAACCATTTCCCACTTTTCTCCCAATAACCAAATTTTCAGAATTCATTAAATATATATAAATGAAAATTTGTGCAAAATATAAACAAAACCCACCACAAGAAATCTCATCAAGTTTTCTCTAACTTCCCAATATATATAAATGTACTCATAAAATCACCACACATTGACAATACAAGTCTTATCATACCATCCAAATTAATAACCAATATCTCGGTTTCTCACATACCACTTATAATCTCATTACAGATACATATATATAAACATATAGATACCTTTTAGTAGACAACTAAGTTTACATACGACAACATACCAAATCAAAAGAAATAAAATATCACAGTTAACCATGCATCACATGGAAATCCCGTATTTCCACAAAACATAACAACACACGCACCCACACACTGATCAAAATACCTAGAACCACCTCAGTGGTAATGTAGCAAAGCTACATTTGGACTGAGCTTGTAAGCTCTTTATGCTCTGAGGGTTTCTCCTCTATCTAGAGCCAACCACCTACATATAAGCACTAGCACTTCTTATGCTAATAAGATTATTTCCGACTCACCTCACTGAGGAATAAGTCACAAAAGAAAAACTTAACATCCTATAGTGCCTTTTATGGAACCTAAACCCATGGTCATGCTGCGTAGTTCACGAGGACCCATAAAGAACATCATTGCTCTGTAATCTATAAGAGACCTGAACTCAAACCTCCCCTCTGATACTATTTTGTCACGTCCCGAAAAATGGGCATATTAATAATCATACAAACTTAGGGATACCTCAGTAGTAGCCCATAATTTACAAAGTAAATTACAATTAAATAAATAAATCCCTCTAGATACAGCAGGATCTAGGTGGCTTATAGGATTACATAGTATTTCTATAGGTTCTGTAGAACTCTCTGACTACATGGAGTATGTCTCCAAGCCGCTAACTTCCAACGGTTTCCCAACCTCCTCAATTGATAAATTTGAAACAATAATAGAGTGTGTGAGTTTTATAAAAACTCAGTGAACAGGTGACTGTGCTATAAAACAAGGCACAAGTACAAATACCAGCATCACTACCATAATTAGAATAAAAACCATTAACACAAAAAGTATGAAATATAATATATATATATATATATATATAACATACCTTACCATGCATCAAAACCCACGGTTCAATGTAAGTCTGCAATCTCACAACAAGCCGTAAAATAATCCTCAAACGCATAAAAAGCATAAGTAAACAATCACTACAAAATGCATTATGTAATGCATGATGTATGTTTGCATTTGCCACACCTTTTTCCCACACACCACATTGAAGACTGAGCCTCAAGGAGTTTTCCCTCTTGTGATGTGTATAAATGCAATATGCAAGGCCTATCCCCCTACTCTACTTATTGAAGACCAACCCTCAATGAGTGTATTCCAAAGGCACACACCTTTGAATATATCCACATTTTACAGAAGACCAACCCTCTGCTTCCTGATAACATACTTTTTCCATTTATTTTAGTCCCTATTTTAGTCCTTTTTGCCTCTTTAATTTTGTCAATTCTCTAATTTTATTATGTTTTGGAATTTATTGGGTATAAACTATTTATGGATTGAATGTGTCTCAATTTTTATATTTTTAGAACTTGAATTGTAAAATGCTCAATTTAATTCCTACAAATTTTAATTTTGGAGAGAAAAGTGTTGACATGGACAAAGATGATTATTTGGATGCTAATGTGGCACTTTTTGGGTGATGTAGATGCTTACTAGGATATGCTGGATGTGGGGCCCACTTGAACTCTTATTCAATGCCATGTAGTCAGAATTTTTGGGCAGAAATATTAATTTTCGTAGGTCAAGAAAAGCATGGATGAAATATTAATTTTGCCATGATATTCTGCTGCTGTTCTGCTGCTGTTTGTCACTTTCTGCTGCAGAAATATTAATTCTGCTGCTGCTGCCATACCATTCTGCTGCTGCCATACTTTTCTACTGCTGCAGAAATATTAATTTTGCTGCTGTTTTGCTGTCAAAGTGCTGCCATATAATGGAAGAGGCATCCAAGGAGGCATCTAGGGCAGAATATCCCTTTAGGCATGTGTTAGATCAGTTTTATATTTGCAAAAATCGAAATTTATTAAGGAGGCTAAGTCATTTTTCTGATGGGAAGTCCTAGCACCATTTTTCTGCCTTCCTTGGGCAGCAGTGGCTGGGAGCAACATAGAGGCAACTCTCTAGCTTGGTTAGAGGGAAAGGAAGCCTTCCCACATGGGAATGGCTCTCCTTCTCCCATTTTCCTTCATTTTCTTGCATTTTCCTTCATAGTTTCTTAGATTTCTGTTGTATTTTCTGTTTTCTGTCATGTTTTTCCTTCTCTTCCATGTAATTTTCTAAGTTTAAGGATTGATGTAGTTTGGTTCTATGATGTTTTGTTGCTGAACAATTTCGATTTTAATGCATTTTCGTTTAATGGAATGGATTTTACTGATTATTCTTCCTCTTGAATGTTTGATGAACCTTCAATGAGTTTGGGATTTTTATGTCTATGCTAGAGTTAGCTAGATATTGAGCTTGACCTTGTAATTTCCACCATAAATTAGATTATCTAGATATAGATAGTTTTATTTATGTGGCTTGAATAATTTTCTTGAGCTTCATGACTTAATTGAATGGTTGATCTAAGATTTTAGTCAATTATTTTGGATAAGTTAGATTGTAATTTCAAAGCTTTTGGATTCAATCATATTTTAGAAAATTGGCCAACATTGAATGGATTGTAATTTAATTGAATTGTTCTTCAATGATTCAAAGATTAATTTGTCTATGAATTAATCGGATTAGACTAACGAAATCAATCTCATTTTCTTGTGTAGTCGGTCATTTGATGAAATGGAAATTGTACTTTAATTCATTTGGACCAATGAGTATTTTCTTGGCCAAAGTTCTATTTTATTTATTGTTCTATGAAGCTTGTTATTTATACATGCATGCGTTTGCTATGTATTTGTAACGAGTAGGACAAGAGATAACATGTCGTATGCGATTGCGGGGCATTGATGTGATTAGGACTTCATCGGATTATATTTGAGTTATAGATTAGTGAAGATCTTCCTAACTATAATTTTAATATAATTCAGTCTTAGAAGACTTTCTGAGAATTTTAGATTGAAGATTACATAATAGAATTAGCCAAGAATATTCAAAGGAAATGATGATGATGTACAATTCCATGAAATTTGTGACCAATCCACATCTTTTCTCTGTTTTGTTTTCTATCTAGTTATTTAAATTTCAGTTATTTATATTGTGTTGTTTCGATCATCACCCCCCCCCCCCTTTTTTATGTAATTTCTGAAATTTCCCTCATAAATCTTAATAGCATTTCACTTAGCCTAATTGAATTTTATTTGATACCTCAATCTCTGTGGGACGATACTCTACTTATCACTTTATTACTTGTTGCGACCCAGTATACTTGCTGGAATATTTTATGTGCTATAAATTATACGCACCAAGTTTTTGGCGCCGTTGCCGGGGATTGATGGTTGTCAAATTGATTTTTCTTTTAAGCCAAAGTGATGTTATTTTAGACATTGTCTTTTCTTGTTTTAGTTTTTACAATTTCAAGTGTTTTTAGCTTTTCAAGTGTCTTTATTAGTTTCATTTCTTCTTGTTACCTTGCTTATTTGATATATCTCTCATGTTATTTCTCTTTGTTGCATGTGAGGTACTTGATCATTTTCCTTGATGAAGGAAATAAAAAAAATCAAAGAGAAAGTAAGGAAAACAAAGAAGAAGCGACGCTCAGCATAGACACCAAATAAAGTCTAGCTAAGGACTTTAAACCAAGCGCTTTTGGGAGGCAACCCAAGTTTTTCTAATCTTTCTCTTTTTAATTTTGTTGTTGTATTTCTTTCGTAATTTTAATTTTGTTTTAGTCTTTTTCTGTTGCCCATTTTTTTTTTCTCTGTTTTCTCTGTTTTGGCAGAAATTTTGTCATCTTGCATGCATATTCTGTACTGTTTGGCTATGGTTTTTGCCACTTTCTTTACATGTTTTTAAACCTTTATATGTCTTCTAGTTGTAGAATTTTATTTGGAGTGATTCGCATCCGTTTTGGGGTCGTTCTATGTCGGTAAAGCCGTGTCGCCAGAAATTCTGCACTGCAGAATTTTGCTACTCTGTTTTGTCCGAATTTGATGCTCACTTTTTAAATTTTTGATGGAGTTTTGGTGTGGAATTATGCATGATGAAATAGCTAAAGTGTAGATTGACTTAGCATGAAGAGAATTTAGTCTTATTTCTCTAAGGAATTCAAGTTAAATGGCAATGACGTTGACTTTAATGAATTTGTAGTAATAGTCTTTTAGCTGTGAGGATTTGAGCCTAAGTGAAAAATGCTATTCTTCTTGTTGTGTGTTCTCTATCATGGATTGTCACTCTAGAACTTGTCTTGAATCTTTGATTGAGGCTACATATCTTGTACATACTTGGAAATAATTTAGGCATTTGTTTCTTGTAACCACTTTTAGCCAAATAGCCATCCATTATCATTGTTTCCATTGTATGCCATTTTGTGCCTTATCCATTTTCTTTCTTGTGTTCTTCCACCACTTTTTCTGCCTACAACAATATTTTTCTCTTTCAACTTAAGATGTGAGAAGTATTTTAAATTCTTTTAAGGGATTGATATGCTGAAAAATTTTGTGAATTTTGGGGTGTTTTGAACTATATTTCTTCTACTTCCTCTCAAGCAAAAGAAAAAGACTGGCCAGTCAAGAAGAAGAAAAAAAAAGGAGAAAGAAAGAAAGAATAAAAAAAAAAGAAGAGAAAAAGATAATGAAAAAGAGGAGCAGATAGAACATTGAGACCCAAATTTATTTATACTCAGTCTCTTATATTTCACTTGTAAATGCTCTTCATTTTCTTGAGTTGTTACCATATTTTGTTTCATTGTTCAATCTTTCCCTTTGTTTCCCACTATTTTTCTTACCCACGTTACAACCTTGTAAAGTCCTTTTGATTCAAGTATGTATTAGATTCAAGTAGTGGAGATTTAGATTCTTGACAAGCTTATGGTAGTGAAATTTGTGATAGGACGACTTTGAGTGATTCCCTCTTAAACACTTGAGAGAGTAGAGGATAAACACCTTACCTTGTGAAGAGATTGTTACTTGAATTCATTCTTTTCGAAATAATTGCCATGGAGCTTGAACTTTTTAGAAATTTAAGATTTATTTCTCCTAATGTAAATCTTTCTAAATTTTAATTATTTCATTGTTGTATATTTTCTACACTTTTTCTTGATGTGCTTATTGGGATTCTCTGTTGTATTTAATTGATTTTGCCCAGGAGTGCAAAAAGCCTAGTGTGGGGGATTTGATAACATACTTTTTCCATTTATTTTAGTCCCTATTTTAGTCCTTTTTGCCTCTTTAATTTTGTCAATTCTCTAATTTTATTATGTTTTGGAATTTATTGGGTATAAACTATTTATGGATTGAATGTGTCTCAATTTCTATATTTTTAGAACTTGAATTGTAAAATGCTCAATTTAATTCCTACAAATTTTAATTTTGGAGAGAAAAGTGTTGACATGGACAAAGATGATGATTTGGATGCTAATATGGCACTTTTTGGGTGATGTAGATGCTTACTAGGATATGCTGGATGTGGGGCCCACTTGAACTCTTATTCAATGCCATGTAGTCAGAATTTTTGGGCAGAAATATTAATTTTCGTAGGTCAAGAAAAGCATGGATGAAATATTAATTTTGCCATGATATTCTGCTGCTGTTTGTCACTTTTTGCTGCAGAAATATTAATTCTGCTACTGCTGCCATACCATTCTGCTGCTGCCATACTTTTCTGCTGCTGCAGAAATATTAATTTTGCTGCTGTTTTGCTGTCAAAGTGCTGCCATATCATGGAAGAGGCATCCAAGGAGGCATCTAGGGCAGAATATCCCTTTAGGCATGTGTTAGATCAGTTTTATATTTGCAAAAATCGAAATTTATTAAGGAGGCTAAGTCATTTTTCTGATGGGAAGTCCTAGCACCATTTTTCTACCTTCCTTGGGCAGCAGTGGCTGGGAGCAACATAGAGGCAACTCTCTAGCTTGGTTAGAGGGAAAGGAAGCCTTCCCACTTGGGAATGGCTCTCCTTCTCCCATTTTCCTTCATTTTCTTGCATTTTCCTTCATAGTTTCTTAGATTTCTGTTGTATTTTCTGTTTTCTGTCATGTTTTTCCTTCTCTTCCATGTAATTTTCTAAGTTTAAGGATTGATGTAGTTTGGTTCTATGATGTTTTGTTGCTGAACAATTTCGATTTTAATGCATTTTCGTTTAATGGAATGGATTTTACTGATTATTCTTCCTCTTGAATGTTTGATGAACCTTCAATGAGTTTGGGATTTTTATGTCTATGCTAGAGTTAGCTAGATATTGAGCTTGACCTTGTAATTTTCACCATAAATTAGATTATCTAGATATAGATAGTTTTATTTATGTGGCTTGAATAATTTTCTTGAGCTTCATGACTTAATTGAATGGTTGATCTAAGATTTTAGTCAATTATTTTGGATAAGTTAGATTGTAATTTCAAAGCTTTTGGATTCAATCATATTTTAGAAAATTGGCCAACATTGAATGGATTGTAATTTAATTGAATTGTTCTTCAATGATTCAAAGATTAATTTGTCTATGAATTAATCGGATTAGACCAACGAAATCAATCTCATTTTCTTGTGTAGTCGGTCATTTGATGAAATGGAAATTGTACTTTAATTCATTTGGACCAATGAGTATTTTCTTGGCCAAAGTTCTATTTTATTTATTGTTCTATGAAGCTTGTTATTTATACATGCATGTGTTTGCTATGTATTTGTAACGAGTAGGACAAGAGATAACATGTCATATGCGATTGCGGGGCATTGATGTGATTAGGACTTCATCGGATTATATTTGAGTTATAGATTAGTGAAGATCTTCCTAACTATAATTTTAATATAATTCAGTCTTAGAAGACTTTCTGAGAATTTTAGATTGAAGATTACATAATAGAATTAGCCAAGAATATTCAAAGGAAATGATGATGATGTATAATTCCATGAAATTTGTGACCAATCCACATCTTTTCTCTGTTTTGTTTTCTATCTAGTTATTTAAATTTCAGTTATTTATATTGTGTTGTTTCGATCATCACCCCCCCTTTTTTATGTAATTTCTGAAATTTCCCTCATAAGTCTTAATAGCATTTCACTTAGCCTAATTGAATTTTATTTGATACCTCAATCTCTGTGGGACGATACTCTACTTATCACTTTATTACTTGTTGCGACCCAGTATACTTGCTGGAATATTTTATGTGCTATAAATTATACGCACCACTTCCCACATTTCTTTTCTTTTCTTTTCTTTTTCAAAAGCAATATAAATGTGCAGATGATGATATGTGATGCATTTTTCACACAACAATCCATCCATATTCCATACCACAACAATGATAAACATTCCACTTTCTAATTGATATAATTAACTAGAAGTACAAATAAACATAAAATTCCAAATTCATAAAATAAATCTCACAATTAATTTCCACAATCATCAATGGAATTCTTAGTCTAGTTATTTCCACTAACTAGGGAATTTCATTGATGAGTTTCTAACTACGGCATAAATGAGATTTATATTATAGTTTAATAAAAACATAATGGCAAGGTCATCCACTCACCTCGATGCTGATAAGGTTTACTACATAAGAAGTCCCAAACAACAAAGCCAATGAGGCTCCCAAGTCACCTGGAACTAACCCAAATCAATAACTAAATAAATACTGAAAATCCTCACCATAGCCCTGACATTTAGTCATTCATTTGGTCACAACTCTTATCCAGTAAGTCATTTGTAAATTAAACTTGAAAACTAGACTCAAAGAGATTTCCAACGATATAAAGTTTGTTAAAAATGGAGTCCGGATGAAGGAGTTATGACCATTTGAAAAATAGACCAAATGCCTCAAAATGGATGGTGCCTGGGTGCCACACCTGGTGCCTAGGCGCCACAAACATGCTTGGCGCTTTGGCGCCACACCTAGCCCTGGGTGCCAAGCCTATTTCTTCCTCTTTCTTTTTAGAAGTGTGTTAGCTGGGTGCGACACCTGGCGCTGGGTGCCACGATCACTACAGAACACGATTTGGCTCAGATTTGGCCTAGATCTGGCCAAATCTTCACTGTTTTCCATGATTTCTTCCATGGGATCTTATCCTTGATGCCTAAGGAGCATTTAGACACCAAAAGCCCCTATTTTAATCAAGAAACGAAGCCAGAATCTCGATTTTACCCAAAATACTCCTAAAACAAAAAATAGAGAAAATACAGTGAATCAGAATCCTTACCTTGATTCCTTGCTTTCCCTAGGTTGTTTGGCCTCTAATGGCTCATCCCACCACCTGAGAAAGGTTCTCCGAAGCTCATTTGAATAGGTAGAGAGAGAGTAGAGAGAAGGCAGAGAGAAAGAGAGAAGAAAGAGTGAGGAGAGAGAGAGGGAAGTGATAAAAATGGAAAAAGGCGTGAAACGACCTATATATACCCGTCTAGGATGAAATTACTACTTTGCCCCTAGCTAACTCTTGGTTAACCTTGATAGTGGCAAACTTATAATTTCTCTAATTTGAGTATTTTCTATATCTTAAATACCATCTAGTTCCTCACTTCAGTTTAGTCCTTCTTTGGACCTTATAAGAACTTGGCCTTCTCTTTACCTTATGATTACTCTCTTTTTATTCCTTGTCTCTTGGCTCTATCTCCAAGAAATTTCCTCTTTCTCTTATCTTTCCTCAATTCTTAAAAATATCACCCGCCATAAAATAACGGGTTCAATTATTTATCTACACCTCTATGAATAATATTTAAAAATAATAAGTTAAATATAGAAAATTAAAATTAACCCAAGAATTTCATTAAAATAATGAAAATTTTCATTACAACAACTGTAATATCGCCAATTACGAAATTTCAAAATTGGCAGATGTTACAAATGCAGTCAGTCTTTTGGTCCTGTAATATGCAGAATGATGAGTAGAAGCTAAATTTTAGCGTACAATCACTGCATAGCATAAGCACTAACAATAAATTAGGTTTAAAAGTAGGTATGTATAACACATTATGTAACACAAGCTGTTTATCTAGCTTTATGCCTTCATATTGTTGAACATTCTTTGTTTCTCCATCTAGTAAATATATGGTTACTCTATGTGCTAAGAGATTCAATGACTCAAGTAAATTCCTTTTAGCACATATATGGTTAGTAGCCCTTGTGTCCACTATCCAATATTCATTACACACATTGTTATTAAAAATAGAGTTCAAACCAGTATTACTAGAATATTTCATGGTCTGAGCAAAGTTGACATGCTCTAAATTTCCCGTTAGTGTTTGTTTTCCTTTGATGATCTTATTAATCTCTTCTTGTATGTAATCTGCCATAGCTGGACTAACTGCCATTGAATCCTTCTTCAGTTCACCTCCTTCTTCAAAAGAAAAGCTGTTCATGTTCATATACCCTTTTCCATTCGAAGCTACCTTGTCCTTTTTGAGCTATCTGTACCAGTCAAGGTACCGATGCAGCTTAAAATATGTTTCTTTAACATGTCTTGCAGCCTTGTAGTTCTTACAATATTTGTCTTCCTTCTTCTAATTCTTTCTATTGTTCTAAGTCTTAGTATTTTACTATGATGTTTATGCCCATATGGCACTGCCTTCTATACTGTTATTTATGTCTCATTGCATTAAACACTACTTTTCCACTCTGATAACCATGGAATAACTTTGTTCACTGATGCTAACGGGTCCAGAGCCAAGATTTGACTCTTAATTGAGTCATAGCTATCATTTAGCCCCATAAGAAACTAAATCAGCTTAGTTTGCGATACCACAGTCGCAATACTTCCAGAGAGATTACATTGACATCTCTCAATAACACTACAAGTACACTGTCGAGCTGGTTGAAGAACATTAAGCTCCTCCTAGAGCTTCTTCAATCTATTGTAATACATCACAATAAATTGATTACCTTTTTTAATCGATGAAATTTGCTATTGAATGTGATATATCTGGGGTCCACTTCCTTATCTAAATTGCTCTTCTAGTTCTAACCACGGCTTCTTCGTCGATGAGTAGTATACAAATGTCTCTGTGATTTCTTTACTCATTGAATTGATAATCCAATAGGACACCATTTGGTCAAAACGTCTCCATTTTCCTTAGTCAAGTTCTTTACTCAGTTCTGTCACTGAGCAATTGATGAATCCGATTTTGTTCTTTGCTTATAAAGCATGCTTGATCGATCAACTCCAAATCAAGAAGTTTGCATCGCTGAGAGGAACCGTGACCAGCACCATTCTTGGATTGTCCGAGTTTAATAACTATAACTGATCGTCCATGTTTAGCAATGTATTCGACCTTTTCTCCATGCTTGATTCACTTGATTCTACCATCATTCTCTCTTCAATATCAGTTTTTCAGAGTCTGAGTTGGCTTTGATACCATGTACAAGTCTCAACATGAGACTTGTCTGTTTAGGTAAGAGAGAAATAAGGAATCAAAGTAGGAAGAAATAATATCCTTTTAATTCATCAATCAGATATGTATAGGAAGACTAAATATATACAGAACTAAAGAACAAAATAAACCAACTAGAACTAATCAGGAACTAATTAACTATAACTAAAAAATAGTTAATAAATAATCTGTCACGACCCAAATCTGGGAACATGACCGATGCAGCAATGGGATCCATACCACCACTACGTCAGTCATGTTCCCATATGTAATACCCCAAAAAATTTATGATTTTTAGGTATTACATAAAGTTAGTTTTATGGAATAATTCAGGTAGAGGAGATTTTTCTCATTATATAGGAAGGAAAATGTGAGGCTTAGAAGTGGCAAGGTTGGAGAATATTGATTGGTAGAGAGCAGAGGAGCGTATTGGTAGAACTGAGGGCATTAGGGGAGTTAAGAGACAGGTTGGATACAAAGAGGAACTAAAGTAAAATAAGGAAAACTATGGGGCACCAAGGTTTTAGAAACACCCAAGGTGGGATTTTACGGATTTACTTTTACCAGTCTTGACTGAGGGTCAACTAGAGGGTAACGTGGTAATTTCACCCTGGACGAGTATACATAGGTGGCCCCGCCCCTTTTTTGTCATTTCTTCCTTTCCTCTCTCTCTTCACCTTCTTTCTCCTCTTTTTCTCTCTTCCTTCTATCTACTCTCTCTCTCCACTCAAATCCTTCAATTGAGCTTTAGGGGATGGATCTCGAGCGATGAGGCAAGCCTCAAGGAGCCAAGCAATGTAGGGAAAGCAAGGAATCGAGGTAGGAATTCCTATTTCTCAAGCTTTTCCCTATTTTCTAGTTTTAAGGGTATCTAGGGTAAAATCCAAATTCCAGCTTCATTTCTCGATCAAAATTGGGGCTTTGGTGTCTAAATGCTCCTTAGACATCAAGGATGAGATCTTATGGAAGGAATCATGGAAAACAGTGGAGAATCAACTATATCTGACCCAAAACCGAGGTAAGATCATGGAGTCAAATTCATGGCACCTCAGGCACCATGTGAGGCACCCTAGGTGCCACCCTTGAGTGGAAATGAGTTGTCTTGGCACCCCAGGTGCCAAGCACTAAATTTTGGGCAAAAACTTAGGCATTTGGCTCCTCACCATCCGAGCGTTCTTGGGCTTATCTTCAAATGGTCATAACTCCTTCATTCGGAATCTATTTTGGGCACACTTTATATCAATGGAAAGTTCTTTGAGTCTAATTTCTAATGATATGAGTTCATACAAAAATTCATTACTAGTTGAGAGTTATGTATGAAGAAGTGGGTAAAGGTTGGCATTAGTAGTAGAGGAATTTCTCTATTTTTGTAACCTTGATTGATTTTTGCCTGGTTATAATAAGGATGGTCAAGGCGCAAGGTAGGAGCGCTAAAAGTATAGAATCTAGGTGAGGTATCCATCTAGCTCTCCTTTATACGGATATATATATATATGTGTATATGTATATTTATATTATTTTATATATACATTTATTTATTAAATGTACTATTGTGTGGGATATGTGGATTGATTGTTGTGTGGTGATGATATGGGTGCATTGCATACTATCATCTACATATTTATATTATAAAAAAGTGGAAATGAGAGGGAAATAGAAGTGATAAGCTACCCATTGTGTAATACAACTGAGTGGTGTCAATGGGTATGCATAAGCATTGAGGGCTAGTCCCCAATGTGGTGTGGAAAAGAGCAGGATTTGCATTGCATCTCATTCATTTATATTATATATATTTTGAGTATGGCTGTGAGGTGGTGTGTGGGACATATATATATGTACTAGCTAAAGGCATAATCTGAGAGACCATACACATGTTATGGTTATAGATATGACCCAATAAACCTAGTACATAGTGGGATTTCTTGAGTGATAATCTGTGGGAATGTAAACCCTCGTTGATTACACTCTTGAAATGTGGTATGGGAGCATGGACCCTTAAGTAGGGTCTCATACATTTATTTATTGTGTGGTGTGCATGTGTGTGTTTATAGGAAAGTATGATTGGACAGGATACCATATGCGTGCCTACAGGCAGCTTGGTGTCATGAGGGATAAATTTTGATTGGGTATATATATATACACATTATGTATATCTGTGTAGTGTAGGGCTAACATTGGTGAGTCCATGGTTTAGACTGACCCCCTCACAGTTGCAGGTATGCAGGGCAGTCAGGTTAAGGGTTTGTGGAACAAGGATGCCTCTCTATTATTTGGGGTAAGGTAATATATTTTTATTTTATTATATTTCTCTAGAGTATTATGTGATCATATAGGCCATTTACGATCCTGCTCCTGAAATTTAAGCTTGCGGCAATGTTGGTAACACACTGTCTGTGCTAGTCACGAGCTGGATTAGTAGGCCGTGACAAAGATGGTATCCGAGGGATTATGGTTTAAGGATTAAGGTTTAGGTCTCCTATTGATTACAGAGTAAGGTAACCTTAGTGGGTCCTCCTCTATCGCTGTGAACCATGGTATAACTATAGAGAGATGGATCTACCAGAGGTCCTATAGGATGTGTCTTCCTTTCTTTTGAATTAGGTTCCTTATAAAGGACGTGTCTGAGCTCGTGAATAACTCAAACATCCAGCTCTACTTCTTATGTGTTTAAGACACATCCCAAGTGGTATGAGTCACAAGCATTTCGAAGCTACAAAGGTAGACATGGCAAGATAGCGGCATGGAGAAGTGATGATAATCCTAAAGAAAGTAAAGCTTCATGGGTATGCTCCCTAGTAAGAGCTTAGTTAAGCCAAGAAGAGGATAGGGGAAGAATAGAGAGGCTTAACAAGCAGTAAGGATGATGAGGGTAAAATCCCATGGAGGATTTTGGGCAATTAATGTGAGAGACGCTAAAGAGGGAAATAGGTTAGTAAGTGTAGAAATTGTGCTCCCTGAGTATGAAGACTACACAAATAATGAATTGAAATACATGAAAGATAAGCTTCGTCCTTATGGGGAAAGGACAAGCTGATGGTTGAGAGGGGATGCGGTGAGCAATAGCAGGATCCCAGGTTCTCACCTTAGGGATGGAAACAGTTCAGGAGGAAGTTCTTGAAACAATTCCCGAGAAATTAGGCATTGCATTCAAAGAACACGAGCATTTGTGCTGTAGGTGTATCTTCATGACCTTTGTGGGTTATTTGTGATTAAGGAGTGGGAATGTATAGGGTGCATGACAGTAAATATTATCATGTCAATCACCCTGGGGTTTAACTAGTGGGTTGACACTTGATGTAGGCCTAGTATAGCTAGTTACTATCCATGTTGAACTTCGTAAAAGGGAGGTTTGAGGTCATGGTTTAGGAAGTACCTGGGTTACGTTAGGTGATCTAGAATGTGATAGGGATAATCCCTGGTTATATCAGAGTGGTGCAGCGGAAGCATAGTGAGTAGGATGAGTGGGATATGCCTTGAGCATGGCTTAGAACTAAAAGGGGGAAGTTCTATGAGAACTTCATTGCCCTTCTCCAGGATGAGGGAAGATGTGCCAAAGGATAGCAGGAGTAGTGCAGTTTTATCCTTTCAGATAGATGCCCTGGTATAGAGAAATGTTTTGTGTAATCAAAGGGGAGTTGTTGTACAAAGACCAGTAATGATGAATATCTATTTGATATCATCATATCTGAAGTTTTAGAGGGAAAATGATGATATCAAACAGACATTCAAAAAGGGGGAAGTAATGTAATACCCTAAAAAATTCTTGATTTTTGGATATTACGTAAAACTAATTTTATGGAATAATTCAGGTAGAAGATATTTTTCTTGTTGCGTAGAAAGGAAAATGTGAGGCTTAGAAGTGGCAAGGTTGGGGAATATTGATTGGTAGAGAGCCAAGGAGCCTATTGGTGTAACCGAGGGCATCGGGGGAGTTAAGAGACAGGTTGGATACAAAGACTGTGGGGTACCTAGGATTTAGAAACACCCGAGGTGGGAATTTATGGATTTGCTTTACTAGTCTTGACTGAGGGTCAACTGGAGGGTAACATAGTAATTTCACCCTGGGTAAGTATATATAGGTGGCCTCGCCCCTTTTTCCCTATTTCTTCCTTTCGTCTCTCTCTCTCTCTCTTCACCTTTTTTCTCCTCTCTCTCTTCCTTCTCTTTACTCTCTCTCTCTCCACTTAAATCCTTCAACTTGGCTTCGGGGGATGAATCTTGGGCGATGAGGTGAGCCTCTAGGAGCTAAGCAACGTAGGGAAAGCAAGGAATCAAGGTAGGAATTCCTATTTCTCAAGCAACTATTTTCTAGTTTTAAGGGTATTTGCAGTAAAATCGAGATTTTGGCTTCTTTTCTAGATGAAAATTAGGGATTTTGGTGTCTAAATGTTCCTTAGATCAAGGATGAAATCTCATAGAAGGAATCAAGGAAAATAGTGAAGAATCGGCTGGATCTGACCCAAAACCGAGGCTAGATCACCAGGTCGAAGTCAGGGCTCCTCAGGCGCCACGTGGGGCTCCCTAGGTGCCACCTTTGAGTGGAAATGAGTCGTCTTGGCACCCTTGGCACCAAGCACTAATTTTTTTGCAGAAACTTGGGCATTTGGCGACTCAAGCGCTGGCCGTTCAAGTGTTCTTCGGCTTATCTTCAAATAGCGATAACTCCTTCATCCAACCTTCATTTTGGACAAACTTTATATCATTAGAAAAATCTTTGAGTCTAGTTTCCAATGGTATAAGTTTCATACAGATATTCATTATTAATTGAGAGTTATATTTGAAGAAGTGGGAAATGGTTAAGATTAGCAGTAGAAGAATTTCTCTATTTTGTAACCATGATAGATTTTTACCAGGCTACAATAGGGATAGTTAAGGCATAAGGAGGGAGCGTTGAGTGTGTAGAATCTAGGTGAAGGATCTATCTAGCACTTCTTTATGCGGATATGCATATATATATATATATATATATGTATATTTATATTGTTTTATATCTACATTTGTTTATTAAATGTACTATTGTGTGGGAAATGTGGATTGATTGTTGAGTGGTGATGATATGGATGCATTGCATACTGTCATCTATATATTTATATTATGGAAAAGTATAAATGAGAGGGAAATAGAAGTGGGAAGCTACCCATTGTGTAATACCACTGAGTGGTGTCAATGGCTAAGCATACGCATTAAGGGCTGATCCCCAATGTGGTGTGGAAAAAAGTGGGATTTGCATTATATATATTTTGAATGCAACTGGGATGTAGTGTGTGGGATATATATATATATATATATGTACTGGCTAAGCGCATAATCTGAGAGACCATACACATGTCATGGTTATGGATATGACCCAATAGACCCAGTACATAGTGGCATTTCTAGAGTGATAATCCATGGGAATGTAAACCCTCATTGATTACACTCTTGAAGTATGGTATGGGAGCATGGACTCTTGAATAGGGTCTCATTCATTTATTTATTATGTAGTTGCATGTGTTTGTTTGGGGGAAAGTATGTTGGGACATGATACCATATGTGTGCCTATAGGCAGCTTGGTGTCATGCGAGATAAATTCTTGATTGGGTATATATATATATATATATTCTGTAAATCTGTATAGTGTAGGGTTAAAATTGGTGATTCCATGGTTTAGACTCACCCCCTCGTAGTTATAGGTATGTAGGGCAATCAGGTCGAGGGTTTGTGGAATGAGGATGCCTCCTCATTGTTCGGGGAAAGGTAATATATTTTTATTCTTTTATATTTCTCTAGAGTATTCTGTAATCATATAGGCCACCTACGATCTTGTGCCTGAAATTTAGGCTTGTGGTAGTGTTGGTAACACACTGTCTGCGTCGATCACTAGCTGGGTTAATGGGTCATGACACTAGATGTGGGTCGTGACAAACTTGGCATCAAAGGTAGTTATAGGCCTTCTATTTACTATAGAGCAAGGCAACCTTAGTAGACCCTTCCTTATTGTTGTGATCGGCGGCCAACCATAGGATGAGGTTCTAATAAAGGCCTTGGAGTGGTCTTGGATGGTCTTTCTTCATGTAATACTCTTCAGTAGTGGTCATATAGACCCTTCTTGTGTTCTTAACTATATACTCATGGTAAAGGACATTACCACCTCCAAAGAGACATGGGAAGCGGTTATGTGTGGTGGATGTGTAAGATTCTGAGGGAGTCCTTGCACCACTGCTCGCTGTGAAGGTACACGGACTGTAATATCCCAGATTTTGAAATAACGCGACAAACCTTCAAATTTAAAAGATGAATGTTTGAAGAATTAAAACCTTAAATTTTGGTTTTTTTGAGACTTAATTTGCAATAGAAATTCAATGACAATAAATTTTGAGGGCTTATCTAAAATTTTCCTCTATTAGAAAGAGAGTTAATTTTAATAAGAAAAGAAAAATCAAGAGAAATAAAATGTAAATAAATAAGCTCATAAAGAATCATAAAAGTAATTTAAGGAGGCATGAAATAAAATTTTAACTGTTAAGCTTGGGACATAAGTGAATGGAATAAAAAAGAATAGTAGAACTTATTAATATTTCAACCAAAAGAATCTTTGTGGCAACTTTAGAAGAGTAACATGTGGATTTACTTTATCTTGGCAGTGGGAGGCTTATTAGAAAGCCGAGAACCCTCAAACACCTTTATTCTTTGTTTTCTACAATCATCCTCCTTCTTTTCAAAATTTTCATGCGACAGCCAGAGAGAGTAGGAGAGTGAGCCGAGAGAGAGATCTCAGTTTCTTCACTGAGAATCTTCTCCATTCCAGTAAGCTCACCATCTTCTCCTCCTTCATCTCTGTCCTCTGCCAGCCAACCGAGAGAGAGGGAGAAATAGAAATTTGTTTATGTACCTTGAAAACAGAGGACCTCTTTCGATCTTGGTTTGAAACCGATAAGTTGAAACAAAACAAGAACAATGGTAAGCTTGAACCAACCTTGTATTTTAATTTATATTTTATCTAATCTGGGTAGCAATAAAAAAATGAGTCCCAATTAGAATAAAATAAAATCTAGGAGCTAAATGGATGAACAAAACTAAGGGTTATCAATCGAAATAGTATAGGTACAAAAAACATAGTGAACAATGTAAAATATGATCCATATTCAGTTACTTCATTTAAGAGTATCTCTTATTTAGTTTCTAGGATTAAGTGATTAAATATTTCATTAAATGGATTAAAACAAAACTAAGAAGCTATATAGAAAACCAAACCAAGAAGAAAGCATGGACAGTGTAGAAAACCATTATGTCAATCAACTTCTTGTGGTGGAATAGTTGACTTCTTTGCTTCAATGATTAAAAGTTAGGATATCTAGGTTTTATTACATTATAAATAGGGATTGACTATATTTTAAGTACTAATACAGGGTACTTATTCTTGAATCTACAAGAACTAGAATTAAAAAGATTAAATAAAAAGAATTAGAAAGAATTATTCTATTAAATTAATTAGAGAAAGTACCCAATAGAAACTAAGAATTTGAATAAGTTAAACACATTGGGAAAATATAAAGTTGGACAAGGAGTTGGTAATAACTTTAGGCCTTCAATAAGATTTTTGAATTTTTGAATTTTTCATTATTAGAATTTTTATAAAATTATATTTATTTGTTTGAATAGATCAGAATCTGTAAGAGATTGAGATAGTTGGACAAGGAGTTGGTAATAACTTTAGGCCTTCAATAAGATTTTTGGCATCCATCTCTTGTTTGAAGTGTAGGAATTTAGCTCGGAATTAAGGTGAGTAGGTTGATACTTCATATGACTAAGTAATTTGTTTTATAAACCTTTGCATCATGATGAGAGCATGTGATATATCCAGTTTAAAGAGAAGAGTGATTATTATATACAAGGTGCAGTTATATTGTTACTATACTTTTAATGTAGTCATGAGATAGAATTGGTTTAAAGACTTGTGTAGTTATACATTTTATAATTATTTTCTTTCATGAATGGGAAGAGTAAAGGGTGTATTTCTAAATGTGTATATGTAGATGTATATATATATATATATATTTGCTTTATTAAATCAAACTACAAGGAAATGTAGAAAGAATGTGTATGCACATATACACCTTTCTATCTTTTAGAAATTGTGAAGAAGGAATGCAGATATATATATATATATATATATATCTATACACATACATATACAAGTAAGCACATGAGGTCTTATGTTTTTAGTTTAGAACAATTTATGTGTATGTGTATATACATGTATATACCTTAAATAAATATGTATAGTTGAATAGTCATGAAGTATATGTACATACACATATCTATGTATTCACCTCGTAAAATAATTGTTTGGAAGACTTGTTTTGAGTGAATATATATAAATGTATATACACGTATATACATCCTGACTTTGTATTTGAAATAAGAAAGTTGTGGTTCCTTTGTATGTTAAGCTCATTATGATGAGATAAAAGTCTTGTATAGATTAATTGTAATTCCGTATATATAGATGTGAGTAATATGAGATCTGAGTTAATACAAGATATATTCTGATTGTACATTTATTGTCTATGAATGATTGGGTATCATGCATGATATGGATTGGGTATCATGCATGATATGGATTGGGTATCATGAGATATATTTTGATTGTACATTTGTTGTCTAGAATGACTGAGTTAATATAAGATATATTATAATTGTACATTTATTGTCTATGAATGATTGGGTCGAGGCCATTTCTGTACTGCTTCGATTTTGCTGGGATCAACATAGATCCCTTCCTTTGAGACTACATGTCCCAAGAAAGCTACTTGTTCTAGCCAAAATTCACACTTTGAGAATTTAGCATAAAGCTGGTGTTTCCTCAAAGTTCGTGCTCTTCAGGATTTTTCGAATATACTAGAATATCATCAATAAAAATAATGACAAACTTATCCAGGAACGGTTTAAAAATTCGATTCATAAGATCCATAAAGGCTGCTGGAGCATTTGTTAACCCAAATGACATCACTAATAATTCATAATGCTCATAGTGCGTATGAAATGTTGTCTTAGGTACGTCTTTACTTTTGATTTTTAACTGGTGATACCCCGTCCTCAAATTGATCTTAGAAAAGCACTGAGCTCCTTGCAACTGGTTAAATAAATCATCAATCCTGGGGAGGGGATATTTATTTCGTATTGTCACCTTGTTTAGTTGCCGGTAATCAATACATAATCTTAAGGATCCGTCCTTCTTCCTTACAAACAATATCAGTGCACCCCAAGGTGAAGAACTAGGCTGAATAAAACCTTTATCTAAGAGGTCCTATAACTATTCCTTGAGCTCCCTAAGTTCTGTATGGGCCATGCGATAGGGAGGTATAGAAATAGGTTGAGTGCTTGGGATTACCTCAATAATAAATTCTATCTCATGATCAGGAGGTAATCTAGGTAATTCTTCAAGAAAAACATCCAGATACTCTCTTACAACCGGTACATGATCAAGATTCACCATATCTTTTTCAATGTTCCTAACAAAGGCTAAGAAACCTAGACTTCCTTTTCTTAACATATGCCTAGCTCGGATCATGGAAATAATGTTATTAGGTACATTACTCCTGTCCCCTTGAAGAGAGAAGGTAGGTTCACCTGGAATACTAAACATCACTACCTTGTTATAGCAATCAAGAGTTGCATGATAAGAAGCCAACCAGTCCATTCTAAGAATGACATCGAAGTCTATCATATTTAATAGCATTAAATTTGCCTCAGTGCTTTTCTCGCCCACTAAGACATGGCAACTATAATAACCCAAATCTACTATTAAAGTCTCACCTATAGGAGTAGTGACAAGAAAAGACCTATCAATTTTTACAGGATCTTGAATAAACCGTTTTGCAAAAATTGGAGACACAAATGAATGGGTAGATCCCGAGTCAAATAATAAACGAGCATCAAATGAGCATATTGGAAGAATACCTGTTACGACTGCGTTTGAAGCCTGTGTATCCTGGCATGTAAGAGCATACGATTTGGCCTGGTCATGCCCAACTGCAAGTTGACTTCGTCCTCCTTGTCCTCTACCCCCTTCTCTCCCTAAGCCACTCAGTCCAATAGAGGAGGAAAGAGCCCTGTTAACTAAAGCTGCCATCTGTTGTGCCTAAGATAAATATGTAGATCCTTGCTTTGAGACATTTACTTGCTAAGGACAATTTCTCTTTATATGACCTACCTGCACACAATGGAAACAAATTAGGCCCACTCTATAACACACCAGTATAAAATCGCCCACACTCTGAACATTTAGGCTTATATGTCCCTGCTAAGATGACATTAGCCAATTAATGCTGATCTAGGCCTAGAAACATTACCTGAAGATACTGCTGGAGGGGACGATACCATAGGAGCAGATTGACCCCTACCTTGAGGCCTAGAAGTCCCTAATAATCCACCATGCCCCAAGGATCTCCCATCGTTTTCTCGTTTTCTCTTCCTCTTGAAGTCATCACTCTCATCTTTCTCATTCATTTCAGTTGTTCTAGTTGCATCTACCGCAACCATATATGAGGGATACATTTCCATCTGCATACTCACAAACTGACGTAGCCGAAGACGAAGGCCAAGAATAAATCAATGAATCTTCTCTTGTTCATCTGGGATTATATAAGGTGCATGCCTCGAAAGCCGTGTAAACTTTATATCATATTCATCTACCGTCATTGAACCTTGTTTGAGGAATTCAAATTCTCTAGCCTTTGCAGTTCTCAAACTTCTTGGCATAAATCTTTCAATGAAAACTCGACGAAACTCATCATAATTAACTGAAGGAGCATCCGGAGTTCGACTTCTCTGCCATGCAACCCATCATTCATGAGACCTTCCTTGAAACTGATTGGTAGCATAATCTACCCATAATAAAGGATCATATTTCAAAGCCTTGCATGCCTTTTCTATCCATCAAGGAATCGTTGTGGGTCCTTATTTGGGTCTTCTTTGGTAAAGACAGGGGGTTTAAGCTTCAAAAAATTTGACAAGGGTACATCCCTTACTACCCCCTCCTTAACAGGAAGAGATGAGGGAATTACTGGACGTGCCAGAGGAACTGCATTAAGAGTAGGAGCAACAAGAGCATTTATAGCAACCACCTGTCTCTCTAACAGTATGGTCAGATTAACTAAACTTCCTTGTAATGCAGTCTGACCCTCTAACAAGGCAGTCAAACTAGTTCATAAAGTAGTTGGATCAATTTGTGGTTGTGCCCCATATCCTTAAGGCGAGCTTCATTCATCTTGCCCTTGCTCACTCTCGCCATGTTCTTCCTGATCTCGATCATGGACAGGAAGGGCAGGTTGTGATGAGGCTCCTTCAGAACCTATACGCTCCACTGCCTCCCGAGATCCTCTGGGTTACATCAAGATCTATCAACAACACCACACACTTTAGTCCCAAAAGAGATCAATATTAACTACAAAGAAAAGAATATAAAAAGGAAAAATATAACAACACTTATAGGACCTTTAACTGACCTTCACCCCTATGGTCATGCCACAGTTCACAACGATAGAGGGATGCCCAGTCAAGGTTACCTAGCTCTATGATCCATAAGAGACCTAAGAACTGCTCTGATACCATTTTGTCACATCCCAAAAATGTGAACGGCACGATAGTGAATTTCTTTCCCATCGTGAACCAAAAAGGCACAATAATAAGATAAATCTTCAACACCATACAATTCCCAATTACATGTCCAAGTTGTTTCAAGTCCTAAAACTAAGTTCTCATTATTTCAACATGCATAAATATTATGTACTCCACGTATATATGTAGTATTCCAACCATCATCATTGTAAAATGAGGAAATAAATAATTCTGTAATATTTTCAAATCAAAACATTGACAAGGTTTTATTCTTCTTACAACGAAACCTTAAGAGACAAAGTAAAGTGTCATATTTATCATAGCTCATCCACAACATCCTAGGATGTTTATGTGATCACAGAGCAATTCCTACAGTTTACAAAACAAATGAAGTACAAAGGCCAACCCAAAATACAAGGGAAACAAAAGAAGTAGACTCGTTACTGTCCTGGAGAGTCTCCTACGTCAACTACAGACTCTAAAGGTTTTAAAAATAACAGGATGAGTAATGGAATACTCAGTGAATGGATAACATTATCTATCACAAATAAATTTATCATTTAATATCATAAAGATATCAACGAATTATAACTCACATCCTCACGAATGATAAACATAGTGTAAAGCATACAATACATAGTACAAATCCCATACCAACCAGGTTGTCCACAGTACCAGTGGATCATTGCCCGTGGCCCCCTGGCCGCATCCGTCTTTATTTCTCCATGAAAAGGGTATCTCCACCCTTATAGCTCCTCTAACTTCTCCCATGGGGTGCACCACCATGAAAACATCACAATAATGCTCAATTATCATGCAAGTATTCACACAACCTCAATATAACAACCACAGTATTAACATCAACTTTAAATGTTCTATGAGAATTTATGTTTAAACAAACGAAAGCTTTGAGATCCACAATGTTTTACAAATTATGGTTATATAAATACAAGGAATAGAAGCCTCTTAAAATGAATACACAACATACCACTTAAATTTATTTCACAATTTTTCTTTATGATACCTGATCGTAATACCTTTGAAAAAAAAATGCAGGTAAGATAATGTCATCACACTCACCTCGAATGTGGCACTAACTACTTTTGTTTTTGCAGCTAAATTATAGGGGTGCTAGGAAATAACTTCCAAAGATTTCCTAGTATGCAAATAAGATAAAAAATAAAGAGCATATTAGCGTTGGACCTTCTAATAAGTAGAACAGAGTATATAAGAAGTATTTGTACTATCCTAGTAAGGAAGTTTTAGTACAAAAGTTCTGCAGAATTTCCTTATGTTATCTAACCATTAAACAGCAGCAGATTCTGCAGAATTTGCTTTGTTTAACTATCCAAACTGTTAGCCATCTTACAGAATTATTCAGTCAATATAATGCCCAATACTACTGCTCTAAAGTGCAGAAAAATATAATAGTTCAAGACATATTATGACTATTTTAGAAGTAATTCAACCTAAAACTCTCTCTTCTTCATTTCCATCCTTTCTATGGAGAAAGATTTCTAAAAAATCTCACAAATCAAAAATTTATGGCATAATAATCATTTTATATTTTACTAAACCAGATTTTTTTGTATCCCTCTTACCTAGGGTTTATAGCTAAGGAGAAGAATAAATAAAGGAAAGAAAATGAATTTCAAGCATATTAAAACTTGCTTACCTTGTGTTTCCTACTAAGATTGGAAGGAGCCTAGGTGAATCTTCAGTTACCAGAAGAAAAGAAATATCCAGCATGAACAAAGAAATGGAGACCAGGAGAAAATGGGGAGGAAAATGATCATTTCTGGTTTATAAGTGATTTCTCGCGACCTGGCCCCTGGGCGCCCTGTATGGTGTCTAGGGCGCCAGGCGCCACGTTCAAAGCTTAGATAGAGAGTTTAGGAGTTGGCCCCTTAGGCCCCCTGCGTGGCACCAGAGGTGCCACCTGTCTAATGCCAGACCAAGAGTTAAGGTGCTGGCGCCCCGTCTGACTTGCTTCTCCATGGACTAATTTGGGTCCTAACACAATTATATACAACAATTTGTCCCATATGGCAATAACCCAGTCACAAAAATATATTTAATTAAGCTGCCTTAATTTGAATATGAAAGCATGGTAATCCACACATGAAAGTGTAATAGTTTCAACAGTTAACATAGTACAATCTTTTCATACTTCCATAACTAATTACACCCTAAAGGACAAGAATATTATATTAGTCCAAGACCCCATTTGAATCTAGGGATAGCTTATTGATCATTCTTGTAATTTTTATGTTATTATTCTAGAGTCGCTCCGTGGTCTTGTAGGTAGCCTAGGAATTGAAATTCTGTTATTGTAGGCAGATAAAATAATGTATGTCAATGACTTAATTGTATCATAGATTTGTTTCTAAAAATTTTATTGAATTGACTTTGTTGTGATGAAATATATAAAACATATTTGAGTAATATTATTAATTATATTTAAATATTCATGGATGAGCAAAAGAAAGTTTTTTTTAATAAAATTTATTTTTATATGCCTATTTTGAAACATTTAGCGTACAAATTCGTTAAAATGAACTAGGTTCCGAGGTGAGGTCAGGCTCACACTTGTGACAGTCACGTGCTCTTGGTGAGACGTGACAAAATGGTATCAGAGCATGAGTTTTAGGTCTCCTATGGATCACGGAGCAAGGTAGTCTTGGCGGGGCCTTTTCCTATCGTCATGAACTGCGGCATTACTATAGAGCGAGGATCCACTAAAGGCCCTATAGGTGTTGTTAGTGTCAATTCCTTTATGTCATACTCTTTTGAATTGTTTGAGAGGTATTCTTGAAACTAAAAGTGTGTGATTGTTTGTTTGTAGATTCTTGAGGTCTTCAAACCCATTTTAGAGGACATCTTGAGTTGACTCTTTTAAGTGGAAGACAATTTTGGAATATGCTGTCACCCATTAATGGCCAAATATTTAGGAACATTCTAAGACTAAAAGGGAGATGAGATGAGATTTGAGAAGTTATCCTTCTTTGGTAAAGGAAAATCTCTAAAAGGTAGGAAAGGTGGGTGAATGAGAATATAAAATAGTCTAATTGAAAGAATTTTAGGTGACTCAAGGTGAAAGGTTGAGAAGAAACTTTTAGGAGGAGGAATGGATCCTCTTAAATAAGAGTCATATTAGGAAATTGTATATGTACCAAGATTTAGATAATAGAAATTGAAGAGCGAGAAGAAATTACAGAAATGTTAAATTAGTGTTTTGAGCATCAGAAAATATTGAAGCTATTAACCTTGAAGAAGTTTTCATGACACCGGATGTTCCATGCAAGGTGAAATAAGAATTTTTATGAAATAATATTAACACTGATTTATTAAAGTCTGGATTGTGATTTTCAAGCTTTAGTGAGGTGAATATGTAGGTAACCAACTTTTCAAATTTAGATTAATGCTATAAATAGTATTGGATGAAAAAAAAAAGTAGTACTTAAGTATGAGTTTTGTTGTTCCTTTTTGTGGAAGCTGATTTCCTTAGAATGAAGAGTTGTGTTTTTTTGAGCAATAAGGTTTATTTTGTGCTGTGTATGTTTGAATTATAAACCAGTTTGGAAATTAATGTGAATTATTTAAGTTGGACCCCAAATTTAGTTGGCATATGTGTAAAGGTTTGGGTGTAGTATAGTAGTATAATGAGAAATTTGATTCATTTCTAAGTAATGATTTGGTCTTAGACATACCCTTATATGTTGTAATTAGGAGAATATAGGATGTTTGGGTTATTAAATAAGGGATATAAGAGCTGGAAATTTGATATTCAAAATGGAAAAAGAAAAATTATTAGCATCTTTCTTATAGAGGCCTAATTCCTCAACGTAAAGTGTAGTTGTTGAAAAGAGAATGATGGATAATATAAACTAATAGATTAAGAAGCTGTATGTGAAAAAGTTTTCAATTCAGAAAATAGTCTAGCATTGTCATTTCCAAATTGAGGCTACGTGGGAGAATGAAAAAGAGATGCAAGAGATGGCTACATTTACTTAGCACTAGAAGCTTGTTGAGTATTAGAATTTTGGAAGAGAATCTCAGACTTGAGGACCTATACGAATTTCTCAGTAAATTTTCAGATAGTCCTAAATAGGAATGAGAGACGAAATAAAAGGGGGTTTTATGCAATTTAAGCAAGCAAGGAATCCAATTATAAATTATGGAAGTGGTTTTGTACTGTACATACCTTTTTTCTAAATTTGCTCACTTTGATTGTGTATGGAACTTTGATGCTGGTTTTGAATGCCACGTTGCTTCCATGAGTTGATTATTGACTAAGGTTTTAAAGATGTATGGTGACAGATTATTCCATAGGACAATGGTTGCAAGATAATGATTTTATAATATTTGAAGTATGATTGAATTTAGACTTACAATTTTGGTCTTCCCTATATTTAAAGTTTAGATTGGTACCAAGTTTAGGAAAGTATTCCAGTTGGAACAAAACATGTTACCTTTTACGTTAACAACAGATTACAAGTGATCACACCTAAAATTCTTGAGTTAGAATGGACTAACATTTTATTTTCTTGTCCAAGTTAACCAATCTCATTGGAGGGTCGGGGTCTAGCATCACCAATGCACATTCTTTGAGTACAAGAAATTTTACCTTTCTAGGAATTCAGTTGGGATGCTTAACCGTTTCGTCTTTTTCTTTGCTTTCGGAATACCTCACAAGAACTTCTGTGCTAATTAATAGTTTTTGATATAAGGCTAAACTTTACATGGAGGAATGATATAAGAAAGTTTAATAATCTTACATTTCCCAGAGTAGATAGTTATAACCTTGAAGATAAGGTACGGATTATAGTAGTGGAGATAGTTGTAACGTCAGTATAATACACTCTTCGGCCAAAAAAGAAATAAAGAACTATTGAGGAATAAGAGGGATGGTTTGGAGATATTACTTCAATTATTAATCTTCGGTTATGGTTGGGTATAAAAAATTTGGGAACCGAATTTTATAAGGAGAAAATTATAATAACTCAAATTTTGAAATAGTATAGCAAATCTTTAAATTTAAAGGATGAATGTTTGAAGAATTAAAACCTTAAATTTTGGTTATTTTAAGACTTAATTTATAATAGAAATTCAATCACAATATATTTTGAGGGCTTATTTGAAATTTCTCTCTTTTAGAAGGAGAGTTAATTTTAATTAAAAAAATTAAGATAAATAAAATGTAAATAAATACACTAATAAAA
This sequence comes from Biancaea sappan, assembly GCA_037074585.1. NCBI lineage: Eukaryota > Viridiplantae > Streptophyta > Magnoliopsida > Fabales > Fabaceae > Biancaea > Biancaea sappan. The sequence continues at coordinate 43,709,897 of CM073501.1, read as the reverse complement.
GATCATAAAAGTAATTTAAGGAGGCATGAAATAAAATTTTAACTGTTAAATAAAATTTTAAATGTTAAACTTGGGTCATAAGTGAATGAAATAAAAAGAATAGCAATCAAAAGAATCTTTGTGGCAACTTTAGAAGAGTAACACGTGGATTTACTTTATCTTGGCAGTGGGAGACTTAATAGAAAGCGCATAACCCTCAAAGGCCTTTATGCTTTTTTTTCTACAATCTTCCTCCTTCCTTCTGGAACTTTCATGCGACAGTCAGAGAGAGTAGGAGAGTGAAACGAGAGAGAGATTTCAGTTTCTTCATTGAGAATCTTCCTCCATTCCCGTAAGCTCATCGTCTTCTCCTCCTTCATCCCCATCCTCTGCCAGCCAACCGAGAGAGAGGGAGAAACAGAGCTCTGTTTATGTACCTGGAAAACAGAGGACCTCTTCCAATCTTGGTTTGAAACCCATAAGTTGCAACAAAACAAGAACAACGATAAGCTTGAACAAACCTTGTATTTTAATTTATATTTCATCTAATCTCGGGTAGCAATAAATAAATGAGTCCCAATTAGAATAAAACAGAATCTAGGAGCTAAATGGATGAACAAAACCGTGGGTTTTAAATCAAAATAGTATAGGTGTAGAAAACAGAGTGAACGACGTAAAATATGATCTCTGTTATGTTACTTCGTTTAAGAGTCTCTCTTATTTGGTTTATGGGATTAAGTGATTAAATATTTCATAAAATGGACTAAAACGGAACTAAGAAGCTGTATAGAAAACCAAACTAAGAAGAAAGCAGGGACAGTGTAGAAAACCATTACGACAGTCGACTTCTTGTGGTGGAATAGTCGACTTCTCTGCCTCAATGATTAAAAGTTCAGATATCTAGGATTTATGGCATTATAAATAGGGATTGACTAGATTTTAAGTACTAACGCAAGGTTCTTATTCTTGAATCTACAGGAACTAGAATTAAAAAGATTAAATAAAAAGAATTAGAAAGAATTATTCTATTAAATTAATTAGAGAAAATACCCAATGGAAGCTAAGAATTTGAATAAGTTAAATACATTGCGTAAATATAAAGGGTTAATATTAGGAATTTTTTATTATTAGAATTTTTATAAAATTATATTTATTTGTTTGAATTGATCAGAATCTGTAAGAGATTGAGATAGTTGGACAAGGGGTTGGTAATAATTTTAGGTCTTCAATAAGATTTTTGACATCCATCTCTGGTTTGAAGTGTGGGAATTTAGTTCGCAATTATGGTAAGTGGGTTGATACTTCCTATAACTAAGTGATTTGTTTTAAATCTTTACATCATGATGAGAGCATGTGATATATCTAGTTTGAAGTGAAGAGTGATTATTATGTACAAGGTTAAGTTATATTGTTACTGTACTTTTAATGTAGTGATGGGATTGAATTGGTTTAGAGACTTGTGTAGTTATACATATTATAATTATGTTCTTTTATTAGTAAAGTGTGTATTTCTAAATGTGTATATGCATATATATATATATATATATATACACTTTTATTTTATTAACTCGAACTGCACGAATACGTAGAAAGTATGTGTATGAACATATACACCTTTCTATCTTTTAGAAATTGTGAAGAAGGAATGCAAATATATATATACATATACACATACATATGCAAGTACGCACATGAGGTCTTATGTTTTTAGTTTAGAACAATTTATCTGTATGTGTATATACATGTATATATATATATATATACCTTAAATAAATGTGTAATTGATTAGTCATAAAGTATATGTACATACACATATCTATATATTCACCTCGTAAAATAATTGTTTGGAAGACTTGTTTTGAGTAAATATATATAAATTTATATACACACATATATACATCTTGACTTTGTAATTGAAATAAGAAGGTTGTGATTCCTTTGTATGTTAAGTTCGTTATTATGGGATGAAAGTCTTGTTTGGAGTAATTGTAATTCCATATATGTAAATGTGAGTAATATGTGAACTGAGTTAATATGAGATATATCTGATTGTACATTTATTGTCTACGGATGGTTGGGTATCATGCATGATATGGATTGTGGTGCATGCCAAAATTGACAATGATGAAACACCGTAAAAAATTTGACTTTCAGTGACGACTTTTTAGCGGTGACTTTTAAAATTGCCACAAAAATTAGGCTTTTTGTGCGACTCCTAAAGTCGACATTAAAAGTCACACTTTTTTATGGTAATTTTTGAGAGTTGCAACCAAAAATCATATTTTTTAAAATAAAATTAAAAAGATTAGACTTTTGGTGGCGATTTTAATAGTTGTCACCAAAAGTTAAATTTTAAAAAAAATTAAAGAAGGTAAAATTTTTTTAAAAAAAAATGAGACTTTCAGAAGTTGATTTTTTAAAAAAAAAATAAAACAAAAAATGTTGGCTTTTTTTTAAAAAAATATAAAAAAGATCAGATTATTGGTGGCGTCTCTCATAGTCGATTTTTTTAAAAAAATTAAAAAATGAAAAAATATAAAAGTCAGATTTTTTAAATAAAATTAAAAAAATATGACTTTTGATAGCAACTCTCATAGTCGCCATCAAAAGTTTAAATTTTGGTGGCGACTCCCATAATTGCTACCAAAAGTCAATTTTTTTATAAAAAAAGTCAAATTTTGAAAAATAAAATTTAAAAAAATTAAAAGAAATCATTTTTTATTTAAAAAATTCAAAATTTTAAAAATTTTTAATTTTATTTTAAAAGACTGTTTTTTTTTGTTTTTTTATTTTTAAAAAAATAAGATTTTTATTGGCAAATTAAAGTCTGATTTTTTTAACTAAAGTCATTTTTTTTAATAAAATTAACCGAAGTCGGACTTTTTGTGGTGACTCCCATAGTAATAATATATTTGCTTTTTGTTAAGTTAAATATTATTTTTATTTCTGTTTTGTAATATTTTTGACTTAAAATAACAAATTATATATATATATATATATATAATATTTTGCTATTACATAATACAAATGAAGTGGTGGCAGGATGGCAAGACACATATGATTGCAAGCAAGGGACCCGGGTTTGAATCTCAAGTATGTATTTATTTGGTTTAATTTCAAATAAAGTTGAATATTGCACACAAAAAAGATCGAGTCATCCTAGGACAGCGAGTTATTGAATCGGTCAAGACCCGCACAAGTCGAATGAGTTTTGGGTCGATCCGTTGGGCCAATCTGGATCCAAAAAGATTGCGAGTGACTTTTGGTGGTGACTTTACACTACTAAAGGTGACCTTTAGTAACAACTAAAGTCGCCACCAAAAGTTACTTTTCTCCCAAATTTTTTTTTGCAGCAAATATGACTTTATAGTCGCCACTAAAGGGTGACTTTTGGTAGCGACTTTTGAGAGTAGCCACCAAAAGACAATGAGCCACAGACTTACGCCAACAACTTTAGTCGCCACCAACAGCCATTTTTTTGTAGTGAAATGAATGGTTTGACTATGTAAAAGTGTGAAATAATGATATAATTGTGATGAACTATGCATCATATATGAAATATGTTGAGATATGTGATGGATGAGCACTTGTTTTATGCTTGAGATATGAGATTTAATTTGTATATGTGCTTGTGCTAGTATTTGAAAAAGAAAGAAAAGGCATGGCAATGCATCTCATGGGAAATGTCTACATAGAGCCATAAGGGAGGACACTTATAAATGGAGTGATTATGGTGCATGTGGTGGGGGCCGTGGGCAACGATTCAGAGGTACCCTAGACGACCCAGTTGGTATGAAAAATGTGTGCAATTGATTGCATTATTTGCTGTGAGTTAGGTTGAAAAGTATTTGATTTATTTAGATAATGTTGAGAACTATTATAGATTGTATCATAATGTTGTAATTGGATTATGAATGATTGCTATATGTTATGATCATGATGCACGATAATTGTTCTCTTTTCGCCATAGTGTAGTATTGTCCCCTCACTGTGCACATGATTTGTTCATATCCCTCTTATTAATATTTTTAGAATTGGTGGTCGAAGGTAAATATTCAAGCAAAAAGTTATGGATCTTTAGTCCAAGACCCCATTTGAATATGGAGATGACTTATTTATCGTTCTTATTATTTTTATGTTATTACTCTAGAGTCACTTAATGGTCTTGTAGGTAGCCTAGAAATTGAAATTCTGTTATTATAGGCTGATAAAATAATGTACTTAAATGACTTAATTGTATCATAGATTTGTTTCCAGAAATTTTATTGAATTGACTTTGTTGTCATGAAATATATAAAACATATTTGAATAATATGATTAATTATATTTAATTATTCATGGATGAGTAAAAGAAATTTTTTTTTATTAAAATTTATTTTTATTTACCAATTTTGAAATATCTGTGTACAGATTCGTTAAAATGAACTAGGTTTCGAGGTGAGGTCAGGATCACACTTGTGCCAATCACATGCTCTTGGTGAGACGTGACACACACACCATAGATTGAGTAGAGCACCTAACTCTTCTCATGGTCGAGTTTAACTTGATGGTAGGTTTGGTAACTCTATTGTGGTATGACCATGAAATCGTTTTATGGTGCGTGTCACTTATGTGCTTTTATACTAGTGGGATCATGTAATGGTTAATCGTATGACTGGTGAGAAGGAATGAAGGCAATTAAACTGACATAGAAAGACAAGGTGTCTCATATGATTCGTATTTCCCTTAAAATGGGAACCTTGTTTTATTGTGTGACTAATCATGAGTTAATAAATTGTATCGTTGTGTTGTGGCTAGTGTGTAAATTAAACATGATTGGGTGGATAGAATGCATACGGTTGAGGGGATGATCTAATAGGACCATTGTAGTTGAGGGCATTGACCTGATAGGACTAAAATGTGATAACTCACATACGTGTACATTAATATTATTGAATTTTGTGCATGGCATGGAAACATTTGATTTGGCATATTAATAATCTTGGATTGGATGACAATTGATAAATCATTGATAATGATTAGTGTTTGCACATTGTTTATCTTGTGAATTTTGTTATTAAGGATTTCGAGTGATCTCATAAAAGTTTAGTAAATCAAGCTTGGTAATGGGATTAATGTCTATTCAAAAGATTGGTATAGGGACCTGATACATACCACCCTTAAATTAAATGTTGTAGTCTTGTGGTAATTTTTTTTTGTATTTAAACCACCAATACACGTGGGGGCTTAAACTCATTTTACTTGATAAATAACGATAGTCATATTCTCTTATTAATAACTTGTGCTCTGAGGGGCTAACTAGGTGATAAACCACAATAGAAAGGAATTATAACACAACTATATAATTGAATTTCATTGGATGCACAGAATGTGCCTTGTCGTGCGAAACATATTGATTCATAATTATGTGCTGATTGCATTTTCATCATATAAAATGTATTTTTCATATTCTTGTTTTCATTTTGGGGTGTGTGTTGCATTCATATAATTTCATAAGAGTTGGAGTATGTTCCTAGTGGGTGACGCATGTGAACCCTTGGAAAGTTGGAATTTAACCTTTATTAATGAAACTTAAAATCTGAGAGGAAGGACTTATCTAAAATTAAAAAGGGGTGGTATGGGAATCCTGCTTGCATACGGTCCATGTGTGCGGAACTTCACATTGATCAGTCATTTTGTATTACCACTTATGTAATACCCCTAATTTTGGAATCACATAATTGGCGGTATGGTTCATGTCACTACGATATCGAATTGTCCAGAATTGAATTCGTGGTAATTTTACGGTATAGTGATCCCCATGTCGTATTCACTCAAGGAGCTCACTTCTAATCATTAACTAGTTGTTTGAAACACCCAAACACTAATTAAGAGCACATAAACTGGGGGGGAGGGTTTGTTGGCAGTAAAAGTAGAAACAGCAACATAAACTAAAACAGTAGCAAACCAATAGCAAACCAGCAACTGATCAGTAGCAGAACGAAAATGACAGAGTATTGACAGTAAGGAGACTATGTAACCAGCCACTAGGATTTATGAGAGTGCAACTATCATTACTTAACTCATTGATTCAGTTTTGTTCTCATTTCACTATTTGGTCTTTTATAAAAATGGTTCTAGAAAAACTTTCAGAATTTAATGATTCCAATTATAGTCAAGAATAACTTCACTAACTATAACTAGATACATTTCAAAAGAAAACCTCAACTAAATCAAGTTAAACATGTTCTAACTAGTCATTTCGTTTCACTCACTTTCCTAATCAGTCAAGCAAGGTTATATCTCAAATATAAATCAAATTATGTTCCTTCAAGTTCAATCAGAATTTGATAGCAACATAAACATAAATGCAAAATAGAAACGAAATGAGATGAAATAGAGAATAAAAACACTTATCTTGCACTTTCAATTCAAGCTACAACATCCTAAGGTCCTAGTGACTTATTACAAAGGAGATTTAGCCCTCTATGAGAGTAAAACAGCAAAATAGAAGAGGAAAAACAGAGACAAAGAGTGGTCTGCGAAAATTCTGTTACAGCAAATGAAAAGTCTCTTATGTGTTACAAAACTGATGCCCAAAATGCCTTGGAATATTCTGCCCTAGATGCTCAGTTGACTTTCAAAGGGAGAGCTGAGGTATGGCTCTTTCCTTTCTGTAGAAGGGCTGGCCAATAGACAATAGCAACAAACATGAAAAAAGGGTAGCAAAATGGCTCTTTTGCAATGCAGAAAGCTGATATGCTATTTTCAACAAAATCTGGGGAAGAGGCAAGCAAAGGTTGGACTGCATGCAAAAGGTGGTCTGGATTGAGGGCCCCACATGTCTCCATGTCAGCAAAAATGCAAAAATAAGTCCAGTCAGCATCCTACTTATCAGAAGAATGCTACATCAGCGCCATGTTAGCAAGAATGTCCACCTCAGCACCACATCATCAGAAAATCTCCAAATTAAATTTTTGCAAAGCACACAAATGGATTAAATTGGGTCTTTAATACTTTAAGTCTTAAAATATGAAAATAATTCATTTTTCAACCAAAATTAATTTAGACTCAATAAATCACAAGTGTAATAAAATTAGAGAATTCTCATAAATGAAAATGCAAATAGACCAAGATAGGGGTTAAAATGTATATAAAAATGCTAGATATCCCGATATTACAGCTGTGGTAATAAAAATTTTTATTATTTTTAGTGGAATTATTTGGTAAATTTTAATTTTCATATTTAATTTATTCTTTTTGAATGTTATTTATGGAAGTGGAGATAAATAATTGAACTGGATATTTTATTACGGATAATATAATTAAGGATTGCGGAAAAATAAGAGGAAGAAGAAATTTCTTGGAGATAAAGTAGAGAGACAAGGAACGGAAAGAGAGTAATCATGAGGCATAAAAGAGGTTGAGTATATATGAGGTCCAAAAAGGGACTAAAGTGAAATGAGGAACTAGGTGACACTTCAAATATAGAAAATACCCAAATTGGAGAAATTATGAATTTGCCACTAAGGTTAACCGAGAGTTACCTAGGGACAAAGTAGTAATTTCACCCTAGGCGGGTATATATAAGCGGTCACACCTCTTTTTCTCTATTTCTCACTTTCCTTTCTCTCTCTCTTCACTCTCTCTTCTCTCCCTTCTCTCTACCTGTCTACCAAATCCTCAATGAGCTTCGGAGAACCTTTCTCCAATGATGGAGTGAGGCATTGGAGGCCAAACATCCTAGGGAAAGCAAGGAATCGAGGTAAGGATTCTGATTCCCCGAACTTTTCCCTATTTTTCTACTTTTAAGGTATATAGGGTAAAATCGAGATTCCAACTTCATTTCTTGAAGAAAATTTTGGGCTTTTGGTGTCTAAATGCTCCTTAGACATCAAGGATGAAATTCCATGGATGAAATCAGAAAAAACAGTGAAGAATTGGCTAAATCTAAGCCAAATCCGTGAAGAACTTGCAAAGTCGAAGTCGTGGCTCCTCAGGCATCACCCCTGAGTGAAAAGGAGTGGTCTTAGCACCCCAAGTGCCAAGCACTTGAATTTCAGCATAAAGTTTGGTGTCTAGCGCTCCAGGTGCCAGCCATTTGGACTACCCCTTAGGCTATTTTCAAATGGTCATAACTCATTCGTTTGGACTTTGTTTTTATCAAACTTTATATTGTTAAAAAGCTTTTTGAGTCTAGTTTTTAATGTATAAGATTTTTTTAAAAAATACTTACCGGTTAAGATTTATGCCTAAATGAATGACCAAAGTCAGCATTAGTGGTGAAGATTTTTCTTGTTTTATTTAGTTATTGTTTTGGGTTGATTCTAGGTGACTTAGGAGCTTCATTGGCTTTGTCTCCTGGGACCATTTATGCGGTAAACCTTATTGACATCGAGGTGAGTAGATGACCTTGCCATATATATTTTATCAAATTATTTAGCCAAGTTCAATATAAATCTCATTCACACTATAGCTAGAAATTCATCAATGAAATTTCCTAGTTAGTGGTAATAGCTAGATTAAGGAATTTCATTGAATGGTTTTGGGATTTATTTAGTGGGATTGAGGGTTTTATGCTTAATTGTAATTGAAGTAGTGAATTGATGTGGTATGTGCTGTGGGATGTTTGTGTGGAGAATGCATTGCATATTATCATTTACATATTCATATTATGAGAAGTGGAAATGTGTGAAAAAAAGAGTGGGAAGCTATCCATTGTGTAATACCGCTGAGTAGTGTCAATAGATATACATACGCATTGAGGCTAGTCTTCAATGTGGTGTGGTAAAGAGAGGATAAACATTACATAGTTGTGGATATTGGGGCTGTTCAGGAAAATTATGGGCTACCATTGAGGTATACCCTATAATATATTTATATTCATATGCCAAATTTTTAAGGCATTACAACATGGTATTAGAGGGGAGTTTGTGTTTAGGTCACTTATAGATTACAGAGCAATGGTGTTCTTTGTAGGCCCTTTTTCATTGTCGTGAACTGCGCAGCATGACCATGGGTTTCGATTTTATAAAAGGTATTATAAGATGTTGAGTTTTTCTTAGGTGACTTACTTCTAGGTGGAATGAGTTAAAAATAATTTTATTAACATAAGAAGTGTTTATGCCTATATGTAGGTGGTTAGCTCTAGGTAGAGGAGAAATCCTCGGAGCACAAAGAGCTCAGGAGCTCAGTTCAAATGTAGCTTTGCTACATCACCACTGAGTTGGTTGTAGATATTTTTTATCAGTATGTAGGCACTTGTATGGTTACATATTGTGAAAATACAGAATGTCCATGTGATGTGTGGTTATTTGTGATATTTTATTTTTGATTTGGAATGTTGTGGTATGTAAACTTAATTATTTACTGAAAGGTATGTATATGTTTATATATGTATCTGCAATGGGATTGTAAGTGGTAAGTAGGAAGTGAGATATTAGTCACTAATTTGAGAGGGTATGATAAGACTTGTCTTATCAATGTGTGATGGTTTTATGAATACATTTATATATTTGCAAGCTAAGGAAAATTTTACTGGGATTTCTTGTGGTGAATTCTTGTGCAAATATTCTGTACAAATTTTCATTAATATATTTTAGTGAAGAGTGGAAACTAGGTTGTTAGGAAAAAGAGTGTAAAGAATAGATTTTTGGGAAATTTCTCCCCAAATTTCGTGAAGAACAATTGAAGGGCAGAAAATCATGGCTTGGCAGCCCAGGCGACAGGCATGGCACCTCAGGCGCCAAAGTGAGGGACGTGGGCAGAGAGTATGACATTTGGCACTAGGCATGGCACCCCAGGTGCCAAGAGGGAGCTTGTGGCCGAGAGTTTTGGCTATGGCGCCTGCCCCAAGCGCCCTTGAGGCTAGAAGGGAGACTAAAGTATGTTTTGAGGGAAAATTTAGGGATCTTTGATGTAGTTGTTGAGGCTTCTTTTAGGTATTTTGGTAGGATTACTTGGGATTTTGTGAACCAATACCTATGTGGATGGACGTATAGTCCATCCTCCTAAGTGTTGATGGCATTCTAGGTGAGTCGTGTGCAAGCAGGTACTTTAACCAAGCTATTTTGAGTTAAAGTTGGATGGCAGAGGTTGAAGAGTATAGGAGTCATTAGGAAGAAGAAAGTATAAGAGGGGAGAATGTTCACGTGTGATAAGGTGAAGGCTAAAATATAAGTTCCATATTGAGGGTAGAGGTGGTTGCAATCCTTCTAGTCAGGGTGATTCTCAGGCTAGAAGATAGAGATCTTGATGTTTAAAATGCAGGAGACTTCATTCAAGTGAGTACAATTAGTAGGCAGCAAGCTAAGGCTATTTCTTTTACAGCCAGATGACATGCTTAAAGAGGAATCTGGAGGAAAGAACGTGAGTTGTTGGAGTTAGGATGCGTACTTGAGTGTGTATCCCAGAGAAATCTAGTAGTATATGATTCGGTTAAGGGAACTGATTTAGATTGTGTAGTTCTTCCAAGGGAGACACCTTAGTGAGGTGAAAGGCAATATAAGGGTGATTGGAGTGAATTGTAAATCTTTAAGGGCAACATGATTAAGTTGTAGCCGTATGATTAGAGGTTCGTAGATGGTGATACTATGTGATGAGTGTGCTTAAGTAAGCGATGTTAGTCTTAGAGAGAAGAAAAGACTCACGAGACAAGTTCTTGGTAGTCATTGAGTGGAGATACAGTAGACTTGGGGTGTGAGGATGTGTGAGGTCCTTACACCAAGAAGATTATATGAGGTAGAGGGTAGTTTATGAGAGTTTCTATCGTAGTGAGAGGGTCAGACCCTTATGACCTATAAATAGTTTGAGTGTATCATGGGTAACCTGTTGGCATGTGTGCCATATAAGCTGAGTAGAGGCGGTGGTGGAAGCATGACGTCGAAGGTTAATAGGAGGTATGGCCCATTTTTCTATGATAAGAGGGCTATGAGTCTATAGTGTATACATATTAGTGGATATGTAAGATGTCTGGGTGTTTACATACAACCAGGTGAGATGGAGGATGTAAGTTAGTAGAGTGAGCTTCGAGAGTGTTCTTTGTTGAAGGTAAAGAAGTGGTGCCATGAATATGACTTGGGATGAGTTTAGGTTAAACCTAAGCTTATTAGTGTTTAAGTGAGTACCTTAGGAGCATGTGCTCTAGCTTGAGAGGGAATACGTTTGAGTATGTGTGAGAACGTTATGACTCACATATGAACTTACATGGAGTGTGTATATATGTGTAGTTACGTAAGATCCTAAATATGAATTTATTTGAGGAAGTATGAGGTGGATTTAGTTTTAGTTTCATGGATTGAGGTAAATAGCCTTGACTTGTATATTAGTATGTTACGATTATGGGTATGTTCCTATTGACCTATTGTTGGTCATGGACATGACCTAACAGCCCGAAAGTGGGAACATGCTTAATGTACACAAGAGTTCGATGAGATTCATCCTCGAGGTTTGGAAAAAAAATCCGTGGAGCATTCTGTTTCTTAACCTAGTTTTTCAAACAAGTCTTTAGTAGGTAATTGAATTACAAGGATTTCCTAGGAGTATTGTGACAGAAGGGGATCCATTATTCCTTAGCAAGTTCTGGAGTCAAATGATGCATTACAGTGGCACCAAGTTGCATTACTCTTCAGTATATCATTCCAAGAGCGATGACCAATTTGAAGTTGTCAATCGCTGCCTGGAACAATATTTTAGAACCTATGTTTATACGTACCCTAATCATTGGCCTCAATTCTTATTTTCGATAGAGTTTTGGTACAATTCATCCTATCATAGTGCCATCAAGATGTCTCCCTACAAGGCTCTATACGGATTAAATCCTTCTTTACTACCAATTTACAATTCGGGAGATTCAAGTGTAGCTACAGTAGATGAGTTGCTGCAGAAAAGGGAAGAAGTGTAGCAATAATTGAAGGTTAATCTAGAGCAAGCACGAAAGAGAATGAAGAAACAAGTAAATTTGAAAAGAAAGGAAAAGGAGTTTCATGTAGGAGAATGGGTATGGTTAAATATGCACCATTATAGACAAGGAGGTATTATAGGCCTTTTTCAAATCATAGAAAGAATTGGAGTTGTGGCCGTTAAACTGGATCTTCCTACTAAAAGCAAAATTCATCTAGTATTTCACATTTCATTGCTAAAAGAATATCATAGGGGTACACCATTAGCACTGGGAACTACACCAACACAAAGCTTCATCAGTTAAATAGTACCTAAGACACTCGTGGATTACAGGTAGGATATCACAAAAGACAAACCAACTATAGAAGTTTTGGTGGAACGGGAAGGCATACTTAGAGATGAAGCTACCTGGGAGAAGTTAAAGTTCCTTAAGGAAGCCTTCCCTCATATCAACCTTGAGGACAAGGTTGTCTTCGTACCTAGGGGTATTGATATGAACCAGCAAATGATTGTGCTCATTGTATGCAATGATAGTAGACCATCTGATGTTGCAGCTATTAGTGACATGGTGGATGAGGTGAATGGAGAAGTAGCTACTAAGGATAGGGGAATACAAAGTAGTAGGAGAGTGAGGAAAATGCCTGGTTAGACATGTAATTTTCATATGGGCTGAGGAGCTAGAGATAAAAACAAAGAAAGAGGGGACCACTAGTTGCTGTCTTTCTGTTAGTGAACATTATGTTATTTTATTATCAATTTCTTTTATTTTGAACATAGACCTTAGGTAAAATAATAGAGAGTGGATGACGGCAGAGGCATCAGAATATTCTAAACATTTTATGGAGTCATCCTTTGCTAAAAAAAGGACTACATCTTGTATACTTTCCCACTCTAGGAACTTGATACAAATTCATCCATTTCATCATTAACTTCTATCTTTCCACTTTTAATTCTTCTGCTCTATTTTATTTACTGTTAGCTTATCATGCTTAGTTAAAAAATTGGTACACAAACCTTTTAATATAATAGAACAACTCTAATTTCAAACTAAATCTAACACTCTATGTTGTGAATTTCTGTATCCTTTTACATTTGAGGTATAGCTCTGGGAAGAACTTATTCAAAAACTGAATCAGAATGTGTCCTCCATGTTAATAAAATTAGCCATATTGTGATACTGACATAAATCTTTGATTACTTACCTAATGCATATAGTAATGTTATAGCCAAAGATCACACCTCCCACACAGTTATCCTGCCCAAGGATTCCAAAGAAACAATATATAGCAATGTCATAAGCATAATGATTTAAAATAAATAAATTTATGAAATCATGTATTCTTTAGTTGCTCTTGTTATTTGAATGCCATATGATTGACAATTTTTCTCAGAGTGGCATAAGCTAATACATAGTTTGTGTTGTGCAATTGAAATTATGTAGAATTTAAGTCCCATGTACATAAGCTAATATATATATGTGTGTGTGTGTGTGTGTGTGTGTGTGTGTGTGTGTGTGTGTGTGTGTGTGTGTGTGTGTGTGTGTGTGTGTGTGTGTGTGTGTGTGTGTGTGTGTGTGTGTGTGTGTGAGAGATTGTGCAAAGATGTCAATGTGATAATGCATTAATTAATCAAATTGATGCCTTTATAATTAATTAATATTTTTTTGGTTAATTTTAAATTCGAAATGATGTATTGGTTAAATTTTAAATTATTTTAAAATTCTAAAAAATTTAAATTTAAAATTTAGACGGACACATCTTTTGAAAATTAGACAAGACATATATATACATATACATATGTATATATATATATATATATATTTATACATATGTATGTATCCTTTCAAAATTCTACAAAGAGTTGTATTGCATAAAAAAAATCCATAAAAAACATTCCAAAGAGCTTTATTGTATTTTGGAAATATTTTCTTGTAATTCTTCAATTTACAAACTTAAACGATTTAAAGACAAATAATTTACTATGCCTCAAAACCTATCAAATTAATATTATTTCTTAACATTTCATCGACAAAAGCAATTATCAGTTACATAGTAGCCAATTCGTTTGCAAAATAACAAGCACTACAAAAAACTTGATTTTCGGTGGTGAGTCGCCACTGAAAGTGCAAAAGTCGCCACCGAAGATTTTCAATGGCAACAAAGTGTCACCACCTGAAGTTCCATTTTGAAATTTTTCAGTGGCAACTTTTGTTGTCACCAAATGTCGCCACTAAAAATATAATTTGTGCCACCTAAAATAAATCAAAAGAAGAGCAATGTCGCCACTAAAAGTACAAACTTTCAGCAGTGACATTTTTGTCGCCACAGAAAGTACTAGATTCAGTGGTGACAAAAGTCACCACTGAAAGTACTAGATTTAGTGGCGCCACTGACATTTGTTGCCACTAAAAGTATTAGATTCAGTGACAACCTTTGTCACCACTAAAAGTACTAGATTCAATGGCAACATTGTGTAGCCACCGAAAGTAAAGTCGCCACTAAAAGCTTTTTTTTCCCTTCTATACAATCAAACTACCAGTTTGATATTAAAATAAATATTAAATTGATACAAGCAACCCTAATATATATTTTTTGTATAAATCATCATATATAAGAAAATAATTTCAAATACACATAATGTTTAATTTTAAAAAGTACTTAATACAAAATTATTTAATACAAAAAAGTACATAATACAAAATGTTCTTAGTATAACAAATTTTTCATTTCCTATGTTTCAGTGCACCTTTGGTGGTTCCGGAGTTTCCAAGGGTATCTATATATGATACAATAAATATCACTTAGTATATTTTAAATAGAAAAAGAAAATATATCATTGTGATTAAGATGAAAAATGCAACAATTTAACAAACCAATATTCATATTTCTCAATAAAATATTCACACCCCAACTTTCAATTTAGTTCCTTTTCTTTTTTTCTAACGATATCCTAAAGGTAGATCATAATTCCATGAATGGTGCTGTGGCATTATCCAATAAGAACACAGAATTTTCCACATAAAGTGGGCTCCTATATATATATATATATTAGGATAGGAGCTTGGAATAGGAACTTCATTTTCAAGAGGGGCGTTCAGTCCATCAATCAACTTCCATTCTGCTTTTCCAACTTTAGGATAGAGACCACTGGATATATTCTATAACTTACCTATATCTATTATTATAAAACCAATCTAATTGTTAAATTCCATAAATGTAATTGCATTATGCAGGTTCCAGTCATGTAAAGTAGCATACAAAATTTGCAAAATATGTAAAAAAAAAAGTCATCAATAAATAATGAGCATACATAAAGATATAAATGACTGTAAAAAAAATAATGATATTAGGAGTATAAGAAGACACCAAATTTCACAAAGGCATAAATACCCCAGTTAATTTGTCCACTGGAGTCTTAAAGCACTATTCTCCTTCAATTAATAGTCATCCATTTGTCTTGGCCACCCAAAAGTGGCTTCACCAATCACATATCAGTGACAAAGTACAAAGCTTACAATTCTTATGAGTATAGAACCTTAGAAATTGAAGTTCACATAAATAAGTCTTTATAGTTTAAAATTTTGAATTTGAATCCTCATAATTACAATTTTATTTTAATGAGAAATGTAGCAAAAGAACCTAGTTACCAATATTAGAAACAATTCAATAGGAAATATGAATCAATCAAACATAGCAACCACTGCTATACTCACCAACAAATTTCTAAGGATTTCATGAATTCACTCTTATCAAACACAGTTCTGTGTCCCTTGCTTCCTAATTTGACCTAAGTAAGAGACTATCACCTTTAGTGAGAATTGATCAACCATCTTTGCATCCAAAACTTGAAGGCTATGCAGTGTAGAGTCAGCAAGAAGTATGTAATGTACATAAAAATACTTAATGCTCAAAACCCATACAAATCCAATAAAATACAATAGAGTGGATAGTGCAACCTACATAATCTTTTCCACATTTACCAGGTTTAAGAAATTTTTATGTTTCCTAACCATATAAATTTTAGAATTACAATGATTTACACAGCAAAACACATCTTTTTAGCCTTTTCCAACCTTGGAGAAGGCAAGTAATCCCACTATTATTTACAGTAGAAATGGAATGTGATCAGGTCTGTACAGTGTTGGAAAAAATGCAAACAACACCCTTCAAATTTAGGTCATTTGCAAAATAGCTCCATGAACTTTAGAAAATAAAAGGGTCACTTTTCCACTTACTAACAAAGAGAAGATATCATAAATGCAAGTCACACTTGTTAACATCAAAAAAACCAAATCAATTCCATAAAGTCTCAATTCTCAAATAAAAAACCTAAACCTTGCTTTTAGGTGAATTAAACTAATGTTAGAAAAATTACTTGTTGGATATTTGTCGCTAAGGCTGCTAATTGGGTTTTGATTCATCGATAAATCTATGCTTCCATCTCAATTCAATCTTCTTCCCTCTTTCTTTCCATACTTGTTAATTTAGCACGGTCTTCTTCCCTTTTTCTTTCCTTCTCAACGCGATCTTCTTCCCTATTTCTTTCCATCTCAAGAAAATCTTCTTTCGTCTTTCTCTCTATTTCAGTGTGAATAGTCTCTATTGCAGAAGAGATGCTATCATCAAATTCAACCTGTGCTATTCATCTTTTTCTTTGAGTTTGTACTCCATAACCCTTCCCACGAACGTATCCAGACCTTTCACCAAGTACATTTGACAAGATCTGATCTCTTGATAGTTGAGACCTACATTCTTGGGTTTGTTGTTCAGCTACGAGATCTTAGATGAGTCCCAGCAATTAAAGCATTGCTTTAGAATAATACAATCAAAATACAAATTCAACTTAAACACAAAGTCAATTCATTTGTAAATTCACATCAATTTCTTGTGAACGAGCATTTGACCAAACTACCTCTCCTTCCTTTGTCTTACATGTGTGTTGCAATTCCTAAACTTGATCGGGAGGTGCGTTTTCTCCAATCTCAGGGTCTCTCTACAAAATATTACAACAACAATGAAAGATATTAGTGATATATCAATAAAAATAGAACTCTATAATAATTTAAGAGGGCATTTTTATTGTGGATGCTTCTACTTCTACAAATGACTTTGGTCCAGTATAATGCTTTGTTATTTGTAATCGTCTGTTTGCTTTATTTCTCTTACTTTTAACCTATAGTTAACATTCATTAATATCGATCTATTTAAAAAAAATGTTTTGTTAAAATATGTCAACAACATATATAATACCTTGAAAGCATTAGACGAAAAGTGCTCTTAGACAAGCCATTGCCAATCTTCACGCGTCACAGCCTTTGGTGGATGAACGAGTCTCTCCTCATCAGTGTTGTATTCGTTGTAGTGAACATGCAATTCAGTCTTTGACCTCTTAAATAATTTTCACAACATTTACATTATATACCCTTCAAATGCAAACTCCTGTATACTGTCCACAGGTGCAAATTTTTCCTAAAAACAATGTGTTATGTGATATCAAAATGTAAGTAACACAATATAGTAATAGATTTGTATATTTAACTTATTACCTTCACTTTTATAACCATATCTTGTCCACATTTTGCCAAGATATTTTTCTAATCACCATCTCTAAATGAGGCTTATTTTCTGACCACTAAGCCACAATGATTTGCAACATCTCTTGCCCCAGGTCCTACAGCTTTGTCAATAAAATTTGGAATTTCTACTTTAATTTTATTGCCATTCCTCGTCTTCATATCAACATGTATGGATTTATATCCCTTTCTGACATTCTTGGTTGCATTGGAAGAAGCTGTTATGCACATGAAAAAAATTTCACATAATAAGGTGTGACATAATTTAATAGTTTGACACTATGATGTAAGATAAAGGAAAACAAACATGCAGAACTAGGTTTAGTTGGCTCCTATGGGTGGCGGTGGGGAACTTTCATCTTCAATGGCTAGTTGGGTAGGCAACTGATCAATATGAGGCGTTTCTTGTTGTGGTATACAAATGTTTGATGTGACTTCCCCACGGTTGCTATGTGAAATGCCTCTCACTTGTTTGCCTCCTCTTCCCCTACCAGATGCTTTCCTTTTCTGCAACAATGAATATAAACCAGTGAATTATATTAATAATGCAAGTTTAATTAAATATTATGTCACACATTAGCATAATTAAATATAAACATTGCTTGAAAAGAACTAACAAATTACCATTATTAAGTATTATGTCATTGTCTCCTTGTTACTACTATCTATAAAATCCTCTTCCTCACATTCATCATTCACACTCTCCTCTTTATCATTAATAAAATCATCTTCCTTTGTATTTTGAACACTCATTCGTAATTGTTGACCAAGATGATTAATGCTTTAAGGCTCAACATCATCTCTATGTAAGGACACTACAATATTATTTTTTATTTCATTATTAGTCATCGTATTTGGTTTAACCTCCAGTTGTTGATATGCTTCTTCATCACCCACATCATTATTTTGAGGCATATTGAAAAGGTCACGGGAACTTGTCTTCATAACCACAAGCCAATCTTGATCAACATTGTCATTGATGTAGAAAACTTGTTCTGTCTAGGGAGCTAAAACAAATGGCTCATTTGTGTTCAATGAGCAACGAGTATTCACATTTGTGAAACCGTACTTGTCTACTTTGTATCCCCTATCTAAATGAGACACATCCCACCAATGACATTTGAAGAGTCAGACTTTTCTATTACTCACATAAGACAATATATAAATGTCTTCTAACACTCCATAATACTCTTTCTTAGGATATGAATCATCCCCCTTCACAAGAACTCCACTATTTTGAGTTTTCTTCCCTAAAGCATAATCTTTTTTGTGAAACCTAAATCCATTCACCATAAATATAGAATATTGATTTACTTCATGAAGCAGTCCAACCGATAAACTTATGAGCTCATCATTTGCACGAGATTGTTGACATAACATAATAACCTATATAAACAAATGAATATTTCTTAACTTTGATGATTTATGTATTATGGGAAAGAATTATGAATTGTGTTCAAAAGGCCAAGAGGACCTACACGTGCATGAAACCAATTCAAAAATTCTTGGTAATGTCTCTACCTCTGAAGTTTGTGCCTCAAGCTCCTTCTTATGCTCCCTACAATATGAGCTAGTTAGTTGAGACACAACAAATAATTGTTCATTTCTAATACTTCTAAGGATTTGTGATGAACTTACTCTATAAATGGCCAAACTTGTTCACAATTTTGAAGCACATATATACATGTTTGTTTAAACTTTGTATAAGATAGAGTAATAGATTCAAAATGCCCTTTTGGTTACCCAATCTTTTTGTAGATGGACATATCACTATCCGTCACCATTCCATCATCATTCCTAGAAGGATTATTAAATCTTGTAGAAATGTTCTTTAGATGTCGTGAACAAAATGTTAGACTTTCTTTTGCTAAGTAGCCTTTTGCAATTGATCCTTTTGGACGAGCTTTATTGCAGACATATGATTTAAGTGTCCGTAAGCACTTATATACATAAAACTTGAGATTAATGCATTGTCTATTACTAACATTAAAATAGAAATCACATAACACTACCTCTTAATGGGGTACATCCAGTGATATTGGACAAGTCCATCAAATTTTGCCTCCCTTGCTAAGTGCATTGGTAAGTGGATCATTATATCAAAGAAGACCGGTGGAAATACAATTTCTAGTTTACATAGGGTATTTGCAATTTCATTTTCAAGCCTATCAACAGCTTCAATGGTTAAACACTTGGCGCATAGATTCTTGAAAAATTTTCCCAACTCGGTTATTGGCTCACACACTTCCTTAGGCAACAAACCACGAATTGCAATTGGGAATATGTCTTTCAACAAAACATGATGATCATGACATTTCAATCCATTAATTTTTCTTTCATGAGTATTAACACACCTTGAAATGTTTGATGAAAATGCATCGGGAACCTTTAAATTAGCTAGAAAGTTACAAACTTTCAACCTCTCTTCTGAGGAAAATGCATAGCATGTGACCGGTAACAATACTTTGTTTCTATCCTCAATTGGGTGCAACCC
Source organism: Biancaea sappan (assembly GCA_037074585.1). Lineage (NCBI taxonomy): Eukaryota > Viridiplantae > Streptophyta > Magnoliopsida > Fabales > Fabaceae > Biancaea > Biancaea sappan. The sequence goes on along the minus strand of CM073501.1, from coordinate 43,689,972 downwards.
TTGCCTAATACCCATGTCTACCAAATCATACTAACTCTTCAATGTATCTTTTGTCTTTCCAGTCATATTCATCACCATTGACACAATATTGTCTGAGACATTTCTTTCTATGTGCATAACATTAAGATTATGATGAAGCATAAGTGTTTTTCCAATAAGGCAATTGGAAAAATATACTCTTCTTCCTCCAATTGTAAGCATTATTGCAATTATCACATTTCCACTTATAATGTTTCTCGAAAGTTACATTACCCAACCTCTTTAATTGTTCAAGTGCTTCATCACCAGTTAAAGGAGAAGGTGCAATCCCACTCTCTACTTTCCCATCAAATGCCCTTTTATCTCTATGCCACGAGTGGTCAGTTGGTAAAAGATGATGATGACCCATGTAACGTATCTTATTCCTCAAAGAAACAGTGTGTATCTTAATGGCAACAAGGGCATGCAAGTTTGCCTTTGGTTGACCATCTAGAAAGGTTCCTATTTGTAAGGAAGTCATTAATTGTCCACATAATAACTGCATGCTTTATAAAATTGGATTGTGAATGGGCATTATATGTCTCTAACCAAGCCTCCTATAATTCTTTTAGTTCTTCAATCAACGGTTGTAAATAAACATCTATTTCATTACACGGGCACTTAGGACCTAGAATGAGGAGTGTCATCATAAAGTATGGGTGTTTCATGCATTTCCATGGTGGTAGATTATAATGAACTAGAACGATAGGCTAAATGCTATGATTAGCACTCATATTCCTATAAGGATGGAACCCATCACTTGCTAAACCCATTCGAACACTTCTAGGATCTTTAGAGAACTCTAGGTATTGGTCATCAAAGGACTTCCATGCTTGAGAATCAGTAGGGTGTCTTAATACACCATCATCTATTCGTTCCCCCTATGCCACCACATACCTTTGGCCATATGTCTTGACATGTATAACCTTTGTAACCTTGGTTTTATTGCGCATTGGCATGTTCTTGCAAAAATAAAATATAGTCACTTTTGCATGCATCTATTTTGGTGTAATCCAACCCTAACTCTTAAATGACTTTCTTCTCTTCATAAAAGGAGTTAGGGACAAATGCACCTTTAGGAAGAACTTCTTTGAATAAGTTGAGAAATCATCCATAGATTTGTTACTCCAATGATTTATGCATTTCAAATGAAGTAACTTAACTATGAAAGATAATTTTGACATTTTGGTACAACTTGGATATAGCTCTGTTTTAGCATCTTCTAGTAAATCATAGAACTGGCTTGCATGAATATTTGGTTATTCATTAGTTTCAGATTCATTGCTTGCTTCCCCTGTATTTGCAAATCCGAATGCATCATGTATCATCTCAATAATATCATCATCTTTATCACTATGTACTTTAGCTTCAATCGATGGTGGACTTAGAGATCTTAAAAGAGTTTCTCTGTGTGAATCCCACACTTTATAACTATCCTAGAATCCATTCTTCAATAAATCTTCCCTTTTATTATTCCTCAACTTAAACCTTATGTTCATACAACCCTTACAAAGGCATCTAATCATATTATTCACCCCTGGTTGACTAAAAGCCCAATCGAAAAAACCATAAATTCCTCGTATGTATGATGGACTAGCTCTATCCTTAATTTGCATCCACCTTTTGTCCATCTTTTTTCCCTATAATTAAGGAATAACCAATTTAATTCTCTAACTTTTAAATTTGTAAGTTTACCTTCTCTTTTTATATGCTTTTTATATTGTAATTGTACAAAGTGATGGGTGTATATGCGGTGGAGGCCCATTTCTTATTACATCAAGTCAATAGAATCTAGTAAGATGCGTTTCGAGCTATTAATTTCATCTATACATTAATATTTTTACCAGAAGAAAAAAAAAAGATCTACTGACAAATGGGCCTAACTTGATAGCATACGAATGGATTTGTGAGAGACTGAGAATGTTGTTTGCTGTCTACGATTAGAGTAAATCATCCCCAAAAACAAAAAAAAAACCAAAAATACAAGCATGGTAAAAGAATTAATTTTCGCAATACACAACAATGTTTCAATTCAAATACTTTTTTTAATCATTATATTGAAAATTATTATTTACTACAAGTAGATAATGATTTATTATTTAATATATATATATATATATTTAAAAGCTTAATTCCTAAGAACTTCTTTTCCCTCAACTAAATAAATATTGGGTAGAGGCAAAGGTGTGTTTAATACACAAAAAGATAAAAGGAAAGAAAAAGAAAAAGGGAATAGGAATAGAAATGAAATATTATATTAAAATACTCCAACTTAAAAAAAAAACTTAGTGTTTTTTTTAGGATAATTTAGAAAATTCTCACAATTTCTCTTTTTTTCTTCATTCTTGCTCATATTACATTATCTAATCCCTCTTCCCAACTAAACATGTTGAAAAGGTTATTATGTTTTTGCCTAATTTATTGATAAAGCTATATCCTTTATGTACTTAAGTTGATCTATTTTCCATTTTTTTTAAAGAAAATGACTTGAGAAAAAGCTTCTCCCAAATTTAGGGGAATTTGGGGCTTTATAATCAATTCAAAATATATCCTTGGCAACCTATGCTATAGATTAGGTTATACCAAAAGCAGCTTAAGCACATAAGCAAGGCCGATGTTGATAATAGCATAAGAACATCACTTAATTACACATACCAGAAAATAATATCACCTCTAGTCAATCAACAAACTAGAAATGCATGAAAACGATGTTATATATAAGAGTTGAGAGGAAGAGAGAAATTCATTAATTAATAAACCTTTACAGTTATGCCCAATAACTTAGTATCAAATAAAACTTGGAATGCTCTGGATTACTACTAACTTTAAGTACAAAAACAGTGACAGCCACAATCACACCATTGGAATTTGCATATAAATCCAGAGTATATTTTAATAAAGTTAAGAATTACCTCTGTGTAGACAGTTAAGCAATTGAGACTGGTAAGCTAAACTTAGATGATCCACAAAGCAAGCTTCTAGTAGGATCTTAAGTGTAGACACATTAAAAACTAAAAGGAATTGACAACAACATGTTTAGATAGAATTTAAAAGAATATTTATGTGTAAAAGCATGTGAAAGCATAACATAGGAAAGGAAAAATGATGGAATTTAAAGCCAGTATCATATACTATGAACAAAATGGAATTAACAATAGAGGCAACATATCAATAGATTTGGTGGATACTGATGGAATTTAAAAGAAATGGAAAATTAATAGTGGCAATTTTTTAAAATGTTGAAGTCATGACTAAAGTAATAATTAAAAATTAAAAGTGAAAGGAAACAGAAGAATGATGATGTTATACGAAAGAAAGTGAAGGCCGAGGCTAGATGTTTGTGAATGATTCTTATTGCTTCTTACACATGCTTGTCATTTACAGCTCATATATATATATATATACATATATTACATATAAGTCAGCTATCACACACATCCAGAGATTTTGTAATACCCGTAAACGTATTAATTTTATTATATGTTCATATGTGACATTTTGGAGTTAATTTGAAATTTTGTGAAATCATAAAAAAAAATCTTGGATTCTCTAAATTTTGTTGTAAGAATTTTCCAAGAAAATCCTAATTGAGGGACTTAACTGAAATTGATGATAACATTTTTTTGGTACTTGTATGAAATCGTTGGACAAAGTGGAGTTCTTGAATTTATTTGGGAGAGTATGGTAATGGAGAAATAGAAATAAACTTTTGACCTTGGGAGTGATTTGGGAAATTTTATCAAAAACTTTAAGGACCCAAATGAATTAAAAGAAAAAGATGTGGCGGCTTTATAAAAATCTAGCCAAAAGGGTATGGGGCACAGAGAATGATCTCATCCATTGGATGAGATTGGCTTCTCATAGAAGCCAAGCTGTAATATCCTAGATTTTAAATAAGGTGATAGAACATGAAATTTGGAAAGAAAAATTTTGAGGAATTAGAAATTTTTAAATTTTGAACATATAATGAGGATTAATTTGCAATAATAGATTCTAGAGGACTCATTTGAAAATTTTCAAAATTTTGGTAGGAGAATTAATTTTTTTTTAGTGAGAAGAGTGAGAGAAGGAATAGTCAAGGATAATTTTTGAATATTGAGTAAGGTTAAAAAAGTAAAATAAATAAATAATAAAATTTCAAGACTTTGAGGACCCAAATGAAAACTTAATTTGGTGATGGGTGTCTTGTACAATTCTAACAAGATGGTGGGCAAGGTGGCACTTGGAGAGAGTGTCATGTGTCCCATGTTTGTTATTAGACTCTTAGAAGACTCTATATTCTTATACATACACCCAATTTTAGTCATTAGCATGGGAGAAGAGAAAGAGGCCGAGAGAGGAGAAGAGAAAGGGAGCAATTTACGGGGATGGGAGAGACCAAGAACGAGGGAGAAAAGTTGAGCGTGCAATACTGTCGACCACCTCTCCACCAGTGACTTCCCTTCCCTTCTTCTTTTCCTTTTCTCCTTTTCTCCTTTTCTCTTCTTCTCGACCTTCCTTTGCTGTTCGGCTGTGAAGCAGAGCCGAGGGTGCAGTGAAGAACATCGAGATGCAAGAATAGAGTTAATTGAGATGAAGGGAGAATCGATTAGACAACCAAGAGGGGAGAAGGAGAAAGGATATAGATGCTAGCTAATGCTGCAGAACTCGAGAGGTAAGATGCTTGACCGGATATAGTTCCTTCTACACTTCATGATTGATTGTTATTCAAAATCTAAAAGTGAAGTTAGGGATTGTATTTTAGGAAATAAAAGATCAAATGAATGAATGCTGGATTGGATGGTTGACTGAAACAAGAATAGGTGGATAAAAAAAAAAATTTCCCTGTGCATTAGGAACCGAGTAAAGTGAGTGGCAATTTGGATTCGCTGCAGCTTATCTTTGCTACATAATATCAATAGTTTTGCTATATTCTGGATAAATTTCTCTGTTTGAATATGTGTATGTGAATACTTGAAATGGGTAGAGAATTATGCTGAATTGAACCATAACCATGGGGATAAAACAGAACAAATTTGTTGCTAATGCAGAGTGTATTGAATTTTAAAAAACAAAGAAAAATGGATTTTGTGTTCAGTTTACTCTTGAATTTTGTTTAAAAAGAAGTTATGGATGTTAAAGTATGGATTGGTAACTAGAAATCCATGATACGATGTGATTATATGTTGTTGGAATCAGAAGAAATTTTGGAAAAACCGAATCTGCATTTCTGCAAGACTTGTTTCTACTTGTCATTACTTCAGTGAATGGTTTTGACTGTTTGAGGTAGGAAAGGAACTCCAATGGTCATGAAATTTGATGTACAATTATATATGATATCAAAGATTATGCCTAAATTATTTTAAAATTTTCTGGATTGGTTTGGTACCTTCAATGCACCTAAAACAGTAGCTGAAAATTAGAGAGTATGAAAATAAGACTAATCTGTCATGCTTCTGGTTTTATGTATTTTTGGATGATCAAATCAACTTCTAAATTTATGAAACTTTGTGGAGAGATTCTTTATAGTGTGATAATTGGATATGGAAAGTTTCAAGTTCACAAAAATTGGTTTATTCGTTCAAATAAGCATGGGAACAGCAATTGTTCAGTGCAGAGTAGAGCTGAAGCAGTTTAGGAAATTGGGTTAGTTTTGTTAGCTAAAGGTCTCTTTTTGACTTGAAATTTTTATGGCACTTAGAGAAGACATAAACTAATGATCTGAAAATTTTCATTGTTTTTGAAAATGGTTAGGGTGGTCTGTTAAGCGAAAGAACATAATAGATAGCAGAATTAAGCAATTCTGATATATGGGTACAAAAATGACCATTTTATGGGGTAAATGGTGGAATTTTGGGCTGAAATTTTTATCCTAGCATATTAACATATGAAGAAGACTCTGTACCACGTTTCGTGAATTTTGGAGCAATAAATCAATACCAGAAATTTTGTAAAGTTTAGACTTTGAAACTAGTAGAAAAGTAGAACAATGTTGAGTGCTTGGTGACCTAAGCTCTAAAATGGTGTTGTTTCCTTCTTGGCTTATTTTGTAGGCCTCCTATGAGTTCCTTGGCACCTTCCTTTGGTTTAGAGTGTGAGAGCCTTCCTAGGATTCGAGGTGAGTGGGTCGATACTTCCTATGACTAAATATTCGTTTTTAAATGATTCTTCGCATCATAATGAGAGCATGTGATAATTATAAATATCAAGAAATGATGATTGTATATGTAGAGTATATTGAAAATCATGTTGCTATTATGCCTTGAATGAAATAACGAGATGTTAAGAAAAAAATGTGAACTTGTTTGATTGTGTAGGTATACTTATGTTTTCTCTTGCGTGGAGATCGAAAGGTGTATTTCTAAATATGTTCATACATGATTACACATTTTTGTATTCCATTGATTGCAGGAATGTTTATAAATTGTGTGCATGAGAATATGCACTTTACTATCCCTTAGAAAAATAATAAGAAAGAATGCAAATATATATATATACACACATGTAAGCACATGAGGTCACATGTCTTAAATTCAAGACAATATATGTGTATGTGCCTATATGTGTGTGTGTGTATATATATATATATATGTGTGTACCTTATATGATTATGTATACTGTATTCATGAGGTATATGTATATGTATGTATTTATATATTAATTTCATAAAATAAGTATTGGAAAGACTTGTTTTAAATGGGCATATAAATGTACATACAAACATACACCTTAATCTAAAATTGAAGAAAGTTGTGGTTCCTCTATGTTTTAAATTGGTTGCGATGTGATGCAAATTTATATGAGCTTGCATCATGGATGAAATGTGTTATATCTTAATTGTTGAATGTGTTCATCTGTGGTTGATGCATAATTGTGTATGAGTAATCGTTTTATGATATGGATTTTAATTTGTGCATGTATTTGTGTTTGAGAAATAAAGGAAAGGCATGGTGGTGCACCTCATGAGAAAATTCTACAATGAGCCATAAGGGTGGAGATTTGTAAATGGAGCAATAAGGGTGGATACGGTAGGGGCCACGGGCAACGATCCAATGGTACTCTAGATGACCCAGTTGGTATGGAAAATTTGTGCAATTGATTGAATAAATTATTGTTCTAGATTATGTGATATTGAAATGTTATTGAATTATTTGTATGCTGCTGAGAACTATTTTAGATTATATTGTATTGTGTTGATATTTGGTTTATGAATAATCGACACATGTTATCATTATGATGCTTTAAAATTGTTTATTGTCATAGCGTAGTAATGTCCCCTCATTGGGCAAGTGGTTTGCTCATACTCTCTTATTAACATTTTTCAGAGTTGGCAGTTGAAGGAAATCTTCATACAAGTAGTCATGGATTCCTTTTAGCTCAAGACCCCATTTGAATCTGGGGGTAATTTAAAATTCTTATTCTTGTATCATTTCTTTTTTATTCTAGAGTCGCTCTATGATCACATAGGTAACCTAGGATTCGAATTTCTGTTTTCGTAAGTTGAGAAATGATGTATACGAATGAACTGTATTTAAGAATTGGTTATAAATATTTTGTTGAATTGATTTATTATAATAGAATGTATAGAATTTATTCATGGTAAATTGATTATTTATATTTAATTATTTGTGAATCAGTAAAAGAAAGTTTTTCTCAGTTAAAGTCTATTTTTATTTATCTATTTCAAACTTTTATACATGTCAAATTGTTAAAATGAGCTAGGTTCCTAGGTGAGTTTAGGCTTACTCTCGTGCTAGTCACATGTCTTACGTAGGACGTGACACAAGCTCCCATCGGCCAAAAGGAAAGAGAAAGAAAGAAAAAAAGAAAGAAAAGAGGAAAGGGAGAAGCCGAGAGAAAAGTGATGAGGGTTGACAATGAGAGAGACACTACCATGGTGGCCATCGCTAGCCAGCACCATGCCAGAGGGAACCCTTCCTTCCCTTTCCTTCTTCCCTTCGTCCTTTCCCTGTCACTTGGGCTGAGATAGAGTTGCGAGAAAGTGAGGAAACAGTAAGATAAAGGAAGTTTCTGAACCCCACCATTCCTATCCTTGTGTCTGTCGCCACTCATGTTCATTTCTTCCTCGATGCTGGTGGTCATGGCAGAGCTCACAGTGGCTGGCCAATAGTGGCAATAAAGGAATGGAGAAGGAGGAAGTAGGAAGTGAATGAGAAATGGGAAGCAGAGTAACACGCTGTGAGGTGAAGGAACAAACTAAATAAACTCTTTCTTCTATAAATTCCCTAAATCTAACTCTCCCTTGTATTGATTAATTGTTTTGGGTGCTAAACAAATGAGAGAATTAGCAATAAGTATGTGTTTGTATGACTTGTTACCATGGATATATTCTCCTTCAGGTGGAATTTCTGATTTGAGTCATCAATGTGTGAGTTGTATTGAAAATGAGTTAAGAAGAGTTCATCTATATAAACTTGGTATTTACGGCAGCAGCAGTGAAGGAAAATGGATTACCAAATGTAGAATAATGATGCTTAACCAAATGAAGAGTGCTATCTAAGGTGGTAGCCACAATGGAGAAAAGTAAGCAAGGTTAGAATTTATGGATTGAAATATTACTCTGTATTGTTGCTGTCATGGCTACTGCTGAACTTTGATTTGTTTGTGGCACTAAATGAGCTCTTATTGATTTGAATTTGGTAGGTAATGAGGTATGATATCCAAGTATTTGTCTATATTATTCCAAAATTTTATGGGCTGATTTGGTACTCTAAAAGTCCTTAGAATAGTAGCTAAAGTTTGCAAAAGTCAGAACATGATTGATTTGTCATGCTTCTGGTTTTATGTGCTTTTAAATGACCAAACCAACTCCTAAAATCATGTAACTTGGTGAAAATATTCTTTGCATAGTAGAAATGTGATATGGAAAGTTTCAAGGTTTTTTAAATTAATTTTTTATTGGTCAAATGAACATAGGAACAACACTTGTTTAGTGTAGAGGAAAATTTTTTTTAGTTTTGGAAATTTTTTTGGTTTTGGTAGTTAAATGTCTCCTTTTGAATTTTTTATGGCATTTAGTCAAGATATAAATCTAGTGATTTGGAAAATTTCATTGAATTTTGATATGTCTAAGATGGTCTATTAGCAGAATTAACCAATTCTGATGTATGGGTACTAAAGTGACCATTTAAGGGGTCCAATTGTAGAGCTTTAAGGTGAAAATTTTACCAGTGTACTAACACATAAATAAGTGTGATGTGTAGTATGTTGGGTTATGGGCAATGCTATTGTGAGTTGGTTGGTAATTACTAATTAGAGTTAAAATGTCACAACCTAAAAATATGTTGAAAGCTTAGTTGCTTGAAACATATAACTACATGAAGGAAAATAAGGCTGGAAATATGCTTTTTTTTTTTCAGAAAATTTAAATAAAAGCAATAAGAACAAGAAAGAAAAGAGAGAGTAACTGACAGTGCATAAAAGGTAAGTTGTGAAAAGTAAACTTGCAGAAAGTAAAGTACATGAAAGGTAAGTTGCAGAAAGTAAACTGCAAAATGTAAACAGCAGAAAATAAATGGCAGAAAAGTTAACGAAAGTGCAGTACATTGCAAAAAGTAAAGGAAATCGATCAACAACTAGAATTAAATTGCAAGAAATGATAAAAGAAGTAAAAACGAAGAAATTTAAAGGATAGACTTTGAATTAAATGACTAAAATGTTAAAGGTAAAAGCACACTTTGATTTCAATTCATTAATATGCTCCTGTGAGATGTTAGGATGTTTAATCAAGAAAAGCCAACCCCGTTTACAATAAAACACTTAATATTTATAAGCAAATGATGGAAAAAAATGCATATATACTTAATTACTATGTAAGTGACAGTTTATATTACTTGACACAACTACCTTGGCCACTTGATGATGGTAGTAACTGCCTATCTTGTCTTCGACATTTGACAACATCAGCATGTCTTTGACATTCGATAACTTCTACTTCTTTCACATTCAACAACTTGGTCACACCATTAATCAACATTTCTTTGACATTTGACAACTTAGTCTCTCGAACTTGTTTATCGAATGATGTGCTTTCAACGATTTTACTTTGACAAACTTATACTTGGTAATATTGTTGCAAACTATTTCAAGCAAACTTATCCATTCTCCTTGTTTTCTTCTGTCGAATTCTTTTCTGTCAAATTGCTAGTTTTTGTCAAATTTCTATTTGCTAGATTACTAGTTTGACACTTCTACAATTGGCACTATTTTGTTGTACTATCGAAGACGATTATTGGTTAGCTAAGCAACATAACTTTTGTGGACAATTATATATATGTATATATTTAAAATAATCGTCTAACAGATACCCCCTAAAATTTTGTTCTCAACATACATAGAGAGGACTAAATTTTAAATGGCTTCATAACTAACACTAGATTTCTAGGGATTAACTTAGAATCATGATTATCTCTAGTATGATAGCTTTATCGCAGAATGTGAGCCATTATCGCCTTTCTGACATTTCGTTTCATTTAAAACCCTAAACCCTAGTTATTTGTTCACTCACTCTGCCATTTTCATATTGCTTTTTCTTTCATGCTGCTTTCTCTATATCTCCAAGTACATTCACCTCTGAGCTAATACCACCAATGGCATCCTCTAACGTTGGAGCTTCTTCTTCTGTCAAACAAGCCACTGAGAAGATCGGTGTCAGTGGCAAAAACATCATCATAGATCCATTTGTGCAGAGATCAGCATTATAGCAGAAATCCAAGGTAATAATCCCTATTCCTAATTCTTCTTCTACTCCTCCTCCTACATTTTTGGGACCCTTGCTATCCCTAAAAACGTTGTGAAAAAATCATCATTCTGTATTTCCCTGCAAAACTCCTAAGAAAGCCATTCTTGCTTCAACTTTGTCGATACCCATTTATTACTTCTAGAAGGCCAAGAGGATGTTTAGAACACCTCCCTCTAAATTTGATGGATATCACACCTAGCTTAATAGGGTGCAAGCACAAAAAGGCGAATTCTGGAAAGAGATGGGCATTTTTTACTTCATTCAACTCTCCCGATACACCTTCAGAGTAGATCTTGCCTTAATAGGTGCTTTAGTTTTCTTCTGGAATAAGAACACCAATAACTTCCATTTTCCCTATAGCATGATGGGTCTGAGACTCTTCGATGTGTCAGCTATCACGAGCCTTTGACCATATGGAAGAATCATTCATCCCTTCCTTCAACCTCGCCATATCATTGATGTTTGTTCTCCTAAACATATTTCCTTTTCTTCTTTTGTTAACCTTTATCATAAAATTTCATCCGTCGTGTTGGATGAAGAGCACGTCACTTTTATCCTCCTTTGGTTGTTGACTTTATGCCTTTTGGCTCTAAATCTGTAAATATAGCCAAATCCCTTTAGCCTTTAGGCAAACTTATTCATGAGGGCACCTGACTTTCTATAAGCCAATGGCTTCTAGCAAACCTTTTTCCACTGTATGAGCCAAATTGTCAACAATATCAAGGTTCAGTCAAGAAAAGAAAACGTCGGAGGCCCTATTTAGCTACTACACTTATGGTTGAATGCAATTTTAGAGCAGCGCTTGACTGTCAAACCTCCGAATAATGAGTTGGCTGGTTACATGTCTGGCTCATATGGGCCAAAAATTTGTCATTTGACATGCAATTCTCTCACTATAGGCGAGAAACACAATTTTTTCCAATTTTTCAAGATCTTTCATTTTATCTCCCGTGACTCTATTAAATAAATTTTGTCTAATTTGCAGAGCGTCGAAAGGGTCTTATATGGTTCACTCAGCTGATAGTATCCAACAAGGAGAGTGTTTTAATCTGGTCAAATTTCCTCTATCAATAGATAATTTTTACGGTCCTCTAGACACATAAGACACCAACATTTTTATCCATTTGCCCAACACAATCGTTCGACAGATGAGCCTCTACCAATCCATCCCAGCACCCTATTCTTCTGCACCTAGTGATCATCTCATCAATGCTTACATCACTAATGAGAAAGATATTAAGGAACTGATGTAGGAGAATAAAAAACGCAAGCAGCCTTTCGAGTTTAAATCATTCAAACTTTCGCAAGGAATGTTAAAATGCTTTGTTCGTTGGTGGTTGAATTATTACCAATCATATCATCGAAGTATTAAGACTTGCTTTAACATTCTCATCAATTCTCCTTTGTAGGAACATGATCCAGCGTCAAAAACTCAAGGTGAGCATTTGAAAGAAATTTGGGCTTTTGATAAACTTTACAAGATAAAGTGGGATCCTTGGGACCCTTATTGGATTGCTCAAAGTATTGAGGAAGTCATAGCCAAACTAAAACAAGAGCACAACATCCGACATAGTTTTAGATATTTACAATATCCCAATGTTCGACCAGAATTTATTTAAAAAGTTTCTTTTTCTGGATCTGGTCCCATTGCCTTGTGCCCGTTTTGGTTTAGGCATTTCTTGGGGAACCGATGAGGGCTGGTAACTTTAAATTTATCAAAAGGTCTTTTTCTGCAATGAAACTTTTTCAAACACAAGATGAAAGAGTTACTTTTGCTCATCAATTTGCCCTACCCTTTAAACAATCAGAGGTTGTAAGGGTTGCTACTAAATTTCCTCAAGGTATATTGTCCCTCTTATTCCAAGATAATAGCCATTTTCGATAATTAACACATTCTTATTCTGTCACCTGTAGCTTTCCCTTTGAAAGAGGCTTTAGTTTACAAGCAACCGGAAGAGCAACTGGTTGAGTCTGAAGAAGAGGCAGGTAGTCAGCCTCTTCAAAAGAAAAAGAAAGTAGTTAAAACGAGTGACCAACCACCTGTTACATCTCCCAAACCTATAAAGTCTAACAAGGCACTTACTAGGCTGGAACAAAAAAAGGTTCCAACAAAAAGAAAAGTATCTTTTTTTGGTGTTGGACATGTTTCTAAGAAATCTAAAGCATATGACAGCCTAGTAGTTTCTGACCCAGCTATTTGGTCCAAGGTATAATTTTTAATGTCAAATGATATGATTTGTTGAATGGATTTGATCGAGTATAGTATACTCATCCATATTTCTATTATCAGGAAAAGAGTCGGTCTTAAGCATTCAACCTCAACTCATGCATCCAAAGAATCAAACCTGCAGACCCAGCCGAGGGTATGATCCTTTTGATGCAGATTTTTTGTTATTTATTTTTCATTTTAATAATGAGGTTAATATGAAATTTTTATCTCAAGATTTAGACCAAGAGAGATTAAGTCCTATCATTGAAACACCTATCTGAGCTTTTTAGATCGAGGCTCTAACGACATCTCTTGATCTAGAACAACTTGTTGATCCTAGTCATAAAGGGTTCACCATTGAAGCGGCTAAAGCTTTTCTTGCTAGGAATTGACAGCCGTTAAGTCTTCTTCTCCACACGTTTTGCCACATGGTGAGTGCGGACAAGAGCTCATGCCTCCTAGTTCTCACTGGTTTAAATAAAGTTGTACCCCTGTTGGCCTTACTCTATTTGAGATCATAAAGGATAGACATGGAGTCTTTGATGGCTAATATTTCTCTTCTCCCTAATCCAACTCACCCAATGGTCTAAGTCGAATCCCCTAGAGATTCAAGCACTGATGGCATAGACTTGGATGACTTGATCAACCTATTGTTGGGTAATCATACTTCATTAGCAATTTCTTCTTTCATTCTGGAGGAATTTTCAATAGACTTGAAGGTTGAAGAATTATTAAAAGAATTAAAGAATTTTCTCGACTATCCTTTTGAGATTATTACTTTTGACGAGTCTATAAGAAGCAAAATTCAAGCTATGATGCAATCCGACAAAATACCTTCCGAGGTATTGACTGCCTTGTTGGCCACATAGGCTGAGAACCTGTCCATATGAGTCTCAAGACTCATGGCTAGCACTTGACCAATTCTTGTTGGCCTTATCTACTAACTTGATACTAAATTGGTCCATCGGACAAACTTCTAAAGCCTTTTTATTGACTGTTCTATCTTTCATAGCAACTAGTCCAACATTTAAAGCATAGATTCTATAATAGACGTGGAGTTGTTGTAGATAACAAGGACTATCATTCACTCCACGATTTCAATTTGACCTTCACTGTTCTATAAGATCAGTTTTTAATGCATAATTGACAAAAAGGCTCTGACAACATGAATCTAGTCTCTTCCCAATAGTATGTTGTAACCAGACTTTGTGGGAATCATTATAAAAAGGGTTAACCTTTCCACTAATCCAATGCGAATGTTTAACAACACAACCCCTTCAGATGGAGAAGTCTTGCCACTAAAATTAGTGACAACTATATCTGTCTGAATCAAATCATACTCATTCTTCCCTAATCTTTTGAACATAGCTCTTGGTATCAAATTAAAAGCGGCTCTACCATCCACCAAAACTTTGTTGGTGGGTTTTCCTTCTAGTAAAGGCTTGATATGTAAAGGTCGTAAATGTGCCTTTTGCTCATCAGTTGGTTTCTCAAACTTGGCTAGGTTATCGAATCCTAAAACCAAGTTATCTTTTAGACCGTCAAGTCCTAAAGTTAAGTCATCTTCCATAAATAGCCAATCTTCTAACAAGTCTTCCAAATCTTCATCATTTTCCCCCACATACTTAAACTGGTAATGAGCTTTGTACTCTAATGGTATCACAAAAATTAGATTAAGATTCATGTTTACAGGATGCTCTTCTATATCCTTCTTCTTTTTAATGTCATCCTTTTCTTCAACGCCTTCTGATTCTTTCTCAACCGCATCCGATTCATCCATGAATGGCCTAAGCCTAAAATAATCTCTATCCACTGGTCTGTCATCTAACCCTAGTTCTAACAAAGTAATTCCCATGGCCATAATTACATCATCTAAATCTCTTTTCATGTCAAAGTCCATATCAAAATCCTCTTTGTCATCAAAACCTAAATGGTCTTTGGGATCATTAAGGACTTCTATAATCTCATCAGTTAACAAATCCATGTTAGTCACATGACATTCAGGTTTAAATTTGACAAGTTGCCCCTTTACTTAGCTTTGGCAAGAGTCACCCTCTTCTGCTCGATGCCCTTTTACTTTGCTTTGGCAAGAGTCACCCTCTTCTACTTGACGTTGGTTGTAGAATCTTCTAAGATTGTCTTATCTTCTTTGTTGTCCAATCCTCATAATCTTTTCCTTTACTTCTACCATAGCCACTTGATTTCCTTTGTCACGAGTAGTTCTTTCAGCTTTTACTAGCCCAATATGCCAGCTCTCTTAGGATCCCTTCGACCTAGCTTCTGAAGTATACCTCTATCAGGCCTGTACTTAAAGGTGTCGATTGCATCAATTTTCATGCCTTTGTAATCTCTTCTTCATGCCATGCACTTAAAAGTGCTGGCTGTGGCTTTACTACATTTTCTTCTTGTGATTTTGTAACTTCTTGTCGAACTACCCTTGTATTTTGAGTGTCCTCAAGTGTTGGTTTAGTTTTGACTACCAAATAGAAGTGTGCTTGCCTATACCTTTGCAACCTTCATTTTTGGCTCTTTGATAGTGGCTAATGAGATGCCTCAGGTTTACTTTGACCTAATGGCATTACTTTTCCGTAATGATAGTCTTCATTCCAAAAAGGATGATCTTTTTGGAATCTAATCCTCCTGGCATTATCCTTGTCGTGTAACTTAGGAAAATTTGCCATTGTGAAATTCTTTACCCACAGGCCAACCTTCACATTTGCAGGTGGCACCCAAGTTCTGACATCTCGGAATTGGCTTTGGAAAATCAAATTACTTCCAACAGACTCCTTTGAGTTCTTAACTAACCAGCCATTAGAATTCGGCCAAACTAGACATTGTAGCTAAGATCTTGATGTGTGGAATGGTTTTGGCTGAAAATTCCTCTTATGGAATCTTTCTTTCTTCTGAATCTCTAGTAATTGAGAATTATCCATTGCATTCT
Source organism: Biancaea sappan (assembly GCA_037074585.1). Lineage (NCBI taxonomy): Eukaryota > Viridiplantae > Streptophyta > Magnoliopsida > Fabales > Fabaceae > Biancaea > Biancaea sappan. Next base: position 43,674,063 of record CM073501.1, on the reverse strand, counting down.
GACGTGCTTCTATGGCTTCTGGATCATATAACTTGACATATCTTGGACATAACTTGATCGTTACTAAGCCTTTTTCTCTTGACAAAAACTCTTCGTAAGTCTCCCAAGGTTTTCGATATGTGTCATAAGGGTCTACCATAGGATCATTATCCATGTGAAACTCATTTATGTTTACTTCGACATGTTTCTTATCATGCTAATATTCAAAGGAATTTGGCTGTCGATGTTTGCAACACTAGTTTGAAAAGGATCCGTATCAACCTTCATGTCCGTCTTTTGTTTATTTACGAATTTCAATCCTCCCTCCATCAATGCCTTTTAATTAAATCCCTGAAATGTACACATTCATTAGTAACATAACCGAGTACGTTATGAAATTTACAATACTTTTGGTCTTTTATCTTATCAGGCGTTAAAAGCGTATGATTATTTGATAATTTTATTTATTTTTCTTTCAATAAAATATCAAAAATTTGTTCATCTTTTGTAATGTCAAATGTGTACACTTTCCTATTTACATAACTCATTTTTTCTTTGGCTATCATAAGTTTTATAGCCTGACCAGTATAAGGTCGTCCACTTTTTAATTCAACAAGATTAATGTCATACTCAGTATTTTCTTCTTCCTCATCGGATTCTTCTATCCAGACAAAATTTACTTTCTCTTTTAAGAAACTTCTTCTGTTTCTAATTTTCTCAGCTTTCAACTGTTCTATTTGTCTAACCTTACCTCAATTGGGCAAGGTCAACTAAATGTTGGTTGATAAGGTTTTTCCTAATGTAATAATCTAGGGCCTCGATAGCCATCTTTACAATCTCTACTTTGGGAATAGGAGTAAAACATCTACTCATTATCTGCCTAAATCTTACCAAGTAGTCTACGATAGACTCGTTATATAATCTTTTAATATTAAACAAGTCTGTCAGACTGACTTTCATATCTCCCTTGAAAATTTGGTCATGAAAACTTCTCTCCATCTATACCCATGAATGAATGGAATTGGGTCTCAATGTCGAGAACCAAGTAAAAGCATTCTTTGTGAGCAAACATGGGAAAAACCTCATCCTAAGCTATTCGTTTGTCACTGGATCTCCCATTTTAATGGTGTACCATGCGATATGTTTGACAGTCAACTCACCACTTTCTCTAGCAAACTTCTTAACCATTTCTCTTAGTAATTATGCTTGCTGAACCCAATCCAAAAACATTGAGGCAAAGTAGGGTTGATTAGTATAACCCATGTTGAAACCAAACCTATTAAGAACTTGTTCAACTACTTGATTCGCATTTCATTCTACTTGGTTTCCTGCGAGGTTTTGTCAGAATGCTCTTACAACATTGTTTTCGACTACTTGTGATTGATTCTGATGCAAGATTTGCACTTGACTGTATCCCAATTCAGGTTGAGGTTGATCTTGACCTTGAACTACATTATTTTGTTGATTTAGGCCTTGATCTTGGGCCATAACCACCTTTCTAGTTGGACATTATCAGGCAAAACAATACCTAATGCCTGACTAGGTCTAACCATTTGTAAGGCTAATGTATTACTTGCACTATTAGTATTCTCCATTAAAGTTTTTAGTACGACACCTATTCGTTGTGTTAACATGTTCACCATATCATGAAACTTTCATCCATTTTCTATCGAATGTTAGCCAATGAACTTACAGTAGATGTGAAAACATTACTTGGCATGTCTTTTGACATATTTAGGAAAATAGGTCTGAAATTCAATCTCTCCTGTTGAAACACAGTAGGAGTACTTATCCCTACCACACTTAGACTTGCCAATGCAGAACTTACTGCTTGGCCTTAAATCATTTGACAAATGAGATTGGCTAACTGAATTCCAACCCCAAGTTGGGTCATTATAGAAGGGACATACCCTTAGAAAGGATATACCCTTGAGGTAATCCATATTAAGGTACAAATCTTGTCATCTAATGGCCTACTAGATTTGGTGATATTGGTGTCGATCTAGACACTACTTGTTCCATTACAGGACTTCTCGAAAGGGATATATTTGGCACAAAGTCTATAGGATTAGTAGTTGTTGGAACTGCTGGCACGTTTGTTGTGGTTATGGCAGTCGAAGGTGCATTTAGTGAACTTGTCACTTGATTAACACTATTTGCATTACTCATAATTTCAAAGTTGTGAGTAGGTATATGTTTACCACTTCTCAAACACATACATTCAATAAGTTACTCTGAACTTGTCCCACTGGGCCTATCAATTTGTTTACAATGATTTTTGGTCTAAGCCAAATCTGACAATAAATAATAGAAATCAAGAATGATGTGGTCTTAAAGTTATGTGGTAATCGCGTCAATGGTAGAAAATATGTCAAAAGGTTAGTTGCCTGAAACATATAACTACATGAAGGAAAATACAACTGGAAATACACTTTTTTACAAAAAAGTTAAATAAAAGCAATAAGAACAAGAAAGTAAGTAAAGAGTAAATGATAGTGCAAAAAAGGTAAGTTATGGAAAGTAAACTTGCAGAAAGTAAAGTACATGAAAGGTAAGTTGCAGAAAATAAACTGCAAATGTAAACAGTAGAAAGTAAATGGCAGAAAAGTTAACGAAAGTGCAGTAAATTGCTGAAAGTAAAGGAAAGCAGTAAACAACTGGAATTAAATTATAGGAAATGATAGAAGAAGTAAAAACAAAGAAGTTTAAAGGATAGACTTTGAATTAAATGACTGAAATGTTAAAGGGGAAAGCATACTTTGATGTTAATCCATTAATCTGCTTGTGTGAGAAGTTAGGATGTTTAATCAAGATATGTGAATCCTGTTTACAACAAAACACTTAATATTTATAGGAAAATGATGGAAATAACTACCTATCTACTTAATTACCACGTAAGTGACAATTTATATTACTCGACACAACTACCTTGGCCACTTGATGATGGTAGTAATTGCCTATCTTGTCTTCGACATTTGACAACATCAGCATGTATTCGACATTCGACAACATCAGCATATCTTCGACATTCGACAACTTGGTCACACCATTAATCAACATATCTTCGACATTCATCAACTTAGTCTCTCAAACTCGTTTGTCAAATGATGTGCTTTCGATGATTTTACTTCAATAGACTTATACTTGATAATGTTGTCGCAAACTATTTCAAGCTAACTTGTTCATTCTCCTTGTTTTCTTTTGTCGAATTCCTTTATGTCGAATTGCTAGTTTTCATCGAATCTCTATTCGCCATATTACTAGTTTGACACTTCTACAATTCGACACTATTTTGTTGCACCATCAAAGACGATTACTTGTCAGTCAAGCAACATAACTTTTGTCGACAATTATATATATATATATATATTAAAAATAATTGTCTAACATTTTGCTATGACAATAACTCCTTACATGCAACCCCTCCCTTCTAGGTGTCCTATGTGACTACAGAGCTTATAACAACAAACTGACTTACCATGTAATACCCGCCAAAAAAAAATCCGTTATTTAATTTCATTAATTTTTTAAATTTATGCAATGATTTGGTCATATGAGCATTATATGTTACTTCCAAATGGCTTGAATGATGTATGAATTTTCTGTGCTATGAAAGTTTTGAAGGAAATATGTGTATCTTATAAAATGATTGAATTAAATTTTAGGAGGAGGACTAAGATGCAAAAAGGGGAATTCTATTACTTAACCTATAAATGTTTCTTGAGTTTGGGTTTTAGTGGATATTAATTTTATGTTTGGGCATGATGAATATGGGGACATAGACTTAGGAAAATTTACCTAAGGATCAACCATCTTGCTTAAGTAACACTCTAATAGGGTATTTTTGCCTTTTAGCCAAATAATTCCTCTTTTAGATCCCTAGGGTCCTATTTCACAGACACAATACACTCAGACTCCCGTATTTTATTCTCTCCCATGGCGTGATTCTCTCCATCGCTCCAGTCTTTCTTTTCCCCTAAAACTTAGCCAGCCTCCCTAGTTGTGGTGATTCACACTAGCTTTGGAAAAGAGTGGGTAAGTGAAATTTCTCCTTCTCCTCTTCCATTTCAGTTTTTTTTCAAACCCAAAGGAAGGGGAAGGTTGTTTCTTTGCTGCATGGTTGAATCTAAGCTTGTTAGGGTCCTTAGGTTTTATTCTTGTAAGAAATCAAAAGAAAGACTTGGATTGTGAATGAAATCTCTCAAACCCACAAATCCTTTTTTGTTGTTCTCATGAGTAACTTGATTCTTTTACCTTCTTGAAAATGTAAGTAAATGTTAGAGTGATTTTAATTCAGTTTCCAACCACCCAAATGGCCTTGAAAGAATATTTGAGCAAGGGGTAGTTTCTAGTGGAGGAATGACATGAGATTGTGTAGCAAAAAGGGAGTTCCAGACTTTACTGTCATGGTGCAGTACTGGGCACCTGGAAGCCAAGACTGGTGCCCAAAGGTGCCCATCTACCTGAGAGCTCCCCTTTCTTTTTTGAACATTCAGGTCTAGGCACCCAAACTGGTGCCCGGGGCACCAAGGGTACCCGAGAGGGGTGTAAATTAGGGGTCGTCGTGCCCAAGGCACCACTTCTAGTGCCTCAAGCACTTTGGTCTGGGCTTGTGTGGGCAAATGCTGGCACCCAAGCATTTGAGGCTAGAAGTCCTCCTTTGTTTTCCTTTGCTAATTATGTGATGTTATATTATCCTAGGTGGTTAGGACCATGGCAATCAAGATCGTACAAGATCTAGATCTTGACAACAAAACCAATCAAGATAGCATATAGGATCTTTTTACCATCAAGATTGCATGGATCGTGATCTTGATCATAGTATTGTAGGATCACATGATTCCACGAGAGCATGTCAATACTAGATTTTTTTTCTTGAACCATCAAAACTACGTCGTTTTGCCATGGTTCTTTTTTTCCCCTCATGCTTCAAACAACGTCGTTCTCGTTCTACTTCTACTAAATAACCTTAGCAAGTAGCATCTCATTCTTATTCAGCCCATGACTCGTCTTTGGCTTCATTGCCTTTTCCCCTTTCTCTATATTTCTTACTCGCTTAGCCATGGTTGCCCCCTCTGCCATCATCATTGGTAGTAGTCAACCATCTTACACCGTCATCTTTTTCTAGCAGTTCTGGCGTCTCGTCTATTTATCATGACTTGTATTCGTCTCATTCGTTCATCATGCTCTGCTCATGTTCAGCTGTCCTCCACCTTGTTCATTGTTTCTCACTTTCTTTAGTACAATGTTAATCAATCTCTAAGTGTACCATACTGATACTACAGTTTCTCCTTTCTCAGTTTTATTATTTGATAAATTTAGATATTAATTATTTGAATCTACTAAATTGGTTCAAACTTTAATATACTAAATTGTGATGCTGAATTTTTGAATTTGGGATTCTTGGTGGCTTGGTACCTTATTGACTGTGATGCTAAATTTGTGTTGTGAATTTGGGGATTTAGAATTGTTGAATCTTAATGTGAATTTTAATTGTTGCTAATTATTAAATGTTGTTGAATGACATTTTGTTACTTTTGGTAATATATGATATGAGTTGTTGTATGGAAATATTTTGATATTTTAATTTTTGATAAATTTTTACTTATTTATTAATTTAGCCAAATTATATAAATATTTTATATTTGTTTTTTAAAATTGCATAGGATCTTAAGATCTTGCAATTTGATCCTCTGATTCGATCTTACTAGGCCTTTCTGATCCTATACAAGATCCCAATCTTGATTACCTTGGTTGGGACAAAGCTTTCAAGCATCTTTCAGGATTTCTTTCGGGTAAAAAATTTACACTTCTTCTGGGTGAGTAGCTTTCCCTTTAGTTTCATGATTCTAAGAAATTAAATTGAACAAGGTGTGTTATTTCACCTAAAACATTTGAAGCCTGGTAAGTAGGCAAGAACGCTTATTATTTTGCAAAAATGCTAAATGTTAAAGTGGTGATTAAGTATGATGACTGATGAAGTTGCATGGTTATTATCTCAATTGTTATGTGATAATATGTGATTGTTTCTATGTATAAACTTGTACACAAATGAGTGCCTAAGCTTTTACGAAGCGGGATACTCCGCTATGTCATGGCCATGAATTTGAGGGGCTAGGTTAAGTAGAATTCACAGTGACCTAGGTAGCGAAAGGAATTAAGTAGGCCATGAGTCTCTGATATTCTCGTAGTAAAAGGGCTTGGTGGGTCATCAATTCTAGAAATGGTGATGGCTCCTAGCAACCCAATCAACTAAGCATGTGTGACGGTTGTTGTGTGTATGCCATTATTGATAATATTATGCCTACTTTTCATTATTGTGAATTATTGCATTTTGTTGTTCAGTTGCTACTCACTGAGATTTCGTGTCTCACACACTTTTTTTCACCACTTTCAAATATCGAGCTAGTAGAGGATCATCTTCTTGAGGAGTAGTGGAAAAATCTCAGGTCCCAACCCTCCTTGTTCCTTGGGTTGGTGTTTTTGGAAACCAAGAAGTATTTTGATACTCTAAAAGTGCTTTGTAGTAACATAGGAATTCCTAGGGCATATTTTGATGTAGTTTAATGTATATGTAGTGATTATTCATCTATTGGGCATGTTTCCTTTCATTCCTTATTTCGTATGGTTTTGGAATGATTAGAAACATACGTATTAGACGCAAATGTATGACTTCAACTTATGAATGATATCATGTTTTAAGAAAGATTTAATTTGATATTTTGGTTTATTTAGAGGCTTATGGTTGTGGTTGGTCACCATGTGTCATCCCGGTCACGTTCCCAAATTGGGGCATGAATCCGACTGACAAGCTTCAACTCTCTAAACTAAAAGGGGACTGGAAGCCTCGAACCTCAACTATTCCTTGGGTGGCTATTTAACGGCTTATGCAAACCTGCAAAAATGCAACAATATAATGAGATAAACATCTTAGTGAGTAGATACTCCCTCGCTTTATACTTTTTACCATTTGGCTTTTCCATAGATTATATGGTTTGGTATTATTACTCCGATATACATACTAACCAAGCTTGTGAGATCAACCCAATGTAATTCTATATGAACACATAGGGCACTCTAGGTTGCTTAAGGCAAACTTGACCTCCAATATGGACAAATACTTTATCTCCGTCCATACAAATTGACATTTAATTCGATACCTCTAAGTCTAAGGCCATTTTCCAACTCTTATCCCGAAGGCTAACAATACCTCTAAACTTGGAGGTAATTAATAGCTCCAAGCCCATAGGTTGATAATATCTCCAAGCCCTAAGGCCGATAATATCTCCAAGAATTTCAATAATGAAAAGCACACTTACAATCTAGCCCATACCAAGGGACTCCTAGGGTACGTGCCTTAACATGTGAAGTTCATATGCATAAGTAGCATCTAGTGGACTAATTACTAACCTAGGTATACTCGGCACACGCTCATAAGGCATGTTCACCATAACTCTAAGTAAGTTTGGGACTTTGAGGCTCCTTAAGGGATTTTGACCCGTAGGTCGTGCTATCTCCTGACCTGTAGGTTGTAATATGTTTCGACAAATAAATGTAATGGAAAAAGAAAATCTTCAAGTTTTCACTCCAAGAAACACACGCTAATTAAACTCTATCACAACCATACAAGTTAATACATACATACATGCACATGCACACACACACTCACACACACGCGCACACATACACACACACACACACACACACACACACATATAAATATATATGTTCTAGCTCATAGGCTAATATAATCTCTTAGCTTGTAGGCCATATTAATATTCCAGCTTATAGATCAATATAGTCCTGGCTCATAGGCCATAATAATCTTTCAGCTTATAGGCCCATATAGTATTCTGACTTATAGGCCATAATAATTTCTTGGGGGATCTTACTCCACCCTGCACACATAATGTACCAGTTCACTTGACTTGAATGATGATGAAGCCAAGCAAAAAAAGGTTTCCCAAAAATTCACATAAAAGGAAAGTTACACTACACTCTCAACATCATATAGCTAAGCAACTCACACCTTACCCAAATTCAACATCATGCAAAAATAAAGAAGAGCACGCCATATCAATTCCATAACATGTAAAAACATATACAAGAATGCAATCTGTAATAAGCATATACTACAAAGTGTCAAACAAGATATTCATGCCTAACCATAAATTACCATCAAGGATTTCCCATGAACACTGTCGTTCTCCATGCTACATCTTCATTCCCCTCCCATGGTACCACCATCCCAAGGATTCCAACAATTATTAACACAATATTCAAGCACCTAATAGTTAGCATTAAGTAAGGAATAGCTCATAGGCTAGGTTAAATACAAAATTTAGCTCTCCATAATCACAAACATTACAAACATAACACATATACTTTATAATGCAACTTAAAAGCATTAAAGACACTCCAAGAGTGGGCTAGCTACTCACCAATTGGCAAAGAAGGTTTTTCTCACTAGAAGCATTCCATCTCAACCTGAACAACCTCTGAAAGCACCACTAGAAAGAGCCACAACCATTACTTAATTCAACCAACAAATGGGGCAAGATCAGCTCACTTGGGTACCTAGGCGCCATCGAGGCTCCCATTCACATAGGTGCCAAGGATCCATCCTCCACGGGTTCTTGGGCGCCTGGACCAGAACCTTTGTCATTCTTTATAGTCCTCTCGGCAAAGTAGGATGCCTTAGGCGCCTTAGCCTAGGCATACACCCCTTTTGTCTAAGAGTGACTCTAATGGCTCTTCAAACTTCCATTTGGTTCTCCCATTCCTTTCCCTTGGTTTCAAACATCAAATAATGTCCTTTTAAGTGATTAGAACACAATCAAACTCCTTTAAACTCAATCCATATAGATTTAAGAGCCACTCATGAATTTTGGGAAAATTATCAAGAATCCAACCATTTATAAAATTTGTCATAATAGTTCAAGTTTACACCCCAAATTTTCAATCACCAAACTCAAAAATCAAGAGGCCAAGGGAACGGAATATGAGAACTAATATCTTTTTAGCCCAAAACTCACACAACACATCAATTTCTTCTAAGGCATAAGAAGGGGATAAAAAAGCACAAGGAGATTAATGTCCTCTACTTACCTCTCCCTTGCTGTGGAATAGATGATTGGATGGCTACCAGAGTGAGTCCTCATCGAAGATGACTTCATGAGAGCAAGATGTGGGACGAGGAAGATAGATGCTAGCTAAGGAGCTCCTAAATGTGTATGTGTGTTGTGAGGCTTATGATATGAAAAGGAGAGTAAAGTTATTAAGTTTGGCACCTTTGGATAATTTTACCTCTCCCCCATGAAAACCATAAGGCACTCTTAAAAATACATACTCTTGGCCTCCATCTTCAATTCCCATATGGCCCCCTAGTCATCTTGGGGCATCCAATCCCAGCCCCTCTCTATGTCAATCAACCAACATTTCTCCTAAATACATGTTTTCTCCAATTTTTACAGTTAAGTGCCTCACAGAAATTTTGCAACACAAACAATATAAGCATCCATGTTTTCTCCAATGTGCATCACAAGCGCTCACTCCAAATTAAAATAACCTACAAAGCTTACGCTCTCTCTCAGATTCTTCAAAATTTTTGGGCATACCCAAAGAGAACCCTTCACACAAGCCCATACTGGCTCAGGTTATTACATAAAAAATAAGTAGATTTTAAAAATATAAAAACGTTTTCTTTTTAAAAAAAAAAGTGTTTTGTTAGCGATTTGGCAAGTGTACTAGTCGCACAAGTAATACAGTGAAAATATGAGTAGATATCATTCCCACAAGGACTAACTTGCTAATTACCCAAGAAAACTAAGCGTATTAGTTACACGACAAATTTTTGGATTGAAGATAGCTCTAAGTTAAGAACTGGAAGTAAAAATCAATCACCAAATATTTTTCTTAGACTTTATGCAAATAGCAATGAATACACACGTAAAATTGGATGAAATCAACTTAATTAAAAGACCTAGAGCTGTTAATTGTAACGTCCTTATTTTACTATACTAAAATCTAAATTTTTTTTTTAAATTCTAATGCTTAATACTCATATCTTCAAAAAGAACATTCTACAATTGTTCTCAGTACAAATCATAATTGGTTATACATAATAATTGAAATTCTAAACATAAGATAATTTTACATTCGTTTGAAATAAATTACAAATTTGTCGTACATAGTAATTTGATATCTAAACTTAAAAACATAATCTATAATTCTAATACTTAATAAACTTGAGTGCTCTAAAAGTGTTCAATCAATCTTTACACCTTTCCCCTTATAGTCAGCCCCTGAAATGGTCAGTTGGAAAAGCACAAAAAGGTGAGATAAGGGTATCTCAGTAGCTAGCATAATTTTATAAACATTTATAAATATACCATTTCAGTCATAAAAGCACTTATATCATAAAAATCAGTCCATGTAATATAAATTCTCAGTTTAGTGCAATAAGTTAATGAAAAATTAGCAAGCTAATATATGAATAAATCATGGAATCAAGAATAGTTGGTGGCACACTCAACAACATGGAAAAGATAGTCTGCAGAACTATTTTTCCAAGCTAAACATGAGAGAAAGGCTACTGCAGTCCTTTAACTCAAGCTAGAAAGATTTCAAACTAAAACATGGAAATATAATTTCCACGCTGACATGGAAATAAAATTTCCAAGCTGACATGGAAATAGAATTTCCAAGCTGAAATGGAAGCAGAACTCCCAAGCTGAACATGGAAGAAAACTTCCAAGCTAATATCATGCTAATTTCATCATGAAAAACATATTTCACTTTAGATAAAATTTCATGGACATAAAATATTCAAGTAGTAAAACAAGCTTTTATGAATTGCTACGCTACACTACGCTACAAGTAGTTAAAATAAGCTTTTATGAAATGATAAACTACTAAATTCTCAATTCAGTGCAATAAGTTGATGAAAAATTAGCAAGCTGATATATAAATAAACCATGGAATCAAGAATAGTTGGTGGCACACTCAACGACATGGAAAAGATAGTTTACAGAACTACTTTTTCCAAGTTGAACATGAGAAAAAGGCTACTGCAGTCCTTTAACTCAAGCTAGAAAGATTCCAAACTAAAACATGGAAATATAATTTCCAAGCTGACATGGAAATAGAATTTCCAAGCTGACATGGAAGCAGAACTCCCAAGCTGAACATGGAAGTAAACTTCCAAGCTAATATCATGTTAATTTCATCGTGAAAAACATATTTCACTTTAGATAAAACTTCATGGACATAAAATATTCAAGTGGTAAAACAAGCTTTTATGAATTGCTAAGCTACCTGTACTTTGTAGTCTGACTTTTTAGCTCAAATAGCTATTCAATCTGTCTTGAAATTCGTTTCACTATTTTTGACCATTGACCGTGGGGTAGTTTGCACTGGTTTTGGTTCTGATTTTTTGCTTCCTATTCACTGCCACTTCTCCCTTAACACTTGTGTGGGTTAGTAATAGAAGAATCTCCTCAAAGTAGCTCAGAAAAATCGAGTTTAACGTTGCTATTTGCTTCTTCCAAAATCTCTATTTTATGGTTGAAAAACAAAGAATATTTTTCTGCTACTGTCCAAGCTGCTGGATTCTCTTTTTCTCACTCTCTCTCGGCTGTGAATGGTGCAAGGAAAGGGGAGGAAGATATTGCTATTTATAGCTAAGAATGGGAGGCAAGTGGAAAATTCCTTTTGAATATTCAAATATCTCTCTAAAGCCTAGAAATGTTTAGAAAACTCAAGATAACTCAAGATAAACCTAGACTAACCTAGAATTCTCTAGAATTATCTATACTAGAAATGTTTAGAAAACTCAAGATAACTCAAGATAAACCTAGACTAACCTAGAATTCTCTAGAATTATCTATACTAGAAATGTTTAGAGAACTCAAGATAACTCAAGATAAACCTAGACTAACCTAGAATTCTCTAGAATTATCTATACTAGAAATGTTTAGAAAACTCAAGATAACTCAAGATAAACCTAGACTAACCTATAATTCTCTAGAATTATCTATACTAGAAATGTTTAGAAAACTCAAGATAACTCAAGATAAACCTAGACTAACCTAGAATTCTCTAGAATTATCTATACTAGAAATGTTTAGAAAACTCAAGATAACTCAAGATAAACCTAAACTAACCTAGAATTCTCTAGAATTATCTATACCATTCTACAATATTCTACACTTATCTAGAAAATTCAAGAATATACAAGATATTTGTAGAACATACAAGATTCCTCTAGAACAATCTAGATTCATCAAGGACATTCAAGAGATTTCTAGAGTCTCAAAATAAATAAAAAAAATATTAAATATTTATTCCATAATAATTTGGGATGTTACATTAATCTCCCTCTTTCATCCTAGAAATTACTAAACTCTCTCCAACACTTGCAATTCTAATCAACTATACACTTAATCTTAGGTTTCCTAATGACTTAAAGTAATTCTCCTAAATCTAAATTAAGCTACTAAACTCTAACACAATTCCTTATATGAGTTAAGCCTATTATACATAACCTAATTTGATTAAACGAGCTTAACTAATATCCCTATTAGTTAACAAGTAAAAACCCTTAAGGTTCAAGCACTTGTCCTATCCACTCAATGTTCTACAAATACCTCCCTCGCCAAAGTTCAGTGAAAGTAATATGTAAGCAATAAAGTGATCAATTTCAAAGCAAGCACAATATAGATGAAGAATAGGAATGTATTAATTGAAGAGAAATCACAAGTTTAGAGAGACAAACAATCCTTAATCTAAAATTAGGTTCATAGTAATCCTAGAACAAGAAAATTAGCTACTCATAGCTCTAAAACTACAAAAAATAGTAGAAAAACTATAAAACTTCATGAAACCGAGGTTAAGTTGACAAGAATAGGGCTTGAAAAGCTTTGGAAATGGATTCCTCCTCTTCTTCTAGTAGAAAAGGTGCCCTCTTCTTCCATCTCAAGCTCAGAGTAACCTAAAAAAAGCTGCCTTTTTGCTATTTAAACCTCCAAAAGAAATTAGCAAAATTCGTCCTGCCGCTATATCAATACACTTCCACCACTATAATGGTAGCTGACATATTAAAAGGCTAGAGTTCAGTGCTCACCGCTATAGCGGTACAAGCCCACCACTATAGCAGTGAAAGGCAAAAAGTTGAGTGTCAGTAGCTTCAGGTGCAATGTCCACTACTATAGTGGTGGAAGGCAGAAAGGAAGGCTCCTAAGACTTCTGGCTCCAATGGTCACCGCTATAGCGGTGAGTGGCAGACAGGTAAGCTTTAGAACTTCAGAAGTGTAGCAATTGCATGTGAATCCTCCTTAGTAACTGAACCTACATCAAATAAAACAGTAGGTCTGAGACATGAAATTACTTAAACTAACCTAAAATCTATGAAATCATAAACTAATCTAAAAAACTCAGAACAAGGGTAAAGAAATCACAAGCCAAGACAAATAAGAGATAAAAAAAATAGGGTATTTAGCACCAAAATGGTGCTAAATCCAGAACTTAACACTCTCCCAATTGCATAAGTAATATAGTGAAAGAGTAAAGATTATCGTTCCCATGAGGATTAACTCGCTAATTACTCAAGAAACTCAAACATATTAGTTAGACAAGCCAAGATTAGATTAAAGCCAGTTTTGTTTAATGAATTGGAAAAGAAATAAAATCAATAAAATAGAATGTAATTAACAATGATCAACAAACAATTCGACTAAATTAATATATGTAAAAGCCTAGAGTTATTAATCTGCCTCTTTCGTCCTAGAAATTACTAATCTCTCTCATGCACCTGTGATTCTAATTAATTATACATGTTAATCTTAGGCTATCTTATGGCTTAAAATAATTCTCCTGAATCTATATTAAGCTACTCAACTCCTACGCAATCTTTTACATTGGTTAAGCCTAATACAACCAACCTAACTTTGATTAAATGAGATCAACTAATATCCCTATAAGTTAGCAAGCAAAATCCCTTAGGTTAAGGTTATGCACTCATCCCTTTCAATCAAAGTTCTATTCTTACTTCCCTCTTCCGAGATTGGTAAGAGCAATATGCTAATTAAAAATTGACCAAGTTCATAACAAGCTCAAGGTATATGAATGAAAAGATATGTATTGATTAAAAGAAATGACAAATACAAAGAGAAAAATAATCCCTAATCAGAAATTAGGTTCATAGTAACCCTAGAAGGAGAGAATTAGCTACTCATAGTTCTAAAATTATATAAAACAGTAAAAGATGAAGAAAACTCCATGAATCCTAGGTTGGATTGACAAAAATTGAGCCCGAAGAGCTTCAGAATGGGATTCCTCCTCCTCCCTCTACAGAGTCAGCATTATCTGGCTTCCCATCGAACTCAAAATGCCCTAAAAACTCCTCTTTTTTGCTATTTAAATTAATAAAGAAAGTGTAGAAACACGACCCACTGCTATAGCAGTGAGTACCCAATGCTATAGCGATGGAAGATAGAATGGTTGGCTTTAATAAAATTTTGTCCAAGAGCAACCACTATAGTAGTGGCCGGTAGAAAGATGGACGATAACATAAGCAACTTCAGTAACCACCGCTATAGCTATGAAAAGCTACCACTATAGCGGTGAGTGGCAGAAAAGGGTTTCTTTTACAGTAACTTCATAAATGTAGCTCCAACTGGATTCATCGTCATGCAAAAAATTCTCACTAACTCAACCTACAACAATAAAATAACCATTACTAGCATAATAGAGTCATGAAATCACCCAATTTATTAAAAGCTCTAAGAAAACCTAACTAATCTAAATTAACCAAAACATGAGTTAAGAATTGCAAGTATAAGCAAGATAGATCAAAAGAGAAGGAAAATAGCACCAAAATAGTGCTAACTTAGTAGAGTTGAGAATGGTAAATGTTGAGTAGAGAGTTATAAATGATGGTTGGATATGATAAATACTGAGTTGAAAACCAAAAGGAATGGCTAATCTAAGCTTGAGGTACTGGAAATCAAAGAACTTCGTTGTGGGGTTGCAAAATAGTGAAATCACGAGTTGTAAAATTCCTGTTCTGCTACCCATCATGACGCATCGTTGCCGCAATGGTAGCAATGACCATGGTCACTGCAAGGACCAAATTGGTTGTTACAGCGATGAGCTAACAGAGAGCAATGCCCTTTGTTGCTCCATTGCTGCAACGACCATATTGGTCGCTACAGCAACCCCGATTACTTCAAAAATCCTTTTTTTTTCTTATTCTTCTACCTTTCTTTGATTTTAAACATACAGAATCACTTGGGCATCTTCCAGGGACATGTTTCCAGTAAGTCACTTGCATTTTCAAGGTAGTTTTGTGCATTAAACAAGGTGAGTTAACATTTTTTTCTTAAATGAATCCTTTTGGATGTTGCCTTGATGGAAGTTATAATTTTATTTAATTTAGATTCAAGAGCAGTTGGCTAATGAGTAATATGGTTTGTGTTTTAAATCTTGATGATAGTTTTGAGATTTCCAAGAGGGAATGGGAGTTAATGAATTTGATTGTGTTACTTGGATAATATTGTTGTATGTTAATTTCCTTGTTGTATTGTGATGATATGTGATATGACGAAGCTTTTGGCATTTATCTTTAATGTGTCAAAGTAATTGGCACCTAAAATATCTTTAATATATCAGAGTTATTGGCACCCAAAATATCTTTAATGTGTCGTAGTTATTGGCTCCTAAAATATCTTTAATGTGCCAAAGTTATTGGCACCCAAAATATCTTTATTGTGCCAGAGTTTTTGGCACCCAAACTATCCTTAATGTGCCAAAGTTATTGGCACTTGTTGTGATCTTATGTTGGGTATGAACTTTAATCATTGTTGAGAATTATTTGGTTAGATTATGATTATGGGAAATGGCATTGTTAAGTAAGGCACTTTATATTGATTTCTTGTGTTCTTTGTTGTCTGCTCACTGAGTATTTAGATTACACATTCTACTCTTGAATTTTTTTTTTAAGAGACGGTATCTGTGGCAGGTGGTCTCCTTGAAGAGTGATAGGCTTTCATCTCACCAACCCATTCTTGATACCTTGGGTTAGTTGTTGTTATTCTGGTTATGTAGATCCTATTGGTCTTCTAACATACGCTCTACGATCGCCTAAGTTACCTAGGAGTTTGAATGTATTTTTGTGAAATGATCCTAGGTTATGGCTCTCCTTTTTAGGAATTATTGTTGGATATGCCAACATTCTTTTGTATTAAACCATGCTATTCAACTATTGATATGATATGTACAGTTCCTTTAGTTTTACCATGTGTAAGAGATATTGATCATCAGGCATGTATTTCTACTATTAGTATTTATCTATATTGAGATTGAGAGTAAGCTAGGTTGGTTAATTGGCTTACGGTATAGGGCTAGTTCTTCTAGTGCTAGTTACATGTTGAGTTTTGGGATGTGACACACACCCCACTCCGGGACATGTGGCTGGCACAGATGATAAACCTCTTTCACCATTGCAAGCCTAACCTAACCATTTTCCCCCAACATATAAATGTTCACACATCCCTTATTTCATGTTTTCATGTATATATATATATATATAATTTAATGATAATGTATGAAAATGTTATTTCATTTTTTTCAAGGAAGCATACACACATATTGCCCATCTATTAGACAAGGCAACTTCACCCAAGAGGGGGACAAATTGGGTGTTTGTCACATCCCTTACCCAAGTATGTAACCGGCACAAATGGTGTGCTTCACCTCACCTCCATAAGCCTGACTAGCATAACTCTATTCCCTATTTTCGTTCATTTGCAAAAAAATAATATGTAAATATACTCTCAATTAGCTATCATTTTTTCATTTCGTTGACAAAACTAATTATACAAGACCAATGATTCATCAGTACGATTATATTACATAACATATTTCAAATTATTTACACATAATCTTCTTCCATTCATACATTTCCATCCTAGAATAACCTACCTAATTACAGAGCCTCAACTAGATCCTTACAAAATAAAAGTAAAGACTAACAAGTACACTTCACTCCGAACAAATGGGGAGTTGATCACCATATACGAGTTGATAGTTTCTCTCCTTTTATACCTGAAAATGTTGGGGTATCAATCACACTGACCCACTGAGAAAACCACTACCGTACCACAACCACACAAAATGCATATATACATATAAGTGGATACATAGCAACATACACCAGAGGAATACAATTTGTACATACAACAATTTACATGTCCTTGACAAATCCACAATCAACTAACATAATATAACACAATTCAAAATAACTCATAGCAACCAATCAATCAATCAATTGCATATATTCCTGTATCAACCGGGTCATTCAAGGTACCTCTGGATTGTTGCCTGCGGCTCCCGTCGCATCTACTTTTATCACTCCATGTATAAATCTCCACCCTTATAGCTTCTTGTATAGTTTCCCATGGGGTGCACAGTCATGACTTCCCCTTCTTTCTCAAACACAAACACAATCACTATTCAAGATTTCATATCATAAAACAAACATCCATCCACAACTTACTTTAACCATCCATAGATGAATAAACTCAACAATCAAAATAAACCATATCTCAACTCAGTTCACACTTTATTCACAACCCATAATACAATCTCATCATCGACTATAATTAATCAATTAATTAATACATTTTTCACACATATACACAAACTTATCCTTCGTCAAGCATACAAGTAATATTCAAAAATTCTTGAACTCATATTAGTATATTGATATATTGAAAATAAAGACAAGGTAAGGTATGGATCTCCTCACCTTAGGCCTAAGCTAGATTTTCTACACCTTATACCGAAGAAAAAATGTCAAATATCTCATTGAAGGCCTAGAGAACAAGTCAAGCAAGAATAACATTAAATTAGAACATAAGCTACTAAACATTTATCCTTGTTCTGCTTTGAAGCAAATTTTGAGTCCATTCTTTAGAAAAATTCTGGTATTGATCTTCAACTCCAAAAATTGTGAAATTTGACACATAACCAACCTTATGTGTTTATATACTAGGATAAAAATTTCAGATCAAAATTCTATCATTTGGCCCCTCTAAATACTCTTTTAGTGACCATAGGTCAGAACTGTCTGATTTCTGCATAAGTTCTGTTCTTCTATTTAATAAGCCTACAAAATCTTGACCAAATGCTATGAAATTTGGTAGACAATTAGTATAAGGTCTTAGCTAGGTTCCATAAAAGTTTCTGGTCAAAACAATATCGTTTAGGAACTGAATAAGAACTAAGATTCAATTTTGTCTAGATTTGCCTATACACTAAATTAGATTTTTGTCCCTTATGTATTAGGCCAAACAAACCCTCGTTTTTGTTTTTTTAAAAAAAATATCATATAGTTCTCTAATTTAGTACTTCGCATATCAAGAGTTTTCCACTTAGAAAATAAATTCATAATTTCAGTAGAGCATAGCCAAACATACATTTTACCACTCAATGTTGATTATAATTTCTCCACTACTTCATTTTGTGTACCATTATCATATCATCCTACTACTATTTTTTTTTGTAGCAGAACACACTAAATAGTGCGTGATTCAAACTTTAATCCTTCCTAACAATCCCAACACAAACTCTTATAATTAAAATCCATTTATAATATGTTTCTCTTGGTTTCTACTGTATAGTGGATTCATTCACCCATTTTACATCTCAAAAACAATTCAGCCAACACATAACAGTTTAACTTACTCAACGTTATAATTTCACCAGTATAGCAAAAATAGCACTCAAAAAACCTCAGTTTGGGATTATCCAGACATAACCATTCCAATACAACAATCAACACAAACCCAACTTACTAAAGAACCAAATTATAGTTTCCTTCCCTCGGTTGACAACAACAACATCATCAAACCTATACCATTTCTCCAACTTCATACAGGACCCAATTTTTCAATACAAGAACCTAAATCCATTAAATTTATAGAAAGCTTAAGAGAAATTTAAGCTAAAATTTCTATTTGGAAGACATATAGGACATGGGTACCAAATCAGAGGAGTTTTTGACTAGGAAAAATCATAGAGAAATGAGAAGGGAACTCTCACCAGTAAGGGCACTAAAATGGCCGACGATGGAGCTAACTACCAACATTTCATAGCCAGACGATTCAGTGAGACAACTAAGGATGGCAGTTGATGAAGACAGACATCCACACACACCTACAAAGTTGTCTTACTCTCTCTCAACCGGAGCTGCATCGCATGGAGAGAAGAAGATGAAGGAATGGGCAGAGGAAGGGTAACGCCGGTCAGTTTCCATCAGACAATGCTGGCAATCACAGTGGCCGGCAACAAAATTCTCACTCAGCTCTCACTCTCTCACTCGTCGTGTGTCTCTTTTTTTTTTCTCCTGACATCTTCTCTGTATGCATAAGGAGGAGGTTTCTTCAAGAAGCTAAATTCTTTTTTTTAAATCTGATGGTGTAAGATGACATAAGTGTCATCATCTTTAATGGCTACATATTCCCCTTTTTGCTAAAATCTCACAAAGCTACATTTCTTTAAGTCATAATCACTCAAGTCCTCCCTGATTTTATTAAAATTTCTAATTTTTCTCAAAAAACCAAAACTTATTCTGATACTCCTTATTTCATCTTTTCCACTAATATAAAATCCCCACACATCTTTATAAAATTTTAAATAGGTCCTTTAGAATTTATTATCATTTTGTTTCCAAAAATTAAAATTTAATTCCCTAAATTTCTAAATTCCATGTTTAAAGTTCATTGTGAATAGCTGAAAAACCTCGGGCGTTACAGCGTTATAAAAAATTTGAGTAATTTTTGAAATTATTTTTCAAGAATACTTCTAATGGCGGTAAGTTTAAAAGAATATAGTTCAACCAATAATTAGCTTTCTTGAAATAAATTTAGGAACGTAATTCATGCAACAATTAATTAATGCTTGAGATATCAAACATAAAAATAGAGCATTAATTAATCAACTTTAAAAATAAGGAGAGTACGAATAGAAAAAGTAAACTTAGAGATTTATCTTGGTAAGCCTATATTCAGAAATAGGTTTCAGGTTGAGAGATATAACCGAAACACTAACCAAAGGTTAGAAAGAGCCTTTTTGTGACCATTATACAATATTTTTCAAACTTATGTCCAATTTAAAAAGTCATAACTTTCACATTTGAAATCTGTTTTATGCAAACAATATATCGTTGGAAAGATAATCAAGTCTAGTTTCAGATACAAAGTTGCATTCAAAAATACTTTTTCATTTGAGAGATATGATCGAAATACTGACCAAAGGTCAGAAAGAGTAAATTTACTGGTGCTATCAGTCAACTTGCAGCTTTTATATTTAATTCAAAATTTCATAGCTCTCTTATTTGCACTCTATTTCAAGCAAATAAAATACCATTGAAAAATGAGATAGGTCTCATTTACAAATTCATTATTCTTGGGTATATATGATAAAAATGGTGATCAAAGGTCATAATCAATTTTTTGTAAAAATTCATATCTCACTATCTTTTTAATTTAAAAATTGGTTTTCATTCAAGATGCATTGAGCCAATAAATGCAAATCTATATCATTGAATTTCACATAAAATTTCTTAGTCTATTGTAAATATACCTAGTTAAGCTCATCGGCTATCTTGATGCAACCAAACTTTCAAAACTTTAAATCTTCTAATTCTTCATATCTTGGAGCATTTTTCTTTCTTGTTATTTTTTGAGTAAAGCATGATGTTGATATTCTATTTTCTTCAATCCAATGCTCACTCTTCTTGTTTTGAATAAACCTTCACAAAGAATATTTTAAGTTGCAAACTAAATGGTTAGTTCAATTCATAGTAAAAAGCATGATTCAAGTATAAATTATTTAATTCCAAATAATATGGTCATGGTTTAATTGCAGCACACGAGAGACATATATGAAAATCAAACTTCATATATTTGTCATCATCAATGCTACAATTTTCACACATTTTCCATCATCAAAACTTATAGCATAATGCTTTAGGACTAACAGTATCCCCCTTTTTTATGATGACAAATCACCAAAGGAAAATATTTCACAAGATAATAAACTCTATGTAACAAGCACATATTTTTCTTTCTAAATCCTTGTCCCCTTATTTGACATCAACAAAAAGGTATAAGGAAAATAATATATAAAGGCTAAAGCACATTCATTCTTTAAGCAAAAATATCATATGATGTCATTTTAGTATGGGGTAGGTCTCATCAAAAAAACATCATCATCATTTTTGACATACCAAGAATATAGTTACAAAAATCATTTTATGTCAAATGAAGTGAGCTGAGAGATATACAAAACTTAAGTATAGGTTAGGCTCCCTCAAACAATGCATATCAAAGAAGAATATGCAACTTTCAAGATGTATTCTTTTTCAAACACATAAGTTCCCTATAAAAATGAGCATTTTTTTAAATGAAGATTAAAGGATATGACGTGTGCAATGCTCATTGATGTATTGTATTATTCAAAAGGGATCAAAATATATTTGAAACATATCCCTATATGCGATGACAAGATCAAGAATGTAAAAACTCAAACTATTTTATCATTGCTAAGAATACAAGTCAAGAAGAAAACTTACATGTTGTTGCCATTATATCTATTTAATATTATGGAGTATCGTTCAATCCATATAAAAAAATAAAGAAACAAGGGATAGAGATACTCATCAAATTTTGGCAGACTTTTGATACTTCTTCAATCTCCCCTCGATTACGTACTTGTTGGAGATTGTCTCCCCTTGTCTTTATGCACAGTTTTCTTTCCCATAGAGATCAATAGTAGAATTTTGATATCCATAATATATAGCTAGTTTCACTACTTACATCAAAGATTTGAACCAGCATGCTAAGAGTTTAGAAGTGTAATTCAGAACCTAGCAATAATGTTCAGAAAAATGATTTGGTTGGTAGCTAGTTATCTAAAGTAATAGTTTTAAAAGTTTGCCAACAGTAATTAGAATCAAAGAATTGTAAAAAAAAAAGCATGAGGTTGCATAAATGAAATGCCAATCAATTTGATATGCCAATTCATCAATTCGCTGAATAAACAGCTTCTCCAAGTCCTCTAGCTTGCATTCCAGAAGAGTAAGCTTTTTCTCGGAGGATCTCGCGGTGTTGTCATCCTCCCACTTTTCTTCATTTCTTTTTCTCTTCTTGGTCTCATGTGACCTGTCAGTGGATCTTTTACCCTTATTGTTCCCCAAACTAAGATTTAAGTCTAGTTCTACTTTGCTAGCCTCAAAGTTTAAATTGAATGTTTTGTTGCAGGTCATTGCTTAGTGAACACAGATAAGAGATTAAAAGATACAAGAATATGAAAGCTAGAAAGAGAGTATGCTAAAGGAATCAAAATTTGGTACGGAGATGAAAGGTATTGAGCTATAAATTATAAAGAAAAATTTTGAGCTCAAGATAAAAATAAAATCTGTAAGTCGCACACCTAAAGATAGTTTTTAGATATAGCATGCATGATCTTCAAAGATTAATGTTGGGCATGCTATCAAACAGTAGGATTAATTAATTGTCATAAACATATAAGCCAAGGATTTTACAGTGAATTTTGACTAAAATGTTTTCGTGTTCATTGCCTCCTTTTGGGGTAAAAGAGCGAAGTTCAAAGGCTTGATGTAACCATTGTCAGAATGTCACTTTCGCTCCTTGGCACAAGGCGTACTTGCAAAATCTTAGTCTTTCTTTTTTTATACCTAAATTTGTTTGGTTCCGTTTGGGTTAAGAGTTCCTTTTTTAACCCATTTTGTTTTCACTGCATTAGATATATCATTATTGTAATTACAGGAGTGAGATTTGTGTCATTTTAGTCCACAATAAAAACAAGTACTAAATGGACTACTAGACATTTTTGCTGGAACAAAGGATTTTTTGTGATATTTCTTGTTTGATTTGGCTTTGAAACCCAAACTAGCTTTGTTGAAAGCACATCTTTGTTTTCTAAGCAAAGCATTGAAGTTATCTCTACCTTGAGTAAAATTTGCAATTGTGTTTTTAAGATCTTCATTTTCTTTTTCTAAAGAATCACACTTGATGCAAGAACCTTTTTTGTTTGTAGAGATAAAAGTCTTGAAATTCGTATTCTCTTCTTGGCAAGTTTTGTTTTGATTTTCAAAATCAAGATTCTCTTTCTTGAAAACAGAAAATTCATATTTCAATTTCTCAAGCTCATTTTCAAGAGTGGAAATTTTCTGTATTGAAAAAATTAATTTCTTTGCAAGTTTCAAGGATTCAACATGCAAGTCATCAAAGGCTTCTTGAAGTTCATCAAATGAGTAGTCAAATAAATTTACCTCATCTTTGTCTATGGCCATGAGACAGATGTTGGCTTCTTCATTTGTGTCCTCCTCATCGGAATCACTATTTCCCCAAATGGAAGATATGTAAGCTTTCTTCAATAATTCTACCTTTACTAGACCATTTCGTCCATCCTTGAAAAGAGATTTCTGCATAACTGATATACAATGAGGACATTATGGTACCCATCTCAATTTGGATCCTTCAAAGTGTTGACCCTAAGGCTTTATGCTATAAGTTTTGATGATGACAAATGTATTTGAAATGTAGCATTGATATGTATAAAGGTTAATTATCATATACATGCTACAAGTATTTAAGCATGACTATGTTATTTAATGTGTAATGTCTTATACATTAATCATGCTATTTATCATGAATTGAACTAACCATTTGGTTTGCAAGTAAGATATATTTTATAGGTTGGTTCAAAACAAGAAGAGTGAGCATTGGATTGAAGAACAAGGAAAAGTAATATCATGCTTCACTCAAGGAAGACAACATGCAAGAATAAAGTTCCAAGAAATGAAGAAATAAAAGATTTAAAGTCTTGGAAGCTTGGATGCATCAAGAAAGCAACCATCATGCTCTAAAAACAAAGAATTTGAAGATAACAAGTGACTGGTCGACCACCCTATCCTGACTGGTCAACCAACGAGCTCCAGAAGCAAAGTCTTTGAGCACTGGTCAACCACCCTATGCTGACTGGTCGACCAACGAGCTCCAGAGGCAAAGTCTTTGAGCACTGGTCGACCACCCCATCCTGACTGGTCGACCAACGAACTCCAGAAACAAAGATTCTTGAAGACCATAAGCGTTGGTCGACCACCATATCTGCACTGGTCGACCAACGGACCCCAATAAGCAATATCCTGAGGAGGAACCATAAGTGTTGGTCGACCACCCCATCTACACTGGTCGACCAGCGTGACTGATGAATCACTTCTGGACTACACTGGTCGACCATCGTGCCACACTGGTCGACCACCGACATCAGAAAATGTGCTGTAACGGCTAGTTTTTGCTGACATCATTATAGAACCACCTTGGATTTGTCTCCAACGGTCTTATTCGTCCTTGGGCTATATATATCAACCTTGGGGGCTATCAAAACAGAAGAGAGAACACTCCTACTACTGAACATCATCTGTAAATTTTCTCTTATGCAGATTATACCCTTGTGAGCTTATCAATGTAACATATACTCTGTTTTTAGAGAGTTTCTCTATAATTATTGATTTTGATCAACACAAATATTATCTTGAGTTGTATTATCAAGGAGAGTATTCCTTGATAGAGTATTTATTGAGAGAGCTTTCCCTTGGGTTGTAGAGAAGCCAGTTTGGCAGAAATTCTCCGGAGGGTTGAGGAGGAGCCCGGATTCATAAATTCTCTGTTGGGTTGTGGAGGAGCCTTGGCTAACAAAATTCTTTGTAGTGGTTTGCAAGTACCCAGATCAAACTTGCAAGTATAGTGAAAATACTCAAGTGACTTCTTGAGGACTGGATGTAGGCTTGAGATTAGCCAAACCAGTATAAATCTCTGAGTTTTCTCTTTCTATCCCTTACTCCTTTATTTGTGCTTACTGTTATCTATTCTTTATTTCCTTGCTCCTCATAATTATTCATCTTGATAGCACATTGATTTTCTGTGTTGTATTTATTATCCTAAGCATTGTACTTTTACAGAAAATCATTTTAACTTCCAATAAAGTTTTGTGAAAAATTTATAAAACCCAATTCACCCCCCCTCTTGGGTTCCAACCATTACTTTCACAAAGTTAGTACAAGAATTATTAATACTTTAGGAACCCAAATTTGTTTCTTTCTTATATGAGAATTTCTCCTAATGTGGCATAAATAAGATATATGTCCTTTACGCTCACAATAATGACAAATAATAGATTTTTGAGTTCTTTTTGAAAATTTTTGCTTTTTGATTGGGAAGTCCTTCAAACTATTTCTTTTAAAATTATTTTTCAATTTTCCAAACGATATGTTTATATTTGCCTATACTTCAACATGCTTAGAAGAAGTTGAAATTTCACCATGTAAATCATTTCCAAGATTTAAACCACAAGTTGAACAATTAAAATTCTAAGATACTTGCTGATGCAACTCATCATATGTGTCTTGTACTTTATCATGAGAAGAGCTAGTAGGAAGTTTGGAATTTTCATTTACCTCTTAAGTCATTTTGAACCATAGAATGAGAATTTTCCAATGTTTGATTTGTAGGCTCTTTCTGGGAATCTTCCTCTTTTCCATTGCTCACCATGTGTTTTTGGAAGAGGTCCTTCTCAAATATGCTTCCACTAGTCTCTTTCTCAATTCCATGTTGATTATCTTCAAGAGGCACAAAACAAGTTTCTTGATCTTGTACTATCTCTTGAGTTCTATCATCATTCATAACTTCAACAACATGGTTAGAATCTTATAAAGCACAGAGTGTCCCATATATCTTTAGCACTAGAGCAATTTTTTATTCTAGCATAATCATGTTCATTTAAAGCACCATATAATTCATATGTAGCTTTAATGTTCAAATAAAATAATTTCCTATCATACTCTTCCCAACTTAGAGACAAAAATCATCTTGTATAACATCCAATAAATCTAAATCAAGAGATTGTATATATAATTTCATCATTTCTTTCCAATATATAAAATTAACGTTTTCTAGAAAAAGAGGTTTAATAACATCTTAGCCTTCCATTAATGTAATATTTTCCATGGTTTCCATATAAACTCTTGAGACGATCAAGTCCTCTAAACAAGAATCAAGCTCTGATACTACTTATTAGACAAGGCAACCTCGCCCAAATTTTTGAATTGGGTGTTATCAAAAATTTGGGTAATTTTCAAAAAATTTTTCAAGAATACTTTTAATGGTGGTAAGTTTAAAAAAAGATAGCTCAACCAACAATTAGCTTTCTTGAAATAAATTTAGGAATGTAATTCATGCAACAATTAATTAATGCTTGAGGTAGAAATCAAACATAAAAACAGAGCATTAATTAATCAACTTTAAATATAAGAACAGTAGGGATAGAGAAAGCAAACTTAGAGATTTATCCTAGCTCGGCTTCAACCTAAGCCTACATCTAGTCCTCAAGACTCTCCTTGAGATTTTCCACTATCTCCACAAGTTTGATTTGGGCACTTGTGAGCCATTACAATCAGAGAATTTTTTCAATCTGGGCTTTTCTCCACTCAAAAACTCTTTCAAGGAACACTTACCTTGAGAATACAACTTAGATTGAGAAGAAGTTGTTGATAAACTCTCTCTCTCTTGTAGTGAAAATATACAAATGAAGCTCTAATAACTCAAATGATTAGGAATATGCAAGTTTTGGCTAAAAGATGCTTGAATCTCTCACAAATATGATGGAACAAGTTTAAGATCACATTGCATCACTTAGTTCTTCTCAAAATCATGTATCTAAGATCATATATAAAGGCTTTATTGAAATATACCATTTATAGCCTTTATATGATAGTTATACATTTTTTTTTCAAACTTATGTCAACTTTGAAAATTCATAACAACTTCATTTCAAGTCCATTTTAAGCAAATAATATACCAATGAAAAGATAATTAAGGTCATATATATAGGCTTCATTGAAATATAGCCATTTATAGCCTTTATATGATCATTATATAGTTTTTTTTTTCAAACTTATGTCCACTTTAAAAATTCATAACGTTTTCATTGGAAGTCTGTTTTAAGCAAACAATTTACCTTTGGAAAGATAATCAAGTCTAATTTCAAATGCAACAAGTTTCATTCAAAAATACATTTTCATTTGAGAGATACGACTAAAATATTGACCAAAGGTTAGAAAGAGTAAATTTACTAGTGCTACCAGCCAACTTGCAGTTTTTACATTTAATTTAAAAATTTGTAACCCTCTCATTTGAATTCTGTTTTAAGCAAATAACATACCATTGAAAAGCTCTTTGAGTCTATTTTCAAATTAAATAGGTTTCATTTAAAATTCATTATACTTTAGGATATTTGATAAAAATGGTGACCAAAGGTCAGAATCAAGTTTTTGTAAAAATGGATATCTCATTATCTTTTTTAGTTTAAAACTTGTTTTTCATTCAAGATACATTGAGCCAATAATGAAAATCTAAATCATTGAATTTTACGTAAAATTTCTTAGCCTATTGTAAATATACCTAGTTAAGCTCATCGGCTATCTTGATGCAACTAAACTTTCAAAACTTCAAATCTCCTAATTCTTCAATTCTTGGAGTATCTTTCTTTCTTGTTATTTCTTGAGTAAATCATGATGTTGATATTCTTTTTTTTTTCAATCCGATGCTCACTCTTCTTGTTTTGAACCAAACTTCATAAAAGAATATTTTAACTTGCAAATCAAATGGTTAGTTCAATTCACAGTAAAAAGCAAGATTCAAGTATAAATTACTGAATTCCAAATAATATGATCATGCTTAAATTGTAACACAAGAGAGACATATATGATAATCAATCTTCACATATTTGTCATCATCAATGCTACAATTCTCACACATTTATCATCATAAAAAATTACAGCATAATGCTTTAGGGCTAACACCATCATTTTAGTCATTCATATATATATATATATGTGTGTTCATCGATATCTAGCATTTTTATATTCATTTTAGTCCATATCTCAGTTCCTTTGCAATTTAATCATGGAAAACTCTCTAATTTTATTATGTTTTAGAATTTATTGGGTCTAAATTAATTATGGAGTTGATATGCTTTAATTTCATATTTTTAGTACCTAAATAATTAATGACCCAAATTAATTCATTTGTTTATTTTACATATTAAAGTAATTAGAGAAATTAGAGAGTATTTTGCTTACTTTGATGTTGATGTGGCACTTCTGATGACGTGGCACTTACATGGATGCTAACTTGGTTGTTTTTTATGACTGGGTATTGAATAGGATGCTGACTAGGCATATTCTCTTTTTTGGATGCTTACTTGGACCCCACTTGTTGCATTTTTATGCTGAACCAATGACATTTGATTAGTTTGCACAATTTAGATTATGACAATTTTCTGAAATAGAAAAAGGAACCTTCTGTAGCCCTTATTTTATGCAAAAGTTTCTATCCTTTGCTGCAATTTTTAGAGGTGAAAGAGACCCTTGCTGAAGTCAAACATAAGGTATCAAATAAGGAATATTCCATCAAAATTTATTTTGTTTTAGTTTTGTTGTTTTAGAATCCATATTGAGACACTTGAGACTTGTATTTTTGTAGCTCTATAGTAGTTCTCTTTCTCTTTTCTATGAAGGGCTAAGTTCCTAATGTAATCAGTCATTGGTGGATTGATGCTTGTATTATGAATTCCTTAGTTAATCATATAAGTTTGTTCTATTCTAATCCATTTTCATCTTATTTTTGTTGCCTCTCTGATTATATACTCAATACTTGTTCTGATTAGGCTTGCTTAGGTATGTTTTCTGGTTTTATGGATTCATTTGAGGATTCAATCTACTATAACCAATTGGTGTGGTGGTGAAGAGGAAAATGGCTTACATTGACAATTGTTGTACATGAGTTGGTTAGAGTTGCTTGAGATTATGTCTGGTTTACTGATTAGTGAAGTTATTCCTGACAATAGTCTAGGCATAATCTAGTTCTGGAAGATATTCTAGGCATTGTAATGCTAGGACCAAATGTTAGGCAAGGCAAACTTTAATTAAATTTATGATGGAATTAGGAGGGATAAATATCCATGAAACCACTGGCTAATTGCATGTCTCCTCTACTATAGTTAATTTGTTTTGTTATTCACTATTTTATGCAATTTTCACTTCTATTAGCAACCCCCCCCCCAAATTGTTGCATGTTGTGTAATTAGTGTTTTAAGTGTCTGAACAAGTAATTTAGTGATTAGAAGTAGGCTCCATGAGTGAATACAACATGGAGATCACTATATTGTAAGTTTGCCACAAAACTCAATTATGGGTGATTCACCAATCGTAGTGGCATGAACCATTTATACATGTATTATCCATTCCCAACAGTCATAGACAATGTACCACATACATAATCCTATACATATCACCCTAGAACCGCCTACCTGATTATGAAGCTGTCTAGAATACACAAACTAAATCTTACAAATAACATACCCTGAACAATATCCATGTCCAAAAGTAAAATTAACAAGTGTTCAAATAAAATAAAGAGAATGAGATAACAATTCAAGAAAGTACATTATATTGCTTCTTGGCCTCAAGGCCCTATAGTATCTTTTCCAACCTTATTGACTCTGTCGTACAGGGCTATTTCACTCAGACTATAACACTTCATAATCAACTTTAATGGCCATTAAAGAATGGTAAACATAATTCCACCTTATTGTCTCTACAGCATGGGACTCTAACCCAACATCATCCTCCTCATTCATTCTCAATACATGTGAATGTGGTGACAATATGCCACTCATGCATTCTAATACAAGGGTACAAACATCCACAAATACATCGTAATACCACATTTAGCCATTAGCAAAAAGAGATAATTTCATATATGCATGAAATATATACTCACAACATCCCTCTAGTGGGTTTCATTGAAATTGCCCTTTGTGACATCAATCGAGCACATCATAAATATTATCATATGCTTCAGTTTAGACAAGAACGCATAAGCATTACATGATTTCTATACAAATCAAATTAATAGGGAAAAAATCAAAGAGAAGGGTAGATACTTTCCTCACCTTTGCCTTGAGTTTACCCTTACCAAAGACCCTTATTCAAGGTAGATTAGCAAGCTTTAACTCTAAGGAAAAGGACTCCAAAGATTCATCTCCCTAAGAAAACAAGTGTGCAAGGAAGAGAATTAAATTCCAAAGGTGGTTGAAGGTGGTGGGGCCTAAGGCGCCACCATGCCAGCTCTCAGCCTAGGCTATAGCGCTTAGGGCTCCTAGGTGTCCCTGGCCCTCATCTCAGCTAGGGATGCCCAAGCTGAGTGGCCATTTCTCTCACTGCTTTTGTATCAAATCTATAATACCTCGGGTATTACGATGACATAAGAAATTGTGAGTTTCGAGCATATGGAAAAGTTTTCCATGGATAGATAAATACTTAAGGGGAATTCGAGAATTTCCCATAGGAATTGTAGCCGGTATTTTTCTATTTAAATGTTTTGTTGCTTGTCACATAAATTGTTTACTTTACTTTAAAGGTGTGTGAAGTTATTTCCAGATGCATTAGGTTACTAATGTTGGCGTGATATGTTTTGGATGAGCGAGGGATGAAAACAAAATTAATTAAATAATAATGTTATGATATAGTATAGGTGTTTAAATAAAAAGACCATAAGAGAATAAAATAGTGTAGGTTAAATAAGAGTTTATAGTAGTTAAATAAAATGATAGTACAAGTATATAAAATAGCGTGAGAATAAGGAATAATAACATAAATAAATAAAATAGTATAGGTGAGATAAATAGAAAAGTATGAGGCATGTAGCATTTTAAAAGGTAATAGGCATGTAGCATTTTTAAGAGGTGTGTGACATTTTTTTTTTTAATAAAAGGAATGTATAACCATAGGAAAGTTATAATAATAATAATAATAATAATATAAGAGATGGCATTAAAGTAGGATTAGGTAAATAAATATTTAAAGTGGCAATATAATAAAATAATAAAGAAAACTAATAAAATAGGTAAGGTGTTAATATAGTATTAGGAAAAGAAAAAATAATAATAAAACAAGTAATGTGTTAATATAGGATTAGGATAAGAGAAAATATAATAAAATAAGAACTAGGAAAAGAGAAATATATATAATAGCATAATAATAATAAAGAGGAATAATAATAATAATAATAAAAGGAGATAACGACACAATAAATAAAATAATATAATAAGGAATCCTAGTGTTACACTTAACCTAGGATAATATAACAATAATAATAATAATAATAGAATAGGATAACTATACACTAAATAAAATACAAGAAAAAGAAGAGTCCTAGTGCTATACGTAACCTAAAAGAGGAGGATTCCTTGTGCTAAATTTAACCTAGAAATCCTAAATGCCTCACACCTATAAATACCACCTAAGAGATTCTAAACCCTATGCACCTCTCACACATAAATATCACTCAAAGCTTAGAAATCCTAGACGCGACCTAGATGCTTCAAGCACTAGATGCTACTTAAGTGACCAAACCCTAGATGCGAAACACAAACCCTAGATCCATCTAAGAAACACTAACCTTACATATCTCAAACACATGAAACCCTAGACGGCACACTCACACTCAAACCATAGACACCACACTTGATCAAAACCCTAGCCACTCTAAGACCTCTAAACCCTAGTATTAAAGGAACACATCTCCGGTGGTCTTTCCTGATGTCGAAAAACCTCAAGAAACAAAGGTAAGTACTAGAAATCCCGATCTATCATACTTTTGTTTTCATAAATTTTAAATCAATCATAACTCTCTCAATGAAACTCTGATTTTAGCAAATTATATATCATTAGAAATCTCTTTGAGTCTAGTTTCAAATGAGATACATTTTGTTAGAAAATTCCTTACTAACTAAGAGATATGACTAAAATAGTGACCAAAGGTCAGAAGCAAAAACAAACAAATTTTTTTGTTTCATGGTTTTTGACTTTTCTCGTAACCCTTTTATTGTACTTGTTGGGATTAGTTCCCAATCATTCTATACATCTTCTCTCTCTATGAATAACGTACAAAACCTGGTAAAATTAGCATTAGAATCCAAGTGAGTGGAACGATCCTACTTTAACTTAGTCTTAATAACACATATTTTGTTCATATGCGTGTAGGTAGTTTCCTAAGACTTGTAAGGTATTACGATTAGGTTACAAAATAAGATGGAATTCTAGTTGTATGTTTACAGTATAATGGAACATAGGTGATTCTATGTCTCTTGTACTTGTATTGAATTTAAGGATTATATTTTGTATTTACTGATTTGATAAGCATACGTTTATTAATTTATATGAATGTACTGTTATTATGGATTGTTATATGTTTATGTCATCTGATTGTGATTGTGTGGGATGGTACCCCCTCTTATAACAAGGCATAAGGCTAGGGTTGAAGATCGACTTAGCTAGTGAGTATGGAGACGACGACTCTAACAATAGGATGTGGAGCTCAGGTTGAGTGTTGGACATGACAGGCACCCTACCAATGAAACAAGGTCATACGTCAATGGCAAGAAGGGGCCCAGGTTGATCACTGACTCCCAAAGGGTGGAGTAGAGTACTTGTGGTCAACCTTCCCATTGTTGGGTAGGGTCTTGTTGGTTTTTATTTGATTTCTTCATTAGGTTACTCTATAGTTGCATAGGACACTTAGGGTGGATTCTAGGTAGCATTTTTTATTAATTTAAATTCTGTTTATTTGGTTTTTTTAAATTTTACTTATTTGAATAAATTGGAACATTTGAATTTAGAGTATGTTATGATATTTCGTTATTTCGAAAAAGAATTCATTTTTTATATACACGAGATGACATTAAATTTACTATGTTATTAAGTAATTTATTCACCTTAAACTATGGAAACCTCCACGTTGAAATATGTGATCCGTGGAGTATATCAGGGGTGGGTTAGGCTTATAGTAATGGGGAAGCTTCATTATTGTGCCGGTCATATGCTTGAGGAGTGAGTCGTGACAAAACTCAGCACCCAAAACTCCTTCTTTCAAATCCAACAATTCATGGGGCC
This sequence comes from Biancaea sappan, assembly GCA_037074585.1. Lineage (NCBI taxonomy): Eukaryota > Viridiplantae > Streptophyta > Magnoliopsida > Fabales > Fabaceae > Biancaea > Biancaea sappan. The sequence continues at coordinate 43,640,984 of CM073501.1, read as the reverse complement.
TTTTTAGGTTGAAATAGGGTGTTTATAATCTTTCCAATCAGCCCCATAAAGGACTCCTCCTTGAGCTCCCTAAAAGATAACTATCTGGGGTTCCACCTTACAAGAGTTCGGAAGAAGAAAAGAAGGAGGACGAGAAGAGAACCTTAACATGTGAGCACCCAAGGGCTGAGGAAAATGATGGAATGGTGTGGGAATGAGAAAACCAAAGTGAAGGGTGCGTGCGCATGATGCTAGAAGAGGGGAGGCGTGAAGATAAGAATGCAAAGTGAAAATGAAGCTTAGTGTGAAGTAAATATTTTTAATTGTTACAAAAATGACCAAAGTGCCCCTAAAACAAAAAGGGTTTGGGAATACAAGGGCAAAGGTGGAAATGTTTTAGTATAATTATATTTGCCTTACATGAGAGACGCACCCCTTAACCCATGAAATTTTACAACTAACCATGCAACAACATTCAATTTTTTTTGCTTACCTTCCTTTCCTCAACTTTTCATTTATTCTTTATATAGTCTTTCAAGGCTTTGATTCTTCTTATAAAATCCCATAACACAATACATGGAATTCTTCCATCAAGACAATTCATACACACGATTTATCATCATACAAAACTATTCATATTCTTGTGTATATCACCAATAATATGATTTCACACGAAAAAATTTTAGTCATGACAAATTTATGAATGAACATGTCACAACGTTCACATACAAACACAATATGCCTCGAGGTATCACAAGTGCTCCTCCTTGGATAACGCTAGGGGATACTTCTCCTTGGATGACGCCAAAAGATGCTCCTTCTTGGATAAAGCCAAGGTTCTACGTGAGGAGAGCCTACTACTTACTACTAAGCAAAAGACCCCCATTGAGGTGCCTAGAGACACTCTTCTTGCTAAGATGGGAGGACTTCCTTGTCATGATCCCCACTCGGGTACATGACTGACATGACAGAAGGACCAAGCCCCACCATTAGCCTAGACATGAAGACACAAGGACTAAAACCATAAAGTTAAGAACGTAATAATCACATTATTGTACACAACATCCAAAAGTTTGAATGGAAAAGAAAGACATTCATATTGTAATACCTGCCAATTTTGGGATCATATGATTGGTGGTATTATGGTTTTTATGATAAAAATTTTCATTATTTTAATAACATTATTTTATAGTGTTGTTTTAGTAACATTATTTTCAATACATCATTTTAATGGAATTAATTTATGATTTTAATTTCCATATTTACTTTATTCTTTTGAAATTTTATCTATGGAAATTGAGATAAATAACTAGACTAGGCATTTTATTTCGCGTGGCTCCTTTGAGTTTTGAGGAAAGGCAAGAGAAAGAGAAAATTAAATAGAGTTAATATAATTATTGAAAAATAATTATATCGGGATCACTTAAGTTTGAGGTATCTGGGTATAGGTACCCGTGGGTCACCACCTTTTTTAAGTTCTCTCTCTCTTTTCTCTCTTCTTTTCTTCTTCACTCGCACAAAAGCGGGTTTAAGAGTTTGAAGGAGAAAATTGAGTTTTCTCAATTCCTCCAACCTTGATCTTTCATTTCTTCCAGTAGATATTTATTTTAGGGTTGCTTTACGGTTCTTTACACTTACTGGAGCTTGAGGTAAGCTTCCTCTTTCTCTTTTTTTTCTATTTCCTCCATTGATGCTCATATTAAAAAAAATGGGTTTTTGGTTGGTTTTTGCTGAAATCTTGGTTCATTTGCATCTCTCTTTTGGGCTTTGCTTAGAAATGGAGAAATACAACTAATTTGGAAGAATAGAAGTGGTCTCATGGATGAAAGAGGTGAAAATGCATTTTAAAGGGAAAATGGTGAATTTTCAATAAACTTGTATAATCACTTTTAATCTTGTTTGTTGGAGGGGTTTTGATCACCATAATTCACTCTTGAAAACCCATATGAAAGCAAGAATCAAAAGGGAAAGGAAATGGATGAAAAAGTGAAAATTCTAGTAGGTTTGGAGCTCAAATCGTAGCTTCCATGGAAGTTGTAGAACCTGGTGCCTAGGCACCCTGTGTTAAACAGAGAAGGGAAAATGGGAAAAAGATTTATTATTGCATTTGGTTTCAAGTAGTTTTGCGTGATTTTTTGGTGGTGCTTCTTAAATTTCCTTCATGGTGAATCTTTGATGGCATTGAGGTGAGTGGGTGACCTTGCCATTTAAATTTTTATTAAAATTGGCCAAGTTCAATATAAGCCCATTCACACCATAGTTGGAAATAAACCAATGAAATTCCCTGGCTAGTGGTAATAACTAGATTAAGGAATTTCTTTGAATAGTTATGGGATTTACTTTATGAGATTGGTAGTTTAATATTTATTTGAATTTAAGTGGTGAGTTGGTGTGGTATATGTTATGTGGTGTTTGTGTGAATGCATTTTATAAACAAAGGTAAAAGGGAAAAGAAAAGAAATGTGTGGGAACGTAGACCCACGAGAGGGAATCGACTAGTAACCCAAGGATGTGGTTATTCCTAGGGAAGAATGTCGAGAAGTGGAAACAAAGGAATTGACCTCTACAATAAACTCGTTGAGCAGAGTCTCAACGAGGTAAGTGCGCGAAATGCATTACATATCATTGGTTACATATTCATACCATAAGAGTGGGAATAGAGGGGTGGACATTTGAAATGAGTGGGAACAAAGGGAGTGGACCTCTGAAATAAACCCATTGACCAATGATAGTCTGAGGAGAAAATTCTAGACTAAGTCTTAATATGGTAGGAGTGTGAGAATGTGAGAATACATAGCATATGTTTGTTACATAATGTATTTCAGTGTGGATGTTTACTTATGCTTTTTTATGTTTGAGGATTGTTATATGAATCATTTTACGAGAACGTAGACTCGCATGGGAGCCACAGGTTGTGGTTGCACAATACGATATGCTTTATTTTATTCTTTCATGCTTTTACATGCTGATGGTGTTCACTCTAATTATGATAGTGGTGCTGGTATTTGTACTTGTACATTATTTTATTGCACAGTCACCTACTCACTGAGTTTTAATAAACTTTCACTCTCTATTGTTATCTTTTTTCAGATATAGTAGCTCAAGAGGATGGGAAATCGCTGGAGATTAGTAGCTTATGGAGATATACTCCATTTTTGTTGAAGGGTTCGTGGAATCAATTTTTGAGCTATATGTCTAGTAGAATTCTCAATAATCTTATAGGCCACCTAGATCCTGCTATACTTTTTTAATTGTAAATATAATTCCTAATGCTATAGCAATTAAGAGAAAAGAACATGTAAATTTATTTCTATTGTAAATTTATGTTTTCTTAGTTGTGGATATTAGGGCTATTCAGGATTGTAAAGGCTACCATTAAGGTATCACTAGCTTTTGTATGTTAAGTCACATGCCCAACTTTTGGGACGTTACACATATTACTTTTATAAATATATGATTAAGTACCTATTTGTTTGCATTCCACAACTTCATGTACCAAGAATATAAAAAATAGATTTTGTCCAAATCTTACACAAAAAAATCTATCTCAAGCCTCACCTACTCAATTTACAGAGCACTACCAATTTCGAAAGAATGGTGAGGAAACAAATATAAAATACCCCAAAAAATAGGGCATAGACTGAGATCACAATTTGGCGAAGATGTCCTCTTCAACAAACTCAAAATCTGAACTGTTGGGAGAATGGAATCTTAGTGAGGATAACATATTATATACTAACACATAAAAGAAAAGAGCACACATTCAAAATTCACATTCACACATGGGCCAGAGGCCAATTGATTCCCAAGCAACTCAACGGCCACAACACACGGGCCTTTACTTATACGTGTAGCAATATGAGACCAGGGATATCGAAACATAACCATACCTCTATAACAGTACATGGCACTACCATCAAGTGGACCAAAAAGGATGGATTTTCTTACAAGACAAGCATTAAATTTCTATTCACATCCACAATGTATTCTTTTCAATGAAACTTCAAATTTACCTAAGCATTCATAAATATTGATAGTTAATACAGTCATAGAACCTTTTCCCAATTTTCCAACACTTCATAAAAGTATAGGTAGTAAAAGACACTTTGAAAGAAAATGTAGTTACCCTCACCTTAGCTTGTGTTCACCTTGCCAATTTCCCCCTACTGGAATTGTGACTTATAGGTTGTGTAAGAAAGAGGAGATGCACAAGAACCTACCTCCAAGGCATTGGTCAAAAGTATAGGGGAAGAAGGAAATTAAAAACACAATTGGGTGGTGGTTCTAGAAAAGTGGCGCACAAGGGGGAGTCATCTACCTAAATGGTGCTCGGTACCCAAGTTGGCGCCCATGGCACCACAAAGGCAGAGGCCTCCTATTGGTTGGCGCTTGGGTCGCCCCTCTAAAATTCTTTTTTTTTGGTCACTTTATAATCCAATAGGACCAATTAGGATGATTGTTTTGGGAGATCATTCTTTTGTATATGTTTTTGTATATTCCTTGGATTATTCTGGTACAAGAATAGATAGAAACATAGGAGATGGCCATGTTGTAGCTTATTTAGTTAAAGTAATGTAATTGAAGCTTTACTTTATCATTATGGAGAATTTCATGTTTTCTTATGTATGGAATGGAGAATGGTGGCCCTTTGTGCGAATTGCCCATGTGTCGTGCCGGTCACGTGCCCTCAGAGTTGGATCGTGATAGGAAATATCATATAGATGACATGGCAGCAACATTATGTAGCATGTGATCTGTAAAAAAGATTGGTGACATGGAATGTGAGGTATAAAATTTACTAGTGACGTGGTAACAGTCCTAGTCCACATCAACATTGAACTAACAGTCAACTAATGGAAGGGAGTTTTCTGCACTAAATAAAAGTTAAGGGAGTAATTTGCAAAGTTCGAAACTTTAGGGGTTTTTTGCATATAAGGGAAAGTTTAGAAGGGTAAAGTGTAATTTTCCCTTTCAAATTTGAAATTTTGAAAACAACATTTTATTTTAGATTTTATGCTTTACTTAAAATCTAAAATAGAAAAAAATTTACTAAAAACAGTGCACTCTACTTTTTGGATCTAGACAAAAAGTAAAATCAATTAAAAACTAAAAGTTGATGGAATAACTTAATGGCAACAAAATTCTTCAGAGCAAAGCATTTGTGGCTATTGATAGACAAATCCAACAGTTACACGAGTGAAAGAAAGTGAAAATAAAAGGAAAACAAACAAGGGCGACTTTTTCCTCTTAGGGAAAAGTAAGATAATATTACCAGTTTATATCTATAACAATTTTTTAAAAAAGAAAAAAAATCTATAGCAATATTTTGTTTTATTTATTTTCTGATTGTAATTTTGAAATCAACAAAAGTCATTTAATGAGCATGAGATAGACATTTGCACAAAAATGGTATATGTTTGGATCTGTGTTTTCCCTATGCACCATAATTGATTCTGTTCTAGACTCATGTTTGAAGCAAAGCAAAAAGGAGTAGCTTTTATCCCTGAATTGATTACGGTTGTGAGCTATTATTATGCTGCAGACTCTTCTACACTATGCTTTATTTCTTTCTCTCTACGTTCTTCATTTCAAAATTTTAGTTGATCATGTGTCCCTCATTTGTGGTCATCTTCTTGTGGTGTCCCTCGCTTGGTCTCCTGTACCCTCTAGTTCCATCATTTTGTTGTTCCCACCGTCCCTCATTGTCTTTCAAATTGTTGGTGTGTCTCTATATTTGGTCCTCTTTATTCTGAGCTATACCACTGTTTCTTGCTTGGTTCCTCCTTGTTTAGCATCGGAGCAGTGTGGTTGGCATCGAAAATGGTGAGTTACACCACTTCGGCACCTCTTGCATGCTAGAATGATGTCTACACGTCGGGTTCCATCGAGTCATGCGTGACCCTGTAGCCTGGGACGAAGACGATGATGTGTGTATGTATATTTTTTTTCATTTTTGGGACTATCTTTTTGGTTTTTTGGATTGTGTTTTTGGACCTTTTTTGTCATTGGGTTGAATTATTAATGATGATAATAATAATTGTAATTAACTAATTGTTGAAGTTAATTCATTGATACAATTAATTAGGTATAATAATAATATGACAATGATAATGAAATTGAAATTTACTTAAATTGATAACAATGATAATAATATTTGAAATTAATTTGAATTAATAATAATTTTGATGTGATTAATAATAAACAAATTTAAATTAGGTTATTAATAACTAATTAGAGTATTAAGACAAAAAATATTATTCAATTATTTAATTTAAGATTTTTTATAACTAGGTGATTAATAACTAATTAATTTGAATTATATACTACTTTGATTAGTAAGTAATTAATGTTTTATAATAAGGTACAAAAAGTAAATTAATAGTGGCTACTAGAAATGTTATTTAGACAATAAATATTGTTCAAAGTGACATGAGTTGACTCCTATGATTGTATGTGATTACTAGACATGAGTTCCCGAAACAAGCAAGCCATTGTAGATTCTACTTCATGTGATAAGGCAAAAGCTAATTGGGATGGCCTAAACAATTGTCCAAAGGAGAGTGTAATACAACTAGTCTTACCAAAAGAGGGTGAAAAGGTGTTCTAGCTAAGTTCAATGACCTAAGTGGAAGGAATTATAATAGATCCTAGTTGAAAAACAAATGGGATAGTTTAAGAAACGAGTGGCAAGTATAGCATAAATTGTTTGCACATGAAACCGGATTACGATGGGATAATATCAAGAACACCGTTGATGCTTTCAATGAGTAGTAGGAGAAAAAACAATTGGTATGTGTCAAATTAAAAGTCTTAAGTTATGAAGTTTTTTCCCTAATGTAATAGTGTTCTGATGACTACTTGTAAATATACAGGAAAATTCTCATTGTGGCAAGTTCAGGCATAAAGGCCTCCATTTACCGATGAGCTAACCTCATTGTTTAAGGACGTAGTGGCGACTGGGTAGCATGCTTGGGCACCATCATCGGGGTATTGCCTACTAGATTGAACATTAACGATGATAATGTGTATCACCCATCTTTGGACAATATTGTTGTGGACTTGGAGGAAGGTTCGGGGGATAATGAGGAAGATCTCAATCGTGGAGCAATCAATGAGATGAGAAATATCAACTTAAATACCTCTCAAAGCACCATAAGCCAGAGGAGTGGGGATAAAAGGAAAAGGGCTACTTCTAGTAAACAAAGATGCAAAGCTAAATTGCCTACTTCCAATAGGATAGCGAATATACTGAGTGTTATGGTAGATACATGTCGCTCATGCCATGTTGACACCCCTGGTGCCATTATTGGTGAAGTTTATAGCTGAACTTTTCACGATAGATGAAATTGTAAATGATCTAGAACTTCATACAAAATGTATTGATTTAATTATGAATAAGAAGGCAAGGGAGGTGTTTGTGGCATTGAGGAAGGCAGTTGCGGACGATAGGTCAGTGAGTTGGCTTTGCCATACAATGTACAACCCAGGGAACTATCCGAAGGACAATTTTAGTATTATGTTGGATTCATTAGTAGTTGCGTTGTTGTCTTTTCATGTTGTATGTCTTTCAAGTTTATTTCATCAATTCTATCTTTTCATGTTGAGAAATATTCGGATTAATGTTGGATATCCTTTTCTATAAATGTTAATTTTCATGTTGTATTTCATCATCTATAAACTATGTTGTACTCCTGTCTTATTTTTATTTTTAATATGCTTTAATGGATAATCATGAAATAGACATTGATGAAATAGTAAGTTATCTCATCGAAGACGATAATATGAAAGAATATGTCTCTACAACTCTGCTAATGAGTGAATATGCAACCACTTATTTATGTAAACAGCCATGTAGAATAAGTGATCAAATTGGTCATGCATGGGTTCTAGAAATATTACATGGGCATCTTGTTTATTGCCATGAGATGTTTCGTATGAAAAAACATGTATTCCATAAGTTATGTCTGGAATTAACTGAATGTGGTTTAAAGGGCACTACACAAATGGGAATTTAAGTGATGGTTGCAATGTTTCTAAACATGGTTGGCCATAGAGTAGGAAACAGAATATTACAATAAAGGTTCCAACATTTAGGAGAGACTATTAGTAGACATATTCACTCAATCTTAGTTGCTTGCTTGAAATTGTCTTTCAAATATGTTAGGCCACGAGTAGGTTCCACCATTAAAGGATGCCATAGGAGCTATTGATGGAACTCATATTCATTGTGTGGTTAGCACTAGTGAGCAACCAAAATTTATCAGAAGAAAATGAGTTCCAACACAAAACATAATGGCTGCATGTGATTGGGTTATGTGTTTCACCTTTGCTTTACCAAGATGGGAAGACACCGCCCATGATGCTTGTGCTTTCTAACATGTTCTAACAATGCATGAGATGAATTTTCCACCCCTACCTCCAGGTTTATCATTTATCACAACTGTAAATTGATTACACTTTTAGATTAGGCTTTGTTTGATGATTATTTTATTATTTTTCTAGGTAAATATTATTTGGTGGATGCTGGCTATCCAAAATTAGTTGGATATATTGGTCAGTACAAGTGTAAATGTTATCGCTTGCCTAATTTTAGATGTTTGTTTAGATTTGAGAACAAAAATGAGGTATTTAATTATTACCATTCAAGTTTAAGGACTATTATTGAAAGAACTTTTGGAGTATGGAAGAGTAGGTTTGCATTTTTGAACCGTATGCCTAAGTTTTGACTTGAAATACAAGTTCAGTTGGTTAATGCAACAATAACTATACACAATTTTATTAGAAGAAATACTAAATATTGAATTCACCTATTTAGAAGATAAAAATGTGCTAGAAGAAGAGAATGTTAACAATATTGATTCAGATTCCTTGTGAACCCTAAACCCAACATCTTCATCAAAAATTGATCATGTTCAAGATGTTATTTGTGATCAACTTGTATGCAAAATATTTGACAATTATATGTACTTTATTCAGATTGTATAATTCTATTTAAATTTTAATTTAATTTTTACTTGTATTATTTTTTATGAGTTTGGTGATCTTATTTTACTTAATTCTAAGAGTGATCTTTAAATAATAATTAAAACTAATTTGGAGATACATAAATTCATTTCATTACAATATTTATAAATTTTAATATTAGTACCAATAGTCAAATGAAATAAAATAATATAATATCAATACTTTTTTTTATAATTAAATATTCAAAAATACCTTCGTTAACTAATATTTAAACAAAATTTATTTTTTAATATCAATTTAATAATATATTTCAAACATAAATCACATTTATATAAATTAATTCTGCTCAAAATTAATTTTATTTAAATTTAAGTTTAATAAATGAATTTTCAAACACCGACATAGTGTCATAGATAGCTAACAAATAAGTTGAACATGTAAAAGTGGCGGGGGAAATTGCAGAGGGGAAATTGCAGCGAGTGAATATGCCATTCGCGATCTCATGGTGCCGATGCTGTGGGTCCCACCATAAGAGATCGTAACTCGTAATTTCGTAACCCTAGGATTATTTGTCACAATAAACACCGTCCTCGTGTTTCCGTTTGCAAACCCTAGACCTCCGAATATCACTGTTTGACGCACCCTCTGTCTCACTCCACTTGCATCTGCTGAACTCTCCTGCTCTTCCATGGCTCTTGTGAGTCCTTCACATTTATGCGTTCTCCTTTTGATTTGTATGTCTTTATTTGAACTTTTTTTTTTTGGAAATTGGTTCTTTTCGTTCCTTTCTGTGCGGTTGTTAGGAATCAATTAGGAGAATAAGGAAAATTCGAAATTTATTTATTCAAATAAATCAGGTTTCCCCATTGAAATTTTCAGATCACTGAAATTGAGTTGAATTAGTTTTTCGGTGCTGATTTAGGCAAATAATGGACTCAGTTGTTTCTCTCGTGGAAGTTTCTCTACACTTCTGTTTGCACTATACTGATTATAGTCTTAGTTAGTTAAATATTTATTCGTAAGCAGCGCAAATTGTGTTCCTTTGCACTTGAAATCATAGGCATTTTCTGCTTTAGAGTTTAGACGCAGTCTTCGGGATCTAATTCATTGTTGCTCTTTGGCCGGAATTTCTTTTTTCAAAGAAAAAAGCTCATTTCTGATTAAATATCTTATATTATTTCATTTTACATTATTACTTATCTTCTCATGTATTAAATCTTCCAACCCTTTAGAAGGCTACTACGTTTGGTTCATACCTATGGCGATAAGTTGCTTACTTGTTTTTGTGAAGGCTTTTTGCCTGCTCAGCTTTTATCTGAGTAAAACGTTGTATGTGTGGAGCCAGTTACGTTTCTGCTTTCACTCAACCTATTAGAATATGTCAATGCACAGGTTTTGAATAGTTACTTCTTCTGTGGTTATATTTAGGTCCTTCATGCAGGGAGCACAAACAAAAATGCTTTCAAAGCTCTCATTGCTGCAGAGTACTCTGGTGTTAAAGTTGAGTTGGTGAAGAACTTTGAGATGGGTGTATCCAATAAAACTCCTCAGTTTCTAGAGATGAACCCTATTGGAAAGGTTAGCTTAGATTTTGTCAAGTCCTTTAACTAGCCATTTTTGTGATCTTTGTTTTACTGAAACTTTTAAGTGGACACAATATAGGTTCCTGTGCTAGAAACACCTGATGGCCCTATATTTGAAAGCAATGCCATCGCAAGATATGGTAAGGACAGGTTTTATGTGTCATGGCCTTTGGGTTTTCTGGAAATAGTACTATAATTGGAACATGATGGCCCATTTTTGATTGTTTCAGTTGCTCGCTTAAAGGCTGATAATCCTCTATATGGCTTGATCTTGATTGAATATGTAAGCAATGCATTTCCCTATGTCTATTGAGAAGCTCATTTAATCTTGATTCCCAACTTTCATAACACTTAACAATATGTCTTCGTAGGATGAGAATCCTATTAATTTGCTTTGATGAATGGTAATCAAGATCGAAATCTTGATTGTAAGATCGCGATCTTATAGCTACTTTCATTGCAAGTTCATAAGAAAGATTGCAATCTAATCAAGATCGCCTGGAATCGCAATCTTGATTGGAGATTGTAAGATCGTGTGATCCTAGCGATCTCGTCTACATTGAATTTTTTTTTTTAATTTTTTTAAGTAAAATTGGTGCATTAAAGCTTTGAAATTCTTGCTCCTCTCTTGTTTTCACTATGTTCTTTGACTTTAAGCATCATTTTTTCGCATTTTGTTCTACCTTTTTTGATCCCCACTTAGTGGGATAAGGCTATGTTGTTGTTGTTGTTCTACTTTTTTTGATAATTTTTATATGATGGCAAGTGTTCTACTGCTCTAGTTCACTTGTGTTTATGTTGTAGTGTTGCATCATCTCTTCACTCTTCTAGTTCAATTGATGATGTGTCTTCACCAATAGGATGGGTTGCTATTGGGTTCGAGCAAGTTGCAGCAATTGTTGCTGGGTTCAACCTTCTTGTATGATATGGTTGGGTGTGAAACTGTGAATGTTAGATTTAGGTTTTTCTAGGTCCGACTGAATTTTATTTTTTGTATGGGAATACTGATAACTTTTATTCGTAATTTTACATGTGACTTGGATGTTACTAGGAGTGCTAACAACAACAATAATAACAACAAAGTCTTATCTCACTAGGTGGGATCGGCTACATGAATCGCACGACATTATTGAGTTTTATCAATGACCCACTCTTTAGATATCTCATTTATTAAAAGATCTCGTTCAATAACTTCTCCAAGTGTCCTTCTTGGTCTTCCTCGGTTTTTTTTTCACAAGACTCCATACCATCTGCTCAACCCTCTTTACTGGCGCTTCCAACTGTCTTTTTTGAACATGACCATACCACCTTAAACGATTTTCTACAATTTTCGTCTTAATAAGTGCCACTCCGACTCTACTCCGTATACAATCATTACGAATCATATCTCATCTTGTATGAGTACACATCTATCTCAACATCCTTATCTCTGTTACCCTAATTTTGTGTTCTTGTTGCCCTTTCATTGTCCAACATTTACTCCCATATAATATTGCCGGTCTTATAGCCATACGATAAAACTTCTCTTTGAGCTTATTAGGTACTAAGAGCGCTAAGATATTCTAAAAACATATTATGTACAAATGTTTGAACTTTGAAGTAGAATATACTTATTGCATAGTTTTGTTCCAAAGGAATAGGATATATGTACTTAGTGAATATATTATATAATTTTGTGTTCAATTTTTGCAATGGCTTATGCATGAAATTTTTATGATTTTTAGATCTGTTTAAATATGAGATGTTGTCAGTTTTACAATATATGACTTGTTTTATGAACTTATATTGAAATTTGGATAAGTTTGTACTTAATTAAGAAATATAGTGATCTATATAATTCTTTTATATTTATTTATAAAAATGAATAGGATCCTACGATCTTTGATTTAATTTTGCCATTCGATTTATCTTATGCTTCTCTTGATCTTGTACAAGATTTTGATCTTGATTACCATGCTTTGATGCAAAGGAGTTGAGGTGCTTTTGCCATATTTCTCTATAGCATCCTCTAACATGTGTGTAAATTTATGTTATTCATAAAGTTTAGATGCAATTGGTAAGAAGTTGTAAACTTCGAGTTTTGCAGGCTCATATTGAGCAGTGGATTGATTTTTCAACACTGGAGATAGATGCCAATATCTTGCGATGGTTTGTACCTCGTGCTGGATTTTCTGTGTACCTTCCTCCAGTTAGGTCCTTTCTACTTTTACTATTTTACCCTTTCTTTTGGAATATAGTTAGATTGCATAAGTGATGCCAAGTTAAAAATTTCTCTTAAATCTTGTGGTTCCTTGTCATCTTCTTAAAGGCAGAGGAAGCGGCAATTTCTTCATTAAAGAGGGCACTAGATGCTTTGAACACACATCTTGCTTGCAACACGTACCTTGTTGGACACCATGTTACCTTGGCTGATATCATTTTAACATGTAATTTAAGTTTGGGATTTAGCCGAGTAATGACCAAGAAATTTACTTCTGAGTTCCCACATGTTGAGAGGTACTTTTGGACTATGGTTAATCAGCCAAATTTCCGAAAGATACTAGGTGAGGTGAAGCAAATTGAATCTGTCCCACCTGTTCAGTCTGCCAAAAAGCCTTTGCAGCCAAAGGAGCCTGCCAAACAGAAGGCCAAGGATGAAGCCAAGGCGAACAAAGAAGTCAAAAAAGAACCTGGAAAGCCCAACGCAGAGACTGGCGAGGAAGAAGAGGCACCCAAGCCCAAGCCAAAGAATCCTCTTGATCTGTTGCCTCCTAGCAAAATGATTTTGGATGACTGGAAAAGGCTATACTCAAACACAGTCAAACTTCCGTGAAGTTGCAATCAAAGGTAGATCATTTAAGTTGTGCCATAATGGCTTTCAAAATGAGACTGTAAGCCCTATCTTATGCCTAGCATATACGTGCAACTCATTAATTATTTGAAATCATTTGCTTTTTCTTCTCTGGTTAATGCAAGTGAACATTTTATTTCCTATCAGCCAGTAATGTACTATCTTAGTCATTCAGGTGTTCATTTGCCATTTCATTCTATTCAGTCCAATTTCCTTTAATCTTCTATAATCTACAAATAAGTGTAGTAAGCTTCCCCATCTTATGTTCTAGTATTGACGTTGCTATTGTTGATCATGTTAGATTGTTATAATCTAAATAAAAGCACAAGGTCAAGATTAATGTCTTCAGTTTTTCATTTATATTTATGAATAAAACCCCCTCATTTTTGTCTTTGATGGCTCCAGTGTTGTTTTCTCACCAATTTTGACCAATTACCCTTTTAAACAAAGGTCAAAGAAATGCAATATAATTGAGATATATATATATATATATATTCAGCAAAATGCCAATTACTATAGTATTGTAGACTCTCTTGTCAGAAATGCTTGGTAGTATAGTGAAGATTGTAGAACATCTGCTTGCTAGTATGGTGAAGATTGTATAAAATGCCAATCCATACTTCCGAGTTTAACGCAGATTGTATAACATCTATTATTGCGCAGAAGCTAAAATTGTCATTCACCCATTTTTCTCATGTATATTTCATGGTCTTGTAGGCATAAAAATGTAATCATGATCATGCATATAGCTGGACAGGAATCCCATGTGTGCTTTTCTATTACCAATTAGTTTTTGACTCACTGCCCCATCCCCCACTCTTTTCGCTCGAACTGTCTGGTCATATGTGCACACCAATCTTGTGTTGTGCGTGGATTTTGGCGTGAGACATGGATTAGGAATTAATTATGCTGCTCTTCTAATAGTCTATGATAAATAAAGTGACTTTTATTTTTGATGAAAACAAAAAACATATTACACTGCTCTTCAAATCTTTTGTACATTTTGCAGGGTTTTGGGACATGTACGATGCAGAGGGATACTCTCTTTGGTTCTGTGATTACAAGTACAACGATGAGAATACTGTCTCATTTGTGACCTTGAATAAGGTGAGTGGCTTTCTCCAACGAATGGATTTGGCCCGCAAGTATGCTTTTGGGAAGATGTTGATAATTGGGTCGGAGCCACCCTTTAAGGTGAAGGGGTTATGGCTGTTCCGGGGAAAAGAGATCCCACAATTCGTAATTGATGAGTGCTATGACATGGAGTTGTACGAGTGGAAAAAAGTAGATATCACTGATGAAGTTCAAAAGGAGCGTGTAAATCAGATGATTGAAGACTATGAACCTTTTGAAGGTGAAGCGTTACTGGATGCCAAGTGCTTCAAGTGATGCAGTGCCTGCCATGAGAACTGATATTGTTGTTATTAATAGGATTCTGTTTAGTATCTTCCGTTTCTTAGCATTTCGTTGTCCTGTCACTTCTGCTTATCTAAATTATTGTTTCTACAGGAAAACTTTTTGGGCCCTATTAGCATTTATTGTTTATAGTCTATCTTCGATATTTTTCTGTTTCACCAAGTTACAGCCTTTCTTGGTGGATCAAATTTCTAAATAATTAATCCAGTTTTGAAGAGGATGGAATTGGGTCGACTGGCAAGGTTAGTTTGGAAATGCAATGGTTTTTTTATTTTTTTAAAATATATACTTTGAATAGTCAACCATTGGATTTGAAATGATAAACAACTATTCTTCGATTTTAGGAGTGCCCTTGATGAATGATGATTCACCATGCTATGTAGTGTTTTGTCTTGTGAACAAGCAAGTAATAAATTGTTCTGTGCAATACCCTTATATCTACAACTCTTAAGGAATTAGTGGACAAAGACAAACTTTGTTGGTCAAACACTAATAAGAGGGGCTTAATTAATGGAATAAAGTAAAGAAGTTTTTGGTTCGGCTTCAAAAACGTAGCAGAGTGAATATCAGGTTGGGGCTAGAGCTTCATATCAAAATGACATCGTTTTAGCCTGAACAAAAAAAAAAGATAATCTAGTGTGGTCAAAATCACATGGATATGTGATCCTACGATTTTATGATTAGGATCTTGATCTTAATGCAAAAATGATCATGATCACAATCTTACAAGATTTAGTTACGTAAAATTGTAATCTTATGATTAAGATCTCAATCTTAATTACTTTTAAAATAGTCATGTTGAATAAAACCAAATTGATCCTATATATGTAGTCTAGAATAGTTTTGGATAGAATTTGATGGTTTGTTTTTAAAGAAACAATTTGTTAAAATTTTTTAAAAATTTCAGATAAAATATATTTTTTTTCAATCTCAATAAAACTACACATTTCTAACTAAAAGAAGTTCACATTAACAGTATTTTACTTTAAACTTATGCCTACCATAGATAGGTTACTAAAAATTATAAATATGTAAAAATAAATATATTTAAAAAATTAAAATTCCAATATGGTAATCAATTGGTCAGTTGATAACGAATGTTTATTCAAATGATTGAACAATTGAACCGATGACAATGTTTTGGCCAAATTCCATCAAATTAATTATTATTTAATTGATTTTGATTGAATTGAATTAGATTAGTTCAGTTAAAACTGGATAAATTTTATTTTAAACACCCTTGGTAAAACCAAGTGTTAGTCTTCCTATTTGATGCGAGTTGCGCTGGGTTTGGTGAAGAAAAATCTAGTGGTTAAGGTTACAAAGGGTTTGGGTTTGTCCTTTGAGATCAAAGTTGTAAAGACTTTTTTTTTTTCCTCTTAGCTTTAGAAATTTTGTTGTTCCTTGATAGAAAAATTTAATGGTTAATTTGAGGCTATAAAATATTTTGGTTAAATTATAATTTTAGTCCCTATAGTTTCATTAAAATTGTAAATTGATCCCTATAGTTTCTCTGTCCATATAAGTTAGTCCATATTATTAGTATAGTTAACATTTCTGTTAAAATGGTCCTACTTAATAGGTGATGTGTATATTTGTGAATATGTCAACTCACCTAGTCATTAAATTTTACACAACTTAGTCGCCACGTCAACAAAATTTTTATTTTGCTCTAAATTTCCAATTTCTCTCACCTAAATGTCCCTTGAACCACAAAAGTCGTATTCCATTTAGACGTTGAATATTGAGTAAATTACTAATTTTACCTTCAAAAGATAATATTTGTTTTAATATATCCTCTCTTTTTTTCAAAGTGACTTTTAATTAGCAGAGGTTTAACACCAGTATATTTTGTGATTTAATAATAAAAATGACTAAACTAAAACAAATAATGCACCTATTATGATCAAATTGAAACACTTGATTTTTTAAGGATCAACTTGAAAAAAACTAAAAAATTTTCATGAATTGAATTAGTTAAAGTTTACCCTTTTTTTAATTTCTATTTCAAAATCTAAATCACAGGGAATGACATTGTTGTTGTTAACATCCATAATCCCACGTCACCGTCATTGTCATCACTATCACCATTCCAAACAACATTCCTTCTGGTTGGCCTTGCTCCTATCTCCACAAAAGAAGGCGCCTGCTCCCTCCCCTTCTGAGTTGACCAGCTCAACGACAACTCCAACCACATCGTCCTCGAGACCTCCGTCAGCTAATACATCTCCTCTCAGGCCTTCGCCATTGCATCACTCTCACCGGTTTGGTCTACGCCCAGGATCACTTTGGATGGCAGGTGGGGTTCGACATTCCTGCCAGAATACAACTTTTGTGGTTCGCAGGATTTAAGTAAGGGAAATTGGAAATTTAGGCCAAAATAAAAATTTTGTTGATATACCACGGATGAGTTGTACAAAATTTATGATTGAGCGAGTTGACATTTTTACAAATATACATATGCTATGTATGATTATTTTAAAAGAAAAGTTAATTATACTAATAATAAAGACTAACTTACATGAATAGAAAAAAATATAGGAACTATTTTACATGAAAATAAACTGTAGTGACCAATTTATAATTTTAACGAAATATTTTGATAAATTTCCTTTTCAATTAATTAGGAAAAAAACAAGATTTAAGAGAAGAATTTTATCTTACATCCCTCGATTCAATTCTCCTTCTTTGTACTTTTTAAAGACTAACAATTTATGAAGTTCTTGGAAAAATAAAAATGAAACTGTAGTTTTTTCCCCCTAACGTTGTCATATATTATTTTGAGGGAAAAGAAAATCAGAAACGGAAGAAATGTTTCATTTTTTTCCCTTAGAAATGTTATACAAATAAACTAGAATATAATAAATTGTTGGAAAAATTTTAAAAATAACCCCAACAAAGTGCAATATTGCATTAAATTATATTTTCCTTTATATTTCATCCTTTTAAGAAAACTTCAAATCTTCAAAACCAATATGGTGAGTGTATGGAAAGATCAAATATTCAAATTTAATAAAAAAATTAAATGAGAAAAATGCTATATTTTGTAATGACGAAAGAATAATTCTAGATCAACATTATCAAATAAGAAATAAATTAAAATTAAATTTATATTTTCTCTGTGTGTTCATAATTAAAAAGTAGCACCCACAATGGGTGAATCGAATTCAAATTTCAGTCCAACTTTGTTTCTTTTTTAAAATTTAACGTTGCATTCTTATGGTCAAATTTATCATGTTTGTTATGTTAAAAGCATAGTTTATAGAACCTGATTAGATCAGTCGCTTCAACTGGAAATTGGCCATTAGTTTGGTCTGGTTGACCCAAAAAATTGGTGAACCAAAAAATCAATCAAAAATTAGTTGGATTGGTAAAAAAAATGAAAATAAAAAAGAAAAAATCATTATTTATAATGTCACGTCCTAGAACTCAAGCCCATAATCAGCACAGTACAAGGAAACACTCTTTCCAAATACTGTAAACCTAAACCAAAATAATTGTATAACCAACACACAAGTCAACAAGTCATGCATAAAGTATTCCACTGATTTCAATAAAAGTTGAAAACATCCATACATCATAATTAAACCACTATGTTCCAAGCTACTCCTCACAACACAAAAAGGTGATGGAATAATGAGGAACATTGATTTTACAAAAAAATAAATGTAATTAGAAATATCCTTTCTACACGACTATAAAGCTTCTAGGACACCTTTAACAAAATAAATTGGACCAACAAGGCCCACCCAAACAACCAGGAAGGGCCCTGCTACTCCTCGGGTGAGTACTCTTCTTCAACAACCCAATATGAAATTGTTAAACCATAGAGGGTGTGAGTTTACCAAAACTCAGTGAATAAATAATTATGTTATAAAATAATTGTAATGAAAACAACATCATGAATATATGCCCTAGGGCCACACACTCAAGTTACCACCAGTAATATAATCGATTCAACCAACATTACCAATTAAGCAAATATCCACACACAAAGGTTTAACCAAGCATTCATCAGTCATTTTTTCATCCTACATGGGTTTGTGTTCCCACAAATTCATTACTCAGGAGTTTCATTAATGAAGGTCTACATTCCTACAGATTTGTCACTTAAGAGCGTTGCCTTATGGGTTTACGTTCCCACAACTAATTATTTACAAATTTGATCTATATGAGTCTATGTTCCCACAGGCTCACTACTCAAGAATTTCATCGACGTGGGTCTATGTTCCCACAAAGTCCCCATTCAAGAGTCTCGACACATGGGTCTATATTTCCACGGACTAGTTTTGCACCAATCACATCTATATCACAATCATACAACAATATTTCAAAGAGGTATAATGTCTTAATTCAACATGACACACAAATTTCCATTGTACAATTCCTTCATACTGATCATTCATTTCACATTTCATTCCATAGTGGTCGTGCCATGAGTTCTTGGGTCTTAGAGGACTCCTACAAATAGGCATGCATGGTGTTGTAATTCAAAGGAAACTGTAACAACCCAAACATATCATAAAACATTGATAAAATAGGAATGGTCGATTGCCACCAAGTAACGGTAGACTGATAACTCTAAAGAACAGAAAAACATAAAATAATAGGGGAATAGTCAATTGGTTCAAATATGAAAATTGACTAGTCTAATTATAAACCAAAAAATGCAAGTTGCTCTTTTTTCTGACAGCAAGTGGTAGGCAAAATTTAGGCAAGATGAAAGGTAGAAGCCGAAATTCCCTAAAGAATCTACTCAAGAACTATAAATTATTAAAAAAGATGACAAATGGTTTTGTGGAATAAATTGGACACCATTTGTTGATAAGATAGGGGAAGAAGGAATGAACTTAATAAAAATTAGTTAGAATTTTAGTTAACTTTTAGTTAAATCCTTAGTTTGTCACTAAAACTTAATGATAAAGGATGCCAATAAGTTGCTTGGAAAACTCTATAAATAGGGATGCATTAGACTTGGAGAAAAATGAACATGAAACAAAGAAAAAGAATGTGAGAAAGAGAGAGAGGAAGCCTGTGTTAGAGAGAGAGTGGAAACACTAGAAAATTGAAGGTTGCAAGGCTAAAGCAGTAGGGTTGAATTTGAAAGGAAGTTGAGGTATTAGTGGAAAAACTTAAAAGGAGGATCAGGATTGGATTGAGAGACTATAGATGCTCTCCTTCCATGATAAAGGATTGGATTGGAATACTACAGTATTTCCTTTCTAGGAGTTGTGTGTGCCACCAACTAAAATGATTGAAAAGCTTGGTAAGATTCACACCAAACAAAAAACCATTTTCATGATTGAATACAAACTTATTCAATTGATGTTTTATTTTAAAAAACATGGACTGTTGTTAGCTCTTATGTCTGAGATGGTTTCTTTTCAAAAATATTTTATGAAATGTGTCACAGCCCAAAATTTAGGCACGTGACTAGCACGAATAGGGTGTTTTCCCTTACACCATAAGCATAAGTCTCCTAGCTCTCAATTCCCATGTAATATATGACATGCATGATCAAATAAAAACAGTTAAACAGGCAAAAAGTTCTAAACGTGCTATGACAGCAACTCCCTATATGCAACCCCTCCCTCTTAAGTGTCTTGTATGACTATAGAGCTTATAGTAGCAAACTGACTTACCGACTTACAAGCTTTGACCCTCTAAGCTAGAAGGGACTAGAAGCCTTGAACCTCAACTACTCCTCAAGTGGCTATCTCATGGCTTATGCAAACCTGTAAAAGTGCAACAATAGAATGAGATAAATATCTTAGTGAATAGATACTCCTTCATTTTACCTTTTACCATTTGGCTTCTCCACAAATTATGTGGTTTAGTATTTTTACTTCAATAAACACACTAACCGAGTGTGTGAGATCAACCCAATGTATTTCTATGTGAACACATAGGGTACTTTGATTGCTCAAGGCAACCTCAACCTCCAGTATGGACGAATACTCTTCATCCATGCATACTAACATTTAAAGTCGATACCTCCATATCTAAGGTGATTTGCTAACTCCTATCCTGAAGGTCAACAATAACTTTAACTTATAGATTAGTAGCACCTCCAAGCCCATAGGCTAATATATAATATCTCCAAGCCCAAAGGCTAATAGTATCTCCAGGGCATTTCAATCATGAAATGCAGGCTCCCGATCTAACCCATACCGAGGGACTCCTAATGTACACACCTCAACATTTAGCATCTACCAAGATAACCGCTATCACAAGAGTACTCAGTACATGCTCATAGAGCAAGCTCGTCACAACTTTTAAATAAACTTGAGCCTCAAGGACCCCTAAAGTATTTAGGCCCATATGCTGTACTAACTCCCAACCCGTAGGCCATAATGTCCCCTGACTCATTGGTCTTTGGTTACTTAACAAGCAAACATAATGAAGGTTTATAAATACCATTCCAAGCAACGTATGCCCAGTAAACTCTATCATAATCACCTAGCCAAAGGCTAATATAACTCTAGCCTAAAGGATATATATATATATATATATATATATTTCCTGGGGGATATCACATCACCCTACAAACAATTTAGTCACAACACAAGCATACACATGAGTTAAGCATTACCAAACCTAAACACAAGTATCCTCAACAATTTCTTATAAGATGAAAACTACCTCATACTCCAGATGTCACAAAACTAAGTGAACTCATACCTCACCCAAGCTCAACATCTCATAAAATGAAAAGTACATATTGCACAAGGGACGTCCTCCCAGCTTAAAGGCCAACTGTTTTACTACTCCTCGACAAATCATCTTATAATCGTTGAAGAAATGTTGTGGATAGTCGTTTAGGTCTCCTTTAGCAAAAGTGGGTGGCTTCAAGAACTCGGAGATCTTAATATCCCTCACAATACCCTCCCTAGCCGGAGGAGGAAGTGGTGCTTGAGGCACAGGGCTGACATTAGCAATAGGAAGGGCTATTGGTGGATTAGTGGTTATTGGTTGTCCTTCCTATCTTGCCTCTATTCGGTCCTGCCTCTATTCGGTCCAACTGGCTAGTGAACACGTCAAACATCTCCATAACCATGGCTGCATTTATTTGAGAGGATACTTCACCCCTTGTTATAGGACCTTGAGCCGAGCCTCTAACATCTTAGGCATAATCACTATCCACATGCTCGGAAGAGATGTATTGTTCATTCACAGACGAGGCCAGAGGTAGTGCCAAGGATTCTCCTAAGCCTACTTGTCCCTTGTGCTTAGAAGATTCCTCCTTCGTCAAGAAGAGCCAAGAATCTAACATGACAACAAAAAAATTTTTAGATTCACAAAATACTCCGTACCAACTCCACCGACGAGTAAGTCACAAAAAGAGACACCAAAACTATACAAGGCCTTTTATAGAACCTCATCCCATGATCATGTCGCGGTTCACGATAATGGTGAGGACCCCCAAATGACACTTTGCTCTGTAGCCTATAGGAGACCTAAAATTGTAAGCTTTGATACCTTTTTGTCATGACCCAGAAATTGGGCATGTGATTCACTCATAACTTCCAGGGTGTATCTCCTTGGTACCCTGAGATTCAATCAAATCAATTAAAAAACCATAAGACATACATTCAGGAACCACTTATCATTTCCCATGACAAGAGTTTCCATTCATTACACAAAAACACTTACAATATTTTAATCCATTCCCTAAGTTCCATGCCATGGGAAATACATTCAAGATAGAGTGCGAATATAAATTACAGCCAAAAAATAGTAATTCATAATATTATAGAGAAGCCTAGGCTACCTACACGACTATAGAGCATATTCCTAGGCTTTCAAAATAGTTCCAAGAACCCACTAACAAAAATGGAGAATTTCTCCCAAAATGCCGCTACTCCTCCAACGGATACTCCTCCTCCTCAACCACAAATCTGAAAATGTTAAACCACAAAGGGTGTGAGTTTATCAAAACTTAGTGAGCGAAAGACTATGAAAAGTAAATATATATCATCACAAGTACAATTACCAATGCTTACCATTACAGCCCGAAAATGAAAGCTACAAGTAATTGCATGCATGTATACATAAACATTCACGAAACAAACTATGCATAAACAAATTACATATACTCCTCTTGTGTGTCTACCTTTTCATGAATACCTTATTGAGTTCAAACTACGTGACTTACCCTCCCTAGTTGATGATGCTATTCAAGGGGTTTAGGCTAGAGGTCTACATTCCCCAAATTTTCAATCCTCGAGTTTCAAAATTTTCAATCCCCGAGCTTTACCTACATGGATCTACCTATTCATTGGTCATCATTCGGGCCTTACCATAGGTCTACGTTCCCATAGCAAGCTCCCTTTTTCATGCAACACATATGCATCTCAACACATTCCACATGATAAACTAAATTCATATATCGTATACATAATTTATATCAACATCCTTAATCATATCATGTGTTCAGACAATTTAGTTAATACCATTAACTAACAAAATTTATTCATTCATCGGATGTAATGGGTAAGGAGTTAGCACTATACTTTTAAGGGAAAACTTAGTTTAGCATGGTTGCCTACTCATCGAAATAACGATTAGGTTTTACCATGGAAAAGACCACAAATTGAAGTCGGAAGATCTCCTGAAACCACCAAAGGATCAACCTCGAAATTCCTTTAGCAAGATGAAAAGCCACTCCTAAGACTAGCCCAGGGGATCTTGGGAGCCTTGAAGCTTCCCTCACAAGGCCATACATGCTTAGGCTAGGTTAGCACCTCAAGGCACCAAGGTCCAACTCTCTGTCCACTTGGTGCTTGGGTGCCAAGGCCCTGACGCCCCTGCGTACTTGGTGCCTTGGGCGCCCTGCCTGGCACCCTAGGTGCCAAGTCCCCAACTCTCTGTCTCAAGGGTGCTTGGGCACCCAGGGTTGGAAGGACTCATTCCTCTTGGCCAAGAGTGCTTGGTGCCTTGTACCTTGGGTCTACAACTTATTTTCCTCTTTGAAAATGGACCTAAAAATTCTCCAAATGCCACACCTCTCTCCCAATACGATTCCCCCTTAATTCTTGCTTTCTTTGGGCTAAAAAGAGTGCCCCAACTAAGTCAAAAACTCTCAAGTTCAAGGAGGGGTTTGGCTTCAAGTTTTCCTCACCATTTTTAAACCTTCAAAATGTCTTGCAAAGTATTTGGGATCAAGAAGCCAACTCCCTCCCTTTGGGATACATTACAACCCATTTCCAGCATGAAATCAAGAAAAGAATGGCAAGAGAATAGAGTTTTTAGTACTATCAACAATAAATCCCATTTCTCTAGCCTAGGGCACTATTTATGCGAAAATGAAGGAGATAATGAAGGTAGAAGCTTATCTCTCTCAGGGCTTTAGTGAACCAAAATGTGGCCGAAAAGGATAGTGGTCACCGAAGGAAATGGGGTGGGAGTTGTGGGGACTTAAGTGAAGGAGGGAGATGGGTTAAGAAGCTTCTCTTGTTGTCTTGTGTGTGTGTTTATCATGAAGATGAGGAAGGAAGGAGGGAAAGAGTGTTTAAGGGAGTAAATAGGCCTTGGGTGACCCATGGGTATCCACCCATCTAATAGGAACCCTTCCTCAAGCCCAAGTGGCCTAAACAACAATTTCCACAAGAATATCATTAATTCCAATGAGTCCCTCTCCCAACATTTTCATAATTTATAGAATTTATCGCACAACATCATAATTTATTAACCAAACCATTTAACACAATTCCATAATAAAAAATTACTATAAAATAAATTAATTATGGAAAATAAATAATGCCAAAATTACCACAATGTCAACAAGCATTGAAAGCTAAAATCAAAAGACATCCCCAAATTTGTTGGGTATCACAATCCACCCCTTAAAAGATTCTGATTCCCCGAATTTAAACTCACCTCAACACTCGAACAAATAAGGATCCTCTGCTTCCCACATGGCTTCCTCATGGGAGTGGTTCCTCCATAAGACTTTGGCAGAAGGGATTTCCTTAGTGAGAATTTATTAACTTTCCTCTCGAGGATGGATATCAAAACCTCCTCATAAGTGAAAGTTTCATCAAACTGCACCTCTTGTAGTTGAATGACGTGAGTGTAGTCAGGGTGATACTTTTATAACATCGACACATGGAATACTGGCTGTGCACACTCTCTATGTCCAAAGGTAGGGCTAGGCGGTATGCCACGTTGCCTACTCTCTCTATGATCTTGTAAAGGTTGACGTAACTCAGACTTAGCTTTCCTTTCTTCCCGAATCTCATCATTCCCTTCATAGGTGATATTCTTAAGAATATCATTGATTGCCCATATAGGCCTTTTGCCTACTTTAAGTGGCAAGTAGCCTCTCCCTAATGGGCTTGGTCTTGTCCAAGGCCTCTTGGCACCATTTTGGGTCCCAACATTCTAGCTTCACTAAGCTCAAACCACCAGATTGGAGATCAGTATCGCCTTCCATACAAAGCTTCGAAAGGCTCTATCTCGATGCTAGCTTGGGAGTTATTATTGTAGGTGAACTCAATGAGCAGTAAATGGTCCTCCTAGCTCCCACTGAAATCCAGCACACATGCTCTCATATATCCTCCAAGGTTTGGATGGTCCTTTCCGATAGACTATTCGTCTGAAGGTGAAAGGTTGTGCTTAAGTCTACTCTAGTACCCAATGCCTCCTAAAAGGTTCTCCAAAACTAGGAAGTGAACTGGGGTCCCCAGTCTAATATGATGGACACTGATACATAGTGGAGCTTTACGATTTTCTTAACATATAAGTGAGCAAGCCTTGCTACACTGTAAGTGGTGTTTATAAGGAGGAAGTGCTCCGATTTGGTTAGCCTATCCACAATAACCCATATTGAGTCATACACTTTTGATGATCAAGGCAACCCACTACAAAGTCCTTGGTAATTTGTTCCTACTTCTACTCGAAAACCTTAAGCCTTTGCATTAACTAGGCGGTCTTTGATGTTTAGGTTTGACTTGTTGACATGTCAAACACTGAGCTACGAAGTCAGTCACGTCTCCGTTCATATTGCCCATTAAACTTGTTTTCAAGTCTTGATACATCTTAGTGGTGTCGGGTTGGACAATATGTGCTAAACCATGAGCTTCCTCCATAATTTCCTTTCTTTAAAGGCTTGACATTCAGAACACACAACATTCCTTTGAACTATAGCACACCCACTCATCCACTGAGAATCCCCGTGCCAAGCCTTCCCTTGCCTTGTGTCTAATCTTAACCATCTTGGCTTCATCCTCCAATGTCGCCTTCATTCTTTTCACAAGAGAGGATTTTGCCATTACATGGACCAAGATCGCACTCAACTTAGTGATTTCAAAATACACCCCACTAGGCTTAAACTCTTATAGTTCTTAAATCAAGGATCTCCTCACCATGGCAATATAAGCTAGACTTCTTATAGACTTTTGTAATACTTCTAAAATTTTATTTGTAAAAATACCTTTTATTTTATGATAAATGAGTATTTGATGAAGTGAAATGTGAAAAATATTATGTGGGTAATATGAATCTTGGGTGGTTAGAGGAATTTGTAAGAAAAAAATAACGTTTTATGTGAGAAATCCCCCTCAAGGACTAAAATAAAAAGGACTAAATTGAAATAAAACGTAAAACTTTAGGAGAAAGGATAATTTTTCCTTTAGTTTCCAATAGCAAGGCACTCGTGAATGTACAATAGATGTATAGTAAAAGTGCATAGTACCAAATAGTACCCATCAATTTTTTCCTATAAATAGGCCTTTTCATTTCACTTCTTCACTTACACCTTCAGCTTTTCTTCTATCCTCTCCTCAAATTTCTCTTACTCTGGCGCTAGGTCTCTAAATTATCGTAGATTCTAGGTTTTTCCTCATCAACTTGGATTCAAGGTGAGGAAATTTTCTACTATGCTCTTTTCTTGCAAGTACCTAAATATTAGATTCTTAGTATGCTCTATGATTACGGCCTTGGCCGATCTTCTACATTAGAAAAAATTATCCTCGGTTGCTTGAAAATTATTTTGATTACTATTTGTTGGAATAGAGTATAAAAATGTGAAGAATACATTCCCAAGAAATGTTCTGGCTAAGGAAAGACTTGGTATTTAAAGGTGTTTATTGTAACCAACCTCTCTTTCCTTGGAACTTATCTAGTGTATCTTTTCAGCTTGTGTTCACTATTCCTAGTATAAATAGTATTTGTATGTATGAATAATAGTTATATAGTATTCTGGAATAGTATACAGACATATGAATAGTACCTATATAATATTCTTGAATAGTATACATATATATAAATAGTACACATATGTATTCTTGAATAGTACACATACATATAAATAATGTTCGTACGTATCCATAATAAAGAAATATGATAACCAAAACAATGAATGAAGACCAAAGCCAAAATAAGACAGTTTTTTTGTTTTAGTTTCAATCTTTTATTTTTCAAATAAATGGTAGGAAGTTTCATCATGGAATCCTTGACCCGAAGGATTTTGGTAGAACACGACAAATTCTTAGCAAGAAATCTAGGTAAGTGAAACGACCTTGTTTTAACCAAATTTTAGCATTATTAGTGATAACAGGTATGGCATGGGATATTCCCAAGAATCACAGGGCAGTGATTGAGTTCGGGATGTCAGATTCAAGAAAGTAATTCAAATAATCAATTTGGAAACATGGACATCCAGGATAACTAAATCGAAACATGTGTTTCAAGGTGATGTGATGGCTAAAGCTTTAGACATTAAGGATGAAATATAAATCTCTTTAAATTGCACTTTAATTTTTATCTTAACTTATGGTTTGTAAACTTGTGGTACAGTAATATGTGATATTGGTTATATGTATGAATATTACATTGTACTTCTATTTATGATATGATATGTTGTGTTATTGATTGTGATTGGACAGGATAGTACCCCCTCTCATGGCAAGTCGGGAAGCCCAGGTTATAGAGTGCCTTGGCCAGTGAGTATGGAGACAACGACTCTCTCGGTAGGAAGTATAGATGGGTTAAGAATAAACCATGAGGCACCCTGACTGAGAGGATGAGGTTATGTGTCATGACAGAAATAAAATTTGGTGAACTAGCCTATGTGCGCTCCCAGGGTAAATTGTCATTGACGAGTACTAGTTTCATTGGTTTGATTGGATGACTTTCTGTTCTCTGGTATGTATATTTTGATTGTTATTTCTTGGTTGAGTTCAAGCCTTTGGACATACTTGTACGACTAATGATGTTTTTAGATTTTGTTAGAGTGAGGACGATTTGCTCATTGAGTTTTCAAACTCACACTCTCTATGTTTTATTTTTTTAGATCTAGTTATTGATGAGGAACCCCCACTGGAGGAGTAGAGGGATTTTGCAAGGAACCTTCCCATTGTCAGGTAGGTTCGGTTATTCTGTTAATTTTGTCTTAGGATGCTCTGTAGTCGTTATGACACTTAGGATCGGCTGTGAATTGTTATTGGAATTTGACGAACAATTATAACTGTTCAGATTTTCATAAACTATAAATTATTATTGTCATGAAATTATTTGAATTGATTGAATGGCAAGGTGATTATATTATTTTAGTTTTATTTTATAAATTATTTGGATTAATGCTTAAGGAATTTTGATTTCCTAATTATAACATTAATTTAAATGCTTCCGCAGAATTGATTAAAACAAATTGAATAAAATGAAAAGGATAGTAAGAATAAGAGGCTTACAGTGATAGGGAACAGTGTCACTGTGCCGGTCCCTGCCCTGGTGGCAGGTTGTGACAACTTTTGACTTAGAGCATTTGCCACTACGTTCACTTTTTCCAGATGGTAGAGGATGGTACAATCATAGTCTTTTAGGAACTCCATCTACCTGCATTACCTCAGGTTGAGATTCCTTTGATGGAAGATGTATTTTAGGCTTTTATAGTCTGTGTATATCTCACATGTCTCCTCGTATAAGTAGTGTCTCCAGATCTTTAAAGCAAACACCACGGTCACCATCTCCAAATTGTGAGTGGGATAGTTATGTTCATGCTTTTTGAGTTGCCTACAGGCATAAGCAATTACTCAGCCATGCTGCATTAATACACATCCCAATCTTACTTTTGAGGCATCATAATATATGGTGAAACACCCAGGTCCTGTTGGAAAAGTGAGAACCAGCATTGAAGTCAAACACTCCTTTAGCCTAGTGAAACTCTCCTCGTAAGCATTATCTCAAACATACTTGACGTTCTTCCAGGCCAACCGCGTAAGTGCAGGAGCTAGCTTAGAGAAATCATTAACAAAGCAGCGATAATACCCCGCTAATCTGAGGAAACTACAAATGTCCATTATTGTCATTGGCCTAGGCCATTGCTTAATTGCTTCCACTTTGCCAGGGCTAACTTAAATGCCTTCCTTTAAAATTACATAGCCCAAGAATGTTACTTGACTCATCCACATTTGCATTTTGAGAACTTAGCATCTAATTGGTGTTCTCTCGAAGTCTGCAACATCGTCCTTAAACACTTTGCATGGTCTTTTGGATTCTTGGAGTATACTAGAAGATCATCAATGAAGGCGATCATAAATTTGTCAAGGAACGGCTTGAACACTCTATTCATCAAGTCTATAAAATTCATTGGATATTACCCAAATGACATTACCAAAAATTTGTAATGCCCATACCAAGTTCAGAAGGCAATTTTGGGTATACCCTCTACCTTAATTCTCAGTTGATGGTATCTGGACCTCAGATATATTTTTGAGAAGCACTGCATTCCCTAAAGTTGGTCAAACAAGTTGTCTATCCTTGGTAAGGGATATTTATTTGACTTTATTTAGCTGCTAATAATCTAAACATAATCTCATGGAGCCATCTTTCTTCCTCACAAAGAGTATTGGGGTGCCCCATGGTAAACAACTCAAGTAGATAAACCCCTTATCTAGCAAATCATGTAGTTGCTCCTTGAGTTTCCTCAATTTAGTTGTCTCCATGTAGTAATGAGGAATTGAAATTGGTTGAGTGCTCAGAACCAATTTGATATTAAGTTTGATGTTCCTCTCTGGCGGTAACCCCGGTAATTCTTCTGGAAAGACAAATGAAAGTTCACTAACCATTGGCACTTGTTCTAGGCTTTGCTCCTCTTTCTCAACATCCCTGACTAAGGTCAGAAAACCATGGCAACCCTTTTGTAACATATGTCAAGTACTCAACATGGATATCATGTTGCAAGGAACCTCACTCCGGTCCTTTTGAAACATGTATTCGCATCCCTCCAACATGTTGAATGTAATGGCCTTGTCATGACAATTTCAAGTGGCATGGCATGAAGATAGACAGTCCATGCCTATAATTACATTAAAGTCAGTCATATCGATAAGCATGAGGTTTGCCACATCTCTATTCCCCACAGTTACTTTGCAAGAACGGTACCTTGATTTCACAATGAGGGTCTCCCCTGTTAGGGTGGCTATCAAGAATGGTTCCTCAAGTCTAACTCGCCCCGTTGCAAACCTCTTGGTAAACAAAGGTGACACGTATGAGTGTGTGGAATCAAACTTGAACAAGACATGTGTATTAAAAAAGCCAACCAGTAAGATACATGTAACAACTACATTGGATGCCTGTGCATCCATCCAAGTCAAAGCATAAACCTTGGTAGTCCCTCTGCTGGTTGCCAGCTATTTGCGGCCTCCTTCCCCCTACCAGAATCTCTACCCATGCCACTGACACAAACAAAAGAAGTTGATTCTCAGGCAACAAGTGCAACTCCATACTGAGCACGGGAAGGGTGTATTGAGCTCTGACCGGATCTAGATATGAGCTGAGGGCATTCCCTCTTAAAGTGGCTCATCTGACCACAATGAAAACAACTTGAATCAACCCCTTCCTGATTTGTGTGTGATATGTGTGTGTGCATGATATTGTGATGTGATGATGCTATGATACACAATTTCGGGCTATAGGTTTGCAATATGTGGTGCTAAGCTGTATAGGGACTAAAGTAAAAATCACATGGACTAAAGCGAAAAATGAAAAGTTTGTTCGGGTGTAGCGAAAGGTTAAAATAAATGGTAGGAATATGTGAGGAATATTCTAGGAAACCTAGATGTGAAATAAGAAATGAAAAATGGCTTTTAAATCTTAAGATATTATTGTTAGAATAAATTATTATAATTAATAAATATTTAAATAAGAACAATGAATTCAAGTAAAAGGAAAATTAATTAATTATAAAAATAAATAAGGGATAAAGGAGACGTGTAATTGGGCTAATAAGTATTTAAATAATGAAGTTAGGAGTGAAAGTAACTAAATGATAATTCAATAATTAAAATAATAAGTAATTATTTAAACTAACATAATATTAGGTTTGAGGATAAATAATTCTAATAAACAATTCTGAAAAAAATATATAATACCTTCCAAGATTTGAATAAGATCTTTGTTTTTATTTAGACTAATTTAGGATTTGAATGTTTAAGTTAAACTTTCGAAAATTAAATAAAGGAAATTAAATAAGACTATACATTCTAGAAAGATAACTAATAAATAATCCTAGATAATTAAATCTGAAAAATAATTTCCAAGATTTGAATTTAACCTTAGATTTTATTAATGGTTTGGATAATGAAGTTAAAATTTTTGAAACTTTAACAAAAGAAAAATAAAAGACTAATAGAACTATAAACTCTAGAAGATAATCAACAAAGTATCAAATAAAATCTTAAGCTAAGTAATTAAGAGGATTTCGAAAATTTCAATTGATAAATATAATAGCAAGATAATGAAATAAAATAAAGGTAATTGGAATCAAATAGGATAATGCTAATAGGTTAAATATAATTAAGCAAAATCAATCTTTATCTAGGATCTTCCTAATTAACAAATATTATATAATGAGGTTACCTCTTAAATAATCTTATTAATTCATTATTAAATATTTTACCAAATCCTTATCCAACTATTTTCATATTTAAAACATTGATTTCTAATTAAGCTAACAAATATCTAACTATTCAAATTGATTCCCAAATCTTTTCAAATCAGATTGTTTAATTCAATTAACAAAAAATCCATCTAATCTAATCATTCTTAAGCCAATACCTGGAAACCCTATTTCCCACCCTTAAACCATTGGCCCCTCTCTCCCTCACTCTCTCCCATCGTGTTCTCTCCCTCTTTCTTCCATCATCACCCTTCTCTCTCTGTCTCTTGCCTTTTTTCCTTACTAAAACCCTAAGCGAAAACACTTCCCCAAACACAAAAGACTCACAAACTTGCTACCTCTTAGAACTTCAAAGGGATTGACATCAAGGGAACCCAAAAGGAGACCAAGGTAAGTTAAATTTAATTTCATTTTGTGCTTTAAAGAAATTCAAGTGACCAAGTTAGGACATACCCTAACATCAATGCTCTTCCTCTTCTTTTTTTTTTTTTTTTCAAAAACACTAAAATTCCATAGTACACGAATTCTCTATCACATTGGAGGAGTTTGACTGGTTTTGATCAGAAGGATTCATTGGAATCTAGATGAGTAATGTTAACCTCACTTTAATATTATCTTAGCATTAATGTAGTAAAGTGGGAAGGTAGGCAAATTCATGAAAACTTAGGAAATGGGTGAATTTGACTAAGAATTCAGGAAGAGATGTGATAGGATACTAAATTTGAAATTTTGATGTATTTTACTAATGACGAACGTTAGGGGAAAAAGGGAAATTTAATGGCATGTTCATGATAAATTCATATATTTTTAGTATGAATGTGATTTGTAATTATGCTTGATTAACGTTATGCGTTATGTGAATGTGTTGGTACCTTGTTTATAGATTTTATGATTGTGTTTGAGTGCGATAGTATCCCTTCTTAAGTCAAGGTAGGAAACCAAAGTGATAGGGTGTTTTGACCTCTAAGAGTGGAGACAACAACTCCCTTGGTAGGGAGATGAGCTCGGGTCTAGGAGTGGGACTCGAAAGGCACTCGGACCATAGTGGACAATGTTGTGCGTCATGGTAGGGTTGATGATTAGTGAGCCTAAGTGTGCTCCTAGGTATATTAGCCATCGATGAGTACTAATTCCGTTGGTTGGTTTGATTTGACTTAAATTGGATTCTCTTCAGCATGTATTTTTCTTTCCTTCATGTTTGATGATGAAAGCCTTTGAGTATGCTTTATTATTATTATTATTATTATTATTATTATTATTATTATTATTATTATTATTATTGTATTTGGATTTTATTAGGACAGGGATTGACTCTCTCACTAATATTTTTATCTCACGCTCATTGTTATATTATTTTCAGGTCAAGTTCCAAACGAAGATTACCTGCTGGCCATTGGAATTTTCTCGTTTGTTGGGTGGCTCCCGAGTTGAGTTATTTATTTCAGTTTAGGATGCTCTATGATCAACTAGGATATCTAAGGGGTCTTGGGATATTTCTTTAATTTATTTAGTAGTGTATTGAATTTAATTAACTACTTAGTTTTATTTCGACTTTTATCAGAATTGCAATAAGGCATTTGAGTAAATTATGACGTCCATGTTTGCGTGAATGGATTTATGGAACATACATGCATTTATTAAAATTTAAATATTGAATTTTAATTATGGCAGATTGTGAGGAATTTGGGTAAGTTTCCTTTTTTTCTAACTTGTATACAATACATATATATATATATATATATGATTATTGGCTGCTTGAAATCCAAGTATGCTCTCCCACAATCTCTCTCTTGTGTGTTGTTTTCCTAAGTGGATTTTAAATTATATTAAATTAGCATGTTATCTCCTAATTATTAATTGAATGACATATGTTAAGAAATTAAAAATATAATTGACAAAAAGGGCTAGAATAAGGGAAGTTCATATTAAATTATACATAAGAACTATTTTAAAAAGGAAAAAGGGGAACTTGAACTGTGGAAATAAATAAATAAATAATGGGACTTATTTAAAATAATATGTGTAATAATGTAAGTGCATGCCTAGAAAAGGTTCTAGCTAGGAAAGACTTGATATTTAATTAGTCCACTATGACCTATCTCTCTTTCCTGGGAACCTACTTGGTGCACCACTTACATTATTTCATGTTTTGCAAAACACTAATTTGAATACTAAAATCTCAGTATCTTAAGGATATAGTTTATGGCTAAGTTAAGTGACATTGGGTAGGCTTATGGTGGTATGGGATTAGCGCCACTGTGTTGGTCATGTGCCCGAAAAGAGAATCGTGAAGGACTTCGACAAATCTTCGAATCCTCTCCTCTTCTTGGGCAACATGTAAGGAGCATATTCCACTAACTAAACAAATTAAGCATCATATTCATTGACGGTCACAGATCACTACCTTAAATGCTCAATCTCCTGAGCCCTAGCCATCCACATACTCTTTGGAATGAATTGATTCATGAAGGTCTTGTGGAATTCTCGTCACTTGATTGGTGAAGCACCTTGGGCTCATCCTTTCTTTCAATTCTCCCACCATCTATCGGCCCTCCCCCTCAGTTGGAAGGAAATCATCTCCACCCTCTGAAGGTCAAAACACCACGAGGCATCACAAATCTTATCATAATTATTGAGGAAACAATATGGATCATCATTTGGGTCTTCTCCAACAAAACTGGGCAGCCTCATCTTCAAGAATTCAGACATCTTAAAGTCCCTCACAGTACCCTCACTAGTGGGAGGAGGAAGTAGTGCTTGAGGCACAGGCCATTGGTGATTAGTGGTTGTCAATTGTCGTTCCCATCTTGTCTCCATTCAGTCCAACCGGCTAGTGAACGCGTTAGACATCTCCATAGCCACAGCCGCATTGATGCTTCACCCTTTTTTGCAAGACCTTGAGCTAGCCCCTAACGTCTTGGACATACTCGTTCGTAGTATGCTCAGAAGAGACGTGTTGTTCATTCATGAATGAGGTTAGAGGTGCTTCCAAGGCTTCTCTTAAGCCTACATGCCCCTCATGCTCAGAAGATTCCTCTTCCATCAAGAAGAGCCAAGAATCTACACATAGCAACAAAAAATTTTTTTTTTTTCAAATTCACAAAATACTCTATGCCAGCTCCACCAAGGAGTAAGTCACAAAAGAGACACCAAAACTCTACAAGGCCTTTTATGGAACCTCATCCCATGGTCGTGCGGTGGTTCACAACAATAGGGAAGGGCCCACAAAGGACACTTGGCTTAGCCTATAGGGAACCTAAAATCTTAAGCTCTGATACCTTTTTGTCACAACCTAAAAATCAGGCGATGATTCACTCATAACTTCCAAGTTATACCTCCTTGGTACCCCAGGATTCCCTCAAATCAATTAATAAACCATAAGACATACATTCATGAACCACTTATCATTTCCCACAATAAGAGTTTCCATTCATTACACATAAACACTTAAAATATTTTTAATCCATTGCTCAAGTTCCATGCCGAGGGAAATGCATTCAAGACCGAGTACAAATATAAATTATAGCCTAAAAATAGTAATTCACAATATTACATACAAGCTTAGGTGGCCTACATGACTACAAAGCATATTACTAGGCTTCCAAAATAGTTCCAAGAACCCACCAACAAAAATGGAGAATTTCTCCCAAAATGCCACTACTCCTCCAGTGGATAATCCTCCTCCTCAACCACGAATCTAAAAATGTTAAACTACAGAGTGTGTGAGTTCATCAAAACTCAGTGAGTGAAAGATTGTGCAAAGTAGAGATATAGCATCATAAATACAATTACCAATGCTAACCATTATGCCCCAAAAATGAAAGCTATAAGTAATTGCATGCATGTATACACATATATTCATGAAACATACTATACACAAACAAATTACATTTGCTCCTCCCATGAGTCATCATTCTCACAAATACCTCATTGAGTTCAAACTACAAGACTTACCTAGTTGATGCCACTCAAAGGGTTTAAGCTGGGGGTCTATATTCCCCAAATTTTTAATCCCTGAGTTTCATTGGCATGGATCTACCTATCCATGGGTTCATCACTCAAGCTTTACCATAGGTCTACATTCCCATGGCAAGCTCCCTTTCTCATGCAACTATGCATCTCAACACGTTCCATATGATAAACTAAATTCACATATCATATACATAATTTATATCAACATCCCCAATCATATCATGTGTCTATACAATTTAGTTAATACCATTAACTAACAATATTTATTCATTAACCGGATGTAATGGGCAAGGAGTTAGTATTGTACTTTTACCGTGTACTTTCACCATGGAAAAGATTGCAAATCAAAGTTGAAAGATCTCATGAAACCATCTAAGGATCAACCCCAAAATTCCTTTAACAAGATGAAAAGCCACTCCCAAGACTGGCCCTAGGCGCCCCATAAGGCTACACAGGCCCATGCCAGGGCACTTGGGTGCCAGCTTTAGCTCCCTAAGGTATCAAACTCCTAACTTTCTATCCACTTGGCATCCTGGGCACAAAGGCCCTGATGCCCCTACCTATTTAGCACCCTACCTGGCGCTATGGGTGCCAAGTCCCCAACTCTTTGTCTCAAGGGCACATGGGTGCTCAAGGCTAGAGGGACTCATCCCTCTCAAACTAGAAGGCACCCAAGCGCTAGATCTGCAACCCTTTTCCTTCTTCAAAAATGGACCCAAAAATTCTCCAAATGCCACATTTCTCTCCCAATGCCATTCCCCCTTAATTCTTGCTTTCTTTAGGGCTAAAAAGAATGCCCTAACCAAGTCCAAAACTCTCAAGTTCAAGGAGGGGTTTGGCTTCAAGATTTCCCCACCATTTTTAAACCTTCAAAATGTCTTGCAAAGTGTTTAGGATCAAGAAGCCAAGTCCCTCCCTTTGAGATACATTACAATCCATTTCTAGGCTTCAAGATTTCCCCACCATTTTTAAACCTTCAAAATGTCTTGCAAAGTGTTTAGGATCAAGAAGCCAAGTCCCTCCCTTTGAGATACATTACAATCCATTTCTAGCATGAAATCAAGAAGAGAATGGCAAGAAAATAAAGTTTTTAGCACAACCAACAATACATCCCATTTCTCTAGCCAAGGGCTCTAGTAAGCTTACCTTTCTCTCTTAGGCCTCCGATTAATCAGAAAGTGGCTTGAAGGGATGGTGGTCATCAAAGGAAATGGGATTGGGAGCTTTGGGGACTTGAGTGAAGGAGGGATATGAGTTAAGAAGCTTCCTTTGTTGTCTTGTTTGTGTGTGTATCGTGAGGATGAGTAAGGAAGGATGGAAAGAGTGTTTAAGGGAGTAGGAACCCTTCCTCTAGCCAAAGTGGCCCAAACAACAATTTCCACAAGAAGATCATTAATTCAAATGAGTACCGCTACCAATATTTTCATAAATTTACCACAAAACATCATAATATATTAACCAAACCATTTAGCCAATTCCATAATCAACAATTAATATAGAATAAATTAATTACAAAAAAAAAATAATGTAAAAATAACTACAGTAACACCAAGAATGTGTTCCTAAATTTGGTGGGTATTAAATTAGGTCTCTATGATAGGTTAGGGTACTTGGACTCCCACGGTCATCGAACCTCTTTATTGTTCACACAACAATATGAAGAAAGTTTGACTCCCCATATAAGGGAGATACTTTGAATGAGATCCTCTCTTACTGAATCTAGGATCATCCTCCATTTCTATAACCATGCAACTACCATTCCCCCTTTAAAAAAAAGAGTTCTAGACCAATTCCAACTATGATCTCAAGTTTCTAGATGTACGATCCTCAATCAACTAGATCTTGTCTTGGCTACAATGATTTTTTACTTATGACTACCACTAACTCGGATGTTCGGTAACGTCTCACATCTATAGTCATTCATACACATGGGAACAAGCCATACATAGCCAACACAAGCTTAATTAATATAAGGAATTGAGTACAAGATACTTGAGGAACCAATTACCCTTAGAAGTCATAATAGTGTTGATTGATCTACTCACCCAAATGCTGCACTAACTATACCATTTTGAGTGTTAACAAAGAGGGTTCAATAACTTAAGAAGTTTCACAACAATTCCCTAATAAAAAGCATGCAAAAGAGGGAGTTTTAAAATCCAAATTTCACAAGGAAGACTCTATTATGGCATTGAAGTGCCAGGTAATAATATTTTCTCGTGGGCAACATTGCCAAGCCGCTGCAATGGCTAATACTACAGTCACTACTAGACTCCACTGCTGTAGCGGTGGCAGCAAGTGCTGCAACAATGAGTCAGAATATACTCACCTGCTAATGCACAAAAATAGTCATAAATGCTCCCCAATCTTCCTTCCTTCTAACCAAACCTCTTGGGCATTAATTTCCCATCGTCCCCTCATTAAATCCAGCATATAAGGCTTGCCAAAACCCCTCAAAAACTATCTAAAAAGATTGCATGAAACTCTTGAATTTAATGGGGGAAAACAAAATGATTAGCCACCAAGATGAAAAAGGTGACACCCAAGTTCTATCTTCTTAAAAATCATTAAAACCTTTCAACCAACTAAACAACAATTAAGGAAGGAAGCTTGGGAACATAATGAAACCTCAAAACAACCACAAACATGGCAACATAATAGCTAGGGTTCACACCACCACAGAAATTTAAAGAACTTCAAAAACCCTAACTCTACTTACCTTAAATCTGTAACATCCTTATTTATTACTAATTAAATATTTAATATTTTTTAATTATGAGAGATTATTACTAAATATTAGGCATTCAATATTCAGAAGGAATTTTTATACAAAAGAAATTTTAGGACAAAAATATTTAACAAAAAGGAAAATAAAATATTAATAAATATCCAATAATTAATATTACCTTATTTTCAATTTAGTCCTTACTCAAATAATTATTTAAAATAACTATAATATAAAAATTATACTAATATATATAATTGGTCTTGTGCAAAAAAAAGTTTTGGTGTTAATAATAATATGTATATATTATAATGATACATATATAAATATATATATATATATATATATATATATTAGTAGGATTTAAATTAACTACATTGATCATGATAAATATATATATATATATATATATATGAAGAGATGGTAGCATTCTCGGTGGAAAGAAGAAAGCAAGAATATAATATAATAGAATAAAGCATTATCAGTGGTAGCATTCTGTTAAGGCACATGAAGGAGACATAATAGAATATATATATATATATATATATATTTGGAGAAGGCAACACGTAAACAACACATGAACACAAGACATGAACAGCAAAATAAAGCCTCCATGCTCTCAAAAAGTGACAGCACACGATTTTTTTAGATGACAACAAAATGGAAGACAACACATCCTCCCAAGCTTCAAACTTTTTGGCCTAGTAGGAAGCAAAATATAACTCAAACACTTAAGCCATAT
This sequence comes from Biancaea sappan, assembly GCA_037074585.1. NCBI lineage: Eukaryota > Viridiplantae > Streptophyta > Magnoliopsida > Fabales > Fabaceae > Biancaea > Biancaea sappan. The sequence continues at coordinate 43,601,873 of CM073501.1, read as the reverse complement.
TCCCTAAATTCATGACCAAATACATGACAGCAAACTCTTAAACAAGTGGCAGCCCATGATAGAAGGAATATGATAGGTTTGAATCAAGGGCTTCCATGCTTTTAGTCAAAAAGAAAAAAATAGCGAAAGAGAATATGTATATGCAAACCCAGCTCATGTTCTCGACTGAAAAGAAAGAAAATTTGACAAAAAATAAAGAGAAGGTGCACTACACCCCAGATACAGTAAGGATTATGGAGGTGCAGTCATAATAGACTTTGACAGAGACTTATGACAGCAAAAGCTTCCATCCTTTTCACCTTGTACCGCTACCACTTGCCTCTTCATTTTTAGCTTTAAATAGCAGCACCTTCCTCCCCTTTCCTTGCACCATTCACCGCTGAGAGTGAGTGAGAAAAAGAGAGTACAACAGCTTGGATAGTAGCAAAAAAATCTTCCTCTGTTTTTCAACCATAAAATAGAAATTTTCGAAAAAAGCAAACAGCAACATTAAACTCAATTTTCCTGGGTTGTTTTGGGGATATTCTTCTATTACTAACGTACACAAAGGAGAAGTGGCAGTAAATAGGGAGCAAAAACCAGAACCAAAACTAGTGCAAATACCCCATGTTCAACGGTAAGTTTTTAGAAAATTTAAGTTTTTAGTTTACACGATTTTTTAGCTTAGTTTATGGGTAGAAATGGTCTCATAGGTCCTAAAAACACCTAAAAAAGAAATCTGGGTAGGTTTTAGTTTCTAACTCACAAGAAAGAACGTAAAACATAGAAAAGGGACTAAAGTGAAAGAATTAAAAAGTTTGTATATGCTGTTTTAATTTCACAAAAAAATATATTCTAGGACTAGGGACCTAGACAAAACTAATTATGAACTTAGATCTTGCAAAGGAAAAAGGGAAAATATTGCAACAGGGACCTACTAAATAACAGAAAGTTTGTAATTACTCATTAACGAAATTTAAGAAAAATCTAGTTTTAACTAGAATCTAATTCTATGTAATATGTTAACTAAAAACTAAGTTATTTTAATTAAATTAGCTATTTATATCATTATGTAAAAATTTATAAAATTAAATTTATACTTGTATCTATATCCTATACATGAATAAATACATATGTAGTATATTTTATATTTGCTAAGTAATGTCATCTATGTTACACCTCTTTTTTATATATATCTAAGTATACTCATATATGAGTATATGTTCACCGAAACTTATGTATATATATTGATTTTATAAAAATACATATATATATCAATTTATAAACATTTGATTAATTAAGCCATATATTTTAGATATGGATGATTAAATTTAGGTATATGATACACATATATTTTTAAATATCCTTATGCTACTTTAGTATATTTATATACAAACATATATATATATATAATTAGATACATAAGTGAATGTATTAACTTTATAAGTTTACATGTATATAAATTATTTACAAATAAGTAAGATTGATTAAGTTATATATTTTATATATATGGGTAATCAAAATTAGTTTTATATAATTATGTATACATGTAAGTATATATATATATATACATATGTGTTTATTTTTAGAAAGCTAACTATGTATAAATTTGACCTTTTGGATTTATATATATACATATGTGTGTTTTTGTGTGTGTGTGTGTGTGTGTGTGTGTGTGTGTGTGTGTGTGTGTGTGTGTGTGTGTGTGTGTGTGTGTGTGTGTGTGTGTGAGTGTGTGTGTTATTTAAATTAATGATATTTATTTATACATATCATCTCAAAAATATTATGAAAAATATTGGTTTAATATAAGATTAAGATGAAACCCAATGAATAGAAATTCCAGATAGAATTAGGAATTTAAGAAAATCAGGGAAAGATGATATTCTAGAATCTTTTTATTTAAGATTTTAAATAAGGTTATATATACTGTTTGAATAGGTCAGAATTCATAAATCGACTTTCAAGACGGATTGAATAGTCATTTAAGCTAAAAAGTCAGACTACAAAGTCCAGGTAGTTTAGCAATTCATAAAAGCTTGTTTTACTACTTGAATATTATATATGTTCATGAAGTTTTATTTAAAGTGAAATATGTTTTTCATGATAAAATTAGCATGATATCAGCTTGAAAGTTTACTTCCTTGTTTAGCTTGGGATCTATGCTTCCATGTCAACTTGGAAATTCTATTTACATGTTTTAGTTTGGAATCTTTCTAGCTTGAGTTAAAGGATTGTAGTAGCCTTTCTCTCATGTTCAGCTTGGAAAAAGTAGTTTTGTAGGCTATCTTTTCCATGTCATTGAGTGTGCCACCAATTATTCTTGATTCCATGGTTTATTTATAAATCATCGTGCTAATTTTTCATCAACTTATTGCACTGAACTGAGAATTTATATTACATGGATTGATTGTTATGATATAAGTGCTTTTATGACTAAATTGATATATTTATAAATGTTTATAAAATTATGCTAGCTACTGAGATACCCTTATCTCAACTTTTGTGTTTTTCCAACTAACCATTTCAGGGGCTGAGTATAACGAGAAAGGTGTAAAGATTGATTGAACACTTTAAGAGCACTCAAGTTTATTAAGTATTAGAACTATAGATCTTTTAAAATTTAGAAGTCAAATTACTATGTATGGCAAATTTGTAATTTATTATTTAGAATTTGAATTATTATGTATGATAAATTATGATTTGTACTGAGAACAATTTTAAAATGTTCTTTTTGAAAGTCCGAGTATCAAGCATTAGAATTTGATTAAAAAAATTCAAATTTTAGTATAGTAAAATAAGGACGTTACAAAATTTGGTATCAGAGCAAAGATTTGGACACCTTATGGGTAGAAATATGATACTTTTGATGATATTTGCTATATGTTTAATTAGCTTATTTCTATGATTTAGAAACACAACCTTTCTAGTATCATGTAGAATTAGCCTCACTAAGAGAACCCAAGCCGAGATATTGGAAATCGTTACTCAGAACATAGAACACTTAGTGGCTAGGGCAGATCGACAAGAAGGCAATCAGGCTACCACCACTGAAGTTCTAAAACTCTTGACTGATGAGTTAAAAGGTAAAGGAAAAAGAAAGGAAGGTGAAACTAGTAGCTCAATTAACCAGATTGTAGGGGAATTCCGAAAGAATAACCCTCCTTCATTTAAGAGATCTCATGACCCAAACGTAGCCCAATAGTGGATGGATCAAATCAAGAAAATTTTTGGAGTAATGGACTGTAGCTCTCAGCAAAAAGTAACCTTAGCTGTGTTCAAGTTAGAAGGCGAGGCTGAGCACTGGTGGCGCAGAGCTAAGAAGCTATTTCATGGAAGGTATTTCAAAATACTTTCTTTGATAAATACTTTCCAGATTGTGTAAAGATAGAAAAAGAAACAGCTTTTATCCAGATTAGGCAAGAAGAGAAATATGTGGCTGAATATGAGGCAAAGTTTGAGGAATTGGTCAAATTCTCTTCCTACTTAAAAAATACCCATAACGAAGCCTGGAAGGCTAGTCACTTCGAAAGAGGGCTTATAGGAAACATAAGAGATCGAGTAACCACTCACGAAAGAAAGAATTTTGCCCAACTTGTAAACAAATGTAAGTTGGCTGAAAAAAAGTATTTGAAAGACCAATCTAGAGAGGGAAAGGATGTATGAGAAAAAGCGGGAGTCTGGATCAAATAATAAGGGTGGAAGTTCATGGAAGAAAAAGAAAAAGTTTACCCATGAGCAAAATAGAAGTAAACCAACAAACAACTCCAACCCGCCTAAGACTCCATGCATTTGATGTGGAAAGAACCATGGCAACACTTCGTGCCTAGCTGGTTTAGGCCTGTGCTACATATGTGGCAAACCAGGACATATGTCTCGGGATTGCCAAACCTCAAAGGAAATAGTCTCTTAGTCCAGACCACAAACTCAAGGACGAGTATTTGCTTTGTCTCAGCAAGAAGTTGAGAAATTACCTGATTTGATTCAAGGTAACATTTCTATCTGTAAAACTCTTGTAAATGCACTATTTGACTCTAGAGCAACACATTCTTTCATTTCATATGCATTTGTTAAGAATTTGAGATTGAAAATGAATACTTTGCCATATGATCTATTTGTTTCAACATCCACTGGTAGCCAAGCTTATACTTCCCAAGTTTGCCTAAATTGCATTGTCCAACTCGAAAATTGAATGACTACCATAGACTTGATTTGCATTACAATGCATGACTTTGATGTCATCATTGGTATGGACTGGTTATCTATAAATAATGCAATACTTGATTGTTCCCGTAAAGTAGTATCATTACCTATCCATACAACAACCCCATAATCAAAGACTAAACTGACTTATCTATTTGCTACCAAAGCTATAAAATACCTATGAAAAGGCTGCCAAGCGTACTTAATTGTTTTCTCTACAAAAGTTAAAGTAAAGGATGGAATAGAGAACATTCCCCTTGTAGATGAATTTCCATAAGTATTCCCTGAAGATGAAAGTGGTTTACCCCCTAAAAGAGAAGTAGAATTTGCTATTGATTTGGTACTTACTTTTGGTCCAATATCAATTACCCCCTATAGGATGGCCCCGACTGAGTTAGCCAAACTTAAGAAACAAATAGAAGAACTTTTAGAAAAAGGTTTCATTAGACCTAGTGTTTCACAATGGGGAGCCCCAATTCTATTCGTGAAAAAGAAAGATGGAATACTTAGACTATGTATTGACTATAGGCAACTAAATAAAATCACCATCAAGAATAAATACCCATTGCTTAGAATAGATGACTTGTTAGATAAACTTGCAGGAGCTTTGGTATTTTCAAAAATTGACCTAAGATCAGGATACCATCAATTGAGAGTTAAGGAAGAAAATATTCCTAAAACAGCCTTTAGCACTAGGTACAGGCATTATGAATTCCTAGTCATGCCATTTGGTCTAACAAACACGCCAACTATTTTCATGGATTACATGAATAGGATTTTTAGGCCTTACTTAGATCAATTTGTAGTTGTTTTTATTGATGATATCTTAATCTATTCAAAAACTGTAGAAGAACATGAACAACATCTAAGAATTGTGCTTCAAATTTTAAAAGAAAAGAAATTGTACGCCAAACTTAGCAAATGTGAGTTTTGGTTTAAAGAAATAAAATTCTTAGGGCATGTCGTATCTGGAGAAGGAGTATCAGTTGATCCTAGTAAAGTAAAAGTTGTCTTACACTAAGAAAGACTAAAAATCCTAATAGAGATTAGGAGTTTCCTAGGGCTAGCTGGTTATTATAGAAAGTTCATCAAGGGATTCTCACAAATAGCTCTACCTTTAACCAGCCTAATAAAGAAAAATCTGCCTTTCATTTGGGACAGTAAGTGTGAAGAAAGTTTTCAGGAATTAAAGGTTAGATTAACATCAACCCTAGTGTTAATTATACCTAACCCTCAGAAACACTTTGTGATCTATACAGATGCGTCACTTAAAGGTTTAGGTTGTGTACTAATGCAACTAGGAAAGTAGTGGCCTATGCATCTAGACAATTAAGACCACATGAACAAAATTACCCTACTTATGATCTATAGTTAGCAGCTGTAGTCTATGCCCTTAAAATTTAGAGACATTATCTATACGGTGCAAGTTTTGAAACATTTTTTGACCACAAGAGCCTTAAATACCTTTTTGACAAAAAGAGCTTAACATGAGGCAGAGGAGATGCATTGAATTCCTAAAGGACTATGATTTCACTCTTAAGTACCACCGAGGTAAAGCCAACTTAGTAGAAGATGCTTTAAGTAGGAAATCTGTTCACCTAGCTATTATGATGCTTAGGGAGGAACAACTCTTAGAAGAATTCAAAGATATGAGTCTCAAAGTATCTGTTAACCCTAAGAGCCTAAAAATAAGTGCCCTAGTGATTAGAAATGAACTAGAGGATTTAAATTCACCGACAAAGGGTTACTAAAATTCAGAGATAGAGTGTATGTTCTCAATCAAGGAAACCATAGGGAAGATATTTTGAGAAAAGCACACCAAAGTAAGTATACTATTCATCTAGGAATAACAAAGATGTACCATGACTTAAAAAGAAATTTTTGGTGGCCCGGAATGGAGAAAGATGTAACAGAATTTGTTAGTAAATGCCTAACCTGTCAAAAAGTAAAAGCTGAACACCAAAGACCAGGTGGTTCATTACAACCTCTAGAAATCCCAAAAGGGAAATGGGATAACATCTCAATGGATTTCATTGTAGGACTACCTATAACCTCTTCTGGTCATGATTCCATTTGGGTAATAGTAGATAGATTGACAAAATCAGCATATTTCTTAGCTATCAATACTACCTATACCCTAGACAAGTATGCTAAGTTATACATAAAGGAGATAGTAAAATTGCATGATGTTCCATGTAACATCATATTAGAGACTCAAGGTGCACCTCTAGATTTTGGAAATCTTTACAAGAAGCCATAGGTACAAAACTGAAGTTTAGCACTGCTTATCATCGTCAAACAGATGGTCAAATAGAAAGGACAAACTTGACCTTAGAGGATATGTTAAGGGCTTGCGTGATTGAGTTCAAGGGGAATTAGAACAGATTCTTACCATTAGCAGAGTTTGCCTACAATAACAGTTTCCAATCTAGTATCAAGATGGCCCCATATGAATTTTTATAAGGAAGGAAGTATAGGTCACCTATCTATTGGGTCGATTGGCCCAGAAATAGTAGACCAAACTTCAAGGCAAATTGAAATTATAAGGGATAGATTACTTACAGCTCAAAGTAGACAAAAGAGCTACGCAGATAAGAGAAGAAGGCGCTTAAGTTTTGAAGAAGGTGATCATGTTTTTCTTAAAATATCACCAATTCAGTAGTTGGAAGATCTATGAAGTCAAAGGAACTTAGTCCAAGATACTTAGGCCCATTCCAAATCCTTGAAAATTTTGACAACACCGCTTACAAATTGGCCTTACCCCGAATTTGGCAAATATTAATAATGTTTTTCATGTGTCTCAACTTAAAAAGTACATCTCAGATCCTTCACATGTCATTGAACATGAGAATGTACATTTACAAGAGAACATGACAATAGAGATGAGACCAAATAGAATCATTGATACACGACTCAAATCATAGCAAAATAAGCAAATCCCTCTGATTAAAGTAGTCTGGAGACGATTATCCCAAGAGAAAGCAACATGGGAAACTGAAGAACACATGGGAAGACATTATCCTGAGTTATTTGACTAAGATAATTAAAATTTCTAATGTATGTCTAATCCTTTTAATTATATACTTACCGAATTTCGGGGACAAAATAACATCCTGATTTATTACTAATTAAATATTTAATATTTTTTTAATTATGAGAGATTGTTACTAAATATTAGGTATTCAATATTCAGAAGGAATTTTTATACAAAAGAAATTTTTAGGAAAAAAATATTTAACTAAAAGGAAAATAAAATATTATTAAATATCCAGTAATTAATATTACCTTATTTTCAATTAAGTCATTACTCAAATAATTATTTAAAATAACTATAATATAAAAATTATACTAATCTATATAATTGGTCTTGTGCATAAAATAGCTTTGGTGTTAATAATAATATGTATATATTATAATGATACATATATAAATATATATATTAGTAGGATTTAAATTAACTATATTGATCATGATATATATATATATATATATATATATATATATATATATGTTTGTATGAAGAGATGGTAGCATTCTCGGTGGAAAGAAGAAAGCAAGAATATAATATAATAGAATAAAGCATTCTCGGTGGTAGCATTCTGTTAAGGCACATGAAGGAGACATAATAGAATAAATATATATATATATATATTTGAGAAGACAACACGTAAACAACACATGAACACAGCACATGAACAGCAAAATGAAGCCTCCATGCTCTCAAAAAGTTGACAGCACATGATTTTTTTTAGATGACAGTAAAATGAAAGACAACACATCCTCCCAAGCTTCAAACTTTTTGGCTAAGTAGGAAGAAAAATAGAACTCAAACACTTAAGCCATACTCCCAAATACATGACCAAATACATGACAGCAAACTCTTATACAGGTGGCAGCCCATGATAGAAGGAGTATGATAGGTTTGAATCAAGGGCTTCCATGCTTTCGGTTAAAAAGAAAAAAAATAGCAAAAGAAAATTTGTATACTCAAACCCAGCTCATGTTCTCATTTGAAAAGAAAGAAAATTTGACAGCAAATAAAGAGAAGGTGCACTACACCCTAGATACAGGAAGGATTATAGAGGTGAAGTCATAATAGACTTTGACAGAGACTTATGACAGCAAAAGCTTCCATCCTTTTCACCTTGTACCACTACCACTTACCTCCCCATTTTTAGCTTTAAATAGCAGCACCTTCCTCCCCTTTCTATTCACAGCCAAGAGAGAGTGAGAAAAAGATAGTACAACAGCTTGGATAGTAGCAGAAAAATCTTCCTCTGCTCGAGATTTTCGGAAAAAGCAAACAACAACATTAAACTCGATTTTTCTGGGTTGTTTTGGGAAGATTCTTCTATTGCTAATGTACACAAGTGTTAAAGGTGAAGTGGCAGTATATGGGGAGCAAAAACCAAAACCAAAACCAATGCAAATACCCCACATGAAACGGTAAGTTTTTGGAAAATTTAAGATTTTAGTTTAAATGATTCTTTAGCTTAGTTTATGAGTAGAAATGGTCACATAGGTCCTAAAAACACTAAGAAAGAAATATGGGCAGGTTTTAGTTTCTAACTCACAAGAAAGAATGAGAAACACAAAATGGGCCTACATTGAAAGAATTAAAAAGTTTGTATATGCTATTTTAATTTTACAAAAAATATATTCTAGGACTAGGGACCTAGAAAAAACTAATTATGAACTTAGATCTTGCAAAGGAAAAAGGGAAAATATTGGAAGAGGACCTAGCTGAATAACAGAAAAGTTTGTAACTACTCATTCAAGAAATTTTAGAAAAATCTAGTTTTAACTAGAATCTAATTCTATGTAATATGTTAACTAAAAACTAAGTTATTTTAATTAAATTAGCTATTTATATCATTATGTAAAAATTTATAAAATTATATTTATACTTGTATCTATATCCTGTACATGAATAAATACATATTTAGTATATTTTATATTTGCTCAGTAATGTCATCTATGTTACACCTCTATTTTTATATATATCTAAGTATACTCATATATGAGTATATGTTCACCGAAACTTATGTATATATTGATTTTATAAAAATACATATATATCAATTTATAAACATTTGATTAATTAAGCCATATATTTTAGATATGGATAATTAAATTTTGCTATATGATACAGATATATTTTTATATATCCTTACTTTATTATATTTATATACTAATATATATATATATATATATAAAATTAGATACACAAGTGAATGTATTAACTTTATAAGTTTACATGTATATAAATTATTTATAAATAAATAAGTATTTGATTAATTGATTAAGCTATATATTTTATATAAATGGGTAATCAAAATTAGTTTTATATAATTATGTATAAATGTAAGTATATATATATATATACATATATCTGTTGTGTGTGTGTGTGTGTGTGTGTGTGTGTGTGTGTGTGTGTGTGTGTGTGTGTGTGTGTGTGTGTGTGTGTGTGTGTGTGTGTGTGTTATTTAAATGAAGGATATTTATTTATACATATCATCCCAAAAATATTATGAAAAATATTGGTTTAATATGAGATTAAGATGAAACCCAATGAATAGAAATTTGAGATGGAATTAGGAATTTAAGAAGATCAGGAAAAGATGATATTCTAGAATCTTTTTATTTAAGATTTTAAATAAGGTTATATATACTGTTTGAATAAGTTAGAATTCATGAAACGAATTTCAAGACGGATTGAATAGCCATTTAAGCTAAAAAGTCAGACAACAAAGTCCAGGTAGTTTAGCAATTCATAAAAGCTTGTTTTACTACTTGAATATTATATATGTCCATGAAGTTTATTTAAAGTGAAATATGTTTTCCATGATAAAATTAGCATGATATCAACTTGGAAGTTTACTTCCATGTTTAGCTTGGGAGCTACGCTTCCATGCCAGGTTGGAAATTCTATTTCCATGACAGCTTGAAAATTCTATTTCTTTGTTTTAGCTTGGAATCTTTCTAGCTTGAGTTAAAGGACTACAGTAGCCTTTTTCTCATGTTCAGCTTGGAAAAAGTAGTTCCGTAGACTATATTTTCCATGTCGTTGAGTGTGCCACCAACTATTCTTGATTCCATGGTTTATTTATATATCAATTTGCTAATTTTCATCAACTTATTGCACTGAACGGAGAATTTATATTACATGGACTGATTTTTATGATATAAGTGCTTTTATGACTGAAATGGTATATTTATAAATATAAAATAATGCTAGCTACTGAGATACCCTCATCTCACCTTTTATGTTTTTCCAACTGACCATTTCAGGGGCTGAGTATAAAGGAAAAGGTGTAAAGATTGATCGAACACTTTAAGAGCACTCAAATTTATTAAGTTTTAGAATTATAGATCTTTTAAAGTTTAGAAGTCAAATTACTGTGTATGACAGATTTGTAATTTATTACGAATGAATGTAAAATTATCTTGTGTTTAGAATTTGAATTATTTTGTATGACAAATTATGATTTGTACTGAGAACAATTGTAGAATGTTCGTTCTGGAAGAACGAGTATCAAGCATTAGAATTTGATTTAAAAAATTTGAAATTTTACTATAGTAAAATAAGGACGTTACAAAATTTCATATCAAAGCAAAGATCTAGGCACCTTATGGGTAGAAATAAGATACTTTTGATGATATTTGCTATATGTTTAATTAGCTTATTTCTATGATTTAGAAACACAACCTTTCCAGTATCTTGTAGAAATGGCCTCAGCTAAGAGAACCCAAGCCAAGATCTTGGAAACCCTTACTCAGAACATAGAACACTTGGTGACTAGGGCAGATCGACAAGAAGACAATCAGGCTACCACCACTAAAGTTTTAAAACTCTTGACTAATGAGTTAAAGGGTAAAGGAAAAAGAAAGAACAGTGAAACTAGTAGCTCAATTAACCAGATTCTAGGGGAATTCTGAAAGAATAACCTTCCTTCATTTAAGGGATCTCATGACCCAGACGTAGCCCAAGAGTGGATGGATCAAATCGAGAAAATTTTTGGAGTAATGGAGTATAGCTCTCAGCAAAAAGTAACCTTAGTTGTGTTCAAGTTAGAAGGTGAGGCTGAGTATTGGTGGCATAGAGCCAAGAAGCTGTTGGAATCTAAAGAAATAGATATTTCATGGAAGATATTTCAAAATACTTTCTTTGATAAATACTTTCCAGATTATGTAAAGATAGAAAAAGAAACAGCTTTTATCTAGATTAGACAAGGGGAGAAATCTGTGGCTGAATATGAGGCAAAGTTTGAGGAATTGGCCAAATTCTCTTCCTACTTAAAAAATACCCATAATGAAGCCTGGAAGGCTAGTCACTTCGAAAGAGGGCTTAGAGGAAACATAAGTGATCGAGTAACCACTCACGAAATAAAGAATTTTGCCCAACTTGTAAACAAATGTAAGTCAGCCAAAAAAAGTATTCGTGAGACCAATCTGGAGAGGGAAAGGATGTATGACGGAAAGCGGGAGTCTCGATCAAATAATAAGGGTGGAAGTTCATGGAAGAAAAAGAAAAAGTTTACCCATGAGCAAAATAGAAGTAAAACAACAAACAACTCCAACCTGCCTATGACTCCATGCATTTGATGTGGAAAGAACCATGGCAACACTTAGTGCCTAGCTGGTTTAGGCATGTGCTATAGATGTGGCAAACCAGGATATATGTCTCGGGATTGCCAAGCCTCAAAGGAAATAGTCTCTCAGTCCAGACCACAAACTCAAGGATGAGTGTTTGCTTTGACTCAACAAGAAGTCGAGAAATCTCCTGATTTGATTCAAGGTAACATTTCTATCTGTAATACTTTTGTAAATGCACTATTTTACTTTGGAGCAACACATTCTTTCATATCATATGCATGTGTTAAGAATTTGGGATTGAAAATGAATACTTTGCCATATGATCTATTTGTTTCAATGCCCCCGGTAGCCAAGCTTATACTTGTCAAGTTTGCCTAAATTGCATTGTCCAACTTAAAAACTGAATGACTACCTTAGACTTGATTTGCATTACAATGCATGACTTTGATGTCATCATTGGTATGGACTGGTTATCTATAAATAATACAATACTTGATTGTTCCCGTAAAGTAGTATCCTTACCTGTCCATACAACAACACCAGAATCAGACTAAGCTGACTTATCTATCTATACCAAAGCTATAAAATACCTAAGAAAAAGCTGCCAAGGATACTTAATTCTTTTCTCTACAAAAGTTAAAGTAAAGGACAGAATAGAGAACATTCCCATAGTATATGAATTTCCAGAAGTATTCCCTGAAGATATAAGTGGTTTACCCCCTAAAAGAGAAGTAGAATTTGCTATTGATTTGGTACTTGGTTTTGGTCCAATATCAATTACCCCCTATAGGATGGCCTCGATTGAGTTAGCCAAACCTAAGAAACAAATAGAAGAACTTTTAGAAAAAGGCTTCATTAGACCTAGTGTTTCACAATGGGGAGCCCCAATTCTATTCGTTAAAAGGAAAGATGGAACACTTAGACTATGTATCGACTATAGGCAACTAAATAAAATCACTGTCAAGGATAAATACCTTTTGCCCAGAATAGATGACTTGTTAGATAAACTTGCAGGATCTTTGGTATTTTCAAAAATTGACATAAGATCAGGATACCATCAATTGAGAGTTAAGGAAGAAGATATTCTTAAAATGGTGTTTAGGACTAGGTACAGGCACTATGAATTCCTAGTCATGCCATTTGCCCTAACAAACTCGCCAGCTATTTTCATGGATTACATGAATAGGATTTTTAGGCCTTACTTAGATCAATTTGTAGTTGTTTTTATTGATGATATCTTAATCTCTTCAAAAACTGCAAAAGAACATGAACAACATCTAAGAATTGTGCTTCAAATTTTAAAAGAAAAGAAATTGTATGCCAAACTTAGCAAATGTGAGTTTTCGTTGAAAGAAGTAAAATTCTTAGGACATGTCGTATCTGGAGAAGGAGTATCAGTTGATCCTAGTAAAGCAGAAATTGTCTTACACTGGGAAAGACCAAAAACCGTAACAGAGATTAGGAGTTTTCTAGGATTAGCTGGTTATTATAGAAAGTTCATCAAGGGATTCTCACAAATAACTCTACCTTTAACCAACCTAACAAAGAAAAATCTGCCTTTCATTTGGGACAGCAGGTGTGAAGAAAGTTTTTAGGAATTAAAGGTTAGATTAACATCAACCTCAGTGTTAATTATACCTGACCCTCAGAAACCTTTCGTGATTTATACAGATGCATCACTTAAAGGTTTAGGCGGTGTACTAATGTAACTAGGAAGAGTAGTGGCCGATGCATCTAGACAATTAGGACCACATGAACAAAATTACCCTACTCATGATCTAGAATTAGCAGCCGTAGTCTTTACCCTTAAAATTTGGAGACATTATCTATACGGTGCAAGTTTTGAAATTTTTTCTGACCATAAGAGCCTTAAATACCCTTTTGACAAAAAAGAGCTTAACATGAGGCAGAAGAGATGGATTGAATTCCTAAAGGACTATGATTTCACTCTTAAGTACCACACAGGTAAGGCCAACATAGTAGCTGATGCTTTAAGTAGGAAATCTGTTCACCTAGCTATTATGATGCTTAGGGAGGAACAACTCTTAGAGGAATTCAAAGATATGAGTCTCAAAGTATCTGTTCACCCTAAAAGTATAAAAATAAGTGCCTTAGTGATTAGAAATGAACTAGAGAAATCAATCTTGGAAGCTCTCCTTAAAGACCCTTACATCAAAGAAGTAGAAGAGTTAATGGCCTTAGGTAAAGCAGAGGGTTACTAAAATTTAGTGATAGAGTGTATATTCCCAATCAAGGAAACCTTAGGGAAGATATTCTGAGAGAAGCACACCAAAGTAAGTATACTATTCATCCAGAAATAACAAAGATGTAACATGACCTAAAAAGAAATTTTTGGTAGCCCGGAATAAAGAAAAAGGTAATATAATTTGTTAGTAAATGCCTAACCTGCCAAAAAGTAAAAGCTAAACACCAAAGACCAGGTGGTTCATTACAACCTCTAGAAATCCCAAAAGGGAAATGGGATAGCATCTTAATGGATTTCATTGTAGGACTACCTAGAACTTTTTCTGGTCACGATTCCATTTAGGTAATAGTAGATAGATTGACAAAATCAGCACATTTCTTAGCTGTTAATACTACCTATACCCTAGACAAGTATGTTAAGTTATACATAAAGGTGATAGTCAGATTGCATGGTGTTCCATGTGACATCATATCAGATAGAGACTTAAGGTTCACCTCTAGATTTTGGAGATCTTTACAAGAAGCCATGGGTACAAAACTAAAGTTTAGCACTGCTTATCATCCTCAAATAGATGGTCAAACAAAAGGACAAACTTGACCTTAGAGGAAATGTTAAGGGCTTACGTGATTGAGTTCAAGGGGAATTGGGACAGATTCTTGCCATTAGCAGAGTTTGCCTACAATAACAGTTCCCAGTCCAGTATCAAGATGGCCCCATATGAATTTTTATATGGAAGGAAGTATAGGTCACCTACATGTTGGGTCGAACTAGGAGAAAGAGCATTTATAGGCCCAGAAATAGTAGACCAAACTTCAAGGCAAATTGAAATTATAAGGGATAGATTACTTACAGCTCAAAGTAGACAAAAGAGCTACGCAGATAAGAGAAGAAGGCCCTGAAGTTTTGAAGAAGGTGATCATATTTTTCTTAAAATATCACCAATTGCAGTAGTTGGAAGATCTATGAAGTCAAAGAAACTTAGTCCAAGATACTTAGGCCCATTCCAAATCCTTGAAAATTTTGGCAACACCGCTTCCAAATTGGCCTTGACCCCGAACTTGGCAAATATTCATAATGTTTTTATGTGTCTCAACTTAAAAAATATATCTCAGATCCTTCACATGTCATTGAACATGAGAATGTACATTTACAAGAGAACATGACATTAGAGATGAGACCAAATAGAATCATTGATACACGACTCAAATCATTGCGAAATAAGCAAATCCCTCTAGTTAAAGTAGTCTGGAGACGATTATCCCAAGAGAAAGCAACATGGGAAACTGAAGAACACATGAGAAGACATTATCCTGAATTATTTGACTAAGGCAATTAAAATTTCTAATGTATGTCTAAGCCTTTTAATTATATGCTCATCGAATTTTGGGGACAAAATTCAAATTTTAGGGGGGTGAGTTGTAACATCCCAATTAATTACTAATTAAATATTTAATATTTTTTAATTATGAGAGATTATTACTAAATATTAGGTATTCAATATTTAGAAGGAATTTTTATACAAAAGAAATTTTTAGGACAAAAATATTTAACTAAAAGGAAAATAAAATATTATTAAATATCCAATAATTAATATTACCTTATTTTCAATTTAGTTCTTACTCAAATAATTATTTAAAATAACTATAATATAAAAATTATACTAATCTATATAATTGGTGTTGTGCATAAAATAGTTTTGGTGTTAATAATAATATGTATATATTAAAATGATACATATATATATATATATATATATATATATATATTAGTAGGATTTAAATTAACTATATTGATCATGATATATATATATATATATATATTTGGAGAAGGCAACACATAAACAACACATGAACACAGCACATGAACAGCAAAATGAAGCCTCCATGCTCTCAAAAAGTTGACAGCACACAGTTTTTTTTTTAGATGACAACAAAATGGAAGACAACACATCCTCCCAAGCTTCAAACTTTTCGACCAAGTAGGAAGCAAAATAGAACTCAAACGCTTAATCCATATTGCCCAAATACATGACCAAATACATGACAGCAAACTCTTATACAAGTGGCAGCCCATGATAGAAGGAATATGATAGGTTTGAATCAAGGGCTTCCATGCTTTCGGTCAAAAAGAAAAAAATAGAAAAAGGGAATTTGTATATGCAAACCCAGCTCATGTTCTCAGCTGAAAAGAAAGAAAATTTGACAGCAAATAAAGAGAAGGTGCACTACACCCTGGATATAGTAAGGATTATGGAGGTGCAGTCATAATAGACTTTGACAGAGACTTATGACAGCAAAAGCTTCCATCCTTTTCACCTTGTACCACTACCACTTGCCTCATCATTTTTAGCTTTAAATAGCAGCACCTTCCTCCCCTTTCCTTGCACCATTCACAGCTGAGAGAGAGTGAGAAAAAGAGTGTCACATCTCAAAAATTGAACATGTGAAAAGATACTACTCATTAAATAAAATTCTCACACATACGTCATTTACATATATTCTGTAAGGTTTTACATTTAACCTTAATCATTCATTCTACACTACAGAATTATATTCATTTGATAAGTAAATATAGACATACATAGTATGATATTTCTATCTCATCGCAAGCCTAGGAGACCTATAGAAAGTACAGAGCGTTCCTAGTATCCACATTAATAAGTACTGGTATCCCACCAGACAGAAATAGAGGATAATTCCAAGGGGCTTCTATTCTTCAAACGGATACTCTTGTTCTTTATTTTCTGTATCTGAAAAAAATAATCATAGGGAGTGTGAGTTTATTTAAAAACTCAGTAAGTAAATAACTGTACTATATAAAATATCAAAAGTACAAATACCACATTTACTCATATAATTAATTGTCTTATACATCGAGTAGTATGGCACTCTAACCCTTTCAAACTCATGAATAAGATTTCATAGATATACACCGAGTAGTATGGGACTCTAACCCTTTCAAACTCGTGAATAAGATCTCATAGGTATACACCGAGTAGTATGGGACTTTAACCCTTTCAACTCGTGTATAGATTTCATAGATATGCACTGAGTAGTATGAGACTCTAACCCTTTCAAACTCGTGTATAAGATTTCTTAGATATACACCGAGTAGTATGGGACTTTAACCCTTTCACATTCGTGTATTAGATCTCGTAGATCTTTACTCATTAATAAGATAGTGAGAATTCATCACATAGTACAATTGTCATGAAATAAATAATTTCTACATACTCTTATTTCTATTGATCATCATATACTCCCATATGAAAAATTAATTGCTTATTATCCAAATAATATTGTAAATGGGACTTATATTGTACTTTGACTAGTAATATCAAATTAGCTGAGCAAGGTTATTCACTCACCTTGATGTTTGTCCAAGTTTACCTTGTTCCACACTAGAATTTGTGTAGGAAAATTTCCTAGTAAAATATATTACAAGGAATCATAAGAAAGGAAACAAAATCACGAAAATACGTAAAATTTTCTGACTGCTACAGTAACGGGTTGCTACAATACGGTTTGCTACAGTGTCTGTTTGCTACAGTAACGATTCGCTACAGTGCCGATTCGCTACAGTAACATTGACTGCTACAGTATCGTTGACTGCCGACACTACAGTACTGCTGCAGTAACCCGAAGAAAATTTTCCAGATTTTGTTTCGAAATTTCTGGTTGCTACAGTAACTCGGTTTTTGCAGAAATTTCTAACAATTTCATCCTTTCCCTTCTTGTTTCAAAACCAGAATTTCAACTCTTTTAACCGATTATAACTCAAATATAACTTCTAAAACAACTGAGATTCATGAATTATCATCAAAATCTTCAAGAACAAAACATCCTCTGATCTTCTACATAAACTGAAATTTAAGGAAAATAATCGGATTAAAGCTTACCTTTGATCCTTACAAAGCTTTTGAACCGAACAAATAATCGAACTTCTGAAGATCAAGGAAAGGATTTGAGAAGAAACTGAAGAACTGAGAGAGAAATGCTTTTCTGCCTTCCTTCGGCTGAGTGAAAAATGAGGGATACTATTAAAACTTTATATTAAATATTTCTAATGGGTTATTCAATAACCCATGGGTATCCATAACCCAACATCCAAACTCATCCAGTCAATTTACAATAAATGGACTAATTGACCATTCTGAAACCACTTTTCCATGAATTTCATCATTCTTAGAATATATCCCTCATTGTGCAAATATTTAGTCCAGTCATTTAACTCAATTTTCATAAATAATATTCAAAGAGAACAATTAAATATGAAAATTAAAAATGACCAAAATAAATAACTAAAGTAACGTTGTAGAATTCTAAAATACTCTTAAGCGAATTATATTCTGAAATTAACGGGTATTACAAAGAGAGTACAACAGCTTGGACAGTAGCAGAAAAATCTTCCTCTATTTTTCAACCATAAAATAGAGATTTTTGGAAAAAGCAAACAGCAACATTAAACTCGATTTTTCTGGACTGTTTTGGGGAGATTCTTCTATTACTAACCTAAAAAAGTGTTAAAGGAGAAGTGGTAGTAAATAGGTAGCAAAAACCAGAACCAAAACCAGTGCAAATACCCTACGTTCAACAATATGTTTTTGGTAAATTTAAGTTTTTAGTTTAAATGATTCTTTAGCATAGTTTGTGGGTAGAAATGGTCACATAGGTCCTAAAAACACCTAAGAAAGAAGTATGCGTAGGTTTTAGTTTCTAACTCACAAGAAAGAATGTGAAACACAGAAAAAGGACTAAACTGAAAGAATTAAAAAGTTTGTATATGCAGTTTTAATTTTACAAAAAAATATTTCTAGGACTAGGGACCTAGAAAAAACTAATTATGAACTTAGATCTTGCAAAGGAAAAAGGGAAAATATTGCAAGAGGGACCTAGCTGAATAACAGAAAAGTTTGTAACTACTCATTCAAGAAATTTTAGAAAAATCTAGTTTTAACTAGAATCTAATTCTATGTAATATGTTAACTAAAAACTAAGTTATTTTAATTAAATTAGCTATTTATATCATTATGTAAAAATTTATAAAATTATATTTATACTTGTATCTATATCCTATATACGAATAAATACATATATAGTATATTTTATATTTGCTCAGTAATGTCATCTATGTTACACCTCTATTTATATATATATATCTAAGTATACTCATATATGAGTATATGTTCACCGAAACTTATGTATATATTGATTTTATAAAAATACATAATATATCAATTTATAAACATTTGATTAATTAAGCCATATATTTTAGATATGGATAATTAAATTTAACTATATGATACAGATGTATTTTTATATATCCTTACTTTAGTACATTTATATACTAATATATATATATAATTAGATACATAAGTGAATGTATTAACTTTATAAGTTTACATGTATATAAATTATTTACAAATAAATAAGTATTTGATTAATTGATTAAGTTATATATTTTATATACATGGGTAATCAAAATTAGTTTTATATAATTATGTATACATGTAAGTATATATATATATATACATATCTGTTTATTTTTAGAAAGTTAATTATGTATGAATATGATCTTTTAGATTTATATGTGTGTGTGTGTGTGTGTGTGTGTGTGTGTGTGTGTGTGTGTGTGTGTGTGTGTGTGTGTGTGTGTGTGTGTGTTTGTGTGTGTGTGTGTGTGTGTGTTATTTAAATTAATGATATTTATTTATACATATCATCTCAAAAATATTATGAAAAATATTGGTTTAATATGAGATTAAGATAAAACCCAATGACTAGAAATTTGGGATAGAATTAGGAATTTAAGAAGATCATGTTATATATACTGTTTAAATAGGTCATAATTCGTGAATCGAATTTCAAGATAGATTGAATAGCCATTTATGCTAAAAAGTCAGACTACAAAGTCCAGATAGTTTAGCAATTCATAAAAGCTTGTTTTACTACTTGAATATTATATATGTCCATGAAGTTTTGTTTAAAGTGAAATATGTTTTTCATGATAAAATTAGCATGATATCAACTTGGAAGTTTACTTCCATGTTTAGCTTGGGAGCTACGCTTCCATGTCAGCTTTGAAATTATATTTCCATGTTTTAGCTTGGAATCTTTCTAGCTTGAGTTAAAGGACTGCAGTAGCCTTTCTCTCATGTTCAGCTTAGAAAACGTAGTTCTGCAAACTATCTTTTCCATGTCATTGAGTATGTCACCAACTATTCTTGATTCCATGGTTTATTTATATATCATCTTGCTAATTTTTCATCAACTTTTGCACTAAATTGAGAATTTATATTATATGGACTAATTTTTATGATATAAGTGCTTTTATGACTGAAATGGTACATATATAAATATAAAATTATGCTAGCTACTGAGATACCCTTATCTCACCTTCTGTGTTTTTCCAACTGACCATTTCAGGGGCTAAGTATAAGGGGAAAGATGTAATGATTGATTGAACACTTTAAGAGTACTCAAGTTTATTAAGTATTAGAATTATAGATCTTTTAAAGTTTAGAAGTCCAGTTACTATATACGGCAAATTTGTAATTTATTACTAACGAATATAAAATTATCTTATGTTTAGAATTTGAATTATTATGTGTGGAAAATTATGATTTGTACTGAGAACAATTGTAGAATGTTCTTTTTGAAAGTACGAGTATTAAGCATTAGAATTTGATTAAAAAAATTTTCAAATTTTTGTATAGTAAAATAAGGACATTACGAAATCTGACTTTCTTTGTGTCAAGAACAAAGCATTGTTGCCGTGAAGAGCCAATAGGGACTTGAGGAACCAAGGAAGATGGAGACTTGATGAAGCAAAAGTGAATGTGGAAAAGCACGAGAGTAAGGGTGAGTGGCGTGGGAAATGAATTGAAGAGTGGTTATTCTTTAGTTAAATAATTTTTATTTCT
Source organism: Biancaea sappan (assembly GCA_037074585.1). Lineage (NCBI taxonomy): Eukaryota > Viridiplantae > Streptophyta > Magnoliopsida > Fabales > Fabaceae > Biancaea > Biancaea sappan. Next base: position 43,580,967 of record CM073501.1, on the reverse strand, counting down.
TTTCTAATTTTTATCCTTCAAGGCTCCATGTAGGATTTTATGGTCTTAAGGGAATTTTTGAAGATTTCCTAAATATAATTTCTTTAGTCACCACTCTCTCAACTATTTCACCACTTTTGTCACCACACCATTCCATCACAACTTCCACACTTTATTAATAAATCAAAGATTAGAAAAAATTTCACTTTAGTCCCTTCTTTCGGGTCCCTATAGTCCTCCCATCACTCATTGAGGCTTCAAGGCAACATTTCACACAAGAAAACACCAAATACAAATACACACATAATTAAGCATATAAATTCCACAATTGACAGATAACTTATGCAAAGCACACAACAACAAGGAACATGCTAGTTCGTACATAAACAAGAAAGGTGACATATATTACACAGCCTTACAGAATGCATAAGACGATTCTTCACTTCCTTCAACACCATTTCATCAATTCCAACAAGTTTTGAGTTGCCATGATTTGTTCCAACATAGTTCGATGATTTTAAACCAAACCCAAGCCCCAAAACTGAAGCAATCATCTCCTAAAAGTGTAGAGTTCTTCATATCTGAAATTCAAGTTTCAAACTTTTCTAGTTTACCTTCAACTTCCCAATCTGATTTTATTCTTTCACTCCATTCCTTTTCCAAATCCCAACTTCCCAAACACTAAAGAACCAAGCCTATGGTGAATTAGAAGCATTAAACATCCATAAATACCAAGATTCCTCAAATTTCTCATCCCAAGGTTTAGAGAGATAAAAATGAGGAAGAAAAGAGGAAAAGAATTCACTCTTACCTCTGTCCAAGTTCCTTCTGATGGTAAGAGTGGTTGCCAAAGTGAGTCCTCATTGGAAACCAAGGTGGTCGTGGATAATGGTGGCATGTCATGGGTGAGATGAAGGAAGAGTGAAGGAGAAATGGGAGAGAGGTGTGAATGTGCTGACCAAAGGGGGTGTTTGTGTGTCTATATTTTTTAATCTTCTTGCTCAAAATTACAATTTTGCCACCCCTTCATAAAAATCAGATTGTGGATGTCTATATATTTTAATCTTCTGGCCAGCCCTCCATCTTACTTTTCTAATGTTTTTAACTACCATTCTAGGAGAATCATCTAAAGGGAAAGGCATATTGGAAGACTAAATTATCTATCATAGTTTGAAAGGAATTTTGTGGTTACGCATATGAAGGAAATGTTGTAGTCTATTTTGGTTAAGTAATGTATGACTCTGATAAGTGTATTCATGAAATAATGTATTAATACTACCTTGAAGTTTTTGGTATGATTAAGTCACTATGAGTTAAAATTTTGATTAACTATAAACTTTATTAACTAAATAAGGGATGTTATAGAAACAAGTTAGAGCAAGGTCATCCACTCACCTTGATTTAAAGTTAATCTTTACCATGTTTTGCATGATGATTGAAGGGTATCTTATATGCCAAAATGTTTTAAAGTCAACGCCTAATGATTTCATCATGAAAAAGAGGTGAAAAGGTGTTAAAATTTAAGGGAGAGGTATATATCGGACGTTGCAAAAGTCCCACTGCTACAGGGCTAACGAAAAGAAGAGAAATTTTCTTTATTGATGTCCAAAGCTATAGTGCCCAATGTGTAGGAAAATCTTGCATCTTACTATCTTTGGCCACTGTAACGCTTATTCATGGAGCTGTACTACCAACTATTAGTAAAGTGCACAAAATGTTGCACTTATTTGTGCTTGATGCTTCCAAATCACCCTCATTCATTCCCATTCCAAATACAAGCTTATTCTCAACATTTTGGCCATTAAATGCAAGCTTCCAACCAAGAAAAACAATTTTAGTGATTACACTTTGGGCTCAAGATTTAGATCCATTTTTTTCTCAATCTCAATTTATTTTCATGTTTATTGATGTAAGCTTTGATTTCACCATGGAAACCAAATTTCTCATAAATTTTAACCAGCCAAAATGCCAAGGATCAAAGGGAGGAATGTTTGAAGCAAGAAACACCAATTTTGAAACACAATAGACACCTAAATCACCCAAATACCTCAATTTTACAACCTAGGGTTCATGTGTGCGAAAATGAAGGAGAGTTCAAAAATCTTGCCCTTGCCTTGGTTTTTTGAGCCTCTCAACATGATGGAGAACCACCGAGGACAGAAGATACTCCAGAGGCCAAAGAGAAGGCAAGGATTTGGGAGGTTTTTGATGGTTAGGGTTTGAGAGCACAAAGTGGTGTGAGGCATGGTTGTCAAAATCGGGAGTAAGATCGTAGGATCCTATGATCCCATGCTTAAAAATGACCCCTATCTTACTCAAGATTGCTTTGTTGTAGGATCAGTCAGGATTGGGAGTAGGATCATAAGATCATGCGATCCTACATGATCCTACCTTTTTTTTTTCAAAAACTAGCTCCTAAAACAATGTTGTTTTAGGAGCTTTTTTTTTTAAACCAGCTTCTAAAACGATGTCATTTTAGGAGCTTTTTATTAAAAAAAAAAATTAAAGTGACTAAACAATGTCGTCTGCGCTGAATGCTATTGCACTAATTCCTAAATTACTTCATCCTCTTTATTCCCATTCAGTCTTGGTTCTCTCTGCCCCAATCGCCATTGCTCGATGCCTCGACCTTTGTGATCTCTCACCATTCTCGTGGTCACGTTCTAGCCTGTCACTGCCCATCTCTGCCAGTCCTAGTCTCACAGTAGCTTTAGTCATTCTTCATCTCTCTCAACCCCTCTCTCATCATCGCTCCCTCTGCCTTACCCATCAATGTTCATCTCTCGACAGCGATAAGCTTCTTCATTTCTTTTGCTTGGTCTTTGATTTGTAAAAAGCTATGATTGATGGTGTGGACTATGGAATTTTTGACATTATTTATTAGTGTTATCATTTAGTGAAATTAATATTTATTAACATACTGTAAAAGATAGGAGATGCTAGATAGATAGAATTGTTGAATGTCTTGATCTTGAAGAGGATTTGCAGGTTTAATATTAGTGTTGTTGAAACTGACCATTGCCCTATGCATATACACACTGACACACATACATATTAACACACACACACACACACACACACACACACACTCACATATATATTACAGAGTAAGTTTTGGAATTGAAGAATTCGTATATGCAGTATGTAGGAGTTAGGACTTAGGACAGTATAAGGGATTTTGATCTGTGCTATCATAGTAATTGTCTCTTCTGAATTATTTTTGATATTTTAGATACTTGTTTCTTTTTGATTTTTTTTTTTAATATGATTAGCACTTATTGTGTGTGCTGAAGTACTAACCATGGGTTGAAAATTGAAATATCAAATATGTCATTGTGATTTTGTGACTTGTCCTAGTTTTGATATAGGGTTTTATTAATTGTAATAGATAGAAATAACTCAAGCGTAAAAAATGTCATCAGATCAAGGTCAATCTCAATTACGTGCATCTACAGGTGCATCTAGGAGTGTGGGAATGAGGGCTAGTCAAAACACAAATAGGAGAAAAAATGGGCCAGGAGCAAGAACTGATATAGGATAGCAACATGGTTATCTAGTTAAGGGACTAAGTAGGAGAGTACAATGCAAATATTGTGGCAAGATTCTTATGAGTGGGGTTTTTTGTTTGAAAAATCATTTGGAACATACTAATGCAAATGTTAAGCATTGTATGGTTGTTTCTGATGATGTAAAGAAGCAAATTTTAGACATTCTAATTAAAAATGGTCAGTATACAATGTCTAAGAAACAAGCATTTGAAAGTGTTGATGATGACAACATGGAAGAAGAAACTGGACGAGATGAAATAGCTAGTGCAAGGAACTTATGGAAGGAAAAGGTGTTAGGTCAAGGTTCTTTTAGGAGCAAGCTTGGAAGTGGAAAAAGAACCCAAATATCCATCAATCAACCATTGAAAAAAGACTTGAAGGAGGAAGCATGTCAAGAAATTGCACGGTTTTCTACATAAGTGCAATCCCTTTTAATTGTGCAAAGAATTCTAGTTTTCAAAGGATGTTTGACTTAGTTGCAATGCATGGGCTAGGGTTCAAGGCACATTCTTGTCATGAAATTAGGGGAAAATTCTTGAAGAAAGAAGTGAAGGAAACTAAAAATTTGTTAAAGGAGCATAAAAAAGATTGGAAGAGAAAGGGTTGTTCCATTATGTCTGATGGTTGGACTGATAGAAAAAGAAGGTCAATTTGTAATTTTCTTGTGAATAGTCTTAAGGGAACATTCTTTTTATGTTCTAAAGATGTGTCTGATATCTCTAAAACTGCTAATAAGGTATTTGAAATGTTAGATGAGATAGTGGAGCAGGTTGGTGAGGAAAATGTTGTTCAAGTTGTGACTGACAATGCTGCAAACTATAAAACAGCCGGAGACTTATTAATGAAGAAGAGAAAGAGGCTTTTTTGGACCCCTTGATATCGAGCATTTTTATATATAATTTAGTTCCTATCTTAGTTCTTTTTGCATCTTAAATATTGTGAACTCTCTAATTTTACTATGTTTTGGATTTATTGGGTGTAAATTAATTATAGAATTAATATGCTTCAATTTCATAATTTTATCCCAATTAATTCTTGTTCTTAATTTTCAGAATTAAATTCATTGAAGAGCAATTTGTTGACCTAGATGCTGACATAGACTAATTTGCTGATGTGGCACTGACTTGGAGCATTCTAGGGCTGACTGGACTGGGCCCACTATTTATGCACAAACCAGAAAGCTGCAGTAGAAAATAGCATAAAAAACAACAGCAACAACAGCATCAGAAAAAGTAGCAGAAGCCAATGGAAACTACTTTTCTGCACCAGCAAAAGGGAATTTCTGCAGCATTTATTGTGTGATATGCTTCTGCCCAAGGTGCTGAACTTTCTGGTCAAAAGCAAATGGAAAATGACAGCTCAAGCATGCAAATTCATCCTCCCTCCTTGGCTGAAGTTTAAGAACACTTGCAGACTCCATTTTCTGATGTTGAAGAGTTTCTTCTTCCACCTTTCCTCTGTATTTTCATTTTTCTTCCCCCCTCCCCCTCTTTGTGTATTTTGGCCTCCATGGAAGGCTAAAGAGTGTTATAATTAGTCAGACATAAACTGGAGTTTTGTATCTTGAATCTTTGGCTCAATAGCAGATAATTTTTTTGGTTCTAATCTTATCTCATTTCTATTATGTTCTGTTCTTATGTTAGTTTTAAGATCTTTATTTGAGGTGTAATCTTGCTTTATTGGTTGTGGAGTGAATAGAACAAAATGGCTTGCCTTGGGTGATTATCAAGCATAATTCGATTAGGAGCTTAAATGAATTATATTAGGTTATGATTATTATTCTAATATGATTCAGTCTTGGAAAGTTTTCTAGGAATTCTAGTTGGAAACTGAATGGTATGATTAAATCAGAATTAACCGAGGATGAGATAATGATAGATGCAGACTCTAGGGATTGAATGACTGATTACATTTTTTGTAATTTCATTTCTATCATTGTGCTCATGATTATTTTGTGTTTCAGATTCTATTATAGCTTAGGTTGTGTTTACATTCTGTTTTAGTCCTTAAATCTGCAATCACCCCTGGTGGTAATTAGTAGATAATTAGGGTAGAGTAATGTAAATTAGTGTAAGAACAATTAATTAAGCAATTTAGAAGCAAGGCTCCAAGAGTGAAATGACCTGGGACAATCATTATACTGCAAATTGCCACGAATCTAATTCTAGGCGACTCAGCGGTCGTAGTGGCTCCAACCACCCCTTGTGCAACACTTTACATTGACTTGATTTTAGAGGATTTTGAAAAGAAAATAAAACTTCATAAAGTAACAATCAAGAAGAGGCAAAAAGATCACAACTTTCATTTATTCAAGAACCATGCTTATTGCAATGTTGAAGCATTTTACCAAGGGAAAGGATTTAATTAGACTTGTTGTCACTCATTTTGCCACTTCTTACCTCACTTTGGGTTGCCTTTTTGACAACAAGGGAGCTATGATGTCCTTGTTCAATTATAGATAATGGAAAGGCAGTGGATATGCCATTACACAAGATGGCAAACAGATTGAGAGGGTGGCTTTGGATAATAGGTTTTGGAAAAATGTCACAATATGCCTAAAGACTGCATATTCTTTAATGAAAGTGCTTCGCTTGGTCAATTCAGAGGACAAGCCAGCCATGGGTTACATTTATGCTACAATGGATGAAGCCAAAGAAAAGATACAATCTAACTTGAGACATGTTAAGAAGAGGTACAATAGTCTATAAAATTGTTTTAACTTTTAAGTTTATTATTTACTTGATATTGAACTGACTTAAATAAATTTTGTTTTAACTTTTAGCTATGACCCTATATGGAAGATTATTGATGAAAGATGGGATGCTCAACTACATAGATCTTTGTATACTGTAGCATATTATCTAAACCCTCAAATCCATTAAAATTTTGATTTCAAGGTGGATTACAGACTAAAACATAGACTTTATGAATGTATGGATAAGTTGTTATCAGAGGAGGAGAGGGATTTAGTTGATTTGCAACTTGAAGAATTCAAAGAACATATGGGCTTATTTGGCATGCAAGCTACGAAGGCTATGATTAATAAGAAGTTTCCAAGTCAATGGTGGGATTCTTATGGAGATCATTGTCTAGAGATACAAAAATTTGCAATTCGAATATTAAGTTTGACTTATGGCTCTTCGAGATGTGAACGTAATTGGAGTGCATTTAAAATGGTAAAAACTTGTAAATTTTAATTTTATTATTTATCATTTATGTGTTTGTAACTTAATATACTTTATTATTATGATTTATTTTGGTTCATACAAAGAAAAGAAACTGTTTTCTTCAGAAGAAGATGAATGACTTGGTGTTTGTTATGTATAATCGAAAATTGCAAGAAAGGAAAGCTAGAAATGATCTTGGATTTACTATAAAGGATGTTTCTTCTGATAATGAATGGATCATAGAACAAGATAAAACAATTGGTGAATGTGAAGAGGTTGGAGGAGAAAATGAAGTAAATAACATTGAAGAAATGAAGGAGCCGACATCTCATAAGACAGTAGATGATTTAGAAATTAATGAAGATGTAGAATTAGGGGATTCTGATGATGATGATGATATAGATAATGATGAGAATGAGGAGTGATTTGTATTTTATTTATGTTTGTTTTATATGGTTTATGTATTTAGTATTTTAATAACTTTTGAACAATATTTGATACTTTGATCATCTATGTATGAGTGTATGGCTATGATATATTGATATTTTAACTTGTTTTTATTGAAATATAATTAAATTTTTTAATAGTTTTGTATTATATACAAAGTTTATAACATTATTATATTTTTTTATATAATTTGATAGAATCTTACGATCCTGATTTAATCCTGCCTATGCCTTTTCCGATCTTGTGTCAAATCCCGATCTGGGCAACCTTGGTGTGAGGATGAAGTGTTCAATGTGTGAGTGGGGTTAGGGCGGAAATGTGGTCTGAGTTTGCCTAAGTATAGGAGTCTCTTTCACTACATTCTACCTCTCATCCCTCCTTGCATTCAAGTATGGGACCATGGGTACAATGAGAGTTTCATCAAATTAAGCTTTAGTTTTCAAATACATCCCACACTTAAAACAATTATCATCATAAATACACCAATCACACATTTAACAACCCATTATCACACTTTAGCAAAGTTACATCAATTATGCACATCTTTTTCAATAAGGTCCTTTACCTAACTTGTTCAAATTATTTTGATTCCCTCTATGCATCTCACATAACTATTAATTAATTTCCACTAACATAAACATCATTTACTAATATCCACACACAAGCAAGTGGTATCCCAAGTTTCCAATGTTATGCAATATGCAATTTTCTTTCATTTTAGTCCACCATTAGGACCTAGTTCACACTAGAGCACAATCAAACATATCACATTTAAAAGCATCATTGCCTAGATAGACACAGCATCATCATACAAACATGCACGCATCAATACATTACAAAGGCAAAATAAGCATACACACATAGGTCACAACCATGAGTGTTACATTTAAATTCCAAAATATTTCTCACAATATGTGGGACTTAGCAAATTTTTTTTAATATTTTTTTGTTCTTTTCTATCATGTTATATTTTCTTTTTTAGCAATTTTTTTTTAATATTTTTTTGTTCTTTTCTATCATGTTATATTTTCTTTTTTTTCTTTTTAAGCATTTTTTATAATAATATTATTTTTACCACAAAAATTAAGAAGAGAACAAGAAAAATAGTAAAAGAACAATTACACATACATACATATATAATAATATAAGTTTATTAAGATTAAGTATGAAACATTTCTTAATTTCTTATATTATATATGTTTAATATATATAATTAAGAAAAAAATATATTTAATTATTACCAATTCAACCTAGGTTCGACCATGATAAAACCAGTAAACTATGAACTAGTATCTCTATCGATTCAATGACCAATATGATTTTTTAAACATTGGTTAAAAGTATTATTTTCTAGATTATAATTCTCTTAATTTGATTTTTGAAAAAAAAAATTATCTTAATTTAGTTTTTGAAATATTATATTTTTCTCAAATTCATCATTTGTTATCAATTTAATTTTTAGTAAAAAAAATTTAAAAAATTTAGCAATGAGAAAGATTAAATTAAAGTAAATAGTTATTATTAATTAAATTGAAACAATTATTTTTTTTAAAGACAAAATTGAAATGACTATAATTTATTGAGACTAAATAAGTGTGTGTTTGAGAAAGCATTTGGTGAAGCTACCTACGTTGGAACTGCTCAAATGTGATTTGAAGGAATTTGTTCATGTTTGAGAGAGCGTTGAAGCAACCCATGTTCAAGGCACCCACATTTGATTCACTCTCACTATGGTTTACTCCAACACTAGCGAGTGTCGCTTCTGGATGAATCAAACGTTGTTGGCTTTTAGTCTTCCCATTTTTCCCAACACTACCTCACAGCTAAGGAGAGAATGAAGCAACCAAAAGAATAAAAACAAAAACAGAGCATGATTAATTTGGGTGCCTTGAACAGAGGCGCATGGTGGTTCTCTCCCCTACTCTCTATTTGCCTGGTCAAAATGGTGGTCCTACGCATGCTCTGGTCAGTGATAAACAACACCATTGACAGAGAAGACAAGTGCTTTGTTTTGGCTTCCCAAAACAAAGGCACACAGTGACTTCTCTTGGCTTCTCTCTCGTGCTCTCTACTTGCCTGGTTAGCGATGGTGGTCCCATACATGCTCTGGGTGTCAACGATGGACGATGGCCAAGAACGGATTAACGAACGCTTTCAATTTCCAATCTCTCTGTCTCTCTCCCTGTGCTTGCTAAATGATGAAAGAATGAATATATGAATGAAGATTAAAAAACTTTAAATTATACTTTTATTGAATATTGAAGTTAATTAGATAAAAAGGTTAATATTTTTTAAATAGTTTCAAAGTTAAAAAGTTAATAATTTTTAAATAATTAAATATTAAAATTAAAAAACTTTTAAATAATTTTTATTGAAAGACAAATTATAATTATTAGTACTTTATAAAACATTAATATAATTTATTATGTTAAATTTAAATAAATAATAATAATACATCAAAAAATGAATAAAAATGGTACGTCATAACATATATATATATATATATATATATATATATATATAATATAATATAATAAAAATATATATTTAATTAATTATATATATACATAATAATTTAAATTAATATAACAAAATATATAAAAAATTATATATATAATAATTTAAATTATTTTAATTAAAAACAAAAAAATAATGTTTATTTGTATTATTTTAGGATTATAAAATATATACCTTTTTATGTCATTTTATTTTTTTAGCTACTTCATATTTTAAAATTATTCTAATGAATAATTAGTAATATTGGATAAATAAAAAAGAATAGTGCACTTTATTAAAACATTGATATTATTCACCAAGTTAATTTTAAATAAATGACAGTAAATAATAATTATATATAAAAAAATAAAATATAAAATTTATGTTCTTTCTGATAATTATATATTTCAAATCATTTTTGCACACAACATCCAAATATTATGTTTTACACTATATCATGTTTAATTAAATGTCTCTCAAATATAAATTACGTGAATCTAAACTTAATTTGCTCAAACTACATTTAATAAAACATAATTTACCCAACTTACATTTGCCCACCGAATTACCAAGCACACTCTAAATATTTACTGTTCTGTTCTTGCACTTTCGAAAACCTCAATTCAAAGTTTCCGGAAACTTCAACTTAAATTCAAAGATTAGGATTTTGAAAACCTCTCAACTGAGGTTGACACCATACCAACGTGGGAATCGACTATAATTGTGGAGTCAAGTTTTGATACGACCTCGTTAAAATTAATATTTATTATATAAACATAAACATTGTTTATTAATAAAAAAAATAAAATTAGAAAGAATAAATTTATTAGATAAAAAACACTTAAACAAAATTTGAAACAGTGATCAAATGAAGAAAAGATAATATTATATTGTTAGGTAAATTTATTTTATTAGAATAATAATTCTACATTTTAAAAACTGATAAAGAAAGTCATATAACACACACGTCAGGGTCGATAAAAAAAAGAGTTTAAATTGTTAAATTTCCTGTTAATTCGAATTTGAAATAATAACTTATAAAATTATTTAAAATTTAACTCATAATCTGATCAAATCCCCAATAATTTTTTTCTTATATATTTAGATTGATTAAATAAAGTATTTTTTAAAAAGAAAACTTAGTGAAAATAATTAGTGGAAGACGAGTGAAAAATTTTGTATGAAGCCCAAAATTGAGAAAAATTACTATCTTGATATAAAGGCTCAGTTAAGAAAAGTGGGGGAATTTAGAGTAAATTACTGATGTTGTCGTTACAATTGCCTCAATTTAATTTTTAAAAATTAATTATTTTAATTTAATCTTTTAAAAAGTGTGACTATAGTTCTATTGTTTGTTGATTCTAATTAATTAAAATTTTGAGATTAAGAAAACATTTTATGTAAGATTAAGGGTGTGGTTGAGAAAGTTTATTTTGAATTTATCTAATTTATTTTATGGTATAAGCGCTTTATATACATATTTAGAAGAATTTATAAAAATAGCTTAAGTTATATCTATAAGTTATTTTTAACTTATTTTTATAAACTCTCCATAATAACTTATGAAAATTGAAAATAATTTATGTGAAATTTGTCATTATAAACTCTTTAATTATAAAAATAACTTATATATTATCGCTTATTATATAAATATTTACTGTTTACCCAAGCAAGATTTAAGAGAATCTAAAAAAATATTTAAGTATTAAGATTTTTTAAATATGAATATTAAATAATTAAAACTATTTTTTTAATATGTACATATTAAATTCATGTCCATGAATGATATATTTAGAGTAATTAATGTCTAAAATTTTTAAAAAAAATTAATGGATTTTATTGTATTTAGTAAAAATAAAAAATAAATATATTTAATAATTTACAATTTGAACAAATTATATTTAAATTTTTATAAAATACAAATAAAAAGATAAAATTAAAAGAGATGTAAATATTTAGCGACTAAATTATTTATAAAATAATAAAAAAAGAAAGAAAGGAAGGAGTGAACGATTAGGTGATTGTCTGGAAATGAAAAGATAAGGACAGTGGAAGGTTTGATTTTTTATGTTCAACTTTGAGAATTAACTGAAGCAACACCTCAATGCCGTCATATCATTAGTTATTATTTCAATAAACGAAAACAGAGAGCGTAAGAGAGAGAAGTAGGGAGAGAGAGGGAGAGGGAGAGGGAGAGGGAGGGGGGGAGAGAGAGAGAAGAAAGGAAAGGCGCTTTCCTGTCCTTTCCTTTGAGGTAGAAAGTAAGTAGGTGCGGAGAAGAGGTATCATGCCCGCATCTACACCCGCAAATTCTCTGAGAAACCTAATTTTCATCTGCTCCATCTCTTTGCTATTCCATTATGGTAATTTTTATCTCTCCTTATTTTCTGCGTGCCTTTATGCGTTGCTGTTCTTGATTCAGATTACCTTTGATCTTCTTGTTGAGCAAAGATTGGAAAATCAATATAGATTCTCAAACTGATTAAGAATTTCGTGAAGGTGGTGTCGGCAATCTGGATTATATTAGAATGAATGCTGATTTGAGGATATCAACTATTTGTTATTCCGATGCTTATTTGTGATTTTTATATAGTAGCGGTAAGTTGGTTCTAAAATTGTGTGATGAAAGTGAAAATAGAACAAATGGGTTATGAACGCTAAGTGGAGATTCTACTGTTTTCACACATTTCTTATTCTTTTTCTTTTTTCCCCTTTTTAATTATGCTTAGAACAAGAGCAATAAACCAAGTTAGGTCTGGTCAACATGTTAGACTTACTTGCATGCTTTGTGTTTCGGAGCAAAAGAGAGTTTGGATAAAAACGAAATCATATTTTAGTACCCTGATTCTTCATAATAAAATTTTATTTTATAGCCTAAGATAAAAAGGGGCCTGTGGTTTGTTCATGTCTTCATGCTTAAATCTCAAAAGGGAAATGACGTGAGAAGCGTATTAGAGATAACAACCATTATTGCGTTCATACTCAAGCTTGAGCTTTTGAAATAGTTAGTCATTGACAATGAGTAGGGTAAAGGACAAGTGAGGCAAATGCTTTAGTTTTGAAATATTATGAAGTTTGACTAGTTAATGAAATCTTTTCATTATGTCTCAGAAATAGTTTGACAGCTAACCTGGTGGCCTTTTGGGTTATTTTTAACACTAGATAATTCTCCTGATGATCAGCAAACTCTGATTCGTTCTCTTTTGATTTTATCTAAGGAAGCAATTTAGGTTTCCTATTTCCCCTTTTTATTTTCTTTTGGGTGGCTTATGTAAACCCTGTGTCCTTGAAGGCCTAGGCAAAGATCCATCAGGTGCCAAAAATGAAAATAAAGACAACAGTCATGGTGCTTCGAGAAGCTCTGTGGGGCTCAAGATAATCATAATATGCCTTAGCTTGGCAACAGTTATAGCATTATGTGTTTTGCTTTTCAAATTGTGGCAAAAGAAGAAGAGAGCAGAGCAGCATTCCCGTCTTCTGAAGCTGTTTGAAGAAGATGATGAACTTGAGGTAGAACTTGGCATGCGGGATTGACAACTTGTCTTATGCACATGCCGAATCCACATTACAAGTGGTCTGCATAATTTCCTCTACCAATAAGATTTTAGAGTAAAACCCATTTTTTGGTTCCTAAAAGTATACCTTTATAATGGCTTAGTCTCTGAAAGATGAGTACATATTACTTCAGATTTTGAATTTTGAAATTGTTATACAAAATAGTCTATCCATTCTCCTTGTTCTCATAGTCAACGTTATGTTATCTGTTGGCATAGCAATGACGTGAAGTGATGTGACATCTTAATATGTTGATGTGACTGACCACTTTAATGTTTGATTTTGAAATTGTTACATAAAATGGTCATTTCATTCATTGCTGTGACATAGGTTATGGAATGAGGGACCATATAGTGTAACAGTTTCAAAATCCAGGAACTAATATAGCCATTGGCCATCTTTCAGGACTGTCATTAAAATACACTTTTAGGGACTAAAAAGTGAATTTACTCTAGGAATATATGTTTCTATGGTTCAACTCTGGCAGAGGTTATTTTAGGATTTGTACTTGGGCACTAACCTATCCTTTCTACGGGAGCTTTGGGGGTCAATTCCCACCTTGTAGTATGCAGTTTTTGATGAAAAAAATATTGAAGCAAGTTCATTCTTGATGATTGTTTACTTGTCTGTAAATTTTTTGTTGATTGCACTGTACTAATAAAGGTGATGAAGCACTCATAATTCTGTATAAACTATGAAAGGGGCGGTCAGTTTGAGGTTGACACTGTATTTCCGCCATGAAGCACTATTTTTTCTTCAATCCTTTACTATCTCTTTAATTTATTTTTTACGAATTGTACAAAACATCCTAATATACAGATTTCTTCTTGTTTTTGTACGATAATTGTTTAAGACTGATTGGATTCATAAACCACTATCCTGCTACTGGATAGGATAATTACTCATACCTCTTAATGGAAGGATTAAATCCAAAATCATTATGCACGAGGTGTTAGAATAGTGTGTTAGCTAGGCTAGATAATGTGTATCAGCAACTTGCGGGCTCGGTCTGGACTAGTTTCAACTGTCGTATTTGATCTTATTTTTTTATTGGAAGTAAGCAGAGGAACCTGACCAAGTTACTGGTCCCATCCATGCCTCTCTTCGCTTTCTTTCACTCATTGACAGATTTCAACACAGAATCAGCCATCTTGAATCTCAATCCTAGCTTCACCAAAATCGGTTAAATTTTGCTTAGAACCTTTGTCCGGGGAAAACCCCTATAAATTTATGGTTGAAAGCCACAAAAATTGTAGAGATCGTATTTTGACCAAATTTTTTAAAAGAAATCTTAAAATAATCTGAGTCAAATAAAGGAAATAAAAATGTTTACTTTTGACTTTTGAGAATTTATAAAAGTCCGGAAACAAAAAACTATAATTGTTTTAAAAAGAATAAATTTGAAAATTTCAAGATTCTTGGGGTTGAAATTAAAGTTTTAAGAGAAGGCCATCTTGAAAAATTGTATTAGTTTTGGGGTTAAATTACAAAAGTGAACTAATTTAAAAAAACTTAATGTAATACCCGAGATATTATATGCTTAGATAAAAGAGTTTTTCCTTGGCATGTGAAAATTTTTCCTTTGGTTTTTGATTGCTTAAAAGAAATTTGGAAATTTCCAAAAATGGGAAATTCATAGGGTTACACTATAAATTGGGAACCTTAAGAGGACAATGTTGGGATTGGAAATATCAACAATAAAGTATTAAGGGTTTATTAAAATTTATTTTTTATAATAAAGGTGTGGAGATTTTATTCAAGTGAGACAACAAATAGGGAGAAATAAAATAAGTTTGGGTGTAAAAGAAAAATTAAAGCCGTTGGTCCCGGAAGCTCTTAGATTAATGTTGATGAGGTCAAGGAAGCTCTTAGAAAAATGGATAATGGTAAAGCTATTGGTCCCGATGATATTTCTATTGAAGTTTGGAAGTGTTTAGGAGAGGAGGGTACTATCTGGCTAACTAAGCTCTTTAATGAGATTTTAAGGTCTAAGAAAATGCTTGAGCAATGGAGAAGAAGCACTTTAGTGCCTATTTTGCAAAAACAAAGGAGACATTCAAAATTGCGCAAACTGTCGTGGGATTAAGCTTATGAGTCACTCTCTAAAATTATGGGAAAGAGTGATTGAACGTAGGTTAAGAATCGAGACGAGTATTTCTGAAAATCAATTTGGATTCATACCAGGACGATCTACTATGGAAGCTATATATCTTCTAAGGGGGTTGATGGAAAGGTATCGGAGTAAACAAAAAGACCTTCATATAGCATTTATTGACTTGGAAAAAACCTATGATCGAGTATCAAGAGATGTGCTGTGGAAAGCCTTGAAACATAAAGGTGTATGGGTTGCGTATATTAGAGCCATAAAAGATATGTACGAGGGAGGGGGCTACGACTAGTGTGAGAACGTCTGGAGGGAAGACTAGAGACTTTCCTATTAAAATTGGCCTACATCAGGGATCATCCTTAAGCCCTTATTTGTTTGACTTGGTTTTAGATGTTCTGACGAAACACATCCAAGAAGAAATCCCTAAGTGCATGCTTTTTGCAGATGACGTTGTTCTCATAGCAGAGACAAGGGAAGAGATTAATTTTAAACTTGAGTTATGGAGAGCTATTTTGGAATCGAAGGGTTTTCGTCTGAGCAGGAGTAAGACCGAATATATGCATTGTAAGTTTAATAAGCGATAAGCTAGGAACGAGATGGAGGTTAAACTTGGTGATCAGGTCGTATCACAAGTGTCAAAGTTTAGGTATTTGGGATCAATTATACAAGATGACGGTAAAATTATTAGAGATGTGGAACATAGGATACAAGCTGGGTGGTTGAAGTGGAGAATAGCATCAGGGGTTGTTTGTGATCGGAAAGTACCTGATAAACTCAAAGGAAAGTTTTATCGTACTGCTATAAGACCAGCGATTTTATATAAGAGTGAATGTTGGGCAATGAAAGGACAACAAGAACATAAAATTGGAGTGACGGAGATGATGATGCTGCGTTGGATGTGTGGTCATACAAGAAGAGATAGGATACGTAATGATCATATACGAAGTAGAGTTGGGGTGGCACCTATTGAGGAAAAATTGGTTGAAAACCGTTTAAGATGATTTGGGCATGTGCAAAGAAGACCGTTGGAAGCGCCAGTTAGGAGAGTTGAGCAGATAGTTTGGAGCCCTGTAAAAAAAGGTTGAGGAAGACCAAAAAGGACACTTAGAGAAATTATTGAACGGGACCTTTTAGTAAATGAGATATCTAAAGAGTTGGTCATTGATAGAGCCCAATGGCGTCGTGTGATCCATGTAGCCGACCTCACTTAGTGGGATAAGGCTATGTTGTTGTTGTTGTTGTTGTTGTTGTAAAAGGAAAATTAAAAAAGAAAAAAAAAAGCTAGGGACTTGTTTTAAGATGGAGTGGCTTTAAGTGAACTAATTTGAAAAGAAAGCATGTGATGTGGGAAGGAACACGTGTACGCCTCTCTCTCGATTGATAGAAATCTAAAGCTTCTAGAGGAAGCCACGACATAGACTCTTCTTCGTGTAGAGAGCGGGAGACCGAGGGAAAGAATGAGAGGTGACAATGGAGAGGGTGAAGGCTGGTCCGACGTAGTGGTTGTTGCAGGCTACCACCACGTCATTCGTTGCGTATCTTTTCCTCTCTTCGATTTACTGCTCGACTGAATAGCAGAGCCATGAGGAAGGGGAAAATGACGAGGGAGTCATATTGTTCAGAAACCTTAAGCTGCTTGGTAGAAATTGAGAGGGCTGAGAAGAGATTACGGGAGTTGAGGTTTCAGCTTGGGTGGAACCAAGAAAGAGAGTCAGAATCCTGGGACAGCCTTCAATGAGATATTTGGCTTCCCTTCTTCGGGTTAAAGTGCAAAAACCTAGCTCGGATCGAGGTGAGAGAGCTTCTACCTTAGTAATCTTACTGAAAGTAGTCATCAATATCGTAATAATGTGTCTAAATGAATAAATATGATTCTTCTAGTTGAAAATGGTGAGTATTAAATGATTATGAATGAACGATGTGTTATGCTCATTGATAGATTTATGCATATACTAGTATGAAGTGATCGCCATGATTTATACAGATATATGAATGTGTAAAACGTTGACTTGAAAGTAGTAAACACCTCAATTAATGATCATGCTTGATACATGAGGCTGATTGTATTGTGGTTGATGTAGACAATTTAATATGCATAAGAAATGGGAAGACCCACATATATTCATGTTCTCATAAGGATGAATGAAAGGTTGTGATCACCTTAGTTATTAATCAAGTGCGAAGTGTGAAATCGTAATTTGCAACATTGTTCAATGCGGATGTTGTTATATATATATAGGGTAAGGAGTGTAACATCCCAAATATATATATATATATATATATAAAGTAAAATAAAATAAATAATTAAATTTCTCCTAAATATTTGATAACTTAGGCTTAAGAAAATTTTATTAAAAAATTCCTAAAGAATTAGGAATTGAAAGAGAAAATAGTTGGGGTTTCTATCAATAAGAAAAAAAAAGACAATAGTTGGGGAAAAAAATAATATTCCTATTAGATAATTTAATATTCTGAAGGATCATATTGAAAGAAGAAAATGTTTGAAACAATTTTTGAAAAATTAGAAATATCACCCATTTCTATAGTGACCTATTTGAAAATCTAGAAATTTAAGAAGATACCTATTTTAATTTTATCCCAACTTTTTGCCTCCTGGTATTTGACTCATAAAAAGCCACTACCACCAGCTAATTAACAAAAAATCACCAGGCATGTTGAAGCTCCATTTTGTCTTCTCACTTTTAATTGTAAAGACTTTCTCCTTTGAAAATCAACACAAGTGGTTGAAATATTTAATGTTTGAGCATTTGGTAGCTAATCCCTCAGCTCCAATTTTGGCTATAAATATCAGCACTTCCCTTCCCTTTTCTTGCACACTCACAGTTGAGAAAGAGGTTGAGAAAATTTCTGCTCTGTTTTCAAGTGTAAAAACAGAGAAAGTTTTGAGAGAAAACCAATGAGAGAACTCAATATTTTAAGTTCGAAAGTTTCTGGGGAGTTAAGAAGCAATTCTTGTGAGCAAAAGGGTGAAGTTTCAGCTATTTTTTCAGACAAAACCGAGAGGAGAAGGTGGAAAACCGAAAAATAGAGCATTGAGCATGAAAGTGAGTTTTTCAATTTTAAAACTTATTTTTGATTCATTTTCTTCCACGATTCTGGTCCAAAATAATAGATTGAATCGTCAAATAGGTTAAAATGAAATTCTGGGTTCATTTGGAAGTGAAATATAAGCTTAAATCAAGCAAATGAAATAAGGAAAAATTTAGCCAAAGATCTAAGTGAAAACTAATTTATTTTGATTAAATGATTATTTAAATTTTAACTAAATTATTTAATAATATTATAAATATATATTAAATATAGCTATATTTTGTGTAATATCATATTATATATAATATTATATATATATATATATATATATATATATCTCTTATATACATATTATACATATTATTCTAATATAAATTTATTTATGTTAATAACATTTATTTATTTTAATTCCTCTTACTAGAAGACTTTGTCTCTTACATGGATGTTTTATTTTTTTTTTATGTTTCTGTTATTTAAATTCTAGCAATCTAAAATTTACAATTCCTACGATCTAACATTTTTATATTTATGCAACGTTAATCTAATATTTACATATTCATGTTAACTTTATGTATCTATTTATGGAATATATATATATATATATATATATATGTTTATTCAATAAAAATTAATTGTATATCTATATGTTTATTTAGTTGAATGAAATTATTTATATAGAAATAATTTATATTTATTTAATTTGTGCTATGTATAAATCAAACTAAGGAATGAACCAACTAATAAAAATAGATGGATTATGTTGGAGTTAATGAACGATATCCTGACTCCCTAAGTTAAATCCTAAGGCAGAAAGGGGATAAGCTCGATCGAATCGAATCGAGAGGAAAGCCAATCAGATATTCCACACCATCAGACTTGGGCGAAGAGACTAGGTCCGAAGATAGGAATAAGTTCCCAACCTCAACAGAATATGCCGAAACCACATAAGGATAAGAAGAAAGGGCATAAAGCTCACACAATCAGACGACTAGCCTGGACCTTCCCCTGTCCAAGAGCCACGTATCCAGGGTTGACCACATCGTCACTGTTTTATCAAGGTGTGGCCATGATCTCAATTGGGTTAGTGTTAAGTATGTCCAAGCTTGACAATAGCAGGGGAGATTATTAACTCCCTAAGTTAAATCCTAGTTCTTCTATTCTCTCTCTATTTTTTTTTTCTAAATTTTTATTATTGGGTTCATTCCTTAGTTTGATTTATATATAACACAAATTAAATAAATATAAATTATTTCTATATAAATAACTTTATTTGACTAAATGAACATATAGATATACAGTTAATTTTCATCCAATAAACATATATATATATATATATATATATATATATATTCCATAAATAGATACATAAAGGTAACATGAATATGTAAATATTAGATTGCTAGAATTTAAATAACAGAAACATAAAAATAAATAAACTATCTATATAGGAGACAAAGTCTTCCAGTAGGAGGAATAAAAATAAATAAATGTTATTAGTATAAATAAATATATATTAGAATAGTATAATAAGTATATAAGATATATATATATATATATATATAATATAATATGATATTATACGTAATATAGCTATATTTAATATTTATTTATAATATTATTAAATAATTTAGCTAAAATTTAAATAATCATTGAATCAAAATAAATTAGTTTTCACTTAGATCATTGGCTAAATTTTTCCTTATTTCATTTGCTTAATTTAAACTTATATTTTACTTCATCTAGGTCCCTAGATTAAGAATATTTTTTTTTCAAAATTTAATCAACCCCAGAAAACTTTTTTGGTTTTGTAGTTTAGTCCCTACAGTTTACTGTCATGGTTTTTCTCTTCTTTTCTCTTTGGTTTGGCTTCCAAATCAACCCATAATTTCAATTTAACCTATTTGAAGATTCAATCTATCATTTTGGACCAGAATCATGGAAGAAAATGAATCAAAAACAAGTTTTAAAATTGAAAAACTCACTTTCACGCTCAATGCTCTGTTTTTCGATTTTCCTCCTTCTCCTCTCGGTTTTGGCTGGAAAAACAGCTGAAACTTTACCCTTTTGCTCACAAGAATTGCTCCTTAACTCCCCAGAGACTTTTGAGCTTAAAAGATTGAGTTCTCTCATTGGTTTTCTCTCAAAACTTCCTCTATTTTTACACTTGAAAACAGAGCAGAATTTTCTCACCCTCTTTCTTGGTTGTGAGTGTGCAAGAAAAGGGAGGGAAGTGCTGATATTTATGGCCAAAAATGGAGCTGAGGGACTAGCTATCGTATGCTCGAACATTAAATATTTCAACTACTTTTGTTGATTTTCAAAGGAGAAAGTCTTTATAATTAAAAGTGGGAAGACAAAATGGAGCTTCAACATGCCTGGTGAACTTTCGTGAATTAGCTTATGGTAGTGGCTTCTTATGAATCAAATAATAGGTAGCAAAAAGGTTGGGATAAAATTAAAATAGGTATCTTCTTAAATTTCTAGATTTTCAAATAGGTCCCTATAGAAATGGGTGATATTTCTAATTTTTCAAAAATTGTTTCAAACGTTTTCTTCTTTCAATATGATCCTTCAAAATATTAAATTATCTAATAGGAATATTATTTTTTCCCCAACTATTTTCTCTTTCAATTCCTAATTCTTTAGGAATTTCTTAATAAAATTTTCTTAAGCCTAATTATTAAATATTAATGAAAAATTTAATTATTCATTTTATTTTACTTTATATATATATATATATATATATATATATTTGGGATGTTACATTTCTTCCCCCCTAAAAATGAATTTTGTCCTCAAAATTAGGTAATTATACAACTAAAAAGTATTATGCATACATCATAATTTTAATTACTTTGATCAAACAATTGAGGATAATGTTGTCTCATGTGTTCTTCAGTTTCTCATGTGGCTTCCTCTTGGGACAGTCCTCTCTCAACTAGAAGGATTTGTTTATTCTGTAATGATTTGAGTTGTGTGTCAATGATTCTATCCGGTCTCAACTTTACTTTCATGTTCTCTTGTAAATGCACATTTTCATATTCAATGACATGTGAAGGATCTAGGAGGTACTTTTTAAGCTGAGATACATGAAAAACATCATGTATGTTTGCCAAATTAGGGGGTAAAGCCAATTTGTAAGCTGTGGTGCCAAATTTTTCAAGGATTCAAAATGGGCTTATATATCTTGGACTAAGTTTCTTTGATCTCATAGCTCTACCAACTGTTGTAATGGGTGTGATCTTAAGAAAAACATGATTACCTTCTTCAAAATTTAAGGGGCCTTCTTTTCTTATCTACATAACTTTTTTGTCTACTCTGAGCTGTAAGTAGTTTATCCCTTATTAGTTTTATTTGCCTTGAAGTTTGGTCCACCATTTATGGTCCTATCAATGCTCTTTCCCCTAGTTCAACCCAACAGATAGGAGACCTACATTTCCTTCCATACAAAAATTCATACGGAGCCATTTGAATGCTAGAATATAAACTATTGTTATAGGCAAATTCTGCATATGGCAAGAATCTATCCCAATTTCCCTTAAACTCAAGCACACATACCCTTAACATATCTTCTAAGGTCCAATTTGTTCTCTCTGTTTGATCGTCTATTTCAGGATGATAAGCAGTGCTAAACTTCAATTTTTTACCCATGGCTTCTTGTAAAGATGTCCAAAATCTAGAGGTAAACCTTGGGTCTCTATCAGATATGATGTCACATGGAACACCATGCAATCTGACTCTTTCCTTTATGTACAACTAGGCATACTAGTTCACGGTAAAGGTATTATTGATTGCTAAGAAATGTGTAGATTTTGTCAATCTATCCACTATTACCCAAATGGCATCATGACTTGAAGAAGTTCTAGGTAGCCCCACAATGAAATCCATGGAGATGCTATCCTATTTCTATTTTGGGACTTAAGAGATTGTAAAAAACCTCTTGGCTTTTTGTGTTCACTTTTTACTTTCTGACAAGTTAGGCATTCGTTAACAAATTGTGTTACATCACTTTTCATTTTGGGCCACCAAAAATTTCTTTTGAGGTCCTAATACATCTTGGTTATTCCTAGATGGATGGTAAACCTACTTTGGTGTGCTTCCCCCAAAATATTTTCCCTAAGGTTTTCTTGATTAGGGATATACACTCTATCTCTAAATTTCGATAACCCTTTCTTGGTGAATTTAAAATCTTTTTCTTTACCTAAGGCCATTAATTCTTCTACTTCTTTAATGTATGAGTCTTTAGGTAAAGCTTCCAAAATTAAATCCTCCAGTTCATTCTTAATCACTAGGGCACTTATCTTCAAACTTTTAGGGTTAACAGACACTTTGAGACTTATATCCCTGAATTCCATTAAAAGTTGTTCTTCCCTAAGCATTATAATAGCCATGTGAATGGATTTTCTACTTAAAGCATCGGCTACTACATTGGCTTTACCTGGGTGGTACTTAAGAGTAAAGTCATACTCTTTTAGAAATTCAATCCATCTTCTTTGTCTCATGTTGAGCTCTTTTTGGTCAAAAAGATATTTAAGGCTCTTGTGGTCTGAAAAGATTTCAATATTTACACCATACAGATAATGTCTCCAAATTTTTAGGGCAAAGACTATGGCTGCAAGTTCTAGATCATGAGTAGGGTAGATCAGCACACAGCCTAAACCTTTAAGAGATGCATCTTTATAAACCATAAAGATTCATGAGGATTAGGTATAATTAACACTGGGGTTGATGTTAATCTAACCTTTAACTCCTGAAAACTATCTTCACATTTGCTATCCCAGGTGAAAGGCTGATTCTTCCTAGTTAATTTGGTTAATGGTATGGCTATTTATGAATACCCCTTCATGAATTTTCTATAATAACCAGCTAAGCTTAGGAAACTTCTAACTTCAGTTACAGTTTTAGATCTTTCCCAATGCAAGACAACTTCTATTTTGCTTGGATCAATAGATATTCCTTCTCCAAAAACTATATGTCCTGAAAATTTTACTTCATTCAACCAAAACTCACATTTGCTAAGTTTGGCATACAATTTCTTTTCTTTTAAAACTTGAAGTACAATTCTTAGATGTTGCTCTTGTTCTTCTGGAGTTTTAGAATAGATTAGGATATCATTAATAAAAATGGCTACAATTTGATCTAGGTAAGGCCTGAAAATTCTATTCATGTAGTTCATAAAAATAGCTGGTGCATTTGTTAATCCAAACGACATGACTAGAAATTCATAATGCCCATACCTAGTTCTAAATGCAGTTTTAGGAATATCAACTTCCTTAACTCTCAACTGATGATATCTTGATCTCAAATCTATTTTTGAAAACACAGAAGCTGCTGCTAACTGATCTAACAAATCATTAATTCTGGATAGGGGATATTTGTTCTTAATGGTGATTTTATTCAGTTGCCTATAATCAATACACAATCTTAGAGTTCCATCCTTTTTTTTTTTACAAACAAAATTGGGGCTCCCCATGGTGAAACACTAGGTCTAATGAAACCTTTTTTTTTCTTTTATCTGTTTCTTAAATTTTACTAATTCAGGTGGGGCTATCCTATAGGGAGTCCTTGATATTAGTCTAGAACCAAGAACCAAATCTATAGCAAATTCTACTTCTCTTTCTGGGGTAAACCACTTACATCTCTAGGGAATACATTAGGAAATTCTTTTACAACTGAAATTGTATTTATTCCCTCTTCAACTTTAACTTATGCAGAGTAAAGAATTAAATACCCTTGGGAACCTTTTCTTAGATACTTTACAGCTTTGGCAGCAGACAAAAAAATTGACTTAGTTTTAGATTCTAGGGATACAGTATGAACAGGTAAAGATATTGTTTTTCAAGAACAATCAAGGAATTCATCATTCACAGATAACCAATACATACCAATGATAACATCAAAGTCATGCATAGTAATATAAATTAAGTTCAAAGTGGTCATTTGGTTTTCAAGTTGAACAATGCAATTTGAACAAACTTAGGAAGTGTAAACTTGGCTACCAGTGGGTGTGTCAACAAACAAATATATGGCAATGTACTCATTTTTAATCCCAAATTCTTAACACATGCATATGATATGAAGGAATGTGTTGCTTCATAATCGAATAGAGCATTTACAAGAGTATTACAGATAGAAATTGTACCTTGAATCAGGTCAAGTGAATTTTTCACCTCTTGGCCAGTTAAAGCAAATATCCTTTCTTGAGCTTGTGGTTTGGTATTGGAGCCTGACACAATTGGAACTTGGCAATGCCTAGTGGTATGTCTTGGTTTTCCACATCGATAACATACACCTAAACCAGCTAGACATCGATCGCCGAGATTTTTCCCACTTTGAGCACAAGGAGTCCTAATATGAGGGTTAGGGTTTTCAAACGATTTACTTTCATAGGTAGACTTTGACTTTTTCTTCCATGGACTTCCTTTGGAATTTGATCTCCCTGAGCCAGATTCTCTCTTCCTCCCCTTGCTCATCTCCTTCTCTAGATTAGTCTCGAGAATACTCTTTTTGGTTAATCTACATTTGTTTACAAGTTGGAAGTAATTACTTATTTCATGGGTGATCACTCGGTCCCTTACCTCTGCCCTAAGCCCCCTTTCAAAATGATTGACCTTCTAAGCTTCATCATGAGTGTTCTTTAAGAAACAACAAAATTTTGACAACTCATTAAATTTTGCCTCATATTTTGCTATAGTCATATTCCCCTACCTAATTTGAATGAATTTAATTTCTTTTTCCTTTCTCATACTAGCAGAGAAATATCTATCAAAGAAGGTGCTTTGAAAAACCTCTCATGATCTCTACTTCTTTAAATTCTAACAACATCTTGGCTCCTTGCCACCAGTGTTCATCCTCATCTTCTAACTTAAACACTACTAAGGCTACTTTTTGTTCCACACTACATTCCATCACCCCAAATGTTTTATCAATTTTTTCCATCCAATTACAGGCTAAGTTTGGATCAGAAGATCCTTTAAAAGTAAGAAGGTTATGTTAGCCTTAATGTATTATGCTATAAGTTTTGATGATGACAAATATGTGAGAATTATAGTATGATTTAATCTTCTTGGCCCAAATGAATGATTTAATCTTCTTGGCCCAAATGAATGAATTAATCTTTCTTAGTCCAAATAGCATGATTTAATCTTCTTGGCCCAAATGCATGATTCAATCTTTTTTAGCCCAAATATATTTAATGCTTTATATATTTAAATATAGTAGTATAAATTGATTTTTGATAAAGATTATTGGTTGTTATAATATAATTTGAAAAAGAATGTTTTTTACTGTAGCACTTTTGAAAAAGAAATTTGATTGTTGAAAAAGTATGATAAAGTTTATTGGGTGTTGTAATATAATTTGAAAAAGAATATCTTTTACTGTAACACTTTTGAAAAAGAAATTTGATTGTTAAAAAAGTATGATAAAGTTTATTGATTGTTGAAAAAGTATGATAAAGTTTATTGAGTGTTGTAATATAATTTGAAAAAGAATATCTTTTACTGTAGCACTTTTGAAAAAGAAATTTGATTGTTGAAAAAGTATGATAAAGTTTATTGGTTGTTGAAAAAGTATGATAAAGTTTATTGGGTATTGTAATATAATTTGAAAAAGAATATCTTTTACTGTAGCACTTTTGAAAAAGAAATTTGATTGTTGAAAAAGTATGATAAAGTTTATTGGGTGTTGTAATAAACTTTGAAAAAAAGAATACTTTTTACTATAGCAAATTTGAAAAAGAATATTGATTGTTGAAAAAGGTTGATAAAGTTTTTTTGGTTGTTGTAGAAAGGTTGAAAAATGATGATGAAGCTTACTATAGCAATTTTGACTAAAGTAGTCACTGTAGCAGCAAGGTTTCACTATATAAAGGGGACTTCACAACACCATTTGCAATCTAGCTTCAATGGTTCATTTATCATATTATCTTGAGTTCAATTCTCTCTAAATTGCTAGAGAAATATTCTGAGCTTAATTTCTGCGTTATCTACACTTTGAGAATGTCCACCATTATTTTCCTTAAGTCTTCAAATTTAGTTGCTCAAGGATAAGTTCCTTGAGTTAGTGTTTGAGAGAAAACACATTGTAAGGGGGAAAGACACCCTTGAGGAAGAAAAGATCTATGTTGTAGTGGCTTACAAGTGCCCAATTGCATAAACTTGTGGTTTATAGTGAAACACTCAAGAAGTTATCTTGAGGACTGGATGTAGGCTTGGTTTAAGCCGAACCAGTATAAATCTTGTTGTTTGATTTTCTCTTCACTTGCTCGTTAATTATTTATATGTTCTTTACTTCCTTGCACTCTATATTCATTCATCTCTTTAATTGTTTTTGATTAATTGTACTCCATATTTATTCATCTTGATCATACTTATTTTACTTTCATAAAAAGCTTGGCATTGTTTTTAAAACTTCTTAAACTTCCATCAAGTCTTCGCAATTTTTTAAACCCAATTCACCCCCCTCTTGGGTGCTAGCCATTTCTATCAATTGGTATCAGAGCTTGGGCTTTTGATTAAAGACTTAATCGTCTAAGAGTTGAAATATGGCTAGCTTTACTGATTGTATTTTACCTGAAGAAAGTTCCTTTACCAAACCCCCTGGTTTTAATGGAAACCATTACACTTATTGGAAGTCTAAGATGAGAATGTTTTTCGATGCGGTGGACCTTGATCTTTGGGATGTTGTGGAAAAAGGTCCCTATACTCCTACTAAGGAGGTTGAAGGGAAAGTTATTCCAAAACCCAAAAGTGAATAGGATGATACCAAAAAGAAGCTTGTCCATCTTAATGCCAAAGCAAAGATGATCATAGTTAGTGCTTTAAACCAAGATGAATATTTTAGAGTTTCTAGCTGTGCAAGTGCTAAAGAAATGTGGGATACTTTAGAAATTGCACATGAAGGAACTCTTGGAGTCAAAGAGTCAAAAATAAGTACTCTCACCAATGAATATGAAAATTTCAAAATGAAAAGTGATGAGAGTATTAGTGAAATGCAATTGAGATTCACTCATATTACTAACCATTTGAAAGCTCTTGGTGTTTCTTATTCAGAAAAATCACAGACCACCAAGATTCTAAGATGTCTTACCCTGGAGTGAGAGGCAAAGAGGACTGCGATTATGGAGGTAAGAGGAGAGTCAATGAATTCCATCACAGCCTTGTTTGGGAACCTCCAAAACTATGAGTCCAAAATAATAGAGATGAGGCAAGAGGAAGAAACCAAGAAAAAGAAGACTTTCTCCCTTAAATCATCTTCTTCCAAGAGGGTGGAAATTGATAGTGATGAAGGAGAAGAGGAACTTGAAATCAATGAAGAGGACATTGGTCTCTTGATCAAAAAATTTAGTAAATTCCTAAAAAGGAAGAATACAAGAAGATGGAGAAGAGACCAAGATAGCAATAAGGAAGGTCCCACTTGTTATGAATGCAAAAAGGTTGAACACATCAAATGGGATTGTCCACAATTCATCAAGAAGCAAGAAGGAAAGAAAAGCTATGACAAAGTGAAAAAGAAAGCATATATTTCTTCTGTATGGGGAGAAAGTGAATCCGATGAAGAAGAAAATGAAGAAGCCAACCTTTGCCTTATGGCAAGAAAAGATGAAGAGGTGTGCCTCAAGACAAAGAGTGGAAAATGGTACTTAGATAGTGGTTGCTCAAAGCACATGACCGGCGACCAATCAAAATTTCTTTCTTTGACACCAAGAGGAGGCAAAGTGACCTTTGGAGTAAATAACAAAGGTCTAATCAAGGGAATAGGTAAAGTGGGTAAGAATTCCTCAACTTCTATTGAAAATGTCTTATTTGTTGAAGGCCTCAATCATAATTTGCTTAGCATTAGTCAACTATGTGACAAAGGCAATAGAGTAATTTTTGATTCAAATCGTTGCATAGTTGAAAATATTAACGATAAGCAAGTTAAGATTGTCGGTCAAAGGATCAATAATGTTTACGTTATAAATCTCGATGAAGATCCTTCTATAGACTCTACATGTTTAATTAGTGTTAGTAATGAAAGTTGGTTATGGCATAGAAGACTAGCTCATGCTAGTATGAATCTTTTGGATAAACTAGTCAAGAAAGAACTTGTAATTGGCTTACCCAAAATTAATTTTGAAAAAGATAAGCTTTGCGGTACTTGTTAAATGGCAAAGCAAGTTAAAAGCTCTTTCAAGACTAAGGATATTGTTTCTACAACTAAGCCTTTGCAATTACTTCATATGGACCTTGTAGGACCATCTAGGACAAAAAGCCTTGGAGGTAACTCCTATGTACTAGTTGTTGTAGATGACTACTCAAGGTACACATGGACTCTCTTTCTAGCTCATAAAGATCAAGCTTTTAAATCTTTTCTAAAACTTGCAAAGTTTATTCAAAAAGAGCAAAGCTTGACCATTGTGAGGATTAGGAGTGATCATGGTGGAGAATTTGATAACCATGACTTTATGGAATTCTGTGATGAAAATGGCATTGAGCATACCTTCTCATCTCCTAGAACTCCTCAACAAAATGGTGTTGTTGAGAGGAAAAATAGAACTCTAGAGGAGATGGCTAGAGCTATGCTTAATGAAGGGAAACTTCCTCAATATTTTTGGGCGGATGCAGTTAATACTGCTTGTTATGTAATGAATAGAGCCTTGATAAGGCCAATTTTAAATAAAACCCCATATGAGTTATATAAAGGAAGAAAGCCCAACATTTCTCATCTCCATGTGTTTGGTTGCAAATGCTTTGTTTTAAACAATGGAAAAGATAATTTGGGAAAATTTGATGCCAAAGCCGATGAAGCCATTTTTCTTGGATATTCTAGTACTAGTAAAGCATATAGAGTCTATAACAAAAGAACTTTACTTGTTGAAGAATCTATGCATGTTGTTTTTGATGAATCTAACAATTCCCTTAAAGATTGTGATGATCAACATGAAGTGTTAGATTACTTCAAAGACCTTTCATTAGATGATAAAATGAGGAAGAAGCAAGAAATAATACCAAAAAATGATGATGATCATGATGAGGGTGCTAAATTGCCACAAGAAGAGGAGAAGCCTCAAGAAAAAGAAAAGCAACAAGAAGAAGAGAAACCACAAGAGGAACCAACAAGCAACAATGATGATCTTCCAAAGGATTGGAGGTATGCAAAAAGTCATCCTAAGGAGCTCATCATTGGAGATGCCTCTCAAAAGGTAATAACACGAAATTCTCTTAGGAATGTTTGTAACCACTTAGCCTTCCTTTCTCAAGTTGAACCAAAAAATATTGATGATGCAATTATAGATGAACATTGGATCTTAGCTATGCAAGAAGAACTAAATCAATTTGAAAGAAACCAAGTTTGGGAATTAGTTCCTAGACCCAATGATCATCCAATAATTGACACAAAATGGGTTTTTAGAAACAAACTTGATGAAAATGGAATAGTGGTTAGAAATAAGGCTAGACTTGTTGTAAAAGGTTACAACCAAGAAAAAGGCATTGATTATAATGAAACTTTTGCACCCGTGGCTAGACTAGAAGCTATTAGAATGTTATTGGCATTTGCATGCATAAATGATTTTAAACTATTTCAAATGGATGTGAAAAGTGCCTTTCTAAATGGCTATATCATGGAGGAAGTTTATGTTGAACAACCTCCCGATTTTGAAAATCATGATAAGCCAAATGATTTTTTAAATTGAAAAAGGCTTTATATGGTCTCAAACAAGCTCCTAGAGCTTGGTATGAGAGATTAAGTTTATTTCTTTTAAATAATGAATTTTCAAGATGAAAGGTCAATACAACCTTGTTCTTCAAAAATAAAAAGCATGATTTAATTATAGTGCAAATATATGTTGACGATATAATATTTGGTGCTACTAATGAAAGTTTGTGTAAAGAGTTTGCTAAGATCATGCAAGGTGAGTTTGAAATGTCAATGATGGGAGAACTCAACTTCTTCCTTGGGCTCCAAATCAAACAAATGGATAATGGAATATTTGTTAGCTAAACCAAGTATGCAAAAGAGTTGCTCAAAAAGTTTGACATGGAGAATGCAAAACCAATTGCTACTCCCATGAGTACCTCAACAAACTTGGACAAGGATGAAAGAGGTCAACCATTTTGATGTGACGAAATATAGAGGTATGATTGGCTCTCTACTGTACTTAACCGCTAGTAGACCCGATATTATGTTTAGTGTATGTATGTGTGCACGATTTCAAACTAACCCCAAGGAATCTCATTTTAAGGCTGTGAAAAGAATTTTTAGATACTTGGTTAGCACATCTCAAATGGGTTTATGGTATCCTAAAGGATCCTCTAATTTTTTAATTGGCTACTCTGATGCGGATTTTACGGGTAGCAAAACAAATAGAAAAAGTACAAGTGGAACTTGCCAATTCTTTGGTAGTTCTCTTGTCTCTTGGTTTAGTGAAAAGCAAAACAGTGTTGCTTTATCCATAGCTGAAGCTGAATACATTTCAGCTGGGAGTTGTTGTGCCCAAATCTTGTGGATGAAACAACAACTAGAGGATCTTGGTGTATTTCTTAAAAACATACCTATTAGATGTGATAACACAAGTGCCATATGCTTATCTAAAAATCCTGTCATGCACTCAAGAACTAAACATATTGAAATAAGATATCATTTTATAAGAGATCATGTTCAAAAGAAAGATGTCTCTCTTGAATTTGTGCAAACGGATTTTCAGTTAGCTGACATTTTCACGAAGCCTCTTGCTAAAGATATATTTAACTTTATTAGGAGAGAACTTGGGATGGCAAATCCAAATGAACTTTAAAATTTTTTTTTCATTGCATGATTTTAAAATTTTTCCTTTAATCTTTGATTTACATTACTAACTTAAGCATCGGAGTGGTTGTCAAAATTTTTGCAGGTGCTCATCCTCAAGATACATATATGAATACATCTTGAAAATTACATTTGTTTAATATGCATTGATTAAGGGGGAGCCTAATTTATACTTAAATCATCTATATCTTTAAGCTCACTTTATCTAACATGCAATGTTTTCCTTAAAAATATACTTTTGGCATATCAATGATAAGTTTTGATGAAATTTTACCCCATGACGTCATATGATATTCTTGCTTAAAGAAGGAATATGTTTTAACCTTTATATATTGCATTCCTTATACCTTTTTGTTGATGTCAAATAGGGGAAGGAGGATATGAAAAGAAAAATATGTGTATATTATATAATGATTATTACATTGTAACATATTTTTCTTTAGTGATTTGTCATCATCAAAAAGGGGGAGATTGTTAGCCCTAATGTATTATGCTATAAGTTTTGATGATGACAAATATGTGAGAATTATAGTATGATTTAATCTTCTTGGCCCAAATGAATGATTTAATCTTCTTAGCCCAAATGTATAATTTAATCTTTTTTAGTCCAAATAGTATGATTTAATCTTCTTGGTCCAAATGCATGATTCAATCTTTCTTAGCGCAAATATATTTAATGCTTTATATATTTAAATATAGTAGTATAAATTGATTTTTGATAAAGTTTATTGGTTGTTATAATATAATTTGAAAAAGAATGCTTTTTACTGTAGCACTTTTGAAAAAGAAATTTGACTGTTAAAAAAGTATGATAAAATTTATTGGGTGTTGTAATATAATTTGAAAAAGAATATCTTTTACTGTAGCACTTTTGAAAAAGAAATTTGATTGTTGAAAAAGTATGATAAAGTTTATTGGGTGTTGTAATATAATTTGAAAAAAATATCTTTTTCTGTAGAACTTTTGAAAAAGAAATTTGATTGTTGAAAAAGTATGATAAAGTTTATTGGGTGTTGTAATAAACTTTGAAAAAAAGAATACTTTTTACTGTAGCAAATTTGAAAAAGAATATTGATTGTTGAAAAAGGTTGATAAAATTTTTTTGGTTGTTGTAGAAAAGTTGAAAAATGATGATGAAGTTCACTGTAGCAATTCTGACTAAAGTAGTCACTGTAGCAGCAAGGTTTCACTATATAAAGGGGACTTCACAACACCATTTGCAATCTAGATTCAATTGTTCATTTCTCATATTATCTTGAGTTCCATTCTCTCTAAATTGCTAGAGAAATATTCTGAGCTTAATTTCTGCGTTATCTACACTTTGAGAGTGTCCACCATTATTTTCCTTAAGCCTTCAAATTTAGTTGCTCAAGGATAGGTTCCTTGAGCCAGTGTTTGAGAGAAAACACATTGTAAGGGGGAGAGATACCCTTGAGGAAGAAAAGATCTATGTTGTAGTGGCTTACAAGTGCCCAATTGCATAAACTTGTGGTTTATAGTGAAACACTCAAGAAGTTATCTTGAGGACTGGATGTAGGCTTGGTTTAAGCCGAACCAGTATAAATCTCGTTGTTTGATTTTCTCTTCCCTTGCTCATTAATTATTTATATGTTCTTTACTTCCTTGCACTCTATATTCATTCATCTCTTTAATTTTTTTTGATTAATTGTACTCCATATTTATTCATCTTGATCATACTTATTTTACTTTCATAAAAAGCTTGGCATTGTTTTTAAAACTTCTTAAACTTCCATCAAGTCTTCACAATTTTTTAAACCCAATTCACCCCCCTCTTGGGTGCTAGCCATTTCTATCAGGTTAGGCTTCATGAATTTTCCTAACACCTAGTTGATTGAATTACTAGATTCTCCTTCATTTCTTCTTCAATTTCCTTTCAACTCAGCTATCAATAGCCTTAGGACTTCTGTAGTGGCTGCTTGGTTGCCATTTTGTTGTTCTGCTCTAGCCATTAAATGATCTAAGATCTCACTTTGGGTTCTTCTTAGTGCAGCCATCTGGAACACATACACTTATTACGCTATTCTAAGGAATAAATATCAACATAGACATCATATAAATTGCAAACTAATTATCCTTATTCTACCCACAAAGCACCTTAAATCTTGTTCCTCTGACACCAAATTGTAACGTCCTAATTTTTTTTTTTACTTATTTGTGTTTGGATGATTAAAAACCTAATTTGAATTCTAACTTGATCATGTAAATCTCAAGTAATTTGAACCTTATGATTATTCATAGAGAACCATAAAAGTTTGAGTAAGATTTCATATTCAACATATTTCACATCTAAAATACATATTAAGTATTTTGACAATTTATGTTAGAATAATCTTACTTTTCTAGCTATATAGTTCCCTTACAATCAAACTTTATAGTACAAAATTATTGTCAAAGTTTTTAATACATGCAGAACTTGTTCATCTTACAACCTATTCCATCTTTAAAGCCTTTCCTTAAGATCAGCCCTGAAATAGTTAGTTTGAAAAACACGAAAAGTCAGATAGAGATATCTCAGTAGCTAACATGCCTTACAAAATATTAAAAGGAACCATTTCAGTCATAAAAGCATAATGAATTCAATAACTCACCCATGAATATGCAGGCAAATGTAAATCATCATCACACATTAAACAATTCATTTTAATTCACCTTGCAAAGTATGAAGCTATGACCACAATTTTTGGGTCTCAAGTACTTATGCTTTGTTCACTATTTTTGGAACACGTGTGTGGTTCACTACTTTGGGAACCACTTAATCCTCTATTCTCTATTTTGGGAATAGAGTCTCAGTGCGACATATAATTCATACATGCTCATGGAAGATCATAAAATACATAGAGAAATCTTTCAATAAGAAAATTTTAGGAAATACTTGCCTTTATGAAGGTTATTACTACCTAGAACTTGATTTGATCTTAAGGTCACCTTTGTTTCCTTTGCTTTGACAATCGTTCCCAGGTTCTGGTAGGATTAAGTAAAATTCATATATTTTATTAAGAATCCTTAATTATAGAAAAAGGCCTAAAAATACTATCCTGACTCCCTAAGTTAGTTATTAGCATAAATAAATATATATTAGAATATGTATAATATGTATATAAGATATATATATATATAAAATATAATATAACATAACATATAATATGATATTGTACATAATATAGCTATATTTAATATATATTTATAATATTATTAAATAATTTAGTTAAAATTTAAATAATCATTTAATCAACATAAATTAGTTTTCACTTAGATCCTTGGCTAAATTTTTCCTTATTTCATTTGCTTGATTTAAACTTATATTTTACTTCATCTAGGTCTTTAGATTAAGAATATATGTTTTTTCAAAATTTAATCAACCCCAGGAAACGTTTTTGGTTTTGCAATTTAGTCCCTATAGTTTACTGTCATGGTTTTTCTCTTCTTTTCTCTTTGGTTTGGCTTCCAAGTCGACCCAGAATTTCATTTTAACCTATTTGAAGATCAATCTATCATTTTGGACTAGAATCGTGGAAGAAAATTGTAATACCTCGAAAAATCCATGATTTTCAAGTATTACGTGGAGCTAATTTTGTAAAGTATTTTGGGCTAAAGATATTTTTCTTGCAGTTGGTGCTGGAAGATATGAGGCTTGGAAGTGGCAAAGTTATGGAATATTGAGTGGTTGGAGTCTAGAATTTTATTGGTGGAACCGAGGGCATTAAGGGAGTTGGAAGACTAGTTGAATGAAAAGAGGGACTAAAGTGAAATAAGGAAAACTATGGGGCACCTAGGATTTAGAAACACCCAAGGTGGGATTTTATGGATTTACTTTTACCAGTCTTGACTAAGGGTCAACTGGAGGGCAAGTAGTAATTTCACCCCGGGTGAGTATATATAGGTGGCCTCGCTTCTTTTTCCTCATTTCCTCCTTTCTTTTCTCTCTCTTCACCTTCTCTCCTCTCTTTCTCTCTTCCTTCTCTCTACTTTCTCTCTCTCCACCTAACTCCACAACCGAGCTTTGGAGGGCAGATCTCGAGCGATAGGGCGAGCCTCTAGGAGCCAAGTAATGTAGGGAAAGCGAGGAATTGAGGTAGGATTTCCTATTTCTCAAGTTTTTCCCTATTTTATAGTTTTAAGGGTGTTTGGGGTAAAATTGAGATTTCAGCTTTGTTTTTCGATTAAAATTGGTGTTTTTGGTGCCTAAATGCTCCTTAGACATCAAGGGTGAGATCCCATAGAAGAAATCATGGAAAACAGTGGAGAACCGGCCGGATCTAACCCAAAACCGTGGCCAGATCGCATGGTACAAAGTCGTGGCCTTAGGCACCACCGTTGAGTGGAATTGAGGGGTGTTGGCACCCCAAGCGCCACATGGGGCACCTAGGCACCAAGCCCTTCAATTTGGGTAGAAACTTTGGGGTCTGGCACCTCAGGCGCCACGTGGGACGCCTCGAAGCGCCAGCCTTTCCGGTGAACCTTGGTCCATCTTCGTTCAGCCATAACTCCATTATCCGGACTCTGTTTTGGGTGAACTTTATATCGTTGGAAATCTCTTTAAGTCTAGTTTCCAATGGTATGAGTTTTATTGGGAGATTCATTACCAGTTAGGAGTTATGACTTGTTAAGTGGGTGAAGGTCGGGAGTAGTGTTAGGAATTTCTCTATTTTGTAACCTTGATGATTGATTCTTTCTTGGTTACAATAGGGATAGTCGAGGCACAAGGTGGGAGCACCGAGAGCGTGGAATCCAGGTGATGGAATCTATCTTGCTCTCTTGTGTGCGGATATGCATATATGTATATATATGTATATGTGTGTTTATATTTTAGGAGTGATTCTCCTAAATTGTTTTATGTACACTTATTGATTAAATGTATTATGTATGGATTGTGTGGATTTGTGTGGATTGTGTGGATGCATTGCATCATATTCATTTTCATATTTATTTTATGAAAAGATGTGGAATAGAACGGGAAGCTGCCCATGTGTGATTCCGCTGAGTGGTGTCATAGGTATGTATACAAATTGAGGGTTGGTCTTCAATGTGGTGTGGGAAAGAGCGGTATATGCATTGCATCTCATTAATCTGCATAATTTATATTGCTTGTGTGGTTTGTATGTGTGTTTGGGGGAAACACCATTTGCATGCTTTCGGGCAGCTTGGTGTTATCGGGGTATATTCCCGATGTGGGAGCATGGACCCTTGTTTAAGGGTTACGTGCATTTATTTTGTGTTATATATATATATATATATATATGTATATCTGTGTAGATAGGGCTGGTAGCGGTGAGTCCATGGTTTAGACTCATCCCCTCACAATTTCAGGTGTGGCAGGGCAGCGGCGTGAGGGTTCGTAGATTGAGGATGCCTTCCTATTGTCCGAGGCAAGGTAATTTATATTTATATTTATTTGTATTGTTCTAGTGTTCGTTGTAATCGAATAGGCTACCACTTATGATTCTGCGTTACTATTCTAGGCTTGCAGTAGTGCTGGCAACACACTGTTTGCATCGGTGACGGGCCCGGGTTCAGGTCGTGACAAAAATGAATCAAAAACAAGTTTTAAAATTGAAAAACTCACTGTCATGCTAAATGCTCTATTTTTCAGTTTTCCTCCTTCTCCTCTCGATTTTGGCTGGAAAAACAGTTGAAACTTCACCCTTTTGCTCACAAGAATTGCTTCTTAACTCCCCAGAAACTTTCGAGCTTAAAAATATATACAAAAACTAAGGAATGAACCCAATAATAATAATTTAGAAAAAAAAATAGAGAGATAATAGAAGAATTAGGATTTAACTTAGGGAGTCAGGATAGTATTTTTAGGCCTTTTTTTATAATTAAGGATTCTTAATAAAATATGTGAATTTTACTTAATCCTACTAGAACTTGTGAATGATTGTCAAAGCAAAGGAAATAAAGTGACCTTAAAATCAAATCAAGCTCCAGGTAGTATTAACCTTCATAAAAGCAAGTATTTCCCAAAATTTTCTCATTGAAAGATTTCTCTATATATTTTATGATCTTCCATGAGCATGTATGAATTATATGTGGCAATGAGACTCTATTCCCAAAATAAAGAATATAAGATTAAGTAGTTCCCAAAGTAATGAACTAAATACACACATGTTCTAAAAATAGTGAACAAAGCACAAGTACTTGAGACCCAGAAATTATGGTCATAGCTTCATACTTTGCAAGGTGAATTGAAGTGAATTGCTTGATGTGTGACAATGATTTACATTTCCCTACATATTCATGGATGAGTTATTGAATTCATTATGCTTTTATGACTGAAATAATTCCTTTCAATGTTTAGTAAAGCATGTTAGCTACTGAGATATCTCTATCTCGCTTTTCGTGTTCTTCAAACTAACTATTTCAGGGGCTGATCTTAAGGAAAGGCTTTAAAGATGGAATATGTTGTAAGATGAACAAGTTCTGTATGTATTAAAAACTTTGACAATAATTTTGTACTATAAAGTTTGATTGTAAGGGAACTATACAGCTAGAAAAGTTAGATTATTCTAACATAAATTGTAAAAATACTTTATGTGTATTTTAGATGTGAAATATGTTGAATATGAAATCTTACTCAAACTTTTATGGTTCTCTGTGAATAATCATAAGGTTCAAATTACTTGAGATTTACATAATCAAGTTAAAATTCAAATTCGGTTTTTAATCATCCAAACACAAATAAGTAAAAAAAAAAATTAAGACGTTACAAGGAGACTTAGGCATGAAATTGTGGATAATGCTATGTATCGATAAACTTGTGTTGGAAATGAGAAATGATGTGGGTTTACAATGGCGTGTGCTATAAATCTTGGTTGTGGAATATGAATGTGGTGCCTGTAGAATTTTACAAATAGAATTTTGTGAATTGATGTATTGATGATTATGATTGTGATTGGTACGTGCTATTGAGGATTGACAAACTATTGGTAATTTGAAAGTATGTGTTGTTGAATATGATGTGTAAGGTACACAGAGGGAGGTTTATCTTGCATATGATGAGTTGATGAGTAAGATACACAGTGGGAGGTGTATCTTGCTTATGAAAAATCGTGATGTATCCCCTTATGATGAGGGGGTAGAGATGTGGATCAGACCGCCTTTGTGTGCTATGGTAAATGTTGATTGACATGTGTATGAATGTGTTCCTTATGACTATGGATGAGAAATAGACTTTCGATATGAAAATGACTCTACTGAAATCTTCTGTGTACTGAGTATCATGATTTGTGATTATGAATGGTTGTCATGATGTATTGAGAATTAGTGTTGAAGTTCTTGAATGTTGTGAATCGAGTGTCCAAATTTCATGAGCATACATACATATATATATATATATATATATATAAACGTGCATACACCTAGTGTGTGGTTGTGGTAGGTTGGTGGCTTTCTCACTGAGTTTGTGACTTACCCCGTTTTGTTTGACATTTTTTTTAAAACAAGAGATAGGTAAAAAGAACTCACATGGGTAAACAACATCATCCTTCTACAAGGTTCCTTTTGATATAAGGGAGAGTATTGTAAGGATTTTATGAGTTTAGTCTCATCTAGAGTTGCTTTGTAGCCGTATAGGTTAGCTAGGTCTTGGGTTTAGTTGTAAAGTTATAGTCAGATGTTGCACAATGTATTTGCTTACATATTCAGATTTATATTTGTACTAATGAGAAATCATTTAAGCATACTATTAAGCTATCTTAAAACGTATCTATGGAAAGTTTTATTTCTGGAGTTGAAATGTAAATTGTTTCTTGTTCATGTTCACAGTTCACAATGAAATTGCATATAGTTAAATTTAGCCTTACAGGTTTTGGGAAGGCTTTTCCTAGATTTTGTGCCGATCATGAGCCCGAGTTTTGGGTTGTGACAAAGCTGGTATCAGAGCATTAGGTTCATTAGGTCCCTTATAGGCTACAAAGCAATGTGTTCTTGGTGGGCCCTCCCCTATTGTCGTAAAGCACGACACGACCATAGGATAAGGTTCCACTGAAGGCCCTGTAGGGTTGTTAATGGGTGTTTCTTTGTGTCTTACTCTTTATGTTATGTTATGTTGGCATGGAAAATGTTTTAGCCTTTAAGCTGGAGATGGTTAGCCTTTGGGCCGAAGATACTTAGCGTTCGACATGGAGTTATTATGCCTTCAAGCATGGAGATTATATCGAGCCTTCGGGCAGAGAGATGTGGATGCTTCATACTCCATAAATTTTATTGTTTTGATGTTTAATTATCTACTCACTGCGATTTTATATCTCACTTTGTTATTCCCATGTTTCAGAGCCCACGTACGTTAAAGAACATTCGCCCGAGGAGTAGCAGACATTCAAGTGTCCTAACTCTTCCTTTATTCTTGGGTTGGTGTATTTTTGTGGACCCCTCTATTGGTCACTCTTTTAGTCGCTTTGTAGTCTAATTGGACAATTAAGAGGGTAGTGTTTTTGGAAATGTTTTGTACATGTGATATTGAACTTATTCTTTTGTATGTGTTTCTTTATATTCCTCACTTTGTGTGTTGAGTTGAAATACACATGGAGGTAATCATGATGTGACTTGATGTAATTTGAATTACAATGTATCTCTTATTTTCAATGATGCATTATTTATGTGTAGATTCGAATGTGATGGTCATCACCTACTTTTATTTATGTTATGCTTGTTTTGTGGAGTTAGGGTCTGGAGTTAGGCTTACAATCATGGCAAGTACTCACATGTTGTGCCAATCATGTACCCCCGGAAGTACTCAGTTGTTTTCTACAAGTGATACTAAACTTATTATTTTCTATGTGTTTCTTTATATTCCTAGCTTTGTGTGCCGAGTTGGAATAAGTAGAAACACATTGTGATAGTCATGCTGTGACTTTGATGTAATTTGAATTACAATGTATCCCTTGTTTTCAATGATGCATTATCTATGTGTGGATTCAAATGTGATGGTTATCACCTACTTTTATTTATGTTATGCTTGTTTTGTGTAGAGTTAGGGTTTGGAGTTTAGGCTTACAACAGTGGGAAGTACTCAAATACCTTGCCGATCATGTATCCTGGGGTTAGGTCGTGACATTTGATGCATTGTATGCTGAATGAAGGAATGTCTTAGGTTAGCATTACAATATTTGGGGCAGGTGTCCCTATATACTGTGCCGGTCATGTGGCCAAGTTTGGTGTGTGACAAAACATGAGAGTAGTCTTTGGAAGGATGAAAATTTTAAGAGGAATCTTGAAATAAGTTGGAAAAAAACTTAAAACAGAGGAAACTTTGACAGAGAGGGACTAGCCGATTGCTTGGTGTTAGTAGTCGATTGCTACTAATCGACTTGCAGTTCCTGAAAACCCCAAAAAATGCCAAACTAAGAGCAACTAGTTGACTGCTCAAGGGAACCAAACAGTTGTAGTTCTCTAAACAAATTTAGGGCAACAAGCAAGTAGATTAAAATGGTGGAAAAATGACCATTTTACCTCTAGACACGATGAAACACTTAGAAGAAACCCTAGGGGTTGGGAAACGAAAGATTTAGGCCATTTATATGTGACAATAAATAAGGAAGAATGAGGGAAGAATATATTAGCATCATAAGAAGGAATCAAACAATAGAAAAAAGGAGAGCACAAAGAGAGCTGGAGAGCGAACTTGCAAGCTAAAGTATAAATAAGAGTTTAAAAGAAGTATAAATAAGTTTAAGTCGAATTTTAATAGAAGTACCACATATTTGACATCTCCATAACTGCAGTTGTGACACAAAGGCAACTCCTAGAGCTGGGTTAGAGGGAAAGGAAGCCTTCCCACTCAGGAATTTTAAAATGAAATTGCATTAAATGAACAAAAAAATTTAAAATGAAATTACATTAAAATGGAAGTTATTCAACAACAAAGCTTCATAAATTCAAATTACATCAATCTAAAAAATATAGAAAATTACATGATTGACATGAAAGGAATCAGAAAATATTACATAAAACTAAGAAAATATGGAAGAAAATGAAAGAAAATGGGAGAAGGAGAGCCATTCCCAAGTGGGAAGGCTTCCTTTCCCTCTAACCCAGCTCTAGGAGTTGCTCTGTGTCGTAGGTGCAGCTCTAAAGATGTCAGATATGTGATACTTCTTTTAAAATTCAACTTAAACTTATTTATAATAGAAACGTGTAACACAGAAAACTTTGTCGCTTAGGTTTCAAAATCCTTCAATTATGGTGTTCTGGACAGTAGCAAGTTGGCTCCATATTTTCTTCAACAATCAAAGATTCCATGGAATTGTATTCATCATAATCCTTTCCTTTGAATATTCTTGGCTAATTCTATTATGTAATTTTTAATCTAAAATTCTCAGAAAATCTTCTAAGACTAAATTATATTAGAATTACAGTTAGGAAGATCTTCTTTAATCCACAACCCAATATAATTCGATTAAGTCCTAATTACATTTATGTCCCACAAACGCTTATTGACATGAAAATTCTTATCACACTCACTACTCATACACAACAACTACATATATGCATAAATAACAAGCATCATAAAATAAGAATTAAAATAGTACTTTGGCAAGAAAAATGCTCATTGTTTCAAATGATTCAAAGTACAATTTCCAATTTATCAAATGACTGATTACTCAAGAAAATGAGATTGATTTCATTGGTCTAATCCGATTAATTCATAGACAAATTAATTTTTGAACTGAAGAACAATTCAATTAAATTACAATTCATTTAATATCGGCTAATTTCTAAAATATGATTGAATTGGAAATATTTTCTACACTAAATTACAACTCATTTAGTGCCACATCATCAAATGCATCCATGTATGTGCTTAGGTAGCATCCAAATCAGCATATTAACTCTCTAATTATTTTCCACAAGATAGATTAAATTGGGTCTTTACCATTTAAGCATAAAAAAATATGAAATTAAAATATATTAGTTCTATAAATAATTTATACCCAATAAATTCCCAAAAGTAGAATGATAGAAGAGTTTTCCATAAATAAATATTTAAAAAGGCTAAACTGGGGACTAAAAATATGCATTTTAGTCCCTATCTTAGTCTCTGTGAATATTTATTTATGAAAAACTCTCTTATTATATTGTGTTTTGGAATTTATTGGCTTTAAATTGATTATAGAATTTATATGCTTTAATTTTATAATTTTATGACTTGAATGATAAAAGACCCAATTAATCCTTGTGCTAATTTTTACAGATAAAATAATTAGAGAATTAATTATGTTGACTTGGACAGCATACTAATGTGGAACCCAATCTGATGATAACTAGACATATTTTGCTGACTGTTTTTGTTGTGTTGTCCCAATTGCATGTGAATAAAGGAAATTGCAAATCTGATTTGGGTGCAAGTAAATATGTAGTCAAGAATTCACATGCCTTGCACATAAGTCCAAGTTTCAAACTAATTTTTAAATAAAGGAGTCCATGAATTGTTGCTGCACATGCCACCAACCATTGTCATCAACAAATTGGAGACAGCCCCCAACCATTGTCATCAACAAATTGGAGAAGTGGAACACACATTAAAGACAATTTTGCACTCTTTCACTATAAATACACATTTGGCCCACATGTTTTAAGGCATGGAAAATTTTCCATCTTCTTCCATTTCTTTCAGCATTAAATTCATTAGTTCTATAATTAATTTATACCAATAAATTTTAAAACGTAAAATAACAAGAGAGTTTTCCATAAATAAATTGTCACGACCCGTTTTCTGGGCACATGACCGGCACAATGATGAATATTCATCACTGTAAGCCTTTTGATA
Organism: Biancaea sappan; assembly: GCA_037074585.1. Lineage (NCBI taxonomy): Eukaryota > Viridiplantae > Streptophyta > Magnoliopsida > Fabales > Fabaceae > Biancaea > Biancaea sappan. The sequence continues at coordinate 43,538,040 of CM073501.1, read as the reverse complement.
AATTCAACCCATGAGTTAGATTATTAATCATTATCTCTATATTCTCAAAATACCATTCCTTAATAAATACAAAGAAAATAAATCAAATTTTCTTAATTAAAAAATAATAGATCCTCAGTACAAAATACATTATCATACTGGAATACAAGCCAAATACCAATCCCTTGACCTAGATGTCCTAGACGGTTACAGAGCAACATATTCTATAACAAAAGAAGGGCCTACCCGACAGCGGGAAGGTCCAAAGTGATCTACTCCTCTACCGGATGTTCTTCGGTGGCAACCTGATCTGAACAAAAAAAAAATTTGTACAGAGAGTGTGAGCTTTTAAACTCAGTAAGCAAATCGGCCTCGCGTTAATAAAATTCAAATACATCACCAGTCATGCAAGTACACCAGAAGGCTCATACTCAACCAATAGACATAGTTGGAAATTACATACAAGAAGATAAAAATTCATCCAATTCAACAAACGTTACTAGTACTCGTCAATGGCAATATATCCCGGAGAGCGCACACAGGCCAGCTCACCAATTCTGTATATTTCTGCCATGACGCACAACCAATTCAACAAACATTGCTAGTACTCATCAATGGCAATATATCCCGGACAGCGCACACAGGCCAGCTCACCAATTCTGTATATTTCCGCCATGACGCACAACCTCATCCTCTTAGCTAGGGCACCTCACGGATTTATCACCAATCCGGGCTATATCCCTACTGAGGGAATCGTTGCCTCCACACTCATTGGTCAAGACACCCTTTCAACCGTGTTTTCCGCCTTGCCGTGAGAGGGGGTACTGTCCCGCTCAATCACAATCAATAGTACAGTATTTCATATCATAATCAAAAGCACAATATAATATTCATCCATATAGCAGGTATAGTATATAACTATATTATAGATTTATAAACCACAAATCAAGATAACAATTAATCTGTTTTTGAAAAGATTCAAATTTCATATCATCATGAGATACTTGCTTCGTCTTATTCATACTTCTGGATTAATTATCTCATTATATTCGTCATTCTGAATGTAATTTCCCCCTATGAATCTTGGGAGTATCCTACGACATACTTTTTATCACCAGTAATGCTAAAACTCTTTTAAAACGGGGTCGTTTCACTCACTTAGATTCCGTACGAGTATCACTTCTCTAAATTGTTACGGACAAGAGTACGCAGGTAAATTTCAGTGTTCCGCTACAGAGATTTTCATGAAAGATTATAGAAAATATGTTAAGATTGTTTTCGTACAGATACTGTTCATACGTACAGTTACTATTCATACAGTTACTATTCATACGGTTACTATTTATATGTACGAGTACTATTCATACCAGAAATAGAGAATACAATATATAAAAGAGTACACCAGGTAAGTTCCCAGGAAAGAGTGGAGGGTCACACTGGACATACTTAAAAATCAGGTCTTTCCTTAGCCAGAACTTTCCTAGACATGTATTCTTCACAGTTTACATTCTATTTCGGTAATCAGAGAATCAAAATAATATGTAAGCAGCTAAGGACAGTTTTTCTGATGTGGAAGATCAGCCAAAGTCGCAACCACAGAGCATACTTAAGAAAATAACTTCTAAAATTTGAAAGACATAGAAAAGGCATAGTATCCTTACCTAAGCTGAAAATGAAAGACCCAAAATCTCAGAGGCCTAGCATTGGAGTAAGAAAAACTTAAAGAGAGAAGAAGAGAAGTTGAAGGTGTGAGTTTAGAAGTGAAATGAAATGGCCTATTTATAGCAAAAGTCAAGGGTACTATTTGACACTATGCACTAATAAAATATTCAATTTACTATTCATAAAAATGATATTTCTAATCATGCAATTTACTGTGCACCTTACGCGTAAAATTTTTCTTTTATTACTATTGAAAACTTAAAGGGAAAACTATCCTTTCACCTTAAACCTTTAAGTTTCTTTTTAATTCAGTCCTTTCAATTTAGTCCCTGAGGGTATTTTTACACATAAAACGTCATTTTCTCCCACGAACTTCTTTCTAGTTTTCTCTTATGACCAAACAACATCTAGTACTTGATATTTCAATTGTATAAGTGAACAGTATCGTATATGTAAATAGTATTATACAGGTGAACAGTACCGTACTGAAATAGTAACAGTAGTTTGTAAACAAATATTTATATTTTATTTTTCATGGGTATTACATAAATATTTAAAAAGACTAAAATGGGGACTAAAAATATGCATTTTAGTCCTTATCTTAGTCTCTTTGAATATTTATTTATGGAAAACTCTCTTATTATATTGCATTTTGGAATTTATTGGCTCTAAATTGATTATAGAATTTATATACTTTAATTTTATATTTTTATGACTTGAATGATAAAAGACCTAGTTAATCCTTGTGCTAATTTTTGCAAATAAAATAATTAGAGAGTTAATTATGCTGACTTGGACAGCATACTAATGTTGACCCTAATTGGACGCTAACTAGACTTGCTGTCTGTTTTTGCTATGTTGTCCCAATTGCATGTGAATAAAGGAAATTGCAAATCTGATTTGGTGGCAAGAAAAGTAAATATGTAGTCAAGAATTCACATGCCTTGCACATAAATTCGTAGGTCAATATTGGAGGCCACAAAAGTCCAAGTTTCAAACTAATTTTTCAATAAAGGATTCCATGAATTGTTGCTACGCCACCAACCATTGTCATCAACAAATTGTAGAAGTGGGCCACACATTAAAGACAATTTTGCACTCTTTCACTATAAATACACCTTCGGTCTACATGTTTTAAGGCATGGAAGATTTTCCATCTTCTTCTGTTTCTTTCTTCTTATATTTTCATAGCTTTGTTTCTACATTTTATTTTGTGTTTTGCCTTCTTCATGGAAGGCTAAATTTCTCTGTGTAATCAGTCTAAATGTGGAACTAGTTGTTGTACGTGAATTCATGGGTTAAATTAGATAAATTTTGTTTTCTGTCTATTTCATTTTCATTATGTTTCTCCTCCTACTGGAAGGCTTTGAAGGAGAGCCATTCCAAGTGGTAAGGCTTCCTTTCCCTCTAACCTAGCTTTTGGAGTTGCCTTAGTGTCACAACTGCAGCTTTAGAGATGACAGATATGTGATACTTCTTTTAAAATTTGACTTAAACTTATTTATAACAAAAAACGTGTAACAACAAAAAAAACTCTGTTGCTTAGGCTTAGAAATCCTTCAATTTTGGTGTTCTGGACAATATCAAGTTGGCTCCATATTTTCTTCATTCAGCCACCAACTTGTCTCCCACTAGCCACCTTTGTCTTCCACTCTTCATTTGTCTGCTATCTCTTCTCTCTCTCCCATCACTATATTGGTATATTCTAATTAACTTTACTTCAATTTCATAAGCCAAGGCTCTCTCCAAAGTCTACTTCCAGTAGCTTTCCCTTTTTAATATCATCATCTCTCACTTCACAATCAATAATCACTCTCAATCTCCAATTATGAAATTATTCACACGCTAATGTCTCCCACTAACTCCCACTAAGTTGTCTTCAATGTGTGTCCCACTTCTTCAATTTGGTTGGTGAAAAAGGTTGGTGGCATGTGAGGCAACAATCCATGAAGTCTTTTGTTCAAAAGTTGGTTTAAAACATGGACTTTCGTGGCCTCCAATATTGACCTACGAATTTGGGTACAAGCCATGTAAATTCTTGATTAAAATATTACTTTTGTTGCCACCAAAACAGACCTTCAATTTTCTTCATTCACGTGCAATTGGGACAATTTAACAAGATATGTCTAGTCAGTGCCACATCATCATATGCATCCATGTATGTGCTCAAGTAGCATCCAAGTCAACATATTAACTTTCTAATTATTTTCTACAAGATAAAAAATGGATTAAATTGGGCCTGTACCATTTAAGCTTATAAAAATATGAAATTTAAATATATTAGTTCTATAATTAATTTATACCCAATAAATTCCAAAACCTAAAATAATAGGAGAGTTTTTCATAAATAAATATTTAAAAAGACTAAAATTGGGACTAAAATGTATATAAAAATGGTTGATATCTTTTTTATATACATAATCAAAAATCCACATGGCTTGTACCAAATTCGTAGGTCAATATTGGAGGCCACAAAAGTCCATGTTTTAAACCAACTTTTGAATAGAAGACTCCATGGATAGTTGCCTCACATGCCACCAACCTTTGTCACCAACCAAATTGAAGAAGTGGGACTCACTTTGAAGACAAGTTAGTGGGAGTTAGTGGGAGTTAGTGTGAGACATTAGCATGTGAAGGATTTCATAATTGGAGATTGAGAGTGATTATTGATTGTGAAGTGAGAGATGATGATATTAAAAAGGGAAAGCTATTGGAAGTAAACTTTGGAGAGAGCCTTGGCTTATGAAATTGAAGTAAAGTTAATTAGAATATAATAATATAGCGATGGTACAGAGAGAAGAGATAGCAGACAAATGAAGAGTGGAATACAAAGGTGCCTAGTAGGAGACAAGTTGGTGGTTGATTGAAGAAAATATGAAGCCAACTTGCTACTATCTAGAAACCAGAATTGAAGGATTTCGAAGCCTAAGTGACATAGTTTTTTTTTCCATTACATGTTTTCTATTATAAATAATTTTAAGTCGAATTTTAAAATGAGTGTCACACATCTAAAATTGAGGAGCTACGGCTACAACGTAGAGGCAACTCACCAGAGCTGGGTTTGAGGGAGCAGAAGGCTTCCCATTTGGGAATAGCTCTCCTTTTCCTGATTCTTTCTTTTTTCTTCCTCTTTTCTTCATGTTTTCTTAATTTTTTGTGTACTTTTTGTCTTTCTTCCATGTTCTTCTTTTCTTCTATGTAATTTTGGGGCCGTTTGGTATCCAAGAAATGGTTGGAATGGAAAGGAAATAGGAAAATGGAAAGGAAGAGAGAATGGAAAAAGGAGGAGGAAAACATTAAATGAATTGTAATTTAATTCAATTGTTCTTCAACGATTCAAAGATTAATTTGTCTATAAATTAATTGGATTAGACCAAATGAAATCAATCTCATTTTCTTGTGTAATTGGTCATTTGATGAATTGGAAATTGTACTTTGAATCATTTGAACAAATGAGCATTTTTCTAGCCAAAGTATTATTTTAATTTTTATTCTGCGAAGCTTGCTATTTATGCATTTGTGCAGTTGCTGTGTATGAGTAGTGAGTGGGATAAGAATTTGTATGTCAATATGCATTTACGGGGCATGAATGTTATTAGAACTTAATCGGATTATATTGGGTTATGGTTAATGAAGTTCTTTCTAATTATAATTCTAATATAATTCATTCTTGGAAAGTTTTTTTGAGAATTTTAGATTGACAATTAATAATAGAATTTAACCAGAAATAATCTTTGAAAAGGATGATGATAAATACAATTCCATGGAATCTATGACTGGTTGCACATCTTTTATCTGTTTTATTTTCTGTTTAGTTGTTTAAATTCAAGTTATTTATTTTATGTTGCTTTAAATTATCACAAAACCCCCTTTTTTATATAATTCTTGTAATTTCCTTCAATAAGTCTTAAAAGCATTTCACTTAGCTTAATTGAATTCTATTTAACACCTCATTCTCTGTGGGAAAATACTCTACTCACTACTTTATTACTCAATACAACCTAGTATACTTACTGAAATTTTATATGCTATAAATAATGTCTCCTACTATCTCCCACTAACTTGTCTTCAATGTGTGTCCCACTTCTTCAATTTGGTTGGTGACAAAGGTTGGTGGCATGTGAGGCAACAATCCATGGAGTCTTTTTATTCAAAAGTTGGTTTAAAACATGGACTTTCATGGCCTCCAATATTGACCTACGAATTTAGGTACAAGCCATGTGAATTCTTGATTAAAATATTTACTTTTGTTGCCACTAGTCCTTCAATTTCCTTCATTCACATACAATTAGGACAACTCAGCAAGATATGTCTAGTCAGTGCCACATCATCAAATGCATCCATGTATGTGCTTAGGTAGCATCCAAGTCAGCATATTAACTCTCTAATTATTTTCTACAAGATAAAAATATGGATTAAATTGGGTCTTTACCATTTAAGCTTATAAAAATATGAAATTAAAATATATTAGTTCTATAATTAATTTATACCCAATAAATTTCAAAACATAAAATAATAGGAGAGTTTTCTATAAATAAATATTCAAAAAGACTAAAATGAGGACTAAAATGTATATAAAAATGGTTGATATCGAATCCCCCACATTTAGCCTTTTGCACTCCTAGGCAAAATCAATAGAAGCAACAGAGAATCCCAATGAATAAATATATACACTTATTTGTAGCATATAAAATTCCAGCAAGTATATTGGGTTGCATCGAGTAATAAAGTAATGAGTAAAGTATCATCCCATAAAGAATGAGGTGTTAAATAAAATTCAATTAAGTCAAGTGAAATGCTTTTAAGACTTAATGAAGGAAATTACAGGAATTATAAAAAAAGGGGGTTTTGTTATAATTTAAAGCAACATAAAATAAATAACTTGAATTTAAATAACTAAACTAAAAATAAATCAAACAAAAGATGTGCAACCGGTCATAGATTCCATAGAATTGTATTTATCATCATCATTTCCAAAGATTATTTCTAGTTAAATTCTATTATGTAATTGTCAATCTAAAATTCTCAGAAAACTATCCAATACTGAATTATATTAGAATTATAATTAGGAAGAACTTCATTAACCATAATCCAATTAAGTTCTAATCATATTCATGCCCTGCAAACGCATATTGACATGCAAATTCTTATCCCACTCACTACTCATACACAGCAACCGCACAAATGCATAAATAGGAACCTTCGCAAAATAAGAATTAAAATAGTACTTTGGCTAGAAAAATGCTCATTCGTTCAAATGATTCAAAGTACAATTTCCAATCCATCAAATGACCAATTACATAAGAAAATGAGATTGATTTCATTTGGTATAATCTAATTAATTTATAAACAAATTAATCTTTGAATCATTGAAGAACAATTTAATTAAATTACAATTCATTTAATGTTGGCTAATTTCTAAAATATGATTTAATCCAAAACTTGGAGTGAGCAGAATCCAACCCAACCCACCTAACCCGCATGTTTGGGTTGGGTTGGGCTGGGTTCAATTGAGAATTCTCAACTCGCCAAGTGGCAGGTCAGGTGGCAGGTTGAAAATTCTCAACCTAACCCAACCCGCTAACCCAATAGGTATATACTTTTTTTATTTTTTATTTTTTCAATTAAATTGAGTAATTGACTCAAGAAGGGCTTTTGGCTTTGTTGCTGCACTTCACCAAAATTTTAGACTTCATATTCAAAGTTCTTCACGCCACACACGCACTAATCCTTCCTTGAGTCGGCCTTCACTCTGATCGTCTCCTACTCTCCTTTAGTTTCAAATCTCATCTCCTCTCCAATATCAGTTTCAGTTCACTTTCAAATTTTGCCTTCCTTTGTCTTATCTATCTCGGTTCGGCTTGGCATCTCCTTCAACCTTCATCTTCACAGTCACAGCCTCACAGGTATGAACCAGAAATTTCCAACCTTTGTCTTCTCCATCTTGGTTTAGCTTGGCATCTCCTTCGACCTTCGTCTTCTCCATCTCAGCTTAGCTCAACGTCTTCTTCAACCTTCATCTTCAATCTTCATAGTCACAACCTTGGTATGAACCAAAGATTCTAGCCTCCATCTTCTCTATCTTGGCTCAGCTCGGCATCTATTCTCCTTGGTTAGAAATCTGGTTTATGAATCAGACATTGCATGAGTGTCTATCTTCGTGTCGTCTTGCTTAGCTTTAATTAGAAACTGTGTGAGAGTATTGCTTTGCTCTCTTCTTGTTTATGAGAGAAAAAAGAAGAAGAAAGAAGAATGAAGGATCGGAAGAGGAGGAGGAAGAAGAAGAAGAAAAAAAAAAGAGAGAAACCACTGACCCAACCCACCAGAATGCAGGTTGGGTTGGTTCGAATCTAACCCTAAAAAAATAACAACCCGACCTGCTTACATTTGATCAGGTCAAGTTGAAAATTTTCCCAAACCCAACCTATGCTCATCCGTATCCAAAACCTTGAAATTACAATCTAACTTAACTAAAATAACTGATGAAAACCTTAGTTCAATATTTCAATTAAGTGATTAATCATGCATCCTATATATATGTTTATTTCCTTCTTATTGATGTTTAAAAGTAGTATATTTTCTCACAGAGTAATTACTCACCCATTTCCTTCCTCCTTTTAGATACACCAGGTTAAGAAGAGGTTTATCTCATTTAGTAGATATTTAGAGTCTTTGCACCCATTGCTCGGGGTATAGCCTTTTTTTTGGGAAAAAATGCACTTTACCTTTATGAACTTTACTCAATGTGCATAAAATCCCCATGAACATTGAAACTCAAGAACCCCTATAAACTTTCCCTTTTGTGTGATTTATCCCTTCCATTAAAAAAACTGTTAGGTTGACTAACGGGCAACACCATGTCAACTCAAGTTTGCCATGTCAGCTTTAATCCAAACCCATAATCCACAACCCATGACCCAGAACTCATAATTTCATGGCCATAACCCACAACCTAACCACACAGCTCATAATCTTTAGCTTGGCCCACTTTGCAAAATTTCACTCCCCATGACTCTTGCCCCTGTTCTTAGTCGCAACACCTAAAAATCACAGCCATTGACATTGTCCCCTATTCTTCACCGTTATAGACATCGCTATTCAACCCACCCTTTGATTTGACACCTCACTGCCATCTCGTCTCTTCCCCTCACCCTCTCGATAGTAAATCGTGTGCCAAATTCAATCACTGTCACCAACCTTCTTGCTCTCAGCCTTCTCAAAGCAACTGCACAGTATAATGTCTCATTAACTCAAAAAGTAAACTTGAGCTTAGCTTTACCTTTAAAAAGAGAAAAACTACACTAATAAGAATATTGGGCGGCTTGGTGACTTAAAGAAAAAAAAAAGGACTCTTACTTGTCCGCATGCATGATATACTTGTTACTTTTTCTTTTAACTGTGAGCCTTACAAAATTATGCATAATGAACCTGTAATCTTAAGGTAATGAAAGTTGATACAAAAGAATACAACCACCAGAGTTTATGTTTCAGCTTATATAGCCATAGACAGTCTTTCCTTCATTAATCATTATATTAATCTTATTCCACAAAGGCACACAAATAGATGATTGAACGTAAATCACCTTCTGGAGAAATTGAAAAATGTGATCATCACCAAAGCAGACACCATAACAGCAAGGATGATAAACATTATCAAAACCATTTCAACACAAGAAAAAAATAGTTTATACTTGATGCAGAGAAATGGATTACAGTTGTACACATTATTTTTCACTCCAAGACACACATTAAAAGGCATTTTCTTAAATAGAGAGATCATGCTTCTAACGAAACACCAAGTGAAACTATAGAGCAAACATGCATGAAACTTGCAGCTTTGTTCCATTTTTCACTCCCTGCTTGTAAGAACAGAGGGGTATGTAACTGAATTTTGATTTAATTCTTAGAAATGCTTCGGATATCCAAATGAATTCATCTAATCATAGCCTTCATAAGACACATCCCCATTTCCATAAAAGTTCATTATGTTCCCAGGTATAGATATAACTCCATTGAGATCTTTAGCTATTTCTAGTTCTTCAATAAAATTAGAGTAGGATGAAATGGGTGAAATCTGTGTGTTGGAATGGCTACCATAGATTCATTAAATGCGATAAGTTGTATTGTGGAAAGTATCCATGTAATACCCATGAAAAAATAAAATATAAATGTGTGTTCGTTGACTACGATTACTATTTTAGTATACGATACTATTAACATGTATAACACTATTCACGTATATGGTACTATTTATATATACAATCAAAATGTCAAGTACTAGATATGGTTGGTCATAAGAGGAAACTAAAAAGAAATTTGTAGGCGAAAATGACATTTTATATGAGAAAATACCCTCATGGACTAAATGAAATGATTGAATTGAAAAAAAAACTTAAAGGTTTAAGGAGAAATGATAGTTTTCCCTTTACGTTTTCAATAGTAAAGATGCCTTCGACTTCCCGTGATTACACAGTGAGCTAAATCATCAAATCGCATAGTAAATTGAATTATTTTAATAGAAATGTCATTTTCATAAATAGTAAATTGAATATTTTATTAGCACATAGTGTCAAATAGTATCATTGACTTTTCTTATAAATATGTCCTTCCATTTCACTTCTAAACTCACACCTTAAACTTTTATTCTTCTCTCACCTTAAAATTCTCTTGCTCCGGCGCTAGGTCTATGAGATTTTAGGCCTTTCCTTTTCAGCTTAGATCTGAGGTGAGGATATTATGCCCTTTTTATGTCTTTCAAATTTTAGAAATTATATTCTTAAGTATGCTCTGTGATTACGGCTTTAGTTGATTCTCCACATCAGAAAAGAACTATCCTTCGTTGCTTATATGTATTTTGATTATCTGATTATCAAAATAGAATGTAAACTGTGAATAATGCATGTCTAGGAAAGTTTTAGCTAAGGAAAGACCTGATACTTAAGTGTGTCCATTGCGACTCTCCACTCTTTCCTTAGAACTTACTGATGCGCTATTTCCCGACAAGTGTATCAGGTCGCACAAGCAGTAAAGTGATGAGAATAAGTTATCGTCCTCAGGGATTGACTTTAACAATTACCAATTTCACTAGATCAAGTTATATTTGGACAGAGGAAAAAATGTAAAGATAAACCGAAAATAAACTAAACTAACAACAAGGAATTAACTAAACACCAAATGAAGAACTACGTCAAAACACAACGGGTAGGGGATTGACTTTCTTAACTCCTAATCCGATTAATTCATGGACAAACCAATCTTTGAATCGTTAAAGAATGCTTAGATACATTCACAGATTCCATTTAATGTTGGTCGAGTTCACGAAAATATTTGAACCCAATGTCTTGGTGAGCAAATCTTCCTAGCCAAAATAATTAGCTAATGTCTTAGTCCAATTAATTGGTTCGGAGTTTAAGTTCAAGAACTCATATGACCACGCAAACAAGATTATCTATGTCTAGACTAACCCGATTCACGGTAGAAGTTACAAGGGCATGTTTATATCAAGCTATGTCTAGCATTAATACAAACCCCAAATGCATCTAAGTGAAATGATCACAATCACCTAAAAGGAGTTAAACCAATAACAACTACTCCAATAATCAGAAAAGCAATTGTATTTAAGCATCCAACAACAAAGCTTCATAGGAAGTTAATATACATCAATCCCCTAACCCTAGAGTTTATCACAAGAGGAAGAAATACATAACAAATACACAACAAAATATGATCAAGAGGAAGGAGAAAAAGGAAGAAAAGCTTCAAACTCAGTAGAGAAGAGGTCTCCCAGCTCCTCCATCCTTGCCCTAGCAGAGCTCCCTTGCCCTCCAACCAAAAGATCCACAAAACATCTGCAAAAGAGCAATATATACAAGAAAGCACGCAGGTCTGAGCCGGGGAGCCTGGGCGCCAAGCAGAAACAAAGGGCAAAGGGTCTGGCGCCTGGGCGCCACGTTATAATGCTTCTGGCCGAGAGTTGTGGTGTTGGCGCCTCAGGCGCCCTGCGTGGCGCCTGGGCGCCAACCATTAAATGTTAAGGCCGAGAATTCAGCTTCTGGCGCCTGAGGCGCCATGCATGACGCCTGGGCGCCAGCCTCCAGATTTTCATTACATAAGCACTTTGCTTCTGGATCCCATCAGCACACCGGCCAACAGCAGACCAGAAAAGAAAGCCTACAAGAAAATACAACAAAAAGCATAAAAAAGGCAAGGAAAGAGATTAAAATAAGATAAAGCAAAGCAACAACAATGTACAAAGAGGAAAGCCAAAATAAAGGACAAAGCAAGCAAAAAGCTAACAAAAATGGAATCAAGGAGAGGAAAAAGTCCTAAAGAAGCAAACAAAATTAACCAAAATATTGGACTCATCACTTACCTAGTGTACTCTTTTACAGATTGTATTCATTATTTATGGTATAAATAATAACCATACGTATGAATAGTAATCATAGGAATGAATAATAACTATGCATATAAATAGTAACCATACATATAAATAGTAACTGTGTGTATGAACATTATCTACAAAAATAACCCTAACTTGTTTTTCTCTAACCTTTCATGAAAATCGCCATAGCGGAACACTAAAATTCACCTGTGTGCTCTTGTTCATAACGACTTAGGGAAATGATACTCGAACAGAATCTAAGTGAGTGAAATGACCCTGTTTTAATAGAGTTTTAGTATCATTGGGGATAAAAAGTATGTCATAGGATACTCCCAAGACTCATTGTGATAGACTAGATTCGGAGTGGCGAATCTAATGAGGTAATTCAAATTAATCCAAAAGTGTGGATAAGATGAAACAAATATTTCAGAGTGATATAAAGTTTGAATCTTTCTAAGACAACTTAATTGTTATCTTGATTTGTGGTTTATAAACCTGTGATATAGTTATATACGATACCTATCATATGAATGAATATTACATTATAATTTTGATTATGATATGAAATACTATACTATTGATTGTGATTGGGCGAGATAGTACCTCCTCTCATGGCAAGGTAGAAAACCCAATTGTGGAGACAATGATTCCCTTAGTAGAGATATAGCCCAGGTCGATAATAAATCCATAAGGCGCCCTAATTGAGAGGATGAGATTGTGCGTCATGGTGAAAATAAACAAATTTGGTGAGCCAGCCTATGTGCGCTCACTAAGGTATATTGTCATTGATGAGTACAAATTCGTTGGATGAATTGGATGACTTTATATCTTCTAGTATATAATTTCTAACTATGTTTATTGGTTGAGTTTGAGCCTTCGGGTATACTTGCATAACTAGTAATGTATTTGAATTTTATTAACGTGAGGCTGAGTTGTTCCCTGAGTTTTAAAGCTCATAATTTTTGTGAAATCTTTTTGTTCAGATTAGGTTACTGATCATGTGTCCAAGTGTTAGACGGTTTGGCAACCGCACCAGTCGCACAAGTAATATAGTGATTTGAGAGTAAAAGTATCATTCACACGAGGACTAAGCGACTAAGTACCCAAGAAATTTAATTAAATTATTTAGACGGAGCAATTGGATTGAAGATAGCTCTAGCCAATGAATGATAAAATAAAATCAATGACAGTAAATATTTATGAGTTTTCTTTTAATAATAGTAAACAATGCAAAAACTGATGAAATTAGTCTAATTAAAGCCTAGGGTCACTAATCCCTCTCCTCCATCCTAGAAATTACAAAACCCCTCTCACGCACTCGCAACTTATTCAACCATATAAGTTAATCCTAGGTTATTCTAATAACTTAAAAGAATCCTCCCGAATCTCAATTAAGTTACTCAACTCCTATGCAATTCCTTGTGTGAGTTAAGCCTAATACAACCAACCTAGCTTTGATTAAACGAGATCAACTAACATTCCTCTTAGCTAACAAGCGAAAACACTTAGTAAGTTTCACGCACTCGTCCTCCCTATTCAGTGTTCTACTCTCACCTCCCTCTCCCGAGTTCGAAGACAACAACAAGTATACATATAGATTGATCAAGTCCATCTAACGCAGCAATAAAATGAATAGAAAGACTTATATTAATTGAAATAAGGTTGCAAATACATGAGAGAATGTAAAATCTAGTCAGGAGTCAAGTTCATAGTAACCCTAGATGGAAAATCTAGCTACTCATGAAAAATAAACAGCAGAAAGCAGAAAAAGGGATAAAGATGGCCATGAATCTGATGTGGGATGATGGATTGAGCTCTCTAAGCCTTGAAAATCAAATTCCCCTTGCTCTTCTCAGCCAAAACGGTGCTTCCCCGTCTCCCTCGGATCAGAATACCCTAGAAAATAATCTCTGCAGCTATTTAAAGCCTTTCTAAAAAGCTAATTTTCTGGTTTCGCCGCTACAGTGGTATGAATTCACCGTCGCAGCAGGATATTACAGATTCAATTGTGCTGATTTTGGGTTCCACCGCTGCAGTGGGAATATTTCACTGCTGCAGCGATAGAAGGCAGAAAAACATGAACTAAGAAAATATTCAGCGCATCGCTTAGGGAAGCAGCGGATGAACTACTGCTGCAGCGGTGAGTGGCAGAAACATGACATTAGCAAGGATTTCCATTCTTTGCTTCCTTGGCCTCTTTACTCAGTAACTCTAAGGCTTCATTTCCTCAATTGACTCCCAACTTTTGACCTTGCATAGGATTCACAAAAATGGCACAAATCAATAGCAAAAATTGGGATTTAAGATAAGAAATATGCAAAGAGCCTTTAAAGTTCAAGAGATGATTAAGAGGACAAAAATCATTTCAGAGTAAACATGTTTAGGTAAAATCATTAAATAAAAAGTACCAAATTAGTGTTAACTTGAGAACTTAACACTCCCCCAAGCCTAAAATTTTGCTTGTCCTTAAGCAAATGCCTCATAGCAACTTACAAAACAAAATACCAAGGTTTCCAAGATGTACACCAGCAAATAGAACTAATTTAAACTACAATCGATTTAGCAGTTAAGTTTTATCACATCGGTTAAAATAGAAACAATCTTTGAATCTGTAGTTTGCATAATTTTCTTAAGAGTTACTAATCAACCCAAGCAGCATAGAAATTTAAACAATTAGAGTTTCACACCAAAAACATTCCTTTTCATCCTCAAATAGTTTATTGAAATCTGAATTAGAATTTAGTGATTAATTTACTATTTATTCTCAAAGGCTTCACTTTATTTTTGTTCTCAAGGGCTTCACTTTATTTTTGTTCTCAAGGGCTTAGCTTTACCAAAAACTAGCTCTATTTTCTTTTCCTTTTTTTTTAGCATGTCCTCTTATTGAACTTTTTTAGCTATCCCCTTATTGAACTTTTTATATTTTTCCACTATTCTCCAATTCAAGAAATTATAAATCATTTTCAGGATTAAGGAGTTCTTAAAAAGAAAAATTAATTGTAAAAACTTCCTATTGCTGCTTAAATAAAAACAAGGCGACATTTATAAGAAATTCCCTAGCATTAGATTCAAAGATTCCTTCATACTTTTGAAAATAAATGACTTAACTTCACTTGCACAGAAGAAATTAACAAATTTTCAAAATTTTTCTAATTTGCTGAGCACTACTAGGAAACAAAGGCAAATGTTTTAGCTGTTCTCTCATAGAAAAATATGCATATGCACATATATCTCACAATAAACCTCTCCCCCAAACCTAAATCACCCATTGTCCTCAATGAGCTAAGGAGGGTTTAAAACATGAGAATGCAAGCATCCATTTTTCTCTCTTAACATACAGACAACAAATAAAAGCAATATTCAACATTGACAGCACAATATCATCATCACAATAAAATAGGCCAAAAATTAAAATTGCTATCCAAAAACTGTGCATCATCATAAGTTCAATACAATCTCAAAATCCATCACAACAACATCAAGTCCCAAGGAAATAAAGTTCACACCAACACAACCTCAAATTCACAGAAAAGTAATAAAAACTACTAAAAACCAAGAAACAACACAACAAAAACAAAACAAAACAATTAAAGCTAAGAAAGCAAGGAAACTTGGGTTGCCTCCCAAGAGCGCTAAGTTTATAGTCTTCAACCAAACTTTACCAATGCTTGTTCAAGGTGGATCATCCAATGTCGGCTGCATACACAATAAGAAACACCAGTTAACAATGAAAAATACAGCTAAAAATAAATCAACACAAGAAAAACTTAAATGATTAAATACTCAAATAGAACAGTAAAGAGAAAAATGAAAGAAAACAATACAAAACAGAAAACAAAACAAAGAAGAGTCCAAGCTAACACTTTCAAATTTCTTTGAATATTAGCACAAATCTTAGTCCATGGCAACGACGCCAAAAACTTGTTAGACGGTTTGGCAAGCGCACCAGTCGCACAAGTAATATAGTGATTTGAGAGTAAAAGTATCGTTCCCACGAGGACTAAGCGACTAAGTACCCAAGAAATTTAATTAAATTATTTAGACAGAGCAATTGGATTGAAGATAGCTCTAGTCAATGAATGATAAAATAAAATCAATGAGAGTAAATATTTATGAGTTTTCTTTTAATAATAGTAAATAATGCAAAAACTGATGAAATTGGTCTAATTAAAGCCTAGGGTCACTAATCCCTCTCCTCCGTCCTAGAAATTACAAAACCCCTCTCACACACTCATAACTTATTCAACCATATAAGTTAATCCTAGGTTATTCTAATAACTTAAAAGAATCCTCCCGAATCTCAATTAAGTTACTCAACTCCTATGTGTGGGTTAAGCCTAATACAACTAACCTAGCTTTGATTAAACGAGATCAACTAACATTCCTATTAGCTAACAAGCGAAAACACTTATTAAGGTTCACGCACTCATCCTCCCTATTCAGTGTTCTACTCTCACCTCTCTCTCCCGAGTTCAAAGACAGCAACAAGCATACATAAAGATTGATCAAGTCCATATAACGCAACAATAAAATGAATAGAAAGACTAATATTAATTGAAATAAGGTTGCCAATACACGAGGAAGGACGGGGATGGTGACTGAGTGCGACACACGATTTACTCTCGAGAAGGTGAGGGGAAGGAACAAGATGGCGGTAAGGAATGCAATCAAAGGTGATGTGTGACGTGGGTTGATCAGCGATGGGTATGATGACTGATATGAACCTTGATGCAATGCAACAAGACCCAAATTGTAAAAAAATAAATAAATAACTCGGAAAAGACCAAATTCAAATTCAAAAGACATCGACCCAATACTTTACTAGAAGTAAGAACCTTTGTATAAAAAGGATAATGGACGCCACACTCAAGAAAAGGGGAAATGGTAAGTGATAAGTCTCAATTTTGAATACCATAGGACAAGTCTTGATAAGTTCACAAATTCTCAGAAGAACCAAGAAGTGAATTGCTCACAAATAAAATTCAAAATTCATGTATATCTTCACCATGCACCATACATAGTACTTATAGGTAAAAAATAAAACCCTAATTGCCATATGTATAGAGAATCAAACTAGATTAGAAAAATAAGCAAAATAGAAACTTTTCTAATAAGCAAAAATGGAAACTTTCCCAATAATCAAAATGGAAACTTTTCTAACAAACAAAATGAGAAAATTCCTAATAATCAAAATGGAAACTTTCCTAATAATCAAAATGCCTAAATCAAATAATAAAAGTTTCCTAAAAAAGATAAGAAACATATCTTTGAGTCATTTTTCACGTCATATTGGCTCTTTCAATCTGGATCATAGGAAAAAATGGATCTCAATTGTAGTGACACGAAATTGCAAAATTTTCCCTCCAGCATGATATTTGGATTCATATCAAAGGTGGAAAACAGGGGACAGCACTGGTGGCTATGATTTTTGGGTGTTGAAACTAAGAACAGGGTCGAGAGTGATGGGGAGTGAGATTGTCCGATATGGACTAGGATGAAGATTATGAGCTGTGGGGTTGGGTTGAGGGTTATGGCCATGAAAATTATGAGTTATGGGTCATGGGTTATGGATTATGGGTTTGGGTTAAAGTTGACATGACATTATTTTTCCCATGTCAGCAGATGACGTGGGCAAACTTGAGCTGATGCGATGTTGATCGTCAGTCAACTTGATGATTTTTTTAACAGAAAGTGTAAATTGTACAAAAGGGAAAGTTTATAGGGCTACTTTGTTGAGTTTCAAAGTTTATGAGTTTTCTGCACATTGAGTAATTTTCATAGGGGTAAAGCACTACTATAAGAAAATTGACTTTCAGTGGCAACTTTTGAGAGTCACCACCAAAAGTTAGTTTTTTTTAAAATAAAATTAAAAAATTAGACTTTTGGTAGCGACCCTCATAGCCGCCACCAAAAGTCAATTTTTTTAAAAAAATTAAAGAAAGCCAAATTTTTTAAGAAAAAAATTAAAAAATTAGACTGTTGGTGGTAACTAAGTTATTTTTAAAAAATAATAAAAAATATTAAAATTTTTTAAATAAAATTAAAAAAATAAACTTTTGGTGGCGACTCTCATAGTCGCCACCAAAAGTCAACTTTCAAAAAAAGTCAATTTTTTATAATAAAATTAAAAAAATAAACTTTTGGTGGCGAGTATGAAAAGTCGATTTTAAAAAAGTCAAATTTTTTTAAAATAAAATTTAAAAAATATATTTTTGGTGGTGACTCTCATGGTCGCCATCAGATGTCATTTTTTAAAAAAAAAGTCAATTTTTTTTAAATAAAATTAAAAAAATAGACTTTTGGTAGTGACTTTCATAGTCACTACCAAAAGTCAATTTTTTTTAAAAAATAAAATAAGTCATATTTTTTAAAATAAAATTAAAAGTTCATTTTTTATTTTATTTAAAAAATTCAAAATTTTTAAATTTTATTTAAAAGAAATTCAAATTTTTTATTTTTTAAATTTTTTTAAAAAATCATATTTTTGGCGGTGACTAAAGTATGATTTTTTTAACTGAAGTTAATTTTTTTTATGCAATTAGCCGAAGTCAGACATTTTGTGGTGACCCCATAGTAATAATATATTTGCTTTTTTTTAAGTTAAATATTGTTTTATTTCTGTTTTGTAATATTTTGACTTAAAATAATTTTAAAAAATTATATATATATATATATATATAAAATATTTCGCCCTTACATAACACAAATGAAATGGTGGCAGGATGACAAGATACACATAGTTGCAAGTAAGGGACCTAGCTTCAAATCTCATGTATGCATATGTTTGGTTTAATTTCAAATAAACTTAAATATTACACAAAAAAATTGAGTCATCCCAGGACAGCTAGTTATTAGATTGGCCAAAACCCGTACGAGTCGAATGGGTCTCGAGTCGACCGTTGGGCCAATCCAAATCCAAAAAGATGGCAAGTGAAATCGCTACCAAAAGTTGTCTCGCCACTAAAGGTTGTTTTTGGTGGCAACCAAAGGTCTTTTTGGTGGCAACTTTGAAAGTTGTCACTAAAAGTGACCTTCAGTGACAACTAAAGTCGCCATCAAAAGTCATTTTTTCTCACAAAACTTTTTTTCCAACAAAGATGACTTTTGGTGGCGACTATAGTGGCCATAAGGGTGAGTTTTGGTGGCGACTTTTGAGAGTCGCCACCAAAAGACAATCAGCCACGGACTTATGTCAACAACTTTAGTCGCCACTAAAAGTCGTTACCAAAGACTTTTGATGGCGACAAAAGTAATTTTTTTTTTGTAGTGTACATCTTCCCCCTTTTTTTTTGTAAATCCCGTACTTTTGGAACTTTTAGATGTAAACTCTGGCATTGGGTAGGTGCAATTTTAGGGGAGGTTATGCTGGGTTGAAAGATCATTTTTGTACATGAATCAATGAGTGCATTTTTTGAGAATTCTATTTGCAACATTCTTATTTTGGATGTGATAATGAGAAAAAAAAATAGAAGTATGTCACTGTAAATGAAATATTTGGTTAATGAAAAGTATGTTCTCCCTGATTTTGAAATGGCTTATATATCTCTGCTTTTGATTGTGATGTTGCATGACATTTGTATGCGAATGAGAGTTAGAATGGTTTGGTTTAGACTTACGATGGTGAGAGCAAGCTCATCTCATGCTCGTGCCCAATTTTAGAGTTTGACAACTAATTGGGTGTCTATTATAGTTTTATTTTATATTCTCTTATGGTCTTAAAATCATGAAACTGAAAATACATCCAATCATAACGAGCCTTGGGGAGTATTTCTGTTTTTTTATGGTCACGTTTTTTTAAATTATTCCACAATTCAAGTAGATCCTTCAAAATAAGATATTATGCTTTTAGCCTTTCATGCAAATGTTGGTGAAAGAATATCATGATTTTTTTCCTTGGTTGGGTGCCTCACTTTTTGTTATGATTTCATTCCCTAGAACCTTAGCATCTAAGTGAATTTTGGCATCTAGAACCCATGACAAAATAGTTCTTGCCTAATATGTCAAGGGCTGTAAACTTAAGTTTGGCAAGATTTGACATGATGCAAGATTATATAAAACAATGATACTGATTAGAATAAATGACATAATATATTGATTAATAATTTTAATAAAATAAATTGATTGCAAAACTTTTTTTAAGTAATTAACCACATATTGTATAAAGAGTATAAGAGATTATAAATATAGAGATATAAGAATATTACTAATGAGTATAGAAAGATATTAAAAATATATGAAAAAAGATTTATTTTTGGATTTAGAAGAAACAAAACGCTAATTAATTTTATTTAACAAGGGCTAAACCAATTTAAAATATCTAAATACCGTTTGAGCAAAAATAATCTACGCAAGAGAATCATGAATTATAATTCACAAAACATAAAAAGAATAATGCAAATTTTCCTATAGATCTACGTGCATCGGCAGCTTGTAATTTTCACATTGAGAATTCAACCGAGAAAATCAATGAAATTACACATATATAATTGTTTTTTAAATTGTTCAAGAAGGTGAATTATCAACCTTGCCAATTTTAAACAAGTTTTAAACTCATAATCTGACTAATACTTGTACAATTGGAATACAATTTATTTATATTAGATAAAAAATAGTGTGGTTTATAAAGAATTTGATATCTTGAACACCAAATTCATCAATAGATTTGATAATTAGAGTGCGATCTAAAACCACGTATTAGTAATGCAATCAAAAACCACATGCATTGGTAAATTAGGGTAGAAAACATTACTTCAATCAAATAAGAACACTTGATTTTAATTAAGAACTTCGAGCAAACTCGTGCCAATGACATGTTGCAAAACTTAAAGAAAATACTAAAGAAAAGTATAAAAAATAAAAAGAGAAGTTAAGATAAAAGAATAGAGGTTCTTCACATTTAACTTGAATATCATAATGCTTGTACATGACCTCTATTTACAGGGCTCTAATCCTAATGACAATAAGATAAGTATAAGAATTTAGTCCCACTAATTAAAATAATAACTTAATTTCTATTGGAAATTATAGGATAAGTCTTGGGAATTTTAGAAGTTAATGGTCATCCCTTTAAATAATCGTTGTTGACGTTGCACATTGCTTTTTCCTCGCTCTAGAGTTGCCATACACCGAAGATGGAACCCCAAACATGATTACTACTTCAATACTAATGACTATGCTTCGTATTATGTTAGGGTTTCTGAAGTTTGTTTCCAACTCAAAATGTGATTTTAGGTATATAAGCAGTTATTTAATTTGGCTTTTTTTCTTCTCAAATTACATTTTCTTTCTCAAACTTTGAATTTTCATAAATAATTTTGACTTATTTTTAATTAAAATTAAATTTAAAAATTAAACTGACACAAAATCAAATTTTTCCAACTCAAATTCCCGATTTGGATTGGAGTTATACCCAAAATCACATTTGGAAGTTAAAACTATCTTTTCAGAAATCCAAACGCCAAACTAAACATAAAATTAAAATAGCTAGCGGATCACATATTTACCATAATTAATTAGTTTTTTGATAGAATAATTGTTGTAATACAGAATTTATGCAGTCATCCATACATAAAATTTCAAACCCAAATAATAATAGCTCACACAAGTGACATAAACACGTAGTTGGTCATTTAGGTCAGTCATCATAGGCAATCAGATGTATTGGCATATAATACATATATACTTTTCTTATTAGCCACTTTGCCATTTATTCTTCAAATGATCACCTGCATCACCAAAAATAAACAACACAAAATGGGGCTAATTGTCGCCATTAATTTTAATAGAAAGCAAAAACAGAAATTTTTATATTCAGAAGGAAGATATCAAGGAACAAGAGAATAACAGGGTCTTTGTTCTCTCCTAACCGTTGACCTTCAGGATCAACGGTCAAGATTAAACAACAATTTTTAAAAGTATTTTTTTTAAAAGAACCGTCACCCGACCCCATCACAAGGTATAAATAATCAGGTTTATTAGTAACCTCCATATCATTTCTCTCATCTCAAAGAAAAATATCTTACATATGAAAAATCAGGTTCTACATATGGATAATGACGAATAAACACAATTTTGATCTGTCTCTCTAGTTTTATAAAAGTTTAATTTACACTTCCCAGTGTGAATATTTTACACATGAACAAGACACCAAATGTGAGTACAAGTAAATGGTGTCAAGTAAATAAATAACGTTTAACATATTGTCTAGTTTTTCATTATTTAATTAACTTTTGAATGGATTGACTGAGAATGGAATTCTATTATTAAAAAAAAAGAATATTGTTTATTTTCCAACGAGACTGGATTAAATTTTATAAAGCTAAAGGGAATAAAAATGTTACTCCTAACAATGTAAATCTTACTAATAGATTGTAAAAGCCAATGTATATATGGTCTAATCAATAAGTACAGTTTTGAGAGATTTTAATATATTTTAAAATCTTTCAAAATTATATATTTTGGTGTTTTAATTAACTATAATGTATAATATAAGTAATATTTATTGGATATTGAGTAGTTATTTGGAAATTAATTTTTTAAAAATAAAATAAAAATTGAATTGACACTTTTCAATGCATGATCTAGTAAATATCTAGGAATCAAATTCATATTTTGGATTTTTTTTTCTATATTTTATTTTTAAAAAGGTGATTAAACAGCAAATCATTAAGTTTGATCCTCTATAGTAAATAAATCTTCTTGTGGTTTTAATTTTAGTAAATAATCAATTCATAATATTTAGTGGCTTCTACTAAAAAAATGTTGTTGATTTTTTTTGGGGGGGCTTTCTATTACTAATTTAATGAAAGGGATTATAAATTGGATTGAAACATGAAAGTTTAAAGCAATGTAAATTGAAGTCACATGCAAAAAGATAAAAATTAACGAGGAAAAATCTATTTTTGTTTTTGATAGATTTGTAATTATAATTTTTAGTCCTTCACATATTTTTCTTTTAATTTAATCTCTAACCCAGTCATTAAAATGTTTGTCTCATATCTTGTTGTTTTATCTCGCTTTTCATAATATTTAATGTCAAACTGAATAATTTACTAACTTAGACACTATTGGGTACTAATAAATCTAACCTGAATAGTCAAAAATAATTTCTTATATTAGAAAAGCATGGAATTTGATTTTGGACGAAAATAAAATGAAAGGACAAACTGTCAACTATTTTTATAATTAAAGGACTTCAATTGAAAAAAAAAATATGGAAAATACTTTTTAGTCCCCCAAACCCAAAGATATCTAGATTAATCATTTAGTCATATAAAGATCTTAATGTACTTTGTAGTTTCTAAAAGATCATAAATGTTAACTCATTAATTTGTATATTTCCTATCTCTGTTATCTCTTAACAGTTTATTTTTATTTGTCAGCATTTAAATTGCCATGTTAGATAGATCATCAAGAGATAATGAAAGAAACTAACAAAATGACTAATCAATTAACATTTGAGATCTTTGAGATTAGAAATTACATTAACAATCGTTTGGGAACTAAATAGTTAACTTAAATATCTTTAAAGGATAAAAAATTATTTGACCTAAAAATGATTTATAGATAACTAAAATAAAGATTTATTCCTCCATTGAAATAATTTTTGAAAAAATGAAAAAGATAATTTGCATTTAGTCATGAAAAAAAATGAAACATTTAATATGTAGGAAAGAAAAAAAAAGATGGAGGAAAACAAAAATGACGAAATTTAATGTGATGGGATGAAAAAGAAATATTGATGTTTAAGATCAACAATCCAAAATTTATGCGCCTTTTTGAATAATTCTATTTTTTGGTTCAAATCTCTTGTTTTCAAAAGGATGATCCTATATCAAAAACTATAAGAAAACTCAAAATCAAAGATGAAATTTTCTGTCTCTGATTTGAGATAGAAATAGAGATAGAATTTCTATTTTAAATTAGGGATGGAATGTATTCAGTCTCAAATTTCTAAATTTTACTTGAGACGGATTTCAAATTTGAGAGGGGAAAATTTTGCCTCTAATTCTAATATAATTTATTTCCATCTCAAATTATTGAAATGAAAGTATTAAAGACAAATTTTTTTCGTCTTTGAGAAAAAGGCAAAATTGAAAAAAAACAAACAAACAAACAGACATACCCAAGATGAAGCATCTTCTTGTCAGATTGAGGGTAGGGAGCTGCAGAAGGTTCAATGATGGCTGGATTGAAGAAGTTGCGAGAAGCCAATGCATGCATCGCATTCAGCTGATCTTGTCCAGAAACCATGTTTGCTTGCTGAATCCTCTCTACTTCGGCTATCTGATTATTTAATTTAATTACAGCATTATCATTAAAAAGAAAATTAAACAAAAAACATGCATTGTTTTATGTTAGTTGTAGAAGATAAAAGAAGAATTACATTTTAATTTAAGGTAATAGTTCTCTTCATATCTTTAAACTTTGACTTATCTTTCAGTTATAATTTTAAATTTTATTTTGTGTCAATCTCTCTATTTAGTTTTAATTATATCTCTAAACCTAATGTCGTCTAAATATTTGACAACAGGTGTTAACTTGGCAATCCATTTTATACACATCAGTATCATAATTAGCCAACCTGACTTTGCCACATTAAATGGGAACTTATAATGACTAAAATGCCACGTAAACCTTATTATGTGCTAAAATGAAAGAATTAAGAACATTTTGGTCATTATAGTTTTCCCTGTGACTTGGCAAAGCCTAGGTTGGTTGATTATAGTGTCAACATGTGCAAGATGGGTTTCTATGTCAGGTTAAATATTTGAAATGGTATAATTGAAACTAATTAAAAAGATATGGATATAATTGGTACAAAATAAAATTTAAGAATATAATTGAAACATGAATCAAATTTAAGAGGCATGAAAGCTTTTTTTTTTTGGTAACTTTAGTCTAATGATAAGATTTAGGACGTAAAAGAATTCTATAAACTTTGAAAAGAAAAAAAAATAGCAAATTCTAATTAAGTTTTGCAAGTCTAAAATTCAGTTAAATTAACTACCCGTAATAATTATGTTACGTCTTGTTATTGATTTTAATTAAAAGTCAGTATTTTTATTTTATTTAAAAATTTATGAATTGTTTGGTTATGATTGAATGTTAATATATATAAATTTTGTATTAGACCTCAACTCAAGAGATAAAGTGTAATTTTTTGAAAAAGAAAAAAAGAAAAAAAGAGAGATCAAATATTAGTGTCCATTTTTTATTTTTTAAACAATGTTAAAATAAATTATCATAATTTCTAGAGTTAGTTATTAATTTAGTCCTAAAAAAATAAAAATTATAATTATTTTAATTTAATTCATAAATGATTATTAGCATCTTAATTTAATCTTTAAAATATTACATTTATTTCAATTTCATTATTTTAATTGCTGAATCACTACTTTAGTTATTGTCAAATCTCAAATTTCTTATAGCCAAAACAGCACTTTAATAGATAGAAGTATAAGATTGAGACAAATATAATTTTACAGGAATTAAATTGGGATAATTGATCTTTAAGTACCCAATGATACAATAATTATAAAATTTCGTAGACAAATTCAGTAAAATATTCTATTTCTGATTATATTTTAAGAAGGATAAAAGAAATAGTGAAAAGTTATTTAGCTCTCCTTCACCTAATCGCATTTTAACCTCTCTTTGTTCATTGAAATTTTATAGTTATTTAGCCTATATATCTATTAACAAATAGTCAAAAATAACCAAATGAAAATGCAAAATTGCAAATGCTATGCATGCAAGAATTCAAATTTCATTGGCCAATAAAGCTCTCGAAATATATGCCATTGCATTATTTTAATATTTTCTGAGTAAATTATATTCTTCTTTCCTTGCAAGTTTTTAAAATTATATGGTCCATCGCTCTATTTTTAAGATATACACTCATCTCTCATATAATTATGAAATTATTACTTTATAGTTTGATTTTACACACACACACACACACACAGAGGATTGTAATGATTTATTTTTTATTTTCAATAATATAATACCACTCATTATTTTTTAGTAATATATAGATTGCACAAAAAATATAAGTAATATATATAACAAAAAATGTTCCAAAATAAGTATCAGATTATGCTATATATGAAGTCTTAACAAAACTGCTAAATAAAATAGGAATGTAATGAAAGCTCACACTTAATTTAGAGAAGCATTATAGAATGTTTGATTAAAAAGAAAAAAAAAAAAAGAAAAGTGAGTTTCAGCTTAGTGAGTTCATGGGTGCAAATTGAAACTCGTCTAAAAATCCTAAATCTAGAGATGAGCATAAACTTATATATACTTGTTTATGTTAGCATTATTTTATTTTTTATATATATGTATATATTTATTTTTATAAATATATTAAGTGATAGATAACAATTATTTGGGTGGACTTATATATTAATTATTGTATATGTGTACATATATATAATTAGGTCCAAATTAATGATTTTTATAAAGTATATTTTGGGCTGGACTTATTTGATATATTAAAGTTAGTTTGATATATTTGTGAATTAATATTATAATATGTGTAGATATTTGACTCAAATTAATAACAATGATGGTGGGGTCAACTCCAAATATTTGGGCTTGATAAATTAATTATGGTTCTAAGGGTTGTAAAGATTTGATTTTTATATTTTAAGAAAGTCTATAAATATGTAAGTATATGACCTAATATCCATCACCACAAAACCTAGTTTGTAAAAAACCATCTTTATTAATCTTAAAGAGCCTAATTTTTAGAGATTGATTGTTATGAATTAATGTACACTATTCTTTATTATTCTATGAATTATTGTTATTATTATCAGTTTGTCTATTAAAACTCTATATATTTACAATCAAATCATGATCAAAATAAATAATTTGTGATTTTCGCATTTGAGATTGATCATAAATTTGATTGTTTATGGTTATAATTATATTATAACATGCTTTTAGTTTAACCTCAAAATAAAAATAAAGTTGTCAACATACATACCTTAGTCCGAAGGCAAAGATTTTCGTTTTCTAGTTCAATCTCCTAAAGCGATTAACAAAGATAAGGATAGAATTATGAAGTATTAGCAAGAAAATAATTAAAGGCTATAAATAAGAATTAATCAAACAAAAAAGAGAAAAATAATAATAACCAAACATACATACCCTTTTTTGCAAATATTCAATTTCTGCCAGCAGCATCTCATGCTGTTGCAGCAAATAATAACCAAAAAAGAGAAAAAGAATCAAATCAAAGTAAGGATCCAAATGTAAGAAATAATTAAGAAACAACATTAAGGAGTAGACCAAAATGTTAAAGGAATAAAAAGATTTCATTTTTGCAACTAAAAATCTTATCAAAATGAAATTCTCTAAAATAATTTACTTTGTAAAGTTTAAGAAAAATAGAAATATAGAAAAGGACCTCATCTTCATGCGGTCTAGCGGATTCTATTGAGTTTTAAATTTTTACTTTTTTGTGTCTATTTCTTTCTAAGTTAATTTAAAGGTTTTTAAAGAAATTTATTCAAATCCATAAAAAATACTTCAAAAATACATTATTCAATCCTTCAAATTTCTGACTTGCTACTCATTCGTGAAAAAGAGAAAAAGAAAAATCAATCTAAGAACTAAATCATGTATTTTTCAAATTTTATAACAAAATAGTTGAAACGTGTATATATATATATATATATATATATATAAACTTTATCAATTATAAATAATTAAAACTTGTATTTTTTCGAGACAAAAATGTATATTTATTTCCTTTAAAATATAAAAAAATAAAATTGATACTAAATATATAGCACTGTTGAAATCAGAGGCAATGCTATGCAACAAAAATTTATGTGACTGAAAATCGTAGTTAATTAAAGATTGATACCATATAGTATTGAAATTAGAGAGGCCGATACTTGTTTAAAAGAAAATAATTGTATACCAAATTAATGAAATTTCTAAATACAAGAAGTTACGTTCGACAATATATATATATATATATATATATATATATATTTCTGTGTATTCTTTATTACCTTCTTAGACCTAATTCTAGAGATTCCTCTTTCAAGTCTATTTTCCAGCTGCTTAAGTTCCTTCACAGTCAGTGTGCTCAACGCATCACCCATCAAGTGCCTACAATCAAGTCATGTGTGAAAAATTAAATAATCCAGCTCAGCGAGAAAATCTTTTGAGTAAATTACTATTTAGGTCCCTAAAAGATTAGATCATTTTCAATTTAGTCTTAGAAAGATTACTTGTATCAATTTAATCCTTGAAAGATCTACCCCCAATCAATTTGGTCCCTCCATCTACAATCTTAACTGAAACATAATGTCATTGCTGACATGGAGGATAATGACGCACACATGGCCACTTGTGAGCCATTATCCTCCACATTAGAAACGCCGTCAGATATTATTTAGTTTTTTGAACGGAAGAAAAGAATTAATTGGGAGTAAATCTTTTGGGGATCAAATTGATACAAGTAATCTTTCAAGAATTAAATTGATAATAGCTTAATCTTTCATGGAAAAAATAGTCATTTACTCAAATTTTAAGTACATATATATGTTATAGTAGTGGACAATAATCAAATGTAGAATAAATTACTAATTTAATTTTTAAATATTACAATTATTTCAATTTAATCTTTGAAATATTGAGTGTTTAATTTAGTCATTGAGATATTATATTTGTCTCAGTTTGATCTTTTTGCTTATTAAATCACAAAAATATGTTGTTAAATCTCACATTTTTATTAGCTAAGTCATTTTAACAAATAGAGGGACCCAATTTAGACATATAAAATCTTCTAAAAACTAAATTGAATTGGCTAAAAAAATTTTACGACTAAATCAGTAATTTACTCCTGAATCTAATAATGATTGATGACAATTATTCTTGCAATACATTTGTTTGCATTTAATGAAAATCTGAATCTGATTCATCCAGATTTTAGACCACTAAGTACATTTTTTTATAATAAAGTGCTTAATAGCTCTTAATAAATTTTATTCAATCATATCTTATGTGAAGTTTAAAAAAATTTCAAACATTAATTCTTTTGATGTATCTTTTATTAACATATATATATAATACGTATAGATGTTAAAAAATCAAATCATCTTAATTATTTAGTATTTAAATTTCAAGATAATATCTTAATATTTAACTGAATTCATATTCAAACTTCTTAATATAAAAAAAATAAAAAAAAATGCTTGTAACGTTACTAGGTTTGAAAGATACCTTACTAGGTTAGTTTCACAAGGTTCACAAGGTCCAAAGGTTCAAACTTACAAATGTATTGGACTGGTCAGTCTAAATATTAAATACCATTCAAGTTAAATCCCACAAAGTTATGAAAAAAAGAATGCTGCTTCAACACAAGTTCGATGGACTATATTATTATTTATGTAAAATATTAAGATGAAAAATTATGTTTTTGTATAATTGTATACTTACCTTATCTCTGATACACCAAATTTTCAAGAGGAATAGAAAAAAAAAAACAAAAAAAAAACTTTGGAGCTAACATCTTAATAATCTAATCATTGAATAAATATTTAAAGTACATATATCTCAATATTTTGAGTCCATTTAGGTATATAATATAAGGTAATAATATTATTATTTTAGTTACAATAATTGAACTAATTGAATCACAAAGTTCAGTGTTATATTAAAGTAATGACATATTGGATTGACCAGATATCATCGCCCACAAAATGTGTCATGGATGTATTGAATTATTTTAGAAGCTCCTTAATCAAAATTTTAAATATAGATGAACAGATAAAATCTTATCTTTCCATTTATATAACATAACACTTATGTTGACTTTTTTGTCCAGAACTCTCACATTGATTGTCTATGTACGTTGGGAATTATCAAATTAAATTAAAACACATCTAACCTTTCATCATTTGTTGCAAAAATATAAAAGAAATTGACAAAACTGAACTATTGTTTTGTCATTTAGAAAGTTAGATTAAATAAGTAATTTTTTCAATTTAGCCCTTTTCAATTCATAATAGAATTTGAGACTAAAAAGTCAATCAATTAGTAAGCTACATTGGAGTGTCATGAAATTCTTAATATTATATAGCTATTTTTTTTTGTCTGCAGATTCTCTAATGTCACGTCACAATAATGCAAAATCTGAGCTATTCATTTCGCACAACTGGACTGTTCACATTGATAAAAGACATAAACCATTCGATTACGTAAAATGAACAGCATGATGACAGAGGATCAGTGCTTTTTTTCTCAGTTCATTGACATTCAAAATTAATAGAAATTACCTATTGGAATTTTGCAGCATCTGAATTTGCTGTCGCAGCTTTGCAGATTCTTGCTGATAGTACTGTCATTGAAAAGAGAGTAGAATTAACTTCAGTTTTGCTGTAATTTCCTCTATATATATATGTAAAATGAAAATTTGATATTTGTAATTTCCTCTATAATTTCCAGACTAATTCGGTTTGAATGAAAATCTGAGACTTGAATGTGTTATTTCTCAGACGTTAAACTTAATATATACAAGGGACAATTTAAAATAAGCGAAAGCCAACAAGCGCCTTCAATATATAACTATTCATAAAATAATACGATTGTCAATTAAGATGGTCACCGTTGATATTATATTACAAATTAATCATTATGCGAACCAAAGTACCTTGGATGAGTAGACTCATTTTTTGGTCCATGAAATTATATTTTGGTGACAATTTAATCCTTAATTAAAAGATGACTACTAATTATTTTAGTCCCTAAATCTTGAAACTATTGTACTAAATGATTCATTCGTTCATCACCTCCGCTACTGCGATAAACAAAAAGACAATGATGTATAATGATTTTAAAATTTAAAGATTAAAGCGGTCAATCATATTAGTATAACATGCTCTACATTTTGAATTTTGAAATTATTACACTAAATGATCCCTCACATCCATCACCTCAATCGCTCCATGGAACAAAGGAACTGACAATTTCAAAATTTAGAGAACAAAAGTGGTCAATTATATTGACATATTTAGATACTCCACGTCATTGTCACATAAACAACATACATTGGCAAATAATAATATTGATTGTGATGACAAAGTGGATAGATAGACTGTTTGTATAATAATTTTAAAATTCAAAAATTAAAATAGTTAGTGACTATCTTTTAGAGATTAAATTGTTATTGTGACACACTTTGAGTACCAAAAACTAAGTTTACTGAAGCTATATTCATATAGGCATTCGTATATTAATTAACTTGAGTTGAAGAGGATAACTGTGCTTGATAAAAGCAATTCATCAAGATTAAGTCTATCATGATATATATTCCACTCTACTAAACATATCGAATTAAAAAAAAAAGTGAACCTACAAAAGCAACATTGATATAACAAGGAAGCAAATCAGCTACAAGTACTTAGAGCTTTCATCTCTTTGTTAACTATGATTTTAATTGTGATTAAATCAAATCGTGGCTAAAATTTTCATGTAGCCACAATTTTAACAGTGGCTAAATAAATAAAACAGTGACTAACAAAGAGGTGGAGCCTCTATATGCTTATAGCGGATCATGATCCATGTAACAACAACAATAGTTACCTGAGCATTGATTTCAGTTATAGAGCTTGCACTTGAATTATCTGAACAAGCTTTTTTGTACTTCTCTATCGTAGACCTTATGCTGCAGGCAAGAAGAGAGAGAGAGAGAGATGAAAGATATATATATATATATATATATATATAAGTCTACACACCCAACCCAAGAGAGAAAGGCATGTGATTGTTGGGGTTTAATTTAGACCGTAGGATGTTCTTGTAATAAGACTAAACTAATAGATCAAGAGTTCATTGTGATTTTTATAAATTGAGATGATTAAGAGTAATTTCCTAACCTTTATCTACCCCAATTCTTATATGCTTTAAAGGAATTTTGTTTTTTCTGTTAACATATTTTTATTTGTTCGAGTTAATTAGATTTTTCTCTCAAAAGCTTATTACTAAATAATTTTACACTAGTTTGACATTTTCTTTCATTCCAAATTCATTAATTTATTAGACATATAAACTCTCTCTCACTCTCTCTCACACACAAAAAATAAATCACTGCTTTTTTTCAAAAATGAAAAAAACCGACTAAAACATCTATAATCTATAAAATATTCAGAAGGTGACAATTTTTATACAAATTAAATATATGAACAAAAATGTAAATTGTCCTAGGTAGTTTAGAGATAGTTAACTATGTTTAATTAGTTATTTCAGTGCAAAAAAAGAAGCAAATATTATCATGTCAATAAAATATATAAATCTAATTTCGGTTTTTATATGCAAGTCTAGTATAAGAAGGTTGAAAATTGCATAATTTTTTTTTTAATGTCATTAGTGGAAAATTGTCATTAGTTACATCGAATTTAACTAAAAGTTGTTATCTGTACCTCTCTATCAATTAAATTACTGATGATAAGTTGAAACACAACATATATTCATAAAGAATATAATGAGATCAGATTATAAGCTAAAGCAAAACATATAACTACATTGTAAGATGAGATTATACAATATTAAAAAAGAAATAAAACTACGAACCTAAAGTGCTATATATATGTTCTGAAGAAAACTCAGTAGGAACATATGAAAGTTATAACTATATATATATGCCAGCCAAAGTACCAACTGGAAGCTAAACTTATATGTAGTGACTAGAGAGTGTCACTTTCAGCATCGACTAAAACTTCATTTTAATCCTCAATAGAAAGGGTGTTTCTCACAGTTTTCTCCCTCACAAAATATCTTCTTATTTGGCCCCTCACATATAGGATATTTTTCAATTCGATCCCTCATAGAATTGCCTTCTCGATTTGGTCCCTGACAGATAGGGTATTTTCCCAATTTGGTCCCTTGGAAATAAAATTACTTTCAAAATTAATGTAATTTTCTGTAAAGAAAACTAATTATCAATTTATATATTATACAATAATCACTAAGTAATAATCTGTTAAAATATATATTACACAACCTCAAATTTGTTAATTACATTAATAATAACCAAAGAACATTATATTAATAACATATTTATTTGTGAGGGACCAAATTAAAAAAATCCATGTGAGAAGGGCCAAATTGAAAAGATAATTTTATGAGGGATTAAATTGAAAAATATCTCATCTATTAGGGACCAAATTGAGAAGACAATTTTATAAGAGACCAAACTGAAGTTTTTGTCTTTTAGCATTTGCGCCCATGTACTCAAGGAATCATTAACAAACAAATATCATTAAACACTATTAGTTACCCTTTAAGTAAATCTGTATTTGTTAAAATATATAAGCATAAAATTAGTATATATTCAAAAAGACTGTCCAATTAACTAACGCAGTTAAAAAAAATACAAAATGTAATATAAGAAAGCGTGATATATAGTTCTTGAACTGAACACATGCTTTCTAAGGCAAACAATTGACCTGAGACTGAAAAGGGAGAACTAGAATGTAAAAGGATCTAAAGAGACTTCAATTCAAAAGTGCTTCCTTTTCACTGAACAAGGCAAACAATTGTAGAGATATGGGTTTCCCTTTGAAAGTTAGAAATGGAAATGAGCAAGAAAAAACTGGTGGTGTCAGAGAGAATTGACTGCAAATTAATTAAGCCCAAAGCAATATTCACAGATTCTCATAAATTTGTGAAGCACTCAAAAGGAAAAGAAAAATAGGAGCTATTGTGAATTGTGATGGCTTTCCTTATGGATGCAAAACTGATGGATGCAGCTCTTGGACTTTATTCATTCACTCACAAAAACCTTAGTTTTCATGTTTCTCTTTCCACTTTTCTCAGCCACCTCAGTACAGTTATTCAATTTTGCAGGTACCTTTGTGTGTGTGTATGTGTGTGTGAGGTAGACTACTAGTTTGGTCTTTAAAAAATTATAATTATCTCAATTTATATTTTAAAAAATTGTATTTGTTCTTGTATAGACATTCTTTTTATGAAAGTAATTTTTAACAATAAAAATTTCGAGATTAATATTTTATCTTTTAAAAATTAAATTAAAAAAATTGTAATTTTTTAGACACTTGACCAACAATTTACTCATGTTTGTAGTGGGAACATGATCTTTATGCTTCTTATCACAATCATTCATTTTATATTAAATGGTTCAGATCAAAGACAAAAAGTTAGAAAAAAAAAAGTTTGACATTATGAAGCATTTTTTTCTTTGATTTGAACCATTCAATCTAAAATGAATGGGTATTAAAAATATGAATATCATGTTCTCACCATTATGAACCATTCATATAATATATACCGTAATTAACTGTGAACTTAAGATCATACGAATTCAATTAACCTGCTCAAACAGGCACTAATAATCACTATCACTGGATCAGTAATGTTGTTGAATTATAGATACTTAAGCCATAAGCGTATCTTTAAATTGAGGATAACAGAAAGGAATAGAAAGAAAAATAAAATTTAATTTAGATTTTCTTTTTGTTTTGGATTGAATTAGGTTATATTACTTTTTAGTCTCTATCATTTTGCTTAATTTTTAATTTAGTCTTTATAGTTTTTACATTTGTAATTGAGTTTTATAAATTAAAAAAAATTTAGTCCCTACAGTTAATTAAATTTTCTACAATATTCCATTAATTTTTGCTAATATAGCAAACTACATATGTACTCTTTTGAAAATATGAATATGCATGATTTTTGCGAACTCATTTTAAGTCATACATGAGTTAATTTCACTTCAATCAATAAAGTTTATTGGACGATAGGGCACTAAATTATATAAAGAGCCAACTAAATGTGTAACTATAAGGGACTAAATTGAAGATTAAGTAAAACTATAAATACTAATAAAAAATTATGATACATTAATTAACAATTTTTATTGGACGAGACTGTGCATAACTTACTGAATTATACCTTAATAATACAGTTTTGGCACCCAAACCTTGCTATCTTAAATTTTACAAAAAAGTGAAATAAACGTTATATATTTGTTAAAATTAACATTTAAAATCCATGTTAATTTGGAAAAATGCAGGCTAGCTGAAGATTATGCAAAAATAAAAACTAAAAATGACCGATTTTATTTTTATTTATTTATTTATTTTTGTGATAGTATAGAGAAAACAAGTGTAAAGTTTGAATGCTTAGAAAAAGTTGAACTTATATAGACTATAAATTCAATTGGTATTTTTTAATTGTTTTTTGGCTTTTCTTCCTTTTCCATTCTCCTCAATACAAACACATTTAATGTGGTCTAGTAGATGAGAATCTAGTAAAAAGTAGAAAACTAGCTCAAACCTAAGTTTTAGATGGGGACAAAACCAGAGTAACCCATATTCCTATGATGAAACGAAATCATGAAACAAAAAAGTCAATGTGCAGCAACACGATCTTTAATGGCGACCTGTGTACTTGTGAAGTCTGAGTTTTAAGTTTAACCAATATATATGATTGAAAGTCCTACAGCACTCCATGTTTCACTTTTTTCATATGCACAAGAATATATATATATATATAGGGACTAGGGAGGGAAAAGAAAAGTTAAAGCTTCTAAAGTGAATGAGTTTTGAGATGTCCCCAAAAAATATATGGAAAAGGATCAGATATATAGGATATATAGTAAGCCATTCAGTTTACATGAGTCAGAATTCTAGTTAACAGCTTTAGTAAACCATAATGCTAAAGTTAACAAAGAAGACAAGGCTTTAATTTTGTTCTCTACAATTACTGATGCAGGTTATCTTCATCATTCAACTGTAACTAAATATATGTGCATGTGATCAACTAATTTAGCTTCTCACTCTTACTTTTTAGTTCTCTTTTTTAAATGAATAACAAATTGGATATTGTTTTAAATAAGAATAAAATAAATATACCATATTGAGGGATTGACAGTATTTGTCTGGTTAATTAGTTTTTCTTTGCATGCTTTATACTATGGACAGTATTTGTCAAGTTTTATGATCAAAATATGTTTGGATAGAAGGAGTGATATAATAGAAGAGAAGGGGAATTTTCATTTGGCAATTTTTATTTAAATTTTATTAATTAAACATTTTTTTTTAATATTCTTGTATAATTTATTCTTCTCAATATAAATATATTTTCAGGGATTTATATCTAAATGAAAAAAATCAAAATCAAAATCTCTTCCGTCGATCCCTATCTTTCTCCATTCTTTTCAATCTCAATAAAATTGTCGAGGTGACCTTGCTAAGTCTAACTTGATTAATGTAGAGGATAGGGTTTTATTTTGGCCAAGAATGAACTTTAAGGGGAATATTGTATATGTTGTAAATAACATAGAGGTTTTCAATTTTTTGAATATGCCAGTATTTAAATTTGTGAGAAATTGCGTAAAGCTAACTATTTCGCTCTTCAATGTTTCTTCGAATTATTATGAATTAATGTCTAAAAAAAATTAATATATAGTCTCCTTCAAGATCATTGATGACATCTATCTTTGCCAGCTAGTAGAATATTATATCATTTTAAGGGATTACAAGTTTGCGAAGTTGTAATTATTATGTAGTCAAGCTCAAGAAAAATGCCATTTTGACATGTACCCATACAGACACATATAAATTGAAAGAAATCACATCCAAAGGCTGAAAGACGTGAACAAAAGATTGGGACTAGGAATAAGCTCACTAACATTATCAAGTTCATTTATAATTAAGGATGAAATATTTAAAGGAGAGTTTAGATTTTGAGCACATATATTGAATGAAGGAAATAATGAAGCATAGGAGTAAATGAAAGAGATGAGGATATATATATATATATATATTACTTGTTGTTAGAGTACTCATAGAGGCGGCCACGAGTTGAGAAGACGATGAGGCAAACTTCAGCATCACAGAGGACAGATAGCTCATAAGCCTTCTTCAAAAGCCCATTCCTTCGCTTGCAGAACGTTACCTGTCTGTTCGTTGTGTTCTCTATCCTCTTGATCTCGATCTTTCCTCTTCCCATCTTTCAGATTCAGATCTTCTTTGATTTCAACCCCTAACACAAACTGATTATAAGATATATAAAATAAAACTGTGATCTCAAATGCACAAGCTTCTGATCTCATCTTACCATCTAACTTTATGGATTAAAGCTAAGTTCGACGCAAAGCCATGGATCGTGAAGTTTATAGGACAAGCTCAGTGTGCATACTTTTCATCATACCCAAAATGTAGCCATAAATTTTAGATGAAAAATCAAACAAGATCTAACGAAATGTACAAGTACAATACAACAACTTTTTCTGATTGCAGACTTAAAACCCTTTTTTCTTCATGCTCTCTCTCTCTCTCTCTCTCTCTCTCTTAAATTCTTTAAAAGAAAGAAAAAAAGAAAAAAAACCATGAAAGAAAGCCTTGTGAAGTGTATTGTGTCTGAAATCTGAATAAAAACGAAAGACCCTTTTGTAATTTAACACAAAAATATGCAATCTAAACGCAAGAATGATCAGACCCATATTCAGACCACCAGACCCTTTTGCTTTAACATAACTCTCTCTCTTTCTCTCTTAACTCTCTCTCTCTCTCTCTCTCTCTCTCTCTCTCTTACTATTTAGAAAACAAGATACAGAAGAAAACCAGCTACTTTTTTTCCTTTTCTGGAAAAGCACATCGTTGATGAGAGATGGAAGTGAAGGGAGAAAACAAGCGAGGAGGAAGACATGGGAAAAGAAGATTCTACAATATCTATTCTAGTACATGTGTGAAGGAAGGGCAATAACAGATTTATGTGGTTAGATATGAAACTGAAGAGATCAGATCATGAGTGAATGTGCTGTTTCATTCACGAGGGTTTACTATATGAGAAGATCGATGAAGTCAAAGAAAAGAAAGAACAACTATACAGACCTGCCTCAGCTTCTCTCTCTCTCTCTCTCTCTCTCTCTCTCCGGCAACTTCAGCTTTCGGAAAGTTTACAAATCCCAAAGAAAGCCAACTGTAGTCCTATATATGAAGACCTCCTTCCACTTCCATTCATCTCTCCCATATATAGCCCCCTTTCTTTCTTTGTCCATCTTTGTAAAATGAGTGCATCAGATATAGATGGAAATATTTACTCTAGTATTAAAAAATAAATAAAAGTATCATTGGTGTCATTTACCTTTTGATAAATAATTTCTTTTATTTATGTTAAAATCCCACTATAGGTTAGGAGAATGCGTTAAGTTATATATATATATATATATATATAGACTTGGTCATCTCTCTCCTCTTAAGCTAACTCTTCGGACTATTAAATATAAGTATTTCTCTTAACAAGATATTAGAATTAGTTAATGCCCATGTTGAGCAACCCATTATTTCTCACACAGTTTGATGCTTCAGATGCTTAGTCCTCAGTGTCTATGGAGTGTATTGAAGTCTTACATTTGTGATGAAAATATTTAAAGACTCTTTATATAGAATTGGACATCTATCTCTTTTTAGACTGGTTTTTGAGATGAGATGGTTCAAGTATCAATATTAACAATTTAAAATTTAGAATTAAATTTTAATCCTCACATAAAATTAAATTGTATAAAACTGTATAAATAACAATATTAATGCCAAAATTTTAATAATATTGAAATACTGAAAACGTATTATGGAGAGAGAGAGAGAGAGAGAGAGAGAGAGAGAGAGAGAGAGAGAGGTTCTGACAAAAATAAAAGAAAGGACAAGCTGGAATGGTATTATTTTGCCTAAAGCCAATACACGACGTTGAGGGCTTAGCTAAATAATGTATCTTTGCAGTGCGAAATTCGCACCTTTAACTGCAATTCTTGTCTTTGAATTTGAATTTTATTTTGATTTCTAATATTGGGTTCTCAATTTTCCAATGTCTAATATGCCCAGTTACGGAATCTAGCTATCTTTTTCAGTCTCATAAAGTATCTACTTATTTCCTATAGTATTTAAAAATTAGTAGTATTATGGTTCAATTTTAGACAAATTGATAATTCTCATGTAAAATTTAAAATTTAAATAACTTAATAATGATTTAGAATTAAATTACATATCATTCTAGTAAAAATAAAAATTGTAATACCAATCACTTTTTACTACAAGAGTACGAAAAAGCACTCTTCTCTTGTGTTTGACCTTAAAACTACAACAATGTTCTATCTATTTTATATATTAACTCACTACAAAAAAAATAAGGTCCAATTTGAGACAGAAATCTGAAATAGAAATTTTTTTCGCCCTAATTCATTGTGAACTCGTGGCAAAGCCATTGCAAGAATAGGGGAGACATTTTTTCAAAAATTTAAATATTTGACACAAACTCACTACAAGAGAAACATAAAATAGCGACAGAAATTAGCGACAGAATTCTTCCGTCTCAAATTTTGTTGTTTATTTGAAATTTCGTTTCAAATCATTTGTGACTGAAGTTTCACAGATAGATTTGTTTCCGTCACTGATTGCTATATTTTTGGTAGTGATCAGAAACAAAATTCGCTTAATTCACATCAACTAGTCTCTAAGGAAGTCAATTTTTACTTTTCGTTGTATTATTTCTACCTGCTTCATAGAAACTTAGGTATCCATCTCAAAATCTGTCTCGAATTTGAGACATACACAATTCCATATCAAAAAGTGTTGCAAAAAGCCTTAATAGCTTCCTTTTCAAGATGCATGGTAGAATTCCAAGTTGATTAAGTTATTTTAACATTTGAGGCAGACAACATTTTGTTTCAAATTTCATCTGAACACCTTAACCTTGAACCCACCTAAACCTAAGCCTAAAAATTAAGTCGAATTTGAAATAGAATCAAAGATGAATCATTGTCAGTCTCATGATAAATTGCAAAATCATTTCAGAAGAGGCGAAGGGAAAAATATTAAAAATTATGGCCTTTTGAGATGGAGTTAGAGATGGAATACCTTATGTCTTAGAATTGTTTGTGTTAGAATTCTTTGCTATTTGATGACTTTTTTTTATTAGATTTTGATATGAAAAATTCCATGGCAATTTGAACATAGTCTGAGACGGATTCCATCTTGTTTGAAAATCCGTCCCTAAATGGCAGGGTAACTTTAATTTGTTACTTTGTTGAATTTTTTTTAGGCGAAATTTTCTTGTCAAATTCCGTCTCCAATTGAACTTAATTTGAGACGGTGCTTGCCTACGTTGCAAAATCTATGCCTAATAATTGCCTTAAATATTTTTATTTTTTGAATTTCAATATGAGACGGACATTTTGTCCCAAATTATATTTTTGATTGGTTTATCTACAAAGCAACATCGTTTCAAAGTCAGAATAAAAATCCTATCCACTCATATCCCTCTCATGCATTTGGACTTCCCTCGTCCTTCGCCTCCCTAATTGTAGCATCTTATACTACACTTATTCTTATAATGTTGATTCTTCTTATTAGCCTTTAATCTCCTTTATGAATGAACTTGCTTAGTTGGGGTGTTGTTATTGCCTTGGTAAATTTCAAAATTTATTAATATAC
Source organism: Biancaea sappan (assembly GCA_037074585.1). Taxonomy (NCBI): domain Eukaryota; kingdom Viridiplantae; phylum Streptophyta; class Magnoliopsida; order Fabales; family Fabaceae; genus Biancaea; species Biancaea sappan. The sequence goes on along the minus strand of CM073501.1, from coordinate 43,497,543 downwards.
CTGAAATAAAAAAGACAGAAATTGTAGAAAAAGGACACTTGAATGAATTATAGGGAACTTCAGCAGTGCCAGTGAGTGACTGGTCGACTAGCAGGGATAGGCAGGTCGATTGGTTGCTCTCTAGACTACTTCCCCTTCTGCAACAGCAAGCTAGCAATCGATATCCTTCCTCAGGCAGTCGACTGCTTGCCTTATGTTTACAGCCACTGAGCATAATCTGGGTCATGCTCCTTCAGTAGGGGCATGTATTATTTGTTCCATAACAATCATCTGAAATAATTACAGCTGAGTAATAAGTCATAACATTAAAGACAATCTTTGTAGGTACAAAAAGTGGGTAGAGCATCCAAGAGCTAATACATACATAGTCTTCAAGTACAGATCCCATATGTATCTCATTTTATAATTACACATTTCAGACTACTTCATCATACTTCCCATGACAACATCTCCAAAAGATACATCAAACTCTACTACTACCATATACATATATATGTGAACAGACCCAAAAGAAAGCTAACAACTATGATCACTCACTGGCCTAGTACTCCTAGTCTCCCCTGAACCTGAAAACACAATGAGATGATGAATCCTAGTAGCTAGTTTTCACTTTCATAAATCGAGTTCCATTTTCAGCGCGAAAACACAGTAAAAATCAGTTCAGTAAAACACATCAAATAATCAAATCGGTTAATGCATGAATATTATGTTCCCACTGAGGTCCCTGTGCCCAGCTTAAAATCATCAATAAACTGCAGCGAGTAAGAAATAGGAAAAGAAGATTCTAGAATATCTATTCTAGTGCATGTGTGAAGGAAGGGCAATAACAGATCTATGTGGTTAGATACGAAACTGAAGAGATCAAGGTCTGAGTGAATGTGATGTTTCATTCACGAGGGTTTTCTATATGAGAAGATCGATGAAGTCAAAGAAAGAAAGAAAGAACAACTATACAGACCTGCCTCAGCTTCTCTCTCTCTCTCTCTCTCTCTCTCTCTCTCCGGCAACTTCACCTTTCGGAAAGTTTTCAAATCCCAAAGAAAGCCAACTGTAGTCCTATATATGAAGACCTCCTTCCACTTCCATTCATCTCTCCCATATATAGCCCCCCTTTCTTTCTTTGTCCATCTTTGTAAAATGAGTGCATCAGATATAGATGGAAATATTTACTCTAGTTTAAAAAAAAATAAAAAGTATCATTGGCGTCATTTACCTTTTGATAAATAATTTCTTTTATTTATGTTAAAATCCCACTATGGGTTAGGAGAATGTGTTAAAGGTTTTTTATATAAATTAAGTTATCTCTCTTCTCTTGAACTAACTTTTCATGATAAATTAAATACAAGTATTAGAATCAATTGATGCCTATGTTGAGAAATTCATTATTTCCTGCGTAGTTCCATACTCCAGATGCTTAGTCTTTAGTGTCTAAGGAGTGTGTTGAAGCCTTAGATTTGTGATGAGAATGTTTAAAGACTTTTTATACAGAAATAGACATTTATTTCTTCTTAAATTAGTTTTTGAGATGAGTTGGTTCAAGTATCATTATTAAAAATTTAAAATTTAGGATTAGATTTTAATCCTCATATAAAATTAAATTATATAAAACTGTATAAATAATAATATTACAATATTAACGCCAAAATTTTAATACTATTGAAATACGGAAAACGTATTATGAGGAGAGAGAGAGAGAGAGAGAGAGAGAGAGAGAGAGAGAGAGAGAGAAGAAAGGACAAGCTGGAATGTTATTTTGCCCAAAGCCAATACACGACGTTGAGGGCTTAGCCAAATAATGCATCTTTTGCAGTGCGAATTTCGCACCTTTAACTACAATTCTTGTCTTCGAATTTGAATTTTATTTTGATTTCTAATCTTGGGTTCTCAATCTCCCAATGTCTAATATGCCCAGTTACGGAATCTAGCTATCATTTTCAGTCTCCTAAAGTATCTATTTAATTCCTATATAGTATTTAAAAATTAGTAGTATTATGGTTCAATTTTAGACAAATTGATAATTCTCATGTAAAATTTAAATAACTTAATAATGATTAAAATTAAATTACGTATCATTCTAATAAAAATAAAAATTGTAATACCAATCACTTTTTACTCTAAGAGTACGAAAAAGCACTCCTCTCTTGTGTTTGGCCTTAAAACTACAACAATGTTTTATCTTTTTTATATATTAACTCACTACAAAAAAAGGTCAAATTTGAGACCGAAATCTGAAATAGAAATTTTTTCATTGCTAATTCGTTGTGAATTCGTCGGAAAGATGTTGCAAAAAAGGGGGAGACATTTTTTGAAAAATTTAAATATTTGACACAAACTCACTACAAGAGAAACACAAAATAGTGACGGAAATAAGCGACATAATTCTTCCGCCTCAAATTTCGTCGCAAATTCCATCTCAAATCATTTGCGACTGAAGTTTCTGAAAGAAATGGTTAGATCCCAAGGGGGGTGAATTGAGTTTTATAAAAATTTCAACAAAACTTAATTAGAAGTTAAAATAATTTTCTGAAATTGGACAATGCTAAAGATAATAATTTAATTTAGAAAACCAAAGTGTTATCAAGATGAATAATTTTGTAGTGCAAGGAACTAAAGAACAAATATAAATTTACACGAATTAATTAATGCTTGAAGTAAAAATCAAATATAAATGCAAAGCATTAATTAATTAACTTCAAATGTAAATAGAGTAGGGATAGAGAAGGCAAACTCGGAGATTTATACTGGTTTGGCTAATCCCAAGCCTATATCTAGTCCTCAATAGACCACTTGAGTATTTCCACTATAATTGCAAGTTTAATCCGGATACTTGCAAACCACTACAACCCGCAAATTTAATTCGGGTATTTACGAAACCACAATGGAGAATTTATGAATCCGGGCTCCTCCTCAATCCCAAAGCAAGTTCTTCCAACACCGGTACTTGCGAGCCTCAACTCAAAATAATATATATATTGATCAAAATCAACAATATAAAGCAACTCTCTCTAAAGAGTAGATGAATACAAATGAAGTTCTAATAACTCTAATGATAGAGAATATGCAAGATTGGCTCAAGAATGTTTGGATTTCTCTCAAAGATGATAGAACATGTTAATCTAACATTGTAGTATTGAGTGCTCTCTTAAAAATGTGTATCTAAGGTCATATATACAGGCTCCATTGAAATATAGCCGTTTATACCCGTTACTACACTTAAAAATGCAGTCCAGGTGTAATCAGTCGACTGTCGTAAGACCATCAGTCGACTGATAGCTCAATATATCCGTTAGACACAAAAATATGACCTTTAGAGAGTGTTTCTGGGCTATCAGTCGACTGATCATGGTCTATTAGTCGACTGATTGCTCCCTGTCAAAAATTCTGTTAACTTGAAACTTGTAAACTCACTTTAAAAATTCATAATTCTCTCATTTGAACTCCATTTTAAACAAATAATATATCATTAGAAAGCTCTTGGAGTCTAGTTTCAAATGAGATATTCACTCAAAAATTATTTTTCATTTAAAAAGATATGATCAAAATACTGACTGAAGATCAGAATAAAATAATTCTTAATTACAGTCGAGTCAACTTTCAGTTTTTCAGAGTTTAGTTTAAATGGCCATATCTTTCTCATTTGGACTCTATTTTAAATGACTAATATACCGTTGGAAAGGTCTTTGAGTCTACTATCAAATGAGATTAAGATACTTGAAAAATCGATTTTTCATTTATGAGATATGATATAAAGAATGACCAAAGGTCAAAAACTAACTTTTGTAAAACTTTATATCTCACTTTCTTTTTGTTCAAAATGCTTGAGCCAATGTATGCAAATCTAAATCATTGAGTTGCACAAGTATACTAGCCTATATAAAATATACCTAATGTAAACACATAGGCTATCTTGATGCATCTAAGCTTCCAAAACTTCAAATCTTCTAGTTCTTCATTTCTTGGAGCTTTATCCTTGCATGTTGCTTTCCTTGAGTGAGACATGATGTTGCTTTTCCTTGTTCTTTAATCCAATGCTCACTCTTCTTGCACTACAAGAAAATTGACTTTCAGTGGCGACTAAATAGGTCGCCACTCTTATAGTCGCCACTAAAAGTCATACTTTTGGTGGCGACTTTTTAGAGTCGCCACCAAAAGTCAAATTTTTTTAAAAATAAAATTAAAAGAAATTAGACTTTTGGTGGCGACTCTCATAGTCGCCATCAAAAGTCTAATTTAAAAAAAATAAAGGAATTCAGATTTTTTTAAAAAAATAAAATAAAAATTAGACTTTTGGTGGCGACTATAGTTGCCACCAAAAGTTAATTAAAAAATAAAAAATATTAAAAAAATTTGAATTTTTTTAAAATAAAATTTAAAACAATAAGACTTTTGGTGGTGACAGTCAATTTTTTATTTTAAAAAAGCCTGATTTTTAAATAAAAAAATCAGACTTTTGGTGGCGACAAAGTCTTTCTTAAAAAAAATTAAAAAAGTCAGATTTTTTAGAATAAAATAAAAAATTAGACTTTTGGTGGCGACTATAGTCACCACCAAAAGTTGTTTTTTTAAAAAATATAAAAAGTCCAATTTTATAGAATAAAATAAAAAATTAGACTTTTGGTGGCAACTATAGTCGCCACTAAAAGTCTTTTCTAAAAAAAATTAAAAAAAGTCAGATTTTTTAGAATAAAATAAAAAATTAGACTTTTGGTGGCGACTATAGTCGCCACCAAAAGTCTTTTTTTTAAAAAAATAAAAAAAAAATGTCAGATTTTTTAGAATAAAATAAAAAAGTCATTTTTTACTTAAAAAAATCAAATTTTTTTTATTTTTTTTAATTTTATTTAAAAGAAATTCAATTATTTTATTATTTTATTTTTTTAAAAAATTAGATTATCGGTGATGATTGAAGTCTATTTTTTTAACTGAAATCATTTTTTTATGAAATTAGCTAAATTCAAACTTTTTGTGGTGACTCAAATAGTAATAATATATTTGCTTTTTGTTAAGTTTAATATTATTTTATTTCTGTTTTATAATATTTTTGACCTAAAATATTTTTAACAGATTATATATATAGATATATATAATATTTTACACTTACATAACATAAATGAAGCAGTGGCAGAATGGCAAGACACACATGGCTGCAAGCAAGGGACCCAGGTTCGAATCTCAGGTATGCACATGTTTGGTTTAATTTCAAATAAACTTGAATATTGTACGCACAAAAATTGAGTCAGCTCGGGACAACGAGTTATTGGATCGGCCAAGACCCGCACAAGTCGAATAGATCTCGGGTCGACCCGATGGGCCAATCCGGATCTAAAAAGATGGCGAGTGACTTTTGGTGGTGTCACGTCCCAAAATTTGAGCACGTGACCGGCACGGAAAGTGAATTTCATTTCACCTCCGTAAGCCTATCTTTCTCTTAAAAATCATACAATTCTTTTTCATGCAACCAAAACGAGTTCTTTATACATACTACAATTACTCACATTACATCAGTGAATGAACCTACCCGATTACAGAGATTTCTAGATTTATACAACTTAGAATAAAACTTAACTATTATACCTTTATCCTGAACAAATGAAAAGGTAATCATGGACTAAGGATCCATAATTCCTTGTTCCGATATTTACCTTCAGCTGTCAACTCTGAAAAAAAATATCAATAAGAGGGGTATGAGCAAACCACGTGCCCAGTGAGTAGATAACACAACATTATGACAAAAAAATATCATACATCATAATGATAACATGCAGCAATCATACGTAAATCGATCATCATATGATATGATATTATTCGTAGTACTTCACGACAATATCCAAATAAATCAAATACATTTCAACATAATTCAAAAGTTCACAACAACAATCGGTGAAATCAATTTCACACAAATTTCCCGTACCAACCGGGTCGTCCAGAATACCTCTGGATCGTTGCCCGCGGCCCCTGCCGCATCCACCCTTATCGCTCCATTTATAATCTCCACCCTTATAACTTCACATAAATTTCTCCATGGGGTGCACCACCATGCCTTTCCTTTCCAGTCAAACACAATCACAATCATATATAAAAACATCCTCAATCATAATCTTGAGCCACATACACAACTCAGTCATTTACAATTCAAGCCACAACATAATAAATGTGGTTCCAGCAACATAGCATGTATACAACATAACCCATAATATAGAACAATTATTCAACTCAGTTCACATGCCATTCACAATCCATTATATAACCTCCATTCATGGGAAAATAAGAAAATATAATTATATACATTACCAGACACGTTCCACAATTGTTTATGCCTCATCGTTCCACATCATCCTCTTCAAACTTGGATATACAACATATTTCCACTATGATGCAAAAAGTCAATAACAGATATTTAATCATAGCAAGTATTAACCCACTCACCTGGATTTCACGCTCTCGGCACTCCCACTTTGCACCTTGACCATTCCTATTGTAACCAGACAAAAACATTAGGGTTACGAAATAGAGAAATTTCCTACCACTACTCTCGACCTTTACTCACATCTTAAGTCATAACTCCTAATCGGTAATGAATATCTAAATGAAACTTATGCCATTGGAAACTAGACTCAAAGAACTTTCCAACGATATAAAGTTTGCCCAAAACGGAGTCCGTATGAAGAAGTTATGGCCGATTGAAAATGAGCTAAGGTTTTCCGACACACCTGGCGCCTGGGCGCCATGCCTTTCTCTTCCCCACATGTCCTTGAGAATTTGTAAAAATTTCCTAAATTAAAAATAAAAATTTCTATTTCCACATTTTCTTCACTAATTCAAAAAGAAAATTTTCCACATAATTAAATTTTTCACTAAACTTCAAATCAGACTTTAAATATTCATAAAAATTCTTGGGATATTACATTCTTCCCCCCTTAAAAGAATTCGGTCCTCCGAATTCAAAACTTACCTCAAGATTGAAGCAAATGCCAATATTTTGTTTATATCTCATTCTCTCTCTTAGAATTTTCACAATCAAGTACAAAATATAACAAGTTCAACATATTTTTATTTCTAATACATAAGTTACAGGCAACAAGCTGAACTTGATTTACAAAACAGATAATTTTAATACTTAAACATTAGATCAAACATCAGCTTTAGGTACAAACAAAAGAAAAGATAAATTAAGAACGAGGAGGCTTTTGAAATGCAGAAGATGCTCCAGGTCTAGAAGAAGAAGGTGCTTCAGACCTTAAGGAGGAAGTTAATCGTTGCAGCCTAGAAAGAGTTTCTGGAGGAAACGTCTGGGAAATTTGGCGAAGTGCAGAAGTCACTCCATTCATACAGTCAATACATCTCGCTTGTTGGTCACGAAAATTTTGAGTTGCAAACATCGAATGTCTATCAACTCTATTCGCCAATTCCCTAAAATGACGGTTCAAAAGCTTCTCTTGTTCTGTAAAGAGACGATTTATCAATCTCCCCTGGTCCTCAAAGTGGCGGTTTATCAGTCTTTCCAAGTCCTCCATCTTTTGTCTCATAAGCGCAAGCTCATTATTAGAAGATGTTGCTGTGCTAACATCCTCTAACTCTACTACATCCCTTTTTCTTTTCTTAGCCTCTGGTGACTCTTCCATGGATCTCTTATTCTTATAATTCTCCAGGCTAAGATTTAGATCCAGCTCTACCTTGCCAGCCTCAAAATTTAAATTGAAAGATTTATTGCCGGCCATATTTTTCTGAGCTATAAAGGTTGTACAGAAGGAGAAGTTTGATGCTAGAAAGCTTATAGATATAAACTTTTAGTGTAGTGAGCAGCGTAATGGGGCATCCATTATATATAGACGAAATTTAGGGCTACAAAACCTTTACATCATACTCTAAAGATGACCTACAGACCTTATCCGACGCAATGCCAACGGTCTCAGATAAGCATGCCAGAAAATAACAAAATATAATCTAATACAAAAGATTTCCTCAAAAATTTCGGCTAACTTTTGACTCTTGCTCAAATTATTAAACTAATCGCCGCTTCAATTTATGGCTTCTTAACTCTGTATTTGTCTTATCCAATAATTCTAAATCGAGATATTACTCCATGAACGGGTAGCTTCATACTAGCCTTATCTAGGTTTCTAATCCGTGGCTTTGCTCTAAGCTTACACATTTTCAAACATACATATTAAAATAAAAACTTCTCACATCTACACATCAAGCGTTCCATAAAGTGAGAGAAAAATTTTACCTTTCACTTGCCTCTACGAGCATATATGTATATATGTATAAACATAGAGATACATCATTATCTATATATATTTTCATCTATTCAAGTTCTTTTAAATTTCAGACTTCTCATTCTCTGAATGTATGTAGAATCATTACATATTATTCCTGGCCATAACAAATAACCTTCACTCTCTATGCATGAATAACATACATACATATCATATGTATTTAGATACATATAATCACAGTATAATTCAATCAATCATGTATATTATACTTAACTGAAGGCTTTCAAGAACAATACAAGAAAGCATAGAAATACATTTTAGTTCATCGTGAAAACATCCAAGACACTCTGTAATGGCTACATTGTCGACTTCCTTCAATTTCAGAAAATGCCAACGAGAGAAATGGAAAAACCAAGTGTAAATCGGCCGCAAATCCACCGAATATTGACTTTCATGGTTTTGCCATTAATGCGACGCGTTGTTGGTGTGCATGCCTACCCTAGACTCCTAGCTTCCAGCTTGCAGAAATCCATAGGTTAAGCGTATAGGGTGCGGCGAAGAGATATCTTCTTTGTCTCTGAGTTCAAATTTTTCCTCTATAAGAACTATCCCAACGTTCTCAGTTACCACACCACAAAGAGTAATCATCTCTAAGCCTACAACTTCTCAGCATTCCTCTCTTCTCATACTTCGACATAAATTTCTAAATTTTCCAAATCATGGCCACAAGGAAGTACATTGATCTCACAGTGGATGCCAGGAGAGAAGAGCTCGACTTAAACTTAAGTCTGGGCAAAGACAAGGGCAAAAGACCTTTTGAGGGGTCTCCAGAGAAGCAGAAGGAGAAGAAAATGAAGAAGATCGAGGAAGCTGAGGAGACTAGCACGGGCCATACCTCGGAGGACAAAATCGCCTGTCTAGAGCAGGAGGTCAAAAATCTGAAAAAGATGATAGAAAACCTAGAGAAGTTAACTAAACGCAATCATGCAGAAATGACTTCAAGAATAGACAGGTTCTTCTATTGGTCTACCCAGTGCTTCTGCAATCAACAACAAAGAAGTGTTGATTGTATGAATGGGATTTACACTACCCTCCGCGATATTGCTCTGTCTCTCGCTCCAAGGAATGGTCGAGGGGTGATGATACAGTACAACCCTCCTAATCCGAGACCACCTCGCTTTTAGATTACTCATGCATGAGTAATTATTTTTATTTTTATTTTTTTGCAATGTAATCCTTCTGCTTTTAATGCCAGTGGTTTCTTTTATGGGATGGTACTCCAAAAATAGTAATAATAAAATTAAGAAAGATAAAATAAATCAGTCACACAAAATCAATCATGAATTTAACATATAAAGCCCCATACATACAATTTGATCCGACAGCAACGGAATCAAAACAAATAATAACCTTTCCCTTACCGAGTTCAAAAGTATAGCCATAACTCTCTAAAACTAAAACTAAAAACATAATTCATAAGAAAAGACAAGTCTTGGAGGAAAAGGAAATGAAAACATCCTACAGGACCTTCAGTGGAGCCATCTCTCTATAGTCGTGCCCGGGTTCACCACGATAGAGGAGATCCCACTAAGGTTACCTTACTCTGTAATTGGTAGGAGACCTAATCCCAAAGCTCTGATACCAACTTGTCACGTCCCAAAATTTGAGCACGTGACCGGCACGGAAAGTGAATTTCATTTCACCTCCGTAAGCCTATCTTTCTCTTAAAAATCATACAATTCTTTTTCATGCAACCAAAACGAGTTCTTTATACATACTACAATTACTCACATTACATCAGTGAATGAACCTACCCGATTACAGAGATTTCTAGATTTATACAACTTAGAATAAAACTTAACTATTATACCTTTATCCTGAACAAATGAAAAGGTAATCATGGACTAAGGATCCATAATTCCTTGTTCCGATATTTACCTTCAGCTGTCAACTCTGAAAAAAAATATCAATAAGAGGGGTATGAGCAAACCACGTGCCCAGTGAGTAGATAACACAACATTATGACAAAAAAATATCATACATCATAATGATAACATGCAGCAATCATACGTAAATCGATCATCATATGATATGATATTATTCGTAGTACTTCACGACAATATCCAAATAAATCAAATACATTTCAACATAATTCAAAAGTTCACAACAACAATCGGTGAAATCAATTTCACACAAATTTTCCGTACCAACCGGGTCGTCCAGAATACCTCTGGATCGTTGCCCGCGGCCCCTGCCGCATCCACCCTTATCGCTCCATTTATAATCTCCACCCTTATAACTTCACATAAATTTCTCCATGGGGTGCACCACCATGCCTTTCCTTTCCAGTCAAACACAATCACAATCATATATAAAAACATCCTCAATCATAATCTTGAGCCACATACACAACTCAGTCATTTACAATTCAAGCCACAACATAATAAATGTGGTTCCAGCAACATAGCATGTATACAACATAACCCATAATATAGAACAATTATTCAACTCAGTTCACATGCCATTCACAATCCATTATATAACCTCCATTCATGGGAAAATAAGAAAATATAATTAAGAAAGATAATAATAAAATTAAGAAAGATAAAATAAATCAGTCACACAAAATCAATCATGAATTTAACATATAAAGCCCCATACATACAATTTGATCCGACAGCAACGGAATCAAAACAAATAATAACCTTTCCCTTACCGAGTTCAAAAGTATAGCCATAACTCTCTAAAACTAAAACTAAAAACATAATTCATAAGAAAAGACAAGTCTTGGAGGAAAAGGAAATGAAAACATCCTACAGGACCTTCAGTGGAGCCATCTCTCTATAGTCGTGCCCGGGTTCACCACGATAGAGGAGATCCCACTAAGGTTACCTTACTCTGTAATCGGTAGGAGACCTAATCCCAAAGCTCTGATACCAACTTGTCACGTCCCAAAATTTGAGCACGTGACCGGCACGGAAAGTGAATTTCATTTCACCTCCGTAAGCCTATCTTTCTCTTAAAAATCATACAATTCTTTTTCATGCAACCAAAACGAGTTCTTTATACATACTACAATTACTCACATTACATCAGTGAATGAACCTACCCGATTACAGAGATTTCTAGATTTATACAACTTAGAATAAAACTTAACTATTATACCTTTATCCTGAACAAATGAAAAGGTAATCATGGACTAAGGATCCATAATTCCTTGTTCCGATATTTACCTTCAGCTGTCAACTCTGAAAAAAAATATCAATAAGAGGGGTATGAGCAAACCACGTGCCCAGTGAGTAGATAACACAACATTATGACAAAAAAATATCATACATCATAATGATAACATGCAGCAATCATACGTAAATCGATCATCATATGATATGATATTATTCGTAGTACTTCACGACAATATCCAAATAAATCAAATACATTTCAACATAATTCAAAAGTTCACAACAACAATCGGTGAAATCAATTTCACACAAATTTTCCGTACCAACCGGGTCGTCCAGAATACCTCTGGATCGTTGCCCGCGGCCCCTGCCGCATCCACCCTTATCGCTCCATTTATAATCTCCACCCTTATAACTTCACATAAATTTCTCCATGGGGTGCACCACCATGCCTTTCCTTTCCAGTCAAACACAATCACAATCATATATAAAAACATCCTCAATCATAATCTTGAGCCACATACACAACTCAGTCATTTACAATTCAAGCCACAACATAATAAATGTGGTTCCAGCAACATAGCATGTATACAACATAACCCATAATATAGAACAATTATTCAACTCAGTTCACATGCCATTCACAATCCATTATATAACCTCCATTCATGGGAAAATAAGAAAATATAATTATATACATTACCAGACACGTTCCACAATTGTTTATGCCTCATCGTTCCACATCATCCTCTTCAAACTTGGATATACAACATATTTCCACTATGATGCAAAAAGTCAATAACAGATATTTAATCATAGCAAGTATTAACCCACTCACCTGGATTTCACGCTCTCGGCACTCCCACTTTGCACCTTGACCATTCCTATTGTAACCAGACAAAAACATTAGGGTTACGAAATAGAGAAATTTCCTACCACTACTCTCGACCTTTACTCACATCTTAAGTCATAACTCCTAATCGGTAATGAATATCTAAATGAAACTTATGCCATTGGAAACTAGACTCAAAGAACTTTCCAACGATATAAAGTTTGCCCAAAACGGAGTCCGTATGAAGAAGTTATGGCCGATTGAAAATGAGCTAAGGTTTTCCGACACACCTGGCGCCTGGGCGCCATGCCTTTCTCTTCCCCACATGTCCTTGAGAATTTGTAAAAATTTCCTAAATTAAAAATAAAAATTTCTATTTCCACATTTTCTTCACTAATTCAAAAAGAAAATTTTCCACATAATTAAATTTTTCACTAAACTTCAAATCAGACTTTAAATATTCATAAAAATTCTTGGGATATTACAGGTGGCGACCACCAAAAATCACTTTTTCTTACGAATTTTTTTTTGCAATAAAAATGACTTTTGGTGGCGACTATAGTCGCCACTAAAGGTGACTTTTGGTGGCGACTTTTGAAAGTCGCCACCAAAATAATCAGCCACGGACTTACGCCAACAATATTAGTCGCCACTAAAAGTCGCCACCAAAAGTCTTTTTTTTGTAGTGTTATTTTGAACCAACCTATAAAATATATCTTACTTACAAACTAAATGGTTAGATCAATTCATGATAAATAGCAAGATTAATATATAAGACATTGCACATTAAATAACACGGTTATGCTTAAATACTTGTAGCATATATATAATAATTAACTTTTATATATATCAATGCTACATTTTAAATACATTTGTCATCATCAAAACTTATGGCATAAAGCCTTAGGTCAATAGTTTCATAAACGGATTTGTTTCTGTCACTGATTACTGTATTTCTTGTAGTGATCAGAAACAAAATTCACTTAATTCACATAAATCTGTCTCAAATTTCGTTGCCAGGTAGTCAAATTTTACTTTTCATTGTATTATTTCTATATGATATATAGAAACAGAGGTATCCATCTCAAAGTCCGTCTTGAATTTGAGATGGACACAATTCCATATCAAAAGGTGTTACAAAAAGCCTGAATAGGGATTGTCTTCCATTTCAAGAAGCGTGGTAGAATTCCAAGCTGATTAAGTTATTTTAACAATTGAGACAAACAACATTTTGTTTCAAATTTTATCTGAACACCTTAACCTTGAACCTACCTAAACCCTAAACCTAAAAAATAAGTCGAATTTGAAATGGAATCGAAGAGGAATCATTGTCAGTCTCATAATTCATTGCAAAATCATTTCAAAAGAGGCAAAGAGAAAAATATTAAAATAATATGACCTTTTGAGATGGAGTTAGAGATGGAATACCTTCGGTCTTAGAATTGTTTGTCTCAGAATTCTTTGCTATTTAATGACTTCTTTTACTAGATTTTGATATTAAAAATTCCATGGCAATTTGAACATAGTCTGAGACGAATTCCACCTTGTTGGAAAATCCGTCCCTAAATGCATGACAGGGTAAATTTAATTTGTTAGTTTGTTGAATTTTTTTAGGTGAAATTTTCTTGTCAAATTCCGTCTCCAATTGAACTTAATTTGAGATGGTGCCTGCCTACATTGCAAAATCTATGCCTAATAAGTGCCTTAAATATTTTTATTTTTTGAAATTCAATAAGGTACAGACATTTTGTCCCAGATTATGTTTTTGATTTGTTTATCTATAAAGCAACACTGTTTCAAAGTTAGAATAAAAATCCCACCCACACATTTTCCCTCTTGCGCATTTGGACTTCCCTCTTCCTCCTCTTCACTGGCTGTAACACCTTATACTACACTTATTCTTATAATGTTGATTCTTCTTATTAGCCTTTAATCTCCTTTATGAATTAACTTACTTATGTGGAGTGTAGTTAATAAGTCATGCTTTCCCTTGTTATTGCCTTGGTAAATTTCAAAATTTATTAATATGCCTGAAATAAGGAAGACCGAAATTGTAGAAAAAGGACACTTGAATGAATTATAGGGAACGTCCCTAGTGAGTGATCGATCGACTAGCAGGGATAGGCAAGTGGACTAGTTGCTCTCTAGACTATTTCCCCTTCTACAATAGTAAGCTAGCAATCAATTTCCTTCCTTAGTCAGTCGACTGCTTGCCTTCTGTTTGCAGTCACTGAGCATAATCTAGGTCTTACTCCTTCAGTAGGGGCATGTGTTATCTATTCCATAACAATTATCCGAATAATTACAGCTGAGTAATAGGTTATAACATTAAAGATGATCTTTGTAGGTACAATAAGTGAGTAGAGCATCCAAGAGCTAATACATGCATAGTCATCAAGTATAGATCCCACATGTATCTTATTTTACAATTACACATTTCAGACAACTTCATCATACTTCCCATGACAACATCTCCAAAAAGATACATCAAACTCTACTACTACTATATGCACATGTGAAGAGACCCAAAAAGAAAGCTAACAACTATGATCACTCGCTGCCTAATACTCCTAGTCTCCCTTAAACCTGAAAATGGCTAGTTACACGAAAAACATAATGAGATGATGAATCCTAGTAGCTAGTTTCCACTTTCAGAAATCGAGTCCTATTTTCAGCATGAAAACAGTAAAAATCAGTTCAATAAAACAAATCAAATAATCCAATTGGTTCATGCATATATATTATGTTCCCATTGAGCTCCCTGACCCCAGCTTAAAATCATCAATAATCTGCAGCTACTAAGATAGCCGATGTTCAACCGGAATAAAGACATACTATATCACACCCTAAAAATTGGGCATGTGACCAACACAATATTAGGGATATGCCCTTCCTAGATAGTAAGCTTACTGTGCCATATTAGATGGCATCTCTAGATATGAATTTCAAATAACCAAACATCACATTCAATAACATACATTCAGACCTAGGTGCAGAGCATACTAAACATAACTTACTTGAAGGGTAAAACTTACCAAGGAGGAAGAGCAGCACTAAACTTTTGACACTTCTCTAGCCATTACATGCTCTTTTTCTAAGTTGTAACTAAAAACGTTAACTAAAGGGTAAGCACGAAAACCCAGTAAGTAGCTAGCTCCATTATGAAACACACATGCACACACACACACACACACACACACACACACACACATATATATATGGCAATTGGCACCAGTGATAATCTACTCACTTGAAATGCTCCACAACACCTCACACTTTAGATAACTATGCTACATAGGCTCAAGCATGTTAGCAAAATGGAAAGTGCACTAGTCGCACAAGTAATACATTGAATTAAGCATAAAAGTTGCATGAGGACTAAGTGGCCAACTACCTAAGGAATTTAATCGAATTAGTTAGACGAAAAAGTTGAATTAAAGATAGCTCTAATCAAGAACTGACAAAATAAAAAGCAAGCGACAGTAAATTTTTATAAGTTTTCACAAATGACAACAAACAAATACTCAACTTGATGAAATTAATCTAATTAAAAGCCTAAAGCTACTAATCACTCTATTTTGTTCTAGAAATTGCAACACTTCTCTCACACACTTACAACTCTTTCAATTATATAAGTTAATCCTAGGTTAATCTATTAACTTAAAAGAATTCTTCCAAACCTCAATTAAGATACTTAACACTTACTTAATTCCTTAAGTAAGTTAAATCTATACTATCCAACCTAGATTTGATTAAACAAGATTAACTAATATTCCTATCAGCTAATAAGTGAAAACTCTTAAATTAAGGTTTACATACTTGTTCTCTCTATTCAGTGTTATACTTTCACCTCCCTCTCTCGAGATTGATGACACCAATAACTATATAAATAGACTGATCAATTCCACATTATGCAGCAGTAAAATGAAAAAGAAGACATATATTGATTGAACAAAAGTTGCTAATACATGAGAGAAAGTAAAATCTATTCTAGAGTCAAGTTCATAGTAACTCTAAAGAGAAAATTTAGCTACTCATGGAAAATAAATAATAGCAAACTGAAATAGGGGTAGAGAAAGCCATGAATCTGAAGTTGAATGATAATCAGGTTCCCTTTCCTCTTCTCAACAAAAATAACGTTCTCCTCTACTCCGTATCAGAATGCCCTAAAGAAAATTGCTCTACAACTATTTAAACCTCATTTGATGTGGTAGAAAAATAGCTCCGGCACTGCAACAATGGAGCATAGAGATGTACGTTAAATTAAAAACCAAGAAGTCTTCAGTGAGGCGCTTAATGGAGTAGTGGGAGACTCACACTACAGCGGTGGATGGCAGGATGAGATAGTGACTTTTGCTGAAGTGGTGCTACAACAGTGAACACATACCACTTCAGCGGTGGATCACAGATTTGGAATGCTCTGTTGCTGGTGTTTAGCTCTTAATTGGCAGATCTCAACATCTAAGTGGTGGGTTATTGCTTTAATTACTCCTTTAATTCCTTGCTTTGAACGCAGTCGTTTCCTTTTCTCTAATTGGTGATCATTCTTTGTACCCTGAAATATAAGATAACACACCAATTACTAACATAAAAATGAAGATACATCAACAATATCACAATGAGCTTGGGGGAATCAGAACCAAAATAGCTTGAGGCCAAACATAATTAAATTAGTAAAATTCAAGCAAAATCAAGGTTCAGATGTCAAGAAAAAGGGCACAAAAATCATGTTAATTAGGAAATTAACACTCCCCCAAACATGAACCATTGCTTGCCCTCAAGCAAAAGCTTCCTATGAGAAAAATTCTGATCTGAAAATGTGCAACCAGGAGGAGTATAGATCTGAAAATATGTGAATTAAATCGAGCCAAGCCTCATCAAACTATTAATCGTAAGATTAAACTCAAGAGTTTGCAATCTTAAAGATTCCAATGATAAGTGTTAACTGAACCACAAGAAAACTTGAATTACGTATTTTCAAAAACATCAAAGCTTCACCTCTTTGAACAGTTTATAATACCAAATTCAAAAATTCCAAAACTAAATCGCTTCTTTATTCTCAAAGGCATCTTTTTATTTCGATTCTCAAGGGCTTCGTTGTTTTGTTCTAAAGGGTATTGCTTCCTTAATTGTCTTATTTCCTTTTGGAAATTTGGCATATTATTCATTTTTATTTTAATTACAGGAGCCTACCCTTATTGAAACTTTCAGCTATCCTCTTATTGAACCCTTTTTTCACTAGCCCCTTATTGAACATTTTTTTAAATGAATAAGATAAAAATTCAGATTAAGATAGAAATCAAATTTTCTATTGTTAATTATTCTGAACTTTTGTCTAATATTTACAATAGTTCAAAGTACAAAGTGAAAATGGGTCAAATGATATGACCAAATTACTAGTGAACCACTTCTATTATTCTGAAGTGGTTAGGCTAACACTCATAAATATAAATATATGTATATATATTTGCAAACTCAGGAGGTAAATCTTTTATTTTTTTTATGACCTGGTTTAACTTGCTAAAGAATTTCCAAATTTCCAGATTTCAAAATTTTCCTCCTATTACACATATCATATGGACAACACAAAACCAACCAGAATTTTCTCATTAATGGATACCCACATAATTGCTAAACCTCTCCTCCAAACCTAAATCTAACATTGCCCTTAATGGGAGGAAAGTTAACAAAGTTTGCAATAAAAAAAATTCTCATCTAAACCATCAACATATTATGAAAAAGCATTTCATCTATTCAGTACAACAGAAAAATAATATTTTTATCCACCAGATTTCAAATTTCATCACATCAAACAAAACACATAGAGCCAATTATCATCAATCCACAACAGAATTACAACACAGTAGAAAATATTAAAAACCACACAACTAAGCAACAAAAATCAATACAAAACATGCTGAAAAATTAATCTTTTATGTCATTATTCCTCGTATTAGCTTCCTCTGGTCTACTCGAACTCTGACCCACAGCAAGAGATGGTAGCTTGGATGCATCCAAGTTCAGCTTTTCAGCTAACAAGCCTCCCAAAGCGGAAAGGTAAGCATTTTGGTGTTGAGTTTCAATCTTAAAATTGGCCATTTCACCCCTCATTTCAACGATGCGGCCCTGAATTTTGATCATCCCTTCTTCAATTCTAATTGCTCTTTCATTTATCCCAACTAGACTCACTTTTTCCTTACCTTTTCACAATGAATCTTTGTTACCTTCAGCTATCTGCCTTATAATATATTCTGCTGTTATGGGCTTTAGGGGTCTTATGGCCTTCTCTTCTCTCTTTGGGACCTCTTGTTTTAAAAGCAACTGAGTCAAGAGGAATGGGTAGCCTATTATTTTGGGGTTTGCCTAAGCCAACTTCTCAATATTATCTGAAATTAGTAGCCCTATATTGATCTGGATCCCTTTCATTTTACAATAAATCAAGAGGGCTTTTGGAACAAAAATATCAGAAGTGTTTGAAGATGGCAGGAGAGTATAACTAATGAATGTCGACCACACTCTAGCAATTGGAAGAAGTGTTTTTCTTTCCACATGGTGTGGAGCTTCTTTCGTATCTAACTCCTAATTTGTTTTAGGAGCATAGATAGTGCTCAAAACATCTTCCACGTCCCATGAACTGCTGCTCTTCAAAGTGTGGTAATTGAAGGGTTGTTCATTGTATTAAAACTCTCCAAGAAAGTTCGTGATGGTTTGAGCGTGGAAATACACCTTTTTACCCCTCATTTTAGATTAACATTCCTTCAACTCATCATTGGCCACCTGATAACTATTGGCATAAAACTCTTGCACCAATCTTAGATATCCATGAGTTAGAGTGGCTACCAACTTTTCCCAATTCCTCAGGGCAATTATCTCTTGAATTTCAAGGAAGTCATCGCCTTTTAAATCAATCTCCTTCTCTTTGAATATTCTCCTATTGATGACATTAGTTTCGAATGTCCTCATATGGGCAACTGATCTAAAATCATTAGCTGCAGAACTTGAGGAAGCTTCAGTACTCAAGTTTCTTTTGGCAATTAATTTCTTTCTCTTTTGCTATGGAGGAGCTATGAGAGTGACCAGAACATTTAGGAATCCTAAAATAGTGAATGCAGCATAAATAATCAATTACACTTAGACAGTAAAAATTCATTTCTTAAAATGCTACAATGATGGTATACAATTTTCCCCAAACTTAATTCCTACTCTAAAAGATACCAAGAAATCCAAAAGCCTAATCTAAAGGTTAAAAAAAATTCTAACTCCAAATTAGTAATTGAAAAAGAACTAAATCACCAAGAAAAATAAAAATTAAAGAATAAAAACCTATAATGCAAATTCTGACCTAGAAAAATTAAGGTTCTAACTAAAGTCTAAGTAAAAGACTGCTCTAATTCTAACTACAAAAACTTAAACAATAAAATTGAAAGACAAAGAACAGAAAATAACAAAAGAAATAAAACAGAAAATCAAAGCTTCAAGCCTAAGGTTAAACTGCCTCAAAAGAACTAGGACTACAAAAACAACAAATTAAATTACCATCTAACCTTAAAATGCAACCAAATCAAAAACAAAGATGAACTTCTAAAAACTAAATGGAAGAGGGGCACCTACCAAACATTATCATAGATTTGAGAGCATAAACACCAACTCTCCTACCACACACACTAACACTAGTAGAACTCGAGGAGAATAGAGGGATTGATAGAGGATTTTGGTGAAGTCAAAGGTTGGAGAAGCACCAAAGACCTAGTCGACTGAGAGAGTTACAGTCGCAAGGGAGGGATTTTCTGAAATTAAGACAGAAGTGTTTAGGAAATTTGGGGATTTTTCTTAAATAGGGCATCTCTCACTGCATTGGAATGTACTTCCCGCTCCAGCACCCTTTTTTTTTATTCGTATAGACCGTTGTTGCTTTAGGGTACGAGTTCACTGCCACAATTATAAATTGCAGAACACCTCCCTTGGTCATCCATATAGCTGCAGCTAGTAATACTTACCGCTGTAGCGTGATCAGGTAGAGAGTTACCTCTCTAATTCCTTAAAATACCGCTACAGTGGGAAATGCCCACCACTGCGACATACCCTAATAGAACACTCAGCCCTCTGAAGCCTAACTCTCGTTATAGTGGTACGAAGCCATTGTTGCAGCGTGCTATCACAGAACTAAAATTTAGCTACATCACCTAAAACTTTATTTTCAATGCTAAAGCTCCCCAGTACACTTCAAGTTTCTGTATCCCAATCATCCATTCAAAGAGCATATCAGATAATTCAAAACAACTATATTCTTATAACCACAAGTCCAAGCAAAGCAAACACTATCAAACACCAGACTAGCCTTTAGTTACCCAAAAAATCAGAGCACCAAATCAGATTAAAAGAAGAATAGCAAAAAAGATGCATTAAATAAAAAATTTGCTAATTAGCCATAACTCAGCACTCGAGAATTCAACAATAATAGCACACTCAAAAATTAAAGCTTAAAACATAAAATTATGATAGAAATTAAAATTCAAAACAATAGTAATGTGGGTTGCCTCTCAAGAGTGGTAAGTTTATAGTCTTCATCCAGACTTTACTAGGACGCCTAAGTAGTTGGTGGTGCGAGAGCAAGCAAAGTCCCCTTATTTTCACTCTCATGTCCTAGATAATGCTTTAGCTACTGACCATTAACTTTGAAACCTCATGATCCCTCCAAATCAGCAATTTCCACTACTTCATTTGCATATGCTTCTTTAACCACGAAAGGCCTCGACCATCGAGATTTCAGCTTCCTAAGGAACAATTTTAGTCTTGAGCTATAAAGCAAGACATTTTGACCTGCTACAAAGGATCTACAAATAATCTTTTGATCATGCTATCTTTTGACCTTCTCCTTGGACAAGAACTCTCATAAGCATGGAGACAAAGGTCGTCCAACTTATTTAGTTGTAAGAGTCTCTTCTCCCCAGCCTTCTTCACATCAAAATTCAAAAACTTAACAGCCTAAAAAGCTTTATGCTCGAGTTCAACTGGAAGATGGCATGCCTTGCCATAGACCATCCAAAATGGTGAAGTCCCAATTACAATTTTGAATGCAATACGGTATGCTTACAGCATATCATCTAAAATTTTTTTCAATTCTCAGTTAGATACCTCTACTTGGCCACTAGTTTAGGGATGGTATGGAGTAGCTATTCAGTGTTTGACTCCATATCTAGCTAGAAGAGTTTCCAAACTCTTGTTACAAAAGTGTGATCCTCCACCACTGATCAAGGCTCTTGGCACTCCAAATCGAGAGAAAATATTCTTTTTCAAGAATTTCAGCATTACTTTTGCATCATTAATAGGTGTTGGAATTGCTTCCACCTAATTAGACAAGTAATCAACGGCCACCAAGATATATTGATCAGTGAATGACGGAGGAAATGGCTGCATGAAATATATTCCCCACACATTGAACACTTCTATTTCCAGGATAATATTTAGAGGCATTTTGTGCTTTTGTTATACATTTCCACTACTTTGGCACTAGTCATACTTCTCTACAAACATCCTTGCATCTTTGAACAATGAGGGCCAATAGAATCCACTTTCAAAAACTTTAATAGCTGTATGGACACTACCATAATGCCTAGCATACTCTGACCCATGACAATGCCATAATATGCTATTCATTTCCTCTTCTGGGACACAACGCCGAAACACATTATTAGCACATTGATGAAAAAAAAAGGTTCAGCCCAGAAATAAGATTTAACATCATGGATGAACCTTTTCTTCTATTAGTAATTACAATCAATAGGAAACAAACCACATACTAAGAAATTGACATAATTAGCGTACTAAGGTGTCATTGCTTTTTCAACATAAAACAATTTCTCATCTGGGAAATTTTCATTAATTTAGGGCATATCTTCCTTTTGAACTTCAATACTCAAGCGGGATAGATGATCCGCCACCTGATTCTCCAACCCCTTGCAATCTACGATACTCAAGTCAAATTCTTGCAACAGTAAAATCTACCTTATGAGCCTTGGTTTCGAATCCTTTTTACCAATAAGATATTTAATTGATGAGTGGTCCGTAAATACCACCACACTTATGCCCACCAAATATGCTCTGAATTTATCAAAGGCATATACCACTACTAGAAGCTCTTTATCAGTGGTAGTATAATTCATCTGGGCATCATTCAAAGTTTTACTTGTATAGTAAATAGGATGAAAGAGCCTCCCATATTGTTGGCACAAAACTTCACCCACAGCATGATCACTTGCATCGCACACTAACTTGAATGATTTTTCCTAATCGGATGCGACCACCATTGGTGCAATTACTAATTTTTACTTTAACTCCTCAAAAGCTTTCTTGCAATCTTTTATGAAGTCAAATGGCACATCTTTCTCCAATAATTTACAAAGCGGTTTGGAAACCTTTGAGAAGTCTTTGATAAATTTCCGGTAGAACCCGACATGCCCAAGAAAGCTTCTAACTCCTTTAATAGATAAAGGGAAGGTAGTTGCCCTATTACAACAATCTTTGCTTGATTAACCTCCATACCTTTCCTTGACACTTTATGCCCCAACATTATGCCCTCTTGAACCATGAAATGGCATTTTTCTTAGTTAAGCACAAGGTTTGTATCTTCACATCTTTTTAGAACTTTTTCCAGATTTTTCAAACAGTCTTCAAATGAGAGCCCAAACACCGAGAAGTCATCCATGAAGACTTCTAAACATTGCTCGAACATATCTGAAAATATAGCCATTAGACACCTTTGAAAAGTTGTCGGTGCATTACATAATCCAAATGGCATTCTACGAAAGGCGCAAGTTACATAGGGGCATGTGAAAGCTATCTTTTCTTGATCATCTAGGGCTATTGCAATTTGGTTGTACCCCGAGTATCCATCAAGAAAATGGAAAAACTCTTTTCCAGCTAAACGGTCCAACATTTGGTCGATGAATGGCGATGGGAAGTGGTCTTTTGTAGTGGCATTATTCAGCTTTCTGTAATCTATACAAACTTACCACCCAGTTACAGTTCTAGTTGGAATTAGCTTATTACGGGCACTAGTCACTACAGTCATGCCTTCCTTCTTAGGGATGCATTGAATTGGGCTCACCCAATAGCTATCAGAAATGGGATAAATAATCCCTGCATCTAACTACTTCAAAATTTCTTTCTTGACCACCTTTTTCATTATGAGGTTCAGTCTTCTTTGGTGCTCTATAGATGGCTTGTGATCCTCTTCTAGATTAATCTTGTGCATACATATAGATGGACTGATACCCTTAATGTCAGCTATGGACCATCCAATAGCTTTTTTGTGATCTTTTAAAACTTAGACCAATTTTCTTTCCTGATCATCGGTCAAAATAAAAGAGATGATGACTGGTAGTGTTTATGATTCCCCAAGGTATGTATACTTCAAGTGTACTGGTAGGGGCTTTAGCTCAAGCACTGGGGTTCTCCCACTAAAGGCAAAAGTGCATATGTAATTCTAGAGGCTACATTCAATGCTTCGAATAAGTTTTTATGATTATAAAATGGTTCCGAAGCATCCAATAAGCCAATCACTTCTTTTGTTTCCACTTTTTCATTTTTTGCCCCCAAAGTTAAAGATGCCCCCAGAAAGTCTGTACTCATAGCATCTTGAAAATACTTGTAAGACTCTTCATCTATCATCTTCATGAAATAACATTCCTCTAGGTCATCAGGTGATTTCATTGCCTTATTCATATTAAATGTTACCTCTTGATCATTGACCCTTATGGTCAACTTCCCTTTATGAACATCAATTAATGTTTTTCCTGTTGCAAGAAAAGGTCTTCCCAAAATGATCGAGATATCCTTGTCTTCCTCATAGTCCATGATAATAAAATTAGCCAAAAAAATCAACTTGTCCACCTTGACAAGTACATCCTCAATGATTCTATTTTGATAACAAAACGAACAGTTGGCTAGCTGAAGTGTCACTGTGGTGGGCCTATCCTCTCCCAAGCCTAATTTCTTGAAAATAGAAAGTGGCATCAGGTTTGCACTTGTTGCCAGATCATACAATGCTTTTTTAGCAAAATTTTTCCCAATGTTGCATGGGATTACAAAGCTACTTGGATCTTGCATTTTGATAGGTAACTTCTTTTGCAAAATGGCACTATATTCTTAAGTTAAAGCTACTATTTTGAACTCCCCCAATTGCCTTTTTCTAGATAGAATGTCCTTCATAAACTTAGCATAACTAGGCATTTATTCCAATACCTTCACGAATGGGATGTTAATGTAAAGTTGCTTCAAAATCTCTAAGAACTTCTTATATTGCCAGTCCAAGTTCTGCTTTTTGTACCTTTGAGGAAATGGGATGAAAGGAATGATTCTTGAGGAAGAGGAAGAGGATAAAGGTGTAGCTGTTTCCTCTTTGTTTTTCTCCTTCATTGTTGTTGCCTCCTTATCATTGGTCTTTTGAACCTCATGTTTATATATATTTCCCCTTTGTTGTGGATGCTCATTAACTCTCACCTGATCATTAAGATTGTCATCTTGCTTCTGAATATTTAGAGTGGAAGCTTTAGGGAGTTGCTTACCACTTCGAAGAGTTATTACCTTGCATTATTCTTTCCCATCCTTCCTGAGGCTATTTTCTATGTCACTAGGAAGGTTTCCTTGTAACCTACTATTTAGAGCAGTTGCCAATTGACCCATTTGAGTTTCCATATTTTTAATGGCTGCACTCTGAGTTTGGCTTATTGCCTTAGTTCTCTCTATAAATTTCATGAACATCTCTTCCATAGATGACTTCTTTTCCACCTGAGGTGGTGGAGCTCTATTTTGAGGAAGATAGTTACTCTGATTATTAAAGCCATGAGGGTGAGATGGCTTGCAAGAAGATGAAGCTGAGGGATTCAGACAGTGATTATTGCTCTAGGAGAAATTAGGATGATTTCTCAAACTCGGATAATAAGGATTGGAATACGAGTTGTTCTAGTTCTTTTGCACATTACTCATGTAGTTCAATTGCTCCACTAAAGCAAATTCCTCACAATACTTGTTGATGTAAGCCCCTCTACAGAAATCACATTTTTCTTCCGGCATTGCTATTGCATTCACCCTTGCTAGTTCTTTTTGTCTTGCACATAGCATGTCAACTTTCTTGGTTAATACTTCATTCTAAACTAACAAAGCATTTAGGGTGTCTAATTCTATGACTCCCTTTCTTGAAGCATTTTTGGCTAGACTAGATGCATTTTGACTTATGGTCTCTATTATCTCTTTCACTTGAGAAATCAATCTCACCATCAAAGCACCGTCGGTTGTAGATTCTAATTTATTTCAAGTCTCATATATGAGACCACTATGCAAGATTGTGAGCTACTACCACATTGGAAGACCATTATTAGGACACTTATCAATAAGTCCTTGAACCGTTCCTAAGCCTCATATAGACTTTCGCTTTCATGTTGATAAAAGGCAGTGATTTCATTCCTTAATTTAACTGACCTTGATGGAGGAAAGAATTTAGCCAAAATCTTTCCTGTAACTCATCCTAAGTTATGATACTTCCCCTTGGCTAAGCATTCAACTAGCTCTTAGCCATATCCCTCAAAGAAAAGGGAAACAGACGGAGGCGTATGGCATTATCACTGGCTCCATTAATCTTAACTAGATCACAAATATTTAGAAAATTTGTAATGTGGTTATTTAGGTCTTCCATGAGGCTTCCTCCATATTGATTCTATTGAACCAAATTTATCAATATCACCTTAATTTCAAAATTGTTTGCGCCGGGCAGAGGTTTCACTATATTAGAAGCATGTGCAGGATGAGCAGGTGAAGCATAGTCCGACACAGCTCTATTGTTGTCTTGTTGCAAATGTGCAGTTCCATTTCCTCCATTGTATTCAATACCCTCAAGATTCACATTATCTTCTGCCATTTGTTGAGAACTTTTCCCCTCTTGAACATTTCTAGCCTTGGCTTCTTTTCGAGTTCTCTTTGCAAGCCTCTCGATTTCAGGATCAAAGAGAATATCAACTTGATTGATGATACCTCACATACATAGTAAGGAGACACCAATTAGCAATGAAAAATAGAATTAGCACAAATTAACACTATAAAGACAAAAAATGACTCAATAATAAAAAAGAATAGAAAAGAAAGGAAAGAAAAATTAACAAAACAAAACACACAGTAAAGAAGCGTCTAATCTAGCACTTTCAAATTTCTTTCAATATTAGCACAACTGTTAGTCCCCAGCAATGGCGCCAAAAACTTGTTAACAAAATGTCAAGTGCACCAGTCACACAAGTAATATAGTGAATTAAGAGTAAAAGTATTGTTCCCACAAGGACTAAGTGGCTAACTACCTAAGAAATTTAACCAAATTAGTCAGACAAAAAGATTAGATTGAAGATAGCTCTAATAAAAAACTGACAAAATAAAAAACAAGCAACAGTAAATTTTTATAAGTTATCACAAATGACAGCAAACAAACACTCAAATTGATGATATTAAGCTAATTAAATGCCTAGGGCTACTAATCCCTCTATTCCATCGTAGAAATTACAACACTTCTCTCATGCACTTACAACTCTGTCAATTATATAAGTTAATCCTAGTTTAGTCTATTAACTTAAAAGAATTCTTCCGAAGAATTCTTCCGAACCTCAATTAAGATACTTAAAACCTACTCACTTCCTTAAGCGAGTTAAGTCTATGCTATTCAGCCTAACTTTGATTAAACGAGATTAAAATAATATTCCTATTAGCTAACAAGTGAAAAATCTTAATTTAAGGTTCATGTACTTCTCCCTGTTTAGCATTCTACTCTCACCTCCTTTTCCTGAGATTGATGACAGCAACAAGCATATAAATAGATTGATCAATTCCACAATATGCAGTAGTAAAATGAATAAGAAGACATATATTGGTTGAATAAAGTTGTGAATACATGAGAGAGGGAAAAATCTATTACAGAGTTGAGTTCATAGTAACCCTAGAGAGAACATTTAACTACTCATGGAAAATAAATAACAGCAAACAAAAATAGGTGTAAAGAAAGCCATGAATCTAAAGTTGGATGATGGATTTTGTAACATCCCAAATTCTCTCCTATTAAAGTTATATCTTCTTTGCTTATGTTAGAAATGATGTTAGAACTTAGTAAAGTATGTTTCTGAATGCCTAGAAACAAATCATCAAGAAAAGGCATGAGAAATTAGGATAAATGAGCTAAGAATAAAAGAAAAATAAGGTTTTGAGGGAATTAGTCGACTAATATAATAAATCAGTCGACTGGTAGCATCAGAAATGGACTAGGTTGCTAATATCTGCAATTAGTTGACTTATGAGGAGAGATCAGTCAACTGATGATTCTCTGTCATACTGAAATTTTGGGTCCTGTAGCAATCAGTTGACTAATCGGGTTGAATCAGTTGACTAATTACACATCAGTCGACTAATCATAAGCAATTAGTCGACTAATCGCCTTCTGGAGTGCGAAAGTAAGTCGATTCCAACTGAAAAATCACTGGAAAATTGACTAGAATGCCCCTAACATGCCAATGAAACTCAGAAACAAGAAAATATGGGTAAAAGAGGGATTTACATGCTAAAGGGATTCTTTAAACCCTTTTAGAAGTAAGCAAAGAGAGACAAAGAGAGTTTTCTAAAATTTTAGAGAAGAGAGAGAGAGAAATGTGGAGAAGAAGAAGAAGGCAAAGAAGAGAGTTCTAGTCGGGTTTCTAACAAGGAAATCACAAAAGGTAAGCTTCCTCACTTGATTTCTCTAGTTTAGATAAATTCTAAAGCTTGAAATTGGTAGAATTGTGGTTTTCAAACTAAGGAAAGAAGAAGAAGAAGGAGTTGGTCTGAAAACTAAGGAAAACAAGGAATCTTAGAAGGAACTAAAAGATATTAAACAAGTCCAGCTATAGAAAGAATTAAAAGTAGCTAGTTATTCATAAAAGCAATTTATTTTCAGTTATCTATCATGCTTGTGTATGATATGCCATAGTTTTATGATAAAGCTATCCATGAATGTTTGAGAACATGTTTTCTTATGAAAATAGAACTTGACTCCTCATGGGATGTAGTAATTCCTCATAGGATGAAAAGTTCTCTTCATAAGAAAGTTAGAAAGCAAGTTAATTTAGTTATTTACCATATTCTTCATGATTCAGCAAGTATAGATATGTTGAAGTTCTCCATGAGAACATAGAATTAACTTTCTCTTGAAAAGTAGAGATTATGTCCTTATAGGATGACAGAATTAAGAAATTCCTCATGAGACATTAAATATTTTTCCTGAGAAAGTAGCTAAAGTAGCCAAATAGCTAAATAAGCCAAAGTATAGTGCACTATACAAGAAGTAGGTTTATGACACCAGTTATATGTCGAGAAATCAGTTTATGTTTCATGAAATAAGATTGCTTTATGTAAATTCTTTTATGTTCATGGAAGTGTGAATTAGTTATTGAGAATTGCTTTTATGAATGAAATGGTTCTTGAAATGATTTTTTTAAATAAACTAGCTACTGAGATTATATATCTCATGTTTTATGTTATAACTAACCATTTAAGGAGTTGAAGTAGAGAAGCAAGAGGTAGCAAGAAACAAGCTAGCATAGTTGCTAGGTAGTTACACATAGAAAAGGAATGTAATGTTAATTTCCTATGTAAACCTTTAGAAATCTATGCACAATTTGTGCATATGCATAGAAATATGAGTTACATATAAGTCCCTTGTATTATAGCTTTGTTCTAGAAGAGAATTTGCAAAGAAGAGTTGAATAAGTGTTGTAAATTATGTGCATAATGAAACTAGATAATTTTACCATGTTTTCAAGTTAACTTTTTCTGAAATCTTAAGCTTAGGGCACATCAGTCGACCGATGTCCATGAATCAGTCGACTGATACCTCTTGATTTTAGATATATGGAACTTTGAAGACTATCGGTGGATCGATAGCCCCAGATCAATCGACTTATCGTCCTTTTCCAGTTCAAAATTGTATATTGCAAAGGGTTCCAAAGTTGCCTTATTTTTATATAATCAGATATTTTCCAAGACTTTTCAAAAAAATTTCATTGTTTTAACCATAATTTTCACAAGATCTTTATTACAATTTTCTTAAATTGTACAAAATTACTATAATTTTAGTTGATGTTACATTTTTGGTATCAGAGCATGGTTTTAGGCACTATATGGGTAAAGATTGGGTACTAAGTAGAGAAAATACGATGGGTAACCTTAGAATTATGCTTAAAAGATTAGGATGATATGCATTAGAATGGCTAAATACTCTAAGAATCCCTATTAGGTATTGCTGACCATCTCTTTTATACAAGTGAGATAGATGCTATGGTTTTATTTGTAGGATGACTTCTCAGCAAAGAGGTGTCCTAGAGGAACTCATGGAGAGTGTAGACATCTTAGGAATCCAGCTAGAAAGACAGGCTAATCAATGGGCAACCGAGTTAAATATTCTCACCTCTATTTTGGAAGAGATAAGGGGTTTAAAAAAGGATATTCATGAGATGAATGAACAAAATGAAAGGAAGAAGAGCAAGAAGAAGTAGAATGTCTGCAAATCCCTGAAAATAGAGAGTAGTGGATAGAATAAGAAATCCAAACATAAAGCCTGAGCCCTTAAGGAGGTAAGATTTCTTGCATTCAAGGAATATATATTGATAATGTTAGATCCTTAAAGAAATAGGCTAGTTTTGGCAATAAAAAAGTATGTTAGTCTAACTGGCTTTAGTTTATGTACGTAGAAATTACATACATGTATAGTAGGCAGCCTTTCTAAGAAAGTGAATACACATAGATGTATTATAGAAAATATAAATATTCATGATGTATTCTAGTATGAGTACAAATTTTATTTATGCTTTATATGTTGTGTAATCTATTTTATGATAGCACTCTTCCTTGAAGAGTAGATGATGTTAGAATAACATGAATTTTCGAAAGACTAACTGTATGCACAAGAGTGACTAGTATATTGTGATAAAGAAAGTTATTTTGTGCATAAGGAGAATGAACTTAGTGGATTAAAGATTCACAATGAATTAGTAATCAAGAAATTTAATGAGCAGCCAGGAAACCTTATTAGGTGCAAGATGATTCATAGAACTTGAAAGAAGTATTTTATGAGTAAGGTGAATTTCAGATAAATTTCTCATGTATAATATGCAATGAATTGTTTAACATGTGAAATTTTCTTGCATGATTCTTGCTCATATTCTATGACAAATGTTTGTTTAAGATTGAAATAAATCATTACATGTCAATATATTATTAGTAGTCTGATGGTTATCTCAATTTCAAAAGGTCGTTATATGATAGAGAAAGACTAGAAATTAAATTATATGAATATCTATGACCAAAGAATTTAAATGCAAATTCTTGATTATGATGGTTAGTGGTCCTATCTATGTTAAGGATTCAAGGTTAGGAGTTACTGATATCATTCAGAGATACATAATTGAATTTAGATAGAAGCATACCAAATACCTTTGAAGAATGAGGAGGCAGTGGAGTCTTATTTGTAATGTATACCTGGCCAGTATATTTTACAGATAAGAACCTATTATAATTCAAATTCATAAAAGGGAAGGTATGGTATAGGCTCATAAAAAGTTAAGTAGAGAAGTCTCCTTCAATCAAGCAAAGAAGAATAGAGAAACAATTAGAAAGAATTGTTTCATATTATGACTCATATGAATGAAATTATGATAAATCTTCCATGAATATATGAGTGAGTATTCTTATGAAATTAGAACAAAAACTTATAGTGCACTATAACAGAACAAAAACTCCATGAGATGACAGAATTCCTCATAAGATGTAAAATTCCTTATGAGAAGATAGAACTCTAGAATTTTCCTCATGGGATGTTTGTTAGGCGAACTGGCAAGCGCACCAGTCGCACAAGTAATATAGTGATTTGAGAGTAAAAGTATCGTTCCCACAAGGACTAAGCGACTAAGTACCCAAGAAATTTAATTGAATTAGTTAGACAAAACAATTGGATTGAAAATAGCTCTAGCCAATGAATGATAAAATAAAATCAATAACAGTAAATATTTATGAGTTTTCTTTTAATAACAGTAAACAATGCAAAAACTGATGAAATTAGGGTCACTAATCCCTCTCCTCTGTCCTAGAAATTACAAAACCCCTCTCATGCACTCACAACTTATTCAACCATATAAGTTAATCCTAGGTTATTCTAATAACTTAAAAGAATCCTCCCGAATCTCAATTAAGTTACTCAACTCCTACGCAATTCCTTGTGTAGGCTAAGCCTAATACGACCAACCTAGCTTTGATTAAACGAGATTAACTAACATTCCTATTAGCTAACAAGCAAAAACACTTAGTAAGGTTCACGCACTCGTCCTTCCTATTCAGTGTTCTACTCTCACCTCCCTCTCCTGAGTTTGAAGACAGCAACAAGCATACATATAGATTGATCAAGTCCATATAATGCAACAATAAAATGGATAGAAAGACTTATATTAATTGAAACAAGGTTGCAAATATATGAGAGAATGTAAAATCTATTCAGGAGTCAAGTTCATAGTAACCCTAGATAGAAAATCTAGCTATTCATAGAAAATAAAATGCAGAAAGCAGAAAAAGGGATAAAGATGGCCATGAATCTGATATGGGATGATGGATTGAGCTCCCCAAGCCTTGAAAATCAGGTTCCCCTTACTCTTCTTAGCCAAAACGGTGCTTCCCTGTCTCCCTCGGATCAGAATCCCCTTTGAAAATAACCTAGGAAGCTATTTAAAGCCTTTCTGAAAAGCTGACTTTTTTGTTACGAATTCACCGCTACAGAGGATATTGCAGATTCAATTGTGCTGATTTTGGCTCCACCGCTGTAGTGGGAATATTTCACCGCTACAGCGGTGGAAGGCAGAAAAACATAAACTACAAAAATTTTCAGCGCATCGCTTAGGCAAGCAACGGATGAACTACCGCTGCAGCGGTGAGTGGCAAAAATATGACATTAGCAAGAATTTCCATTCTTAGCTTCTTTGGCTTCTTTACTCAGCAACTCTAAGGCTTCCTTTCCTCAACTGACTCCTAACTTTTGATCTTGCATAGGATTCACAAAAATGGCACAAATCAATAGTAAAAATTGGGATTTAAGATAAGAAATATGCAAAAAGCTTTTAAAGTTCAAAAGGTGATTAAGAGGACAAAAAATCATTTCAAAGTAAACATATTTAGGTAAATTGAAGGTAAAATCATTAAACAAAAAGTACTAAATTAGTGTTAACTTGAGAACTTAACAGATGTAGATAAATTCCCCATGGATACAGAATATTCCTCATGGATGCCTCTTGAAATGAGAGAATCAAAACTTTTCCTCATGGGATGCAGATAGATTCCCCATAGGATGTAGAACAAATCCTTAAGGGATGACAGAACCTCTTCTTATTGGATGCAAAAATTCCCCATAGGATGAGAACCCTAGAACTTTTCCTCATGGAAAGATAGAAATTCCTCAAAGGGAGTAAAATCCTTATGAGATAACAGAACCAGAAATTCCCTATGAGATGTTAAAAATTCCTCATGAGATGATAGAATACCTCATGGGACGTAGAATACTTTTCTTGAGAAATAACTAGAAGTTATAGTACACTATAAGAAAGAATGAGAATGTTTATGACAACCTATATATTCATGGAAGTAGCTATGATGATTGAGATTGAAGAACAGACTCTTTTTCCAAAAGAAGAATAAGAGAAGAAAGACTTGTTCCATAAAGAGAAACAAGAAGTTAAGAATTGTTCTTTTTATGTAAAAGAACAAGGAGACATTCATAACTAAATTAGAAAAAACAAGAGTATATTATGATAAATTAGATAGAATGGAATAAGAACCCTAGAGAGGATAAGAGTATATTTATTCTATAAGTAGAATACACACTAGTTTCACAAAGAATAAAGCTTATGAAAGTATAGTTTCTACGGAATAGACCATAAGTCTTACAACAAAATAAAGTAAGAAAAGTTGTGTGTATTGTAACAAGTAGATATCATAGAAGGATTCATTCTTAGTATAAGAATGTCATGTATGTTGTTTTCTACTTGTCAAGTGACGAAAGAAATTTCATGATTTACTCTAACTTTGTGTTTTATTGTGTAAGAATACACTTTTGACATGAAGCTCGATGACTTGTCTTCATGAAGTTTGAAAGTTTATCTTCTATGATTTTACATCTCTTTAGTTTAAAGAATATTTTCTCTTCAAGAAGATTTAATACTTTTTTCCATATAGAAACTTGCCTTCCATAGTATTATGTATAATGATGAATGATGCAAGTATTCTAGCTAACTTTGCCAAGTAATTAAAAAGAAAAGATACATGTTGAATGCTTTTACTAGAGGCAAGTGATGTTATTTATAAGCATAAAGCAAGCAAGAGTTGATATATTCAGTATAGGAGTCTTAGTTCTTCTGATAATAGAATTAAGGCTAATAAGCTAAAGAAAAGTATTAAGTTTTATGTAAGAAGAAATATGGAACAAATAGAATTCTATTTTATAGGTGGAATAGACGAGATTGGGAAGGTTTATTCCACAAAAGAGTAGTAGTTAGTTAAAGGTAGAAACAGTTAGCAAGACCTTTAACAAGAGATTATTTATAAAGACTCCTTCATGAACATATGATGTATTGTAGACCTAATGAGTTCGATAGACCTACAATACATTAGACTCAAGAAGAAGGTAGACTTATGAGAAAATAGTACAAACCTTTCAATGAGTGGAGTTACAGTAACTTCGTGACAAGTTATGATAAATCTTCCATGATTATAAGAAAAAGTGTTTAATCAAAGTGGTGCATTATAAACTCAAATTTTGAGAAGACTCATAGTGCATTGAGAACCCTTACAATAAGTAAACTCCTTATGCATTATGAACCCATAAGTAGGATGAATTCATGATGCAATACAAGCCTTTACAATGGATAGACTTATATGGCATTGTGAAACTTTATGAAATAAACAGATTATAGTGCACCAATGCTATATGTTTATATTCATCTTTTATATTTATAGAAGTGATTATAATGATTGAGAGTGTTTTGCTTTACAATAGAATTCTTTTCCAAAGGATTAAAAGAATAATTCTTCAAGATAATGGGATAAAGTCTATCTTATAACCATGTGTTTCTATGTTAGAGTATATGCTAGTTCAAATTTTAAGGACAAAATTCTTTTAAGGAGTAGAGAATTGTAACATCCCAAATTTTCTCTTATAAAAGTTATATCTTCTTTATTTAAGTTAGAAATGATGTTAGAACTTAGCAAAGTATGTTTTTGAATGCCTAGAAACAAGTCATCAAGAAAAGGCATGAGAAATTAGGATAAATAAGCTAAGAATAGAAGAAAAATAAAGTTGAGGGAATTAGTCTACTAATGTAATAAATCAATCCACTAGTAGCATTAGAAATAGACTAGGTTGCTGATATCTGCAATCAGTTGACTGATGACGAGAGATAAGTTGACTGATGATTCTTTGTCATGCTGAAATTTTGGGTCTTGTAGCAATCAGTCGACTAATCGGGTTGAATCAGTCAACTAAGTGCACATTAGTCGATTAATCATGAGTAATCAGTCGACTAATCGCCTACTGGAGTGTGAAAGTAAGTCGGTTCCAACTGAAAAATCAATGGGAAATTGACTAGAATGCCCTTAACATGCTAAGGAAACTCGGAAACAAGAAAATAAGGGTAAAATAGGGATTTTCATGCTAAAGGGATTCTTTAAACCTTTTTAGAAGCAAGTAGAGAGAGAAAGAGAGTTTTCTGAAATTTTAGAGAAGAGAGAGAGAAACGTGGAGAAGAAGAAGAAGGCAAAGAAGAGAGTTCTAGTCGGGTTTCTAACAAGGAAATCACAAAAGGTAAGCTTCCTCGCTTGATTTCTCTAGTTTAGATAAATTCTAGAGCTTGAAATTGGTAGAATTGTGGTTTTTCAAACTAAGGAAAGAAGAGGAAGAAGGAGTTGGTTTGAAAACTAAGGAAAACAAGGAATCTTAGAAGGAACTAAAAGATATTAAACAAGTCCAGCTATAGAAAGAATTAAAAGTAGCTAGTTATTTATAAAAGCAATTTATTTTCAGTTATCTATCATGCTTGTGTATGATGTGCCATAGTTTTATGATAAAGCTATCCATAAATGTTTGAGAACATGTTTTCTTATGAAAATAGAACTTGACTCCTCATGGGATGTAGTAATTCCTCATAGGATGAAGAGTTCTCTTCATAAGAAAGCTAGAAAGCAAGTTAATTTAGTTATTTACCATATTCTTCATGATTCAGCAAGTATAGATATGTTGAAGTTCTCCATGAGAACATAGAATTAACTTTCTCTTGAAAAGTAGAGATTATGTCCTTATAGGATAACAGAATTAAGAAATTCCTCATGAGACATTAAATATTTTTCCTGAGAAAGTAGCTAAAGTAGCCAAGTAGCTAAATTAGCCAAAGTATAGTGCACTATACAAGAAATAGGTTTATGACACCAATTATATGTCGAGAAATCAGTTTATGTTTCATGAAATAAGATTACTTTATGTAAATTCTTTTATGTTCATGGAAGTGTGAATTAGTTATTGAGAATTGCTTTTATGAATGAAATGGTTCTTGAAATGATTTTTTTAAATAAACTAGCTACTGAGATTATATATCTCATGTTTTATGTTATAACTAACCATTTAAGGAGTTGAAGTAGAGAAGCAAGAGGTAGCAAGAAACAAGCTAGCATAGTTGCTAGGTGGTTACACATAGAAAAGGAATGTAATGTTAATTTCCTATGTAAACCTTTAGAAATCTATGCACAATTTGTGCATATGCATAGAAATATGAGTTACATATAAGTCCCTTGTATTATAGCTTTGTTCTAGAAGAGAATTTGCAAAGAAGAGTTGAAGAAGTGTTGTAGATTATGTGCATAATGAAACTAGATAATTTTACCATATTTTCAAGTTAACTTTTTCTGAAATCTTAAGCTCAAGGCACATCAGTCGACCGATTTCCAAGAATCAATCGACTGATACCTCTCGATTTTAGATATATGCAACTTTGAAGACTATCAGTTGACCGATAGCCCTAGATCATTCGACCGATCGTCCTCTGCCAGTTCAAAATTGTATATTGCTAATGGTTCGAAAGTTGCGTTATTTTTATATAATCAGATATTTTGCAAGACTTTTAAAAAAAGTTTCATGATTTTAACCATAATATTCACAAGATCTTTATTACAATTTTATTAAATTATACAAAATTAGTATAATTTTAGTAGACGTTATAGATTGAGCCCCCAAGCCTTGAAAATCAAGTTCCCTTTGCTCTTCTTAGCAAAAATGGTGTTCTCCCCTCTAATTCATATCAAAATGCCCTAAAGAAAATTGCTCTGCAACCATTTAAGCCTCATTTGATGTGGCAGAAAAATAGCTCTGCTACTGCAATGGTAAAGCACAGAGATGTATGTTAAATTAAAAACCAAGAAGTCTTCAGTGAGGCACTTGATAGAGTAGCGAGGGACTCACGCTGCAACAATGGATGCCAGGATGAGATAGTGACTTTTGCTGAAGTGGTGGATCACAAATTTGGAATGCTCTACTACTAGTGTTTGGCTCTTAATTGGTAGATGTCAACATCTAAGTGGTGGGTTGTTGCTTTAATTACTCTTTTAATTCCTTGCTCCGAATGTAGTGGTTTCCTTTCCTTTAACTCATAATCATTCTTTGTAACCTGAAATATAATATAACACGCCAATTATTAACATAAAAATGAAGATACATCAATAATATCACAAAGAGCTTAAGGGAATCAGAACTAGAATAGCTTAGGCCAAAAATAATTAAATAAGAAAGTTCAAACAAAATCAAGGTTCAAATGTCAAGAAATAGTATACAAAAATCATGTTAATTGAGAAATTAACAAAGCACACTAGCCTAGATTTTCTCAGTTACATGTTTTCATTACTTCCTGCCCAACGCACTATGGAATCATCCATTGTGACAGTGAGTCTATCCTCGTACTCAGGATGTATCACTAATCACATGCTTGTCCATGGTATTCGTGGACATAACTTACTCGTACAAATAATATTACATAGCTTATCTATACAACTCATGTATGTGTGAGTGCATACAATCCTCTAACTCATCCATATGTCTCATGTTTGTGTATACAATCACTACACACTCTCTTGTGTCCTTTATGTGCTACATACTTGCACACTTTGCCTTCCTCATTCTTTAATTTATCTAGGCCTCTATGAACCATCACTCGAAGGTGACTAAGGTCCAATAAACTTCCTCAATCATCTAGGTCTCTATGAATCATCACCACAATGGTGGCTTATATTCATGAACCTCCACAGTCATCTAGGTCTCCATGAATCCTCACCCCAAGGGTGGCTTAGATTCAACGAACCTCAAAACTAGGTCTGCGAGACACATCGAGTAGCAAGTCCATTAGCCTCTATGCGTCATCAAACCTCTAGACCTCTAGGATCCACCGAACCCCGTAGGTCTCTGTAGATTGAAGAATCTCTTTCATGGCTAGGAATCACTAAACCCCTTCTGTCCCTATGACTCAACTAGCCTCTTTGTCTTTGCTAGTCTATCAAGCCATATAGCCTCTATGGAGAATTACACATCATAGGTCTCTATGGTCATTTCACCTTCTAGGCTCTTGTAACCATTGAACTTCTTAAGCTTACAATCATGATCATGGGGTGCACTCCTATAAAAGCATTGCAAACAACTCATCACATCATTTCTAGACATTCATTCACACATAAACATGTACATTTATACATGCATAACGAATCAATTCCCTAATTCTATGCCATGTTCATTTTATGGTCTCATGCTTATGTATTTATCGTGTTTAGGCCACACTCTTGCTCTTGGGTCTTATGGCCCTAATTCCTTGTGTCTTTCATTCTAGACCACACCCTTGCTTTAGGGCCTCTTGGTCGCATGTTATTGCTAACTCTAGCTCTAGACCATACCCTTGCTCTAGGGCCTCTTGATCTTATGCTCTTGCTAGCTCTAGCTCTCGACACACTTGGTTTTGGGTCTCTTAGTCTCTAAGTTTATTGTAAGATTATTCATAGTTTCTAGATTCTATGGATACTATAAGGACTACAAGGTGCACACAAATATAAGCACGTTATCTGTCACTCCCCACATTTGAGACAATGACTAGCACGGTGTGGCACCACTGCCACTACTGTAAGCTTGACCTAGACAAAGTATTCATAACATGTAAGCAAATTTCAAAAATGACAAATAAGGTGAAAGTCACAATCTTGCCAATTAACACTTGAATCACATTCATAAATATATAAAATCCATGCCAACATCGAATCATGTTTCTAAGCCTTCTCTTCGTTACATTTAACGACATGGTAGAAGGAATTATTCCAAAGCATGATGTATCAAAAAATATATATACCAAGTCTGATCCACCAAAAGAATAAAATTTTACAACATCGTCCAAACAACTAACACCCAAGGAGTTTTAGCCAACTACAGAGCTTGACTTATCCCAAAACACTCCCATAGATAAAAGAACCAACCCCAGTCATAAGGGATCGGAGGTAGGGTCCCGCTACTCCTCATGCGAAGACTCACTGGCTTATGTAGTCATCCATACATAAAAACCCAAATAATAGCTCACACAAGAGACATAATAAAAACATAATTGGTCATTTAGCCCAGTCATCATAGGCAATTAGATATATTGGAATATAATACATATATACTTTTCTTATTAGCCACTTTGCCATTTATTCTTCAAATGATCACCTGCATCACCAAAAATAAACAAAAAAAAATGGGGCTAATTTCTCGCCATTGATTTTAATAGAAAGTAGAAAGAGAAATTTTTATATTCAGAAGGAAGATATCAAGGAACAGGAGAATTTTTGTTCTTTCCTAAACCGTTGATCTTCTGGATCAACAATCAAGATTAAACAACAATTTTTATATCCAGAAGGAAGCTACCAAGGAACAGGATTCCCTCTTGTTCCACACA
The DNA here is from genome assembly GCA_037074585.1 of Biancaea sappan. Taxonomy (NCBI): domain Eukaryota; kingdom Viridiplantae; phylum Streptophyta; class Magnoliopsida; order Fabales; family Fabaceae; genus Biancaea; species Biancaea sappan. The sequence goes on along the minus strand of CM073501.1, from coordinate 43,458,263 downwards.
AGAACGAATTATGACCTTCGCCCGAAATGTGAGCAAATATATCATGTCGATAACTGTTGATTTTCAAGATCAACGGTCAGGATTAAACAACAATTTTTTTAAAAGGAACCATTCATCACATGGTATAAATAATCAGGTTTATTAGTAACCTAATATTTTACATATGAATAATGTGGAATAAACCCAATTTTGATCTATCTCTCTAGTTTTATAAAAGATTAATTTACACTTCCCAGTGTGAATATTTTACCCATGGACATGACACCGAATGTGAGTACAAGTAAATGGTGTGAAGTAAATAAATAACGTTTAACATATTGTCTAGTTTTTCATTATTTAATGAACTTTTGAATGGATTGACTGAGAATGGAACTCTATTATTTTTTAAAAAAAAAGAATATTGTTTGTTTTTCAACGAGACTGCATTAAATTTTATAAAACTAAAGGGAATAAAAATGTTACTCCTAATAATGTAATATTGTAAAAGCCAATGTATGGTCTAATTAATAGGTATAGTTTTGAGAGATTTTAATATGTTTTTAAAATCTATTAAAATTATATATTTTGGTTTTTAATTAACTATAATGTGTAATATAAGTAACATTTATTGGATATTGAGTAGTTATTTGGAAATTATTTTAAAAAAATAAAATAAAAATTGAATTGAGCCGTTTCAATGCATGATTTACTTCATATCTAGGAGTCAAATTCATAATATTTAGTGAATTCTACTGAAAAATTGTTGTTGATCTTCTTTTTTTTGCGTGTGCGTTTTTTTTTTTTTTGGGGGGGGGGGGGGTGGGTGTGGTTTCTAGCTGTTACTAATTTGACGAAAAGGGTTATAAATTGGATTGAAACATGAAAGTCAGTGGAAATTGAAGTCACATGCCAAAAGATAAAAATTAAAGAGGAAAAATCTTTTTTTTTTTGATAGATTTGTAAACTTATAATTTTTAGTCCTTCACATATTTTTCTTTCAATTTAATCTTTAACCCAGTCATTGAAATCTTTGTTACATATCTTGCCGTTTTATCTCGTTTTCATAAAATTTAATGTCAAAGCGAATAATTTACTAACTTAGACATTATTGGGTACTAATAAATCTAACCCGAATAGTCAAAAATAATTTCTAATATTAGAAAAGCAAGGAGTTTGATTTTGCACGAAAATAAAATGAAAGGACAACTGTCAACTATTTTTATAATTAAAGGACTTCAATTGAAAAAAAAATGTGGAAAATAATTTTTAGTCCCCCAAACCCAAAGATATCTAGATTAATCATTTAGTCATATAAAGATCATAATGTACTTTGTAGTTTCCAAAAGATCTTAAACGTTAACTCATTAATTTTTATATTTGCTATTAAAAGTTTATTCGACATGACATATTAAACTCTGATAGATCAGCACATATATTAATAAGCATTGTCAGCATTTAAATTGCCATGTTAGATAGATAATCAAGAGATAATGAAAGTAACTAACAAAATGACTAATCAATTAACATTTGAGATCTTTGAGATTAAAAATTGCATTAACAATCTTTTTGGCAAATAAATAGTTAACTTAAATATCTTTGAAGGATAAAAATTATTTGTCCTCAAAAATTATTTATAGATAACTAAAATAAAAATTTATACCTACATTGAAATAATTCTTGAAAAAATTGAAAAGATAATTTGCATTTATTTATGAAAAAAAAATAAAACATTTAATATATAGGAAAAAAAAAGATGAAAGAAAACAAAAAAAGATGAAAATTAATATTGAATTATAATGTGATGGGATGAAATAGAAGAAATATTGATCTTTAAGATCAGCAATCCAAAATTTACGCGCCCTTTTGAATAATTTTATTTTTGTATTTTTTGGTTCAAATCAGAACATGACTCTCCTATTCTCAAAAGGAGGATCCTATACCAAACACTAAAAGAAAAAGCGCAATCAAAGACGAAATTTTTCATTTTTGATTTCAGACAGAAACAGGCGGAATGTCAATAATTTTATTTTTTTTTGGTTGTTTTATTTCTTGTAGTGTAAATAGAAAAGGACAAGATTGAAGAAAAATAAATAAATAACGTACCCAAGATGAAGCATCTTCTTGTCAGATTGAGGGTAGGGAGATGCAGAAGGTTCGATGATGGTTGCTTGCTGAATCCTCTCTACTTCGGCTATTATAAAGTTGGACCAATTTACTATTTACATACTTAAATGACGATGCCATTTAGTGGATGAATTATAAGTTGTTTCCTTGAGAATTAATGACCTAGCTAATGATTTTTATTGTGATTTAATTTTTCGCATGGTAACTTTCTTCATTGTTTGTGTTTGATGCGGTTTCATTATTATTGGCTTTATGCACTTATTGTATTAGAAAAAAATATAATTAAAATTAATATATATATATATATATATATATAATTGTATATATACAGGACTCTATTTACCATTGTTAAGGTATCATACTAGTTAAAAACAATTTGACTTAATAAAAACTTTTACTAGTATATTTAATTATTAATAATAGCCGTTGGCATCTAATAAGATATAATTATTCTTATATTATATTACATCTAAAGGTCTGATATTTTATCAGAAAGACATTAGTTTCATGTTATTTCAATTAATTTTGACTTTCCTTATATCGTGTTATCGAGTTAAGTTTGAGTTAGGGTGATTTGGGTAAATATAAAATTGGGTGAAAACGATTTATGCTTGTGAGATAATTAGGTAAATATAATTTAAAACAAAAAAACGTGATTTGAGGCGGACCATGTAATATTTGAAAATTAATTTGTAAACGTAATTTTAAATGTATAATTATTAAAAATGACATGAATTATATCAATATTTGATGTACCATTAAATCTAATATAATAAATTATATTAATATTTTAATGAAGAAAACTAAATTATTTTTTTGGTGTACTTGTCAATATTACTAATTAATATTCTAATTACACATTCGAATATTTTTTAATTTAAACAATTAAAACTAAATATAATTATAATTAAAGTGGTAATAATTATAATTTGTCTTTCAATAAAAATTATTTAAAAGTTTTAAACTTTAATATTTAATTAATTAAGAACAAGTTAATGATTAAAAAAAGTAATATACAGATTGTCCAAATTAATGATTAATTAAGAACGAAACACGTGCCACGTCATCTTCTTCATTCCCGCGCGACAAGACGCCATAAGATACACTGACTGAAACAGGAAATAGGGAGCTCCCTCAAAGTCCGTCACTGCCATGGATCAGATACCAACAAATGTGCCTCATCATTCACGAAGTCCCTCAGTGTCATGTCGTTGATAATTAGCATCAGATACGCATGAATCACACCAACGCATACCGAAACAAAAAACAGGGAGCTCCCTCAAACGACACCACCACAACCACCGTCGCCACAAACGCGCGCCGCCATCACTTTATATATACTCTTTCTCGGATAGCACAGAAACGCACATGCAGCGACCGACACACACACTCGGTTTGTTTGCCCCACACCCACATTCTCGCACCTTTGTTTTAGTGGCAAAAAACAGAGTAGAACAAAGACGTGTCACTCAGCAGAGAATAGGGGTATAGGTGAAAATGCCCACACGACCTTCAACGTCCCTCCACTAAATTACGTTCAATTTCTCCCAGAAGCTCGCCTGGCCAGCGTTGAAGCAAACGTGATTAGCTTTTTGAGACGTGCTTGCAGCTCGGTTTCCACCGCCAGTCAAACATCCTGAACTTGCTCATTAATGTAGTTTGGACGCTCAAACGTGGTTGCACCTCAACGCAACATGATATCAAACACGCACTTTAGAAAATAAATAGTAAGATCGATGTTATAAAGACATTAAAAGTATATTTGGTACGCAAAAAATTTTTTAAAAAATAAAAATAATAAAATATTTAATATGATATAAAAAAGAATAAAAAATTAATATTTTATTTGATATGAATTTTTAAAAAAATTTAAAAAATTGTGGGATAATTTTAATTTTACTAATTTTCCTTTAACAATAAAATATTATTTAAAAAAGATATTAAAAATTTTTTAAAAAAAAATATCAGCATTGATACAGGTCTCCAGGCGCACACGCACACACACTCTCTCTCTGTGAGAAGATAAGAACCCAGGAACCCATCAATCAGACCAAGTCTTGAAACTCCTCATCCTCTTCTTTTTCTTCTCCCCCTTCTCCTCCTCTATCTATCTATCTCTCTCTCTCTCTTAAAAAATCAGAAACCAATTTTAAAAAAATTGGAATTGTGCTGCTGACTCGTGCTCCTTCCACTTTAAATCGTGCTCCACCCTGACATGTTGTGCTACTATGTCTACCATTGATGAAAAGAGGAGGATGAAGTGCATCGAGCGAATGGTAATGTTTCTGATAATCTTGACATATGACAAGCACGGGAAGAGCATGACCTGGAGGGAAAAATGGTAATTAAGCTGCTTTTTCATTCAATACATCACTTTTCCGTCTGAAATGTGAGGAAACTACCGTACAATTAATGAGGGAAAGGAAAAGAAAACTGCTTTTCCATCGATGGATTCCCTTCCTCTGTGTTTTCTTGCCTAACAAGTGATGGAAAAACAGTGTTTTCATGGAGTTTTCAGTTCCGTTGATGATTTCCATCCTACTTGCCCTACCAAATTTGCGGAAAGTAGAGGAGAGAATAGAGATAACCTAACCTCATAACCCAGAGGGGGGAAATAGAGAACTAAAGATAGATAAAGCACAGAAATGTTTAAGCACTTATAATATATTTAATGATTTTATACTAAATCAATAAAAATTCACTAAATAAACTTCTTACTCTATAGCATTCGCTAAAATATTTTTTAATTAAAATTTGGTTAAATTATAATTTTGCTCCCTATAATTTCACAAATATTATAAATCAGTTTCTATACTTTATTTTTTTATAAATTGGTCCTAACATTTAATGTATAATAATTAATCATATGTATAATAATAATCCAAATATTTAATAAATGAGTAGCCAAAATTTTTAGTATCTACACAATTAAAAAATTTCAGTAACTTAGTTTTTTATTACTATATGTGAAAAATCCAAATTTTGAAAAACAAAATCTCTAAAAATAGCATAAATTTTGTTTTGTAATTTTATTTTTGAAATTACAAGTAAAATATAATTTATAACCACGAATATATTTTTTATACAAAAAACCTGAAATATTTGAAAAATTACTAAGAATAGCATATTTTCTTTTATATTTGAAAAACTAAGTTATCCAATTTAGTTTTTTATATAGGACATTATTTATTAATAAAAGATCATAGTAAAATCATATTTTGAATAGTAACTAATAATTACCAAAAAATAACAATAATGAAAATAATATTTAAAATGTGTAAATTACATTTAATTAATTTTGTGCTATGATAACTTTTTTTTTTGGGTAAAAGGGAAATATATATTAAAACAAGAGTAAACTGATACAAGGCATTAAATATACAAAATACGAGCGGAGAAGAAAGAAAAGCATAGAAGTAAAAGCTGAGCCCCCACTAGCTGAATTACAAGTTGGCATTAGACAAGTTCGAAAGGTAATTTGCTTTAACAAAAGAAGGTGGTAAATTAAAGTTAAAAAACATCAGTCTCTTTTCTCAAGCTTCCTTTGCCAATAGATTAGCACATTTTATTCTGTGCTCTAGAAATTTTTGCTATCTTCATGTCCTCAAATGAACAGAGGAGCAGCCTGCAATTTTTAATAGCAATACCGAGAGAGTGAGATAAGTGTAGATAATCTTTTAACAGATCAAAATTTTTTTACTATCAATTTCAATCTTTAACTTTTTTATGTTCAGGCGATTTGCTTGTTCAAGTCCTATATAGTGCCCAAGCTTCAGCAAGATCAACATCTCCTTTCCCAATGAATTTTGCAAAACCCCAATGCCACAGGCCTTTGTCTGTTCTAATGATTCCTCCAATTACAAAGAGATTATTTTTCATGGAACCATTAATATTAATTTTAAACCAGCCATAAGAAGGTTTTTTCTAAAGATTCAAGTTTTGAGTAATTTGAACAGTAGTAGTTTTAACCTCATATCTAATAATTAAAGTTCATTAAGTTAATTTTTTATTACAACCAAAATTTCAAATATATGAAAAAAAATCTGAAAGTGGCATAATTTTTTGTTCCTAATTTCGTTTCAACTTTTGTAGGCAACGTTATGGCAAGATTTAGAATGTTCTTGACAAAGATGGAAATCCAAAGATAAGCACTACAAATGTAGTGAATAAAGAAATATTCATCAATCTCTGTTAGAGATTCAGAGGTTAACAAAATTACATTTCATTTATTTCATAATATTAATACATTGATCTAAGTTTATGTCTTGCATTAACTTCTTTTTTTTTTTCTGTTAGAGATTCAGAGGTTAACAAAATTACATTTCATTTATTTCATAATATTAATACATTGATCTAAGTTTATGTCTTGCATTAACTTTTTTTTTTTTTTCCATTTCAGGTTATTGGCACTAAATCTCAAAAGTATTTCTGTCTAATGTGTCATATGAAAGGTGTACAAACGTTGTTTGAATTCCTCATAATTTTTTATATATCACCAAAATTTTGTTATGAACCAATTGTTATTATTTTTGCAAGCTAAAAATGTTTTACAGTTGTAAATTACTCGTGCATCACACAGAACACCACTCTAGTTTTAAGTAATTGAAGTATCAAAGAGAAATAAAAGTGATATCCTTTAAGGAAAAAAAAAAGGTGAATTTTGACACCTCACACTGTTGGATTTTTTTTTCACTCTTTCTAACACCTCCTTATTTCTTATTTTTGTCTCTACCTTGCTTGGTTTGGCTCTGGTAAACAAATGAAGGAACATCTCTATTTATGAAGTTCATATTCGATGAACACAATCTTCATATTCTAGCTTTGGTATAGATTGAGTTAAAAATTTTCTATCATCCTAAGCATAGGATGCAACTCCTTGCACGCTTTCTACAAGGTCATTACTTGCTCACATTTATTTAGTACAGACTAAGCTGAAATTAATCATGTAATTTTAAAAAACACATAAAATTAATTTGAACCATTGGATTGTCTCATCATCGGTTTAGATCTAATCTTAAAGGATATTGTTCTCTCCAGGACTTGGAAGGGAGCCCATTGGTGATTTTCTTTTAGGTGAGGAAGCGGTTTAGAGAGAAAACACGATCAAAAGAATTATGACCTGCATATGGCATAGTCGTATATTTGATGACTTGCTTTTTGGGAAACCTCCATCTCAGGTATAATTTCAAACACCTTGTGTGCCCTGTTCCCATCTCAATTTGTAAAAGAAGACACCAGTTATAGTCTTTTTTCGCTATTGGGTGGAACAAGATTCTGTCTATACCAAAGGTTTGATTTGATTAGCGTGGAAATGGGAGTAAATGTATGAGAAAGAGTAGAATCAATGAAACAAAAAAAAAATGGTAGTGTGGAACGTATATTTCAGTTTTGATGCTTCCCTGATTGAACTCTCGGCATCTTCATTCTAAAGTGTGTTAGGGAAAACAAGGTAATAGAGGGGTAATTCCATTTGTTTTGATAGTTGAGATTAGTTGAGTTTATTGTTGTGGTGTCTTTATAATTTGGGAGAGAATGAAATAATGTAGATCTCCTCTTCCCTTTCGATCCCCACTTTTTGTTTTCATTCCTCTCTTTCTTCTTCTTCCTCTTATATTCTCTCTGTCTCTCTTCTTCTTTAGATTCTATTCTTTTCTTCTCTCTCTCTTTTCCTCCCTTTCTTTCTTCTTTTCCTCTTTATTATTCCCACTAAGCCCCGGTCCCAGAATCAAGGCCTAACAAAGTGTTAGTAGCAAGTTTGGCATGGGCGCCAATTAGCTTCAACATTGGAATTACCAACGTCCTATGCCAGCTATTCGATCATCGATATGTTGTCAGCCGTTCAATTAACAATTGTATTGGAGCAAACTTATATTCATTTGGCATTGTTTATTTTTTAAATAGAGAGCTTATTTAGAAAAAAAAAATCAATTTTTTTTTGCAATGTTTGGTAACTTTTCAAACTTGCTTTTCAACAATAGTAGGTAGTGAAAATGAATTTGATGCTTATCTTATAAGGACAAGCACTATACTTGTCCTTATATAGATCGTTAAATTTCAAATGTAATGATCCATATTTTAAATAGCAATTTTAGTATTTTTTTAAAAAAGCCATTGAAATCTAGACCGTTAGATTCAAGCACCATATCCATTCTCAGCAGTAGTAGTTTCCTTAATCCCGTTCTCTCTTAAAATAGAAGTAGTAGTTTTGATTATTATAGGCTATGGTAATAAACCTCAATTGGGTTAGTCCACCATGGAGATGACAAGAAATGGTGCTGTTTGTAATGTAATTGTATACAAAAATAGTTTGCTACTATGGCATGAAGTGCATCCATAGAGACAAAGTTTTGGTGGTGCAATACTTAAGTAAAGACTTTGATTTCATTCATGAATTGTTCTACTTGTCGGTGGTTGTAGTCATAGCTACTTCACTGCAACTTCTCTTCTATGTTAGAGGTATTTCAGTTGTTAAAAGATCAAAGCATAAGTTATGAACAAGATAAAAGATGTTCTTAATTACATGGATTTTTAAATCTCAAGTCATTTATATGCATTATGTTGATTTATCTTCATTTTTTATAAGGGAATGGGTTTGATGGGCTTTTAGGAAGACCTAAGTATTAATTAGTATTTTCTATAGTAGCTATGTCCTTGTAATACCCGTGAATTTTAAATTCACTTAGTAAACGTATTAATCTTATTAAATGTTCATATGTGAAAATTTGGGGTTAATTTGAAATTTTGTGAAATCATAAAAATCTTGGATCCTCTAAAATTTCAAGTGAGAAATTTACAAGAAAATTCTCAACAAAGGACTTTGGAGGAGAAAAGAGCTCGAGGAGGTTGAATGAGGAAGGTAGAGTTTTGAGAATAGTGGAAACGGAGCCAAAACAGTGGATGGGTTGGTGAGAGGGACTAAAATGAACTAAAATATTTGATGTTTTAAAAAAAATATGTTGAGAAATGGAATCTTGATGTTTATTGTGTTTCTATGAATGTAACTTAGTGCCCATGCAGACTATTTCTTTAAAATAATTTCCAATACTTCATTTAAGAGACTCAAGTGAACTTGTCCAAATTTAAGGGACTAAATGAGAGAAGAGGTAGGCCCTACACTCATTTAAACCTACACATAGAAATTCCCACAAATTCACCTACTCTAAGCCTTCTTGGTCACTCTCATGTTCTCTCCCTCTCCCTTTATGCCTTCTTCTCTTTGGCTTAAAAAAAGAAAAAGAGGCATTTATGGTGGCTCTACCATCAACTCCGGTGAAGCTCCTCCCCTGGTAGCCTTCTTCCTCATCGAAACCCCCCTTCTTGAGGTAAGAATCAAGGTCTCTTCTTTTCTTGAACTCTTGGAAGAAACCCTAGGTTAGGAGTTCTAAGAACCATGAAATTTGAGTTAGGTCTTGAATGAAATTGTTTTCTTATGTTTCCAATTGAAACAAGGACTTTGAAGTTTGAGGAAATCATGGTTGAAAGCTTTTGTAAAGGAAGAAGATTTGAAATCTCTAAGGAAGAATCTAGGTGAATCTTGAGTAATTTTTGTTATAACCCGAGTTAATGTTAAAATCTCTCTCTTTGAATTTTTTTTGGGGGTCCAAAACAAGTATTTGATGATTAAATTAACTCATATGAGTGTTGGAATGACTTGGGAGGCCAACGGGTAGATTTTGGGTACCAAATCATGTTTTGTTAGTCTACCCAGTCTGGGGTGTCAAGATGCCAAAATTGGTGCCCAAGGCGCTCATGTGACCGAGAAGAAGAGCCTTGGTGCCCAACAATTTTTTTTACATAATTAAAATTGTCATATCTCTCTCGTTTGAGCTCTATTTTTAGCGAATTATATTCCTTTGGAAAGATAATTGAGTCTAATTTCTAATGAATGAAGTTTCATTCACAAATTCTTTACCATTTGTGTTTTATGATCAATATAGTGACTGGCCAGAAACTTTTGGAAGTGTGGTAGCTAGTTATTATTGTTGATGATGTTCTGAGTTGATTGTAGTATGAAATAAGCTCATATGACCTTGAAGTTTTTATGAGATATTCTTTGATAGGTGTAGATAAGATCTAGATGGTTTCATGGTGATTGGGGAGCAATTACTATGTTAAATATTAGAGGAATTGAACCTACCTCAGAATCTAGAGAAATTTGGCTAGTCCTAATTAAGGCTATATTTTGATATCTTATTGGTAATGTTTTGCCTTGAAAGATGATATTATAACATTAAGGTATATGTCTACCAAGTTTCATGGGATTATGGGTTGAATTAGTGGGTCGAATGCTTGCAAAATCAAAGAACTAATTATGCAGAATTAGTCTGGACAATAGTTGTGAAAGTACGGTTTTGAAGGGGAAAATGTTATTATTTCTTTCGAAAATTTTTATCTAAGTTTCTAGACATGTTAGGGATGTTCTTACCAAAATTCATATATTTTAGAGCTATGGACTTTGCCCAGTAAATTCACAAAGTTCAAGGTCTGGAAATTGATCTTAAACGAAGTATGTGGAGAAATTAATTGTTTAAAAAGGGCTTACCTCTATGCTGAGTAGAAAAAGGGTGGACAATAAAAAGGAAACATTCTTATGCCTTTTACTGCATAGTAAGCCCATCCAATGACATTTTAAATAGAAAAAAAAAACTTTTCTCTTCAATTTAAAATACAATTCTAAAGCATTCAATACCTTACAAATGTTGGAACGTTGATAAATTATGAAAATGAAATTATTACTCTTGTATGAACAATAATGGAAGATTACTTTACTCTTGCCTCTTGTTATCATTTTTGTGTGTGTGGAAATTACTGCCCATCCTAATTTCTGGGCCAATTATATATAGCAAGTGTGGGATGTTCTATCCTCCCTTGTTTGTGGTTATATATAGATATATAAATGCTAGAGTTATTTCATATTTGCCCTTGCTTGCAAAGTGATGATTCCATTTGAAAGGGGCTAAAATGTATGAAACTTTGGCTTAATTATATGAGTGAAAATCTTTCTATGGATGAAAATGTGTTTATACATAGTCTATTATACGATGTGTTTTGCCTACCATTATGTATTATATTGAGATGTGAATATATGTGTAGATAAGAATACACTCACTTTACTTCATGGAAAGTATGCAAGTACATATTGGGAGAAAATATATAGCATGCTAGATTTTGGATGTTCAATTGCTATAGGTGCATTATGTCTCTAAACATTCTTACATGAATTTTTATATGTATATATATAAATATACATGCAAATTGCCTAGGGTGTAGTTGTAAGCAATGGTGTGTGATGAAAGTTATCAACCATCCTTATGGGTGTGAACATGTCTAATGCAAAGGTGTCATCATGGTTTTACTCATTAATTTTTATGCTTTAAATTTGTAAATATCCTGAAATGGTGGACAAAACTTTAATTACTAATAGTCTCTGTCCCAAAACGGTGGACAAGACCACATTTAGTTATTCATAGTCTCTGTCCTATAACAGTAGATGAGACCTCATTTAATTACTAATAGTTTCTATCATGGAACGGTGGATAAGACCTCATTTAATTACTAATAATCTTTATCCTGAAATGGTGGACGAGACTCCATTTAATTATTAATAGTCTTTGTCCTGAAATAGTGGACAAGACTCCATTTATTTAATTATTGTCATTGTCCTAGAACGGTGGACAAGACTCCATTTATTTAATTATTGTCATTGTCCTGAAATGGTGGACAATAGTCTATTTATTTAATTATCGTCATTGTCCGGGAACGATGAACATTATTATTTCTTTTTTTGTCCTAAAGTGGTGAACAATATTGAGATTATGAAAATGTGTGTTTATCTATGCGTGTTACTCTTGTGGGCTCTAACCTTAATTATATATATAAATAAATCACATTTTATCAATTGATGTATTTTGGATGAGGGCGTTATGTTTGCTTACAAGTTGTAGTATAAAATATCAGGCTGGGCCTTTAACCGTTAGTCCTAACCTTGTTTGGTATCTATGCTGCTATAGGTTATCTTTATCTAACTATTTAGTCTTGCAATGAGTAATTATGTTGGTACAAGAATAACTATGGATGAGACCTAAACTAAGGTTCCATCACTGCGAGTGGTACACAGGTTTCCTTTTAAATTCCTGGTTGTTATCCCTTACTGAGTATTTTTATACTCATCTCTTCCTCTGGTGTACCCCTTGCAGGTTCTGTGTTAGTGGATGAGTCTCTGTATGAGCAGTAGCGGAGTCTCTAAGTTTGTATTCCTTTCTTGGAATAGTGGTACGTCTATTTGTTGAGTTTTATTTTTAAGTTGCTATGTAGTTAGATAGAACACCTAGGAAATCTTGTGTTGGTTGTAATAAGGGACTTATACATATTATATTTATTTCATGTATTATGGCTTGAGGTTAAGCTTACGGCGGTGGACGGAGTCCACTTTCGTGTCAGTCATGCTTCTAAGGTGGGGCATGACAGTCCTACTCTGATTAATTAAGTAAATCACATTTATCCCTTATTCTTGGATGGTCCTATACCATTTTGAAAGAGAGAACTATTTAGATGACATAGAATTTTTGTACTTTTTGGATAAAACACCTCAAAGGATGTTACTAATGGAAGTCTTCTGTTTAAAAAAGGCCCATGGAGAAGACACCATGCTATAGAAGGTGTTAGATCTCTGTTTCTTGTCCCCCAGCCACCTCATGACTCAAAATTATTTATTTGTTGTTTTCTCAAGCTCCTCATAAGAGAAGAGAGGTACCCCAAAGTAAATTAAGACATTGTAATGAAAAAGAAGGGGAGACAGAGAGAGAAAAATATAATGAAGAAAAACTTAAAAATTTTCATTATTTCCAAGTTAATTACAATATTCTCACCAACCTCTTTCACAAGGACCTACAAGGCTACAACAATGATAATGGTATATTATGAGCTCCCAATTCAAATGGATCTAGAGTCTTGAGCGCTGTTAGCCACAATTTTAATCATTACTATAAGTATTTTGTAAAAACTGTGGCTAAAAGTGCCCTTAGCAATGGTTATAACCGTGACTTTTTTAGCCACGGTAAAAGCGCATAGGAGACGATATGTATCCCTATTCAAATACTTTAATTTTAAGTAACTGAAGTATCAAACGAAAGATGTTTTAACACAATTATAACAACAAACAATCAAATATTAATGATCACTCATATGCGAAATTTTGATCAAATCACAAATCATTTATTCTGATCATGATTTGATTGTTAATAGAATCTTGATAGATAAATTGACAATAATAATAATTCATACAATAATAAAGAAGATCGTACCTTGATTCATGGTGAAAGTTCTCCAATTAGACTAGACTCCTCAAGGTTAGTATAAGTGGTTTTTCATGAAGTGTTCTGATTAGATGGATATTATCTCTCTCTCTCTCTCTCTCTCTCTCACACACACACACACACACACACACACACACACACACACACACACACACACACACACACACACACACACACACACACACACACACACACACACACACAACGCCCATTATTAATAATGCATTATCACCATTATTAATTTGGCTTAAAAATATACTTTATAAAGATAATAAATTCTTACCTAATTATAGATAATAACATATATATATATATATATCAATATATATATACACATATACAATAACTAATATAATATAAGTCTACCCAAATAAATTGTTAGCACTTAATATATGTATATATACATATATATAAAAATTAATTAATTAATGCTAATATCAAAGAGCATTAAAATTGATATCCTTTGAAGAAAAAAAAAAGAGTTGAATTTTGACTCATCACACTCTTGGATTTTTTTTCACTCCTTATTTTCCTCTCTACCTTGCTTGGTTTAGCTATGGCAAACAAACGAAGCAACAAGTCTATTCATAAAGTTCATATTCGATAAACACAATCTTCATATTCCAGCTTTAGTATAGACTGAGTTAAAATTTTCTATCATCCTATGCATAGGATATAACTCCATGCACTCTTTCTGCAAGGTCATTACCTCCTCACATTCATTTAATTACTTGTTATATTAACAATTGGACAGCACCAGAAATAAATTTCATCACAAGAAAAAAGTATATCTTACATGTTCGTATATCTATTTATGACTGACTCCCTATTTACTTATCTGTTATAAAAGGATTTTACCTTCAAAATTTTCTTTTATATTGACATCCTCAATCCTTGCCATCACTATGATGTGGCATGCAATAGAATCTCTAAAATTAGGATAAGCCATTAGGCACTTGCATTCGTGGTACTTGACTCACTGTGCCATTTATCAATCACGGTTTTTGGTGAAGGCAGTGACTTGATACTTTTCAACAGTCCAGTCTCATCATAATTAGGTGAAGGTAGTGAAGGTGGATGAATTGTCCACTATATGATACCCTAGCACCATGCATGTCCCATTCCTCCAGCTGCTCATTATCCTTTTTCCCACTCTCAATTCTTCTCAGCATCTCCAAAACTTCATCCATGGAAGGTCTCAATTAGCTGTCCCTTTGTAAACATAGAAAAGCCCACTCTGCCACTGAAACAATCATCTTCCTGACCTCACTATCAAATTCAAAACCAAGAGAAGGATCTAGTAGCTCCCCAAATGCACTTTTTTGAATCTTCTTCATGGCTAGATTTGCCAAGTTTATCTCATCGTTATGCCTTATCATATCAATTGCTGGCATAGATGATATAAGCTCAATAAGCACAACCCTAAAGCTATAAACATCACTCTTGCTAGTGAATTGGTAGCATTGGTGATATTCTATATCAACATAACCAGGGGTCCCTTGTGGCGCAGTGGATACATGGGTGACATTGGCGGGGAACAACCTTGAAAGCCCAAAATCTGCAACCTTAACACAAAAATTGTCATTAAGGAGAATGTTATTGGTTTTGACATCCCATTGGATAATTTCTGAAGCATGCAAATAAGCTAAGGCAGTTGCGGTTTCTATGGCAATTTTGATTCTTATAGGCCATGGTAGTAAACCACAATTGGCAAGTTCACCATGGAGATGACAAGAAACAGTGCCATCTGAAATGTATTCATACACGAGGAGGAGTTTGCGACTGTAACATGATGTGCAGCCATAGAGGGATACAAGGTTTCAGTGGCGCAAGTGAGTGAGGATCTCGATTTCATTCATGAACTGTTCTACTCGTCGATAGTTGTGGTCATATAGTTGCTTGACTGCAACTTCTCGCCTATCTTGAAGTCTTCTTGGTTGTTGAAGGTCAAAACATTAGTTGTAAACAATATGAGAGATTTTCCTACATAGATCTTTAAAGTCTCATGACATTATTTGCATCGCTTCTATTTTACCAGCATTTTCACTTGAGAATGTTAAGTATTTGGTGGGCCACAAGTAAGAACTAGCTAAAAGTATCAGTTGGTCATAGCCTATTGTAGTAACTTCTAGCTGTTACAGACAATTATATAATATATATACCTTAAGTTTGGAGGGTCATGTACTATTAAGAAAGAGAACTATTTAAGACAACAATTTTACAGTTTTGGCATAAAACACCTGGAAAGATACAATTTTACATACAAATACCTCATCTGAAAAGGACCAATGGAGAAGATTTCATAAAAGGTCATAAATCTCTTTGTTGTTTGTTAACCGCCTCCCTGTAAATCTCCCTTTTTTTGTATTCCAGACACAACAATCTTAACAATATGTATTTCAATAGAAAGGGCAGGGTATGAGTGAGTTACCATAGTAAACAGTTCCAAAGCCTCCATTTCCCAATTCTCTTGAACGGTCAAAATTAATTGTTGCTTTCTCAAGCTCCTCGTAAGAGAAGAGGGGTACGCCATAGTTGCCACTTTTTGGGTCTGCATTGAAGTTGGGATCACTTATATTAGTGTTTGTTGATCGCAATTGAATGTTTGAAGAAGTTAGTCTGCAATGCTGTCCGAGTAGTCGCCACATTATCAGAATGCCTAATCCAATAGATAAACCTGCAGAAGGGAGTTCCCACTTTAGACATGACAATAGGTTAAAGACAGTTTATTGGAAAAGAAGAGAGAGAGAAAGAGAGAGAGAGAGACTTCAGCAGTTGAGGAATTCAAACTAGTTGAGTTGAGGGTGTGGATTTCTTAAGATGTTTGGAGTGGACAAGATAAAAGATATTGAGGACATGTAGCATTCGCATGGAAGATGTCAAAGAATCAAAGCTGTTAAATGAATGTATGATGAAATATAGCAGTTTTCATTATTCTTTTTTGTAAAAATTTCAAAATCTCATGTGAGAAATTCAAATCAGTTTCTTATGAAAAAAAAAATGGAAATGTGTAAGGTGATTAACTATATCAATGGGAAAACAACCTTCCGAAGACAAAATCAGTAGAAACTAGAATGAAATTCTCTTAAATCAAAATTGAAGAGTATAACTATAGAAGGAAGACATTTGAATTTAACAGTGGTAACATATAATTCTTTGACTAAATTCAGAGGTTAACATTTGAAAATGAATTTTAAAAAAAAATTAAGTAGATTACCAAGCCCAAGTCCCAGTGCCAGCTAGAAAACCTTACTCTCATACCACGTATTTGGAACTGCAGTCAAAAGGAAAAAATATTTTGAAGTAAACTATAAAACAATTACATAGTACAGGATCAAATTAGTTGAGAGCAGAAAACTTTAATGTACTATTTCTAATTGTCATGTTAAGATATCAAATATACAGTCAAGTTAGCAAGTAAGCTCAGCTTTGCCGTTTGATAACAGAGGAAAACAACTAGGATTTTAGAGCAAGAAGTAAGTACTTGTAAATTGAAAACAAAAAATAAATCTCAAAACCGGCACAGCCACGTCAAAGGAATATCACTTCATCCGTGACAATCTCACTAGACTGAAAACAGTAGCAGGCCACATAAATGTTTGAAAAACCATAGGAAACCTATTACTTGGAAAGCATATCTGTATATAAGGGATTTTCATTACCTTTGTCACAGAAAAAATTGTTGTTGGTATCAAGCCGACAATGGCCTCTTAAGTGGTTGCAACAGTTATCACAATCATGGGATAGTTGTACTTCAATAACCATTAGTGCAGATAAGAATGATAAAATGTCACCGCTGTCAGATAGGTCTTTAATTGGAAGCTTAAGTAATGAACATGCTGAGAAAGAGTTTGGAGCAGAATCCTTGGTTGACACGTTGGTATAAAAGATATCATAGTCAGAGCAATGGGTATACTTAAGAAACCCAAGTGGGGGATGATATTGAGGGTACGGTTGCATCTGAACAGGTATACATAATACTTGATATCAAAAAAAACCAAAGGAGAGGTTTGAAGCAGACTGATATTATTGTTGATGGTTTCACAAGGATTTGACATCAAATGCTCATGCAAATCATGGTCAAAAATTGTAATCAAATTATACTGATAAAGGATGTTAAAAAGATGCAATTTTCTTCCATGCTTCTCCAGTTGAATCATCCTTGGTTGATGAGATGGAAGATCACAACCATGAACGTGCAGTAAGCCACAGTCTTGCCATTCTACCTTAGTGAAAGGGAAGTGGATGCTCCCAAGATGTCCACAATCAAAGGATGGTGGACACTTATCATGGTGCTCAGCTGAGACAAGTGTAAGGTGCGAAAACAATAATAAACCAAACACACATATAGGAGACATCCCAAAATCCCCGCGCTATATGAGCAAACACTGATGAACTCTAACAAGAACCTGAATCGGATTCTCTAATGCAAGTGAACTCTCTGCTAATTTTGTTTGCACTTTCTCCCCAATATATAAACTAGCTACTTGAAACTGCCAAATACGCCAGTTGACTTGGAGAATGACTAGGATGACTTGGAGAAAGAGGACTGCGAGAAAAATAAAAATAGAGGCAGAGTATCCATGTGACACGTAGGTGTCTAGAGGCTGGATGAGGGGGTCCTTGTTGAATGTTATGTAGATCATTAATTCATTCCAACAAAGAAGCTTGAACAATTTTCCTTCACAATTTCGCCTATTGACTACGGGCAGAAGGAAGACTTGACTCCTAACTACCATGGCAATACACTCATGCTCTATTTTCAACCTCTCCACATGCATGTACCTTTAAGGGTCCACAATGGCTGCAGCACATGCACCTTCCAGCTATTATCCATGTGCACATGCATCCTATTTTTCAATGTTGTCAGAATTGGCCCAGCCATTGACCTGGATAAACCTTCGGGTCACCGTGTTACTGGTTCAACCGCCGGGTCACCGAATCAATTGTTGACCTGGGTAAATACATTAAAAAAATTTAAAATTATATATATACATATATATATATATATATATTTACAAATAAATTCAAAAACAAGTAAAATAAATAATTTATATACAAATTTCATAATTTAAAGTCATAAACATCCGTAATAATTTATAAACATCTATAATAGTCCAAATATAAAGTTATAAATATTTATAATAATTTATAAAGTCATAAATAAAATTATCTAAATATAATAATTCATACATTGAAAATTTTAAACATTCATAATAATTTATAAAATAATTAAATGCAACTATTTTACTTTTATTCAAAGAATAAGACTTTATCAAGAGTCACTTTAAGAATAAAATGAATAATTAAAGGAGGTAATGAAATTAAGTATATATATAACAATATGCTGCCCCCTTCCCATTGAGACCACCATTATTCTAAAATTCAAAAAAAGAGGGCCTTCCAATGAATTGCATTATGTGACAAAGGTTGGGCGAAGCAATGAGTGAGTGGGCCTGCATGAGCTGGTATTACACCTCCCTGACCAATCCAGTGCTGTTGAACCATTAAAAGAAAAAAAAAGAGAAACCGGGTCATCGGGTCGCTGGGTCACCGGGTCGACCGAAACCCGACGGGATCGACCAGGTATTGGCCGATTCATGTGCAAACCAGTCCAAAACACTGACCTGGATCGGGCCAAGCCCCGGGTCGCCTGTTTCCAGGTCGACCCGGCCGGGCCGGGCCAGGTTGTACAACCATGCTATTTTCTATCCTTGCCAGCTGCTTACCCATGAGCCCATGTGCTCACCCTATATTTTTCTTATCTGCCATGTTTTCTTGTTCCCTTTGACTAGTATAAATAGGACAACTCCATTGTAAACAGGGGATTCAGAAAGTTTATTTTCATTACTGAGTTATATAAACTTAGTGTTTTCTTCCTCTGTTTTCTTCCTCTGTTTTCTTTGGTTCCTTTTTCCCTGAGCCATTTTGGTATTAGAGCAAGGTTCCAGAGAGAGGGAACGCCTAAAGAACCTCCTGAGATTTTCTAGCGATATCGAAATCGGCCAGCTTCAAAAGTCCCATCTCCGGTGCTCTTTCAGGGAAACAGACGTTGCCATCGTGATCGGAAGGCTTCAAAACCTTGGACTGGAGAAGATCAACGCAGCCTGACCATCCACACGCCCTCACGTGCCACCCATCGCAAGCTCATGCACTGGCCATCTCTCCCACGCGCCTCACATGCCTGCCAGAGGTTAAAGACGACCACGTCAGTGCCACGTCATCTGCATCATCAACCACTCAATGTCAGCCACTTGTCCTCATAAGCCACGTGTCATCTGAATCATCATCCACGTCATCATACAATCGTCAGCCACGTAATCAAGTTCATCCAATCATTGAGTGCCACGTGTCGCAGGTGTCCACGTCATCATACACGTCACCTTACACATCATCCCATCTACAAATCACCATTCGCCACGTGTCCCAGGTTACCACGTCATCCTAACTTTCCAAATTCACATAGTCACCCCCATAATTTTCATAAATTCCATTTTTCTACCCCAATACTTTTCAAAATTACAGATTAACCCCAATAGTTTTTAAAATTTCATTTTTATCCCAAAAATTTCTAAATTTACAAAATCCCCCCAAAACTTCTTGAATTTTCATTTTTGCCCCAAAACTTTTGCAAACTCTATTTTTACCCCTCATCTTTCCAAAATTACAAAATGGCCACAATTCTTTCCAAATTACAATTTGACCCAAAGCTTTTCATAAATTACCTTTTGGCCCCTTAATTTTTTTGAAATTATAGATTGGCCCCAATTCTTTCCAAATTACAGATTGGCCCCAATACTTTCCAAAAATTACAGATCAGCCTGACATCTTTTTATGAAAGTTCATTTTAGCCCCTAAATCTTCTTTACTCCAATTCCACAATTTCTTTACTCCAATTCAAACTTTTCTCCTTCCCTAGCCAACAAAAATGCCTCCTAGAACTGCATGCACAAGAAATTGAATCGAGTTGAGAAATCAACTACAACAGTTGCAAGAAACATTGTATGCCCAGCAAGCACAGCTTGAGACCCAGAAGAGCGTAGATGCAAAAATTTAGATAGCAGCAGTTCATCAATAACTTACAACCGCTACACCATGTTAGAGTAAAAATTCCTGAATTCGATGGGAATAACCAACCTGAAGAATTCAAAAACTGGCTTGAAAAGGTTGAACGGATTTTTGAGTACAAGAAGGTCCCAGAAGATCAAAAGGTATTGTTGCCACTAAACTTAGGAAGTACGCTTCTATTTGGTGGGAAAATCTTAAAAGAAAGCACGAACAAGAAGGGAAGAGCAAGATTCGAACTTGGAAGAAGATGCGACACAAATTAACCCGTAAATTCTTGCCTGAACAAAAAGGGTTTATAGGAGTGTCACTCGTTTTTATCCCTACTTCGTCACGCATTCCAGACTTCCAAATGGATACAAGGCCCCACCACATAGTTGTCACTGACATAGAGAGAGAATCCAATGAAATTCCTGAAAAGGAAGATGAATCTATACCAATAGGCTCAGTGCATGATAGTGATGTCATACCAGATGACGATGATGACATATCAGCAGAGCCAGTATATGACATTGGTATCATGCCAGAAGAGTTAGTACATGACGATGATATTATGCCAGAGGAGTCAGTGTATGATAGTGAAATCACGCTAGCAGAACAAGCATATAACAGTGATGTCTTGCCAACAAAGCCAATATATGCTAGTGATGTCCCTCCAGCAGAGCCAATATACGATAGTGAACTCACATTGACAAACCATGATGAAATATATGATAGTGAAGTCACATTGACAGACCATGATGAGACGTTGGTAATTCGTCAATGCCTGCATATAGCGCCAGCAAAAGATGAGTCCTGGTAAAGTCACAACATCTTCTGTCCTATTGAAGATAAAATTTGTGATGTCAACATTGACAAAAAAAAGTTGTGACAATGTTGTGACTGACTACATGGTAGAAAAGCTGGAGCTACCAACCATTAATCATCCACACCCAAAAGAGATAACGACATCAAGCAAGACTCGAGGGCGAGTCTCATCTAACCCAAGGAGAATGTCACGGAAATACACTCATGCTCTATTTTCAACCTCCCCAAATGCACCTACCTTCAAGGGTCCACAATGGCTGCAGCACATACACTTTCCAGCTACTACCCATGTGCACATGCATCCTATTTTCTATCCTTGCCAGCTGCACCCATGAGCCCATATGCTCACCCTATGTTTTTCTTATCTGCCCATGTTTTCTTGTTCCCTTAGACTAGTATAAATAGGACAACTCCATTGTAAACAGGGGATTCAAAAGTTCATTTTCATTACTGAGTTATATAAACTTAGTGTTTTCTTCCTCTGTTTTCTTCGGTTTAGTTTTCCCTGAGCCACTAACTCCTTGAGTCCTTGACCCTTAAAAAATCTCTCACAGAAATTTCCAAGTTTACTATTCAAGGTCTAACTTCTGATTTTGTTTTTTCTTTCTTTCTCGACAGCTTGTAAAATTGTGTAAAGGACGGCAAAGAGATCGGAAACTCTAGGAAACCCTGTGTGCCTGGTGTCGATGATGAGAATACAGTGGTGATTGTGGTGTTTACAAGTCCCTTGCTAACTTAGAAAATAAGCTACAAGCTACACATTACACAGACATTAAAAAAGCATAGGGAGACAGGAGTCACAAATTTGTGGAAAGTAGAGGGAGAAAATAGAGATAAGATAACATAACCTCATAGCCTAAAGAGGGGGAAAATAGAGAACTAAAGATGGAAAGATAAATTGTTATAGGCACACACAGAAATATTTAAGCACATTTCTATACTAAGTCAACAAAAGGTCACTAAATAAACTTCTAACTGGATAGCATCCACTAAAACATTTATTTTTATTAGTTGACTGTACTAACACACTTTTCGCTATATGCTTTTGTAGTATTTCTTCTAGCTCAAGACTACTTCAGATTTAAGTCATGATGATGGAAGCAAAAAGAGAGTTCAATCTGTGATTTCCTTGCAGGTGAGGATGAGCAGAGCTCCCCTCCTATCACTCTCTGTTTATTCTTATGCTTGTCATCCATGATCCGTTGGATACAGATCACGGGCGACAAGCACGATGACAAGCAGAGGATCCCTTGTGGGTGAGAACTGGGCTTTAGAGAGATCCAAATGAATTTTGACCTGAATATAGCACAATTCTGTATTTGATGACTTGCTTTACGGGGAGCCTCCATCTCAACCATAATTTCAAACACCTTGCATGTCCCATTCCCATCTCAATTTTTAAAAGTAGACACCAGCCACTATTTTTTTTTAAATACTTCGTGAAACACGATTCAATAGCATTGCTGAGCAGGATAATCTGGGATGGCCAGCATTTAAACAGGTTTGGGATATAATGCTTAAGCCCTTTCATATTTAACTCGCATGCTAATAGTTCAGCACAAGACAAGTTTTATTTTCTTCTTTTTTTTTTAAATTTTGTTAAATTTTTTTCTTAAATACAAATAAATATTACTTTTAATGTGCTTAAACTATAATTTACATGATAAAGTAATTTTTTATTCGATTTATCCTTATATTAGTTCTTAGAATCTGAAGTATTTAAATCATAAGATTGCATTGGTTCTATTATGAACTTATGATAAATGGTTGAACTACATATATTAATAAGTTAAAAAAAAAAATACTTGAGAGTACAAGCAAATGTATTGTTCAGAATATATTTTTTTACCCAGTTCATTGAAATAAAAATATTATGTATATTTTATATATATTTTATTTATTTTTTTTACAAAATATAAATAAGTAAATTTCATTATAAATAAATATATAAACATTTTTATTTAATATGATAAATCATTTTAATTATAAATAAATAAATATATAAACATCTATATTTATATATTATAAATTAAAATTATAAACGGATTTAAATCAAGGAATCCAAACTTGCTCATACATAGACTTAGGCCGCGAGGTTTTTTCAAACTTCCAACATTCCGTCTATGCCAAAGGATTGACAAGTAAAGATGAAAAAGGGTGTACTGGTAGGAGAAAAGGTCGAATAAAAAAATAGAAAAAATAAATAAAATATGTAAATGGTTGTGTGGGACGTATATTTCAGTTCCGCTCCTTTCTCAACTGGTCTTTCTGCATCTTCTTTCTGCAGCATCAACGGCATATTTGGCATTGCATATTTTGCTAATAGAAAGCTTATTTAAAGAAAAAAAATTATTTTTAAATGATTGGCAGGCATTTTGACCCAAGTAAATCGAATATCAAAAGATTTTATCTGACAAGCTCAATATAAAAATTATTTCTCCAAATAAAGTTTTTTGCACAATTATGTTATTTTCTTTAATTTTTCACTTATTAGACTCTGTATGAAAAAATTAACTTATAAATCAACGGATAGTTTATAAGCTAGCTAATAGCTTATAAGCTAATTTAACTTATAACTTATAACTGATAGCTTATAAACTGATTTATTAAATTAGAAGTGTTCGATAAAAATAACTATTAAAATAGTTAAAAAGTGTAAAATAACATAAAAGGATATATGTTTTTTAATTATAAAATAATATAAATAAATATATCTTTTTTTGTTTTTAATTAAATTAATTTAAATTATTATATATATAAGATTTATTAAAAAATATATTTATACATTTTATTATATTTTATATATGAATAATATATTTTTACATATATAATATATCTATATATATTATATATATTTATATATAAGGGTATAATGAATATTTTCATAAAACAACAAGGATAAAAAAAATATAAAGTTATAAGTTATAAATTATAAGTTACTTAAAGTACCTTATCAAAATAAGCTATAAACTACTAAAATAAACTAGTTTACTAAATACTTTTAACGAGCTTATAAACTAGTCAAATAAGCTATAAGCTTGTCATATCAAGGCTCTGTTAGGTAAAATTAGTTTATAAACTAGCGAATAGCTAATAAACTATAAACTAGCTTATAACATATAAACTCTGTTGCGCGGAACAGAACATTTAATATCGGCTCCATGTATCACGCATGTCATATATATATATATATATATATATATATATAAACAAGCCTAACATGCCTGGGCCGTAGACGTATTAAACTTAGGTTCTAACTCGATGACGAGCCATTTGATGATCTCGTCAATCCAATTAGCCTTTGATTAGCTTTTATTTTATTTTTTATATTTTACTAACTTTCTTTCTCACTCTCCCCTCTCCTCACTCTCGACTCTCTTTATCTTTCCTTAGGCTCTCTCTCTCCTACAACCTCTCTATTTCAAATACAGAGTACATTTAGTTCTCACAAATTTTTTGGGTTAGTAATCTCTGCAAAAATTTACTACATTTTATAAGTTAGAAAGTAATTCCATAATGTATGTATTTATTATAGTTATGCATGTTATTTATCTATTGTGATTTAGGCTTGACATTTTTATATTTTACATGTGAAAGATTAATATATTTTAGGCTTGAAATTTTTATATTTTAAAAGACTAATATCTATAATAATTAAAAATTTTAAATTATAATTATCACTTTTTTGCTAATTATGTTTAAATAATTTACAATTTGAAAATAAAGTTAAAAATAAGATATAAATTATAACTAGCAATATTTAAACTATAATACCCTACTTACTCTACCCATTTCTCATTAACATATTTGCTTATCTTTATAGCATTTAATACCAATTGAGGGACAAATTTCTTTCAATGCCAAAAAGACTACTAGGGTTCGCTTGGTACCTAATAAAAGAAACAAAAAGAAAGATAAAAATAATATGTTTGGTATATGATAAAAAAATAAAAAAAATTAAAAAAAATATGTTTGATATGTACATTTTTAAAGGAAAGAAAATATGATATATAAAACACATTTACTAAAATACTCTTGTGTTAAATTTATTATTTTTGTCCCTTAACTTTTTTATTTCAATATAGTCCATTTTTTCTTTTAATATAGTCCCTTTAATTTGCAATTTGTATCATATTTGTCCTTATCCATCTTTTCAATATAGTCCCTTTACAAATAAGTTTTTTTTTAATATAGTCTCTGCATTGTTAATCTATTCGTCTTCCTCTCTATCTGTTTCGACCTATCTCTCACCGTCATCACTTTTTTCCTCTCCAGAACCTTCGACTCCGGCCAGATTAGAGTCAAACTAGAGAAGCACAAGACAAACATGGAATTGAGGAGGACAAATATGAAATTTTAGCCTCTTTTCCTTATAAAAAACCAGTTTTCTATCAGATTTTTTATTGAAAACTTGAATGGAAAAAATTGCTTCTGATGGAAAACTTCAATGGAAAACCATGGTCTCCCTTAACTGTACCAAACATGGGAGATGGAAAAAAAAATAAGGCAATCTGTCTTCCCACTTGCTATAGTAAGGCTACCAAACATGCCCCTGGAGTTGTCAAGGAAGAGAGAAAATTGATGTTCCTCTTTTTTACAAGAGATTTTGTTTTTGTTTTTGTTTTTATTGTTTTAAAATTATTTAACATTTTATAAAGATGGACCAATTTACTATTTACATGCTCAAATGATGATGCTATGTAGTCGATGAATTATAAGTTGTTTCTTTGAAAATTGACTACTTAACTAATGGTTTTTATTGTGATTTAATTTTTCGCATGGTAACTTTCTGCATGGTTTGTATTTGATGCAGTTTCTTTTCTATTTGCTTTATGCACGTAGGGTGTGTTTGAGAGTTTGGTAGGTAAATATGGATGAAACAAACTATGTTTGATTGAACTTAGTTAACCATTAGAGAAAATATAAGTTTAAATAAACATGATTTATGTTTGAGAAACATTTAAGTAAACGTGGTTTGAGGTAAAGTATGATGTTTTGATATTGATTTGCAAACGTAGTTTCAGATATGTAATTACCAAAAAGGACATGAATTTTATATTATATTTTTTGATATGTACCATGATGTTTTGGATGTATATTCTAAATTTTATAGTTATAGTGTTAATAATAATTATAATTAAAGTGTTAATAAATTGTTAATTACAAATAAATTATTGACTAATTTTTTATTAATAATTAAATTTTTTAAAAAATAAACTAAGTATTCATTATTGTCAGTTTTCACTTATGGAAGTTATATGAATAATAGAAAGTTCAGAGAGGAAAATATTCCTTAATGAATTCTATCTGTATACGACAAGGCTACCTATATGTACATTGTGAAAGATTCTAAAGGGAAAGACATAATTATGTGACAGAAAATTATACACTCTGTAGACAATTATAAAGAAGAGAATAATATGTAAAGTTATAGACAACACTATGCTGGATGAGGTGCGAGAATATTTGAAAAGCTGAGGATATCTTTGAAGAATATTTCAACAATTATAATTAAGTTTTAACAAATGAATTAATAATTTAAATAAAATGAACTATTCATTATTTATATTTGACTTCTAAATTTTTTTGAACTTCTTACTTAACTAGTTTAAACCCATTATTCAATCATATAATAACACTCAAAATTTGATAAACTCCAAAAATCTTAATTAAAATCCCTATTATAACAATTCTGTTTATTTTCAAATATTTTACTTCTAACTTACAACTTTTCATTTTATTTACTTAAGCCCTTGGCTAATATTTTTCCTTTGTCTTTCGCATAATCTCAGATCGTATTTAGTTTCATCTAGGTCCCTAGTCCCAGAATATAATTTTTTTATGAAATTTAATCGACCCCTGTAAACTTTTCATTTCTTTCACTTTAGTCCCTATCATGCATATGTCGGCGTTATTTTTATTATTAATATATTATATATATTTATTATTTATTTTATAAATAATTAGTAATGCTAATAAATATTTGTGAGCACTGACATATTAATTATTGTATATGTCAACATATTTTGAGGCATATATATATATATATATATATTATTGATATCTTTAATTAGGTCCATTTAAAATCTTCATTAATTTATATTCAGTGACCTATTTGATATATATTTTATTTGGTCTAGGATGTTAGTAAAAATATTAAATGTGTAGATGTCCGACCCTAAATAATAACAGTGATGGGGTGTTATTATAAAATAGGTCAATCAATGGATCGACCCACTGGGTCGACCTATGGGTAAATGGTTATGGGTAGTGGTTTCCTAGGTCATATGGAGTTGGTCTCACTTTGGATAGACATGGTTCATTTGAGTTTTTCATCAAAAAAGTGAGAGAAAGCCATTCCATATCTTCATAGAAGAGCCTACCATCCTTCGATTTGTGTACGGGTTAACGATAGATCAAGGTACGTTATTTACTTCGTTTAATTTTGTATCCTTATTACTTGTCATGATCAACAAATAGTAGATTATAGATTTAATGGATTTTTCGCATTTGAGTTTTCTATAAATCTATCTGTTTAGTTAGTGATTATGTAAAATAATCCCGTCAATTGGTATCAGAGGCAAGTTTTGATAAGTAATAAGAACCATTTTGTTTCAAAATTGAATTTGGGTTCATAAATTAAATTTTTTTGTGACGAACCCTATATGTGTAAAATTTTGATTTTGTTAAAATTATGAAGTTTTAGGGTTCTTTTTGTGTTAATTCCCTAATTAACCTATATTTTAACATCTTATTTTATAAATTTTTAAAGGAATAAATCAAATTTTGAAAATTTATGAAAATTAGGAATTATTGAGATGGACCCTAAAAATTGGGATTTCTTAATTAAATCTCAATTCGAGTGTTTTTAGGTGATTTTCACCGTTTATTTAATGGTTTTAATCAATCCTTTCAATAATTTTGAGATAAAATTCATGAGAATGATTTTTAGAATGTGATTTTGAAATATGAACATGAAGAACATTTAACAATTTCTCAAAAATGGTTGAAGGAAACTGCATATTGTTCATGCGTATAATTTCCAGAATTTTAGGCACATTGTTCATGTTCAGTTTTCAAAATTTGAGAAACAGTTACTGATAAAAAAAAAAGGGGAATTTGAAATTTTGAAACCGTATAGTAACCACTATTGTGCCACTTGTGGATCAAGTTTCAAACTTTTGGTACTGTTCATCAGTTGACCTTTGACCAATTTTGACCATTGACCTAGTGTTGACCATTGACCGTTGACTTTGACCATCGCCCGTTGACTGAAATTTTTTAGAAAAAAAATTAATTTTTTTATCACATCATATAGTTTTCTCATAAATTCTAATCAATTTAATTTATGTTTTCTTGTTAGAATTAGGTTGATGTAAACTATATGGTTACCAAAGTAGCTAATTTAGGTAAAGTTGACTTAGTTTTAACAAGAAAACTATGTAAATGCCTATGCATGTTAAATATCCAAACGAAACTTAGTTGGCCATGCTTAAATTAGTTAATCATTGTATAACTTATATTGGTAGCTTACTTGATATGTGTCGGCCTAAAGGAAGGCATGTGTTAAGAACATATAAGAGTTCTACATTGATTAACTATATTTGTGTTGAGAGTGCCACCAACATACATTTATTCTGTCCAAAGACTAAGAGGCGGTGATGTACTAGGCATATCTAAAATGATTAAAACTTTATGTGAACATGTGAATTTTGTGTTATAACTCTAATTTATTAAATAGAGTTATATTGTAATTTACATGTTTAAGACTATATATACTTTTGTGTACGATGTATATATGAGTATTATCCTGAGCATGTTATTGGTTGTTTTCTGTTGTATATAGTATCTGCTATTTCTGCCAACATGCAAAATATCACTACGCTAAATGGGACTAATTTTAAAAGATAGAAGGAGCACGTAATGATTGTGCTTGGTTGTATGGATCTTGATCATGCATTTAGGGTTAAACACCCAACAGCCTTGACTAGCACTAGTACTGCTGATCAAAAAGCTACATTTGAGAAATGGGAACGTTCAAATCGCGTGAGTCTTCGAATCATGCAGCATACCATTCTGGAGTCCATTCGTGGTGGGATTCCAGAAGAGAAGGATGCTCAGAGTTTCTTTAAAGAGATCTCAGACCGATTTGCATCTAATGAAAAGGTTGAAACCAGTACTATCTTGGCTTAGTTGGTTTCAAAGAGATATAAGGGAAAAGGAAACATTCGAGAGTATATCACGGAGATGTCTTACCTTGTCACAAAGCTAAGGGCACTTAAGTTAGAGTTGTCTGAAGACATACTCGTGCACTTAGTTTTGATTTCTCTACCTCCTCAATTCAATCAGTTCAGAATTTCCTATAACACTCAGAAGGAAAAATGGACACTGAATGAGCTAATTGCTCAATGTGTGCAAGAAGAGGGGAGATAAGGTTGAGAGTGCTCACTTAGCAACTTCTTCTGGTACTAAGACTTCTTCTACTAAAAGGAAGAGGTCCAATGAGAAGGACAATGTAGTGCCTGGGGTGTCTCAGCAAAAGAACAAGAAGAAACAAGATGTGGGTGTGACTTGTTTCTTCTGCAAGAAGGTTGGATATCTTAAGAAAGATTGCACTAAGTTCACTACATGGCTAGACAAAAGGGTATGCATATTAACTTTGTCAGTTCTGAAGTTAATTTAGCTTTAGCACCCCATGATACTTGGTGGGTAGATTAGGGTGCTACTACTCACATTAGTATTTCTTTGCAGGATTGCGTAACCAGCCGAAGGCCAATTGATGGTGAAAGATATATCTATGTGGGCAATGGAAATCAAGCTACTGTTGAAACTGTTGGTGTATTTAGATTATCTTTAGGAAATGAACGTTATTTAGAATTACATAACACTTTTGTTGTATCGTCTTTTTAGATGTAATTTAATTTATGTTTCCTGTTTGGACAAATTTGGGTTCACCTGTTCATTTGGTAATGGAATATTCAGTGTGTTCTTAAATTCTAAATTAATTGCTTCTGGTTCATTGATAGATAATTTATATTGTTTAAATTATCTAATAGCTTTGAAAATATGTATTCTGTGAATATTGGTACTAAACGTAGGTTAATTGATGAACGTTTTGCTAATTTGTGACATAAGCATTTAGGGCATATCTCTAAACAGAAAATGCAAAGGCTTATGTCAAATGGCATTTGGCAAGTATCTAATATCGAATATATGGATATTTGCATTGAATGCATTAAGGGCAAAATGACCAAAGTTAAGGGAACAAATAATTCTAGAGCTAGTCAAACTTTAGAGTTGATTCATACTGATATATGTGGTCCATTCCCTACAGCTTCTTGGAATGGACAACAATATTTTATCAACTTTATATATGACTACTCTAGATATGGGTATATGTACCTGTTACATAAGAAATCACAGTCGTTGGACGTGTTTAAAGTTTTCAAATCCGAAAATCAACTAGGCAAGAAAATTAAAGCTGTCAGATCTGACCATAGAGGTGAGTTTTATGGTAGATATGATGGATCAGGGGAACAATGTTGATAAGTCCTAGAAAGTCACTAAATAATGCCATCATATGTGAGATTTTCGGTCCTCTTTTAGCCTTGTTTGCTTTCCTTTTGCACTTTTTATCTTTCTTTTTGTGTAGCTTTCTTGTGCTTTATAGTTTTCTTATTTTTCTGTTTTATTTCCCTTTTTATTTCCTTTTTAATTTATTTTAGTGTTGTCTTTTGCAAGTGCAATTTTTGGGAGAAAGCAAGAGGAAATTGAGACTCCAGTGAGCTGGCGCCTAGGCGCCAGACGTGGCGCCCAGGCACTAGGTATATGAACTGCAAAGAGCCCTCTGCCCAGTTGGCGCCCAGGTGCCCAACCCCTGAACTTGAACTTGAAGCTGTCAGGCTTGGCGCCCAGGCGCCAAGTCACGAATCTGCAGCTTAAATGCTTCTTTTG
The DNA here is from genome assembly GCA_037074585.1 of Biancaea sappan. NCBI lineage: Eukaryota > Viridiplantae > Streptophyta > Magnoliopsida > Fabales > Fabaceae > Biancaea > Biancaea sappan. The sequence goes on along the minus strand of CM073501.1, from coordinate 43,427,019 downwards.
GGGCATTTTGCCCTAACTTTGATTGGGGAGATTTTTGGGGAGCTTAGAGGCAGCAAGGGAGCAACAACTTGAGCTGGTTAGGGGGGAAGAAGGCCTTCCTTCATGGGATTGGTCTTCCTTCCCCCATCTCTTCTCTTTTCTCTTCATTTTCTTCTCTTTTCATGTTGCTTTTTCTTGTAATTTGTAGTGATAGGTAGTTTGTAACTCAAGGGTTGTTATGAGCCCGATTTTAGATTAGGTTTTGTGTAATTTCTTGAACTCTTGTAATCATTAATTGGTTAATACATGTTTATTTATTCCAATCTTAATGCTTTCCTTTAATTTGGTCACTTATTGGAATGATTTGGTGTTTTTACCAAACTTGGGAAAGGGAGGTAAAAACTAAACCTAAGGAATGAGTTGTATGAGTTCTTGAACCTTAAAGGAGAGGGGATTGATTTGCTAATGTCATAGGAATATAGATATTAGCCTCATATAGTCAAATTAGGGTTTGCTCATTTAATGAACTTGATTTTTACATAAGGAATTATGGAGAATTAAGTTTTATCTTAGTTGAGGTTTGGGAAAATCCTTCTAGAAATATTTGTGCCCTAGACTAGCATGTACAATTAATGAGAGCAAGAGTAAGAGGATGATAATGGAACCTATGAAAAATGAAGGGTTTGGTGGTTGATATAACTTGATTTCTTATGAAGTTTTGTTATTGAATGATTCTTCTTAAATACATTTCGTATTTTGTTGGAGTGGATTTTACAGAATTGAATTGCTCTAAAAATGCTTGATCACCACTTTTATGAGTTTGGGGTTTTTATCTATGCTAGGGATAGCTAGATATTAACGAGCCCATTGTAACTTTCACCATAAATCGGATTAATCTAGGAATAGATAATCTTATTTATGTGATTTTTATGAGTTCCTAAACTTAATCACCTACGTGAATGATTGGATTAAGGAATTAAGCAATCATTTGGGTTAGGTAGGTTTGTTTCTCTAAGGGATTGGGTTCAAACAATTTTGAGAGGTTAACCAACACCAAAAGGATTTGTAATTTGATTGAATCATTCTTTAGCAACTTAAAGACTCATTTGTCTATGAATTAATCGGATTAAGAATTAAATGAAGTCAATCCCATCAATCCTAGGTTATTGTCATTAGGAGTAGCTTAGTTTTAAGTTCTAAATAATAGTTTTAGTTTAATTTGTAGTGTTAGATATAATTCTGTTTAATGATTCGTCTAGATAGCATTTAACTTTAGCTTCGCGGGTAGTTGGTACCTCAATCCTCGTTGGAACGATACTCTACTCACTCTATATTACTTGTACGATTGGTATGCTTACCAAGTCGGTCAACAAGTTTTTGGCGCCGTTGCCGGGGATTGATGGTTGTGCCAATATTCAATGAAGCCGAAGTGGTGCTACTTTAGACACTTTTGTTGTACATTCTCTTGTTTCCTTGTTATTTCCATTTCTTCTTTTGTTTGTTTTATTTTTGTGGTCTTGTTCTTACAGTGTTCTTCTTTGTTTTGTGCATGATATGTGGTTTCTCTTCCTTGCTGGAAAACATTGAAGATGAGAAAGAAGCATTGATGACCAAGGAAGGAGACATTAACTAGCAAAGGACACCGGTAAAGTCTGGCTAAGGACTATAAACGTAGCGCTCTTGGGAGGCACCCCAAGTTTCTTGACCTTTCCATCATATTAATTTGTTCTTGGTTTTGTTCTGTAATTTTAATTCTGTGATTGTTGGTGTTTAGTATGATTTTGTTTGATTGTTTTTGTGATTGATTGCTGTTTTAGTTGATTTTGTCGTTTGATTTTGTTTAATGTTGAATTTGAATGTTTTTATTGTGTGTATGTGTTGTTTGGGTGTGTTTTTATGGATCACAAACCTCAAATTTCGTGGGTCATATTCTTCTGAGGGCTGAATGTTACTGCTGCAAGGAGAAATTGTTTCTGTCAAGGTGGCGCCCAGGCGCCATGATGCTGAAGCTTATTGCTCTCTGTCTCATTGGCGCCCAGGCGCCAGTAGTCTGAAAAGGTAGTGGTTGCGACTTGGCGCCCAGGCGCCAACGTCGTATTTAGGTTTCTGTAGCAGTTTCCTCTTCATTTTCTGAATCTCCAAACCCTAGCAGCCCCCCTCCGACGTCCCCTCCCCCTCAGGTAGCCATTGACGCCGGTGTGAAGGTTTTTTCTACTTTCTTTCTTCATTTTTCCACACTTCCATCCACATTGAACCTCCCTCACCATTTTCGTCCCACTTTTCTTCCCTTTCCATCACTTTCCTCCCACTTTTTCTTCCTTTCTTCATCTTCTTCGCATTTTTGGGCTGATTTTCGAAGTTGGAGGTCCTTCCCCCCATTTTTCTGCAGATTGTTGTAAGTTTTCTCTTCCCTCCTTCATTTTCTTTAATTTCGAAAAAAAAAATTTTCAGATTTCAAATTTTGGGGTATTTTCTTACTTAAAATTGAATTTCTCAAATTTCTGAAATTATTGGAAATCACTTTTTAACCTTTAAGTATTTATTTTATTTTATTTTCTGAACTTTTGAGGAATTTTTAATTTTTGTTTTCTTCATTTTGAAAATTTTTGTTGAATAATCCAAATTTTAGAGTTTTTGAAATTAAATTTTTTCTTTTTGAATGTTTAGGATTGTCTATTGCATACATAATGTCTCACAAACGTTCAAGAAAGCAAAAGGAAGCCGAATCCTCCTCTAGTAGAGAATTTGACGCCTCTAAGTTAGGAATTTTGATTGTAAAATGAAATTTGATGAACTTGAACCAAGAGAGTTTATTAAAGAGAGAGGATTTTATCTGAGGGCCAATCAGTACCCTGAAATTCAGGATAGAATAAGAGAGTGGGGATGGGAAACACTTTGTAGGCCGGCTACGAGATACTGCCCCGAGGTTGTAAAAGAGTTCTACGCAAATGCATTTAGGGGGAGTAATGATAGTGTTGCGGATAGAAATACTTCTTTTGTTAGGGAGAAAACAATTTATTTTACATCAAACAATATCAATAATCTGTTTGGTCTGAGATATGGTCCTGATACTGATAATGAATATGCTGAATGGATGAGGTTTAGGCATATGAGATCAAATACACTTATTGACACTCTCTGTAAAGAGGGAGCGAGATGGGAGTTGGATGCTCAGGGGAAAGAAACAAATTTTAAAAAATCTGATATGAAACAAATCCCCAAAGCGTGGTGCACTTTCGTCCAATCCACTCTCCTCCCCACTTCGAACCATTATGAAGTAACCATAGAAAGAGCGGTGGTCATCTATATGATTATTATAGGAAGTGTCTTTAATGTTGGATCTCTGTTATCCCAAAATCTAGATAAATTAATTCAAAAACAAGGAAAAAGATTGGGATATCCTTGCCTTATTACTAACCTCTGTCAAAAGGATGAGGTGCCTATGCTTAATGATATTTTTCGTAATCCCGAGGGTCCTATCACTGCACAAGTGATAGATTCTATGGCACCATGTGATGGAGCCCCCGCGGATCACCATCAGGAACCCATTCTGATTCTTCAGGCACCATCCAAACCACGTGCTGCACCTGCACCTCAGGGACCTCATATGTCGCAGTGGATTATTGATATTGAAAACTCCCTGAATGATTTGAGAACGTCCCACAATGCTTTTGTTGCCTCCCATGATGCATTTGTAGGAACACAATGAACATAATAGGGGCGTAGCTCAGGCTCTGTATGCCATGGCTAGGCATTGGGAAGTGAGCACTGAGGGTTGGACTTTGTAGGATCCTTCTTACGATCCAACAGACGACATCAATTTTGATCCTGCAGTCAACAGTGGAGTAGCTGGCAGGGATGATGAGATGGGCGAAGAAGACGACGCTGATGACACAGATTGAGGCGTTGTGATTTAGTGTTTTGTTGTTTTTATTTCTTTTGTTATTATTCATGTATTGTACTTCTTAATTCAGAACTTTATGTTATGTCACTTTTATGTATTTAGTGGAGTTTTTATTGGATTTTATTGATGTTTTGTTTATTATGATGGAATGGTTAAGATTCCTGTTATTGTTCGTTTTCTTCTTATTTTAGTTCTTATTTTATAAGTTGTGTATTTTAATTTTGTATTGTTGCTGTTGATGGTTTGTTTTTAGCATTCATTGTGATTTCGCTCCCCTTTTTGTTGATTGTCCCCCTTTGTATGCTCAAACATTATTTGTGTGCTTGGTTTGATATTGAGGACAATGTCTGGTTCAGGTTTGGGAGAGTTAGTAGAGTGGTTGTTAAATAAGAATGTATTTCTTTTTGTTGAACCATCACGTTTTAGGATTTTTCTTGATATTTTGGAAACTGTTGAACAGGTTTTATGTTATGTCAACGTTGGTTGAATTTATGTCGTCATCTTATTTAAAATCGAGCTAAGTTATGGATTTTTAGAATTTACTGATTAAAATTGGAAATTTTCAAAAATTCTTAAATAAAGGTTGTAGGTGTTTTTAATTTTCTTTAAATGCTCCTCAAATTTTTAAAAAAGTTTTTATTCTTATTTGTGATGCAAATTTTCTCAATAAGGGAATTTTTAAATAATAATAATAAAAAAATATATAGAATAAGTGTGATTTAAGTTGAGGAAGTGTAGTGTGGATTACGCGCACAATACTTTCTCCAACCAATGAATCATATCTTAATAAATAAAGGTGACGGACAAGGCATTATTGTGTGGATTAGGCGCACTGATAATTCTTTGTTCCCTTAGCCTATTAGCGGATATTACCTAGATTGAGGGGAAGATGTGTGGTTAGGCGCACGGTCTTCACTTCGATCATAAATAAATTGGAATTCCCTTTGCTGAAATACATTTTGATAGAGCTAAGAGAAATCCTCACAATAAGGTAAATTCTTTTAAACTTTTGAGGGAGTAATTAGAGAAAGTTAAGGGCATCTATGATTTTAATTTTAAGGTTAATGAAATCTTTCAATTTATCTATCAATTCAAGAAATTCATTACCTAGCTTTACTTTATATTTAGATGAATGCATGAATTTAACTTACCAGGCCATAATCTTTCAAAGTTGTTCAACACTTCTTCTTTATCATGAAAGATCCTTTTGTTATGTTTGTTTAGTGTGTTTAGTTGTGTTAGGTAGTTGTTTTCTTGAGGACAAGCAAAGATCTAGGTTTGGAGGAGTTGATAAGTCCTAGAAAGTCACTAAATAATGCCATCATATGTGGGATTTTCGATCCTCTTTTAGCCTTGTTTGCTTTCCTTTTGCACTTTTTATCTTTGTTTTTGTGTAGCTTTCTTGTGCTTTATAGTTTTCTTATTTTTCTGTTTTATTTCCCTTTTATTGCCTTTTTAATTTATTTTAGTGTTGTCTTTTGCAGGTACAATTTTGGGGAGAAAGCAAGAGGAAATTGAGACTCCAGTGAGCTGGCGCCTAGGCGCCAGACGTGGCGCCCAGGCGCCAGGTATATGAACTACAAAGAGCCCTCTGCCCAGTTGTCGTCCAGGCACCAGACGTGGCGCCCAACCCCTGAACTTGAACTTGAAGCTGTCAGGCTTGGCGTCCAGGCACCAGTACTGGCGCCTAGGCGCCAAGTCACGAATCTGCATCTTAAATGCTTCTTTTGGGGCATTTTGCCCTAACTTTGATTGGGGAGATTTTTGGAGAGCTTGGAGGCAGCAAGGGAGCAACAACTTGAGCTGGTTAGGGGGGAAGAAGGCCTTCCTTCATGGGATTGGTCTTCCTTCCCCCATCTCTTCTCTTTTGTCTTCATTTTCTTCTCTTTTCATGTTGCTTTTTCTTGTAATTTGTAGTGATAGGTAGTTTGTAACTCAAGGGTTGTTATGAACCCGATTTTAGATTAGGTTTTGGGTAATTTCTTGAACTCTTGTAATCATTAATTGGTTAATACATGTTTATTTATTCCAATCTTAATGCTTTCCTTTAATTTGGCCACTTATTGGAATGATTTGGTGTTTTTACCAAACTTGGGAAAGGGAGGTAAAAACTAAACCTAAGGAATGAGTTGTATGAGTTCTTGAACCTTAAAGGAGAGGGGATTGATTTGCTAATGTCATAGGAATATAGATATTAGCCTCATCTAGTCAAATTAGGGTTTGTTCATTTAATGAACTTGATTTTTCACATAAGGAATTATGGAGAATTAGGTTTTATCTTAGTTGAGGTTTGAAAAAATCTTTCTAGGAATATTTGTACCCTAGACTAGCATGTACAATTAATGAGAGCAAGAGTAAGAGGATGATAATGAAACCTATGAAAAATGAAGGGTTTGCTGGTTGATATAACTTGATTTCTTATGAAGTTTTGTTATTGAATGATTCTTCTTAATTGCATTTCGTATTTTGTTGGAGTGGATTTTACAGAATTAAATTGCTCTAAAAATGCTTGATCACCACTTTTATGAGTTTGGGGTTTTTATCTATGCTAGGGATAGCTAGATATTAACGAGCCCATTGTAACTTCCACCATAAATCGGATTAATCTAGGAATAGATAATCTTATTTATGTGGTTTTTATGAGTTCCTAAACTTAATCACCTACGTGAATGATAGGATTAAGGAATTAAACAATCATTTGGGTTAGGTAGGTTTGTTTCTCCAAGGGATTGGGTTCAAACAATTTTGAGAGCTTAACCAACACCAAAAGGATTTGTAATTTGATTGAATCATTCTTTAGCAACTCAAAGACTCATTTGTCTATGAATTAGTCGAATTAAGAATTAAATGAAGTCAATCCCATCAATCCTAGGTTATTGTCATTAGGAGTAGCTTAGTTTTAAGTTCTAAATAATAGTTTTAGTTTAATTTGTAGCGTTAGATATAATTATGTTTAATGATTCGTCTAGATAGCATTTAACTTTAGCTTCGCAGGTAGTTGGTACCTCAATCCTCGTGGGAACGATACTCTACTCACTCTGTATTACTTGTACGATTGGTATGCTTGCCAAGTCGATCAACAAACATATAAGGCCTTTTGCCAAATTTTTGGTTGATTGTGGGATTATGCTACAGTGCACCATGTCGGGGACTCTAAGTCAAAATGGTGTAGCTGAACGGTGTAATCGTACACTTAAAGACATGGTGATAAGTATGATAAGTCATTCTTCTCTACTAAAGTCACTTTGGGGTGAGGCTCTTAAGATTGCAGTGTATATCCTTAACAAGGTACCAAGTAAAGCAGTATAGAAGACCCCATATGAGTTGTGGACAGGAAAGAAGCCTAGTGTTAGGAACTTGCATGTCTAGGGTTGTCCAGCTGAAGTTAGGTCGTACAAGCCTAATGAGAGAAAGCTGGACTCACGCACTATGAATTGCTTCTTTGGGGGATATCCTGAGAGGTCGAAGGGTTTCAAGTTTTATGACCCTTCAACCAAGTCCTTCTTTGAGACCAGAAATGCCAAATTTATTGAAGATGTTGGTGATAGTGGGAGTGACTAACTTAGAGAAATTGTGTTTGAAGATAAATACACTAGTATTCCTACTATGGTCACAAGAATACCTGATGAGGTAACATTATCTAAGATGGTTATATCTGTGAATGAGGAACCCATAAAGAACACAATAGATACAGATATCACTTCTATTCAGGATCAAGATATCCATTCTCTTGAACCTGAATTAGATCAACAACAACCTCAAGTGGAAGTGCCTTTGAGAAGATCCACTAGAGAGAAGAAAAATGTTATATCAAACGACTATGTTGTTTTCTTACAAGAGCACGAATTTGACATAGGCATGCAAGATCATCCAGTCACTTGCAGGAAGGCTATGTCATGTAATAACTCTCAAAAGTGGATAGAAGCCATGAGGGATGAGATGAAATCCATGGCTGACAATGAGGTATGGGATTTAGTAAAATTACCACATGGTGCGAGACCAATTGGTTGTAAATGGATATTTAAAACTAAAAATGACTCAAGTGGTAATATCGAAAGATATAAAGCTCGTCTTGTAGCCAAAAGTTTCACCCAAAAAGAAGGCATTGACTTTAAGAAAATCTTATCTCCAGTTTCAATGAAGGATTCCTTTAGAGTCATAATGGCACTTGTAGCTCATTATGATTTGGAGCTACATCAAATGGATGTGAAAACAACATTTCTCAATGGTGACATTGAAGAAATAATATAAATGGTGTAGCCGAAGAACTTTGAATCCGGTTGATTAGTGTATATATCTCAAGATGAGTGGGAGCAAGTTTGTGATACTAGTTCGGTATGTCAATGACATACTTTTGGCTAGTAATGATATGTCATATTTGTGTGAAACTAAATCCTTTCTTTCTAGTAAATTTAAGATGAAGGATCTTAGTGATGCATCTTTTGTTCTAGGGATTCAGATCCATAAGGATCGTACCAAACAAACTTTGGGTTTATCATAAAAGACATATATTGAAAAAGTCTTGAACTAATTTGGTATGCAGGATTGTGTACCGAGTGACATACTTGTAGCTAGAGGCGATAGATTTAGCTTGCTTCAATGTCCTAAATTGGACATAGAGAGGAGGGAAATGGAGAAAATCCCATATGCTTCGACTGTGGGTAGTCTCATGTTTGCACAAGTGTGTACGCGTCTGGATTTAATGTACATTATGGGAATATTAGGCAGATACCAGAGTAACCCTAGTTTGCTCATTGGAAGGCAGCAAATAGGGTTATGAGATACCTTCAGAGGATGAAGGATTACTTGCTCACTTATCGGAGGTTGAATTGACTTGAAGTTGAGGGATACCCCGATGCTGATTTTGTCAGATGCGTGGATACGAAGAGATCTATATCAGGCTACGTCTTCATGTTAGCTGAAGGAGCTATTTCCTGGAAAAGTGTCAAATAGACACTTATAGCTTCTTCTACCATGGAGGCTGAGTTCATAGCCTACTATCAAGCATCCAACTAGGCAATTTGGCTGAGGAACTTCATCACAACTTTACAGATAATTGAGGATGTTGAGAGGCCTTGGAGATTGTACTGTGATAGTAGAGCCGCCGAGTTGTTTATTAAGAACAACCAAAGTTCGTCTAGGTCGAAGAACATAGACATTAAATTTCTGGTTGTCAGAGAGAGGGTTCAGAGTCATATTGTGTCTGTAGATCACATTAGTACTGATCATATGATTACAAATCCATTGACTAAAGGTTTACCACCTAGAGTTTTTCATGAGCATGTGGCTCATATGGGTGTGGTAAAACCTTTAGACATCTAAGTGTGTTGTATATTTTATTTATACTTGATTAGTGTATTTGTTTTGTGACATTTGAGATATATATATATATATATATATGATTGTGTATTTATTCATATATAATTTGGTGTTTAGGTGTGTGTGAACTCTGGACATATTTGTTGTGCTTTTTTAATGCGGTTAAGCAACTGCTGTTTAGCATAAAGTAGAGAAAGTATAGGAACCAGTTAAAAATAGGCATGTATGAAGATCCTAGACATGTAATTTTCATGCTACACGTCCAGGCTTGATCTATATCGTTATCTATGTTAATACTGTGATTATTGTTGAGTTTAGTTTCAATTCAATTGGTTACGAAAGCCTCTTTAGTTCTTTGCTAATATAGTTAGTAGACGAGATTGTTTGTGATATATATGTTAGATAGCAGAATGTGCACACTTTGAGTTTATATATGTGTATGATATATGAATATACAATTTTAGAATCATATGTTGTCCAAGTGGGAGATTTTTTGGCATTATTTTTATTATTAATATATTATATATTATATTATTTATTTTATAAATATTTATTAATGCTAATAAATGTTTGTGTGGACTGACATATTAATTATTGTATATGTCAACATATTTTGGGGCATATATATATTATTGCTATCTTTAATTAGGTCAATTTAAGATCTTCATTAATTTATATTCAGGGACCTATTTGATATATATTTTATTTGGTCTAGGATGTTAGTGAAAATAAATGTGTATATGTTCGATCCTAAATAATAACAGTTATGGAATGTTATTATAAAATGGGTCAATCAATGGATCAACCCACTAGGTCGATCCATGAGTAGATAGTTATAGGTAGTGGTTCCCTAGGTCATATGGAGTTGGTCTCACTTTGGATAGACAACGTTTATTTGAGTTTTCCATCAAAAAAGTGAGAGAGAGCCATTCCAAATCTTCCTAAAAGAGCCTACCCTCCTTCAATTCATGTACAGGTTAAACGATAGATCAAAGTACATTCTTTATGTCGTTTAATTTTGTGTCCTTATTACTTGTTACGATCTACAAAGAGTATATTATAGATTTAAGGGATTTTTCGCATTTGAATTTTCTATAAATCTATCTGTTTGGTTAGTGATTATGTAAAATAATCCTTTTAGCATATTAATTTAGTTAAAATAAATTAGTTTTCACTTGGTATATTAGTTTTAAATTAAAGTTTAGTTCAGTCCTTCTTTGTCCAGTACATAAATTTAAGTTAAACTAAATTTTGTTTTAATTTCAACATTTACCAAAAACCTTTCTTTTATTCACTTAGGTCCTTAGTCAAAATTTTTCTTTTGTCTTTTGAATGATTTAAGATCATATTTAGCTTCATATAGGCCCATAGATCTTGAATATATTTTTCTCAAAAATTAAAGCAACCACTGTAAATGTTTCATTTCTTTCATTTTAGTCACTATAATGCAAGTTACGTTCTTTTTTCATGCTTTTGATTTCCAAACCTGTCTAGAACTTCTTCTTAGATGTTTTTAGGACATATTTGATCATTTCCAACCTAAATCAAGGCAAAACATGAATTAAAATAAAGTTTTTCAAATTCCACAAATGGCTACTATTATTCACGTTGTTATTGCTCTGTTCTCTTTTTTTTTTTTTTTGTCTTTCTTGTTGTTTTGGTTTAGTTTTGATTTCCATCTGAAGTTGGGCTACACATTTTTGCTTGTTTTGGCCATCTCTCCCCCATCGGCCATCCCCTATGCTTGTCATCGTCTCTGCTTGTTTCGACCGTCTGTCCCTTGCACCTCTGTTTTTGGCTCCAAAAACATAGCACCACAAGCAGGAGAATATATGGCAGATCCTAATGGATGAAAAGTGAGACACAGGGGCAGCACAAGAAAATGATAGTTAACAACATGGTGGATGAAACAAGGATGGAAGAAAAGCTCCCTCATGTTACTGTAGAGTTAACTTGGGTGTAAGAAGAAAACGTGGGTTGAAGCTTCCCTCCAACGTGCAGCCAAACATGTCTATTATTCGTCAAATGTGGTTTAGCTGCTTCAAACGTGGGTGGGCTTGCCACATATGTGCTTCCAAACATACACTTATTGTATTAGACAAAAATATAATTAAAATTAATATATATATATATATAGACTCAATTTTCCATGGTTACCGATATCATACTGGTTAAAAACAATTTGACTTAATAAAGACTTTTACTAGTATATTTAATTATTAATTATAGCCATTGGCATCTAATAAGATATAATTATTAAATTGCTAATATAGCGATCTTATATTATATTACATCTAAAGGTCTGATATTTTATCAAAAAGATATTAATTTCATATTATATCAATTAATTTTTTACTTTCCTTAATTGTGTTATCGGGTCTCAGAAGTTGTTAACTCTTATCTCACTCCTGCTTATAACGTTGAGTTGCTTGATGTCAAAAATTTTGGAAAATGTTGACAATTCTGAGACTGACGTTTGGTTTTAAATGGTTGGGAAATAAATAAATCATAATTATTTAATATGATCAATGCACTTAATTCACGTCTCTTGGAGGCAAGTAGCATACAAGTGTTCATTCCAAATAAATGGTAAACGTTATGGAGAATGGAATTTTTTTTACAGGGATATAGGCTGTGCTTGGCATAATATTTCCGCTAGCTTATAATTTATTTAACTAATTTATAAGTTTGTTTTGATCAAATTAAAATTGTTTGGTAAACTATAAAATGCTACTTTTTGAGTAATATATAATTTACATATTTTTTTACCCTTATTATTTTATTAAAATTTCTCCTTTACCCTTATTCCTCTTATTCTCTTTGTTGCTACCAAACTTCCACTACTTCGTCCCTACCTATCCATCGTCTTGGGGCTTCATCTGTCATCTGGCATCCATCATCCGTCTTTTATAGTTCATCTTTCGTCATTTGTTGTCTATTGTCTTGGAATTCGAATTACAGGTCTGCCGTCCACCGTCATCGTTTATGTTCTATCTTTCATCGTTCATCATCCGTGAATAATTTTTATGTTTTTTATCTTTAATTAAATTTATTTTAAACAAATTAATATGTTTGTAAATAATTTTTATGTTTGTGAATAATTTTTATTTTTATTTTTAAATTTATCTTTATACAAAATATTATAATAGTTCAAATTAATTAAAAAAATTAAATTATAATTACCTAAAAATATATTTTGTCTAAAAATAAAATTTGTATAGAATATCATATAAGCATGTCTTTTTATGTCATTTAATTTATCAGCTATTTCAATAGCAAATTTTACCAAACACTTCTAATTTAATCAGCTAACTTAATAGCTTTCAGCTAAAAATTAGTTTTTAAACTTTCAGTAAGCTATTTTTGCCAAAGATAGTCTTAGTTAGGTGTGTACTTAATTGAGTTTTAGACCTCTGAAAGTTTCAACGTCATCATTTCCATTGCATGCATTCTTGAAAAATATTGGAGTGAGTACAACGTCATCATTTCCATTGCATGCATTCTTTGAAAAATATTGGAGTGAGTACAACGTCATCATTTCCATTGCATGCATTCTTTGAAAAATATTGGAGTTAGTACAACGTCATCCTTTCCATTGCATGCATTCTTGATCTGAGGAGGAAATTTGAATTCTTGACATTTTGCTACAAAAAGGTTGATGTTGTGAATGCGAATGAGAAGATAAATCACATTAAGGAGAAAATGTATAATCTTTTTTTTTTACTGTGAGAAGAAGGGTTCTATTAGTGGCAAAAAAGAATTGCCACAAATTGATACTCAATCTCGCACTACTAAATTAACAAGTTTCTCATCACAATCAAATGCAAGCTTTAGTGTATGAAGTGATGTAAGTAACTAAGTATTCATTTATTGTTCAATTATATCAAACTTGTGCTTCCTTTTTATTTTTAATTTTTTTTATTATTTTGAATGTATTTGTGAATCGAACTGATGATCATAATGAGAAGTCTGAGTTAGATAAATATTTAGATGAGCCAAAACTTAATCCTAAATATCATCTTACATTGAATATCTTAGAACATTGGAAAGACCTTCATGTTAAGTACCCATTTCTAGATCCATGTCTTACTAGAATTGCTTGTGATTATCTAAGCATTCCAATCACTAAAGTAGAGAGTGAAGGTTCTTTCAGTATTAGGTCTCGAGTGCTGAGCAAGTATAAATGCTCCCTTCTTCTAAACAATGTTCAAGCACTTATATGTGCCCATAATTGGTTATATGGGTTTAATTTTGAAGGTAATTATTATCTCAAATTAGTTTTAGTTTTAATTTTAATTTTGATGATTTGGTTTTAATTTTGGTTCTTAACTTATTATGTTAATGTTATGATACATGAGGTGTAGATGATGATATTGCTCAAGATGGTGATGAATCCAATGAGAGAGCTTCAAATGCTCCTGTTCTAGTTGATGATATTTGATGTCAATAGAAAGATGGTAGTAAATTTTAGTTTTAGAATTAATACTTGAAAGCTTGATGATTTTGTTGAAATTGGGTATGTTGATGTTTGTTTTAATTAGTAATATTCTTTTGATTTTTTGTTTTACAGTTTGATGGATGGAATAATGGAAGATTGATGGGTTTTGTAGTTTGATGATTGTGGAAGTTTTCTACTTAAAATATTTTGTAGTTCAATTTGTTTATGGTGGCAGCATTGGCTAGTATATTCTTGGATGTTCATGTTTTAATGAATTAATTTTTTAGTTTCAAGTTCAAGTATACTGTTCAATATGCTTATTGTTTAAGTATATTGTTCAATTTGATTATGTTCAATTTGCTTATGCTTATTAGTTCAAGATCTCAATGATAATGTCAATTTGACAATTTCTGGTGGCAGCAGTGGCATATGCATTTGAAGTCTTCCTAGTATCTAATTTATCCAAATGAGCATTTTAGATGGAAAAAAGTTGTGCGAGCTAACCCGTTTGGCCCACCAGCCAACAGATTGGCGAGCCAAGCTGAGAATTTTCTAGCTCATTTAAAAATGGGCTGGCCCAGCTCGATTTATATTTTTGTGTAAAACAATACGTGCCAATCCACACGGGCTAGGCTAGCCCTTATTGACAGGTCTATCTGAAATCGTGTTACTCTTCTTCGATTTTTGTGACATTAAAATGAAATGAATTGATTTTTTAAGCACTGATACTTATATTAAATCTACAAATCTTATATATCTTATGTATTCTATATACTTGTTGTATTACACCTTCTATAAATTAATTTTCTACTAAACTAATATATAAATTATTAAAATAAATCTATAATCTATCTATCTATCTATATTCTTTATTCCATTCCATATTAAACTATAGACTAAAATTTTATTTTGGTCCCTCATAGATTTTTTTTTAATTTAGTAATTCATAGATTTTCATTCTTAATTTGGTCCCTTGAAAATTGATATGTTACATATTCAATCTTTCACAAATTCTTATTTTCAATTTGGTCCTTCATAGATTGATATGTTATCAATTTAATCTTTTATTTTTATTCCCAATTTAGTCGTTTACAAATTGATATATTATCAATTTATTCCTTTTTTGTTGGCCATAATTTTTTATGGTCACAACTTTTGTAGTAGGGACTAAATTGATAATATATAAATTTATGAGAGACGAATTTGAAAATGTAAATATGTGAGAGACTAAATTAATACATATCAATTTGTGATGGAACATATTAAGAATAAAAATCTATAATGGATTGAATTAATAACATTAAACTATAAGGGACGACCTTGAGAAAAAAGGATTATGTGAGGGACCAAAATGATGTTTTGGCCATAAACTATATTTTTGCGAATGATATATTTATTTATTGAATGATTGATTAATATATTAACTTTTGTCTTATATGTTGAATTTATGTTCAATTTGTTGATTGTTGATTGATATATTGAATATTAAGATCTCAAGACATTAAATAGTAAATATTAATGTGAAATTAATATTAATATCAAATTATAAAAAAATTAATATTAATTAAATGATATGCCGATATTAAAAATATTCTTACAAAATATCGTATAAATTAAATATATCAATTTTTTTTAATTTTGACATATATTTGATTGTACTATTATATGTTTTTCGTCATTTAATATTTTTAATGGTTTTCTAATAAATTACTTATATGGCTTGTCGGGATTCATTATACGGTATTTGTCCAGTGGTTCTACTAAGGAAAGAGTATGATCTTATATACAAAGTGTGAATAGTGCCTCCTATTCTTAGTCCCACATTGAGTGGATTAGTGAAATGGGGAGCTTCCTTTGGCTATAAAAGGGAAGCTCTCCTATGTGTTTCCACACCCCAAAGCTAAAGCCTAATATCTCTTCTAAGGCTTAGTTTTCTCTTCTCTCTCTCTTATAAATATATTTTGGTAGTGTCCGAGGACGTAGGCAAAATTAGCCGAACCTCGTTAATTTCTGGTGTTCTCATTATTTAATTTCTGCTCTTTATTTATCTGCTTTATATTTGCCTCCTATATGGTAGGCTATTTTGTCGGGTATTGTTAATTTTATTATTGGTGGAAAATAGCCCGAATTTCCACAACAATTGGTATCAGAGCCTTGGTTGCGAAAACTCTTGAAATTTTAGTATGCTCTTGTGGTTGCAGTTTTAACTGATCTTCCACAATCAGAAAAAATTTTTTGAGAATTCATTTGAAATTTTTTTGGAGAAATTATTAGTAATATATTGTCTAATTGAAGTGCATGTCTAGGAAAGGTCTGGCTAAGGAAAGACTTGGTTTTTAAGTGTGTCCGTTGTGACCCTCCTCTCTTTCCTGGGAACTTTCCTGGTGCATTTTTTTTGGACTAGAGTATTACTAGTAATTTTCATATTTGGAAGTTAAAATGGCAGATAATAAGGAGCAGAGAACCATTGTTTCCACCACAACATCGGCAGCTTCTTCGTCGTCATTTTTGACGAGAATTGCTGCGCCAAATCCAAGATTAGCGGTGGAGATTTTTGACGGTACAGGTCATTTCGGCATGTGGCAAGGTGAAGTTCTAGACGCTCTTTTCCAGCAAAGTCTAGATATTGCTATTGAAGAGGAGAAACCAGATGAGATTGATGAAAAAGAATGGAAGACCATCAACCGGTTAGCATGTGGTACTATTCGATCATGTCTTTCCAGAGAGCAGAAGTATTCGTTCGCAAAGGAAACTTCTGCTAGTACGTTGTGGAAGGCATTGGAGGACAAATTCCTGAAGAAGAGCGGCCACAACAAGCTCTATATGAAGAAGAAATTGTTCCGGTTTAGTTATAAACCCGGTACCACCATGAACGATCATATTACTGCTTTTAATAAGGCAGTAGCTGATTTGATGAATGTTGATGAGACTTTCAAAGATGAGGATCTGGCCCTGATGTTGCTATTTTCTCTTCCTGACGAGTATGCATTTATAGAAGCTATGTTACTTCATGGGAAAGAGAAAGTTTCCCTCAGTGAAGTGTGCAGTACTCTATACAGTCATGAATTGAGAAAGAAGGATCGAGAGGAAAGCAAGCAAGCAGAGGTGGTTGCAGAAGCGCTAGTGGCAAGAGGCAGACCACAAGGCCAGATGAAAGGAAGGAGAGGGAGATCGAAGTCAAAAGGCAGACCAAGCAAAGATGAATGTGCCTTTTGTAGAGAGAAGGGGCATTGGAAGAAGGATTGTCCAAAATTGAAAAATAAGGGCAAAGATGATAAAAGAAAACCTCCATCAGAAGCAAATGTGGCTGAGTTTAGTGATGAAGATTCAGATCTTTCACTAGTTGCTACAACATCAACAAGGCGATCTGACAAATGGATGTTTGACTCAGCTTGTAACCAACATATTTGTCATATTCGGGAATGGTTCACTGAATTTGAAGAAGTAGCTGGTGGTGTTATTTACATGGGAAATGACACATATTGCGAATCAACTGGTATTGGTTCAATCTACTTACAGAACCATGATGGATCGACTAAAGTTCTAACAGAAGTTAGATATGTACCAGACATGAAGAGGAACCTTATCTCTTTGGGAGTCTTGGAATCTAAAGGATTAGCAGTGACGATGCGAGATGGAGTTCTAAAAGTCATTTCTGGAGCTTTAGTGATGTTGAAAGGTACCCGAAAGAATAGGTTGTATTACTACGATGGTAATACAATTGTTGGGACAGCTGCAGTTGCTACTCTCGATGATGATGGGTCAGATGCAACTAGGTTGTGGCACATGCGGTTAGGGCATGCAGGTGAAAAATCCTTACAAATTTTGGCGAAACAAGGATTGTTGAAAGGTGCAAAAACCTGTAAGATGGATTTCTGCGAACATTGCGTGATGGGGAAACAGAAGAGAGTGAAATTTGGCACCGCAATCCATGATACCGAGGGTATTTTGGATTATGTTCACTCTGATGTATGAGGACCTTCCAAGACAGCTTCTTTGGGAGGTAAACATTATTATGTTACTTTTGTTGACGACTTCTCTCGACGAGTGTGGGTGTACACTATGAAGTCAAAGGATGAAGTGTTAGATTGTTTCCTTAAGTGGAAAAAGATGATAGAAACTCAGACTGGCAAAAAGATCAAACGACTCAGAACAGACAACGGTGGTGAATACCGGAGTGATCCGTTTGACAAGGTTTGTCAGAATGAAGGCATTGTTCGACACTTCACAGTAAGAAATACACCACAGTAGAACGGGGTGGCCGAACGCATGAACCGAACATTGCTGGAGAAAGTTCGGTGTATGCTGTCCAATGCTGGGTTGGGCAGACAATATTGGGCTGAAGCAGTGAGATATGCAAGTCACCTTGTTAATCGTTTGCCATCAACTGCTATTGGTGGCAAAACACCTCTGGAGGCTTGGTCTGGAAAACCTGTTACTGACTATGATTCGTTACGTGTGTTTGGTTCCGCTGCATACTATCACGTTAAAGAATCAAAATTGGATCCGAGAGCAAAGAAGGCGCTCTTTATGGGGATCACTACTGGTGTGAAAGGATACCGTCTATGGTGTCTAGAAACACAGAAGATAATCTTTAGCAGGGATGTTACCTTTGATGAATCTGCCATGTTGAAAAAGGTAACAAAAGATGATAGTCAACAGATCAATGGTGCACCACAGCAGGTGGAGGAAACTCCAAAGCAGGTGAAGTTTGAAAGTAGAAGAATTAACCCAGCAATCAGTAATGAAGGTGATGAAACTCCTATGGCAGAAGAGGGGTTAGAAGAAGAGGAGGTTCCAACCCAAGAACCTCCACAGCAACAAGAACCAATTGCATTACAAAGGCCACAACGAGTAAGATATAAGCCTGCTCGATTCGATGATATGGTGGCTTATGCATCTATAATTGTCAATGATGAAATTCCTACCACCTACCAAGAAGCAGTACAAAGTTCAGAAGATGAAAGGTGGAGGAATGCTATGATTGAAGAAATGCAGTCTCTTCAGAAGAATCAGACATGGAAGCTAGCAAGTCTACCGAAGGGAAAGAAGGCAATTGGATGCAAATGGGTATATGCAAAGAAAGATGGATTTCCTGACAAGAATAACACTCGTTACAAGGCGAGATTGGTGGCTAAAGGCTACGCTCAGATGGAGGGAATTGATTATAATGAAGTTTTTTCTCCAGTGGTGAAACATTCCTCCATTAGAATCTTATTGGCCTTGGTAGCTCAGTTAGATTTGGAACTAGTTCAACTTGATGTAAAAACTGCGTTTTTGCATGGAGACTTGGAGGAGGAAATCTATATGACTCAGCCAGAAGGGTTTAAGGTTGCTGGTAAGGAAAATTTGGTTTGTAAAGTTGAAAAATCCTTGTACGGATTGAAGCAATCACCAAGACAGTGGTACAAGCGATTTGACAAGTTTATGTTGAGGCAAAAGTACACAAGGAGCAAATACGACCATTGTGTGTATTTGCGCAAGCTACAAGATGGATCGTTTATCTATCTTCTCCTATATGTTGATGATATGCTTATAGCTTCAAGAAATCAAGGAGAGATTGAGAAGTTAAAGGCACAATTGAAGCAAGAGTTTGAAATGAAAGATCTAGGAGAAGCTAAGAAGATTCTCGGCATGGAGATAAGCAGAAACAGAAAATTGGGGCAACTTTGTCTGACTCAGAAACAATATCTGAGAAAGGTACTGAAACGTTTTGGCATGGATGATAAGACAAAACCTGTAAATACCCCGCTTGCTCCTCATTTGAAGCTTAGTGCTAATTTATCTCCAAAGAATGATGCTGAACGAGAATATATGTCGAAAGTTCCGTATGCAAATGCGGTTGGTAGCTTGATGTATGCTATGGTATGTACAAGGCCTGACATTTCACAGGCAGTTGGGGTTGTGAGCAGGTACATGCATGATCCTGGAAAAGGACATTGGCAAGCTGTCAAATGGATTCTGCGGTATATTCTGAACACCGTGGATGTTGGTTTAATGTTTGAGCGGGATGTAAAAGCGGGTCATTGCGTAGTTGGATATTGTGATTCTGACTATGCTGGTGATTTGGACAAACGTCGATCAACTACCGGTTATGTGTTTACCCTTGCAAAGGCACCGGTCAGTTGGAAGTCTACTTTACAGTCAACAGTTGCTTTGTCTACCACAGAGGCAGAGTATATGGCAGTTACAGAGGCTGTTAAAGAGGCTATTTGGCTTCAAGGTTTGCTGAAAGATTTGGGTGTTGGTCAGAAGCACATCAAAGTGCATTGTGACAGTCAGAGTGCTATTTGTTTAGCAAAGAATCAAGTCTATCATGCACGAACGAAGCATATAGATGTCCGATATCATTTTGTAAGGGAAATTCTTGAAGAAGGAGAATTACTACTTCAGAAGATCCACACAGCTGAAAATCCTGCAGACATGATGACTAAAGTTGTGACATCAATCAAGTTTCAACATTGCTTGGACTTGATTAATATTGTGAAGATTTGAAGATGAATAGCGCCTTAGGCGCATTTGAAGACACTACTTTTTTGAAAATTTTTAAGCGAGAGTTTTTGTATTGGGACTTGAAATTCGGCAAGGTGGAGATTTGTGAATAGTGCCTCCTATTCTTAGTCCCACATTGAGTGGATTAGTGAAGTGGGGAGCTTCCTTTGGCTATAAAAGGGAAGCTCTCCTATGTGTTTCCACACCCCAAAACTAAAGCCTAATATCTCTTCTAAGGCTTAGTTTTCTCTTCTCTCTCTCTTATAAATATATTTTGGTAGTGTCCGAGGACGTAGGCAAAATTAGCCGAACCTCGTTAATTTCTGGTGTTCTCATTATTTAATTTCTGCTCTTTATTTATCTGCTTTATATTTGCCTCCTATATGGTAGGCTATTTTGTCGGGTATTGTTAATTTTATTATTGGTGGAAAATAGCCCGAATTTCCACAACACAAAGTAATCCATATTTTTTGTTATTGTCTTCCAAAGTTAATTTGGCTGCTCCACTTTTGATGTACATATCTAAGCATAGCCTAATCACATTTTTTAAAATCCTTTAGTTTCTTTTCCTTTCTCTTGTTATTATTTTTTTTACATGAAGCTTGATCAAAATGGGAAAAAAAATTGTAAGGGTGTTTTAAATACAAGTTATTTAGCTTATTGGATAAAGTTTTTAAAATGCAACTGATTCGAAAAACATGTGCTTAAAGCAACAATCATTTTTTGAAAGCACATTGGAGAAAAAATCACAATTCCTAGAATGTTGATTACTCTATCAAATTTCAAACTTCATTCCAAACTACAAAAAAGACAATTTTTCATCAATTTTGAGTTTCACTATAACGATCAACAAAAGTCATGGACAATCTCTATTTTCAGTTCCATTATATTTAACTAGTATTTACACAATGATAGTTATATGGAGTAGTTTCAAGTGTTACAAGTGTTAGCTCTAAGGCATTATGCTATAAGTTTTAATGATAATAAATGAGTGAGAATTATAGTCTTGATAATGACAATATGAGATAACAAAAAGTCTAATGGGTCGAGATAACAAAAATCTTAATGGGCCTGAGATAATAAAGGCCTTGATTTAGTCTTCTTTGGCCCAAATACTTTTAATGCCTTATACGTTTAAATATAATAATATAAATTGATTATTGATAAAGTTTATTGAATGTTGAAAGTATGGCCTTTATTGTAGCAAATTTGATTGGATGATAAAAACAAATTGGTTGTTGTAATAATGTTGAGAAATTATGGCCTTTACTGTAATAAATTTGAAAAAGAAAATTGATTAGATGATTGGTTATTGTAATAATATTGAGAAAGTATAGCCTTTACTGTAGTAAATTTGAAAAAAAAAATTGATTGTATGATAAAAACAAATTGGTTGTTGTAATAATATTGAAAACATATAGCCTTTATTGTAGCAAATCTGACTATATTCATCACTATTGTAGCATGATTTCACTATATAAAGAGGACTTCACAATACTATTTGTACCAAGTGTCAATTGTTCATTTTATACATCCTCTTGAGTTCCATTCTCTCTAATTGCTAGAGAAAAATTTTTAAGCTTAATTTCTAGGTTATATATGCTTTGAGAGTGTTCACCATTATTTTATTCAAGCCTTCAAAATTGTTTGCTTAAGGATTATGATTCCTTGAGTGGATGTTTGGGAAAAACACATTGTAAAGAGGAGAGACACCCTTGAGAAAGAAAATATATCTGTTATAGTAGTTCGAACTGCCATATTGTATAAACTTATGGTTTATAATATTCAAGAAGTTGTCTTAAGGTCTAGATGTAGGCTTGGTTATAAGTTGAACCAGTTTAAACATTTGTGTTCAATATTCTTTCTCTTATCTCTTTAATTGCTTAAAGCTTTATCTTTGATTAGTTGCACTCCATGTTTATTTATCTTGGTCATACTCTGTTTTTACTATCATAAAAAGATTAACATTATTTTTAAAACTTATTTCCAACAAGTCTTAAAAATTTTTTTATCAACCTAATTCACCCCCATCTTAGGTGTTATCATTTCTATCAAGAAGCAAGGTAATCAAAATTGAAAGAGGTATATGATAAATCAAATTGAGAATCGTAAGATCTTATGTAATTTTTAAAAATAAATATAAAAATATTTATATAATTTACTAAAATTATTAAACAAACATAAATTTATCCAAATCTCAAAATACTTCCATAAAACATCTTATACATCACGAAAGCAACAAAATGTCATGTATACACATTTAAAAGTCATTAAAACAATCAATATTCAATCATCCATAATTAAACAAGCATAAAAAACGAAACTAAATGCTTAAGAGGTAGAAATATAGGTAAGAAAATACTCATCACCCCTCATAACAGTAGAGCAAGGAAGGGTCATGGTCACACGACGCCGACAAAGCAACTAGAGGAGGAAGGAAGGTAGCAATATTGTAGCATGACCACACACAACACAAACTCGCAAAGTGTTTTTGTTTTTGGCTTTCTGCCTTGCTGGTTTGGATGACATCGACGAAGTAAGCAACTAAGAAGGATGTAGAGGAGGACAAAAAAAAAGGAGGAGGAAGGACAACATAGCAAGGCTTTAGTGATAATGCTAGATTCGAAGACTGAAAGTAGAGGCCAAGGTGGGACAACAAATAAAATTGAAGATTGAAGACTAATTTGGGGGCCAAGATTCCATCTAAAACGACTTCATTTAACATTCAATTTAAAGAAAAATCAGGTGTTGTAAGGATGCAAAAATGATCTTCAACACGATTTAGTGGTGTAAAATCTTGATCTTATGCAATCTTACAATCAAGATTTAGATATTGATTACCATGATCTTGATTACCATGGTTACAAGTTGAAGTGGTCGTAAATTTTGATATTAGATATGGATGGGTATGCTGCTACAAGTACTACAAATGTTTGTGTACAAAGAAAATTTTAACAATTTATAGTCAGTTAATAACAATAAGTTATGGTTTTTTCTTTTTCTAATTATCATCTTCTTTTAATAAACTTGACATTTAATAATTAATGTCTTTTTCTGTTTTGTGCATCCATTTTTTTTTCAAATTTCTTTTATTTTATCCTCAAGGGTAGTCACTTTCCTATGTTGGATTATATCTAGCAAATTCAATCTTTAGTCATAATCAACTTTATGTTATCATCTCAAAATTAAAAAAGGTTTGAAGATTCTACTTCTTGACAAAGATAGAAATCCAAAGATGAGCATTTCAAATATAGTGTATAAAAAAACATTCAGAAATCTCTATTACAGGTTAGAAAATAACATTTCATTCATTTCATAATATTAATACATCGATCTAATATCCAAGTTAATACATTGATCTAATTCATTTCATAATATTAATACATTAATTCATTTCATTTCATTCATTCATTTCATAATTCCCAAGTTTCTTTTTGTCAAGCAATAACATTTTTTTTTGTTCATTTCAAGTTGTTAACATTGAATCTCAAAAATATTTCTATCTAATGTATCATATGAAAGGTGTACTGACATTGTTTGAATTCCTCATAATTTTTTATATATCACCAAATTTTGTTATGAATAAATTGTTATTATTATTGCAAGCTATAAAAGTGTTTACAGCTATAAATTACCAATGCATTACACGAGTCACCATACTAGTTTTAAGTAATTGAAGTATCGAAAGCAATAAAAATGATATCCTTTAAAGAAAAAAGATGAATTTTGATACCTCACACTCTTCGATTTTTCGTTATTTCTTATTTTCATCTCTATCTTGCTTGATTTGGCTCTGATAAAGAAATGAAGAAACAACTCTATTTATGAAGCTCATATTCGATTAACACAATCTCTAAAATTAGGATATGCCATTAAGCACTTGCATTTGTGGTACTTGACTCACTGTGCCATTTATCAATCACAGATTTCGATGACGGCAGTGACATAATAGTTTTCAACAATCTAGTCTCATCACAATCAGGTGAAGGTGGTGATGGTGGATGAATAGTACCATCATATGATACCCCAGCCCCATGCATGTCCATTTCCTCCAGATGCTCATTATCCTCTTCTCCACTCTCAATTCTTCTCAGCATCTCCAAAACTTCATCCATGGAAGGTCTCAATTCCCTATCCCTTTGTAAACATAGAAAAGCCAACTCTGCCACTGAAATAATCATTTTCCTGACCTCACTGTCAGACTCAAAACCAAGAGAAGGATCCACCAGCTCCCTAAATGCACTTTTGTGAATCTTCCTCATGGCTAGGTCTGCTAAGTTTATCTCATCTTTGTGCCTGTTGAGATCAACTGCTACCATAGATGATATCAGCTCAATCAGGACAACCCCAAAGCTATAAACATCACTCTTGCTAGTAAGTTGGTAGCATCGGTGATATTCTGGGTCAACATAACCTGGGGTCCCCTGTGGAGCAGTGGAAACATGGGAGACATTGTTAGGGAACAACCTTGAAAGCCCAAAATCTGCAACCTTAACACAAAAATTGTCATCAAGGAGAATGTTATTGGTTTTGACATCTCGGTGGATAATTTCCGAAGCATGCAAATAAGCTAAGGCAGTTGCAGTTTCTATGGCAATTTTGATTCTTATAGGCCATGGTAGTAAACCACGGCTAGCAAGTTCGCCATGGAGATGACAAGAAACAGTGCCATTTGAAATGTATTCATACACGAGGAGGAGTTCGCGGCTGTTACGTGATGTACAGCCATAGAGGGATACAAGGTTTCGTTGGTGCAAGCGAGTGAGGATCTCAATTTCATTAATGAACTGTTCTGCTCGTTGGTAGTTGTGATCATATAATCGCTTGACTGCAACTTCTCGCCCATCTTGAAGTATTCCTGGTTGTTGAAGGTTAAAACATGTCATGAACAATATCAAAGATTTTCCTACATACATCTTAAAGGCCAAGGCATGAGTGAGTTACCATAGTAAACAGTGCCAAAGCCTCCATTTCCCAATTCTCTTGAACGGTCAAAATTAATTGTTGCTTTCTCAAGCTCCTCGTAAGAGAAAAGGGGTACCCCATAGTTGCCACTTTCTGGGTCTGCATTGAAGTTGGGTTCGCTTGTATCATTGTTTTTTGATCGCAATTGAAGGTTTGAAGAAGTTAGTCTGCAATGCTGTCCAAATAGTCGCCACGTTATCATAATGCCTAAAAGTCCAATAAAACCTGCAGAAGGGAGTTCCCACTTTAGACATGACAATAGGTTAAAGTCATTGTACTGGAAAAGAATAGGGAGAGAGACTTCAGCAACTGAGGAATTCCAACTTGTTGAGTTGAGGGTGTGGATTTCTTTGGACATTTGGAGTGGACATTTGAATTTAACAATGGTAACGTATAATTCTTTGACTAAATCCAGAGGCTAACATCTGAAAATGAATTTAGAAAAAAAAAATTTAAGTAGATTACCTAGCCCAAGTCCCAGTGCCAGCTTGAAAACCTTACTCTTATGTTGCGTATATGAAACTGCAGTCAAAAGAAAAAATCTTTTGAAGTAAACTATAAAACAACTACATAGTATAGGATCAAATGAGTTGAGAGCAGAAACCTTTAATGAACTATTTCTAATTGTCATGTTAAGGATATCAAATATATAGTCAAGTTAGCAAGTGAGCTCAGCCTTTGCCGTTTAATAACAAGGGAAAACAACTTGGATTTTAGAGCAAGAAGTAATTAGTACTTGTAAAGTGCCAAAAAAAAAAAAAACTCAAAACCGGCACAGCCACGTCAAAGAGAATATCACTTCATCCGTGACAATCTGTACATAAGGGATTTTCTTCTGAATGTACCTTTGTCGCAGTAAAAGCTATTGTTGTTGTCAAGCCGACACTGGCCTTCTAAGTGGTTGGAACATCTATCACAATCATGGGATAGTTGTACTTCAATAAGCATTTGTGCAGATAAGAATGTTAAAATGTCACTGGTGTCAGATAGGTCTTTATATGGAAGCTTAAGTAGTGAACATACTGAGAAAGAGTTTGGAATAGCAGAATCCTTGGCTGAGCCATCGGCATAAAAGATATCATAGTCAGAGCAATTGGTATACTTGAAAAACCCATTGGGGCGGACGATATTGAGGGTGCGGTTGCATTTGAACAGGGTTACAGTATACTTGATGTAAAAAGAAACCAGAGGAGAGGTTTGAGGAAGAGTAATATTACTGTTGAAGGCTTCACAAGGATTCGATATCCAATGCTCGTGTAATTCGTGGTCGAAAACTGCAGTCAAACTATTCTCCTGAAAGATGGATTGAAGCTCCAATGGTCTTCCATGCCACTCCAGTTGAATCGTCCTTGGTTGATGAGATGGAAGATCACAACCATGAACGGGCAGTAAGCCACAGTCCTGCCGTTCTGCCTTAGTGAAAGGGAACTGGATACTCCCAACATCTCTACAATCAAAGGATGGTGGACAGTTATCACGGTGCCCAGCTGAGAGAAGTGTAAGGTGCGAAAACAAGAATAAGCCAAACACACAAATAGGAGACATCCCAAAATCCCCGCGCTATATGAGCAAACACTGATGAACTCTAACAAGAACCTGAATCGGATTCTCTAATGCAAGTGAACTCTCTGCTAATTTTGTTTGCACTTTCTCCCCAATATATAAACTAGCTACTTTGAAACTGCCGAATACGCCAGTTGACTTGGAGAATGACTATAGAAGACTTGGTGAAAGATGACTGCGAGCAGAAGAAGCTTGAACAATTTTCCTTCACAATTTCGCCTATTGACTACGAGCAGAAGAAAGACTTGACTCCTAACTCCTTGAGTCCTTGACCCTTCAAAAATCTCTCACAAAACTTTCCGAGTTTACTGTTCAAGGTCTAACTTCTGCTTGTTTTTTCTTTCTTTCTCGGCTGCCTGTAAAACCCCGTAAAGGGCGGCATAGAGATTGGAAATTCTAGGAAACCCTGTGTGCGTGGTATCGACGATGAAAATAGAGTGGTGATTGTGGTGTTTACAAGTCCCTTTCTAACTCACAAAATAAGCTGCAAGCTCCACATTACACAGACATTAAAAGAGCATAGGGAGACAGGAGTCACAAATTTGTGGAAAGCAGAGGGGGGAAAATAGAGATAACATAACCTCATAACCTAAAGAGGGGGAAAATAGAGAACTAAAGATATAAAGATAAATTGTTATAGGCACGCACAGAAATGTTTAAGCACATTTCTATACTAAGTCAACAAAAGTTCACTAAATAAACTTCCAACTGGATAGCATCCACTAAAACATTTATTTTTATTAGTTGACTGTACTAACACACTTTGCGCTATATGCTTTTGTAGTATTTCCTCTAGCTCAAGACTTCTTCAGATTTAAGTCATCATGATGGAAGCAGAAAGAGAGTTCAATCTGTGATTTCTTTGCAGGTGAGGATGGGGTTTTAGAGACAGCCAAAATAATTCTAACCTGAATATGGCACAGTCGTATATTTGATGACTACTATTTTTCAAATACCTTGTGTGTCTCATTCTCATCTCAATTTTTAAAAGTAGACATCAGCTACTATTTTTTCAAATATTGCATGAGACAGGATTCAGTAGTGTTGCCAAACAGGATAGTCCACGACGGGCTAATACTTAAACGGGCTTAGGATATAAAGTTTAAGTCCACCCATATTTGACTCGCATGCTAGCATGTGAGTCCGAAGGCTAAGTATAATTTTTTTCTTTTTTATTTTTGTTCCAATCTTGATTTAATTTTTCTTAAATATAAATAAATATTACTTTTAATGTACTTAAACTATAATTTACTTAATAAAGTAATTTTTTATTCAATTTATCTTTATGTTAATTCTTAGAATATGAAATATATTTCTTTAGATAGTTTATTAAAATAAGAATGAATTATATACATTTTTTTCTTTTTTATTTTTGTTCCAATTTTGTTTTAATTTTTCTTAAATATAAATAAATATTACTTTTAATGTACTTAAACTATAATTTACTTAATAAAGTAATTTTTTATTCAATTTATCTTTATGTTAATTCTTAGAATATGAAATATATTTCTTTAGATAGTTTATTAAATTAAGAATGAATTATATACATTTTGTATAATCTTTATTTGATTTTGTTTAAAAAATATAAATAAGTAAATTTAATAAAAAATAAATAGTTATATAAATATCAGTACTTATATATGATAAATTATTTTAATTAAAAATAAATAATGAAATTAATATTTATATCATAAATTAAAATTGTAAAAGTATCTAAATCATTGAATCCAAACCTCCCCGTAAATACACTTAGGTATCAAGCCTTTTTAACACTATCAACATTCCGTCCATACCGAAGGACTGATAAGTAAAGATGAAATGGGTGTATTGTAGCAATGTTAAAACAGGTTTTGACCCGCAGGTCAAGTCTGGTCTATTCATATTTGGGTAAGTTTGGGTATCTAAATTTAGGTTTGTTTAAAAATGGCTAGGCCTGCTTCTTTAAAAAAAATAATTTTTTATATAATTATATTATATTAATTAATATATAAATAATATCACTTTTTCATATTTTTATATTTTATAATGTTATATTCTGTAATTATAATAAATTTGGATATGGAAAATTTTATAATTTTTTAAAAAAATATAAAATTTTTAAATTTAAATATAATATAATTAATTTAAAAATATGAAAAATTGTGTTGCATCATTTTTTTTTCTAAAACCACATGTAAGATCCTGAGAATAAATTGAACGACAGCAGAAGCACTAGCAAGTCCAAGCATCCAGCGCTATGTCCTAGGAACCTACATGACTAGAATGCTTGTTTGATTAGAAGGCTTTAAAGACAGTGTAAGCACTAAAAGCGCGTTTGAAAAAATTTATTTAGACTTATATTATGACATAAACGCTTGTACGTGTTGAAAGAACTTATAGAAATAGTTTATGTTATGTCCATAAGTTATTTTTAGTTTATTTTCATAAACTTTTCAGAATAGCTTATAAAAACAGCTTATACAGAGTTTATGTAAAGTTTGTCCTCATAAACTCTTTAATTGTAGAAATAACTTATATAAGCACTTAATTAAATTGTTTATTCAAACGTACCCGTACAAGACATTTGAAAACCTTGTCTTTGAAGCTTTATGCATATATTCCTTTTATTTTTTTCTTATTTTTGTTTGGTCAAATTATTGAATTTTTTACTAAAATAATTTTAATATTATATTATTTAAATATAAAAAATTTAAATTAAAAAAAAAAGGCTTGGCTTATGGGCTAGTACGGACGGGCCTGGACATTAGATTTCAGACCTGTCCAAAAACAAACCAGACTCATTTTGACAGTGCTAATGTACTGGTAGGATAAAAGATAGACTAAAAAAATAGAAAAAATAAATAAAATACATAAATGGTTGTGTGGGACGTATATTTAAGTTCCGCTGCTTCCTCAACTGATCTATCTTCTCTGCATCTTCATTTTGAAGTATCAACAACAAATTAGGCATTGCTTATTTTGCTAATAGAAAGCTTATTTAAAGAGAAAAATTTAATTTTTTTTATATGATTGGTAGGCTTTTTGACCCAAGTAAGGCTATGTTTGGCTAGCAAAATAACTTAGTTTATAGCTATTTGACTAGCTTATAAATTTGTTAAAAATGTTTGGTAAATGAGCTTATTTCAGTAGCTTAAAGATACTGAGATGTTATTTTGAGTAACTTATAACTTATGTACTTTTCTTCTTATTTTACTCTTATTATTTTATCAAAGTACCCAATATACCCTTATCTCACATACATTATATATATATATATAAAATAAAAATATATATTTAATTAATTATATATATAATAATTTAAATTAATTTAATTTAAAACAAAAATAATATATTTTATATAATAATTTATATATATAATATAATTTTAAAATATATTTAATTAATTTTTTATATATAATAATTTAAATTAATATAATAAAATATATAAATATATTTAATTAATTATATATGTAATAATTTAAATTATTTTAATTAAAAACAAAAAATAATGTTTATTTGTATTATTTTGAGATTATAAAATATATGTCCTTTTATGTCATTTTACATTTTACAACTACTTTAACAATTATTTTTACCAAATACTTATACTTTAATAAGCTACCTTATAAATTTTCAACTAGCTTATAAGTTAATTTTGTTAAACACACTTTTGATCGAATACCAAAAGATTTTATCTGCCTAATTCAATCCAAAAATCATTTCTCACGCGTTAGTCTTGGCCCTAGATGTCTTATGCATGACATATATATATATATATATACACACCAAGCCAAATATCTGAGCCCTAGACGTATTAAACTTGGGTATAACGGTTGTAACCCGGTTGACGGGTCATCTGATAACCTCACCAATTGAATTAGGCTTTGACTAACTTTTATTTTATTATTTTTATTTTACTAACTTTCTCTCTCATCCTCCCCTTTTCTCGAAATAGGATTTAAGGCAAATATTTATGTTTGTTTTAATTTGAATCGTTAGATTTTAGATCTAATGATTCAGATTTTAATTTTTTTTAAAAAAATAAAATAAAATTACTACTTAATATCTAGACCATTAAATCTACAATCTGACCTTTTAGATTAAGACAAATATGATGCTTTGCCTCCCCTCACTCTCAACTCTCTCCATCTGTCCTTAGGCTCTCTCTCTCCCACAACCTCTCTATTTCAAAAACAGAGTACACTTAGTTCTCACAAATTTTTGAGGTTAGTAATCTCAATGCAAAAATTTACTACATTTTATAAGTTAGAAAGTAATTACATTGAATGTATGTATTTATTATAGTTATGCATGTTATTTATCTATTGTGATTTAAGCTTGACATTTTTTATATTTTACATGTGAAAGATTAATATAATTTAGGCTTGAAATTTTTATATTTTACAAGACTAATATTTAGAATAGCTAAAAAAATAAAATTATAATTAGTACATTTTTTCTAATTATGTTTAAATAATTTACAATTTGAAAATAAAGTTAAAAATAAGGTATAAATTATATTTAAACTATAATACCCTACTTACTCCATCCATTTCTCATTAGCATATTTGCTTATCTTTATAGCATTTAATACCAATTGAGGGACATATTTCTTCCAATGCCAAAAATACTACTAGGGGCCGTTTGATATTAAAGAAAGAGTATGAATAGAAAGGAAATAAGAAAATAGAAAGAAAGAGAGAATGGAAAAAGGAGAAGGAAAAGGAAAAAAACTTGTTTGGTATGCATTGGAAAAGAAAGGAAAAAAATAAGATTATTATATTTTTTTAAAGATAATAAAAAATAAATATAAAAGTAATTTACTATTTTGCCCTTAACTAAACTAAACCCCAAGAGCCCTCAGCAAGTGCTTGGCATGGCCGATCAACCGGCTGCCATGCTTTGGTAGCAGCCGGTCGACCAGCTGTAGGTCTTGGCAGCCGACGCCTGACAGCTGTCGGTTGGCGGCTGCCAGGCGCCTGGTAATCACCGGTCGGCGGCTGCCAGGCGCCTGGTAATCACCGGTCGAGTAGCTGCCAAGCGCCTGGCAGTCGACCAACCGGCTGGCGGCTGCGTTTAGTGGCCTCCGGTATCAAGAGCCAAGCTGGACGAGTGCCACACAACTGAAATTTGAATGAATGGGCAAATAAAGAATTTTACTTTGCTTTCCATCAAAATGACCGGTTTTCCATCCACAATTCGATGGAAGCCAAAAAGTTGATTTTGAAGGAAGAATGAAATCCGACTTCCGTTTCAACTGATACAGTATGACATACCAAACGACGAAAAAACGTTACAGTGTTGGAAAGACACTTTCCTTTCCCGCTTCCGCGAGCATACCAAACGGCTCCCTAGAGTTGTCAAGGAAGAGAAAGAAAATTGATGTTCCTCCTTTTATGAGCAATGATATATTCTTTTTTATTGTTTTGAAATTATTAAACATTTTATAAAGTTGGACCAATTTACTATTTACATGCTTAAATGACGATGCTACGTAGTGGATGAATTATAAGTTGTTTCCTTGAGAATTAATGACCTAGCTAATGATTTTTATTGTGATTTAATTTTTCGCATGATAACTTTCTGCATTGTTTGTGTTTGATGCAGTTCCATCGCTATTGGCATTATGCACTTATTGTATTAGACAAAAAATATAGTTAAAGTTAATATATATATATATATATATATAATTTTATATATACAGGACTCTATTTACCATTGTTACAGATATCATACTGGTTAAAAACAATTTGACTTAATAAAAACTTTTACTAGTATATTTAATTATTAATTATAGCCGTTGGCATCTAATAAGATATAATTATTCTTATATTATATTACATCTAAAGTTCTGATATTTTATCAGAAAGATATTAATTTCATATTATATCAATTAATTTTGACTTTCCTTATATCGTGTTATCGAGTCTCAGAAGTTGTGAACTGTTTCTCACTCCTGCTTATAACGTTGAGTTGCTTGATGTCAAAAATTTGATTAGCATCTTCTTGTCCAGAAACCATGTTTGCTTGCTGAATCCTCTCTACTTCGGCTATCTGATTATTTCATTTAATTACAGCATTATATTAAAAAAGAAAAATAAACAAAATACAAGCATTGTTATATGTTAATTGTGGGAGTAATATAAAAGAAGAATTGCATTTTAATTTAAGGCAATAGTACTGTACACATCTTTAAACTTCGACTTATGTTTCAGTCATACCTCTAAATTTTATTTTGTGTCAATCGCTCTATTTAGTTTTAATTATATCTTTGACTTTAATATTATCTAAATATTTGACGATATGCATTGACTTGACAATTTATCTTATACACGTTAGCGTCATAATTACCCAACCTAGTATTGCCACATCAAATGGAAACTTATACTGATTAAAATGCTCATAAATCTATTATGTGTTAAAATGAAAGAATTAAGAGCATTTTGGTCGTTATAAGTTTTCGTGTGACGTGGCAAGGCCCAGGTTGGATGATTATGGTGTCAACATATGCAAGATGGGTCTTTATGTTAGCATATATTGTTAAATATTTGAAATGGAATAATTAAAATTAATTAAAAATATATTGATATAATTGACACAAAATAAAATTTAAAAGTATAATTGAAACATAAGTCAAATTTTATAGGTATAAAAGGCATTTTTTCGCTTTAGTTTAAAGATAAGATTTGGGACGTAAAAAAAATTCTATAAACCTTGAAAAGAAAAAGAAAAATATCAAATTCTATTTAAGTTTTGCAAGTCTAAAGTTCCGTTAAATTAACTACCGGTAATAATTATGTTACGTCTTGTTATTGATTTTAATTAAAAGTTAGTATTTTTCTTTTAGTTAAAAATTTATAAAATTGTTTGGTTATGATTGAAAGTTAATATATATAAATTTTGTAGCTAAACTCAAGAGATAAAGTGTAACTTTTTGAAAAAAAAAAGAAAAAGAAAAAGAAAAAAAGAGAGATCAAATATTAGTGTCCATTTTTTTATTTTTTAAACAATGTTAAAATAAATTACGGTAATTTTTAGAGTTAGTTATTAATTTAGTCCTAAAAAATTTACAATTATTTTAATTTAATTCATAAATAATTATTAGCATCTCAATTTAATGTTTAAATGTTTCATCATTTTTATTGCTAAATCACTATTTTAGTTATTGTCAAATCTCATATTTCTTGCAGCCAAAACACCACTTTAATAGATAAAAGTATAAAATTGAGACAAATATAATTTTACAGGGACTAAATTAGAACAACCGACTCTCTAAGTGCCCAATGAATAACTGATATGACAATTATAAACTTTCGTAGAAAAAATCAATAAAATATTCTATTTTTTATTATATTTTAAGAAAGATAAAAGAAATAGTGAAAAGTTATTTAACTCTCCTTCAACTAATCGCCTTTTAACCTCTTTTTGTTCAGTGAAATTTTATAGTTTAGCCTATCAATCTATTAACAAATAGTCACAAATAACCAAATGAAAATGAAAAATTGCAAATATTCATAAATAATATAATGAGATCAGATTATAAGCTAAAGCAAAACATATAACTATATTGTAAGATGAGATTATATAATATTAAAAAAAAAACTACGAACCTAAAGTGATATATATATTTTTTCTGAAGAAAACTCAGTAGGATCATATGAAAGTTATAACTACATACGTGCGAGCCAAAGTCTGTACCAACTGGAAGATAAACATATATGTAGTGACTAGTGAGTGTCACTTTCAGCATCGCCTAAGACTTCATTTTGGTCCTCAATAGAAATGGTGTTTCTCATAGCTTTCTCCTTCACAAAATTGTCTTCCTATTTGGCCCCTCACATATAGTATATTTTTCAATTTGGTCCCTGAGAGATAGGGTATTCCCAATTTGGTCTCTCAAGGAATCATTTATACATTAAAACAAACAAATCATTAAACACTATAAGGTTACCCTTTAAGTAAATCTGTAATTGTTAAAATATATATGCATAAAATATTAAAATTAGTATATATTCAAAAAGATTGTCTAAGAAACTAACGCAGTTAAAAAAATACAAAATGTAATATAAGAAAGCGTGATATATATAGTTTTCGAACTGAACAGAACACATGCTTTCTTGTTTTCACCTGACCTGAGACTGAAAAGGGGGAACTAGAATGTAAAAGGATCTAAAGAGATTTCAATTCAAAAGTGCTTCCTTTTCACTGAATAAGGCAAACAACTGTAGAGACATGGGTTTCCCTTTGAAAGTTAGAAATGGAAATGAGCAAGAAAAAACTGGTGGTGTCAGAGAGAATTGACTGCAAATTAATTAAGCCCAAAGCAATATTCACAGATTCTCATACATTTGAGAAGCATTCAAAAGAAAAATAGTAGGTATTATGAATTGTGATGGCTTTCCTTATGGATGCAAAACTGATGGAAGCAGCTCTTGGACTTTATTCATTCACTCACACAAAACCTTAGTTTTAATTTTTCTCTTTCCACTTTTCTCAGCCATCTCAGTACAAGTTATTCAATTTTGTAGGTACCTTTGTGTGTGCATATACGTACATATATATATATATATATATATATATAGTAGATTACTAGTTTGGTTCTCAAAAAATTACAATTATCTCAATTTATTTTTTAAAAAATTATATTTGTTCTTGTATAGTCATTCTTTTTATGAAAGTAGTTTTGAACAATAAAAAATTTAAGATTAATATTTCATCTTTCAAGAACTAAATAGAGAAAATTATAATTTTTTAGAGTAAATCAACAATTTAATCATGTTTGTAGTGGGAACATCACCTTTATGCTCTTTATCACAATCATTCATTTTATATTAGATGATTCAGATCAAAGACAAAAAGTTAAAAAAAAAAAAAGTAAGACATTATGAAGCATTTTTTTTCTTTGATTTGAGCTATTCAATCGAAAATGAATGGGTATGATTAGAAATATGAATATCATGTTCTCACTACAAACATGGGAGGATTCACTTTGGATATATATATATATATATACCTACCGTAATTAACTGTGGACTTAAGATCATACGAATTCAATTAATCTGCTAAAACTTGTACTAATGATCAGACACTGGATCAGTAATGTTGTTGAGTTATAGATACTTAAGCCATAAGCGTATGTTTAAATTGAGGATAACAGAAAGGAATAGAAAGAAAAATAAAATTTAATTTAGATTTTCTTTTTGTTTTAGATTAAATTAGGTTATATTCTTTTTAGTCTCTATTATTTTGCTTAATTTTTAATTTAGTCCTTATAGTTTTTACATTTGTAATTGAGTTTTATAGATAAAAAAATTAATTTAGTCCCTACAATTAATTAAATTTTGTACAATATTCCATTAATTTTTGCTAATATAGCCAACTATATATGTACTCTTTTGAAAATATAAATATGCATGATTTTCGCGAACTCATTTTAAGTCATATGAGTTAATTTCACTGCAATCAATTTTTACCCTTTTGTTAACAAAAACCATGCATATTAAAATTGTTAAGGTAACATATAGTTTGCTACATTAGCAAAATTTAACAAAGCATTGAAGAAAGTTTCACGATAGGGCACTAAATTATATAAAGAACCAATTAAATGTGTAAACCATAAGGGACTAAATTGAAAATTAAGTAAAACTATAAATACTAATAAAAAATTATGATACTAATTAACAATTTTTATTGGACGAGACTATGCATAACTTACTGAATTATACCTTAATAATACAGTTTCGGCACCCAAACCTTGCTATCTTAACTTTTACCAAAAGTGAAATAAATGTTATATATTTGTTAAAATTAACATTTAAAATCCATGCTAATTTGGGAAAAATGCAGGCTAGCTAAAGATGATGCAAAAATAAAAACTAAAAAATCACTTTTTTTATTTTTAGTTATTTATTTTTTTGTGATAGTTTAGAGAAAACAAGCGTTAAGTTTTTTATGCTTAGAAAAAGTTGTACTTATATAGACTATAAATTCAATTGGTATTTTTAATTGTTTTTGGCTTTTCCTCTTTTTCCATTCTCCTCAATACAATCACATTTGATGTGGTCTAGTAGATGAGAATCTAGTAGAAAGTAGAAAACTAGCTCAAACCTAAGTTTTAGATGGGGACGAAACCAGAGTAACCCATATAGTAACTAGTAACAATCAAACAGCATAGTAAGCCATTCAGTTTATATGAGTCAGAATTCTAGTTATCAACTTTAGTAAACCATAACGCTAAAGTTAACAAAGAAGACAAGGCTTTAATTTTGTTCTCTACAATTACTGATGCAGGTTATTTTCATCATTCAACTGTAACTATATAAATGCGCATCTGTGCTCAACTAATTTAGCTTCTCAGACTTACTTTTTAGTTCTCTTTTTTAAATGAATAACAAATTGGATATTGTTTTAAATAAGAATAAAATAAATATACCATATTGTGGGATTGACATGACAGTATAAGTATTTGTCTGGTTAATTAGTTTTTCTTTGCATGCAGGTTATTTTCATCATTCCCTTTCCTTCTCCATTCTTTTCAATCTAAATAAAATTGTCCCCGACCTTGCTAAGTCTAACTGGATTAATACAGAGGATAGGGTTTTAAAAAGCCTTGGTCAAGAATGAAATTTAAGGGGAATATTGTATATATTGTAAATAGCATAGAGGTGTTGATTTTAATTTAAATTCGTGAGAAATTGCGTAAAGCTAACTATTTCGCTCTCTAGTGTTTCTTCTAATTATTAAGAATTAATGTTTTAACATTAATATAGTTTCTTTCAAGATCATTGATGACATCTATCTTTGCCAGCTAGTAGAATATTATATCATTTTAAGCGATTACGAGTATATGAAGTTGTAATTATTATATAGTCAAGCTCAAGAAAAATGCCATTTTGACATGGAAACCACACAGACACATATAAATAGAAAGAAATCACATTCAAAGGCTGAAAGACGTGAACGAAAGATCGGGACTAGGAATAAGGCTCACTAAACATTACCCAGGTCATTTATAATTAAGGAGGAAATATTTAAAGGAGAGTTTAGATTTTGAGCACATATATTGAACGAAGGAAATAATGAAGCATAGGAGTAAATGAAAAAGATGAGGATATATATATATATATATATATACATATATTACTTGTTGTTAGAGTACTCATAGAGGCGGCCACGAGTTGAGAAGACGATGAGGCAAACTTCAGCATCACAGAGCGTCACCTGTCTGTTCGTTGTGTTCTCTATCCTCTTGATCTCGATCTTTCCTCTTCCCATGTTTCAGATTCAGATCTTCTTTGATTTCAACCCCTAACACAAACTGATTATAAGATATATAAAATAAAACTGTGATCTCAAATGCACAAGCTTCTGATCTCATCTTACCATCTAATTTTATGGATTAAAGCTAAGTTCGAAGCAAAGTCATGGATCGTGAAGTTTATAGGACAAGCTCAGTGTGCATACTTTTCATCGTACCCACGAGAATGTGTTACATTTATATATATATATATATATATATATATATATATATAGACTTGGTCATCTCTCTCCTCTTGAGTTAACTTTAGAGGGTGAATTAAATACAAGTATTATTCTTAACATGGTTCAATTTAAGACAAATTGATAATTCTCATGTAAAATTTAAAATTTAATTAACTTAATAATGATTTAAAATTAAATTACATATCATTTTAGTAAAAATAAAAATTGTAATAACAATCACTTTTTACTACAAGAGTACGAAAAGGCACTTCTCTCTTTTGTTTGACCTTAAAACTACAACAATGTTTTTAACTCATTACAAAAAAAAAAGGTCAAATTTGAGACAGAAATCTGAAATAGAAATTTTTTTCATTGCTAATTCGTTGTGAATTCATCGCAAAGCCGTAGCAAAGATGGGGAGACATTTTTTCAAAAATTTAAATATTTGATACAAACTCATTACAAGAGAAACACAAAACAGCGACTGAAATTAGCGATAGAATTCTTCTGTCTGAAATTCTATTGCTGATTTTAAATTCCGTCTCAAATTCCATTGTAAATTCCGTCTCAAATTATTTGCCACCGAAGTTTCACCAACAGATTTGTTTCCATCGTTGATTGCTGTATTTCTTATAGTGATCAGAAACAACAAAACACTTCATCTCACATGAATCCAACTCAAATTGTGTTGCAAGCTAGTCAATTATTTACTTTTCATTGTATTATTTCTATCTGCTTTATAGAAACGGAGGTATCTGTCTCAAAGTCCATCTCAAATTTGAGATGGACACAATTCCATATCAAAAGGCATTGCACAAAGCCCGAATAGGGATTGTCTTCCATTTCAAGATGCGTGGTAGAATTCCAAGCTGATTAAGTTATTTTAACATTTGAGACAGACAACATTTTGTTTCAAATATCATCTGAACACCTTAACCTTGAACCTACCTAAACCCTAAGCATAAAAATTAATTCAAATTTGGAATGAAATCAAAGACGAATCATTGTCAGTCTCATAATTCCTTACAAAATCATTTTAGAAGAGGCAAAGAGAAAAATATTAAAAAATATGACCTTTTGAGATGGAGTTAGAGATGGAATGCCTTCTGTCTTAGAATTTTTCGTCTCAAAATTCTTTGCTATTTGATGACTTTTTTTTATAAGATTTTGATATGAAAAATTCCATGCAATTTGAACATAGTCTGAGATGGATTCCACCTTGTTGGAAAATCTGTCCCTAAATGGCAGGGTAAATTTAATTTGTTAATTGGTTGAATTTCTTTAGGCGAAATTTCCTTGTCAAATTCAATCTCCAATTGAACTTAATTTGAGATGGTGCTTCCCTATGTTGCAAAATCTATGCCTAATAATTTCCTTAAATAATTTTATTTTTTGAATTTCAATGAGACAGACATTTTGTCCCATATTATGTTTTTGATTTGTTTATCTACAAAGCAACACCGTTTCAAAGTCAGAATAAAACCCCACCCGCACGTTTTCCCTCTTGCACATTTGGACTTCCCTCCTCTTCCTCCTCGCTGGCTGTAACACCTTACACTACACTTATTCTTATAATGTTGATTCTTAATCTCCTTTATGAATGAACTTACTTAGGTGGTTTGTAGTTATTAAGTCATGCTTTCCCTTGTTATTGCCTTGGTAAATTTCAAAATTTATTAATATACTTGAAATAAGGAAGATCGAAATTGTAGAAAAAGGACACTAGAATCAATTATAGAGAACCTCACTAGTGAGTGACTAGTCAACTTGCAAGGATAGGCAAGTCGACTAGTTGCTCTCTAGACTACTTCCCCTTTTGCAACAGTAAGCTAGCAATCAACTTCCTTCCTCGGGCAGTTGACTGCTTGCCTTCTGTTTGCAACCATTGAGCATAATCTGGGTCTTACTCCTTCAGTAGGGGCATGTGTTATTTGTTCCATAACAATTATTTGAAAAAATTACAACTGAGTAATAGGTCATAACATTAAAGACAATCTTTGTAGGTACAATAAGTGAGTAGAGCATCCAAGAGCTAATACATACATAGTCATCAACTATAGATCCCACATGTATCTCATTTTACAATTACACATTTCAAACTACTTCATCATACTTCCCATGACAACAACTCTAAAAGATACATCAAACTCTACTACTACCATATACATATGTGAACAGACCCAAAAAGAAAGCTAACAACTAAGATCACACAGTGGCCTAATACTCCTAGTCTTACCTGAACTTGAAAATGGCTAGTTACATGAAAAACATAATGAAATGATGAATCCTAGTAGCT
The DNA here is from genome assembly GCA_037074585.1 of Biancaea sappan. Lineage (NCBI taxonomy): Eukaryota > Viridiplantae > Streptophyta > Magnoliopsida > Fabales > Fabaceae > Biancaea > Biancaea sappan. The sequence goes on along the minus strand of CM073501.1, from coordinate 43,386,603 downwards.
AGTTTCCACTTTCATAAATTGAGTTCTATTTTCAGCATGAAAACACAGTAAAAATCAATTCAGTAAAACAAATCAAATAATCAAATCGGTTCATTTATAAATATTATGTTCCCACTGAGCTCCCTGAGCCTAGCTTAAAATCATCAATAATTTGCGGCTACTAAGATAGCCGAGGATCAACTAGAATAAAGACATACTATATCACGCCCCAAAAATCGAGCACATGAGCAAAGATATGCCCTCCCTAGAATGTAAGCCCAATACGATACTAAGGATATGCCCTCCCTAGAATGTAAGCCTACTATGCCATATCTGATGGCATCTCTAGATCTAAATTTCAAATAACCAAGCATCAAATTCAATAACATACGTTTAGACCTAGGTGACCTTTGCAACTATAGAGCATACTAAACATACCTTACAGGAAAGATAAAATTTACCAACAAGGAAGAGCATCACTAAACTTTTGACAGTTCTCTAGTGATAACTCTTCTTCTAAGTTGTAACTGAAAATGTTAACTAAAGGATGAGCATGAAAACTCAGTAAGTAGGTAACTCCATTATGAAACATATACATACATATATATATATATATATGGCAGTTGGCACCAATGATAAATGCTCCATAACATCTCACACTTTAGATAACTATGCTATATAGGCATAAGCACACTAGCCTGGATTTTCTTAGCTACACTTTTTCATTACTTCCTATCTAATGCACAATAGAATCATCCATCGTGCCTGTGAGTCTCATCCCTATACTTAGGATCTATCACTAATCACATGCTTGTCCATGGTATTCGTGGACATTAACTTGCTTATACAAATAATACTACCTAGCTTATCTATACAACTCATGTATGTGTGAGCACATACAATCCTCTAACTCATCCGTACATCTCATGTTTGTGTATACAATCACTACACACTTTCTTGTGTCCTTTATGTACTACATACTTGCACACTTTGCCTTCCTCATTCTTTAATTTATCTAGGCCTCTATGAACCATCACCCGAAGGTGACTAAGGTCCAACGAACTTCCTCAATCATCTAGGCCTTTATGAATCCTCACCACAATGGTGGCTTAGATTCAACAAACCTCCACATCATCTAGGTCTCTATGAATCCTCACCTAAGAGTGGCTTAGATTCAGTGAACTTCAAAACTAGGTCTCCGAGACACACCGAGCCCTTTGGCCTCTATACATCATCGAATCTCTGGACTTCTAGGATTCATCGAACCCCGTAGGTCTCTATGATCGAAGAATCTCTTTCATGGCTAGGAATCACCAAATCCCTTGGGTCCCTGTGACTCAACTAGCCTCTTTGTCTTTGCTAGTCCATTGAGCCACATAGCCTCTATGGAGAATGACACATCATAGGTCTCTATGGTCACTTCGCCCTCTAGGCCCTTGTAACTATTGAACCTCTTAAACTTACAATCATGATCATGGGGTGCACTCCCATAGACGCATTGCAAACAACGCATCACATCATTTCTAAGCATTCATTCACACATAAACATGTACATTCATACATGCATAATAAATCAATTCCTTAATTTTGTACCATGTTCAATCTATGGTCTCATGCTCATGTATTTATCGTCTCTAGGCCACATTCTTGCTTTTAGGTCCGATGGCCCTAATTCCTTATGTCTTTCATTCTAGACTACACCTATGCTTTAGGGCCTCTTGGTCTCATGCTATTGCTAGCTCTAGCTCTATGCCACACCCTTGCTCCAGGGCCTCTTGGTCTCATGCTCTTGCTAGCTCTAGCTCTCGACCACACCCTTGCTCTTGGGTCTCTTGGTCTTTAAGTTTATTGTAAGATTCTTCATAGTTTCTAGATTCTATGGATACTGTAAGGACTACTAGGTGCACACAAATATAAGCACCTTATCTGTCACGCCCCACATTTGAGACAATGATCTGCACAGTGTGGCACCACTACCACTACCATAAGCTTGACCTAGACAAAGCATTCATAACATGTAAGTGAATTTCGAAAATGACAAAATAAGGTGAAAATCACAATCTTGCCAATTAACACTTGAATCACATTCATTAATATATAAAATCCATGCCAACATAGAATCATGTTTCTAAGCCTTCTCTTCGTTACATTTAACCACAAGGTCGAAGGGATTGTTCCAAAGCATGATGTGTCAAAAAAAAATATACCAAGTTTGATCCACTAAAAGAATAAAGTTTTACAACATTGTCCAAACAACTAACACCCTAGGAGTTCAAGCCAACTACAGAGCTTGACGTATCCTAGAACACTCCTAGAGATAAAAGAACCAACCCTAGTTAGAAGGGACAGGAGATGGGGTCCTACTCCTAGTGCAAAGACTAACTGGCTAAAGAAGAATTTGCAAAAGGTACACAAAGAGGGTAAGTAAATCATACTTAGTGAGGAACACATAAATAATCAAGAAGGAGTACTTACTGTATACCTTTTGCAGAAAATAAAACATAATTAGTCCAAAGGGCAAAACTCCAAAACCATTCATTAAGTAAACATAATATATATCCATCACTTCAATAAGCATAAGAATAAACGGAACAACTTTCTTTAATCAAGATTCTTCACATTTTTAAGAAAGGCTAATCTTTTAGTCCTTCACCTTTAAGTAGCATGAATTGTTTACCATATGGGGTGACAACTTGGAAGGAAGAGAAATCCTAAGGTGTTAGAGTTTCACCCTATTAATTAAGTGTACGAGAAAGGAGAAATCAATTTAGGTTCTAAAATATAGTTTGGAGGCAACCAATTGACTGGCTCCCTACTGCCAGTTGATTGGCTAGAAAATCCAAGACCCAACCACTGAACAGCCAATCAACCAATAACACCCTACCAGTCGAGTTGTGTGCCACTGTCCAAATTTGTCATTCCAACCCAAAAGCAAATGGTCGACCATTAGTGACCTTCTGGTCGACTGTTGCACCTCTGCCCAAATTGCTATTTTTCCTTGAAATAATTGGTCTATTGTTAGGGACCTTCTGGTTGACCAGTGCACTTCTATTAAAATTGCAATACACATCCAGAGATAACCGGTCGACTGAGAACGAGATATTGATCAATCGGTGCCATACTATCAGGATTGTCAAAATTGCCCAAGAGCAATCGATCCACTGTTAACTAAATACCAGTAAACCAATTCTCCACTGTCCAATCTGGATAGAGAGCACCAAGGAGGCCAGTCGACTAGTCCCCACATAACAGTTGACTAGTTACCCAGCAAACTTCAAAAATAGATACCCAACCACCTCCATTGCCTTCTTTACTCCATTCCAACCACCACCCAACTAAAAATATTGAATAACCAAACCCCAAATCTCACAAATGGTAGCAAGAAACCAGAAAAACAAGAGAAACATCATGTAACAAAGTATTCAAGTTTTTTCCAAAATTCTCATTTGAAGAGGAACCACCCAAGATTACTTGTTTTTCCCCCACAATCTCCCTACCAAAACACTTCTCAAATTCCATAGTAATCATCAAGAACAATATAAGACCATATCTAAGCCCTTACTCAAAAAATCACCCAACCCAACCTAGGGTTCCTATCTATCTGAAATTAATAAACTTACAAGCTTTGGAGAATATCACCAAGAAAGGATGATTGATGCTCAAAGGAGGCCTTAGTGTGAAGAAGTGAGCAAGAATGGTGGAAAAAGAGAGATGATCACTGAGAGAGAAGGAGAGAGCAATTTGATGAAGCATGAATAATGAATGAAGTCAAAGGGAGGGTTTTTAGTCATATTAAAATGATTCCCTAAATCCCCTCCTCGTCCCCACTGGTCAACTTCTCTCAAAGTCAACATCTTTGACACTTAGAATAAATTTAACCACGCGTACACATACACCTCCTCTATATGAAGGTTCCATTCCATAACAATTTAAAATTAATCATAAGCAAGCCATAGTACGCATCACATCATCAATCATAATACACAAGTACAATAATTAAAGAAAATAAATTACTCAAATTTCTCAGGTATTATATTGTCCTTAAATTGTTTCTTAGCAGCAAACACTTATGTTGCCCCTTATCTTAGGCAATACATGGTTGCACATGTACACTAGCTATTATACAACTTATCTTCCCTTAGAGCCAACCCTTTTCTTCTCTAGTCTTTCTATCTTACCATATTCTTATGATTGAATGTTAGAAAAAGGCAACAACACCCAAGAAAGGGGGTGAATTGGGTGTTATAAAAAAATTGAGTAAATTTCAAAATTCTTTTCAAGAACACTTCTAATGGAGATGATTTTAAAGGAAGATAGAGTAAACAACAATTAGTTCACTTGAAAAAGATTTAAGGAAGTAAATCAAGCAACAATTGATCAATACTTGAGGTAAAAATCAAAGTAAAAACATAGCATCAATTAATCAACTTAAAATATAAAGGGTGTAGGGATAGAGAAAGAAAACTCAAAGGTTTATCTTAGTTTAGCTTCAATCCCAATCCTATATCTAGTTCTCAAGATTTCCCCTTTAGATTTTTCACTATCTCTATAAGTTTAATTGGTTACTTATGAGCCTTTAGCCTCTACAATTCCCAACTCAAGTTAGAGTTGTTTCTTTCTCTAAAACAAAGCAATTCTCTCTTCCTAGAGTTAATCACTCTAAGAAATTCCTCACTGTTGGTTTCTTTCTCAAGTGATGGACTACCCTTGTCTTACAAAGCTTTTGGAATAAAAAGATTGTTCAAACAAGCTCTCTCTAAGAGTAGATATATAAGATGAAGCTCAAATAATTCAAATGATAGAGATTATGCAAGTATTGGCTCAATGATGTTTGTATCTCTCTTAAAGATGATCACATTTTAGCACTTGGGTCTATCATAAAAATGTGTTTTTGAGGTCATATAGATAGTGCTCTTTGAAATATAGTCGTTTGAAACAAAAATAACCGTTATATACTTTAAAAAAGCATTTATGACATGTATTGGTCGACTGCTCTAACTACCAGTCGACTATTAACTCAAATATGACTGTTACAAAGATTTTCTAGGCAGTCGGTTGACCTCCGAGGGTTTAGCAGTCGACCTATTGCTCTCTAGAAGCTACCAGTCAACTTGTAACTTTAAGGTCTACTTTGAACAGTCATAACTTTCTTATTTGAACTCTGTTTTAAGAAAATTATATCATTAAAAAGCTCTTTAATTCTAATTTCAAATAAGGCAACTCACAGTAAAAATTTCTTTACCGTTTAGGAGTAATGACCAAAACATTGACTAAAGGTCAGAAGCAATATACTTCCGAATTCTACCAGTTGATTTGTAGTTTTCAAGTTCACTTTAAATATTCATAACTTTGTCATTTGAACTCTCTTTTAAATAAATGATATACCATTAGAAAGCTCTTTGAGCCTAGTTTTAAATGACATAGTCATTCGCAAATTCATTAAACTTTAAAAGAAATGATAAAAAATGATGACCAAAGGTTAGAATCAAGTTTTTGTAAAAATTCATATCTCACAATCTTTTTAATTTAAAACATGTTTTTTTATTCAAGATGCATTGAGCTAATAAATACAAATCTAAATCATTGAATTTTACATAAAATTTCATAGCCTATTGTAAATATACGTAGTCAAACTCATTGGCTATCTTGAAGCAACCAAGCTTTCAAAACTTCAAATCCTCAGATTCTTCATTTCTTGGAGCATATTTCTTGCTTGTTATTCTTGAGTAAAGCATTATGTTGATATTTTATTTTCATTAATCTAATGCTCACTCTTCCTGTTTTGAGCCAACCTTCATAAAAGAATATTTAATTTGCAAATGAAATAGTTAGTCCAATTTATAGTAAAGAGCATAATTCAAGTATAAAGCATTACATATCAAATAATATATAATCATGCTTAACTTATAGCATATGAGAGATATATGTGAAATACAATTTTCACACATTTGTCATTCTCAAGGCTATGATTCTCACACATTTGTCACCATCAAAACTTATAGCATAATGCTTTAGGGCTAATAATCTTCCCCTTTTTGATGATAACAAATCACCAAAGAAAAAATATGCCACAAGATATTGATAACATGCATTTTTCTATTCATTTTAGTCGCTATCTTAGTCCATATAGCCTCTTTAATATTTTCAATTATCTAATTTTATTATATTTTTGGATTTATTAGGTATAAATTAATTATATAATTAATATGCTTCAATTTCATAATTTTATCCCAATTAAGTCAATTGTGTATTTTTGCAAAAAATTAATTAGAGGATTTTTATGATGACATGGCAGTTACTCTACGCTGACATAGTGCCACCTAGATGCTGACATGGCAAAATTGGTGACCTAGCATTGACCAGCTGACTGGACCTATGGGATCCACATATCTCTATTGTTGAGAGCTAATTTGCATCAAGTTGCAATTTGATCGCTTCTCTCCCTTGTGCAGAAAACACAAGGTCAGGAATTATAGTATTCACAAGTCAGAAAATTGGCAAGTTGAAGTTGGACTCCTTGCAAAGAAGCCATCAACTAGCAGAAGAAAGAAACAAAAGCAAAATTTCACCAACCAAATCTGCTGACAAAGAATGAAAGCAAGTAGCAGAAAATATCAAGTTAAAGTCTAAAATTCTTCCATGTGCAGAGGGTAGAAGTCAGAAAATACGTTGGCAAGTGGAAGATTAATTTCTTCATTTGTGAAGTACCAAAAGAAACGACAATTGCCACTAACCAACATCTGAAAGTAGTCAAATTGGAAGTAAAAAAAGCAAGCAATTAAATATAAGAAAATTAGTAAAAGGACAGCACACTAAGATGACCAAACTACAATTTCATCCCATTCTTTCCAGCTTAAAAGGGGCACTTCAGATCCATTTGAAGTGTGTTGGAGATCACCTTCTTCCACTAATTTTGTAGCTTAGGTTTTCGTATATTTTTCCTTTCCTTTATTTTTGTTTTAGTCCCTATGGATGGCTAGAACTCTTATGTAATTGGTCAGACATGAACTGGAGAATGTATCTTGAATCTTTGGATCAATACAGATAAGTTTCTGGTTTCCAATCCTATTTCATTTCTGTTCTACAATTGCTCTTGTTCTTGTGTTTATTCTTGCTTTGATATGACTTGTTTAAACATGTATTCTGTTATGTAATTTTTATTTGAGAATTTAGCTTGTTGTATGTACATGTACGCAATTGATGTGTATATGCAGTGAGTTAGAATAGAAATGGCATGTCAATATGCGATTGGCGGAGGCATGATTTGGTTGAGGTTTAAATGAATCATATTATGTTGTTATTAGTGGAGATTTCCCTGATTATGATTCTGGTATAGTTCAGTCTTGGAAGATCTTCTAAGAATTTTAATTGAAAACTAAATGGTATGATTAAGTCAAAACAAACCAAGAATTAGATAATGATAGATGCAAACTCTAGGGATTGAATGACTCATTACATGTTTGTGTTATTGTGTTCTGTTCTGTGTTGTTATTCTGTTTTTATGTTTTAATCCTGTCAACAAAACCCCTTTTTGTAATCAGTAAGAAATTAGTGTAATTAGTGTCAGAACATTTAATTAAGCAATTAGAAGTAAGGCTGCATGAGTGAGAATGACCTGGGAAAACCATTATATTGCAAATTGCCACAAAATCTAATTCTGGATGGTTCGACAACTATAGTAGCATGAACCAATAATCATTAAGTAACAAGCACATATTTTTATTTTTGTATCATTCTCCCCCCTATTTGACATCAACAAAAAGTTATAAGGAAAAAATATATAAAGGTTAAAGCACATTCCTTCTTTAAGCAAGAATATCATATAATGTCATTTTAGTATGAGGTGAGGTCTCATCAAAACTTGTCATCTTCTTCTTTGACATGCCAAGAATATAGTTAAAGAAATCCTTTCATGTCAAATGAAGTGAGCCAAGAGATATACAAAACTTAAGTATAGGTTAGGCTCCCCCTCAAACAATGCATATTAAAAAAGAAGATGCAATTTTCAAGATAAATTCTTTTCAATCATATATATATATATATATATATATATATATATTCCAAAAAAAAAAAGCTCTCCCTAAGAATGAGCATTCTTTTGAAAGAAAATTAAAAGATAAGGCATGTCTATTGCTTAAACCATGATATATTGTATTCTTCAATAGGAATTAAGATATATTTTAAGTATCTAACATATCCATATATGCAATTACATGATCAACAATGTAAAATCTCATAAACTATTATATCATTGCTAATTAATTTTGTATGTTTAGCAAAATCCTTATTTTTGTAAATAAATTGGGTGTTGATGGTTAGACTTAGAAATCTATTATAGGAACTGATGTAATGATATGAATAAATTGTATGGATTCATACAATTATGACTCACCCTGATGGAGTAACACTCATTGTTTTTTCAATTTTATTGGTTGATGTGCATATTTTGGTATATATTGATTTAGTAGGTACATTCTTTTGTAGACAATAAAGTATATCCTTTTTTAATATTTTTTAAATAAAAATAAATTCTTAGCCATGGTTTAAACCATGGCCAATAATTGCTTATTTTTAAAAAAATTAAATGAAATTGTTAGCCACAGTTTAAATTGTGGTAAAAATGAGACAAAAAAGTTAAGAAAATTGAAAATAGAGATGGAATTAGGGATGGAAAAATCTGTCCCTAATTAGAGATGGAATTAGGGAAGAAAAATATGTCCCTAATTTGAGATAGAAAACATTTTGTCTCTAATTAGGAATGGAAAAATCCATCTATGATTCTATCTCTAAATCTGAGACAAAATTTATTTGTCTCCAATTTTTGCAACGCAACAATCTGACATGGAATTTTTTCTGTCTCTAATCAATTAGAGACAAAATTTTCATAAATTAGAGACGGATTTTTCCGCCTCTAATACATGACTTTCTTGTAGTGTAAGAATACAATTCAAGAAAAAAAAACTACAAATTATTGCCAATATTGCCAATCAATTCCAAGGAGTATCATTCAATTCATAGCAAAAGGAATATAAAGTGACAAAGAATAGAGATACTTATCAATTATGGCAAACTTTTGATACTTCTTGATTTGTTGTCATCCTCTTGGACTTTAGCCATTATTTGTAACTCTTTGTTCACTCTCATGGTATGGACTTTAAATTGAGCTTGTTGCTCTTAGCTTGTATATCATGCTCATTGCTTAGAAGAAAACTTAACATTGATTCAAAACAATTGTCATTTAAAGCATGAGTAGTCCATATAAAGAATGAAAGCATTAACTTTAAAAGCCATGGATATACCACTTTATTTAAAAACAGTACTAAGAAAGCACATGAGAGCAAGGATAGAAATCACTAAGATTGTGGGCTTGTACTTCTAAATTAGAATTGCATTCTTTATCATAGAGTCAACCTATCCTCAAGATCTCTTTTGTCCTTTTTTTTATTGTCATTGCAAGCTTGAGTTGGAGATCGTTCTTCCCTACAAAACAATGTAACTCTTATTCTTTGGTACCCAACCAATTTAGGTCCATGGAAGGTTAGATCATACAATTTCAATATGCTAACATGCTTTTAAAAGAATTGACCATGCAACAAGATATTTTACCAAAAATGAATTAAGAACAAAATATTCATATCTAAATTTTACAATATCCTTTCTTTGTGTATATATATATATATATATATATATAATCAAAGAAAATTGCATAAGGAATTGATACCAAGCATTGCACTCCCCTTATAAGAATCATTTATGCAAATTAACAATCTAAGGGTATAACAAGTCATGTATTAAATCGTATATAACATTAATTATATAATTCATACATGAATGTACAATACTCATATCATAAGGCAATCAGCAATAAACCTTAATGGATATCAAATATAGATACATTAGAGGCTTTATAATTTGATTGATACCTTGACCTTTTTAATTGAAGAATGCTCTTTTTCTTACCCATTACTTCTCCTTTTGAGTCTTGGCCTTTAAAGTTCCAGTAATTGTACTTGAGAAGCTTTCCTTGATGATTCTTCCTTTGCTAGACCACTTTGTCCATCCTTGTAAGAAAATTTCTACATATTTGAAGTACTAGGAGGACATTTTGGTACCCATTTCAATTTAGGTCCTTGACTATTAGTACTAGGATTCTTAAAACCTTTAGGAACTGAAATTTGTTTGTTTCTTACATGAAAATTTCTTCTAATGTGACAAAGATGAGAGATATGTCCTTCATGACCACAATAATGACAAGTGAAAGTCTAATAGATGTGAATGCATTTTGAAGGCTTTAGAAAACTTTTATCTTTTGTTAGGAAAGTCTATCAAATTATTTCTTCAAAATTCTTTCTTAACTTATAATACATCTATATTTGCCTTTACTTCAACATTCTTGGAAGAAGTTGAATTGCCATCATGCAAATCATTTCCAACATTTAAATCACAAGTGAGCATTTAATATTCAAAGATACTTTCTCATGCAACTCATCATATGTATCTTGTGATTTATCATGAGAAGAGCTAGTAGAAGGTTTGGAATTATCATATACCTCCAAGTCATTTTAAGCTAGAGAATGAGAATTTTCCAATTTTTGATTTATAGGCTCTTTTCAGGAATCTTCCTCTTTTCTATTGTTCACCATGTATTCTTGGAAGAGTTCCTTCTTAATTAGGCTTCTACTAGTCTCTCCTCAATTTCATGTTGATTGTCTTCAAGAGGCACAAAGCACATTTCTTCATCATGTATCATCTCTCTAAATCTATCAACATCCACAACTTCAACAACATGCACTACAAAAAAAAATCATTTTTGGTGGTGACTTTTAGTGGCGACTAAAGTTGTTGGCGTAAGTCCGTGGCTGATTGTCTTTTGGTGGTGACTTTTGAGAGTTATTATCAAAAGTCACCCTTTAGTGACGACTATAAAAGTCATCTTTATTGCAAAAAAAATTGTTAGAAAAAGTGACTTTTGGTGGCGACTTTAGTTGCCACTGAAGGTCACATTTAGTGGCGATTTTCAAAGTTACCACCATAAAGACTTTTAGTCGCCACCAAAAACTACCTTTGGTGGTGACTAAAGGCACCACCAAAAGTCACTTGTTATCTTTTTAGATCTGAATTGGTCCGACGGGTCGACCCGAGACCCATTCGAATTATGCAGGTCTTGACTGATCCAATAACTCGCTGCCCCGGATGACTCGATTATTTTTGTGCAATCTTCAAGTTTATTTGAAATTAAACCAAATATATGCATACCTGAGATTCGAACCTTGGTCCCTTGCTTGTAACTATGTGTGTCTTGCCATCCTGCCACCACTTCATTTGTTATGTAAGTGCAAAATATTTTATATATATATAATCTGTTAAAATTATTTTAAGTCAAAAATATTACAAAACAGAAATAAAACAATATTTCACTTAACAAAAAGTAAATATATTATTACTATAGGAGGCACAACAAAAAGTCCGACTTCAGCTAATTTCATAAAAAAAAAAAAATTGACTTCGGTTAAAAAAATAAAACTTTAGTCACCACCAAAATTTTGATTTTTTTAAAAAAATTAAAAAAATAAAAAAATTTAAATTTCTTTTAAATAAAATTAATAAAATAAAAAAATTCAAATTTTTTAAATCAAATAAAAATGACTTTTTTAATTTTTTAATTTTATTTAAAAAAATCTAAGTTTTTTTTTTTAAAAAAAAAATAGACTTTTGGTGGTGACTATGAGAGTCACCACCAAAAATCTAATTTTTTAATTTTATTTAAAAAATTAGACTTTTTTTATTTTTTAAAAAATTGACTTTTGGCGACGATTATGAGAGTCGCAACCAAAAGACTGATTTTTTAATTTTATTTTAAAAAAATTTGACTTTTTTTTAAAATCGACTTTTGGTGGCGACTCTAATAATCGTCACCAAAAGTTAATTTTTTAAAAAAATAAAAAAAGTTTGATTTTTAAATAAAATTAAAAAAAGCAGACTTTTGGTGGCGATTATGGGAGTCAACACCAAAAGTCTAATTTTTTATTTTTTAAAAAAATTTGACTTTCTTTATTTTTTTAAAAAAATTGACTTTTAGTGGTGACTCTCAAAAGTTACCACCAAAAGAGTGAATTTTAGTGGCGACTCCTAACTCAACTTTTAGTGGCGATTTATTTAGTCCCCACCAAAAGTTGACTTTTAAAGTCGCCACTGAAAATCAATTTTCTTGTTGTGATGGTTAAAATCATATAAAGCACCAAGAGTGTCCCATATATCTTTAGAACTAGAGCAATTTTTTTTTTCGTATAAGCATATTCATTTGAAGCACTCTATAATACATACATAGCTCTAATATTCAAATAAAATAACTTCCTATCATGCTCATCCCATTCTTTTCTTGGTTTAGAGACAAAATCATCTTGCATCACATCCCATGAATCTAGATCAAGAGCTTCAATATATAATTCCACCATTCGTTTCCAATACATAAAACTAACATTTTTAAGAAAAAGAAAAGGTTTTGTAAAATCTAAGCCTTCCATCAATGTAATTCCATGATTGACATAAAAACTCTTGAGATGGTTAAGTTCTTTAAACAAGAACCTTTGCTCCAATACCACTTGTTAAAAAAGGCAACCACACCCAAGAAGGGGGTGAATTGGGTGTTATAAAAAACTTGAGTTAATTTCAAAAAAAAATTTCAAGAACACTTCAAATGGAGGTGATTTTAAAGGAAGATAAGTAAACAACAATTAGTTCACTTGAAATATATTTAAGGAAGTAAATCAAGCAACAATTGATTAATACTTGAGGAAAAAATCAAACTAAAAACATATCATCAAATAACCAACTTGAAATGTAAAGAGTGTAGGGATAGAGAAAGAAACACAAAGATTTATCCTGGTTCAGCTTCAACCCCAAACCTACATCTAGTTCTCAAGGCTTCCCCTCGAGATTTTCCACTATCTCTACAAGTTTAATCGAGAACTTGTGAGTCTCTACAATTCCCAACTCAAGTTAGAGTTATTTCTCTACCTAAAATAGAGCACTTTTCTCTTCCAAGATTTTCCACTTCAGGAGATTCCCCACTCTTGGTTTCTCTCTCAAGGGATGGATTACCCATGTCTTACAAAGCTTTTGGAAGAAAAAGATTGCTCAAACAAGCTTTCTCTAAGAGTAAATATGCAAGATGAAGCTCTAATAATTCAAATGATAGAGATTATTCAAGTGTTGGCTCAATGATGTTCGTACTTCTCTTAAAGATGGTAAAACAAGTGAATGATCACATTATAACACTTGGGTCTGTCATAAAAAAAATGTTTTTGAGGTAATATATATAGGGCTATTTAAAAGATAGCCGTTGAAGATCGAAAAGAGTTATGTACTTTAAAAAATCATTTATGACACGTACTGGTCAACTGCTCTAACTTACTAATCAACTGTCAACTCAAATATGACAATTATACAGATTTTCCAGGAAATTGGTCAATCTCCAGGGGTCTAGCGGTCTCCTTCTTACTCTTTGGAAACTACCAGTCAACTTACAGCTTTAAGTTCCACTTTGAACGATCATAACTTTCTCATTTGAACTTCATTTTAAGTAAATATATTATTAGAAAGCTCTTTAAGTCTAGTTTCAAATAAAATAAGTTAAAGTAAAAAATTCTTTACTGTTTAGCAGTAATGACCAAAATAGTAGTAAACTTTTGAGTGCTACCAGTCGTTTTGCAGTTTTTTAAGTTCACTTTAAATATTCATAACTTTGTTATTTGAACTTTCTTTTAAGTAAATGATATACCATTGGAAATCATTTTGGGTCTAGTTTCAAAAGACATAAGTTTCCTAAAGATAATTTAGGATATTGCATTTATCTCTCAACTAAACAAAAGGTTGTTGTTGCAAGAGATGCTATCTTCCTAGCTAGAGAAAAAGTTCATATTATGGGAGAATAGTGGGAGTAAAATTGAACTTAAAGAAGTTCAAGAGCCACAACCCTTAGAGGAACCTAAAAAGGTTGAGAATATTGATCTTGTTGTGACACAAGCTCCGTCTAGGTCAAGTAGGATATCTTGGCCTCCTTAAAGATATGGGTATCTTTTTGAGAATGACCTAGAAATATACTTTATGGAGGATGGGATTCCTTCAGCCTATGAAGAGCTAGTGTCAGACATTGACTCTAAGAGATGGCTTGAAGCCATGAAATCCATGATAGAGTCTATCTGGATTAGGCTCTATAGAGATAAGTCGAAGAGGATGATATCATTATCCCAATCCATGTACATAGAGAGATCATTGGAAGACGAGGTAGAATACATCTCTGCTTGTGAAGCAGCCAAGGAAGCTGTTTGGATAAGAAAGTTTATTTTTTAACATGGTGTGGTTCTAACCATCATTGATCCAATCACACTATTGCGATAATAATGGTGTTGTAGCACAAGCTAAGGAACTAAGGTCTCATTAGAAGTCCAAACACATTTAAAGGCATTTCCATTTGATTAGATAAATCATTGGAACATGAGATGTACACATTGATAAAGTCAGTTCAACTAAAAAATGTAGCCAACCCTCTCACTAAGGCTTTAACTCAAAAATTGTTTGAGACACATCTTGAGAAAATGGGTATTAGATACATGTATAATTGGCTTTAGTGCAAGTGGGAGTTGTTAGAATGTATGCCTTAAAGGCAATCATCTGACATTATACAATTTTTTGATATCAATAAAATCTTTGGCACTCTACCTATATTTATATTACAAATGAGGTATCGTCCTTAAACTCAAAAGTAAGGAAAGATGAGGGGTGATATGATCATCTCAAGGGACCTCGCCTTCCATATGATCTGTAGTATAGAATGGTTGATAACCAAGGGATCAATTGGAACTGGGACAACTTTGATCTATTTGAGGTTATCACATGGTTATGCCCCCTAATATAGATGAGAATGACATATCTCTATGACATTGGTGTAGATAACACTAAGGGTAGCTTGTAGGTGCTCATAGAAAGTACGAGTTAACTGAATCGACTGATGGAGTTCTTCACTAACATGTCAACAGTCATCCTAGGTTGGATGTTATATAACCTCTTTTGACCTAAAATGACCATTGATGCTTTATTTATGTTGGCCTAGTAGGCTATAGGTCCACAAGCACCAAGCCAAAGCTAGATGTTGGGTATAGTGTTACATACATGAAGACATATGAGTGCATTGTCGGGGATCCATTACTATCAATGAAGGAGTGAGATGCTCTAGATGGTAAGGAAGGGTAGACGTTGGGTAAGGTGTTGCATGCATGAAGATATATGAGTGCATTGTCAAGGATCTATTACTCTCAATGAAGGAGTGAGATGCTCTAGATGGTAAGAACAAGACTAGATAAGTCTATGGCCACAACATGAGGAAGACCACAAAATAAAGGTCTTTTGGTTTCCTCATTAGATAGTCTTGTTTCTAGAAAATATGCATGTCATGGACCAAAGGATTTGACATGTATCAATGCCTAACTAGGTCCATGTGGTTGCATCACGTAATGGAAGAATAAGCTATACTTACATCCAATTAGGTTCAAAAGATTTGCGAACAAATCCACCTTATGCTAGGGATCATGATATATTCCTAGGTGTCACTCATGATTTGTAGGCTTAAGAATCAAATGATTCAGGAATTAGAAGGAGTTCTAATTAAATTAAATCAAAAGGAAGTTTTGATTATGTAATAGTTACTACCTGCTACTAACATAAGTTAGATCTAAGGGGTCACACACTACAACGAGGCCATTATATTCCACTGAGCCTGATAGGCCTCTATCGATCTATTAAATCTGGTATGCTTTTATGAACCCTTAGCTTGTAAGCTTATGAGATCGTCGGGCCTCTCAAGTTTAGTTACATAGAACAATGGGATGCACCACCATAAAGACATTTTATCACATGCATACTCTAGCATCATGTAAGTAATCAAACATAATAATATTACATACATTGCACATGACATCTTATAGTTTGATCATTCTTTCATTCTGTGATCTGTCTTTTAATCTTACCTTTACCTTAATTCAACCTCCAAATCATGTTACACTCTATGAATGAGTAGCCTCATGCTAGTCTTATCTTAAATTCTAGATCATGTCTTTACTTTATTATCTCATGTTCTCATTCATTACTTGGCTTAGTTTCTAGATAATATTATATCTTAATGATCATATACTACTACGAGCACAAGTTAAACATACCCAACACAAGTTATCCAGCACATGCTATAGGTTATGAGATGCTTTGATAATTCCTAGAAAGTCACTAAATAATGCCATCATATGTGAGATTTTCGGTCCTCTTTTAGCCTTGTTTGCTTTCCTTTTGCACTTTTTATCTTTGTTTTTGTGTAGTTTCCCTGTGCTTTGTAGTGTTCTTATTTTCTTGTTTTATTGCCCTTTTTCTTGCCTTTTTAATTTGTTTTAGTTGTTGTCTTTTGTAGGTGCAATTTTGGGGAGAAAACAAGAGAAGAATGAGAGTCCAGTGACCTGGCACCTATGCGCTAGACGTGGCGCCCAGGCTCCAAGTATTTGAACTACAAAGAGCCCTCTGCCCAGTTGGTACCCAGGCGCCAGACGTGGCGCCCAGGCGCCCAACCCCTGAACTTGAAACTGAAGCTGTCAGGCTTGGCGCCCATGCGCCAGTACCGACGCCCAGGCGCCAAGTCACGAATCTACAGCTTAAATACTTCTTTTGGGGCTTTTTGCCCTAACTTTGGATTTGGGAGATTTTGGGGAGCTTGGAGGCAGCAAGGGAGCAACATCTTGAGCTGGTTAGGGGGGAAGAAGGCCTTCCCTCATGGGATTGGTCTTCCTTCCCCCATCCCTTCTCTTTTCTCTTCATTTTCTTCTCTTTTCATGTTGCTTTTTCTTGTAATTTGTAGTGATAGGTAGTATGTAACTCAAGGATTGTTATGAGCCCGATTTTAGATTAGGTTTTGAGTAATTTCTTGAACTCTTGTAATTATTGCTTAGTTAATACATGTTTATTTATTCCAATCTTAATGCTTTCCTTTAAATTGGCCACTTATTGGAATGATTTGGTGTTTTTACTAAACTTGGGAAAGGGAGGTAAAAACTAGACCTAAGGAATGAGTTGTATGAGTTCTTGAACCTTAAAGGAGAGGGGATTGATTTGCTAATGTCATAGGAATATAGATATTAGCCTCATATAGTCAAATTAGGATTTGCTCATTTAATGAACTTGATTTTCACATAAGGAATTATGGAGAATTAGGTTTTATCTTAGTTGAGGTTTGAGAAAATCCTTTTAGGAATATTTGTGCACTAGACTAACATGTACAATTGATGAAAGCAAGAGTAAGAGGATGATAATGGAACCTATGAAAAATGAAGGGCTTGGTGGTTGATGTAATTTAATTTCTTATGAAGTTTTGTTGTTGAATGATTCTTTTGAATTACATTTCATATTTTGTTGGAGTTGATTTTACGGAATTGAATTGCTCTAAAAATGCTTGATCACCACTTTTATGAGTTTGGGGTTTTTATCCATGCTAGGGATAGCTAGATATTAACTAGCCCATTGTAACTTCCACCATAAATCGGATTAATCTAGGAATAGATAATCTTATTTATGTGGTTTTTATGAGTTCCTAAACTTAATCACCTACTTGAATGATTGGATTAAGGAATTAGACAATCATTTGGGTTAGGTAAGTTTGTTTCTCCAAGAGATTGGGTTCAAACAATTTTGAGAGCTTAACCAACACCAAAAGGATTTGTAATTTGATTGAATCATTCTTTAACAACTCAAAGACTCATTTGTCTATGAATTAGTCGGATTAAGAACTAAGTGGAATCAATCCCATCAATCCTAGGTTATTGTCATTAGGAGTAGCTTAGTTTTAGGTTCTAGATAAGAGTTTTAGTTTAATTTGTAGCGTTAAATTCATATTTTTGTTTAATGAATAGTCTAGATAGCATTTAACTTTAGCTTCGCGGGTAGTTGGTACCTCAATCCTCGTGGGAACGATACTCTACTCACTCTGTATTACTTGTACGATTGGTACACTTGCCAAATTGACCAACATGCTTTCATGACATTTCAACTTTGAAAACATACTAGAGTATGTTTAACTACTCACCTGGGTACCAAACAACAATTACCTGATAAGATGATCTCAAACTAGCACCAAACAATCCTTGAAAGCACCTATGAAGCAAGCCATAACAAGATTTAGCACTAAAAACATGTAGGGACCATGACAATTTAGGCACCACCAAGCCTCCTTAAACCTTTCCTTAGCATTAGGCTATGGCGCCTTGCCCTGGTGCTCTCGAGTCTATTGGTGCCCTGGGCACCCATAGGCCAACTCTTGGCCAAGTGTACGCCTAGGGTGCCTAAGCTTGGACCACTCACCCATGGCCGAAAAGAGGCTCTGTTTCCTCCAAACCTTCCCTTGGTTCCCTCTCTTCTCTTCCTTTGATTTGGTCATGGTTTTGGGATCATTTTAGGTAATTTAATCATCAATTAAATCCTTGCAAGCCTCCAAGAACATTGAGTTCAAGAATCAAGTAAAACATTAAAAGCTTTCATGGAAAAATATCCAAAATGTCAAGAATTCAAGAACTCAAGTTTTCCACCCCAAAATCCATTCTAAAAGTTCCAATATTATAGAATCAAAGAAGAGAAGTGTTGAGAATCAAGTTTCTCTCCATCACATAACCAAATTTCAACATTCACAGCCTATGGCACATATCTTCTCTAAGGTAATCCGATGACTTGGGTGGTCGCTAGAAATTAAGAAACACTTCACTGGAGATGGAGCTCAAGTGGCTAGGCGTGTGAGTTCTTGGGCATGAACAATGGGCAAGGGACTTGAGAGTGTGGGTGTGTCATGTAAGTGCATGGAAACAGAAAGTGAAAGTTTCTGACTTATAATTCAAGGAGCTTATGGACACTTTTGCCCTTCCTCATAACTAAAGGAATGTTGTGGTCTAGGGGCATTTATGCCACACTTGTTCTAAAACTCATCTTGTACATGAATACACCACACTTAGATCACCTTGTCCCAGCTACATAACCCCTTTACTCACTAATCCCCCAAACATTGAACTTAACATCAAAGAATTACTTAATCCAACATTGCTTTCATCTTAGTCCTTCCACTAGGATCCATATGAAATTCCATGTACATGGTCATCAATACACTTGCAAAACCATAAATACCCATCAATTGCTCATTCATAAATCTAAAACATAGTTCTTACATAGAGGCATTTACACTTGCAAAGAAAAAGTGAGTGGCATGTTATATAAGGAGAGCTTTCACACTTGGCATAAAGTACACAACTAAGTGAAAGTTTGAACTCCGACATCAAGAGCACAATGAAGCTAGACTTGGATATAATTCAATTCTTTAAACACTTCAAAAGGATTTGAAGGAGGGATTTCAAGCAAGGGACAAAATTACAAGGTTGAGAATGCCACATTCACCTACATTGTAACAATTGTCTAAGATCTACATCCCGCTATCTGTGAGGTATTCCAAGAAAAGTATGATTTACACATTGTTGCATATTTGAAAGGGAAAATGAAAGTCAACAGATGTGGGATTACGTCATTTATCATTATAACGCAGAAGGAGCTTTCAAAGTGGTGTTTGACCTTTCCAACAAGCCAAGTCACATGTAGTAAAAAATTTGAAAATGAGGATATATTGTGTTGCCATGCTCTAAAAGTGTATGATGTGAATGACATCAAGAGATAATCCATGAACAATTCATTCTACCTTGGCGGACAAGAAAGGTAAGAGTCAGTGTAATACATGATTCAAAAGGAAAAGAAGTACAAGAAGCTACCAGACTAGCCAGCATGCAACAATACAAATGCATGTGTTCCAAGTTTATAAGAATAGAAAATGAGGTGCATGGGTGTTTGGTATCATCTAAGTTGGTGGATAATGTCCTTGAAATGTTGAGGAAACAAGTCAGTTAGCTTCGTTTGACTGGACATATTTTGGATAGCAATATCATTACACCCACCTTGAATTTGAGTTGGTTGACATAGGATGTTATCATATTCACGAAGAGAAATGACCTAAAGATTACAAGACACTTAAAGAGTTGTCCTGAAGAGAAATGACCTAAAGATTACAAGACACTTAAAGAGTTGTCCTGAGGTTCAACCGACTAGGAAGAAGAAAGGAGTTGTAGCTATCAAAGAAGCACAAGTTCAACAAAATGCAGTAAGTAAAATATGCCTGTATTTGTGCTTAAATATCACGTGGTATAATCTTGTAGGGCAATCAACCACAAATGAAAATAGGTAATTTTATTCTTATTCTTTATCTTTTTGTGACCTAGAATAAATTTGATATATTTTTTCTGATTAAATTGTAAATTATTTTTATTCTTCTTCATTCGTGGGCCTCTATAATTCTATAGTCAAATTTGTTATTTTATACATAATTGACTCTATAATGCAAAGGTTCATATATAGCTTCAGTTCACACTAGAAAGAATTGTTAAGAATTCATGTTTTGATTCGTTATGCCTGTTGCTCATCCCTCAGGTAAGATTTGCTGCAATTAGTTTTTTGATTCAATTGTTTCGTGTTGCTCATCCCTTTATTTGAAATTCCACATTATTTTATCTTTTTTCTGGTTTTTTTGATTTGGCATCAGATTTCTTGGAGAATATAAATCTTGTTTGCTTTGGCTGGAGACTTCCTTGAACTGAGATATGGATGTTTACTCTTCAGTGTTCTCACTAAGATAATTATCAATAGAAGAAGTCTTGGCTTGGGGCTTCCTTGAAATTGAACTGTATTTCATACTAGAATTTACAACAAATTTTGTATTGTGAATGAAATTTTATATAAGAAGGAAGTAGAACGTAAAGACACAGAGAAATAATATTTAGAGAAGAAAATATGTTTCTTATTAAATTGCTTCAATAAAACCTCTATTTATAGGCATACAATCATAAAGGTAAATAATCCAAAACCCAAGAAGAATAAATGAGATACAATGGCTTTAGGAGTTGAGAAACTAAATGGACATCAACAATAATGGATGAATTCACAACATTTTGTAAATTTTACTGGAATTTACTGGAGTTTTTAATGAATTTACTGTACTGTAAATTTATTGTGTATATAATTTTAATGAAGTTACTGGAGTCTGCCTCTATTTTGGTTGCTAGAAATGCACTGGAACAAGCCTTTGCTGGTTCGTTGTGTTTGGGTCTAAAATTGCCTTTTCCATGGTTCATTCTGTTTTCGTGGAAAGCTGCAGGGAAAAAACCACTGAATTTGCGTCTGTTTGCTTCATTACATTTGCCTGTGAAGTGTTTGTTCTCTTTGGGCATACCACGTTTCAAGAATCAGGTGGCCATCTGAATCAAACTGTCAGGATTTCATCAAAACTAAAGAAAAGGTGCCGGGGACAAAACTCAACGTTTCAATTTAATTAAATGATGTGTTTTGTCGACCATTTCAAGCGGTCGTGGAAAGTGCCACGTGTCATGCATCACACGGGCAGGAAGACTACAATTAAACAGTTATGGGCACAACTTTAGGGTGGATTTTGCCCCACGAAATCCAGTGGAGCCGAACATGATAATGAGTGTAAGAAAAAAGAATTCCACAATGCAGCCCAATGCCTCAGATATTCTAATATAATTCAAAGTAAAACTACACAACTTTTGATAGTTGCTGTACTATCATACTATTATAGCTAGTTCCCAATTGTTACAGCCAGTTCAGTTCCACCTGCTTGTCATTTCCCAAGTGACATGAGCTATATATTTTCTACAGCAACTATAAAAGGGAGGGGCAAAATGTCAAAGGGAACAAGTGCTATCTTTCTGAGCGTTTAGTGCATCTGCCAACGTGATATCTTCAGGGTATGAGTTTGGCACCGTACCAATTTCCCAGACAAATATTTGGCTGGGAATGACGCTCAGATCTTTTGACCAACAGGCAAAAATACACTGAGGCCAACAGCTTTCCAATGTTCTTAACACATAGAATTGGCTTCATTTAGCTTCAAGCTGCGAGCGCAGAGTATGATGCAAGTAATTAGCCCCTATTAAATAATAACACACACACAAGTCTTTAACCAGAAAAGAAAAAACATATACAAGACCAATGGAGATGAAGGGTAACATGTATCCATTAGAAATAGCGGCTTATAATTCTTCTCTTCAGAACAGGATCATCTCCTAAGGAAGAGGAGGGTCCTGTTTCAATGTGGGCTGTCAATCTTGAAAATATAAACTTTATTTTAAAAGAAAATTTAAAAAAAGGACTAAAATCGTTAAGACTGTTGATCTTCACGGTCGACAGTCCTGATTAAAGGAACAAAAGAGGCTCCTGTTCCCTTTTCTTCCACTTATGCAAATAAAAGTTGGATGATAAAACGCAAGATGCTGATTGATGTGTATTTATGGCACTAGAGGTAAACACAGTGGAAAAGCAATCACTAATTAAGGAGTGTTAGTAACTATGACAAAAAAGGCGGCTACTGAACGCACAAGGATAACAGTATAGCAATAACAACAGTAAAATATACCTAGTGCAGCAAAAACTGGCCGAACTTTCTCGAAAATTTCATCCGCTGTTCCTACTGCATTGATCTGCAGAAATTAGCTTGTCACGATAATTAACAAATAATCCATGTAGCATTGAATAATTTAGAAAACGTACACAAGAAAACAACCTGTCTTAAACTTACAAAAAAAGAATGTGAAATCAAACTATTTGACCAGAAATTAAAAATAGTTTTTGCACTGCAATTCTTTGTTGTCCGTGGACATAGATGAATTCTAATCCTTTTTAAAGTCAAAACTACGCAACTCTAGCTTATGAATTTCCTATTATTTTTCATAGTAATCAAACAGTAATATTTATTACAACTTACACTTTGAAAGAAGGTAATAATAGATCTTCAACTAGTTGCTGACTAAATTTTTGAAGTTCCATGTCTTATGTGGACCCAAGAAAAAAAAAAAGGCCAATTCTTCTGAATCACATTAAATGTAAAAATTACATAACCTTGTGAAGTATCCCTCTTTTTGCATAGTGATCTATGACTGGAAGATTTGACTCCTCAAATACTTTAAGACGTTTCCTCATTGTATCTATGTTGTCGTCAATTCGACCCTGCAAGAAAATGAAAATGATATATCAAGTAATAGTTTCTAATTATCTGTTATAATTCGAACCATAAGAATTGCATGGGAACCTCATTACGGTTCAGCACTCTTTTCACCATCTCTTCTTCAGGGCAATCAAAGAAAAGTACCACATCCGGTTCAGTCTCCATCTGAAAATTGAAAAATATATTAATTTCCCAGTAGAGCACAAAGAATGATCAAAATGGAACTATTTATTCTTCTAATTTTATTGAAAGAATTTTGTGGTACAAAAAAGAAATTTTTGCATT
This sequence comes from Biancaea sappan, assembly GCA_037074585.1. Taxonomy (NCBI): domain Eukaryota; kingdom Viridiplantae; phylum Streptophyta; class Magnoliopsida; order Fabales; family Fabaceae; genus Biancaea; species Biancaea sappan. The sequence goes on along the minus strand of CM073501.1, from coordinate 43,363,202 downwards.
TATCCTTAGACATTGTCATGAATTTGCTAAGATAGATGAATATGCTTAGTTCTTGCTATGATGAGCACCTAGAAGAATGATTAAAGAAATGGAAGTTACTTGATGTACAAGAATATCAAGTCAGCAATATTACCAAGTTGAGGCCCTAGCACAGGGAACAAGTGTCCATGAATTCATGTTTATCAAGGGCAAGGTCGAGTCAAACTCACAATTTGTTCAAAAGCAGTGCGGTTCTCCTCGCTTCTTGGGAAACCATCAATAAGAAACTTGTGATTGTCACTTGATTCCATCTCTCTTTGAATCAATTTGACAGTCACTTTGGAGGGAACAATCTTTCCTTCTCTAATTGTATTCAGAATCATCGCACTGTTTTTGTGTTATCATTGTTAAAAGCTTGAAATGCCCAAAACAAAGAAAAATTAGAATAAAATGACATTACCCATATTCACTATTAGAAGCTATCTCCTTTCTCAGAAGATCTCCAGCACTGAGATGTTTAAATCCAAACGTCTCAACAATTTTTGCACATTGTGTGCCTTTCCCACTACCAGGTCCCCCTAGGAGCATAAAGAACAACTTTATCATGTATGAAGGGAAGCAAACAAAGATAGGAGTTCATAATGCTAATAAGTAACATGTAGAAAGAATTTTCGAGGTTGTAAACCAGTTCTTCCCCTGCCTCCCATTTTTCTTACAAGGAAAATTAGTTTTCAAGGAAACTATTCTATATCTTCATTGGAACGTCCATTTCTCTAGAAATTTAAATGATAGACTTGTGGGCGATCTTCCTTTGATGTTGGAAATTTGGATCCGTCCCGCATCTCCTCTTCCCTTGATATGGTTTGGATTCATCTGAGTTTTTATACTTGTGCTTCTTTTTATAATTGTTTGACCCATAACCCACAAGAGCCGACGTTTCTCAATAATTCATTTTGGAAAGTTAACGTGTCCTCAAAGGTTAAGGCCTTTGTCTGGCTGTTCTCAATAGAATTAATACTAATGATCTACTCCAAATTAGAAGGCCTTCTAAAACCTTATCTCCTGATATTTGCGTGATGTGTTGGAGGACTTCAGAAATAAATAGTCATCTCTTCTTACATTGTTAGGTGGATTGGAATATTTGAAATAGATTATTTGGCCTTTTTGAGGAGACTTGGGTCTGCCTAGGTGGTCTTGGTGTTTTTTTGGGGAAAATAAGGCCTTGTGGAAGGCAGCTATTTTTTCAACCGTGTGGTGCCTTTGGACGGAAAGAAACTCTAGAGTGTTCAAGCATCGTTTTTTGCGACCTCATCTATTGTAGGATAGAATTTGCTTTGTTGCTTCTCTTTGGGTCTCTGCTAATGGGCTTTTTAAGGGCATCCCTTTGATAGATGTTCATCGGGATTGGAGGGGGCCTTGTTTTAGCCTTGTCTTTGGGCTTCTTGGGATGTTTTTGTTTGTATTTTGTTCTCTTTAGGAGGACCCCTAGTCCTCCTTTTCTTTTCAGCTTTCTTTGTATCCTTTGTTTCCTTCTTTCTCCTTAATAATATTTCTTTTTTGATCAAAAAAAAAGAAACTTCATTGGAACATGGGGAAAAAAATTGTCCTATAAATATGTTATGGTCCTGGGTTGATGATCGAGTTATGGGTCTTGAAACAGTACAATCAACAAGATTATGAGAAGAGATTGATTCCTTGTTCTTTTTCTTACCTATGGTGCCGGCTCAATATTATAGAGATAACCTGCAAAATCTCTCTTGAAAACTCACTGAGTTTTGTAGAAAATTCCCAAAATAATGCAAAATCATTACCTAAAACAAAAGTTATAAATGGAGCTTTATGTTTGGGGCAAATACCATCTTTTTCCTGCATTAAAAACAATGAAAAAAAGGAGATCATTGAAATATTATATTTGAAACAATGGGATTCAAAATCTGTTAATTCCATGGTTATGTACACAGTGAATCGGGTGTAATCAATTAAGAATTTTAGATGCTGAATTTAAGGGTCAGAAGTGAGTATACAGCACTTAACCAGTGCAAATGAACAATCTATTGTTTCAAATATAACAACAAATTTGCTTTAGTATATGGCAAACATTGATGAAAGCACTAAACATTAAACATCCAATGTTGATTTGGACAACCTTTTCCTTGAAGGAAATTATAACATTTCCGCAAACTTTTTTGGGAACTTTTTTGGGAACAAAGGACAATAAACATCAGATTGGCATAGCCATACATATGAGGCATAACTGGTTTTAACTCACTACCAGTCATGCAGACAACAGTAATAGTGAGTGGCCAAATAGTGATTAGGCCATCTCTGCATTTTGGACAACCTTTAGCCTGAGAAATCTAGCCAAGGAACAGATATTCTTCTGATGTAAACTTATAAAAATGGCATCTAAGGAACACTTAGCCAACTCGCAAAATGTAGTCACAATATTTCATCAACAAGGTTAAACTACTAGCAAGGTATATGTCTGGAATATGAAAAACATTGATCTGACACTACATGAGATATCAGCATATTAGCTCAAAATCTAATAGACGTCTTCACCAACTGTTGTATAAAATTAGTTATATTACCTGCAAAGGTATCCCCGTAGTAAACATTTCCCATATCTTTTGTTTAGAAGCTTCCTGAAGCCAATATTCAAAATGCAAGGCCAAAGTAAGTCAATGTCAGGACATCAGTCAGATAAGATCAACTCAAATCAATACAAGAAGTATGGGTCAAGTTCACAATGAGCATGGGGGAATCAAACTATTCCAAAACTTCTAGTTTTTGGGACCATTACAAGACCGCGCTCGTAAGATAACTTCAAAAATATGTTAAACAAATACCATAAACTCGATATATACAGATAATCTCGAAAAGTAAAATTCGTTCACTAACACGATTTCCAAATGCTCGTTAAAAAAAATTGAAAAAAAAATGAAACGGTGAGCTCGCACGAGCCAATCTAAGGCTTGTAATCAAACAATAAATTATGCATATTCACATTAGAAAAAAAAAATTACCTGTATGAAAAAGGATGATTTGAATGAAGATATCAGAGGAGAAAATGAAGCCGCGCGTCTCCACATTTTTTCTTTCTGATCTTGGAATCTCTGGTTATCTGGGGTTTGCGATCTATGCTGTGGTCTGGTTAGTGTTTAATCATTGAGGCGTTACGTCAAACAGGTAGCGTGCCGTGTGTAGCTAGAGAGGGAAAAGGGGAGCATATGGCGCTTTCGTCGCCTGTTCGCGATGAGCTTCAACGATACCATGGTGACATGGGTTTTGTGCTGCTATGTTGTTGGGAAACACCGCACGCTGTTCTTTTTTATTTTTAAGTGTCTTTTTTTGTTGAAAAATATTTCTTAGAAAAAAAAAATGGGTACAAATGTAAAAAAAAAATTAAGGGATAGTTTGTTTATTTTTTGAAAAAATATAAAATAAAAGTCTTGTTTGCTGTATTATTTTTGAGAAATTTGTTTTTAAATTGTTTTTAGAACAAAAAAATTAAGGACTTGTTTTGTTATTGTTTTTAAAAATGTAAAATAAAAATATTTTTTGGAGTATTGTTTTTGAGAAACTTGTTTTAAAAATTTTTTAAAAAACAAAAAAAAACTAAAACATATTTTACATGTTTTTAAAAATAGTATTACCAAAAAAAAAAAGCAACGGCATTACCGTAAATAAATAAGTTCATTCATAACATTTATGTAATCTCGGTTTTTTTAGATAAACCAGCTACTTTTTAACTTTCTCTGATTTCTTAAGTTTAAAAATTGTTTTCAAAACAAATTATTCAAACTTTTTTTTGTTTTCTATTTTCAAAATGAATTTTTAAAACAATTTTACAAAATTTATTTTCAAAACCAAAAAAAAAAAACACACAACCAAACAAGCCCTAACATTAGGTGAATTTATTCTCTTAACATAAATTTTGTATACCTTTAATTTTATGTAATATGGCATATTTTATCATTTTCTTCAATTTTTCAGCAAAAAAATTCTTTAGAATAGTAAGGTTATTTTTTTTTGTTAATTTAATCTTTTTTCAACCTAGATAGATGTGCACTATAAGGTTTTAGATGAAAAGGTTAATACTTAGCAAACCATTATTTTGCATAAAATTTAAAGTCTCTTATATGTGTCACAACCTGATTTGGACACGTGACCGACAAGACCCATGGTTCAACCCATAGTCATAAGTCTAACCTGATTAATGCTTATTAATAATCATAAATTATATACAAGACTCATGTAACATATTCGTTTCATTCATTACTTAAAGCATAATTTAGTTACATGTTAAGTCATCTTCATGTTTCCAACCATTTCCAACAACATATCATAAAGGGAATAGCGAGAAATATGAATCAAAAAGAATGCCCAAATCATAAATATACATTACATTAAAAAAAAAAACATGCAAGCAAACGTTTCAATTCATCCTAGGCATCTTATCGGACTAGCACTCCTAGACTTCCAAAAAGAGTGCATCGTAACAAAACACCAACCTAAGAGCAAAAAGGGATTGGGATACTGAACTTCCCCTACTCCTCAAGTAGATGTTCCTTATCAAAGGCTGAATTTGAAAATGGTAAACATAAGAAGAGTGAGATAAACATCTCAATAAACAGATAACTTAACTAACAAAGAATAAAGACAAACTTAGGCTCCATATAACCATCATGCATGCACAACACAAATGTCAGTTTGGAATCTAGGATAAACATATCCTCATACAAGCAATACATCAAGCTCGGCTACACATAGTACTGTTAAACGGGCTAACCTGGACTGGACCGAACCGGCCCGTCATGGGCTTAGGTGCAAACTGGCCTAAATAGGTCAGACTTTTTAATCTCGTGGTCCTCTGTACTCAACCCAAGACCGTCTGCTTAAGACCATAACTCTAAACGGTCTGGCTTGCGGCCACCTTTTTTTTAATTTTTTTATTTTCTTAATATTAAAATAATATAATTTTAAATTTTTAGTAAAAAATAAATAATTTTTTATTAAAATAAATTTTATACATGTAAAAAATTACTTCTTTAATATTTTTAATTAATCAATAACTTGAATTTTTCATATTTTCTTTCAAAATTAAATATATTATATTTAAATTTAAAAATTCTATATTTATTTTTAAAAAATTACAAAAGTTTTTATATCTAAAATTGCTATATTTATAGAATATAAGATTATAAAATATAGAAATATAATAAAGTGAGATTATTTATACTAAATAATATATTTTTGAAAACAAAACAAAAATTAAAAAAAAAAAGGAGTTGGCCCGTTTAGGCTTATTTTTAAACAGGCATAAACTTCTCAACCTAGGACTGCGCATTTATAGATGGTCTCGTTCTGGCCTGCGAAGCACGAGTTTTTTCCTCAATACTAGCTACACACTCATATGTACGTTCATTCTATTACTAACTCATACTAACATCTAGGCCTCTACGAACTCTCACCTGTGGGTGGCTTAGATTCAATGAACCTCGTAACATAGGTCTCTAAAACTCACCGAGCCTCATGGCCTTTATGTTGAATCAGATCTCATGACTTCTAGAATCTACCAAAGCTCAAAGGTCTCTATGAATCCAGGAGTCTTTTAAATTTATTAATCCACCAAGCCACACAGCCTCTATGGGTTCATCTGTATTAGCTTGCAGTCCACCGAGCCTCACAGCCTCTATGAATTCTCATGCCTTGTAGGTCTCTTTAATCACTAGCCCTCTTGTCTCTTGTGACCATTGAACCTTAATCTCCTCAACATAATAATTTGGATGCACCACGAAACAATCATCCTAGCACATCCTCATCTAGCTAGCATAGGTATAAGCTCAACTTGCACAAACATCACATATTCCTTTATAACTCTGGGTCATCTTATTATACTATGATCGATCTTATCATATACATATCTCGTATTGCTTCTAGATCATGATCAACCTCTACGATTGTCTAGGCTCAAACTTAACTCATTTCGGGTCCTAGATCATGCTTTCACTCTGCAATCCCAATAACTTATGCTTACCATAAACAATTTCCTAGACTATACTTTTACTCTATGATCTCATGGTCTATAAGCTACTTGTCTCAGATACTAGATCATTTGCATCTCTGTGATCACATACTTACAAAAGTACAAGTTAAACATAGCTCACTACAAAAAAAAAAGACTTTTGAGTCACCACCAAAAGTTTAAAAGTCACCACCAAAAGCCTTTGGTACTGACTTTTAGTGGCGGCTAAGTCGTCGTTGAAAATTCGCGACTGAAAGATTTTTGGTGGCGACTAAAGGAGTCGCCACCAAAAGTCACTCTTTAGTGGCGACTATAGTCGCCACCAAAAGTGATTTTTGTTACCAAAATTTTTTTTCTTACCAAAAAATAACTTTTGGTCACCTTTAGTGGCAATTTTCAAGTAACCTTTAGTGACAACTTTGAAAGTTGCTACCAAAAGACTTTAGTCGACACCTAAATAACTTTGGTGGCCACTTTGAAAGTTGCCACCAAAGCTCTTCTGGTGACTACTTTAGTCACCACCAAAAGTCAATCGCCATTTTTTAGGACTTGGATTGGCCCGACCGATCAACCCGTGCGGGTTTTGGCTAATCCACTAACTCACTATCTTGGGTGACTCGATTTTTTTGTGTAATATTAAAATTTATATTGAAATTAAACCAAACATATGTATACATGAGATTCAAACCCGGGTTCCTTACCTTTCAACCATGCGTGCCTTGTCACTATGCCACCACTTCATTTGTGCTATATAAGGATAAAATATTATATATATATATATAGATAATTTGTTAAAATTATCTTAAGCCAAAAACGTTATAAAACTGAAATGAAACAACATCTAACTTAACATTAAACAAATATATTATTATTAATAGATTAAGAGATAAGAAAAAATATAATTATATATATATATATATTAAAAAATTGACTTTTGGTGGCGATTAAGAGAGTCGCCACTAAAGTCTGACTTTTGGTGGTGACTATGGGAATTACTACCAAAAGTCTAATTTTTTCAAATTTTTTATTATTATTTAAAGATAATTGACTTTTGGTGGCAACTCTCTTAATCGCTACCAAAAGTCTAATTTTTTTTTAATTTTATTTAAAAAGAATTGACTTTTGGTGGTAACTCTCAAAAGTTACCACTAAAAGTCCAACTTTTAATGGCAACTATCGAGGTCGCAATCAAAAGTCTAATTTTTTTAATTTTATTAAAATAATTCTTTTGGTGGCGACTATGGGAGTCGCCACCAAAAGTCAAAATTTTAAAAAAAAAAATTAAACTTTGTCGCCACCAAAAGTCTAATTTTTTTAATTTTATTAAAAAATAATTGACTTTTGGTGATGACTTCCAAAAGTCCGACTTTTAGTGGCAACTATCAGTGTCACCACCAAAAGTATAATCTTTTTATTTTATTTAAAAATAATTGACTTTTGGTGGTGAATCTCAAAAGTCACAACCAAAAGTTCGACTTTCAGTAGTGATTCTTAAAAGTCGCCACAAAAAGTAGGAAGTCGGACTTTTGGTGGCAACTCCTTTACTCGCCATCAAAGGTCGACTTTCAGTGGCGCGTTTTTTAGTCACCACAAAAAGTCGCCACTGAAAGTCAATTTTTTTTTGTAGTGACTCAACATAAGGAATACATCACATGTGATAGGTTAGGAGATGCTTGTACTGCAATGTATCTTGAAAGGAAACATACTAGAGTATAGTTAGCTACTTACTAGAGATCCAAGCTAAACTTTACTGTTTTCGTACGTTATCAGGGTGGGAATAATGCTCTAAGAAGCCTCAGGACCAATCCCTAATCAAACATGCATGAGAAAGAGAAATTTAAAGTCAAAATCTCATGGGAAAACACAAAGATTGCTATTGTAGCGATGCTAAACTGTAGTAAAATACTGATTTGGTTTTGCCATCAGCCGCTGCAATGGTCAAGCCCTAAATTGTAGAACTCCTTACTACCTCCCACCACTGCTACGGTGGCTCACGATACTGCAATGGTGGAGGACAATAGCAAAGTCTACTGCAACATTTGAACATTCAATTTTTCTTTCCTAACATCTTCCTCACCTGCCTAACTCACTTAGGCATTTAATACCTCATCTTCTAGCAATAAATTCCCCTCATTAACCTCTACCAAACCCCTAAAAAATGTTGAAGTAAATACATGAAGTTGAGGTTGGAAAAATCCCCATTTCACTGCATAACCAAAAAAGCTTAACACCCATATTAATCTAAGCCTAAAACCAACCAAATCATTCCCAAAACTCTACAATTGACCAAAAAAGAAGATTTGGCAACATTCTAAGGCACCAAATATGCTCTCCTATGCAATATTATGGGCTAGGTTTCACCTTATTAGAAAAATTCAAGAAACTCGAAGAACCTCACAAACTTACCTTCAATATGTGGTTCTTGACCAATAGAGATCTTTGTTGCCAAAGAAAACCTAATGGGAGTTCTAGAATCAGTGGAGGTACGATTTTGGTGAAGAAATGATGTGGAGGTGGCGTGAAGGAGAGGAACCACAAGTGAGAAAGATGGAGTGGCGTGAGTGTGTGATCATGAGTGGTCTTGAGTACTATAAGTGAAGTAGAACCCCCAAGGATATATAGATCTCAAAACCCCAAAGCACTCTTTGAATTCAGAAATCAATCAAGATGAATCCCCACCCTACTAAACCCCTAATCTATTAAAGACTAGAAACGCAAATAATATGTTTAGAAAGAAAACAAGAATAGAAATTCGCCACAAAGTATAATACCTTGATAAGAAAATAAATTCCTGATGCAACCAAGGAAAGCAAACAAACTTTACTTGCAAAGTGTTGAAAACAATAGGAAAAGCCAAAAATGTTTATTAATTCTGATGTTCTGTCTATCATCTAGCATATGCTTCCTTTATATAGGCATTGGAAATTAATAAATAAATCCTAATCCTAATCAAAATAGAATTATAAAAGATAAATTTACTTAAATAAATCCTAATCCTAATTGAAATAAAATCATAAAAGATAAGATTACTTAAATAAATCCTGATTCTAATCAGAATAGGATTCTAAATTGAGGATACTAACAATCATCCTAATCCTTATTGAAATTGTATTTTAAAACATTAAATAAAAGTAACTAGATAAAATAAAGCCTAGCCCAAGTCCAATAATATTACAAGCAATTTGAATTTATTTTAAGTGTAATGGACTTCTACCTACAAAATGAAAGCCCAAACATAATATTTTTTGTTTCTGGACTTGGATGAAAATAGGCCCGAACAAGCTTTAATAATTTGATCATATCTTATGATAGGGATGTCCAAATGTTATGATTCTTATTCTTTTGAAAGATAAAACATAGATCTTCAAGTCATATTTCACATCATTCTGGCAAATTCCACCTAGATCACTGGGAAAAAATTGGTCTTCAAATTAGTGACCTGAAATTACGAAATTTCGTCTTCAGCATGGTACTTAAATTCGTATCATTCTCCCCCTCTTGGAAGAAGATTCGTCCTCGAATCTTGAAGATAGATTGAAATAATGCAAAAGGGAAATGACAAAAATAGGCAAAGAAGAATCAATGTCATAATAAGAAAAGTAGGCCACTTCAAGTGTTCTTTCTTTTCAATTTCCTCCAACTCTTTTTCTTTTTCTCTTTTCTTTTGATTTTCAGCCCTTTCTTTAGATTCTTTATTTTTCTTCATTATTACATAACTCTCTTGTTTTTCTTTCTTTTCTCTCACAACTCTCTTTTCTTTCACTCTCTTTTTTTGTTTTCTTTTCACTCTCAACTACTTCCTCACTCTTTTTAATATTTCTACTCTCATTATTTTCTTTCTCCCATTTAAATACGAGCTCTCCTTTTTCTTTTGTTTTACACCATCTTCCTTACTTGCTTCACCAATGAAATTTTTATTTTGAATCTAATTGACTTAACTTGGCACCAAGGGTGAAAATGTCACCTTTCTTTCCCATTCAATCTTCTCAATAGGATTATTCTTCCCTAGAAGAGGTGGAATTGATTGTTGGATAAAATTTGGAAACCAGCAGGGGGTAATCTGAGTCGCGTCTTTGCAGTAGACACTGTCCTTAAGGAAATTATTCTGCAACCACAGCAAGAGTACTGTGTCTATAGAACTCCCTCCAGGATTAAACAGTTTCCTCTGAGAAAATATTCTTAGGCCACAGAATAGCAGAAAATAAAGAGACGTAACCCAAAAAGTGAGAGAGGGAGAGAAGAGAGGATCATAATGCTTTCTGAGTTGGTGTGTGAAATTAGGGGGAGGAGCCCTCCTTTTATAGTCGCTGAGGCAGACAAAAATGTTTAATAAAATTAAAATTCGGTTATGAAAATCAATGGATAGTTTTAGAAATTAATAGGCAGTTCCAGAAATTTAATAGGGAGTTTTTAAATATTATAAATATATTTAAAATAAAGAAACATAAAACCGCCAGCCCTTAATTTTTTGACATTAATCCAATTAATTTTCATAAGTGTAAAATTCGCCTCTGCTCAGGTAAGCTAAAATAAATTAAGTTAAAAATTTATTTCTCTAGAGAAAAACTAAACTGGTCCGATTTATTGCACGCGCAGGGGGCAAATCGGATGATTTGCACTGCAGTAGCTTGAATCCATGTGGGCTTATGTGCGCGAGAGCCCACCTCTTCCCAAGCTCTTTATTAGCCTACTAACACATGTTAATATATAAACTCTCTTCCCCTCCTTGCTCCAAGCAATGTGGGACTTTTAGATTTCTCTTTTGAAATATTAAGCCTTTATAAGGCTATTTTTATAACAATCCCCCACATATTTCAAAAGATATTTAAAACTTTTGGGTTACGTATATGGGTGTAGACGCATTAATCCAGTGTCTCTTTTTAGACTATGAACCAGATCTAGACCGATAAGATTTATCTCACAGAGCAGTCAGTGAAGCATATAGCTTCTATGAACCAACATACTCTTAGTCGTAAGATAGTGACCTTAAGAGTCACATCTCACCCCCCCCACATTTCTGCTATTAACGCTGTTGTGCGTGTTATTTCGGCCGTGCACGTGCCTGAAATTCATGAGTGCTCTAAAGATTTCACCACTATCTCATAGTAGCGGCCCCACTCCACACTCATATAGGTGACTTCATTAAGTGTATCTGCAATGAATACACCACCCTTAATGTAGGGCTATGAATATCATAAAGAGCTTACGCTCAACCCATAAGTCAATGCATTCTAGTACTTTCACACTAAACACCATAGGAAATGGACTGAGAATATAGTGCTAGCAGAATTAACAAGCGACTTGTTATTACCCATATGAACCTCCTTCATGAGATCTCCAATCACAAAGGTTGGGTTCCCGCCACTGTTAAATTCTTGTTGGCTTAAGTCCAATTCCCCTCGATGTCTTATTAATTACACTTATACCCAGGGGTTTAGTCAAAGGATTGGCCAGTTTTACTTCTGACCTTACAAAATTGATCGATATAACTCCATCTTTTAGCAATTGCTTAACCACATCGTGTCTCAAACGAATGTGTCTACTCTTACCATTATAAATTTTATTCTTTGCAATGGCTATTGCCTCTTGACAATCACAATGCAAAGACACAGATAGTGCTAGTTTCATACCTAAAGGTATGCACGCCAAGAAGTTTCTTAACCACTCAGCTTCACTACCAGCCAACTCCAGAGCTATAAACTCTGATTCCATGGTTGATCTAGCTATAAGAGTTTGTTTATCTGACCTCCATGACACTGCTCCACCACCAAGGGTGAACACATATCTACTAGTAGATTTTGTCTCATCTGAATCAGAGATCCAGTTAGCATCACTGTATCCTTCTAATACAGTAGGAAATCCACTATACTCGATACCGTAACTCATGGTACCCTTCAAATATCTCATAAGTTTCACAAGAGTACCCCAATGGTCTTCATTGGGATTGTGTGTATATCTGCTCAATCTACACACAACATATGCTATGTCAGGATGAGTGAAGTTCATCAAATGCAACAGACTCCCAATGATCTGTGCATACTCTGACTGAGCAATAGGCTCACCCAAGTTTTTCTTCAGTTGAGTACTAGAATCATAAGGAGATAACACTAGTTTGTCATCAAAATGACCAAACCTTTTGAGTAACTTTTGAACATAGTGTTCCTGTGATAGTATAATACTATCACCTTTCCTTATGATTTGGACTCCCAAAATCACACTTGCTTCACCCAAGTTCTTCATATCAAAAGTTGATGCAAGAAAGTATTTTGTCTTATATATTATATCCATGCTTGTACCAAAGATTAACATGTCATCCACATACAGACTGATAACTACACAATCAGCATCAACTCTTTTTGTATACACACATCTATCTACTTCAACAGGAGTAAAGCCATCACAAATCAATTTATAATTTAATTTTTCATGCCATTGTTTGGGTGCTTGTTTTAATCCATATAACGATTTAAGAAGTTTGCAAACTTTTCTCTCTTTACCTGGAAGAATACAACCTTCAGGTTGCTCTATGTAAATTTCTTCTTCTAAATCGCCATTTAAAAATGTTGTTTTAACATCCATTTGATGAACATAGAGCTTATATACTGAGACTAAAGCAATTAAAACTCTTATAGATGATATTCTAGTGACAGGAGCAAAAGTGTCAAAATAGTCAATGTTTTGTTTTTGAGTAAAACCTTTGGCTACTAATCTAGCTTTGAATTTATCAACCGACCCATCAGGGTTATATTTCTTTTTAAAAATCCATTTGCAGCCAATAGTTTTTGCTCCTTTTGGTAAATCCATTAATTCCCAAGTTTTATTTTTTATAATTGAATCTATTTCAATTTTAATTGCTTCTTTCCACAAATTTGCATTAGGAGATGCAACAGCCTCAGAAAAGGTTATAGGTTCATCATCAACAACATATGTATAAAAATCATCTCCAAAAGAAGTTGTCTTCCTTTGTCGTTTACTTCTTCTTAAATCCTCATGGACATTCTCATATGGATTTAAATTTTCAATTTCTAATTCTCTTTCATTGTTTTGCATTGATGTACTAGAAGCATTCACATTTTTAAAAGGAAAAACTTGTTCAAAAAATTCCGCATTTTTGTTTCAACTATAGTATCACAATCAAGCACATCACTTTTCAAAACAAGAAATCTATATGCAGAGCTATGTTTAGCATATCCTATAAACATGCAATCAGATGTCTTAGATCCTAGCTTCCTTTTCTTAGGATCAGGCAACATGACTTTTGCTAGACACCCCCACACTTTCATATACTTTAAATTAGGCTTATAGCCTTTCCATAACTCATAAGGTGTCTTACTAGTCTGTTTATAGGGAATCCTGTTTTGTATATGACAAGCAGACAGTAAAACCTCTCCCCATAAGTTTTCAAGTGCAGACGAACTAACAAGCATAGCATTCATCATTTCTTTTAAAGTTCGGTTTTTCCTTTCTGCTACTCTGTTAAAGTCAGGTGAATAGGGAGGAGTAACCTCGTGAATTATTCCTTCTTTTTCACAATAATCATTAAAGATTATATATTCTCCTCCCCTATCAGATCTAATTCTTTTTATCCTTCTATTTAACTGATTTTCAACTTCTGCTTTATAAACTAGGAAAGAACTAAAGGCTTCATCTTTACTCTTAAGAAGATATACCTTAGTGTATCTACAGAAGTCATCTATAAAGGTCACATAATACTTTTTACCTCCTCTAGTCATAGTTTGTTTTAAGTCTCCTAGGTCTGTATGAATAAGACTTAGCAATTCTGTTTCTCTATGTATACTATGAAAAGGTTTCCTAACTAACTTTGATTCAACACATGTTTCACATTTATCCATGTTCATGTTATTAAAACCACAAATTAGATTGGTTTTAAGCATTTTCTTAATATATGAAACACTAACATGTCCTAGTCTAGCATGCCATATTTCAACAGAATCAATCAAGTAAGCAGAAGATTCACCTTTCTCATTAGCAACATTCAGTACAAAAAGTCCTTGATTACAATAGCCTTTATCCACAAAACATTGTTCTTTGTCATTATGATCTTATCAGATTCAAATGACACTTTAACCCCTGCTTTTCCTAACAGAGCTACAAAAATTAAGTTAGCTCTAATATTAGGCACATGTAGAACATCATTTAATGCCAATGTTTTGCCTGATGTGAGTTTGAGAAGAACCTTTCCTTTCCCAAGGACACTAGTGGTGCTAGAATCATCCAGATAAACATGTTCTTCTCCATCCTTTACTGGAGTGTAGGATGTAAAAGCATTTTTGTTTGCACAAATATGCCTGGTAGCCCCAGAGTCTACCACCCATTCTTTCACATTGGCAATCGGGAGAGCTTCAGAAATGACCGCAGCTATAACATCATCTCCTTCAACCAAGTTTGCACTTGACTTAGGAGGATTGTCATTTCTCAGTCTCTTTCTGCATTGGGCCGCATGATGTCCTTGTTTTCCACACACAAAGTAGTTACCTTTTTTCTTAAAGGAGGGGTTAGATTCTCTAGGTTTGTAATCAGTTTTCTTGTTTTTACTTTTATTCTTACGACTAGATGTACCTTGCACCATGTTAGCTTTTGATGTCATTTCTTTAGCACTTGCCGTTTTGGATTCCTTCCTATTGGTATCCTCGATGATGACGTGCTTTATTAGTTCCGAGAGCGGAAACTGTTTATGCTTATGTTTGAGTTGTTGCTTGTAGTCTTTCCAGCTTTCAGGAAGTTTCTCAATTAAGATTCTAGCAACGAACTCATCAGGCAGGTTGATCTTCTCGGCACGAAGGTCCTCCAACAACTTGTGGTATTCATTGATTTGGACTTTAATGTCTTTGTCATCCGTCATTTCCCAACGGTAAAAGTGACCGATGACGAACTTCTGTTTGGTAGCATCTTCCGCAGTATATTTAAGAATCATAGATTCCCAAATTCTGTTTGCTTCCTTGTAGGTATAGTAGACATCAAAGAGTTCATTAGATAAAGTACTAATGATTGTGTGTCTACATACCTTATTAGCATAATTCCATATGTCAATTTTGGATTGGTCAGCAGTGGGTAGTGGATGAGCTTCTGTCAGCGCTGCAGCAACTCCATGCATGTCTAGGATAGTATAGATACGTTCTTGCCATCGCCAGAAATTCTGACCGTTGAATATTTCAATTTTTGAAATATCTGGGAATGGTTTGGAGAAGGTGACTGGAGGCACAGTGGGCATGGTGGCAGCAGGAACAGCATCGGTTGGAACAGCGAAAGCAGCATCGTTGGTTTCCATAATTTCCTTAAGATTGTTGGATAAAATTTGGAAACCAGTAGGGGGTAATCTAAGTCGCGTCTTTGCAGTAGACACTGTCCTTAAGGAAATTATTCCGCAACCACAGCAAGAGTACTGCGTCTACAGAACTCCCTCCAGGATTAAACAGATTCCTTTGAGAAAATATTCTCAGGCCACAGAACAGCAGAAAATAAAGAGACGTAACCTAGAAAGTGAGAGAGGGAGAGAAGAGAGGATCGTAATGCTTTCTGAGTTGGTGTGTGAAATGAGGGGGAGGAGCCCTCCTTTTATAGTCACTGAGGCAGACAAAAATGTTTAATAAAATTAAAATTCGGTTATGAAAATCAATGGACAGTTTTAGAAATTAATAGGCAGTTTCAGAAATTTAATAGGGAGTTTTTAAATATTATAAATATATTTAAATAAAGAAACATAAAACCGCCAGCCCTTAATTTTCTGACATTAATCCAATTAATTTTCATAAGTGTAAAATTCGCCTCTACTCAGGTAAGCTAAAATAAATTAAGTTAAAAAATTATTTCTCCAGAGAAAAACTAAACCGGTCCGATTCATTGCACGCGCAGGGGGCAAATTGGACGATTTGTACTGTAGTAGCTTGAATCCATGTGGGCTTATGTGCGCGAGAGCCACCTCTTCCCAAGCTCTTTATTAGCCTACTAACACATGTTAGTATACAAACTCTCTTCCCCTCCTTGCTCCAAGAAATGTGGGACTTTTAGATTTCTCTTTTGAAATATTAAGCCTTTATAAGGCTATTTTTACAACATTGATATCTTAATGCTTCCCGTGTTTATATCTTCCTCTTATCTTCGGTGTTTTCATCAATTAGATTTATTTTCAAATTGTCTCCTTTGCAAACTAGACGTACGCTCATTTTACCAATTTGACCAATCTCTCATCCTTTTTTCTATTTGTTCAAGTTCTCGTACTATGGCTTTAAACCTCAAAGATAGGTCGTCATTCTCATCTTCATTACCTCTGAGATACATGATGAAAAATTCTGCAAAACAATAAACGATGTGAAAAGAAACCTCACAATCACTTCCTTACGTGTTTCCCTCTATTAGTAATCGCTCCACTCGTGTTTCACTCAAGTTTAGGCCTGTACTCTCTTTTGATCTCACACTGTAGCCTTTGTGCTCACAAGTTTGATTCTTTGGTTGCACTTCAGAACCAGATTTTCATGACCAAGTCATTCATACCAAGCAGCAAACCAAGAATTTTCAAAGAAGGATATTCACCTAACAAGAATAGTAGGAACGAAAAAAAATTATAGAAGCAAACACACTCTTTCAATAAAATAAAGCACACATGAATGAGAAAAATGTATGCTGTAGATTTTGAATATATTATGAATAACTAGAAACAAATAAGGTTATTCTCAATGTAATAGAAGCAAAAGAAACTGACAACCAAGAAAAGCAACTTAGAGTAGAAGAAAAGATAAGGTAAACAACTAATGCAGATTCTAGGATTCTCCTAATGAGAAAAATTGAAAATGATGATAAAATTGAAAAGACCCAAAAAAATAAAAGGTACGAAAAGAGAACAAACAATATGCCCACAAATAATCTAATATGAAAGCTAAAGGCGTTTCAAGTTAATAATTCAATTCAGCAAGTTATATCAATTTTTGATCCCAAATTATATAGAAAAGCCATAAAGACAAAATTCAAAGTCATGGGTTTACAACCTCAAATTAAGGTCGAAAGAAAACTAACCAACCACTCTATTCTTTTTTTTTTTTGTAATTTTGTTTTTCCAATAAACTTCTAACTCACTACTATCTCTCTCTATTTTTTTTTATTTTTTTATCTATTTTTTCCTGTTTTTCCTAATCTATTTTCCTTTTTTTTCATTTTTTTCAATAAGAATATTTTGAATTTCAAGAAGATGAAACAATAAACACAATTCAAATAAAGATAAATAAGAATTTATCTTTGACCAATGCTATGAGATCAAATGACGCGGAACCCCCAAGAATATATAGATCCCCAAAACCCCAATGCACTCTTTGAATTCAGAAATCAGTCAAGATGAATCCCCACCTTTCTGAACCCCTAAAGACTAAAAACACAGATAATAGGGTTAGAAAGAAAACAATGCAACCAAGGAAAGCATACAAACCTTACTTGCAAAGTGTTGAAAAACAATAGGAAAAGCCAAAAATATTTATTAATTCTAATGATCTGTCTATTTCCTAGCATTTGCCTCCTTTATATAGGCATTGGAAATTAATAAAAATAAATAAATCCCAATCCTAATTGAAATAGAATTAGAAAAAATAAGTTTACTTAAATAAATCCTAATCCTCATTGAAATAAAATCCTAAGAGATAGGATTACTTAAATAAATCCTAATTTTAATGGGAATAGGATTCTAAAAATAAGGATACTAATTAACAATCATCCTAATCCTTATTGAAATAGTATTTTAAAACATTAAATAAAAATAACTAATTGAAATAAAGCCTAACCCAAGTCCAATAATATTAAAAGCAATGTAAATTTATTTTAACTGTATTGAACTTCTACCTACAAAATGAAGCCCAAATATAATAATTCTTGTTTCTGGGACTTAGATTAAAAATGGACCTGAACATACTTTAGTAATTTGATCATATCTTACAATAGGGATGTCCAAAATGCTATGATTCCTGATTCGTTTAAAAAATAAGACATAGATATTAAAGTCATATTTCACGTCATTTTGGCAAATTCCACCTGATCATTGGGAAAAGTTGGTCTCCAATAGTAATTGGATTCATATCAGTAAGTGTGCCCTTTTTGCACTTTTGCCCCTCATGGTTTAACATAGAACCTCGTGGACTTAAAGACACTTTGGGAAATCTTTTAAATACAATTAATTTGGACACCACCCTTATACCACATTAAAACCATCATACCACAACAAGTTCACCACATTGTTTCATCACAACTCTCTCCACTTACCCCACCTTACCAGAAAAATTCAAAAACACAATCTTTATTCATTTTGATCCTTTTCAAAGATTCCCATACTCTAACAAGCATCCACAAGTACTTCAAGGAAACATAACCATGTAAAAATAGGTCCAACACGGCTATTTACACATGTACACATTCAAATTCAACAAATACCCATCAAACAACCTTTCATTAATCCACAACATAGTGCATACATAAGCATTCACAATTTCATGGAACATGACATATAAGCATATATATGAGAAATGATGGGTATTACAATATGGTTAATTTTTGTGGGGTTTTTGATTCACATAATTTTTTGAAGATTTTATGGAAACGATATACTTCCATTTTTGATTCAAGTTTCTTTTTTTAAAAAAAAAATTACACACAAGAATGTAACATTCTCAAGAGTCAAAATTTCTTACAAAATTCTCAATTTTTAGCCCCATGAGAAGTATGAAGATTTCAAATTCATTGTTATAAGGTTTTTTCATAAAGTCAAACGACTATTTGACCCCCAAACCAGAAATGAGATTGTTTGTATATTAGCAAAGAAACGAAGAAGAGAAAAGTAATCTTTGCAATGTTCCTAAAGGTTGGAACTTCTCTCCTTCGGATGGCAATTCTGGTTAGCAATGAAAGGCTTGGAAGAAATTTAGCCATCCTCGATTCTGCGGTTCTCGTTCACCGCAAAGTCAAACACTCCAAACTGATGCAAAATCACATTACTCCTCCATCTACTGCACGTTTAATGCTGCCAACACCCATCCAAACAACCACTTAGACTTAATATTCCTTCAAAGTGTATATGCAACCTGATAGAGAGGAAGACAAAAGCACACTTCACAAATAGTACATTGCTAGAAGATATCTTTAACTTGATTTGTAATTTTCCTTCGATTCAGTGTTCAAATTGTTGTATATAATAGTTTAAGTCATATGTCCTTTGATAGGTTTTGTCATACTAGGCTAGTCTGTAGTCAACATCCCCTAATTGTAATATATTTGGCTTAATGTAAAAACTAAATAAATAAATACATTTTCAAGATCTTGTTTTTTAAAAAAATTGAAGCCCTTTATCTAGGGGGTAAATAAGGGCATAGTCCATCAAGTCAGTCCACTTTGGTTGAAACTTGCAATATATTCTCTAACTTTAAAAATTGACTATAGTGATATAGTCCAAAAGGTTTAGCTCAAGTCAAGTGGCACTTCTCCTTAATGTTAAGGGTTCAATCCTTTCCCTTTTCCTACTCTCTTTTCTTTAGATCTTATGCCTCCTTTGTCAAAAAAGAAAAACAATTGACCATAAACTTTTAATTTTATACAATATAACTTCTTTAGTTTTGTTATCTAAAATGATAACAAATAATACTTGTTATGTAAGTGTATACTGTATCACTTTTTTCTATGTTTTTTAGCCAAAAAAAAAATGATAAAATGAGATGTATTTTTTGTTAATTTAAAAATTTTTTAACCTAGCTACACACGTAGTGCATCTTTTTGAGTGAAAAAAGTTAACAAGTTATTATAGTGAACAATGTTTGGAAGATTCATGAGAATGAAAAAAAATACAGAGGAATGTAACATTTTCCAAAAATAAGAGTTTCTTACAACATTCTCAATATTCATTTCCATGAGAGGAGATGACAATGTTAAAATCTAATAGAAAGTTTTTCACAAATTTCAAAAGACCACTTTACTCCAATCTTATCGTTCATTCATCAAAATCTCATCTTACAATCAAAACCTTATCAAGAGACGTAAATATGGGGATAAGTCTACCCTAGCCTATAAACAAAATGAGTTAGACCAATGGCATTTTGCATTTTGCATGAGAAAGAGAAATAGGGAGAGGGAGCAAAATTTTAAATTGTGGTTATGGTTGCATTGCAATTACTATGATTATCGGATGTTGTGGACATTGTGATGCGCGTCATAGTTATTGGAAGAGTATTTATTTTAAGTTGCACAAAATAATATATAGGTTAAATTATAAATTTGGATCCTATAGTTTTACCAAATTTATAAATTGATCCCTATAGTTTCTCAATCCTTTTAAATCAATCCCAGTCATTGCTATGGATTACTCTGCCATTAAATTGGTCCTATGTGGCACTTATGTGTGCATTTTTTGGACATGTCAACAGGGGGAAACTTACATGCTTTTTGATTTGAACCCTTCCAGCTTCCAACATCACCAATACTAGTGAAGTGATCAAAATACAATTGAATTTTTTTTTCTTATCCTGCATTATGTTATATTTTCAATTTCTTCTCCTTTTTACTTCATCTTTTTATGATGATATAAGTAATTAGTTTTTAACTAATTAGCTGGATTTTATTACATTTTGAACTGCTCATTGAATTAGTTGTATTAATTAATTAGTTGGAGTTTGTTTGGGTCCTCATGCAATGAAATAGACCATCATATCGCAACAATGAGAGGCTAATGAAATTCATAGATTGTTATCACATAGCTCAGTAGAATGGAGATCTCATATCAAATATGTTTCAGACCTTTACTATGATAAAAGAGAGGCTCAACTACAGAAGCTCGAAACTAAGGGGAAAGAGAGGACAGGTTAAGGAAATTGGGAATTAGGGCAAATTGAAAATTTTATTTTGCTAACAAGACATGTTGAGTTATGCAAAAATAATGACTAGTGATATTGACATGATAACAAAATATAAGCATCAAATGCCACATAAACAAATTAATGGCAAAATAACCCATAATAACAATGAGGACCAATTTACAAGAATTGATAAATTATAGGGATTAATTTATATGAAAATAAAGTATATAGATCAAATTTCAATCTTAGTGAGACAGGACCGAAATTATAATTTAACCTACTATATATATGTGTGTGTGTATGTGTGTGTGTGTGATATTATATCTAATATCTATATTAATTTAATAAATATATATTCTATGCAAATATATTAATGATATTTGTGAAATTTAAAAGGAAAAATAAATAATTAATGTGCTAATAACTCAAAAGTCATATGCAACTATACTTGCATGATTATCAAATAAGGTAATAATCATCACCACATGGTAGAATGGCATGGAGGATTATAACCTCCAGTTTCAATTTCAATATCACCATGTTTTGCTGATTATCCAAAAATGCAATTAAAAAAATCCTTAACGCTACTCCATTTGATGATGATAAGGAAAATCTTATGCTTGATCATAATAAGGCTTGATAATTCATTGAAGATTGATAATATAGCGGGGCTTGAGTTGTTGGATAATGATCATATGATAGATAAGAAAGTTGATGAAAAGATGGTGGAGAGTGACCTTGACTATTTTGAGAAGATTCATCAATACCAAAATTACGAAAAATTTGTTAAAAATTAGAAGAGAATGAATCTTCTAGTTGTTGCCTTCCACCCCTTAGTTTGAGAAACACCTCTTTTACTGTAACCAACTTGCCTAGAACTAAGGTGAGAATCATGAAAAGATGCCATATCAATAATAAAACCTTAATTACACATAAGACATAGAGTATCTTGATATGTGTCTTGCTTTCTCTCTCTCTCTCTCTATATATATATATATATATATCTCTCTCTCTCTATATATATATATACCTGATGATCATTTTCTACAACGCCATTACCACCATCTTCTTTGTGCTCTTCATCAAATAACATAAAAAAGAAAAAAAATCATTTTTGAATTTTGAAGTCCATCCAATAAACATGCCTTCCTTTTCCTCAATCCATACAGACAAATTAAAGGGTATCTTCTTGGAATATGTAGCCAAAATTAATTGGATTGAATTGACAACTTCACTCAATGTGTCTCATTTTTGCTTCATATGGTAAAGATGGAGTGGCACCTATTGAGGAAAAATAGTAGAAAATCATTTAAGGTGGTTTGAACATATTCAAAGAAGACCGTTGGACGTGCTAGTAAGGAGAGTTGAGCAGATGGTATAAAGTCCTATGAAAAAAGGCCAAGGAAGACCAAGAAGAACACTTAGAGAAGTTATTGAATGAGATCTTCAGGTGAATGTAATATCTAAATAGTTGGTCATTGATAGAGGTTAATGGCATCTTGCGATCCATATAGCCGACCCCACCTAGTGGGATAAGGCTTTGTTGTTGTTGTTGTTATGGTAAAAGATAGAGATAAGTTTTTGTAATTTTTGATACTTGAGTCTATTTCTCATCTTTATAAGTGTAGCTAAACGTGTTCTAATTCCTTTCACAATTTGATGTTGAAGTAGATTTAGCTTTTATTGCAATATTTTGAAATTTAGGATCACATGAACCATATAAAATATGCCATATAGCTATTTAAATAAATAACAAAAATACATTACTTATAATACAAAAATAACAAAGCTAAAACATTTTGTGTAATAACCCGAATTTTCTCTTACCAAAGTTTTGGAATTTTATGGGCAGAAAGGGTAATTAATTATGAGAACTCAAATTTGCGAAAAAAATGAGAAATGAGGTATGATAATTATAATAGATTTCCTTTAGAGCTTGTGGCTGAAATTTGAGAATTTTTAAGATGTAAAATTTTACCCAATGCAAGTTTTACGTTTGTCTATGGCTTCAAGGTATAAGAATATCTCATATTTTCTTTACTTTAACCTTTTGTCTATTTTCCTTTCTTTTTTCTTTTTCTTTTTCTTTTCTCTCTTCATTCTCCTCCTCATTTACATGCAAGCTCAAGTTTCATTCCTCTCTTCTTCATTCATATGCCAATTCTGCCCTCAAGATCACTAAAGCACTCAATTTCTTCATCCCATCCCTTTTGACAAGCTAACCACACTAGAAAGATGAAAGAAAAGTTGAATGCATTCTCTCCATCTTTTCCTTTTGCTGATTGGCTATGGTTTGGAAGGATTTTTTTTGGGAGATTTTAGGGTGATTTAGTTAGTATTTATCTCTGATTTTACTTCTCCATCTTATCTTGTTTTCAATAATCAAGGATTTATGAGGATTTGAGAGAGAAGGGTTGTGTTTAACCCTTGAGTTGAGAAGGTTGGAAACATTCTACAAGATTATTGAAATTGGTGTTGTCATTCAAGAATATATTCACATTATATATGTCATAAGGTAATGTTGAACATTCTAGTCCTATCCTTATGATTTGTCGAGGAAAATGTTCTATTGATGCATTTTTTACTGAATTTGAAATGTTGAATTGGGTTTTTTCATACTTGGGGAATGATAGTCCCCATTCAAAGGGAGACATATGTGATTTTATAGAAGAACTTGATAAATGTAATATGGATATTCTTATATGGCTTGAGGAATTAATGGAACATGTATGAGAGGAATTCTTTTGGGAACTATTGGTGCTACATCAATATTTGTAGCCCTTAATGTGCTTTACCTTAGCTAGTAGAGGTTGGGAGATGGTAGCCACATGACTGGAGGCCACTCATAGGTGTGATGATAAGTAAGGATTGGATGTGAGGGCCATGCCAGATGGCTGAACGAGATAGAATACATGGAGTAAAGAAGGGACAATATTATAGGGATATGATTGCTTTGTTAGATGTTCCTCCCACGTATTATTGATAATATTTGAATTCTAACTTATGTTATTTTACCTTATAATATTTATTGATATATTCGACTATTATATTAGTTGATTCATGAGTTTATGTTATTATTCTTTTGAGAATAATAGTTGAGATTTGGTAAATGATTCTTTTGAGCTTTAATCACACTCCTATTTTACCCATCTTAGCATATATGCTATTGTAGTAGATTTATTTGTTCAATGAATGTTTTCCACACACCCTATTTCTCTTCTCTTTTCCATTTAGTAGAGAATAGTATGAGCCTCCACTAGAAGAGTAGTAGAGATAGTCATTCGAAGGGTGAGTCAAATTTGTACCATTGAACCATGTATATGTTTTGTTTGGCCTTTGTCTCTAGAAATGGCTCTATAATCTCATAGGTAGGATCCCTTTCCTTTACACGATATTTGATTAGAATAATTGTTGGACATGAAGCCATTATGATGTATTTTGGATGCATTGACTATTTTTAGGAGTTTTGGTACCCTCTACTTATGAAGGAGACTGTTGAAATTCTTGTTGTAAACTTTAGTAAAAAGTGAATACTTTTTTATTGATATTTCAAATGAAGGAGGGTGCAAGATGTAATACTTATGAATTTTATTTGTGTTGAACAATGTGTTCATTTACTTATATGCCTAAATGTGAATTATAGGGACTAATATGAAATTTATTAGAATTGTAAAAATTTGGGAATTTCTCAATTTTCCTTGGTGTGTATATCTCTTATGTGTATATATATGTGCATGCATATGGATGGTGGTAATGGTAATGGAAATGAGTAATTAATGGTAAATTAACCTTTGGCCCTTGTGGTTTTGCAAAATTTTATTAAGTGAAGGAATTAATTTAAACATTGTGTGAATACATAATTAAGGGTGAAAATTCTGCTCTGGGAGTTTTTGTGGATCATAAAGATAATTATAGTCATGAGGGATGATTGAGGAGTGCAAGTGGTGAATGAGGAAGTGGTTTTAGCGAGAAATCTGAATTGCCCTTGCACTAAGAAGCTTCTCACATACGGGATGAGGGGCATAATGTCTAAGTGGGTATTTATTTTTAACTTCATCTTCCTCTTCCTCATTTCCCATTTACACATACATGCCACACACCCATGGAGCTCCTCTCTAAGTGCTTGTACGTCCCCAACCCATCATTCACCAATACCTCTTTATGGCTTCCACTCTAGCAAAATCTCTCTTTCTTCGATGACCATGGACTCACTGGAGTCAAGAACAACAGTTTTTCTTAACTCCTCTATTTTTGGAATTTTGTTAGCTCTTAATATGAGTTTTCAAGCTCTTCTTGGTTGATTTTACTCTTTGGGATCTAGTTGGAAGCTTTGTAGAAGAATCTATGGTGGTGGATGAGGGAATACATGGGAAAGGGAAAACGTTAACTTTGGAAAGGTTAATCTAATCATGTGATTTCATTTTCATTCTTTCTTGCTTGTGTCTAGAAGGGTTTTAAGGTGCTATGATTTTGAAAGCCCTAGTATGTGTGTTAGCAAGAAGGGATGAAAAGGGAAGCT
Organism: Biancaea sappan; assembly: GCA_037074585.1. NCBI lineage: Eukaryota > Viridiplantae > Streptophyta > Magnoliopsida > Fabales > Fabaceae > Biancaea > Biancaea sappan. Next base: position 43,337,839 of record CM073501.1, on the reverse strand, counting down.
TGTAGGTGCCTTGGGGTTGAAACTCATAGCTAGGCGAGATGCCTAGCCATGGTTAGCTGTGAGCAATGGTGCTGGTGCCCAGGGCGCTAGAGTTGATGCCCAAGGAACTCATGGCTGTACATGAGGATTTTGGAAGAGCTTAATGTCTTACACCTAAGGTACTAAGGTAGGCACCCAAGGTGTGATAAAATTAAATAGATTAAAAGACTGAGTTTTATTTCATCACAGCAGCAAACCACAGTCTAGGAAATATAAAGGTAAACAAGATTAATTCTCAGAGCAATAGCTCCTCAGAACCTCTACAGATTCTACCTTAAGAAACCAAATACTAACAACCTACTAACTCCCTACTTATGCTCTCTCCTTAATATTGCTTTGCTATTCTTAAACTAACTCTCTCCATGTCAGCCTTTTCTCTCCCTTCCTCTTTATCCATGTGCTTACCCTTCCCAGAGTAGACTCTCCACACTTTGGGCTTAGAGTTCGAGCCCAATAATTGTTCCCTATCATCACATATACTTAAATTCCTATCAATACCACCTCCTGAAAGTGCAACCTTGTCCTCAAGGCTAACATGAGAAAATTGACTCCATAACATATACTCCTCATCCCATGTAGCTTCATCCTTAACTAATCCAGGCCACTGGACTAAATACTCCATAACTTGCTATCCCTTATGCCACTTGACCCGAAAACCCAGAATTTTGCTTGGCATCACTGCATCATCAATAGCTAAATCAGTAGGTAATGAAGACAAAACATGATAATTTCCTACATCTTTCTTTAAGAGGGAAATATGAAACACATGATCAATTTTAGAAGATGGAGGTAATTGTAACTTGTAAGCCACAATCCCCACTTTATCCAAGATATGAAAAGGATCATAAAATCTTGGAGAAAGTTTGGAATAAATTTGTTAAGTTACAAAGGCCTGACAATGAGGTCGTAACTTGAGGAAAACCCATTCACCAGTCTGAAACTCCTTATGTTACCTCTCCTTGTTTGCATACTTACACATTTGTTGTTGTGCTCTTGTCAAATTAAACTTCAGTTGTTTAAAAGCTTCATCCCTGTCTACTAACTTCCTTGCCACCGCTTCGACTTTCATTTCATTGACCATGAAAGGAACTACAGTAGGAGCCTTGCGCCCATAAACGACTTCAAAAGGTGTGGTCTTGTTAGAGTTATAAAAAGTAGAGTTGTACCAAAACTCCACCCATGGCACCCAAGCTGACCAACTTTTGGGTTGTTTTAATGCAAAACAATGCAAGTATGCTTCCAAACAGCGGTTAACAACTTCTGTATGACCATCAGTTTCTAGGAGGTAAGCCGATCTCATTTTAAGAGTAGTACCATTTTAAGAGTAGTACCATAAAATTTAAGTAACTCGCTCTAAAAAATACTCACAAAGATTGGATCCCTGTCACTCAAAATGGAATTAAGAATGTCATGTAACCTAATGACTTCCTTAATGAAAATGGCAGCCACAATTTTTGCAGAATAAGGGTGCTTAGGCAAAATAAAGTATGCATATTTAGAAAGACGATCAACAATGACAAACATTGCTTTATACCCTTTAGACTTAGGCAACCCAGTGATGAAATCTATTAAGACAAGTTCCTAAACCTAATTCAGAATGGGTAAATGCTGAAGGACGTTGTAGGTGCAGTTGCAAAATACTTTTGTCATGGACAGGTGTCACATTCTCTCATAAACTCGTGAATTTGTTTCTTCATACCAAACTAGAAACGGTTATTTGATAAATGCCAATAAGTCCAAAGAAGACCTGAATGTCCACCTGAGGGAAAAGTTGAAACTCATGGAGCAAGTTTGGAATAAAACTTGATTTAGAGGACAACACCAGTGTGTTCTTGTAGAACAACACCCCTTTGTCTAATGAAAACCTATGATGGGTAGGTAAAGCATCAATTATGCCCTATAGCTCTGCATCATTTGCAATCTCCTGTTGTAACTCATTACTGTGCAACCAATCAGGGGAAGAAATTATAGTAGCGCACTGCCCAACATCATTATAATGACATGAAAGTGAATCGGCTGCCTTGTTCTCAAGGCCTAGTTTATAGATCACATCAAAATGAAATCCTAATAATTTTGATACCTAATCCTATTGATCCGATGTAATCATTGGTTGTTGTAGAAGATGTTTCAAACTTTTTTTTTCAGAAAAAACTGCAAACTTCCTTCCTATTAGCTATTGACACAGTGTTGTATTGCCAAAGCAATAGCCATTAATTCTTTTTCATAAATTGACTTAGTAAGGTCACTAGGAGATAGAGTTTTACTAAAAACAAAAAGCTACTAATTTCCCATTCTGCATTAACATTGCTCCCAATCCCCTATTGGACGCATCACACTTAATTTCAAACACTTGAGAGAAATTCGGTAAAGCAAGCACTGGGGCTATTGTAATAGCTTTTTTTAATGCTTCAAATGTAGCTGTGGCTACCTCACTCCAATGGAACCCCTCTTTCCTAGTTAAGTAAGCAGTTTAGCTATCTTCCAATAACCTTGAATAAATTTCCTATAATGTCCCATCAATCCCAAAAAACCTCATACCCCCTTAACATTATGAGGTAAGGGCCAATTACAATTAATAACATTAGAAACCTTGCTAGGATCAATCGACACTCCTTGAGAAATAACATGATAGAGGTACTCTACTTGAGACTTACCAAAACTGCACTTCTTCTTGTTAACAACAAATTGTGCAGTACTAAGAATATTCAGAACACCTTCAAGATGAGCCAAATGAGTATCCCAATCACAATTGTAAACTAAAATGTCGTCGAAGAAGACCAAAACGAACCTTCAGCCAAAAGAGATGATTCATGTCTGCCTGAAAAGTTGTCAAAGCATTCATCAATCCAAAGGGCATTATGAAATATTCTTAATGACCCTCATGAGTGCGAAATGCAGATTTCTCAATATCCCCATCCTTCATGCGTTTTTGGTGGTACCTCGATTTCAAGTCCAACTTAGAAAAATAATAGGCTCCATGTAATTCATCTAACAGCTCATCCAACATTGGAATTTGAAATTTGTCTTAAATAGTAACCTTATTCAAGGCTTGATAGTCCACACACATATGCCATGAATTATCTTTTTTCTTCACCGAGATAACTGGACTCAAGAAATGACTCTAATTTCTAATTTAGATCATTTCATTAACTTGCCTCTCAATTTCTAATTTATGGTGATGCAGGTATTGGTAAGGTCGAACATTGATAGGTGTAGTTCCAATTTGCAACACTATTAAATGTACAATATTGTAATGTAGGTCCTAGAACTTCCTGAAACACTTCAAGAAATCTGTTCATTAAGTGTGTCAACTCCTCAAGTTGCGTTGGCTGTAAGTCACCTCTTGGTCAGTGAGAGTAGAAATTTCAGTATTCCATAATTGTCACAACCCAACCCCAGGCACATGACCAGCATAACGACGACTACCTATGTTGTTGTAGGCTTACCGGCATAATGACGACTGCGTATGTCATTGTAAGCTTAATCTATGTCCTTAAGAAATCGAGGTTTGATATTAAAGTTAGTGTTTTGCCTAATCTTTTTATTAAAACTTAACGTGAAATAATGTAAGTAGTATATCAGGTAGGTTCCCAAGAAAGAAAGGTGGGTCACAATAGAGCGCTTAAATACCAAATCTTTCCTAGCAAAAACATGTTTTAATTTAAACAGGCTCAATTATCTATATTTTAATTCCACAGCTCAAGTTTTTCAAAAAGAAAATGCATATATATAATAAACCATAAAGGAGGGTTATGAGGGAGTACTTGGACTCCGAGCAAGCCAATAACCACATTCAATCTCACACAAGGGAAGAAGGAAACTTATCGGGATTCCTCGCAATCTCTCACAGTTTAAATAATAACATTTAAATTAAAGCAAACATGATTCCATTCAAACAACATAATTTCCACAAATATTAAATCAAATGTCTTGCCTCATTCCAATGAAATTAATCCATAAGATCTTAGAAATTAGTTCCAAATAGTTCGTTAAATTAATTACAATATCAAATAAAATAAATGATCTGCCCAAGACATCCTAGATGTCCTAGTTGACTATAGAATGACCTAAACTGAAATAACCAAACTAGAACTCAGGACCCACCCAACAAATGAGAAGAGTCCAACGGCTACTATTCCTTTTGCAAATAATCCTCGTCCGTACTTAATCTGAAAATAAAATAACATAGTGTGTGAGATAAAAATCTAAGTGAGCAGGTCAATTCTTGCCCTAACAAAATCCAAATACGTCAAAAATAACAAGTTTTCCCAGAGACTTTTATCATAAGACACAAGGAAAGAAATACATACTAGAGAGAAACAAATTCAAGTCCAACAACAAACCAACAAAATTAGTACTCGTCAATGACTAACATACCCGAGAGCGTAGATAGGCCGGCTCACCAATCATTAACCCCATCATGACACACAACCTTATCCACTTGGTCAAGGTGCCTCACGAGTCACACTCTCGGACCCGGGCTCATTTCCCTACCAAGGGAGTCATTGTCTCCACTCTTAGAGGTCAAGACACCTATACTATCCCACTCAAACACAAATCATGAAATGCGTAATCAAGGACAGCATATACAATTATTGGACTAATCACATCCATTAATCAAAATATCACACAATTCCATAAACACTTTAAAAGCACCATTGCCATTATAAATCCACATTTTGTTTTTCTTTTCGTATAAGACCTCTCACAAGGACCATTTTGGTTCAATTGAATTTAGTGTTTTTCAAAGAAAAGAGAATTGATGTTAGGGTGTGTTCTTGTTGTTACTTGAATCTTATCAATCTCGAAATGAAATTAGTTTAAGAACCTTACCTTTAATCTCTTCTAGAAACCTTGGATGTTAGTCTCCCTTGAAGTTTCTAAAATGTGCCAATGTTGTTAGTCTTTTTGATTGGGGGGTGTTTGGCCGAAGAGAGTGTGGTTGTAAGAGGGAGTCTTTGTATAGTTGGCTGTGTGCTTGGCTTAGGGTTTTAGTAAAGAGAAAGGGCGATGAGAGAGAGAGAAAGGGAGAGAGGACAACAACCAAGGGTGAAGGTCTAGGGTTCTTAGTTGTTTTTGTTTAAACTATGTTAGTTTAATTGTATCTAGATCAATGTTTATTTAATTGACTTGAATCAATTAAATTTGAATAGATTTGAAATTTAAATTAAAAAGTTATATAATTGTTTTAGTTTAAATAGAGACATAGGAGATTTGAATAATAGGATTATTTAAGAGATAATGATTTGTTAGTTAAAAAGATTTTAGATGAGTGTTAGTTTATTGATTATGTTTAATCCACTTGCCTTATCTTATTTTGATCACAATTATTATTATTATGTTTACTATGTCTTTATACACAATATTTCAAATTCTCCTACAGTCATTAGCATAGGATTTTATTTGATAATTTTATTAATTTCTTGTTGATTGAATTTGAAAAATTTTATTTAAATATCCAAATCCTAAATTAGTCTAAATCAAATCTAAGATTTAATTCTAATCAGAAGGTATTTTTTTCAGAATTGTTTATTATTTATCCTTAATTCTATTATTATATTAGATCATGTTAGTTTAGATCATCACGAATTACTTTTATTTAGTTATTGAATTATCCTTTAGCTATTATTACTACTCATCTTATTATTTTAGGTACTATTGTTTAGATTACACGCCTTCCCACATCCCTTTTTTATCTTTGTAATTTATTAATTATCCTTTTATTTGGATTCTTTTTTTCTTATATTTAATTATTTCTTAATTATAATAATTTATTCTGACAACAATATCTTGAGATTTAAAAGTCATTTTTCATTTCTTATTTCAAACCAAGGTTCCCTAGAATATTCCCTTCCTATTTCTACCTTTTATGGACATTTCACTACACCCCTACAAAATTTTTAATTTTTCATTTTAGTCCCTGTGATTTTTAAGTTAGTCCCTGTATAGCTTAGTACCACATATTGCAAGCTCACAGTCTAATATCGCATACCATGACATTATCAAACCACAACATCATGCCAAACACACACATTTTGTACACTAAAACATTAATAAATAGTTTATAAGGAAAATCAAAACAAGTATTACAACAACTATCCTTCAATCTCCTTGACAGAGTTCTCCTTCAACTTTTGTAATGATAAAACATGAAAATCATGTACATTGATATGCCCGGCTCCACTTCTTATGCCCTATAATCTCACTGGTTTGTCTTGAAAATTAAATGACATGGTTATTTCTTTGTAATCCATGACAATTTTCCCCAGAGAATGCAACTAGGACATTCATAGTATGACATCAATTCCACCAAGATCCAAGATAGAAGCATCAAACACAATATCCATTTTCCTAATCTGCAATAGCAACTTAGAACATTTACTCATTGTAAACACCCTGTGTCCATCCCTAAGTCTAACAGAAAGCTTTTAGGAATAATCCATATCTAAGAGCAATTGATGAAATAAGTTGGGGACTGACAAAATTTGGCTGGCGCCACTGTCAGTCAACACTAACACAAGTGGTCCATTAACGCTAGCTTCAAATGCATCATTTTACACTCACTAATATCCTCAGAAGATAGACCCATTAATGCCATGATGCGACACTCCATGCCTTTGTTTTCCTTTCCTGGTTCAATCTCCATGGATGCTATCTCCTGTCCTTCAACTCCAGCTTCATCCACTTCATTGTCACCCAGAACCAAGTATTGTTGTCATGACCCAAGCCCAAGGGTTGTGACTAGCATGGATGGTGTGCTACCCACACCACCACAAGCCTTATGCTTCACCAACTAACCCAAACAAAAAATATATATCCTAGGTGGCCTACCTGATTACAGAGCATACTAAAAAGATAAATTTAAATATAAATTACCTGACTTTGGACAATGTGGAGGCATCCTTGCTAATCGAACCACTTAGCTAACTAGTCTTCCAAACTTGAAACTGTGAGGGGGTGAGTCATCCATTGACTCACCAAAATATCTTTACCTAGCACAATCGTATGACTATATTAGCCAAAGAATAAATAAAAGTTACATGATTAAATGAACAGAGTCAGATATGTGTGCACATGTACCCCATATGACAACCCCAATGATCTTTACCACCTGTAAGAACAAAATTACAAGCATCAATAATAAAAATACCAGTTTAGTACCTACATCAATAAGCTCAACTCTAAACTCACCTCAATCGTCTCCATGCCCATCGTAAGCTTACTACAAGTTGTATATGCATCACTATGAGAATATATATATATATATATATATATATATATGAACATCATGCACATTCTTCAACCATAGATAAGCGTTCCCTATAAATACACAAGGCACAACACTTACCACATATAATTCTTTTACAAGGACTATAACAAAACGACCACCACATGCCCACTCGCTATTACATAGCATAATACACCCAATCCGAGATATAAATGTGGACCATATAGCACAACCATATAAATCAAAACATATAAGAAAGGTTACATTCAAATCCAAATATCTAGACATACAATGATCAGGAACTCATGGCCCTCTCCACAAATCATACCATGTACCAGCTTGGTAACTACCATTATCTAATCTGGGTACATCTCCTCCTAGGCCTTGGACCATGCCCCAAACTGGCAACTGCCAAACATAGCCCTAAAAAACACACCCATTAGTCCTAGCCCATGCTTGGCAATCACTGATCCCTAAGTACACCCCCTAGGTCCTGGCCCATGTCCTATTCATACAACTACCAGTATTTGACCTCATGAGTGCACCACTAGATCCTCTATCCACTGACCCGCCATATACAACTCCCATTATGAGTTCTAGCCTATGCCTTATTTCGGTAACTACTAGTATTTGACCCCAAAAGTGTTTCACTAGGCCTCATCTTTTGACCTTTAAGTACATACCTCTTGGTCTCATGCCCTATTGCAACAACTACTAGTATTCGATCTCAGGAGTGCACCATTGAGTCTCATCCAAACACAAACATTGTCACCAACATATTACAATCATTCATAGGCATAAACATATCACAATCATTGGTAGGTCATAGAAAGTTCTCATTCATGGTTCACCACATACATAGATGTTTAGGATAATCCCCACATTTGGCTTATAGGGAGGTATACCTCACCAGTATAGTTCACAGAAATCATGTACAATAATATCAATACATCTATCATTTCACTTATCAAACACCTCATGGTACATCAACCTGGAATTCTACACAAATCTCAATGCATTAGTGGGCTATGCTCCTATAACCCCCTTAGTGAGGGTAATGTGTGCATGTATATATGTGTATGTAAGTATCCATACCCAAACTTCAAGTTTTTAAAGTTTATAAAACTTGGAGTAAGTGTATGTATGTTTGCACACAACTGTGACAATGATTTATGAATTGACACATACATTTATGTACACTTTTCCTTAAATTATTCTATGCTATGGCATAAAGGCACCACACATGTATACAAACGTGTATATATATATATATTAATTTATATACGCATATGTATATATTTCCTCACACCATTCACATTTGAAAGATATCGGGCTTGTACAAGCACACCCTCTATAAGTTACTTTTGTATCAAATATTGTGTGGACCTATACATAAACACACATATGCAACAACAAACTCATTCTTGTAAAAACACCGTAAGAACTTATTGGTCGTAGCCTCAGTTCAATATCCATGTAAATAACCTGTTTATAACTATCATACAAGAGCATCATTCACTTTTAACCAACCACAATAAGATCGTTATGTATGACGGAAATCTTGCATGCCACATGCAAACATACATGCAATGAGGCACTCACATACTCATTTCATCATATTTGTTTTGTGCAACTTCTCACAACATAAAATTCTCATGTTATTTAATGTCCACACCCACACATAATTGTCTTGGATATTCCACTTGCATGAGGAATTTCATAGATGTTCATTCATGTTGCCGAAGCAAAATAATCCACACACATCATGAATAATGTTAGGAAGTTAATATTTGAAAGAATTAATAAGCAATGCAATGTAGAGGTCCCCTCACCTCGATTGTTCGGTTATCCACCTTGGCTAGTCCCAATTGAAGTGGAAGATGCATAAAAGAATCCATCCCTAAGAGACAACCATGTAAAAAAATGTCAAAGTCACAAAATAGGAAAATCCTTGCCACTAGTTCTGACCTTTGATCACTATTTTGGTCATATCTCCTAAATGGTAAAGATGAAACTTATCTCATTTAAAACTAGACTCCAAGAGATTTTCAAAGATATATGATTTGTTAAAAACAGGATTCAAACAAATAAGTTATGACTATTTGAAATAGACTAGAAAACTGTTGGTGCTCTGGGACACCTGCCTGCCTAGGCGTGTGGGCTCTTCCCTACACCCACCAAATTTAAGCAGGCTCAAACCTAAGAGGGACCCCTGTTGTTTGTCCCAAATGGTCTCCAATCCATTCTAACTCATTCTCAAGCCTCCCAAACCCCTTCTTATGATTCCTAACCTCTAGTAGTCATCAAAACTCAAATGAAAACACATAAGGCTTCTCAATATACAACAACAAGATTGGGTCCATAAATTTTAAAATTTTTACACCATGATAGTAAAGAAATCAAAGTTCATGACAGCATAAACATTTACTCACCTCTCCCACCAATAAATGCCATTCCAACTATCCAAAACTCCTATTTAATGTTTCTATCACTTGAATATACTCAAAATAGAAGTTTAAAAGCAAAAACCAGCCCAAAATCCTTAGATTTAACCAAATCCCAACCTAGGGTTTAAGGGTTATGAAAAATGGAAGAAGGAGAAGAAATATTAAGAAATCACCTTGCATTTTACTCTTCCTAAGTCAATAGTGCCATCCAAACAAGCTCCAATAAGTTGTTTTAAGAGAAAAATGAAAGATGAAGCAATGGAGATTGAAGAGAAGGTGAGAGGCGTACACACCAGACACAGAGCAGAAGAGGAGACGTGGGAAGAATAAGGCTAATGGGTTTGGGTCTTAAATGAATTTCCCAAGTTGCTTTCCCCTCTCACATTCCCATAAGCTAAAATTATTCAATGTTGTCTCTATTTAATTTACTAAGCTCACATTATTCAACACAAATCACACAGTTGCACAAACACTTTTCATGTAAGACCTCTCATATGGACTATTTTGCAATAATTGATATTATTAATTAGTCCTCCACACACTTAGGCCTTACAACATACATAAGACAATCCATGCACACATTTAGGCACAAGAGAACAAATCATACACAAATTTCCAAAATTTCAAATTATCCCCTCTTTTCATGAAAAGGCACCACATACTAATTTAATTTCAATTTAGTCCTTTTCATGGACTCAATATTCATTTAGCTTTCCTCATGCCATACATATTCCCTTACCTGTTGCCACTCATCGAATTCTGCATGGTACGACACCTCTCTATGTCATCTCCTTTCCATAAAAAATGAAAAAAAAAATTCCCACATATTTACACTTACATACCTTTATTTCAACCACAGTAATACCCGAGAACCTCGGGGTTACAATTACAGGGACCGAGCTGTACACTGGTTCAACAGGTGATATCGCTCCCTACAACATAAGCACAACCCACACGTCTTTCTGTCCATCAACTCATTATATGAGAGATGCTTCACCCCTCATGTCTTCTCCACATTCACAGCACAAATTAGGTCTTCTCCTTAAAATGCAGTTGCTTTTATGTATGAGTTCCCCATTAAAATTAGGCTTGACCTGACTAAAGTTATGTTGTAGGTTGGGCCATTACTTTTTGGCTGGATGACATTGTTGCACCTCTGAACTTGTGAGGCCTAACTAGAACCCAAGTTGCTTTGCTCCACCTCCTTATGGGTACCCGGCCCAGTACAGTTCATAGGAAACGAACCCCTAATTTTTCCCGATGAAGGTGTGCTGCCCATTCAATCCATATTCAGACTTCTAATACCATGGTCGAAGCCTTTTGTCTTTGCCTCAACATCCTGAGCAAGCTACATAACTTGTCATCTCATTACCAGTCAAAGTGTATATACCCTCTATATTATCTCTGGTTTCAGTCATCCCATAAAAGATCCAACATACTGCTGCTCTGTCACTGTGACCACTTATGCTAAACAAACTCAAACATTTCTATATATCCATTGATCATTCCCATCTAATATAGAACCTTTAATGCCTCAAATAGTTTCTCATGACGTGTTTCCCTATATTGTAGCATCAATGTATTTTTTAGGTTGTTCCATGAAAGACTCTCCTTAGCTTCACCATAAAGTAAACAAGTGAATTGTAGTCCCTTCCTTGCACAAACGAGTAATTTTGATCTTCATCTCATCATCAATGTTATGCACATCGAAATACAACTCTGTTCATGAAATCCAGACTACAAGATCAATGCCAGAGAACCCAAGTAACTTTACTTTCTTGACTGATAACTTAAATTCATCTAAATATTTCTTTATATGATCTAAAAGAGGTCTCAGTGGGAACCAGGGGGTTTGTCTGAAGATGACGACAAATTACATTGTTGTAACCCTTCTTGTTGTCCTTCCTCTACCCTCTTCCCATTAATCTTGCCAATCTCCCGCAACAAGGTCTGTTGCATAGCTTGTTGTTCTTGATATTGCTGCTTCTACAATTCTATCTGTAATAGAGAATAAATGAATAGAAAGATAACAAAACTTTCTGATGTCTATTCCATTAGCCTTATAGGTTTATATACAAGTCCCATAGACTCAGGAAAGGAAATAAACCAAAAAAACAATCCTTATGATTATGCTGTCAATCCCTATGGCTATGTTAGACAACATCCCTGAGTATTAGCCTCCATATTAGCCTATAGTTATGGATAAGTCAACTATAAAATTAAGTCTATACTAAAGATACAAAATCTCTATCATTAATATTCCCTCTCAAGCTGGAGCATAGATGTTAATCGTGCCCATCTTGTTACACAAATAATCAATTCGTGTCCTATTCAGGGCCTTTGTAAGTATATCAGTAAGTTGATCTCTTGTCTTCACATATTTGGTATCAATCAAGTTTTCCTTAGTTTTTTCACGAATAAAGTGATAGTCAACTTCAATGTGCTTAGTTTGTTCATGGTAAACTGGATTTGATGCAATATGGCAAGTAGCTTGATTATCACACCGTAATTTTGTTGGCATTGAATGCTTCAACCCAATCTCATTTAATAAGTGATGTATCCACATGATTTCACTCGTGGATTATGCCATAGCCCTATACTCAGATTCTACACTCGATCGAGATACCACATTTTGTTTTTTACTTTTCCACGATAACAAGTTCCCCTTAACCAAGGCATAGTATCCGATAATAGATCTCCATCAACCTTACTCCTAGCTTAATCAACATCTGTAAAGCACTCAATGCTAGTATGCCGATGATCATTGTATAATACACCAAGTTTAGAAGCTCCTTTCAAATAACATAGAATATGTTCTAGAGCTACACAATGCTTGACTATAGGAGCATACATGAATTGACTAAGAATATTTATTACAAAAGCAATGTCAGGATGAATTACAGTAAGGTAATTTAATTTTCCAACTAACCTCCTATATCTCTCTGGGGTTATCAAAGGAATCCCTATTATCTTTTGTAAGATGCATGTTTGGAATCATTGGGGGACTGAATGACTTGGCTACTAACTTTCCAATTTCTGCAAGAATGTCTAGAACATACTTTCTTTGAGACAAAAATATTCCCTTCTTACTTCTTGTCACTTCTACTGCTAAGAAGTATTTTAAAAATCTTTCTGTGAAACTTGGTATGCAAGAATGTTTTGAGAGACAAGATCCCTATGTGGTCATTCCCTATGATGATAATGTCATCCACATATACAACAAGGAGGATAATATTGGCTGCTGATTATTTGTAGAACACTGAGTGATCACATCTATTTTTCTTTCATCCAAACTCTTGAACCACTAAACTGAACTTGCCAAACAAAGTATGAGGACTTTGCTTCAATACATACAAAGATTTCTTTAGATGATAGATTTTCCCATACTCCTCCTGAGTAACAAAACTAGGTGGTTGCTTTATATATACTCCTTCAAGGAGATCACCATGTAGGAAAGAATTCTTAATGTCAAATTGATATAAAGGCCAATTCTGAGAGGCCACTATAGAAATGAACAAATTGACTGAGGTGAGTTTGGCCGCTGGTGAAAAGGTATAAGAATAGTTAACTCCATACCTCTGTGCATACCCCTTAGCCACTATTTTGGCTTTGAACCGAGTTATGAAGCCGTTTACATTAAACTTGACTATAAAGACCCACTTGCAGCCCACATCTTTCTTGCCTTTGGGTAATTCCACTAGATGCCACATATGATTATCATCGAGAGCCTTTACCTCTTCAAGCATAGTGGCATTCCACCCCGAATGAGCCAAGGCTTCTTTAATAGTTTTAGGAATTGAAATAGAGACTAAAGAAGTAATCAAAGAGCAAGATGCAAGAGATAAATGGTCATATGAAACCAAAATTAGCAATAGGATAAGTAGTTTTAGAAAAGGTACACTAATGTTTTCCTTTATAAAGGGCAATCGATATATCATGGTCATTTAGTAGAGCAGCTGATAACGAAGAAGTTGGTATAGGACATGTATCACTGATTAATTGTTTGTCACTTGATTGAGAATCCAATGACAAAAAAGCTGGTGTATCATTGGTTGCTTATCTCCTAGAATAAACTTGAATAATGGGTGGCCTCACAGTGGTTAGAACCTCCTTTGGTTGTTTTACAGAGATACTCAAATATGTGAATTTATAAATCAGCCATTCCTCGTTGTCCTCCCCTAACTTGGATATAGGACAGGTGATGAGAAAAATGGTGTTTCCTCTAAGAAGGCCTCATTAGTTGAGACCAAGTATCTATTTAAATTTGAAGAGTAGTAGCAGTAACCCTTTTAAAGTCGAGAATATCCCAAAAAAGCATATTTCAAGGTTTTTGGGTCAAGTTTAATAATATGAGGCCTCACATCATGAACATAGTATGTGCTACCAAATACCCGTGGTTTCACTAGAAACAATGACTTGTTGGGAAAAAGAATATTGTAGGAAATTCCACCACTGAGTACCATAGACGGTATACAATTCATCATAAAGCTTGCTGTGGAAACATTACTATCCCATAATTGCTTAGGGACCTTCATTTGGAACATCAAGGTAAGAGTAGTCTCAAGAAGGTGTTTGTTCTTCCTTTCAATTACCCCATTTTGAGATGGTGTATCTATACAAGAAGTCTGATGAAGAATCCCTTGCTAGATCAAGTAATTTTGAAATGATTCTAACATGTATTCTTTAACATTATCACTTCTTAAAACACGTATAGAAACATTGAACTGGGTCTTAATCTCAGCTTAGAAGGCATAAAAATGTGAAAGCACTTTAGACCAATTTTTCATAAAGTAAATCCTTGTTGTTCAAGAAAAAACATCCATAAAAGTAACAAAATACCTTAACCTAGTCTTAGACACAACAGGATATGGTCCCCAAATATCTGAATGGACTACTTCAAAGACTGATTCGACTATTTTATTAATTATGGGACTTAATGTACTACGATAATGTTTTGCAAAATGACATGAGTCACACTCCAATGGTGTTACATCACAGCATTGGGGGCATAACTTCTTCAAGGTAGTGTGGGAAGGATATCCCAACCAACAATATGTATCGAATGAAGAAGTAACTCTAGCACAAGAAGAATGTAGAGACCATTAGATATATGTCCTTTACCAATAATTTTCTTTGTCACAAGATCCTAAAAAAGACAATGATCAGGAAAAAAAAGGACAAAAATTTAGGTTTTTGGTGAGTTTACTCACAAAGATCAAATTAAAGGAAAGACTAGGTAAACTTAGGACATATGATAAGGTAATAGAGGAAGTGGATTTAGTAGTTTCTAAACCTTCAATGTTATAAGTAGACCTATCTGCTATGGTAACTGGAGATGAAGATTTATGTGAATTAAAACTCGAGAAAATGTTGGGATTACTTGTCATATGATCTGTGGCACCTGAATCAATGACCTATTTGCTTGAAGAGGAGATAAGACATGTTTTACCTTGCTCGGTTATCTTTGACAATGTAGGAATTAACCTAGCAATATGAGTTTTTCTGTCAGCCATTTTCAGTAAAGGATACAAGGCGAGGACAGAGCCTGAGGTGATGCTTAACTACTGCTAGAAGAGCCAAATGCAACACAAAAGGGCCAAGCACAACGTAGTGATGTGAACCAACTGGAAGGAGTAGACCCAATATCTAAACACACATGAATGGACATTTTGACATTGTGAATAGTCTAGAAAGGAGGGTCGATGCCAAGAACACATAGTTAAGCCTAAACCACTGTCACATCCACCGTCACGCTCCTCCCTAGAATGACGGTGAGAAATAAAGGGTTATTTTCCTAAGTGACCAAGTGACCTAATACAACTGCACACTGACCCTACACACTAAGGATCAAACCTAGGGCAGGGTTGGCTCTGATACCATGTAATAGAGTACAAATGAACAAAAAGAGAACAAACTTGCTGATGTCTATTCCATTAGCCTTATAGGTTTATATACAAGTTCTATAGACTTCAGGAAATGAAATAAACCAAAAAAATAATCCCTATGATTATGCTATCAATCTTTATGACTATGCTAAACAATATCCCTGAGTATTAGACTCCAAATTAGCCTATAGTTATGGATAAGTCAACTATACAATTAAGGTAAGTCAACTATACAATTAAGTCTATACTAACTATACAATATCTCTATCATTAACATTATCAAATATGTCTTAAAAGAAACTTGAAGTTCCTCAATTGATTTTTCTAGTCTTGCTGCAATTGTAGCTAAACAAGATTCCATCAACTCCATTCTATTTGTGGGTTTGAGGGTCACTTTCGTATCTAGATAGTCAAACCAATTCATAGAATTAAATAGATTAAAAGATTGATTTAATCACAATAGCAAATCACAGTCTAGGAAATACAAAGGTAAACAAGATTAATTCTCAAAGCAATAGCTCCTTAAAACCTCTGCAGATTCTGCCTTTAGAAACCAAATACTAATAACCTACTGACTCCCCACTCATGCTCTCTCTTTAATAATACTTTGTTATTCTCTAACTAACTCTCTCCATATCAACCCTTTTCTCTCCTTCTCTTTATCTATGTGCTTACCCCTCATAGAGTAGACTCTCCACACTTTAGGCCTAGACTTTAAGCCCAATAAATGTCCCTATTATCACCTATACTCAGATTTCTATGAAGGTGCCACAAGCTAAAACCTCTGTTTAAGTGGATTAAATGCTAAAATTTAATTGGCTATGCTCCATAGGTGTTTGGCTACTTGTTTGGGTGGTTGTTCATGATCTTCTCACACTTGTTTCTAGCTAGAAAAATAAGGTGAGGGATGACATCTACTCTTAACTAAATTGTGGAATCAATCTTTCTTCAATCTAATTGGAAATCCTTAATTTGTGATAGAGTCTCAAATTGAAAGGTATTTAATTTGTGATGGTGAAGTCATGGTGGAATTTACAAAAGAGGGGTAATGATTACAACATTTATGTTTATATGATAGATCATTTGTAGGGTTTTATGTTTATGCTTGTGTGGGATAAATTGCTATGCTTAATTAAATTGGTAATTATGCATTTGGTGGTGTTATGATGGGTTGTTTGCGTTGAAAGTAAACCTTCTTGATTAAATTCAAATGTGAGGGATTAATACTAGTTATTTTTACTGGATTATGCAATTGCTAATTGTGATCGACTAGAGTCATGTGTGACCATCTTTCTAAAAGGTATAAGCCGAAAGTGGCTAAGGATCTCACTACATGATTACATTTGTGAGATGTGAAATATTATTGTGTGTTGGAAATTGATAATACTACTATAAGTGTGGCTAGTTAGCCCTGCTTGGTTGCTACTCGTGCTAGATGCACATAAATTTATATAATCACATATATTTTTTTCAGTCATGGTGGAATGTGTTGGAAACCTCTTATTCACTTAATTGAAATCTTTGGTGATGAGAATTAGGATAGATACACTTTTAGGAAAACCATTGATTGAATATGCATCTCTTCTAATATTGTTTTATTGCTCATTGTTTTTATATGTTCTCTAGCTTTTATAATCAACCCCCCATTGTTCTGTAATTAGTTTAGTTAGTGTGTATAAGTGTCAAATGTCTAATTTGGTGATAAGAAGTGTGGCTCCACAAGAGAATATGACCTAGGAATCACTATGCTACATAATTAGCTATAGAATCCAATTATTGGTGGTTCAGCAACTATAGTGGTGTGAACTACTTTTCTAGGGTTTCTTTTAGCCTACAAATAGGCTTCTGTATTCTTTCTTAGATAGAAGATTGGTTTTATGAATATTGGCTGCCTATGCATTTCCTTTATAGCAAGGGATTGAGGATTTTCCTTTGTATTGTTCCAAGAATAGTCTACTTATTATTTCTTTTATCTTGTGGCATTTTCTATTCTTATATTCCAATCATCTAAGTTATCATCTAAGTTTCCATTTAAATATGTTAGTTAGGGGTTTAGTACGAATAATCTCATACCTAGGGTTTCCATATACAAGTTATTTAGAGGTTTAGGTTTCTTTGTTTGAATTGCTTGATTTGTGTTCTACCAATTGATTCTTTTGGGGTTTTGAATTTGTTAATCTTGGGGTTCCGCATCACATACTCTAACTTCAGTCTTTGGTGTAACTAAAGGATGTATGTTGAATTCCTGAGTTAACCAGATAAGTTCATTTCTATTCTGTTTCATATTTCATCTTATTTTCGTGTCTTTGTTTTATATGTTGTATGCTTGCTCAAGTTAGACTTGTATAGGTATATTTTTCTGATTTTATGGTTCCATTTGAGGATTTAACTTACTATGACCGGTTAGTATGGTAAGGAAGATGAATATGTCTTGTATAGCCGGTTGTCATACATGATCTTAATTAGGGCTTATAGGGAATTCAAGATACATCCTTTAACGATTTATATAATACAAAATTTGCAATATGTTGCTTCAATTAAGTAATTTCACCATTTATTATGTTTCCATAAAGTTTATACTTTATGTTGTTTTGATTTCCAAGAACACTGTCACTTGAGCTAGAAATACTTGGAAATTTTATTCATAAGAGAAACCCTTATTTATACACATCATCATATGCTTTTAGAACAGGAAATAAATAAATTAGGCTAATTTCTATGATAATGCTAATATAATCTCTATATTTAAGCATATAAATTTTTCCTATTCTATACAATAATATTTATATAACCTTCCATTATTCTATACATAAATATTTCCTTATTTCATAACATTGCTCTTCAAGCTAGAGCATGGATATTAATCATGCCTAGCTTATTTCAAATATAATCAACTTGTGCTCTATTCAACATGTCCTACAAAGATGAAGCTTTCTTGGATCTTCTCACGAATGAAATAACAATCAATTTCAATATGCTTGGTCTATTCATGAAAGATAGGGTTGAAGGAGATATAGAAAACATCTTTGTTGTTGTACCATAAAAGCTAGTAGTGAGATCTTAAAGCCAACCTCACTTGTAGTTGATGTATCCATACAATTTCGCATATTGATTGTGCCATAACTGTACTGTTATTCCGCACTAGATTGAGACCCAACATTATGCTTCTATTTCTCCAAGAAACCAAATTTTCCCTACAAAAAACACAAATAGCCTATAGTGGACCTCCTATTAGCCTTGGAACCAACCAGTCTGCATTGAGAAACATTCAGTATTGGTTGTCGAGAGGACATCATCTAACTCATAATACTAATGGAGTATGCAATGTTTGGATGAGTCACTATAAGGTAATTCAATTCTCTTATACTTCTTAGGATCTCCAAACAACTCACCATTATCTTTCACTAGCTATAAGTTAGGTGTCATTGGTGTTCTACAAGGCTTCGCTCCTAATTTTCTTGTGCCAACGAGTCAAGAACATACTTCCTCTAAGATAGAAAGATACCTTTCTTACTCCTAGTGATTTCAATCCCCTAGAAGTATTTAGTTACACCAAATCCTTTGTTTTAAATTGAGACTAGATAAAGGTTTTAAGAGATAAAATACTAGAAGTGTCACTTCTTGTAATTACAATATCATCAATGTATACAACAAGAAGAATAATGCTAACCTTTGATCATTTATAAAACATAGAGTGATCATATTTACTCTTTTTCATCCCATACTCCAAAAGCTCAAGGACTTTGTTTCAATCCATACAAGGACTTTTGAAGGTTTCCCCTTGAGCAACTGTCGGCGATTTGGCAAGCGCACCATTCGCACATGTAATATAGTGAATAAAAGAGTAAGAGTATCAATCCCTCGAGAACTGACTAGTTAACTACCCAAGAAATTTGACTGAATTAGTTAGACATAATTGTTTGGATTGAAGATAGCTCTAACTAGAATTGAAGAGTAAAATTCAAATAATAGAAATTATTTTTATGATTTTAATAAATTGACAGTAAACATACTTATGATTGAAGAAAGTAATATATTAAAAGGCCTAGAGTCACTAATCCCTTTCTTTTGTCCTAGGAATCTCAACACATGTCTTATGCACTAACAATTCTATGAAAATCCTATGTTAATTGTAGGTCACTCTATTAACTTAAAAGAATCCTTCTGAACTACAATTAAGATACTTAACATCTACTTAATTCCTTAAGTGAACTAAGTCTATTCTAAATAACCTAATTTGGCTAAACGAGATTAACTAATAATCCTATTAACTAACAAGCAAAATTCTACTCATCCATCCTAAATAGTGTTCTACTCTCATGTCCCTTTCCCAAGTTTAGTAAAAGCAACAAATTAACTATGGAGTGATCAAATCCATAATAAACACCATTAAAATGAATAGAAAGACATATATTAACTGAATCAAAGTTGTAAATACATGAGAGAGAGAGAACCTATTCTAGAATCAAGTTCATAGCAACTCTAGAACAAAGGGCTTAGCTTCTCATTACAAATAAAGAACAGAAAACAGAAATAGAGATAGAAATAGCCATGAATTTGAAGATGGATGATGAATTTGAGCCCCTAAGCCTTGAGAATCAGGTTCCTCCTTTTATTCTCAGCAAAAATGGCATCTTCTACTCTCCCTTATATTAGAATGACCTAAGAAATATTCTTCTGCAACTATGTAAAGCCTTCCTTAAAAAGCTGACTTTTTTGTTTTGCCACTGCAACGGTATGAATTCACTGTTGTAGTGGTGAAGCACATAATCAAATGCTTTAAAAAGGGTTCAAAACCTTTAGCGGGGCACTTCGGGCATCAACGGAGGCAATTGCCGCTGCAGCACTTCACTAAGCTTTTTTTTGACAACTTTGTTATAGCCCCAATCTTTCTTTGCTTAAGTTTGGCTTGTAGACTTCAGCTTTTTTCTTTGGCCTCTTTGCTCAGCAAACCATAGCCTATTTTCTTCCAATGGGTTCCAATATTTAGAGCCTGCAATTAACTTATAAAAGTAGCACAAATCACTAGCAAAAATTGGAATTCAATACTAAAATCTACAAGAAGCTATTAGAGCTTAAGAATTGATTAAAATAACATATAAGATTCAGATTAAGCACATTTAGGCAAGTTGGATGTGAAATCCATAAATAAAAAGCACCTAAATAGTGTTGATTTGAGAACCTAACACTCACCTAAACCTGAACTTTTACTTGTCTTCAAGCAAAGACCTCGAAGCAGCTCAAAAAACAAAACACCAAGGTTTCCAAGATGTGCATCGGTAAACAAAACTAAAATTTTCGAAATACAATAGATTTAATAAGTTTAGCTTCATCCCATCAATTGAAATTAAAACAATTTTTGAATCTATAGTTGGCATCATTTCTTAAGAGGTACCCATTCAACCTAACGAACATGGAAATTTAAACAATTTGAGTTTCACACAAAATCAGTCCTTTTCATTCCCAAATAGTTTATAAAAACTTGAATTAGAGCTTAGTGATTAATTTACTATTTGTTCTCAAGGGCTTCACTTTATTTTTGTTCTTAAGGGCCTCATTTTATTTTTATTCTCAAGGGCTTAGCTTAATTAAATACCAGCTCTGTTTTATTTTATTTTATTACTTATCTTTTTAAGCATGTCCCCTTACTGAACTTTTTTAGCTATTCCTTTATTGAACTTTTTTAGCTATCCCCTTATTGAACTTTTGAAATTTTCCACGATTCTCCATTCAAGAAATTATAAACCATTTTAACAATTAAAAAGCCTTTAAATTTTCCAAAAACTAGTTAATTATAATAATTCTCAAGTGTTATTAGGAAAAACTTAGGATAACCCATATAGAAAATAAACCAGTATAGATTCAAAGATTCCTTCTTATATTTGAAAATAAAAGATTTAGCTTTATTGCACAAAATAGATGCACAACTCACAATTTTTTAAAATTTTCCTATTTGCTAAACACTACTAGGAAACAAAGGAATGTTCTTCTTTCATTGACAAATATGTATTCATATCTCACAATAACATAACTCACAATAAACCTCTTCCCCAAACCTAAATCGTACAATGTCCTCATGGGAAAAAGTTAATCGAGAAAAGTATGCAATAAGCTTTTCATACATAGAACATAAACATCATACAAGGTCATTGCATCCATTCAATAACTAATGCTCTAAATCATTATCTCAATGAAAACATCCAATAAGTGAAATTGCAGTTCAACAACCAAGCATAGTCAAAAGCGCAATACCATATCATAAGCCACCACAGCAACACAATGTCCACAAAAAAAAAAAACAAAGTTCACACCAAAACAACATCATATTCACAACAAAGCAATAAAAACTGCTAGAAACCAAATAAGAACAAAACAAAACAATTAAAACTAGGAAAGCAAGGAAACTTAGGTTGCCTCTTAAGAGTGCTAAGTTTATAATCTTTAGCCAGACTTTACTGATGCTTGCTCAAGGTAGATCTTCCAATGTTAGCTGCTTTTTAAATGCTTTTGACTGAGTAACATGTTTGCCAGGTTGTTCGAATTTATTAGGATCATCACGAAACTTTACATCAACCTTTGAAACTCCTAGAGCTCTCCTTGTTCTTTTCTCTACATCTTCAGCATTCTCCAAACAATCTTTACACATCTCATCATGGTAATACCTGTGAGATTCCTTATCAGTCATTTTCAACAAGTAGCACTCCTTCGGCTTATCAGAAGCTTCCATTACCTTGTTCATGTTAAAGGTGTTCATGTTAAAGGTGACCTCTCGATCATTGACATTCATGGTTAACTCATCTTTATGAACATCAATTATTGTCCTTCCAGTAGCTAGAAAAGGTCTTTCCAAAATGATTGGGATCTCCTAGTCTTCCTCATAACCCATGACAATAAAGTCAGATGAAAAAATTAACTTCTCCACCCTGACAAGTTCATCCTCAATGATTCCGTTTAGATAACATAACAAATGGTCAGCTAGTTGAAGAGTCACTGTGCTAGGCTGAGCATTTCCCAAACCCAATTTCTTGAAAATAGAGAGTGACAGCAGATTCACACTTGCTTCCAGATCACACAGTGCTTTTCCAGCAAAACAGTCAGCTAGTTGAAGAGTCACTATGGTAGGTCAAGCATTTCCCAAATCCAATTTCTTGAAAATAGAGAGTGACATCAGATTCACACTTGCTCCCAGATCACACAGTGCTTTTCCAGCAAAATTTTTTCCAATATTGCATAGGATCACAAAACTACCCAAATCTTTCATTTTGCTAGGCAACTTCTTTTGGAGAATGGTGCTGCATTCTTGAGTCATAGCAATAGTTTCAAACTCACCCAAGCACCTTTTTCTTGACAAAACATCATTTATGAACTTTTCATAACTAGGCATTTATTCTAATGCTTCTATGAATGAGATGTTGATATGAAGTTGCTTCAAGAACTCTAATAATTTTTTCTATTGCTAGTCCAGATTGAGCTTTTTATGCCTCTGAGGATAAGGTAATGGTGGAATAAAAATTTTAGCCCTCATGTCTCGTATTGCATTTTCACCTTTACCTTTAGCACTCAAAGCATTTACTTTCTCAGTTGCCTTCTCTTGAGGCTTGACAAAATTTTCATTCTCTTCTTCAATGATCACCCCTTGCTTCTGATCATGTGATGTGACCACATTGAGAAGCTCTTTGCGACTCCTTAAGGTAATGGCCTAGCAATGCTCTATACCCTCTCTTCTTTAATTATTTTCTGTGTTACTTGGGAGACTACCTTGTTTCCTTTTGTTCAGAGAAATTGCCATGTGACCTATCTGAGTCTTTAAGTTCTTAATAGCAGCATTCTGAGTCTGAAATATCATCTCACTCCTTGCCATGAACTTCATTAATATGTCTTCTATTGATGGTTTCTTCCCTACTCGAGGTAGTGGAGCTTTATTTTGAGAAGGATAATTGTTTTGGTTATTGAAGCCTAGAGGTTGAGATGGTTTACTAGTTTGAGATGGTCTACCGGAAGATGAGGCCGAGGGATTCAAGCAAAGATTATTGCTTTAGGAAAAATTTGAGTGATTCCTTGAGCTCGGATGATAAGTGTTGGAATATGGGTTATTTTGATTCCTTTGCAGATTACCCTTATAATTCAACTGCTCAATTGAAGAAAATTCTTCATAACATCCATTGACATGTGCTCCCCCCCAAAAATCACTTTTTGCTTCTAGAGTAACCAATGCATTTACTCTTGTCGGTTCTTTTTGCCTTGAATATAACATGTCAACTTTTTTCATTAATGCTTCATTTTGAGCCAATAGTGTTAAGAGTATCTAATTTCAAGACTTTTATCCTTGAAGTATTCTTTTCTTAGTTAGAAGCATTTTGGCTTATCCTCATGGTCTCTATTATCTCTTTAATTTGTATGATCAATCTTGCCATCAAAGCACCACTAGCTGTGGTATCCAATTTATCATGAGTCTTATAAGTGAGACCACTGTAAAAGATGGTGAGCTATTGCCATTCTTGAAGACCATAATTTAGGCACTTCATCAGTAGGTCATTAAAAAGCTCCCAACCTTAGATAAACTTTCACCATCATGCTGATAGAAGGCAGTGATCTCGTTTCTTAACTTGACTGAACGTGATGGAGAAAAGAATTTATCCAAAAATCTTTTCTGGAATTCATCCCAAGTAGTGATACTCCACTTTGGTGGAGCATTTAACTAGCTCTTTGCCATATCCCTCAAGGAGAAGGGAAACAAACAGACACGTATGGCATTGTCACTTACTTCATTAAGCTCAACCATGTCACAAATATCCAGGAAGCTTGTGATATGGTTATTCGAGTCTTCCATGGGACTTCCCCCAAATTGATTATGTTGAACCAAATTTAGCAATATCGTCTTAATCTCAAAAGTGTTGGTCTGACGCGGAGGTTTCACTATGCTAAAAGCGTGTTCAGCATTATTCGGTGAGGCATAGTCCCACACAGCTCTATTGTCATCTTGTTGCAAATTTGCAGCTCTATTTCCCCTATTATTTTCAATACCTCCCAGATTCACATTATCTTCTGCCATATCTTTTTTTTAGAGAAACTTGCCTCTCTTGGATTTTTCTAGCTTTAGCTTCTTTTTGAGTTCTTCTCTCAAGTCTCTCAATTTTGGGATCGAAAAGAAGATCAACTTGGTTAATGGTACCTCGCATGCATAATAAGGAGACACCAATTAGCAATGGAAAACTAAAGCAGCACAAATCAACACAAGAAAAACTAAAATGACTAAATAATCAAAAAGAAAAGAAAAGAAAGAAAACTAAATAAAACAAGACACATATCAAACAAGCATCTAATCTAGCACTTTCAAATTTCTTTGAATATTAGCATAACTGTTAGTCCCTAGCAACGGCGCCAAAAAACTTGTTGGTGATTTGGCAAGCGCACCAGTCGCACTAGTAATATAGTGAATAAAAGAGTAAGACTATTGTTTCCTTGAGGACTAACTAGCTAACTATCCAAGAAATTTGACTGAATTAGTTAGACATAATTGTTTGGATCGAAGACAGGTATAACTAAAACTAAAGACTAAAATTCAAATCACATAAATTTTTTTATGATTTTAATAAATTGATAGTGAACACACTCATGATTAAAGAAAGTAATATATTTAAAGGCCCAGAGTCACTAATCCCTTTCTTCCATCCTAGGAATTTCAACACCTCTCTCATGCATTAACAACTCTATCAAAAGCCTATATTAACCGTAGGTCACTCTATTAACTTAAAAGAATCCTTCTAAACTACAATTAAGATACTTAACATCTACTTAATTCCTTAAATGAACTAAGTCTATTCTAAACAATCAAATTTGGTTAAACGAGATTAACTAATATTCCTATTAGCTAACAAGCGAAATTCTTAAGTTAAGATTAATGCACTTGTCCTTCCTAAATAGTGGTATACTCTCACGTTCGTCTCCCAAGTTTAGTAAAAGCAACAAGTCAACTATGGAGTGATCAAATCCATAATAAGCACCATTAAAATGAATAAAAACACATATATTAATTGAATCGAAGTTGTAAATACATGAGAGAGAGAGAGAAAGAGAGAGAGAGAGAGAGAGAGAGAGAGAGAGAGAAATCCTATTTTCAAATCAAGTTCATAGCAACTCTACAACAAAAGGCTTAGCTACTCATTACAAATAAAGAATAGAAAACAAAAATAAAGATAGAAATAGCCATGAATCTGAAGATAGATGATGAATTTATGCCCCCAAGCCTTGAGAATTAGGTTCCCCCCTCTATTCTCAGGAAAAACAGCATCTTCAACTCTCCCTAATATCAGAATGACCTAAGAAATATTCTCCTGCAGCTATTTAAAGCCTTCCTAAAAAGCAAATTTTTTTTGTTCTGTTGCTACAACAGTACAAATTTAGTGCTGCAGTAGTGGAGCATAAAATCAAATGCTTAAAAAGGGCTTAAAACCATTAGTAGGGTGCTTGGGGTATCAGCGGAGGTAATTACCATTGTAGCGGTACGAGTTCACCATTGCAACGGTAAAGAACATAACACTAAACATTTTCAACTTCGTTGCGGCTCCAATCTTTCTCCACTTAAGCACTGGGTCACAGACTTCAACTTTCTTCTTTGGCCTCTTAGCTCAGCAAACCATAGCCCTTTTTCTTCCAATGGGTTCTAATATTTAAAGCATGTAATTAACTCATAAAAGTAGCACAAATCACTAGCAAAAATTGGAATTCAATACTAAAATCTACAAGAAGGTATTAGAGCTTAAGAATTTATTAAAAGGACAAATAAGATTCAGACTAAGCATATTTAGGCAAGTTAGAGGTAAAATGCTTAAATAAAAAGAACCAAAATAGTGTTAATTTGGGAACTTAATAGCAATAAACCTAGATGGTTGCTCCATAAAGACTTCCTCCTGAAAGTCATCATGTAGGAATGCATTGTTGATGTCTAACTAGTGCATAGGCCAATTATAAGTAGCTGCCATAAAGATGAACAACCGCATAGAGGCAAGTTTGGTAGCTAGAGAGAAAGTATTTGAATAGTCAACACCATATGTTTAATCATATCCTTTAGCAACAAGGTGAGCTTTGAGATTAGTTATAAACCAATCAGGATTAACTTCTATTGCAAAAACCATTTTCACCTAGTAGCTTTCTTCCTAGCAAATAAATCCACTAATTTTCAAGTGCCATGATCATCAAGAGCCACCATCTCCTCTATCAAAGTAGCCCACCACCCAATGTGAGACAAAGCTTCGTTAATAGCTTTAAAAGAAGTGATTGTGCCTAAAGAAGTGATAAAAGAGGTAGAAGTAAAAGATAAGTAGTCATAAGAAACAAATGAAGAAATAGGGTAAGTACAATGGCGTTTACCTTTTCGAAGAGCAATGGGAATATCAAAGCTCTGGTTAGGAGTAGTAAAAAATGGATTCAAAGATAAAGAGGATGGTGAAGGGAATGAGTCTAGATAGGAGCTAGCGATACCCTACTGTCATTAGGAATCTTCATGGACAAAGAACGGTTGAGCAAGTACAGGAACAAATACAATAATAACCATAGAATTATCAAAACTTGTAATAGTATAAACCAATAGATCATCTTCCTCCCTCTAACTGTTAAAAGGAAGAAAGGAGGAAAAGAAGGGGATATCTTCATGAAAAGTGACATCTGTAGAGACAAGGTAATGGTTGCAAATAAGAGAAAATCATTTCTAACCTTTCTGAAGGTGAGAGTACCCAAGATAAACACACTTAAGAGACTTTAGGTCTAATTTGGTGAAATAGGGATGAACATTGTTAATTTCCCAATTAATATGATTTTTGTGCACTTTTTTTTTGACATCTGAACCTTGATATTGCTTGAATTTTACTGATATAATTCTTTTGGCCATAAGATTTTTTAATTTGGAATTCCCCAAGCTTAATGTTACTTTCTTAGTATACCTTCATTTTTATGTTAGTAAATTGGTGTTTTATCTTATATTTCAGGGTACAAAGATTGATCACCAATTAGAGGAGAGGAAACCATTGCATTCGATTCCCAACTTTCGACCCTACATTTCAGAAAAGGAATTCTTGCCCAGTAGCCCAACGCTCTGCGATGGCTATCCAGTGCCTAGCACTAGAGTTGTATATTCATCATCATTTGCTTCTACCTTGCAGCAGTGAGATCGCACTGCTACAGCATGAGTGCTCCCACTGCTTGTCTAAGCGCCACGTTAAAGTTGCTCATTAGTGCTCATTTTCTGTGTTCTACCGCTGCAGTGGTAAGGACATACCGCTGTAGCAACGAAGCGAGTTTTTAGCCACATTATGAATGTTTTAAATAGTGGCAAAGGCCAATGTTTTAGGGCATTCTGATCTATAGGAAAGCGAAGAAGGTCGTTTTTGCTGAGAATAGAATGAGGAATCTGATTTTTAAGGCTTATGGGCTCAAACCCATCATCTAACATTAGATTCATGGCTATTTCTATCTTTGTTTCTATTTTTTGTCATTTAAATTTCATGACTAGCTAGATTTTCCTTCTAGGGTTACTGTGAACTCAACTCCATATTAGATTTTGTCTTTTTGCATGTATCTACAACTTTCATTCAATCAATATAAGTCTTTTTATACATTTTACTACTATATTATATGGACTTGATCAATTTTTATAATTGCTTGTTGTTGTCATTAATCTCTAAAGAGGGAGGTAAGAGTAGAACACTAAATAAGGAGAACGAGTTCATTAACCTTAAGTGTTTTCGCTTGTTAGCTAAAAAGAATATTAGTTAATTTCATTTAATCAAAGTTAGGTTGGTTAGTGCAGACTAAACTTACTTAAGGAATTGAGTAGGTGTTAAGTATCTTAATTGAGATTCGAGAAAATTCTTTTAAGTAATTAGAATAACCTAGGATTAACTTATATAGTTGATAGAGTTATAAGTGCGTGAGAGAGGTTTTACAATTTCTAGGACGAAGGAGAGGGATTAGTAACTCTAGGCTTTTAAATAGATTAATTTCTTTAATCTGAGTGTTTTCTTGCTATCATTTAAGAAAACTTCATAAAAATTTATTGCCATTTGATTTTACTTTGTCAGTTCTTGATTAGAGCTATCTTTAATCCAACATTTTCGTCTAACTAATTTGGTTAAATTTCTTGGGTAGTTAGCCACTTAGTCATCATGAAAATGATATCTTACTCATTCTTTATTACTTGTACGACTGGTGCACTTGCCATATCGATAACAAATTTTTGGTGCCATTACCGGGGACTAAGGGTTGTGCTAATATTCAAAGAAATTTGAAAGTGCTATCTTAGACACTTCTTTATTTTGTGTTTTGTTTTGTTTAGTTTTCTTTTCTATTCTTTTTTATTATTGAGACATTTTTAGTTTTTATAGTGTTGATTTGTATTGATTCTATTTTTCATTGCTAACTGGTGTCTCCTTACTGTGTATGCGAGTATCAACAATCAAGTTGATCTTCTCTTCTATCCTGAAATCGAGAAGCTTGAAAGGAGAACTTGAAAAGAAGCTACGGCAAGAAAAGTCCAAAAGGGGCAAAGTTCTCAAGAGAAAATGGCAAAGAATAATGTAAATCTTGGAGGTATAGAAAACAATGGAGGAAATGGAGTTGCACAGTTGCAACAAGATGACAATAGAGTTGTATGGGACTATACCTCACCTAATAATGATGGACACGCTTCATGCATAGTGAAACCTTCGCTCGCCACTAATAACTACGAAATTAAGGCTGTATTGCTGAATTTGGTTCAACAGAATCAATATGGAGGAAGTCTTATGGAGGACCAAAATAACCACATCACAAATTTTTTGGATATTTGTGACATGGTTAAGATCAACAGAGCCAGTGATGATGCCATATGACTCAGACAGTTTCCTTTTTCCTTGAGCGATATGGCTAAGAGTTGGTTGAATGCTCAGCCAAGAGGAAGTATCACGAATTGGGATGAGCTATAGAAAAAAATTCCTGGGTAAGTTCTTTCCTCCATTAAGGTTAGTCAAACTGAGGAACGAGATCACAACATTTTATCAGCTTGAAGGCAAAAGCTTATATGAGGCTTGGGAACATTTCAAGGACTTACTGATGAAGTATCCTAATCACTATCTTTCACAGTGGTCTCATGTATGAGACTCGTGATAAATTAGATACTGCAGCTGGTTATGCTTTGATGGCGAGATTGATTGCTTAAGTAAAAAAGATAATGTAGACCATGAGGGTAAGCCAAAATGCTTCTAGCCATGCTAGAAATATGTCAAGGAAAGGAGTATTGGAATTAGATACTCATAACACTTTATTGACTCAGAATAAAGTTCTAATGAAAAAGGTTGACATGTTATGTTCAAGGCAACAAGCACTAAAAAGAGTAAATGCATTGGTTACTCTAGGAGAAAATGTGATTTTTGTGGAGGAGCTCACATCAACAGATGTGTGAGGAATTTGCTTCAGTGGAGCAGTTGAATTACATAAGTAATGTGCAAAGGAACCAGAACAACCTGTATTCCAATACATATCATCCGAGCTCAAGAAAGCATCTAAATTTCTCCTGGAGCAATAATCATTGCTTGAATCCCTCAACCTCATCTTTTGGTAAGCCATCTCACCCTCTTGGCTTTAACAATCAGAATAACTATCCTCCCCAAAATAGAGCTCCACCATCTCATGTGGAAAAGAAGTCATCTATGGAGGAAATGTTCATGAAATTTATGGAGAGAACTGAGGCAATAAGTCAGACTCAAAGTACTGCAATCAAGAATCTAAAAACTCAAATGGGCCAATTGGCACATGCTTTGGACAAAAAGGAGCAAGGTAGTCTCCCAAGTAACACAAAAAATAATCCAAGAAGAGAGGGCATGGAGTATTGCAAGGCCATTACCTTAAGGAGTGGCAAAGAGCTTCCCGATATGGTCAAATCACATGATAAAAAGCAATTGGTGATTAGTGCAGAAGAGAATGAAAAAGTTGTCAAGCCTTAAGAGAAGGCAATTGAGAGAATAGATGCTTCAGATGCTAAAGGTAAGGGTGAAAAGGGCTAAAAATTTTATTCCACTATTACCTTTTCTTCACAGGCATAAAAAGTTCAATCTGGCTGGAAATATAAAAAAATTATTGGAGATCTTGAAGCAACTTCATATCAACATCCCATTTGTGGAGGCATTGGAATAAATGCCCAGTTATGCAAAGTTCATGAAGGATGTTTTGTCAAGAAAAAGGTGCTTGGGTGAGTTTGAAACTATTGCTATGACTCGAGAATGTAGCGCCATTCTCTAAAAGAAGTTGCCTAGAAAAATGAAAGATCTAGGTAGCTTTGTGATCACATACAACATTGGGAAAAATTTTACTAGAAAAACACTGTGTGATCTAGGAGCAATTGTGAATCTGATGCCATTCTCTATTTTCAAGAAATTGGATTTGGGAAATGCTCGGCCTACCACAGTGACTCTTCTACTAGCTAACCATATCTGGAAGCAAGTATGAATCTGATGTTGCTCTATTTTTAAGAAATTGGGTTTGGAAAAT
Source organism: Biancaea sappan (assembly GCA_037074585.1). Taxonomy (NCBI): domain Eukaryota; kingdom Viridiplantae; phylum Streptophyta; class Magnoliopsida; order Fabales; family Fabaceae; genus Biancaea; species Biancaea sappan. Next base: position 43,306,721 of record CM073501.1, on the reverse strand, counting down.
GCTCGGCCTACCATAGTGACTCTTCAACTAGCTGGCCTTTTGTTGTGTTATCCAAATGGAATCATTGAGGATGTACTTGTCAAGGTGGACCAGTTAATTTTTTTGGTTAACTTTATTGTCATGGATTATAAGGAAGATAAGGAGATCCCAATCATTTTGGAAAGACCTTTTCTAGCTACTAGAAGGATGATAATTGATATTCATAAAGGTGAGTTAACCATGAGTGTCAACGATCAAGAGGTCACCATTAATATGAACAAGGCAATGGAAGCTTTTGATAAGCTGGAGACGTGCTACTTGGTGAAAATGACTGATAAGGAATCTCACAGATATGTAAAGCTTTGTAATGATCCCTATGAATTCAAAAATCTTGACATTGCAAAAATGGTTGTTACTTAGTCAGAAGAATTTAAGAAGCGGCCAAAATTAGAAGATCCACCTTGAACAAGCACCAGTAAAGTCTGGTTGAAGACTATAAACTTAGCGCTCTTGGGAGGCAACCCAAATTTCCTTGCTTTCTTAGTTTTAAATGTTTTGTTTTGTGCTTGTTTGTGCTGTTGTTTAGTTTCTAGTCATTTGTAATGCTTTGCTTTGAATATAATGTTATTTTGGTCTGAACTTTGTTTACTTGGGATATTGTGTTGCTGTGGTGGAATATGATTTGGTATTGCACTCATGAATATGCTTGGTTGTTGGACGGCAATTGCACTTTTTAGACTATTCTATTGTGATGATGATATTATGTTGTCTATGTTGAATATTTCTATTGTGCACAATTCTTTTTTTGTTGTGTGTTTTATAGAGAAATTGGTACTTGCATTTTCATGTTTTAAACCTTCCTTAGCCCATTAAGGACAATGTGTAATTTAGGTTTGGGGGAGAGGTTTAGCAGTTATGTGGGTTTTCTTTAATGAGAAAATTTTGATTGGTTTTGTGCTGTTCATATGCATGTGTAATAGGAGGAAATTTGTTGAAAATTTTTGAAATCTGAAAATTTTGAAATTCTCTTGCAAGTCAAATCATATCATAAAAAATAAAAAAAAATATTTAAGATTTTCTACTTGAGTTTGCAAATCTTTAAGTTATATATATATATTTATTTATTTATGAATGTTAGCCCAACCACTTCAAAATAATAGAAAAAGTGTTCATATCTCTTTGTAAATGGTTTATATTTCTTATTCATTTTTTTTAAAAAAATGTTCAATAAGGGACTAGTAAAAAAAGTTTCAATAAGAGGATAGCTGAAAGTTTCAATAAGGGGTAGGCTCCTGTAATTAAAACAAAATGAGTAATATGTAAAATTTCCAAAAGGAATTTAAAAATTAAGGAAGCTATACTCTTGAGAACAAAACAGTGAAGCCCTTGAGAATCAAAATAAAATGATGCCCTTGAGAACAAAGATGAGATTTAGTTTTAGAATTTTTGAGTTTGATACTATAAACTGTTCATAGAGGAGATGATTGGATGTTTCTAAAAATATGTTATTCAAGTTTCTTTGTGGTTTGATTAACACTTATCATTGGAATCTTCAAGATTGCAAAACTCTTGAGTTTAATCTTACGAGTAATGGTTTGATGAGGCTTGGCTTGCTTTAATTCACATATTTTTAGATATATACTCCTTTTGGTTGCACATATTCCTAGTTGCACATATTCATATCAGAATTTCTCTCATAGGAAGCTTTTGCTTGAGGATAAGCAAATGTTCAAGTTTGGAGGAGTGTTAATTTCCCAATTAACATGATTTTTGTGTGCTTTTTCTTGACATCTGAACCTTGATTTTGCTTGAATTTTACTAATGTAATTCTTTTGGCTTCAAGATTTTCTAATTTGGAATTCCCTAAGCTCAATGTTACTTTCTTGATGAACCGTCATTTTTATGTTAGTAAATTGGTGTTTTATCTTATATTTCAAGGTACAAAGATTGATCACCAATTAGAGGAGAGGAAACCACTGCATTCGATTCCCAACTTTCGGCCCTACATTTTAGAAGAGGAATTCTTGCCCAGCAGCCCAGCGCTCAGCACTAGAGATGTAGATTCATCAACATTTGCTTCTACCTTCCACAGCTGCAGCGACGAGATCGCACCGCTGCAACAAGAGTGCATCCACTACCTGTCTAAGCGCCACGTTAAAGTTGCTCATTAGCTCTCATTTTCTATGTTCCACTGCTACAGCGGTGAAGATGTACCGCTGTAGTGGTGAAGATGTACCACTGCAGTGGCAGAGTAAGTTCTTAGCCACATTAGGAGTGTTTTAAATAGCAGCAGAGGTTAATTTTTTAGGGCATTCTGATCCAGAGGACAATGGAGAATGTCGTTTTTGCTGAGAAAAGAAGGAGGAAACTGATTTTTAAGGCTTGGGTGCTCAAATCCATCATCTAACATCATATTTATGGCTATTTCTATCATTATTTCTGCTTTCTATCATTTAAATTTCATGTATAGCTAGATTTTCCTTCTAGGGTTACTATGAACTCAAATCCAGATTAGATTTTGTCTTCTCTCATGTGTCTACAACTTTCATTCAATCAATATAAGTCTTTTTATACATTTTACTACTGCATTATATGGGCTTTATAATTGCTTATTGCTGTCATCGATCTCAGGAGAGGGAGGTAAGCGTAGAACACTGAATAAGGAGAATAAGTGTGTAAGCCTTAAGTGTTTCCACTTGTTAGCTAAAAGGAATATTAGTTAATCTCGTTTAATCAAAGCTAGGTTGGTTAGTACAGGTTTAACTCACTTAAGGAATTGAGTAGGTTTAACTCACTTATTCTAGGATGGAGGAGAGGGATTAGTAACTCTAGACTTTTAAATAGCTTAATTTCTTCAATCTAAGTGTTTGTTTGCTGTCATTTAAGAAAAGTTCATAAAAATTTATTGTTATTTGATTTTACTTTGTCAGTTCTTGATTAGAGTTGTCTTCAATCCGATGTTTTTGTCTAACTAATTCAGTTAAATTTTTTGGGTAGTTAGCCACTTAGTCTTCATGGGAACGATATCTTACTCACTCTTTATTGCTTGTGCGACTAGTGTGTTTGCCATATCATTAACAAACATCCTGAACAAAGCATGCGATGCCAAATAACCAAGGTTCAATAAAAGAGAGCAGCATATAGAAAATTGCTATCGAGAACAAAGGAAGACATTAGATTAATCAAGAAACAAGTTATGGAGACAACATTTTCTTGAAACTTCTTAGGAACTTTCATTTAAAGGGCTCATGCAACTTCAAGTAAATGTCTATTTTTCCGCCTAATAGGTCCATTTTAAGATGGCATGTCAACATAGGAAGATTCATGAAGAATGTCATTCTAGGTCATGTAAGACTGAAAGGAATTTGAAAAATATTCTTTGGCATTATAACTACATAACATAACATCATTGAACTGAGTTTTTATTTTATCACAAAAAGCACAAAATGAGAGAAAAACTCAAAGTGACTTTTCATTAAATAAACAAGTAAAATAAGAAAAATTATCAACAAAGGTAACAAAATATTTAAAATTTGGTTTAGATGTAGTTGGACAAGGACCACAAACATTATATTGAACAAACACAAATTGAGATGTAGCTCGTTTATTTACTCTAGGAATAGAAGGAAGATGATAATGTTTGGCAAACTACAAACCTTGCAAGAAAAAAAAAAAGTAGATATACCTTTTGCCATTGCACCATACAACTAAAAATTTTCAAGTAGAATAGCAAACTACAATAACAAAGAACCTTTCCACAATACCAGCCAAACACAACATCCACACCTAACTACTAGTGGGGAAATAGTTCAAAACAACACCTCTAAATTGAACGACGAAACTTCAACACAAACAATTCTTTGCACCATCAATAGTCACCAAAATTTGGGAATTGGTCGATCAAAAGATTTTGAATCAACTAGGGTACGTAGTGACAACAAATGTCACACTTAAGAGTTGGAAACAAGACAAAGAAGGACTAAGTATTCTAAAGAAAGTAAAATTTCTAAAACAAATTTGATCTTTTAGAGCTCTGATACCATGTAACTTGAGCTAGAAATACTTGGTAATTTTATTCATAAGAGAAATATTTATTTATATACATCACCATATGCCTATAAAAAAGGAAATAAATAAAATTAGGCTAATCCTTATGATTATGATAATCTGTATGATAATGCTAATCTAATCCCTATAGTTAAGTATATAAATCTTTCCTATTTTATGAAAGAATATTTACATAATCTTTCCTTTTTCTACATATAAATATTTCCTTATTTCACAACAAACAAGAATTCCTAAATGTGAACTAGGATCTTCACTATGACTAGAGTAAGCTTCGTCCATCTTGGTCGTTGTCTCTTAACAATGGTGCTAATATGCAAGGAGATTTTAGTGATGCGATATTTATGATTGGTATGTCTTGCATTGGTAAGCATACATGTATGAAATGTGATAATTGATTGCCATAAATGTTTTTATGTAAGCATGATTAATGATTATTTGAATTGTAACATCATTTCTTTAGCAGATTTTAGCAACAAAATATTTTTGGATTGTTAGCAATTATAAGCTGTACATGATTTGCTACATGCAATAAGTCACTATGAGCACCTTGGTGGCTTAGTTGGCTCATTGAATGGATGCATGATAATTAGTTTATCCCTTGAATAAATCTCATTTAGTCGATATATATCATAACACTTAGTGGATTAATGCTGGATAAATAAGCCACATTTCAAAATACCAAGTAGGGTTTTCTTAGCATAAGGAGTCCACATCCCAATGGGCATAAAGTCCTCTCAATAAATGGGATTGGCTCAGTTGTGGAAGTTGAAGGAACCCTTAGGAACATTTTGTCTTTTGGTTGCGTTTTGGATCTTGAATAGACATTTTGTGTGCCTAGTTTTCCAGGAACTTAATTTCAATTTTCAAACTAATCTACTTGGGATTTTTGTTGAACATTTGTGGAACAATTTTGACTCTGTTTCCATTAGGAAACATCTCGTTATTTTATAGTCTGTTCAAACTCTATACTAACCGTAATATTCCGAACACCTTTTGCTATAATGCATGATAATTTTGAATTTAAAAATGTGTTATGAATGAGAACTTTGCTAGATTGTAACATAGTAGATTAGGACATATCTCCATTGAGAGAACTAAGAGATTACTAAAGGATGGAGTGTTTCAATCTCTAGACTTTACTAGTCACTTGTGCATGAATTAATTACATAGAGGTTGTTAGTTATTCAGATTCTGATATAGTGGGATAGGTTGGCTTAAAGAAGTCAACATTTGAAAATATATTTTGCTTGAAGAAGGTGCTAATTCATGAGAAATTGCACTATAATTAAAGGCCGAATTCATCTCCTGTTTTGAGGAAAGTTCATAGAAAATATGGCTAGAAATTTCATTGCAGGGCAAAAGATTGAGGATTCAATCGTTAGGCCCATTAAGGTGTTTTATGATAATATAGTTTTAGTTATCCTTGGCTAAGAGTAATAGAAGTGGAAATCGTTTATCCACATTAAGTAATTAGCCTTAAGAGATCAAGTGAAAATTAATTAAGTAATCATAAAACAAATTTGGATGAAGGCAGTGCAATACTATAAAAGCTTAAATTAGTTGTGGTTAGTTAGGGCGATTTAAAAAATCGCTGCTAAACTCGGCTTTAGAGGCAGCTAGGCAAAAACGCCACTATATGCAAAACTTCAGGGGTGGTTTCAACTAAATTGTCGCTAAATATAAATATTTAGGCCAGTTCCAACTAAATCTCTACTAAATGCAAAAATTTAGTAGCGGTTCTAACTAAACTGGCATTAATTCAATATTTAATTAACATAATAATTTAATGTTAATAATTAACTGATATATAATAATGTAATATTATTTACTAATTAACTAATTAATTTATTTTATATTAGATGAACACTTTGAAATTCATAAAATATTCTTTCCTATTTCCCTCCATGTTAATTATACATAGAAGGAACTGACTATTAATTTCCAATGATATCATACAAACCAATGACATTGAAAGACATTAATATCAACAATATGTCAGATTGAATAATGTCAAAGTTGGAAAATTAGAAGCCCAAAATCAACAAAATCAATTAAAAAAAAGAAAGAAGAAATTTTGATTTAATTCTTAAAATAATACGATTATTTTAATTTCATCTTTGAAAACTTGAATGTCTCAATTAAGTTTATAAAATTTTATATTTGTCTCAATTTCATTCATTTCTTTTTCAAAATGGCTTTTGGCAACAATGACTTTAAAATTTAGTAACAAAAAATTTAGTGACTTAAGATCGAAAATTTGAGATTAATAGAAATTTTAAGTGGATAAATTAAGACGTTCAATATTTTAAAGATCAAATTAAAATAATTATAATATTTTCGAGACCAAATCAATAATTTTCTCAAATATAAAAAAATGTTAATAATATATTATGACTAAATTCAACCCTAAAATAGATATAGGTGAACTTGCACCATTATTAGTACTGTATAATAACTATATTTATCAGTTGTTTTGGGTTTTTCAAAAAAATATTATTATGTAAATGTGTTTTAAAAAAAAAGATACGCATTTTCAAAAGAAATAAAAATAATGTTTGGTAATAATGTTGTAAGGCTGATGTGAATGTATTTAATAATTGATAATGGGTACGCTATAATCATTTTTATTTTTTGTACTATCAAAAATTTCAAAAAAAAATAATATAAGTTCAATCAAATGAAAAAAATGTTTATTTTAAATTTTGTTTAATTATTTAAATCTTTTTTAACAATTACTAAAAACAAGTTTTATATAGTATTAATTGTCAGCCTTACATGTATGACATATATAATGAAATGAAGATAATAAAATGTGGGTTTCATTATGACAAAATGGTTAAGAGCTCTATGTATTTTAAGGTTATAGGTTCAAACCTTGGGATGGAGTGGAGTCAACCTCATTGGCCATTAGTATATATGGATCATTAGTATATATGGATGCGGATGCAGGATAGAGTGCTCTTCAGATTAGCTACGGTTTTACATTTTTAGCACAGTTAAAATGTTGTTAATTATACAACATTTTTTAGCAACGGTTTTAACCGTTGCTAAAAGTGTAAAATCATGACTAATCTTAAGAGCATTCTGCTCTACAAAGCAGAGGATCCCGGTCCCAGTATATATATGTTGTTAAATATAATAGCAGTGGTTATAACCACCATTAAATTTGCTGTTGTGTGATTATGTCAATGGTTTGCAAAACCGTCACTAATATTAATCCGCATTGCATGTAGTGTTGTTCTTTCAAATCAGTAAAGGCAATAGTGATGGTTTCTCACTGTCGCTAAATGCAAAAGTAAAAAAATTGTACCTAACATAATCATGACAATGTACATGCACCAGCAATTAAAAACCGCCACTAAGTGGGGAAAAAAAAAAAACACCACTAATGTACTTTTTTTTTTTTTCCTTTTTAGTGATGCTTGTTGATACTTTATCTAAGAGATGCATTTGTAAGGAGTTTAAGGATCAGGTACCTCGAATGGATCTTAGTCCATTTGCGGTCTAATTGAGGTATGAAAGCAATGAAATTTCGAATTATAGTTTGTTATCCCTAAATTTTTGTATATACATCTTGAGAGATTAACAAGCTTATAAGATAGAACTTGAAGACCAATGGGGATTCATTCATAAAGTTATACTCCATAAAGATGAACATTAGCTACAAATGACAAGTGGAAGGTAATACTCATTTGATTAGTAGAGGACATACCTCTATGATTCTTGTGTTGCATATTCAATTTCCATGTAACATGCTATATGGCAAACTGGATTCGAAGGAGAATGTTGGATTTTTATTTAAAATTTAAAAGTGAAGTATATTCTATCTATATTTTAACTAGGTCAAATCAAGTTTGCTTTGAAATCAATCGTATATCCGATTTATATTTTCACTAAGTCAAATATAATTTAGTGAACTTTAAATTTATCCAACAGATGGTCGTCCTCCTGTTTTTAATATTTTTTTTATTAATTTAAACTATATAGGTAATTATTGTGGATAAATGTGAGTGATTTGTCATTATCTAGGGTGGCTCATAAATAAGAATGCTAACCATAAGAGAAGGTTCTTGGTAAAGAGTAGTCTTCCCTATGAAATTCCACCATTAAGACTACTCATTTATTGAATATTAAAGTTTGTGATATGCATGGTTCTTGAATCCTTTTGTAATTACTAAATAGAACTTGAGAGATATATGTTGTTGTTAGAGAGTCGATTACATTATAAAGGTTTTAATGAATAAGTGATTTCGTCTAACATATTATATAAATATGGTCAAGAATTTACTTTGCAGTTCAATAAGGTTTTTTTAAGTTTTCTATCTTAATTTTCCTTTTCAATAGATTTAAAAGTTTAGGTTTTGTTTTTAAAAATAAAAAACAACAAAGCTTATTGGGTGTGCTATTTTGAAAAAGTTTGTTTTAAAAATTGTTTATGAAAACTTGTTTTTAAAATAACGAAATCAACACACATTTTAGACATTTTTTAAAAAATAATGTTATGGAATTCACCAAAAAAACAATGTTATGGAAAAAAATTTTTTTAAAAAAAGTTAAAATATATCTTTGGTCCCTATAGCTTCACCTAACATTGAATTTAACCTTATAGTTTTAAAATCTTGAATTTGGTCCCTCTAGTTTCCAAGATCATTAAAGATTAAAGACAGTCTCTAGTGTTAGTAAACGGTTAGTTAATCTTTATATGTACACATGAGATATTGACTAGAACTATTCATTTAGCATCTAAGTTTACATTAGATACCACATACTCTTACTCACCTACCATGAGAGAGAGAGGGGGGAAGAGAGAGAGAAAGAGAGAAAGAGAGAGAGAGAGGGGGGGAGAAAGCGAGAAAGAGAGAGGGGGGAGAGATAAAGAGATCCTACTTGGACTATACATAATAACAAAAAAAATTATAAAAAGGATGACTAGGCATGATGTGACAAGTAAGAGAGAGAGAGAGATAGATCCCGCCTGAACTATACATAATAACAAGAATTTTTTTTAAAATAAGATGACTAAGCATGACATGAAGATGTGGCATTTGATGTGAACTTATATGATGAATGAAGAGTCTTATTCAACATCATATATAATAGTTGACTAACCGTTGACTAGCACAAAAATTATCTTTAATTATTTTACAAACTATAGAGATCAAATTTAAAGTTTTAAAATTATAATGATTAAATACAATGTTAGATGAAACTATAGAGACTAAACATATATTTTAACCAAAAAAGAAAAGGATGGTGGCAAAGTTGTAAATACTTGTTTTCTAATGGAATTTATGTAAAAAAGATTCACCGAAGAAAAAAATACTTTTACGTCAGGTCAACCACTGTCAAAATTAAATAAAATCTTTCACACACATACTGCGGCGGTTATAACAGTCAGTATTTATAATTTCTTTTTTCAATTTTATTTTCTATTAAGAAAACCTGCATTTTCTATCTAATTTTTATGAGTTATCTTTTTTTAATAATTTTTTAAAAATTTATACATGTTTTTTAATTAATTTGTACCGATAAATTTTATCTTATTAAAAATATAATTATTGTAAGTTTTATGTAAAGATATTCTTAATAATTTATGTAATTAAATAGTAGATTTAATCAATTCATTAAAATGTAGTTCAAGCATAAAAGTTATGATAATAAATATATTTAACTTGTATTTGTTTTTAATCTCTTTTAAAATATTGATGTTAATTATTTCATTATATTAAATTTATCACAACATTGCATAAAAAACTATTATATCAAGTGATTTTCAAATCTTTTTTTAAAAAATAAATCTTCTAAACACATTTTTTTGTTTTATGAAATTAAAAATGTTCATAACAAATTATATAAACAGATTTTTTTATTTTAAAAATTAGTTTCTAAAACAATTTATGAAACTTATTTTCAAAATTAAAAAAAAAAACGCATCCAAACATGCCTTTAATATCTCTGCATACATTCACTTTAATTTACTTGCTTATATTCCAACTAATTTTTTTTTACTTTATTTGAGTTTTTATTACTTACTCAAATTTACTCTTTTTAAATTTTAATTCCTATTATTTCATAAACCCTTTCTTATATTCAATAAATTCTCTTTCTATTTATTTTTTGGAACCACTTCAATTCATTTTAATTTTCTTCATCCACACTTTTTAAGAATAATTTTTCCCAATTTATTAACTCTATTTAAGTTGATAGTGTTCGATCTTTATTTTCCTATTTTATTTTAATAATCTATTTCATTTTTAAACTACTCCTTTTCTTTTATGAATAAAATTCGCCCTAGAACTTTGTAGTTATTAGTGAAGGTAACAACCTTGACGCTCTTATATACAGTAAAATCTCTATGACCATGAAATTTTATTAATTTATAGAGTTATTAATTAGTTAATAAAATAATAATTTATTAATTTAAAGAATGCTTTTTCAATTGAACTTATATAAATTTAATTACATAAAAAATCATTGTATATATCATAATATATATCAATTTCGTGAATTAATTTTTTTTAAAAAAATGCATTGTGCATATATATATATATATATGAAAATAAGTAAATGATATTCATTGTTTTTAGTATTTAAATAATATTTGCTGTATTAGCTAATAAAATAAGTACATTTGGAATTAATCACACGAAAGAAGCACTCATAACAGCAATAATTTTTCACAATTTTTTGTTACAATTTGAGAACACAACACTGGAACTTTTGAATGTAATGAGAAAACTTAGAGATGAAATCCATATAAATTTAAATTTCATGGAAAACAAGCAATAATAGATTCATATTTTACTAAATTATCCTAGTTATGTTTGTAATTTTAGAGAATTATTAATTTAAGATTTTGACAAGAATATAAATTTATATAAGAGTCTTCCTAAAAATTATTATCTTATTAATTTATTAAAATTATTAATTTTATAAACTAGCCCAAGTTGAAACGAAAAAAATATTATTTTAAGGAGATTATTAATTTATGGAGGTTTAACAGTATATGATAGAAAGGTTGGACAAATTGGGTAATCTTCTCTAGTTGTTACCATTAAATTGTTTGTAAATTGTGTCTTTATTGAACACTTTAATTTCAATTTGAGTATCTATGTTAATATGGTTTGTTCCATTTAGTGATTATGTACTAATTTTAAATTAAAATATAACATTTTTTTTAATAAATAACTGATGCTTGCGTAGTTCTGCTTTCAATAATTGTGAATATGGTCTGTGGCCACTGGGTTAAGAACACTCACCTTTTCTTCTTTTCTTTTCTTTTCTTTTTCAAATAAAATAATTGACTTCAAAGAGTTTTTTAGGAAATAGTGAGGCGTGCATTATTACCGTACCGTGAGATCCTTGTTTGTTGATTATGTTAATCTTGAGCATTGTACTTGTACCACTTTCAAAAACTACAAAATTTTTATTCACTCAAAAAATTCTTATTCGAATTACCATTAAACAATAAATGTGAATATTTTTCTTGGTAGGAATTTAAAGTTTGGTTCACCATTTTATGGTAAATTAGCCACATCTGCTAGAATTAACCTTGACTGAGTACAAAATTGGAATCTAGTATTACATCACCTGATATGGTTAATTAAGTTATGAAAGAGTTTTTTTTTTTAATTTTAAAAAGGAAGTTATGAAAGAGTGGAGTTTTATGAAAATGCATTGGCACTTTTATGGTATAATATTTAGGTGGGCTTTTCCAGGGTTTTGAGCTTGGTTTGAAATTGAATTAGAAATGTAAGTTTAAGTTTCTAAGGATTTACGGTTATAAGTTTACTCTGTTTACCATGCCGGACACGTCATCAAGATTGGGATGTGACACACAAATATACATAACGTATTAACATATCAATGTCATAAAAAAAAATATATATATATATATATAATGCATATGATACGATATTATATATATATATATATATATATATATATTATAAACATACGTGATACAAATTATGCAAACAAACGCACAAGAAACAATATTGCATACCAATGTTTAAAAATGGAATCAATTATTGGACTAGTAAAGATATTAGTTCACAATTTATTAAATTGATTCTGATTGAATCGAAGTCGAATTAGTAATAATTAAATATATATTTTTAATTATGTATATATAAAATATATAATGTAATAAACTAATAAAAAATTTTCATATTTAATCTTAATAAACTTATGTTATATATGTGTGTGTAATCGCTCTTATATATATTTTTTCTTGTTCTCTTATTTATTTTTTTGGCAAAAATAATATTATTATAAAAATAATTGAAAAAAAGAAAATATAATATGATAGAAAAAATAAAAAAAGATTAAAATTTGTTAAATCTCATATAATATGAAAAATAATTATATTTTATAAATAATTTTTTTTACAAATACTGGTTCAACCAGTTTACCAGTTTTTACCAATTTTTGATCAATTCGATTGATTGTTTGACTAGTTTAATTTTTTGGAGTTAACTAGATCGATCAGTGTCTGGTTCCCTAATTAAATCGATCAAATCATTCAATTCGGTCTGATTTTGTAAATAGGATTGTGTACATGTGTACACTTACACACATGTACATACAACACAAACAACATTATAGTCTGATTTTGTAAATAGGATTGTGTACATGTGTACACTCACACACATGTACATACAACACAAACAACATTATATGCGCTTATGTATTAGCATGCATACACATACAATTATAGTATACTCAAGTGCACAGACAAGTTGCACGGATGTGTACACACACACAACACAACAGCATACATCAAACATACATATGCAGACATATACACACAATATAGCACTGTACTTTAAATATTATGATATTGTACATGTATGTATACATGTACATACATGTACTTACATCATTTCACTATAGACATGCACATGCGCCCACATAATACCGTTAACACTATCTTGTACACATACGACACTGCTTAGACATATATACACACAACACATTAAATTCAATTCAAATGATATTTTTAAGAGTGTTTTAGAAGCAAATTACTAAACAGAACTTTTAATTTTTCTATTTTAAAATTTATTTTTAGAAAAAAATTTCCAAACTATTTTTTATTTTTATTTTTCAAAATTTTAGTTAGAAATTATTTCACAAAATAATTTTTCAAAACAATTTAGGAAGAAAAGGCCCAAAGCTTTTTGTAAATTGCTTAAATAGCTCCCTACTAAACCACACTGGTGATTTTTAAATGATGAATTTTCAAGTAGAGAAATCATTTCAATCTTTCTAGTAGGAAAAAAAAAAGAATTACTAAACTGAAATTCTTGAAAATGAACTAAATAAACGGAATAGCAATGTAGTTGAAATACTAAACTTTCAAATAAACCAATGTAAGGCATGGTCATCAAACTAGTCTACTTATTTTGATGAGACACTTTAATTGTGAACTAATTAGACCATGGAACTTATTAACCAACGTAGGTAATTAAGTAATATAACCAAAATTTTATCTTTTTCAAAAATATTTTATTATTATTTCATACAAATTATTAATAATTTTATCTCTAATTTAATACTTATTGATAACTTAACAAAATAATGTAAACCATATCATTTTTTTTATCATTTATATCAAAGAATGGAAAATAAATCAAACTGTAAACAAATATTTTAAATTGATCTCTTATTATAATTTTTATACAAACTCAATGTCGATACAAGGAGTATATATGCATATGTATTCATATATACTTAGGTTCTAAATACATCATACCTTGGCTCTAAACCAAAATAAATGTCTAATCATTCAAGTAGACGATAAATTCAATTAATCTGATCGGTGTGATACAACAATTAAACCAGTTCTTGGTCTTCTTACCGAGTGAATGCCAGATTTAAGCAGCTATGATCAAATCTCGTCTCACTTCATAAAAAACGTGGCACATGAATGAAAGATTAAAATACACCATTAAAAGAGAGAAAACTTGACTTCAATCGACTCGCTGCAGTATATTTTACAACAAAATTATATGGTTATAACCAAAATCTACCTACAGACTTCCCCGAAGGATGAACTTTTGATAATGAACATATGATTTGTGTAAAGGATGAATATGACTATACTGACCTAGACATTCAAATTTCATTTTATGTGCAAAGAAAGAATCTTCTAGCAGTCTCACTCAAATTCCAGAAACAACTGCCACATTCTGAAGTGAAGGGTGACAGCGTACAAGAAAAATAAATTCTTGGGCTACTTAGATCTCAATGCAACCCAAATGAGACCTATGATCAGGTATTAGCATGATGGCATTGCCGGTTTCAGAAAAATGTTCTTACCTTTCTTATCCTGGAAATCACGTGGTTGAACAATGTCCTTTCTGAGAACCACAAAGTTGCATGGTGAAACTTACAAACCTCCGGATATGTCAAGAGGCAGATGGTTTATGGTTATCCGTTGATTCTTTGGAGTTCTTAATCACAAGATCATAATTGATAGATGCTAACTGAGACAAATTCTGTAAGACAAGAAGATATATGAAAAAAATTCATCAATTCATATGGAAAAGTACAAAAGTCATCAGTTCAAACATATGCTCCTTCCTTTATATAACCAAAAAGAAAAAGAGAAAAGAAATTTAACAAATTTAAAAGGAAAAAAGAGAGGGGGGGGGGGAGAAGGAACAAAAGGGCCCAATTTTAGACATAAACCTGTAGTAATTATCATAATTAATAAAACAAAACCATAATTACATTTCAACGTAAGACCATAAAGTCAAGTCTTACCTTAAATGAGAAATTACTAAATGAGTACTGCACTTCAAGATTTGGTCCACTAAAGTCTGCTAAACTACCACATTCATCCCCCTAGTTACAAGAGTATGGTAATCAGAAAAGCATGTGGTCAAACAGGGCAGCAACAAAAAATATAAGATTAAATGGTTATTTTAACTCCAAATATCAAATCCAATTTACAAGATAATAATTATCTTTATGAACAGACTTGTGAGTTCTATGTTTTGTCTATGCTCATTTGCACATTTTTCAAAGCTGACTAAGAAGATAATGGACTGTTCCCAATGTAAATTTTTTCCATTTCATGCAAATGAGTCTAACATGAAATGGAATAAGAATTTCAGATCTTACCTACATACATATTCTAACATATCAGCCACTTAATATCAAGAAATCAATTTTTGTCTATGGAGTGAATAAATTTTTTGAAATAAAAAAAATTAAAAACTTCAGAAGTAGCTAGTACAACTATTAAATTGCTTAAGGCTGTTTATGATGCATGGGTATAGAAGTCAAAAAGTAGACTCTTACGTCTTCATCTACTAAGTCACTGCCTGAACCACTGCAGCAAGAATCAGTCAGGTCATCAAAATCACTACATCCAGCGAGATGTTCATCTTCTGGGTTCCATATATACCGGCTCATGAAGTAACTAGTGTCAAGAGTTTCAGCTGATGGTATGAACATTGCCTGCGGACAATGGAGGATAGATCAAAAGTCATAAATACTGCAGAAACATATCAGCGCTCTAGTTCAATTAAGATGATGACCTTCTGCCTTGCAAGGTTATCCCAATCAATATCCTTGAAGAAAGGGTGCATTTTAACCTGGGAGAAAAATTATAATTGTTACATTTTGTGTAATACCATTGTTTGCATGTACTGATATATCTCATTGTTAAAAACAGAAAAGAACTCACCTCAGCAGCTCCTGTTGCTCCTAATCTTTGAACTGGATTTTCAGCGAGTAATCTGAAACAAATGCTGCATCAGTCACACCCAATATGACAGAGTCTAAATGTTTCAAACAAAAAAGCAAGGTCATTTCCAACCAATACTACAGTGTTTGAGCTATTATAAAAGTGCAAAAACACTAGAAGCTTTATATACTATATAATAATAGCAATTATTTTAAAATGTCCAGCAAATATTCCAGAGAGGCTGGGGCCAACTGGCACCCCAGCCTCATGTAGGGTGCTCCTATGGTACAAAAACCAGAGGGAGGTGCTGTAACACCATGAAGGCAGCGCTGCAGCGCCATGACATCAAGTGATACTTTCATTTTGCTCCTGTTCTTTCAGTTTTCAGTGTTAGGTCAAAGTATTCTAGTATCTTAGTTAACTTCTATTACATTTTTATGGTAAAAGCAGCAAAAGCTTTGTGGCTAGCCTCCCTATATATATTGTGATTGTATCTTGAAGCAGTAAGAGATTAGAGAGTCAACTACTATGAATTTCTACTGAAGAATGATACACACTCAAATCTGATTCTTGCAAGAGGAGCCTAGGGTTTACATACACCTAGCTAGAGCAATTAAAGGAGGAGAGTTGTCCACAATCCAAGGAATACAATCAAAACTATTAAATACAAGTCCATCATAATTAATCAGATTTAATTCTAAGGAAATAAATCAAAAACATGTTTAAAAGGAAATAAATCAGTAATAATGACAGAATAAAATAGAATCCCACACTCCCCCTCAAGCTGAGGAGTAAATATCAATCATTCCCAACTTGGACAAGAGATTGTCAAATTGAGTTTTAGGAATAGCTTTGGTAAGGATATCAATTGTCTATTAGAGTGTAGGAGTATAAACTATATCAATGACCCCTTGCTCCAACTTCTCTATGATGAAATGACAATTTATCTCCACATGCTTGTTTCTGTCATGATAAACTAGATCACTAGATTTATCTTGGGTCATAATAGTCGAATCTATAAAAGATATCTTGTTATGGCACTATAGGCTTGGCCATCTGAACCTCCATTACATGAAAAAAATTATACCCTCGCTTGATTTTTAAAAATCCTTCTATTCTATGTGAAATTTGTCAATTATCCAAACACACCAAATTTGTTTATCCATCTCATACTCATCAACCTTCAAAGCCTCTCTCTCTTATTCATAGTGATGTTTGGGGCCCATCTTAACATTAAGAGAATCAATGATGCTAAATGGTTTGTTATGTTTATTGATGATCACACTCGTCTTACTTGGGTATATCTCCTTTAAGTTTGACATTATTCTAGTTGTGGTGGACAATTTAACAAAGTATGGATATTTTATTCCGTTACCTCACCCATTTATGGCTAAAGATGTGGTTGAAATTTTTGTTAAGGATGTGGTGAAATTATGCGGCTTTCCCAAATCCATCATCCCAGATAGGGATAGAAAGTTCTTGAGTTTGTTTTGGCAGAAGCTATTCAAATTATCCGGCACCACTTTACATTATAGCTCCTCTTATCATCCGGAGACCGATGACAAACCGAAGTGGTGAATAGGACTTTGGAGACATACTTGCACTGCTTTGTAGGAGATAAACCAAAGGGTTGGTAATTGGTTCAACAAAACCAACAATCAATCCTCTGAAATGCCTTCGCACTCTCTGGAAGAAGTCCACCCACACTCTTTAATTTAGTTCATCAGTGGAGAATGTTAATGAGCAGACCAGGCTGTGAATGCAGTAATTTCATAACTCAAGGAGAACATAGAAAAGGCTCAGCATTGCATGAAGCAGTACGCGGATAAAAACCGAAGAGAAGTGGAGTTTGTGGTGGGTGATATGGTGTATTTGAAGCTCAAACCTTACTGGATGCGGTCTCTAGCTCGGAAATAAGAAGTTGAGCCCTCAGTTTTTTGGACAGTTTAAGGTTGCCAAAAAGATTGGGAAGGTTGCTTACAGATTGGAACTCCCTTCTACTGCTAGAATCCACTCGGTGTTTCACGTTTCTCAATTTAAAAAATTATTACAGCAACCCGTACCATCATTCCTCACAGAGGAAATGGAACTATTAATTGAAATTGAGGTTGTCACAGGTTAAAAGTCTAACAGATGGCAGAACTGAAGTTCTTATTAAGTGGAAGCATCTTCCGGAACATGACAGCACGTGGAAGCCCTATGACACTATAGCAAACTAGTTCCATACAATTTCACCTTGAGGACAAGGTGAAGCTTATTGGGGGCCCCGGGGGGGGGGGTTAATGTTGGGCCTGGCCTCCAATTAAGCAACAATATCATAGGAAGAAGCAGAAGGGGACCTAAAAGTTTACTCTAGGAGAAAACAGAAAAGGGTGAGCTGGCAGGGGAGAGAGAATCCACTAACAAACCTGCAGCAGTGGATTATGGGTGTGGGAGAGGTTTTTAGTGGCAGCAGTGTACGTGAGAAGGCAACGAGTTACTAAGGGCCTTTGTGGGAGAGAGCTACCCTCAGGAATGCTAGCTTTGTGTTAGGTTACTGTTCTTCTGCTTTTTGTTCTCTGTGGTGAATGAGTATTATGTGTTGATTGTAAGTGAGTGTTTGTGTGCTGTTAGCGTTATTGTGAGTCATCCATTGTTTGCATTATCTTCTACCCCACTAGTAGGAGTTTATTATTAGTATCAGAGTGTCATTTTCCATTGTTCATCACTGTCTTCTTGGTCAATCCTTAGTGCAGGGTTCTATTACTATAGCAAATAGAAAATCAACCACAGGCGACATAGCTTTTATTTGGGGAAACCTTATAATATGGAGAAGGAACAAACAATATGTGGTGGCTAGAAGCAAAGTATTTTGGATTGTATCTAGCTATTTGTGAAGGACAAAAGACTTCTCCCCGAACTAAGCTTCAGTAGACAGGTATGTGAAAGTGCCATGTGACAGTGAGGCAAACATTAGCATTGCCAAGAGTCTTGTTCATCACTGACAAAACTAAGCACGAAGAACTTGATCGCAAATTCATCAAGGAAAAACTTGAGTCACGGTTCATGGATCTAGTGTATTCTCCAACCTACTTTCCAATGGTAGATGTTTTGACAAGGGTTGTCCACAGAAGTAAATTTGAAGAACAGAATTCCAAGCAGGGGATGGTCAACATATATACCTCCACTTGAGGGGAAGTGTTGAAATGTCCTTTATAAGTTTTAAAGGCTAGGGCAATAGCCATAGGCAACTGCCCCAACCTCATGCAGCAGGCAATTATTTTATAGTGTTAATAATAGAGATATTGTATAGTTAATTTAGACTTTATTGTATAGTTGACTCTTCCATGACTGTAGGCTAATCTAGAGGGATGCTTTCTAACATAATCATAGGGATTAATTTATTTTTATTTCCTTTCCTGAGTCTACAGGACTTGTATATATACCTATGTTGTCTAATGGAATAATCATCAGAAAGTTTTCCAATCTCTTTCTGTTCCTTCTTGTTACATGGTATCAGAGCCATTTTGGATTTCGTTGTCTAATTCTCGGTAGAATCAGTGGGCATTTGTGTGAGGTCACTCTAGCAAGTGATCTTTGGTTCTCACCACCAGTCCAGGGAGGAGCGCCACTGTAAGTTCGGCTCATCCCTGAAGACTGGTGATGGTTCGTGGCGCGCGTGAGGTTCAAGCGCAGTTTGAAGTCTCGACTGTTCTTCCACATGCCGGCGCGTGGAGGCGCGTGCAACGGTGGTCTGCAACGCTGCTTGTGTTCCCGGCATCGACTCTCAATCTCCGGCCTCTTTCCGGTGTCATTTCGGTTGTACGAGTTCGTTTGAACACCGGGTCTCTTTATTTAGCTTGTGCACGTCCTGTGTTCCTTGTTTCTATTTTCCAGATCTGTTCTTTGTTTTTTTTTCCTCTAGAAATGGCAGAAACTAAATCCCATGTTGCTGAATTAGTTCCGGCTATGTCAAAAATTATTGAGCACAAATTGAATGGACCTAACTATCTGGAGTGGAGTAAAACTATCAGGGTCTATCTTCGGAGTGTTGAGAAAGATGATCATTTGACCAGAGAACCTCCTACAGATGGCACCAAACAAGTGTGGCTTAGAGATGATGCACGTTTGTTCTTGCAGATTACAAACTCCATCGATAGTGAGGTAATCGGTCTAATTAACCATTGTGAGTTCGTTAAAGAGTTGATGGACTATTTGGAATTTCTATATTCTAGCAAAGGGAATGTATCTCGTATATATGAAGTATGCAAATCCTTTTATCGTGCTGACAAAGAGGATAAAACCCTCACTACTTACTTTATGGAATTCAAGAAAATATATGAAGAACTAAATGTACTTTTTCCGTTTAGTACTGACATCAAAGTGCAGCAAACTCAACGAGAACAAATGGCTATCATGAGTTTCTTGGCTGGTCTTTCATCGGAGTTTGAGACTGCCAAATCTCAGATTCTTGCCAGTTCAGAAATCACCTCCCTCCAGGAAGTCTTTTGTAGGGTCCTACGTACAGAAAATACCCCATCGTTCCAACAGACTAATGTTCTGGTTGCCAAAGGAGGAGGTGATAGCAAGGCCATCAGAAGAGGGACCACGACGAATGGGAAGAGTAGCGAAATTGTGTGCTACTATTGTAAAGAACTAGGCCATACAAAGCGGAACTGTAAGAAATTACAGAACCGCAATCAGAGGATGCATGCTGCTAATGTTGTCATGACTTCTAGTTCATCATCTGAGAAAGGTGTTACTATTTCAGCTGATGAATATGCTAAATATCAAGCCTTCTTGAAGGAGTCTACTTCCGTCACTTCCGAGCAAGGTAAAACTTGTCTTATTTCTTCCTCAACCAAATGGGTCATTGATTCTGGAGCCTCAAATCACATGACAGGTAATTTCAATACCTTCTCTAGTTTCAAGCCACATAAATCCTCCTCTCCTGTCACCATAGCAGATGGATCCACTTATAATATTGATGGCTCAGGGATTGTTAAACCTACTTCTTCTATCACTTTGTCGTTTGTTTTAAGCTTACCTAGCCTTACCTTTAACTTGATCTCGGTGAGTAGACTCACCAAGGATTTAAATTGTTGTATCTCATTCTTTCCTGATCATTGTCTCTTTCAGGATCTTATAACGAAGCAGATTATTGGTAAAGGACATGTATCCGGCGGTCTTTACATACTTGATGTGTGGGAGCCTCGACCAGTTGCTTGTCCTAGTGTCATATCTCCGATTGATGCACATTGTCGATTGGGACATCCTTCTCTGCCCGTCTTGAAGAAGTTGTACCCTCAGTTTCATTCTGTGTCCACGGTGGAATGCGAGTCTTGTCATTTTGCAAAACATCATCGTAGTTCATTAAGTCCTAGAGTTAATAAAAGAGCTGATTTTGCTTTTGAGTTAGTTCATTCAAATATTTGGGGACCGAGTCCCGTCTTGTCTAAGACTGGTTTTAGATATTTTGTCAGTTTTGTGGATGATTTTTCTCGAATGACATGGATTTATTTTATGAAAAATCGCTCTGAGGTGTTTTCTCATTTTTCTGCCTTTCATGCTGAGGTTAAAACCCAGTTTAATGCTTCGGTCCATATATTACGGAGTGATAATGCTAAAGAATATATGTCAGAATATTTTCAGAACTACTTGACTCAACAAGGGATTCTTCATCAGACTTCATGTGTCGATACACCCGCCCAAAATGGGGTAGCAGAGAGAAAGAATAGACATTTGCTTGAGACGGCTCGTGCAATGATGTTTCAGATGAAGGTTCCTAAGCAATTTTGGGATAGTGCTATTTCCACAGCAAGTTTCTTAATTAATCGAATGCCTTCTACAATTCTTGACAGGGAACCTCCCTATAGTATCTTGTTTCCTGACAAGTCACTATTTCCAGTGGAACCTCGAGTATTCGGAAGCACGTGTTATGTTCGAGATGTTAGGCCCCATGTTACTAAGCTTGATCCCAAAGCGTTGAAGTGTGTATTCTTGGGCTACTCTCGTTTTCAGAAAGGTTATCGGTGCTACTCTCCAGATCTTAATAGATATTTAGTCTCCACTGATGTGGTCTTCTCAGAGAAACAACCCTTCTTCAATAGACTCCCCAGTTAGGGGGAGGATGAAGAATGGCTAGTCTATGACATCACCTCTCCAAGTATCTCTACTAGCCAGTGTGAAGACCGTCCAAGTGAAGAGCAACAATCTCTGGAACAGACAGACAACAATGTTCTTCCTGCGCCAGTAAGACCACCGTTCTTCAGGTGTATTCCCGGAGACATGCTACTAGTGATACATGTCCTGTACCAACTCCTTCGTCATCGGATCCTCCACCAAATGACCCTGATATGCCTTTTGCTCTCCGTAAAGGTAAACGACACTGGACCCTTCCTAAGTCCAATTATCCTATTGCTAATTTTGTTTCATATGATCATTTATCTCCTTCGTCTAGTGCCTTAGTTACCTCTCTAGACTCTGTTTCTATTCCTAAAAGTGTTAAGGAAGCCTTGGCCCATCCGGGATGGTATGCGGCTATGCTTGAGGAAATACAGGTACTCGATGACAATCACACGTGGGATCTAGTGGACTTACCTGAATGAAAGAAAGCTGTGGGATGTAAATGGGTCTTTGCAATTAAATTCAATACGGATGGCTCTATCGCTCGGGTTAAAGCCAGGCTTGTGGCTAAAGGATATGCTCAAACATATGGAGTTGATTATTTTGATACATTCTCTCCTGTGGCTAAACTTAATTCAATTCGTCCATTCATCTCTCTGGCAGCTTCTCAACATTGGCCACTGTATCAGCTTGATATCAAGAATGCCTTCTTGCATGGAGATCTTCATCAAGAAGTATATATGGAGCAACCTCCTGGTTTTGTTGCTCAGGGGGAGTATGGAAAAGTTTGTCATCTAAAGAAATCTCTGTATGGGTTGAAGCAAAGTCTCCGAGCTTGGTTTGGCATGTTTAGTATGGCGGTTCAAGAGTTTGGATTGAGCAAAAGTAAATGTGACCACTCAGTATTCTATAGGCAATCAATGGCTGGTATTATTATCCTTGTTGTGTATGTTGATGACATTGTTATTACAGAAAATGATTCTACAGGAATTTCGTCTCTCAAATCATTTCTGCATACCAAGTTCCATACAAAAGACTTGGGCCAGCTGAGGTATTTTTTGGGAGTAGAAGTCACAAGAAGCAAGAAAGGAATACTTTTGTCTCAAAGAAAGTATGTCCTCGACATGCTTGCAGAAACTGGAAAGTTAGCTGCCAAACCTTGTAGTTCCTCGATGGTTCCAAACACACATCTTACAAAAGACGATGGGGACCCCTTTGATGATCCAGAAAGATACAGGAGGTTAGTTGGAAAATTGAACTATCTTACTGTAACTCGTCCTGACATTGCTTTCGCTGTAAGTATTGTTAGTCAATTCATGTCGGCTCCCACAGTCGAGCATTGGGCAGCTCTAGAACATATTCTATGTTATTTGAAGGGACCTCCTGGTATTGGTATTTTATACAATGATCATGGGCATACTAGCATTGATTGCTTTACAGATGCTGATTGGGCTGGGAGTAAGGTTGACAGGAGATCCACTACAGGATATTGTGTTTTTGTTAGAGGAAACTTGGTATCGTGGAAAAGCAAGAAACAAAATGTTGTGTCTCGATCGAGTGCAGAATCAGAGTATAGGGCTATGGCACAATCCACGTGTGAGATCATGTGGATACATCACTTACTGAATGAGATTGGGTTGGAGCATTCAATGCCAGCAAAATTGTGGTGTGATAATCAAGCTGCTTGTCATATCGCATCAAATCCCGTTTATCATGAACGAACTAAGCACATTGAAGTTGATTGTCACTTTGTTCGTGAAAAGATTGAGGAGAACTTGATTGCTACCGGATATGTGAAGACAGGAGAGCAACTTGCTGACATCTTTACAAAGGCCTTGAATGGGACGCGAATTGATTATTTGTGTAACAAGCTGGGCATGATTAACATCTATGTTCCAGCTTGAGGGTGAGTGTTAATAATAGAGATATTGTATAGTTAATTTAGACTTTATTGTATAGTTGACTCTTCCATGACTGTAGGCTAATCTAGAGGGATGCTGTCTAGCATAATCATAGGGATTAATTTATTTTTATTTCCTTTCCTGAGTCTACAGGACTTGTATATATACCTATGTTGTCTAATGGAATAATCATCAAAAAGTTTTCCAATCTCTTTCTGTTCCTTCTTGTTACATATAGCATGCCAACAAAATATAATTTCACATAAGAAAAAGATAAAACAAAACTCGTGCATGGCGAACTTGATATACACAATTTTACACCACAAGGACACCACACAAATAAT
Organism: Biancaea sappan; assembly: GCA_037074585.1. NCBI lineage: Eukaryota > Viridiplantae > Streptophyta > Magnoliopsida > Fabales > Fabaceae > Biancaea > Biancaea sappan. Next base: position 43,282,629 of record CM073501.1, on the reverse strand, counting down.
ATGTGTATAATCTGAGTGGAAAACAGCAATGCCAGCACGGTCTCCCCAACTGTATCAATTACACTGGCATTATTTTTATGCTGGGAATTGGGATTTGCTTTGGTCAAGATGAATATAAAGTCCATATTACTATTGTATATCATAGCTTTATTCGTCCAATGAAAAGATGCAAGTGTCTAATTTAGTAATGCTTACTTGTCAATCAAATCGTATGCTTCACAGCTCATCTCCTCAGGTATTGTGGGCCACTGTATGTCTCTGTTAATTATGTTATCAAAGATTTGCTGCAGTACAAAATCCCATGAGAAGCAATGTTGAGCCATCCATCTATATTTTCACATAATACTATACAAAATTTTAAAACCTCTTTAAGTCCCCACAAATTCATATAATCATATAAAGAACATCAAGCAAAAATGAGTTATGGTGGATGTTCATTAACAATTTTTCAGATAATAAAAATTATACATAAAGGACAAGATAGAGGACAAGCAATTCTCCTCCAATCAAAAGTTAAAAGAAGAAAATGAACCACACTTTAACTCAAAAGAACCTTCCAGTCCCTTCAAAGAAACACGAGACACCCCTCTAATAAAGGCATTTTGCAGAAGCTCACGAAGAGTAATTAAAAATAAGGGTAAATTACTCTCTCCTCCCTTGAGAGGTGCCTAATTACATAGGCCTCTTCTCTATTATGAAAATGCACATGAACTCCACTGTCAACAAAATATGACCAAACTACTCTTAAGGATAATATTAATTTCTTTTATTAAAAATATAACTTATTGAAAAATATATTTATTAAATTAATTGTTATTTATTTTATATTGAAAACAATAAATTTAATTTATTATAAATTTTAGAAAGTGATTATTTCACAATGATCAAATTATATTTAATGTAGGTTAAGAATCGAGACGAGTATTTCTGAAAATCAATTTGGATTCATGTCAGGACGGTCTACTATGAAAACTATATATCTTCTAAGGGGGTTGATGGAAAGGTATCGGAGTAAACAAAAAGACCTGCATATAGCATTTATTGACTTGGAAAAAGCCTACGATCGAGTACCAAGAGAGGTGTTGTGGAAAGCCTTGGAACAGAAAGGTGTACGGGTTGCGTATATTAGAGCTATAAAATATATGTACGAGGGGGCTATGACTAGTGTGAGAACGTCTGGAGGGGAGACTAGAGACTTTCCTATTAAAATTGGCCTACATCAGGGATCATCCTTAAGCAATTATTTGTTTAACCTGGTTTTAGATGTTCTGACGAAACACATCCAAGAAGAAATCCCTAAGTGCATGCTTTTTGCAGATGACGTTGTTCTTATAGCAGAGTCAAGGGAATAGATTAATTTTAAACTTGAGTTATGGAGAGCTATTTTGGAATCGAAGGGTTTTCGTCTGAGCAGGAGTAAGACCGAATATATGCATTGTAAGTTTAACAAGCGACAAGCTAGGAACGAGATGGAGGTTAAACTTGGTGATCAGGTCATATCACAAGTGTCAAAGTTTAGATATTTGGGATCAATTATACAAGATGACGGCAAAATTATTAGAGATGTGGAACATAGGATACAAGCTGGGTGGTTAAAGTGGAGAATGACATCAGGGGTTGTTTGTGATCAGAAAGTACCTGATAAACTCAAAGGAAAGTTTTACCGTACTGCTATAAGACCAGTGATTTTATATGGGAGTGAATGTTGGGCAATGAAAGGACAACAAAAACATAAAATTGGAGTGGCGGAGATGAGGATGTTGCGTTGGATATGTAGTCATACAAGAAGAGATAGGATCCGTAATGATCATATACGAGGTAGAGTTGGGGTGGCACCTATTGAGGAAAAAATGGTTGAAAACCGTTGGAAGCGCCAGTTAGGAGAGTTGAGCAGATAGTTTGGAGCCCTGTGAAAAAAGGTCGATGAAGACCAAAAAGGACACTTAGAGAAATTATTGAACGGGACCTTTTAGTAAATGAGATATCTAAAGAGTTGGTCGTTGATAGAGCTCAATGGCGTCGTGCGATCCATGTAGCCAACCTCACTTAGTGGGATAAGGCTATGTTGTGGTTGTTGTTGTTGTTGATCAAATTATATTTAATACTTGTAAATTGTAATAATAGATAGAAGGGTACTTCATTCAAAATCGGTATACTTGTAGCTTATATTTTGTTATCGGGGTAGATTGGTGTAGTGTAAATTTTGATTTCTAGAGGAGGGAGGGCAATTTTTCCAAATGGAGGAAAGTGTTGTGGAATTTGTGCATCTCTAAGGAAGGAAGTGTAATTTACTCTAACAAAGAAATTGTTGATTGAATGCTTTAGCATTCCATTCTAACCAACAAAGGTTGCGAAATGCTAGAGAACTTTAAGCTCCTTTTGCCTCCCAAAACCCATAAACATGATAGCTAGATAAGTTCCTAGATAAACTGAACAAACCCAACTCTTAATTGCTTTAAATAGCTTTAAATACGTTTTATTCAGTTAGATTTCATAAAAAGTCTGAAAAACTTTTAGATGTATCTAATGCGTACAAATGTTAAAAAGAAATATTTACTAACATGTATCTAATGCACGGGAATCATCAAAATAATCCCTACAATCAAGCTATACAATCCCTACAATCAAGCTATACAATCAAACTAATCAATCCCTATAATAAAGCCTCTATATCTTAACACTCCCCCTCAAGCTGGATCATAGATGTTAATCATGCCCAGTTTGTTACAAATGTAATTAATGCGAGCTCCATTTAAGGCCTTAGTGAAAATATCTCCCAACTGGTCTTCAGTTCTAACATATCCTAGAGTAATAAAATGATCTTTAATCTTTTCACGAATGAAGTGACAGTCGATCTCAATATGTTTAGTTCGTTCACGAAACACGGGATTAGAAGCAATGTGAATAGCAGCTTGGTTGTCACACCATAATGTTGCTGGTAATGGGGTCTCGAAGCCAACTTCTTTCAGTAGTTGGTATATCCATATAATTTCACATATTGAGTTTCCCATAGCTCTGTATTCTGATTCTGCAGTTGATCGAGAAACAATAGTTTGCTTCTTGCTCTTCCATGAAACTAGATTCCCTCCTACAAAGACATAATAACCAGTAGTAGACCTCCTATCATCTTTGCACCCTGCTTAGTCTGCATCAGAATAAACTTCAATCTTAGTGTGTCCATGATACCTATAAAATAATCCACGTCCTGGGGCTCCTTTTAAATAGCAAAGAATTTGTTCTAGGAGTGCCCAATGGTTGACAGTCGGAGATGACATAAAGCGACTGACCACGCTAACTGAATATGCAGTATCAGGGCGAGTCACGGTCAGATAATTCAATTTTCCCACAAGTCTCCTATACCTCTCAGGATCATGAAATGGCTCACTGTCATCCTTTGCAAGCTATATGTTAGGAGTCATATGGGTACTTGATGGCTTAGCCCCCATCTTTCCTGTTTCTGTCAACAAGTCAAGAACATACTTTCTTTGGGACAACCCTCTTTTTATTTCTCAAAACTTCAACCCCCAAGAAATATTTCATAGGTCCCAAATCCTTTGTCTGAAACTGTGACTGCAAGAAAGTTTTAAGGCCAGAGATACCAGAACTGTGGCTCCCGGTTATTACAATATCATCAACGTATACCACAAGAAGAATGATACCATCCTTAGACTGCCTATAAAATACCATGTGATCAGACTTGCTTTTCTTCATTCCATATTCCAAAACAACTTGGCTAAACTTGCCAAACCATGCACGAGGGCTCTGCTTCAGACCATATAGCGATTTCTGAAGTCGACATACTTTCCCATACTCCCCCTGAGCAACAAACCCAAGTGGTTGCTCCATGTAGACATCTTCTTGAAGAGTACCATGAAGAAAAGCATTTTTAATATCCAACTGGTGTAGTTACCAGTTATGAGTGGTAGCCAATGAGATCAACAAACGAACTAAGGTAAGTTTGGTAACTAGAGAAAAGGTATCTGAATAATCAGCACCATAAGTCTGAGCATATCCTTTCGCAACAAGACGGGCCTTCAACCGAGCCACAAAACCATCAGGGTTGACTTTAATTGTGAACACCTATTTGCACCCAATAGCTTTCTTCCCAGCAGGTAAATCCATTAATGTCCAAGTGTTATTATAGTCCAGTGCATTTATCTCTTCTATCATAGCATCACGTCATCCAGGATGGGCCAAAGCTTCATGGACAGTTTTAGGAATGGACACAGAGTCAAGGTTAGCCAAAAAGGAGCAAGAGGTAGAGGATAAATGATCATAAGAAACAACTGAGGCAATAGGATAAGGACAAAGACGTTTTACCTTTGCGAAGGGCAATAGGGAAGTCCGGAGAAGCTAAATCAGGATCCGGCGATGAAACAGATGGTGGAGGGCATAAATCTGAGCCTGCAGGCGATTGTCGTCGAGTGTAGACATGAACAATTGGAGGCCAAGTGGGTGCCAAAAAAGGTGTAGGAGTACCTGTGGATGGCTGAGAATAAGGAACAGTGTAGACGAGCAGATCATCATCTTCCCTCGGAACATGAGAAGAAGAAGAAGTAGAAAAGAATGGAATGTCTTCTTGGAAGATAACATCAACAGAAACAAGATAACGCTGAAGAGTAGGAGAGAAACACCTGTATCCCTTTTGGAGACGAGAATAACCAAGGAAAACACATTTAAGAGACTTAGAGTCTAACTTTGTGACTTGGGGTCTGGTGTCCTGAACAAAACAAGTGCTGCCAAAGATACGGGGCTCAATAGGAAACACAACTGTGGATGGGAACAAAACAGAATACGGAATCTTTCCCCCAAGAACAGAAGATGGCATGCGATTAATTAGAAAACAAGCTGTGGAGACAGCATCAGCCTAAAAAGGTTTAGGAACATGCATTTGAAACAAAAGAGCTCGAGCAACTTCAAGTAAATATCTATTCTTACGTTCAGCAACTCCATTTTGGGCAGGTGTGTCAACACACGAGGATTGATGCAAGATGCCACGTTGAATCATGTAAGACTGGAAAGTCTCAGAGAGATACTCTTTAGCATTGTCACTCCTCAAGGTTTTAACAGAAATATTAAATCGTGTTTTAATTTCAGCATAGAAAGCACAAAAATGTGAAAAAACTTCAGAGCGACTTTTCATTAAATATAACCAGGTAACACGAGAGTGATCATCAACAAAGGTAACAAAATACTTAAAACCTGCCTTGGCCACAATAGGACCAGGACCCCAAACATCAGAATGAACTAATTCAAAAGGGGACGTAGCCTGTTTATTAACTCGAGACACTAAGGGAACACGATGGTGTTTGGCAAACTGACAAGACTCACAAGGTAAAGATGATAAATGTCGAAATTGGGGATAGAGCTGCTTGAGAACTGGGAGAGACGGATGACCCATCCGACAGTGAAAATCGAAAGGAGAAAGTGAACTAGAACATGCCAAAGATCTTGGTGTCTGAGTATCAAGAGTGTAGAGGCCGCCAGACTCATGCCCGCTACCAATAATCTGCTTCGTCGTAAGATCCTGAAAAATACAATGAGTAGGAAAGAATGAGACACTACAATTTAGGGCACGAGTGAGTTTACTAACAAAAATCAGATTAAATGAAAAATTAGGAAAACTCAGCACTGAAGGTAGAGACAAAGATGGGGTCAGGTTAATGGTGCTAGACCCAAGGACACGGGGTGTAGAGCCATAAGCTATAGTCACATGAGACGAATGGGCATGAGTATCAAAACTAGAAAAAAGACTAGGATTACCTGTCATGTGGTCTAAAGCACCAGAATCAATAACCCATCTGGACGACGAAGAGATGAGACATGTGGGGGATTTACCTGTATCAGCAAAGGCACCAATAGGAGTAGAAGTTTTAAGTGATTCTTGATATTGAGTGAACTTGGCAAAGTCATCAGCAGAAACCATAATAGTCTTATCAGCAGATGAGGCAACATGGGCAGATCGTCCTATCTGATTCTTGTTGAGAAGTTTCTTGCAAGTGCGTTTTGTATGCCCCAGCTCATGACAGTAATAGCACTCAACTTCACCAGACTCCTAACTCCGATGTTCTATATTCTTGTTACGATTGTGCGATCCTCTCCGTGAGCCACCTCGAGATCCACCACGACTAACAAGAGCACTGCTATTATTAGTAGTGATTTGAGAAGGTTGTGAGTTTTCTGTACGAAGAACTCTAGCAAAAACTTCTTGCAAAGGAGAAATTTTATATGCTGAGAGAATTTGAGATTTGACTGTTTCGAAATCTTGGCACAAACCTGTCAGGAAACTCATAACTGCCATTTTCCCTCTCTGAGCTTTTTGAACCTTAATATCAGAACTAAAAGGGAGAAGCGTATTTAGTTCTTCATAAGTTTTCTTAAATTCTATGAAATAAGCAGTAAGAGACTTGTCTTGCTGCTCTTCTCAATAAAATGACTTGCATACCTCGTAGATGCGGGATATGTTTCCTCGTCCAGAAAACAAAAAATCCAAATATTCCATTAATTCTTTCACAAATTTACAATGGTTAATCAAACTAAGTACCTCTATGTCAATAAAGTTCTGAATTTGCAAGAATAGTCTCGCATCAACACGCAACCACGCTTTTCGGGTGTCGTCACTAGGGGGATCAGAGATGAGATTATCATCCTTCTCAATGCTCCGCAAATATACCCGAACGGTTTTACTCCAATCTAAATAGTTGGAGCCATTGAGTTTGTGCTCGGTAATCTTCGTCATCACAAGAACTACCTCAGCCATAACTATAGTTTTACTGTCATAGGTGGGAAAAATACACAGCACACAAACAAAACCAAAATAAATGGATTCAGCCTAGAACAGTAATCCAAAGAGAACCAAACCAAACCAGAAGGTCAAACAGCAGGGAAAACGCCGAAAAGGACAGGAAGTCACCGAAAAACGAGCGAAAACGCCGACGAGGAAAAATGGAAAGGAAGACGACGTCGGACGAGCCCTCACGCGCCAGCACGTGGATCCGCTAGCAGAAAGAACGAGTGGCACGTGGAGGTCACAAGCGCCGCCGATGGCTTTCGGACTCTCGGGGTCCGCCAGCCGGTGAAGTCTGAACGTTTTTGGGGGGTTGGTGAGAACCAACAACCACCGTAGAGGGTTGGGCTCTTCTCACGCACACATAGGCAGTAACGAGAACGCACAGTGGCTTTGATACCATGTAATTACAGAGAAGATGATTTGAATATTTCTCTCTTGTATATTTCATTCATAGGCCACGGATATATATACATGGGAATCATAAAAATAATCCCTACAATCAAGTTATCCAATCAAACTAATCAATCCCTATAATAAAGCCTCTATATCTTAACAAAGAATATAACTTTCTGGGTAATGGTCTCAACATGGTTAGGGTTTTCAAGCATTGAGGTGATTGAATTAGAATAACAAAAAAAGAAGCCACAAAATAGTTGGAGAATACCGGGATTGGTGAAGAACAACACGTATATGGGCTCGAACGAGTTGAACAACGACTAGGTGATGTCCTATAGTGGCCGGCGACCAACTCTGTCCAAGCGGCGATAGGAAAAACGGCTCCAAATAGTCGATCCACATGTCAGCGCGTGAAAAATCACTGCAGAATCTAGAGGCTAAGCGTGGTGGTGCGTGCGACGTCTGAAGAGGTCCTGGTTGACAAGGATGGGTCGGCGATGACCTCTTAAGGCGTACCCTGGGGTGGTTTTGCCAAAACTATGCTTGTGCGAGAAGAAGCTAGACGTGTATTACAAAGGCACAACAGTAGAGAGAGAGAAAGAGAGATTGAGGTTCAGAAACTTTGCTCTATACCATGAAGAAAATTGTGAAATATTATTCACTAAAAATCTGATTTTTTACAAGAGAGGCCTAGGGTTTATATACACCTAGCTAGGGCAATAAGAAAGGAAATAATCAACCCTAATGAATACAAATTAATTCTAATCAAGCATGATAACAAAAAGGAAACAAATCAAGATCAAATATTCACAGGAAGGAAGCAATCAATCACCATAACATAATAAAATTAGAATCCCACAATCTTGCATCACTATCATATGAAACAAAGATAGCCAAGTATATGTTAAAAGGAAAAAGGCACCTACTAATAATAAAGGAATTACTATCTAAATTAAGAATACAAAAAAATATCTATAGCAGCTGCATTAATAAATCTTAGGAAAGTAGCTTTGAAGCAAATAATGAGTTAGTCAAAGTTGATGGAAAAAGTGTGTCTTTCTCATTCACATACTGAGTTTGCCGTAGCTCTGTATTCTGATTCTGCAATAGATCAGGAAACTACATTTTGCTTCTTACTCTTCCATGAAACTAGGTTCCCTCCCACAAAAACACAATAACAAGTAGTGGATCTCCTATCACCTTTGCATCCTACATATTCTATATCAAAATAGACCTCAATCTCAATGTGTCTATGATACCCATAAAATAATCCACGTCCTAGGGCTCCTTTTAAATAGTGAAGGATTTGCTCTAAAAGTGCCTAATGGTTGACTGTCAGAGAGGACATAAAGCGGATGACTACACTAACTGAATACAAGATGTCAAGGCGAGTCACAGCAAGATAATTTAATTTCCCCACAAGTCCCCTATACCTCCTAGGATCATGAAGTGGCTCACTGTCATCCTTTGCAAGCTGTACATTAGGGGTCATTGGAGTACTAGATGGCTTAGCCCCTATTTTTCCTGTTTTTTTCAACAAGTCAAGAACATACTTCTTTTGAGATAGGAAATCCCCTTCTTGTTTCTCATAACTTCAACCCCTTTGAAGTATTTCAAGTGTCCCAAATCCTTTGTTTGAAAATAGGAGTGCAAGAAAGTCTTGAGACCAGAGATGCCTGAACCGTCACTCCCAGTAATCACAATATCATTAATGTATACCACAAGTAGAATGATGTCATTCTTAAACTGTCACTCCAATAATCACAATATGATTAGACTTGCTTTTCTTCATTCTATATTCCAAAACAACTTGGCTAAATCTACCAAACCAAGCTCGAGGACTCTGCTTTAGGCCATATAATGATTTCTAAAGTTGACATATTCCCCCCCCCTGAGCAACAAACCCAGGTGGTTGTTCCATATAGACCTCTTCCTGAAGAGTACCATGAAGAAAAGCATTTTAAATATGTAATTGGCACATCAGCCAATTATGAGTGGTTGCCAAGAAGATCAACAACCGAACTAAAGTAAGTTTGGCAACAGGAGAAAAAGTATCTAAGTAATCAGTACCATAAGTCTAAGCATATCCTTTCACAATAAGACGAGCTTTCAAACGGGCCATAGAACCATCAGGATTGACTTTAACTGTAAATAACCACTTGCACCTAATAGATTTCTTGCCAAAAGGTAAATCCACTAATGTCCAAGTGCCGTTATGATCAAAAGCATTTATCTCTTCTATCATAGCATCACGCCACCCTAGATGGGCCAAAGCTTCACTAACAGTTTTAGAAATTGACACAGGGTCTAGTTTGGCCAAAAATGAACAAGAAGTTGAAGACAAGATCATAGGAAACAACTGAAGCAATTGAATAAGCATTTACCTTGGGCCAAAGGTAAACATCTATGTGCCAAGAGCATTTATCTCTTCTATCATGGCATCACACCACCTTGGATGGGCCAAAGCTTCACGAATAGTTTTAGGAATGGACACAAAGTCTAATTTGGCCAAAAACGAACAAGAAGTCAAAGACAAGATCATAGGAAACAATTGAAGCCATAGGATAATCACATAGACATTTACCTTTGCGGAGAGCAATGGGGAGGTCAAGAGTAGTTGAACCAGGATCTGATGACAATGCAGATGGTGAAGAGGGCATGAATCTAAACTTGTAGTGAGAGGTTGTTGTCTAGTGTAGACATGGACAATAGGTGACCGAGTAGACTCTAGAGAAGATGCAGCTGTGAGAGGCGGAGGACAAGGATAGTATAGACTAACAGATCATCATCCTCTCCCTAATCATGAGAAGTGGAGGAATGAGAGAAGAAGGGAATGTCTTCTTGGAAGGTAACATATACAGAGACAAGGTAGCGTTGAAGGGTAGGGAAACACCTATATCCCTTTTGGAGAGGAGAATAACCAAGGAGAACACATTCAAGGGACTTAGGGTCTAACTTTGTGACCTGGGCTTGGGTATCTTGAACAAAAGTATTACTACAGATACGGTGTAACCAAGTTCAGATGGAAACAGAACATAATAAGGAATTTTCCCATCAAGAACAGAAGATGGCATCCGATTGATTAAGAAACAAGCTGTCGAGACAGTACTAACCCAAAAAGGTTTAGGAACATGCATTTGAAATAAGAGAGCTCTGACTACCTCAAGTAAGTGTCTATTTTTTGGTTCAGTTATCCCATTTTAAGCGGGTGTGTCAACACAAGAGGATTGATGAAGAATGCCATGCTGAAGCATATAAGACTGAAAAGAATTAGATGGGTACTCTTTAGTATTATCGCTTCTCAAGGTTTGAACATAAACATTAAATTGCATTTTAATCTCAGTATAGAAGGCACAAAAATGTGAAAAAAACCTCAAAGCGATTTTTCATTAAATATAACTAGGTGACACGAGAGTAATCATCGACAAAAGTAACAATATTTAAAACTAACTCAAGGAGATGTAGGGCGTTTATTAACTATAGATCCTAAGGGGACACAATGGTGTTTGGCAAACTGACGTGACTCACAAGGTAAGGAAGATAAGTGATGGAATTGGGGTTGAAGCTGCTTGACAACTGAGAGAGACGGATGCCACAAATGACAATGTACCTCGAACGAAGACGATGAACTAGAACAAGCCAAGGATCTCAGTACTTGAGTGTCAAGAATATAGAGGCCTCCAGATTCATATCCTTACCAATAATCTGCTTCGTTGTAAGATCCTGAAAGAGACAATAGTTAGGAAAGAATGAGATTCTATAATTTAAGGTATGAATGAGTTTACCGGAAATCAGATTAAATGAAAAATTAGGTAAACTCAACACTGAAGTAAAGATATAGATGGGGCTACGTTAATAGTGCCAGAACCGAGGACACAAGATGTGGACCCATCAGCTATAGTCACATGAGATGAAGGGGCATGGGTATGGAAGATAGAGAAAATGTTAAGATTACCTGTCATGTGGTCTAAAGCACGATAATCAATAACCCATCTGGATGACGAAGAGATGAGAAATGTAGGGGATTTACCTACATCAACAAACACAGCAGTAGGAGTAAGAGTAGGAGTTTTTAGTGATTCTTGATACTTAGTGAACTTGACAAATTCATCAGCAAATACCATAATTGTCTTATCAGATGATTAGGCAAAGTGTGCAGACCGCCCTATCTGATTCTTGTTGAGGAGTTTCTTGCAAGTGCGTTTTATATGCCCCAGCTCATGACAGTAAAAGCACTCAACTTCACCTGACTCTTAACTTCAATTTTCCATATTCTTCTTACGATTGTGCGACCCACCTCGAAAGCCGCCTCGAGAACCATCACGACTGACAAGAGCACTGTTATTAGGAGTGGTTTGAGAAGGTTGAGTTTTCTATGTGAAGAACTCTAGCAAATACTTCTTGCAGAGAAGAAATTTCAAATTCCAAAAGAATTTGAGATTTTATTGCCTTAAAATCCGGATGCAAACCTATTAGAAAGGTTGAGTTTTCTATGTGAAGAACTCTAGCAAATACTTCTTGCAGAGAAGAAATTTCAAATTCCAAAAGAATTTGAGATTTTATTGCCTTAAAATCCGGATGCAAACCTATCAGAAAACTCATAACTACCATTTTCTCCCTCTAAGCTTGTTGAACCTTAACATTAGAACTAAAGGGAAGAAGCATATTAAGTTCTTCATAGATTTTCTTAAGCTCCATAAAATAAGCAGTAAGAGACTTGCTGCTCTCCTCGATAAAAGGACTTGTATACCTTGTAGGTGCGAGATATGTTTACTCGTCCAGAATACAAAAATCCAAATACTCCATTAATTCTTTCACAAACTCACAATGGTTAATCAAACCATGTATCTCAGTGTCAATAGAATTCCAAATCTCCAAGAATAATCTCGCATCATCTCGCAACCATGCTTTCTGGGTATCATCACTAGGTGGATCAGAGGTGAGATGATCATCCTTCTCAATGCTCCGCAAATACAATTGAACAGTTGTACTCCAATCTAAATAGTTGAAGCCATTGAGTCTGTGTTTGGTGATTTTGTCATAACAAGAACCACCTCAGCCATGACTGTGGATTTATGTTCTGTCATAGGAGAAACAATGCACACAGCAACCAAGGAGAGACTCAAGCCAACTACTAGAATAAATCAAATATCAAGCCATCAAAGAGCAAAAATGCCGTAAGTGAATAACCAAACTCAAATAGAAACCCAAACAGCAAGAAAGAGTGACCAAACCATACGAAGTCACCGGAAAAGGGACGAGAACACTGACGAGATAGATTAGACATGAAAGGGACGTTAGACGTGCCATCAAGCATAAAACTAATTGGTGCATAGTTGTCACACGCGCTACAGATGGCTGCCAAACTCTTGGAGTCCGTCCGGTTAGCAACGTTCGAATATCCTGAAGGGGGCGGTGAAAGACAAAGACCACTGTAGATAGGTGCCCTATTCTCACGCACTCACAAAACCTCACAGGCTACGAACTTGGATACAAACATGCACTTAACAGTTCACAGGTTCTGATACCATGTGAATTAGACAAACTTGATGGAAAAAAGTGTCTTTCTCATTCATAGAATTGTGATATATATACAGAGGGAGTCAAAAATACAAAGGAATCAGAATCCTAAAAAATCCCTATAATCATGCTACAATTTCTATAACTAGGCTATCCCTGTAATCATGTCTATAATCATGCTATTTACAATATTCTGTAATGTAACACAAATAAGTATATGAATATGATTGAGTAAAAATATAATAAAAGGAATTTTGTCAATTCTCATATATTTCTATAAACTTGTTTGAAAGTTACGGGTTTTTTTTTTAAATCACAAACGCCTACCTGTGGATGTTTTGAATTAAATGGTGGAATACCCACAAGGAGCTCATAAAGTATTACACCCACAGACCACCAATCTGCAGTTGTACCTGCAAGGAGACCATGTATAAGAATGTATAACAAAAAATAAATTTCAAAGAAGAAAAAACTGAGATTGTCTAACTAAATGCTTTTTATTCATATAAGATGTACTAGTTAATCAGCAGATAAACTGCAAACCATGTCCCATGCCAAGAAGTATCTCAGGTGCCAAATAATCAGGGGTGCCAACTACTGGTTGCTTTTGACGTTGCTCCACTTTTGGAGAATGTTTTTTTGGTTCTTCATCTCCTAGGATACCATTAGTAGAAAATGATGGAGCTGATAAGTCATCTGTGCTGTCAATAAGGCCAACCTTGGAGAGCCCAAAGTCTGTCAACTGTCATAAAGAGGATTAGATATTATAAGAAGAAACAAAAATTATTTTCATTGAAGTGCTGTAAGGTGAATGTTTTTTTTTTTTAATAATTAGTCAAAGTGAAAAGAGATAGTATGAAAGAAAGCAATGGTATCTTTAAAAGCTTACAATAAAATTTCTAAGGGAAAAATATAGTTTCAATGTTTTTCTACAGGAAAAAATTTATAAGAAAGGGACTTGTGATAGGTATCATGCAGGGGATCATTCTGTTAAGCGGCAAAATAGGGATTTCATTAGAATAAGTTAGGTATATATATAGGTAGGGAAAGCATGACAGTGGGAAGGAGAAAAATCTTTTGTCAAAAGTGTTTGTAGGAGCTTTTGCTCTGGAGGAGCTTTGTGCTTTGAATGAGGTCTGAGTCTTTGGAATTTCTTTGGATTAGAGAACATGAAACAAGATATCTCAATGGAAATTACTCATGTGATGGAATGAATGGTCTTCATGTAATCAAGGTTTGCTCTGATGGTCAAATTGATTGCCTCAAAGCCCATTTAGTTTCCAAAGGTTACAACTACGTGTTTGGTTTGGACCATGGTGATACCTTTTCACTTGTGGCTAAGATGTCCTCAATTTGATTGCTTCTATTGATTGCCGCTATGAAATGTTGGCCCTTGTATCAGTTGGAAATCAAAAATGATGTTATTCATGGTGAGCTCTAGGAGGAGATTTATATGGAGCAACTGCCTGGCTTTATTGCTTGGGGGGAGTCTCATTTGATGTGTAAACTCTGTTCCTCACTTTATGGTTTGAAACAATCTCTACATGCTTGGTTCAGTTGGTTCAGTATTGTGGTCATGGAGTTCGGTATGGTTCGAAGTGTATCTAATTATTCAATTTTCTATAGACATACATCAGAGGGGCAGTGCATTTATTAAACTGTCTATCAATTGTTATTACTAGCAATGACCAGGATGGCATTATCAATTGAAGGAACATTTTCTTAGACATTTTCAAACTAAGGATCTTGGCTTACTGAAATACTTCCCTAGCATAGAAGTTGCTCAATCCAGTTCTGGTATTGTCATTTCTTAAAGGAAATATGCTTTAGATGTTCTGGAGGAGACTGGGATGCTTGATTGCAAGCCTATAGACTCTCTTATGGATCCTAATGTGAAAACTTACAGATCTCGGGAGATATCAACTATTGGTTGGAAAACTTAATTATCTCACTATTACTCAACTTGATATATCTTTTGCCGTTAGTATTGTCAGTCAGTTCCTTCAGTCTCCTTGTGATAGTCATTGGGATGCAGTGATTAGGATCCTAAGATATATTAAAGGTGCTCTAGGTAAAGGGCTTTTATATAAGAATCATGGTCATTCCCAGGTGGTTGAGTACTCTGATGCTGATTGGGAAGGTTCTCCTTCTAATAGAAGATCTAATTGGAGGTAATCTAGTATGTTAGAAGAGTAAAAAGCATGATGTTGAGAAGCAGAATATCGCGGGATGGCCTTGGCAACCTGTGAACTTATTTGGTTGAAACAGCTACTTCACGAGCTAAAGTTTTGTGATGTATCTCAAATGAAGTTACTTTGTGATAATCAAGCTACATTACATATAGCCTCCAATCCAGAATTTTTCATGAGAGAACCAAACATATAGAGATTGATTGTCATTTCATTCGAGAGAAGATCCTATCTGGGTGCATTATCACTGATCATGTCAATTCAAATGACCAATTGGCAAATATCTTGACAAAATCTCTCAAGGGTCCTCGTATTAGATATATTTGTAACAAGTTGGGAGTGTCGAGTTGTACATAGTTTTGTATTGAGTGTATATAGGTTGTTTAAGTTCCACAATGCTTAGACTAGTATACTAGTAGTCTCTCTCATATATAGATATATATATATATATATATATATGTACAGTGTATATGCTTTTGAATAATCCAAAGAAATTATTCTCCAAATAAGGGTTTTTCTCTCTTTCTCTCTTTAACTCCACACATAGCCCCAAAAAGACAGGATCGGAACATATATTCGCTTCTAAGTGTATTTAAACTGCATAATGCTGACCTTAATGTGACCATATTGACCAATCAACAAGTTATCAGGCTTCAAGTCTCTGTGAATTACATGTAAGGAATGCAAATACTCCAATGCAAGCACCTGTTAGAAAATCACAAATGGGAAAGGAAGAAAGAAAAATGGACAGAGAAAGAAAAAGAAAAGAAAGATAAATCATTGTGAAACTTAAATGATAGATAAACAAGTGTAAGATTAACAAAATACGACAGTTATAACACTTACAACTTCTGCTATATATACTCGTGCCATGTCCTCATCTAAGCAACCTAAATTTCTCAATAGAGAATAAAGGTCTCCTCCATTTAAAAACTCCATAACCAGATAAAGATTTTCCCTACAAGTGAAAGAGTAGAAAAATCGAACCTGTTCATCATCAAGTTACATATATTAGATAAATATACATATATGCAACACATTTTGAGATGGATAATAAAACTGTAGGACCTGCTCAGTGCTCACCACAAAGGGATTACGAGCTGATATAAGTATGTTTCTCTCAGCCAAAATACTTTCAACTGCATTTTTACGGATCATATCAGCCTTTTTTAGTACCTGCAAAATATTGAAAATATATTAACTTTTCCTAATCACCTAGTTAATTACTTAGGAAACAAGACTTTCGATAGCCACCAACGACCAATAAAGAATGCTAGAGTAAAAAATACTTCAATTGCACATCAATATACATATACATACAAGTTTACTAGCTTTTATGGCTGATCTCATTGTTATAAGTTTACTTGGATAGGCCGGCCAAAGGCTGGCGGAAGTGATGGCAAGGGTGGTTCCTTGGTTTGGTGATTGGAAGTGGGTGATTAGACTTAAACAGTAATGAAAATAGGGTTTGTTAGGTTTTCTGGTGAGTCTTCGGCAATTTTTTTTTGGTCAGTGGGTCAGGCGACAGGCAAAAGGGAGTGTGGGTGGAACGAGAAGGCCCTGATCTAATACCAAAATGATGTCGAACAATGTGAGGGAAGAGGTAGAAAGAGAGAGAAAGAGAGACGAGATAGAAACTTTATGTCTAATTCATCCAAAATCTCATTACAAACATATGAGGGACTCCTTTTTTAGAGGTTCAATTAAACAAAGAATAGAAAAGAGGGAAAACTTTCTGATGTCTATTCACTGATCAACTAGGCTATATATACGGATTACATGAGTCAAAGAAAGGAAATAAACGAAAAAATTCCTAGGATTATGCTATCAAGAAAATCACTAAGAATTAGCTTACAAATCAACCTAGAATTACATACCTACTAATCAGCCTAAGATAAATATAAAATAAGTCAACTGTACACAAATAATCAATTAACACTCCCCCTCAAGCTGGAGCATAGATATTAATCATACCCAGCTTGTTACACAAATAATCAATTTGCGTCCCATTCAAGGTATTTGTAAATACGTCAGCAAGTTACTCTCCTATCTTCACATATCCGGTAGCAATCAATTTTCCTCAATCTTTTCACGAACAAAGTGACAGTCAACTTCAATGTATTTAGTTCGTTCATGATAAACTGGTTTTGATGCAATATGGCAAGCAGCTTGATTATCACACCACAATTTTACTGGCATCGAATGCTTCAACCCAACCTCATTCAATAAGTGATGTATCCACATGATCCCACATGTGGATTGTGCCATAACCTTTTGATTTGATTCCACACTCGATCGAGATACAATATTCTGTTTCTGCTTTTCTATGATACCAAGTTCCCCCCAACAAAGACACAATATCCTGTAGTAAATCTCTTATCAACCTTACTCCCAGCCCAATCAGTATCTATAAAGCACTCAATGCTAGTATGCCCATGATTACTATATAATATACCAAGTCCAGGAGCTCCTTTCAAAATAACATAGAATATGTTCTAGAGCTGCCCAATGGTTGACTGTAGGTGCAGACATGAATTGACTAACAACACTTACTGCAAAAGCAATGTCAGGACAAGTTACGATAAGATAGTTCAATTTCCCAACTAACCTCTTGTATCTTTCTGGATCATTAAAGGGATCCCCATCATCTTTTGTAAGATGTGTGTTTGGAACCATTGGGGAACTACAAGGTTTAGCACCTAACTTTCTAGTTTTTGTAAGCATGTCAAGGGCATGTTTCTTTGAGACAAAAATATTCCCTTCTTACGTCTTGTTACTTCCACTCCCAAGAAATATTTTAGCTGGCCCAAGTTTTTCATGTGAAACTTAGTAAGCAGGAATGCTTTGAGAGATGACATCCCTGCATGATCATTCCCTGTGATAATCATATCATCAATATATACCACAAGGAGGATAATGCCAACTACTGATTGTTTGTAGGATACTAAGTGATCACATTTACTCTTCTTTAATCCAAATTCTTGCACCACCATACTAAACTTGCCAAACCAAGCACGAGGACTTTGCTTCAATCCATACAAAGATTTCTTCATATGACAGACTTTCCCATACTCCCCTTGAGTAACAAAACCAGGTGGTTGCTCCATATACACCTCTTCCAGGAGATCACTAAGTAGAAAGGCATTCTTGATGTCTAGTTGATACAAAGGCCAATTTTGAGAGGCCTTTATAGAAATGAACAATCGGATTGAGGTGAGTTTGGCCACAAGAGAGAAAGGATCAGAATAATCTATTCCATACGGCTATGCATACCCTTTAGCCACTAATTTGGCTTTGAGTCAAGCTATCGAGCCATCTGTATTAAACTTGACTGCAAAGACCCACTTGCATTCCACAGCTTTCTTGCCTTTGGGTAATTCCACTAGGTCTCATATATGATTATCATCGAGGGCCTTTATTTCCTCAAGCATAGTGGCATACCAACCCGGATGAGCTAAGGCTTCTTTAACAGTTTGAGGAAGTGAAACAGAGGCTAAAAAAGCAATAAAAGAGCTAGATGTAGGAGATAAATGATCATATGAAACAAAATTAGCAATGGGATCAGTAGTATTAAGAAGGGTACACTGACGTTTACCTTTACAAAGGGCAATCGATATATCATGGTTACTTGGCGGAGGATCTAATGACGACGAAGCTGGTAAAGGACATGTATCATTGGTTGCTTGTTTATCACCTAGTTGAGCACTCGAAGAAGCTGGTGTATCATCGATTGCTTGTCTCCTGGAGTAAACTTGAACAATGGATGGCCTTATAGTGACTGCAACCTCCTCTAGTTGTTTGACAAAGATAATAGGAGATGTGGATTTATAGATCAGCCATTCCTCGTCGTCCTCTTCCTGACGTGGGGATGGGAAAGGTATGGAGAAAAAAGGTGTTTCCTCTGAGAAGACCACATCAATTGAGACTAAGTATCTATTCAAATCAGGAGAGTAGCATCGGTAACCCTTTTGAAGTCGAGAATATCCCAAAAATACATATTTCAAGGCTTTTGGGTCAAGTTTAGTAACATGAAGCCTCATATCATGAACATAGCATGTGCTACCCAATACCCGTGGTTCCACTGGAAACAATGGCTTGTTTGGAAAAATAATACTGTAGGGAATTTTATCACCAAGAACCATAGACGGCATGCAATTGATCAGAAAATTGGTTATGTAAACAGCACTATCCCAGAATCGCTTAGGGACCTTCATTTGGAACATCAAGGCACGAGCAGTCCCAAGAAGGTGTTTGTTCTTCCTCTCAGCAACCCCATTTTGAGAGGGTGTATCCACATAAGATGTTTGATGAATGATCCCTTGTTGGATCAAGTAATTCTGAAATGATTGACATATATTTTTTAGCATTATCACTTCTCAATACACGAATTGAACTATTGAACTGGGTCTTAATCTCAGCACAAAAGGCAGAGAAATGTGAATACACATCAGACCGATTTTTCATAAAGTAAATCCTTGTCATTCAAGAAAAATCATCCACAAAAGTAACAAGATACCTGGATCCTATTTGAGACATAACTGGACATGGTCCCAAAATATCTGAATGGACTAATTTAAACGCTGATTTAGCCTGTTTATTAATTCTAGGGCTTAATGTACTATGATGATGTTTTGCAGAATGATAGGATTCACACTCCAAAGATATTATATCATGAAATTGGGGGCATAACTTCTTCAAGACAGATAGTAAAGGATGTCCCAACCGACAATTAGCATCGAATGAAGAGGTGACACTAGCGCAAGTAATTAACCGAGGATCCCATGCATCAAGGATGTAAAGACCATTACATACATGTCCTTTACCAATAATCCGCTTCATCACAAGATCTTGAAAAATACAATGATTAGGAAGAAAAGAGACACAACAATTTAGGTCTTTGGTGAGTTTACTCACAGAAATCAAATTGAAGGAAAGACTGGGTAAACTTAGAACAGATGACAAGGTAATAGAAGAAGTGGGTTTAGTAGTCCCTAAACCTTCAACGTTAGATGTAGACCCATTCACAATAGTGACAGGAGATAGAGATTTATGTGGCTTGAAACTTGAAAAAGTGTTAGAATTACCTGTCATATGATCTATGGCACCAGAATAAATAACCCAATTGTTTGAAGAGGTGATAAGGCAAGTATTACCTTGCTCAGTTATTTTTTACAATGTGGGAACTAAATGAGCCTTAGTGTTTGACATCTTTAGCAATAATAAGCCATAAATGAGGAATCGACTCCGGGAACAAACCAAACACAACAAGAGATATCAAGCCAAATATTAGACTACACCAAAAAGCCAAATATAAAAAATCCTCAGATGTCTTAGCAGGTTCGCTGCCACAGTGAAGCCCGAATTAGCTAGGGTTCATTAACCACCACTTTAGTTGAACTCAAAAGAGACATTGTCCTCCACTGAACACAGAAGTAATGACCAAACTTAAACAAAAAAATCAAACTCAGGGGAATCGTGACCACACAACGGGATCACGCCGGAAAAGAGCTAAAAATTCCGTTGAGACTGATCAGAGGCGGAGAGGGTAATGGACGCGCCATCCAGTGCAGCAGACCGGTGCGTAGATGGCACACGTGCCACTGATGGCTGCCGGACTCACGGGGTTTAGCCAGCCGGCGATGTCTGAACGTCCTAAGGAGGGCATTGAGATCTAGTGACCAACGGAGCTAGGTGTTCTCCACTTCAAGCACTCACCAATGTTGAACATTATGCACTCTCACAGTCACTGCCTCTCGCAATTTTCTTTCTGGCTCTGATACAATCTAATTAAACAAAGAACATAAAAGAGGAAAAATTTTCTGATATCTTTCACTGATCAACTAGGCTATATATACAGATTACATGAGTCAAAAAAAGGAAATAAAAGATAGGATTCCTAGGATTATGCTATCAAGAAAATCACTAAGTATTAGCCTACAAATCAGCCTAGGATTGCATGCCTACTAATCAACATAAGATAAATACAAGATAACTATACACTCAATATAATCTCTATCGTTAACAATAGGAAGTATGGATAAAAAGAAAATTTAATGCATGAACAAAGTCCTAATGCATAAGCTACTTTCAAAGCACATAAATGCACGAGTAGTTCCAAGGGTCATAAATGCAACATAAATTTCCAAGATATGTGTTTTGCTAAAATACTCGTTCCTAGAAAATTTATTACGTATAGAATAGGTCTTCAATGGTTTTCCATAACTAGTTGTTGTCCAAGGATGGTTCCTGCAATTGTTTGTTGTCCTTGAGTGGAGATTTGGCTCTGATTGCTCAGTTGAGCATTTGGGATCTGTTGTAATTGTTCTAATTGCTCCCTGTTAAGAGAAAGACTGATGTTTTTATCTCCCATTTTTGAATTAGTTGTAACTTGTAGACCTTTGGGCTCCTTCTCGTTTCAAGAATCAGTCATCCCATGTAGCTTCCAACACTTGTCACAGGTTTGGTTTGACTTCTCACAGTAGACAGACCATCAGTTGCCATTCTTTTTTTGACTTTGATATTCTCCACAAATTAAGAGAGCAGAATTTTCATCTTCTGGTTTGGGGTTTCCAAGCATAATGCGTTTGCAAGTTTCCTCTCTCCTAACCCCAGCAAAAATGTCGTCAATACTTGGTATAAGTTTGGCACCAAGTAAGCGCCCTTGGACCTCAATCTTTATTGAGTCTAGACAGAAAATCATAGATTCTGTCCTTATTTATAGCCTTTTGATAGGTATCCATGCATCCAGCACATAACCAGTGGCCATTGTTGAAGGGATCTACCTCGTACCATAATTTTGTAAGGGCATTAAAATAGGTTGTGACGTCCATGTTAGCCTATGTGAGGTTCTGTGCCTTGTTTCTTAGCTCAAACAGTTGTGTAGAATTCTCTAAATCAGAGTATTGTCTCTTGGCAGCCACCCACATCTGTTTGGCAGTCTTGTAGCACATAAAATTCTCACTGATTTTTTCATCCATAAAGTTGATAAGCCAGGCCATCACCATTGAGTTTTGAGCATCCCACGTTGAGAAGCTTGAGTCAAATTCCACTGGTTTCTTGGCTGTCATATCAAGACATCCATATCTCCCTTTTCCACAAACCACCATCTCAACAGAATGTGACCAAGACAAATAAAATTTTCCGTTGAGCTTGTGAGTAGTAATTTGGAGAGAGGAGGCATCAGGGTAGGGAACAATACTAGTACCTGATAGGTACTGGGTAATGGAGTGTTTGTTATAGTTTGTTATACGATTAGAGGGATAATTAGGGAATTGTTAGAGGGTGAGTCAGTTATAAATGGGGGAGTGAGAGTGAGAGTGAGAGTGGGGCGTGGAGAATCTTCATCAGTAGTGTGAGTGTAGGAGCATTTGCTCTAGAGTCGCCTTGGCTTTGGTAGGAGACTTAGGTCTCTGGATATTGTTCATGTTCTTCAGTCATTGTTTGTCTTTTCTTTTCTGGTTTTTTTTTTCTTTTGTTCTTACTATCTGTGAGTCTTGTCCATTTTCTTCAGAAATAAAGTTTGGATTACTAACAATTGATTCGACCTGCCAATTCAAGGGAGCCAATGTCTTTTTTTATTCATGCCATCGAAAATGTCAGACCGAATTGAAGCATTGGTGGCGAGAGCTGACAACCTAAAAGTTGTATTTACAGACTTCAAACAATCTATTTTGGATGAACTTAACCATTTCTGGTAAAGAAACCGGAGAATGATGCAGCTGGTACTGAAGGAGAAGGGGGTTCGATTGGATACTCAAAATCGCTTGAAAACCTCTAATCCTCAGACCAAATTCCGATCGGTGTGCGACATCAAAGCTGAGTTCAAGGTGTTCTCTGCAGAAGATGAAGGAGTCGCTGGCAGCAAAGGAAAGAGAACGGGCTGGAGATTAAGTAACCCGAGCCTGGTACTTGAGCCCAACTCGGCAATAGGCCCAAATCCAGTAAGTAAGGCCCAATCTCAATTGTTTATGATGGAGTCTCCTCCCTGTGTATCAATGCGAAACCATTCGCACGATAGCAGGAGTGGTTATTCGACGCAGGCGAGCAACTTGAAGGTACAGACGCTGCCGACCACCACGTAGGAATCGCCAGCGAGGAGTTCTGAGGTGTTCCGAAGATGAAGCAATGAAAAGATGCAGATGGCAAGAGATCTTGAAGCTGAGTTCAGAATGCTCTATGGAATAGACGATGGGGACGTGTACTAGAACATAGATAAAGAATGGGTTTAAATTCGGGTTATCCAACCCGGTCCTTAAAGGTTATTATATAGCGGGCCAGAAGACTCCAAATGTGGCTGGGCATGGTTTGGGCCAAGCCCAATCGTGGATGGGCACGAGATGGGATTTCGAACATAACAGAACCCGTAAATCCAACTCCGCTTCAAATGCACAGGGACCCCAAGAAAAAGTAGCATCTGTAACTCCATCTTCTTCATCGTTTTCTTTTGCGAGAAGGTTCCAAGGTGTGCATCGTCCACAGTCGCAGGAGAAAAACAGAGAAATTTGGCACTTGTCATACTAAGAGCTAATGGAAAGGACAAAGGATGAAGCTCTCTAGTTACTTTCGTTGCTAGGAAGGGATGGAATAGGTTGAAAAAAAAAAAATTAAAAGGCTGAACTTAAGGAGGGATAATGATAGGAACTGGGTAATGGGGTGTTTGTTATAGTTTGTTATAAGGTTAGAGGGGTAATTAGGGAATTGTTAGAGGGTGTCTCAGTTATAAATGGGAAAGTGGCAGTGTGAGAGGGGTGTGGAAAATATTCATCAGTAGTGTGAATGTAGGAGCATTTGCTCTGGAGGAGCCTTGGCTCTGGTAGGAGACTTAGGTCTTTGGATATTGTTCATCTTCTTCAGTCATTGTTCATCTTCATCTTTTCTTTTCTGGTTTTGTTCTTTTGTTCTTACTATCTGTGAGTTTTGTCCATTGTCTTCTGAAATAAAGTTTGGGTTCCTAATAGTACCTATGTATTACTGCAGTAGATTGTGGAGTCCCTGGGTTTTTTGAAGTGCCAGTCATGGCTGTATTACAAGGAAATGAGGGAGGTTTGCTAGCCATAAAGAAGATGGCAGCAAGAGAGGAAAATAAAACAAAAGTTCAGGAAGTATGAATGGCGAAGTCAAAAGGCCTGGTGGTTAAAACCAAACTCTGATACCATGTAGACATTAGTTTATAAGAGAAATACTTTCTGATATATTCAAAAGGGCAAGAATACGAGGATTTTATAGAGAAACTTGGACAACAGGCCCGCTAATGATTCTCCATAAAATTAGGGATATAAAGAGCAAAAAATAAGGAAAAAAATAGGGAAAGAAATCAAGGGGAAGCTAGAGTAACTAAGTTAGAAAGGGCGGCAAAGGGGCAGGTGGAGCCTGAGATTGATGTAGGAGGAGAAGTTAGTTAGAGTTGTTAGGATAAAAAATAAGAATCCTATGGTCAGGGAAGGGTGTAGGAATTCTAGAAGCAGTTGATGAGGAGACTTCTAGCCTCTTGAAATGTGATAGGAATGGGGCTGAGAATTTAATTGTGGACCAAGAATATGGGTCTACTCCTTTTGAAGTAGTCTATGGAAGAGCTCCTGTGACTATAATTAGGTACTTACCGGGAGAGACAAGGGTGCAGGCAATGGCAAAGGAATTGCAAGACCGAGATGAAGCCATTAAACAACTGCGATTTAATCTCAATAGAGCCCAAGACCAAATGAAGTTTTATGCAGATCAGAAGAGGAAGAAGGTGGAGTTTGCTATTGAGGATTGGGTTTTGTTAAAACTTCGTCTTCATGGACAATCATCAGTATCACAACATATCAGTCCTAAATTGTCTCCACGCTATTTTGGACCATTTCAAGTCTTGGCTCACATAGGAGAAGTTGCCTACTAGTTACAACTTCCTCCTCAATCTCGAGTGCATCCTGTTTTTCATGTTTCTCTCCTCAAGAAAGCTATTGGCAACTATACTGCAAGTGCTAATTTACCTACTGACTTGGAGGATGAAGTAGTGATTGCTCCAACCAAAGTGCTGGCTGTTCGAGAAAAGAAAGACCACAGTTTCTCATTTTGGGAATTTCTCATCCAATGGGAAGGATTAGCTCCTGAAGATGCTACATGGGAAGAGGAGTCTTTTCTTACTAATCAATTTCCTCAATTCAGCCTTGAGAACAAGGCTTTTAATTCCCCTGGGAGTATTGATAGGAATGGGGCTGAGAATTTAATTGTGGGCTAAGAATATGGGCCCAAACCTAAAGTCTAGAGTGTATGAGAGAAAGAACATAAAGGCAGGGGTACTTGGGTAATTGATGCATTAGTTAGAATGGATATTGGAGGGTCTGTAGGTCAGGAAGGGGCATGCTGGACGAAATGTTTGTTTTGTGAGGAGCAAAATATCTTGTGCATTCTATGTAATCCTTTTTGTTATTAAATAGTATTCAGCTTATTTCCATTGAACCTATCAAAATGCTAGTACTTTCTATTGTCTATTTTCTTCTTTGCTACTATGTTATTGGCATTTCTGGCTGTGATTTTCTTTAGTTCTTTAGTATTTGAATTTGACTCCTAAATTGGTATATAGATATCGAATTATCTGTTTGAGTTCTGTTTTGGTTCCATCCGAAGTAAGCATCCTTTTGAATGGAATCATTTTTGCTTGGGCAACGATAATTATATGCAAGACAAGGACTACTTCAACTCATAATCTTAAACTTTTTGTAGAATATTTTATTTCATTAATAGAATATTTCCTTGTAGAATTAATAGCATATAGCCGTTAGCCTTTTTATGACTAGGATCTCTTCTTTTTTGGTTTTTAGGCAGTAGCATCTATAAAATCTGGTTGTACTGGTCGTTCAAAGGAAGAGAAATAAAAAGTTTATCTTTTCCCATTTCCTCACTTTTATAAGACCATGAATACTTTTATTAGATTATCTAACATCGCCCTCCCCCCAGCAGAAAATAAGAAATTAATTCTACAAAAGAAGGAGAAAAAAAAATGTTATTGTTTCACTTCTCTTACACTCAACTGTACTTTGCAAGAACTATATGTTTCAAGATTTAAACTTACTAGTGTTTCAAAAGCCCATCATCTCAAAAAAAAACTAATAGATTAATCAATTTCACAAAAAGCAAATATACTTACTTCAATGCTCCATGTATCAAAATAAACATGATATATCTACTTATCTAAAAGAGAAATTTACATACTGAAAAAATAAAACCATGAAAGTAGTTTATGTCAATTTCCGTTTTGTAAAGAAACCATATCTAGAGGTAAAGATGCTGACCTTTATAGCAAATAAATCACCAGTTGCCCTTTTTCGGGCAAGGAAAACTCGTCCAAATGCGCCCCGGCTTATTGGTTTTATTATTTCAAAGTCTTCAATTGAGGTACGGTCCTTAGAACAATGATTAATGGGGCTAGCACGGAAGCTACGGATAGTATCGTCTTCCACTGAACTCTCTTCCTCAACCATGCTGTTCGACGAGTCTACCTTTTCATCTTCTATATGCCCACAAAGATATATATATTTCTCCCTGTAAAATGAAGTTGCAGATCCCATTATAACATCTATAGCACATTATAACATCTATAGCACCATGCAGTGGCGGATCTAAGATCCCTTGGTCGGGGGGCAAAATATAAATTTTAAAATATTGTAAGGGTTAAAATTTAAAAAAAGTTAAAATTTAGGGTTAAAATATAAATTTTTAAAATATTATATTTAAAATTGTAATTTTAGCCAAAAAAATAGGGGTTAAAGTGAAAAAGAGTTTAAATTTAAGACTAAAATATAAATATTCAAAATATTATACTTATAAATATAACTTCTGTAAAAAATTAGAGTGCACAATATGGGTCCCCCCTAAAAAAATAAGGTTCAAAAAATTTTGAGGGTCAAAAATAAAAATTAAGGGGGGGTAAAAAATAAAAAAATAAATTTTTGTATGAAATTTTTGAAATTTCAAGGAGTACAAATGCACCCTCTCACCAAAACGTGGTTCCGTCACTGGCACCATGACACCAGAAGACAATTAATCACAAAATAAGGGAAAGATGAAAAATAGGTTTACCCTGCCGTAATAAGATATAAGCCATTAAAATTTTATAGATAGTTGGAAACAACACGAAATACATGACTGTATAAACACAAAAATAGAAGTTAAAAATACTCACTGCAAAAGTTTCTCAATGCGTCGTCCAAAAGTCTCTACAACAAGAGCATCCACCTTTCTGTCCTGAATGGCATATTTAAGGTCTTCTAAGCGCTCAAGCATATACTCCAAAGCACTGTAGTCACAATTGTTCACATTTGCAACTGAACGAGCAATTTCCACTAGCTTGTTTATCTGTCACATGGCAGTGTCTATATCAATATAAAGGTTTCAACAAAGAAATATTGAAAATAATGATAATAACACATTAAAGGAAAGTTATTAAACAAATGTAATATTCTATTGATTAAGCTGAACCTAGTGTTCATTATCTCTGCCAATTCAGTTAATTAATGCTTTCTCTTTCAGATAAAAGATCCTACTCTCTTTTCATTTTTCTATTATTAATTCTCATGTGGGATTCCATCTTTATTTTGTTATTATGGTTGATTTGTTTCCTTTCTATATGGTCTTTGACTTTTTTCTTCATTATTAAGATTGATTAGAATTGATTTGTATTCATTAGGATTGATTTGTATTTATTAGGGTTGATTATTTTTCCTTTCTTATTTTATTTTTTTTAATAGAAAAAGAAGTATTATTACTGGGAAGAGAGAGATATAGAGGAAAAAAGATAAACATAAAAGAGAAAAGGAGGACAAGAGATCCTCCAAAGAAAAGACAGCCGAAACAAAAAACTTCCCCTCAAAACCTCAAAAACAAGACTAACACAACAAAGTCCTTCAGTCTCTATAAATATCAGAGAAAGGCACCCCTTTAAACATCGCATTAGCCGAAACTCAAAGGAAAGCAACAAAGCGAATACGTTCCCAGTAAGTGAGGAGACAAAGACCGTTCATTAAAAACTCCGGCATTTCTTTCCATCTAGATACACTACACAATCGCGAACATAGCTACTTTCTACAAAATTTTGTTCTCCTTCCAATAATCAAAGCCACTAAATTTAGTCATAAGAAGAGTACCAAGGTCACTGAAGCAAACCCAATACTCATCAAAGTGACCAAATAACCTGTTCCAAATATCTCAGGCCACCTCGCAATATAAGAACATATGGTTATTAGTCTCAGAATTCCTCATATACATCACACAAACATTAGGAGATAAATTCTTAAAAGGTCGCCTAACTTGATGCAAATCATTAGTATTAATTCTATTGAGAACTGCAGTCCACAAAAAGGTCTTAACCTTTAAAGGCACCTTAACTTTCTAGAAAGATCTTTTAAAGTAAGAAGCAATAAGTGGATTTCAGATCAAAAAAAGTGAGAAAAGAAGCGTAAGAAGCAATAAGTGGATTTCAGATCAAAAAAGTGAGAAAAGAAGCACAAGTGTATAATCTTGAGGAATCCAACTTCCACAATCTCTTCTCAGGAAAAGAGGAAATGCGAAACAGAGCCAAAATGTCCAGCAACGATGAAAGGTCATCCACAAGTCTATCACTTACATTTCTGAAAAAGTGAAAGTTCCAACAAAATTAGTCCCCTTGCAAACAAAAGAAATCAACAATGGGAGCATTATGTAAAGAGGACAAAGAAAAGAGGTGAGGGAACCTTTCCTTAAAGGGGATATGGCAATCCAACAATCCTCCTAAAAGCGAAAACGAGAGTCATCACCAGCATGCAAAGACAACAAATGAGAGAAAGAATGGTATACCTAAGAAATTGCCTTCCAAAGACTTGCGTGCGTAACACTACCCCCAGAACCAGCATCCCAACCATTTCGATGAAGCCAAAATTTGGCCTTAATCACCTTATGCCATAGAGAGTTAGGCTCAACAGGGAATTGATATGATTGCTCACGTAGGAGCTAGGGGAAATCTTCCTTTCCCTTGTTAGAAATCCTCCCTTTTTGGGAACCTATTGTAGTGGTTGAGAGAAAGAACTCTCTAAATTTTTGGTAAAATATATGATGCCTTCTTTATTCTTTCTTAGCCTTTAAATAGGCACAATACATAAAATAATTTAGGAAATAAATAAGAGAGAAATTAACTTGTGATTTCCTTACAATCAAAATCTTTCCTTCAAAGAAAACCTTCCTAAAACATAAACTTAAAGTTAAATAATTGCTGAAAATAAAAACATGCCTAAAATAAATTGATTTTCTAAAATCAATCAAAACCTTCCTTATTCAATTCTTTCCTTATTCTCCTAAGTTCCCTTTCTTGTGTACTATTTCCCGATGAATGCATCATTACTCCCCTCCTGGACAAAGAGCTTGTCCTCAAGCTCGAAATCAGGGTAGGATGTGCAAAAAGAGACAAGGAACTCCGTCAGGGTCACTAATTTCCTCCCTTTCGTCATTCGGTTCTATCATCTCAATCCAAAATAGTTTTTTACATATATGGCCACGATAATAAGCTTCATCACAGTTAAAGCAAAGGCCTTTGGCTCTACGGTCTTTCATTTCCTCTTTTGTGATTTTCTTGAAAAATGGCATAAACGTATGACCCACCCCAAGTATAGGATTTGAAGCCCCCTTTTCAAAAGTTGTTGTTGGTCTAGAATGTTTCCCTGCAAAAAAAATGCTACAATGCTTATGTTCAAAGGTGCGAGCTAGATTCATAGAAGCGCCTAAGGAGTTGGGCTTATGTAATTCCACCTCCAATCATAAATTCTCGTTAAGGCCAATGGTAAAGAGAACAATTTGTTAGCTAGAATTAAGTCCCATAGTTCGTGCTAAGAGGGATTGAAATTGCCTTTGGTAGTCTTCCACTGTTGTATGTTGCTTGAGATTAGCCAACTCGCCCAAGGGGTTGAGACTCATGGGAGGGCCAAATCGCAACTAGCATTGCTCCACGAATTCTTGCCAATTCAGACTTGCTTCTTCTTGCTTCACCTTATAGAACTATAGTTGAGCCTCTCTGTTGAGATGGAATGCAGCCAGGCTCACTTTCTCTCCATCCGGTGTATTTTGATTTTCGAAAAACTACTCACATTTGTGTATCCAAATCAAAGGATCATTAGTTCCGTCATACGAAGGGAAACTGAGTTTAGAATACTTGGGAACCGTGGCTCCTCCAATACTCTTAGTGCTTCGTGCCTCTTCCAAGGTTCTTGGCTTACGGCTGTTGCTATTTTCCATCTGAGAAGAGTCACGTCCTTTTAGCTCGCGTAGGATCTCCCCCAATTGTGCAGCCACGGATCGTTCTTTGGCTTGTTGGCGATCTTCTACGACGGCAAGCCAGCATTCCACAGTCTATAAAAGCACCTCCATTTAGTGTGACAGAGTTGCCAAGTTGTCCATGACAGCAGGCTCTGATACCAAATTGATATGATTGCTCACGTAGGACCTAGTCAAGGGACGACTCAAGGGGAAATCTTCCTTTCTCTTATTAGAATTCCTCCCTTTTTTGGAACCTATTGTGGCGGTTGAGAGAAAGAACTCTCTAAATTTTTGGTAAAATATTTGATGCCTTCTTTATTCTTTATTAGCCTTTAAATAGGCACAATACATAAAATAATTTAGGAAATAAATAAGAGAGAAATTAACTTGTGATTTCCTTACAATCAAAACCTTTCCTTTAAAGAAAACCTTCCTAAAACATAAACTTAATGTTAAATAATTGCTGAAAATAAAAACATTCCTAAAATAAATTGATTTTCTAAAATCAATCAAAACCCTCCTTATTCAATTCTTTCCTTATTCTCCTAAGTTCCCTTTCTTGTGTACTATTTCCCGATGAATGCATCAGGAACCTCCATGACCACTTAGCCAATAGTGAGATGTTTTTAGACACCAAGTTACCAAAACCTAAACCCCCAATCTTTGTTATATCTACAACATACCTCTAGCTAACCAAATGATCCCTCTTTCTGTCCCCTCCATCAGAAAATAAAAAATTCCTCATAATTTTCTCAATCCTACGAGCCACCTAAGCTGGAATCTTGAATAAGGACAGAAAATACAGAGGCATACTAGATAAAGACGCCTGAACTAAGATAATTCTTCCCCCTAAGGAAAAGTAGGAACCTTTCCAACTATCAAGCTTTTGAGAAATTCTTTAGGTCACAAGGTCTCAGAAAGATTCTACACGTGGGTTACCCCCTAAAGGAACACCAAGATAAGTAAAAGGCCAATTTAGCACCACAAAACCCAATTTAGCACCACACAACCCGCAAGCTCAACTAACTCACCAAGAGAGTCTTCCTGAATATTAATACCAGCTAAACCACTCTTGCCTAAGTTAACAAGAAGCCTCGACACCTAAAAAATTTGAAGTATCGCAAGCACACAAGAAATTTTCCCTATCTTCAAGCAGGAAGAGAATAGTGTCATCTGCAAACAGCAAATGAGACATTGCACAACCATTGCCCCCAATTAATAATCCTCTAAGAATCCCTCTATTAGATTCCTTTCTCCACATACAGCTTAAGACATCAGCCGTCATAGTAAAGAGAAAAAGAGATAGAGGGTCACCCTGTCTAACCCCACATCACCCCTTAAACCAAGTTTTAGGATGCCCATTAATAATAACCGAAAAAGCTACTAAAGAAAGACAACCCCTCATCCATCGCCTCCATCTATCACCAAAACCCTTACGACAAAAAACCCAATCCAAAAAATCCTAGTTAACCATATCAGAGGCCTTCTCAAAATCCAACTTAAACACAATGCCCTTTTGCTTTCTACGCTCGACATCCTCAACTAACTTGTTAGCAATTAAGCTAGCATCAAGAAGTTGATGCTCAGCAATGAAAGCACTTTAATTCTCTGAGATGGAGTCCCCAATAACCTCACTCAACCTCACAAAGAGCACATTGGTGATGATCTTGTAAACACTAGTAACCAAGCTAATAGGCTTGACATCTATCACCTTAATAGACCTATCTTTTTTGGGAATAAGGACAATGAAGGTAGAATTCATACTAGTTGGTAAATGACCAAATTGGAAGAATCCTTCAAAAACCTTCATCAAATCTTCCTTCATAAACAACCAACAAGTTTGGAAGAAAGCCAAATTAAACCCATCAATCCCGGGAGCCTTTTCCTTATCCATCTTCCAGATGGCATTTCTAACTTCTTTCTCCTCGAAAGGTCTTTCAATTCAATTCCCCTTAGAACCATCAATAGGAGACCAGTCAAATCCTTCAATCAACGGCCTCTCATGTATCTCCTTGATAAATTGTCACCTTATCAAAGATGACCTCATTATCCCTAACAATAGTGTATTAAGTTCTGGATTTAGCTCCATTTTGGTGCTAAATACCCTCTCTTTTTTTCTCATTCTTGCCTTGGCTTGTGAATCTTTACCTATGTTCTAAATGTTTTAGATTAGTTTATGTTTTATTAGATTATAAATTAGTTTGAGTAATTTCATGTCTCAGACCTGTGATTTAATGGTGTTATTTGTCTTTTGGTGTAGGTTGAGTTGGGGAAGATTTAGTGTATGAAGATGGACCTGTGAAGCTACATTTCTGAAGATGTTGAAGCTTCCATATTGCCACCCACCGCTATAACGGTGGCTACTGGAACCCATCAAGTTGAAGCCTTCTATTTTTCCTTACACCGCTATAGCGGTGGTTGTGTGCCACTATAGCGGCAAGCCCTGAAAAGCAGCATTTTAAAGACCTTGTTTTTGTCTTTCACCACTATAGCGGTGAGTCAAGATTTTGCAGCTCGTTTTACTGATTTAAACAGCATTAGAACAGATTTTTAGGGCATTATGAATTTAGGGGAAGCTAGAGGACGCTGATTTTATAGAGGGAAGAGGAGGAATCCAATCCGAAGCTCTCCAGGCTCTATTTCCATCAACCCAACCTCAGATTCATAGAGTTTTCTCTATCTTTTACTGTTTTCTATAGTTTTAACGCCATGAGTGGCTAATTTTCCTCTTCTAGAGTTGCTATGAACCTAATTTCATATTAGGGATAATTTCTCTCCTTTCTCTCCTTGTATTTGTGATTTCTTTTAATCAATACATGTCTTTTTATTTATTTACCTTGAGCTTGCTATGAACTAGATCAATTTATAGTTTGCACATTACTTTTACCGATCTCGGGGAGAGGGGTGTAAGAGTAGAACTCTGATTGAAAGGGACGAGAGCATGACCTTAACATAAGGGATTTCACTTGTTAACTGATAAGGATATTAGTTGAACTCATTTAATCAAAATTTAGGTTGATTTGTATTAGACTTAGCTCACGTGAGGGATTGCGTAGGAATTGAGTAGCTTAATCTATATTCGAGAGAATTATTTTAAGCCATAAGATAACCTAAGATTAATATGTATGATTAATTAGAATCACAGGTACAAGAGAGAGATTAATAATTTCTAGGACGGAAGAAGTAAATTAGTGACTCTAGGCTTTTACTTATTAATTTAATCGAATCATTTGTTGGTCGTTGTTAATTACATTCTATTTTACTGATTTTATTTCCTTTCTAATTCTTTAAATAGAGCTATCTTTATCCAAATTGGTTTGTCTAACTAACACAATTGAATTTCTAGAATAGTTAGCGAATTAGTCCTCGTGAGATCGACATTCTTACTCATTTTACACTATATTACTTGTACGACTGGTACACTTGAGTTAGTTCTCATGGGATCTATATTCTTACTGATTTTACACTATATTACTTGTGCGACTGGTACACTTGTCAAATCGCTAACATAGTGCCATCATCCACATCTAATTCTTTAATAAAGCTCCTCCTCCTCTTCCCATTAACCACCTTGTGGAAGAAGCTAGAGTTCACATCACCCTCACTAGCCCACTTTACTCTTCTGACGCCAACTCATTTCTTCTTTTTACAAATATCATCCAAAGCATTCCTAAGCGTCACCTTACGAGCAACAAGACTCGCCTCTAACCTACCCTGACTTTTCGAATTTATCAAGAGCGTCCAACTCCTTAAGAGCCTCTTTCTTCCGAACTCAAATATCCCCAAAAACTTCTAAGTTCCAAACTTTCAGCTTCTCCTTCACATATTTCAGATTATCCTTTTTGTTTGTTATTTGTTCAAATAATAAATGAGAGAAGGGGAATTATCTCATAAAATCTCTTCCTCATCAGCTTATCTATTTTTTATTTTCAAATAGCTACAATAAAGGGATTTAATGGCAGGTTTGTTGCCATATTTCCCTAGTTGAAAACACATGTACTATGCTGTGATCAATTAAGGAAAAAATAGAGACACTTGCCTCCAAATTATTTTCATGGTATTAGAGCCAAAATGAACTAAAATTTCTATATGACAAATTACGGGTCCTCCAAACAGAAATGGCCACTGAAAAGGGTAGCTCCTCATACAAAGTTACCACTCTAAACAGCCATGGAGTGAGTGACAACTTGCCTATTCCCATCACAAGGCATAAACTTAATGGGATAAACTTCCTACAATACTCTCAATCAGTCAAGATTTTTCTATGCAGCAAAGGGAAAGATGATTATCTCACTGGAGCAGCTACACCACCAGACATGACAGATTTGAAATTCAAGACATGGAAGGCAGTATATGGTCATGTCATGGTTATTTAACTACATGAACAATGACATATGAGAAAACTTCCTCCTCTTTTTAATTAAGAAAGACATCTGGGATGCTGCCAGGAAAAACTACTCTACCGATGAGAGCACGGCAGAGGTTTTCAAAATTGAAGGCATCCTCCATGACCTTCAAAAAGGTTAGTTGCTAGTTACTCAATATTTTAACCTTCTAACTCACTATTGACAGCGGCTGGACATGATTGAAGCTCATTTTTGGGCACGTCAAACAATAAATCACAAAAGGCTTGTTGAAACAAAGAGAATTTACAAGTTCCTATTAGGACTAAATAACAACTTTGATGATGTCCAAGGAAGAATAATGGGGACAAACCTCTTTCTCTCCATGGATTTTTCTGAGAGTTAAGACAAGAAGAGACTAGAAAGAAACTTCATTATTATCCAAACATGAAGATTGCCATCTTACATCATCCATTTATTAAAGGAGGATAGTGGAAAATTTTATTAAAACTACATGAACAATGACATATGAGAAAACTTCCTCCTCTTTTTAATTAAGAAAGACATATGGGATGCTGCCAGGAAAAACTACCTACCAATGAGAGCACGGCAGAGGTTTTCAAAATTGAAGGCATCCTCCATGACCTACAAAAAGGTTAGTTGCTAGTTACTCAATATTTTAACCTTCTAACTCACTATTGACAGCGGCTGGACATGATTGAAGCTCATTTTTGGGCACGTCAAACAATAAATCACAAAAGGCTTGTTGAAACAAGGAGAATTTACAAGTTCCTATTAGGACTAAATAACAACTTTGATGATGTCCAAGGAAGAATAATGGGGACCAAACCTCTTTCTCTCCATGGATTTTTCTGAGAGTTAAGACAAGAAGAGACTAGAAAGAAACTTCATTATTGTCCAAACATGAAGATTGCCATCTTACATCATCCATTTATTAAAGGACGATAGTGGAAAATTTTATTAAAACTACATGAACAATGACATATGAGAAAACTTCCTCCTCTTTTTAATTAAGAAAGACATATGGGATGCTGCCAGGAAAAACTACTCTACCAATGAGAGCATGGCAGAGGTTTTCAAAATTGAAGGCGTCCTCCATGACCTACAAAAAGGTTAGTTGCTAGTTACTCAATATTTTAACCTTCTAACTCACTATTGACAGCGGCTGGACATGATTGAAGCTCATTTTTGGGCACGTCAAACAATAAATCACAAAAGGCTTGTTGAAACAAAGAGAATTTACAAGTTCCTATTAGGACTAAATAACAACTTTGATGATGTCCAAGGAAGAATAATGGGGACAAAACCTCTTTGTCTCCATGAATTTTTCTGAGAGTTAAGACAAGAAGAGACTAGAAAGAAACTTCATTATTATCCAAACATGAAGATTGCCATCTTACATCATCCATTTATTAAAGGAGGATAGTGGAAAATTTTATTAAAACTAGTTTCCACCTTCATAATAAGGAAGATCATAAACAAAACAACATTTATACAAGTTATTTATCCAAATACATATTTTGAATTAGATAATATGCTTTTCTATGAGTAGATACTGTTGTCTAAAGAACAAAAGTTGCATGCAACAATTTCCAAAATAAAACTCAGTACATACCTGGCAATAATTCTCAAGTTCCAATATTGTTCTTCGCCCACTTAATAACATTTCTAGCTGACTTGTTCGTGGTGTTAGCAGTGGTGATCTTGGTGTCAAGCTTCCAGCTGAAGACACCTTTGTGCCTTGATCAGGTTTGAAGGAGGAATGTGTTTCACATGATAATTTCGGCAAATGGTTCAGATCATCCTTAACAAAAGTATTGTCAGCTTCAAGAGCAAAGTCAAGCATGTCTTCTGAGCATCTACAAGATAAGCTGTTTCTCTCAAGAGATAAATCATTGAATTCTTCATGCATACTTGATGTAGACAATCTCGCATTCTCAAATCCTTCTCCGGGACCATCAGTGCTTTTTGGTGTGCTTTTCGGTGTCCATGATTCTAGTATCTTTTCAATAATTTCAGCAACTCTTTCAAGCCTTTCATTTACAGTTAAACCTTTCAAATCACATCTATCAGCAATTGTGCATATTTGAGAGTGCTCCTCCACATGTACAATTGGTATCTCAACCTCACAAATTCTGCAGATCATTGAATTCTCATATGTTAGATTGTGATGATCTCCCCAGAATCCCCAAGAAATTTTCTGGGTTCTGGAGGATGACTCTGAATTTTCAGGATTACATGAATGAGTATCCAGGTTTTCATATTCATCTTTGACTTCAATCTGATCCAGTTTGCCCTTGGATGACAAATCTAAAGTACCCTGACCTTTACATTTACACTTCTTCTCAGCAGGAACTGGAAACTTTTTCCAAGAGGACATCCTATAGCTGCTTGCAGTTGAATCAACACTTTTGGCAGTGCTAATCTCCCCAATGTCAGTTGCAGTACTCGCAAGCTGGTCAACTTGATTTTGATTCGTTATGAGATTATCTGGTTCTTTACACTGTGATTTTTTCAACTGCTCATCCATCTCATTTTCACCTGGATTCTGTTGTACAGCCTGCAAAATTTTCTCTGGATAAACTCCTAGATCGCTGAGTTGGTGAAGACCTAGTATGTGATCTTGTTCATAGCCACTTTCTTTCTGGAATTGCACAAGACGAGTGCACCGACTGAGGATAAAAAGTATGCGTGTATGAGCTTGCTTGAGGATTCCCATTGGTAACTCTTGACGCCTGTCATCTAAATTCTGAACAATGCCTTCACACTTTATCCAAAACTCACCAGACGACATCATTGCACATTGTCGGGAAACAACTAATAGATCCTCCAAAGTCTCGCTCCATTCAGGATGAGACCCTGAAGTTTTTTCGAGAATACCCACCAAATCTCCAGCAAAAACACTTAAGTCAGAATCAACTTCTTCCTTTAGCTTTCCAAACCTAGTTCTGACTGCCACCATGACTTCCTGAAATATTCATTTTGGAAATGTAAATGTTCAAGAAATTTAAATCCTTCTAGCTAGATAACAGCAAAAATTGTTAGAGTGAGCTTAAATTTAAAGGAAAAGTACCTCCATATGCCCAAATGCACGTTTACTAACTGGGAAAGCTTTAACTCCTCTGGAGTTAAGCTCATGGGAGTAGCTTTTGAAATCGAGGGGTTTCTTCTTGCGCCCACTTGTGACCCGCATTACTTCCTGAAAGCGTGGGGACTGCAATTCTTTGGCAAGATTTTCTTGATTACCCTATATAATATGCAACGTGGCAAACCTGAGCTACTTCGATTTCTCCAACTACACTACAAAAAATTGAAGCTTAAACAACTCTATGGAAATAAATCCAGATTAAATGAAGACTGTATCACCTGCGGCACAGGAAGGACATGTGAAGGACCATTCGACGGTTTGCATTGACTCCACTGTAATTTTTTCCCTAAAGTAATAATATGCAGTTATCACATTCGTCCGCAATGTTCGAAAGCAAGTAATCGATAAGAATCCAAATAAAATTCAAGCAAAGATATGCTAAATTTTTATAACTATTATTATCTTTTTTTATTTAGAATAATTACGATCAGAAGAATAATCTAGACCTAGTTCCGTTGAAGCCACATTTTGAAGAGGAGTGTTCGAAAAGGGATTGGCATTAGTCCCTTCATCAGTCCTGACAGAATCCCTGCTCAAATTCGAAGACGTGCCACCCAAAGACGGAAACCGAAGAGGCGAAGGAACCGAGCGTGTTCGTATGTGATTAAGCCCTAAAGATGACGCTTGCAAAATCGAGGAGGAAACATCTTCGGGTTTCTCCTGTTCTTCTTTACCTTCCACCTTCTGGCCGCCTTCCTCGTCCTCTATCGTTGTCCACCGATTCGGAATCGGAGGCATTTTCCGGAGCTTGACTCTGCAGGATGCCGGCAACGCTATCTCATTAGTCAGATCATTGTCGGCGCGGTTCGCCGGCGGTGACTCTGAGAGATGCGGCGGAGAGGTCGACATGGATCTTCAGTTTGGGCGTTCTTCATGGCATTGTGAGTGTGAGAGTGATGGAGAGAGAGAGAGAGAGGATTCAAATCAAATGTGAGAGAAAGAAAAAGAGAAGTGAGGCTTTCGCGGGAAGGGGAGCGAGTGTGGGGACACGGAAGCGGGACTTTCAGTTTCGGGGGAGACGGGTTAGTTCGTTAGAGAGAACGTGCTCTCGCGCGAAGGAGATGTATCACGTGTGCATGTGGGTCCGATTGTACGTGGTGCACAGACTATTCAAACCTCAAGAGCAAATTCAATTTCAAGTAGGGGATCCAAAATTCTTTTGATATCGGATCTCAAGCACGCTAACCTATTTAAATTATTATTTTTTATAATTAATGATTTAAATTTATAAATATTTTAAAAATAAAATCGATCAAATCAATAAAAACATCGATTTAAAATTTAATAATATAACCATAATTAAATCACGATTGAACTGATGTACTAAAAAAATATAATTAAATATTATATATATATTAATTTTATATTAAGATAATAAAAATTAATTTTTTTTTTAATTTTTTATATATTTATATTGAAAAATAAATAAAAAAGTGAAAAGACTACTTCACAGCACCACCCACAGTTTCCACTTTCCAATTTGCATAATAGGCTTCACATTCCCATGCCCTTACCTCTCTTTTTTATTTTGTTTTCCAATGTATCTCTCTCATTCCTTATTATTCTCTCTCTCATTTTAGACTCATCTTCATCTCTCTTGTTTCATCTTCCAGCTTTTTTGTCTTTCGTCTTCTCCAAAACTCATTTATCTTCCTCATCCAAAACTTGCAGCCAGTGTTTGCGGAAGAAATGATGGAAGGTTTTATTCACCAACATCCATGGACAGCTGTTTTTCTTCTCCTTCTTCTTCTTCAAAGGATGAGATTGATGATATTTTTTTAACTTTTTTCAAACTTAAACTGGTCCTGCTCGACATAAAAATACGGTCAAACTCGATTCTTGACCAAATTTAACGAATTCTTTAGCCTATCAATTTTTTTATATGACTAGGTTCGGTTTTCGATCTAGTCCAGTTTTACAAACATTAGATTTTATAATTTTTTTAAAAATAATATCTTAAAATATAAGTTGTTGGTTGTAAAAATCAACAAATAAGTCAAATGCTCATGTGAGCTAAAATCAACAAATTATGTAAAAACTAGGGTAATTGTTGCAAATATGAACAGTGAATTTTGTAGCATATTTGTATTGGAGTTGCTATTTTATTTATTATATAAAACCCGCATTTCATTCATCACATTCAAATCTTCATTCATTTTTATTTCTTTTAAATCATCACTATTTTTTCCCAATCTTGCCACCAAATCATCCTCTCGCTCCTCTTGATCACCATATCATGGCATCATCTAACATAGAGAGTTTGATTATTGCAACTAAAGAGAAAGCAGAATTATCTTCTTCTTATAAACCCGATGACATTAATATACTTTTGAATTTTATGATTCCCTATATTCCTTCATTTCATCCGCTCGATCAAGCCGCCAAAGCCCCTATGCTCTCAAGACCATGGAAGTTGTTTATGAGGAAAAACTTCTTCTTTTTTTCTTGGACCTGAAAATCTTGATGCATTCAGAGGTCAAATTGGCTTTGTGATCTGAAGACATTGATATGCCAACAATACTAGGAAAGAAGAATAATACAGTGGGTTTGATTTGTTTGCTTCTGACTACTCATCCTTCTTCTTTATATGCATGCAAGATTTATTATCTAAAATAAAAGTTATAATACCGACCATGTAGTAGGATGGGTGGAATTTCTCTTAGAACTGAAAAAAAGTAAGAGATTTCAAAAATTAAATATATTAGTTGTTGGAGTGTTTATCAAGAAAAGCCCAATGTCCTTAGGGCTCGAGCAATCATATGAGCTAAAACTCAACAATTCTGCAATAAATAGGGGACTAGTTGAAGAGATGAGCAAAGAAGAATTTTGTAATAGATCTATATTGAAGTTGCTCTTTACTACGTATATCCAAATCTCATTCATCTTATTCAATTCTTCATTCATGTCATTCTCTTTCAATATTCATCGTTATTTTTTCCTAATACTACAACCAAACCATCATCTCGCTCTTCTTGATCACCATCATGGCATCATCTACTGTAGAATTTTGATTATTGCAACCAAAGAGAAATTAAAAGAATCTTCTTACGAATCCGATGACACCAATACACTTCCGAATTTCATACTTTCTTGTATTCTTTCATTTCTTTTGCTGGACCAAGGTGCTAGAACCTCACTGCTCTCGAGACTATAGATGTTGGTATGGAGGAAAAACAATCGTTATTTTTTTGGACTAGAAAATCTTGATATATTTGGAGGTCAAACTGGCTTTATGGCCACTTCAAGAACACTACGTCGAAAACATTGGTCGGACAACTGTAATAACCTATTACTACTAGCCATTTCTAAATACTCTACTTGCTTTCTAGCAACTTCCCTATATTTAATTCATCAAAGCTCTAATACAAAAATTTGTAATAACACCTAATCTAGCATCTCATACCAATTTAATCTTGAGCACTGAAACCAATTTACAATCACTACTACTACTAGTAGCAATTTCTCCATGCTTGACTCATTCAACTTCTTAAGATTTATTATAAGAGAGTTAAATTCAAAATCAAAATCCATACTTGTTAGGGTTAATTCCATTTGTTCCTTACTCTTGCATATTAGTTAGCACGATTGTGAATCTTAATAAGTGGCTAAATTGGAGAAATAGCAACATTTTTGCCATAAAACAATCATCAGCCAGAGACAAGCAATCGACTACTAGGATAGACCTAGTTGACTACTTACTCTGTCACGACCCAATCTGGGCAAGTGACCGGCACGATCAAGAGACCATCCTATGATCGTAAGCCTAAATTTTAATAACACAAATCGACCAATAAAATGCACAATCATTCATAAATACATTTCATTAATTAGAATCAGCTCAATGATATACTTACCATAACAATCTATGTTTCCAAAGCTTTTCTCTAGATCACAAAACAAGGAGAGGAAAGGGTCAAAACATAGTCTAATCATATCCATAGAATACAAAAGAATAGACAACTCCAAAATAACATCCATACAAGACATAGGAATCTTAACGACTATAGAGCGACAAGTCATTCCCAAAAAGACTTATAGAAGCAATCACCAACGATGAGCTGGTTGCGATGATGTGAGACCCCAGTACTCCTCTCGCGGAGACTCGTTGGCAACTACAAGATCTGTAAAGGGGCGCACACACAAACACGGGAGTGAGCAACATACTCAGTGAGATAAAAATAAAATAAACTTACCACTTCCTTCCTGCCAAGAAAGGATACTATGAAGACATCTATCATCAACTCCAATCATTTAAAGATAAAGGATTAGATACACACACCAGCATGCACAATCACAACTTAATGAAAATATTCATGATTACAACCATTCTCCATTAAACGGAAATAGGCAATTCAATAAGTCTATGGTGCAAATTTACTCATATGTACTATGTCCACCATTCCAGGATATAAAAATAGTTAGATAAAATGAGTTTTGTCCACCGTTCCAGGACAATGACTATAATTGAATAAATGGAGTCTTATCCACCATTCCAGGACAATGACTATGATTAAATAAATGAGTCTTATCTACCATTCTAGGACAATAACTTTAATTGAATAAATGGAGTCTTGTCCACCGTTCCAGGACAATGACTTTAATTGAATAAATAGAGTATTGTCCACCGTTCCAAGACAATGATTAGGATTAAATAAATGAGTCTTATCCATCGTTCCAAGATAATGGCTATAATTAAATGAATGGAGTCTTGTCTATTATTCCAGGACAATTCTTTTAATTAAATAAATATGCATAAAATCACATGTCACAAACTTTACCTCAATCATATACAGAAATCTAATCACTTAAACAGAGGGTCCCAAAGTCTTTCTCCTAAATACTAGCATCATGAGAAATCTAATTTAATTTAATCCAATAACAATGGTAACTTTGGATGATTTGTGAGCTCGACCCCTTCAAAAGAGTGGAACCAAATATATCCATTCATATAGAAAATTTCATACATAATTACTAACTTTAACACATGTTTTAAGTTAGCTCACTCACTTAAGGTTGGATGGCATTAGATGGAGTGCAAGTGCGAGAGACGAACGAATAACAACAAAAACACCTAGGAAAAGAAAAGGCACATATTTGAGGTTTAGGAAGCTAGGAAGAAGTGTCAAAAGGTGGCGCCACAAATTATCCACAGCCACTTGGACGTCCAGGTGCAGGGCGCCTTAGGTGGTGCCCCACCACTATAGCTGTCAAAATGGCTGGCGGGCCGGGTTTAGCCTGGCCCACGGCGGGCTCAATGTTATGCAGGTCGGGCCGGGCCAGCTCGTTTATAAACAGGCTGACAAATTGGCAACCCAGCCCACACTAAAATTTTTTTTTTTGTAAAATTAGCTAGAAATTCCTTTTTTTTTTTTACTTTTTTAT
Organism: Biancaea sappan; assembly: GCA_037074585.1. Lineage (NCBI taxonomy): Eukaryota > Viridiplantae > Streptophyta > Magnoliopsida > Fabales > Fabaceae > Biancaea > Biancaea sappan. The sequence continues at coordinate 43,239,579 of CM073501.1, read as the reverse complement.
TCAAATTTCAATATTCATTTGCTCATTTATTGTAACCAAAATATCAATCACTAGAAATTTTGATAATCAATGTATAATTAGATATCATTTTATGAAGAATAGCAATTATCAAATAAAAAATATAAAACACCTACAATTTCCCTATCTTAAACTATTATGTTACAAAATAACCTTTGGAAGATAGGAATGAAAATGGCATTAAAGCACCAATTTATTTTGACATTTGACAAGTTTTTAAGGCTCTAATCTTCCTATATTATAGAAAATGATAACACATTTTCATCGTTATAACAGAAAAATAGTAAATATATAAAGTAAGACAATAAGTAATGTAATAATAGTATAGAATATAGATTATAGAATATTTGAAATTCTAAATAAGTGAATATGTAATATGTATTAAAAATATTTATTTTAAAAAAAATTTAAGTGGGTTAAACGGGTAACCCGCGGGTTATCTGGGTTGAACCCGCATAACCCGCGGGTTGGCGGGCCAGGCCGCCTAGGCCCGGATTTAAATTGGCCAAAAATTTATAAACACAACCCTTCCTTTTAGTGGGTTAAACGGGCTCGACCCGGCGGGCCAAGCCAGTTTTGACAGCTCTACCCACGACGCCACATCTTGGACTCTCTACCTCAAGATTTTTGCTGAGCACCCGAGGCACCTCGATAACAGTAGATTAGTATTTGTGAGATTTTACCCGAAAATGCCATCCTTGAGTCCAAGAGCTCCTATGGTGGTTTAGTAAACTTGCTTGAGTGGTCAAGATCTTGCTTAAACTGCCTTTGACTCTATCCTGGCACAAAGAGTAAGGTTGTGCCACCAATTTCGAATTCCCTTTTTACCTTTGCCAAAGTCAATCCATAATAATGGCAACAACAACCTTCCTCTTGCTCCATAAATACATCCTCAACTACCCAAGGTGTATCAGAAACATTTAGCCAAAAGGAATCACCATAGAAGCCACTTGGAAACCCATTCCCACTCAAAACTCAAGAAAAACACAAAACCCATGCTAGGGTTTAAAAGTTCTGATAATCAGAGGAGAAAAGAAAGAAGGAAGTATTGCTTACTTGGATCTTCTTTCCTAACTCAGCAAGGATAGTTATTCCCTTCCCAAAACCATATCTTCGATTAGCACCCAGGGAGAACACGAGGAGGATGAGAGGTAAGGAAGGGTAAACACATATACACACTTAGGAGAATGAAGAAAGGAAAAGAATGAAAAGGTGTAAAAGTGGTGAGGCCCACCATACTAACCTTCTATAGTTTATTGTTAATTTGCCTAGTTTCCCCTTCTCTAGTCCCTTACCAACAAGTCTTTAATTTTAGCATAAATTTCTAAGTTACACTTTAACATAAACTCTTTCATACATGAACATGAAATTCCATAATCCATCTAAGTATCATAAAATAGATCAACAGGAAATTAAGCAAATCATAAAAATACAATGATCAACAATTTATGCACAAATAGTTCCAAGAAATAAAAGAAAATAAAAGGGAGAAATTTACGGATATTACATCCTCTCTATCATAAATGGATACATTGTTCCAGTGGTTGATCAATTGAATGGTTTAGGTGACCGGTCAACTGGTTGGTCTCTACTTGACCATTCTTCTTTTAGAAAAAAATTGGCGATCGGCCAGTTCATTAGACAGGTCGACTACTAGCTTCTATGCATATATATTTCTCACACTTTTGTCAATTTTTTTGATCAAAAAAAAATATTATTAAAGAGAGAAGAAGATACAAAGGAAAGAAAAGGAACACAAGCAAAGAAGAGGACTAGATATCCTCTTATAGAAGAAAGAAAAAGAACAAAAAAAAATTAAAAAAACCTGAAAATAGGTTAATACAACAAAGCCCTTCAATCCTGATGAATATCAATTTCAAGTACCCTTAACCATGAGGAAACTTCATAATTGCTAAAAAAATATAGTAAATGTACTTTTACACCCAACCAACTATAAGTTTTGTCATACATACATTGCTAGCATACTACATACCTCACTAAAGATTTCAATGCTTACAAAATTATCATTTCTACAAAAAGATACATGTAATACGTGACATCTTGAGAAGAATTTACTCTCACTAAAACAAGCTCTCAAGTCACTACCTTAACTTAAAACATACATAACCGCAGCCTTTACAATTTCTACTAATTTCATATATAATTCTACAACATGTAAACTGAAACAAGATCTTATTCCACACATTCAAGATGTCAAATAACCTCATTCTTTATTTCCACTCTCATTAGCTTTGTCCCTCCCGCAAACAATGATAACATATATTATCGGTAGCTAGCATCACATATCACAATAAAATCACCACTTTTAGCATAAAAACATGTTTAAAAATTACATCCTATCATAGTTCATATATGTAAGGCCTTCCTCTTTTGTTAGGTTTTACATCTAGTCATCCCTAGCTATATGGGCACTACATATCACCACCCCCATATATGTTTTTCTTTACACTTTCATTACTCAATAACAGAGGCTCAAATGGGGATTACATATCGCTGTCCTCAAGGTCTCCTATGCTAGCTATCTAAGGTTTTCACCATACTTAGGTTTCTTGAAATCCACATATACCATCCATGAACATGCATTTCAAATAATATAGAGCACAAATTAATAATCATTTCAAGAAAAGTTAAGCATGTTTTTGTGAAGAAAATCTAGCTACCTCTTTCTAATTCAAGCTTAAAAATTAATCCTTCTCCTCTCTAATTTTTTCTACTCCTCTACTAGCTCCCTTTCTAGCTTTTCTCTTGTTTTTCTTCCTTTAACATTTGCAAGTTCACATATATTAAATTTAACATAGAAGGGGTAAAATTTAAGGGTTAATTCTAAACATCTAGCTTACCTTCAACTCTTTTAAGCTAAAGATATCAATTTCCACTTGATTTCCAATTGTTTTGCTTTATTCTCTGCCGCTAAGTGTTTCATTTATCTTTCATATATATATCTATGGCCAAACACAATCAAAATAACCTTTCCATGCTCCTAAGATCTTCTTCATATCGTCTCAGTATGTCCAAGGGAAATTTGGTCATATTTCACCATTTAAATGACAATTGTTTGCTGTCTTAATTAAACATTTCACAGAGCCCACAGTTGACTGGTTGCTCTCTGTTTAGTTTTTCCCCTGTTTTATGTCCTTTTAACCCATGATCTTTTACTCCCTAAGCATTAACTTCTCAATTTAGATTCTGAGGTCCATTCTCTTTATTGTAAGGAGTTTTTTTAATAACTTCTTATCCTCTTAGTATTTAGGGAGGTATCCTGGCTAGGATGTACTTGATTTACTTTTTTCCAACCTCTCATCCTTCTTTATATAGCTACAAGATTTGTCATTTGAAGGAAAGTTGCAATGCTGCCCATGTAGTGGGTTGGGTGGAATTTCTCTTTGAATTGAAGCGACAAAAGTAAAAGAAATTATTTTAGAATGTGAATATATTATAGTTTTTGGAGCATTTGTGTCATGCCCCCAATTCGAGACCATAACCTGCATGAAGGCCAATCCCACATCACCGTTGTAAACCTAACTAGCACAAACATTCTCATAATGTAAATGTCTCTCAAAGATCCATTAACAAAATCAAATAGATTTCTTAAAATAAGCTTTGATCATTCATTATATAAAGTTTCAAGGTTCACAACTAAACCATGTTTCTGAATCTTCCCTTCCAACACAATGCCAATTATAAAGAAATTATTCTAAAACATGATTCCCAAAATAATTAAGGAATGATCATTATCCACATTACAATATTCAACATGCATACAAAAATCCTAGAAGTTCTTTCTAACTACAGAGTGACGAAACCATTTCCAAAAAACGCTAGCTTAAGACCACTAACAAGTAGTCAGAAGAGGATAGTGGCTCAGAGACTTCACTACTACTCATGCATAGACACATTTACTATCAATGAATCTGCAAGGGGTACACAAGAAAGGGATGAGTATATAATACTAAGGGAGAAATAATGCTAACACAAATCAATAAACATATTAACGTATATTGCTTGCAGGGACAGAACCCTTGGAAGGTCCCATCCTTAACCATAATCCATAATTTACCTAGCATACACAAACCACCAGCGCAAATCCAGATAAGTTACCACTTTGCCACATAGACATTCATACACCCCATGGTGTAATATAGCCATAAAGATCTCTCGTACCTCATCAAGCAATTTAATTCCATGTCTTTCATAGACATCGTGCCTCTCATAGAAATTGTCAATCTCATAGGTTTGTGCCTCTCATGGGCTACCATACAATCTATCATCATACCATACATAAAATTTACAATCACAACATACATACATTTCACAAGGCAAATCCATGTTTCATTAAGAGTCAATGTTAAGATTCCATGACCAATCCAATGTAATTCTAGGTGTAGTACCAATCATATCAATAGTGTTTCAAAAGAATAGAAATAAGTAAATTCCATAACCAAATTAAGAGTAGCATATATCCTTCACCTGGGGTCCAAGCCACAAAAAAGTTAAATCTCACTTGTAGTGCTTGAGAAATGCCATAGAAGATATTTCGGGATCAAATCCTATCACTCCATGATGAAAGGGGGGGAAAAGAAAAATCATGACAAAGGTAGGCCTGCTGCAACGAAATTCCCACCACTATAGTGATGTTTGATATCTAGCATTTTTTATATACATCTTAACCCCTATCTTGGTCTCCTTACATTTTCATCTTCATAATTTCTCCAATTTTATTACACTTTATGTTTCATTAGGTCTAAGTTAATTTTAGATGGAAAATGAATTATTTTCATCCTTTAGGACTTAAATTCTTAAAGACTCAATTTAATCCTTCTTGTGTAATTTTCAGAATTAATTTTGGAGATTTCTTGATGATGTGGCACTGACATGGCATTCCTGATGAACTGGATGCTGATGTGGCACCTTCTAAGATGACTTGGCAGCGTCTTTTGCTTGCTTGATGACATGGACGTATGGGACCCAGGGCCGAAGCATTTCAAATCAACTTTCTACATCCCATTCCTCTAACCTTGATGAAAGAAGCAACCACCCATACCACTTTCTAAAAAAGAACCTTCTCCACTACAACTACCATGTCCTCCCATATCAGAAATTAGAAGAGAAGGCAGCAAAGTCAATTTACATCAGCTTTTTAGAGGGCATTAGTTTAGTTGGCTTTCAGACTTTAGTTTATATCTTAGCTTCTATAACTTAGTGTATTTCATAGATCACTTCTCCATCTCTTTTTTCCTTTATGTTTTCTAGTTTTTTTACTCTCATGAAGGGCTAAAATCCCTTGTAATCAGCCTTGGTCTGAAATTGAAGTGTAATTTGAGTTCATGGGCTTAATGAGATGATTATTTGTTTATTTATTCCATTTCTATTTCTTCATAGCCTCTGGTTTGTGATTTATGTTGTTCTGGTTAGGATAGTATTTTTATTTATTGGTTTTATACACTTTGCATCAGAGGAATGTTGTTGTATCTGGTTGAAATGGTAACTGAATTGGAAATGGTGTGTAATGTTGGTTATCTTGTATAAATCTGACTACTTTTACTGGAATCACATTAAGATTATCTTAGAGGAGATTTTCTTGATCATAGCTTGATGGGATTTAGTCTAGAAGTTTTTTTAGACACCTTATGATTTGTAAAATCAGATAATAAATAGAACAAGTACTCATCATTTAAAAAGAACTAGGAAGATTTCATCTTTAGGAAAGATCAAGGCTGGTTGTATTCTTCTGTTACTATTCAACTCTGCTACTTTCTTTTATCTTGTTTGTTGTTGCTGTTTATTGTTCCTGATTGCATTTTTCTGATTCTATCACAACCAAAAACCCCTATGTGTTAATTAGCTTTTAATTAGTGTTTAGGTGTTTAGAACAATTAGTTAGTGGTTAGAAGTGAGGCTCCAAAAGTGAAAATGACCTGGGGACCATTATTCTGCGCCATGATTTCAATTCTGGACGATTAGGCATCGTAGTGGCATGAACTAGAATTTTGGCGCCATTGTCAGGGAGCCAATTCACTTCTTAGTTGTTAATTTAGTTGTTCCATTTTGTTTGTTTAATTTTCAGCTGTTTAGTGTTGTTGTAGTGGTTTACAAGTTTTGGAGTCTCTTTCTTGGAAACTAGTCAAAACTAGCCATTTTCCTTACCGGCGAAAAACCTAACTATCTCTGATTGACCTCAAACTTGGTAGACCACTAGTTTTCGACATTTTAAGTATGTTGCAACCCTACTCGGCCTTTGGCCCAGTATGGGGTCACCATTTTTCTAAATTCCATCGTTTAGACCATCTTTTCTATTTTTTAATTTTTTAATTTTTAATTAATTTTGTTTTTTAGTATGATTTTTGTAGATCGAATTTTTAAGTTCTATTTTTTTCATTAGTTCCTCCAAATTGAGCAGGATTTTTTTGAGAAAAATCAAATTTTTCTAAGATACTTCATTTTTTCACGATTTTCATCAGTTGGATCTTAGTGTGCCAATTTTGCCGATTTTAGTGTTTTTGTTGTTTTTGTTGTTTTCTTGTGAATTTTGCCCTTCCTAGTGTATGAAAAGGTCTCTTAACGTGGACTTACCACCTTTTGATCCTGAAATTGATCGAACCTTCCATAGGCTAGTGAGAACCAATAGCATTAGGAGTAGCATAGTGTCTGAACTTTTGTCTGAGTTTATTGATCTCGCTGTCAATAGTGTAAAAGTAGAAGTAGAAGTAGAGTCGTAGTCCAAATCCGATATAGTGTTGGATTTCAATTGATTTTAAGTTAGCTGGATAATTGGGATGGATAATCAAAATGCACAAGTGCCTCAAAATAGGCAAGAACAATCCATTAAAGAGTTGATTGCACCTGATGTGCATTATCAACTATTGTGCATAAATTATCCTGAGTTAGATGCTAATTTTGAACTGAAATTTGGTCTAATCCACTTGCTGCCTAAGTTTCATGGTCTTGCAGGAGAAGATCCACACAAACACTTGAAGGAATTTCATGTTGTCTGCTCTACCATGAGACCACATAGAGTTGGAGAAGAATAGATCAAATTGATAGCCTTTCCTTTCTTTTTGGATGGGGCAGCCAAGGATTGGCTTTACTATCTGCCAACTGCCTTAATCACAAGATGGGATGAACTGAAGAAAATGTTCTTAGAAAAATTCTTCCCAGCCTCCAGAACAACAGCAATCAGGAAAGATATCAGTGGGATTAGACAAGCAAGTGGTGAATCTTTGCATGAGTATTGGGAGAGATTCAAGAAACTATGTTCAAGTTGTCCAAACCATCAAATTTCAGAGTAGCTTCTCATCCAATATTTTTATGAGGGATTACTGCTATGGACAGATATATAGTTGATGCAGCTACTGGTGGGGCATTGGTGGACAAAACCCTTGCTGCAGCAAATGAATTGTTAGCCAAGATAGCCCAAAATGCATAATAGTTTGGCACTAGACTGAATGATCCAATAACAGTTACTATCAATGAAGTGAAGACACCTCCCATAGAGTAATAAAGGATAGAAAATAAATTAAAAGAGTTAGCTTCAATGGTGAGGCAATTGGCATTAAATCAGAGAACACAACAACTAGCCCTTCCTCCTTCAGTTTGTGGTATTTGTTCCCTGAATACCCACCGTACTGATCAGTGCCTTTAGCTAAAAGAGATCCCAACTGAGTTATGTGCTAGCATATTCCCTAGTAGACCTATGCAGCCACAACAACAGAGATATGACCCATATTCCTCTACCTACAATCCTAGGTGGCGTGACCATCCAGCCTTCAAGTATAGAAATACCTCCAATCCTCCTCTTTACCAGCTACCCCATGTAAGATACAATCAACCTGGACCCAACCATGCAGCACTTCTAACACTCAAGAAGCCCGAGGCTAGTTTGAAAAATTTAATGAAAGAGTTGACTGCCAACACCCTCCAATTTTAGTAGAGAATAGAAACAAATATGCATAATTTGGAGTTGAGGGCTTTGCCAGAAAACCTCAAGTATACTTTCTTGGAAGTAGGAGACCAGCTTCTAGTAATTACAGCCAACAATCTAAAGCCTAATCAAGAAGAGAAATTGATAAGTTTACTGAAAAAGAACAAGAAGGCTGTTAGGTGGACCCTAGCAGACATTCCTGGTATTAGTCCTTCGATGTGCATGCATTGTATTCTTCCTAAAGAAGAGATGAAACCAGTGAGGCAACCCTAAAGAAGACTTAATCCCATAATTCTTGATATGGTCAAGAATGAGGTAAGTAAGCTTTTTCAAGCTGGCATTATTTATCCTATCTCTAGTAGTAAGTGGGTGAGTCCGGTACAATAGTGCTAAAGGAAAACCGGGGTAACTGTTATAGCAAATGAAAACAATGAGTTAGTACCCACTACTGTTCAAAATAGTTGGTGTGTTTGCATTGATTATAGGAAGTTAAACCAAGCTACTAGAAAATATCATTTTCCTCTTCCTTTTATTGATCAAATGCTTAAGAGACTTGCTAGAAAGCCTCACTACTGTTTTCTTGATCGTTTTTCTAGATATTATCAAATTCACATTGCACCCGAAGATCAAGAGAAGACCACCTTCACCTGTCCCTTTGGCACTTTTGCATATAGACTCATGTCTTTTGGTCTATACAATGCACCTGGCACTTTTCAAAGATGAATGATAAGTATATTTTCTGATTTATTAGAAGATTTCATGGAAGTGTTCATGGATGATTTTTCTATTTATGGAGACTCATTTAATGCATGCTTGAAAAGTTTGGAGAGAGTACTTGAGAGATGTATAGAAAAGAATTTGGTTTTGAATTGGGAGAAATGCCATTTCATGGTAGAGCAAGGGATAGTTCTAGGCCACATAGTGTCATCCCGTGGCATAGAAGTAGATAAAGCTAAAGTTGATGTTATCTCCTCTTTGCCTTACCCTGCTTTTGTGTGGGATATTCGTTCTTTTCTTGGCTATGCAAGATTCTATAGGAGATTCATCAAGAATTTTAGTAAGATCGCTCTACCTCTATCCAAACTCCTCAAAAAAGAGACTAATTTTGTTTTTGATGATGCTTGCAGGTTAGCATTTGATGAGTTGAAGAAGTAACTTACTTCCCCTCCTATCATCTAACCTCCACGGTGGGAGCTCCCCTTTGAGCTCATGTGCAATGCTTCAAATTATGCAGTGGGGACGATGCTATCACAAAGAGTAGAAGGGAAGTTGTATGTCATAGCTTATGCTTCACACACCCTTGATTCAGCTCAATTAAATTACACAACTATAGAAAAGGAGTTTGCATGTCATAGCTTATGCTTCACGCACCCTTGATTTAGCTCAATTAAATTACACAACCATAGAAAAGGAGCTTTTAGCAATTATCTTTGCTTGGGATAAATTTAGATCATATTTGCTTGGCTGTAAATTGATTGTGTTTTCTGACCATGTCGCATTAAAATATTTACTGAAGAAGCTAGACGCAAAGCCAAAATTGATTAGATGGATGCTACTTCTCCAAGAATTTGATATGGAGATCAAAGACAAGAGTGGAGCGGAGAACGTAGTAGCAGATCATTTGAGTAGGCTTTTGGAGCTTCTTTTGGAGCATCTTCCTATTAGAGACAACTTCCCAGATGAGTGTTTTTCCCTTTTGCATGGTACTAGTGAGCCTTGGTATGCTGATTTAGTGAATTATCTTGTTACATCTGAATTACCTGCATATCAAAACAAACATCAATTAAATAAATCAAAAAGTGAAGCTAGGTACTATATGTCAGATGACCCTTATTTATGGGAGATTTGTAGTGATCAAATTATTAGGAGATGTGTTCCTAATCATGAGTTTGCATCTATGCTCACTTTCTATCACACTCTTACATGTGGTGGACACTTTGGTCCCCAAAGAACAGCTAGAAAGGTGCTAGATTCTAGTTTGTATTGGCCCACTTTGTTTAGGGATGCCTATGATTTCTGTAAAAATTGTTCTCGGTGTCAAAGAACTGGAAATGTGTCTAGGAGAAATGAAATGCCTCAACAACCTCTTCTTTTCTATGATATTTTTGATGTGTGGGGTATAGATTTATGGGTCCTTTTCCAGTTTCATTTGGCTTCATGTATATTTTGATTGCTGTGGATTATGTGTTGAAGTGGGTGGAAGCTAAAGCCACCCAAACTGATGATTCTTCTGTTGTTGTAGATTTTCTTTGTTCACATGTATTCTGTAGATTTGGTGTCCCTAAGGCCATAATCAGTGATCAATGATCACACTTTTGCAATAGGATCATGCAAGGGTTGTTGAAGAAATATGGGCGGGTGCACAAAACTTCTACACCTTACCATCCCTAAACCAGTGGGCAAGCGGAAGTCTCCAATCGAGAGATAAAGCACATATTAGAGAAAACCATACAGCCCAATAGAAAAGATTGGAGCAAGAGGCTTAATGATGCGCTTTGGGCCTATAGAACCACTTTCAAGACTCCCATCAGCATGTCTCCATACTGCTTGGTATTTGGTAAAGCATGTCACTTGCCGGTAGAGATTGTACACAAGGCATATTGGGCAGTTAAGCAATGCAATATGGACATGACCCTAGCCGATAAGGAAAGGAAGTTACAACTTCAAGAATTAGAAGAACTAAGGCTAGTAGCTTATGAGAATTCCCGCATCTACAAGGAGAGGACCAAAGCTCTACATGATAAGAAAATTGAAAAGAAAGAATTCCAAGTGGGAGACAAAGTCCTTCTCTATAGTTATCGCCTCAAGCTCATGCCCAGTAAGTTTTGCTCTAGATGGATTAGCCCTTTTGCTGTTACTAATGTCTTTCCTTTTGTTGTAGTAGAAATTCAAAATGAGGCTCCCAACAAACAATTCATGGTAAATGGGCAAAGGTTGAAGAAGTTCTATGAGGGATTCCAAGAAGAAACTATAGAGGAAATCCAACTCTACAGTGTATCGGCTCCATGATAAGGCCATTTTATTTTCCTCCTTTTAATTTATGTCCTCTGTATTTTATGTGATGTTTAGTGCTGATTTTCACTGAGGACAATGCAATATTTAAGTGCAGGGGGAAAGAATTTAATTAGAGAAAACATCGGTTGCTGATTTAAAAATTGTTCTGCTGCTTTCTTTGTTTTTCCTTATTCTGTCCAAAATTTTTTAAGCTATCTTGCACTAATTTTCTGTACTATTTGGCTACGAATTTTGCTACTCCCTTTACATGTTTTTAAAGGTTTATATGTCTTCTAGCTGTAGAATTTTATTTGGTGTCTTTTGGATCCGTTTTGGTGCACTTTTGTGTCAGTAAAGCCGAGTCGCCAAAAATTCTGCAGTGCAAAATTTTGCTGCTCTATTTTGTCTGAATTTGATGGTCTCTTTTTGAAAAATTTGATGGAGTTTTTTGTGAGAGAGCATGCATGATGAAATAGCTTAAGTGTGTGAATTGATTTAGCATGAAAAGAAATTGATCTTATTTTTCTAAGGAACTCAAGTAAAATGGCAATGATGTTGACTGTAATGAATTTGTAGTAATAGTCTTTTAGCCGTGAGGATTTGAGCCTTAATGCAATATGCTATTCTTCTTGTTGTGTGTTCTCCATCATGGATTTTCACTCTAGAACTTGTCTTGAGTTTTGGTTGAGGCTACATATATTGTACATGCTTGGAAATGATTTAGGCATTTGTTTCTTGTTACCCACTTTTAGCCAAATAGCCCTCCATTATCATTGTTTCCATTATGTACCACTTTGTGCGTTACTTCCACCTTTCTTTCTTGTGTTTCCAACCCCTTTTCCACCTTAAAACAAATTCTTTCTTTTCCCTAAAAACTTAGGATTTGAAGAGCTTTAGAAATTTCTTTTGAAAAGAGATTGAGCATGTGCAAAAAGAAGAATTTGTGGGCTGTTTTGAAATTTAGTTTTGCTACTCAAAAGAAAAGAAAATTTTGACAATTCTTCATGAAAAATATACTGTATGAAGATTAAAAAAATTTTTGAAAAATAAAAACAAAAGAGACATGAAAAAGAGCAAGAAAGAACGAAGAAGGAAAAAGAAGTAGCATTTTTGTGCCCAAGTTTCATAGTTCAATTTCTTATGACTTGATTGATGCTCTTCAATTCTTTAAGTTTTTGTTAAACCTTGTTTCTTGTATTACCCCCCATCTTTCAATCATTCTTTTTCCCACCTTACATCCATAGTAAAGTCCTAATAATTCAAGCATGTAATGTGATTTAAGTAGTGGAGATTTAGATTCTTGACAAGCTTACGGTAGTGAATTTGTGATAGGTTGAAATGTGAGTGCACTAACTTAAACATTTGAGAGAATATAGCATATACACCTTCCCTTGTAAGTGGATTATTACTTGGATTCTTTCTTGTCAACGAAATTGCCATGATACTTGAACTTTTTAGAAATTTAAGATTAGTTTTCTCTGAGCATTAAACCTTTTCAAGCTTGAACTATTTTATAATTGCATACTTTCTATGCTTCTTGTTGTGTTCCTTTGGTGCCTTTGTTGCTATTAATTGATTTTGCCCAGGAGTGCAAAAGACTAAGTGTGGGGGATTTGATATATGGTATTTTTTATATACATCTTAACCCCTATCTTGGTCTCTTTACATTTTCATCTTTAGAATTTCTCCAATTTTATTACACTTTGTGTTTCATCGAGTCTAAGTTAAGTTTGGAGATTTCTTGATGATGTGGCGCTGACATGGAATTCCTGATGAACTAGACGCTAATGTGGCACCTTCTGGAATGACTTGGCAACCTTTTCTACTTGTCTGATAACATGGACATGTGGGACCCAGGGCTGCAGCATTCCAGATCAACTTTTTGTGTCTCATTCCTCTAACCTTGATGAAAAAAGCAACCACCCATACCACTTTCTGAAAAAGTACCTTCTCCACTGTAACTGCCATGTCCTCCCATATTAGAAATCAGAAGAGAAAGCAGCAAAGTCAATTTCCATCAGCTTTTTGGATGGCATTAGTTTAGTTGGCTTTCAGACTTTAGTTTGCATCTTAGCTTCTATAATTGTATTTCGTAGATCACTTCTCCCTCTCTTTTCTCCCTTCTTCATGGAGGGCTAAAATCCCTTATAATCAGCCTTGGTCTGAAATTGAAGTGTAATTTGAGTTCATGGGCTTAATGAGATAAATATTTGTTTATTTATTCCATTTCTGTTTCTTCCTTGCCTCTGGTTTGTGATTTATACTGTTCTGGTTAGGATCGTATTTTCATTTACTAGTTTTATACACTTTGCATCTAAGGAATGTTGCTGTATCTAGTTGAAATGGTAATTGAATTGGAAATGGTGTGCAATGTTGGTTACCTTGCATAAATCTGAGTAGTTTTACTGGAATCACATTAAGATTATCTTAGAGGAGTTTTTTTTATCATAGCTTGATGGGATTTAGTCTAGAAGTTCTTTTTAGACACCTTATGATTTATAAAATCAGATGATAAATAAAACAAGTACTCATCATTTAAAGAGAACTAGGAAGATTTCATCTTTAGGAAAGATCAAGGCTAGTTGCATTCTTCTATTACTATTCAACTCTGCTACTTTCTACTGTCTTGTTTGTTGTTGTTGTTTATTGTTCCTGATTGCATTTTTCTGATTCTGTCACAACCAAAACCCCCTCTGTGTGTTAATTAGCTTTTAATTAGTGTTTAGGTGTTTAGAACAATTAGTTCGTGGTTAAAAGTGAGGCTCTAAGAGTGAAAATGAACTGGGGACCATTATTCTACAAAATTACCATGATTTCAATTCTGGGCGATTCGGCATCGTAGTGGCGTGAACCAATGTTTGACAGCCTTCTTTGTTTGTTGCCACTGTAGCACCTAGATCTAGTGCTGCAGCGCCTCGCAAGACATAATATTTTATGTTAAGATTAAATTAGGGTAAGGTCATTCCACTCATCTGGATTCCAAAGCTACCTTTGCTAGGTTTCACATGTTATTTAGAGAGAGAAAGGGTGTATACAAGGTTCTGAGATTAATTTCTAACAACTACAACAAAAGGGTTGCAAGAAGAAGTCAAAATCATGAAATAAGAAAACTACTTATTATTGCTTCTGGGCACAGTTTTGGTTATTCTCCTAATCAATAAGGAAATTTTAAACAAAACATATTGCATTAGAAACTAGACTCAAAGGGCTTTCTAGTGATATATATTATTTGCTAAAAACAAAGTTCTATTGAGAGAGTTACGACCGATTTAAGTTATTGTTATGCACCATGAACTTTGGAGTTCTTGTCGTTGGGGGAAGTAACTGGTAAACAGGAATTCTCTGAAGATCACGAACGTTTAAAGGTCTGGGGACCCTCTAGGGTGGCGTGTGTGAGTGAGGTGGAGGCTAGGGTTTAGAGATATTAGAGTGGCTAAGGTTTAGATCAAGTATGGCATCTAGGGTTCTTAGTATGTATCTAGGATTTCAAGTGTTTGGGTATGTGTGAAGGGAGGGGTGTCTAGGGTTTCCTTATGTGTTAGAGTGATAAAAGGTCGTCTAGGGTTTCATGTATTTGAGAGGGAGAGTGTGAGACGGCTATGGTTTGGTTACGTGGGTGATTTAGACTAGGTAAGACTCTTTAAATTTATTTTAATTTGAATTCTAGGTTAAGTGTTGTATTAGGACTTTCCTTATATATTTATTATTTGTTATATTTTTAATTATATTATTTATACTGTCCATATTAGTTACACCCCTATTCCTTAGTTTATTAGTTTCCTTTTTCCTTATTTTATTAAATCATATTTTAATTTTGTTTCCTAATTCCTACATAGCCCTCATGCCACTCTTTTGGTAAGTTTCCTCTAGTCTACATGCCTCTAGATATGTATTTAATTTAATCAATCTTACCTTATTTTATTTATCACATTTTATTTATTTGATACCTCACTACATTATTTAATTTAATTCATTATCAACCCTTATTTAACTTAAACTATTTATTCATTTATTTATTTGATTTAATCTCCTTAAAATGCCACACATGCAACACATCTTCTACCACCAAACAAGGTGCCTTTGACGTGGCAATCCAAGCACACTTACCTTTTACTTTTAGTCCCTCGTTCACCCAAAACACATCATTTCGAGATAAGCAATTCATGCACAAGCAACAAAATCATTTAAAAAAAATAAACAAAGCTAAAATCCCTAAGGGTATCCATCTATTCATGAAAAATTTTTCCACACGTCCAGACTCACTTTCTGACAACATCGTAATACTTGGAATATTACAGGTTATTAGGTCTCCTATAGACTATAGAGTGAGGCATTTTTTGTGGAACTTCTCCTATTGTCGTGAATCACAACACAGCCATAGGAAGGAGATCCATAAAAGGCCCTATAAAGTCATCAGTGTCTTTCTTTCATGTTATACTCCTTAATAGAGTAGTTTACAATCTTTCTTGCTTCTAATTGGTGGTATGTTACGCATGTAGATTTTAAGACCCCTAATGGCACGAGGACAATCCTCTACCCAAGGCAGATGTACGTGATCTAGTAGGGCTTTAGCCCCACCACCTACCTCATTGGTGAATGCATAATTGGAAACTCATGGACATGTGGAGAGCAAACATGCACAAGAGGAAAGGCACCCAGTGGGAGAATCTAGCGGGAGCAGTGGGATACCACCTCAAATAGACGCTGCCATGGTGATGGAGATGTTCACCATATTCCAAAAACAAATGGACAACATTGAGAAGATACTAGGAACATAGTTTGCTACCAATAACCTCAGATGCCACCTCCAGTGGCAAATGTACAAGCAACACCTTTGGCACCGCCTCCTCCTCCCTTGTTTAAGGAAGGGTTAGTGACGGACATCAAGATGTCCGAGTTCTTGAAGCTGAAGCCATCTATGTTCGTCAGGGAGGATGCTACTAATGATCCCTAGCGATTCATGGATGATTTCAAGAAAGTATGTGATACCTTGGGATGCTTTGACTCTCGAAGGGTGGAGCTTATGATGTACTAGCTGAAAGGTAGAGCTAACAAGTGGTGGGAGGAGTTTTGGAAAGCTTTTCAAGATCAATTTATCCCAAGAAGCATGTGTGACACTAAGATGTAGGAGTTCGAGACTCTGAGTCAAGGGTCTAGAACTGTGGACGAATATGATGTCCTATTTGTGAAGTTGTCAAATTATGCCCCTTATATTGTCCTAGATGAAATGGAAAAGGATTCAGAGGTTCATGGAGGGTCTTAAAGACTTATTTTTTACTCAAGTGGGCACTCAAATGAAGACTTTTCACTCTTACATCATAGTCATGGACACTTCTCATAGGATAGAGACAAGGATAAGGAATAGATATAATCAGAACAACAAGAAAAAGAAAGGACAAGATAAGGGATCACCCAGTTACAGAGGGAATTTGATTCCAACTATGACCACCAAGTACGCACCTTTTACAGTCTCTGTACTTCAATCCCAATCCGAAGGGAAAGGGGACCATCACAAATCCTAATGTCCTGGTATGGCATATGTCACTTTGGAGAATGCTATGGGAGTGTTGCCCATGTGTATGGTACTAACACAACTTGCTACCAGTGTGGTCAGGTGGGCCACTACAGAAGAGATTACCCCTAACTAGACTGAAGGTTTAGACATGGATCAGTACACCTTGCATGCACTTAGTCAGAGGCCACGCTCGCTAGTAGGGCACTACCCCCTAAAGTTGGGGGTGGCAGCTTTGAGAGAGGCCAAGGGGAGCGAGGCCAGACATTGGTAGGTTGAGGAATTGCTCAAGTGTATGCATTGACCCAACAAGGTGCACAAGCAATCAATGCAAATGCTATATGTACCCTTCCAACCTATCCCCTATATCTGCACCTATATTGTAACGAGAAATTCGGGGGATCAAAAAGGGGGAAAACTGTGATACCTATGGATAAAATTTTGCCTCGTTTGATGTTTCAATATGCCTATGATATATGTGTGTTAGTTATTTTGGTTGTGGAGCATGAATAGTGTGAAGAATGGTTGTTATTTCTTCATGAATTGTGGTATGAGTAAGCGAGGGACTAAAATGAAAATTAAACTCATGCAAAGGGATTAAATAAAATACATTAAAAAGTGGTGTATGGTTTAGGACTAAATTAATAAGAGTGGCATGAGGCTTTAAGGTGAGTTTAGTAAACAAGAATTGAAGTAAAATAGAAATAGACAAAATTAAGAAAAGAATTGCATAAAAGTTAAATAATGCATGCTAGCTAAATAAAATAAAATAAAATATTAGGTGATGAGGACTAAGATAAAATTAAGAAAAACAATTTAAAATTTATAAATAAGATGGCGTGAAGGAAATAGAAGACATTTAGGAAATGCAATTTAAAATAAAATAGGTGGTAGGGTGGTAGTAGGAAAAGATTAAGCAAGTGTTTGGGAGAACTTATAGAAATAGCTTATGGTGTGTCCATAAGTTGTTTTCAGCTTATTTTTATAAACTCTCCTAAATAGCTTGTGAAAATAAGCTAAAAATAGCTTATGTGAAGTTTGCCCTCATAAACTTTTCAATTGTAGAAATAACTTATATATAAGCACTTATATAATAGGCGTTTATTCTATAAGCACTTAAATAAGCTATTTACTTAAATAGGGCCTAAAAGCAAAATTATAGTAAAAGGATGAATAAAGTGAATAACTAAGAAAGACAAGATAAACTCCTAAATTATATGCGTGTAGCCAATAAAGAAGGCAAGTAGTAATATTAAATAAAACATATAAAGAGAATAAATGTAGTAGGACTAGGAAAAACAAATAACATAAACAAATTAAATTAAACCCTACAAGGTAGGTGTGTAATTACAATAGGTAATATAAAATAATGAGGATTAGGGTAGAAGTAGGAAACACAAATTTGAAATAGGGTTAGACAAGCTAAAAGGAAGGATGGCGTGAAGAGTAAAAGGGAATTAAATAAAACAAGTATTAGAATACTAGTAGGGAAAAGAATAGCATCATAACAATAATAAATTACAAGATAAAGAATAAATACAAGATATAGTTCCAAAAAAAATAGGTGTGTAAACTCATTAAACAAAATAAGAAATATATTTAATAATATAGGAAGCTATTAATTAAATAAAAGTACAATATCTAACTTAAAACTGAAATTAAAACAAACAAAAGAATCTTACTATGAGATATAACCAAGAATTTAAATTTAAACAAATACAAGAATCCTACCATAAGATTTAACCTAGATTCTAAATCGAAGAAACTTTACCTAAATTAAAAACACCACACAGCCAAAACACAATCATATTTTAGGAATAGTTCACAAACCCCTTCCCTTTAACCAAAACACCCTAGGCGTGAACCCTAGAACCCTCTCTCTCTCTTGAAAACCCTAATCACTAAACACCACTCATCTAGAAACCCTAGCCTTAGTCCCTCTGTTAACAAGACCATAAGAAACTATAGAAGTACAAAACCCTAGGCACACTCTCTTATTCGTTCTCTATCTCTCTCTCTCTCTCTTACTCTCTCATAGATAAACCCCAAATGTAAAGCCCCTCTCACAAAAAGAAACCTAGCCATTATACTCTCTCAGAACACAAACATCCTAGATGGCCTCCCACCTAGTAAAACCCTAGAATACATTGAGGAATCCTAATGCCACTTACATCCACAACCCTAGGTCACTCATGCACACTCCTTAAAGAAGAACATCATCCTTCACAGCTACTCAAAGTCACTCCACATATAGAAACACACCTCAACATTCTATGAATATGGTATGAACATGAATCCTAAACCTAACTATTCATCTTAAGCTATAGATCCGGGAAGTTATAATATTAAACAAGTTCCTCATTCTATTTTCGCATTGTAAAACACTACATTATAGCTAATCCTAGACTTGTACTATCACACCCCAACTTAGGAATATGACCAGTACGGAAGTGGATCCCACACCACCACCGTAAGCCTTGACAAACATCACTATTAAGGTAAAATACCATATTCTCAAAGAAACATCAAAGTGTCAAAACCAAAAGAAAAATAATACATTTATAAACAATCCTCTAATTCTCTCCATGCACTTATACAAGCTTTATCAGAAATAATCCAATATCATTATCATACACAAACATCCATTGCAATCCTAGGTGTTCTATTCTACTACAAAGCGACTCAACCCATAAAACTACTTCTACAATTACCCACCCGACACCAGAAGGGGTCGAGGACTCAAAGACCCCGCTATTCCTCATACGGAGGCTTGCTAATTACATTGAAGACTTGCAAGCGTACACAAAAGGAAAAGAGTGAGTATAAAATACTCAGTGAGGACAAAAATTGAATAACTAAAAGGAAAGGTAAACTGTGATAAGCTTGCGGGGATAGGACCTTGATTAACCCTACCCTTCACCAAATACTTGCTCCACACACATGACCACAATACTTCTGTAGGATACTACATTATCACAAATAAGCCACCAAAATATTCCAGCATGCAACATGAGAGCATTCACACATACTTTTCAACATTCACCAATTTCTAAAGACTACAATACAATGCCATCCAAGTACAAATAAACCCAACTATCAAATGTTAAAAAAATACAGAGTAGAGCCATATCATTGTATTGAGTTTTGCCTCTTGGGCATCCATATCATTCTATGTCATAAAATATAGGTAGGAGGGCTGCATTGGCTTCCTCTAATGATCTCATGAATCATAGTGGAGAGGGCCACACAGAGGCTTCTTACTAGGTTATTGGTAATTACCATATAAGCATAGGTCACAATCTGAGGGGGCCACACATGCTACTCATTTCATTCTCCCTTTTTCCATAGTAAAGAGGGCCACATAGGCTTCTCTTAAAAGCATTAGTCATACTGCAAGAAAGCTACATGACTCTTCGTATTATCACTAATCCATTCTTAGCAAATGAATCAACTAGACTTTCTCAGGTAGTATCATTAATCATAGTGTGAGAGAGCTATACGGCTCTTTGTACTATCACTAATCCATTTTATACGATGTTCAATTGTAACTATATTACAATTATAGCCACAAGATAGACATGGCACCACATGACCATTTCTAGCAATTAGGAAACCATGCAAACTCCCTTATGTGATATATCACACATTCCATAAGCAAACAAGGAATTTAATTCAGCATGCATCTGTATTCCAACATAATCAATAGCAAACAACAATCCACAATAACAGTTCCACCTTATTTATTATTTCATTATACAACATATAATATTAACAACTATGAATTTCTTAACAAATGTCACCTTGTAGTCATAGCTTTACTAATATGGGGGCCATTTCTATTAATCTCTTCGGTAGCATACATCAAGAAAACCACATGCCATAAGGTAACTTTCACATACCATGACATTGACATCCTTTACAACCATATGATTCATGTATCATAATATTCCATAATATTCATTATTATCAATACATGGCATAATATATTATAATTATAAAATTCACCATTACCCTTATCATGTAATGTAAAATTCACAGACAACCAATTCCACCAAGGTAACAAGAACAACTCATGTTATGAAAGAATTATCCCTTAATTTCTTATGCCAGTAATTTCTTAAATGAGTACAAACTATATTGTTTTATACTTTTGGGTGGTGAACAATTCTCTTACATATACTTACACATTTCAATGATGTACAAAAGCGCATATAATTACACATTCACCTAAATGCAAAAGTATTAGCACATCGTCATTCATGGTTTTATACCTTGCATTAAAAAAGATTCAACTTCAAGCATTCATAAGTTCATGCTTTCTATACTTGGCCATCACATTAAGTTATCATTCTATTTTAATTTATATGATGCATTCATGAGTTCTTGTTGTCATGTAAACATATTTATATTCATGTGTATGTATATATATATATATATATATATTTGGTTGATGATCCTCCCTTGATAATATAGTTGTATGTGTACATGTTAACTTATTAATATCTACAATAAGGAAACCTACAAGGCAAGCTAAAGTTCCCTCACAAATACATTTACTAACAATTTATAGAACAAGAGCTACAGTCCCTCGGTCAACCATATTCATCAAAATTTGTTCACCCAAAACAAATTTCAACACTATGATCACTCTTAGATCAGTATCTAGAACATACCCAAATACTCCTAATTAGAAATTAACCCAGGGGAACAAAAGGACAACCTAAACCATTACAAAGAAATTCTTAATTTATTTGTTCAATCCTTACTCTATTCTTATCTCGACCAGCACTAGAATTACAACCCAAATTTCATAAATTAAAAAAAAAAAAGAAATCAAATTCATCACTCACAGATCACAACATCACTATAAACACAATCATTTATTCTTATTTCAAATACATTTCCCATTAATGAATCTCGACCGTGGAAACTAGAGCATATAGTTTATAGCAAACGTGATACCATTCCAAGTCTCAATTAGGACCATTAGTACTAAAATAAGTTCTCCTTAAACTCATCTTGTACATTTAACTAAAAATCTAAGTGCCCAAAACTCTCAAGAATGCAATATAGGTGACTTTATAACAAGATATTAATTCACTTAATAAAAAATTACAGACCAGAAATATAACCTCCAAAATCCCAATTAACACTCATAAAAAATTGTTCTGCCATTCTTCCCTCTTCTTGGCTATTATCATTCCAATAATCAAACTAGACTAAATTTCCATGTTAAAATTGATGAAAAGAATTCAAAGCATTAACATTCAACCATCAATTGTAGAAGAACAAAATTGAGAAAGGTTGTGGGTCAGTCACCTCTCGGTCAAGCACTCTCTCACATCCTATAAACTAGGCATATGAGTTATATGAATTACACCTATGGTATACCTCTGTGGTATCCCTTAATCTTCTTGAACATTATTAATATTCACAACTATGCAAAACATAAATTTTCTAAAAAGATATTTTGTATACATTTACAAAAATGTTCAACATTTATACAATACTTAGTATGATACAACCTCGCAAGCCTAGGTGACCTATACAAACTACAGAGCATTTCCTAATCCTCACCAAATCCATAAACATGAGTCAACTAAACAAAAGTGGAGTATTACCCTGAAGTACTACTAATCCTCCTCCTCAACCATTGCATCTGAAAAGATAATCATAAAGAGTGTGAGTTCATCAAAACTCAGTGAGTAAACAACTGTGCATAAAAATTTCACAAGTACAAATACCACATTGCTAATATAGCTAAACCATAATTTAATTTAATATACCATTCACCTTTATATAAGCTATAACTTGCATTAGGTTTCTTAGGTGATCAAGCCCTCAATCATCCATACGTCATATTCGGTTATATCTTAGCATCAAATTTCTTGGGAGATCAATTCCTCAATCTTCCATGCTTAAAATTTGATTATATGCTAGCATCAGAATTCTTGAGAGATTAAACCCTCAATCTTCCATGCTTAAAATTTGATTATATCTTAGTATCAGATTTCTTGGGAGATCAAGATCTTAATCTTCCATGCTTAAAATTCAATTACAACATTGCATCAGATTTCTTGGGAATTTAACCCTTAACCTTCCATGCAACAACAATTAGAGATATTTACATAATAACAAAGTAATATAAGATATAGACGCTATTACATCATTCCTCATCTTAAACATACACCAATGTCCTCTTGAATCTCTTTCAAGAGTAAAGGTAATGTAACATCCTGATTTTTTATTTCCTTTAAAAAAAATACTTCTTTTCTAAATCGGTTTACTAGATAATTTTTTGAATAATTTTCTTTCAAATAATTATGGATGTCACTATTCACAAATTTTACTATTCATGTGAATAGTAATCTCGCAGAAAAATTGACAGGATTCTCACTGATTATATTTGAGTTTTAATATATACAAAATAATAATAATAATAATAATAATAATAATAATAATTTACATAATTTTTAATATTCTCTTTACATCTTTGAATCATGAACTACCACAAAATATATTTCTACACTTCAATCTCATTATCAATATCATCAAAGCCTTCCTTTTTGTCATTTTTCCTGAAATGATCAATTTTCTGATAGTGAGATATAAAATATCTCAGTAGCTAGTCGCTTTGTTAAAAACATGTAACTACATGAGGAAATCATTTCAGCCATAAAAGTATAACATCACACTGATAATAATTAAATTTCTCTTATTCACTATGTAGAACAAGATTTATAAATAAAATTATGTAAAAGATAATTATGCACATAGATATCATAAATCATAAATAATCATGCTTTTATGGAAGACTAACTATCTTATGAAGAACAAGCCTTAAATATGGATCTAAATCTCTTCTTCCTCTGATATTTTCCATAGTCTTCTCTCTTCTTCTTCCTTCTTTTCTATTTCGTCTCTTCCTCTCTCTTTTCTCTTTCTCTCTCTCTTCTCTTTCTTTCTCTCTTGTTTTCTCTTTCTTTCTTCTTCCCACCATGCACTCACATAACACATTCCTACAAATATATATATATATATATATATATATATATATATATATTATCCTTTAACTTTTCCTCATTACCCCACATGTTTTGTTTCATCATTATCTCTCCCTCTTTTTCTCTCTTCCGTCCACATATACACACACCTCACACATCACTATCTCAATTTTTATTTTGGTTAAAAATAATAAAAAGACCTCAAATCTTTTTATTCTATTCAATCAGGTCCCTAATCAATGATAAAATTCTATTTATGTCTCTCAAAAATTTCTTAATAACTATTTTATCCTTATTTACTTGCTCATTTATTTATCTAGCCTCATTTTCTAAGGTAATTAAATTTGGGATATTACATTCTCCTCCCCTTAAAATGAATTTTATCCCTAAAATTCAAGTTAGTACATATATACACATATGAAAATTACAACCACAACTTGCACGAAAATATCACAAGTACAAACATTACACTTACTAATGCAGTCAATCTATCATTCATTTTACACAACTGTAGTATTATATTTGTTTGAATTTGCATATGATTTCTTAGGTGATCAAACCCTTAATCACTTTGCATTTGTACCGTAGATTTGAGTAAGATTTCTTGGGTGATCAAACCCTCAATCACTTTGCATTTGTATCGTAGATACTTGCATCGAGTGACTTAGAAATTTAACTCTCAAACTCTTTGTGCATAAATGTGCCATAAATACTTGCACTGAGTGACCTGGGAATTCAACCATCAAGCTCTTTGTGCATAAATGTGCCGTAGATACTTGTATTCTCCTGAATTTCTATCATCAATCATAGCAATCATCATATAATATCAACTGGAATGTTGATTATTTAACATTCTAATAATATTGTAAATAGGACTTATATTGTACTTTGTGTAATGATATCAAATTAATTTAGCAAAGTTATTCACTTACCTTGACTTTTGCCCAATTTTACCTTGAATCTTCCTCGAAAATGTGTAAGATAGTGGAAAGTGCATCACAAAAGCATCCAAGACAATCTCTTTTTTTTTTAGTTCTAATTTTATTTTCTTATAGAATTTAGTTTCTATTATGAAACATATCTTCACTTGTTTCATAATACATCATAATCATACATACTTTCTTCTAACTCAAATTCTCTCTACAGAATTAAGAGTTATTACATAAACATAGATATGTATATAATCATAAATATAGCATGGAATAAGAATTCCATATCATTTTTCTAAAATTTCATCTTCAAGAATACTTTTAGAGAGAACAAACACATGGATAATTCATATGATCATAGGAAATATAAGCTTTATTTTTAATTCAATGTACACTTCACTAGGTACTTAATTTTATAGAGATAAATATCTCTAATATGTTTATCTAGATTATCACACTCAAAGTGAATTCTAATTCAACATCGGCATACCTTTCCTTTTTATGAATTTAGGCTATAACGATTTCTTATATGTAAAGTATACTGGCCATGTATACATTACAAATAAGACTCCATTATTTTCTTTATTCATCAAAAGATACCTGATATGCCTCTATTCATCTTTAGTCAATTCTCTATATGACTTAATTTTTACTAAGATATTCTTCTAAATCTCACTTAATCATAGTAAACATTCACAGTAACTCAAACACAAACATAATAAAAACAATACTTTAACAAATCAAACAATTACATGTAAGTGTTTTCCTTTCCATAAGATGGCAAGACCTTTCCTCTGATACCATTTTGTAACATCCCGACTTTTTGTTTCCTTTAAAAAAATATTTCTTTTCTAAATCGGTTTATTAGATCATTCTCTGAATAATTTCCTTTCAAATAATTATGGATGTCACTATTCACAAATATTACTATTCATGTGAATAATAATCTAGCAGAAAAATTAACAGGATTCTCACTGATTATATTTGAGTTTTTCATATACAAAAAAAAATAATTTACATAATTTTGATATTCTCTTTACATCTTTGAATCATGAACTACCACAAAATATATTTCTACACTTCAATCTCATCATTAATATCATCAAAGCCTTCATTTTTGTCATTTTTTCCTGAAATGATCAATTTTGTAAAAGTGAGATATAAAATATTTCAGTAGCTAGTCGCTTTGTTAAAAACATGTAAATACATGAGGAAATCATTTCAGCCATAAAAGCATAACATCACACTGATAATAATTAAATTTCTCTTATTCACTATGTAGAACAAGATTTATAAATAAAATTTTGTAAAAACTAATTATGCACATAAATATCATAAATCATAAATAATCATGCTTTTATAGAAGACTAACTACCTTATGAAGAACGAGCCTTAAATATGGATCTAAATCTCTTCTTCCTCTGATATTTTCCATAGTCTTCTCTCTTCTTCTTTCTTTTCTATTTTGTCTCTTTCTCTCTCTCTTCTCCTTTTTTTTCTCTTGTTTTCTCTTTCTTTCTCCTTCCCAAATGCACTCACATAACACATTCCTATAAACATACATATATATATATATATATATATATATATATATATATATATTATCCTTTAACTTTTCCTCGTTACCCCACATGTTTTGTTTCATCATTATCTCTCTCTCTTTTCCTCTCTTCCGTCCACATATACATACACCTCACACACACATCACTATCTCAATTTTTTTGTTGGTTAAAAATAATAAAAAGACATCAAATCTTTTTATTCTATTCAATTAGGTCCCTAATCAATGATAAAATTCTATTTATGTCTCAAAAATTTCTTAATAACTATTTTATCCTTATTTACTTGCTCATTTATTTATTTAGCCTCATTTTCTAAGGTAATTAAATTTGAGATATCACAGGTAATCTAGCAATCAACTTTAACTACAAAAAATGTATATCTGACGTTTCAAAAATATTGCACATGGGACTTTTATTGTACATTGATTGATTTAAATAATTTAGTTTAGCTTTCATCTACTCACAAATATGTTCCAATTTATTCAAGGAACTATATATCTATTATTTACTCAATTAGAGAAATTAATTCACATAAAGTAATAAAATCATTCTCAATGATATTGTGATTTTTCTCAACTTGAACATTCAATGGTAATCTTCTCAATTTCACAAATAATGCAAATGAGATTTATATTGTGGTTTGACTAATTTAGTAAATTAATTTTTGCATGGTTGTCTATTCACCATGATGTTTGACCAATTTTTATCTTGAACCCTCTTCAAAGATGTGTTAGATAATGGAAGGTGCATCAAAGAATCCATCCCTATAAGATAATCATGCAAAATCATGTCAATGTCACAAAATAGGGAAGTTCTTACCACTAATTCTAAACTTTGACCACTCCTCTGGGCATAACTCTAAAATGTTAATGAATTTTCAAATGAAACTTATTTCATATGAAACTAGACTCAAAGGGAATTCCAACAATATCTTATTTTCTAAAAACGGAGTCCGGATGAAAGCATTATAGCCATTTTAAAATTGATGCTATAGTAACGATTTGCTATAGTGACGGTTTGCTATAGTTTGTTAACTAGTACAGTATCGTTGACTGCCGACGCTACAATAACTAAAAAATTTTCCAAATTTTCCAAATGCTATAGTACCGAATCTGGAAATTTTTCCCTAATGAATAGTATTTTTGCTACAGTAACTGTAATATTTTTTTCATGATATTGGGGTCAAATCTTCACCATTTAACTTGATTTCTTTCATGGAATTTCATCCTTGATATCTAAGGAGTGTTTAAACACCAAAACCCCCAATTAATTCTAACAATTTAAGTCTCAATCATCAAATTTTTTTCAAGAACACTAACTTTTTCAAATATCCAAATTCTATGAATTTCTCCTAGTTTTCTCCAAATTTCCTATTCCATAATTATTATCTAATATATAGAAATGTTTTAAACCAATATCTACACTTAAATTCATCCATAGAAACATTATACAAAGATTTCCCAAATTGATACCTAGGATTTGTTCTTGTAAAAAGAGGAAGAAAAAAGAAGAATATCTACTTACCAATCCTCCTAGCTTCCCTAGCTTCCTTCCCTAACCAAAATGGCATGAATGGATGATGTAGGAGATGGCATGCGAGAGTCTGTGAAGGAGATGGAGAGAGCTATAGGAAGAAAGAGAAGAAATGAATAAGAAGAGAAGATGATGAGTGTTTAAGTGAGTGTATGTGTGTATGTATGGGCCCTACCAATTTTCCTTTTAATTTGGTTCCTTTGGTAAAATTAGGACCTTGCAAGAGAATTAGAAAAACTTGATCATAAATAAGGCACCCAAATACACTTCCATAAAATATACATCATCACATCCTATTTTATTAAAATACCAAAATCCTGCATTTGTTCACTTTAGTACCTCTCGTTGCCTCAAAATCCACTCTAGCCTCCAATCCATCATTCTTAAGGTACCAACCTCATAATTTTGTCCTCATTTAATCTATTCTCCTTCTCGGGCTCTTATTCAGTCTTTTCTTAAGAGTACTCCACATTTTCTTTTCTTTTAACTTTAGTCCTTGAATGTAATTCCTACACTCAGAACACATGTTTCCTTTTTCTCCATGCAATCTTACTAGACCAAGGGCAAGTATTAGTCCTTATTAAACTTTAGGAATCCTTGTTCCTCTAATTGAAACTCCTAAATTTGTGAAAAATTTTCACTTTGATGAATTTATATACTTTTAACTATATCGTAATACCAGGTATTACACACTCAGTTTCTTCATCCTCACACCCATCTCCCTTTTTCTTCCTTCCTTAATTCAGTTAAATACTTAGCCCCATAATCTTCACCTAGCTTAAAATTTACAATAGAAATCACAGCTTAGGCATTTACCCCTCGACAGCCAAGTAAAATGATGAAAAAGGAAGTAGATAGAAGAGGGAAGCCTTACCTTCAATTGACTTGTTGTGGCTAGCGGAAGGATGGGTCATTCACAGCAAACTAGCCAAACAACGCCGACCGAGCAAGCAATAGTGGTGGAAGAAGTTGTTGCAGCTCATTCTGTTAACTCTATCCTGCATTTCTCTATTCTGTCTTGGATGTAAGGAAAAACGAAGGGAGAGAAGAAAGAGTGGAGGAAGGATTTCAGTGAGGTGCTAACGGTGAAAGATGACGGTGGTACCTCTGGTTTGGCCCCTTTTGCCTATACACTGCACTCACTCTCCCTCTCGGTCTCCCTCTCTCTCTGGGCTCCCCCTCACATTCACGAAAATAAGGCCTAGAGTGGCTTCTTTAGGAAGCTTTTGGGTGTAAAAGAGAAGAGCACACATGTGTAGCCCTTATTAAGCCATGTGTTTGCCATTTTTGTTTGAATTGCATAGGATCATTATTTATTAAAACTATACTCCACTTGGGTCATTGTGAATTTTTATAAAAATTCCCAAACCACCTTCAAGATCTCAATTATTTTATCACCCCTTGACTTATTTTACTTTTTAAAGACCCAGGGGCGCCACTTGACCTGAAGGTTTCAAACAAGTCACAAAAATTATTTCCATCATTTTTAGTTAAGTCCCTTGTTGAGGATTTTCTTGGAAATTTCTCACAACGAAATTTAGAGATTCCAAGATTTTTATGGTTTCACTAAAATTCAAATTAGCCCCAAATTTTTATATATAAACATATAATAAGATTAACACATTCACAAAGTGAATTAAATTCACTGGTATTACATGCACATTGATAGAAATGGCTAGTGCCTATGAGGGGTGAATTGGGTTTATAAAAAATTTTCTAGGACTTGTTGGATGTTTAAGAAGTGTTAAAATCAATGCCAAACTTTTTATGACAGTAAAAATAGAGTATGATCAAGATGAGAATGTATAGAATGCAATTAATCAAAGAAAAAGCTTTAAGCAATTAACAAGATAAGGGAAAGAAGATTGAACATAAGTGTTTATATTGGTTCAGCGTATTACCAAGCTTATATCTGGTCCTCAAGACAATTTCTTGAGTATTTCACTATAGACCACAAGTTTATGCAATTGGACACTTGTGAGCCACTACAACAGAGATCTTTTCTTTCTCAATGGTGTCTTTCCCCCTTACAAGTGTTTTCCCTCAAACACTAACTCAAGGAACTCACTCCTTGATCAATCCACTCTAAAAATAATAAATAAAGTTGAGTTGACTCTCTTTGGTAGAGTAGATGTACAAATGAAACCTTTCTAATTAGTAAATGATTGGCAAGAATAAGATTTAGAGATTTCATAGATAATAAGAATGTATTATTGTTGATTTGGCACCCATTATAGGTTATATTTATAGCCCAAGGTATAAAAGATCTGTTGGAAAAAGATTGAAAATGATATAATAATATTTTCTCTAAAAAAAGCTGTTGAGACTGATGTCGTCATGTTGGTAGTTGACTGGTACGTTCTCGACAGTTAACTGGTAGTCCACTAGAGTCTTAGCCATTTTTAACCCGAGAGCAACCAGTCAACTTCTTGCAACTAAGCGATAGCCTACTGGGACTTTTTCAAAAGTTTAACCCCAGAGCAATTAGTCAACTGGTTCTTAGCAACTAGTTGACTAGTAGCCTACTAGGAGTTAAAATTTGATTTTTTGAAGTTTTGAAAACTTCTAAGACTAATATTAGGTATTTTTATATACATTTTGGTCCTTATCTTTGTCCTATTGAATACTTATTCATGAGAACTCTCCAATTTTATTATGTTTTATAATTTATTGGAAGTAATTTAATTATGGACTAGTTGTGCTTTAATCTCATAAGTAGAGAGCTAAATTGATGACGTAGAAGAAGGTGCTTATGTAAGAGCTGATGTGGCACTCTTGGGTGATATAGTGCTAACTAGGGTAGGTTGATGTGGGGTCTACTTCTGTTCTAAATCATAGCATGCATTCAGCCTCTTTTACTATCCAAAAGTTATCCAAAATGGCAAAAATTGCAAGTCAACTTTCTTTACAACAAAAGTGAGTCCAGCAGCCTCCCTTTGCATGAATTCCTTTGTACAATGCTACTGAATAATCTAATTACTAAATGGAGAAAATGACAGCACACAAAAAGCAAATTCATCCATCCAAAGGGGCTGAGTTTCAGAATGTCACGACCCATTTTCTAGGCACATGACCGGCACAATGATGAATCTCTCATCACTGTAAGCCTTTCAATAAATTCTACCCGTGAGTTTAAATTATCTATGTTATCAAAATAACAATTCCTTAATAAATATGAAGAAAATATATCAAATTTTCTTATCTGAAAATCATAGAGATGATTTGCATGTAATAATAGATTATCAATTTAAAATACATTATTATACTGACATACAAGCCAAATGCCAAACCCCTGACCTAGATGTCCTAGACGGTTATAGAGCAACATAATCTATAACAAAAGAGGGGCCTACCCGACAGCGGGAAGGTCCAAAGTGATCTACTCCTCTAACGGATGTTCTTTGCTGGCAACCTGATCTGAACAAAAAAAAATTGTACAGAGAGTGTGAGCTTTTAAACTCAATGAGCGAATCGGCCTCACGTTAATAAAATTTATATACATCGCCAGTCATGCAAGCATATCCGAAGGCTCAAACTCAACCAATAGACATAGTTAGAAATTACATACAAGAAGATACAAATCCATCCAATTCAACAAATGTTACTAGTACTCATCAATGGCAATATATCCCAGAGAGCGCACATAGGCCAACTCACCAATTCTGTATATTTCCGCCATGACGCACAACCTCATCCTCTTAGCTAGGGTGCCTCACGGATCTGTCACCGATCCGGCTATATCCCTACTGAGGGAATCGTTGTCTCCCCACTCGTTGGTCAAGACACCCTTTTAAACCGAATTTTCTGCCTTGCCATGAGAGGGGGTACTGTCCCGCTCAATCACAATCAATAGTACAGTATTTCATATTATAATCAGAAGCACAATATAATATTCATCCATATAACAGGTATAGTATATAACTATATTATAGATTTATAAACCACAAATCAAGATGACAATTAATCTGTTTTTGAAAAGATTTAAACTTCACATCATCATGAGATACTTATGTCATTTTATCCATACTTCTGGATTAATTATCTCCCTAGATTTGCCACCCTGAATCCAGTTTACCCCTATGAATTTTGGAAGTGTCCTACGACATACTTTTTATCACCAGTAATGCTAAAACCTTATTAAAACGGGGTCATTCCACTCACCTGGATTCCATACGAGTATCACTTCTCTAAGTCATTACGGACAAGAGTACCCAGGTGAATTTCAGTGTTCCGCTAGGGAGATTTTCATGAAAGATTAGAGAAAATACGTTAAGATTGTTTTTGTATAGATACTGTTCATTCATACATTACTGTTCATTTATATGTTACTGTTCATACCAAAAATAGAGAATACAATCTGTAAAAGAGTACACCAGGTAAGTTCCCAGGAAAGAGTGGAGGGTCACAATAGACACACTTAAAAACCATGTCTTTCCTTAGCTAGAACTTTCCTAGACATGTATTCTTCATAGTTTACATCCTATTTCGGTAATCAGAGAATTAAAATAACATATAAACAGTTTTTCTGATGTGGAAGATCAGCCAAAGCCGCAACCACAGAGCATACTTAAGAAAAGGAAAGGCCCAAAATCTCAGAGGCCTAGCGTCGGAGCAAGAGAAACTTAAGGAGAGAAGAAGAGAAGTTAAAGGTGTGAGTTTAGAAGTGAAATGGAATGGCCTATTTATAGAAAAAGTTAAGGGTACTATTTGATACTATGCGCTAATAAAATATTCAATTTACTATTTATGAAAATGACATTTCTAATAAAATATTTCACAGGTTAATCATTTACGATTACTGTGCAAAACGTGGAGGCGGCTTGAATTATTGGTTACTATTGAAACTTAAAGGGAAAACTATCCTTTCACCCTAAACCTTTAAGTTTCTTTTCAAATCAATCCTTTCAATTTAGTCCCTAAGGGTATTTTTACACATAAAACGTCATTTTCTCCTACAAACTTCTTTCTAGTTTTCTCTTATGACCAAACTACATCTAGTACTTGACATTTTGATTGTATAAATGAACAGTACCATATACGTAAATAGTATTATACAGGTGAATAGTACCGTATATTGAAATAGTAATAGTAGTTTGTAAACACGCATTTATATTTTATTTTTCATGGGTATTACACAGAACAACTTTAGACTGTATTTTCAAGAGTTAGACACTTTCTTCTTCATCTCTTCTTCTGTAGCTTAGCATTCTTTGTATTTTCTTTTCTATATTTTCGTTTTAGTCTTTATGGAGGGATAAAACCCTTTGTGTAATCTATAGCGGAACTAGAAGATGTAATCTAAATGCTTTGAATAGATAAGTGTTTCTAACCTAATCTATCTCAGTTTAATCCTTACTTTGCCTCTTGTTTTCATTTCTATATATTTTTCTAATTAGAAAGGATGTGTAGGTTTGATTGTTGTTTTTATTGCTTTATTAGAGGATAAATCTTCCTAGATTTATATGTATACGGTTGCTATGCATGTTTAGTAAGTAGGATTAGATTGGGTTGTCAATATGTGATTGTGAGGCAAGATTCCGATTAGGACTTTATCATACTACATTAGGTTAGGTGCTAGTAAAGATCTTCTTAACTATAATTTTAATATGTTCAAGTTCTAGGAGATTTTTTGGAAAACTTAGTTAACAACTAGAATAATATAATTACGTGTCATGTTGTGAGATATATTTATACATATGGCATGTTATGTATATTTTGGTATGGCTTGGAAACCAGGTAAGCTCTTGCATACACATTTACATGCGAATTGGCTATTTATGTATATATATGTATTGGTTGTGTTGATTGGTACCCTCTCCCAACAAGGAAAGGACAGTTGGGATCGGGTTGAGCTGTGACTCTCGAGGGTCACCTTTCCAGCTAATGAGTATCGGTGTGTTATGTTTATATTATGACTTTGATTTCGTATGCTTTATCGTGATCTACGAGCACATTTTATATGATTTTTTATCTATATGGGTTTTGTTATGGCGATGTTATACCACTCACTGAGTTGCTAAAACTCATACCCTTCGTGGACACTTTTTCTTAACAGATCCACCATCATTGAGGAGCTGCCATTTAAGGAGTAATGGAGCGCATTGTTGCCCTTCTCACTACTAAGTAGGGTCTTGTTGTTTCTGTTTTTTATGTCTTTACTAGGTTAGTCGCTTTGTAGTGTCGTAAGTCACTTAAGGGATTTTGGGGGCAATTTGCTATTTATTATTATTTGGTTTATTTCAGTATGTTGGACTATAATAATTTATTTCATTAGACATTATTTGGAATGTTTTTTGTTTTGTTAAAGTTTAATGATTTGAAATAAATTCGAACATTTGAAAGACTTTGCAAGATATTTAGGATAGCTGAATGTGATTTGAAGTTAATCATTTACATTATAAAGTGTGGTTGTGTTTGGTATAGGAGTGACACTACCCCCTATTTCTAAGGTTTTCAAGTTTATTTCAAAGAGATATTTTGTTGTAAACTTTATTTTGAAAATAATTGTTCATTTAAACTTTGTTTATTTCAAAAGAGAAAACTTTTATTTTTCTAAGGGAGGTGATGTTAAGCACCTTAACGTTTTCAAAGAACATTGTTTTATTTCATTTTAAACTGAAAAAGGGGATCCACATTGATCAATGAATCTGTGGGATATTTCTCACATATTGAAAAGAAACATCAAAGGGAGCCTATTTAACTTAAAGAAGGCTTTATATTGAACCCTTGGTTGTTTTCATCATTTTCAAAATTATTTTGTCATATTTTATGAAAGCTTCTGTAGCAGTGGGTGAAATCGTATAGACGTTTGGGAATGATTTAGGATTACAGTGACAGGGTGTGTCATTGTTGTGCCGGTCACTTGCCCAGAGAGCATGTCGTGATAGTTATGCCTATTTAAATTTGATCTAAAACCTACAAGTTGATTGGAAGTTTTCTAAAGAGTAAGAGTTCGACTGCTAGACCCTCGATGGTCGACTGGTTGCTTAGAAAACATGGTATAATAGTCATATTTGAGCCAATGATCAATTGGTAAGCTTGGGCAGTCGACCATTACATGTCAGAAATGCTTTTTCAAAGTGTATAACAACTCTTTTTGGTCTCTAACGACTATAATTAAAGGAGCCCTATATATGTGACCCCAAAAACACATTTTTATGATAGACCCAAATATTATAATGTATCTTTCACTTGTTTCATCATCTTTAAGAGAGATACAAACATCATTGAGCCAACACTTGCATAATCTCTATTATTTGAATTATTAGAGCTTCATCTTATATATCTATTCTTAGAGAGAGCTTGTTTGAGAAGTCTTTTTCCTCTAAAAGCTTTGTAAGACAAGGGTAGTCCATCTCTTGAGAGAGAAAATAAGAGTGAGGAATCTCTTAGAGTGTTTCCCTCTATGAAAAGAGGTGTGTTCTTTTTAGAGATAGAAACAACTCTATCTTGAGTTAAAACTTGTAAAGGGCCACAAGTGCCCGATTAAACTTGCGGTATTAGTGAAGAAATCTCAAGTGGTTACTTGGGGACTATATGTAGGCTTGGGATTGAAGCTGAACCAAGATAAATCTTTGAGTTTGTTTTCTCTATCCCTACACTCTTTACATTTCAAGTTGAGTATTTGATGTTTTATTTTTAGTTTGATTTTTTGCCTCAAGTATTGTTCATTTGTTGCTTGATTCACTTCTTAAATCCATTTCAAGTGAACTAATTGTTGTTTGCTCTATCTTCCTTTGAAATCACATCTATTATAAGTGTTCTTGAAACAATTTTTAAAAATAATTCAAGTTTTCGATAACACCCAATTCACCTCCCTCTTGGGTGTTGGTTGCTTAGGGTCCTACGATGATACAATATGAAAAAAAAGATGTAAAATGTGAGGTTTAGGGAAAGAGACATACCTAGGCACCTTGGGCGCCATTGCTGGCACTTGAAATGCCTATGCCTTACCGGTGGCTCTTGCCCACCTCAACACTTAGGGCGCCCAAGGCTCAATTAGGCCATGGGTTTCCTGTGCTTGGGACTCCATGACCCCTGTCCCTCACAATTTTTCACTCTTTCTTCTATCTAGACTTTTCCTAATCACCAAACACATTAATTGCTTAATTAGGCTTCATAAATGATCCAAAAACCATAAGAATTATTATTAAACACTCCCGAACATCAAAATCAAGTCATACAACTTCAATTTCATCATTTTGTTAAAAAATCCCCAATTTCACTCAAGGTTCATGTAAGTTTTTTCTTTAATTTCAACCACTCTCTACTAATTACAAGCATGAATAACTTAGATAAACTTTGATGGATCATGAAGGAACCAACCCATACCCAGATTCCACAAGGATTTGCTTAAGAATTTCTCATTTCCAACACCTAGGGTTTAAATAGATAGAAATTCAAGGAAGTGAGGCATAAAATGGTTACTCTACCTCAAGTCTTCACTACCTAGTGTTGAGGGAGGTTACCATAGGTCAGGGACTTGTTGGAGAAGGACTTGGAAAGCTAAGGTTGATGAGTGCAAGGTATAAGTGGTAAGGAAATGGAATATGAGGGGAATGGAGAAATGCAAAATATGACCAAGTGTTGGAGAAGAAGGGCCTTTATGTTAATGAGGGGCAAACGGGTAATTTCAACCACATGTTTACACATATACATCATTCTAGCCATAAAATTTCCTAAATTTATCACACCAATCACAAGCGCAATAAAATTTTATTTTTGAAATAAACCTAAGATTTTCTCATTCTTTTTCATTTCAGTCCATTATACATCATACATAACATATGGCATATACAAGGATTAAAATTCCCACACAAATAAAATATACGGGTATTATAGGAATCATGTTCTTATGAGAAATACCCATAACATCAAATGGGAAACTCCTTTCCCAACTTGCTATCCCCTAGCTCAATTTCAAAGTCTATTAACCTTACACAATCTCCCTATAATACCCGCCAATTTTGGGGTCACGCTATTGGCGGTATTACAGTTGATATAATGAAATTTTTCATTATTTTAATGGAAATATTTGGTCATTTTTAATTTTTCCACAATTAATTTATTCTTTTTTAATATTATTTATGGAAATAAAGATAAATAATAGGATAGGGTATTTTACTGCGGATGATATTTTTGAGATTTAAGGAAAGACAAGAGGAAGAGGAAATTTCATGGAAATAATGTTGAAGGACAAGAAACAGAGAGAGAGTAGTCATAAGGCATAGAGGAAGTAGGGTACCTACGGGGTCCAGAGAGGGACTAAAGTGAAATAAGAAACTAGGATGGCACCTAGAGTGTAAGAAATACCCAAATTGGAGAAATTACAAATTTGCCACTATCGAGGTTAACTAGGAGTTACCTAGGGATAAAGTAGTAATTTCACCCCAGGCAGGTATATATAAGTGGCCCCACCCCTTTTTCCCATTTCTTACTTTCCTCTCTCTCTCTCCTCTTTGTCTTTTTTCTCTTTTTCTCTCTTCCTTCTCTCTACCTCAACCTCTCCATCCAAATCCTTCATCGGTGGTGAAGCAACGTAGGGAAATCAATGAATCGAGGTAAGAATTTTGATTTCCTAAACTTCTTCCTATTTTCTAGTTTTAAGGCTATTCAGGGTAAAATTAAGATTAGGCCTTGGTTTGTCAGTGAAAATTGTGAGTTTTGGTGTCTAAATGCTCCTTAGACATCAAAGATGAGAACCCATAGAAGAAATCATGAGAAACATGAAGTTGTGGCCAGATCTGAGCCAAAACCAAGGCCAAATAATGTGGGACGTAATTGTAGTGTCCAGGCACCACACTTCAGAAGGAAAGTGGAAGAAGAAGGTGTGGCACCCAGACACTAAGTGGGTGTAGCAGCTAGGCAGTAACCATATTGAGGCTAGGCAACAGTGTGTTTCTTAGTCCATTTTCAAATAGCCATAACTCTTTCATCCGGACTCCATTTTTAGTAAACTTTATATTGTTGGAAAGCTCTTTGAGTCTAGTTTCCAATGACATAAGTTTCATTTGGAAATTATTACTAGTTGAGAGTTATGATAAAATGAATGAGCAAAAGTTAGGATTTTCCTTGCGTAATTTATTTATTGACTTTGGTTAGTTCTAGGTGACTTGGGAGCTTCATTGGCTTCATTTTTCGGGACTCTTATATGATAATCCTTAATGGTATCAAGGTGAGTGGATGACCTTACTATTTGTTTTTATTAAAATTACACAAGTATGATATAAATTTCACTCACACCACAAATGAATTTACAGTCATTAAATTCCCTAATTAGTGGTATTAACTAGATTAAGGAATTTTCTTGTGAAATTGGGAGTTCTTTTTATGATTTTCCTATGGGGATGCTATGGGTTGAATTGTGTGGATTTTGGAAATGTATTTAGGATGATGAGTTAGTTTTGGTAATAAGATGTATTGTGTTTGTGTGTGAATACATTGCATATTCATACAATGAGAGGTAACTGGCTAGTAACCCAAGGATGTGGATATTTCTGGATAGAATGTCAGAAAATTGGGAACAAAAGGATGGATCTCTGGAATAAACCCATTGAGAACTAATAGGTCGAGGGGAAAATCTGGACTAGGTCTCAATGAGGTAAGCATGGAAAAGAGCAGGAAATACATTACATATTATATTTGCATAATCATATCATGAGAGGGAACCGACTAATAACCTATGGATATGAATATTCTTAAGAAGAACATCGGAAGTTGGGAACAAAGGGGTGGAGCTCTGAGATAAGCCCATTGAGTAATTATTGTCCAAGGAAAATTTCTAGATTGGCTGCCTACATATTTATAATCCGTATGTGGTTATTTATGCTTATTTGTGCTTGGATGAGATTGAAGTGGATTGCGAGAATGTGGACTCGCAAGGGAAATAGTAAGTTACAGTCACAGAATCAGGTACGCTTATATTCAAGTATCTGTGTATGCATGTACATGCTAGAGGTGAATATTTATATTGTGGTTGTGATATTGGTATTTGTACTTGTTCTTTTTTAAATTACACAGTCATTTACTCGCTGAGTTTTTGATAAACTCACACTCTCTGTGGTTATATTTTTCATATATAGCAGTTAAGGAGGATGGGAAACCACTGGAGTTTAGCGGCTTAGAGATATATTATATTTTGTTTGAGGGTTCTTGATGAACCAATTTTTATGCTATGTGTCGATAGAATTCTCTATAATCCTATAGGGCACCTAGGTCCTGTTGTGATTTAGGGGGTTTTATTATTGTAAATATTTCTCAATGTTATGGGAAATAAAAGAATGTATTATGTAAATTTATTTCCTTTATAAATTTACGTTTTGCATAGTTGTAGATACTATAGCTGTTCAGGAAAAATATGGGCTGCCACTGAGGTACACCCTAATATGTATGTTAAGTCACGTGCCCATTTTTTTTTGGGGCGTTACACTTCCACTTTTGCTAACTCCAACAAATTACATCCACCCTTAGAGTGCAATATGCAAAGCCTAATTGAAGGTGCAATAGACAAGCCTTTGTCAAATAAAAATACTCCATTGTTAAAACTACCTTTAAAAACCTCCAAGGAGACCACTACCTCTAAGCAAAACCGTCCTCTTAAAACACAAATATTGTACCAAAAAGAATACCCTCACTCACCCACATTGACCATGCAAATCAACCCCACCCTCCACAAATAGAAAGCAACTAGAAACTAACTCAAATGACTTGTATAGTCATACCCAAGGTTGTCAAACTCACAACTCGAAGGGGGTATAGACTCAGAACATAAAATTTTAAGAGTTTACCTCCAACAAAACTAGCTATTTAGTATATAATCATATCATAGATAATAGTTAAACATAGAAATACAAACAATAATCAGGTAGTTTTTTAGTACTCAAAAATCAATTTACTATTAGTAGAAAGAATGAAGGAGGGAGTGGTGGTGAAATGGAATGCAAGGTAAAGGCAAATTAAGATGTAAAGTGTTAAACGTGCAAATGCACCACTCGCCCAAGTAATACAGTGAAAGAGTAAGATTATCATTCCCACGAGTACTAACTCGCTAAGTACTCCAGAAATTTAAACGCATTAGACAGACAATCCAATTTGGATCAAAGGTAGCTCTTATTGAAAATTGAAAGATAAATGCAAAAGATAAAATATTTTTCTTAAACTTTTTCGCAATTAAAAAGAACACACACAAAAATTTGGATGAAATTAATTTAATAAAAGGCCTAGGGCAACTAATCCCTCTCTCTCATCCTAAAAATTGCTAACTCTCCCTAACACTTGTGATTCTAACCAATTATACACTTTAATATTAGGTTTTCTAATGGTTTAAAGTGATTCTCTCGAACATAAATTAAGCTACTCAACTCTAATATAATCCCTTATGTGAGTTTAAGCAGAATAAGTATTAACCTAATTTGATTAAGTGAAGTTAATTAATATTCCTATTAATTAATAAGTAAAACCCTAAGTTTCAACCACTCGCCCTATTCATTCAGTGCTCTATAGACACTTCCTCGCCAAAGTTCAGTGAAAGCAACAAGCAAACCATAAAGTGATTAAGTTTAAAGCATGCACAACAAAAATGAGTGATAGGAATGTATTTTATTGAATACAAATCACAAAGTTAGAGAGAAAACAACTCCTAATCAAAGATTAGATTCATAGTAACCCTAGAAAGGAAATTTACCTACTTATAGTTCTAAAAATATAGAAAACAACAGAAAATCCAATAAACATCATGAAACAGAGGTTGAGATGGCAAGAATCGGGTGTCAAAAGTTTTGGAGATGGATTCCTCCTCTTCCTTTAGCTGAAATCGGTGCCCCCTCTCTGTCCAGAACTTAGGATCCCCTAAAAATCTGATCTAATGCTATTTAAATTAGTGAAACAAATTGCAAAATCATGAACCACCGCTACAGTGGTGGAATGCAGAGTTTCGGGCTTAAAAACACTTTTTTCCAGGAGCCACTGCCAAAGAGGAGGACTTCAAAACACTTTTTTCTAGCATCCACCACTATAGCTATGAAATCCACCATTATAGCTGTAGAAAACAGACATCTATCCAGCATCTTCAGAATTATAGCTCTGACAGTTCCATCTTCTAGCACAAACTTTTCACCAACTCAACCTACACCAAAAGACAAATAACACTATTAAACCGTAGGTCCAAAACATGAAAATAGTCAAACTAATCTAAAATTTAATAAAACATAAACTAATCTAAAACATTCAAAACAAGGGTTAACAATCACAAGCTAAGGCAAGTAAGAGATAAAAAGATCGGGCATTTAGCACCAAAATGGTGCTAAATCTAGAACTTAACATAATGTATACTTGAGAATTTGCTACTCTAAAAAAAGAAAAACAAATAGATTCAATTGAAAAAATGGGTTTGGGTGAATAGGGTTGGGCAACTTAAGCTAGGTAAAGCCATGGAGTATCTAAAATCAGTGAGGTAGGTTAAAAAATGAGATAAAATGGGACAATAATTAAGTAGAATAAGTAAAATCACCCTAAACTCGTAAATTTGATCGAGTTTACTTGAGTTAGCATGAGTCTTCCTGAGTCAACCTGAGTTCGAGTTTACATGCACTGAGACTCATTTTTTCCTATGTAAAAGTGTAGATTTGTACAATTTTATTAGTTGACTTGCGAGTTTGATAATAAGTCATACCCATTCGGTGGCTTGTGAATCACCTTCTGGGTATGGACAACCACACCTCCACCGGAAGACCTAAGAATTCATCACCTCTCAAACATATGCAATGTGTATCTAAACTTCCACAACAACTCAACGGCAACAATACTGTTATGGATAAATCTTCTGGGAAGAATCTTGAACTATGCTTTTGAAGTCCATGCACAGCGTCACATGATAAACTTAAAAATAACAAGCCACATACACAAATATATACACACACACACACACATAACACAATCTTCACGCGAGTGGCGAGTTTTCTTCATTTTCCATTGACTCTGCTAGACACTAGTTGCTCTGAAGGAGTGGAGGAATATTGAATGGGAAGGCTATGACCGTCGGATGGGTTGCTAAATTGATACGGTTTAGGCTGGGAGGGACTCTTATTAAATTTTCAATTTTTTTAATTCTAAAAAGGCATAATTCTTTAATTTTTTATTTCTTAATTTTTTTAGTGAACTAAATCATATAATTTATTTCTTATATTAAGTAGAATAATTTATATTGTAGAACATAAATTTTTATTAAAACATTATTTCTAATATAAGAATGTTGTTATTAGATCATTAAAAATAGTCAATTATAACTAAATTACGTGTTATATTTTAAAATATATCAATTTTATAAGCCATGTCTTATATAATTATTTCTTTATTAAATTATTAATGCCATTCAATTTTAACTAAATTAAGTTATATATCTTATATTATAAAACATTTAAATTCCATAAGAAACTATGTTTTACAGAAGTATTTATTTATTGAACCCTTAGCAAAATTTAATTATAACTAAATTGAGTGAATTATATTAATAGGATTGACAATAGGCTAATTTTTCAAAGTGACGAATCCATGTTCAACTTCTCACTATGTCTGGGGTAATTGATTTAGGTAAATTAAATAAACTAAATTATATTGGTCATTTTGTAAAATATATAAATTATATAAAAAATATATAAACAAACTGAGTTATATATATATATATATATATATATATATATATATATATATAATCTATACACGCGCGCGCACACGAGGCGAAGATATGCTATGCCTTCATCCCATACTCGAACATAAGCATTCAGAATTTCTCTCCACTCCTTTGCTATTTGGTCTATCATTGAATGACCCATCCCTGACGGGATAGGTTAGGCCAGATTTCCATCCCTATCAATATGGCACATTGAACTCTGATTTGTTAAAAAGCAACATTTTTTCACCAGACTTGCATCTCGTATTGCTTAAACACCTTATTCATGTATCCAAAGAAAGACTTACCTCATTGAATTGAGCCTGATAGATTGAAATGTTGTACAAATTTGGTGTCTATAAGATATACACTACTTGGAAATCTAGAGACTATTGATCATCTGTTCATTAAATGCAACTCATCAAGAGACAATCGATCATCTGTTCATCAAATGCAACGTTGTCTGTGACTTGGTTTAGTTCCACATCAGGCCATCAGGATAGAGTGCCAAAAAGAATTGGGTTATACTTCCGCGCATGTCTTTTTCTTACTTCCCCTCTCACGTCATGGACCAATGTAACTGGGAAAAAATAAAATTCTACTCCAACATTCATAATTACAAAAAAAAAAAAAAGAACAAACAACTCAATTCTACTCTTGAAGCTGAACTACTGCATCAAAGCTGAATTTTTGTCCGGCCTCGAATGTATTTTCAAGATCTTCAAAACTTTGCTCAATTCTCAGATCTTTGCCAACATTCAAATGCTCCTGACAAATTTTTTTTCCCCAAAAAGATTTAGAGGAAACAGAGCAAAAGTTCCTACTGAACAAAAAGAAATTGAAGGAAGAGGTCATCGGATAAAAATTATGAAACATACAGGCAAAACTCATCACGTAGCAGTAGATTTGGCAAATCTTGGATTGCACAATGCTAAACATAGATGGGTAACACTATTTCAATTAGGTTGTGGCAAAACTTTCAAATGGAGACGTGCTATCAGCTCTACTGAAAACCAGAATGGGATAAGCTAATAAATAAAAACCAGGGCTTGTGTTAAAAGGCTGATTAATAACCTATGAAGCGCACACTTCGACACACATTCATACACAGACACGTCAAACTCTGACAAATAAAACATGACAATAAACAATAGAAAGTAACTTTTATTATCTCATTAAGATGGAATTTCTAGCATCTCATTTTACATATTATTTTGTTTTCCCTTATATAAATTATATATATATACAAATACACCGGACGTTTGTCATCTGTATGATATGGTGACAGGCAGATTTTTAGTGTGTATTAAAGTTGAACACTTAATAGCAGGCATAATAGATCAGTTGAAAAGTCCACAGTAGGAACTATGAACTTTAGAAAATTGCAGGAAAACCGAGTGTCTGTACTATCTCTTTTTTTTTTTTTGGGATGCTATATACAGTCTGTACTATATCATATGCAAAAGGTATGAGCACTGTTCCATCTTATGTTACATTTTTAATAATTTAACTGACAACTCGGTATGCAACTTCCTGGTGAAAGAAATGTAGTAGCATAATAATGAAATGTTATACAGCATATGGAAAAATACCTTTTCCACATATTCCGCTACAGTAGAGTTGATTATTTTCTTGATTACCTCCTTGAACACTTTAGAAGGTCCAAGCACCTCTAATAAAATGTCTTCTGGTATCTGTCAAACACAATATACAACCTATAAAAATAAATTCATCTCATTATACCAACTATAATGAGTGGTGCATTGGATTGCATTGTTTATCACAGCCTTAAAGGCATAAGTTGCACGTACTAGCATGTACTGCTTGTTCTCTTATTTAAACACATTATGTCTCTTAGTGTTTCTATACACAAGCAAATTCGAGAATGCAAGTCCTCATACAGGTTACTTTTTTTGATAGAAAAAGAATAATTTTATTAGATGAGAAAAAAGAACAACAATACATCAGAGAGGGAGTACAAGAGATCCTCCTAAGAGAAAACTAAAAATAGGGAAAGTTAAAACTATAAGACAGCCCACAAGGCCCCTAAAAGACATTAATGTAACAAAGCCCTTCAATCCCCATAAACATCAGATAGAGGCATCCCCTTGAACAACTCATTGGCCGAGACCCACAAGAAAGCCACAAAACGAATACGATTCCATAACAATTGAGGGGATAGACACCGATCATTAAAAATTTTGGCGTTTCTTTCCATCCAGATGCACCACGCAGGTGCAAACATAGCTGTTTTCCATAGAGTTTTGTTCTCCTTCCTAAGCCCAAAGCCGGTAAAGCTGGTCGCAAGGAGTGTGCCAAGGTCTAAAGGGCAAACCCATTTCTCATCAAAGACACCGAATAACCTATTCCAGATGCCCCAAGCCACATCACAAGGCAGGAACATATGGTTGTTTGTCTCTAAATGTCTCATGCACATCACGCAAACATTAGAGGATAAAACCTTAAAAGACCGTCTGATTTGATACAGGTCATTTGTATTAATTCTATTGAGCACAGTAGTCCACAAAAAGGCCCTAACCTTTAAGGGTGCCTTAACTTTCCAAGAAGA
Organism: Biancaea sappan; assembly: GCA_037074585.1. Classification (NCBI taxonomy): domain Eukaryota; kingdom Viridiplantae; phylum Streptophyta; class Magnoliopsida; order Fabales; family Fabaceae; genus Biancaea; species Biancaea sappan. Next base: position 43,194,854 of record CM073501.1, on the reverse strand, counting down.
CCATTTAAATTGCAAAGAAGCAAAAGGATAACGAATTAGAAAGTTGAAAAAAGAAGGACAAGTGTACGAGCCTGAGGAATCCAACTTTCACATTCTCTTATCAGGAGAAGAAGAAAGGCGGATCAGATCCAGAATGTCCAACAATGAAGAAAGATCAGTCAAAAGTTTGTCATTTACATTTCTAGTGAAATGGAAATTCCAACCATAATGGTCCCCTTGCAAGCAAAAGAAATCAAAGATGGGGCCATCATGTAAAGAAGACAAAGAAAAAATGCAAGAGAATCTTTCTTTAAAGGGGATAGGGGGATAGGGCCAATCTAGCAGTCCTCCAAAAACGAAAACGAGAACCATTACCAACAATCAAAGACAACGAAGGAAAGAAAAGATGGTATACTTGGGAAATCGCTTTCCAAGAACTTGCATGCGTAACGACACCTCTGGAACCAACATCCATCTATTCCGATGAAGCCTGTATTTAGCTTTAATCACCTTATGCCATAGGGAGTTAGGGTCTAAGGGGAATCTCCATAACCACTTGGCCAAAAGAGAGATGTTTTTAGACACCAAATTACCAAGACCCAAGCCCTCGTCTTCCTTAGACCTACAGCACACCTCCTAGCTAACCAAGTGCTCCCTCTTTTTCTTCCCACCATTAGACCAAAGAAAATCCCTCATGATTCTCTCAATCCTTCTAGCCACCCCAACTGGGATCTTGAACAATGACAAAAAATACAAAGACATACTAGATAAGGACGCCTGAATTAGGGTCAATCTTCCCCCTAAGGAAAAGTAGGAGCCTTTCCAACTATTAAGCTTGAGGGAAATTCTTTGAATGACAGGATCCCAAAAAGAAACTGCGCGCAAGTTACCTCCTAGAGGAACACCTAGATAAGTAAGAGGCCAATTGAGCACTTTGCAATCCGCAATCTCGGCCAACTGCCGAAGAGAGTCTTGCTGAATATTAATGCCAGCTAAACCACTTTTACCCAAGATAACGTGGAGACCCAACACCAGCTCAAAAATCTGAATTAACGAAAACGCTCGAAGGAAATTTTCCCTATCCTTAGGCAAGAAGAGGATAGTGTCATCAGCAAATTGCAGATGAGTGACTTCACAACCATTATCCTTTATCGATAGACCTCTAAGAATCCCTCTATCAGAACCCCGCCTCAACATGACGCTAAGGACATCGGCAGCTAGAGTAAAGAGAAAAGGGGATAACGGGTCACCTTGTCTAACCCCACATTGCCACTTGAACCAGGCTTTGGGCTGCCTATTAATAATAACCGAAAAGGCAGCCGAAGAAAGACAACCGTCCATCCAACGCCTCCACCTATCACCGAAACTTTTGCGATGGAAAATCAAGCCTAAGAAGTCCCAATTGACTGTATCGTAAGCCTTCTCAAAGTCCAATTTAAACACAAGTCCCTATTGCTTTCTACGTCTGACATCATCAACTAGCTCATTGGCTATTAAACTAGCATCAAGAATTTGTTGTTCAGCAATGAAAGCACTTTGGTTCTCTGATATGGTGTTCCCAGCAACCACACTCAATCTCTTATAGAGCACTTTGACGATGATCTTGTAAACACTAGTTACCAAACTAATAGGTCTAAAATCCCTCACCTTAATGGATCTGTCATTTTTGGGAATAAGGGCGATGAAGGTAGAATTCATATTGGTCGGTATACGGCCAGTGTGGAAGAATTCATCAAAGACTTTCATCAAATCCACCTTCACAATCGGCTAGCAAGTTTGGAAAAAAGCCATATTGAACCCGTCAGGCCCAGGAGGCCTTGTCCTTATCCATCTTTCAAATGGCATTTTTAACTTCTTCCTCCTCAAAAGGTCTTTCAATCCAATAGGGAGCACCATTAATAGGAGACCAGTCTAGACCCTCAATCATTGGCCTCTCGTGCATCTCCTCAAAATATAGTTTCTTGAAGAAACTAGTCACCTCGTTAGAGATTCCCTCATTATCCTTAACAATATTGCCATCATCCACCTCAAGCTCTTTTATGAAGCTTCTTCTCCTCTTCCCGTTAGCCACCTTGTGGAAAAAACTTGAGTTCACGTCACCCTCACGAGCCCACTTAATTCTGCTCTTTTGACGCCAGCTTATGTCTTCTTTTTTGCTAATGTCATCCAAAGCATTCCTGAGAGACACTTTATACATGACAAGACTCGCCTCAAGCCCACCCTGGCTCTCTAACTTATCAAGGGCATCGAGCTCCTTAAGAATGTCTTTCTTCTGGGCTCTAATGTCCCCAAAAACTTCTAAGTTCCAGATTTTCAACTTCTCCTTCACAAATTTTAATTTCTTCATAAACTTAAGCCTTCCCATCCAAGAATCGTATATTCCGACCACCACTTCTCCACATTGCTGAGCAAAGAATGACATTGTAGCCACATATTTTCAAATCTAAAGGGGGTAGGGCCCCATTTAACTCTGCTAGTCTCAAGGATAATAGGAAAATGGTCAGATACCAGGCGTCAACCCACATCATAGATAGGATCAAGGAAAAAATCCTCCCATTCAGGGGTGATTAGAAATCTATCAAGACGCAAAGAAACCACCGAGCCCCTATTGACCGACCAAGTAAATTGAGCATTAGATAGGGGAAGGTCCTTTAGCCCACAATCCTAGATAAAAGCGTCAAAACCTCTCATGCTAGCATTGATTCTGGAGCCTCCTAGCTTTTCATCAGGGAAATGCACGACATAGAAGTCGCCGCCAACACACCAGTGAGGAATACAGAAACTGTGAACATATGACAACTCCTCCCAAAATTCGCCCCTTAGCCGAGCATTCGTCTGACCGAAAACATTGGTAAACCACCAAGTCCCTTTGTCCTTGAAGTCAAGTAACATCGAGAGAGAAAAAGCACCCACTAGCACATCCATTTTGGATGCCACCCGAGTGTCCCAAAAAACCAGAAGACCATCTAAGGCGTCGACAGAAGGCATGAACTCCCAATCCTTGAATTTAGTGTCCCATATGCTTCACACTAGAAATCTGTCCAACTTAGTTTCCTGTATCAATCCAATGTCCGGTTCTACCTACCTAAAAACTTCTTTCACCTTATTTCTTTTAAGCGGGTTACCTAGACCATTCACATTCCAACCTATGATCTTCATAGAGAACTTGACTTGCCCTTCCCTCTCTTTGATTTCCCATAGTTAATCGAAGATGTCAACCTTTTTAATTTGCTTTCGAGTTTATTCTTCCTCTGGTATGTCCTAGGTGATGTTAACACCTTAACCTCCTTTCCGGATTTATCTCTTAGCTTAAGGTTAAAAGCTTCAATCAAGACTTCTGGGTCGCGATTGTCCCTCTCACCCCCTAAGTGGCGTAGGTGAATGAATTGTCCCCCTAACTCATTGCTTTCCCCTAAGGCACAAGAAGATATATTTGGATCAGTGGAATGGAAGTTGCCCTCTAGGACAGTGTCGTTACACAAGCAATTCCCTGCAAGACCAAATCGAAGCACAATAAGAAGAGGGTTAGTATTGTTAGATTGGGAGGAAAAAAAGCTTTTGGGGAGAAAAAGAAGATATTAGGAGTGCCTTTGGGACAATGGCAGTGCTCAAAACACTATTACAATTCTGTGTCAAAACACAATGCCCCTCATAGGCTTCATCATCCATGTTTTGCGAGAAGAGCCAATGGACATCTTCCAACCCATCATCGTAATCCTATGGAGAATCTCCCTTGGCAGTGATTTGTTGCTCAATTTGATGAATGTGCAGACCTTCATCACTGTCAAAATCTGACAATGGGCAATCTTCGTTTGAGGTGGCCTCCTCTTCTTCCCCCACAAGAAAGGGCTTTTGTATCAGATAATATTCCTCAATCAATATGTGCAGGGCATCGTCCGATCTAGTTTTGTGATCAAATTGAGGTCCTTTTACTAGGGACGCTCCTGTTCTACCGTTGAAGGCTTCTGGAGAACCAACCACCATGCCAGGAGACGCTGCCTGATCAAGGAACAAATTTCCGTTCACTCTGCGTGGGGTAATCTAGCCAGTGAAACTTGTTGGCATAGTCCCATTGACTTCTGGATGGATTTTAGAGCCGATTGGGTTGATAACGGTGTCCTGATGCATCCTCCGCCCTGGGCCCGAACATCACAGTAGCGCTCCTCTCTGATTGTGAAGTGGTGAAGCGGAGGGAGGCGGTGACCAGACGTTTAGGGGCTTCGGCGGCATCTTCGGTACTCCTTGATCTCCGTCGTCTAGTTCTATGTCTGTCTAGTCACCATCCATCAATGGCATCAACCTGGACGACAAAGCTAGAGAGCGCGGGTCGAAGAGCTTTAGGTGTGCCCGATTTCGAGTTGTCTGGGTTGGGTATCCTCCATCAAACCGGTCCACAATCTCAAGAGTTGGCTTTTGGGCCTTGTTGGCCCTCCATGTCTTCGAAACCCATCTGGAAGCTAAAGGCCCAAAGAATTTGTCCTAATGATTTTGCATCACACGTGTGGGTTTCTTGGGCCTAGAGGGATAAAAGCTAGTCTTACTCCTAAATGGGCCATTAACCAAAGTGGAGTTTCTCACTAAAGCCCAACAAACCTTCCTCACTCCCTCGGGATCAACCAAGACCCTTAAAGAGTCCTCAAGAAGACCAAGCCAGAAGCGCTCTGATTAAGGCCATCCATTTTGTTGCTACCTATCACATCCTCCACAGTTGACTTCCCCTTTTTGGGATTGCCACGTTGTCTGAGGTCACCATAACCAGATATACCAACCTTAACAGCCCCGTTGACCCAGCACTTGTCAACCACAATATCCCTGTTTTTGGATATGTCAGAAAAGCTATTTGCAACATCAGGGGAACCACCAGCACCGGCCTAGATATTTTCTTTTCCGGTCACCAGTTTCTTACTCTTGAGGACATCGGCAAAAGATCTGTTGGCATCCACAGCAGAGTAAGAAAGCAGAGATCTCCCTCCCTTCATTGATTTCAAAGTTTCAGCCCCTTTAGAAGACACCAGTAAACTCAAGGCATGCCCAAAAGAACTCCATCCCCTTCCTCCCCCTCCCTTGGGGACTATAACAGAGATTCGCTTTCCTCCTGAGAGGATTTTCGTGATGAAAAGAAAATCTCCCATACGGTTCTTCCCTATCTCTAAAAAGATCCCCTACCTCTTGGCATCTCTTTGCTTCACGCCCTTTCCACTCGCCTATTTCCAAAGAATGGAAGACATAGGAAAGCCACCTAGCAGATTCCCAGCCCAAAGAAATGGAGAACAAAAGGCCTCTTTTCTTTTAGTAAAAAAATTTTTTGGAGCAACTCCTATGCTTTTCTTAACCAAGTCAAATTTTTTTGCTTTGATAGTAAGTCTATGAATCATCATAATAGCAAGAACCAGTAATTCTAAGATTCACGAACAAAAGAAAAGTTTCCTCAATAACCAGCACTTGAAAAACGCACAAGCAGCAAGAGTAAATCCATTACAGGAAGAAAACAAAGATCAGTACAGAGATCAAACAACTTTCTTGTCATATTTTCCCCATTTCCCAAAAGAAAAAAAAAATCTTGGGCCTGCACCTAACACCCTCATACAGGTTAATTTCTCCAGCTTCCTGGTACCTAGGACTACGTTTCATTACTCAGTTTGATATCTTCTATATTTTCCCCATCTCATGGATCACATGTGCACACTTCTATATCTTCATCAATCAAGTGTGAGTGTAACAACAGAGTTGCTGGTCAAAGTTGCTATTTTAAGCAAATAACTCCCCTTCACGGTACTTATGATAATGCCATTAGCATAGTGGCATATTCTAACCAAGCCCATGAGCAAACTAGTGTTCATAATTCATAGCCATAGAGATTGCAGACACAAATATCTCCCATGGCCCCTCACCATCCAAAAGAAAATATGTTCCCACCATAAGGAACCAAATATAATATATAGTATAGTACAACTGCAGAGGAGCTAAAAGATGCGAATGGAAGTGGACTGATAAGTTACCAATTTAATATCTCTTTTATAGTTTCTTTAGTTTGTTTTTCTATTAGAATGTCGTCATATCAGTATCTTATGTTTTGTTTTCTATGTTTTGCCTAGATGAAGAAGGAATTATCTGAAAAGGAAGAAAAGACATCCAATTAATAAGAAGAATCTACTGAAAAGTAAATTAAGAAGCTCTGAGGACACTTAATTATGGCCAAGTTCAAGAAAGCTAGTAAAGTGAAGATATATGGTGGTAATCAGACTACCAAATACCAGCTGTGTTGGACAGAATGGGAATTTTGAAAATGAATTCCTCAAGGCTGAGCATGATGAAAATTTAAGCCTTGTAGGAGCGGCATTCTTCCTCTTCTTCTGCTTCTTCTCTGGCTTTTCTCCTTCATCTTTTCTGTTTTAGCAGCTTCTTCTTCGTCTTTTTCTTAATTCTTTGAATTTTACTGGCTGGAAATTTCTGTATTTCCGTTTGTAATGGCCTTTTGAGGCCAAATCTTTTTTACTCTAGTTGAATGAATTGAGGCCAAGACATCTATGATTTGTGAGACTCTGTAGTAGCAAAAGTGAGAATCCATATAGTAAAGTTGTGCAATGCTTCTGAATTATATGGTGGAATTGTAAAGATCTAGTGTTTGATTATCCTGCTTGGGATACTTGGCCAGGATTGGGTCTTTCGTGCTTAATGCTTTTGACGAAAAACTTGAGTGCTTGACTAAGTTTGTAGTTAAAAAGGATCTAAATATTTTGCTTGGAATGTTTGGATTAATTTCGAGAAAGATTGGTCTGAGGAGGCAATCCCATGACTAGAACCAATCTATAGTAATTAAATCTTTTTATCCTTAAATCTATGATCAAGATCATAGATCCCGCGCTGATAATCCAATTCAACTGGAGTATTTCATTTCATAGTGTTCGTTCTCTGTTTCAGGTATATGTTAGTTAAATCTGTTATTTGCAGTGTTTTTATTTGATCTCACTCTGTTACTTGATCTTGCCCATGGTTAAGTGCTCGAGTCATACTCTATATTCATTATCTTTAAATATTTTACTATCTTTAGCTGTCAAACAACCCCCCTTTTATTTTTCAGTTAAGTTCCATTAACCATCTGGTTCTTCAACATTAGAAGTTAAACCAATATCTGTGAGATCGACCCTACTTCTTCTGTCTACAAATTAGCAGTATATTAAAGGAAGTAAGATTTATCTTTTGCGGTTTTGACACCCATCATGGACGACATTTAAACAGTATATAGCCTTTTAATCTTGGGAAGTCCATGAAAGAAACTCCACTAAAGACCTCATTTGAAGAACTTGGTAAGGATGCCAAACAGAAACCCTTCTCCCATTAAGGATTCAAAGGTGTAAATCAAAACATATGAGCATTCCTAATAAATCTGATACACTAAAAGCAATGTGGATGTAGCACATTTCCGAATGACATTGTCTCAATTCCATTTTTCTTTTGAAGTCTCAAACCCACATCTGCAAGAATTCCTTTAAATTATGTGGGTAGACCAAACCCACATAAAAGTGACAAGGGCTAGAAGTAACAAATTACCAAACTCTTTGGCCTAATTCTCAGAAAAACTGAGCCAAAATTTAGGATATTTAGGATTAAAAACAATTCAAAGTCTCCCAATCATTTATCAAGTTTCTGATGGAGTCCCAGATTGGGGAAGTTTCCTTGAAAGAGAGACCTTATAAACTTGAAAAGTTCTACTCACTAACAAGCTAGTCTTTGGAGTGGGTTGTACTCCAATGGTATAAGAGCTGGTTTGTCGAAGTCACAGAGAGAGCTACCTACAGAGGGTCTAATTGGTGTAGGGGATGACCAAGGTAGAGTGAAGCATCACTGAGTAAAGTGTCGCTAAGTGCAACTACTAAGATGTTGGCTCTTAAGGGTGAGCCTATAATGGAGTCCGGTATTGGAGAAGTATCCTTGAAGAAAGACCTTATAGGCTTGACCGTAACAGGCTAATCGTGGGTGGATTCCCTCCAAGGGCTTGTGCTCTATCAGGCTTTCCAAAAGGAAAAAGTTTCATGAGATACCCCAAATCAAAATTCCTTGATTCACATAAAATCAAGAACCGGGATTTTGATGCAGTAAAGAAACGATGAAATTTTAAAAAAGTAGAATATTGGAGAAAGAAATATTCCTTACCTCGAAGAAATGAAAACAATTATCATATCCAACTCTATTTATCACAAAAGAGGAAATGGATGGTGGCACTATTTAACTTCTCATCCATTATGCTGTTGGCTTCACATCACCTTATAAAATGTCGATCAAAGAACTTAAACTAAAAGATTTATTCTTAGACACTAGATTACTAAACCAAATTACCCTCTTTCTCAGGCCTAAACTAAGCTCCTACGTCCCAAAAAACCAAACAAATTCTCTTAAAGTCAACCCACAACAATCCACAAAAATGTCTCTCATGAAGTCATAAATTTCTCAATTTAACATACAATCCAACCAAAAATAGTCTTTTCCGACAATAAAAACTTCAATGTCATGGGACCTACTTTGAAAAGACAGAAAAATTGTTTGGATTGGCCTAGGTAGGCATTATATATATATATATATATATATATATGTACATAGTTAATAAGTGAGAGAAAAACATTGAGTAAATTATTAGAGGAAGAAACTTACGTCTGGTGTTTTTCCTGGTAGTCCTCAGGTTGTTTGAGACAGAATTGGTTAACAAAAGAAAAAAGAAAAAGAAAAATCAGCAAGTTATTTATATAAGGAAAATCAATATGAAGTAACAAAAAAATTTGGGAAGCCTTAATTTATATTTTTTAAACAAAAGGCAGAGAAAGAGAACATTTGGACACCTCACAGTTATTAATCATAAAAACAGTTTCTTCATCAAACTATTTTAGTAGAACATCAAAAATTTTGTTTTACCTTAGATTAATTTAGTACTATTATCGTTATTGTCGTTCATCACACATTTTGTTTTTACCTTTTACTTTAGTTTATTTTATTTTGTTGTGCACAAGAAGGCTCCTGCAAATAAAATCTGGAAGTAGTTTTATGGTTTGATGAAGACCACAAGATTTAGGAAGTGTAAATACAAGCTTAAAATCTAGAAAGCTGTCTTTGCATCATTTTTCTCTCATTATGATTTGTTGTCAGTCTAAAATTTCCCAGAGCCAGCAATTTCTGTGATATTTTCTTGGGGATAGATTGAGATTTATTGTGTTTCAAATTATATGGTAACTCAAGTACCTTTTTGAATATATATTTTATTAACAAAATACAAGAGACTTCATGCTTTCAGCACATCACTCCACTGCCTAGCAAAAATATAATGCTATCACAGGTTTTGTTATGTAGCTAGCAGTTCTAACAATTTTATGCCCTGTAAAATAACAGAAACAGAATACATACTTCCTATAATTAGCATCTACAAGAACTATATCAAGGTTAAGCCCTCTAATCTTCTTTTTTTCTCTGAGGAATTATAATTCTCTTAAACAGACACAACATGAATTTAACACCATAAATTGACTCAGAAAGAAAAAGAACACATTCCCCACCAAAATTCATGATGAAAAAAGGGCATAATTGAGATCAAATAGTGCCAATATCATATGGGAATCTCTTATCATGATTCTGCATGCCATTGCAATCTTGACAAATGATGAATCTATATTATGAGTTTTTCAAGTTTAAATCCCCCATTGATTATAAATACCTCACCTCCTTTTACTCTTCGAAATCCTGGGATTGGCTGGGCTGCAGCAACCATTTTTCTAAAGACATCATCAAAGATCCTTTGAGTTTTGGTGCCAGATGCCTCAATGCTTATCTGGAAAGAGTTAGAAGATAAAGAGTGCAAAAAATTTAAAATTTATATGCACGAGACAATCATGACCAGGTAAACATACAAGAATATGAATCAGATCATCATAATATGCAATTTCTCAATCCTTATTAATGAAAGAACATCTTCGGGAAAAGATATCAAATTCAACAGAAAAAATGAAATGAACATTTTTTTTTTTTTGGGTTAAAAGACTCATCCTCATTCAAAGGTACAGTTTGTTCTCATGAGAAATTTCATTATCTTGTATATTATCATTTCAATCAAGCATTTAAGCAACATATGATACCTTTAGTTCTCCAATATCATTGATATTGGTAGAAGAGACAGAGAACTCCTCAAAATGAGCAGAAGAAATTTGAGCATCTGCCATAAGTTAATCAGAAGAAGCTATTAATATTTGAAATGTGAGCTGGTATAGAAATAAGCATCCCACCTCAAAAGATAAACTTGTACCTGGTAGAAGAGCAACAGTAGTATGATATCTGAAACGTTTCCTGCAAAAAGAAATGCATTCTTTAAAATGACAGTCTAAATAATTACAATAGCCAATTACTAATCACATGCATAGGCACTAAATGAGAATTAGTTGAGTTCAAGCAATCAAGGAATGATAAGGTCATAATGTTTGAACATATTCTACAAGAAGCTCCTTCAAGATGGCCATACTTGAGTAAGTAAACAAAGAATACTGACAATGTTATGTCAAAACATTTCAACAATGTGATGGATCTTTAATATAACTCACACACCCCAGGGATAAGACAGAAGCAAGAAACTGAAAGAAGAGACTTCTTATCATTGAATAACCACATACAAAAACTCGTAGGCCTTCGAGTGGCTAGGTCACTTCCCTACAAATAACCAAACAGATCCCCCTCTCAACACATCTGAGATAGACCCCGTAAAAAGACTCACAAACTGACACCAAAACTAGACTCCCAAAATCTAACCTTTAGTTAGTTATAACCAACTACCCCCAATGTCATACCCCAACTCGGGACCATGACCAGCGCGAAGGTGGAATCTACACTGCCACCGTAAGCCTAACACCAACATATCACATCACTCAAACAAATATAATGAAGAGACCTTTAGAGCAAGAAGATGCAAAAATTATTTGAATCATACATTGTATAATCATGCAATTTCCTTCCATTATAGAAAAGTAGATGGCCATGTGGGAGGAGATGGCAAAGAAGGTTAGAAAAGTAGCTAAAGCATTTTTAGGAGAATCAAAAGGTTTTGGACAAAGAGATAAGGAATCTTGGTGGTAGAATGAGGCTGTTCAAGAAAAGATCAAATTTAAAAGAGAATGCTTTAAAGCTATCCATCTGTGCAATAGCTCGGAAAATTGGGAAAGGTATCGAAAGGCTAATAAGGAGACAAAAAGCAGTAAGTGAAGCACGATCTAAAGCGTTTGAAGAGTTTTACAAGGATTTCGGAACGAAAAAAGGGGAACAAAAGATTTACAAGATTGCGAAGGCTAGAGAGAGGAAATCTAGAGATTTGGATCAAGTAAGATGTGTTAAGGATGAAGAAGGAAAAGTTCTGGTTACAGACAGAGATATTAAAAATAGATGGCAGGGTTATTTTCATAAGCTCTTTAATGACGGAACGGAGTCGACTTGTGATATGGAAGATCTAACAACCTTGGAGAGAGAACAAAATTTGGCATATTATCGCAGGATCAAGGTTGATGAGGTCAAGGAAGCTCTTAGAAAAATGGATAATGGTAAAGCTGTTGGTCCCGATGGTATTCCTATTGAAGTTTGGAAGTGTTTAGGAGAGGAGGATACTATCTGGCTAACTAAGCTCTTTAATGAGATTTTGATGTCTAAGAAAATGCCTGAGGAATGGAGAAGAAGCACTTTAGTGCCTATTTACAAAAACAAAGGAGACATTCAGAATTGCGCAAACTATCGTGGGATTAAGCTTATGAGTCACACTCTAAAATTATGGGAAAGAGTGATTGAACGTAGGTTAAGAATCGAGACGAGTATTTCTGAAAATCAATTTGGATTCATGCCAGAACGGTCTACTATGGAAGCTATATATCTTCTAAGGGGGTTGATGGAAAGGTATCGGAATAAACAAAGAGACCTTCACATAGCATTTATTGACTTGGAAAAAGCCTATGATCGAGTACCAAAAGAGGTGCTGTGGAAAGCCTTGGAACAGAAAGGTGTACGGGTTGCGTATATTAGAGCCATAAAAGACATGTACGAGGGGGCTACGACTAGTGTGAGAACGTCTGGAGGGGAGACTAGAGACTTTCCTATTAAAATTGGCCTACATCAGGAATCATCCTTAAGCCCTTATTTGTTTGACTTGGTTTTAGATGTTCTGACGAAACACATCCAAGAGGAAATCCCTAAGTGCATGCTTTTTGCAGATGACGTTGTTCTCATAGCAGAGACAAGGGAAGAGATTAATTTTAAACTTGAGTTATGGAGAGCTACTTTGGAATCGAAGGGTTTTCATCTGAGCAGGAGTAAGACCGAATATATGCATTGTAAGTTTAACAAGCGACAAGCTAGGAACGAGATGGAGGTTAAACTTGATGATCAGGTCGTATCACAAGTGTCGAAGTTTAGGTATTTGGGATCAATTATACAAGATGACGGCGAAATTATTAGAGATGTGGAACATAGGATACAAGCTGGGTGATTGAAGTGGAGAATGGCATCAGGGGTTGTTTGTGATCGGAAAGTACCTGATAAACTCAAAGGAAAGTTTTATCGTACTGCTATAAGACCAGCGATTTTATATGGGAGTGAATGTTGGGCAATGAAAGGACAACAAGAACATAAAATTGGAGTAGCGGAGATGAGGATGTTGCGTTGGATGTATGGTCATACAAGAAGAGATAGGATCCGTAATGATCACATACGAGGTAGAGTTGGGGTGGCACCTATTGAGGAAAAAATGGTTGAAAATCGTTTAAGATGGTTTGGGCATGTGCAAAGAAGACCGTTGGAAGCGCCAGTTAGGAGAGTTGAGCAGATGGTTTGGAGTCCTGTGAAAAAAGGTCGAGGAAGACCAAAAAGGACACTTAGAGAAATTATTGAACGGGACCTTTTAGTAAATGAGATATCTAAAGAGTTGGTCATTGATAGAGCTCAATGGCGTCGTGCGATCCATGTAGCCGACCCCACTTAGTGGGATAAGGCTATGTTGTTGTTGTTGTTGTATAGAATTAACAAAGCCAAACATCTTCAATATTCCAATTGGCAAAAGTAAATCAATAATAACTCATGAGTTCCAACACATAAATCACAATCCCTAAATCTATTCACTACAAAGTGACACCATTCCCACCATACTCAAGACAACCGCCATCAACCCACAGCCAGTGGGTCATGCCTTGAAGACTTCACTACTCTTCGTACAAAGGCTTACTAGCTATCCAAGAATTTGCAAAGACACACAAAAGAGGGTGAGCATGAAAATACTCAGTGAGAGATGATTCAAATATGAATAAAAGTGGTTATATGTATCGCTCGCAAAGATAGGACTTTGGGAAGATCCCATCCATTAACACAAATTCTCCTCACACATATAACCATCACACAACCTACACGACAACACAATAACCCACGCACTATGCAAGCCACCACAAATCATATACCATAACATTTCACAATTCCATCCAATGTGTAGACAATCATCACAAGATTGATACATACCCAAAAAAAACACAATTCATTGTCATTAAATCAACACAAGATTTAACATATATAGAGAGCCACATAGGCATCCTCCACTTCGCCACACAAGCGCTTTTGGGCCACCAAGGTGCCATACATAAAAGCTTGCCATTCCATAAGCTTCTTCGCCTTCCAACACATAGGCGGCATCTTCAAGCATGGCATACTTGAAGGGTAGGATCGCTTGCCACACAGCGATTATGATTGTGCCAAACTATCGGCATTCCAAATATTGCACCATCCACGCAATGTTGGTTACACAACCATAATAGCCACACAAGCTTCCCATATATGTTCAAGCCATCCCATTCAATAATGCAAGACACATATAAACACATCCATCATTGAATGGTTGCATACAAAAACTGCTAGACCTTTGAATGGCTAGGTCACTCCCTTTCAAATCACCAAACAACCCCCCCCCCCCCCCGGAACTAGGAATGGCAACAAGGAGTGGTGGGGATGGAGAGCGGGGGAGAAATTTTAGCCCCCATCCCCAATCCTCGTCTCCCCACGGGGTTATTAAAAATTCTTTGAAAAAAAAAAATCAAGTCGAGAGAGCAAAGACGATGAGATGCACAAGCAGGAGAGAGCAGAGACGATGACGACGGGATGCACGAGCACAAGAGAGCAGACACGATGACAACATGAGGGAGGAAGCACGATGCACCAGCACGAGAGAGCAAAGACGAGACAATGAAGACAATGAGAGAGCAGAGATGATGACGATGGGAGGGAGGAAGCACGATACACCAACACAAAAGAGCAAAGAAGATGACGACGAGATGCACGAGCACAAGAGAGGAAAGACGATGACGACAGTGAGAAAGGAGAAACGGTGACGATGGGAGGGAGGAAGCACGATGCACCAGCACAAGAGAGTAGAGACAATGACGACTACAAGAGAGCAAATCAGCAAAGATGATGAGAATGGTCGAGAATCAGGATTCAAGGAAATTGGGAATGGTCGAATGGGATTAGGGATGTAGGGTTTTCTTTTTTATTAAATTAATTTAAATTAAATATTTTATATATAAATATATATATATATATATATATATATTAAAGGCATTTTAGTAATTGCAGTGAAATTATTAAAATGCCCTTTGAGGACAAGGACACCACCCTATCCCCGTCCCTGAAATCCTGACGGGGGGGCTTTTTCCTCATCCCCATGGAGGAAAAATCTCCAAGAGTGGGGATCCCCGAAACCCCTACCCCATTGCCATCCCCTGACGCTCAACACATCTGAGATAAACTCAATAAAAAGACTCACAAACTCTCACCATTTATAAGCAAATACCCCCCCCCCCCAAAAAAAAAAAACACAAAGCAACCTTATTTCTTATTCCTTTGACTATAAGTCTTTATTTGTGGCTTCCTTCTGCTCCTATACTGTATAAATTCAGCTTCATCAAAATGCAACACTTCGAGCATTGTAGTCTTAAGTCTGTGATAAATAAAAATACTCTTTTATGTTAGACAGAGAGTAATACACTCAAGCATCCATGTAATTCAAAATAAAAAAGTCAGAATGCAGTGGTGCCTTTTGATAAGCTTTCCTTCATCAAGTATGAACTGGCGTGAAAGACTCAAACTTCTAAAATTCAGGCTAGACATAATAAATCCATCTACTCTCTGCTTGTATCTGGTCATCTGCACAGAAACATGCAATTTACTAAAGATAAAACAACTACCATCACTGGAGGGGAAAAGAGAGAAAAAGAAAAGAAAAAAGAAAACGGGGTTACCTGAGGAGTTAGATTTAAGATGAAGGTTTGAGATGCTATACTCATTCTCTCTTTTAATTTTCACCTCAGTATGGTTCTGATCAGAATTAGTCTTTGTCTTTGGTCAAGTGTTCAGCCTCTTTCTGTCTCTGCCCGTGACGTCCAACCCCTACAAAATGGTGTGCCGGGAGAATTTTGAAAAGGCAAAGAATCTCATGCCAGGTTTCTTTTAAGATAGAGAAAAAAAATGTTTTCATACACCTTATGAAATAACATGATCAAAAGGACAAAAATCAAGCATAAATTTTGGCATACTAATATTCAAATAATGATTCCCTTTTGAAACACCACTAGAAATGAGCAATAAGCATTCAATTTCTTACTATCACAAAGTACTGCTAGCTGCTATACATTGTCTTTCAGTCAACACAAATCACCAATAGGACAACATAATCTCATCCAATTGTGGCCTAATGTCCTATCTTACATTCAGCAGTTGTCAGCTATAATATATTAAAGAAACGAAAAAACAAAATCAGTGGAATTAGATATTTAATGAGATGATAAGATCCCAAATGGCCACTACTATAAATAAATCTTTCAAATAAAATAGAAACCATCAGAATATATCAAGTGCCAAACATAATATAATATTAAAAAGAAAAAAAAAAAGTGAAGCAGCTTTAAACTTTTCAAGTTTTGCATGATACATAAAAATAAGAAATTCCTTCTATTACATAAACAAGGAGCTCCTTTTAGAATACACAATCTGCCATAAATTTACAGCATCTAATCCTGTACAGTCTAACAAAGCATGTGAAACCGTTAGCTGAAACTATCATAATTTTTGGCTGACTAAAATTGGAATTGGGAAGTATAGACCAAGGAAACAAAACCTACAAGGCCGGCAAAATAATCGAGTACCCTATGGAGGTGAGTTTTGCAACCTAGCTACACACTACATCAGAGAAGCCAGGACATATGCAACGTAGAGCAATTTATCTGCTAATAAACAAATGACAGTGCATTTTATCCATGTTTATAGTACATGGAGCATAGACACTAGTTCTGGATATATTCCCCAAAGACAATCTGCTGTCTGGATAATGAGCGTAGTCCAAGCAACTGCTATATTCTTACATCAGACATAAACAAAATTGTAGCCATGACTTTAAACTAGATTTCCTGTATAATGATCATGATTCATGAAATATATCATTTACACAATATATTATTCCTTGAGATATCAGAACAGTCATATGCCATCAATTAGGCTATGTGCATTATTAAACAATTCAAAGTTTCAAACTACAACTTTGTGCAGTCATTTCAAATGGATGCTGTTAAATATGTTTACAAGACATTGACTCTCAAAATTCTCACAAATAATATTAGAAAAGCCAACACTATCCAGTCGATATTACTTATTATTCTGGACCTAGACCTTACATTCTGGGCATCGTATGAAAATTAGTTCTCCTCCTATGACACCAATGATCTACATGTCCAATAATGAGCTAAATACATCAAGATAAAGCTAAACTACTAATGTCCCTTTTTGAATATTAGTACTTGAAGAAAGAAATTTTCTGAAATTTTATTGAATCTTTACTATGTTTCTATTCCATGAATGGTCAAATATAAATAAGAGGAGAGAAGGCCACAATCCAGCCACTCAATCCTTAAACAACTAGGAAAAGAATAACTCAGTCCTTAAACAATTAGAAAAAGAATAAAAAAATAAAATGATAAATCAACCCTTATCCTTATCCAAACCCTTATCCTAATCCAATTAGAAACTTAAATAAACAAGGAAAGTCTATAACAAATTCCCTTAATTTTAGGAACAAATCAACTCTCCAAAAATATCTCCTAAGAATACTTATATGACATTTCCTACAGTACTGCACATCTACAATATTCAATTACCAGCATTTTCAAGTAATTTAAATCAAATTCATGTAACCCCAAGAGATTGGCCTAGTGGTTAAGGAGGTATACTCTCTAGTTTGACTACTCAGGTTCAGACCTTGAGAATTTATTCTCATTCCAACAAATGCACCAAACCAAAGTTGAGGGTGTGCCCTTATGATCACCCACGGAGAGACATAGTTTCAATTTACGCGTAAACTGGCATGAGGATGCTCTTGTCATACAACAGAAGAAAAGAATTCGTGTAAAGTGTTTCTTATAAATATGTATTTTTTTCATGCTGTTGATGTTGACACGTAATCAAATTTCATGTATTTTTTTATTAAAATTATCAAGATTTTTCAGACAAGAGACAATACATAAGATGATTGAATGTTGCTTGTTTAATTATTAATTATTCATTTTAAAAACACTTCAGTGAATCATGTCATAGACAGAAAAGTCTTAGCTCTTACTTCTTAGGCACATTTTTATCTTGTTAATAAACCTAAGATTGGCGTTACAAATTAATATGCAGGTGGAATTAATATGAATTCCAGTAGTAAAAGAAAAAATAAATAAAAAATAAAAAATTTAAATGTATGATTGTAAGCAACATTAAAACATTTCTAGAGGCCAGCTACTGTTAAGTTAGAGTCTACTTATAAGAGATTTTATGGATTTATGTTCAATTATAAACTTATCCTCAAGACTTATATTGAATTTGGGGTCAAAACACAAAGCACAATTTCCAACCATAATAGTATAATCTCATCCGTTTCCTCAAGCGGAGTCGACCCAGCCAAGAGAACGAGTTATTGACCCATATCCCAACCCCACTTTCTTCTCCTTCCCATGCTTTCATTACGACAACAATAACAGAAGTAATAACAGGTGAGCTTACAAAATTTTAGAGTCCACCACGTTGAAAAGAGCTAACGTTTTTATTCTATATTACTGGAAGTTGAAAACCACCAATCTCGTTTATCTCTCTGGGTACAGCTCTCTTCCGCTTAACTTGTGTGTTGGTAGTGTGAGGCACATAAACCAAAAAGAATGGATAAGGAAGGAAGAAATTGATCACCTGTGAACGCCTGGAACCGAAAGGAATCGCCAGGAAGAACGCTTGCAGGAGCAGCTCAAAGGTTCTTTACTCTGAGAATTGCGAAAGTAATTGTAATTTAGCTCCAAAGTCCAAGTCTGAACTTCAGCCTATCTGTTCAGTAAATAAGTTCAATCTTCCCTGTGACTATAAATTCTCCCTCTGGTTTTAACAGTAATGACCATCCAAGATTTTTATTTTCTACCGTATCATTTAATTTTGTTATTTTTCTATTCAAAATTTTATTATTGTCAAGGATTCTATTTAAAAGGGAAAAATAATTAAGTTTATATGTAATTGTTTATATATTTATTATTAATTATTAAACCCTTCAATTAAAATATAATAAACATACGATCTTTAAAAATAATTATAAATTTTATTACAACTCAACTTTACATATGATTTATTTTTAATAAAACATTTAATAGTAAAAATATTAAAATATATATATATATACATAAGTCTTATTCTATTTAAAAGTATAACATTTTTTTTTCTTGTCTTCCTTTCTTTCTTTTTTTCTAAGTTTTTTTTGTTTTGAAATTTTGTTTGTAAACAAATATTATGATGTCAAAATTTAAAAAAAAAATTTAAAATACTTTACCAACTAACGTTTAGCTTGAAAGTTCAAGTTGAAAGTTGATTTAAAGTAAATTGGCTGTAACGATAACAACTATTTAAACTTTAAAAAGACAAGAATATCAAAGATTAAAATTTTAGAAATGCACCATAAGGAAGATTTTACCATTTGCTCTCAATAAATACGAAAAGAATTAGCATAATTTTAGAAATCAGCCCAGTTATTGACTCAAATTGGTTTTTAAGTCGCCTGGTTACTAGGTCGGGTTATCAGGTGACAATTTTGGCCCGTAGCCTTAGGACCACTCGTAAATAAGCGATCTTTGGTTCAAAATAATAGACCAATTTAGCTCACAAGCTAGCCCCTTTTTATTTTTATTTTTATTTTTTGGTTACCATTTGCACTCAAAAAATATGAAAGGAATTAGCATAATTTTATAAACCAACATAGTCATTGACTTAGATTAGTCTTTGAGTCACTTGGTCACTAACTCAAGTCATCAGGTCAATAAATTTATCATTTTGGCTCGTGGACCATACGTAAATAAGCAGTCTTCGGCTAGCCCCTTGTTTAATTTTTTTTAACAAAAATTATATTATTTAACATAAATAATCTCACTTTATTACATTTTTATATTTTATAATTTTATATTCAATAAATATAGTAAATTTGGATATGAAAATTTTTGTAATTTTTTTAAAATAAATATAGAATTTTTAAATTTAAATATACTATAGTTAATTTAAAAGGAAAATATGAAAATTTAAAGTTATTTATTATTTAAAAGTATTAAAGAATTAATGTTTTATATGTATAAATTATATTTTAATAAAAAATAATTGATTTTTTATTAAAAATTTAAAATTATATTATTTAAATATATATAAAAAAATTGGCTTATAGGCCAGCTTGCTTAAAATTGCGGGCCAAGGCGGGTAATTTTTGTAATATCTCAAGAATTTATATGAATATTTAAAGTCTAATTTGAAATTTAGTGAAAAATTTAATTACGTGAAAATGTGCTTTTTGAATTAGTGAAGAAAATCTGAGAATAGAAATTTTAATTTTTAATTTAGGAAATTTTTACAAATTCTCAAGGACTAAAGTGAAAAGAAAAGAAAGTATAGAGGACTTTTGAGAAATGACCAAATAGAAACCTGAGAGGAAGAATAAAGCTTATGAGAATGAATTATGAGTCCGGTACCGAGAAGATGATGGATTCGAGGTTAAAGTGGTATTTGAGACATCGAGAGGGATTAAAGTGAACAAATCTTATAAGCTAAGGTGGCTATGAGCGATTTTATCGAAAAAGAAATTAGTGGGGCCCACACATACAATTATTAGTTTTTCTTCTCCTTCTTCCTCCCGAGGCTTCATGTTTCGTTCATTTCCATCTTCCCTTCTTCAATCATTTCTCAAATTTTTATCCGGCGATCTTGTATTTTCTAACCATACTTCCGATTCTCAGGAGTTCTAGAGGTAAAGAGGTAAGTTTTATCTACTCTATTTTTCTTTTTCTCCATTTTCGGACCTATGGAAGAAAATTAAGATTTTGAGTTTTAATGGATGAATTTAAGTGTGGATGTTAATGTAAAACATTCTTAGGTGGTTTATGATGTTATTAGAACAAGAAATTTCGTAGAATTTGGATATTTGAAAAAGTTAGTGTTCTTGATGAAAATTTGAGATTTGAGCTTGGATTGTTGGTAGAAATTGGGGGTTTTGGTGTTAAAACACTCCTTAGACATTAAGGATGAAAACCCATGGAAGAAATCAAAAGAAATGTTGTTTTAGATATGATTTTAGGATTTTTGGATGAAGAACACGAAGAACATCGAAAATTTTCCCCAGAAATTACTGTTCACCGAGAAAATTTTTCCAGATTTTCTCGTTACTGTAGCGTTGACTCGGTCAACGTTACTGTAGCATTGACTCGGTCAACGTTACTGTAGCTGCGTTGACCGTTGACTATTACTGTAGCATCAGTTTTTTTTTTTTAATATCGTTGAAAAGCTCTTTGAGTCTAGTTTCCAATGGTGTAAGTGTCATTTAGAAATTCATTACCGGTTAGGAGTTATGACTTAAGATGTGAGTAAAGGTCGAGAGTAGTCATAGGAAATTTCTCTATTTTGTAACCCTAATGGTTTTTACCTGGTTACAATAGGGATGATTGGGGAGCAAGGTGGGAGCGCCGAGAGCGTGGAATCCAGGTGAGTAGGCAACCTTGCAAAATTAATTTAATAAATTAGTCAAAGCACAATATAAATCCCATTTGCGTTATTTGTGAAATTGAGAAGATTATCAGTGTGTGTTCAGGTTGAGAAAAAGTATAATATCATTGGAAGGTATTTTATTACCTTTGAGAATTGATTTCTCTAGTTGACTAAAGAACTAGATGTGATTGTTCCTTGAATAAATTGGAACATTTTGTAAGTGAATAACCTTACTAAACTAATGTGATCTTATTAGATAAGGTACAATACAAGTCTTGTTTATAACATTATTGAAGTGAGAAATAATCAATCTCGCTGTTGATAATATATGATGATTGTTATGGTTGATGATAGACATTCAAGGGAATAAAAATATGTGTAAACTCATTTATTTCATAGTAATTATATTGTGATAAATTCTCACTATTTTATTGATGAGCAAAAGATCTACGAGATCTAATACACGAGTTTGAAAGGGTTAAAGTCCCATACTACTCGATGTATAAATGTGAAAATCTATGCACGAGTTTGAAAGGGTTAGAGTCCCATACTACTCGGTGTATAAATGTGAAAACCTATGCACGAGTTTGAAAGGGTTAGAGTCCCATACTACTCGGTTTATAACTGTGAAAATCAATACACGAGTTTGAAAGGGGTTAGAGTCCCATATCACTCAGTGTATAAATGTGAAAATCTATGCACGAGTTTGAAAGGGTTAGAGTCCCATACTACTCGGTGTATAAATGTGAAAACCTATGCACAAAGAGTTTGAGGGTTAAATTCCCAAGTCACTCAGTGCCAGTATTTATGGCATATAATACTATAATTATTTAAAATAAATGATAGATTGATTGTATTAGTAAATGTGGTGTTTGTGCTTATGATATTTTCATGTACAGTTGTTTACTCACTGAGTTATGATAAACTCACACTCTCCATGATTATCTTTTCAGATACAGTGGTTGAGGAGAAGAATTTATAGCCTTTAAGGATATACTCCACTTTTGTCTGGTAAACAATTGGTAAGGATTAGGAAATGCTCTGTAATCTAGTAGGTCACCTAGGCTTGGGAGGTTGTATAGTACTGTATAGTGTTTGAAAGTT
The DNA here is from genome assembly GCA_037074585.1 of Biancaea sappan. Taxonomy (NCBI): domain Eukaryota; kingdom Viridiplantae; phylum Streptophyta; class Magnoliopsida; order Fabales; family Fabaceae; genus Biancaea; species Biancaea sappan. The sequence goes on along the minus strand of CM073501.1, from coordinate 43,172,693 downwards.
GAATATTTTCTGAATATGTATACAAAATATCTTTCTTGGAATATTTATGATTCACATAATTATGGATATTAAGAATGTTCACAGAGATTATGGGGTACCACGGAGGTACACCCTAGGTATTTTATGTTTATATCACATGTAAGTTTTGGGATGTGACAAATTGGTATCAGAGGTGGTTTTAGGTCCCCTATAGATTACAGAGCAAAGTGTTCTTTGTGGGTCCTTTTCCATTGTCATGAACCGCGGCATGACCATGGGATTAGGTTCCATAAAAGACCTTGTAAAGTTGAGTGTTCTTGTCATAACTTACCCTTCGATGGAGTTAGTTAGAGATAATTTTGTTACAATATGAGATAATTGATTTTATATGTGAAACTTTGGAACTTGTTGGAGGTATGATCTTTATACCGATGGAAAAGGTGATCTCTGTATGAAATTTTTCTTTTTGAGAAATTGGGAACATAACTCTGTAGTGTACTCTTAAAGCTGAGGATCAGTAATTGCTAGAATATGGCTTGAGGGCTGGGCCAATAGTGATGTATTAGATGGGGTAAAGTTGATTATGAGGCATGGGCTAGAGTTCAAGAAAGATTTTCACAAAGAATATAGCGCAGATTACTAATGCAAGAATGGGAAAGAACTCTTGTGAGGCAGATCAAGATTTGATTTTGATAGATGCCAGACAGATGTAATTTATGGAAGAGGATGTAAGTCCTAAATAATATGTTCCTTGATAAAAGCTTGGTTGAGAAAATAGATGTGGGCTAGGTAGTTTTTCTCTAAGGGAGATACTACGGTAAAATGGAACCTAGCATAAGAGATATTGAGGTACGTTATAAGTCTTCTCTAGGGGCGACTCGCCAAAGTTGCACTTGTTTAGTTAGGGATTGGCATGATGGTACTATGTGATAGAAGTGTTTCAAAAAAAAAAATATATATATATATACAATGTAGAAGTTTTGTAACATTGGAACAATTAGAGCATGTTAAAGGTAGGCTGTTGGCGTATGAACATTCATAATTGTTAAACGTGATGTATGATTGGAATGGTCTAGAAAGATATTCTTATGGTAGTTTGTGCCTCAGAGTGTTAGTTTAAGGAAAGCTTGCGAATCGAGGCTCTTAAGTAAGAATTCATGACAATTCGAGGGCATAATATCGAGTTCAATTGATCTATACAGTAAGCCTTCATCTACTCCCGTATGATAAGGGGAAAGACAACGAGACTTGTATAGAGCTTCTGTTTGTCTCTGTGTCAGCTTATTGGGTCATTAAATTTTTTTTATGTGATTGGCTTATAAGCTGAATTTGTTATTGATTTTGTGTGGCTAATTTCTTTTATCTTTCTTCATTTTATTATTATTATTATTATTTAGAGTACCATCTAGTAAAAGAAACTATTGGCATTAAAAGCGGAAGGATTACATTGCAAAAAAAAAAAAGGGGAAATTACTCATGCATGAGTAATCTAAAAGCGAGGTGGTCTCGGATTAGGAGGGTTGTATTGTATCATCACCCCTCGATCATTTCTTGGAACAAGAGACTGAGCAATGTCACGGAGGGTAGTGTAAATCCCATTCATACAATCAACACTTCTTTGTTGTTGATTGCAGAAGCATTGGGTAGACCAATAGAAGAACCTGTCTATTCTTGAAGTCATTGCCGCATTATTGCGTTTAGTTAACTTCTCCAGGTCTTCTATCATCTTCTTCAGATTTTTCACCTCCTTCTCTAGACAAGCGATTTTGTTTTCTGACGTGTGGCCAGTGCTAATCTCCTCAGCTTCCTCAATTTTTATCTTCTTCTCCTTTTGATCCTCTTGAGACCCCTCAAAAGGTCTCTTGCCCTTGTCTTTGCCCAGACTTAAGTTTAAGTCGAGCTCTTCTTCCTTGGCCTCCACTGTGAGATCAATGTACTTCCTGGTGGCCATGGTTTAGAAAATTTAGAAGTTTTTGCAGGAGTATGACGAGAGAGGAATGCTGGGAAATTGTAGGCTCAGAGATGATTACTCTTTGTGGTGTAGTAACTGAGAACTCCGGGGCAGTTTTTATAGAGAAAAATTTAGACTGAGAGCCAAAGAAGATATCTCTTCGCCGCACTCCTACACGCTCAACCTATGGATTTCTGCAAGCTGGAAGCCAGAAGCCTAGGATAGGCATGCGTGTCAACAGTGTGTCACATTAATGGCAAAACCACGTAAGTCAATATTCGGTGGATTTGCGGCCGATTTATACTTGTTTATTTTTCATATCTCTTGTTGGCATTTTTCTGAAATTCTAAGAAGCCGACAGCGTAGCCATTAAAGATTGCCTTGGATGCTTTTATGATGAACTAAAATGTATTTCTCTGCTTTCTTGTATTGTTCTTGAAAGCCTTCAGTTGAGTATAATATACATGATTGATTGAATTATATTGTGATTATATGTATTTAAATACATATGCCATGTATGTATGTTATCCATGCATTGAGAGTGAAGGCTATTTGTTATGGCCAGGAATAATATGTAATGATTCTACATACATTCAGAGAATGAGAAGTCTGAAATTTAAAAAGGACTTGAATAGATGAAAATATATAGATAATGATGTATCTCTATGTTGATACATACATACATATATGCTCGTAGAGGCAAGAGAAAGGTAAAAAAAAAAATTTCTCACTTTATGGTAACACTTGATATGTGTAAATGTGAGAAGTTTTTTTTATTTTAATATGTATGTTTGAAAATGTGTAAGCTTAGGGCAAAGCCACGGATTAGAAACCTAGATAAGGTTAATATGAAACTACCCGTTCATGGAGTAATATCTCGATTTAGAATTATTGGATAAGACAAATACAGAGTTAGGAAGTCATAAATTGAAGCGGCGATTAGTTTAATAATTTGAGCAAGAGTCAAAAGTTAGCCGAAATTTTTGAGGAAATCTTTTGTATTTGATTATATGTTGTTATTTTCTGGCATGCTTATTATAGACCGTTGGCATTGCGACGGATAAGGTCTGGAGGCCATCTTTAGAGTGTGATGTAAGGGTTTTGGTAGCCCTAAATTTCGTCTATAAATAATGGATGCCCCATTACGCCACTCATTACACTAAGAGTTCATTACTTATAAGCTTTTTAGCATCAAACCTCTCATTCCATACAACCTTTATTGCTCAGAAAAATATGGCCGGCAATAAATCTTTCAATTTAAACTTTGAGGCTGGCAAGGTAGAGCTGGATCTAAATCTTAGTCTGGAGAACTATAAGAATAAGAGATTCATGGAAGAGTCATCAGAAGCCAAGAAAAGAAAAAGGGATGTAGTAGCGCTAGAGGATGTTAGCACAGCAACATCTTCAAATGATGAGCTTGCGCTTATGAGAAAAAAGATGGAGGACTTGGAAAGGTTGATAAACCGCCACTTTGAGGACCAGGGAAGATTGATAAATCGTCTCTTTGTAGAACAAGAGAAGCTCTTGAATCGTCATTTTAGGGAATTGGCGAATAGAGTTGATAGACATTCAATGTTTGCAACTCAAAATTTTCGTGACCAACAAGCGAGGTGTATTGACTGTATGAATGGAGTGACCTCTGTACTTCGCCAAATTTCCCAAACGTTTCCTCCAGAAACTCTTTCTAGGCTGCAACGATTAGCTTCCTCCTTAAGATCTGAAGCACCTTCCTCTTCTAGACCTGGAGCACTTTCTGCATTTCAAAAACCTCCTCGTCCTTAATTTATTCTTTCTTTTATTTATACCTTAAGCTAATATTTGATCTGAGCTTCGCATATTAAGATTATCTGTTTTGTAAATCAAGTTCAGTTTGTTGCCTGTAACTTATGTACTAGAAATAAGGCAATTCTTGTACTGAAGAAACTTGAGAAATAAAAATATGTTGAACTTGTTATATTTTGTACTTGATTGTGAAAATTCTAAAAGAGAGAACGAAATTTGGACAAAATATCTGCATTTGTTTCAATCTTGAGTTAAGTTTTGAATTCGGAGGACCGAATTCTATTAAGGGAGGAAGAATGTAATATCTCAAGAATTTATATGAATATTTAAAGTCTAATTTGAAATTTAGTGAAAAATTTAATTACGTGAAAATGTGCTTTTTGAATTAGTGAAGAAAATCTGAGAATAGAAATTTTAATTTTTAATTTAGGAAATTTTTACAAATTCTCAAGGACTAAAGTGAAAAGAAAAGAAAGTATAGAGGACTTTTGAGAAATGACCAAATAGAAACCTGAGAGGAAGAATAAAGCTTATGAGAATGAATTATGAGTCCGGTACCGAAAAGATGATGGATTCGAGGTTAAAGTGGTATTTGAGACATCGAGAGGGATTAAAGTGAACAAATCTTATAAGCTAAGGTGGCTATGAGCGATTTTATCGAAAAAGAAATTAGTGGGGCCCACACATACAATTATTAGTTTTTCTTCTCCTTCTTCCTCCCGAGGCTTCATGTTTCGTTCATTTCCATCTTCCCTTCTTCAATCATTTCTCAAATTTTTATCCGGCGATCTTGTATTTTCTAACCATACTTCCGATTCTCAGGAGTTCTAGAGGTAAAGAGGTAAGTTTTATCTACTCTATTTTTCTTTTTCTCCATTTTCGGACCTATGGAAGAAAATTAAGATTTTGAGTTTTAATGGATGAATTTAAGTGTGGATGTTAATGTAAAACATTCTTAGGTGGTTTATGATGTTATTAGAACAAGAAATTTCGTAGAATTTGGATATTTGAAAAAGTTAGTGTTCTTGATGAAAATTTGAGATTTGAGCTTGGATTGTTGGTAGAAATTGGGGGTTTTGGTGTTAAAACACTCCTTAGACATTAAGGATGAAAACCCATGGAAGAAATCAAAAGAAATGTTGTTTTAGATATGATTTTAGGATTTTTGGATGAAGAACACGAAGAACATCGAAAATTTTCCCCAGAAATTACTGTTCACCGAGAAAATTTTTCCAGATTTTCTCGTTACTGTAGCGTTGACTCGGTCAACGTTACTGTAGCATTGACTCGGTCAACGTTACTGTAGCTGCGTTGACCGTTGACTATTACTGTAGCATCAGTTTTTTTTTTTTAATATCGTTGAAAAGCTCTTTGAGTCTAGTTTCCAATGGTGTAAGTGTCATTTAGAAATTCATTACCGGTTAGGAGTTATGACTTAAGATGTGAGTAAAGGTCGAGAGTAGTCATAGGAAATTTCTCTATTTTGTAACCCTAATGGTTTTTACCTGGTTACAATAGGGATGATTGGGGAGCAAGGTGGGAGCGCCGAGAGCGTGGAATCCAGGTGAGTAGGCAACCTTGCAAAATTAATTTAATAAATTAGTCAAAGCACAATATAAATCCCATTTGCGTTATTTGTGAAATTGAGAAGATTATCAGTGTGTGTTCAGGTTGAGAAAAAGTATAATATCATTGGAAGGTATTTTATTACCTTTGAGAATTGATTTCTCTAGTTGACTAAAGAACTAGATGTGATTGTTCCTTGAATAAATTGGAACATTTTGTAAGTGAATAACCTTACTAAACTAATGTGATCTTATTAGATAAGGTACAATACAAGTCTTGTTTATAACATTATTGAAGTGAGAAATAATCAATCTCGCTGTTGATAATATATGATGATTGTTATGGTTGATGATAGACATTCAAGGGAATAAAAATATGTGTAAACTCATTTATTTCATAGTAATTATATTGTGATAAATTCTCACTATTTTATTGATGAGCAAAAGATCTACGAGATCTAATACACGAGTTTGAAAGGGTTAAAGTCCCATACTACTCGATGTATAAATGTGAAAATCTATGCACGAGTTTGAAAGGGTTAGAGTCCCATACTACTCGGTGTATAAATGTGAAAACCTATGCACGAGTTTGAAAGGGTTAGAGTCCCATACTACTCGGTTTATAACTGTGAAAATCAATACACGAGTTTGAAAGGGGTTAGAGTCCCATATCACTCAGTGTATAAATGTGAAAATCTATGCACGAGTTTGAAAGGGTTAGAGTCCCATACTACTCGGTGTATAAATGTGAAAACCTATGCACAAAGAGTTTGAGGGTTAAATTCCCAAGTCACTCAGTGCAAGTATTTATGGCATATAATACTATAATTATTTAAAATAAATGATAGATTGATTGTATTAGTAAATGTGGTGTTTGTGCTTATGATATTTTCATGTACAGTTGTTTACTCACTGAGTTATGATAAACTCACACTCTCCATGATTATCTTTTCAGATACAGTGGTTGAGGAGAAGAATTTATAGCCTTTAAGGATATACTCCACTTTTGTCTGGTAAACAATTGGTAAGGATTAGGAAACGCTCTGTAATCTAGTAGGTCACCTAGGCTTGGGAGGTTGTATAGTACTGTATAGTGTTTGAAAGTTGAATATTTTCTGAATATGTATACAAAATATCTTTCTTGGAATATTTATGATTCACATAATTATGGATATTAAGAATGTTCACAGAGATTATGGGGTACCACGGAGGTACACCCTAGGTATTTTATGTTTATATCACATGTAAGTTTTGGGATGTGACAATTTTAGTCTTCAATAAACTCACAGGCTAAACGAGCTGACTCATTAGACTTGTTTATCTTTTGCCCGTGACGAGCTAGCTTGTTTGATAGTGTTACTGGTCAATTGTTGAACCAAAGAATGAATATATATATATATATATATATATATATATATATATATATATATATATATAATAAGTAAAACAAATAATTTATATGCAAATTTCACAATCAAAATATCTTTAAAAATGTATTTTAAAGTAATTTTAATACAAAATATCATATTTAATAAATAAACATAATCTTTTATAATTATATTAATAAATAAAATTAAAATTAAAAGTTATTTATTTTTAAATATCTTACGGTTACTTAGTTATTTTTAACTTCATATGATATTTTAAAATTTTTTACTAATATTGTTCAACTTTTATTATTTAAAATCATTTTGGATAATATAATAATATAAAGATATATAAAATAATAACATTTTGTTTCAAAATACTATTGTTATTCCTATATATATTTATACGATAATTATAACTTGCTTCTTTGATGGTTAAAACGTTGTTTTTCTTTTATAAGGTATTAAGTTTAATACTAGTTAGACTATTTTTCTTTATATATTTTTTGTTGAAATCTTTAAAAAAAAAAAAGACTCGGGTTGAACATGGTCATCAAATTACCGGTCCAGTGAACCTAACTGGGTCAACGGGAAGTGACTTGGATCAGATCCAAAAACACTGGGAATTAGTTTTTCATTTTATTGAGTGGAGAGATATTCTTATTAAAAAAATAAAAACATAAGGCAAACTGTACATTGCGATTTTTAATTATTTCTATATTATTTCACTTTCAACTGACTTTCAGTTGAAACTTTCTAATTGAAGCTAGCTGAAAGTATCTGTTGTAAGACATACAAAAGTTGCTTGCTTATTTTGTTAAAAATAATAATAATATTTACTTTTCACCCGAAAACCAATTATATTCTTTTGTCAGTTGCTCTTCAATTGCAAATCTGAATAACATTAAGCACAAAGACAATCATTTGAGCAATTAGAAAGTATATGGAAGAAAAATAATCCTGACTGCTTTGGTCATTTATTAAATGAAATATTGGCTGAAATTTTAGTATTTTGTTGTAGCGTAGGTTTTATTATTATAAGCTATGTCTATATATCAATATCTATATTCTATATATCCTAATCAAGCAAATCTACTTTAACTACTACATTTAATGCAATATTGATGGAAGGACACAAATCGTCTCAAGTTTGCGCAAAAATAGGAGAATTAAGTAGGGATCTCAATTATTTATTGGAAAACTAACAGTCAATCCTGATTAGGCTAAAGAATTACTATATCAACCTCTAATTAAATACTTCAAAAGATAACTTGGCGAAAATAAGTCAACATCACCATGACCCGAACCCATAACCCAACACATGTAAAAGCTAACCTATCCTATTGATAATCAGATTTTGCTCATGCATGTCTTCTATCACAATGAGTGACCAATAACCACCATCAACTGGTCCAACCAAAAACAATGAAGAAGACAAAGTGGAAGGCGAGCAAAGATAGTGAGGGACAAACATTGTGATGGACCAAGAGAAGAGGGAACTTCCATCAATCAAGTTTCAATTGCTTTTTCTGTTGATCTAGGTGATAAAGCTTACTAAGCCTACCTCTTTTTTTATTTGTCTCCTAAAGATAGCTTCTTTGTTTGAGAGCCTTTACACAAGTTCATTGAAAAGTAGTTTTCTATCCTCATAAAAAGATAGTTCCCAGGGTCATATCTTGGGTAAGGCAACTAAGGCAGTTGCCTTAGGCCCCTTTACTATCTTAGTCCCCCAATTAGCTTATACTTTAATTTAATGCCTAACGGTATATTTAAAAATTTTAAAATAAAAATGAAGTAAATGGAATTGACAGTTAGCATGTGACTTTGAAAGTTGTGATGTCAGCTAATAAGAATTATCACGATTTGAAAAAAGTGCATATGTAATAGGTATTAGCATGTTTTGTCAAAAGAATTAAAAAACAACATTATAAAAATAATTTTTCCACTCGCACAGCCACATATATTAGATCAGTAATATCACATATCGTCTCTATTTTTCGTCTTATCACTGTATTACCAGCTCTTTTTCGTCTTCTTCTTGCCTTCTCAAATTTTTTTCCTCTGCCAACTACACCTCTTCCTCCTCTTCCTTTTTTTCTTCATTTGTTGATTGAATTCTCAAGGGAGATAGACAGATAGCTTACCTGAAATTGTTGCAGTACAATACATAATATCAACGTGCAATTCTCTGTCTCCAGGTTTTATCATTCCATCACTTTTTCTATTTATGTTGCACAATCTATTTTATTTATATTTTTATTGTTTCTTTTTATTTTATTTTTTGTAATTTGTGGCAATAGAAAATGTCAAATAGAAAGTATGAGTCTGGTTTTGAAAAACTGAAGAAAAAAAAAGAAAAATTGAAAATTTAATTCAATCTCAATGTGATGCTCTTAATAAATTTGTTACTTGTAATACCCATAAAAAAAAATAAAATATAAATGCGTGTTTACAAATCACTATTACTATTTCAGTATATAATACTATTTACGTATATGGTACTGTTCATCTGTACAATCAAAATGTCAAGTACTAGATATGGTTTGATCATAAGAGAAAATTAGAAAGAAATTTGTAGGAGAAAATGACATTTTATATGAGAGAATTCCCTGAGGGACTAAATTAAAAGGAAACTAAATTAGGAAATTGATTATACTAGTAGATGAGACTAGTAAGTGAGACTAGTAGATAAGACTAGTATGTGAAACTAGTAGATGAGACTAGTAAGTGAAATTGGTAGATGAGACTAGTATGTGAAACTAGTAGATGAGACTAGTAAGTGAAATTGGTAGATGAGACTAACTAGTAGATGAGACTAGTAAGTGAAATTGGTCGGTGATACGGGGTAGATGGAATAGTACCCTTAAATTTTTCTATAAATAGACCCTTCCATTTCACTTTCAAAATCACACCTTCAACTTCTCTTCTTCTCTCCTTAAGATTTCTTGGTCCGACGCTAGACCTCTGAGATTTTGGGCCTTTCCTTTTCAGCTTAGGTAATGATACTATACCCTTTCTATGTCTTTCAAATTCTAAAAGTTATTTTCTTAAGTATGCTCTGTGGTTGCGGCTTTGGCCGATCTTCCACATCAGAAAAATTGTCGTTAGCTGTTATTTTGATTCTCTGATTACCGAAATAGAATATAATCTGTGGAGAATACATGTCTAGGAAAGTTCTGGCTAAGGAAAGACCTGGTTTTTAAGTGTGTCCAGTGTGACCCTCCACTCTTTCCTGGGAACTTACCTGGTGTACTCTTTTACAGATTGTATTCTGTATTTCCGGTATGAATAGTACCCGTACGTATGAATAGTGACCGTATGAATAGTACCATACGTATGAATAGTGACCGTATGAATAGTACCCGTACGTTTGAACAGTATCTGTACGAAAACGATCTTAACGTATTTTCTGTAATCTTTCATGAAAATCTCTGTAGCGGAACACTGAAATTCACATGCGTACTCTTGTCCGTAACGATTTAGAGAAGTGATACTCGTACGGAATCCAGGTGAGTGAAACGACCCTGTTTTAATAGAGTTTTAGCATTACTGGTGATAAAAAGTATGTCGTAGGACACTCCCAAGATTCATAGGGAGAAATTGGATTCAGAATGACGAATATAATGAGATAATTAATCCAGAAGTATGGGTAAGACAAAGCAAGTATCTCATGATGATATGAAATTTGAATCATATAGTTATATACTATACCTGTTATATGGATGAGTATTATATTGTGCTTCTGATTATGATATGAACTGTTGTACTATTGATTGTGATTGAGCGGTACAGTACCTCCTCTCACGGCAAGGCGAAAAACCCGGGTTAAAGGGTGTCTTGACCAATGAGTGTGGAGACAACGATTCCCTCAGTAGGGATATAGCCCGGATTGGTGATAAATCCGTGAGGCGCCCTAGCTAAGAGGATGAGGTTGTGCGTCATGGCGGAAAAATACAAAATTGGTGAGCCGGCCTGTGTGCGCTCTCCAGGATATATTGCCATTGACGAGTACTAGCATCGTTTGTTGAATTGGATGAATTTTTCTTGTATGTAATTTCTAACTATGTCTATTGGTTGAGCTTGAGCCTTCGGATATGCTTGCATGACTGGTGATGTATTTGAATTTTATTAACGCGAGGCCGATTTGCTCACTGAGTTTAAAAGCTCACACTGTTTGTACAAACTTTTTGTTCAGATCAGGTTGCCGCCGAAGTACATCCGCTAGAGGAGTAGATCACGTTGGACCTTCCCGCTGTCGGGTAGGCCCTTCTTTTGTTATACAGTATGTTGCTCTGTAATCGTCTAGGACATCTAGGTCAGGGGTTTGGAATTTGGCTTGTATTTCAGTATGATAATGTATTTTGTATTGAGAATCGATTATTTTTAATTAAGAAAAATTTGATATATTTTCTTCGTATTTATTAAGGAATGGTATTTTGAGAATATAGAGATAATGACTAATAATTAACTCATGGGTAAGAATATGTCGAAAGGCTTACAGTGATGGGATATTCATCATTGTGCCGGTCATGTGCCCAGAAAACGGGTCGTGACAAAGTTGGTATCAGAAGCATAGGTTGTTAGGTCTCCTAGTGATTACAGAGCAAGGTGTCTTTAATGGGCCTTCCTCTATTGTCGTGACTGCAGCACGACCATAGGATGAAGATCCACCAAAAGCCCTGTAGAGTTTTAATCCCTTTCTTTCGTGTCTTTCCTTGAAGCATAATAGTGACGATATATATTATTCTTAATTGTAGAATAAGTTTAGATGGCACCAAGAAAATCAAACGCTTCTGGAATCCGCACAAGATCTGGCAGGGCCCTGGTCCCTCCAGTTGCTCAGTCAGCAGATGCAAGGCTAGAGATGCCTAATCGTGCAGAAGGTAACCGTGCACAAGACAGGGAGATATCCACTGAAAATCCTGAAAGAAGTGGTGGAGTACCATCACAAATTGACGCGACTGTAGTAATGGAAGCATTAGCTGCAATGCAGAACGAGGTGAATGGACTAAAGGAACTTCTGATGGGACAGTCATCTGAGGGTGACTCATAGGCATCAGTACATGCTACAAGAGCGCAAGAGACAGACCAAATGCCACCCCCACCCCCTCCTCAGGATTGGGTAGGGACAGAGGTCAAGATCTCAGAATTTATGAAGCTGAATCCGCCAACCTTTGTAGGAGATGTTAATGAAGACCCACAGCGTTTTCTAGATGACTGTGAGAAAATCCTTGACACGTTAGAATGCCCTGATCCTCGAAAAGTAACCCTTGTTACCTTTCAATTAAGAGGTAAGGCGGACCGCTGGTGGCGAACGTGGAAAAAGGGCATGGCCAGAAATGCCCCACCTCTTAAATGGAAGGATTTTAAAAGAATTTTTCGAGAACAATTTATTCCGGAGAGTATACGAGAAGCAAAGATGAATGAGTTTGAGGCACTCCGGCAAGGATCACGAACCGTCGACGAATATGACAATCTGTTTGTAGAGTTGTCTGAATATGCTACTCACATGGTCCTAACTGAGAAAGAAAAGATCCGACGGTTTATTAAAGGCCTTCGAGAGTCTTTATTTGACAGGGTGGGATCGAAGATACGAGATTTTTCATTTTACACAGAGGCTGTCGACATCGCTCGTATGATGGAAGAAAGAGATATGCAAAAAGAAAAATGGAATAACAAAAGAAAAAGGAAACAAGATGAGAAATCACGCTACTACGGAGAGAGTTCTGTACCCACTAAAACCATTGGACATGCAGCCTCTACCGCTAGTGCACCACAACGTCAACAAAGTGGTACAGGGGGTCAACAAAGGCCCTGGTGCTCTAAATGTGAAAGAAACCACTTCGGTGCTTGTTTCGTCAACAACAATACTAGGATCTGTTACCAATGTGGTCAACAGGGCCATATCAAAAGAGATTGCCCCCAACTCTACACAAGATCTGGCCAAGGATCAGTACGCCCTAATCAATCAGAGGCTACTGTGGCCAACAGAGCCCCTGTAGCTACAGGAGGCAATGGAATCGGAAGAGGTGCTGGCAGAGGACAAGGTGGTCGAGGTCAAGCTTCAGCAGGCCGAGGGACCGCTCGAGTATTCGCTTTAACCCGTCAAGATGCTCAGGCGTCTAATGCGGTGGTAGCAGGTACCCTTCTGATTGAATCAAATTTTGCGCATGTTTTGTTTGACTCTGGCTCTACGCATTCCTATGTGTCACCATTCTTTGCTAAGAACTTTAAACAAAAAGTTGTTAAATTAGAATGTCCGTTCTTAGTAACCACGCCTACTGGAGACACCCTACTAATAGAACGAGGCTATCAGACTTGTAAGGTGAAAGTCGGAGAAGTAGATACAACGGCAGACCTAATGCTGTTGGACATGACAGACTTTGATGTCATCTTAGGCATGGATTGGCTAGCAACTTGTCATGCCACTCTGGATTGCTATAATAAGATAGTTAAATTCAATATTCCAGGGGAACCCTCTTTCGTATTTCATGGTGAACGGAGTGAGGTTCCTGAAAATCTTATATCCTTAATGTGTGCCCAACGCTTATTGCGAAAAGGCTGTCAAGGATACTTGGCATTTGTTAAAGATGTTAAGAAAGAAGAACTAAAGGTAGAGGACGTTCCAGTAGTCCAGGAGTTTGTAGACGTCTTCCCGGATGATCTACCAGGTGTACCCCCAGATAGAGAGATCGAGTTCCAGATAGAGTTAGCTCCAGAGACTCGCCCAATCTCCATACCCCCTTATAGGATGGCACCAACAGAATTAAAAGAGCTAAAGACTCAGTTACAAGACTTGCTAGATAAAGGCTTTATTAGGCCAAGTTATTCACCTTGGGGAGCTCCTGTTCTGTTCGTGAAAAAGAAGGATGGATCGATGAGGCTATGCATAGATTACAGGCAATTGAATAAAGTAACTATCAAAAATAAATACCCGTTGCCTCGTATTGACGACCTCTTTGATCAACTTCAAGGAGCCAAGTGTTTTTCAAAAATTGACTTGAGGTCTGGTTATCACCAACTCAAGATCAAGGAGGAGGATGTACCTAAAACAGCCTTTCGTACCAGATACGGGCATTACGAGTTCTTGGTAATGTCATTTGGACTAACAAATGCACCAGCTGCTTTCATGGATTTAATGAATAGGATTTTTAAATCCTTTTTAAACAAATTCGTCATTGTCTTCATAGACGACATTCTGGTGTACTCAAAGACTTCAGAAGAGCACGAACAACACCTTCGTATTGTGTTGCAGACATTGAGGGACCATCAATTGTACGCCAAATTCTCTAAATGCGAGTTTTGGATTGATCGCGTGACTTTCTTGGGACATGTGATCTCCAAAGATGGCATCCAAGCAGACCCAAGCAAAGTAGAAGCGGTCAAAATGTGGCCTAGACCTACCTCCGTCACGGAAATTCGCAGCTTCTTGGGATTGGCAGGATATTATCGTCGTTTCATCCAAAATTTTTCCCAATTAGCTGCCCCTCTCACACGACTGACTAGGAAAGGAGTAAAGTACCAATGGGATGACGCTTGTGAAGAAAGCTTCCAAGAACTCAAGAAAAGGTTAATCTCCGCACCTGTATTGGTCTTACCCTCAGGACCAGGAAGTTTTATAGTGTACTGCGATGCATCAAGAGTAGGGCTGGGATGCGTCCTCATGCAGCATGGCCAGGTAGTGGCGTATGCATCAAGACAGCTTAAGAAACATGAACAAAACTACCCCACCCATGATTTGGAGATGGCAGCAGTAATTTTCGCTCTAAAGTTATGGCGACACTATCTATACGGAGAAACCTGCGAAATCTACACTGACCATAAAAGTCTAAAATATATTTTCGACCAAAAGGACCTAAACTTAAGGCAAAGGAGATGGGTAGAATTATTAAAAGATTATGATTGCAATATTCTTTACCACCCAGGCAAAGCGAACGTGGTGGCAGATGCTTTGAGTCGAAAATCTATGGGTAGTCTAGCCCATATAGCAGTGACAAGAAGACCATTGGTCAAAGAACTACAGGAGCTGAGAACGAAAGGTGCTACTCTCGAGGTTACAAAGGCAGGATCATTTTTAGCCCATATCAAGGCTAGATCTTCCCTTGTAGACCAGATACGGATATCCCAAATGGAGGATCCTGAGCTTGTCAAAATTATGGATAAGGCAAAGAATGATGAAGCGAACAGTTTCACACTCGACGATGCAGGAGCCTTGCGTTTTGGACAACGGTTGTGCGTACCAAATGTTGGGACTCTTAGACGAGACATCATGGAGGAAGGCCATAATGCTGCATATGCTGTACATCCAGGGGCCACCAAGATGTATCAGGATTTGAAACAGATCTACTGGTGGAAAGGAATGAAACAAGATATAGCAGAATTTGTGTCTCGTTGTTTAACCTGTCAACAGGTTAAGGCTGAGCATCTAAAGCCAGGAGGCTTGTTACAACAATTAGAGATTCCTGAATGGAAATGGGAACGAGTGACGATGGACTTTGTTGTTGGTCTACCTCGCTCCACAGGAGGTTATGACTCAGTTTGGGTCATTGTTGACCGACTAACCAAATCAGCACACTTTATTCCAGTCAAAACCACTTACGGTGTGGTGACGTTGGCACAATTGTATATTAAGGAAATAGTGAAGCTACATGGAGTACCCATATCTATTATTTCTGATAGAGGTCCTCAATTTACTTCTCGTTTCTGGAGAAGTTTTCAAGAAGCATTAGGTACTCGAGTGGACCTCAGTACCGCTTTTCACCCACAGACAGACGGACAGTCAGAGCGGACAATTCAGACGCTAGAGGACATGTTACGAGCTTGTATCCTAGATTTTAGTGGTAGCTGGGAGAAGCATTTGTATCTTGTAGAGTTTGCATACAACAACAGCTACCAAGCTACTATTGGGATGGCACCCTTTGAGGCCTTGTATGGGAGACGTTGCAGATCTCCGATCGGTTGGTTCGAAGTAGGTGAAGTGAAAGCATTAGGACCCGACTTGGCCCAGGATGCCCTAACCAAGATTAAAACAATACAGGATAGGATGCGAGCAGCTCAAAGTAGACAAAAGGCATACGCTGACCACAGACGACGTGATTTGGAGTTCTCAATCGGCGATATGGTATTCCTAAAAGTCTCTCCAATGAAAGGTGTGTTGAGATTTGGAAGGAAAGGAAAGTTGAGTCCTAGGTACATCGGGCCTTATGAGATTTTAGAACGAGTGGAAAAAGTGGCTTATCGGCTTGCCCTACCTATGGAATTGGAAGGGATTCACCATGTTTTTCACGTATCCATGTTGAGGAAGTACCTTCCTGACCCTTCTCACATACTTCACCCTTCTCACAATGATTCTATCCTAGTAGATGAAAACTTGTCATACGAGGAGGTACCAGTGGCTATCCTCGATAGTCAAGTAAAGAAACTCCGATCTAAAGAGATACCATCAGTCAAGGTGTTGTGGAGGAATCAAACTCACGAAGAAGCTACATGGGAAGCCGAGGCCGACATGCGTTCTAGATATCCGCATCTTTTCACGACTTGAGGTAATTTAAATTCGGAGGACCGAATTTCTTAAAGGGGGTGATAATGTAATACCCATAAAAAAAATAAAATATAAATGCGTGTTTACAAATCACTATTACTATTTCAGTATATAATACTATTTACGTATATGGTACTGTTCATCTGTACAATCAAAATGTCAAGTACTAGATATGGTTTGATCATAAGAGAAAATTAGAAAGAAATTTGTAGGAGAAAATGACATTTTATATGAGAGAATTCCCTGAGGGACTAAATTAAAAGGAAACTAAATTAGCAAATTGATTATACTAGTAGATGAGACTAGTAAGTGAGACTAGTAGATAAGACTAGTATGTGAAACTAGTAGATGAGACTAGTAAGTGAAATTGGTAGATGAGACTAGTATGTGAAACTAGTAGATGAGACTAGTAAGTGAAATTGGTAGATGAGACTAACTAGTAGATGAGACTAGTAAGTGAAATTGGTAAGTGAGACGGGGTAGATGGAATAGTACCCTTAAATTTTCCTATAAATAGACCCTTCCATTTCACTTTCAAAATCACACCTTCAACTTCTCTTCTTCTCTCCTTAAGATTTCTTGGTCCGACGCTAGACCTCTGAGATTTTGGGCCTTTCTTTTTCAGCTTAGGTAATGATACTATACCCTTTCTATGTCTTTCAAATTCTAGAAGTTATTTTCTTAAGTATGCTCTGTGGTTGCGGCTTTGGCCGATCTTCCACATCAGAAAAATTGTCGTTAGCTGTTATTTTGATTCTCTGATTACCGAAATAGAATATAATCTGTGGAGAATACATGTCTAGGAAATTTCTGGCTAAGGAAAGACCTGGTTTTTAAGTGTGTCCAGTGTGACCCTCCACTCTTTCCTGGGAACTTACCTGGTGTACTCTTTTACAGATTGTATTCTGTATTTCTGGTATGAATAGTACCCGTACGTATGAATAGTGACCGTATGAATAGTACCCGTACGTTTGAACAGTATCTGTACGAAAACGATCTTAACGTATTTTCTGTAATCTTTCATGAAAATCTCTGTAGCGGAACACTGAAATTCACATGCGTACTCTTGTCCGTAACGATTTAGAGAAGTGATACTCGTACGGAATCCAGGTGAGTGAAACGACCCTGTTTTAATAGAGTTTTAGCATTACTGGTGATAAAAAGTATGTCGTAGGACACTCCCAAGATTCATAGGGAGAAATTGGATTCAGAATGACGAATATAATGAGATAATTAATCCAGAAGTATGGGTAAGACAAAGCAAGTATCTCATGATGATATGAAATTTGAATCATATAGTTATATACTATACCTGTTATATGGATGAGTATTATATTGTGCTTCTGATTATGATATGAACTGTTGTACTATTGATTGTGATTGAGCGGTACAGTACCCCCTCTCACGGCAAGGCGAAAAACCCAGGTTAAAGGGTGTCTTGACCAATGAGTGTGGAGACAACGATTCCCTCAGTAGGGATATAGCCCGGATTGGTGATAAATCCGTGAGGCGCCCTAGCTAAGAGGATGAGGTTGTGCGTCATGGCGGAAAAATACAAAATTGGTGAGCCGGCCTGTGTGCGCTCTCCGGGATATATTGCCATTGACGAGTACTAGCATCGTTTGTTGAATTGGATGAATTTTTCTTGTATGTAATTTCTAACTATGTCTATTGGTTGAGCTTGAGCCTTCGGATATGCTTGCATGACTGGTGATGTATTTGAATTTTATTAACGCGAGGCCGATTTGCTCACTGAGTTTAAAAGCTCACACTGTTTGTACAAACTTTTTATTCAGATCAGGTTGCCGCCGAAGTACATCCGCTAGAGGAGTAGATCACGTTGGACCTTCCCGCTGTCGGGTAGGCCCTTCTTTTGTTATACAGTATGTTGCTCTGTAATCGTCTAGGACATCTAGGTCAGGGGTTTGGAATTTGGCTTGTATTTCAGTATGATAATGTATTTTGTATTGAGAATCGATTATTTTTAATTAAGAAAAATTTGATATATTTTCTTCGTATTTATTAAGGAATGGTATTTTGAGAATATAGAGATAATGACTAATAATTAACTCATGGGTAAGAATATGTCGAAAGGCTTACAGTGATGGGATATTCATCATTGTGCCGGTCATGTGCCCAGAAAACGGGTCGTGACATTACTATTAAAAAAAATGATGCTACAAGTTCAATTAATGAAAATGTGATTGAACAATCACCTAAAGAAATAGATGATGGCGAAAACACTAATAATCTTAATTCCAAGAAAAAGAAAGTGATAAAAATTAATGAAGATAATTTATTAAAAATAGATGTTGAGCTTAATAATACATCAAGTGAACTTTTTAAAAATATTTATGTTCTAGGAAAATGGAAAAATATTGAGAGAAGTGTTAACAAACGAAATTAATACTCCAATAGAAATATTAAGTTATATCAAAAGATTAGATTCTTTTCCAAATATATGCATTTCTTATAGAATATTATTAACAATTCTTGTAATAGTTGCTACTTTTGAAAGAAGTTTTTCAAAATTAAAATTGCTTAAATCTTATCTTAGATAAATAATGTTACAAGATAGATTGAATGGATTAGCCATATTATCTACTGAGAGTGAAATGCTAAAATTACTTGATTATAAAACTTTGATAAATGATTTTACAGCTAAAAAGGTCAGAAAAATAATATAAAGATTAATTATTTATATTATATTAAGTTTTTCTAATAGTTTTGCCTTAGGTCCCAAATTCTCTAGGCATGACCCTAATAGTTCCTCATCTCAATGGATAAAAAAGTAGAAGACAAAGTGGAAGACAAACACAGTGAGTGATGAACACAATGAGGGACGAAGTCAGTATTTTATTCTCTTAGCATATATGAAACATAGGACTCACTCTTATCTTTGGGTATTCATTTCCTTAGCACATAAGACCCGCTCTAGGGTTTATTAAATGACATTTTGGTGTTAGCTTTAGTTAAGGAACAGTGTTCCACATTCATGCATATATGATTTTTTAATTGTATTTCCATCCATACATTACTGGTGGGTCCCTGTGCAGTAGCAAAAAACATCTCATTTTGCATCTCTTTATTAGCAAGTATATAAGACAATTGTTGCTTTTGTGGTTTTCTTTGTGTTTTATTGCTTTTGTGTTTAAAGCATAGTGAGGGACCAACTAGCAGTGAGGGACGAACACAATGAGGGACAATGTCAGTGGATAAAGCACAAGGTATTTTATTCTCTTTGAAACATAGGACTCACTCTTGTCTTTGGGTATTCGTTGCCGTAGCACATAGGACTCACTCTAGGGTTATTAAATGACTTTTTGATGTTGTTTATAGCTTTGATTTAGGAATATTGGTCCACATTCATGGGTATGTGATTTTTAATTGTATTTCCATCCATACATTTTTGGTGGGTCCATGTGCAGTAGCGAAAAACATCTCATTTTGCATCTTTTTATTAGCAAATGTGTATAAGACAATTGTTGCTTTTGTGGTTTTCTTTGTGTTTTATTTCTTTTGTGCTTTGCTTTTGTGTTTTAGTGATTGTTTTATTAGTAATTCAGTGAGTGATTTGCCTAAACTTGTGAAAAAATTGAGTAAAGTTTTCAACTTGTTTTATTGAGAGTTAAACTTGTATTGAAGCTTTCGCCTTTTATTTTAACCTTGTCCTAAGTGTTGAATTGTGAAAACTAAATAAAAGAGGGTTCTCAAAGAAGAGAGAGAAAATAAGAGTTATTAAAACAAAACAGGAGTGGGGCTTCAATAATTAGATGGTCATGTAGGTCCTTTAATTATTTGAATTGAAGATTTTGTTGAGGATCGTATAATTGAAACTTTTAATTTTTTTATTAACATTGAATAATGCTATTAACACCTTCAAATTCCTATATAAAAATATATTCTTTTTGCAAAATAATATAGGGAAACAATTCTCTTTCCCTTTTCTTTTTGTTGGAAAAATAGGAGATGCATGAGTCCAAAAATACCATTTTATATTTTAATTGGTTTATTGTATTTGTAATATTTAAGTGCCAAAACACCGACATGGAGGGAAGCTTTTGTTTTCTCCATTTTGTGCTATGTTAGGGGGTGAAGGAGGTGTAAGCAGCATGACCCTGATTGCATCATAGTCACTAAAATCACAAACTTTGTCAAAGAAATTGGTTACAATATCGAAGATGATTTGTGGTACAAATTTGGTGATGGAAATATGAGCAAAATTGCCCCGTTTAAGAATGATAGAGATGTAGTACAAGTTTTAGATAAGCTTGAGCAAAGGACTTCATGGCATTACATGTGTATGTAGATCACAAGGTTGCTCTCAAGCTCAAAATTCTCGCACCATCTTTGCCACAAGAGCCATTGCGTCTGACACTTTATCCAAATGATCAAATTAAAGAAGAAGGAAGGCTACAACTAAGATGAATGAATTGTGCAAATCAATTGAGGAAGTGGTGGAAGAGATTAGGAAGAGAATTTTGTAAGGGCAACTCAATATGTGGTTAGTAGTAATGACACTGCAAGTAAGGGTGGCCAATTTGATGTTTATAAGGTCGACTTGACTGGATATGACTTTTCAGATAGCAACGCTAACTAACTTGACTTTTTCTTTAACAACCTCAATATTAGGGTTGAGAACAAGGTAGATGAATGGATATGACACATTATGGGTACAACAAGTTGGTGTAGTATACTCAATTAATGTTTTAAAAATAAGACTGGTCATTGAATCAGTAGAGGTACTAGTTCACAGTTTATTGATCTAACTGTAGTTGAATTGGTAATAATTAAATACATTTATATTTTAATTTTATTTATTAAAAATATATAATATAATAACTTAATAAACATTTTCATACTTAATCTTAGTAAATTTATATTATTATTGTTGTTATTATTATTATTATTATTATTATATATGTGTGCGTGTGTGTGTGTAATTGCTTTTTTTTTTTTGGTTCTCTTATTTGTTTTGTGGCGAAAATAATATTATTATGAAAAAATAATTAAGTAAAAAATATAACATGTAATACCTGCCATTTTATTTTTCACTTAAATAATGAATTTGATTTCACAAGTGTTGAATTTGCAAGTTTTGTGTACAATCTCTGTGTGTGATATTATTATATGATGCGGTGCTGCTGTATATGCGATTTGGGCTTATAGTCTAGCAATGTGTGGCGCTGGGCGGTATAGGGACTCACTTAAATAATGAATTTGATTTCACAAGTGTTGAATTTGCAAGTTTTGTGTACAATCTCAGTGTGTGATATTATTATATGATGCGGTGATGTTGTATATGCGATTTGGGCTCGTAGTCTAGCAATGTGTGGCGCTGGGCGGTATAGGGACTAAAATAAATATCACAGGGACTAAATGAAAGATTTGAGATTTTGTTGGGGTATAGTAAAATGCCTATAAAAGGGTAGAAATAGAAAGAAAAACTTCTAGAGAACCTAGATATGAAATAAAAAGGCAAAAATGACGAGTAAAACTTTAGATATTATAAAAAGGATTGTTGCGAATAAAAAGAATAAATTCTTATGATTAAGAAAATAATTAAATGCAAGTGAAAGGTGATTAAATAAGAGGAAAGTTAACAATCTTTTGGTGGTGGTGGGCGTGAGACTAAGAGAGAGAAAGGAAGAGTTATATATCTTACAAAGTGGAAGATAAGGAAAAATATATTCTAAGTTAGACTAATTCAATTAATAGGATAATTAATTAAACCAAAAAAAAAGAGAAAAAAAGATGAAGGTGGCATGAGATTGGCTATGAAGTGGGAATAGAACATTTAGAATAATGAGGAGATAAGTTGTTTAAGCTAAAGGATAATTCAATAGTAAATAAAAATAATTAATAATTATCTGGACTAATATAATCTAATGTGATAATAGATTTAAGAATAAGTAATCCTAATAAACAACTCTGAAAAAATATCTTTTTTTTTAAAAAGGACCAACTCTCACCTAACAAGTAAATCTAATATTTAATTAAGAGCTTTCAAATTCAAATCAATTATCCCAAAGTAAATTAAATAAACAAGCTCCTAAATCTAATTAAACCTAAGCTATTGAAACACAAAAGAAACAAGGCTACACACCAACACACCTTGCCATCACCTCTTCAATCACCCACATCATGTTTTATAGCCTACACACAGAGAGAGAATCTGCACATCACATACCCAAACAAGAATTCAAAAGGGTTTCATCTATAGCAAGAATTAAAACAAGGTAAGAACATTTATTTTCGAAAATTCTTGAGCAATTTTTCTGAAAATTAAAACGACCATAGCTCTCTATAGAAAACTTCAAAATTTTCAAATTACTTATGCACGGAAAGCTCTTTTTTTCTATTTTCTAGAAAAGTTAAAATCATTTGAAAACTCCACACTGCTTGGGAGATATGGCTGAAAAAGTGTACAGAGATCAGAAAACTGAAATAAAAAAATTTTCTGTTCTCTAGAGTTTCTCTTTCAAACATACGATAGGAAAATCATGCATATTATCGAAGAACCTTGGAATGTCATGCTATGGTTTAGCAAGAAACCCAGGTGAGTGAACCAACCCTTCTTTAATTTTATCTTAAATGTTAAAGTGATAGGGTATAAAGCTAGGTAATAATCATAGTAGAAAAGAGGAAATCCGATTAAGGAATTCGGGTTAGAAGTGAAATTGAGAATTTTGTAAAATTCAATTATTGATGGAATTGCTAATGGAAAATGTTAAGAAAAAAAATATGATTTGTGAGACAAATATAATTATTTGTAATTTGGAATTCTTATGGTTATCCGATGAGAATTAGAATGATGATTATGTTTATGATATTATTGATGAATGTATTGTTGAATATATTGATGATTATTTAAAATTGTCTGAACATTGTGTGTGTTTGGGCGAGATAGTACACTTTCTCACATCAAGCTGGAAATCCGATTGATAGGATGACTTGACCCCTGAGAGTAGAGACAACCATTCCTTTGGTAACGAGATGAGCCTGGATTTAACCCGTGAAGCACCCTGACCATTGTTGATGAGGTTGTGCATCATGGCGGGTTTTGATAAGATTGATGAAATTGTTTAAGCGAGCCTACGGGCGCTCCCGAGTATGATGAGATTAGTTGAGCGGGCCTACGAGTACTCCCGGATATTTTTCTACTTACGAGTACTAGTTCCGTTGGTCTGAATTGTTTGATTGATTTGCAAACTCTTTGATGTGTATCTTTCCTTGTGATTTATAATTTATGCCTATACTTTTATTTTATTACTTTTGCATAGCTAGTTTTATTAGGGCGAGGTATCTCACACTCATTGATTTAATTTTTTCAGATCAGGTAGTAGAGGAGGAGTATCTGCAAAAAGCTAGAGTCGCCGTTGGACTATCCCATTATTGGGTGGGTCCTGAGATGTTTGTATTTATTTTATTAAGCATTAGGAAGCTCTGTAGTCAACTAGGACATCTATGGGGTCTGGGTGAATTGATTATTTTATTTGAATAATGTGTTATATTTAGACTTGTTAATTATAAGAATTATTTTTATTTATTTTGTTAAAAATATTCATAAATAAACAAAAAAGGGGTAGAAATTGAGATGTCAGTTAGGCTTATGGTGACACGGGATTTATGTTAGCGTGCTGGTCACGTGCTTGAAATTTGGGTTGTAACATAACATGATAGAAAAGAATAAAGAAATAAAAAAACTTGCTAAATCTCATATAGTGTGAGAAATAATTGTATTTTATAAATAGTAGATTTTTTTTTCTTTTTTACAAAACTAGTTCAATCGGTTTTACTGGTTTTTTACTGATTCAACCAGTTCTGTATCGGTTTTAGGCTCCATTGGTGTTCAGGGCTGACTGGACTAGATCAATAGTCAGTTCTCGGTCTGATCTGATTTTTAAATCCATGAGCATACTCTAAATTTTTTTTTGTTCATAAATGATTGACATTCAGCCAAACATGCTAAATAACATGAGTTAGATTTGGCTAGAGTTTTTTACTTACATGGGTTTTATAGTGTGCTTGTTATAGTAATGTGTATCATGTAGGATTTTTAAAACAAAGCCATTTGCCTTCATATGAAACAATTTTTAACTCTCTAAATGATCATTGATTTTGCACAAATCATAGAAGTACTTTATGTTGTTGTAAGTGGATAATCATATCAGTGAAATTAGGAACGAGAAACTATGAAGCATCCTTTCAATTGATGCAAAATGTCCTAATATCATTTAACTATTTTGCTTTTCAATATTTCCACCAATTTGGTCATGATATCCTTCCATATGACATTTGAATTGTGGAGCATGGCTTGCTATGTTAGCATCATGTTTATTATTGAAATGCTTCTGCAAACTTTTCTTCTTCAAGTCATATGTACATTTTTATAATTTTCAGGTGATGAAGTTACATGATATGACTAATTTATTTTTTTGTATTGGTGTAATACCCATGAAAAATAAAATATAAATGCGTGTTTACAAACTACTATTACTATTTCAGTATACAGTACTATTCACCCGTATAATACTATTTACATATATGATACTGTTCATTTATACAATCAAAATGTCAAGTACTAGATGTGGTTTGGTCATAAGAGAAAACTAGAAAGAAGTTTGTAGGAGAAAATGACGTTTTATGTGTAAAAATACCCTCAGGGACTAAATTGAAAGGACTGATTTTAAAAGAAACTTAAATGTTTAAGGTGAAAGGATAGTTTTCTCTTTAAGTTCCAATAGTAACCAATAATTCAAGCCGCCGCGTTTTGCACAGTAACCATAAATGATTAACACGTAAAATATTTTATTAGAAATGTCATTTTCATGAATAGTAAATTGAATATTTTATTAGTGCATAGTGTCAAATAGTACCCTTGACTTTTCCTATAAATAGGCCCTTCTATTTCACTTCTAAACTCACACCTTCAACTTCTCTTCTTCTCTCCTTAAGTTTCTCTTGCTCCGACGCTAGGCATCTGAGATTTTAGGCTTTTCCTTTTCTGCTTAGGTAAGGATACTATGCCCTTTCTATGTCTTTCAAATTTTAGAAATTATTTTCTTAAGTATGCTCTGTGGTTGCGGCTTTGGCTGATCTTCCTCATCAGAAAAACTGTCCTTAGCTGTCTATATATTATTTTAATTCTCTGATTACCGAAATCGGATGTAAACTGTGAAGAATATATGTCTAGGAAAGTTCTGGCTAAGGAAAGACCTGGTTTTTAAGTGTGTCCATTGTGACCCTCCACTCTTTCCTAGGAACTTACCTGGTGTACTCTTTTATAGATTGTATTATCTATTTCTGGTATGATTAGTACCCGTACGTATGAATAGTAACCATACGTATGAATAGTGCTGCATGTATGAACAGTACTATATGTATGAATAATATCTGTATGAAAACAATCTTAACATATTTTTTCTAATCTTTCATGAAAATCTCCGTAGCGGAACATTGAAATTCACCTGAGTACTCTTGTCTGTAACGACTTAGAGAAGCGATACTCGTACGGAATCCAGGTGAGTGGAACGACTCCGTTTTAATAGTTTTAGCATTACTGGTGATAAAAAGTATGTCGTAGGACACTCCCAAGATTCATAGGGGGAAATTGGATTCAGAATGACAAATCTAATGAGATAATTAATCCAGAAGTATGGATAAGACGAAGCAAGTATCTCATGATGATGTGAAGTTTGAATCTTTTCAAAAACAGTTTAATTGTTATCTTGATTTGTGGTTTATAAACCTATAATATAGTTATATATTATACCTGTTATATGAATGAATATTATATTGTGCTTCTAATTATGATATAAAATACTGTACTATTTATTGTGATTGAGTGGGACAGTACCCCCTCTCAAGGCAAGGTAGAAAACCCGGTTTAAATGGTATCTTGACCAACGAGTGTGGAGACAACGATTCCCTCAGTAGGGATATAGCCCGGATCGGCAACAGATCCATGAGGCGCCCTAGCTAAGAGGATGAGGTATGCGTCATGGCAGAAATATACAAAATTGGTGAGCTAGCCTATGTGCGCTCTCCGGGATATATTGCTATTGATGAGTACTAGTAACGTTTGTTGAATTGGATGGATTTTTATCTTCTTGTATGTAATTTCTAACTATGTCTATTGGTTGAGTTTGAACCTTCGGATATGCTTGCATGACTGGCGATGTATTTGAATTTTATTAACGCGAGGCCGATTCGCTCACTGAGTTTAAAAGCTCACACTCTCTGTACAATTTTTTTGTTCAGATTAGGTTGCCAGCGAAGAATATCCGCTAGAGGAGTAGATCACTTTGGACCTTCCCGCTGTCGGGTAGGCCCTTCTTTTGTTATAGATTATGTTGCTCTGTAACCGTCTAGGACATCTAGGTCAGGGGTTTGGTATTTGGCTTGTATTTCAGTATGATAATGTATTTTGTATTGAGAATCTATTATTTCTAATTAAGAAAATTGATATATTTTTTTTCAT
The DNA here is from genome assembly GCA_037074585.1 of Biancaea sappan. Classification (NCBI taxonomy): domain Eukaryota; kingdom Viridiplantae; phylum Streptophyta; class Magnoliopsida; order Fabales; family Fabaceae; genus Biancaea; species Biancaea sappan. The sequence continues at coordinate 43,146,025 of CM073501.1, read as the reverse complement.
ATTTATTAAAGAATGGTTATTTTGAGAATATAGAGATAATGACTAATAATTTAACTCATGGGTAGAATTTGTCGAAAGGCTTACAATGATGGGATATTCATCATTGTGCCGGTCATGTGCCCAGAAAACGGGTCGTGACAATTGGTGTATAGGTTAAAATGACTTTATTATGTCTTTTTTGTCACTAGCATTTGCCTCACTCTTGCCAATCAAAGTTGTCAAAATCTCGATTTAAATCTTAAGATCATACGATCTTACGATTCCAAAAAAGCTGAACGATCTTAATCATATGTACGATTTAAATCTACTAAGATCTCAATAGAATTTTGATTTAAATCTTAAAATCTTACGATTTTATAATTTTATCGATCCTATAACATTTTGAGTTTTTGTCATTTTTTTATTTGTTGATATGTTTCTAATCTATTAGGTCAATTGAGATAAAAAAGTCATTAAGTTAACTTAATTTTATACTAATACTATACAGTTACTGTCTTACCACTTATAATTTATTCAATTTTTAATTGAGTTTAATGAAGGTTGACAATGAAATTTTATTGTATTGTTTTGTAGGTTTTCAACAAGGGAGTGTCTATTTGATAATTAAAAAAAAAAAGGTCTCTAAATACAATGAAAGTGGGGGTTGTTCTCTGTATTTTTCTTTAATAATTGAATGTTTGCAAATCTTGTATAATAATGTTTCTTGTTATTGTTGCAAGTTGTCTTTTTTATTATCATGTTTTGAGTTTTATTTATTAAAATTGTACATTGATTGATTATTTTTAATATAATATTATGTTTATCTGTGGTTTATATATATATATATATATATATATATTATATTTCTTTAAAAGATAGGATCTTCTGATCCTCAATATTATATATTATATATTTTAATATTTTAATATATGTAACACATATATTAATTATATATTTTAAAATTTTAATATATTTTAAGTATTACCGGTTCGACTGCTATTTGCCTACAGTTCGACTGTTAACCATTGAAATTGTATCTCAACCAGTTTAATAGTTGGTCTAGTTTTTTCGAACCTTAATTTATATCAAGTAATGGCTCAGCAGAGCTTACTGTAGGTTGTGAAATTCTTGATGGGTCAATTATTAAAGGGTACTCTATTAGAATTATAATTTTACTAGCAAAGAAGAATTTTGAGTGTTTTCATACTCTTAAATCGAGAAGCAATCCATTTTTATATTACTAGCCAAAGATCTTATGTGCTTTTTATGTCTTTTTAACCAAGAATTTGAGAATGCATTTTTAGTATATTGATATTTTACAAATACTTTAGGTATTACGATAGTTAAAAAAAATTTATAAGGAAATGATACATCTTATATTTTATTAAAACTAACACAACTAAAGTTTAGTGTTGTGAAATCCTCAAGGTCTTGAAATTGCTCTAACCTTTGCATCTACAAAAATTTCATATATTTCCTAAGAAACTTAAACCCAGCTTTAGAACTGAACAACAGAGGAATAAAATTGTTTTATTATTTGTGGAAAGAAAGAGAAAAAGAAAAGTTTGGAAACACAAGGAAGTTTAATATAGGTATTGATTTTTTTTACTTTCATCTAATTATTTAAGGAGACTCGATCATTGTGGCATATATGTTGGCCTTGTCTATGTGAATGAGTCTCGCTATTATGGTAGGCACTTGCAAAAAGATGCCTAAAGCTACAACATCGTTTTTGCTAACCTCTCAATCTTTGTCAAAAGGTTTGAATTATTTTGCTTTGCACGTTAACTCACATGGAGTTTGTGAGAGCTGCAATTCTTACAAGCATAGAAAGGGAAAAAAACCATTTTCCATTAATGTCGCCACATGTTGGAACTAATTTTCAAGTGAAGGCAATCACAATCTTACATATCTTTGGAAGGCATTGATACTCTTACAAGTAATGATTGAAGAATCTGATCGGACCAGCTGGTCTGATAAAAAATCGATAATTGGTTTGGTCTAGTTAAGTCATCAATTTCGCTGGTCAAAAAAATTGTGAGAGTTTAAATCTACATAATTGTTGGAGAAGGTGAGTGCTCGTCGTTGAAGAAGAGGATGACTATTGGATAAGGCGAGTGGTCATCATCATCAACATCGAAGAAGAAGAATGTTAGTGCAAGATTCCTCATGCATAGTTTTTTTTATTAATGTATCTATTAAGGTCCTAATAAGACGATTAATTAATGCACCAAATTAGAAACAACATCTTGCCTAAAAGGAAAGAATTAGAAGATATTTCAGTCAAAATAAATGCTAGAAAATATTAAGGAAATTATCCATTATAGATGTAGAAGAAAAGGAAGGCTTACAAAATTAATATCATGTATTAGTACTGATTAACTCGAATAAAGCACTTAAGGAAAGATTTGCGACAGTTATAGGGCTCAATAATCATCACACAAAGTCAATAATGTAGAAAAGGAAATCAATTAACATCCCACGAAAAAGGAAAAGATCTTACAATAAATAGTGAGATCCCTACATAAGGAAAAACATATTTAATGAGTCAAATTGAGCACGACCACTTCATAAAAGGAAAGAATCAATCACGATATGATAATTACAGTAAAAAATCATGCATTCAACACTGAGAAAATTTGTTGCCTAATTTAGTGTAACAAAGTTTCCTTTTAAGGACCTAATTCACAGAAGATCATGAAGCATTGAAAACTTGTCTTAAAGAGTTCAAGACATTGACATATATGGCTGAATCACGCCTAATGAAGACATTCAAGCCAGGAAGAACTTATTTCTTCATATAAAGTAGCCAACCTTATATATGAGGATCTTAATTTTAAGAGTATTCAAGACAACATTTGAAAAGAGGCTCTTCTAATAGCTAATTCAAAAGAGCTATATAAGTAACCTTCCAAGGCACTTTTGAGACACACGAATTAAGCAGAATTACACTAGCCTGAAAAAGTTCTTAAGTAGTGTGTCTATTCTATACTCATTGTATTTGAGAGAGTTATATATGTTTTATCATTCTCTTAGTGAGTGGTCTTTTTGTAAGAGGTTATTTGAGAACCATCCCCATTTCTGTTAAAACTTGTTCTTGTCGAGTGAGTGGACGTTGTGTTAGGGCCTTGGTAAGGTCCCTAGTTGTGAGGAGTAAAAGTCGTGGGCTAAGCCTTTCTAGAGGAAAGGTTTTTTTTTGCACGTTTGCTAAAGACGTGTGAAGACTTAGCGATTTTAACAAGGAGCTGAGCCTCAACCTGGTTGCTTGTGTAACTGTGTTGTTTTTGCCCATAATAAAACTCTCTTAACTATGTATTTTGAGGAGTGGATGTAGGAATATCCTTGTGATATCTCTGAACCACTGTAAATCTCATGTATTCGTTACTCCTACTTATTAGTTTTCTGATTTATTCAGTTAAGTATCATCATATTATATGAATCAGTAAGTTAACTATATCAGGACCCTGACTAAAAGTAACAAGACCCTAATATTCATCAAAAATTTGTTGAAGTTTGATAAATATATTCAAGTACCTAATTCACCCCCTCTTGGGTAAACAAGTGAACTAACAAAGAAGAAGAAGATCATATAACTCATTAGGAGAAGATTGAAGAGGCGCATGAGGGGCTTAGGGTCGTGGGAGTAGTTAGAAGAGGTATAGTTATAGCCAAAGTTGGCCCAGATCCAGATGACGACGATGAAGCTTAGCCACTTGTTGATGCTGAAGACGAGAGATTTTGATTGTGTGAGGTTGTGAAATCAAAAACAAGAAACAAGAAATACATTTAACAATGAAGAAGAGGAAGAAAACAAAATACAGAGGTAAGAATGACCATGCATACTATAGTGAGTTAGTGACTAAAAGGTGATATGTCATATATGATAGAAATTTTGCACAAAATTTAAGCCAAACAACCCAGAATTATAATATCACGCATGCAGAATTTGTAAATAAGAACAAAATTATTCTTGTTATAATTATGTTGTTTGAATGATTTTGATAACCAAAAGAACACGTTATAAACATAGAAGCCAGGGCGTACTTCATCCGTTTGCAATCCGAATTTAAAGAATTAAGGTAGGTTCTTCTTAGAGAATATAAGTAGTTCTCTCTAACATTTTTTGTTTGATGGAACACAAATGATAACAACTTGTCTTATCAAAAGCAAGCCTCTCTCATATAACCTAGGGAACCATTACCTAATCCATCATATTCAAATAACACCCAGTCATTGTTATTATTTAAAGTTGGGTCTCTACATATAAAATATTTAAACTAACATCCTAAACTAACTTATAAAATATATCACTTAGATCCTTCAACACAAACTTTATGAAGATCTTAATAATGGACATAAATATAGATAACACTTTATATATGTGCCAAAAAATATATTAACATATACAATACTTAATATGTTAGTCCACACAAATAATTGTTAGCATTCGAAACATCATTTATAAAATAATATATATACATATATATAAAATACCAACGCTAACAATTCTCCCACTTGGACAACATATGATTTTAAAATTGTATATGTACATACTATACACATATATAAACCCATAGTGTGTACATTTTGCTATTTAAATAGATATATCACAACAATCTGGTCAACGAATCTGCAATCATATGATCAGTACCCACATGATCTACTAACCCAACATGACTCTGAACTCTCTCTTGCACAACCAAAAACTTAATGTCTATGCATTTAGACTTAGACAAAATTCAGTTATTCTTACAATACAACTCGAAGGCTCTATTATCACAGTACATCCCAAAAGGCCTCTCAATGCAATCAACTATTTGTAAATTTATGATAGATTTCCTCAGCTAAACCACCTAGCTAGATGCCTCATAGCAGGTTATGAACTTAGCTTCCATGGTTGAAGAAGATACGATGTCTATTCAACATCTTTCCTAAATATAGCTCTTTCATCCAATACATGAACACGTAGACTGACACACATCCCACAAAGTCAGCATCAGAGTAACTAGTGACCTCAAGTCTATCTGACCTCTGATAAGTGAGCATGTAATCCTTTATTCTCTAAAGATACCTTATAACCCGCTTAGTTGCCTTCTAGTGAGCCATGCTTGGATTATTATGATATATGCCTAATATTCCCACAATGTATGCCAAATTTGGATGCGTACACATATCTGCATACATGAGACTTTCCACAGCCAAGACATATAGGATTTTCTCTATCTCCCTTATCTCTATGTCTAGTTTAGGACATTAGAGCAAGCTAAATCTATCGCCTTTTGCTATGGGTGTGTCACCCGATGCACAATTCTGTATGCCAAATTGGTTAAAAACTTTCTCAAAGTATGTCTTTTGCGATAAATCTAAAGTATGTCTGGTGCAATCCCTACATATATCAATCCCTAGAACAAAAGATGCCTCACCAAGGTCTCTTATTTCAAATTTGCTTGAAAGAAAGGACTTGGTTTCACGTAAGAAAGACATATCGTTACTAGTTAATAGTTTGTCATCGACATACAAAACTAGTATCACATACTTTCTCCCACTTATCTTGAGGTATATGCACTGAGCCACTAAATTCTCTCTAAATCTAAAAGATGAAATCACTTCATCAAACTTTTGGTACTATTGTTGGGATACCTGCTTAAGACCTTAAATAAATTTCTTTAGCTTACATACTAGGTGCTTTGAATCTTCAAATTCAAAAGTTCTCTAGCTACAACATATATATTGTTTCCTCAATATCTCCATTGAGAAACGATGTTTTCACACCCCTTTGATGTAGCTCCAGATCATAATGAGCTACAAGTGCCATTATAACTCTAATAGTGCGTTTGGTTTGCAAGATAGAGTATGAATGGAAAGGAAAAAGGAAAATGCAAAAGAAAAGGGAATGGAAATGGGTAAAGGAAGATGAAAGCAAACTTGTTTGGTATGCACTAGAAAAGTGAATAGAAAAGAGAGAAAAAAAGCTATTTTTGGTGGATATTTTAATGAAAAAGAAGAATAATATATAAGTCAAATTACCAAATTATCCTTTGTAATCCACCTCTGCTCACTCTCTGCCTAGCCAGTCTTCTCACTCTCTTTATACCTACCACTGGGGTTATGTCAGAGTATCCATTGGTATTGCCATAACCACCCCCACCATTGGCAGTGTAGCCCCCAACCTTCTCGGTCTCACAGTACCCACTGTCGTAGCCCCATCATATTATAGCCACCACCTTCAAAATAGCCATCCAAAATCTCATCGGCAGAGTCACCAGTCTTGTTGTAGAAAGGGTTATTGGAAGAGTAGGAGGAAGTTTTCTCGTCGCTAGTCAAGGGGCTTGTCATTGTCATCCTTCTTTCGATGGAAGAAGCCATGGTAGTTGTTCTTCTCTTCAGCCATGGTGGTTGATTGTGAGAGGAAGGTCTCCAATTTCTACCAGATCCTAAGAAGCCATGGATGATGATAAAGGTTGAAGTGTAAGGTTTTTTTGAATGAGCTCTTGAGATGACAAATCGCAGGATTAAGGAATCAAGTCAGGATTAAGGATTGAGGAAGGGCAACACTATAACTACACACATTTTCCATAATGGAAAATTGCTTTTCCATGTGAAAAAGGAAGAAAAAGAGGGAAGGAAAATGAGGGGCTTTTTTCTATGATGGAAATACTCATTTCTAGGAGAGTGAGCAAACTAAACAAGGGAAGGTAAGGGAATGAGTTAGATTTCCATCCTTTTCTAGGAAAAAAAAAGTGAACCAATTGCACAATAAAGGGATCCTTCGATGAAACTAAAGAAAAGGTTTCCTTAAAGTTAATGTCCTCTTTCTGAGTATAGCCTTTTGGCTACAAGATGTGTCTTATACCTTTTGATATTACCACTCGAGTCCCATTTGATTTTAAACACTCATTTTCAACTAATCAGTCTCGTTCTTTGTGGTAACACTACTAGATCTCACACCTCATTGTCTAGCATAGATTTTATCTCATCCCTCATGGTATCTATTCACTTTTGAGAATTACTAGATGACATAGCTTCCTTACAAATGACTAGGTCATCTTGTATACCTATTTAAAAATCGTGCTCCTGCAAATAAATAACATAGTCATTTGATATAGCACTTATCCTTTCTCTAGTGGATCTCTTCAATGACACTTCTTCTTGAGGCTGTTGCTATACTTCAGGTTTAGAAGAACAAATATCTTGATCCTAAGCAGGAGTGATCTCTCTCTCCATTATGTTCTCAATAGCTCCCTCATTGACAGGCTGAACTATCTTAGGCAATGTCATCTGATCAAGTGTTCCCATGATTGTGTAGGAATATTCATGTATTCATCCTCAAACACAATGTCCCTTAGTCGATCAGTCCTTAAGTCTAACTTCCTCTCATTAGACTTATATGACCTAGCATTTATTGGACAACTCCAAACATGCAAGTGCCTAATAACAGGCTTCTTGTATATCCATAACTCATATGGGGTCATTTGCATTGCTTTACTTGGTACCCTGTTAAGGATATACATAATGTCTTAAGAGCCTCTCCCCAAAGTGACTTCGGTAGAGAAGAATGACTAATCATACTTTTTACCATGTCTTTAAGACTACGATTATGCCACTCAACAAAACCATTTTGACTAGGAGTCCCTAACATGGTGTACTATGGGACAGTCTTACACTTAGCCAGCCTGGGCTGTTATTCACTTGATTTATCGTATATATCGTAGAACTCACCTCTACAGTCAGATCTAGTGGCCTTAGTTTTCTTGCCTAATTGATTCTCAACTTCGGCTTTGAAAACTTTGAACACATTCAAAGACTGTGATTTCTCATGTAACAGAAACATGTACCCATATCTAGAGTAGTCGTCTATGAAGTTGATAAAATATTGTTGTCCATTTTAGGAAGTAGTAGGGAATGGACCATAGATATACATATGTATCAACTTCAAGGTCTCACTAACTCCAGTAGCACATGTTCCCTTAACTTTAGTCAGTTTGTCCTTAATGCATTCAACACAAATATCTATATCCTCAATATTGGATATCAATAGTATGCCAGCTGACATAAGCCTTTGCATTATTTGTTTAAAGATATGCCCCAAATGCCTATCCTATAAACTCACAGAATAATCATCAGTTAATATACGTTTAGTAACAAAACAAACATAATGCATATTCTCCTAGCTATAATTTTTTATACAATTTAAGCAATAAAAATTATCTATCAATGAACCAGATACAATTAATTTAGAATTTGAGAAAATAATAAAAGTTCCATTACTTTATGAACAAAAGTACTTACATTTGTCCAAACAAGAAACAAAAATCTCTGTCTAAAAGATGGTACAACAAAGTGTTTTCTAAATCTAAGTACTATCCATTTCCTATAGATAATCTAAATAAATAATAATTCCCACAGCCGCCTGCTTGCCATTGCCATATAGATGTATCTTTCACCATCAATTGGCCTTTGGCTATTTATGCAATCTTGCATAGAGATACTAATGTGAGTAGTAGCACACGAATTTATCCACCAATTATCATTGGGTAGTAAAACCAAATTAACTTCAGAACTAACAAAGTTAAAGTGTATACCTTTTTTGTTTTATCCCGCCATGCAATAAACTTAGGACAAACCTTCTTGAGATATCCAGCCTTCTTGCAGAAGAAACAAGTCACATCCACATTTTGTTCCTTCTCTTGAGTTTTCTTCCTCTTGTTATAGGAGCTCTTAGTACTAGAAGAGGATGCTAAGTAAGTACTCTGGACCTTATCATGCCTTAGATTAAAACTAAGTACATGAGTATGTCTTCCAAAAACTCTAATTTAAGTGCCCTCAGTTTCATAACAAGGTTGGACATCTTCATGATGTATTCATTTTATGTTTCCCTTGCTTTTATATCTCATTGAAAATAGCTTAGTCAAAACAGTGCTAGTTTTAACCTTTTCATTTGGAGCGAATTGGTTAGAGATCTCTTTTAGGAAAATCTTAGAATCCTTATCTTCTATAATCCCTCCATGAATGGATTCCAAAATAGTGTGTTGCATAGTCTGAAGACCCATGCAATTTGAACACTCCCATTTCTCAAATGTAGCCCTCTATACAACACTATTGGTTAGGCCTATTGGGCGTCCAACCCTCAATGCATAGTCAAGATCCAAGCAACCAAACACTATTATAGTATGGTCCTTTCTTCTTTTGAAATTCGTACTATTAAACATGGAAATCTTATCCATATTGGTAAATATATTTGCAAAAACTCCAATAAACATGCTTAGGGCAAACAAATATTTATTTAACACACAAACTCATATATATATATATATATATATTACACACAAAGTATATATCAACTTGTACTTGTCAAATACAATTGGTTTATTAACATAAATTAGAGATACAACACATTATTTCCATATACACACAAGGGTCTTAATGTCATGACCTAACTCCGAGGCATGTGATCAGAATGGCATATGATTATTTTCCTATGTCATAAGCCTAATTCTCCTAGCTCTCAGTTCCCATGAAACGTGTGACATGCATGACCATACAGAGAAACAATTAAACGTGCAAAATTAATGTATAAACATGTTATGTCAAGAACCCCTTACATGTAACGCTTCCCTCCTAAGTATCCTATCAAACTACAGAGCTTACAACAACAAAGGCAACATACTGTAGAAAGACTAACGAACTCCGACAAGACATATAAGGTTAGAATCCTTGAACCACTATTACTCCTCAAATGGCGATATCACTGCTTACACAACCTACAAAGATGTAACAACAAAATGAGATAATCATCTCAATGAGTAGACACTCTCTTACTCTACCTTTTACCATAGAACATGTTCACAATAATATGGTTTAGCACTTTCACTCTGAGATATACTCTAGTTGAGAATGTGAGAACAACCTGCTGTGACTCTGTGTGAACACATAGGATATTCTCGGTTGCTTAGGTCAACCTTGACTCTAGGATGGGTGAATTCACATTACTCGTCCATTTATACTAACACTAAGGTTGATATCCCCAAATCTAAGGTGATTTGCCAACTCTTAACCTAAGGGTCAATAGCACTACTAAAACCATAGGCTAATTTTACCTATAGGTTCTAAGCCCTAAGGCCAATAATATCTCTAGGGTTTCCAGTAATGAGATGCAAACTCCCAGTCCAAAGGTCATTTTATGAGTATTTATCTCCTAGCACTTAGGTCGATATACCTCCCAGTGCATGACCAATATAATCTCCTAGCTCTTAGGCTGATGCATCTTCTGACATATAGGCCAATATAAATGTCTCATCTCATAGGCCGATATATCCTATGGCTCATAGGCCGATATATCTCCTAACACTTAGGTCAATATAGATCTATCAAGGAATAGTTCCTCACTATAATACCTGAGATTTTTTAAAGCAATTTATAGAAAATTTCAACATGAAAATGTAGAATTTTTGAGAAAGATCAAAAAATTTTATAAAACTTGAGAAGGACCTGAATGAATTATGGTTAAAAGAAGCTTTGGCCTTGTGAAGTTTAAGCCAAAAGGTGAGTATGAGGAGATAATGACACATGTACCATCTCCCACCCTTGGATTTGGGGCTTCTAAGTGAAGACTCGGTTTCTCTTCATTTCTTTAGATGTTCACGAGAGAAGGGTGGCTGCAAGAGAGAAAGAGGGAGCAGCTGTTAACCAAACTTCCTTCCTCCACCTTCTTCCCTTTCCTTAGGTGCAGCATGATAGTAAGGATTGAGGGAAACCGGAACAAAGAACTAGCATTGAAAGGTAAGAAATTGGAATTTTGTAATTTCTCTTATGTAGAAAATTTATTTAAAATTCTCTTGTATTTGAGACCTCCAAAGGTTGTCCTAACCCCTCTCCCTTTTCTTGGTTAGTTTCATAATGATCACAGATGGATTTTTTGAGAGTCTTGGTGAGAAAGACATGCTAAAAATCAGTGGCACTGTTCACCCATGATTTTACTATTCATCCATGAATTTCTTCTCTTTCTGCTTCAATTTTTGGTGGATTTTTTAGGGATTTTTTGTTAATGATTGTTGGACATGAATTTTGGAATGTCTTAGATGTTGTAGGAGTGATATAACAGAACAAAACTGTGGACTACACCTAAAACCATGGCTAAGTTTGAGAATTGTGAAAAATATGACAGTTTTTACTTACTTTCATTTTTGCATATTTTGGGTGGTCAAACGATGTCCAAAAATCATGAAATTTTTATGGAAAGCTCCTAACATGTTATTAATTTGATCTGGAAAGTTTCAAGATCATTTAAATTGGTTTTCTTGGTCAAATAATCATGGGAACAACACTTTGTTTAGTGCAGAGCAAGTTTTGGCAGTTTACGAAATGGATTCAGTTTTGGTAGTTAAAGACCTCATTTTAATCTGAAATTTTTATGGCACTTAGATAAGATACCGTACCTATAGTAGAATTGGGCAGTTCTGGCATATGGTTAAAAATGTGACCATTAGAGGGGCTGAATGATGGAGTTTTAAGCTGAAGTTTTTACCTTAGCTTGCCAACATTTAAAGATGGCTCTGTTACAAATTTCATAATTTTTGGAGCTATGGATTGATACCAGAATTTTTCTAAAAATTGGGTCTGATTTTAGACTCAAAACAGAACAAAGTTAAATGATTTATATTCTATGTTATGAATTGGTGTTGATACTTTCTAGAATTAATTTCTAGGTTTATGGTAAGGCTCTTGGCATCTGTCTTTGAGTATAAAGTGTAGAAATATGGCTCAGACTCTAGGTGAGGGATCTAGCTTTACCTTGCTTGATTTATTTTTAGAATTTTGTTTTCTAGAGATGTAATAAAATAATGAATGAATATACTTTCTATATATTTGGATTGAGACACTATCTGTGTATGGATTGAACTTGCAAAGGAAGTGCATGTGAATGATTGATGTTGATACCTTTGTAACTGTGTGTCTATTAATATATTGGAATTAAATCTTGTGAAGAGATATGTTATGCATTGATGATTATCAATGATATGGATTTATTAAAGTTCATGATGTGCATATGGATGCTCTTGTTTATACATGTATTTGTATTTGAAAGAAACAACAATTTCAGACACTTAGATATCCCTTTGAGGACGGGGGTGAAATAAGGTTGAATTGTTTTGACGTCCCTTTGAGGGCAAGAGTGAAATAAGGTTGAATTACTTTGACATCCCTTTGAGGGAGGGGATGAAATAAGGTTGACACCTACTGGTGAGGATGACGCCTACAGGCGGGGATGACGCCTTCGAGCGGGATGACAGCTTCGAGCGGGATGACGTCTTCAGGCGGGATGACGCCTTTGGGCGGGGTGCATGTGATTATTTATGAACTCTCTCATGATGATTTCCTCTTAACACATATTTACTTCATAAATTATTTATGTTATAAGTACTCATATGTTCATGCATGATTATATGTACTTTTGGCATGCATGGTCGAATGTATATAATAGGTAGGGCTAGTTTTATGGTGAGCCAAGTGGACCAGACTCACCCCCTCACATTTGAAGTACAGAAGACTGTCTAGTTTTGATGATGTGTACACCAAGAATACCTCTCATTTTGTTCAGGGTAAAGGTATAATACCTTAGTTTATGTTAAGTTGTATAATTCTAGAAAAGCTCTGTAATCGGGTAGGCCATGTATTGTTTTGTAATATAATTACGTATTATGTAAGGGAAAACATTGGTGAGTGTAATGAAGCTAGAAAACCTATAATTTATTTTGAAGGAAGGTTCATTTATACTTTTATGTATGGTTATGAAAAGGAAGATGATTTTGTGATATAAAATTTGATTTATTTTAAAATAAGAAATATTTGAGATAACAAAAGTAAGAGTTTTAAAGAAGTCCTAGGCTTGCAGCGGTGTGAGGTTAGGCACCGTCTGCACCGGTCACAGGCCTGGAATTGGATTGTGATACTCACCCCACAAACACGGCAACATCGATTTGTATGGTTTAAATAATAACAAGCCAAGCAAGAAGGGTTTTCCAATGATTTTCCAAGAAGAGGGAAATTACCCTACACTCCTAAATATCTCGTAGGAAGGCAAGCACACATCTTACCCAAACCTAGCATCATGCATTGAAAAAAGTACACATGACAAAGAATTCTCCAAGCCCGGGGGCCAATTGAATTATCTTCCCTCCTGACATGAAGTCGTAGAGTTTATGGCATAGAGCCACAAGGTATAATTGGCAAGAGGTCATATCATTTCCATAACATGAAAAATAAAGCACATAATACAACCCATTATAAGCATGCACTTCAAAGTGTCAAACAAGATATTCATGCCTAACTAAAAACCACCTGTTGGACAATTAAGGGTATGCATTGATTTTAGGAATTTGAATTTGGCAACACCTAAAGATAAATATCCTATGCCTATAGCGGATATGTTAGTAGATGTCGTGTCTAGGCATGAAATTCTAAGTTGTATGGATGGTCATGCAGGTTATAATCAGATTTTTATAGCTGAGGAAGGTGTGTCAAAAACCACTTTCAGATGCCCAGGAGCTATTGGGACATATAAATGGGTTATCATGCCTTTTGGCTTAAAGAATACAGGGGCCACCTATCAAAGAGTGATGAACACCATCTTCCATGATGTGATGGGAAGTTTATGGAGGTTTACATCGACGACATCAAGCAAAACCACTTGACACATTTGAGGCAGACTTTTGAAAGAATGCAAAAGAACAACCTTAAAATGAATCTGGAGAAATGTGCTTTTGGAGTGTTGGCTACCAAATTTCTAGGTTTTTTGGTCCGTAAAAAAGGTATCAAAGTGGACAAAAAAAACTAGAGCAGTTTTGGAAGCTGTCTATATAAGAAGGAATTACAATCCTTCTTGGGGAAGGTGAACTTCTTAAGAAGATTTATATCCAGTTTGACAAATAGGACCAAAGTCTTTTCACCTTTGTTCAGGCTAAAAGTCGAGCAAGAATTTGTCTGGGAACCTTGTCACCAAGAAGCTTTTGATTAGATTAAGCATTACCTGACGAACCCTTTGGTTATGATGTCACCAATACCATGACAGCCATTGAAGTTACAGCTTTTAAGGAAATGATAAAGATGACAAGAATAGTGTCGAAAGTGTCATTTACTACCTCAGTTTAGTCCTAAATGATGCAGAAACAAGATATAGTGCAATTGAAAAGCTATGCTTATCTTTGTATTTTTTTTGTACCAAGCTAAAATATTATATGATGCCTTGTAATGTACTTTTCGTGTCGAAGACCGATATAATAAAATTTATGTTATCCAAACATGTTCTCAATAGATGTATTGGTAAATGGACAATTGCGCTATTAGAATTTTCTTTACAATATGTTCCTGCGAAAGCCGTCAAAGGCCAAGTGGTGGCAAACTTTTTAGTCGACCATCCTAGTTTAGACATTGATAATGACATAAAATTTTTCAGATTAAAACCTTGGCATCTTTATTTTGATGATTCAAGGCACAAAAAAGGCAGTAGAATCGAGGTTTTAATTATATCCCCCCCAAGGAACTCCAACTAAATTTATGTTTAAAATTAAATATTCTTGTACTAACAATGAGGCTGAATACGAAGCTTTAATTGTAGAGTTAGAAATACTTTGTCAAATGAAAACACGAAGAGTGCATATACTTGGAGATTCCTAGTTAGTAGTTAAACAACTTACTCAGAAATACAAATGTGTTAATCAAAATATGGCAAAATATTGTGCTGTAGCAAGTAAGTTACTGAAGAAGTTTGACAAGGTAATTGTCCAACACGTTCCTAGGGAATCAAACAAAGAGGCTAATGACTTGCCTCAAATAGCTTCTGGATATAAAATTTCTCAAAAGGTTTTGTCAGATTTAATAGAAATCAGAGAAGTTTTGTACCCTTTAGAAGAAAGGGACGTATTACAAAATGACGTTCATACAAGTAATGATTGGAGAAGAGCAATCATTGACTATTTAAGAATCCAAGTTCTGACATAGAACGGAAACTCAAATACAGAGCGTTAAATTTTTTATTGTTGGGAGGACAATTATATAGGAAAACTGTCGACGGGCAGTTGGAAGAATGCTTAAGTGAGTTAGAGGCATATGTTGCCTTGTCAGAAGTCCATGAAGGCATCTGTAGAGCTCATCAAGCAGGTGAAAAAATGAAGTGGATCCTTCGATGACGAAGATTCTATTGGCCAAAGCTAGTTAAGGATTGTATAAAGTTTGCTAAGTCTTGTGAAGAATGTCAAAGACATGGCCACATACAAAACATCCTAGGTACTGAGTTACATTCCATTGTTAAACCTTGACCATTTCGAGGATAGGCTTTAGAATTAATTGGCTAGATACACCCTCCTTTGACGAAAGGGCGTAGATATATTTTAGTTAGCATTGACTATTTTACCAAATGGGTCAAAGCGATTGTGTTAAAAGATGTCACCCAACAAGATGTGATTAATTTCATTGAAAATCACATCATTTGCAGATTTGGGATTCCTCAAACTTTGACAACCAATCAAGGAACCATCTTCATTGGACTGAAAGTTGCCAAATATGCTGATTCTAGGAAGTTCAAGTCAATCATATTGACACTATACTATGCGCAGGTGAATGGCCAAGTAGAGGCCATTAGCAAAATTCTTATAAGCTTGATAAAAAAGCATGTTGGCCGACAGCCTAGAAATTGGCATAATACTCTTAATAAGATTCTATGGGCATATAGAAACTCGCCAAGAGAATCGACAAGCACATCGCCATATAAATTAGTCTATGGTTATGATGCTTTCTTGCCTGTCGAGAATAATCTCTAATCAATTCATATTAAAAAACAAGATGAATTACTAGTTGAAAATTATTGGGATTCAGTGTTTGATGAGTTGAACAAATTGACTGATGAAAGATTAATTGCTTTAGAAAATTTGATTTAACAAAAAGAACATATTGCAAAATTTTATGACCATCATGTTAAATTTAAAGCTTTTAACTTAGGTGATTTGGTATGGAATGTAATTTTGCCAATTGAGAAACATTGTCAAGAACATGGTAAGTGGTCACCAAAGTGGGAAGGACCATTTATAATTACACAAGTATTCTCAGGGAACGCTTATGCTTTCAATGACATTAACTCATGGGTAAAAATAAAATCAATCAATGGCAAATACTTAAAACAGTATAGGCCGATAAAGTGTGAAGTAAAAATTGAATGAATCTTTATAGCAATAATTTTCATATTACATTGTCGAATGCTAAAAAAAAAGCTTCAAAATGAACAAAACTTGTACGAATGAAAAGACTGACAATACAAATAATCTATCGAATGGGTTTTACTAAGAACTTTACATCTGACGAAGTAGATCCTAGACAGAAGCCAATGTTTCCTTTTTGGTGCAGGCTATCAGGTAGTTAGTCTCCAAGAGTTCATTTTCTCGGCAAGTGCTTGGGCTTTGACTGTAATAGTCATAGCATCTTTGTTGATTTTTTCCTATTTTGCTAAACGTTCAACCAAATTATTGTTAATCTTGCCTCTTATTGCCTCAAATGACACTAATTATTCTTTGGCTTTCTTGATTCTTTTTTCTAAGTCATCGAGGAAATGCTTTGATATGGTTATACTTTGGCTAACATGATCCTAAGTTTCTCTACATTTGACAATCCTTTCATCTTACTGGTCTTTGCTAGCCTTCAATTCTCGTAACTTGCCAAGAAGGACTTCTTTTTTCGACATCTCCTTCTTGTAAGAAGAGATGATATGATTAAAAGAATGAGCTTTGTTGGATAAGTAGTCAATGAAGTCCTTGAAATTTGAGTAGAGGTTTTGGTAGGAAATAGGGAGTTGTGACCTTACTGGCTCAAGTTTACCCAAAATAACTTGAACCTTGCCTCTCAAAGACTCATCAGACGCAAGAACCTCGAAGGAATAATCCAAGAAGTTCTTTAGTTCCTTTATTAGTTAGTCGATCTTTGGATCTGTTGAAGACTTCTTTGGAACTAAAGAAATGAAAGGAGTAAGGTCACTTGATAGAAGACTTATTATTGCATCTAGGTCCAAATCACTAGTACTTAGACGTTCAGAAGGTCCTACTTGATCTGTTGGATTGATTGGACCAGAGTTAGAGGCATGGGGGAATTTCAGCCATTAGAGCTTCCATGTCAAAATTATCCCTAATTACAAGTGGCTGATCATCTTGTAAAGGCAGATCAACAGTAGTATAGCTTTGATTAAACTGTTGGGAAGTGGAGGACACAAGATTCTGCCCATGTTCTTCAAGAGACGGAGATTATCGAGGCGAAGAACGAACACCTGCTAATTCCTCGACAAGAATAGTTTCAGCCAATTCAATGGTAAACTCTCCTTGATGGGTTTCGACAGGCTGTTTAAGGCTAAGTGGCACTGTCAAAGTTTCCACTTCAAAAGTGTCGGCATGCAAAGCCCCTACCTGAGAGGCTTTAACAAATGTATCAACGACAGGAGCTTTATTTTGAAGAGCTCTGTTGATTCTTTAACTGCCAGATCTATTTCAGTAATAGGAGCTTCATCTTGAAAAGCCCCTACAAATTCCTCAGCAATTAGGCTCAAGACTTCTCGACGCAGATCCTGAAATAAATACATATAAGATAGTGTACATGCACAAAATAAAAACAAAATTTGTCAAGGATCATACTCTTTAGGTTTGAAGGTCTGCTTCGTCAGACATTGAAGGTGAAGTTAAGTGCTCAGGAGTAGACTCTTTGTCCTGCCAAGAGAAAGAAAGTGAATATATTTCATTTTAATATATCATAACACTTGACAAATAAATACATGAGACTCGACAGTTGGATCAGGTGCTATTAAGCCTTTGTATGCTTTGGATTTCTTGGTAGCACGATCAGCGTCAGAAAAGACTATTTTTCTTTTTCCTGGAGCCTTTGGCTTAGTAGTTGTTTTGGATATGTCAGTTCAAGAAACAGCACCCGGATAGTCCTTGTTACAATCATCGATTAGTCACTCGCCCTAGCCAATCTCCTTCTCCTCTATTGAAGAGGTTGACAATCTTCTTCCTCTTCTTCTGACTCAATGACGACTACTTGCTCCACTTGTCACTTGTAGGCCAAAGGTTCCTTTAAAGGAAGGGCTGCAAGTAAACTCATAAATGTCAGTTGTCAGAAACTTATATTGTCTTGAAGTAAATAGATCGTATACCTTGGGGAAACTAGTTGGCAATCGACATTGCATCAGACTGTTTAGAAGGGAGGGCAAACCAACGAGCGAAAGTAACTTCTTCTTTCTTTATTTGAAAAATATTTGTGATGAAACCATGTCTTTCAACAATTTTGAAGTTGCCTACCCTCGTCGGTTCCCTAGGAAATGCATCAGCTAAACCAAAAGGAGCACAAGGCAAAGGTATTGGGTTTGGAAAAGGAACTCTTTTAACAAACTCTTGTGGAGTTTCGACGTTTAAAAATTCTAAACATTTTAACATACGTCGAAGCCTATGCTCTTGTTTTCATTTGGCTCCATATTTAGAATAATCCAATGAACATAAAAAGGATCCCACTTTATCTTGTAATATTTTTTGAAAGCTTGAATTTCCTTCAAGTACTCACCTTTGGTTTTCATTGTTGGATTGCCTTCCTGCACAGTAAAATCCATAAGGATATCAAAATAGGTTCTAATGCTTTGACAAAAAGATCGATAATATTTCAACCACCAGTCGACAAAGCAACTTGATATTCCTTGTGAAACTTCATAAAGGACTAGCATGAGGCTCTGTCGACGCCGATCATTTTCCCCCATCAGCTTTATAACATCCTATTCTTTACGAACGTAGACATTGACAAAATGGTCTTCTAGTGCTGATGAGTAAGGGGCTGGAATAGATTGACAGAGGCCCATTTCTTGAGTGACTATGTTAGGTAGATGCATATAAAAACTGGCATATTTTATGTCAGGGGCCCCTCTAAAAATCACTTATTGACAGAGGAATTTCGACTAAATCAAGATTCTCTCCTTGTCAGAAGATATTGGTCAAGTAAACCATTTAGGCCCTTGTTGACGTTTAGCGAAAGGAGCAAAATTTATTGTCGTTGGATCCAAGGCAATAGAGTTAAAGATTTTAAAGAAGTGGAAAAAATTCTTCTTCTTATCCTTGGTAAGAGCTTCACATGTTAGGTAACACAGTTTAGGCCCATAGGTGCCCAACATGCAACTAACTAACTCATTGGGTAGGGGTTTCACGGATAGTCATTGCTCCAAAACTGCATTCAATCATAATTGCAGTTGCCAAATAGGGCCTCCGACATTTTCTTTTTGTGTCTAAGCCCTGATATTGTCAACCATATAGCTTATACTTTGGAAGAGATTGGCAAGCAGCCACTGGTTTAGGACTAGTCGGGCACCTTCATGAATAAGGTTGGCCAAAGGTTGAAGGGATTTGGCAATAGTGACAGACTTCGATCCAAATGCATAAGCCGAAAACCAGAGCAAAAGAAACGCAACATACTTCTTATCTGACACATTATCCAAATCCTTGTGGTGAAGACTGACGAAGGATGAAAATGAGGCGTGCTTGGTAGAATAGACCTCTATAACCCTGTGAGGTCGAATGAATAGATGAATGATCTTCCCATCCAGTCGAAGGCCTATGATGGCCGACATATCAAACATCATCGGACCCATCGTACCATTTGAAAAATGGAAGTTATTGGTGGTTTTGTTACAGAAGAAGACTGAAGCCCCCACTATAGACAAGTCTATTTAATGGTATGACGAGAAAGCTGGATAAAGTTGCAAATGCCCATATTTTTCCAGAAATCACCCTTTTTTGCTTGTATCTTATTGAGCCAGGCGTGATATCCATCGAATCATGAAGGAGGAGTATCGAACATTCTTTGAGATTTTTTGAAATAGTGAATGTGTATCAATGAGCCTACGACAAGAATGGCCTCACCAGGAGTTTTGTAGGTGAATACCAGGTTAAGTTTCTCTAGAAAGGTCTCTAGAGACAACACAAGTCCTAGAAAAGTAGGTGGAGGAGTCAAGGAAGAATTAGAGATAAGGATGATTACCTTCGATTTCTGCCACATCTCTAAAGGATCCACAATTGGGTCATGAATCATGTTTTTGTTCTTGGCAATGGCAGCTTGCTTGGTGAAAGAGGAGTTCTGACTTTGGATGAAGAGGCTATTATTGAGACTAATTTGGGGATAAAGGTTGATGAAAATACTGAGAAGGGGAATAGATTACGAATGGCGAAAATAGCAGAGTAAGCGGCCTAACGACTAGGGTTTATGGTTTTAAAGGCTTAGGGCACACGAAACGTTAGGAGTGCAGTGGCGAGTCACGTGCCAAAATGAGGCTATCATATTTGGGATAATCATGAATCATGATACTGAGACAAATCCCTAGAAATCCGGTGTCAGCTACAAGGCCGTTTAAATTTTAATTCTCTTCATGTTTGTCGAAAATAAAAATTTTGGGGGGTATTTGTTGGATGATTATTTTAAAAGAAATATAATATATTTATATTTGTTAGACAAGTTTGCTTGGTCAATAAATAATCATCCTCAGTGTTGCATAAAATTATTACCGATTGTCTAAGTGTCAGAGTAATAATCTGGCACACTCAACAAAGATTAATGATTCGATAGAGGTCAGTTATTCGATAGAGACAAAGTCGACAGAATGGGTAGATAGACACTTTTGCGACAACACTTGTGTATGTCAAAGTTGTCAGGGTTCATGTATGGTTGATGAGCAAGTTGAAGGTATGTTATTTGGACATAGTTCATTTGTCGAACATCGAAGGCGAAGGAATTTGTCAGGTTGAAATTTTGAAAGACAACTCTACCATCAGATGGCTAGGGTAGTTTTGTTGAAGCTTGTAAACTATTATGTACATGGGTTTAGGTAGTTATGTTGATGCAATATGATTGTAGACTGTCATATACTTGGTAAATAGTTAGATAGGTAGTTACTTCGGTCATTTTCCTATAAATACTTGTTTAATTATTGTAAAAAATGGTTGGCAACTCTTGATTAAAAATCCTAACATCTCAAGCGAGCAGATTAACAGATCAATATCAAAGTATGCTTTCTACCTTACATTTCAATCAAGTTTAAATTCAAAGTCTTTTACATTCTAGTCTCTTTATTTTCTATAGTTTACCTTTCTGCATGTTACAATATGCAATTTCCTTTCTACACTTACTTTCTGCTTTTATCATTTTCATTTAACTTTTCCACAAAAAGTATATTTCAGACCATACTTTCATCATAAATGAGATTACCGCATAACTTTGGAAATACAATCGTTATCGATAGAATCAAGTATTTATTGTTAGATTTGGCCTACGACCGAAACACCCCCGTTAACAAATTAACATTTAAGAATTTGTTGTCAGATCCCATTTAGACTAAAAACACTGTAAACAACAAGTCTTTTAACTTTAGCTATTTAGTATGGAAGTTAATTTTGCCTATTGAGAAACATTGTCGAGAATATGGTAAGTGGTCACCAAAATGGGAAGGACCATTTAAGATTACACAAGTATTTTTTGGTAATGCCTATACTCTCGACGAGGTTAAAACTGGATTGAAGGTGAAATCAATCAATGGCTAATACTTGAAGCCATACAGGCCGACAATGTGTGAAGTAAGTATTGAATGAATGTTTATTGCATTGAAATTTGAATATCATATTGTCAAATGCTAAAAATATATAAATAAATAAAATTTGTCGAATTAAAAGGACCGACAATACGAATTTAATAAATCTATCGAATGAGCCTAACTGACATAACTACATTTGGCATAGACATTCCTAGATAGAAGTCAATGTCTGTTTGTCTGCACAGGCTGACAAAAATCCAGTCTCCAAAGATTTTTTCTTTTTAGCAAAAGCTTGTGCATTTGACCACAACAGCTATGACACTTTCTATTATTTTTTCCTATTTTGCCACACTTTTGGTCAGAGCACAATCAAGTTTATCTTTTAACATTTCAATTGATGTCAATTCTTCTCTGGTTTTTTTGATTTCCTCTTCTAACACGACGAGGTATTCTTTAAACCGACCAATATTGTTGGTATCAATTAGGCAGCTTTTTTTATTTTGACGATCATTTCATCATGTCGAACTATTTTAGCCTTCAGATCCTTTAATTGACCAATAATGATTTCTTTTTCTGATATCTCATTATTATAAGTAGAGATGAATTGATTGAAGTTTGGAGCTTTGTCAGACAAATCGTTGATAAAATCTTTCAAGGTTGAGTAAAGGCTTCGACAGGCGATGGGAAGCTGTGATTGACTAGTTCAAGTTCATTCAAGATGATTTGAATTCTGCTTCTCAACAATTCATCAGAAGCAATACCCTTGAAGGAGTAATCCAAGAAATTTTTCAATTCTTTTATAAGTTCTTCAACCTTTGGATCTGTTAAAGATTCCTCTGAAGCCATAGAAGAAACTGATAGAGTCAGACCACCTAATAGGAGATTGATCAATGCATCTATGTCTGGACCACAAGTAATTGGACGGGTAGAAGGTCTTACTTGGTCCGTTGGGTGAATTGAATTGGAGACTGGAGACATAAGAGAGACATCAACTGTCAAAGCCTTCATGTTAATGCTACCACAGATCACAAGAAGTATATCGCCTAGTGAAGGCAAGTCAACAGTAATGTGGCTTTGTTTAGATTGTTAGGAACTAGAAGATACTACTGCCTGGCCATGTTCTTTAGGCGATGGAGATCGTCGAGATGGATAATGTATAATTTCCAATTCCCTAGTAAGAAAAGCTTTAGCCACTTGACAGTAAGCTCTCCTCTATAGGGCTCGACTGGCAACAACATTGTTGGAGCTTCAATCTGAAGAGCTTTAGCTTGTGGAGCAACTTCGACAGATGTGTTTGTGATGGGAGCCTCACCTTGAAGAACTCTGATAGATTCTTCAGCAATTAGGCTTAAGACCTCCCGACCTTGATCTTGAAACAAAATACATATCAGTCTTGAGATGAAATACATGGCCAATATAAAAGTAAATTTTGTCAAAGGATCATACTCTTTGGGTCTACAGGTCTGGTTCATGTGAAGTCGAGTGCTCAAGAGTAGGCTCTTTGTCCTACTAAAAGAAATGAAATGAGTAGATTTCATTTTGACAAATCATAACACTTGACAGATGAATATACCTAAGACCTGACGGTTGGGTTAGATATTATAGGCCTTTACATGCTTTGGACTTTTTAGCAGCACATTTAGCATCAGAAAAGATTATTTTTCTTTTCACTGGAGCCTTCTCTTTTTCAGGCCTAGTAATCGTTTTAGATGTGTCAGGTTGAGGAGAAGTAGCAGCTAGACGATCGATCATTCCAGTCATTGATTGGTCACTCGCCTTGACCAATCTCCTTCTCTTTTGCTGAAGAAGTTGACAATTCTCTTCTTCTTCCTCTGATTCGACGATGACCACCTGCTCCACTGGTCGCTTGTAAGCCAAGGGTTCCTTTAGGGGGAGCATTGCAAGTAAACTTATAAGTGTCAGTGATCAGAACTATTGTCTTTGAACAAAAAAGATTGTATACCTTAGGGAAACTTGCTGGCAATCATCACAGAATCAAATTGTTCAGAAGGAAGGGCAAATCGATGAGCGAAAGTAACTTCGTCATTCTTTGTTTGAAAGAGATTCATGATAAACGAATGTCTTTTAACAAATTTGAAGTTACCTGCTCTCGTAGTTTCCCTAGGAAATTCATCAGCCAAGCCAAAACAAGCACAAGGCAAGGGCACTGGATCTAGAAAAGGAATTTTCTTAATAAATTCTAGTGGGGTTTCGACATCTAAAAACTCTAAATATTTGAACCCGTGTCGAGGCCTATACTCTTGTTTTCGTTTAGATATGATTTCCTCCACATTCTGAACAATCCAATGGTCGTAGCGAGAGTCCCACTTTATCTTGTAATATTTCTCAAAGGCTTGACTTTTCTCTAAATGCTCACCTTTGGTTTTCGTTGTCGAATTGTGTTCCTGCATAAGAGAATCCATAAGGACGGACAAGTACTAATGATTTGGTGGTAAGACCTGTAGTATTTCGACCACCAGTCTATCAAGCAGCTTGATACTCCTTCTAAAACTTATAAGGGATAAGCACAAGGCTCTGTCGATGCCTGTCATTGTCCCCTATAAGCTCCTTAACATCTTCTTCTTTTAAGATGTGACATTGACAAAATGGTCCTCCGGTGCTGATGAGTAAGAGGCAGGAATAGATTGTCAGAAGCCCATCTGTCGAGCGACTGTGTCGAGCAGATAGACGTAAAAACTTGTGTCTTCCATGTCAAGAGCACTTCTAAAAATGATATTTTGATAGAGGAAATTTGACCAGATCGAGACTCCTTTGTCAGAAGTTATTGGACGAGCGAACCATGTAAGGCCTCTTTGACGACCAACAAATAGAGCAAAGTTTATTGTCATCGAGTCCAAAGCAATAAAGTGGAAAATCTTGAAGAAATGGAAAAAATTCTTCTTCTTGTCTTTGGTAAGGGAGTCATTTGTCAGGTAATAGAGCCTTCATCCATATGAACCTGACATGTAACTAGCTAACTTGTCGAATAGAGGCTTGATGGACAATCGCGTCTCCAAAGTTGCATTCAACCACAGCTGCAGTAGTCAGATAGGGCCTCTGACATTTTCTTTTTTTGCCTGAACCTTGATATTATCAACCATTTGACTAATAGTTTGGAAAAGATTGGAGAAGAGCCATTACTTCAGGGTTAGTCGAGCACCTTCATGAATGAGATTAGCCGGGGCTGAAGAGATTTAGCTACTGTTATAGACTTCGAGCCAAAAGCATAAGCCGATAGCTAGAGTAAGAGGAAAGCGACATGCTCTTCATTCGACACATCATTAGAATCCTTGTGGTGAAGGCTAACAAAGGAAGAGAAAGATGTATGCTTGGAAGAATAGACCTCTTTGACTTGACGTCAAAGGTATGGATAGATAACCCTCTCATCTGGTTAAAGGCCCCTGATAACCAATACATTAAAGACCGTCAGGCCTATTATGCCATACAAAAAATGAAAATTGTTGGTGGTCTTGTTCTAGAAGAAGACCAAAGCTCTCACCATGGCTAAGTTGAATTTGATGGTGTGTTGGGAGAGTTGGATAAAATTTTAGATGCCCATCTTTTTACAAAACTCGCCATTCTTTGCCTGCACTTTGTCAAGTCAGGCGTGATATCCATTAACTTAGGAAAACAGGGTTTGGAATATCCTCTGAGACTTCTTGAAGTAATGGATAGGTATTGTCTAGCCCAAGTTAAGAATAGCCTCATCAAGAGCCTTGGAAAGGAAAACTAGATGAAGATTCGCTGAGAAGGTTTCTAGAGACAGCACAAGTCCCAGAAAAGCAGATAGGGGAGTAGAAAAAGAATAGGATGTTAGCCCTAATGTATTATGCTATAAGTTTTGATGATGACAAATATGTGGGAATTATAGTATGACTTAATCTTCTTGGCCCAAATGAATGATTTAATCTTCTTGACCCAAATGAATGATTTAATCTTCTTGGCCCAATATATGATTTAATCTTTCTTAGCCCAAATAATATGATTTAATCTTCTTGACCCAAATGAATGATTTAATCTTATTGGCCCAAATGCATGATTCAATCTTTCTTGGCCCAAATATATTTAATGCTTTATATATTTAAATATAGTAGTATAAATTGATTTTTGATAAAATTTATTGGTTGTTATAATATAATTTGAAAAAGAATATTTTTACTGTAGCACTTTTGAAAAAGAAATTTGATTGTTGAAGAAGTATGATAAACTTTATTGGTTATTGAAAAAGTATGATAAAGTTTATTGATTGTTGTAATATAATTTGAAAAAGAATACTTTTTCCTGTACCACTTTTGAAAAAGAAATTTGATTGTTGAAAAAGTATGATAAAGTTTATTGGTTGTTGTAATCAATTTTGAAAAAGAATATCTTTTACTGTAGCACTTTTGAAAAATGAATTTGATTGTTGAAAAAGTATGATAAAGTTTATTGGTTGTTGTAATAAACTTTGAAAAAGAATATCTTTTACTGTAGCACTTTTGAAAAATGAATTTGATTGTTGAAAAAGTATGATAAAGTTTATTGGTTGTTGTAATAAACTTTGAAAAAGAATACTTTTTACTGTAGCAAATTTGAAAAAGATATTGATTGTTGAAAAAGGTTGATAAAGTTTTTTGGTTGTTGTAGAAAGGTTGAAAAATGATGATGAAGCTTACTGTAGCAATTCTGACTAAAGCAGTCACTGTAGCAGCAAGGTTTCACTATATAAAGGGGACTTCACAACACCATTTGCATCAAGCTTCAATTGTTCATTTCTCATATTATCTTGAGTTCCATTCTCTCTAATTTGTTAGAGAAAAATTCTGAGCTTAATTTCTGCGTTATCTACACTTTGAGAGTGTCCACCATTATTTTCCTTAAGCCTTTAAATTTAGTTGCTCAAGGATTGGTTCCTTGAGTTAGTGTTTGAGAGAAAACACGTTGTAAGGGGGATAGACACCCTTGAGAAAAAAAAAAGATCTATGTTGTAGTGGTTTGCAAGTACCTGAATTAAACTTGCAATTATAGTGGAAATACTCAAGTGGTCTCTTGAGGACTGGATGTAGGCTTGAGATTAGCCGAACCAGTATAAATCTCTGAGTTTGCTTTCTCTATCCCTACTCTATTTACATTTGAAGTTAATTAATTAATGCTTTGCGTTTATATTTGATTTCTACTTCAAGTATTAATTAACGTGTGTAGATTTATATTTTCTCCTTAATTCCTTGCACTATAAAATTATTCATCTTGATAACACTTTGATTTTCTGAATTAAATTATTATCTTTAACATTGTCCAATTTCAGAAAATCATTTTAACTTCCAATTAAGTTTTGTGAAAATTTTTATAAAACCCAATTCACCCCCCCTCTTGGGATCCAACCATTTCTTTCAATTGGTATCAGAGCTTGGGCTCTTGATTTGAGACTTAACCGTCTAAGAGTAAACATGGTTGGATTTAATGATTGGTTTATGTCTGAAAATTATTCTTTCACAGAACCTCCAGTTTTTGATGCTAATCATTTTCAATATTGGAAGTATGAAATGAAAATGTTTTTAATTTCAGTAGACCATAAACTATGGGAAGTTATAGAAAATGGTTTTTATATGCCTGTCAAGGAAGAACAAGGAAAATGCATTCCAAAACCCAAGAGTGAATGGAATGATACTGAAAGAAGTTTAATGCAACTCAATGCTAAGGCAAAATTGATTATTTCTTGTGCATTGAGTCAAGATGAATTTTTCAAAATCTCTAACTGTGCAACTGCAAAAGAAATGTGGGAAATTCTTGAAGTTGCACATGAGGAAGATCTTATTGCTGAGGAATTAAGGTATAGAAGTTTCATTAATGAACTTGAAATTGCTCAAATGAACAATTGTAAAACCATTAATGAGATACAACTTGTGCTTAATCAATTGCAAGCTCTTGGTGTTGAACTTACAGAAAAATCTCAAATCACCAAGGAGATAGAAGAAAAAGAAAAAGGAGAAAAAGAGAAACCACAACCAAAAGTTGAATCATCAAAGAAAGCTTACTTATCTTCCATTTGGGGAAATAGCAATTCTGATGAGGAGAACACAAATGAAGAAGCCAACACTTGTCTTGTGGCCAGAAATAAAGATGAGGTAAATTCATTTGACTACTCTTTTGAAGAATTACAAGATGCCTTTGATGATTTACATAAAGAATCTCTAATACTTGCAAAGAAACTAAATGTTTCAAAACAGAAAAACTCTTCTCTTGAAAATGAGTTGGAAACATTGAAAAACGAATTTTCTATTTCCAAGGAAGAGAATTTTGTTTTTGAAAATCAAAACAAAACTTTGCAAGAAGAGAATTTGATTTTAAAAGCAAATATCTCTACCAACAAAAATTACTTTTGTACCAAGTGTGATTCTTTGAAAAAGGAAAATAATAATCTTAAAAACACACTTGCAAAATTTTCTCAAGGTAGAGAAATTTTAAATACCTCAGTTTTGAAACAAAGAAGAATGTTTAACAAAGTTGGTCTTGTTTCTAAAAAGAAATCAAACCAAAAGCATTCTAAAAACTTCTTTGTTTCTGTAAAGATGTCAAATAGTCCAACTTGCACTTGTTTTTATTGTGGACTAAAAGGACACAAATCTTACTCATGCTTTTATAAGAAAAATCTTGTTCATGGAGTTAAAATGAAATGGGTTCAAAAAGGAACTCATGACCCAGGCGGACCCAAAGAAATTTGGGTACCAAAGACAAAGGATTAATTTGCAGATTTGCCTCGAAGCAAGGAGCGGAAATGACTTTTCAATGGCTACATCATTCAAACTCCACTCTCTTACATCAAAAGGAGGCAATGGACAAGTAAACATATAAGTTGGAATGTATTGTAAGAAATTTGATTGATATGTTTACTGTATCAAATGCTTATGTTTGTTTTCTAGCATGCCTTTCATCTATCTTTGATATTCATGCATGCTATTTCTAAAAATGATTCTTAGGTGTGCGGCCTAAAGATATGATTTTTGCTTTGAGCTAAAATCTTTCTTCTAAATTTAGCTTGAACTTTCTTATTTATCGCATCACGACAACTTGCTTTCATTACATGCATATTTCCCTTGGTTTCACATCAATAAGATTACTCTTACTTGTAATGTTTATCTTTATTGTAATCTTATTTAAATATTTTCAATAAAATCAAAAATCCTCACACAAATGCATTTTATGGAAGCATGGCATACTTTGAACATAATGTATTGTTTCTCCTGATGGTTGAAGATTTATTTGAACATCACTAATTTGAGAATCAAAGTACTCCATTAAAAGTGTCTTGCAGTTGGTTGGTCGACCAG
This sequence comes from Biancaea sappan, assembly GCA_037074585.1. Lineage (NCBI taxonomy): Eukaryota > Viridiplantae > Streptophyta > Magnoliopsida > Fabales > Fabaceae > Biancaea > Biancaea sappan. The sequence continues at coordinate 43,117,147 of CM073501.1, read as the reverse complement.
CTAGCTCATCAGTGGTTGACCAGCAAGACTTATATATGTCAATCTGTGAACCAACGCCTAACGCCAGATGCCAACACTAGACGCTAAGTAAAGAGGATCTTGCAAATAATCAATCAATGAAGACCATTAAAATTGCAAAAGGAGAGGATCAAAAGAAGGGCAATGAAAAAAATAAAGATATCAACATTTTAAGGAGGGACTTCAAGAAGTAACAAGAGTTTGCCAAAATTGATGAGTATCTCTATCCGCTACTACTTTATTATTTAATTGAATGATACTCTTTGATCTTAATTAGCTATACTAGCAAATTGTTATCATTGACATATTTTCATAGCAATGATATACTATTTTACGAAATCTTACATATTTGATAATATCATTGCATATAAAAATATGTTAAATACTTAAATTATTTTTAAATATTCAATACATCATGGTTTGAGCATTATGCATGTCATATCCTTTGTATAAGCTATAGCTTATGAACGATTGTTTATGAATTATAGTTTATATCTGATTATATCTTATTAATCTATATTACCTCAATTATTGTACTACATACTCAGGTTATAATATGTTTTATCTTGATAAGTATGTAACTTACTTTTGCTTTGAAATGATATATATGTCCATGCCAGAAAATTCTTTCCATCTTTAAAATGGATATATATTTTTCAATATATATATACTGTGCTAAATTTGTGTAGCTGATTTCTTTTATCTTTCTTTATTATTATTTTTTTTGTATCGTCCAATAAAAGAAACCACTTGCATTAAAAAAATAAACTGAAGGATTACATTGCAAAAAAAAAAAAAAAGGAAGGTTTGCTCATGCATGAGCAATCTACAGGCGAGGTGGTCTTGGATTAGGAGGCCCGTATTGTATCATCAACCCTCGGCCATTCCTTGGAGCAAGAGACTGAGCAATGTCACGGAGGGTAGTGTAAATCCCATTCATACAATCAACACTTCTTTGTTGTTGATTGCAGAAGCATTGGGTAGACCAATAGAAGAACCTATCTATTCTTGAAGTCAGTGCCGCATTGTTGCGTTTAGCTAACTTCTCCTGGTCCTCTATCATCTTCTTGAGTTTCTTCACCTCCTGCTCCAGACAAGCAATTTTGTCTTCTGACGTATGGCCTGTACTAATCTCTTCAGCTTCTTCGATCTTCATCTTCTTCTTTCGATTCTCCTGAGATCCCTCCAAAGGCCTTTTACCCTTGTCCCTTCCTAGACTCAAGTTTAAGTCGAGCTCTTCCTCCCTGGCCTCTACTGTGAGATCAATGAACTTTCTTGCTGCCATGGTTTGAAATTTTTAGAAATTTTTGTCGGAGTATGAAGAGAGAGGAATGTCAGGAAGTTGTAGGCTCAGAGATGAATACTCTTTGTGGTGTGGTAATTGAGAGCTCTGGGGCAGTCTTTATAGAGAGAAAATGATGACTTAGAGCCAACGAAGATATCTCTTCACCGCACCCCTACACGCTTATCCTACGGATTTTGCTAGCTGGAAGCCAGAACTCTAGGATACGCATGCACACCAACAACGCGTCGCATTAATGGCAAAACCACGAAAGTCAATTTTCGGTGGATTTGCGGCTGATTTAATTTGTTTTGATTAAAAATTTTAAGGATTAATAAAATGGTGATAAATAGAACCGTATTTCTCTGCTTTGTTGTATTATTTTTGAGAGCTTTCAGTATAATATACATGATTGATTGCATCATGCTATGATTACATGTATCTAAGAACATATGTTGTGTATGCTATTCATGCATCATGAGCGAAGGCTATGAATAATATGTCATGATTCCACATGCACTCATAGAAAATGAGAAGTCAAAAAAAAAAATTTTTTTAAATAAAATGAAATGTGTAGAGGATAATACATCTTCATTGTTACACATACTTACATATAATGCTTTTGTGGGCAAATGAAAGGCAATGATTTCCTTGCATTATGATAATGCTTGATGCATGCGACCGTAAGTAGTTAATTTTGCCTTTAATCCTTGATTTACATTACTAACTTAAGCATCGGAGTGGTTGTCAAAATTTTTGTAGGTGCTCATCCTCAAGATACATATATGAATACATCTTGAAAATTACATTTGTTTAATATGCATTGATTGAGGGGGAGCCTAATCTATACTTAAATGCTCTATATTTTTATGGTCACTTTATATGAGATGCAATGTTTTCCTTAACTATATATTTTTGGCATATCAATGATAAGTTTTGATGAAATTTTACCCCATGACGTCATATGATATTCTTGCTTAAAGAAGGAATACGCTTTAGCCTTTATATATTGCCTTTCTTATACCTTTTTGTTGATGTCAAATAGGGGGAGAAGAATATGGAAAGAAAAATATGTGTATATTGTATAATGATTATTACATTGTAACATATTTTTCTTTGGTGATTTGTCATCATCAAAAAGGGGGAGATTGTTAGCCCTAATATATTATGCTATAAGTTTTGATGATGACAAATATGTGGGAATTATAGTATGACTTAATCTTCTTGGCCCAAATGAATGATTTAATCTTCTTGACCCAAATGAATGATTTAATCTTCTTGGCCCAATATATGATTTAATCTTTCTTAGCCCAAATAATATGATTTAATCTTCTTGACCCAAATGAATGATTTAATCTTATTGGCCCAAATGCATGATTCAATCTTTCTTGGCCCAAATATATTTAATGCTTTATATATTTAAATATAGTAGTATAAATTGATTTTTGATAAAATTTATTGGTTGTTATAATATAATTTGAAAAAGAATATTTTTACTGTAGCACTTTTGAAAAAGAAATTTGATTGTTGAAGAAGTATGATAAACTTTATTGGTTATTGAAAAAGTATGATAAAGTTTATTGATTGTTGTAATATAATTTGAAAAAGAATACTTTTTCCTGTACCACTTTTGAAAAAGAAATTTGATTGTTGAAAAAGTATGATAAAGTTTATTGGTTGTTGTAATCAATTTTGAAAAAGAATATCTTTTACTGTAGCACTTTTGAAAAATGAATTTGATTGTTGAAAAAGTATGATAAAGTTTATTGGTTGTTGTAATAAACTTTGAAAAAGAATATCTTTTACTGTAGCACTTTTGAAAAATGAATTTGATTGTTGAAAAAGTATGATAAAGTTTATTGGTTGTTGTAATAAACTTTGAAAAAGAATACTTTTTACTGTAGCAAATTTGAAAAAGATATTGATTGTTGAAAAAGGTTGATAAAGTTTTTTGGTTGTTGTAGAAAGGTTGAAAAATGATGATGAAGCTTACTGTAGCAATTCTGACTAAAGCAGTCACTGTAGCAGCAAGGTTTCACTATATAAAGGGGACTTCACAACACCATTTGCATCAAGCTTCAATTGTTCATTTCTCATATTATCTTGAGTTCCATTCTCTCTAATTTGTTAGAGAAAAATTCTGAGCTTAATTTCTGCGTTATCTACACTTTGAGAGTGTCCACCATTATTTTCCTTAAGCCTTTAAATTTAGTTGCTCAAGGATTGGTTCCTTGAGTTAGTGTTTGAGAGAAAACACGTTGTAAGGGGGATAGACACCCTTGAGAAAAAAAAAAAGATCTATGTTGTAGTGGTTTGCAAGTACCTGAATTAAACTTGCAATTATAGTGGAAATACTCAAGTGGTCTCTTGAGGACTGGATGTAGGCTTGAGATTAGCCGAACCAGTATAAATCTCTGAGTTTGCTTTCTCTATCCCTACTCTATTTACATTTGAAGTTAATTAATTAATGCTTTGCGTTTATATTTGATTTCTACTTCAAGTATTAATTAACGTGTGTAGATTTATATTTTCTCCTTAATTCCTTGCACTATAAAATTATTCATCTTGATAACACTTTGATTTTCTGAATTAAATTATTATCTTTAACATTGTCCAATTTCAGAAAATCATTTTAACTTCCAATTAAGTTTTGTGAAAATTTTTATAAAACCCAATTCACCCCCCCTCTTGGGATCCAACCATTTCTTTCATCGGAGACAGGGATGATTACCTTTGATTTCTGCCACATCTCCAAAGGATCTATAACTAGGTCACAGATTGTGCTCTTGTTCTTGGCAATGGCAGATCGCTTGACAGAAGAAGCTTCGATGTTGAAAGAAGAGGCCATTGTTGAGAATAGCTTGAGGTAGAAGTTTTTTGAAAATGCTAAAAAGAGGAACAATATGGAAAAAATGCAAATAGTGCAAATAACAGAGTAAGCATCCTGATGACAAGGGTTTAGGGTTTTAAAGGCTTAATGGACACGAAACATCAAAAGGGCAGTGACGGTTCACGTGCAGAGATAAAACTATCATATTAGGAATAATCATAATATTGAGCCAAATCTTTACAAATTCAGTGTCAATTACGAGGTCATTTAAAATTTAATTCTCTCTATGGCCATCTAGAATAAAATTTTGGGGGGCATCTGTTGGACAATTATTTTTTCTAAAAAAAATAAAAATGCAAATATTGATAGCAAAAGTGAGCTGCTTGGTTGACAAGAAATCGTCCTCAGTTATATAACAAAAGTGCCGATCATTTAAGTGTCAAAAAGTGATCTGGCATAAATTTGACAAAGGGTAGTAGCTTGACAAACACAAATTTGATAGAAAGAAGCAAGAAGAATGGATGTCAGGCTTATAGTAATTTGGCATTTGTCTATCAAAGTATTGTCAGAAGCACATCATTCGACAGGCAAATTCAGACATGATCGACAGACAAGTCTAACGTTGTCAAAGAAAAGGGCATGTCAAGGTAACTTGGTTGTCGAACATTGAAGGAAAGAGAAGATGTCAGATGAAAGCCATCAAAGACTGTTACCAATTCAAGATAGTTATGTCGAAACTTGTAAACTATCACTTACGTGGCTTAGGATAATGGTTTACATGGGTAGGGTAATGGTCAATGTAATGCAACATATGTGGTAATTAAATAGATAGGCAGTTACTTTGGTCATTTGCCTATAAATACCGAGTTAATTGTTGTAGAAGGGGTTGGCAACTCTTGATTAAAAATCATAATATCTCACACGAGCAGATTAAAGGATCAACATCAAAGTATGCTTTCTACCTTACATTCTAGTCAAATTTAATTCAAGTCTTTTATCATTCCAGCCCTTTATTGATTTCATTTAACTTTATGCAATTTAAATGCTTTCATTTACTTTGTGCAATTTAATCACTTTCTTTTAAACTTTCTGCACTTTAACTTTCAGCAATCTAATTTCAGCAATTTACTTTCTACTATTTACATTCTGCATTTTACCTTTCTGTCGTTTACTTTCTATAGTTTATCCTTCCACACATTTTACATTCTGTCATTTACTTTCTGCCATTTACCTTATGCAGTTACCTTTTTATGCACTTTATGTTCTACAAATTACTTTTTTTTGTAAATTTACTGTTTTTATTAAACTTCTGCAAGAGATCTTATTTTAGGCCTCAAGCTTTTTCATACAAAACTTGTCAAAGCATTAGCACTTGACACGTTTGTTCTTTAAAATGAGATTATTGCATAACTTTGAAAACATAATCGTTCTCATTAGAATTAAATATTTATTGTCAGATTTGGCCTTCGACCAACAATCTCCATTAATGAATTGACACATAGGAAATTTGTTGTCGGATTCTAGTTAGACCAAAAATCACCGTAAACACCACCACAAAGGATTTCTCATTAACAATCTCATTTTTTGTGTTACATCATCATTCTCCTTCCAAGGTACCCCAACTAAGCTTCCAAACATTTCAAACAAATCATTAGCACATTACTCAAGTACCCAACAATTAGCATCGAGTAAGGAATAGCTCATAGACTAAGCTAGATATAACTTTTAACTTTCTACAACCATATATATCACAAATTATCATACATAGATCCCATGATGTAATTTAAAAGCATTAAAAGACACTCCCAAGAGTGATCTAACTACTCATATATTTAATAAGCATAAGGTTCCTCTTGTCTCCCATGAGCATCTACAATACCCATGAGTTGTATTTTCCCATACAAGCAATTAACCAAGGAATTTGTAACATATATGTAATTCCACTATTCTCCCAAAAACAATTATGACACATATAAGTGTAATCTCCATTCAAGCAATTAACTACAAATTAGCAAGCATAAAATTCAAATCCTTTACTCCTTTAAAGCTATGCACATACACCAGTTTTGCTCTTGTTTTCCATGTACCAAGGATTTCAAATTATGAAATTACTTTCTCCAAACCTCCCTAAAAAAATTCATGCCTAAAGCTCCATAATTTAATCACAAGCCACAACAAAATTTTATCTCTCCATTGCCACTTGCAACCATAATGGCAAAGTAACCGTAATTTATAATCCACACATAGGTATGTAAGTCTTCTTCATGAGCATACAATATTCCACTCCCTGCATACCATACATAAAAATCAGCCCATCACATACTAAGATCACATTTCAACCCAAACTCTAGGACAAACAATCATTGGAAAAGAAACCAATAAGCAAGGCAAGGTTCCCTCACCTTGGGTCCAAGCCAAGTTTCACATGTTTCAGCCCAAGGAGAGCCACGAAGAACCTTGTCATAGGCCTAGAAATAAATCAATCAAGTAGCAACACCCAATAAGGACATAATTCACATAGCATTTTAACTTTATTTTGTTTTGGGGTTATTTGCAGGTTCAAACTTTGGCAAATTTTTAGTATTGATCCAAAAATCCCAAAATCATGAAATTTGAATACAAAACCTCCTTTATATGTTAACATACTATGGTAAAAAATTCAGATTAAAAGTCCCTCATTTGACCCCTTTAGAGACCATATTAGTGACATCAAGACTAAACTGTCAGATTTTTGCATAGGTTCTATTTTATGTTATTTAGACCTAGCTAATCATGTCCAAATACAAAAAAAATTTGTAGAGAGATAGGGCAATTTTTTAGCTAGGTGTCATAAAAGTTTTAGGCCAAAATAATATCTTTATGCCTAAACAGAGCCAAACTCCCAACCTATCCAGGTTTGTGTTTGTAGTGGACTAGATTATGTTTATAGGTATTTAGCCAAGTTAAACTCCTCTAAATGCCATGAAACTTTCTTTAACCTTTCAAGTAGTTGTCCTAAAATTTTAAGGACTTTAGGGCTCTATTTAATTACCCAAAACACATGTGAATGTCAGCACACCAAATTAGTCCCATTTTCCTTATTGACGTATTTTTTTACCATTGATTTAGAGGCTTTTTTGGATATCAAATCAACCCAAAAACTCAATGCACAAATCCCCAAAAGAATTAGCTCAAAATCGTGGAGTTTAAAGAGAAAAATCGAACATGAACAATGTTTTCACGGATGAACAATACCTACGATTTTTCAGCATGTTTTTCACCACAAATCTCTCAACTGAAGCCTCTATTTTCATCATAAAACTAACCAAGGGAGGGGAAAGGGGTTTTGGCAGCATTTGGAGGTCTAAAACACACTAGAAACAACAAAAATTCCCACTTGAAAACAACCAAAAACCAAAAATTTTAAAGGGAGCAAATCTCATACACTTACCTCTCAAACTAGCAATGACAAGGTTGGAGGAACTTGTTGCCATAAAGGCTTGGAAAGCATGTGGAGGGACAGCCAACATGGAGAGTCTCCATGAGAGAGAGCTCCAACTATGAGGAAGAAGAGAAGCATGATTTTGGGTGTGTGGAATGAGAGGTAGGTTTTCATCTAAGTGTTTTTAGCATGTGTGATTTTTCCTACATGGGCCTACTTGCTCTTTAACCATTAAATAATTTATTCATGTGCCCAAAGGGTCTTGAGCTTTATAAATTTTTTTTTTGGTGGCCCTAACTTCACATACCACTACCATTAAAATCACTAAGGCTCCTCATCATACTTTCCTCTTTTATTTCTCCATCTCCATTGACACCACCAAAAAAATAGGAATTTAATATTCATGTTTAGTTCTTCCTCAAAGACCCTCCATGTCCAAGTCCAACTCTCCACATTCCCCAGACAAGAGTTCCATCCCCATAATCAAACAAAAGCATGCTCAGAATAATTAGAAACTCGAAAATTATAAAAATAATTTTCAAGCAATAAATTCACACAAGAAAATATTACTAAGCATTTGAGGCATTATAATTTCTCTCTTAATTAGTTAAATCTCTCTTTTAAGGGTGTTCTTAAGTCTCCTTCCCATGCAATCAATATAGGCATCTCCCACTTCATTGCACTCAAAAAGTCATATGATGATGCAATAATATTAATAACTCCATAACTTTAAAACATCAAATGTATGCATGGCAAAATAATTACAATGAGCATGAGATAGTCTTTTGTGTATTGATACGCATAATAAACTTCCTGGATATTACACACAATTGTTGATTTTTTTAAAAAATACTTGGGCACACCAAACGAGAACCCTTCACACTAGCCCATATTGGCTCGAGTTATTACACTTAATCATATTTAGAGATGTCTAGTACATCAACACCTATTAGTCTTTGGACATAATAAATGCTTGTAAATGACACTCTCTACTCAAATGCAGTTAACAAATGTAAAACAAACTCACTTACCCAGTACATGCCTTCCTTTGGGCTGACACCTACTAAACAAGCTTCCCAAATATGTTATACATTCGTTAATTACCCAAGCCTAGCCAATTAAACTCCTTTGGGATATTTAACATGCATAGGCTTTTTTTTAATGTTTTTCTTGTTAAAACTAAGTCAACCTTACCTAAAATAGTTGCTTTGGTAACAAAAAAGTTCAATCAACCAAATTATAACAAGAAAACATACCTTAGATTGATTTGAATTCATTAAAAAACACATACAACAACACTCAAAATATTTAGCAGTTGACTGTTAGCCCTTTACCGATTGCTCTTTGTCAAGCAACCGGTTGATTGCTTGAAGTAGCAGGTTGATTGGTTGCCTCATAGAGAGCAACTAGTCAACTGCTCACTCTCGATAGTCAACTGCATTGTCAATTCTAGTCTTGTATGTAACTAGTTGACTAGTAAAGTATAGCCAGTCGACTAGTTGTTTCACATTAAGCAACCAGTCAACTACTTGCTCGTACCAATCAACTACTGTGATATGGAAAAATCACAACTAATGATGTTCTTTCGCTATTCTTGGTCTAAAAATAACACTAAATCACATCCTAAACTCATTTATGAATTCTAACTCAAACAAACTCAAAGGAATGATTAAAACCCTAATTTAATCACTGAAAATCAAATTTTAGGGTTCATACAAAAAATTCTCAATTTCAAAAATTTCTCCCAAATCTGATTAATCCCATAAAATTCTTATATAATCATATGTGGAATTTTTATAATTGATGAGGATATACGATCACCAACCCTAGAATCTTCCTAATTTTCAACAAATTCAAATTGAACACAAACTTAGGGCTCTACACAAAAATTTCAATTATGAACCCTAATTCGAATTTAATCACAAAGTTGGTTCTTGCTGCTTATCAGAACCTAACTCTGATACCAATTGATAGAAATTTTGCACAAAACTTAAGCCAAACAACCTAGAATTTTAATATCACAAATGCAGAATTTCTAAATCAGAATAAAACTGTTCTTATTATAATTATGTTGTTTGAATGATTTTGATAAGCAAAAGAACACATTATAAACACAAAAATCAAAGCGTACCTTGATACATTTGCAACCCGAATTAGAAGAATTAAGGTAGATTCTTCTGGCAGAGTATGAGTGACTCCCTCTAACACTTTTTATCTGATGGAATACAAATGACAACAACTTATCTTACCAAAAGCAAGCTTGTCGCATATAACCCATAGAACCACTACCTAGTCATCATGTCCATGGGTCGACCCATGGGCTGGCTTCTTTATAATAACATCTCATCATTGTTATTAATTAGAGTAGAGTATCTACATATAAAACATTACACTAACACCCTAAATCAACTTATAAAATATATCAAATAGGTACCTCAACATAAACTTTATGAAGATATTAATAATAGAGCTAATTATAAATAACACTTTATATATGTCCCAAAAATAGGTTAATATATACAATACTTAAAATGTGAAATAATTGTCAACATCCTAAATATCATTTATAAATAAATTATATCTATATATCTATATATATATATATATATATATATATATATATATATAATACCAATGCTAACGATGTGTGGATTGAAAGGAAGAAAAGAGTGGCATCTTGGCAAGGCTGCGTTTCGTGGAGAAAGCATACTAATAAATTGTAATTTAAAAAAAAAAAGAAATGTTTTTTATATTTAAAAATTTGTTTAATTTTTTTAATATAAATATATATAATATTAGAATTAAAAAATAATTCTTATTATATTAATAGAATATACATATATATATATATATATATATATATATATTAAAGTAGACAAGTTGGACTATGCTCTAACTATTACCCTTGAATCAATACTTCTACGAGTTTAATGACTGATCTGATTCACAGATCCTTACTTACAATAATAGAAAGAGAAAAAATCATTTGTAGTTATTGTGAATGACTTGGGAATGTGGTAGTAGTTGCTTCATGTAAACATTTACACCATAGTCATTTGATTCACATGGCCCAACAGGTTGACACAAGACCCGATGATCTAAGTTTGGAATCGATTTGAGTCAGTCATTTGGACCATTCTACAATCGACCGGGTTAAGGCCGACTCAGGCATTGACTCGGACCTCTTTTTTGTTTTTGAAAATTTTAAATTTGTATGAAAATTTAGAAAAATATGCACTTACCAAGAATTAAACTTTATCTAACTACTTATAAGTTGTGTGTCTTACCATTTTGCTATCAACTTCTTCTTAATTTATATGGGTAAAATATTATATATATATATATATATATATATAAGGTACTAAAATTATTATAACCCAAAAATCAAAATGTGCATGTAACAAGATTGCAAAAACAAAAATGGAAAAGACATTTAATTTAACAAAAAATAAGTATACTATTACTAATGAATTAGGAGATAAGAAAAAAGAATTATATTTATATAATTATTTGATGTAAGAAAATTAAATCAAGAAAAAAAATTATATATAATCATATAATTTAAAAAATAACAATCAAATATTTTTAAAAAATTATTTGTAATTTTATGACAAAAAAATTATTTATGGATATTTGTATTTTAATTATTTATAACTAATGACTATAGTTTTATGACAAAAATGACTATAATTTTATGAAATTTGTATATAAATTATTTATTTCACTTAGTTTTAAATTTATTTGTAAAATATATATATATATATATATATATAATTTTAAATTTTTTAATTTATTTATTCAGGTCAACAATTAACCTGATAATTAGGTGATTGAATCAATGACCCAATAATTCAAATGCCTATCCAGATCAACGGTCAGACTAGGTTCAATAACTATGATTTACATGATTTACGTAACTTGCAACTATTATTTGAAGAGGGAAAGAGAAGATGTGAAGGGCTTTTCGTAAATTTTAATACTTCAAGGACTAAGCTTGAGAATTGTAGACGTACGAGAAAGAATTCCAACTTTGTGGACATCTCTATTTTTTGTGCTCTACTCTGCTGTAACTTTTAGAAGAAGCCTTTTTATTTTTTTTTTAATAAATAGATAAAGCTATGCCATGCACCTTTCAGTTTTGTTAAAATCTAATGGACATCTTTTAAGCATGCCTTTACTTCAATAAACATCATTGATTTCTTTTTTTTTTTTAATTTCGTTTTGTTAGTGTTTGTTGTTTTGGAAACTATATGCAAATTATGTTGCTTACAAGTTTCAAGAAAGTTTATTTTATTATCTGCTATTATTGTCATAACTTAAATTTTAACGTATAAAAATGTTATTTTATATATTGAGGGACCTTTAGTGATGTTCATGTTTGTATTATTTTGCTATGTCATCCAATAAATGGTGTTGTTCTCCCTTTTTCTTTTTTTGTAATAATGCATAGTCATAACATATTATTTGAATCTTTCGTGCTTTGTTTTGATTTATAAGCATAAACATTTTCAATTTTTCTATGGTGTAAGAATACAAAGAAACATTAGCTTAATCAATTCTCCTTTTATGTATAATATTCTCTACTTCTCTAGCCTTGAATGAATATATATATATAATATAATGTATATATTTTAATATGAATTTAACGTTAAGTACTATTCAATCTTCTCAATTGATTAAGCATGTTGAATTACTTTTATTCTATAATTGTTTATTGTTGCCGTTTTTGAAAGGTAACGTGGGATAAAATTAAGCTACCTTAAAAGAATTGATTAAAGCTGAAATCAACTTACTGGATTTATTTTAAAGAGTTTGGTCCTTAAAAATATACTTTGATAATATTTTAGTCCCTAAAAAATGAACACCGATTACTTTAATTCATGAATTTTAAAATTATTTTACAAAATGCTCATATATTAACGTAGTAGTGATGTGAAATAACGTAACATTTTAATATATAAATGTGACTAACCATTTTAATTCATAAATTTTAAAATTATTATATAAAATAATCTTTTTACCCATTGGATAATGGTGTCATGACAAAAATGATAGACTAAGTGACTATTTAATGCAATATTTTTAAATTCATAGACTAAAATAGCAAATAACTATTTTTTTAAGACTAAATTGCTCACCAAAATATACTTTGAGATTAAAATGGATTTTCTCTATTTTAATTAATAGCCACACATCCAAACTTTGGATGGGAGAATAATATAAATTGAGTATATATAAATATTGTCCCTCATTGAGTGCCTTATTAGGTTTCCAAAATGAACAAGGGCTTATCATTTTTTTTTTCAAGAAAACTAATAAATATATATAGAATAAAACCAATTTTAAATGACAAATTCTAGAACACTTATCATTATCAACGTAAATTATTTCTTTGGTCCTTTAAAAATAAGAATTGACTTAGTTTAATCTTTAAAAGATTAAATGTTTTAATTAAAAGATTATATTTTTTTAATTAGATCTTTTTTATTAAATTATAAAATTTACCAATATCAAATTTTAAATTTTTCATTGTAAAAAATTATTTTGACACATGAACAAATTTGAAATATAGACATTTCAAAGATTAAATTAACAAGCTTAACCTTTTAAAAACTAAATTAAAATAGCTATAATCTTTTGAAGATCAAATATTTAACTTTTAATATAAAGTCATTGAATATCATTTTATGAAATAAACATTTTACTAAATCTAAATCATACTTCCAAAATTTTATCATTAATCCTAATTCCAAACCAGTCTGTATTCAAAGTTGCCCACACGGTCTAGCTAAAGTACAATAAATTTATGATAAGACAACTAAAATTGCCTCTAAATGATTGTTGTGTTCTTAGTACTCCAAAAACAATTGCAGAAAAAAGCATCTATGTCGTTCAATTTTCATTGGCAACTAAAACTGTAACTATATGAGAAGACAAAAATCAGCTATAAGGAAGTGTTACAAGGGAAGCTTTTAACTTCTCACAAATCAGAGGCAGCATCTTAATGCTTTCCTGGATTGACTGGTCAGCACAGGAAACCAAATCATTCGTAGCCCCAGGTTTTTTCTGGAGCTTAGCTGACTCATACTTATCTTGGCACACCATCAGAGATCTATTCAACTTCTCCTGCACACCCAGGTAAGGGAACATAGTCAGATCAAAGAGAAAAGGTATCGATTTTTCCAGCAAATACACATGTTGAACTTAAGTATATTTGGGACTCAATGAACTAGCAGAGCAAAGACCTGAGCATCTCAAGTAGCTTTAAGTTGAACTTGGTTTACTGTCAGCTTTTCAAGTTGATGCACTTAATCTATAGTTTTACAAACAAATCAGCCAAGCTCAAGATGGCTGGTTGGCATCATAGAACCAGTCCTTCTTCAATGTTCTTTGCATAATTTTTTTATTTTAAAAAATAAAAATTGTAGGAGATGAAGAGACGAAGTTTCGAAAATGGATCCTCTAATTGTTTGTAATGGAAACATGACCCTTGTGTTCTTAATTTCAGTTGACCACATTAGATGATTTAGATCAAAGAAAAAAAATACCTCATGAGGTCTAACTTCTTTTACCTTCTACTTTTTCCTTTGATTTGAACTGTCTAACCTAGAATGTGGCTATGATAAAGAACATGAGGATCATATTCTTGACGCAAACATGAGAAGCTCCATTTCCCAAAGCTTTGCTAACCTGAGATATGTTTTACCAAGATAGGATTGCAGAACCCTATTGTATTTGTACAATTGTACTCCTTTTTAGTGTTCATTAATCAGACGGATATTCTTATCTTTCCCATTTTCTTGCAGAATCTTATTGCATTGATTACCTTATTGTATTTGTACAAATAACTCCGCCTATGTTTTATAGCCGGTCCCAAGCCCAGAGAAAGGAGGAGGGTTGTGTTAGGCCCTCGACAGACAACGTAAAACTGTGTCGAATCTCTCATGAACATGGATCAACGACAATATTTTGCTAATGTTAGGACGTTGTCCGGAAGCAACACACTGTATGACTCGAGTACAGTGACAAGTGAGCTAGAGCCGCTGCATCGGCACCCGAATGTAGTGTTAAATGAGCAAGGGTCCACTAATACTAGGTCGTTGCCCGAAAGCAACGCGCTGTATGGCTCGAGTACAGTGTGAAATGAGCTAGAGCCACTGCATCGTCGATCAATTGTGACACGCTTGTTCCTAGAAGGTTGAGGGTAAAGAAGCTAGTCGAGGAGAACAAAATCAGGATTGCTACGTGGAATGTTGGAACCATGACAGGGAAATCTATGGAGGTTGTGGACACTATGAAGAGGAGGAAAATTAACATCTTGTGCCTTTAAGAGACTGAATGAGTTGGAGAACAGGCTAAGAAATTTGACTGTTCAGGCTCAAGTTCTGATGTAAGGACAAAGAATGGTGTAGGTATTATGGTTGACAAGGAATGGACACCGAGTGTGGTGGAGGTAAAAAGGATTGGGGATAGGATTCTATGCTTAAGGATGATTATCGTAAGAGATACTATCCACATCATAAGTGCCTATGCACCACAGGTAGGGACAGATGCATATCTTAAAAAAAAATTTTGGGAAGATTTGGAGGGATTGGTTAGAAACATACCTTTAGAAGAGAAGATTTTCATCGGAGGGGACCTTAATGGTCATGTTGGGAAAGAAGCAGGACAGTATGAGAGGGTCCATGGTGGCTTTGGTTTTGGGGAGCTTAACGAGGAAGGACAGTCTATATTGGATTTCTCAATGGCTTATAATTTCAAGGTTGTCAATACCTGCTTCAAGAAGCGAGAGGAACATTTAATCACATACAAGAGTGGAGCTTCAAGGTCACAGATTGACTTCTTTCTGGTAAGGAACCCAGATAGAAAAATCTGTCAAAATAATAAAGTTATTCCTGGGGAACCCGTGGCAACTCAACATAGGGTTTTGGTCCTCGACGTGTTTATAGGGACTGGAGGGCATTATTGCATTAATACGTTGTTAGGGGCTATGTGGGGTGTCTGTGCTGTCTGATAGTTTTTCTTACTTTATGTTCTTGTTTTTTTAGGAGGATCTCTTGTCCTCCACCTTTTGTAACCATTCCCTTTGTATCTCTCTTTTCTCCTTAATAATACTTCTTTTTCTATCAAAAAAAAAATTAAGGGTCGAAAACAAAAGCATCGTCAGGTGATGAATCCTAGGATCAAGTGGTGGCAGCTAAAGGGGGAGAATCAACAGACTTTCAAGAGAAGATTGTTGGAGGAAGGATCTTGGGAGTTACGAGAAGATGCTAACACCATGTGGGAGGAGATGGCCAAGAAGGTTAGAAAAGTAGCTAAAGCATTTTTAGGCGAATCAAAAGGTTTTGGACAAAGAGATAAGGAATCTTGGTGGTGGAATGAGGCTGTTCAAGAAAAGATCAAATTTAAAAGAGAATGCTTTAAAGTTATCCATCTGTGCAATAACTCGAAAAATTGGGAAAGGTATCGGAAGGCTAATAAGGAGACAAAAAAAGCAGTAAGTGAAGCACGATCTAAAGCGTTTGAAGAGTTTTATAAGAATTTAGGAACGAAAAAAGGGGAACAAAAGATTTACAAGATTGCGAAAGCTAGAGAGAGGAAATCTAGAGATTTGGATCAAGTAAGATGTGTTAAGAATGTCTCGCCTGTAACCTTATTGTTTCTTCCCATTTTAAGAAGGCTTATTGGAAAGTTAAAGCGCCTTTAAAGGTTAAAGCCTTTTTGTGGATTGTTGTGCTCAACAGAATTAATACAAACGATCTGTGTCAAATCAGAAGGCCCCTAAAGGCCCTATCCCCTAACGTTTGCGTGTTGTGCTTCAGACATTCAGAGACTAATAACCATCTGTTCCTGCACTGCGACCTGACTTGGAGTATCTGGAACAGGTTATTTGGTCTTTTTGATGAGAAGTGGGTTTGTCCAAAGGACCTTGGCACTTTTCTTGCGATCAAATTCACCGGCTTTGGCCATAGGAAGGAGAACAAAATTCTTTGGAAGACAGCTCTTTTCGCAACTGTGTGGTGCATTTGGATGGAAAGAAATGCCAGAGTCTTTAATGATCGGTGTCTGCCTATCCAGATGTTGTGGGATCGAATTCGCTATGTGGCTTCATTGTGAGTCTCCGCCAATGGGCTGTTCAAAGGGGTGCCTATTTCCGATGTTTATAGGGATTGGAGGGCGTTATTGTATTAATATGTTCTCAAGGGACTTGTGGGGTGTTTTGGAGGTTTTTTAGCTTACTTTTTGTTTTTGTTTTCTCTTTGGAGGATCCCTTGTCCTCCATTTTTTGTTGTCCTCTTTCCTCTGTATCTCTCTCTTCTCATTAATAATACTTCTTTTTCTATCCAAAAAAAAAAAAAAAGATATGTTAAGAATGAAGAAGGAAAAGTTCTGGTTATAGACAGAGATATTAAAAATAGATGGCAGGGTTATTTTCATAAGCTCTTTAATGACGGAACGGAGTCGACTTGTGATATGGAAGATCTAACAACCTTGGAGAGAGAACAAAATTTGGCATATTATCGCAGGATCAAGATTGATGAGGTCAAGGAAGCTCTTAGAAAAATGAATAATGGTAAAGCTGTTGGTCCCGATGGTATTCCTATTGAAGTTTGGAAGTGTTTAGGAGAGGAGGGTACTATCTGGCTAACTAAGCTCTTTAATGAGATTTTAAGGTCTAAGAAAATGCCTGAGGAATGGAGAAGAAGTACTTTAGTGCCTATTTACAAAAACAAAGGAGACATTCAGAATTGCGCAAACTATCGTGGGATCAAGCTTATGAGTCACACTCTAAAATTATGAAAAAGAGTGATTGAACGTAGGTTAAGAATCGAGACGAGTATTTCTGAAAATCAATTTAGATTCATGTCAGGACGGTCTACTATGGAAGCTATATATCTTCTACAGGGGTTGATGGAAAGGTATCGGAGTAAACAAAGAGACCTTCATATAGCATTTATTGATTTGGAAAAAACCTATGATCGAGTACCAAGAGAGGTGATGTGGAAAGCCTTGGAACATAAAGATGTACGAGTTGCGTATATTAGAGCCATAAAAGATATGTACGAGGGGGCTACGACTAGTGTGAGAACGTTTGAAGGGGAGACTAGAGACTTTCCTATTAAAATTGGCCTACATCAGGGATCATCCTTAAGCCCTTATTTGTTTGACTTGGTTTTAGATGTTCTGACGAAACACATCCAAGAAGAAATCTCTAAGTGCATGCTTTTTGCAGATGACGTTGTTCTCATAGCAGAGACAAGGGAAGAGATTAATTTTAAACTTGAGTTATGGAGAGCTACTTTGGAATCGAAGGGTTTTCGTCTGAGCAGGAGTAAGACCGAATATATGCATTGTAAGTTTAACAAGCGACAAGCTAGGAACGAGATGGAGGTTAAACTTGGTGATCAGGTCGTATCACAAGTGTCAAAGTTTAGGTATTTGGGATCAATTATACAAGATGACGGCGAAATTATTAGAGATGTGGAATAGGATACAAGCTGGGTGGTTGAAGTGGATAATGGCATCAGGGATTGTTTGTGATCGGAAAGTACCGAATAAACTCAAAGGAAAGTTTTATCGTACTGCTATAAGACCAGGGATTTTATATGGGAGTGAATGTTGGGCAATGAAAGGACAACAAGAACATAAAATTGGAGTAGCAGAGATGAGGATGTTGCGCTGGATGTGTGGTCATACAAGAAGAGATAGGATCCGTAATAATCATATACGAGGTAGAGTTGGGATGGCACCTATTGAGGAAAAAATGGTTGAAAACCGTTTAAGATGGTTTGGGCATCTACAAAGAAGACTGTTGGAAGTGCCAGTTATGAGAGTTGAGCAGATAGTTTGGAGCCCTGTGAAAAAAGGTCGAGGAAGACCAAAAAGGACACTTAGAGAAATTATTGAACAGGACCTTTTAGTAAATGAGATATCTAAAGAGTTGGTCATTGATAGAGCTCAATGGCGTCGTGCGATCCATGTAGCCGACCCCACTTAGTGGGATAAGACTATGTTGTTGTTATTGTTGTTGTATTGTATTTGTACAAATGTAATCCTTTTTAGTGTTCATTAATCAGACGGATATTCTTATCCTTCCTATTTTCTTGTATACATCCTTTTCTCTCTGTTATATAGTTTCTTGAATTTCTTCTTTCATCAATAAATAGCTTCTTCAGAAAATTATGTCTACCCAACAAGATATATATATCCACTCTCTCTTTTCAAGAAAATTTTATGTTCGAAAATGTAGAGGAGTCACAATAGATAAAATAAAGTAATTAAAAAAGAAACAATATGATCATAGATCTGTAAGGGGGGAACTTACTTGAAACCTTGCCATCTCATTGTCAAACTTCTGTTGAGCATTAGAAAGAGGAATACTGCAATTTTCAACGCAACTGGTTATCTCTTCCTGCCTTCTGCTTCTATCAAAGCACTCATAAGCGCATTTAAAATAGGCTTTCTGCAATTATCATTCAAACAATCAACTACATAGGATTGAAATACTACATCTCAAACAAAAGAGCTTGCCGAATTTTTCACATCGTATGCAAAAGTAATATTTATATGATCTAAAAGATCAGAAGATTTATAATTATCCAGTATTCACTAGTGCAAAAATTGAACTAGAAACAAAATGGCAACAAGGTGATGAAAAAAATCAGGGCAAGCTAAATGGGGTTATTACTTTCTATGACCTAATTTCCCAGACAGTTTCTAGTCATGAAGCCATAATGGAATATAAATAACCACTAAAGCACATATAAGTACGACAGTGAGGGACAAGAAGGAACCTGGAGGGTGAAATTGACATGGTCTTGGACAGGGGCAAGATGAGTTTGAGCAGCTACGTTCACTTCATTGAGTTTCTGCTTCAAACTCTGCGAAGCAATTTGCTCTTCAACTGCTGCCAAGTGATCCATCTGTTTCTCACTTTCAACCCTAGACCAGTGGGAAAGGGTCTTCTATCAAAGCACTGGCAGCCCTAGACTAAATCCACTTAATCCCTTTTTTTTTAACTGAAACAAACTTCAGATGAAGAAAGAAAGAAATTTCAAAACCCCTAGAACAGATATTTCGAATTGCTAGCACTCAAATTTCGAACAAACCATGAAAATCTCAATATGCATAGGGCAGAAATTTCGAACTGACTCCATTGCATAGCACTGAAATTTCGGGGAAAAAAAAAAAACCATTCGAATTGCTAAAACCGAAATTTCGAACAAACTCCATAGAGAGTTTCGAAAATCATACAAGGGAAGTTTCGATTTCAAACCTGCGATTTGTTAGCTGTGCCTCTTCGAATGAAGGACGAGCCGACGAGCAAGGGGAAGAGGTAGCGAATCTGTGCCTGCTGTGCTGTTAAGCAGTGGTTTGGGGTTTAGGGTTTAGCCAAATACAATCACGTGGGGAAGAGCGAATGAAAGAACTGAAACCTTTTCCGAGTATCTTTAACGGCTCGCACAACAGTATAAGAATGAAAATGGGAGGAAGAGTGGAAAAGAAATGAGAATGAAAAAGAATAAAAAAAAATTGTTTTGATTCGTTATTAAAAAAAAAGAGAAAGAAAAATAATGTATTTGATATGTGGGATAAATTTATTAAATTATTCATTAATTAAAATTATTTTTAAAAAAATTATCTTCTCTCTCTCTCCCCCCTTTAGAATCTTCATCTCAGCCTCGTCTCCTTTGACCTTGACCCATAGTCATCCAAACTCGGCGCCTCCATTTTTGTCCTCTAAAGCAAGTTTAATCTCATTTTCAAGTTTGAAGTCGTCCAATTGTTTTTCCGTTACATAGCAAACTCCGAAGCAAGCAACACAGAATAAGTCCCAATTAAAATTCTACAGAAGAGGGTCAAACTTGGTTAGCTTTTGGCTTCAATCCTCTGTTTTTTTCTTTCTCTCTACTGCTCTCAGTTTTGCAACTTCAATAAACAAAAGAAAAATCATTTCTAACACTGATTTAGTCCCCTTCTAGCCCAGAGAGAAACCATATTGGAATAATTACTACTCTTCAGTCCTTACCAGATGCCGTTCACTTTTGCTGCAGTAGACCACTACCTAGACGGCACAACTGTGATCGGCAAACGCACATGAAATTGACAGCAACACTGAGAAAAGAACAAAGCTAAACCAACTGAGGAGAAGAAGGAATAATAGCATACGCGAGGATTGTAAAGGGTTAAGGGCAATCGCATAACTGCAGTGTCTTTTCCAATCTAGAGGTGGGATTCCATTGCTTGGTGGGAGGACAAATCCGTACATCTAAAACAAAAAAATAGTGTTGGATGGAAAGGAAAAAATGCTTGCTGGAGTGTGAACCAAACCATGAAAAATGTACTGTAGACTAGATTCTTGCCTCTCTTCCAAACACATACACCAGTTTAGAAATTCACCTCAATGGCTTCTAAAAAATTTATCGATGTTACCATTCCGCCCAAGAAGGAGGAGCTTGACCAGATTCTGCATTTGAGACAGGATGACAAAGGTAAGAGACCCATAGAGGAGTCTCCAGAAAGGGACACCAAGAGAAAGAGGCCAAAAAAGGAGATAGAGGAGGCAAGCACATACCATACTTCAGAAGATGAAATTGCTCTTCTGAAAAAAGAGGTAGAGGGGCTACGGCATAAGGTTAAGGGTCTAGAACGACTGACGAGAAACCATTATAATGACTTAGGGGAAAAATTGACAAATATTATACTCAATGTTTCTATAGCCAAAACCAGAGAAACATTGAGTGCCAAAATATGATTTATATTTTTCTCCAAGAAGTTACAAAGTCTCTCAGAAAGGGTAGTGGTCAAGAGATAACACTACAATTCACTACTCCTAAGACTGAACCCAGGGCTCCTTCTTCATCTAAGAAGCCACCTCACCCATAGATTACATATGCTATGTTTTGTAATTTCTCTTCTTTTTTTAGAGCCTAATTTAATCTTCAGTCTTTTTTTTTAATACAAGTGGTTTCTTTTTAGAGGATGTATCTCAAAAGATAAAAAGAAAACTAAAAAGAAGAATCAATCAGAGAAAACCAATCCAGATTTAGCAAACAAAGAAACTAATAAAAACAGAATTAATATCATAAAAGAAATCAACAACAAAACTTAAAAAAGAAAGAAAAAAAACAAAAAAAAAAAGTTTAGAAACTTGGGTTGCCTCCCAAGAGCGCTTTGTTTATAGTTTTTAGCCAGATTTTATTCAGTATCTTTGTTCAGCATTGTCTTCTTCCTCGAGACTTTTGTCTAACTATACCCTCATATTCTTGATTGTGTTAATGGATAGAACTGTCTCCCCTTTTTAAATTTACCCCAGTTTTGTAGTTGAATTTGGCCTTTGAAAAGGGATGTTGTCGCTGCCATTGGATATGATAGTACTTAGGCTGATGTTGTCACCGTTGCTGGACATGATGGTATTTGAGCCAAAAAGGAGGCCATCATTGCCACGGGACATGACAGTAGTTAAAGCTGTCATCGCTACTGGATGTAGTGGTACTTGAGCCAATGCGATCTTTTGGATTTGGATGCACCCAGGAAGCCCTAAGGCTTGAGGTGCCATAATTAAATTAAGAGACGCATGACATGCAAGAGCAAAATTAAAAAAAAATTTACCTTTTTTTTTTGAAAAAAGAGATTGCACCTCCTTTAGAGATTTCGTCTAGCCAGACTAGACACTCTTCTTGCTTCAGATCACTTGAAAGACTTGTTGTATTGTGGACTGGGACCTTGCCCCAGACTTGGCATTCGTTTCTTTCACGAAGTTGTCCACCAGCATGTTGACAAGGGGGGATTTGCCTTTTTTGACATAATGACTTTTCCATGCAATGTAAAATTGCCCCATTCTTGAGATATATTATCCCTTGTTTTTGCACTTTTCAAGAAATGTGGAAAGTCTGCTTGCCAAGGACTGATCCAATTAGCAAATGATAGCATCTTGTTGAAAGTGATGCTCAGTGATATTTGGGTCCTTTGCCCCATTTATGTAAATATGATGGTAGTCACCATTGTTGGGTTAATCCAAACTTGTAGAATATTCCTTTCAATAAGAGCTTTCAAATCACATTCGCCATAGATCTTGTGGTCAAGTCCTTTTGATGCCATTATTCCCCTTATTAGTGCTTGTTATGTCATCAAGTAAAATTCAATTATCTTGTTTGACTAGACCAATGCATGTAATATACCCCAAAAGGTGAAGTATGGGATTCACAGAAGAATGAATTCTATGAGTTAAAGAGATATTGAGGAAAACAAGGATGGAGAAAATTTTTAGATGATTTCACAATGGTGAAACAGACAGATATAATGTGACAAAAGTGGGAAGATGCCCCAGTTTGAACCCTGAGATATTCCTTGTAAAAACTCTTTTGTTTAGTGTAAAAAGGAATTTGCTCTAAGTCATGCTATTGCCCCAATTTCAATTTTTCTTTCTTTTAAATTTTTTTAGAGAACGTGCCCTAATTTAAGCAAACCAAATCTCAATGAGGACTTTAGATGCATGAAATGTGGCCAAGGTGAACTGGCTTTTGAATTGAAAGGATATCAGGCTCAAGATCATCATGCCTCTACATTACTTCTTTGATTCTGTCTCCTTGCCTAAAATTTTATGCTAAAAATTCTTTTAACAAGAGAGGATACTTATGGGTTGTAACGTGGCTTAACGGGTGAAGAATGATGGCTTCAGAAGGAAAGGTATAAAGGCCCAAATTTTCATGTTGGGATACGATGAAAATCATCTTTAAACTTCTGTGTAATCTTGGCAACATCACTTGGCTCTCTGTTCTTAAGTGAGCTCCCTCTTTGAGGTTTTCTAGCCTTTCATGTTAAGAGGAGAACTCCTCCCTTTCATGTTAAGAGGAGAACTCCTCCCTTGATGATTTTCATAAAGATGAAGTTTGTAATTTTCTTTTTTTTTTCTTTTTTTTCCTAATTTTGGGAATTGTTGCAATTTGCGTCTTAGGCTTTTTCTTTCACCTCCTCTTTTTCTTTATTCATTTCTTCAATTTTTTTTTTTGCTTTTCAATTTTTAGGAGAGATCATCAAAATGCGAAGACTACCTCTCATATTTGATCCTCATTGTTTCCAAAGTTTGTCATATTTGTGGGTGATTGAAGAAATTTATAGGCACAAAGGGGATAACAATGGTCAATTAGTGTATGAATAGCTGAAAGAATTAGATTCTCTCTTGCTTTTTGAATTTTTGACATAAAACATGCTAAAATACTACCCATCCTTGGTAATTATTCAAACGAATGAAAAGAAATGCAACATCTAGCTCAAATGGGGCGACTAGGGATATTCACTTCTTCATTTAGGAAAAACAATAAATGCCTCATATTCTTGATTCGATTTGGTAATGGGACACATCCTTGATGATTTTTGAATCAACTTTGGGATCTTATATTTGCATCATCCTTTCATATTAATCGAGATTTATTTTTATAAGAAATACCACATGAGAAATGAAATGAACAAAAACGGGGAAGGGAAATAAATAGAAAAGATAAAGAAAGAAAATAGATGACTTTACATTTATCAAATTAAATGAAAAGACAAATATAACAGAGGTAGAACATAATGGCACATTGCTATAGTTAAACAAGACATGAAAATCCTTTAGAAACGACAAGCACTAAATAAGAGGATAAATAACGCCAAAGATTTAGCTCTATTGTTGTTCAAAGCATATGATCAGAGAAGCATTGACCACTTTCTTGTCCTGCCTTTAATTGGATACGGTTAGAGTCGATCAAATCCAATACATTCCTTTTAAATGTAGTACAATTCTCGATTGAATGACCAACAGTTCCCATGTGAAACTCACACGTAGCATTTTGGATCATACTATGCTAGATATGGAAGGTTCACTACTTTAGCAGTTCGAGGCCCCAAGAGATGAATGACCAAAAGATTTTTGTATAGCTCAGCATTTGTCGTGCCGAAGTTTGGCCATGGGCGATTATCTATCTGTTGTGGGCCCTTTTGTCCTCCATTTTGAGTGTGCCTATTTGGCCATGTAGACTTTGACCTTGACTACTCGCTCGATAAGAGTAGGACTTTTGCTGGGGGAAGGATCTTATCGACTATACATAACTCACTTCATCTTCCTTTTTCTTTGCAGGTTGCCTCTTCTTTGAGCTACTTTCTTCTTGGGGACTTGAGAGTTTCCCTTCATGAATATCAACGTTGATTCTCTCCCCAATCTTAATTAAGTCTACAAAGTCGGTGACGTGTGTTCCAAGCATAATTCTATAGAAAGGATTTGGCAGGGTGCAAATAAAGTAGGAACAGAATTCAGACTTGTAATATCATAGATATTTTTTCAAAAAGTATGGTGCTTTAAAAATTTAAAGAAAAATTTAAGGAACAAAAATTCTAAAATTTGGACATATTGAGGATTTATTTGGAATAAGAAACAAATGATAATAGGTTTTTGAGGATTTATTTAGAGATTTTTTTTAGTTGGAAAGTTAATTTATATGGCAAAGGTGAAGTTTAGAGTGATAAAAGAATAATTCCTAAAATTTAGGTAAAATTTGAAGTTCTATAAAATCATTAGGGACCCACATGATCAATTAAATTAAAAAGGGGTGTCATATAAATAAAGCAAGAGGAAGGGTGAGGTGGCACTTGTGAAGGAAGCCACATGCATCACCTCTCCATCACAAGTCCTTGGGGCTTGAATAAATATCTACACATACAATCTAAAATGTCACACACGCACATACAGTTTCGGATTGTGACAAAAAGAGGAGAGATTGAGAGATTGTGAGAGAGAGAGAGAGAGAGAGAGAGAGAGAGAGAGAGAGAGAGGAGAATGTTGTATTGGCCATCACCGGTGACCACCATCTCCACCACCGGCAGTGGCTTTAACTTCATTCTGAGGTGAGAATAAGGTCCTTTCTCCTCTGTTTTTGTATTCCTTTTCTTTCTCTTTCCTTTTCGTGGTGGCAAAATTTTTAAGAAGAGAATTGAGTGAGGGTTTAAGTGGATGATGGGATTTAAGTTATTAGTTCATTCTTTTCATTCCAAATTAGTTTAAAACACATTTGAGAAGTGAAGAATCTGGTTTTAACTCAAGATTAGGTTCTGAGATTCTTAGTGGTGCAAAATTTTCTGATTTGGAAAAGAAAGAGAGAGTGAGATGGAATTTAATGTCTGATTTACTCTTGCTTTATTTAGAAGGAAATATGGCTGCAAGGTGTGAATTTATGCTCTTGGGATCAAAGAAAATGTAAGGGAACTAAGAAACAATGTTGTCACGTTTCTGCAGAATTTTACTGATTTTCATTTACTGCAATGAAGTTTTGGGACTGATTGAGGCATTACATGAGCTCCAATGATCATGAAATTTGGTATGTAACTAGAATGGTGTCCAAGAATATATCTAAATTATTTCAAAATTTTTTGGGTCGGTTTGGTACCCCTAATGCACCTAAACAGCAGCTGAAGTTTGAAGAATATGAAAATGAGACTGTTATAGCACGCTGCTGTTTTTGTGAGTTTTGGATAACCAAATCAATTCCTAAAATCACGAAATTTTTGTGAGAGATTCTTAATATAGTGGAAATGTGATCTGGAAAGTTTGAAGCTCATTAGAATTGATTTGCTTGGTCAAATAGGCATGGAAACAACACTTGTTTAGTGCAGAGTAAAGTCTGGGCAGTTTAGAAAATTGGTTTGGTTTGGTTTTGGTAGTTAAAGGCCTCTTTTTGATTTGAAATTTTTATGACACTTAGCTAAGACGTGAAACCAATTATCTGCAAAATTTCATTGCATTTGGACATGGTTAGGATGGTCTGTCAAGCATAGAACAGTACTTATAGCAGAATTGGACAGTTTTGGCATAGGATCACTAATGAGGTCTTTAGAGGGCCCAGTGAGGGAGTTTCAGTCTGAAATTTTTATCATAGTATATTAACATATAAAAAAGGCTCTATGCTAAGTTTCGTGAATTTTAGAGCAACAAATCAGTACCAGAAATTTTGTAAAGTTTAGTTTCGAATTTAGCAGAAAAATAGAACAATATTAAATGCTTGGTGACTTAAATTTTAAAATAGTGTTGTTTCTTTCTTGGCTTATTTTCTAGGCTTCCTATGAGTTCTTTAGTACCTTTCCTCGGTTTAGAGTGTGGGAGCCTTGCTCGGAATCAAGGTGAGTGGGATTTATACTTCCCATGACACTGTCTTTCCTTTAAAGTTTTTAGCATCATAGTGAAAACATGTAATGTAGCTAAATAAAAGAAAGTGATGAATTACATATAAGGGATATTGAGTATCATGTTGTTGTTGTTGTTGTATTATTTTAAATGAGATGGTGAAACTTGTGTGGTTATGTACACATAACTACATTCCTCATGAATGATGGAGTGAAGGAAAATAATTCTGATAGTGAAGGAAGATAATTCTAATGTGTGTGTATGTGTTTATATATATCCATGAAATATATTGGTTTATATGCACATATGTATTCTATTGTCCCTTGAAGATGTGAAAATGGTGTATAAGTGTTTGTTTACACACTCACACACACACACACACACACACAGATATATATATATATATATGTATACATATGTACATAAAAGCATATGACACTTTATGTCTTAAGTTGTAAAAATACATATGTATATATATGAGTATTTATACCTAATAATTGCACATAATTCTTTAAGTATGAGGTGTATGTACATACATAAATTTTATACCATTTTCTTATAATTTCCTAGTTAAAGGGTTCAGTTTTAGTATATATATATAGAAACATATACACACACATTAGTACTCTAATATTTAGATTGAGGTAAGAAAGTTGCAAGAAAACCCTTTGTGTATTCTGTTTGATACACTGTGCGCATTGTACATTTTGAGATCTTACTATGAGTTATATATGATATGAGAATTGAATTGAGATGTGATATATGTTGAATTTTGAATTTATTCATTTGTGGATGTTAAGCTATGTTGTGTATGAGTATTTGTTTTATGATATAAGATTTTATTTGTGTATGTGCTTGTGCTTGTGATTGAGAAAGAAAGAAAAGGCATGGCGGTGCACCCCATGGGAAAAATCCACATGGAGCCATAATGGTGGAGACTTCTAAATGGAGAGATAAAGGTAGATGTGGCGGGGGCCGCAAGCAACGATCTGGAGATACCCTGGATAATCCGGTTGGTACAGGAAATGTGTGCAATTGATTGAATTGCTTATTGTTGTGAATTGTTCTTAACTATGTTATATTAAAATGTGATTGATTGAATTGATTATTGTTGAAAACTATTCTAGTCTATATTGTATCATGTCATAGTCGGCTTATGTATGATTGATGCATGTTATTATTATGATGCGTTATATTTGTTTTTCGCCAGTGTAATATTGTCCCTTCACTGGGTACATAGTTGCTCATACCGTCTTATTAATATATTTTTTTAAATTTAGCAATGGAAGACTATTTTTCATGCAAAGTGTCATGGATCTTCAACTAAAGGCCCCACTTGAATCCAGGGAATGATTAAAGTACCATACTTGTAACCTTTGGTTTGTTCCTCTAAAGTCGCTCCATGTTCTCGTAGGTAGTTAGGAATTGGAATTCTATTATTGTAAGCTAATTAAATAATGTATGTAAATGATTTAGTTGTATCAAAGATTTGGTTCCAGATAATTTATTGAATTAATATGTTGTGAAGAAATATATGAAATATATTTATGTAATATGATTAATTATATTTAATTGTTCATGGATGAACAAAATAAAGTTCTTCTTAGATGAAATTTATTTTTATTTATCTATTTTGGGATATTCGGTATCTAGAATTGTTAAAATGAGCTAAGTTCTTAAGTGAGGTCAGGCTCACTCTCGTGCCAGTCATGTGCCCTAAGTGGGACGTGACAAGACTATATCAATGGAGGTTGCACTTGTGATGCCGCTATTCTCCATCTTTGGGTATGCTCCTTGAATGCTTCAGAATTTTTCTTCATCATGGATTTCAACTTCCCTCTAGTTGGAGTTGTATGTAGATTAAACTTGTATTGCTTCATGAACAAGTTTGCCAAGTCCCTCCATTTTTGTACTTTTGAGCGGTCGAGTTGCATAAACCACAATAGTGAGGCTCCAATTAAGCTTTTAGGAAAAAAATTAATTAAGAATTTCTCATTATTGGACCAGACATACATCTTCGTGTAATATGACCTTAGGTGGTAAACTGGGTTTCCAGTGCCATCGTACTTGAAGAATTCTAGCATCTTGAATTCCTTAGGGATCGTTATCTCAGGAGTTAGGCATAATTCATCCAATTCTAACGATCCCTAAGATATTGGCCCTCATAAAGCACGCAATTGGTCTTTGACTTATCCAATTTCCTCCTTAAGACTTTGATCTTTTTTATCAACCCTTAAGGTCAGAATTTGGAGTGTGTACATAGGATCGTCATTAGGATATCCCTGCATGGCGTCATCCCCTATGTTTCGATCAATATGGCCAAGTGCATTTGTTATCGGGATTTGGGGTTCTTCCCCTTGTCTAGTGCTGGAATAAGTGTTGTCTTAGTTACTTTTACTACTGGCATAGGGTTGTTTATCTCGGCTCGAGTTTTAGTAGCGATGGGTATTAAAGAGGTAGCAGATGTATGTGTTTGCTTTTATTTCATCACTTCTGTTAATGCCAAAATCATTTCGGTCATCTGAGCAAATTACTCTTCCAAAGCCTCAAGGCGCACAGTGAAGTCATTTTCTACTCTGGGACTGTCCCCTGATTGACTCTCCATCGTGTTACTTTGTGAGCGGATGTTGTATACACGAGTTGGTGATAGGGTCTGATTAGACAATTTTTCTTTAGGAGGCGCAATGATGCAATTTTCTTCTTTCTCACTCTCTTTTTTTTTAAGGATTTTTTGAAGGGAAGAAGAAGTTAAATAACTGAAAGAAAGTCAAAATGGAAATTTCAAAAGAAAGGAAACAAAAGGAAAAAAAAATGAAAAGTTAAGAGATGACAAAGGAAATTTGAAAAAAAAAAAGAATATAAGCCTGTTAGTAGTGCATGGGTAAGAAGGTGGATCTATGAACCTATGAATAAAAAGGTCCCCAGATAGCCTCCATAGTATAAACTCATGGGATCTCCGATTGCCAACATTGAAAACACAAGAGTTATACTCTCTGTGAACTCCATGCTGACAAAAGAGGTACAGCCTGAGCAGAAGCTTTCGTAATCCCCGCAAGGGATGGACCCTCTGCAACACCACTAGACTTCCTTTTATCCTATAGTTGCACTCAGCCCGGGTGTAGGGCAGTGTGTGTGAGGAATGTGTTGGTGTACAGTGCATGAAAGAATCGACGACTCTATCCTTAATTCTAAAAACTTTCAAGAGAAGAAAATAAACCATATATACAAGTAAATAAGATAAATAAATAAATGAAATAAGATTAAATAGAGACAAAAGGGTAACTTAGGCAAATATAAAATTTGATTGCACACATAGAAAATCAATATCAACTCTCGGATATCCCTAGTGGAGATGCCAAACTGTCATACCCGAAATTTGACTGGCCGTCATTTTTTGAAAAAAAATGATATGTATAAAATCAACTTTCAGAATTGAAACCAATTTTATTAGGAGTCGCCACCGAAGTTTAATTTGTTGGGAAAAAACTTGGAAAAACCTTTGAATCTGATTATTTGCATTTAGAGAAAACTGAGTTCGAAGTTAAACCGTATAGGGAATGTGTTATACACCCTATATGTCTAATTTAGAAAGTGGGCAATTATCCTATATTTGCTTTAAATTGCCCTTATCAAACACATGAAAACATGAGAGAGAAAAGTATCAAAACAAATAGAAATATGTACATGGGCGGACTTGGCTAGGCAGAGCTTAGGTCCTACCTACCATCAGTTGGGATCAAAGTCCACACAGTTCGTCATTTTGAAATGCTGCAGGGAGCTAGAGGAAAGATTGAAATTTTGGCAGGAAGAACAAAGAGGTTCAAAAAATAACTGTCTTCATAACTCAAACAAGGCTGAAGAATTATGATTGTGTTTGAATTTATGAAAATAAATTATTTTGATGTTTAAATCTTCCCATTTTAAAGCTTTTTTTTTTATTTTTTTGGTTTTTTCTTTTGAAAATGATTTGGAAAGAAATTGAAATAAATATTTTTGAATTTTTGGAATTAGCTTGAAAATGAAAACAAAGAAAACATATCAAAGAAAACATATTTTTTTGGGATTTTTGAATTTATCTTAGAAATGAAAATAAAGGAAATTTTTTTTTTTGATATTTTGGTGTTGGGACTAGATTGAACATATGTATACATACAATCACTCTATTTTATGTAAAATACATAAATAAAAAATAAATAAAAGAAAGAAAATAATATGCATGCAGATATATATATAAACACTCACATGTGTGCACACACATATATATCTAATAAAAAAAAAAAGAAATATGCATGGTGATACACATTTATATACACACTTTTCTACTTTTTTATATAGGTCCCTTGATGAAAATTTTCCTTTGTTTTGTGCTTGATTTGAGATTATAGTTGTCTTCATATAGGTCCCTTGATCGATAATATATTTTATTTTTAAATTAAATCAGTCCCTACAAACTTTTGATATTTTTCAGTTTGGTCCCTATTTTGCATGAAACACGTCCAACTCTCAGTTTTTCTTTCCAAACCAATCCAAAAATTCCTCTAGGATGTTTTTGGGTCATTTTAGGTCCATTCTAGTCCATAGCGAGGGAAAACAATGAATCAAAACCAAGTTTCAAAAATTTTTAAAGTTTCACGATTTTTGCTCACGTGTTTGCCTCTGCTCATGATTTTTTTGTTTTTTTTTTGCTTCAATTTTGATTTTTGTTTAAGCCTTTAGCTTTGAGTTATGGTGTATTGAATTCAGTCTATCCATAAAAATATGAATGCATCAAAGAAAACACTTACCTTCACGGATTACTCTACTTTTTGGGCTTGTTGTCTTCCTCTCGGTTTTCGCTTGAGTTGTGGCAGGAAATTCACTCTTTTGGTCAGGATATTTGCTCCTTAAATGCCCAAGATGTTGGTCAATACTCCTTTTCTGGTTTTTTCCTTCAACTACACTCCAAGATGGCAAAAATCTTCTTTGTTTTTTACATGAAAAAAATAGAGGAAGATCTCTCTCTCTCTCTCTCTCTCTCACACACACACACACGTCTCACTAGTAGAAAATGGAGCAGAAAAGGGAGCTCGTGATTTTTCTCTCTTCCTTAGAATGTCTCTGTTATGAGTGAAGACTCTCTAGCTGTTGTACTCTCTTTCTCTCGGCTCGTGAGTGATGCCCTGGAAAGGGAAGAAGGGTATACTACTTATAGCTAGAGATGGTGGTGCAAAATGATTGTGTTACTAAAAAAACTCTCAAATCATGTAGCTAATACTTTGTCGTCATGTTCTTTTCTTGATCGATAGTATGGATCGCCATTTGAAAAAAAAGGAAGAGACATGGCAGAAGTACTTTGATTGGAGATTCCTAACCATGCATGTGAAGGAAGGAAGCCACGATGTGTGTATAATGGGAAAAAAATGATATTTTGCATTTTTATTATTTAATCATTTTTAAAATATTTTTCTTCATTATTATTATTTTGTATTTTTTTACTTCATGTCTATTTTTTTTATATTTTTATGTATTTTATATTTTTTTGTTTTATTTGTTCAAAAAGGAAATCATAATTATTGTGGACAAAATTAGATGTTATCGGAAGAAGGTGTGCTTCTTGAAAGACTATAGGTACAAGCAAGGGGTATACCTTAGGGATGTAATAGACAGGCCCTTTGTTGCATTAGAGCTTGAGGAAACTGTCAGTGACTTTGTGCTACCTAATGGGGAATGGAGTAGGGAGAAACTTTGGAGGTATCTATCTGAGGACATTTGTAGGGAGTAACTAAATTGTCGTATAAGTGGCAGTGAGGATGAGGTTGACACCATAGTCTGGAACCACCCAAAATAAGTGGAGTTTACTAAGAAAGGGCATATGAGAGTTGAAAGACATTGGGATTTAATATGGAAATGGCCAGGAAATCAGTGGAATAGAACCTTTATATGGCTTTGCGAGCAAAATAAAATTCTTACAAATATTCACAAAAGGAAAAGGAATTTTACCTTTGACTCCCTTTTGTCCAATCTATAGTAAGGAGGATGTCACGACCGCCTTCTGGGTACATGATTGGCACGGACGATGTCTTAGCCTACATCGCCATAAGCCTAACTTTCCTTAATCCATTACCTTTCATTAACTAGATTTCTCCTGACACAAAACCATACAAACTTAAGTCTTACACACATATGATTATTATAGTGAAATTTACATTTTCTATCATGTAACCATGAATGAAATAAATCATGGAGAAAAATACACTTTCAATTCTTCCACTATACCTCTTAATACTCTTAATAATAAAACATACAATTAAACTATTTTATACAGTGCAGCATAGCCTACTCAATTACAGAGCCTTTTTAGAACCTTCTACGTATATACATTTATAATAAAACTAAGTACGACATTACCGTACTCCGAACAAACGAGAGGTCCTTCAGATGTGCGCATTGTCATCTCTCTATACCTGAAATTGTAAAGGGGTGAGTCCAAACTACATGACTCACCTAACAATAGCCCTACCTATCATAAATAAATGACTATGCATGCTAATACTTATAATTAATACACGAGTATATAAACATTAATTATTAATCATGCGTTAACAACAATTATCAACATCACGAGTATATACTTAATTCTTTTATCATCATTCTAAATCATGATAGAATATGCACAATGAAGCTCATACATATACCCACATAATACAAGGAGACCATTTATCATCACAATACTTTGCATTTAACATGAAATATTGCGCGCCATTCCAACAATACGTTCACATTTACACATCAATACATTTGCAATCACAAATCTCCCAACCTTCTCTTTCATCCTCACCTCCTGATCACATTGTGCCTCCTTATTTCCTCGCACATCCCCACTATGTACATCTACATGTAGGGTACAAATTTACATAATGGTCTCTTGGCTTTCTTTGGCCATACATAGTATTTTCCTGTAGTTATTTCCTCACATATGGTAAACCACAAATTACATGTAATGGTGCCCTTTGACGATGTGCCCCTCGACACATGTCTTTTCGACACAAATCTATCTCAGACATTCCTTTTTTAATTGCTACAATTACTAAATGTACTTCTTTACCATTTATAACATCTGTATATGTGCTAAGGGTTGAGGTCTCTAAATATCTTTAAAGTTTAGATACAATAGTAAACAAATGCCTCGACCCCTTAGTATACAATGGATTCCTCATGTGTAACATTCACAACACAACCACAAGGTTTCACATCACATAACATGCTCAAGTCATACATACAAGCACTGTATTAGGACCCGAACCAGCCCGACTGGTCAACTCAGGACCCGACAACCCAGGGCCGGGTCTGATTCGAGTCGATGAATCAAATCGGTCAGACAGTGACCTGACCATGATCCGGCTGACCTAGCCGGGTCATGGCCAACCCGGCGACCCGTCTAACCTATTTTCTTTCTCTTTCTCTCTTTTTTTTGGGGATTATAGAAGTTAACTGAGGCAACTTTCCCAAATCCCAATTGTCTTTCTCTGATCCTCAACCCATTGGAAACCCTATTAGAACACAGCCCCCCTCCAACACACACACACTCCCTTTTCAGCTTCAAACCACCATGGCACCACCACCATACTTCGACTTCGACTGACACAGGTAAAGGTCCGACGAATGACAGGGACTTCAATGGCCTCTCACTCAGGCTCTCTCCCTCTTCAATGAACTGGGCTGAATTCAGAGTTCGAACGACACTCAAACTCTCCCTCTTCGATTGACGTAGATCGGCAGCCACCAAGAGGTGAGGTTTGACGGCCTCTCACTTTCTCTTACTCTCACTCTCTCTCCCTTTTTGTATACATATATGTCTGACTGACTTGAAATTTCTGAGATTCTTTTTTTTTCATGTTCTGGATCTTGGATCATCAGCTCAGCTAATTGTCTTCTGCTCTGCTTGAAATTTCTGCATTTTGAAGGTTCAAATTCTTGACCCTTATCTTTCCCTTATGTTCTCTTTTCGCTGAATCTGTTTGTATTTATATATATATATATATATATATAATGATATTGAAGGATGATGCTGTGAGAGATACAGAATTATATAGAATGACATATTGAATGTTGAAATGAGTGCTGATATTGAATTTAGTGATATAAAATAAGACTTCTATATATATAGAAAACTTTGGGACCAATTTTGATTTAGCAGTCCCACACAAGAGTCCGTTGAGTCTATGCAAAAAAGTGTTTCAAGAGGAAAAACAGACTTAGCATGGGGTCATTGTAGAATCGATGAAGAGATTGGTTCTAGGCATCATTTAATATGTTTATATTGTAACAAGACTTTCAAGGGGGTGGAATTAATCGAATTAAGCTTCATCTAGCCGAAATAAAGGGAGATGTGGAGCCATATAAAAAGTTCCAGTAGATATTCGTTTTCAAATACAAAATAGTGTTGATGAATTTACTCAAAAGAAAAGAAGGTAGAGAAGAATATGAAGAAAGCAATCATTATCTAGATGAGAGCTTATATAGTGATGATGTCGTAAAATTAAATAGCTCTATTCTTCAGCCTTCTGAGGTTAGGGGAAAAGTAAAAAAAAAAAAGGAAGGAAGCCTATAAGCTCTTATTTTATGCCTAGAACAATTCCTGGAGCCCAACCCACCATTAAAAGTGTGTTGCAAACCAAAGAGTCGAGAGAAAGGTGTGACATTTCTATTGCTAAATGGATGTTTGATGCTAACTTGCCATTTAATGGTACCAACTTGTCTTACTATCAATCGATAATTGATACTATTACTGGTATAGATGCAGGATATAAAGGCCCTGAGTTTGGAACCTTCGTGGTTATTTGTTGAGGAAAAATGTTAAACAATTAAATTCATATGTTAATAATTACCACAAAACTTGGAAGGAAACTAGGTGCACAATTATGGCGGATGGGTAGACTGATCAGTGTAGGAGAACCCTCATAAACTTCCTAGTTTATTGTCCTAAAGAGACTGTGTATCTAAAATCTGTTGATGCATCTGATGCTTCTAAGACTGGTGATATATTGTTTAAGCCTTTTAAAGAGGTTGTGTTGTATGTTGGACCTGAAAATGTGATTCAGATTATGACTGATAATGCTGCAAAATATGTTGCTACTGGTAGAATGTTGGAGTAATAATTTTCAACTCTTTATTGGTCACCATGTGCTGCCCATTGTATTAATTTAATGTTGCAAGACATGGGCAAATTACATGAAGTGACAGAAGTTGTAAATCATGCTTCCAAAATTACTAAATTCATTTACGATCATTGTTTTGCTTTGCATTTGATGAGGAAACATACTAATGGAAGAGAAATCCTTCGTCTAGCTCTAACTCGCTTTGCAACTAATTTCTTTGCTTTGCAAAGTATATTAGTTCAAAAGATTGCTTTGCAAGCCATGGTGACAAGTAGAGAATGGACAAGTTTAGCATATGCTAGGGACAGCAAAGCAAAGAAATTTGTGGATCTTATCTTGGATTCAGTGTTTTGGAAAGACTGTACATTTATTATGAAAGTTACTGAACCGTTGATCCATCTGCTACATATTGTAGATAATGAAAATAAGCCTGTAATGGGTTATTTGTTTACAGCCTTTCATCCAGCTAGGGGTGAAATGGTGAAAAGGTTTCAAAGAAAGAAAAAAATTGTTGAGCCTTTTCAAAGAATTCTTGATAGGCGTTGGGATAATCAACTACAAAAGAATCTTCATGTTGCAGGCTTTTGGTTTAATCCAAGTTATCAATATGACGCTGAAGCAATGGAAAGGCATAAAAGCACTATCTCAGGGGTTATCGATATCATTGAAAGATATACTTATAATGACAAAGAGTTGGAAACCAAGTTATCAAGTGAGACAAAAATCTTCAAAAATACAGAATAAGACTTTAGAAGAAGACTTATAGTAAACAGTCGTCACACAATGATGCCAAGTAATATTGATCTTTATTAACAAATTTTTTTCATTTGTCTTAGTATTATTTCATTAATTTATTTTGTATAATATCATTAGATGAGTAGTGATAATGTTATGGATCAAGTGCTCTAAATTTACAAAAGCTTGCAATTTGAGTTTTAATTTAAATGTGCAGTTCTTCAGGTTGTGAAAGAAATTGGAGTGTGTTTGAACATATTCATTCAAAAAAGAGAAATAGATTAGAGCATCAAAGGCTTAATGATCTTATTTATGTTCATTACAACTTGAAGCTGCATAAGAGGTATATTTCTCTTCTTAATATTATTTGAAATTTTTAAACAAAGAGTCATTTATATTTTTATATGTTTAAATAAAAATATACAAGAAAGAATTGAAGAAGAATTATGATCTGATTAGTTTTGAATCATTTGAAGAAAATAGTGATTGGATATTGGAAGAAGAACCACCAAGCTTGACTGCTGAGGAATTAGAAGTTCTTAATCATGAATTTGCAACTTGTTCCACTGAGAAAGATGATGCTGATTGTGGTTTGTGTTTAATAATTTTGATATATTGTTTTATAATGTTATTTCAAGATTTTGATTTTTCTTAAGTTATTTTCTATAGAATTGAATTTGGATGAGATTATTCATGATGATGATGATGGTAGTGGTGGTGGTGGTGGTGACAGTGGTGGTGAGGACATTGCGGAAGCTGCTAACATAGAATATAACAGATGACTAGTTGACTCATAAAACATGTCTTGCACTGGAGAAACTGACAACCCAAATGCTTGGAATTTCCAACATGATTGATGATTTTATGAAATATTTGTTTTTTTAATGACTTTATAAATTACTATAGATGTTTAAGACTTTAATGTATGAATTATTATGTTTGTATGATATTATTTATGACTTTATGAATTATTATAAATATATATGACTTTATGTTTTAATTATTATAGATGTTTATGAATTATTATGGATGTTTATGACTTTTAAATGTGAACTTTACATATAAATTATTCATTTTACCTTTTTTGAATTTATATGTGAAGATATATAGGTATATATATAATTTTTTTAAAACCCGGATTAGCAATTGACCTAGTGACTCGGCCGTTGAACCAATGATCCAGTGACCTGAAGGTCAATCTGAGTAAGTGATCGGGCGGGGTCCAAAAACATTGCATACAAGCATGAGATACTGCCATAACAATTTAATTTCTAAAAAAGAAAAATAAGACCATTCACATCTCTTGCATATATACACATAATTACATAAGTCATTTAGAACAACATTTCACACTAGCCAATAATCTCAACAAGATTTGTTCATTTAGAATAATATATATAATTTCATATTTTGTGTTTTTTCATTCATCGCTTATGACATTCATGCATTTCAAATCAACAAGCGTGCACACACACACACACACACACATATATATATATATACTTATTTCATACTTATTCCATTCTTAATCACATGGGAACTTAAATGCAATAAACATCTCATCCATTTCTTCTTGCATTCAATTCATAATTTCTCATGACATAGAAATAACTTACACTAAAGATAATAAGCAATTCTTTCCTTCACAAGCGACATATGTGGTTATATCAAGTGTGTGTAAGGTTCCATTCCCAAACTCAACACGTACTTTCACATGATTGGTAATAACTCAATTCTAGAGACAACTTAATAAATTTAAATAAAAACATCCAAGATAGAGCTATTTCTAACCTTTGTTTGATCTTTTCTTATCAACTCTCCTCTTTAAAGATGGAAATACAAGCTCAAAGATGTCCCAAGAACTTCAATACATCATCCAATACCTAGGGACCATTACAACAAGAGAAAGGAGTCATTTCTAGCACTTTGTGGCAAAGGTGGAGGAGGTGGTGCCTGGATGCCTAAGCTGGCACCATCCCCATTGCTCTCATCCTTGGGCTTGCCTAGATCGTGGCACCTGGGTACCCACAGTTGGGCAGCCATGGTTGGAGTCCGAAATGTGACTCCTACCTTGGCCTAGCTCTACTCCTTTGCTTCCAAATCTTTAAGGATCATCTTGGGGTGCTTTTTGGTAATCAAAGGGCAGAAAAACCAGTTCAAAACACACAGTTTCAAGTAATATTTAAGATGGAGAGTTTTCAAGAAATTTATCCAAGTTTCATTCATCCAACATTTCAAGTTTTTCCCAAAGATTTAACTATACAAATAACAAGGTTTCTCATCTATTAACAATTTAGAACAACCATATAGCACCAATTTCGTGAATGGGAGCCTTATACACAAATTTCCCCAATTTACTAGCTTAGGGTTTCACTCTTGAAGGAAAGGAAAAAGAAGGGGAAGGAGAAGAAGAGAACATAGAAGACTTACCCATCAATCTTCCTCTTAGCTTCCATGATTTCCCTCTTCCCTCAACTAGTCGTGGATGAAGCAGAAGAGAGGGCTAGGCATCAGGCAGAGGAGAGCTACAAGAGAGTGAGAGAAAGAATGAGAGGGGAAAAAGGTGAGGATGGGTATAAGTGAGTTTGTGTGGGCCCAACTTAATTTCTTTTTAATTTGGCCCCTTTGAAAAAAGAAACTTTAATTAAGGCTTGTAAGGACACAGGAAAATCTTGATCATACATAGAGCACCCAACAATACTGCCACTTAAACACACTTCTTTAGATCCCAATTTTTCATTAAAATATCAAAATCTCGCTTTTGTTCACTTTAATCCCTCTCCATGTCCCAAACTCCACTTAACCTCAAATTCCTCCTTTTAAGGTACGAGACTCATAATTCATCCTCATAAGATTCACTCTCTCTCATAGGTCCTTATTCAGTCTTTTCTCAAGAACATTTCATATTTTTTTTCTTTTCACTTTAGTTCTTACGCATTCTTCTTACACTCACTACTTATGTTTTCTTTTTTGGTGTAATATCACTTGACCAAGAGCAAGTCTCACTCCTTATTAAACTTGACCCTTTGTTCCTCTAATCAAGACTCCTTAATTCATGGAAAAAAAATTTCACCTCCATAATTATGCCTCTTTTTAATTACATAGTAATACCTGGGGTATTATAAAGAAAGAGTCTGTGATCATGCCCTGCTGCAAGTAAAGATGTTTGGAAAATGCTTGTCAAACCTTCACATTGGTTGAAATGTTTTAGAGGGGATACAATTGAATGGTTCAGCTTAAATATTAGGAGAGAAATGTGAGGTGGGACCCGGGGTTAAATTGCAATTAATAAAAGTTGCAACCAAAAGAAGTAATTTTTACCAAAAGAAAAAGGAGTGGGTTCCACGTTTTGAATTTGCAATTTTGAAGACAAATTGCATTTGCTTTGCTGCAACTCGTTGAGGTCATTGCATGCGTAATTGAAGAAGGGAAATGCTCTATAAATAAAGCTCTTCTCCTCTCCTTCAATCCATCCCAAAATCCATTCTCATTCCTTCCTATAGCTTCTACTTATAATTTCTAGAGAGAAATAGTGAGTTATTTTATTCCTATTAATAGAGAGAGTAATAATTGTTCTCTCCTATTAATATTGAGAATAGTTGTAATTACTATATTTTTTCTAGTGTGATCCCTCTTTCAGTTGCCCGTGGACGTAGCCTATATTGAGTGAACCCTGTAATTTCTTGGTGTTGATTTTATCTTCATTTTTCTCATTTTAATTGCATTACAGGTCAACAATTTTGATCCAAAATTTTCTAACAGTGGTATCAGAGCTTTTGGTTTAGTGGGATAATATTCTTAGTATGCTCTTGTGGTTGCAGCTTGTCTGATCTTCCACAATCAGAAAAGAATAGTTCCTAGTTGACTTGTCTAGCTGCAGGTACTGTTCATAGTTACTATTCACAATGTTTACTATTCACACGAAGTGGTTGTATACTTTTACAGTAATTGTAGACGTATATTGGATTTTGTTCTAGTATATGATAATACGTACAATACTGTTCACGTATACGACACTATTCATAGTGAAATAGTAAAAGTCGGTTCAGTTGAAATTATGTGGTGTAAAATTATGGCAGCCAAATTTGATGTTGAGAAGTTCAACAAGAGTAATTTCTCCCTATGGAAGCTGAAGATAAAAGCAGTCTTGAGGAAAGACAATTGCTTAACAGTAATTGAAGGCAGACCTACAGGGATAACTGACGAAAAGTGGAAGGAGATGGATGACAATGCTGTTGGTAACTTACATCTAACAATGGCAGACTCAGTTTTGTCAAGTATTGCAGAAAAGAAGACGGCAAAGGAGATTTGGGAAACTCTCACAAAATTGTACGAGGTCAAATCTCTTCACAATAGAATATTCTTAAATAGGAGACTTTATACTCTTCGTATGAGTGAATCCATAACAGTGACAAAGCACATCAATACTCTAAATACGCTATTTTCTCAACTTGCAGCATCAAATTACAATATGGAAGAGAATGAGCGTGCAGAGCTCCTACTTCAAAGTTTACCTGACTCATATGATCAACTTATCATCAACGTTACAAATTATAATGTTGTCAATCGTCTTAGTTTTGATGATGTTGCTGCTGCGATTCTTGAAGAAGAATCCAGGAGGAAGAACAAGGAAGACAGAACTGAAAGTTCAAAATAATCACAGGCATTGTTGGTGACAAGGGGTAGATCAACAGAGCGTGGCTCTGTGGAAGCCAAAATCAGAGTAGATCAAAGTCAAGGAGAAGGAAGAACCTTAAGTGCTATCACTGTGGCAAGAAAGGACATTTAAAGAAAGATTGTTGGTACAACAAGAAAATGGAGATAAAGCTCAAGAAGCAACAGCCTCTCAAGGATGTGTTGCTAGTACCTCTGATGAAGGAGAAATCCTATATAGTGAAGCAGCAATCCATTCTAAAGGCCGAAAACAACTCATTGATGTTTGGATAATGGATTCAGGAGCAACATGGCATATGACTCCACACCGAGATTGGTTTTGTACTTATGAACCGATCTCGGAAGGATCTGTGTTCATGGGTAATGATCATGCCTTAGAAATTGCTGGTGTTGGTATTGTCAAGTTAAAAATGTATGATGGTACCATTCGTACAATTCAAGGGGTACGACACGTAAAAGGTTTGAAGAAGAATCTATTGTCTATTGGACAATTAGATGACCTCGGATGCAAAACCCATATTGAAGGTGGAATCTTAAAAGTTGTGAGAAGTGCACTTGTAGTGATGAAAGCAGAAAAGATCAGAGTAAATCTATTTATGCTTTTAGGAGATGTGATGCAAGCGGCAGATGTATCTGTTGCAGCAACTAACCAAGAAGAAACGACGATGACATGGCATCGTAAAATAGGCCATATGTCAGAACAAGGCTTGAGAGTTCTTGCAGAGAACAATCTCCTACCTGGGCTCACAATGGTAAACTTACCTTTCTGTGAGCACTGTGTTATAAGTAAGCAAAATAGATTGAAGTTTGGAAGATCAACTGCCAGAAGCAAGCACATACTAGACTTGATTCATTCTGATGTGTGGGAGTCCCCGGTGATGTCCATAGGAGGAGCAAAATATTTTGTGTCATTTATTGATGACTACTCTAGGAGACTATGGGTGTACCCAATCAAGAAGAAGTCAGATGTGTTCTCAATCTTCAAAGATTTCAAAGCAAGAGTAGAACTTGAATCTGGAAAAAGGATTAAGTGCTTGAGGATAGACAATGGAGGAGAATATATAGATGGCGATTTCCTAACATTTTGCAAGCAAGAGGGTATCCAACAACAATTCATAGTTGCACATACACCCCAGCAAAATGGTATAGCATAGTGGATGAACAGAACTCTCCTAGACAGAACAAGAGCTATGTTGCAAACTACAGGTTTAGCCAAGTCCTTCCGGGCAGAAGCAGTCAAAAATGCCTGTTATGTGATAAATCGGTCACCGTCCACTGCAATTGATTTAAAGACTCCAATGGAGATGTGGACAGGTAAGCCAGTAGATTATTCTTCTCTACATGTGTTCGGATGTCCTGTGTACGTGATGTACAACTCCCAAGAAAGAACTGTTGACCCTAAGGCTATATGCCATAAGTTTTGATGATGACAAATGTATTTGAATAGTAGCATTAATATATATAAAGATTAATTATCATATATATGCTACAAGTACTTAAGCATGATTATGTTATTTAATATGTATGTTGCATATATTGAATCATGCTATTAAACTAACCATTGGGTTTGCAAGTAAGATATATTTTATAGGTTGGTTCAAAAGAAGAAGAGTGAGCATTGTATTGAAGAACAAGGAAAAGCAATATCATGCTTCACTCAAGGAAAACAACATGCAAGGATGAAGCTCCAAGAAATGAAGAATTAGAAGATTTGAAGTCTTGGAAGCTTGGATGCATCAAGATAGCCTATGTGTTTACATTAGGTATATTTTATATAGGCTAGTATACTTGTGCAACTCAATGATTTAGATTTGCATACATTGGCTCAATTATTTTGAACAAAAAGATAGTGAGATATGAAATTTTACAAAAGTTAGTTTTTGACCTTTGGTCACTCTTTATATCATATCTCATAAACGAAAAATCATTTTTTCAAGTATCTTAATCTCATTTGATAGTAGACTCAAAGATCTTTCCAAAGGTATATTATTTATTGAAAACGGAGTCCAAATGAGAAATATATGACTATTTAAAATATAGTTTGAAAAACTGAAAGTTGATTATTCTGTTCTGACCTATAGTCAGTATTTTGATTATATCTTTTAAAAGAAAAATAATTTTTGAGTAAAACTTGGTTCATTTGAAACTAGACTCCAAGAGCTTTCCAACGGTATATTATTTGTTTAAAACGGAGTTCAAATGAGGGAGTTATAAATTTTTAAAGAAAGCTCAAAATCTGGACTGCACTATAACGGCTATATAACGGCTAGTTTTGTAAAATCTTATATATATGACCTTAGATACACGATTTTGAGCAAGAACAAAGTCCTACAATGTGATATTAACTTCTTCTATCATCTTTGAGAGAAAGGAAAGCATTCTTGAGCCAAATCTTGCATATTCTCTATCATTAGAGTTATTAGAGCTTCATTTGTTTTCATATACTCTTTAGAGAGAGTTTCTTTGTATTGTTGATTTTGATCAACACATATATTATTCTGAGTTGAGGTTCGCAAGTACCGGTGTTGGAAGAACTTGCTTTGGGTTGAGGAGGAGCCCGGATTCATAAATTCTTCATTGTGGTTTCGCAAATACCCGGATCGAATTTGCGTGGTTGTAGTGGTTTGCAAGTACCCGGATTAAACTTGCAATTATAGTGGAAATACTCAAGTGGTCTCTTGAGGACTGGATGTAGGCTTGGATTAGCCGAACCAGTATAAATCTCCGAGTTTGCTTTCTCTATCCCTTACTCTTTAATTTGTGCATATTGATATCTATTCTTTAATTCCTTGATCTTTATAATTATTTATCTTAACAGCACATTGATTTTCTGTATTGTATTTATTATCCTAAGCATTGTACTTTTACAGAAAATCATTTTAACTTCCAATTAATTCTTGTGAAAAATTTATAAAACCCAATTCACCCCCCCCTCTTGGGTTCCAACCATTACTTTCAAGAACAAAGCTGGATCCAAAATTCAGGAAATGTATATTCTTAGGTTATGCTGACGGTGTTAATGGGTATCATTTGTGGGATCCCACTGCCCACAAAATTATAGTCAGCAGAGATATAATATTTACAGAAAATAAACTGCAAAGTGAGCAGGAAAATGACAGCACTTCTAGAGAGACTACTACAATACAGGTGGAGAAAAATTCTGGAAAAGAAGATTCTTTTGAAGCAGAACAAGAACATGAAGAACAAGACCTAGATGAGGCCAATGATGGAGATGTTCGAAGATTAACACGCCAAAGAAGAAAACCATCATGGCACTCAGACTATGTCATGGCAAACCATGATGCATTCTGTCTTCTATCTGAAGAAGGAGAACCATTAACCTTTCAAGAGGCTTTGAATAGTTCAGATGCTTCTCAATGGATGATAGCAATGCAGGAAGAAATGGAAGCTTTGCATAGAAACAAAACATGGGAACTTGTTGCACTTCCAAAAGGTCGAAAAGCCGTTGGTAACAAATGGGTCTATAAGATCAAACGAGATGACAATGACCAAGTGGAACAATATCGTACAAG
Source organism: Biancaea sappan (assembly GCA_037074585.1). NCBI lineage: Eukaryota > Viridiplantae > Streptophyta > Magnoliopsida > Fabales > Fabaceae > Biancaea > Biancaea sappan. The sequence goes on along the minus strand of CM073501.1, from coordinate 43,072,361 downwards.
ACTTGTGGTGAAAGGGTTTACTCAGAAAGAAGGCATTGATTTTAATGAGATATTTTCTCCAGTGGTTAGACTTACCACTATCAGAATAGTCTTGGCAATGTGAGGTACATTTGATTTACATCTTGAATAGCTAGATGTAAAAACTGCTTTTCTTCATGGAAAACTTGAAGAAATTTATATGCTCCAACCAGAAGGTTTTAAAGAACAAGGAAAAGAAAACTTGGTTTGCAAGTTAACCAAATCTCTGTACGGTCTAAAGTAGGCGCTAAGATGTTGGTACAAGAGATTTGATTCCTTCATAATTAGCCTTGGATACAGGAGGCTTAGTTCAGACCATTGTACCTATTACAAGAGGTTTAGTAATAATGATTTCATCATCCTGTTGTTATATGTGGATGACATGTTGGTGGTAGGCCCCAACAAAGATTGAGTCCAAGAATTGAAGGTACAATTGGCTAGGGAGTTTGATATGAAGGATCTGGGACCAGCAAACAAGATTTTAGGGATGCAAATTCACCGAGAGAGAAAAGATAGGAAGATTTAGCTTTCTCAAAAGAATTATCTACAAAAGATCTTGCGTCGCTTCAACATGCAAGATTGTAAGCCAATCACTACCCCACTTCCTGTCAACTACAAATTATCCTCAAGTATGTCTCCTAGCAATGCAGCAGAGAGGATAGAAATGTCTCGAGTACCGTATGCATCAATGGTGGGAAGCCTAATGTTTGCCATGATATATACAAGACCAGACATTGCACAAGCAGTGGGAGCGGTTAGTCGATACATGGGAAATCCTGGTAGAGAGCATTGGAATGCTGTAAAAAGGATCCTGAGATACATCAAAGGAACCTCACATGTTGCATTATGTTACGAAGGATCAGATTTTACTGTCAAAGGTTATGTTGATTCAGATTTTGCAGGAGATCTCGACAAAAGAAAATCTACTACAGGCTATGTGTTTACCCTTGCAGGTGAAGGTGTAAGCTGGATATCAAACTACAAACTATTGTAGCTTTATCTACTACAGAAGTAGAATATATGGCAGCTACACAAGCTTGCAAAGAAGCTATATGTATACAACAGTTACTGGAGGAACTCGGGCATAGACAAGAGAAGATTACTTTGTTTTGTGACAGTCAAAGTGCCTTGCATATCGCAAGGAATCCAGCTTTTCACTCCAGGACAAAGCACATAGGCGTTCAATATCACTTCGTTCGAGAAGTAGTAGAGGAAGAGAGTGTGGATATGGAAAAGATTCACACAAAGGAGAACCTAGCAGATGTGTTGACGAAGCCAGTAAATGCTGACAAGTTTATATGGTGTCGATCCTCACATGGCCTATCAAAAACGTAAACAATGCAGGAATGGCAAGTGCAAGAATGGATAGCACGTGAAGACATGAATAAAATCAAAGTCTTCAAGTGGGAGATTTGTGAGGTGGGACTCGGGGTTAAATTGCAATTAATAAAAGTTACAACCAAAAGAAGTAATTTTTACCAAAATTTAGGGGATTTTTATAGGGCTTCGTCTTGCCTGGGAAAAGGGGATCCGACGTATGTCTGGAAGCATATTCAAAGGCGGCGATCAACCTAGTCAGAAAAGGTTGCATAACGGGCCACCCGTTGACATCGCTGGTCGGGCGAATCGAAGACCTGGGAAAGGGATTTGACGTTGAGGCTTCGATGATGCTACAGGGAAAGTAACAGAGCTGTTGATTGGCTTGCGAATATTGCTCAAAGCCGGGATTCGAAGCTAAAGATGTATGATGACCTACCCCAGTTGCTAAAGTTCACTTTGGAGATGGATTTGGGTCCGAATTGTCATGTGTGTTGGGTTTCTGCTGCGGATTAGGCTTTTTAAGCCTCTTTGAAGCCACAAAAAATAAAAAGTTCCCACTATTAGTTGATGTTAATGTGACACTAAATATATGTTAATGTGCCACTAAATATATGTTAATGTGGCATGATGTGTCATTTAATGAATAATAAAATTTCAACATACCAAAAAATTGTCACTTCTCAAGATCTCAATAATGACCACTTTACCCTACTTTTCAACTTAGCCCAAAAAAAAAAGTGCCACTTCTGAAAAGCTTGATAATGACCACTTTACCCTACTTTCCCCATTCTCCAGTGGTCTCCCCACCTCCCCCCACCATCATTATCTAAATGACCCATTTCCTCGTGACAAAATCTCAGATTTTGATAAAAACTTGTATTTGAAATGATTCTTGTTGCTACAGTTGCTAACACTCTTACCAATGTTGTATCTCTTTTAATGGCCGATTGCTATGCAGATCTCCATTATATTTAACTACAGATACTTTGAATGCTAGCAAAAAGATCATAGGCAATGCAACTCTTGTTTTCAATCAATCCAAAAATTTCAACTAGGCTTTCCCCCCGCCCCCCAAAAAGCACGAGAAGGTACTTAGGAATATAATATTACAATTTACGACCACAAACAGTTGAATGTGTTGCATATAGAGACAAGCTTATTCAAGATTCCACAATATGTTTTCAAACTGTAGAGAAGGAGTCGTTGATAGTGGGGTTAGCTCTGTTAAAGTAGTTATTAGAGAGCTCTTTTGAGATGACATTATTTTGTTGAGTTGAAATGCGGACTGTATTGCGTTGAGTGATGCATAATATCACATCAACACATATTTAATCGCAAATTAACAACAATTAACAACGAGGACTTTTTACAAATTTTCTAAAGTATTGGGATCAAGTTATAGAAAAATAAACTATAAGAACTAAATTAGATATTTAGTGGAAGTATAATGACCAAATGTATAATTGTACCATATATAAACTTATATTTTCTTTATTTTAATTAATAATGTAATAATGCCTTTTTAATGATTTTTCTTTTCACTTTTGCCATAAATTTCTATAAGTTATTTGTTGTTATAAAACTAATGGAGAAATATAATAATAGGAAGATAAGAGAAAATTTGGGAGAAAAAAATGGATGATCTCTATTTATTTGGACCCCTTTAGCTTTGTACATAAATTCTATTCATAGATACTCAATCATAATGATAATTCATACCTTATAATAAGATAAAGTCTAAACACACATTTTGGTCCCTGAAAAATAAAACTTTTGATTGATTGGCCCCTAAAATACAATATAGTTTAATCCCCAAAAGATCAAATTTGTATACATTTTGGTCCCCCTATTAGTGCCATTCACGTTTTGCTAACAAAAATTCTAATGTGTCTGATTATCATCCAACGTGTGTCATCTACTGTCTATGTGGTGTTTCTGAGTGGGCTACTAATGTACACCACGTGTTACACAATGGCTCTTGGGTTTATTATTTCTGAGAAGTCATCTTTCCATTATTCTCTAAGATTTTTTCTTATTTAGGGTATTTATGTTGACCCCATTGTTTACAAAATTAATATTTTAAATGTTGATGAATAACAAGCAAATTAAAATTAAAAAAATCCTTGGTTATAATGTCTAATCATTTCAAGAATTTTGAATCAAGTCAAGGCATCAAGATCAAGAGAATGACATTTTTTCTTTTATGCCTTAGGACTTAGAATATTTGTAAAGTAAATTGAAAGGCAAGAAAATTGTTTTAAAAATCTTTGAGAACATTTTTGAACTTTTAACTAAGTTGGAAAAATACTAGATGAGGTTATTGAGTCTTAGAAAAATATTTGATTTGAAAAATCCTAACTTTTAAGTCCCAATAGCTACCAATCGACTGATATATGATTATCAATCGATTGGTTGCCTTCTGTTCTTATTTGGCAAAGACTGAGTGAACCTACCAATTGACCGCTTACCTGAAAGCAATTGACCAATGCATCTCTATCTGGAACTAAAATTTAATTTCAGTAACTACGAGTCGACTAGTATAGGGGTGCCAGTCGATCGATAGATTCTGGAACAAATTAATTTTTGGTAACATAGAGTTACAGTCGGCCGCTAGGTGTGGACCGGTCAACTGGCACCTCATTAAAAAGGTACCGGTCGATTGTTGAGGACCACTGTTAAGGACCTATCAATCGACTGCTAACATGATAACATCAGTACCAACGACTATTTTTAGAATAAATATGATGATATCATATTTGATCTTCTTTTAATGGATTTTTTACATCTTGAGCTATAAATGTAATTGGTGTCAAATGAAGAAGGATACATTCTCTTTGTCTCTGAAATCTTTGAATCAATCTCTTGCCAATCATTTATTGATTAGAAAGCTTTCACTTATTTATCAACTCTATTTAAGAGAGTCAACTTAGTTCTTCTACTACTTTTTCTGAGTAATTTGATCAAGGAGGTTTTCCTTGAATTAGTGTTTGAGAGAAACACTTTTTAAGAGGAAGAGACACCCTCGAGAAAGAAAAGTTCTTTGTTATAGTGGCTCACAAGTGCCCAATTGTGGTTGATAGTGAAATACTCAAGAAGTTGTCTTGAGGATTGGATGTAAGCTTGGTTTAAGCTGAACCAGTATAAATACTTGTGTTCATTTCTCTTTCGCTCATCTCCTTAATTGCTTAAAACTTTGTCTTCGATTATTTGCACTCAATATTTACTTATCTTGATCTTGCTCTATTTTTATTGTCATAAAAATTTTGACATTGCTTTTAAAACTTCTTTAACTTCCAACAAGTCTTAGCATTTTTTCATAAACCCAATTCACCCTCTTTTGGGAGCTAGCCATTTCAATCAATTGATATCAAAGCTAGGGCTCTTGATCAAAGACTTAATCATTTAAACTTAATCATTTAAGAGTTGTATAATGGCTGGCTTTAGTGATTTTGTTCTGCCATAAAGAAGTTCCTTCACCAAACCCATTGGTTTAATCAAAACTTCCAAGATGATGATGTTTTTTGATGCGGTAGAACTTGATCTTTGGGATGTTGTGGAACAAGGTCCTTATACTACTTCCAAGGAGGTTAAAGGAAAATTTATTCCAAAGCCCAAAAGTGAAAGGGATGAAATTGAAAAGAAACTTGTTTTGCTAAATGCTAAAGCTAAGATGATTATTGTTTGTGCTTTAAGCCAAGATTTATATTTTAGAGTATCTAGCTGTGCAAGTGTTAAAGAGATGTAGGATACTCTAGAAATTGCACATGAAGGAATTCTAGGAGTTAAAGAATAAAAAAGTCTCCCCTAAATTAAGGAACATTACCAGCATAGCGGCATGGTCCATACCACCGGTGTAAGCTTGACTTCACACCCATTGAACACACACAACATGAATGCAATAATAAAGTAAAATCCTTCCATCACATTGTCACACAATCCTAGGAGTTCCATTCACTACAGAGTGACTCGAAGAACCCAATGTACCTAACTTCAACATCAATCCGTATCCAGAAAGGGTCGAAGACTTGGAGGCTCTAATACCCCTAATACAGAGTCCTACCAACTAAACAAGAACCTGCAAGGGTACACAAAGAAAAGGGTTGAGTATAACAGATACTCAGTGAGGGAATGAACTCAACCATAAAAATTATCATCGTGTACCGCTCACAGGGACGGGACACAAAAGTGATATCCCATCCATCAACACTGGATCAAGGTCTCATCCCGCACAACCTGCATAGTTAATAAGGAAGTTCTACTATATGCACACAAGCACCACTAAATCATACCTCACAAGTGGGTTACAAATTTCACTCCATCATATGGTTCAATAACCCAAATTTAGTACACAAACATCAAGCAAAAGTACACGATTAGAGCTTTATATCATGCTTACCATATATATGTAATCTTGCCTCTTGGGCATTTGAAGGCCACTGAGGCATCACTCATAACATTAGAGGGCCACCAAGGCATCATTCATATTAATAATTATACAATAATTCCCTTGTCTTTCCTTCACATAGGCAGCATCCTCGAGTGTGACATTTTCGAGGGATAAGGTCGCCTAGCCACATTGCGACTTAAGGGCCAGCCTGCGGGCCAAACTAATTTTAAAAAAAAACTTTGTTTTTCTTTTTCCCGGACCATGGTTGCTGACTTGCTGTAAGTTTTGTTTTAGACTACTATGCGTCAAGTGAACCAATGTTTGAATAAAAACTATTGCATGTGTCAATGTTTGAAGTTTTTAATTCATTCCATAATTTCCATTATGTGACTATGTCAAGTGACTCAAGTCAATGAATTGTTTTTTTTCATGTTAGGACAAAAATTATTCAATTTAGTAATGATTTTTTTTTTCATATGATAAAGTGGTTTTGAAAGAAATACTACAATAGCTAATAGAATTATCATCCCTTAATTCCCTCTCAATTCTACATGCCCTACTTTATAAAATTAAGGGATACTGCGTAGTAGCTAATGGAATTAAGGGATGAATGGATGATATCATAATACTAGTTTTCTTTTAAATAACTTTATTTTTCTATTTTTTAATAAATTCTATCTTTATTTTTAAGAAATTATAAAAATTTTCATATCCAAATTTATTATAATTATTGAATATAATGTTATAAAAATATAATAAAGTGATATTATTTACATACTAACTAATATAATATAATTATATAAACAATTTAATTTTTAAAAAAAAAACGAGTTGACTCGCGAGCCCTGTCCGTTTGGCCTACAGGCCAAACAAGCTTACTTTTAGATCTCCAAGCCTGCCCAAATACAGGTAGGCCGAGCTTGGCTTGCGGACCAAAGCCCATATTCCCAGTGCTACTGGCGTAGTGCCAAGGCCATCTTCTTCTCCAAAATTTTTGAAAGGCGCCACAATCGAGACCTTCACGATTTTCTCTCAGTTTTGGCTCAGATCAGGCCAAATTTTCACCGTTTTTTATGATTTCTTCCATAGACTTTCATCTTCGATGTCTAAGGAGCATTTAGACACCAAAAGCCTTAATCGAGAAATGAACCCAAATTTTCGATTTTACCCCAAATGCCCTTAAACCTAGAAAATAAGGAAAAGTTCAGGAAATCAGAATTCCTATCTCTATTCATTGCTTTCCCTATGCTGCTTGGCTGCTAGAGGCTCCCCCCATTGCCTGAGATCCGTCCCCCAAAGCTTAATTGATGGATTTGAGTAGAGATAAGGAAGAGAGACAAAGAGGAGAGAGGGTGAAAAAAGAGAGAGAGGAAAAGAGAAAATGAGAAAAAATGGGTGGGGCCACCTATATATACTCGCCCATGGTGAAATTACTACTTTGCCCCTTGGTTGACCATTGGTCAAGACTGGTAAGGGCAAATCTGTAATATCCCACCTCGGGTGTTTCTAAATCATAGGTGCCCCACAGTTTTTCATATTTCACTTTAGTCCCTCCTTGGATTCAACCAGTCTCCTAACTCCCTTGGTGCCCTCGGTACCACCAATATACTTCTCAACTCTCCACCACTCAATATTCTACAACCTTGCCACTTCTAAAACTCATATTTTCCTTCCTACACAACAAAAAAAAATTCCTCTACATGAGTTATTCCATAAAATTAGTTTTAAATAATATCCAAAAATCACAGGTATTACATTCACACCATTCACTTTTGGGCTTTGGACTGGCATATCATTCAATCTCCTTGGTAGGAGTATAGTGGCCTTGTTCCACAATATCCTATAAGTCTATGTCTACTGCATCAAGAAAACATTCTCATCTTAGACTTCCAATAAGTATAATGGTTACCATTAAAACCAGAGGGTTTTACAAAGGAATTTCCTTCTAGTAAAACACAATCACCAAACCAGCCATGTTTCAACTCTTAGACAATTAAGTCTTTAATCAAGAACCCAAGCTCTGATACCAATTGATAGAAATGGCTTGCTCCTAAGAGGGGTAATTGGGTTTATAAAAAATTTACTAAGACTTGTTGGAAGTTAAAAAAGTTTTAAAAGAAATGCCAAACTTTTTATGACAGTAAAATTAGAGCAATGTCAAGATGAACAAATATGGAGTATAAATAATCAAAGATAAATCTTTAAGCAATTAATGAGATGAGAGAAAGAGAATTGAACACTAGTATTTATACTAGTTTAGCTTTAACCAAGCTTACATCGAGCCCTAAAGACAACTTCTTAAGTATTTCACTACCAACCATAAGTTTATACAATTGGGCACTTGTGAGCAATAACAATAGAGATCTTTTCTTTCTCAATGGTGTTTTTACCCCTTACAAGTTGTTTCTCTCAAATACTAACTCAAGAAAACCTTCCTCGATCAAATTACTCAGAAAAAGTAGTAGAAGAATTGAGTTGACTCTCTTAAATAGAGTTCATACACAAGTGAAAGTTTTCAAATTAGTAAATGATTGGAAAGAAATTAATTCAAAGATTTTAGAGGCAAAAAGAATGTATTCATGTTGATTTGACACCATATGAGGTTTATATTTACAGCCCAAGGTGTAAATGATTCGTTGGAAAAAGATCAAAGATGACATCAGTATATTTCTTCTAAAAATAGTCGTTGGTACTAATGTCATCAAGTTGGCAATCGACTAGTACCTTTTAATGAGATGTCATTCGATCGGTCCATACCTTGCGGTCAATTGATAACTCTCTGTTATCCAAATTTAATTTTTCTAGAACTTGTGTCGATTGGTACCTACATACTGGTCAACTATAGTTACTGAAATTAAATTTTAATTCCAAATAGAGATGCACCGGTCGACTGCTTGCAGGCAAGCGGTCGACTGATAGGTTTATTGAGTGTTAGCCAAATTTAGACCATAAGGCTACTTGTTGACTGGTAGCTATTAGGACTTAGAAATTAGGATTTTTCAATTCAAATATTTTTCTAAGACTCAATAACCTCACCCAGTATTTGTAAAATCTTTTTAGATAGAGTTTTAAAATATTTTTCAATCAGTTTAAAAACTTTTACTTGCCATCAAATTACTTTTACAAAATATTCTAAGTCCTAAGACATAAATAAATAGTCTTCTCTTTGGCTCTTTCACACCTTTGAGTTGATTATAATTCCTGAAAAAATAAATGTCAATATTACCAAGGAATTTATTATTTTAATTTGTTTGTTATTTTTCAAAATTTAAAATATTGCTTCTTATGCAATAGGGTCAACATGGATTACCCCATATGAATTGTTTTTGGAAGATTTTTGGTATCGCCCTTGGTCCCATAAGTTCATTGTTTTACATGGGAGGGCAAAATAGTAATTATTGTCACCCATACTCTAACTAAAACACCTACATAAAAAAAAAAACTCTAAGCCGCACATGCCTATTTCACTATCTCTCTCAGTTCTCTCCTTCTTCAGACCTTCATCTCCATTTTCTTCAACAGACCATCACAATCCCTGCTTCCACAAGCCTCCAATGGGCTTTCCTTGGTGACAAAACTCTCCTCAGCCTAAGATTCGCATATTCAAAGTGTCCATTTGAGATTCTTCAAATTTCTTTCCTATATTTCTGATGTAGCAAACCCTAGATGAATTTTTTAGCGAAATCTAAACGATTGTGGTTAATTTCTTACTTCCCAAACTCCATTATACTTGAATAATGTATTTTAGACTTGATTATGTTAGGTTTGGGTGAGTGTTTTAGGATTTTGGAGAAAGTTGAGTAAATCTCTATAAATCCATAACCCAATCATGTGCTTGAGTTCCATTAAAAGTTTTGGGTGTTTGAAAGTGCTTATGGGTGACCCAAAATGTTATTGGAGAGGTTTTAGAGGCTTGGGAGTGAGAATGTAACCTAGAAGATTCATTTTCGTTGTTCTTCACTTCTGCAGTCTGTCTGCAACCATTATAGCAATGTGAATTGTCGTTGCATCAGCAGTAACATTGAAATGCAGTGTTCAAACACTACCAGCCACTATTCCAATGGCAGTTGATAGGGAGGACAGTATGAAACACTACCCACTACTGTAGTGGCCTGCCTTTATCTTTCCTTTAAGTTGTTTTACTACTTTTCTTGTTTTTCCATGATTAATCAATAGGGTTTGTACCCATATCACCTTGAATCATCTTTCACTCAAAAGTAATAAAATGATTTGACTGATAGCTTGAAAGCGAGGTGAGTAGCTAACCCTACTCAATGGTTGTTGTAAAATAGTTATCTCTAATGTAGCACATCGGATTGCATGCTCATACATTTTACTTGAGTTTCCATTGATGTTTGGGAATATAACACATATGGAAATTATATGAATGTAAATGAAACATGCATCTCAAGATGATGTATGTGGGTTGTAATCAAAATATGTCGGGAATTGAGGACTTTCAAGAAAGGTATATGATGGTATGAATATTATGTATGTTTGGATGTTTTAATGTGGTTTTGGGGTTGTCCCACACCATGGGTGTGTTAGACATGGGACGTATGTAAGGAGGCTGGCATGACTCGTGTCCTAGTAGGTTATGTTCTTGACGTGGCTTCTTTGTGGTTGGCATATATCATGGAATGGAATTGATGTGTTATACAATAATGGATATTTTCATGGTAATTTAATACACGATCAAGCATAATGTTGGTTTGCTTGTAGCTAGCTTATCCTCATAAAACATGTTGGTTATGCTTGAGATTTATCTTAAAGAATTTGTTATGAGAATGCTTGAGTATGTGAAAGATGTATAAGGACGACGATGTGTAATATCTATACAGTTAGGGATGGCGAGAGGTAATGCCTAGCTGATTCTCTAGTACTGATTATCTAGAAAGATAAGAAAGATGTATAGGGACGATGAGACATAACGCCCAATGAGAGATTAGAACTTGCATACATGAATCATATTTTAGTTTATGTCCTTAATATGTTATGGTGATGAAATGTGTTTTATTCGATATTCATATATGCATGTATTGTTTGATGCTAGTGGTTGTACATGCTTTCATATGTAGAGTTATTTGCTTAATGAGTGTAAAACACATCTTTGTGGTTTAACATTTTTAGAACTTGTTGTCAAAGAGGAGTATCCACATGAGGAGTAGTGGAACTTCAATGTCAGCCCTCTTTATCCCTTGGGCTAGAGACCCGTTATGCAGTAATGTCTAGAGTGCTCTGTAGTCTTAGAGGTCACCTAAGGTTGAATGTTTATTTTGTATGGATGCATGATTATGGTGTACATGTTTTCTCTTGTGAACCCATGTTTCTAAAAATTCCGTTTGTGGATTATGAAGGAATAGTTTGAAACATGTTACATGGAATTTTATATATATGTATATATATATATATATATATATATATATATATTAATTTGAAAACCCATATTCTTTGAATTGTAACTAAATTTCTCCCTTGTTCAAGGTGATTACGTGCTATGTTTTCTTCTGGATTTGTTTGTTAAGGTTAGACTTACAGTCATGTACCCGATTTTGAGACATGACACCCACTCTATTAGAGAATCCATTTTTATATCCATTTATCTCTAGTCTTTATCTATATGGTTTTCCCCCCTTCTTTCTTCCTTCTTCCCTCCACCCATGGTAATCAAGATCTAGATCTTGTTCACAAGATCATACAAGATCTATATCTTGAAACAAAAACGTGCAAAATTGTAGGTATGATCTTTTTTGCATCAGAATCACATAAGATTTAGATCTTGTTTGTAAGATCGTACAAGATCTTAAAATTCTAGCACTTGATTTTTTTTTTCCTTTATGTGGCTCCAAATTCAAATTGTTTTTTAATGGAAATAACTAATAAATTTATAGAAATATGAGATGTTTTATGAAAATATTTTGATTTTTGATAAATTTATGTTTACTTAATAATTTTAGCAAATTATATAAATATATTTTTTAATTTTTATATTTATTTTTTAAAATTGCATAAGATCTTACGATCTTGTGATTCAATCTTTTTTATATTTATCCGATCTTGATTACCTTGCGTCCACCCGTGTTTTCTTACAACTTGATTAATTGTTTTCTTACCTAACTAATTTAGCTCGCACCGGTATTGGAAGAAACACATGTATATAGTTGCATATGATTGGAAAATCTCATTTTAAGAGGTAATTTTAGTTTAATAAGTCCTACTTAGCTGTTGTTTTTACTTTACCGACTCCCCTTCTATTGAATTGATCTATATACGAGTTTTTTTTTATTTTTTTTTGTTTTCTGCTAATCCTAACTAGGTTAGAGATCAAACATTGAGCATCGGCACCAATGGATGGAGGGTGTTGATTAGATTGGTGTGCCAAGCATATAAAAGCAGTGATGAACGTTGGGGGACCCTTTCTTGGTGTTCCAAAATCAATTGTTGGACTTTTCTCTATTGAAGATAGGGATATTGCAAATATTAGTTTTCAATCTATAGGAAATATTTGTGTAAATTCTATTATCGCTTCTAAAACAACAGTATCTTTAGCAATAAATTATATGCATAATATGAAAGGTTTCAAATTTTCATCAACATTCATTGTGATATGTCAGTTAAGGTAGCAACTTTATGCAAACATATTATCTATAATGTTTTGATGCACTAAGGGGTAAGTGAAGGTATTGATGCACCTCGACAATGTGTTCCTACAATGATCTACGTATATGATCTAAGTTTCAATTATTTGAGCATGATGACTATGTAATATTCTTGATGGTTTTGAACTCTGTTAGTTGGTGAGTGGTTCTAGAAGTAAATTGTTTTTTTTTTATCAAAGATGTCATTTGATTTTTGGAACAGGAGTTGGGAGTGTTTTTGAAAGAAAAAAGAAGGGCTGGGGCCTTTTTGAAAGAAAAGAAAGAGGGGTTGGGGCGTTTTAAAAGAATGGAAGGGATGAGGGTGTTTTTGAAAGAAAACAAAGGAACTGGGGCATTTTTTAGTGAAAACAAAGGGGGCAAAGGCCTAGAGGGGCTTTTTTTTTTTTAAAGAAAACTGAGGGGGATGGGGTGTTTCTACAATCTAAACTTACAAAAGGTTCCTTGGGTTGTCAAAAGTTTTAAAAAAAAGAGTTAACCAAGTGAAATGCTGTGTCGAGTTCTTGGAGCGTTTTGAGGTGGTGTTTTTAAAGAAAACTGAGAGAGCTGGGGCATTTTTGTAATTTACACTTACAAAAAGGTTGTTGGGTTGCCAACTTTTTTTTTTAAAGGAACAATAAGTGAAATCCAATGGCCCATAATGCCTCTGCCCCCTCATTTTGTAGCCAATGATGAACTACCAAGCCAAGCAGATAATTTGTTTCTGTCTTACCTTGGTACCTTCAACCAGGCTTTTGGAGTCACTTTCAAGGATGGTTGAACATATTGCATGAATGCAATAACTTCCATGGCACAATCTTTTTTAGTTAATATAATATTAAAGAATGTGGAAGAGCAACTAATTGAACCGGCCAACAAAAGCGGGGGAAAAAAATATAGTTTTTGAACCATACAATTTACAAATGTTGTTTAATAAGTATAAAATTTCAATATATATATATATATATATATATATTATAGTCATATACTAGTGGGCAATTTTTTTAACACAAGAAAGCGTATAAAAATAAAATTTGTAAGGTACTAGAGAAAAAGACTATGGCCCGCGGTTAGACTGAGACTGCCCGTAAATGGGAAGATTTAAGTTGAGCAGTTTAAGCTTATTTGAAAATTGGCTTAAACGGTCTAACCCGTTTAGGACTGCATGACAACGGGCTAAACCCTTTTTTTATAAAAATACATTATTTAATATAAATAATTTTATTTTATCATATTTCTATATTTTATAAACTTTATATTCAATAAATATAATAAATTTAGATGTAAAAACTTTTGTAATTTTTTAAAAGTAAATATAAAATTTTCAAATTTAAATATAATATAGTTAATTTAGAAAGAAAATATGAAAAATTAAATTTATTGGTTATTTAAAAATATTAAAGAAATAATGTTTTACATGTATAAATATTATTTTTATAAAAAATTATTAATTTTTTACTAAAAAATTTAAAATTATATTATTTTAATATTTTAAAATTATATTTTAAAAAAAGTAGCTCGCGCATCGGCTCGTTTAGGCCCCTGGGCCAAACGAGCAGTCTTTGTCTTTTAAAAAAGATTGCTAGCTTAAACAGGTCGACCTGCTTATGCCCATTTAATTTTGGGCCTGTGACAAATTAGACTATCCTGTTTAACCTTACAGATCAAACAAAAAGTGAGGCTTTTCTTTTGGAACAAAAATTGTGTATTTCTTTTATTTTTGCTATTAAATTCTGTATATAAGTTGTATCAATATATATTTTTTAATAAAAAATTATATAACGTCAACTTTTTCATGTATCACATTTGTAACATGGTCAACAGATAACATACCATCAATTAATAATTGGTGAATTATTTAGGTCGAAAATTAAATTTTCACGCATTCAAAGCCACCCATATTCTTTGTGAAAGTTTGCACAAAAATCTCCATTAAAGAGTAGAGGTCACAAATCTTTACTAACTCTGTACAAAAGTTGTGGGGACTAAACCTACATGCAAATAAATCTACAAATATGTCTAATACAAATTTGAGTAAATTACTGATTCAATTCTTAAAAGTTTACAATTCTTTTAATCTAGTTATTAAAAAAATTAATGTCTCAAATTCATTCCTAAAGCATTATATGTATTCTTGATTTGGTTATTTTCATTGATAAATAACAAAATCTATTGTTATCAAATATTAAATTTTCATTGCAAAATATTAACTTTCACAATCAGAAATGAAATAATACAAGCAAATTTTTTTAAAGATTGAATTGAATCATTTAATCTTTGAGAAATGAAATTAGGATAATTTTAATTTTCAATGAGTAAATGTATAATTTATTCTACCATCATATATTCTTTTATTTATTATATCATTAAATTGCATATTAGTAAACCAAATTAGTATAATTTTCATGAAAGATAAATTTGAAAAATATTATAACCAATTTTTTTTTCTTTTTAGTTGATTATATTGTTAATTTAAACGTCCAAACGAGGGGGGCGGGGGGGAACATCTATTTGATCAAACTTCTCTATTCCCTTTTTCTATAGATTCCTTTCCTTCTATTATTCCGAAGGCAAACCAGTAATAGTGAATTATCTCATTTTACATGGCAAATTCATTGTGCATTTAACAGCAGCATGAATCCAAAACATCAGAAAATCACTTCCAAAATGCCAAAACAAGATATAAGTGATTTTTGAGACCATCAAAATTCCAAAAGATGGGAGTTTAATCAATATAAGCATGAACTGAACCAAAGTGCATAATATATTGTATGTTAGTTTCATTTTTTTTTTTGGAAGCGTACTTCCTCATTTAATAGGATATTAATTCCTTTTCAATTTATTGAACTCAGAGAAAAATCTCTCCAAATTAACATCTATTAATAATTCAAACAGCCACTACTATTATAACAACCATTTAACATTAGGTATGT
Source organism: Biancaea sappan (assembly GCA_037074585.1). NCBI lineage: Eukaryota > Viridiplantae > Streptophyta > Magnoliopsida > Fabales > Fabaceae > Biancaea > Biancaea sappan. Next base: position 43,057,068 of record CM073501.1, on the reverse strand, counting down.
TTTATTGTACATTAGTAGCGACATTCATCCCTCATCCCATATGTGCCAAAACAACAATTTACATGATTCACTGTCCCAAATTTGTATTTATCACAAGCAAAATATCAGTATATTTTCATCTACTATCACTCAGCAATCAAGCAAAAAGCTGGTGGAAATTTATCAACTACTTTATTCAAATTTGCTTCCTTTTCTTTTTGTCATATTCTCATGCTGGAAAGAAATTTTGCGGCAAAACATGTAATATATAAAGACTAAGTCCTAAGACAAAATATGTATTGTAGTTGTTACACAAACAAGCAAATTTGATCTAAGCTTTTGATGGAACGGTTCCCTCAGCCTTTCTTGTTCTTCTCTTGTTCAAACTTGTCTATTGCCACCTGTAGTTCATCTGTACCACCAACAGCCCTCATGGTGTAGAAGTACACTCCAAAGACGAAAGCCGTCAAGCCTCCAGCTACCACCAAATTCTTTGTCTTGGGCGCAAGGCCGCCATATCCCAAAAGCCCAGCCATCTTGGCAGGGAAGGGGAAAATATTTAAATGTTAGCACAATGTCATAATTATGCTCTCAAAGATCCAAGTTCAGAAAATTAGGAGATCAGGTAATTTTCCCGAAAAACACGAGATATTAAAGTCTAAACTATCAAATAGTGCAAGCAAATGAAAGTGCCAAAAAGAATACTAGGACATCTAAGTTGAAATCAAACCCTCAATATTGGCTTCTTACCTGTTACTTGTTAGTATGACATCTTATTGCTCACTTTGGTGATAGAAAACATGGCTTCAAGACTAAGCGTGTCCAAATTTTCCTCTACAAATACATTACAACACTAGTCTATCACAGTGAGTTTGCTCCGCTTTCCAATTTGGCCTTGCATTTGGGGTGGTTTAGCGTAGTGAAAATGAAAATGTGAGAAGAAAAGGAAAAAAGGAATTGAATTGATGAAAGCTATTTGAGATTATGCATTGTATGAGAAGAGGAAGTGAACATAGATAGACAGAATAAGAAATTTCCAGCCTATTAGTACCATGACAGAAGCACTGAAGGTAAAAAGAGACTACTGTCTGGAGTCTGCTTTCGATTGAGAAATCAAGAATATAACTTTAGTTATAAAATATTTCTTTCATGAATAAAAAATTTCCAGCAATTTATAAAATCAAATATAATATATTATTAAAGAGAGTGAGAAAATGCAAAGGGGGCAATTAAATGGCATTGGGATTGTTAGTGAGTATGCCTTGAAGGTAATCATGTAACATTGTATGTTGTTTATAATCAATAAAATAAACGGCATTCTATCTCATTTATGTTACAAATGGAATATTGTCCTTAAACTTAAGAGAAAGGAAAGATGAAAGATGACGTGATCATTTCAAGGGACCTCGCCTTCCTCATGATCCTTTAAGTCTAGTAACTTTCTAACCAAAGTATCAATTGGAATCGGAACAACTTTGATCCATTTAAGGATAGCATATTGCTACACACCCTCATGATGATGAGAATGACATATCCCTATGACATTGGTATAGGTGACACTAAAGGTAGCATGTGGATATTCATATAAAATATGAGTTGACTGAACAGATCCAAACAAAATTGACTGACAGAGTTTTTCACTAACATGTCAAAGGACGATCTTGGTTGGATATATATAACCTTCTTGGACCTGGAATGATCATTGATGCCTTATGTGTGTTGGCATCATACTTTGACACTAGTGGGCTACGGGTCCACCAAAACTCAGGCTAAGGCTAGATATTGGATATGGCATTGCATACATGAAAACATGTGAGTGCATTATAAGGAATCTGTTGCTCTCAGTGAAAGACAGAGATGCTCCTGATGGTATGAGTCTTTCTACTTTCCTCAAGGATAGTCTTGCATGCATGTCATAGATTTAAGGGTTTGACATATATCCATACCTGGCTAGGTCCATGTAGTAGCATCACATAGTGAAAGGATGAGTTATACATACATTCAACAAAGTTCTAAGGATTTGCGAACAAATCCATCTCATACTAGGGGTCATGATATATTGTTAAATGTTACTTATAATCTGGAGGAGGGTTGGGAATCATGTTATATGGTTCATAAATTAGAAGGGGTTTTAAATAATTTTAACTTTAAAATAGATACTAGTTGCTACTAGCATGAAATGGACCAAAGGGATCACACACAATAAAAGGGTTATTGGAAGTTTATAAAAGCCCAAAGATTAGTGGGCTTAGGCATCATCTATTCCTAAAGCCCATGAGATGGGTGATCATATAAAAGGACATGGTAGGTGATGCGGCTAACACAATAATCTCACCTACCACCCTCTCCCTCTCACGCCTAGTTTCTCTCATTCTCTCTAGCATGTGGTTTTGAGGTGTTCTTGAGAAATTCTCCTCTCTTCCAGTGACTTTGCCTTTGGTGTGGATACACTTAGAGGCAAGACATTGTGTTGCTCTTCGCAAGTCTATTGAACCTTCACTCTCAAAAGATTTGAGACTTACAAGGAAGAGATCTCTCTCTTCCTCCTTTTGGGTGCCTCTCTCTCTCTCTCTCTCTCTCTCTCTTCCTCCACATGCCTCACCTCTTCTCTGACATCTTGGGCATTGGTGCATCAGGTTTTAGAGGGATTAATCGGTGGAAAAGTCCATCTAAACATTTCCACTGATTAAAGTTGACTATTTGGTGACCGTAACCTTTCGGTATTAGTTTAGCACATACAATGGGGTCAACATAATTGAGCATCTAGTCTTTTTGGGTTTCATATGGATGCAAAACTAAGCATTGACTTAATTCTTCAATCCCTACCTAGCTCATTCTCCTATTTCATCATAACCTTTAACATGAATAGGATGAAAGTCCAATTTTATGAGCTCCTAAACATGCTAATCGAGGCAGAAACTAGCTTTAAGAAGGAGAAAGGTCAAGTGCTTGTTGTGGAAGGAAATCCTAAATCCCCTAAAAAGAACAAAGGGAAAAGGAAGAATCAAGCCCTCAAACTAGAGGGTGGGATCAAGAAGAAGAGAAAGAAACCGAAGAAGAAGAAAGACAACAATCAAGACAGAGACAAATGCCATCGCTTTGGCAAAATAGGGTAGTGGAAGAGGAATTGAAAGGTCTACCTTGAAAGCGTAAAGGATAAAGCAACTAAAGGTTAGTTAAATTTATTCTCTATTGAGATAAACTTGTCAATTAATAATGCTAGGTTAGTTAAATTTATTCTCTATTGAGATAAACTAGTCAATTAATAATGCTTCTTCACGGGTATTAGATATCGATTGTGGTTCTCACACTTGTAATAAAATGCAAGGACTACAAAATACAAGGAAACTAACCAAGGGTGAAGTGTCTTTAAGGATAGGCGATGGATCAAAAGTTGATGCCTTAGCCAAAAAAACTTCTTGTTGCATTTGCCTTGTAATAAGTTGCTAGAAGTAAAGAATTATTATTATATTTCGGTGATTATGAGAAATATTATTTCCATTTCTTGTCTTAATTAAGAAGGTTTTGAATGCTTATTCAAAAATAAAATGTGTTTTATTTCTTTAAATAATGTTTTGATATGTACCAAAAAATGAAGCAATGGTCTCTATCTTCTAAAACAAGAAGCTAACATTATGAATGTTACCAACACTAAAAGTAATACTATCATACGAAAAAGAGTTGAAATAAATCAAGTCTACCTGTGGCACCTAAAACTTGGTTATTAATGATGAAAAATTCAAAAATTGGTTAAAGGTACCCTTCTCTCATTTGAATATGGAGTATCCAACTTGTGAATCTTGCATCATTGGGAAAATGACTAAGCCTCTATTTATTGGAAGTGGAGTTAGAACACTAGGCAAGCTCGATTTAATCTATACCGACGTGTGGGGGCACATGAGTACAAATGCTAGGGGTGGTTACCCTTACTTTGTTACTTTCATGGATGACTACGCAAGATTTGGGTATGTGTACCTAAGAAGTACAAGTCCGAAGCCTTTGAAAAGTTTAAAGAATATAAGAATGAAATAGAGAAACAAAATGAGTTAAGTATTAAGGCCTTTAGATCGGATTGAGGAGGCAAATACATGAGTAATGAATTCATGGATCATCTCAAAGAAAATGGGTTCTCCTACTGCTCACCTCCAGGAACTCCACAATGGAATGGAGTTTCAGAAAGAGAACCGAATGTTAGTAAACAAGGTTCGCTCCATGATGAGCTTTGCCACTCTTCCAATATCCTTTTGGAGATATGCCCTAGAAACCACGACATACATTCTTAACCTAATACCATTTAAATCAATGGCTTAAACGCCTTATGAGATGTAGTATGGACAACTATCAAGTCTTAAGCATGTTAAAATTTGGGATTGCCTTTCTTACATCAGGAGACTTAACACAAGAAAACTTATCCGAAAACAAACAAGAGCTTCATGGGATAGCCTAAAGAAAATTTAGGATGTTACTTCTATCTCCCAACTAAACAAAAGGTTGTTGCGAGAAATGCTATCTTTCTGAAGAATAGGGAGGATTTTTTATCAAAACATCTGAAGACTGTTGTTGCCACCAAGTGGACCGTGGCCAAGCCCAATATGGGATGAACTAGAATATCAAGTGGGTTAGACCCGACCCGAACCACAACACTTAACCCAATAACTTCTAAGGCCACTATATCGAAGACGTCGAGAGGAGAAAAAACAGAGCATGGTGAGCTCAGCTTCTTCGAACAGTAACAAATCCAATGCGAATCATCTGCGAAAGTTGACTGATGCTGAAGTTGCAAAGAAAAGAGCCCTCAACTTGTGCTATCGATGCGATGAGAAGTACAACCCTTCCAACAAGTGAAAAAATCGTCAGCTATAGGTAATGATTCTCCAACCATGTGATGGGGAAGATGAAGATGATCTTAAGATTGAGTCAGGGAAGGAGGAAGAGACGCCAATATTAGAACTCTCCATGAATTCAGTAGTGGGCCTAAGTGGAAATCATACAATGAAGCTAAAAGGGAAGGTTAAAGGGGAAGAAGTACTCATATTGATTGAAGTGGAGCAACAAATAATTTTATTGCCACAGAGTTAGTGGAGAGGCTAAACATTCCTATCCAAGGTTCTCGAGTGTTTGAAGTGTCATTGGGTGACAGATACGAGGTCAGGGGAAGGCATATATGCTCAATTATGGTGGTAGAGATGCAAGGAGTTGAAAGTTTTCATGTGTTTGATATAGGGAATACTGATATGGTGCTGGAAGTTGAGTGGCTTCAGTCGTTGGGAGAACTGAAGATGAATTGGGACAAATTGTCTATGAAATTCATGATTGGGAAAGAGAAAAAGCAAATTATGGGAGATCCTTCATTGGTAAAGACTTTGATGTCTCTTAAGTCCATGATGAGGAGTTCAAGGACAGGTGGACAAGGGTATTTGGTGGAGTTTGGGCAAATGGCAGTGACAATAGTGGAAGAAGAATTGCTTATGGAAATACAAGGTTTACTGGAGCAATTCCCTACTGTACATACACCAATTCAAGACCTTCCTCTAAGGAAGGTGAGGAATCATGCAGTTGAAATAAAACAAGGAGAGCAGCCCCAAACATTAGACCTTACTGTTACCAGCATCCACAGAAGGCAGAAATAGAGAGACTAGTTAATGAGAGATGCTGACAGCAGGCTTAATTCGTCCTAGTAGCAGTCCATACTCAAGTCCCGTGTTACTAATTAAAAAAAAATGGTAGTTGGAGATTTTATGTGAACTATAGGGCTTTGAACAAGAGAATTGTACCTGATAAATTTCCGATCCCAGTAACCGATGAGTTGCTAGATGAACTCAAAGGTGCTTCGGTGTTTTTCAAGCTCAATCTTAAATTCGGGTATCATCAAATCCAGATTAAGGAGGGGGATGAAGTTAAAACAGCCTTTCGTACTCACCAAGGTCATTATGAATTTATGGTAATGCCCTTTGGTTTTACGAATACATTAGCTACGTTTCAATTCTTGATGAATGACATTTTCCAGCAACAACTAAGGGAGTTCATCTTGGTATTTTTCAATGATATCTTGGCTTCAGTCGGGATTATAAATCCCATGTGGAGCATTTGAGGGAAACAATGCAATTCCTTCAAGAACACAAGTTAGTAATTAATACTAAAAAATGTGTTTTTGCAAAGAATCAGTTGGAATATTTGGGGGACATATAGTTTCAGCAAAGAAGGTTAAGGCAGATCCTGCCAAGATTAAAGCTATGGTGGAATGGCCCGTTCCGAAGGACTTAAAGGCATTGAGGTTATTTCTAGGCTTGACAGAATATTATAGGAGGTTTGTGAACAATTATGGAAAAATTGCTGCACCATTGACAGCTTTGCTAAGGATGCATTTAAATGGGGAAATGAAGCTCAAGAAGCATTTGAGAAATTGAAGGAAGCCATGACAACACTTCTGGTGTTACGTATGCCGGATTTTTCATTGCCATTTGAACTAGAGAAGGATGCATCCAGTGTGAAAATTGGAGCAATACTCATGCAAAAAAAGAGGCCCATAGCCTACTATAGTCAAGCCGTGAGACATCAGTAGAAATCAGTTTATGAGAGGGAACTTATGGCCATTGTACTATTAGTAAAAAAAAAAAAATGGAGACACTACCTGTTGGGTCACCATTTTATTATTAGAACAAACCAACGAGCACTTAAGTATTTATTGGAACAATGCGAATCAGAGGATGAACAGCAGAAATAGGTTTCCCAATTGTTGGGATATACGTTTGAAATACAATACAAACCGGGAAAGAAAAATAAGGCAGCGGATGCTCTTTCTAGAAGAGAGAGATGGGATTTAAGGCTTTTACAGTTCATCAGTAAGGGGATTTATTTAGTTGGGAAGAAGAGATCAAAAAAAGATAAAAAGTTGTCTTTGATTTTACGACAACTCCTCTCCGACAATAATCCACCTGAGGGAATACTCTGAGGAGTGGGTGCCTTTTGTATCATAGTAGACTAGTGCTACCTAAGAATTCCCAAAGAATCCCACATTTAATTGCTGAGTTTCACAATACACCCACTGGTGGTCATTATGGTTACTTGAGGACTTACAAGAGGATGTCCACAGTGCTGTTTTGGGATGGTATGAAAAGGAAAATTCAGGAATATGTGGCTAGATGTGCCATATGCCAGTAGAATAAATATGAGACAAGGAGTCCAGCCAGGTTGTTACAACCTTTACCTGTACCGAAGCAAGTTTCGGAAGCCATCAATCTTGACTTCAAAACTGGGTTGCCAAAATCTAGCAAATTTGTTACCATACTAGTTGTGGTAGACAAGTTAACAAAATATGCTCATTTTATTCCACTTTCTCATCCATACAGTGCCAAAGATGTGGCAGCAGTGTTTGTCAAGGAGATAGTTAAATTACATAGGGTACCAAAGTCTAATGTATCCAATAGAGATACAATGATAAGCACTGACAACCGGGCTCTGATACAAATGATAAGCAACCAAGCAACTTGGAAAATCCTCTCTTAAAAGCTAACTGTTAAGGGAAAAGAACCAAGCCACTTAACTATTCCATCAAGCATCTCATACTACTCGAAATGGGACTTAGGCACCCCATAATACCTTGGTCCGTATCAATATCAAAATGAAAAATGATACTATACCAGATTAGTCATCTATCCTACATTTGATCCAAACTCGTCTTCTTACCAAGACCAACCCATGTAAATCCCTTGGACAAATCAGATGTTAGAACCCATTTCTTAATTCACACCTACCATTGCACAAGCCGAGGACAAAGAGGACACTGCACCAGTACCACCATTGTGCAAGCTGAAGATGAAGAGAAACGCACGGTACCACCATTGGCACTATGTGATTCCAATCACAGTAACTATTACTAAAAGTTAAAAATCCTGGAACAAAGCAAAATTATGCAACATTCCCAAATTTTAAACGCTGAAATTTTGGGTATGATCTGTTCAACTGATTTATCAACTACAAGAGCATTGGCCACAATAATTTTCAAATTCATTGTTGTAGGCATTTCTCTAGTATTCTATTTAAACTATTCATGCTCGTATATACCACTTTCATACTCAATGGCTATCAATATTACTTGTGATATATGCTGAAACGAAAGAGAGAAAGAGACAGGAGCTTCGCTACATGTTCATGCTTCAAGCTTTGATACTCCCACATTCCAAAGACACATTAACAATTGAAGAAGACATAAGCAATATCAAGCTCAATCATATTTCAGAAATGATCACAAATTTCGAAAATGTTTTCTAAAGTATAAATAGCCACTAGAAAATAACAAATTTCCAGAAACAGCGTCTGAAGAACACTATGGCGTTAGTTACCTTTTTTCTGGGCAGCACATGAGCAGTTTAAAACAGACTAAATCCATTTAACCTTTTTATGTTTTTACTGAAACAAATTTCAGATGAAGAAAGAAAAAAAATATCAAAACCCATAGAACAGATATTTCGAATTGCTAGCACTCAAGTTTCGAACAAACGATGAAAATCCCGATAGGGCAGAAATTTCGAATTGACTCCATTGCATGGCACTGAAATTTCGAAAAAACTCCCATTCGAATTGTTAAAACCGAAATTTCGAACAAACTCCATAGAGAGTTTCGAAAATCAGACAAGAGAAGTTTCGATTTCATACCTGCGTGTTGTAAGCTGTGCCTCTTCGAATGCAGGACGAGCCAACGGCAAGGGAAAGAGGTAGCGAATCGAAGCCTTGGATGGAGATTGTTGAGGAAGGGTAATGGCCGAATGCGTTCACAGTGGAAAGTGCGAATGAATGAACTGAAAAGCCATTTCTGACAATCTTTCAAGGAAGAAAATACGCTTTTTATTTCTTTTTTCAAGAATTATTTTATTTTATTTTATTTTATTTTATTTTATTTTGTTTTGTTTCATCTTTTTAGTTTTAGTAGCAAAAAGATCTATTTTCCTTTGAAGTAGTAACTACAAATTATCTTATTGTTTAAGACAAAAAAATGTTGCTCCAATTTAATAAAGATAAAAATATACATTTCATCTTTATAATTTCACAAAATTTTTAATTTAATTTTTATTTATTGTTAAAATAAAAATCATCACTTTAACTCAACAAAACAATATCATTTTATAAGAGTTAAATAATGATCATTTTATCATTTCATAAAACCCTAAACCACTTTATCTCGCTTTCTCCATTCTCGAATGTCCACCCCACCTCACCCACCATCATTCTCTAAATAACTCATTCCCTATTGACAAAAGCTCAAATCTTGGTAAACACTTGCACTTGAAATGATTCTTGTTACTGCAACTACTAAAAATCTTTAAAATGTTGTATATTTTGCAATTCTTGTTATTGCAACTACTAAAACTCTTCATGGCTAATGTATAATTTTGCAATTGTTCTCTTCATTTTCAATGGCCGATTGCTATGTTTATCTCAACTATATTAGCTACAACAACCTTGAATGCTAGCAAAAACATCATTGGTAATGCACATTAACATTCATTGTTGAGTTGAAAATGTTGGCTGTATTGAATTGAGTGATGTATAATGTCACATAAACATGTATTTAGTTGCACATTAACAACAATTATCAGCAGGGACTTTTTACTAATTTTATAAAGTATAGGAATCAAGCTATACGAAAATAAATTATAAAAAATAAATTAAAAATTTAGTGAAACTATGAGGGACAAATGTATAATTATACCAAATATAAACTTATAGCTTCTTTATTTTAATTAATAATGTAATAATGCCTTTTCATATTGTTTCACTTTTGTCATAAATTTTATAAGTTATTTATTGTTATAAAACTAATGGAGAAATATAGGAAGATAAGAGAAAATTTGGGTGAAAAAAAATAGCTCTTTTCTATTTGTTTGGACCCCTCTTGCTTTGTACACAACTTATATTCATAGATAGTCAATCATAATGATAATTCATACCTTACAATTAGATAAGGACTAAACACACTTTTTTGCCCCTAAAAAATACAAGTTTTGACTAATTGGCCCCTGAAAGTTAACCACAATATAATTTAATCCCCAAACGACCAAATCGTTATACTTTTCGGTCCCTTTATAAGTGCCATCAATTTTCTGTTATTAGAAATGCTAATGTGTCCTATTATCATCCAACATGTGATGTCTACTATTTACGTGACTTTTTGAATGGGCTGTTGATGCACATCATGTACGTACCCGTTGGCTTTTTTATGAGAAGTCCTCCTGAATTTGAGGATTTTGCACTAGTTCTAACTTCTGCAAATTTGGGGATTTTACATTAAGGTTCTTCAGTTTTTGTTCAAATCCGTTAGCAAGCATGGAATCGTCAAATTGTAAATGTCACAATTAGTTAGAGAATTTTCAGAACATGTGAATCAAGCTTTTGTGCTTCGTCTATGCGTGGTGGCTCACTTCACAACCTCTCATGTGCATGTGAATGTGGGCTGAAATTGGTGTTGTTGAATGTTAGGATTAAGAAGAAATATGGCTACCAATTTGCTAGGTGTCCATTATACAAGGTGATATATGTTTTCCTTGGTTTTCTGCTTGCGAGAGTTGTATGGGTTGTTGGTTCCATAAATTTGATTATGTGAGATTAACATGGAAATTTCAAGACAAACTTCTAATCTATGGGTTTTTCCAATGGGCTAATGAGGAATTTTCACCTGAGGATGATGAAGTAATTGCATTCCAAGATAGGAGGCCAATGGTTACATTGAGGAGAAGATTAAGTATGAAGAGCAAAATTGGAGGCTTAAGTGCATTTGTATTGTGTTAATTGTGTTTCTATCTAGTGTTAATTGTAAGAATTATGATGAATTTGTACTAACAAGGATGTCACTTGTAACCTTGTTAACAATTAGCTTTGATGACATATGATTGTTGTTGGAATATATGTTCTAAAGACAATCATTTGACATCGTACAATTGTTTGTTATCAATAAAATTTATGGCATCTACCTATATTCATATTACAAATGAGGTATTGTCCTTAGACCTAAGAGTAAGGGGAGATAAGAGGTGATATGATCATCTCAAGGGACCTCACCTTCCTTATGATCTCCGAGTCTATAATGGTTTCTAACGAAAGGATCAATTAGAATTAGTACAATTTTGATCCATTTGAGGTTAGCTCATGGCTACACCCTTCATATAGATGAGAATAGCATATCCCTATTACATTGGTGTAGATGGCACCAAGGGTAGCATGTAGGTGCTCATAGCAAGTATGAGTTGAATGAACCAACACAAACAAGATTGACTAATGGAGTTCTTCATTAACATGTCAATAGTTAGGGCTCGTTTGGTACGTAAGAAAGGAAAGAAAAGGAAAGGAAAACAAAAATGGAAAGGAAAAGGAAAAAGGAAAAAAGTATGTTTGGCATATGATGGGAAAAAATAAAGAAAAAGAAGTATTATTTCATTTGGTATATATTTTTCAATGGAAAGAAAAGGAAATATGTTGAGTAATTTTATTAAATTACCCCTGATTTAATATTATTTTTTATAATAAAAAATAGAAATATCTCATCTTTCATCTTCATCAGAATACTTATCTTCATCTTGTCTCCTTCATTCTCTCTTTGTCTCTCTCTCTCTCTCTCTCTCACACACACATCTTCATCCTCATCTCATCTCATTCATTCTCTCTTTCCCCCTCTCTCTCCTATCAGAATATCTCATCTTCACCGTCGCCCTTATCCACCATCACCCTCATCCTCCATCATCATCGTCAGTGTCACAAAAGGGAGGCGAGAAGAAGGAAACACAGAACACTGACGCAAGGAGGTCGACAAAATATGTTCAAACTTCTTAGATTGGCTGGAGGAGGTCGACGGAGGAAGAGAATTGATGTTAGTCACTAGAGATCGAGCAAATGATGAGAAGTAGACTGACAGCACAGAGATGGAGGAACAGAGCACAAATAGAGTGAAAACATAGGGAGATTGACAATAAGCATAATGCGAATCAAAGAAGAGAGTCGAGAGCGAGAGGAAAAGGAAGAAAGCAAAGATGAAGCAAAAAACTGAGGGGGATTAACGAGAAGCAGAACGGCAAAGTAGGCATTATAGACTCCAAGCTTCAATTTTCGTTTCCATTCTTCCGTTTTCCATCATAGACGCAATTGTAAGAGGTCATACAATTAAAATGGAAATGGAAGAGCACCTTTCCTTCAGATGCACTGTACAAATCAGCATACCAAACAAAAGAATGGAAAAACTTGGCTGGAATTCCATTCTTATATTGCAAGGGAAAGGATACCAAATGCAACATCAATCTTGGTTGGATGTTGTATAACCTCATTTAACTTGAAATGATCATTGATGCCTTATATATGTTGGCATCATGCTTTGACTCTAGTGGGTTATGAGTCCACCAAGACCTAGGCTAAACCTAAACATTGGGTATGGTGTTGCATGTATAAAAACATGTGAGTGCATTTTCTGGAATCCATTATTCTCAATAAAGAAGTGAGATGCCTTAGATTGTAAGGACAAGGCTAGACAAGTCTATAGCCATAACATGAGGAAAAGCCTAGAAAAAGGATTTCTGGTTTTCTCATTTATCAGTCTTATTCCTAGAAAGCAAACATATCATGGACCTAAGGGACATGTATCCATGCCTAGCTAGGTTCATGTAGTAACACAACATAATGGAAGGATGAGATATACTTACATCTAACTAGGATCAAATGATTTATGAAAAAATCCACCTTATGCTAGGCGTCATGATCTATTACAAAATGTCACTCAAGATCTGTAGGCTTATGAGTCATATGATTTGGGAATTAGAAGAAGTTCTAATTAAATTAAAGTCAAAAAGAATTTTGACTATGTAATAATTACAACCTACTACTAGCATAAGTTGGACCTAAGGGTTCACATACTAGAAGAAGGCCATTAGAAGTATATAAAAGCCCAATGGTAGATAGGCCTAGGCGCCACCTACCACCAAGCCCATTAGATGTGTTAGGTGCCTATATATAAGGACTTGTGGGGAGAGGAGGCTAGTACCATTATCTCTGCTCACAACCCCTCATTCACGTCTACTCTCTCTCTTTCTCAAGTGTGTTTTATGGGGTGTCCTTGAGGATCTCTCTCCTTTATCCTTTTGGTCTTCCCTTGGCATGGATACACTTAGAGACAAGACATTTTTGTTGCTTCTGCAAGTCTCTTGAACCATTTCATCTCAAAGGCTTGAGACTTACAAGGAAGTCTAGTTTTCTTGTGAGATTTTCCACCTCCTTCTTTGGCAACATCCAACACCACATTATTTGCCATCTTGGACATGCTTTTAAAGGTTCTTGGGTTGTATCTGTTGGAATGTATGCCCTAAAGGAAATCATCTAACATTGTACAATTGTTTGTTATCAATAAAATCTTTTTCATTTTACCTACATTTATATTTATAAATGAGGTATTGTCCATAGAAGAGGAGTAAGGAAATATGAGGGGTGATATGATCATCTCAAGGGACCTCATCTTCCTTATGATCCTCGAGTCTAAAAGGGTTAGCACATGCCTATGTCTGCTTATATAAATGAGAATGGCATATATCCCTATGACATTTGTGTGGGTGCCACTAAAGGTGTCATGCCCCAATTTGGACATGTGACCGGCATAATAACTAGGGTTATGCTTCCCCTAGACCATAAGCCTACTATGTTGTACCCTCTAACATTACCATAAAGCACATACACCTAGACCTAGGTGACCTACGTAACTATAGAGCATTTTAAACTTACTTAACAAACAACTAAAACTCATTAAAGAAGAAGAGCTCTTATCGAGCCCTACCATATCTCTAGCGATTACTCCTCTTATGAAGTTGCAGCTGATAATTTTAAGCCACGAGAGTGAGTTTTGAAAACTCAGCAAGCAGTTAACACTACACAAAAATTTGCATGGAGGTACATCTAGTACCAAGCATTGAGAATTTCATGCATAAATTGTTCTCTGTGAGGTTCTAATAAGGCATGATACATAGGCTCTTGTGCACTAGCCTAGACACCTCAAACACCCACATACATTGAGTTCCTATCCAACACACTAAGGGATTCTTCCACCGTGCCTATGGACCTCATCCTTGTAAGTGGGATGAATTAATCGATCGTGTCCTCGTCCATCATACTTATGGGCATTAACTTATACATGTCAGCAAAATCATCTTGCCTTGTATACAGTATATATACAAATTTAAAATATCTTTATGACTCAACATTTGGATGATTACATCCTCTTATAGTCAGGTGTTCCACTCACTATAACTACAAGTTTACACATGTGTTCTCAAGTATACATATAATCGTTACCCCATTTTTGGAGTGCCATGATACTCTGTATACAGGCACATTAACCTTTCTTATTATCACCTTTATCAAGGTTTCTATGAACCCTTACCCCAAGGTAGCTATGGTTCAACAACCCTTATATCATCAGTCTCGATGGTTCACAAAGCCTTATGTCCCTTAGGAATCATCGCACCTTCTTGACTCTAATGATCCACTAAACCTTATTGGTCTCTATGAATCATAGTGTCACCCCTCAATCCGGAAACATGACCGGTATAGTAGTGAAATCCACATCACCGCTTAAGACTAACACTAAACATATTCCGCACACAGAAAGCCTAAAATAGGCACACATGATGTAATTAATAGGTATAGCTCCATTCCATTACGTTATTAATCAAACCAAGATACAAGAAATGTTCTCATTTTCTGAAAGGAAGATATAATTTAAATTATCAACAATTCCATCACAATATTCACCATGATCCTAGGAGTTATATCCACTATAGAGCGACTCGATAACCCAACCTAACCAAAGTTACTACCATCAACCTACAACCAGAATGGGTTGTGAACTTTGAGACTCCGCTACTCCTTACACATAGACTCACCAACTGAATAAGAACCTGTAAGAGTACACAAGAAAGGGTGAGCCCAAAAATGCTTAGTGAGGGAAAATAACCAGAAAGTAAAATATAACATGTGTACCGCTCATAGGGAGGGGACCTGGGTCAGGATCCCCTCCACAACTACAATCGAACCAACATAATCCTTTGTTGTACGTCTAACACAATTAGGTAAAGCCATCCAACCACAATACATATATTATGCAAGGTTATACTTACAATAAGAGGCATTATTTATTTTATTACTCATATCACGTTCATGAGTTTAATACTCCCATTTGAGATGTGCAAATGAGAATATATATGTACATATATCTATCCTAATATTGTAGCCAATGCATAAGTGTGTGCATAGGGTGATCTATGATTTCTACAGGTATATCCATCTCAAAGGTTTTCTTTCACATCTATACATCTATAAATATATATATGTGAAACAAATATGGGTATTATAAATTATCCATCGCTTTTCCTTCTCAAGGCGGCATCATTGAGTGTGGTAAATCTCGAAGATGGGAATTGCTTGCCACAAGTAACTAATGATGATGCTATGCCTATAGTTCCTAATCATTGCACCATCTAGAGCATCCCTTACGAGTCTAATCCATATGCGAACATATATGGCACATTCATCACAATAATTATTCCTACACATTTACTCACACAAAGATTCCCCCCGGCATCACCCAACACGTGTCATGTCTACATGCATATGTATAAACTACATACCAAGCTAGCTTTTAGAAATAAGTTAAATACATCCTAGACTAACCACCACACAATCACAAGAAGGCATACTAGTACACAAGATATGGTCATCACCAAATGCCAGGACAAATCAACACGTAAGGGAATACACACACTCTCACATGTTGATATCTTTAGGCATAATTAGTATATGATAATGTAAAAAGTCAACATAATTTAGCCCTTGGGACTAAGTTCACGCATAATAGTACACCCAACATCATGCCAACCAAACAATTACACCCATAGGTTTATGTGAACAACGAAATTGATTATCCTACCATTATTACAGCGAGAGTAGGATTAGATCTCCCACTGCACGTTCCCAAGGTGTCACTGTAGATTAGAATTACTCTCTAGTCATTGTTCATTATGTAAGAGGTCTCTCACTTTTTTGGGGTGAAAATGGCATTCTACTCTCAATCACAAATATGTATCCAAAATTTATAGACACCATGGGGCATCGCTAAAGGTCACACCACACTATCTAATCATCAGGCCCACTACCAGGTTTTCCATACTTGCATGCATACAAGAAATTCGTACTCATAATGGGTCTACACATTAGTCCCAAAGCCAGGGGCAACACAAGTGAACTTATCACCATTTCAAACTTACTCCATGTAAGCATTACTCGAAAAGATTGTAACAAGTCATAAAGTTAATATCAAATAAGGAATAATTTGGTACAATTCATCACACCCATAATATACCCACAAGATTTCTTTATATTTAAGCAATAGTTGTTCTTACAACCCATAGATATATTTAACACACAAAATGAATTTCAAAGTATTTAGATCAATGAAGATTTATATACACCAGGGGAGGAAGAATGAGGCTTCTCCTCCTTACTACATAATACAAGTATTTCCATCCCTTGATAAATAGCATACCACTACATTTGTCACAATTTATGGATTTTATCATATCTCACAATTTAAATAAAGAGGGAAAATGTCTTCCATATCATTTAGACTTATCCTCCTCTTATAGGCAAAGAAATATAAGAATTCATCATTCTATAGACCAATCACATGATTTAGGTTAAGTAAAGAAATGAAAATCCCTCACCTTGTTTTTTAGCAAGAAATAAGAGTGGAAATGTCCTAAGCAACCATCAACAAGAAGCCAAACACCTATAAACCACTACACAATTAGAATTTCAACATTTAGTCCACTTTAAAAGATGCATTAGCTTATGGCGCCTTGGGCACCACAACCCTTCTCTGGCCTTGGCCCCTCATCACACACAATGCAAACTTCAAGTGGTGCACCACCACCTTAACTCTCGGTTCCTCTTATACATGTCGGTGCTTGAGGCACCAACCCTGGTGCCTTAGGCTCCCATACCTGATACTATACATTAGAAAATGCTAGGAGGCTCTCATGGCTCCATTTAAGTTCCAATGCTTCCATAGATGGATAAATGCAAGCTTTAAATAGGGCTTCATGAAAAATGAATTTAAATCCTTGCCAAAGCTCAAAATGAAGACGCATAACTCAAATTCCAAAACTTTTAACTTATGACAACAAAAAAATAGAGTTTATGAGAAAACAATTATCCTTCTATAACTAAAAGCAACATCACCATTTTAAATCAACGATTTAGGTTACAAAACACTTTAGGGTTACCATGGAAGCAAGTTGGAACTACAAACCAGCCCATATCTTTAAAATTATAAGATTCCTAACCTAAGGTTTAGGTTGTGCGAAAATGAAGGAGAAGGGAGAGAGATTTCCAACACTTACCTCAACTTTAACCCTTCCAAAACCAGAAAATGCTACCCACAACAAGAATCCAACCATTTTCGACCAAGAAGAAGATAGAGCAATTGAGGGAGAGGAGAGAAAAAAGAGACATAGACACCACCCACAACAAGAAGGGAAAGAAACGTGAAAAAGAAAGGGGAGGGGTCCTTAGGGTTTTCAAAATAACTTTTCTCAATTTTCTATTTAATCTTCTCCTCATACACTCTTCATACTTAGCTCTAAATTTACCAAAGTTGTTTTTCCATGCCCTTTTAAGCAAATTATCTTAATTTGCTTATCATCGTAAAAATATTTCTCAAGTTTACATGGAGATGTAATCACCATTGTTAAGCCACAAATTTTATTTTATTTCATATAAGTCCTCACTTAAGGCCCTTTAGAAAAATGCAAATATTAAATTTCCCATCACCAACAAATTCAGCACATTACGTCACATAAAGTAGTCTATGCACATAGTTGGACATAAGAGTCTGATTACAAACACGTTTGTTCTTTTCCTTTTTTTTTTTGAAATTATGACCATTTATTTTATTAGAAGTTTTAATTAAGCGAAAAGAAATTTCATTTTCATACATAAAGTAGAATAAGCATGAAACTAGAGAAACTATAAGTATTACACATTGGGGGTCTCTAACTTTCATAGTCCATCAAGTTTGAAAACTGGACTAACATTCTTATACCATCATTTAGTTTATTTACACAACATGTGTCTACAATTTATAATATAAATGTGTATATATGTCTATCCCATACAATCATCTAGGTCTCTATGAACCACCGCCACATTCGGTTCCTATGGCTCAATGAACCCCTCATTCATCTAGGTCTCTATAAAGCTTCACCTTGTCAAGCTTTTACAGTTCATCAAACCTCCTAGGCTTCCATGATCCATCGAGCTGCACAGGCCTCTACGAATTGCCTAGATTCTAGACCCGAATGTTCTACTAAGCCTCACAGACCAGCACAGAGGAAGACTTAACCCCTACTCCATAGGCCTAATTGACCACTCAAAAACCCCCAAGCAATCAAGTATTCAAACAACCTTTTTAGTTAATTTATTCATAATGTAATACAATTACCAGGTTTTCAAGTTAAAACTTCCCTTTCCCTTATTCCTCAATTTCTAACTTATTGAAAATTCTCTTCCATTCAAGACAAATTGACATACCAATCATTCTTAATAACTTGTACATATCATTAACAACAATAACATATTTCCATTTTTACTTGACAATTTCCAAACCTTTCATTAACCCAAAAATTCATTTATTTTTGTCAATTCGTACAAGTTTGTGTATATATATACAATCCAAATCCCTCCAAATAGTGCACATAAATCCTAGTTAGCCTACCTAATTACAGAGCCATCTAGATTACAAAAGAAAAGGAGAGAAACAAGACTGTATCATTTCCTTAAACAAAGGGGAGCCAAACAATATACTTAATTCCACCATACCTAAAAATGTTGGGTATGAGTCACATTGACCCATTAAGGAAAAACCCTATCCTACCACAACACAATGTGTGTATATATATATATGTAACAACCTATGCTAGAGACACGCAACTCACACCTACAACCATATTATGTATGTCATTGACATATCCATAATCAGTTAGTATAATTCAGTATAACACAATTTAGAATAACTCATACATCAATAAAATCAATCAACTACACATATTCATGTACCAACTGGGTTGTCCAGGGTACCTTTATATCATTGTTCGCAGCCTCTGTCGTATCCACTCTTATCGCACCAATAATTATAAGAGACCACCCTTATCGTTCTATCAATATCTCATGCCATGGGGTACTCCACCATGCCTTTCTTTCTGTCAAATACAATCACAACCACATTCAAGAGCAAGCTCAGTCATCCACAATCCATATAACATCATCATCTATCAATAATTCCCATAATCATTTATGTATCACCATCGAGTAATTCATATCCCAATCATTCACCATAATCTCAATACATCAATATCTATTCACATGTATGTTTGCATGTGTGTACATATATAACCATACCATATTCTCAAATAAATGAGTAAGTTGTGTACAAGGGGGTATAGGTGTGTATATATTCGCCTAAAGGAAAAGCATGGGTTGGCACATTCATACATATATACTTTAAGGCATATCTTATGAAATCTCATGGGTTTGCATGTGTAAGTATACCTATGTGTATATATATGTATGTGTATGTATGTATACATTTCTCCTATACAGAATTTGAAAGTAAATGTGTAAGTACATGCATATACACCCCTCAAGTTGCTCTCATAGCCATTAGTATGATTATATGTGCACATAGTTATATATATATATATCCATCATTTTAATTACATGCGAACATACATAAAAACAATTCGCATAGGAACTATTTTGATACTTACAATAAATTCATGACTTCCACAATAATATCATATCAGAAACTTGCAACAATCCATGCTATATTCATTACTCTTCATACATATCTACAACTTGTCTTTAAACTAACACACAAGAGAAGAATATAGTTTCAAAACTCATTCGATGTATTTATGTACATATATATATATATAGATATAGATATATATTGGGAAAACACAAACAAGGTAAGGTAGAGATCCCCTCACCTTGCATCCATGCTAACTCTACTTGATTTACCCATCTGGAGGAGAGATGTGAGAAAAGAAAGGGTCCCCTATTAAGAGACGAAACAAAAGATAAAAAACAACTATTAGTATCTTTTCTAGCCATCACTTAAAGTATTAGCCTTTGGACTCATGTCTAAGTTTAGAAAGACATTTCAATATTATTAATCCTAAGAAATTTCAAGATTCCTTCTTTCCAAACCCAATTCTTTATTTAACAGCCCCATATAATTCTCAACTTAACTTTTGTAAAGATTCTTATTTCATCAATAGATATACTCTCATATAATTCTTGATTCTTTATCTAGACCTCTAAATTTCAATTGCTACCAAGGGGTTGGCAATATAAGACTTTAATCATATAGAAGAATTCATTAAGAATCCTTATTTACTATACTTGTAACCTTAGCCACCATGAACAGACCTTAATTCAAGTTTCAATCCCACATATACTATGTTAATTTGTTTCTTATGTAATTAACAACAGTCTAGCACTTCAAGTTGATTACATCTCAATCTTTTCAATAACACAACTTCATGTAATATCTTCAAAGACATCTCTAGCCCATCATAATTATCAATTTAAAAGAAAAGGACTTCTATTTGCTCAGGGAATCATAACCAAGACCAAAATAAAATGATCGTGACAAATAAAGTTATCACCATGCCATTTTTCTATTTTAGCCCTCTTTCTCAACATTCCATACACTAGAAATTCAATTTCTAAATTCAGCATCCAACATTCATATATTTAACATAGAAACTCAACCAGTATCTAGTTCTTAATCTTTAGCATATAACTCTTTAATTTTTTTTGGTAAAACAACTTGAACTCTTAGAGTAAAAATGTCTAAGCAGCAACATAAATATACGTGAGGATAACTAGAATGTTTAAGTCTCTTAGAGCTAAAATTAACTCTCTTGGCCAAACTTAATCCATACAAAAACGAAGGTAGAAATTTTAACTAGACCCTAAATTAATTATTCTTACCTTCTATTGTGCTTCACTGCCACCACAAATCACCACCGCGACTGTCCATTCTTAGATGAGGACCACCTAATGCAAAGAGAGTTTTAAGAGAGCCCGTCTTACTTGTTCAATCCTTCCCAGTCAGCTAAGAATTCAATAGAAGAAAAGGGGGAGACGAGAGGAAGTACTCATAGTGGTTTTTATGGCAGAGAACAATGGGTTAATTAGTTCCTTCCTAATCATTTCTTTGTGATCCGCAAGTCTAATCCAAGGCTGAGCAGCAGAGGAAAAATGAATAGAAGGGAAGGAGGGAAGGAAGGTCTGGCTGATAGTAGGGTGGTGGCTGATGGTGGCCACCATACGAAGCCCTCTTCCTTCTTGCATTGTCTGTCTCTCTCTTATCTAACTCTCTGTCTGTCTTTCGTGTGAGAATAGGGGCCAATGTGCTAGCTATAACTTCCCTAAGAAGCTAATACTTATCCAATGGTGGGAGGTGACACAAGTGTCACCATCTCCAAATGCCACATATATCTCCTTTTTGCTAAAATTACACCATAACTCCTCCTTAAGAATGCCCATGACACTTGAGTCCTTATAACATTCCTAATATTTTATATTTCTCCCAATCTTTTTCCCAAGGTTATAGATCCATTTTGCTGACTTCCCTTGCCTACATTGTTCCATCGACCAGAGGCTATTCACCTTGGAGACTTGTTGCAGTTATGAGTACAACCAAGAGTGGGAGGCACTCAATCCTTTGGATTTTCAAGGACTACCGAGGGTACACCAGATACCACACGACGAGAGGTGCTCTTCTAGGGATGGAGGCTGTTAAACAAAAAAAAAAAGAACTCTTCCTGAGGCCTTCGTCGACATATCTGGACTCCCTAACATTGCTGTCAATTGCTATGTCCCAGTTCAGGAATTTTAACTTGATAAATTGAGAAAAAAAATTTCTGTATCAAATTTAAGAAGGAATCTAAAACAATTTATTTCTCAAATCTTAGACAAAAAATTTCATCACAGCTTACTTCTAAGATTTTTTTTAAAACAAGAAATAGGAAGCAACCAACAAGCAAGCCCTCATTAATAAGCTTAAATCATGCAAAATTATCCTCCATTGGATTCAAACCTGTGACCTTGTAGTTATTGATAGTGTACTTTACTATTACTTCTGCCAATAATTTGTTGTCACAATATGCAAATTAGTATAAATGTAATTCACAATTCAACAAATTTAAAAATAGATTTTGAGATAAAAAATATCCGTCTAAAATCCTAATTCTCACTCTTTAAAAAAGAAAATTAAAAAAATTAGATTATTAGACTGTTTATAGATTAACTTAGTTTTGTTTATGTTAAGTTAGTTAAGTATCCCTTTGTATATATATAGACCTCTGTTGTACATATCAAATATTAATGAATTCAGTATTTCTCTAATTTTCATATGGCATCAGAGCTATGAACTAGGCTTGTGTTGATTAAAATGACAACTAATGATTCTTCATCATCTTCAAACAATCAAGATGGGGTACAAGGAGTTACAACATAGATTTGGAGGTCCATTACTCAGAATCACCACAAGATATAGCAATATTATTTCTTTTTTGCATAACATTTTAGTTCGATTAGGCGAGAGTAATTTTCTACTTTGGAAACAACAAGTACTTACTGTGATTTTGGTTACGGATTGGAGAAACATTTGGTGACAGATGCGCAGATTCTATCAATGTTCAAGAATGCACAAGATGAAGAAACATGAATCATTAATCAAGAATTTGTCAATTGGAGGAGGCAAGATCAACTTCGATGTCATGGCTTCTTGCCTTCATGACAAAAGGTGTTCTTACTAGAGTCGTTGGGTGTAATTTTGCATGTGAGATCTAAGAGAGAATCAAAGTCCTTTTGTATCACAGATGAGGGCTAAGGTAAAGCAACTCAAGATGCAATTGCGAACCTTGAGAATAGGTTCTTTGAAGATGAATGAGTACTTGCTAAAGTCAAAGGAGTGATTGACTCATTAGTAGTGGTTGGAAATCTAGTCACCATGAATGATTATGTTGAAGCCATATTTGATGGATTACCAGATGAATATGTTTTGGTTGTCACCACGGTAATTTCCAAAATGGAGTCGTATACAATTGATGAAATTGAAGCCTTATTACTGGCTCAAGAAAGAAGGCTTGAGAAGAAAATTTAGCTTTAAGTAGTGGATAGTGTGAAAGCTAGTTCCAATGGCAGTGTCACTGCTAATATAGGCAAACAAAAGTCTCTAGAGGTAGAGGTTCAAATACGTAGTTTATGAACAATAGAGGCAGAGTTAGGTTTTGGCAGAAATGGCAAATGTGGCAAAGGAGGTAGAGGTCTACCTCAATTCTTTTCAGAACTTCCAATGTTTTCAGTCTAGTCAAGTGAATAAACAATAGGTGCTATGCAAACTTTTGGCAAAAGAGGACACACAGTGTGGAACTACTACCATAGGTTTAATTACAACTTCTTTCCTTTTCAATATGGCAATCAAAACACTAATAACAATGTGAATTCTAGCTATAAGCAAGGATAGGTCTCGACCTTGTATGCCTCTCTTGATACAGTTTATGATCCAGGCTGGTATGTAGATTCAGGTGCCTCTAGCCATATCATACCTGAAGCACAAAATGTGATGGCCAAGTTTGATTATAGTGGCCAAGAAATAGTTCACGTGGGTAATGGTGCAGGTCTATCCATTGATGCCATAGGTCAATCCCTTATTAAAAAAAAAACCATTTCAAACCTCTTGTTCTTAGCAATATTTTGCATGTTCCAAACATAACAAAAAAACTTGTTAGCGTTTCCAAGTTTTGTAGAGATAATTCCATGTTTTTTGAATTTCACCCAGATTCTTGTTGTGTAAAATCACCGGTCACCAAGGACAAAATTTTGGAAGGGAAGGTTAAAGGAGGCATGTACACCTTTGACAACTTAAAATTGTGTCATCTTGATCATTCTGATTTAGCTGCTAAAAACAAGAATATTTGTTCTTTCTGTTTCTTTTTCTGCTTCTTTTTCAAACTCAAGGTGTACTTTAGATGTGTGGCATCAAAGGGTGGGCCACTCAAGTTCAAAAACTGTTCTTTTTGTGTTACAGTCATGTAATCTCAAAGCATTAAATAAAGAAGTTTCATTTTGTAATGCTTGTTGTCTTGGTAAAAGCCATAAATTGCATTTTGAAAATTCCACTACCTCATATGCTAAACCTTTTGAACTTATTTACACTGACCTATGGGGACCTGCACCCACTCACTCTACTCATGGGCATGTTTACTATATCACCTTTGTTGATGCATTTTCTAGATTTACTTGGATTTATCTGTTGAAGAAAAAATCAGAGGCATTATCAATTTTTATCAAATTTAAAGCTCAAGTAGAGTTACAACTTGAAACCAAGATTACAGTCTTGCAATGTGATTGAGGAGGCAAGTTAGGGCATTTTCTGATCTCTTGAATTAGTGTGGAATAAAACACAGGGTAAGTTGCCCTCACACACATGAGCAAAATAGTGTCATTGAGAGAAAGCATATACATGTGATAGAGATGGGTCTATCCTTGCCAGCTAACGTGTCCATGACATTAAAGTATTAGACTGATGCTTTTGAAACTGCTGTATTTTTAATTAACAGGTTATCTACTGTTGTGTTGAAAGGCTTGTCTTCTATTCAAAAGCTTTTTGGGGTTACACCAGATTTTATAGCATTGAGAGTATTTGGCAGTGCCTACTTTCCATTGCTAAGGCCTTATAATGTACACAAGCTATCTTACAAATCTATTGAGTGTGTATTTATGGGGTACAGTCTCAACCATAAGGGGTATAAATGCTTAGATCCTAAAATGTGTAGGATGTATATTATATTACTAAACATGTGATATTTCATTAGCAGTATTTTCCATTCGTGGCAGCTGCTCCTTCAAAAGTTGATACTTCTCCAATGTGTTTTGCTTCTATCATACCTACAAAGCCTTATTTAGTGCCTTCTGCCACATGTTTGGGTCCTTTAGTATCTACTATACCACAAGTCAATAATTAGGCATGCACCTAATTTTTCGGTTCATCCAAGTCGTGTTTCTTCTTTAGATTAGGGTAATGAATCTCATCGAGTTGTGCCTGATTTTAATTCATTATCCAATACCTTTTCTACTTGTTATGCTCTTAACCCTGTAGCACAAAGAGTTAGTTCTTCACTTACAGCAAAAGGACACTTATAGCAAAAGTATCCTCTCGCAGTGGTTTTGCTATTGTAAAACTAGATACTACTATTATACCTCAAGTGTGAACTAAACTTGTAATTCCCTTTGAACAACATCCTTGCACTAATACTCACAGAGTGATCACTAGAGCAAAGGCAGGGACATTTAAGCCAAAAGTTTTTTTGGCTCATTCAAAGCCTCGACCTCTAAATGAAGCCTTTGCTAACAAAAATTGAAAACAGGAAATACTAGAAGAGTTTCGGGCTTTATAGAAGAATAGAACATGGACACCTGATTCTTTACCACTAAATCGAAGAGCCATAGGTTTCAAATGGGTCTTCCATGTTAAAGAAAATGTAGATGGCACAATTTAGAGGTACAAAGCAAGGTTTGTCATGAAAGGGTTTAATCAACAAGAGGGGTTTGATTGTAATGAAATGTTTAGTCTAGTTGTTAAACCTACTTCCATTAGAGTAGTTTTAACTCTTGCTCTCTTTTATGGTTGGCCAATCCACTAACTTGATGGTCATAACAAACTTTTAAATGATGTACTGTAAAAGGAAGTTTTCATGTACGAGCCCTGGGGTTTTGAAAATGGTAATAAGAATTTGATGTGCAAACTAAATAAGGCTCTTTATGGCCTTAAATAGGCCCCTAGGGCCTGGTTTGAGAGGCTAAACACTGCATTACATAAGTTTAGTTTTGTGTCCAATAAGTGTGATAATTCCCAATCCATGTGTATGTCGATGACATACTCATTATTAGAAGTTCTCCTACAGTCATTTCTAGTCTTATTAAATCATTGAACTATGAGTTTGCTATAAGGGATCTTGGACATGTTAATTACTTTCTTAGATTTGAGGTGAAGAGGACATATGAAGGCTGGCTATATTTATCTTAGTCAAAATACATTAAGGATTATCTCAATCAAAATACATCAAGGATTTGCTACTAAAAGCAAAAATGCACATGGCAAAAGGTGTCAATTTTCCCATGGCTACTGGGTAGAAATTACTTAATTTTGGCAGCACCCCTATGGAAAATCCTATAGAATACAAATCAATTGTAGGAGCACTCTAGTATGTTACTATCACGAGGCCAAAACTAGCTTACTTTATACACAAGGTATGTCAGTTTATGCACAACCCACTGGAGGATCATTGGAAGTGTGTCAAACAAATTTTGAGGTATTTGAGAAGTACTGTTACTCATGGACTTCTCCTTCAGCCAATATTCTTGATGGCTATTCAAGCATACTATGATGCTAAATAGGGGTCCGATTTAGAAGATTGAAGATCCATCTCAGGTCATTGCATCTTTCTTGGTCGAAAATTCATCTCTTGGGGTTCTAAGAAATAGACCACATTGGCTAGATCCACTACAGAGGCAGAATACCAGTCTTTAGCTAATATGGTAGCAGAGGTCTTATGGATTAAATCTCTTTTACACGAATTGCATGTTGTTAGTTCTCAACTTCCCATGATATACTGTGATAACCTTAGCACAGTACATCCTACAGCAAACCCGGTCCTTCACACAAGAACAAATCACTTAGAACTAGATCTATTCTTTGTCAGGGAAAAGGTATAACGAAAGGAAATTTTTGTTCAACATGTTAGTGCTACATCACAGTTGGCATATGGAATGACCAAACCTCTCTCAGGTTCTAAGTTTTAACAACTTTGAGCTAATCTCAGAGTCATCAATATTGATAAGCTGAGCTTGCAGGAGGAGACGTAGCTTGTTTTTAGGGAGCGTATTAGACTGTGTATATATTAACTCATTATGTTTCTATTAAGTTAGTTAAGTCTCCCTTTGTATATATATATATATATATATACCTCTACTGTATATATCAGCTATCAATGATTTAGTATTTCTCTGATTCTCATAGAGATGGATTTTGAAATGATTTTTTTTGGCTTAAATTTGTCTCAAATTCTAATTTTCAAATTTTTTTTAAAAATTAAAATATTACTATTGGGTTAAAGAGGTGGGGTTTAAATAAATAAAGGAAAGAAGAGAAGAGACGAAAGTGAAGCTGACCTTCCCCTAGCCTAGCCTATCCCACAAGGATGGTGAATCTCTTGGGGAAATTCCTTTTTGCGCGTTATTCACTTGGAGACACCTATCATACGTATCTTTGATATCGAGCATTTTTATGTACACTTTGGCCCCTATCTTAGTCCTATTGCATATATTTTCATGATAACTCTCTGATTCTATTATGTTCTAAAATTAATTGGATTTAATTTAGTTATGGACTAATTGTGCTTTAATTCTATAATTAGAGAGCTAAATTGATGACATGGACGAAGGTGTATATGTGGGAGCTGATGTGGCACTTTTCGGTGATTAGATATTGACCAAGATGAGCTGATGTGGGCCCCTCTTTGATTCTGAATTAGAGCATGCATTCAACCCTTTTTACTCTCCAAAGTTTTCCTAAAATGGCATATTTGTAGGTCAACTCTTCTGTACAAAAAAGTCAGTCCAGCGGCATCTTTTTCCATGTCACTCTCCTCTAAATTACTGCTCTACCCTTTCCAGATATGTACTGCAACTTTTGCAAGAGAAAGGGACATGTCTTGAAGCCATTTTCGTCTCTCCCCTAGGGTAGAATATAAAGGGACTTCAGAATTCATTTTGGAGGCAGACAACACTTTTCTTCTTCCTCTCTTTTGCAGTAGTTTAAGGTTCTTGTATTTTTCTTTCTGTATTTTCATTTTAGTTCCTATGGAGAGCTAAAACTTTCTTGTAATCTGTCATTTGGATGAACTGGAAGATGTAGCTTGAATTCCTTGGTTCATATAAGTATTCTAATACACTTTTATTCCATTTTTTTTTGTTCTGTTTCTCTATGTTTTATGTTTATGTTATTTTTTGGTTAGAGTTTCATGAACATATCTTTATCTTAATGCTTGATCTGAGATGAAAACTTGTTGTAACCGATTCGATTAACAAGTAGAACGGAATAGTATATCAATATGCGATTGCGGGATATGATTTGGTTAGGGCTTTAGGCAATTGATAAACTCATTCTAGAAGATTTTCTGAAAATTTCAAGACTTAGAACCAAATGGTAGAAGTGGATTAGAGATTAACTTAAGTTTGGAATGGTGATAGTTATGTTTCCAGGGATTTACATGACTGATTACATATTAGGTGTGGATTATTTCTTGTTCTGTTCTGATTCTGTTGCTGTTTACTGTGTTGTTTCAATTCTGTTTTGTGTTTAATTTTTTTGATGCTGTCACAACAACCCCCCAGTGAGTTAATTAGTGTGATTAGTGTTAGGAACAACTAATTAGTGATTAGAAGTAAGGCTCCTTGAGTGAATACATCCTGGGGACCACTATACCGCAAAATTGCCATGAATTCAATTCTGGGCGATTTGGCATCATAGTGGCGTGAACCAGAATTTTATGCTGTTGCTAGGGAGCCAATTCATTTCTTAGTTATTAATTTAGTTGTTTCATTGTTTTTTTTGTTTAATTTTCAGTTGTTTAGTGTTACTGTAGTGGTTTACAAGTTTTGGAGTCGTTTTCTCATAAACTAAGTAGCTGATTGACCGATTGAGCCCAGAACTGTATAACTTTACTGATTTTTAGTGCAAAAGGAAGAGAGTGCCTTAGAGGATATTTTTGAGGATAAGTACCTGCAAAACACTTTTAGTGGACACTCCGAAACTCAAGTTAGTAATGTAAATCATCAAGAAAAGACTGAATTAAAAATGTATGCAATGGGAAATTTTTTTTTTTAAATTTCAAAAGGATTTGCCATGCCAAGTTCTCTCTTTATAAAGCTGAATCTTTCTTCAGAAAGAAGTTTTGTGAAAATGTCAACCAATTGAAATTCAGTTTGCACAAACTCAAGTGAGACATCTTTCTTTTGAACGTGATCTCTTATAAAATGATGTCTAATCTCAATGATTTAGTTATTGAGTGCTGAACTATATTTTTGGATAGACATATAGCACTTGTATTATCACATCTAATGGATATGCTTTCAAGAAAAATACCAAGATCCTCTAGTTATTGCTTCATCCACAAAACTTAAGCACAACAACTTCCAGCTGCAATGTATTCAGCCTCAGCTATGGATAAAGCAACATTATTTTACTTTTTGCTAAACCAAGAGACAAGAGAATTACCAAAGTATGGTAAATTCCACTTGTGCTCTTTCTATTAGTTTTACTACCTATAAAATCAACGTTCGAGTAGCCGATTAAAACATTTGAGTATTTTTTAGGATACCATAAACTAATTTTAGATGTACCAACCAAGTATCTAAATATTCTTTTCACAGCTTTAAAATAAGATTCCTTCAGGCAAGTTTAAAAATATGCACATATACATACACTAAACATTATATCTGGTCTATTAGTTGTTAAGTACAAAAGGGAGTCAATCATACCTCTATATTTTTTTTATGTCATAGGGTATACCTTCTTCATCCTTGTCCAAATTTGTTGAGGTGCTTATAGGTGTGGAAATATGTTTAGCATTCTCCATTCCAATTTTTTTTTGAACAACTCTTTGGCATATTTGGTTTGGCTCACAAAAGTGCCATATTTCATTTGTTTGATTTGGAGCCCAAGGAAGAAGTTAAGTTCTCCCATCATTGACATTTCAAATTCATCTTGCATGATCTTAGCAAACTCCTTGCATAAGGTTTCATCAGTAGCACCAAAAATTATGTCATCAACATAAATTTGAACAATAATTAAATTATGATTTTTCTTTTTGAAAAAGAGAGTTGTATCAACTTTTTCTCTAGAATAGTCATTTTCCAAAAGAATTGAGCTCAATCTCTCATACCAAGGTCTAGGAGCTTGTTTGAGACCATAAAGAGCCTTTTTCAGTTTATAAACATGATTAGGCTTATCATGGTTTTCAAAACCAGGAGGTTGTTCAACATACACTTCTTCCATGACATAGCCATTGAGGAAAGCACTTTTAACATCTATTTGAAAAAGTTTGAAACATTTATGCATGCAAATGCCAACATCATTCTAATGGCTTTCAAGCCAAGCCACGGGTGCAAAAGTTTCATCATAATCAATGCCTTCCTCTTGATTATAACCTTTTGCAACAAGTCTAACTTTATTTCTAACCACTACTATATTTTCATCAAGTTTGTTTCTAAAAACCCATTTTTTGCTAATTATTGCATGATCATTGGGTCTAGAAACTAAGTCCCAAACTTGGCTTTTTTCAAATTGATTTAGTTCTTCTTGCATAGCCAAGATTCATTTTTCATCAATAATTGCATCATAAATATTTTTTAGTTCAACTTGTGAAAGGAAGGTTAAGTGGTTACAAATATTTCTAAAAGAGTTCGAGTTGTTACCCGTTGAGATGTATCGCTAATGATGAGTTTTTTAGGATGGATTTTTGTATACCTCCAATCCTTTGGAAGTTCATTGATGTTACTTGGTGGCTCATCTTCTTGAGTTTAGCTTCTTCTTGAGGATTCTCTTCTTCTTGTGGTAGGTTGGCATTCTCCTCACTGTCAATATCCTTTGGGGCAACTTCTTATTCTTTTTCTACTTCATCATTTAAGGATATGTCCTTGAAAAGATCTATTACTCCATTTTGATCATCACTATCCTTAAGAGAGGGGTTAGTTTCTTTGAAAGCAATATGAATAAATTCTTCAACAGTAAGAGTTTGTTTATTGTAAACTCTATATGCTTTACTAGTGTTAGAATAACCAATAAAAATAGCTTCATCGACTTTGGCATCAAATTTTTCCAAGTTTTCTTTCCCATTGTTCAAGACAAAACATTTGCAACCAAATACATGGAGATGTGAAATATTGGGCTTTCTTCCTCTACATAGCTCATATGGGGTTTTGTTTAAAACTGGCCTAATTAAGGCTCTATTCACTATGTAACAAGCGGTATTGACTGCATCTGCCTAAAAATAGTGAGGAAGTTTTCCTTCATTGAGCATAATTCTTTCCATCTCTTCTAGAGTTCTATTTTTCCTCTCAACAACACCATTTTGTTAAGGGGTTCTAGGAGATTAAAAGTTATGCTCAATTCCATTTTCATCACAAAATTCCATGAATTCATAATTGTCAAATTCTCTACCATGGTCACTTCTAATTCTCACAATGGTCAAGCCTTGTTCATTTTGAACAAATTTAGCAAGTTTCAAAAAAGATTTGAAGGCTTGATCTTTTTTAGCAAAAAAAAGTGTCCATGTAAACCTTGAGTAATCATTTACAACAACTAGCACATAGGAGTTACCTACAAGGCTTTTTGTTCTAGATGGTCCTATAAGATCCATGTGGAGTAGTTGCAAAGGTCTAGTTGTAAAAACAATGTTTTTAGCCTTGAAAGAACTTTTAACTTGCTTCTCCATTTGACAAGAATCACAAAGTTTTTCTTTTTCAAATTTGATTTTGGGTAAGCCAATTACTAGTTCTTTTGAGACCAATTTATCCAAGACACTCATGCTATCATGGGCAAATCTCCTATGCCAAAGCCAACTTTTATCACTAACACTAATTAAGCAAATAAAGTCTATAGTAGGATCTTCATGAAGATTTATAACATAAACATTATTGATCCTTTGGCCAATAAGCTTAATTTTCTTATCATTAATGTTTTCAACTATGCAATGAGTTGAATAAAAAATAACTCTATTGCATTTGTCGCATAGTTGACTAATGCTTAGTAAATTATGATTAAGGCCTTCAATATAGAGAATATTTTTAATAGAAGTTGAGGAGTTCTTACCAACTTTACCTATTCCTTTAATTAAGCTTTTATCTTTCCCTCCAAAGGTCACTTTACCTTTTTTAGAGCTAAGGAGATGAATTTGGATTGATTACCGGTCATATGTTTAGAGAAACCACTGTCCAAATACCACTTCCCACTCCTAGCTTTGAGGCACACCTATAGCACAAGTATAAGAATTCACTTTAGGTACCCAAATTTGTTTGGGTCCTTCTTTGTTAGAGGTTCCTTTTGGTACCCATTTCATCTTGTTGCCATTTAGAGTATTCTTTTTATACTAGCAGGTATAGAAGTTGTGTCCTTTCAATCCACAATGGAAACAAGTAAGAAAGGGACTATGATAAGTCCCAAAAAGTCACTAAATAATGCCATCATATGTGAGATTTTCGGTCCTCTTTTAGCCTTGTTTGCTTTCCTTCTGCACTTTTTATCTTTGATTTCGTGTAGTTTCCCTTTGCTTTGTAGTGTTCTTATTTTCTTGTTTTATTTCCCCTTTTGATTGCCTTTTTAATTTATTTTAGTTGTTGTCTTTTACAGGTGCAATTTTGGGAAGAAAACAACAGGAAATTGAGACTCCAGTGACCTGGTGCCTAGGCGCCAGACGTGGCGCCCAGGCGCCAGACATTTGAACTTCATAGAGCTCTCTGCCCAATTGGCGCCCAGGCGCCCACCCCCTGAACTTAACTATAGAAGCTGTCAGCTTGGCGCCCAGGCGCCACGTCACGAATCTGACAGTTTAAATGCTTCTTTTGGGGCATTTTGCCCTAACTTTGATTTGGGAGACTTTGGGGAGCTTTGAGGCAGCAAGGGAGCAATATCTTGAGGTGGTTAGGGGGAAGAAGGCCTTCCCTCATGGGATTGGTCTTCCTTCCCCCATCTCTTCTCTTTTCTCTTCATTTTCTTCTATTTTCATGTTGTATTTTCTTGTAATTTGTAGTGATAGGTAGTATGTAACTCAAGGGTTGTTTTGAGCCCGATTTTAGATTAGGTTTTGTGTAATTTCTTGAACTCTTGTAATTATTGCTTGGTTAATACATGTTTATTTATTCCAATCTTACTGCTTTCCTTTAATTTGGCCACTTATTGGGATGATTTGGTGTTTTTGCTAAACTTGGGAAAGGGAGGTAAAAACTAAACCTAAGGAATGAGTTGTATGAGTTCTTGAACCTTAAAGGAGAGGGGATTGATTTGCTAATGTCATAGGAATATAGATATTAGCCTCATATAGTCAAATTAGGGTTTGCTCATTTAATTAACTTGATTTTCACATAAGGAATTATGGAGAATTAGGTTTTATCTTAGTTGAGGTTTGGGAAAATCCTTCTAGGAATATTTGTGCCCTAGACTAGCATGTACAATTGATGAAAGCAAGAGTTAGAGGATGATAATGGAACCTATGAAAAATGAAAGGCTTGGTGGTTGATGTAACTTGATTTCTTATGAAGTTTTGTTGTTGAGTGATTCTTTTAAATTACATTTCGTATTTTGTTGGAGTGGATTTTACGGAATTGAATTGCTCTAAAAATGCTTGATCACTACTTTTATGAGTTTGAGGTTTTTATCTATACTAGGGATAGCTAGATATTAACTTAGCCCATTGTAACTTCACCATAAATCAGATTAATCTAGGAATAGATAATCTTATTTATGTGATTTTTATGAGTTCCTAAACTTAATCACCTACTTGAATGATTGGATTAAGGAATTAAACAATTATTTGGGTTAGGTAGGTTTGTTTCTCCATGGGATTGGGTTCAAACAATTTTGAGAGCTTAACCAACACCAAAAGGATTTGTAATTGGATTGAATCATTCTTTAACAACTCAAAGACTCATTTGTCTATGAATTAGTCGGATTAAGAATTAGGTGAAGTCAATCCCATCAACCCTAGGTTATTGTCATTAGGAGTAGCTTCGTTTTAGGTTCTAGATAATAGTTTTAGTTTAATTTGTAGCGTTAGATTTACTTTTCTGTTTAATGATTCGTCTAGATAGCATTTAACTTTAGCTTCGCGGGTAGTTGGTACCTCAATCCTCATGGGAACGATACTCTACTCACTCTGTATTACTTGTACGATTGGTACGCTTGCCAGTCTGTCAACAAGTTTTTGGCGCCGTTGCCAGCGATTGATGGTTGTGCCAATATTCAATGAAGCCGAAGTGGTGCTAGTTTAGACACTTTTGTTGTACATTCTCTTGTGTCTTTGCAATTTCCATTTCTTCTTTTGTTTGTTTTATTTTTGTGGTCTTGTTCTTACGATGTTCTTCTTTGTTTTGTGCATGAAATGTGGTTTATCTTCCTTGCTGGAAAACATTGAGGATGAGAAAGGAGCATTGATGACCAAGGAAGGAGACATTATCTAGCGAAGGACATCAGTAAAGTCTGGCTAAGGACTGTAAACGTAGCGCTCTTGGGAGGCACCCCAAGTTTCTTGACCTTTCCATCATATTAATTTGTTCTTGGTTTTGTTCTGTAATTTTAATTCTGTGATTGTTGGTGTTTAGTATGAATTTGGTTAATTGTTTTTGTGATTGATTATTGTTTTAGTTGGTTTTTTGTTGTTTGATTTTGTTTAATGTTGAATTTGAATGTTTTTACTTTGTGTATGTGTTGTTTTGGGTGTGTTTTTATGAATCACAAACCTTAATTTCGTGGGTCATCAAGTTCTGGTGCGGAAGCTGCTGCTGCCAAAGGAGGAATTCGTTTCTGTCAAGATGGCGCCCAGGCGCCATGATGCTGAAGAATTAGTGGCCTCTGTCTCGTTGGCGCCCAGGCGCCAGTAGTCTGAGCAGTTAGGGTTTTTGAATTGGCGCCCAGGCGCCAACGTCGAATTTAAGCCACTGCAGAAATTTTTCTGCCATTTTCTCTTCTCCCAAACCCTAGCAGCTGCCAACTTCACTTCTCCTCCCTTTCTCCGAAGCCTCTCCCTCCCAAAACCTCCATTTTCACCGATTGGAAGCCCCTCCTTCACCATCCTTTCCATTTTCGCACACATTCCTCCACTTTTCTTCCATTTCCATCAATTTCTTCCCTCTTTTTCTTCTTTTCACCTTCTTCTTCGTGTTTTTGGGCTAATTTTCGAAGTTTGGTGGTGCTCTCCCCACTTTTCTGCAGATTTTGGTAAGTTTCCTCTTCCCCACTTCATTCTCTTTGAAATTTTGAAAAAAAAAAGGGTTTTGAAATTTAAATTTCAGTTTTCTTTCAATTTCTATTTAGGATATTTTGTTTAATTCCTACTTTCTTATGTTGCCCCTTGTTTTCTATTTTTCTGTTAAAAAAATTTCAGATTTGGGAATTTTGGGTTTAGGGTACTGTTTTGAATTTTCTTGAAATTTCTGAGACTTTTAAAATTGGAATTTTAGGTTCTTAAAATGTTTACTTTGCTTTCCGAAATTTTAGGAATTTTTAAATTTAGTTTTCCTTAATTCTCAAAATTTTTCTTTTATTGAATAATCCAATTTTAGAATTTCTGAAATTAAATTTTTGCTTTTTGAATGTTTAGGATTGTCTATTGCATACATTATGTCTCATAAACGTTCAAGGAAGCAAAAGGAAGCCGAATCCTCCTCTAGTAGAGACTTTGATGCCTCTAGGTTTAGGAATTTTGATTGTAAAATTAAATTTGATGAACTTAAACCTAGAGAATTCATTAAAGAGAGAGGGTTTGATTTGAGGGCTAATCAGTACCCCGAAATTTAGGATATAATAAGAGAGTAGGGATGGGAGACACTTTGTAGGCCGGCTACGAGATATTGCCCCGAGGTTGTAAAAGAGTTCTACCCAAATGCATTTAGGGGGAGTAATGATAGTGTTGCAGACAGAAATACTTCTTTTGTTAGGGAGAAAACAATTTATTTTACATCAAACAATATCAATAATCTGTTTGGTCTGAGATATGGTCCTGATGCTGATAATGAATATGCTGAATGGATGAGGTTTAGGCATATGAGATCAAATACACTTATTGACACTCTCTGTAAAGAGGGAGTGAGATGGGAGTTGGACGCTCAGGGGAAAGAAACAAATTTTAAAAAATCTGATATGAAACAAATCCCCAAAACGTGGTGCACTTTCGTCCAATCCAATCTCCTCCCCACTTCGAACCGTTCTGAAGTAACAATAGAAAGAGCGGTGGTCATCTATATGATTATTACAGGAAGTGTCTTTAATGTTGGATCTCTGTTATCCCAAAATCTAGATAAATTAATTCAAAAACAAGGAAAAAGATTGGGATATCACTGCCTTATTACTAACCTCTGTCAAAAGGATGAGGTGCCTATGCTTAATGATATTTTTCGTAATCCCGAGGGCCCTATCACTGCACAAGTGATAGATTCTATGGCACCACGTGATGGAGCCCCCGCGGATCACCATCAGGCACCCATTATGATTCCTCAGGCACTATCCAGACCACGTGCTGCACCTACACCTCAGGGACCTCATATGTCGCAGCGGATTATTGATATTGAAAACTCCCTGAATGATTTGAGAACGTCCCACAATGCTTTTGTTTCCTCCCATGATGCATTTATAGGAACACAGAGTGAACATAATAGGGGTGTAGCTCAGGCTCTGTATGCCATGGCTAGGCATTGGGGAGTGAGCACTGAGGGTTGGACTTTGCAGGATCCTTCTTACGATCCAACAGAGGACATCAATTTCGATCCTACAGTCAACAGTGGAGTAGCTGGCGAAGATGACGAGATGGGCGAAGAAGACGACGCTGATGACACGGATTGAGGCATTGTGATTCATTGTTTTGTTGTTTTTATTTCTTTTGTTATTGATTCATGTATTGTACTTCTCAGTTGAGAACTTTATGTTATGTTGCTTTTATGTATTTAGTTGAGTTTTTATTGGATTTTGTTGATGTGTTGTTTAGTATGATGGAATGGTTAAGATTCCTGTTATTGTTCATTCTCTTTTTATTTTGGTTCTTATTTCGTAATTTGTGTATTTTAATTCTGTATTGTTGTTGTTGATGGTTTTGTTTTATAAGCATTCATTTTAATCCCGCCCCCTCCCCCCCCTTTTTTTTGTTGATTGTCCCTTTTTGGATGCTCAAACCTTATTTTTGTGGTTGGTTTGACATTGAGGACAATGTCTAGTTTAGGTTTGGGGGAGTAGAGTGGTTGTTAAATAAGAATGCATTTCTTTTTGTTAAACCATCACGTTTTAGGATTTTTCTTGATATTTTGGAAACTGTTGAACAGGTTTTATGTTATGTCAACGTTGATTGAATTCATGTCGTCATCTTATTTAAAATCGAGCTAAGTTATGGATTTTTAGAATTTACTGATTAAAATTGGAAATTTTCAAAAATTCTTAAATAAAAGTTGTAGGTGTTTTTAATTTTCTTTAAATGCTCCTCAAATTTTTAAAAATTTTTATTCTTATTTGTGATGCAAATTTGCTCAATAAGGGAATTTTTAAAAAACAAAACAAAATAAAACAATATATATATATATATATATATAGAATAAGTGTGATTTAAGTTGAGGAAGTGTAGTGTGGATTAGGCGCACAATACTTTCTCCAACCAATGAATCATATCTTAATAAATAAAGGTGACAGACAAGGCATTGTTGTGTGGATTAGGCGCACTGATAATTCTTTGTTTCCTTAGCCTATTAGTGGATATTACCTAGATTGAGGGGAAGATGTGTGGTTAGGTGCACGGTCTTCATTTCGATCATAAATAAATTGGAATTCCCTTTGCTAAAATGCATCTTGATAGAGCTAAGAAAAATCCTCACAATAAGGTAAATTCTTTTAAAACTTTTGAAGGAGTAATTAGAGAAAGTTAAGGGCATCTATGATTTTAATTTTAAGGATTAATGAAATTTTTTAGTTTGTCTATAAATTCAAGAAATTCATTGCCTAGCTTTGCTTTATTTAGATGAAAGCATGAATTTAACTTGTTTGGCCATAATCTTTCAAAGTTGTTCAACACTTCCTCTTTATCATGAAATATCCTTTTGTTATGTTCGTTTAGTGTGTTTAGTTGTGTTAGGTAGTTGTTTGCTTGAGGACAAGCAAAGATCTAGGTTTGGGGGAGTTGATAAGTCCCAAAAAGTCACTAAATAATGCCATCATATGTGAGATTTTCGGTCCTCTTTTAGCCTTGTTTGCTTTCCTTCTGCACTTTTTATCTTTGTTTTTGTGTAGTTTCCCTTTGCTTTGTATTGTTCTTATTTTCTTGTTTTATTTCCCCTTTTTATTGCCTTTTTAATTTATTTTAGTTGTTGTCTTTTACAGGTGCAATTTTGGGGAGAAAACAAGAGGAAATTGAGACACCAATGACTTGGCACCTAGGCGCCAGACATTTGAACTTCATAGAGCTCTCTGCCCAATTGGCGCCCAGGCGCCATACGTGGCGCCCAGGCGCCCACCCCCTGAACTTAACTATAGAAGCTGTCAGGTTGGCGCCCAGGCGCCAGTACCGACGCCCAGGCGCCACATCACGAATCTGACAGTTTAAATGCTTCTTTTGGGGCATTTTGCCCTAACTTTGATTTGGGAGACTTTGGGGAGCTTGGAGGCAGCAAGGGAGCAACATCTTGAGCTGGTTAGGGGGGAAGAAGGCCTTCCCTCATGGGATTGGTCTTCCTTCCCCCATCTCTTCTCTTTTCTCTTCATTTTCTTCTATTTTCATGTTGTATTTTCTTGTAATTTGTAGTGATAGGTAGTATGTAACTCAAGGGTTGTTTTGAGCCCGATTTTAGATTAGGTTTTGTGTAATTTCTTGAACTCTTGTAATTATTGCTTGGTTAATACATGTTTATTTATTCCAATCTTACTGCTTTCCTTTAATTTGGCTACTTATTGGGATGATTTGGTGTTTTTGCTAAACTTGGGAAAGGGAGGTAAAAACTTGACCTAAGGAATGAGTTGTATGAGTTCTTGAACCTTAAAGGAGAAGGGATTGATTTGCTAATGTCATAGGAATATAGATATTAGCCTCATATAGTCAAATTAGGGTTTGCTCATTTAATTAACTTGATTTTCACATAAGGAATTATGGAGAATTAGGTTTTATCTTATTTGAGGTTTGGGAAAATCCTTCTAGGAATATTTGTGCCCTAGACTAGCATGTACAATTGATGAAAGCAAGATTAGAGGATGATAATGGAACCTATGAAAAATGAAAGGCTTGGTGGTTGATGTAACTTGATTTCTTATGAAGTTTTGTTGTTGAGTGATTCTTTTAAATTACATTTCGTATTTTGTTGGAGTGGATTTTACGGAATTGAATTGCTCTAAAAATGCTTGATCACCACTTTTATGAGTTTGGGGTTTTTATCTATGCTAGGGATAGCTAGATATTAACTTAGCCCATTGTAACTTCACCATAAATCAGATTAATCTAGGAATAGATAATCTTATTTATGTGGTTTTTATGAGTTCCTAAACTTAATCACCTACTTGAATGATTGGATTAAGGAATTAAATAATTATTTGGGTTAGGTAGGTTTGTTTCTCCAAGGGATTGGGTTCAAACAATTTTGAGAGCTTAACCAACACCAAAAGGATTTGTAATTGGATTGAATCATTCTTTAACAACTCAAAGACTCATTTGTCTATGAATTAGTGGATTAAGAATTAGGTGAAGTCAATCCCATCAACCCTAGGTTATTGTCATTAGGCGTAGCTTCGTTTTAGGTTCTAGATAATAGTTTTAGTTTAATTTGTAACGTTAGATTTACTTTTCTGTTTAATGATTCGTCTAGATAGCATTTAACTTTAGCTTCGCGGGTAG
The DNA here is from genome assembly GCA_037074585.1 of Biancaea sappan. Lineage (NCBI taxonomy): Eukaryota > Viridiplantae > Streptophyta > Magnoliopsida > Fabales > Fabaceae > Biancaea > Biancaea sappan. Next base: position 43,017,301 of record CM073501.1, on the reverse strand, counting down.
TTGGTACCTCAATCCTCGTGGGAACGATACTCTACTCACTTTGTATTACTTGTACGATTGGTACGCTTGCTAGTCTGTCAACAGACTATTTGACATAGTTGCATGAACAAAGAATTTCTTGTAATATTTTATACTAGCTTTGGGTTTATATCCCAATCTAACTTTGTCAAAGACACATCTTTGATTGTTAAGCAATATGTTCAAATTGTCTCTTTCTTGAGTAAATTTTCAAAGGTAGATTTTAAATCCTCAATTTGTTTTTCAAGATCAATGCATTTACAGCAAAAGCATTCTTCTTTTGGAGAAGTAGACAATGATTTTAAGCTTACATTTTCATCTTGTAAAGTGGAGTTTTTTTTTCAAAAGTCAGATTTTCTTCCTTGAGTGTGGTGAGATCATTTTTCAAATTTAAAATTTCACTCTCAAGTAAAGAAATTTTTTGTTTTGAAATATTCAACTTTTTGGCAAGCTTCAAGGATTCATTGTGTAGTTCTTCAAAAGCTTCTTGTAATTCATCAAAAGAATGAGAAGGTTCAAGAAGTGTTACCTCTTCATTGTCTCTTGCCATAAAAAGATTTGCTTTCTTCATTCTCTTCTTCATCGGATTCATTTTCTTCCCAAACTGAAAGACATAAGCCTTCTTTTTGCTTTTGTCATATCCTTTCTTTTTTTCTTTCTTCTTGATGTATTGAGGGCAATCCCACTTGATGTGTCCAATGTTCTTGCATTCATAGTAAGTGGGGCCTTCCTTGTTGTTCTCTTTATCCTTTCTCCATCTTCTAGTGTTCTTGTTTCTCAGAAATTTGCTAAACTTTTTGAAAAAGAGGCCAAGATCTTCATCATCGATGTCAAGCTCTCCTTCATCCTCATCACTATCAACTTCCACTTTCTTGGAGGATGTTGACTTCAAGGAGATAGTTTTCTCTTTATTGGTTTCTTCCTCTTGTCCCATTTACAAATTCTGAGATTCATAATTTTGGAGATTTCTGAACAAAGCTATGAGAGAATTCATGGACTCTCCTCTAACCTCCATGATGGCAGTCCTCTTTGCTTCCTATTTTGAAGTGAGGCACCTTAGAATCTTGGTGGTTTGGGATTTTTCTGCATAGGTCACACCAAGAGCTCTTAAGTGGTTAGTGATGTGAGTAAATCTCAATTGTATTTCATTAATGCTCTCACTACTTTTCATTTTGAAATTTTCATATTCATTGGTGAGAGTGCTTGTTTTTGATTCCTTGACCTCTAAAGTCCCTTCATGTGCAATTTCAAGCGTATCCCACATTTCTTTAGCATTTGCACAATTAGAGACTCTAGAGTACTCATCTTAACTTAAAGCACTGACAATGATTATCTTAGCCTTAGCATTTAAATGTACAAGTTTCTTTCCATCCTCATTCCATTCACTTTTGGGTATTGGAACATTATTCCCATTAACTACCTTCAGAGGTATATCAGGGCCATTTTCCACAAAATCCCATAAGTCAAGGTCTACAACATCAAAAAATAATCTCATCTTAGACTTCCAATAAGTATAATGATTGCCATTGAAACCAGGGGGTTTTGTAAAGGAGTTTCCTTCAGGCAAAATGTAATCACCAAGACTAGGCATAATCAACTCTTAGACTGTAAAGTCTTTAATCAAGAGCCCAAGCTTTGATACCAATTGATATAAATGGCTAGTTCCTAAGAGGGAAGTGAATTGGATTTTTAAAAAAAAAATTCTTTCAAACTTGTTGAAAGTTTCTGAAGCAAGCTAAGTATGAATAATAATAAAAACATAGCAAAGCTAAGATGAATGGAAATAGAGTATAAGTAATCAGACATAAAGCTTGTAAGCAATTAAAGAGATAAAGGAAAGAAAAATAAGCACATGTATTTATACTGGTTCAACTTAAACCAAGCCTACATTTAGTCCTCAAGATGACTTCTTGAGTATTTCACTATAAACCACAAGTTTATATAATAGGGCACTTGTGAACCACTACAACAGAGATCTTTTTTTCCCCAAGGGTGTCTCTTCTCCTCACAGATTGTTTTCTCTCAAAAACAAACTCAATGAAAACTTTCTTGATCAATACATTCAAAGAATGATGGATGTGTAGAAGAAACTCTCAAAACAGAGTAGATAAAACACTGATATGCTCTCTAAAAGTAAATGATTTGATTGGGAAAGATATTCTGGAAAACTAAAGCTCAAAGAATATTCTACTTGATGATTTGACATTCCTTAAGGCTGATATTTAAAGACCCAAAAGGAATAGTGCCGTTGGAGACAAATCCTATACTAATTTCCATGATGTCAGCAAAAAAATAGCCGTTAAAAAGTGTTGGCAGTTGACCGGTTGAAGCAAGGTCGTAGACCAATGCATTCCAAAGAGTAAGCGGTCAACCGTTTGAAGCACAACGGTCGACCAGTTGCCTTGTGTTCTTCAGATGGACTACGATCTAGTGCTCGACGATCGACCGGTTGAGTATGTATCAATCAACCAGTTGTTGGCAGAGAGTAAATCCTTTTCTTTTAATAGAGATCGGTCGACCAGCTTCCGTAGTATGGTCGATTGGCTTCTGGCAGAGAGCACAGCCTAGAATGCTTCTTGTGAGCAGTCGACCGGTTATCACTAGGCAGTCGACTAACAAGCTACAAGCCTTTGTTGAGCTGAAATTCAAAAATCTATTAGATCAAAGCTTCAGCAAAAATGGTAAATACTCACAAATCATGTGTTATTTTATTTTTCTTTAAATGTAATGGGTTCAACATATATATGTATGTATGTTTGTATGTATGTATATAGTGAGGATTAATATTCATTAATTGGTGATTACAGTGATAGAAGAGCGAGTAGATTTTATTGAACAAGATCTATAGCTGATATGCAAAAATGAATGGGATGATGCATATGTATTCATTATGCAACATCCAAGTGCATTGGGTGAAAAACTTACCATGGGAGGTGAAATAGCTCTTCACTTGGCTACAGTGTATGGGCATGTGGACTTAGTGAAGAAGTTAGTCGCAATAGTCCCTCCAGAATACCTTGAAAGAGTTGATTCCTTCCAATTCACACCACCTTCAACTGTTGCTACATTTGGCGAAGACATGATGACTGAAATCATGGAATGCATGGTCAACAAAAATCTCAACACTCTTGGCATTCCAAACTCATATGGGGAACTTCCTATTACATTGGCTTTTAAGTATGGCAAAAAAGAAATGGGACGTTATCTCTCCTCTAAAACCCCTTTGGAATGCCTCAAACCGAGGAAAGAAAGTCAAGGTCGTCAACTTCTCTTTTGGTGTTTTGTCGGAGGATATCTTGGTAATTTTATTATTAGCTCTACATGTTATATGTATATGTTTATGTTTATGTTTATGTGTGTTGTTTTGGATGCATGTCATAATATGAGACTATGATACATAGATGTTGCTCTGCATTTGCTTCAACAATGTGAAGAATTGCTTTTAGCTAAGACAACGCGGCCAACACCATTTATGACAATTGCAAGCATGCCTCCTACATTTGCCAATATTGAAACTAAACTTGTGTTCTGGAAACGATGGATTTATAAATGTTAGTGATAGGCTACTACTTTGCTGCTTTCAAATTATTATCTTACTCTTTTTCGTGTGTGTATATATATATATTTGATGGAGCTCATTGTTTTTTTTTTGGTTTCTTTCATCTTTTGTTAGTGCTAGATAAAAATAAACAGACAACCATAGGTACCAATTCTATTATTGTAGACATTCAACAGCAAGATCAAATTAAACGAGTTCCAGGTACGTACGTACATTTAAAGAGGATCGGAGAATTTACAAAATTCAAGCCTAGTTTTACATTTTATCATAATCTATTGGAAAAGATGAATATAATATGGTTGCAACATTTGAACAAAATGCAAAATTTAAGAATGTGATTTTTTTCTTAACAATGCCATGCCATTGATCTTAACTAGCATATATCTTTGATTTATTTTTATCGAAACTAATATTATTTAAAAGATCATAAATCAGTTAATATAAATTGAATTAATCTGTAAGCATGGAAAATTTCAGTCCCAGCCAAAACAATAACACTCAGGGTTCAAAGAAAGCTTAAACTTAGCGACAAAAATTTTTTCGGCTGACCCTTTTGACACTTAAGAGTCTCAATGTGAAATTTTTTATTAGGATGCTTTTACCTACACTTTTTTGTCATGGGTAAAAGTAATTATTTTAAATAAAAAATTAATAAATAAAATAAGAAAATTAAATTTTAAAATTACTTTAAATCATATTATACAAGGCAATAAAAATTATTCATATAAGTTTTACCCACAATTTATAATTATGGGTTACTGTTATAACTTTATATAAAAATTAATTAATTCAGCTGTCATTTTGGGGTGTAGCTTTTGTAAATATATGTCAGTCTTTTAACCTCCTTAGAGAACCTCTCAAACCAAGCTCTTAGAGTTTGTTTGAGGTCATAGGGAGGTTTTTGCAATTTGCCCACTTTGTAAGTGTTATTTGGGGTCTTTATTCTAGGAGGTATCTCCATGTCCACAGTACACTTCCTCTTCAAGATCCCTATTAAGAAATGCATTCCTAACATCAAATTGATGAAGCTTCAACCAATATTTGCGGCAATAGATAGGAGAACATGAATTGTGTTTAACTTTACTACAAGGGCAAACAGCTTCTAATAACTTATCCCATATGTTTGAATGAACAACTTTATCCCTAATCACGTCTTGTTCCTATCAATGCTCCCATTGACTTTATATTTGACATTGGAACAACCATTTATATCCCATGAATTTTTTTCCTAGAGGTCTTTCAATAAGCATCCATGTGTTGTTCTTCTTAATTTAGAGCTTTTAACTCCTCATTTACAGCATCCTCTATTTCGAGTGTTGTAGAGCTTCTTCTATAAAAGTTAGTAGCTTAGTACTATCCAAATTTGCTGCTGATAAGTGCTTCAAAAAAACTTGATAATCTCTCATATGAAACATGTCTAGCAAAATTAGAAGTACTTTGAGTGCCTTGATTGTCCTCCTTAAGAGTTGGATTTGAGTTAGATTGGCAATTTTCAAGAATTCCATGTTGTTGCTCAATCAGCTTTTACTTTGGGCGCCTTGAGTATACTTTCGTCTTTGTATTACCTTACTACGGTATTAGTACTTGGAGCTTTTGGCTTAGGTAGACAAGTAGGCAATATTTCAAAGCTAATAATCCTAGGTAAGGTTGCCCAAAATTGATATTCTCCTGATGTTGAGTTCTCCCCCTGAACATGAGTTTTGGAGTAGAAAGGAGTGTGTTCAAGAAAAGAAACATTTATAGACATATAAAGTTTTAGTGAGGTTGGAGAATATAACCTTTTTGGCTAAGAGCATATCCAAGAAAAATACATTTTTCAAATTTGGGATCCAACTTCCCTCTATTCTAGGACGGAATATACACAAAAGCACAACAACCAAACACCTTTAAAGGAATAGTAAGTCTATTGAAGTGTTTGGAAAGGACCTAAGGTGTGTCAAATTTAAAGGGACAAGACAACATTCTATTAATCAAGAAGGTGGCCGTTAGGACAGCGTCTCCCTATAATTGCTTTGGGACATTATGAGTAAGCATCAAAGATCAAGCTACTTCAAGGAGATATCTATTCTTATGTTCAACAATTCCATTTTGTTGAGAGGTATAAGAATTGAATTTAAGTAGTCCTTAATATTATCAAATTGAAAAATTTGAATCCTGGTTTGAAACTGGGTTTGAATCATGATATAGAAATCTTTAAAAATTTATGAAGCTTCAGATTTATCTTTTTGAGTCAATAATCCATCTCATGGCATCTTCAAATTTAACCTGAAGAGCATTTGAGAAAACACCTTCCTAGGCAATAGATTTGACAGCCACGTGTGCAATCTAGAGTGAACCAGATGAGGGTATTGAACTAGAAGCAGATACATCCATGGTTAAAACAAACAATAATGCCAAAAACCTTGAATATTGCCAAATAAAGGAGAATACCACAAGCAAGAGCCCAGACAAAAGAGAAGCAAAGTTGGGCAAAGAGAAAAAAATATCAAAAAGTCTTGAATATTACCAAATAAGGAGGAACACCACGAACGAGAACCACAACGAGAAGAGCAATGGTTGTGTACTACTCTACAGTGGCCAGTGACGATTTATGGGCAAACAAGAGGAGGAAGAGCGATGTCACACTTTCTCATGCACTGGCACGTGGAACACACAGCAGGAAAGATGAGCAGAGCATGGCGACACGTGTGAAGGCTGGTGAGGCTCTGGTCGGCAGGGAAGTGTCAGCGATGATGAACCGAGACTAACCCAGGCTAGCGTAGGTCGAAACTGAGGCTGTGCGAGGAATGGAAAACACCAAGGGGGTTTTCGAAGGGCACAACACCAGAGAGAGATTTGGGCGAAGGAGAAAATGTTTTGGGTGAATCAGAGAGTGGCTCTGGTACCATGAAGAATAATCCCAGAATATTATTCACACACAGATATGAACTTACAAGCTAGGGCTGCAAGTATATATACAACTTACAGGAGCAATCAAGGGAGAAAATCCTTCTTTAAACTAGGAACTAAAATAAATCAAATATTTACAAATATGGAAAGATTCTAACTAATCACAATATATGACTAATTTTTCATAGAGATAGAACCCATAAATCAGGCCATATCAACAGAATCCCACAAAGAATACAAAAGACATTCTGTCAAGGAAATTCACTCATATGGTCAAGGAAATACACTCATTTTTCAACCTCCCCACATGCACCTACCTTCAAGAGTCTACACCTACCTTTAAGAGTCCACAATGGCTGCACCTCCTAAGCTGCCAGAATCAATCTCTTCCAGCTGTGCCCATGTGACCTTGTTCCCCTAGAATTAGTATAAATAGGTTAAAGCTTCATTGTTCTAGGCAATCCAGAATCCAGTTTTAAGCTTGCTTTTAGAAACTTTTAAGTTTCTTTTCTTCTTCTGCTCTGCCCCCCTTTTCCCTGAGCCATATTTTGGTATCAGAGCAAGGTTCCAGAGAGAGGGAACGCCTGAAAAGCTGCCTGAGATTCACTGTCGAAGTTTTCCAGCGACGTCGAAATCGGCCACCTTCGAAAGTCCCATCTCCGGTACTCTTTCAGGAAAACTGACGTCGGAATCGTGATTGGAAAGGTCCAAAACCTTGGACTGGAGAAGATCAACGCCGCCTGACCATCCACGCGCCACCACGCGCCACTACCAGAAGATCACGCGCCGGCCATCTGCTCCCACGCGCCACACGCGCCTGCCAGAGGTTGAAGACGACCACGTCAGCACGCCACGTCATCCACTGAATCAATCAGTGATTGCCACGTGTCACAACTGCCACGTGTCCAGCTGACTCGGTTGACACATCATCACGCCACGTCATCATCCACGTCATCCAATCAATCAATCAAAGATAGCCACGTGTCAATACGGCACGTGTCCAGCTGATTCGGTTGACACGTCATCACGCCACGTCACCATCGACGTCATCAGTCCGTGCAATCAAAGTTTGCCACGTGTCAGAACTGCTGCCACATCATCATAGAGTTAGCCAATTACTGATTGCCACGTGTCAAGTTTTAGCCATGTCACCCGCAATTTCCAAATTCTCATATTGACCCCGAAAGTCTTGTGAAATATTATTTTTACCCCCAAAACTTTCTAAAATTACAACTTTACCCCAGAACTTTTCGAAATTCCACTTTAGCCCTAGATCTTTCTGAAATTTCATTTTTTACCCCAAAACTTTCTGATATTACAATTTTACCCTCACAACTTTCTAAAATTTTATTTTTGCCCACAATTATTTTCGAAATTACAGTTTGACCCGCTTTTCATAAATTACCTTTTGGCCTCTTAAGTTTTTTTTAGAAATTACAGATTCACCCCAATTCTTTCCATAGATTGGCCCCAATACTTTCCAAAAATTACAAATCAACCTGACATCTTTTTTTGAAAAGTTCATTTTAGCCCCTAAATCTTCCAAAAAAAAAATTTCACTCCAATTCCACAATTTTTTTTTAATTTTCTCATCCATCCCCAATTTTCTACAACCAAACTTCAAACTTTTCTCCTTCCCTAGCCAACAGAAATGCCTCCTAGAAGCAGGCGTGCACAAGAAATTGAATTGAACGAGATGAGAAATCAACTTCAACAGTTACAAGAAACAGTGTATGCCCAACAGTCGATGCAAAAGCTCAAATAACAGCAGTTCATCAACAACTTACAATCGCTGCACCGACAATGTTAGAATGAAAATTCCTGAATTCGTTGGGAATAACCAACCTGAAGAATTCAAAGACTGGCTTAAAAAGGTTGAACAGATTTTTGAGTACAAGGAGGTCCCAGAAGATCAAAAGGTGAAGATTGTTGCCACTAAACTCAAGAAGTACGCTTCTTTTTGGTGGAAAAATCTTAAGAGAAAGCGCGAACACGAAGGGAAGCGCAAGATTCGAACTTGGAAGAAAATGCAACGCAAGTTAACCCGTAAATTCTTGCCTGAACAAACAGGGTTTATGGGAGTGTCACTTATTTCTATCCCTACTTCGTCACAAATTCCTGAAAAGGAAGAAGAATCTATACCGACAGGGTCAGTGCATGATAGTGATGTCATACCAGATGACGATGATGACATATTAACAGAGCCAGTATATGACAGTGATATCATGCCAGAAGAGCCAGTATATGACGATGATATCATGCCAGAGGAGTCAGTGTACGATAGAGAAGTCAAGTTGACAGAATCAGCGTATGACAGTGATGTCATGCTAGCAGAACAAGCATATAACAGTGATGTCTTGCCAACAGAGCCAATATATGCTAGTGATGTCACTCCAGTAGAGCCAATATATGATAGTGAAGTCACATTGACAGACCATGATGAGACACTGGTAATTCATCGAAGCCTACATGTAGCGCCAGCAAAAGACGAGTCTTGGTTAAGTCACAACATCTTCTATCCTATTGAAGATAAAATTTGTGATGTCAACATTGGCAACAAAAGTTATGACAATATTGTGACCGACTACATGGTGGAAAAGTTGGAGGTATTATCCGTTAATCATTCGTATCCTTACAAATTTCATCAAGAAGAAGTTTGCTGTGATGTTGTGCCTACGGAAGATTGTCATCTTCTTTTGAGAAGACATTGGCAATTTGATCGTTGTGTCCAAGACGACGGCCATACAAGCATATACTCTATTAAAAAAATGGAGTAAAAGAGATGTTAGTGCCAATGCCACCTGGTGAATGCAATAAGAACAAACTAGAAAGATACGATTTCACTTTTTTACCGGTCTTTCTAGTTGTAATTCCAGAAGACAATCCACCAGGAGTGCCACCTAAGAAAGACAACGACATCAAGCAAGACTCGAGGGCGAGTCTCATCCAACCCAGGGAGAATGTCAAGGAAATTCACTCATATAGTCAAGAAAATACACTCATTTTTCAAACCCCCCACATGCACCTACCTTCAAGAGTCTACACCTACCTTCAAGAGTCCACAATGGCTGCACCTCCTAAGCTGCCAGAATCAATCTCTTCCAGCTGTGTCCATGTGACCTTGTTCCCCTAGAATTAGTATAAATAGGTTAAAGCTTCATTGTTCTAGGCAATCCAGAATCCAGTTTTAAGCTTGCTTTTAGAAACTTTTAAGTTTCTTTTCTTCTTCTGCTCTGCCCCCTTTTCCCTAAGCCACATTCTGAGCAAAAAAGATGGAGAAGGGGTGGAGATAAGACTTTATAGGGGATGAGAAAAATATGAAAAAAGCCAAAAAAAAAGCTTAGCATTTTTGTTTATCTGATGATTGTGTTTTTGTGTAGGTGTGTGTCCAGAAAAATAAGCATAAGTACTTAATTAAAATTCATAGGGAACAACTTACAGTACAAGTTGCTTGCTGGGGAGGCCTATTTATTTCCATCTGAATATAATCATCAACGAGCTCAAAAAACTGTAATGACGTATAGAACTTGTAAGGGAAAATACCAAAGGCACATATGTTTTTTTATTAAAAGGCGAATGAATAGTTCGCTCTGTGCTCACTGCGTGGCTGCATACAAAAGGCACATATTCCTCCCATCTCTATTTCAATCTGCATGAAACAATGACCTTAACAAAAAAGAAAGAAACAGAAGTGACAAGATAGTAATTATAATACTGACATCAATATGCACAAAAAGGAGATATGGCATATCACTCTAGGAGAATAATCCAAGTCATTAGCAGAATGTCGATAAGATGAGTTCATGGAGTTGCTTGAAATTAGAACTTAGAATGTAAAGCAAAAGATTAAATGAAGAGAAGAACTTACTCATTGGCTGACTGAGAATCACAATAGCTTCGTGACGATATCGGTGCTCGAAAATCAATTCTTCGATAACTGATAAAACACAGGTTTAAACACATCAACAGAGTCAAGGTCCATTAATTTTATAAACCAATAAGAATTAAGTAAAAGATTAACAAAATGATTGTCTTTGTTGTTAGATACCTTATTAGAATGCATCACATCCTTATTGTTTATGCTATCTGATCTTTACAAGCAACTGAAGTTCCAATATTTTTATATGGATTCTCTATGGTGCTCAATTCACTATTGATTCAAGAGAGTTTCCGTTTCTGTCATGCTAAGAGATCGAAAAGTACTTTTGCAGTTTTTAGCTGTTTTGACACTCACTTTTCTTGTGGTTTCTACGTTGGAGGTCGTCAAGGGCCAGGACAATTTAAAAGCTTAAGGTATTAAACACAGGTCTATCAATAGTTGTATTTTAATCTCTGACACTCCTTAATTAAGGGCAGCGCACAAGCTAACCATATGTTGAGCTTTTAATTAAGATATAGGAGGTGACAAGGATTGAAATCTTGAACCTTTAATGGCCAATTCAACTCAAATACTTAACCTGTTAAGTGAAGGTCCATCAATATTTTTATACGAATCTATAATAGAGGCTATTTTATCCTCCTCCTAGTTGTATTGTTCCTCTTTTCTCCCCAATATATATATATATACATACATATATACATATTTTAACCAAATAAAGTAAATTGAGAAAGTTCTTGGAGGCTTATCAGGCTTAGTAAGATATCGATCAAGTGAATTATGAAATAAAATTAGGAATATGAAATAATGTTTATAATGTTTTGAAAAGAGAAAGAAGTGTAAGAAAAGACTCTAAATGTTTTAAGTGTGTAATTGGAGTTGCCATGAAAACTCTGCAGTGACTTTTGCAAGAAATAAATTCAAAAGCATCAATTTTGCAATTTCTCTTTTATTAAAGAAGAAACATAATTAGAGAGAGGGAACACAGCGCAAATAACTTAATGACAGGGGAAAGGAAAATGGAAGGCAAACAAACAAACAGAAAAGCTCATGTGTGCAATAGAGTTCTCCAATTCCTTAAAAATATCTTTAAAGGATTCACCCCTAAAGAGATAGAGCGAAACATTGAGGACCCGTTTGATATAAATTTAGGTGTTTAAAGAAAAAGGAATGAGAATAGGGTGTTTAAAGGAAAAGGAATGAGAATGGGAATGAAAAATGGAATAAAAAAATTATGTTTGATATGATATAAAAAGAAATGAAAACAAATAAAGTGGTATGTTTAGTATGATATTTTAAAATGAGGGAATGGAATGGTTTTAATGAGAATTTACTGAGATACCCTTTATTGAAAAAATGAACCTAAAGCTAAAGTCTCTTCCCTCCTCTAGAAGTTGAACCTCAGCTTCTCTCTTTGCTCATCTCTCTCTCTCTCTCTCTCTGCTGTCGCTTCCAGATCCAGTGTGCCATCCTCCTTCTTCCACTTCCAAATCATCGCTTCTTCCACTTCCAGATCCAGTGTGCCTTTCTCCTTCTTCTTCCATCTTCTCTCTCTCCCTTTCTTCCATTTTCTCTCACTCTCTTTCCAGCGTCTCTCTCTAGTGGTGGGGGATGGTGATTTTAATGGGGATATGGTGAAGACACTTTGATGGGGATCTAGGGAAGAAGGGGCAAATATGAAGATTAAAAAAATAGGAAAGGCAAATTGACTTTTCCACTCAATTACTAAATAAAGGAAGGAGATTCCCTAGCATTTCTGATGGAATGATTTTTTGCATTGTACGTGAGAATGGGATTCCCTTTCCAGCCACTCAAATCTATACCAAACAAACATTTTGGTCTTAAAGAAATGGAATCCATTTCCTTAAATGTATATCAAACATCACCTAAAGCTTTTAGGATGATCAAGCCCCTATCAACCAAAAAAAAAAGTTAAAATATAACTCAACTCCCTATAATTTTACTCAATAAAAGATTTGGTCCCTATAATTTAAAAACAGAAGATTTGCTCCCTATAGTTTCTAAAATAATAAAAAATGGTCCCTAGTGTTAGTCAAAGTTAGTATGAGACATGTGACATTGACTAGAACACACACATCAGCATTGAGCGCCACGTCAACAACACACTATAATGCTGACATGGAGCGCCACGTCATTATTCTTTTTTTTTTCTCTTCTCTTTTCTCCTTCTTCTCTTTCATCTTCCTCTCCCTCCGATGAATGTAACAGATGCTTCAACTGAATCGGTGGGTTTCCCCATTGAGGTGACCAGTGGTTAGTTCTCCGACTGAATAGCATCCAAAGAGTACAAGAAAGGACAACAACATTATTAAATTGAAAAATCGTTCAAAGCTCAAACGATGCTACACAGTGCACACTGACTCTAACTCTCTCCTTTTTGAATCCCATCCTTTCCTTCTTTTCCCTGTCATTTGTTTGGCATCACCCAAAAGTTGATAAATCCGCCACTCAAATTCTTCAACTTTGTCACAAATCGCCAACCCCTTCTTACAAAATTTTCACACACCCTAATTACTATTTCATAGTATCCAAAGCAAAAGCTCCAAATCTACTCAATTTATTACGTACTGTGTTACTTCTCTTGTAGGTCCTTTGTGCTAAGTCTCCATCTCGCCTTTTTCCTTATCCTTAAAACCTCTATGTTTCTCTCTGGATTTTCTTCGAACACCTAGCTTGCAAGCCATTTTCTGTTTGTGGTTCACGACCAGATACCTTAATATTCAATATTTTTAGGTTCCTTCCACCTACTTCTTTTTTTTTCTAATTAAAAAATATATTCTTCCTTTTTCATGGTTCATTCTCTGGTGTTTAGTCTGATTTTGATTTATAATTTTGTTCATTAGAGCTGGATCTACTAAAGGTTTTGTGTGTTGGTGCTTTTGGGTCAAAATTTGTTCCTAGTTCTAGAATATGGATCCAAAATTTGATGGAACTCACGGTTTTATAAATGGCTATAAACTTGACGATGGCATCGCCATCTCTGATTCGAACAATTCCCCAAATCCAGAGAACGAGTGGATAAACTTGCGGATGCTACTCAGCTGGAGCACTGACCACTGGTCTCCTCAATGAGGAGAGAGGAAGAGGAAAGAGAAAAAGAAGAAGAGAGAAGAGAAAAAAAAACTAATGATGTGGCGCGCCATTACAGTGTGCTGTGTGTGTTGCTCATGTGGCGCTTAATGTTGATTATGTATCCTAGTTAGCGCCACGTGTCCCATACTAACTTTTGACTAACCGTTGAATTAGAATTTTGGAAACTATAAGAACCAAATCCTTCATTGAGTGAAATTATAAGTACCTAAGTTATATTAACAAAAAAAATTGACTTTGAAAACAAAGAAAAAAGAAATTGGTGATACAAAAAGTGCCCACCACCCTAAAGTTTGGTTCTCCTTGCTCCCTCCAACCCCTTTAAAAGTTAGTTGATAATAACTACTCCAAATCCATAGAATATATCTAATGTTCACCTAGAAACCAAAGTATCGAAACTTTGTACTATGATGAAAAATAGTATATTTAAGAACATTAATGTTTTTGATAGAAAAAAAAACATTCTTACTAAGAGAGAGATATATATATACAAAAGAAAGAGCAAAATAAAAAGAGCAAAGGAGGACAAGAGATCTTCCTAATAAATACAAAACTGAAAAACCCCAAATAGGGTTGATACAACAAGGCACTCGAATCCCTATAAACATCTATCTTAAACAAGCTATTAGCTGAAACCTAAAGAGTAGCAACATAGCAAATTTTATCCCATAACAAATGAGAAGACAAAGACCGTTGTTTAAGAACTCTGACATTTCTTTCCATCTAAATACATTGCACAATCTATATAATAGACTAAAAAAATTCTACTCTAAGGCATTAATTATATGAATGTCATTTAATAACGTATAATAAAATTAATAAATTAAAATAAAAATTAAATGAATAAATTATGTAAATGAATAAATTCATTCCTATTAATGACACCACATTAAATTCATTCAAAGCAACCTTTTTGAGATGTATTGTAGGACTCTCCTTTAAATTATATGAAGATTACAATATATTAAATGTAAATTGGTGTGATTGAATATATAATGCATTCAAATGAAATCAAATCATCCCTTTTTAAAATTGTGAATTGTTGTAAATTTAATTAATAATTAAATAATTGCAATATATTAAATACAGATTGGTGTGATTGATTCTATAATTACATTCAAATAAATTTAAAAAATTTGCATTCAAATGAATTTAAATAATCTCTTTTAAAAGTGTGAATCATCATAAATTTTGTTAATAATTTAATAATTTAATAATTGTAAAATATTAAATACAAATTGGTGTGATTAATTCTATAATTGCATTCAAATAAATTTGAAAAATTTACGTTCAAATGAATTCAAATAATCCGTTTTAAAACTATGAATTATCGTAAATTTTATTAATAATTTAATATAATTTAATAATTACAAAATATTAAATGCAAATTGGTATGATTGATTATATAGATTGAATTCAAATGAATTTGAAAATTTTGAATGCCAATGAATTCAAAAAATCCCTTTTAAAATTGTGAATTATCGTAAATTTTATTAATAATTTAATAATTAATAATTAACACATCATTATCATTTAATATATTCAATTTACTATTTCAAAATTCACGTTATATAAATAAAGGGTCATTCTAACTGTCTTGTGTTCTTCTCGTGTTTGTATTGAATATTTTTCAACAGAATTAGTTTTCATTCCGTTAGTGCTTCGCATATGGCTAAATTTCGCGACGTTATTGATGTTAATGCATCAAGGAATAATTAGAGGATTAAGGTTTGGGTAGTGAAGTTGTAGACAGTTCCATCGTCCAATATGCTTGAGAAAATTTTTTAGTCTGGAGACGGTTTTGCAAGATTTTTAGGTTATTTTATTTTATTTTTTAGTCTTGTGTTTATTTTTTGGCTTCCAAAGGTGATCACATACACGGTCGTGTGAAGAGATTATATATAAATAAGCTCAAGTGTCAAATAATCGAGGAAAATGTTTATGTGATGTTCATGTTTGGTATAGTTAAGTCTAACAATAATTATCGAACAATGAAGCATTCATTTATACTTGAGTTTTGATTTTCAACTTATGTCCGACTAGCTGAAGATGATTTGAGTATTCCAAAATCTATTTTCATGTTTTGTTCATTCAGTGATATTTTGATGCATGTTGCATATTAGTAGGTTAGTCTTTATCTTATATTTTGTATATTATGTTTTATTTGTTATTGATTCCAATTTTATACGAATAATATTATTTCATTTCAGATGTTATTAAGATGGTCAATAAATTTGATCCTATCATAAGAGCTCAAAGAAAGATATCAAGAGTAGGCATATAGAAATTAAGATTGAAGATACAGAGTATTGTTGTTGTCATTTTTTTTTCTTTTTGTATTTTGATTATTCTCGTAAACAAATAAAACTACCCAAATCAACTACCAATAATTTCCAAGGGTTTCTGGTATGTTCTAATAAAACAAAAGGTTTACAGTCTAAGACTATAATATTAAGAAATTAAATCAAAAAGTATACAACCTCGAAATGGGTGTGTAAAATCCCCTCTTGACTCTTTTTTGAACTCGACACAGCAGGTAGTCTCAACCTGAAATAAGAAAATAGTGAAGCAGTAAGAAGCTCTACAGAAGCTCTGATGCAAGATGATGTTAAAGAGTGCGATTTTGTTGTTAGGTTGAGTGTGATATGTTTGTTTTCTTAGTATTTGGCGGTGGTTATTGGTGTTTTGTTGGTTATGGGGATTCGTTGGCTTGCAATTAAAGCAAAAACTTGTGATCTTGTTGTGGAGCAGTCATTTATACTTGAGTTTTGATTTTCAACTTATGTCCGACTAGCTGAAGATGATTTGAGTATTCCAAAATCTATTTTCATGTTTTGTTCATTCAGTGATATTTTGATGCATGTTGCATATTAGTAGGTTAGTCTTTATCTTATATTTTGTATATTATGTTTTATTTGTTATTGATTCCAATTTTATACGAATAATATTATTTCATTTCAGATGTTATTAAGATGGTCAATAAATTTGATCCTATCATAAGAGCTCAAAGAAAGATATCAAGAGTAGGCATATAGAAATTAAGATTGAAGATACAGAGTATTGTTGTTGTCATTTTTTTTTTCTTTTTGTATTTTGATTATTCTATTTTTTTGTATTTATTACTTGATTTGATTGTATATTTTTTACATCTTTCTATTAGTATATGTGTATGTGTGTGTGTGTGTGTGTTTTTTTTTAGGTATAACAGAATTATATGTGCATTGTGGGGACAATTCGCATACGAGTTGAATCAACATTTTGTCAATAATCTAGGTCATTCAATTATTATTATTTTATAAGTTACGAAAGTTTTTAAATTTATAAATTATCTGTACATCGCACAGGTCACAACACTAGTTGTGAATATAACGGCTTTCCACTATGGTTAAGAAAACTAGACAGGAACGAAAAATTGGTTAATCGACCAACTATGAGGTCTGAAATATGCCATAAAATCAGAGAGAAAAAAAATTGGTCAAACCAGTCAAAACTCGTAAAAATCAACTGGGTTCTATGGTAAACCGGTTCTATTGCCAAAATCTTAAAAATTTAAAATCTCAACTTGGCAAAAATACACAACTTTAAAATTTTAACTCATACATGAGGCCTAGCATGACTAATAGTCAAGTAGCCACCTACCCTCCTATTACACCAACACCACATAGTTATCAAGATTCAGAAAATTAGACCGGTCATTGAATAGGTCGAGGTACCGATTCAAAGGTTAATAGTCGAGTAGCGGTTGAATCGGTGATACTTAAAATATATAATATAAAATATCAAAATATTAAAATATTCCAAACATATATGTCAAAAATATTATAAAATAAAATAATTAAGTGCACCCTAAAGAAATTCAAAATTTTCAATAAGGAAAAATAAAATGAAAATGAGTGAAAATATATATATGTCAAACTGTATAATAATAATAATAATAATAATAATAATAATAATAATAATAATAATAGCATCTATATATTTTTTTTAAAAAAATAAAGATGACATAAAATAAAAACTAAAAAACTAAAAAGAAACATAAAAATAAAAAAGAAGAAAAAATAATCAAAATATAAATAATAATACAAAAAAAAATAAAGATTCAGAGACTTTAAAGTGTTTTTGAGGAATCAAATTAAAATTCAAGAAACTTGAGAGAGACTCTATTATAATAATTTTTCAGATAGAGGTCCAAACATAATAAAAGCCAACACACTTTTCTCTTTCCTTCACCAACGTACAGCCATCTCCACACGCATACATAAGCGAATAGGAAAGTGAAAGTGTGAAACAAAGTCCTAACTCCCACATCGCCCAACTATAAAGCTACCTCTCACTTTTATAAATACGTGGTGTTGGTGTAATAAGAGAGTATATGGCTACTCAACAGTGAGTCATGGTGGGCCTCATGTATGAGTTAAAATTTTAAAATTGTGTATTTTTGTCAAGTTGAATTTTTTTTTTTAAGATTTTGGTAATAAAACTGGTTAATTGTAGAACCCGGCAGATTTTTACGATTTTACGGGTTTTGAACGTTTTGACCGGTCCTTTCCTATCCAGTTTTATGTAACATTCTGGACCAAATGATTAGCCAGTTTAACAATTTTCTGGTCCGATCTAATTTTTTTAATTATGATATTTATAACATGATAACTCGGCATTTTATAAGTCTGAAGTCTGATAACCAAAATGAACAATAAATCAGAACTTACTAATTACTGGAACTGAACACACTTAGCGCAAGAGTGACCAAAGTCCAAAGAACCTAATCAGAAGTAACTGTTACATGCGAGAATCAGGAACTTTCCTTGGATCATATCCTTTCTTGATCCAGAACCTAAGAAATGGTCCACTGGAAAGGTAGCATGCAATTCTAGAAAGAAGCCTACAAGAAGAGAGAATGGAATGTCAAAGAATAATTATCAAGGTCCAGTAATTCAGCCACCTAAATTTAAAAAATTAATCAGCAGAATTTTATAATACTAAATTATATATATATTTATTTAAAAAGACTAACTCTATAATGCTTGAGCTTTTGTTTCCAAATTCATTTTTTTTTATCATGTTTGTATCGTTGGCAATGATAATTTGTCTTGGTGTTTGTGAATAAAACATTAAGCATATGAAAGTAGGCCCCTCAAATGGAAGGAGATTCCCTTGAAAGGAGTAAGGGTGGGCACAGGTAAAGTTAGAAAAAAATTTTAACTCAATCCAATCAAATTTGATCGAGTTGTGTTGGGTCAGTATATTGATTTTTTGATGATGAATTCGAACCAACCCAATCCGTACTTTCGCGGGTCGGGTTGGAGGGTGGTTTTTTTTTTTAATTTTTAATTTTTAATTTATTTTTGTTTTGCTTTCTTCTTCTTCTCTTCTCTTTTTTCTTTCTTTCTTTATTCACAATACATAGAAGGCAAATAAATTAATAAAGGCACACATTATCCTTTATTCCATCTAACAAGACAATAATAGTCAACAGTAGGCTATACCGCTATAGGCAAATTAATTCAATCCAAAATTTAATATTATATAATCCAAAATTTAATAAATACATAACACATAAATATTTATTTATAAATAATGACTATAACAAAAAACCCTAAGTAACTAAGTCCCTAAAAAATCTTTAAAAAAATATATATTGTGCAGGTTTGTGGGTTGGGAAATTTTCAACTCGTTACCCCACCCGCTACTTGGCGGGTTAGACAATTTTAACCCAACCCAACCCATCAACCAAACCAAACATGCAGGGTGGGTCGGGTTGGGCGGATCGGTGCTCACCCCTAGGAAGGAGGTTGAGAATCGATGGATTAGTTTGATCTAACGATTTTTATTTATTTAATTTTTTTACAAAAAAATTACTTTATTTTTTCAAATATCAATTGATCTAATAATAATTATAAATATAAAATTATACATAAAATGATAATTTTAATTTTTTAAAAAATAAAAATTATTGAATAAATAAAAATTATTAAATTAAACTTATCCAGCAGTTTCTAATCTTGCTACGCGTGGGAGGGGATCTTCTTTCCCCTCAAATAGTCTCTATCAATAAACATTAGTAATGATGAATTAATGGAGCCTCAAAGTGGCTCACGAATCCCTTGTTAAACATAACTTCGCATTGGCACCATGGAAAAATCTTTCAGCGGCAATTTTTATTGTTGCTGTAAATTTTAGCAACGATAAAAACTATTTACTAAAAGTGATTTGAAAAAATTTTATTTGCAGCACTTCAGCAGCGATTTTTTCCGTTACTGAAACTTACAGCAGCAAAAAAAATCGTTGCTAAATGATTTTGCCAGTTTAAACCATGACAAAATTAACAAACAGTAGATCCGTGCTGTTGGACGCCTGAATCCAAGTTTCTCAAAATGGGCCCCATAGACTCACGGTTAATGTGATTGCTGCCCTTTCCATCCAACAATATTTGTCCACTATTAAGTGGGTCCCCCAAATAGCCTTTATCTCATGCTTTGCTAAACATACACTTCCCAAGGAAATTGCAAAACTTATTTATATTTGCTAAATACACACTTAATATCAATAAAAACTCAATTGTTAGAGAAATTAAGGAAATTGCAAAACTTATTTATATTTGCTAAATACACACTTAATATCAATAAAAACTCAATTGTTAGAGAAATTTTGAGATTTGTGTATAGCTATTTAAAAAAAATATATATTATATAGAGCTCAAGCTTATTCCAACGGTTGTAGAAAAACCCGTTGACTCACGGTTAATGTGATTGCTGCCCTTTCCATCAAACAATATTTTTCTTCATATAAGTGGATCTCTCAAATGACCTTTATCTAGTACTTTGCTAAACAGACACTTCCCAAGTATAGTACAAAACTTATTTACATTTGCTAAATACACACTTAATATCAATAAAAACTCAATCGTTGAAAAAACTGAGATTTTTGTATAGTCGTTAATAAAATATTTGTATACAGAACTTGAGCATATTCCAACGGCTATAATAAAACCCATTGACTTATGGTCAATGTGATTACTACAATTTACATGAAAAAACTTATGTATTCTTCTGCTAAGTAGGCCCTCAAATGCCCTCTATCTCATGCTTTGCTAATTACACACTTATCAAGTAAACCACAAAACTTAATTTATGCCCAATATACACTTAATATCAATAAAAACTCAATTATTAGATGTCCTTTCGAGATTTGTGCATAATTTTAAAAAAATCATTTTATATAGATACTTTCATTGAACCAAATTTTATGGCTTCTTATGCTAAGTGCGCCCATCAAACGGCCTTTATCTAGTCTTTTGCTTAATACATACTTCCAAATAAACCACAAAAACTTAAGCAATAATTTCTAAATAAACACTTAATATTAATAAATGCCTAATCGTTAGATGAACTTTAAGATTTGTAAATGGTTAGTTAGCCATTAAAAAAATATTTTATACAGATCTCAAAATTAATCTAAGTAATAACACCCATTAATGTAGGTTAATGTGATTGCTGCAATTTTCATTAAACAACTTTTGTGTGTTTTTTTATTTTTTTCTGGTAAGTGGGCCCTCAAATAGCTTATATATATATGGTATTTTTTGCTAAATACACACTTTCCAAGTAAATCACAAAACTTAATTTAAAAACGGGGGTGGGGGACAATATTTAATTAAAAGTTACATAATTAACCAAAAAAAATTCACGTACATTTTTTTTAAATAATCATGTTTTTTATATGATAAAAAAAATAAAAAAGTAATTATCTAAATCTAACATACAAATAAAATTTACCAGACAATACTATAGAAAGCTGTTTTAAGTGGTTGAACTCTTGTACTATTGATTTTCTTTTAAGATTGGGTCAAGTAAATTTTTTAATTACATTCATAAATTTTAAGATAATTTAATAATAGAGAGTTTTAAAAAAATATGTTTATAATGCCATATAAATTAGAGAGTTTTAAACAATTTATATTTTCTAATTTATTGTGATCTGTTTATATGGCATTATACTAAGAGGAATAAAAGCTAGAGAAATTTTGGTGAGGCTCAATATCTAAGAGCTAACATAAAAATTAGGCATTTTTAGAAAAAAAGAATTCCTTAACAACAAGTTTGCAATTTCAAGAATAATGAACAATAAAATTAATCAGTGACAATATTCACCAATATTAGATGCGTAAAAATATACAAAAAGAAAAAGACATTTAAAATACTTCAAGTGATAGATAACATACCTCGTATTGTTGCATGTTTGGCAGAGGAGGTTGTAAATCTTGAAAACGTAATCCAAAACCAAAACTCTTACTGAGAAAAATAATTCTCAGAACTCAAAAGGAAAGAAAAGAGAAGAAAGGAAAAACAAAAACAAAAAAAGAATAAGCCCCAAAATCACGAGCCTCACTGTAGCTATTAGGGTCAGTGAAGATGCGCGAGCCTATTACAAAGGACACTGTTTGATTTCAGTACTAATTTATATATTGGTCCAATACGCCTAATTTAATATTAAAAAATTATATTGGCCCCACATGCCAAATTTAATATTAAAATAATAGAATTATTATTGAACTAAAATAAGATGGTGATATTAGACAAAATTTTTATATTTAATTATCTAAATATGATGTTACTTCCAATTTGATATGCCTTGTACAGTTGCTTAAATATTTCAGAATTATCGTTTCCTTCCAACTAGATAATTTTTTTAACAAAAAAAAATTAAAGATGATATTATCGTTTTAGTATTCTAAAATATTGAAATTAAAACAAAATCACAACACAAAATTGTTGAAGATTTTATAAAATTTGCAAACTATTAATTGCCGATATCAAATTTTTAGGAATAAAGTGAAATGTGTCCAAATAGTAAAAACTATGACAATTTCAGACATGAGGGAATACAAAAGGATGCAAATCTATTAACCTCATAGTACGTTGAAATATCAAAAATACATTTGTAAAGCATCCTCTCATTCCATCGAACCATTACTACAGGCTGTGGCAGTAACAAGATGCGGGAACAAGTACAGTGTTTGGCCTTTGCAACGATTAAAACCGTTGCCAAAAGTTTTTTAGTAACGATTTTAAAATCATAGCCAAAACTTTTTCTAGTAACTGTTTCAAATCGTTGCTAAAAGTTTAAAAAAAAACTTTTAGCAATGGTTAAACCATTGCTAAAATCTTTAACCACGGTTAAAATTATGACTAAATGATAAGCACCAAGTACCTGATCCGCCCGCACCAGATACATTGCAGAATAAAAATAGATAAGGCACAAGTGAAGTCTCATGTTGTACATCCATTTAGTGTTCTTATTAATTTGTAAGATGTTTGCATATTTTCAGTGCTACAAGCATCTCATGCGAAAAATTTAAGCCCTTATCAAGCAAGCTTCAGTAAGAAAGTTAAGTGTAAACCAAAACACGAGTGCGCCATTCATTGCAAACTGAAGAAAGTTTTTCCTTTTTTTTTCACTTATTTTCTTTGCTAATTTATCAAATGTACCTTTCTGGGGTACTAATTAATCAGTGAGAAGTATCAAATGTACTGCAAACCTTTTTTTATGAAGTCCACTGTGTTTCAAAACTCACGAAGTATCAACACGAAGACAAAAAGTTTAAAGACAACAAAATGAAAGAAATGATCTCTAACAACAATATTCCCAATAAAATAACATAATTAACTGGTGATATTAAAAATACTGATTTAAAAGGGATTTGTCCAAAGAGAAGCATCTTATGTCAGAAGCTTTCTCAGAATGACCAAGGCGAGGTGTTAAACAATAAAAAATTACTGTGTATCCTAATCATTGAACACTCCAAAGTAGACCAAAGTACTTTCTTTTTTTTTATTTTAAATTTTAGGAGAAAACTTAGGAGGAACAAAATTTCCTATTTCTTGGCATGCAATCAATTTGCACAAATATATTCAGTTACAAGTTGAAACATCCTCCAAGTGCCATTAAGTACCAGACTATCACTGGAAGTGGGTGAAACCATCGGGTGTAAGACATTTATAATCAGTAATGTTAACTTTCATAGGAATATCTTCTTGGAATACACAAATGATATCAAACACAAGCTCTATTTTCTTATTTTGATAGTACTCAGAAAATCTAAATTAGAAAAACCATACAGGGGTAGAAATAATATGCACTGGTACTTTGATCACCCAATAGATTAGAAAGAAAATATATATGTCCATGGCACCCACCTCTACCCTAAAACTGATCCTCCCACTTAATACAATTCACCAGTCTTAGCAACCTCAAATACGTCCTATATTTACATCCTTACAATATGTCCTAAAAAACAGCCACTACAAAATGAAAACGCTCAAATTGATTATTAGTCATGAAGCCAGCTATACATTACAAGAGTAAATTTATTCAAAAAGTATCTAACATTAAAAGCTGCTTAGACTTGGGCAATAAAAACAAGCGTAATATGAAAGCATTAAATTTTGAGCTTCAATAAATTTACAATATGATGGCTCATAAATTGTATTCAAGATATCTTTAATGTCAAAATCAATTGCAAGAACTTGCTCTTTGTCCTTCTGCACGAAAAGGCAAACAGTAAGTATTCTTGACACAAATGTAAGAAAAACTTAAGATCATTCTTCATTAATATTGTTTATATACTTGTGCATCCCAAATGCAAATATGTATAATCCATTTTAATTGCAACAGTTTCTTTTGTTTCAGCTTGGATATTTTAGACAAAAAATTATATCACCTTTATCGCATTTGCAGTCTCTGTTGATATTTTTATAATTAAAATTATGCTCGTAAACAAATAAAACTACCCAAATCAACTACCAATAATTTCCAAGGGTTTCTGGTATGTTCTAATAAAACAAAAGGTTTACAGTCTAAGACTATAATATTAAGAAATTAAATCAAAAAGTATACAACCTCGAAATGGGTGTGTAAAATCCCCTCTTGACTCTTTTTTGAACTCGACACAGCAGGTAGTCTCAACCTGAAATAAGAAAATAGTGAAGCAGTAAGAAGCTCTACAGAAGCTCTGATGCAAGATGATGTTAAAGAGTGCGATTTTGTTGTTAGGTTGAGTGTGATATGTTTGTTTTCTTAGTATTTGGCGGTGGTTATTGGTGTTTTGTTGGTTATGGGGATTCGTTGGCTTGCAATTAAAGCAAAAACTTGTGATCTTGTTGTGGAGCAGTCAGGGGAGTTTTTTAAGTGCACCATTACTGAAACAAGAAGAGGTTTCTTGTTCTCAATTGTCTTGGAATGGGAGTCGATCTGCTCGTTGGCTCTTTTATGTAGTTCATGCCTTAGGAGAAGGTAGGTGGAGGGGGTCAAATGTGAAAAGATGCCGCGAGAAGGCAATTTTTTTCTTGCTAAGGTGGGGAAGAATTTTTGGGGAGAATTTCTCATTGTCATCAAAATTTTCCAAGGAGGAAGGTGGGTTTTTGTTATGATTCCCAAGGGAGTGGGAGGAAAGGAGTAGAGTTCTTTTGGACGAGCAATGGAGGATTTGCTGTCATCAGAGAGTGTGGTAGCAATGAAGGGTAAGGTTGGTGTGGTATCAATAGTCTCAAGTTCTATTGTTGATGGAAGGAGAACATTCATCAATGTCCTCAAAAGTAAGAAGATTGTGGTTGATAAGGCGTCCTCCATGGATATGGTGGAGGTTTCTTCGGAGCCAGAGATGGCGTGGTTCCTAAGGTGAGAGTTTAAAAAAGTCCGTTACTGTGGAATTAAAGACAGCAATTAAGATGACATTAAGAGTAAAGGCGAAGTCAAAGAGTGTGAGGAGGTTTTATTGGGCCTTATTAAGGAGACCAATAGTGGATGTTGGATCAGAAGATAGGAAGTGGGGAAGGAGAACATTTAAGAAAAAGGTCCAAGGCCCAGCAAGATGGATTCCCAAAGCAGAGAAGATGGAATCCAATCAATGAAGGCATCAGGATGGGGTCGGGTAGGTCTTTAGAGTGCCACTTAACCCAATGTCCTCAATATTGGGTTTGTGTGGTGAAGAGTGGGTCAAGTTTGCACACGTTTGACCAGACAGAATTGGCCGACGGTCTATCAGAAGGGATGGAGAAGTTGCCGACATGTCACACTGGCCATCAGCTGGTCGAAGAAGATACAAGGATTGTGAAGGGTACTCAAACAATGCTAAGTGGCGAGGACAAACGACTTCTTGAGGGTTTAATGGGCATAGAAATGGAGGTTGTTGGTTGGATGAGAGCCTAAAAAGGGAGGCCAAGAATGGGAACAAAGGAAAAGATCAAATGATGTTTCTAAATGAGTTCGATTCGGAGGATTCAGAAGATTTCTACTACGGGGAAGAGGAGAATTGTCTTGAAGAGGATTTTTTGTTGTCTAATTTTGACAAAGGGTTGCTCATTGAAAAACTCGAGGAGGAGTTTAGTGGTCAAGAAAACTAAGTGAGTAATTGGAGAGATGTGGATGGTGAGCTAGAGGGTGTTTCTGAACTCTTCTTACAAAATAAAGATGGTGAAATTGCTGAAGGTGTTGGGAAAAACGGCGGTGTGCGCAGAATCAAAATAATTCCACAGACCCAGAATAATTCCCAAAATACAATAGACAAAAATAACACCAAAAAATTTTAGCTTGGAAAACCAAAATTAGGTAAAAATCACAGGACCCATAAGCCGCTTAAATCTTCCATTATAGTAATAATGGGAATACAATCTTCACCCTTAGGTGGACCTCTCACTCACAAAAAAATACTACAACAGTATTTCTTCAATTTGTGAACAATAACCCTCACAAATTGGACTCACTATTTTTCTTCTCAGAAACTTTCTGAGGCACTCTCTCTATTTTTCTTCTCACTTTTTCTCTCAAAAGATGAGGCTTCTCTGGGATAAATGAAGGATGATTCTGAGGGATGAAGAGAGACTCTTATTTATAGAGTCATTTGATGCATCCTTCCTGCTGCTTTCAATTTTCTTCACGCGCAGCCTCCCCTCTTTTTTTCTTCAGACGGTGCCTAATTTGAAGAAAATTTTCTCTTGTGGGCCCTACAAATTTTGTTATTTTATGACTTTGGAGTAAATTACAAAATTTGGTTGTAACTTTAGTTAAATTGCAATTTGGCCCCTTTTTTTTAAATATTATAATACATGGGCCCCATTTATGGAGGGACCCACCTTTCAATTCTCCCCCTCCCGACCTAAGTTGGGGGTTCCACCAATCCTGCAGCTGATTGACAGTATTCAAACTTGCTTCTTGGAAGAGTTTTAGTCAACATATCAGATCCATTTTCATCTGTATGGATCTTTTCAAGCTGTAGTAGCTTCTTCTCCAATGCACCTCTTATCCAGTGATATCTCATATCAATGTGCTTCGATCTTGAGTGAAAGGAGGCATTCTTTCCAAGGTGAATTGCACTTTGATTGTCACAAAATAGCTCATATTTTTCTTGGTGGAAAGTAAGTTCATTTAAGAACCTTTTCATCCATAGTAACTCCTTACTGGCTTCAGTCGCTGCAATGAATTCTGCTTCAGTGGTGGACAGTGCAACACACTTTTGTAACTTTGACTGCTATGCCACAGCTCCCCCTGCAAAAGTGATCAGGTAGCCCGAAGTAGATTTTCTCGAATCTATGTCGCTGGCCATATCTACATCTGTGTATCCAACTAACACAGGTTTGGTATCTCCAAAACATAAGCATATTTTGGAAGTACCCCGAAGGTACCTGAATATCCACTTTACTGCAGCCCAATGTTCCTTTCCAGGTTTTGAAAGGAATCTACTTACTACTCTAACTGCATGAGCAATATCCGGCCGTGTGCACACCATGGCATACATTAAACTTCCAACTGCTGAAGCATATGGAACCTTGTCCATCTCTTCCTTTTCTTCATCTGTGGAAGGGCACTGCTTAGAACTTAGCTTAAAGTGATTAGCAAGAGGACAACTAACCGCTTTAGCTTTGTCCATGTTGAACCTTTGAAGTACTTTCTCAATATACTTCTCTTGTGACAACCATAATTTCTTAGCGCTTCTGTCTCTAGTTATCTTCATGCCAAGAATGTGTTTTGCTGGCCCTAAGTCTTTCATAGCAAAAGACTTGCTCAACTGCTTCTTCAAGTCATCAATTCTAGAAATATTTTGGCCAACAATCAACATGTCATCCATATAGAGCAATAAAATAATGAAATCATCATCAGAGAATTTTTACACGAACACACAGTGATCTGAAGTAATCTTCTTGTAACCATGCTCCCCCATAACAGACTCAAACTTCTTATACCACTGTCTTGGTGCTTGCTTCAAGCCGTACAGGCTTTTCTTTAGCTTGCAAACGTAGTCCTCTTTTTCTTTTTACTTGAAACCCTCTGGCTGCTCCATGTATATTTCTTCCTCCAAATCACCATGAAGGAATGCAGTTTTGACATCCATTTGCTCAACCTCAAGGTCAAGACTTGCTGCTAACCCTAGCACTGTTCGAATGGATGTCATTTTCACCACTGGTGAAAATATCTCATCAAAGTCAATCCCTTTTCTTTGGCTGAATCCCTTGACAACCAATCTGGCTTTGAATCTTGGATGGGAACTGTTCTCTTCATGCTTAATTCTGAACACCCATTTATTCTTCAAAGCCCTCTTGCCTTTTGGCAGCTTCACCAGTTCAAAAGTCTTATTCTCATGCAATGATTTCATCTCATCTTGCATGGCCTCAATCCACTTCTTCTTGTGTTCATCATCCATTGCTTCTTCGAAGCTTTCTGGTTCTCCCCCATCAGTTAATAACACATACTGATTTGCAGGGTATCTAGTAGAGGGTTGTCAAACTCTAGTCAATTCTGGAGAACCCATTAGAACTGGTGGTTGATCATGAACACCATCATCATCATCAGAATCTTCTATGGAATCTCAACGGGAGCATCTGGATCACCTATTTCAGGCTGATCATTCTGTATTTCATCTCCAACTTGTCTTGGCACCAGTGTTGGAGGAATAACTTCCGAACTAGTTGAATCACCATTGGCTTTTAGAAATATCTTCAATGGTCTGATCTTCAATGAACACAGCATCACGACTCCTGACTAGTTTCTTCTCTACTGGATCATAAAATCTGTAGCCAAACTGATCTTGACCATATCCAATGAACACACATTGCCGTGTCTTAGCCTCAAGTTTGGACCTTTCATCCTTTGGAATATGGACAAAGGCTTTGCACCCAAACACTCGCAGATGGTTGTAGGAAACATCTTTTCCTGACTATACTTTTTCTGGAACATCTAGCTTTAAAGGGACACAAGGTGAGCGATTCAGCACATGTACTGCTGCTAGTAAAGCCTCACCCCAAAATTTCTTTGGTAACTTTGCATGAGAGAGTAAACATCTGACTCTCTCCATCAAAGTTCTGTTCATCCTCTCAGCCAGGCCATTCAGCTGCGGTGTTTTTGGAGGCGTTGTCTGATGCCGAATACCATGCTCTTTACAGTAGGCATCAAAAGGCCCAATGTATTCTCCACCATTGTCTGTCCGGATGCATTTTAGCTTCTTCCCAGTTTCTCTTTCAACTGAGGCATGAAATTCTTTAAAGACACTCAGCACTTGATCTTTTGTCTTTAAAGTGTATGCCCATATCTTCCTTGAATGGTCATCAATGAAAGTCACAAAGTACTGAGCACCACCAAGTGACTTTAACATTGGTCCACATAAATCTGAGTGTACCAAATCCAGTACATTTGCCATTCTAGAAGGAGGGTGGCTTTTAAACGTAGCTCTATTTTGCTTTCCTGCCAGACAATCATCACATTTCTTCAAGTGAACTTGATCCAAACCAGGTAGAGCATTCTTCCTAGTTAAATGGATCATGCTCTTCTCACTCATGTGACCGAGACGTTTGTGCCATAGCTCAACTGTACTATCATTCTCCGTTGTATTCACAACATCCTTGGAGAGCTTTGCTTGCATAATGTACAGTTTAGAGTCTTTGTTTCCTCTGGCCACCACCAACGATCCTTTGGTGAGCTTCCATTGGCCATTAAAGAAGATATTGCAGAAACCTTCATCATCTAGCTTGCTTGTTGAAATCAGATTCAGGCGCATATCTGGAATATGCCTCACATCCTTCAGGACTAATTGCGTACCATTCTCCGTCTTTAAACAAACATCTCCTTTACCTGTAATTATTTAAAGATTATTATTTCCCATTCTTACAACACCAAAATTGCCCGGTGTGTAAGATGAGAAAAATTCCTTCCGAGATGTAGCATGAATGGTGGCACCACTGTCAATCACCCAGCTTGTCTCATGGGTTGTCAGATTGACTACATCATCATCATCATAGACAATGTTGAACTCCTCAGCAACATCTGCTTGCTCATCATCACTACTGTTGTTTTTCTTCTGTCCTCTGCCTTTGTTCTTTTCTTGATCCTTTTTGAACTTGCGGCAGTGTATTTTGATATGACCCTTCTTTTTACAGTAATGACATTCAACATTGGCATATCTGTTGGATTTGCCTCTGCTCCTTCCTCTAGGTTTTTGATCCCTAGACTGGTTCCTCCCCCTGAAGTCTGAAACCAGAACATCTGGTTGTGATGAAGAAGATGAGCTTTGAGATCTTCTTCTCATTTCTTCATTTAAGATACTGCTTTTAACAGACTCCATATTAACTACACCATCAGGTGCAGTGTTGGTGATGGAAATCTTCAGAGTCTCCCATGACTCTGGTAGAGAGCCCAATACTAGTAGAGCAAATATTTCATCGTCCAGATTTATGCCCATTCTGGATAGTTGATCCACGACCCCTTGCATCTCATTTAGATGATCTGCTACAGAAGTCCCTTCCCTGTATTTCAACTGCGTCAATTTGGTCAAATAAAATAATTTATTGTTACCAGTTTTTGACGCATAAAGCTGTTCAAGCTTATTCCATAGCGTCCGGGCATGAGTCTCATTGCAGATGTGGTTGTATACGTTGTCTTCGACATATTGTCGGATGAAACCGCACACCTGCTCATGCTCAAACCCCCATTCCTCATCCGTCTTGCCTTCAGGTTTATTTGATGTAAACACTGGTAGATGTATTTTCATCACAAATAAGAGATCCTTCATCTTGCTTCTCCACATATGATAATTTCTACCATTTAGGCTGATCATTTTGATGTTTCTTGTCTCCATTGAGATCAGTAGTCAATAGTTTTAACTGATCCCAAAGCTTTTCTGGCAGTGAATAGTACTTCGTACGTATAAATAGTACTTCCGTATATATGAATAGTACTTCTGTATATATGAATAGTACTTCTGTACGTATGAACAGTACCTACGTACGTATTAATAGTACTTACGTATATATGAATAGTACTTTCATATATATGAATAGTACTTCTGTACGTATAAACAGTACTAGTATGTATAAATAGTACTAATATGTATAAAAATACTAGTATGTATGAACAGTACCTGTATACATGAATAGTCTCGTACATCTTCGTACAGTATTTGTGAATAATACTCGTACAGTATTCTTCAATGGTACTCCAACCAGAAGCTCTAATACCACTTGTTGGGAAAAACGACGGTGTGCGCAGAATCAAAATAATTCCACAGACCCAGGATAATTCCCAAAATACAATAGACAAAAATAACACCAAAAAATTTTAGCGTGGAAAACCAAAATTAGGTAAAAATCACGGGACCCGTAGGCCGCTTAAATCTTCCACTATAGTAATAATGGGAATACAATCTTTACCCTTAGGTGGACCTCTCACTCACAAAAAAATACTACAACAGTATTTCTTCAATTTGTGAACAATAACCCTCACAAATTGGACTCACTGTTTTTCTTCTCAGAAACTTTCTGAGGCACTCTCTCTATTTTTCTTCTCACTTTTTCTCTCAAAAGATGAGGCTTCTCTGGGATAAATGAAGGATGATTCTGAGGGATGAAGAGAGACTCTTATTTATAGAGTCATTTGATGCATCCCCCCTGCTGCTTTCAATTTTCTTCACGCGCAGCCTCCCCTCTTTTTTTCTTCAGACGGTGCCTAATTTGAAGAAAATTTTCTCTTGTGGGCCCCACAAATTTTGTTATTTTATGACTTTGGAGTAAATTACAAAATTTGGTTGTAACTTTAGTTAAATTGCAATTTGGCCCCTTTTTTTTAAATATTATAATACATGGGCCCTACTTATGGAGGGACCCACATTTCAGAAGGTTAACAAGGTTTGGAGCAGATCAATACTAATTCTTTAAGTAATGCTAATGATCTAGGGGGCACCTATACTCACCTCCATTTCTCCTCAAATTTGTTGATGTGTATGCGTTTGGATGAGACCCAGTGGCGCACTCCTAAAGTTGGATACTAATAATTGCTGGATCAGGGCATGGGCCAGAATCCAAAATGGGAGTCGTATCATAGGGTTAGTGGACATAGGATCCACAGGTTGGTTTATGGAGAGGTAGCTCCATGGGATGATATCTCGGCGACAAATCTGTGAGGACGCAAACCCATGTTGATGAAGCTTTGAAAAACAAAATTGTAAGGATACATACTTATATAATGAAACTCTTGAGAGTTGAGAGTACGATGCCATGGGCATGCTTTTCGAGGCATCTTGACATCATGCGTGTTTGGGTTCCTAAAGTGTTTAATTGTACATATATATATATATATATATATATATATATATATATATATATTTATATATATATATGACATGTTTGTAGAGTATGGCTAGTTTGGGTGAGTCAATAAATTAGACTCACCACCTCATAGTTGCAGGTACGTAAGGACGATTAATTTGAGAACTCATGGATCGAGAATACCTCTCTATTGCTTGGGGTAAAGTAATTTTACTTACTTTTAAAGTATTATTTCTAGTATGCTCTGCAATTAGATAGACCACCTAAGATGTAGGTTATGATAGTTTAGTTAAGTTAAAAAGATCCTAGTTTGTGATGGTGTGGATGTCACATTATGTGCATTTATCATAGTCCCGATTTCAGGTTGTGACACCATACCTTACTCTAGGGCTTCTAAAGACCCACATAAGAAGAGGTGAAATAGAAAGTTTTGCTCATACCAAGAAAGATGAGGACCACAACCACTGAATAAAGTATTTGCTTGCCAGAGTAAGGCCTCAAGTATATTGGTAAGTAGGAGATGAGGAACGCAACACACTTAGAGAAAGGGAAGCTAGGAGGTGGCATGCAAATGTGGGAGGAAGTGGAAAAATATTATCTTAAAACTTATTGGACCATTTTGCCCCTCCTTGCATTCACATTAGGAAATGGCAAAAAGGGCAAAGATGGAAATTCTCATAAAAACATCTCATTTTCCCACCATTTGCACCCCACATAAGTTTCATACCATTATAATTGTCCACACTACTCGTCAAAACATCTACTCAAGGGTTTCCATCACAATTTATCATTTAAGACGAATTTTTAAGTTTTATTTTACTTTGTCTCTACACAATAGTCCCTATGAATTATTTATCTACAATCCACATGAATTACTCATCAAATCTGTAACAATGCATATAAACTCATATTCATCACATTTTTCCACCACGCACCACAATGTCACACGATTTTTCATTTAAGTCCCTACACAAAAGCCTTCTAAGTCAAGGTTGACTATCACAAGGTTACACACAAGGATAGGAATATACACAAGATCCCATTGATTCAAAATCATTCATTTAAAGGTCTTAATCCATCCTGATATTTACACGTACACACAGAAATGAAATTAAATACACAAACCAAGGCATCACAAAAACATGGGTATTACATCGATTTCCATTGTAAGCCTATTTTTTCTATAAGAAAAAATTTTATTCAAACTTATTTGTTCAAACTTTTTTCTTATACATCTTGTTTTTGAAGCTTTTTATTTGTTTTAGTTTACTTATTTCTGCATTGCTTGTGCGTATGAAGAAGTTCGTCTTCTCCTCTACTTCTCCCCCTGAATTCCATCTTCTTGTGGGCCTCTCCCGACCATATATAATATATAACATGGGAGGGCCATTAGTCTGTAGCTTATCTCTTTCAGTTCGCTTTTTATTGTTATTTTTAATTTGCTCAATTTTGAAATTAAAATATCCTATTTCTAAAAAAAAAACCTTTTTTTCTAATTTTTATTTTATTTTGGGAGACAAAATTATGCGTTCAAAAGATACATAATATGCGAGCAATCTGTAACTAGAACGTTTTTTTATATCTTTTTGTATTTATAATCGTCGACGTTTGTATTTATTCGTGTCAATTTTGTCAATACCCAACGTTTTCCCTTTATTTTATTTTAGATTGAAGAAGATCAGCGCTGATTCCCTTGGGTTCGGCCACGGCGATGACGACCGAGTGCGGACCTTCTGATATGAAGCTTGAGAGCACCTTGACTCGGACTCAGACACCAGAGAGAAGCAAGGAGAGAGTGAGCTTAGAAGGAGATAAAGTGATAATGGTGCCATACATGGACGCCCACGTCCCAAAGTATCACCAATGGATGCAAGACCCTGCTCTTCTTGAAGCTACAGGGTCAGAGCCCCTTACCCTCGACCAGGAGTACCAGATGCAGCTCTCATGGTCCCAAGACCCTAAAAGTCTCTCTCTCTCTCTCTCTCGCCTTTGTGTATTTTGGGAAATATAGAGTTTGTAATGGGTTTTTCTTCTTCTCAGTTTTTTTTTTTCCAAATTAATTGAGATGTAAATGCCCTTTTTTTATGCAAGACCCTGCTCTTCTAAGCTACAAGGTCGGAGCCCCTTACCCTCGACCACGAGTAACAGATGCAGCTCTCATGGTCCCAAGACCCTAACAATTTCTCTCTCTCTCTCTCTCTCTCTCTCTATATATATATATATATGCAAGACCCTGCTCTTCTTAAAGCTACAGGGTCGGAGCCCCTTACCTTCGACCAGGAGTACCAGATGCAGCTCTCATGGTCCCAAGACCCTAACAGTTTCTCCCCTTACCCTCGACCAGGAGTACCAGATGCAGCTCTCATGGTCCCAAGACCCTAACAGTCTCTCTCTCTCTCTCTCTCTCTCTTCTTTGTGTATTTTCGGAAATATAGAGTTTGCAATGGGTTTTTTTTCTTCTCAGGTTTTTTTTTTTAAATTAATTGAGTTGTAAATGCCCTTTTTTTTATTATATTTCTTTTTAGCAGACCCTCATTGTATTTGTGAAAAGGCTCCAACAGTTTTCTCTATCCATCTCTCTCCTTTTGTGTATATTTATGGAAGACAGAGTTTTTAATATATTTGTTCTCTTAAATTTTGATGAACTCTGTAAATTTTTTTTCTAAAACATTGTCATTAGCCAGTGATCTTTTTTTTTTTCCAAGTTTATTTCTGAATTTTGATGTGCTAAGGAGAGTTATGGATGGTTTTGCAGAGCAGACTTTTATTGTATTGGATAAAGACTTGGTTGTTGGAGATTTTATACATGGAGAACCCCATGTTGAAGGTCAGTTACATCTACGGCCTATATAATTTTGAATTTCCCTGTGATTGAAGGAAACTTTGAGGGATGAAATGGAGAAAAATAGAATCATATTCTCGACTCTTTGAAGTAGTTTTCTATTCTTAAAAAAATAAAGAAAGATGTTTTTACTTGATAGCTTTCATTTTAGCATGATCTTTTATGTGGTACAATGATGTTCTTCAAATTAAATGTTCCATTAAATTTATCTGCGATTCTGTTTTAATTTTTATTGCCCAACTAGACATTATTGTGTCAATTATTTGATGCAGATGTAATGTTTCTGCATGCTGCATAAGATCTCTCTCTCTCTCTCTCTCTCTCTCTCTCTCTCTCTCTAAAACAGCATTATTATTAAAAATAATTTTGTATGGGTTTTATGTAGGTTTATAAATGGCTGTTTTAGTAATTTTGTTATAAAATGATTCTAGTGGTGAAACTGGCCTTGATTTGAAGAGTTTTATATAACGGAGTTGTTCAACCCAGCATGTCCAATTAAGTGCATCGGTGGATATAAGTCTCACAAACTGTGATCTGGCATAAAGCCTGAAGCACAGTAGACAGATTATCTCCTTTTTCTCCCTTATTTTTTTCTTTCTTGTCTTAGATTAGTTTTCAAATTGTTCATTTCTTTAATGTTCACAAATGCCTCTACTAGGAAGCACTCCAGACTTTGTTTATAGTATATTGCTTTTGTGGTAGGTCATTATAATACAATCTTCCAGGAATTCATCCAAAACTTACTGAAAATCCATCACCTTCCATGTCTCCATAATTTCTTCTTCTTGACAAACAGTTGTGATTGTGAATGAATTTTTCAAGGAATGGTGTATATAATATATTATTGGCTACTCAGCTTTCAGGTTTTTTTTCCCCCAAATATTTAGTTGGATGAAAAATTTGTTTCAAATTTATCATGCCTAATGGTTTTTAAAGGATAGCAAATTAAGCTAGACTGACATGGATATAGTTTTGTAGAACCTCCAGAATAATTTTTGTAGATGGGATTCTAATATAGATCTTTTGCAGCTATGGTTGGTGATGTAAATATATTCATGAATGACTTAGATAATCCTCAGATGGCAGAGATAGAGATAATGATAGCTGAACCAAAGAGGTAATTACTTTGACTTTCTTATCATAAATTGAGGGGCTTTGTTCTTGTATTTCTATAAGCTTACCTGATTCCTTTGCTATTTCCATGTGCTGTCCATGTTCCACAGTTCAATTTAATTTAGTTGAGATGGAATAGTAGCACTACCGCATATAATTTTTGGTTAATGACTTGGTATATTCAATAAAAGATGTTTTTAATGGTTAGAGAACATGGATAAAAAATTATTTGGATTATAGCCTTTTCTGGGTCAAGCTTAGTATATGTTGCTGCTTTGCTGATGCTGAGCAGAGGAGGGAAAAGGGACAGAAGGGAGAAATAGAGAGAAAAGGAAGGAGAGAGAAAGGAGAGGGAGGAAGAAGAAAGAAATTCTGATTGATGTTTTAATTACTAAAGTTGCTTACAACCTTAGAGAGGACTCCTTTATATAGGGAGCCAAGTTACAAAAATAGAAAAATTAATAAATATATAAACTAGTCCCAAGATGGAATTAGTGCACTAATAGTTACTAAGAGCAACAATTAATTATTCTAATATTTCTGAGCTCTTCTCTTTTCTAGGAAATTTATTGCCCTTAGAATTACTTATCCACATCATTGATTATATCATTTCAATTATTCTTTTCGCATTCTTCATCATTTGCATTATTGATCGCTGTTTCTATGAATGTTCTTTGTTTGTTAATTTGCACCTCTAGAACATCTAAAGTAGTGGTTAAAGCTTGGTATATGTTCTTAATTCGTTGTAAGGTCTCCTCTCCTATTCTTGCTTTTATCTCTCAAATATTTGTGTTTATGAATATATATGTATTCTTGTCAAATAAGGTGCCCTTCCGATTTTGAAATGACCCTTCTATTCTATCAACAACCCTGTAATGAACCAAGCATATAAAATATTCCAGACCATGAACACATAAGAAAGTTCACATTGCATGTTAGTCGTGGAGCCTAGAGTATTGAATTGCATCGTTCTCATTTTCTATAACTTTGCTTTCTGCTAGCTAGCCGTGGTAAAGGACTTGGAAAGGAGACTGTTCTGATGATGATGGCCTTTGCAATTGAGAAGTTAGGGATCAACGTCTTCCGGGCTAAAATTGGAGAATCAAATGGAGCATCCCTTAATTTGTTCCAAAAATTGGTTTGTCTGCTGCCTCTTCTTCATGCATTGTTCACTAATATAAGTCAGAGTAACTTTTCTGCATTGTTATCCTATAAGTAATGCTTTAATTGGACAAAACCTTGGATACAGTTTAAGGAGTGTCCTTTATTTTAATCTCTGCTTGTCGAAGATACTAATCCTCCTCTTGGTTGTCCCTCTCCAACATCATGATCGTTGTTGTCATCATCATCATTATTATTAAATGAAAATTAAATATACTCATGTGTCTTACATGTGCAAGAGTCTTGGCTGTTATATAGATTGATTAATTGTTGTATAAAGGGTTTGATAGGCATGCATGTAGTCTGGCTCTGAAATCTCTGTCTTGTTGTAGCAATGAATGGCAGTTGAGTTCTCTAAGATTGACTACCCTTATGGGTTTGTTGTAGGGTTTTGTGCAAACTTCGTATAGCAACATATTCAAAGAGGTGAGCATGTATTTTATCTCTCTAGCTACTTTAACTACTTATGAACTGACATACATGCATTGTACTCATTTCGAAGGAAATACAAGTTGAGACAATTATTAGTTGCATTGTAGAATGTAAATTCGTACTGTCAAATCAACCCTGGGATGCCTTTTTTCCTGTTGTAATGATCAACTTACTTTTTGAGTTCATCTTATAAACTATGTCTAAACAAGTGCTGTGCTTCAAGGCATGCTGATCTGTAAACTCTTGGACATTAATATTCTGTGTGATTTAGAACCAGAGAACCAAAACAAGAGACCATAAACACAATCTTAAATATTAATAATTAATTCAGAAAAGAAGGTACTATGGTCTGTGAGAAGATGGTATTTTTAACCTGCTAAGCGAGTCATCCACAAGCCAACTAGAATTTAAACTGAATATCAGGAAACTAGGATACTAGTAGGAATTTTCTATCCCTAATTGAACAAATTAAAATTTGTAAAATTTAAAAACCCCTGATTGAATTTAAAACCATAATGTGCGCATTATAAACCTGAATTCCCAATATACAACATAATCGTCACATCCTCCCACTGCATTACTATGTCCTTTTAAGTGTTCCATTGACATTTATTCAAATAAGAATGATCAAAAAGCAAAGTTCTTATTCAATTGTTAGTTTTTGTTGCAAAACCAGGCTAATGGATTGGAGGTAACTAGATGGATAATTGATTACTTGGTTTTGTTCATTAATTTCATATTATGACAGATAAAGTTATACTTGGTTTTATCCATGAACATCATATTTTGATTTGATACATGAAGTTATATATGTTAAGGGAATGAAAACCTGAGGAACTTATTTGTGCTGAACCATAAAATACAATGTGCTTAGAAGGAAGTCTAAAAAATTCACTTTTACGTTTTTGATCATCTTTTGTGCTGTTGAAGGCTGCTTTCTTTCTCAGCACAATGCTCTGTTCATTATTATTTATTTTTTCCACTGATTTTTTTCACAGGTGACTTTAGAGTTCAAAGTAACACAGCGCAAGCAGGAAGAGATACTTGCTTTGATAGGTGTTGTGGTCAAACATACATGAATCTATGGAACTCAGACTCTCTTTTGTGTGTGATTTAATAAACTCGTGTCAGTATTTTCATGTTCTGTGCTATGTGGCTTTAGGTTGTCCACGCTAAAAGATTCCTGAGTTATGACACTGATGATAAATCATATTTAATATAGTATGTTTTTTTAAACTAAATTTCCATATATTAACTTAAGTACATATTGGGAAGTGTAATTTTATAAGCTGGAGGAGAGGGGAGTTTAATTTACTCTAACTAAATGCTCCAAATTTATAGGGTAATAAAACATACTTATCAGCCTCTAATGTTGAATATATATTTATGAACTGTGGCATTTTACAATAGTAATTATATGGTATGAGCTCAAGAACTGTCGATTCATAATAGTAGCAATTGAAAAATTTGGTGATACACACTTGTTTGAGGTGCTTTGGAGTTTTGCTTAGTTGGAATTTTTTTTTTGATGAGTTCTATAAAAACTGCTATAAATTAAAAAAAATGCAAAAGAGGTGCCTTTAATCTACAATCTTTGGGGACTTTTTAAAACGATAATTAAATCCTTGAATTTTAAAATTCAATCAAACATGTTCATTTATCTGGTTTCTTTCCTAACCATGCCAACTTATTCGTAACCTCTAATTTTTCATGTACTAGCTGAGACCGCTGCATTGAGCATGCATTCCAGAGATGACACTCCAATATATAACTAGTTTGAGATGACAAATAGGTGTGATCTTTAAAAATAAAAAATGATCTACTTGGTTGAATGTTAAAGTTTAGAGATATCGTTACCAATTTTTAAATTTCAGGTAGTTAAATTGCAAATGACCCCAAGTTTGAGGAGGCTTTTTACAGTTTTTCCTAGACAAAAAGCAGTTTGTGTTCGATAAATATATTTGTGTTTGACAATTCTTTTCAGAAGTGTCAGATTACTAAAAACACATGTGAACATTTGAATGAGTGGAGGTTAGGTTAAAAAAAAAAAATTAAGGCTATCTTTTTCCTAAAAAAAAAATAAAAAAAGGCTTTTCATTTATAGTTACTACTTTTTGCCGCATTTTTGAGGGATTTGAAATCTTGTGTGACTTGTATAAAAAAAAGTTTTGAAAACTTGACCAGTCGTTGAATCATTAAAGGAACTGATTTAAAGGTTAATTGTTAGATTGGTTTATTTTAAAATATTAAAAAAATAATATACATAATTAAATATATATTTACAAATTAAATTAAAAATAAAATTTCATATCAAATTATACAAAAGAATATTGACCAAATAACCAAAAAAATATTGTTAGTCAATATAATATTCATTAATATCAAATCTATAAAATACTAATATATTGATATCTCTATTATAATTGGTTGATATGTAATATTAATTTCTTCATTACTTGATTATAAAATAAGTAAAATTAAAAAAAAAATTCAAGTAGACTGATTCAATCAGTTCATTTAACACCGATTTTTACTCCAGTTCGATTGAATTTTGGCCGATTCGATCAGTCACATGCTTTTAGGGTTATTTTGAACCGATTTCTTAATTGGTTCTTAGTCCAACTTGTCTGGTTTTGAGAATAGTGGCACATAGAGCATTTTACTCTTTTTTTTTTTCTTTATTGTTGATCCCTTGAAAATTTAACATGTTGTCGCAAGGTGTTTGAGGGCATGTTGGCAGGGTTTGGGTTGATCCCTTGAAAGATAACTTTGTTCCTATTGTTTTATATGGGCCAACATATAAGGATGAATGGTATAGGGGGACTGAGGGGTGTTCTATAGGCACATCCTCTACTTGGTCGAGTTAGACACCAGCCAAACTGCTTTTAGATAAGGTGATCCATAGATTCCTGTGTTTCAAATCAGCAGGGGCAGTTATCCTGCACTGTGATTCCACTTGCAAGCAGATTCTTCCATAGAGGAAGTCCTTTATTTAGGGCTCTCCACTAGAAAAGAAAAACCTTTTCTGGCAGCTTCTGCTTCCACATTTCTTTCCAATTGATGCGGTTAGTTGGCGCAAGTGTTGCTGTGTCATTTTCTTGTCTAATATTATAACCCCACCTTGTACTCTAGGTTGTGTCACCTGAGTGGCACCACACTAGTTTGTCATGTGCTTTAGTTGTTGATATGGATATTTTAGCTATTATTTTTGCAATGGTGTCATCATTAAAGTTTCTTAATTTATCCGTGTCCCACTGCCATTCTGCTACCATGAGAATTGAGACTTTCGTGTTGTTGGATTGCGGAACTGGTGACTCATGCCATAGTTTACTTCCCATTGATATTGAGTGGCCATTTCTTACTTGCCAGGTGACAGATTCAATTTCCTCCTGCACGCAAGAGGGAGTCTAGACCGTTGGATCTCCTGTGAGCAAAAGAGAATCCAAATTGGACCATTGGATTTCCTGTGAGCAAGAGAGAATCCAAATTGGCTGGGTGATACCTTTTTGCATTTGGATTGGAGTCGGGTACAGTCCTTTCCAAAAGGGGGAAGCATGCTTAGGAAGCTAAGTAATCCGGCTGCTGAGAACATCCATACTTGTGAAACCTTGGCTCATTGCACGTGTAGATGCGCCAAATCTGTTTTCCCAGGAGAGCTCTATTCATATAAAAATCCTGTACTCCCAAGCCTCCTTGAATTTTAGGTTCAGATTTTCTGGCAAGCTATCATTGGGTAGGCCTTATGATAGGTTCTCGATTAAAAGATGAGAAAGAAAAGTAAAGATGGATAGGAAGAAAATGATAGTGGATGAATTAGTATCAATTTCTCATGGTAGAGAGAAATTATACAGCAAAGAAGCCCTTTTTTAGCAAGGGTAGCTCCAGACTTAGTTTTCAATAACTTGCACAAAAAATAACCAACAACAACGTAAAGCAATTATAGCAATATCATAACAGAAAAGTGGTCCCCTTCTCAGCTGAAAAAAATCCACGTGATGCCCCTCCTAGCTTAAGCTCTCAGCCCATATGATAGTCACGAGTCCACCCGGGCTTCATTCTTGCTCTTTTTCCTGTTTGGGCTTCCATTGTTGACTGGTGGCCCAATTTCTCATTTTCCCCATAATTCTCCTTCATTGTCTCCACTGGTCCAGTACTTCCCTTTGACCCAATACTCTTTCCCGCCATGCCTCCCTCGGTTTCTCGCGACTGACTCCCTGTCCATTTTCCTTGCTTGACAGTACTAGTCTTCACTTTATCAATAATTTCCTCTTTCCATTTGTCAGTAATGTCTGGGTTCATATCACCTTATCACTGCTTCCAAGTTTGCAGAAGAAGTTTGCCATGATTCTATCAAACTTGTTGACTTCCTCTTTGTGAATCTAAAATACGAAAGATGGTATAAAGGAAGTTGGGAGATGACAACATTAATCAAGGAGGTTTGCCTTCCATCCTTGTGGCCTCTTATCTTTGGCCTTTTCCGTCAAGGTAGGGACTATGGTCTTGTCTTTAGCCTTGTCAATATAACTTCCCAATTGTTGGACCACTTTTCATCCAAAGCGCCTAGCCATAACCCATTGGAACCTTCCAGGTGTGTTTAGGCTTATACAAGTATATGATTTACTACCATTAGAGATCAAGTCCGAGAACCTTCCAAAATCATATAGGATTTTCCTTAAGCTTTCACAAGATGATAAATTTGCCTCAAAAAAAAAAAAAAAGCAAGTCATCAGCATACATTAGATGATTTATTTGTGGAGCCCCGTGACTTATTACGATCTCCTGAACTTTCTTTTGGCCTTGTGCGTTCATGAGGAGCACAGACAGGACATTTATAGAGGACAAAAAGATAGGGGGATAGTGGGACCCTTGCATGAGTACTACACATTGTTTACAAAATCAGATCGAATTGGCCAGTTCGACCAGGAACCGATCATTGGGTTGGTCCTTTGATCCCAAAAATCCAGCTAACCAAAAAACTGGTTAAAAAATAATCAAACTAGTCAAAAACTGGTAAATCGGTTGAATCGATTTTTGTAAATTAAAAAAAATACTGTTTACAAAATACAATTATTTCTCATACTATATGAGGTTTAGCAAACTTTTTTTTTTCTCAATATCATTTTTTCCACAAAAGTAAATAAGCGAACAAGCAAAAAAAATAGAAGAGCAACTACACACACACACACACACACATACACACACACACAAGAAAGGTGTGAATTGAGTATAAAACTATTTTTATAGATTTTTGTTTTCTTGAAATAGTTTCAGGGTCCTACTTATGTGATCAGAGTTCTGTTTGAAACTTAGTTTCTATGGAATAATCAAAGTAGTTAATGAATGACACCAGGATATATAGTAGTTTGCCTGTATATGGACAATACACTTACGTCGATTCCTCAAAACACAAAGTAATGAAATTTTATTATGGGTAACAATAACAAACAATACAAGCAACCGAGGACGAGGCTCAGCTTCCCACTTTTATGCTAAATACTTAAGTAATCTCCAACGCAGGTTCATTAGGGTCCTACTTTTACGCTTACACAATTAGGCCTTTTTGCGTCCCTTGCAAACGTATCAACATGAAACCTTTCCTCGCAGCCACAAGACTTTTACTCCTAAGCAACTAGGGTCCTCAAGCAGTGTCCACTCACATGACAGATACAAATATAGGTAGAAAGGGTTGATTCGCAAAGAACCCTTTTACATAGAGAGGCAACTCACAAAGAGAATAACATTACAAGTATAGGTAGTATGATTCTTCTATGAATTGCTTGATGGCTTTGAAGTGGTTGATTGACTCCTTTAAATACTCTTTTGTACTAGCCATTGGAGAAGCCTTATTTGAAATACAGTCTTGAATGCTCAATTAAATTAGGTCCCTAAGAAGGAAAATAGTCAATCGCTCGATAAGGAAATAATTTGACTTCGTCTAATCCTTCGTTTGATGTGCTTTAATTTGAACAAGATTGACTTGGAATATCTTGATTTAATTTGAAATGTCTGTTGCTTGATTTGCTTAAACAGATTCATTTCTTAATTTGGAGCTTCATCATTAATGGCGAGATCCTTCCTTTAAGGGTCTTGATTCTTTCCATGTTTAAACACCATAAACATATCTGCTTAATTTGTGTGTAATATGATCTGATTGAGAGATTCTGAGTTGATCTTGATTATTTTCATTTTAATGGATCAAAATTTGATGTTGACTTAGTGCATTTAATGCGTCTAGTTCCAAAGCTCTATAAGTTGTCATTAATTAAAAACTTTGACTTGGACTCTTGCATCAACAATATATATATACACATTTAATTATTACCAGTTTGACCATAGTCAAATCAATAAACTGTAAATCAGTACCTCCATTGATTTAATAACTGACCTCATTTTTAAAACATTGCTATTGCACTAGGCTTAAAAGGAGCACATTTTCACTGTTGATTAGAATCCTAGAGGTTGGACTTTAGATGTACTTCTTGATGAGGTTTATTCAATGTGGTGGGAAGCCCATCACCTCCAAGACTTGTCTCAAAAATGACCATGAGATTTTATCCTAAGTTTTGTCGCCTCTTTTTCTTATGCATGTAGTCTAGCAATTCCCTTGCCAAAAATATATTGTTCAAAGTAGCATTCGCATGAGATTAGATCACCCTCCACTACATTCCAAAACCTTTGATAAAAAATGGTAGGTATACCATATGTCAAAGAGCGTAGCACACACCTAGTTCATGTAGCAACAAGAACCCCTCCCCAGAT
Organism: Biancaea sappan; assembly: GCA_037074585.1. Taxonomy (NCBI): domain Eukaryota; kingdom Viridiplantae; phylum Streptophyta; class Magnoliopsida; order Fabales; family Fabaceae; genus Biancaea; species Biancaea sappan. Next base: position 42,972,953 of record CM073501.1, on the reverse strand, counting down.
TCGTGAAGAACAAAAGGTAAACATTCATCCCTAACCCTTCAATCCCCTCTCTCTCCTTAAATTTGTGATTAAAAATTTAAAAATTTAATAAGATGAACAAAACCCAATATTTTTCCTTCTACCTTTCATAAAACTTCTTGTAGTGGAATTCCAAACCCATCCTCATGTTTTCCTCTAGATTTGCATGGTTTCCTTTAAACGGTTTCGTAAGGATCCCAAGTGAGTGCTTGACATCTCGTTAATACGATCATTGTATATTCAAACATGTTAGGATATTGGGAAAATTCTCAAGAATCATAATTGGAAGATAATGAATCACGTAGGAACCTTATTATTAATCTTAAATAATAATTGGGACGTTACATTAAGAACGGAATGTATGACTTTTAATTGGTTCAGAATAACACATTGCATAAGATTATATTGGTTGATGAATATTGTGAAAAAGAATGTTTGTTTGCGCGGTGCCTTGAGGTTTCTTTGTGATTTTGGGTTGATACCCCCCCATTCTTGTATGAGTAAAACCCATCATGTCTCGGTAGTCGTTTGGGGGAGACACTATTCCTCAAAGTAGGATGATGGGAACTTGGGTGGCACTACCAAACCTGTGAGGTGCCCTACTGATGTGATGGGTAGGCTGTGCAACACTAAGGAGGGAAAAGGACCGAAGATTAAGCAATTGGCTCCCAAGGTGGTCCTACCTTGGGATGAGTACCATACCCTATGGTGTGTTGCTGATTTTTGGTGTTCATGTGTGCTATCTGATTTGATAAGTTTTCTTACTTATGAACTCGGTTGAATTTGTGGACGTTAATATGATTGGTATGTATTTTGGTTATATTAGTGATTTGTTATTCATTCACTGAGTTCCCATAACTCACTTTCTCCTTTGTTTTTCCACAGCCGGTTACTGAAGGAGAACCCCCTCTTGGGGAGTAGCAGGGTATTCGACAAAGAACCTTCCTGTTATTGGGTAGGTTTGGTAATCTTCTTTTGAAATTAGGGCTTCTAGGAGCTTTAAAGTCGTTTGGATCTTTCGGAGATTTTTGAATGATTAATTAGTTGATTGATTTATTGATAGCAAAACGCTAAATGATCACCTGATGTTATTATTATTAATTTCTTGATTAATTGAACATTTGATAAATTAATTATTTTTAGAATTCTATAATTAAATCCGCATATTTGTAAAGAATGATTTTAGTTTGTTCTTCTTCATCTTATGACGACATGGAAATTTTAATGTATTATCCTTGAATTCCTCATTGTGTAATTATGCCTAACTCCTTGTGTTGTGATGGTGTGGTTTCCTTTTCTTCTTATTGTCCTCCTCCCCTTATAAAGATAAAGAAAAGGGTGCCTTAATGAAGTCATTTTATTGAAAGCTCATAAGAATCGTCTCATTAAAGTTATTATTATGATAAATAAAAGGAAAGCTAGGTGTAATAATTGTTTCATAATTTACTTTATAAAACTTATTTCATTATTAGAATCAAAAGGCATAAGAGGTTACAAAAATTATATTAATTAAGTTATTGTCGTTAACTTAGACGATAATGTATGTAGTTATAGATAATGTATGCAGTTATATGCTTCATAGGAATGGTATAAGAAGTCATATTGTTAACTCGTTATGATGTTTTAATATTTTTCTAAAGATTTTTGAAAGAATCATTTTATTAAAACATGATATCATCATAGGGAAGAGTAAGACGTTATAAGATCGCTCAAGGCTAATCACAAGAATCAACCTATTAAGATTTATTATTAGCATGCATAACCAAAAAAAAAGGTTGGGGGGGGGGGGGGAAGTGTTAAGGTCTTTTCTAAATTTTAGGAAAAATAATTTGATTAAATTGACTAATACACACCACACTATATCAGGAAAACTGTTATTATTATAACCTTTATTGTTATTACAAACCTGTTTTAAACCCTACATTTTTTAATCAAACTTATTACTTCAAGAACATAAGTTTTATGCTAGTTAAAATTTTCATTATCGTGACTAAACTTCTTACCTTGTGAACATTAGAGTTTATGCTAACAAAAGTTGTTATGAACATGGTTATCAGTATCGCATGAATCGTGGGATTCATATCACGATACGTCACAAAAATTTAGCAGAAAGATACAGATTGCATAGTGACTCCTTTTTGAATCAAAATCGCACCAAGAATTGCGAATATGGTGCCTGATTCGTGCGAATCGTGATTGAGAATGAATAGCATGATTCTCGTTCCTCCAATGATTTGTGGATTGTCTTTGGGTCTTCTTTCGGGTCGCGCGACCTGGTTGTGGAAATTCCTGAGATCACGACGTTTAAGCAATTTTTTTCTCTCTCAAATTGGACAGAGATTGCCGAAAATGATTCCTCCCACTAATCCAAGGTAGAATCGAAATATATAACACCTAGGTTAGTGCTTTTTCAGTCCCATTGTGCGTGCATTTGCCTTCTCCACCATACGTGTGTTTGCCTCCCACCGTGCGTGAGTGCGTTTGCTTCCTCTATTGAGTGTATTTGCCTTCTCCACTGTGCATGCATCTACTTTACACACAAGCACACTCACTGGCACATTCATAGACTGATACGTTTCTTGTTTCAAATTCTATTCTTTTTTAATTTTTATATCTTGTTCCTTTGCTATATATATATTTTTTATTTTTTAATTCCCTTCTATTCATTCCCTCATCACTTTTCTATTTTCTTTTATATTCTCTTCTCCTTTGGTGACCCTCCTCCCTTTGCAGAATTTTATTTTTTCATTAGGTTAATGGGTCAAACAAAAAAGAAAAAGGAAATTGATATTACATGGAACCATTGTGAGTGCGGTCCACCCAATAGGCTATTAGTTAAGTGCAAGTATTGTTCATATAGTTGTTGTTGCAAGAATGAAGCATCATCTTGCTGGGACTAAAGTGAATGTTACCGCCTGTCCATCTGTCCTCGATGAAGTTAAAGAGATGTTTTTGAAGTTCTTAGAAGACAAAGATAAAGCCAAAGAGGCAAATAGTCAAGAATGTTTTGAAGGAGTGGGCACCCAAGATAATACAAAAAAAGGAACAAAATTATTAAAGCAACAGAGAATGAATGAGGTGCTTAAAGATAGAGAGTTGGTGATTCAAGACATTTGCAATTGCATCTATGGCAATGTTTTGCCATTTAATTTGGTAAGAAGTTCCTTGTTTGTCCAAATGCTGAACTCTATTGGTGATTATGGAAGGGGTTTAAAACCTCCTGTTTTCATGAAGTGAGAGTATCTTACTTGAAAGAGGCAGCTGACAACATTCAAGCAAGTTTGGAGAAATACAAGATTGAATGGGAAAAATGGGGCTGCACTTTGATGTGTGATAGTTGGATAGATGGAAAAGGCATGTTACTTACCAATTTTTTGGTTAATAGTCCAAGTGGGACTGTTTTTTTAAAATTTATTTATACCAGTGATGTGATTAAGGATGCTAAGCAAATGTTTAATTTATTGGATTCCATGGTAGAAGAAATTGGGGAGGATAATATAGTGCAAGTTGTGATAGATGGTGCTGCTAATCTTGTGGCTGCTGGAAAGATGTTAGAGGAGAAGAGAAAAAAATTATTTTGGTCTCCTTGTGCATCTCACTGCCTTGATTTGATTCTTGAAGACATCGGGCAGCTTCCAATATTTTTTAATACCATTACAAATGCCAAAAAAGTCACAGCTTTCATTTATGGACACACATGGGTCCTAAACTTATATAGAAAGCATGCCAATGGCAGGGAATTAGCTAGATTAGCAGTCATAAGGTTTACAACTACTTTTCTCACCCGATAAGGTATAATGCTACAAAATAATGCTCTTCAGTCTATGTTTTCTTCGAAGGAATGGGCTACTAGTAATTATGATAGCAAAGATGAAGGTAAACAAGTGATGAATACTATTTTATGTGATGTTAGATTTTGGAAATCCATCCAATATTGCTTGAAGTGTGTGACTCCAATTATGAAGGTTCTAAGGCTTATAGATTGGAGATTCAAAACTTGCCAATGCCATATATCTATGAAGCTATGGAAAAGCTAAAGAACAAATAGCTGCAAACTTCAAGAAGCAAGAGTCAAGATATAAAAAGGTGTGGAAGATAATTGATACTCGTTGTAATTTTCAATTACACAGGCCTCTCCATGCTGCTGCTTACTATCTTAATCCTAAGTAAGTCATTCTTTAAGTTTTGAGATCAAATTATGTTACTTTGGTAATTGAAAATTTATTATTTTATATTTTTATTAGGTTCCACTATGACAAAAACTTCAATACAAATAGTGAAGTTTTATTTGGTTTATATAAGACCATTGAGAAAATGGTCCCAGATAGAAGGATTAGATTTACTATTGATCAACAACTTGATAGATTCAAGATTGGACTTTTTGAAAGAAGTATGGCAATAGATACTAGGGATAAGAAGCAACTTGGTAAATTTTACATTAATTTTCATGATTTTGAAAAGGCATGGGCAACACAGATATAGATTTGAATTTTATGTTGGCTTTTGTTTTCACGGCTCTTTGGTGGTAAAGTTATGGTGGAGAGGGCAAAGAGTTACAAAAACTAGCAATAAGAGTTTTAAGTCTCACTTGTAATGCTACTGGATGTGAAAGAAATTGGAGCATATTTGATCAAGTCCATACCAAGAGAAAAATTCGCTTAGAGCAACAGAGATTAAATGCTCTTGTCTTTGTTAAGTATAATCTTCAACTTGAGATGAGACAAAAGTCCAGAGAAGAGAAAAGAGATACTTATGATCCTATATGCTTATCTGATATTGAATCAGATGATGAATGGATTACAGAAAAAGAGAATTCTTGCTTACCGGTTGATGCTTCATGGATGGATATACGTGAAGTACTATGTTGTCAGTGTCACTAATTAAGTTTTTTTTCTTTTATTGGTCCAAGAAACTTAAATGCCAAGGTTGATAAGGAAAATCCACCTTAATTGTAATGACCCAAATTTCCAGGCACGTGATTAGAGCAATAACGAGGGAAATGCCATCCCTATATCATAAGCCTACTAGAGATTGTTACTGAATCTCAACCAAAACATTGAACCAACTCATTCATAAACAAAAGAAGCGGGATCTAGTTGTCCCATGTAACTATAGAGCATACTAAAACTAACCAAGAAGAGGGAGAACTCAATAACCTAAAGGCTTTACTTAAAACCTGGGTCACACACTAAACATACTCCTCGGGCTAATCGATGTCAAAACCTGCATGGAAAATATAAAAGAAGGAAACATGAGTAAATTCAATACTCAGTAAGAGCTAACTTTACTTACCCGTAATCAACTTGTAAAATAATTTCCACTGTGAAATCACGAGGAGATGTTGCTTTCAGGTCACTCAAATCTATAGATCTCATCACTTCAGAAACGTCTTAGGGAATAATACTCCTGACTTTGGCATTACCCAACTGGAAACCCTTTTCACTATAATCAAGTTGTCTCTCAACAAAACTCAAAAACTCAACATACGCAAATGTCTCAAATCACATAAATCACCATGCGAGGTTCACCTTAGATTTATACGGGTATACACTTACCCTTCTAAGATGTCGTACATACACTACAGAATACACTGTTATGACAATCTTTGCCTTATGATCCACCTATGTGTATATATATAAATTATATGTTTATTCATAATATCACCATCAGGTTCAAGCCAGCCATGGATCACTATAGACTTCATGGACCATGGGCCACTGGGCTTCATAAGCAAGAATCCTATTCCGCCAACCTCTATAGGTCTTATGGACCACATGGCACTAGATCTCATGGTTCTTTTGAGGCTAATATAGATTAGAGGGAGTCCAAAGGTCTCATAGACCACATGCCACCAGGTCTCATGGGCAAGAATATCATTCCACCAACCCATAGGTCTCATGGATCATGTGCCACCAGGCCCACTGGGTTTTCCCAAAACAAATATCTCATGGGAATCCATAGACTTCATGGACCACGTGCCACCAGGCCTCATGGGCAGGAATATCATTCTACTGACCCATAGGTCTCATGGTCCACGTGCCACCAGGTCTCATGGATTCCCCAACAACCACATACAATTCAACATTCAACATATAATATTCTTAACAATATGTCAGACCACAAATCAAGCACCACATCAATTGTTTGACCATAACTCTGATCAATATTCTCAGGAGAGTACAAACACTCACAGGCAGCAATATTCAATTGCATTTACCCAAAACTATACCAATTTGCCATAATATGTTATCATTCACAATAATGATTTCTTGGCAATCATCAACAAGTATTAGGCAACAATAATCGTTTACAAAAGGAAAAAGAAACCTTTTCAAGGACTAGACATCTAACACATACTATTAACAATATCTCATAGGATAATGAGCTATTCATCCACATTATATGTTTCATCACGTCACGTTTAGCCAAGACTAGGTATAGCTACACACCATTCCCATGATCACTCCAATACCCTTTCATATTAGCTACCTACCTCAATGATGAACCATAGCTACCGTTCCCTTAAGATAAGTTGAAGAGAGGGTGCTCCAAGAGGATCTAGGGTCAATTCCTAGAGAATTTTGAAAAGGAAAGTTTTCCCCATATCTCAACTTTTGTCCCCATTTTTATGAGATAGGAATCACCGAACGCGATACACAAAATCTATGTTTTTGGGTCATGATTATGTTCACAAAAGTATAGAGTCCTTAATTTAGAGGTAATCCCCCTAAATATTATCCAAGTCCCTTAAAAGAGACCATGTTATTCAGTTAGGACTGAATTTTAGACCCCCACATTCCAAAATTTTTTGGGCAAAATCCACAACTCAAAAATTTGTGAATTTTGGTAGATAACATCCTTAACATTTCTAGAATATTAGGTAAAAACTTTAGAAAGAAATAATGAATTTGTCCCATCAAAACTACTATTTTGCAACTATTGCCCAGATTGGCTCTATAGCATGAGGGCCTCAGTTTTACCAGCCATTGACCCACTAAATCAACTCTAAAGCTCACAAAATTTTTTAGACAAGTACCCTAGTGTTATGATATCATCCTATAAAAATTTCAAAGTCAAAATCGACCATTTGGTCCATCTAACATAGCATTATATAAAACTTGGTCAAATTAATACAAATTCTGAGATAGGTTCTATCTTTCTAATATATGACCTAGCAATGGTTTCCAAAATGCTACGAAAATATCCGAATCATATCTACAAATGCTAAGAAATCCCTTAAAAGAATTTTGAGGCCATAAGAGCTCATTCGATACTAGAATCAACTCAAAATTTCATCAATAGTACTTATTAGTACACATACTTCTAAACATTTCTGACCTTCGATCACCATTTTAACATAAACCTTAGACGGTAAGGAATTCTTGAATGAAACTTGTTTATCTGAAACTAGACTCAATTATCTTTTCAACAGTATAAAGTTCGCTAAAATCGGAGCTCAAACGAGAGAGATATGACTCTTTTAATTATGCTCAAATCTATAGCTTAGGGCTAGCGATTTAAGGTGCCAAGGCCATTTTTCTAAGGTACATGGGCGCCCCAAGTGCCAATATTGGTGCCTTGGGCGCCCTAGACTGGGCAAACTAATCTAGACCACTAGTAGGGACCAAAGTGCAACCTTTTGCCACCCAAATCCTTCCAAAGCTCATCCCCATAGATTGAGAACATCAAATATAAGTTTTTCAACAATAACCAACACTTGAATTATCAAACATAGCTTGATTAAAGATTTGAGAGCATTTTCCCTAAAATTTTTTATTTTTGTTCAAACCAAACAAATGCAATTTTTACCTTGTAAAACCAATATTTGTGGCTAATCCAACCTCCAAATCCACAGAAAATAAAGATGAAGGAAGTTTGGAAGCTTGAAATATGATTTGGAAGTATCAAACATCAAGAAATTCAGAAATTTCTCTAACAACTCAAGCTAAGGTTCAAATTTGAAAATAAACTAAGTAGAAAAAAAATCCCTACTTACCTAAGCTCTTGGACTTTCTAATGTGGAGGAGGGTTTGTGGTGGCCAGAAATGTCACCGGAAAATGATGGTAGAGCCACCTTGGAGCATCCTTGGCCATGGAGTTGAGAAGCATAGGTGGGAGAGGGAGGGAACACGAGAAAGAGATGGTGAGGCAAATTATGGGGAGTAGGAAAAATAATTTTATGATGTATGTGCTTAAATGAGTGTGGGACCCACATTCTTTCTCATTTGGCCCCTTAAAATTAAGACAAGTTCACTTAAGTCCCTTAAATGAGGTGTTGAGAATCTATTTTAAAGAAATAGTCAGTATGGACACTAAGTCACACTCATAAAACACACACAAACATCAAGATTTCACTTCCCCATATATTTCATTTAAAATACAAACATCTATTTTTATTCATTTTAGTCCCTCTCACCAACCCATTCACTGTTTTGGCTCCGTTTCCCCTATTCTTGAAATTTTGGATTCCTCACTTAGCCTCCTCAAGCTCTTTCTTATCCCACACAAGTATACACATGCGAAGTTTAGCCTTAACCCAGGTATCTAATACCTCGGGTGTTACATTAATAGGGGATGAGAATGAAATTGAAGAGATAGTTAGAGATGTTGAGGAAGAGGAAGAGCATTTGATGCCTGAAGATGAGGATGAATTAAGTAACATTGATTTTAGGGATGATGAATGAGATGAGACCATTCATCATCATTTTGTCATCTTTGTTTTGCCATTTTCTTGATTTTTTTTGATATATGACTTGGAATTTTGGAATTTTGATTATTTTGAAGTTTATCTTATGTTACTTATTTACTTAAAAATGTTATATTTTTATTGATCTTGTATTTTACGATTCATAATAAGATTTGATTCATGATTTGAAAAATAGATCTTCTGATTCACGATTTGAATCTTGATTTGATGACCATGGTTATGAAACTTATACTATAAGCCCCCCTTTTAATTTGAAATTATTATTACTAAACTTATTAAGGGTTTGAGATATATTTCTTGAATAAGGAAAGAGTTGTGTTTTAAATAAGGTTGGACAATAAGAAGTCTAAAGTAAGGAGGCATGTATATGTATGTTTATGTTTTGTATAAATGTGAATGGGGTGGCGAGGAAACCAGGTATACTCTCCTCCTAAACTAATTGAGTGTGTTTGTTTACTCACTTTCATATAAATCATATATGTGTAAATGAAGGAAGCTAGGTATGTCTCATCTTGTCTCAACTTGATGTGATGACTTGCGTAATAGGAAATGAACCCTTAATATGAACACTTCCACATAATTGAACCAAATGGCCTAGGGTAATAAAACGGTAGGCTTACAATAGCAGAGACAGAGTTACTATGTCGATCACGGGCCCGGATAACGGGTTGTGATAAAGAGGGTCATACAAGCTTCTCGTTATATTCTTGTCTTTAATAGTGGAAAGGGTCACACAAGCTCCTCATTGTATTCTCATTGTCATAGTGGAGAGGGTCACACATGCTTCTCATATAAAATCATTAGTCATAATCCAAGAGGGCTACACGGCTCTTCGTACTACTACTAGTCCATCATCATCCAAAGAGCCACATAGGCTTCTCATGTAATATTATTAGTCATACTGTGAGAAGACCACACGGCTCTTCGTACTACTACTAATCCACCTTTATCAAGAGTGCAATATAGGCTTCCATATAATACACAACATTCATCAATGACATTCACAACAATAAGTAATGTTGGTACAAGAAAGGATTACAACTCATGAACAATATATAGAACACTCTAGGCTTTACAGACAATAGAATGTTCACCACATCATGTAACCCACTGTACATCACATATTGTCAAATGTAAAGTGAATCACATAACTACTTCCAACAAATATTCTAAGGCTTAATACAAAAAAATTGATTTTTAGTGGCGACTTTTTGGTAGCGACCTTTAGAGTCATCACTGAAAGTCGACTTTTGGTGGCGACTTTTGAAAGTTGCCACTAAAAGATGTACTTTTGGTGGCGACTTTTAGAGTCACCACTGAAAGCCTCACTTTCGGTGACGACTTTTGAGAGTCGTCACCACAAGTTAAACTTTCAGTGGCAACTCTCAATAGTTGCCACCGAAAGTGAAACTTTCAGTGGTGACTCTCAAGAGTCGCCACCAAAAGTAGATCTTTCAGTGGCGACTTTCAATAGTCATCACCGAAAGTCAATTTTATTTTTCGTAAAATTAAAAGATCTTAAAATTTCGGTGGCAACTCTCAAAAGTAGCCACCGAAAGTGAGATTTTCAGTGGTGACACTCAAAAATTGCCATTGAAAGTCAATTTTTTTTTTGTAGAATTAAAAGATCTTAAACTTTCGATGGCAACTCTTAAAAGTCGCCATCAAAAGTGGGACTTTCAGTGGCGACCCTCAAAAGTCGCCACCGAAAGTAGGACTTCTAATGGCAACTCTCAATAGTCGCCACCAAAAGTGGGACTTTCAGTGGAGACTCTCAATAGTTGCCACCGAAAGTAATTTTTTTTTTGTAAAATTAAAAGATCTTAAACTTTCGGTGGCGACTCTCAAAAGTCGCCACCAAAAGTGAGACTTTCAGTGGCGACTTTCAATAGTCGCCAACGAAAGTCAATTTTTTTTTCGTAAAATTAAAAGATCTTAAACTTTCGGTGGCCACTCTCAAAAGTTGCCACCAAAAGTCAGACTTTTAGTGACGACTCTCAATAGTCGCCACCGAAAGTCTTTTTTTTTTGTAAAATTAAAAGATCTTAAACTTTCAGTGGCGACTCTCAAAAGTCGCCACCAAAAGTAGGATTTTCAGTGAAAACTTTCAATAGTCACCACTGAAAGTTAATTTTTTTTTTCGTAAAATTAAAAGATCTTAAGCTTTTGGTGGCGACTCTCAAAAGTCACCACCAAAAGTGGGACTTTTAGTGGCGACACCCATAGTCGCCACCAAAAGTAAGACCTTTACACCAAGTAATTATATAAATATAATTATATTTTTTTTCTTATCTTAATCTTTTAGTAATAATATATTTGCTTTTTGTTAAGTTAGATGTTGTTTCATTTTGGTTTTGCTAGGTTTTAGGCTTAAAATAATTTTAACATATTATATATATATATATATATATATATAATATTTTGCCCTTATATAACACAAATGAAGTGGTGGCAAGATGGCAAGACACACATAGTTCAAGCAAAGGCACCCAAGTTCGAATCTTAGGTATACATGTGTTTGGTTTAATTTCAAATAAACTTGAATATTTCACAAACAAAAAATCGAGTCACCATGGGACCATTAGTCAGTGAGTTGGTCAAGACCCGCACAAGTCTTGACTGGGTTGTGGGTCTCGGGTCGACCTGTTGGGCCAATTTGAGTCAAATAACAGGGTCGACTGACTTTTGGTAGCGACTTTTAAAGTCGCCACAGAATATAGCCTTTGGTGTCGACTTTAGTCGCCACCAAAGGTCGATTTTGGTGGCAACTTTTAGTCGCCACCAAAGGTTGTTTTTGGTGGCGACTTTCAAAGTCGCCACTAAAGGTGACTTTCAGTGGCGACTTTAGTTTCCACAAAAAGTTATTTTTAGTTACGAAACTTTTTTTTTTGCAACAAAGATAACTTTTGGTGGCAATTGTAGTCGCCACTGAAGGTGAATTTCGGTGGTGACTCCCTTAGTCGCCTTCAACAACGGGACTTTCAGCAACGACTATATAGTCGCCACCAAAGACCCTTCGGTGACAACTTTTAGACTTTTGGTGATAACTTTAGTCGTCACAGAAAGTCAATTTTTTTTGTAGTGGCTATTCCCACAATACACCATTTCTAACAATTAGGGTCACCTGTATAATATACCTAGGAGAGCCACGCAAGCTGTCTTACATTCACAATATGCACAACTCATACTCAATTAGGAAATAGGTCCAACACACACAATTATCCCAACATAATCTAGTCATGAAGAGTAAGTTTCAATTCAAGAGAACACACATAATAATAATCCAACTCACCAGTCATGGTAAATGAATCTTGAAGCAAAGGAACACTTATCAAATTTTAGTAGTGCATGTAAATTATTCCTAACACAATTTCACCATGCCAAAATCAGTTTCCTAATTTGAACAAGATCATACACAACAAGGCAATAGTGGAGATAGCTCTCCACATCTAAGAATTTTTCTGTCACAATTTCCTCCACTAAATTGTATATTCAATCCATTACTATACCATCATATATAATGTGGATTTTGATATTATTATTAGAAATGATAAGACCACTCAAAATATCATAGAAATGATGTTTATCCTTCACCTTTGGTTTGAACTATGCTTATCTACCTTGGCTAGTCCTAATTGATGTGGAAGATATGTTAAAGAGTCCATCCCTATGAGAAAACCATGTACAAAGATGTCAAAATCATAAGACAAGGAAATGCTTGCCATAGTTTCAGACATTTGGTCACTCTTTTGGTCATATTATCTAAACAATAGAAAATTTTCAAGTGAAACTTATCCCATTTGAAACTAGACTCAAAAAGCTTTCCAAGGATATATAATTTGTTAAAAAATGATTTCAAATGAGAAAGTTATGACCATTTAAAATGGACTAGAAAACAACAAAATTCTGAAAACTGGTGTTGCAGCACCTAAATTTGCATCTTACCACCGCTGTAGTGGTGCAAGTCAGAATTGCAGCCTAAGAGTGCAAAAATTCACTCCTAAGCCTCCCCAAATGAACGTCCTTTGTTCCCAAACTTCTATGGGTCATTTACCAACTTTTTAATTCATAAAAACTAAGTTTAAATTATACCCAAACCCTTTCCAAACTCAAAATCAAGATTGAGTTCATAAGATTTACAAGTTTTCACCATTAGGACAACACAAACACAACCATGATAGCAACCTAGTAAATTATCATCTTTCCCACATATTTAATGCAATTTCAACAACCCAATTTTTCATTTAAGGGTCCTAATACTTAAATATATCAATAGCAAGATATTTAAGGCACTAACCAGCCCAAATTTCTCAGTTTCAACCAATTTTCATCTTACGGTTCCATTGTTTTGAAAATAAGAGATGGAATAGAAACTTTTTCAAAACTCACCATGAAATCATGCCTCCTAGGTCAAAATTCACCCACCTAAAACAAGGATTCAAGCAATCTTTAGGAGAGGGAAGGATGGAGTCAAGTAGGGTGAAAAGAGGGAGAGACGCATAAAAATTGTGAGCAGAGAACAAATGGGCATAAACATTTTGGCTGATAGGTTTTAGGTTTATCATAATTTTCTTTATTCCCATTTTGCCCTCCCTTCTCACATTCCTACACCTTTAGCTCACTTTTACTCCATCTTATCTTTATTTTAATTACTAACCCACATTATTTAACACAACATCACATAATTTCACTATCACTTTAAAATTATAGTTGCCAAAAAAATTTTATATTTTCACTTTCCTTTCACTTAAGTCTCTACACAAGGGCTCTCATGCTATGAGTGGCCACCATAATCGTCATAAAGATGAATTCTCACTACCAAGGCATTATCCATGACCAAGACCCATTCACAAAGCATTATTAAAGATAGAGTAAAAGTTATACACAATTTCCTATTAAGTTATATTCATTCATTTTAATAGATTTATACTAACCTATCACGACCCAAATTCGGGAACATGACTGACTCAGCAATGGAATCCATACCACCACCGCAAGCCTAACATCACACATGTAACGTCTACTAGAAGTATATGCATTTATGCAATTATTTAAAAATTGTAATAAAGACTAAATGAAATTCTAGTCTAAAATGTAATAGTTTTCCTGAAAATATGTACAATATATTTTCAAAGCATATATGCATTCATTTCTTGTAAGTTCTCTTTCTCATATTAATAACATACAAAGTTTGGTAACAACTCTCATATAGTTATACAAAACTCTTAACTTTGTAATATATATATATATATATACATTGTACACAACATTCTCCTCAAAATGTTATCAAAATAAGGTAACTCAACTAACTAATACATCATAAGTTCATTTCTTTTCTTTTTCTTTCTTTTCTACTTCAGTCCCTAAAATGGTAAATAATCAAAGCAAGATGAGATATGAAATCCCAGTAGCTAGCATACATTATGAATTTTCTACAACCATTTAAGTCATAAAAGCAAGCACAATAACAAAACTTATTCCATGAAACATAATCTAATATACACATGTTTGTATTTTGGTCTCTATTTTCAATGCAGTGCACTATACTTTCATTCTTTTCCAAGAAAAGTACTGAATATCCTATGAGAAATTTCTATCATCCCATGAGAAATTTCTAGAGTTCTGTCATCCCATGAGGACCTTTACGTCCTATGAGGAATTTCTGTCATCTCATAGGGAATTTCTGGGTTTTTGTCATCCCATAAGGACATAAGCTTTACTTTTCAAGAGAAAGATAGTTCTATATGTTCATGGAAATCTCTAAGATGTAAATACTTCATAAATCATACAAAAGCATGACAATTATATTAGATACTTTGCTTTTATGAACAACTAGCTACTTGAAATTCTCCTAAAGCTGACGTTGAAGTAATATCTTCTAGTTTTTTTGCCAATATTCCTTGTTTCCTCATTTTCTAGATCAACTCCGTCTTCCTTCTTCTTTCCATAGCCTGAAAATTTCTTTTCTATCATTTTTAAAGCTCTAGAATTCACTCAAATGAGAAGAAACAAGCTAGAAACTTACCTTTGATAATTTCCTTGCTAAAACCTCAACTAAAACTTCCTTTTCTCCTTTCTTCTTGCTCTTCACGTTTCTCTCTCCCTCTTTTTCTTCTGTAAGTTTCAGAATTCTTTCTTTTTCCTCTCTTCTTACTTCTAGAGGGTCTAAAGAGCCTTTTTATTGTGGAAATCCCCCTTGTAACCCAACTCTCTCATTTCTTAGCTTCATTATCATACTAGGGGTGTTTAAGTAAATTTTTCTATTGATTTTTTTAGTTAAAACAGACTTATTCTCGCACCCCAACAGCCCGTTAGTCGACTGATTCTCAATTAGTCAATTGATCCCTTCCGATTAGTTGACTGATAGATACAATACCAAAGTCTTTAGCTTTGACAGAGAATGATTAGTCGACTGATCGCAGATATCAGCAACCTAGTCTGATTTCTGATGCTATCAGTTGACTGATCTGTCACATTAGTCGACTAATACCTTCAGAACTTATTTTCCCTTTACTCTTAATTCAATTATCCTAATTTCCTTATGCCTTTACTTCCTAATTTCATCCTAAGCCTCCAAACACATATTCTACTAATTCTTCCATTATTTCTATCTTAAATAAAGAACATATGACTTAAATAAAAGAAAATATGGGATGTTACAATTCTACCTCTTTTAAAAGAATTTTGTCCTCAAAATTCAAAGTCTTACCTCATTCAAAAAGCTCAGGATATTCTTGCTTTATATGGTCTGCCATTCCCATGTGGCTTCTTCCTGTGTCAACCCCTTCTAGACAACTTTTACTAGAAGAATTTGCTTATTTCTTAATGACTTGATGCGAGTATCAACTATTCTATCCGGTTTTGTCTCATATTTCATATTATCTTGTAAATGCAATTTCTCATATTCAATAATATGTGTAGAATCTAGGAGATACTTTCTTAATTGGGATACATGAAATACATCATGAATATTACTCAAACTTGGTGGTAAGGCTAATTTATAGGCTGTAGTACCAAGTTTTTCAAGGATTTGGAATGGTCCTGCATATCTAGGACTAAGTTTCTTTGCTTTCAATACTTTACCTACAGCTGTGATTGAGGTGATTTTAAGAAAAACATGATCACCAACATTGAATTCCAAAGGCCTCCTTTTTTTGTCTGCATAACTCTTTTGTTTACTCTGAGCAATAGCAAGACGTTCCCTTATCAATTTTATCTGTTTGGACGTCTAGTCTACCACTTCTAGTCCTATTATAGCTCTTTCCCCAAGTTCTACCCAATAAATAGGTGACCTATACTTTCTCCCATATAATGCTTCATAAGGGGCCATCTGAATACTAGATTGATAACTGTTATTATTTGCAAATTCTGCTAATGAGATATAACTATCCCAGTTACCCTTGAATTCAAAGATACAAGCCCTCAACATATCTTCTAATATTTGATTGACTCTTTCAGTTTGTCCGTCAGTCTGTGGGTAATAAGTTGAACTAAACCTTAATCTAGTTCCCATAGCTTCCTGCAAAGATCTCCAAAATCGTGAGGTAAATCTAGGATCTCTATCAGATATGATGTTATTTGGTACACCATGAAGTTTTACTATTTCTTTAATATAGATTTGTGCCAATTGATTTAAGGTAGATGTAGACTTAATTGGTAAAAAGTGTACGGACTTAGTTAATCGGTCTATAATTACCCATATAGCATCATTACCTAAAGATGTCCTAGGTAAACCTACTATAAAATCCATGAAGATGCTATCCCATTTCCAAACTTGTATATGTAAAGATTACAAATTTCCTGGGGGTCTTTGGTGTTCAATCTTAGTCTTTTGACATACGAGACACTTACTCACAAATTCTACTATACTTCTCTTCATTCTTGGCCACCAGAAATTCTTCTTTAGATCTTGGTACATCTTAATGGCTCTAGGGTGTATAGTATACTTACTAAGAATTTCCTTTCTAAGATTCTCTATATTTGGAATATACAACCTATCCCTCAATTTTAGCAATCCATTTTTTGTGAATTTCAACTCAAGGGCTTTTCCTTTACTCTTAAGTTGTTTTATTTATTCAATATAAGGGTCATTTGTTATCACTTCTAGAATTTGTTTTTCCAATTCACTTTCAATCACAAGAAAATTGACTTTGATATGATTTGGTTCAAGAAACACTTCAAGTTTCAAATCTCTAAATTCCTCAAGAAGCTGTTCCTCTGTTATCATCATCGTAGCCATATGGATGGATTTTCTACTAAGGGCATCAGCAACAACATTAGCTTTTCCTGGATGATACTTAAGGGAAAACTCATAATCCTTTAGGAATTCTATCCATCTTCTTTGTCTCATGTTCAATTCTCTTTGATAGAACAGATACTTCAGACTCTTATGATCTGAGTAGATCTCAAATTTAGCTCCATAGAGGTAGTGTCTCCAGATCTTTAAAGCAAACACTATTGCAGCTAATTCTAGGTCATGTGTTGGGTAATTTTGCTCATAGGGCCGTAATTGTCTTAAAGCTTTCAAAGATGAATCTGTATACATTACAAAAGATTCATCGGGACAAGGATAACCAAAACAGGTGTTGGGGTTAATCTAATCTTTAGTTCTTGAAAACTCTCTTCATATTTACTATCCCAAACAAAAGGTTGATTTTTCCTAGTCAGTCTAGTTAAAGGTAATGCTATTTACGAAAATCCTCTAATGAATCTTCTATAATAACCAGCTAGACCTAGAAAACTCTTAACCTCAGTCACTGTCTTTGGTCTTTCCCATTCTAACACAATATCTATCTTATTAGGATCAACAAATACCCCTTCACCTGAAACCACATGGCCTAAAAATTTTATCTCTTTTAGCCAAAACTCACACTTACTTAACTTGGCATATAATTTTTTCTCCCTCAAGATTTGAAGCACATTCCTCAAGTGTCTCTCATGTTCTTCTGAAGATTTTGAATAAATCAAGATATCATCAATGAATACTACTACAAATTGATCTAGGTAGGGTCTAAATATTCAATTCATATAATCCATGAAAACAGCTGGGGCATTTGTTAAACCAAAAGGCGTCACTAAGTATTCATAATGATCATACCTAGTTCAAAATGCAGTCCTTGGCACATCTTCTTCTTTTATTTTCAGTTGATGATAACCTAATATCAAATCTATCTTAGAAAACACTAAAGCTCCTACTAATTGATCTAATAAATCATTTATTCTTGGGAGAGGATACCTATTCTTGATGGTGATCTTTTTTAGCTGTCTATAATCGATGCAAAGCCTTAAAGTTCCATCTTTCTTTTTAACAAATAAAACTGGAGCTCCCCAGGTTGAGACACTCAGCCTAATAAAACCCTTTTCTAACAATTCCTCAATTTACCTTTTAAGTTTAGCTAATTCTGTAGGTGACATCCTATAGGGAGGCATAGAGATAGGGCTAGAACCAGGTTTTAAATCAATAGAGAATTCTACTTCTCTAACTAGAGATAGACCAGATACATCTTTTGGAAAAACATTTGGGAAGTCTTTTACTACAGAAATTTGCTGTAAACTATTTTCTGTTTTTGTTGTTATGCAGAAAAGAACAATATACCCTTGGCAATTTTCTTTTAAACATTTCACAGCTTGTGTGGCAGATAAGAATGTATCCTTAGTCCTAGATAATTGGGGTGATGCATTAATGGGTAAGGATATAGTCTTTCATGAACAATCAATCAAGGCATTGTTTTGGGATAACCAGTCTATTCCAACTATGATTTCAATGGCATGCATAGGTATACACACCAAATCTAGAGTGGTTGCTCTATTCGCAAATTGTACTATACAATTGAGACAAACTTGGGTAGTTTTAACTTGATTCCCAGTAGGAGTGGAAATAAACAATTCATAAGGTAAAACATGCATTTCTAATCCCATATTTCTAGCACATATATATGAAATAAAAAAAATGTGTAGCTCCTGAATCAAATAATGCATTTACAAGAGTATCTCGAATAGAAACCTTACCTTAAATCAAGTCAGGAGCTTTTTCGACTTCATTCTGACTCAAAGCAAATACCCTTCCTTGTATTAACTGGTTGGTGTTGCACTGTCTTGCCATATGTCCTGGCTTTCCACATTTATAGCATACATTTTGACCTGCCAAACAGGGTTTGTTGCCATGATTCCTTTTGCATTTGGGACACTGATTTTTAGAGGTTGCTACCTGTGAATTATTCTAACCTTGCATAGCCCTTGACCTTTTCTTGTCTTTCTATTCTCACCCCCACTAGTCTCTTTTTTCTTCTTTTCTTTTATTTCCTCTTCACCACTTACCTCTTTCATGAATCTCTCAACTAGCTTGCACTTGTTGATATATTGAGCAAAGCTTCTAATTTCCATAGGTCCCACTTTCTCCCTAATCTTGGCATTCAACCCATTCTCAAAATGACGTGTCTTCCAAGCCTCACTATAATAATCTCTTAGATAGGTAGAAAATTTAGCTAATTCTTCAAATTCAATCTCATACTCCCCTATTAACATGTCTCCTTGTCTAATCCTCATAAATTCAGCTTCTCTTTCATTTCTAACACTCTCAGGGAAATATTTTTCATAATAAGCCTTTTGAAATTCCTCCCAAGTAACTTCATTCTCATTAGCTTCTATCAATTTTTGGGCCCCCAATCACCAATCCTCTGCATCGCCCTTTAACTTAAAGTTGCTAAATCAACCTTCTGTTTAGAACTACACTTCATAACTCTAAAGATTTTCTCCATCAGATTCATCCACTCACAAGCCACATCAGGGTCATGGGTACCTTTAAAAGAAGGTGGCTTCGTCTTTCGAAATTCAGCTAACACTTTTGTAATGGAGTTATTATCACTAGTCCCTTCTCCATTTTTTTTCTAGATTCTTCACCATTTCTCTTCATTTCCTCTCTCATAAGCTTGAGAAGTTCAACAGTGACGTTCTATGCACTAGCCATACTTTCTAATATATCAGCTTGAGAATTTCTAGGTGAGAACATCTGTAAACGCACTCATAACATATTGACTAATACATGAGTTCATGTACATACCCATAAAATTAATCCAATCCTCAACCAAAGACGTCCAATTCTACCCACAAGTACCTCAAATCATGCTCTGATACCAAAATGTAACGTCTACTAGAATTATATGCATTTATGCAATTATTTAAGAATTGTAATAAATACTAAATGAAATTCTAGTCTAAAATGTAATAGTTTTCCTAAAAATATGTACAATATATCCAAATTTATAAAAATGGTGAATTTTGGAACAATTTAAAACACAAAAAAAATCTGCAATTGACAAAGACTATCAGTCGATTGTTTAGTGACCATCAATTGACTGACCATCCTCGAATTTGCACAAATTGATAACAGAGAGGTATCAGTCAACTAATGCATGGTGGTTAGACGACTGATGTACTCTGAACTTCTATTTTTTATAAATGGTACAAGAAATACAGCATGATTTTCTTAACTTAAATTGAATACTTAAACAAAGCATATATGCATTTATTTCTTGTAAGTTCTCTTTTTCATATTAATAACATACAAAGTTTGGTAACAACTCTCATATAGTTATATAAACTCTTAACTTTGTCATATATATATATATATATATATACATACATTGTACACAACATTCTTCTCAAAATGTCATCAAAATAAGGTGACTCAACTAACTAATACATCACAAGTTCATTTCTTTTCTTTTTCTTTCTTTTCTACTTCAGTCCCTGAAATGGTAAATAATCAAAGCAAGATGAGATATGAAATCCCAATAGCTAGCATACATTATGAATTTTCTATAATCATTCAAGTCATAAAAGCAAGCACAATAACAAAACTTATTCCATGAAACATAATCTAACATACACGTGTTTGTATTTTGGTCTCTATTTTCAATGCAGTGCACTATACTTTTGTTCTTTTTCAAGAAAAGTACTCAATGTCCCATGAGGAATTTCTATCATCTCATGAGGAATTTCTAGAGTTCTATCATCCCATGAGGACCTTTACATCCTATGAGGAATTTCTGTCATCTCATAGGGAATTTCTGGGTTTCTGTCATTCCATAAGGACATAAGCTTTACTTTTCAAGAGAAAGATAGTTCTATATGTTCATGGAAATCTCTATGATGTAAATACTTCATAAATCATACAAAAGCATGACAATTGCATCAGATACTTTGCTTTTATGAACAACTAGCTACCTTAAATTCTCCTAAAGCTGACATTGAAGTAATATCTTCTAGTTTTTTTGCTAATATTCCTTGTTTCCTCACTTTCTAGATCAACTCCTTCTTCCTTCCTCTTTCCTTAGCCTGAAAATTGCTTTTCTATCATTTTTAAAGCTCTAGAATTCATTCAAACGAGAAGAAACAAGCTAGAAACTTACCTTTGATAATTTCCTTGCTAAAAGCTCAACTAAAACTTCCTTCTCTCTCTCCTTCTTGCTCTTCACGTCTCTCTCTCTCTCTCTTCTCTAAGTTTCAGAATTCTTTCTTTTTCCTCTCTTCTTGCTTCTAGAGGATCTAAAGAGCCTTTTTATTGTGAAAATTCCCCTTTTAACCATACTCTCTCATTTCTCAGCTTCATTAGCATACTAGGGGTGTTTAAGTAAATTTTCCTATTAATTTTTTTAGTTAAAACCGACTTATTCTCGCATCCCAGCAGCCTGTTAGTTGACTAATCCATTTCGATTAGTCAACTGATTCTCAATTAGTCGACTGATCCTTTCCAATTAGTTGACTGACGGATACAATACCAAAGTTTTTAGCTTTGACAAAGAACGATTAGTTGGCTGATCTATCCTCATTAGTCGACTGATTGTAGATATCAGCAACCTAATCTAATTTCTGATGCTATCAATCGACTGATCTGTCACATTAGTCGACTAATACCTTCAAAACTTCATTTTCCCTTTACTCTTAACTCAATTATCCTAATTTCCTCATGCCTTTACTTTTTAATTTCATCCTAAGCATCCAAACACATATTCTACTAATTCTTCCATCATTTCTATCTTAAATAAAGAACATTTGACTTAAATAAAATAAAATATAGGATGTTACAACACATGCTAAGCACACATCGCGTAAGTATAAAAATAAAGAAATCTCTTTCTAACACTAAGTTCACAATAAACCAAGGAGTTTTATTCACTATAGAGCGACTCAAAGAATCCCACATACCCGATGTCAAAGTCATCCCAAACCGAAAATGGTTGAGAACTCGGAGACTCCACTACTCCTATGCGGAGCCCCATCAACTAAGCAGAACCTACAAGGGCACAAAGAAAGAGTGAGTATGAAAATACTCAGTGAGAAGATAATTAAATTGAACCAGTTACCACCATGTGCCACTCACAGGGACGAGACATGAAAATAATATCCCATCTATCAACACTAGGCCCAAGCCTCATTGTACACAGCTTGCATAGCCAAGTAAAGAAACCCTACTCCATGCACACAATCGTCATTAAGTTATGCATCATTAGGAAATTACAAAATCCATATCATTACAAAATCCACATCATTACATGACTCAGTCACACATATTTAACACGTGATATTAAGCAATTTAAATAAGAGAATTTCACCAAATTGCCACATATGTGCTCATATATATATATATATATAATTAAGTTAGGGTCCCCACGAAAATAGCGCCCAAAAATAAATACTCACATTTATGAATTTAACATTGTTCACCATTTCAAAACATTTAATTGAATAATGATTAAGAGGTGCGCGCTGTCCAGGGCAATAATAAAATGATAAGCCCGCCGTTCTAGGGCAATAATAGAATGATAGGCTCGCTGTTCCAGGGCAATAATAAAATGATAGGCCCGCCGTTCCAGGGCAATAATAAAATGATAGGCCCGCCATTCCAAGGCAATAATAAAATGATAGGCTTGCCGTTCCAGGGCATAATAAAATGATAGGCCCGCCATTCCAGGGCAATAATAAAATGATAAGATACAGTTCCCTTTTGGCAAGCCTCATGAATATAATCCCCTCTTGGCAAGCCGCTGGAATATAATTTATATGAATCCACTATAACCATCGCATGTGTTCAATTATAATTAAATATTACCTCGACATCACCAATATTCATCCAAAACAAGCATAGGATTTCATTTCACACAATGGAAATAGAACAATAATTCCAATATGGCAAGGAGCTATTCATCCAAATTAAATAATCTATCACATCATACTTATCCAAGGCTCAATATAGTCATATGTTATTCCACAAATCGTAATAGGACTCTTCCATGTTGCACCAGCTTCCGCAACTATGGTCATCCTTAGAAATATTGAGAAGGCTCTATGATTCCTTCCCCATTACCTCCAACACACATAAGTTATGTTTTAAACAAAGAAAGTATATACATATGTACATACATATATATTTATCCAGCATACTTGTATGTCACAATGCAATATGCTAACCTGAAGCCTGCCACCCGATAGTATAGACTCACACATGATCCTCTGCCATAAGAAATCGCTCGTACAAGCAATAACAACACAATTCTATACATGTATGTAATTGTTTCTTGGGATGTCTAATCAAAACCTCAAAGCATTTATAGTATTCATACTAGCCTCATCACTTGGAGGTGTAAGCGTGACATATTTATAATAAAGACTAGAAAAAGAACAAACAAAGTAGAGTAGAAGCTCCCTCACTTGGGTATAGAGCACTTTCGACTTCCGAAGAATGTCTTGGCCAAGTCCCAAACCAACAAATCCTCTCCCAACATCTACGGACCAAGCCAACAGGAAAAGAGGAATTAAAATTACACTCCAAGGCTTGTCAAGAGGCTGGCGCCCTTCAACTCTTGGCCAGCTACAGGAGCCTTGGCATGGAAGGGGCTGGCCAAAGGGAGGAAGGTGAACAACATGAATGAGGAGGAAAAGAATGATTGAGGGAGAGGGAGTGATGGTATTTTAAGTAAGAGTATAGGTATGGGTCCTATTACCACTCTTTTTAATTTGGTCCCTTCTTGAAATCAAATTTGATTGGGACCTGTAAGCTACTTGGAAAAGTTTTGATCATGATTAGGGCACCCAACTATACTTCCATAAAATACATATCATCACATCCCATTTTCACTAGTTTACAAAAATAATCATGCATTTGTTCACTTTAGTCCCTTTTAGAGGCCTAAACTCCACTTTAACCTAAAATCCATTATCCCTGAGGTGCCAACCCCTTAATTTCATCGCCATAAGGTCCATCCCCCCCCCTTATGGGTCTATATATGGTCCTTTCCCATGATTTCATCATAATTTCTTTTCCTTTCACTTAAGTCCTTTAGCATTCTCCCTTCACTCACTACTCATGTTTTTCCTTAATCAAGGGTAAATCTTAGTCCTTGTTAAATTTTGAAAATCTCTCGTTCTTCTAGTCGGAACTCCTTAACTTGCAAAAGAAAAAAAAAGGAAAAAAAAATCTTTTACTTAAATCTGCGCACTTTAAACCACACAGTAATACCTGGGATATTACATAACCCAAAATCATATTAGCATATGAAGTGGAGTGAATGCATCAACCAAAATAAAAGAAAGTAGGTTCACTCGTATTGCATCCTTCTTCACTAAAACAGAGAAAAATTTCCCCTACAAAATCTAATAGGGTGTACATACCATTCAGAGCATTTCAAAACTATAGGTATTACATATTGAAGATCCAATTTTTTTCAAGCTTGAACTAGTTTGACCATGACCGGTTCGAAGTAGAAATCATCAATCGAACTTGGTCAAACCTAGTAACTAGGTTTGATAAGTTCTTTAGCATGTCCGGATCAGACTTGGGTCTGATCCCTAGTCCAACTGGTTCGACAGGCTGGTTCAGTCTGGTTTTACTAACGATGGTTATTAGATAAATCCCTATTTCTTTTATTTTATTCATATCTATCCAATATTTTAAAAATTAGACTGATCATTGAATCGATAAAGATACTGATTTAAGGTTCACTAATTCAACTATAGTCGAAACTGTAGTAATTATATATATATATATATATATATATATATATTAAATTTATTTTTATTAAAAAATATTATTATATATATTTATATTAAATAATATTTAAACACTAATTTTAAATATGAAAGCTAAAAAATTTATTTTTTTAATTCAAAATTTCAAATCATATGACATACAAGGGTCATTGAACTGGTGAGTCGAACCATTTTGAACTATGATAATAATATATATAGATATATAATTAAAACTATATATATATATATATATATATATATATATATATATATATTGATTTTATAGTAATATAATAAGAATTAATTTTAAATATTAACAAAAAATTATTTTTTAGCTACAAAATTATTAATTTTTTTTATTCTCACATTTTCTCCTATTTTTTCTCTTTCCAGTTTCCAATCACGCCTCCTCACCTCTCTTTCTCCTATTCTCACATTCACCTAACCTAAGTCTACACCTCTCATCTCACTTTTTTTTTGACTGACACACGCTTCCTCCCATCTCCTAATTAATTAATGTCACTTTTCTTTTGACATCCAAAACACGCCTCCCCCATCCCCAACCTCACTTTTTCAGTAGTGAATAGAGACTCAGCCTCATATTCTCGGGTAGGAATCCTCTGCTTGTCTTAAAGATAAGCAGGCACATGCTTTTTTTTTTAGTAACAATTTAGCAATAGTTTTAAGTGTTGCTATTCTCTGTCTTCAAAACATGCCTCGCCCCTCTAGTCATTCTTTCTCTCCTCAGCTTCATTTTCTCTGTCTTCACCAGCATCCACGGAAGAGAACGATGGAAGGCCGACTTCTTCTTCTCTTCCTTCTCCTCCTCCTTCCAAATGTCGTTGTTCTCTTTCCTTTTTTTAATAACTAACCGGTCAACCTATAGAACTGGCTGGTTCTTTCAAATTTTTCGATTTTTGACCAATTTGGTATGATTTTTAGACATATTCTGAATCGGACGACTAGGCGGTTCATCGATTTTTCTGTCCAACTGGCCAGTCCGGTCCAATTTGATTTTCTTAACCATGACTATACATGTCAGTATGCTTTCTCAGTTTTTATTCACTTTAAGCTCCGAGCAACTGCGACTGAGCTTTCATCCTCATCCTCCTTAGGCTATGCTTTCTCACTTTCTCACTTCATTCTCATCCTCCTCATGCTATGCTTTCTCCAAGCAACTGAGATTGAGCTACACTTTGACGGACAACAACAGAGAGAGGCAGAGAGAGTATTTTGAGATTCTTAGATTCCTCCTCTTCTTTAACACTGTAGATCTTCATCTTCTTTTTTTCCAGCTGGTGAAACCAGTTAGCTAGCCATTTTTACCAATTTTCAAGATAATCAGTTCAATGGCTTAATCAAGCCGGACTAGACATTGGATTCTGGTCTAACCAGTCAGACTGGCCAGTCCAGTCCGATTCTTTAATCATTGGTTGTTTCAATGTCCTTTGTTGTCTAGAA
Organism: Biancaea sappan; assembly: GCA_037074585.1. Classification (NCBI taxonomy): domain Eukaryota; kingdom Viridiplantae; phylum Streptophyta; class Magnoliopsida; order Fabales; family Fabaceae; genus Biancaea; species Biancaea sappan. Next base: position 42,946,741 of record CM073501.1, on the reverse strand, counting down.
TCATGTAAATTTTGGTTTTCCTTTACCAAAATAAAAAATCTATTTGGGTCTATTGTTTACTACAATGGGAAAATACCTTGTATTACGAACTCTCTGTGCCAGCCATAATTTCTTTGCTCTTTGGGTCCACATAATGTGTACACAAGGGAGCAAGAATTCAAGTCTTCCTCTCAAGATACTTTCGTCTTGGCCAACGTTGTTTCATTTGATCTCCCACCTCTAGTGATATACTATTTTGAATCTATTGGGAGTTTAGATTGTTTACTTCGTTTGTTGGTGGAGAAGAAAAAACTAGACTAGACTGACCAGTTCTACGAAAGTCCCATTTGATTAATCCCAAAAAATTGACTAACAGAAAAATTGGTCAAAAAGCCAATTGAATTGGTTTAAAAAACGGTAAAACTAGTAAACCAGTTGAACTGTTCATGTAAAAAAAATACTATTTACAAAAGATAATTATTTATCACATTGAGATTAGCAAGCTTTTATATTTTTATCTTTTTTATTCTTTTCTTTCATGTTATATTTCTTTTTTACTTCTTCATTATTTTTAATAATAATATTATTTTTACCACAAAAATAAACAAGAGAACAAGAAAAAAAAATTGAAAAAAACAATTACACACATACATACATATATAATAATAATATAAGTTTACTATGATTAAGTATAAATATAAAAATGTTTATTAATTTATTATATTATATATTTTTAATATATAAAAAGAAAAAAATATATATTTAATTATTATCGTTTCGAATTTAATTCAATTACAGTAAAATCAATGAAACGTGAACCAGTATCCCTATCAATTTAGTGATATGGTTTTTATAACACTGCTTGTTGGTCAATGTTTCGGAAGTGTGCCTTATTCCAATAAGTCAAAGATATGGATACAATCAGAATTTCATGACAGAAATTGTATGCCAATGGTCAATGTTTTTGTCTATGTACCAAATCCCCCCCACAGGCAACTCCATGAGACCTAAGCTATTTTTTATTTAGATTTCTTGTTGCCAAGAAACACCTAATAGTATGAAACAATGACATCAACATCCATGGATACACAACAAATTAGAGTATTTCACCTAAACAAAAATAGAACAAAAAATGCAAGTCAGATCAAGGTTAGACGCATCATTCTATCAAATACCGTACATAATACAATACCAGAGTATACCAGCTACTTCAATTTTTGATTGTTATGCTGTTCCTATCCTCATCATACCCCCTCCCCGCAAATTTAAAAAAAAAAAAATGAAAGGAACATTAGTTTTGAGCCTCTGGGGATGTCTCTATTTTGTCCTTTAGATCAGCATCATCCAGATCCTGTCTGCTGAAGCTAAAGATTTTCACAAAAAACACAACCACTATATTGTTCCTAGAGCCAATTGTCTCCTCTTCTAAGTCAGGCCAAAATATTTTAGATGAATTAAAAATGTCTACCCTTTCCAAAAACAAGCCAAGCTTTGAGCTTGGTATCCACAATTTTTCCCACTTCTAACATCAACGTATGAATAAACACCCCCCCCCCCCAACAAAAAAAAAAAAAAAAAAACAGCACATTGCATTCCTTTTGGTGCTCTGGTTCTGATACAAGTCTCTTGGATCTGTCTGTGCTCGGAGTATGATCGTATCCTGCCTGAAACATTTGAACTCAACTCACAAGAAAAGGGCCTGCTATTGTCACTCTCCATCCAGTGCCATTTCATTGTACAGACTAGCAATGTCAGGAACTATCCCTCCATTACAGTGTCTATATATTCCGTCCCCAACTAGATCATTTAGTATAACAGCTGGTTCTTTGGCTCCTCCATACTGTAAGAATTTCATTCTTAGTGCTGTTCCGGTACTTGAAGATAGTGGATCCTCCTGGCACAACTTCTTCCATATGGTAGCAGCAAAACATTTGGCATACAAGTAGCTATAATATCCTGCACAAAAAGGAAAATACACTCAGCAAATATTCCCATTAGAACCAAGAATGAAAATAAAATCAACAAGCGTATCAACACAAAAGTTTCAAGCTTGAGCCGAGCATGTATTGGTGGCAAATAAAGTACATTTGAAACTTGCACAAATATTCCATATGCAAAGACTTCACTTCCTATCAGACTCTAGCAAATTACTTATGTTGGAGACGAGGACAATAGAGGGTTCTATCCCATACAAGATAAGCAAAAGTTTGTACAACTTCTGACATTGTAACATGGAATTAGAATATTTAAAATGAGGCAACATATGATCCTTATTTTCATAGCTATCCTTTAGAAATAGAGCATATCTAGGTCCAAACTGTTAGTTCATCCTTCTCATAAAGCTAGAATAGGTCCATAAATATTAACATATTAATTTGTTGATACTCCAGGTCACTTAACATCATAAAAAGTAGAAAAAATCTTAGGTGCAGTTCTTTATATTTTTACTATCAGGTTCTCCAATAAGAACATGACAAATTTATGGTTCTCTAGTCAAAACATGGAAAATGCAGTTTCTAAAAACTGACTTTATATTTTTCACACTCATCACAAGCATAGTTGGTCTTTTAAGGAACCTTTTACACATTTAATTTTTGAGTGGAGAACCTGATAACAAAGATTTAGATACAAGTCTTTTCCTAAAAAGTAAGGTTTTTAGGATTCAAGGTGTTCAAAGAATTCTAAACCTGCACCATAATTGAGGAGGTGACTGAATCGGGCCTCCCAGTGTGTGCCTTCCACGTGTTCCCAACTAGTATATTCTCTTTTCAAATCTGCAACAATAGAGCTAGTATCTCTAAGAGGGAATGGCTGCTCTCCAAAAAGTGTCTGGTCAATTGCAGCATATAAGATCTGACAAGAAATGCAGACATATTACATTGAGCTAATGTGTTATTCTTTTCTTGACACAGGATGCGATCCACTTAAGACACCGCCAGGGTATAAAGGAAAAGAGAAAACAAGAAGGAAAGAAAGAACACCTGGCGTTGCAATTCAGTTGCAGCAAACATTCTTCTAGCACCCTGCATCGACTTTACAAGCTCCTCAGGAATTTCCTCACCAGTTGAATAGTGTCTAGCAAATGTTTTCAAGACTCGATAATCCCATGCATAGTATCTGTGACAACAATATCAGTCAACAATAAAATCATGTGATTATCCAAAGCAGCAACACAATCACTTATATGCCATTTCTAAGCATTCCCTAGATCCTCTTTCCCCACACATATGGAACTCGTTGAATTTCTCACTTAGTCTTAATTCTTAAGGGCTATTCAAAGTCATCATTGAACACAAACTTGAAATAGGGCCCTCAATATGTAAGTTCATGAAAACATAAGAAAATAATACTTAGCAAAATAAATTTGAAATTTACCCAAGCAGACAACTAAATGTTGTATTAACAAGAAAGTTTTAGTGATATTATGTTGTCAAATTCATAAAAAAGGGTTTGCATCTGGTACGTTCATACAATTGTAAAATAATCATAACCAAAAGTTGCTTAAATTTAAGGTTCCTCAAATTACATAATTGGATTTGCTTTATTCATTTCATTTTAGACGTCAATCCCATTCCATTAATGTAGACATGCTGGCTTGGGCAAGTGACTGCAAAACTGTAAATGAAGCCACTGATTTACATCATTGGTGAATCAGATAAAGTTTTACAAAACTGGTTAAATGAAGCTGCTTTTTTGTAATAAAAATGAAGTTATACCTGTGAAAAACAAAAAAATTAGACAGATTTACACCTTTAAAGTAATACCAAGTATCATGTACTACTCTACTTTAAACAATTGAATCGCATTAATAAATATTTTAGTTATCTAGTTGACTTAAAGGGCCAAGAGTGTAAGCATTGCCACATTTTACTCATCATCTACGTGATGACAAGGTTCTACTCACTCAAAAAGGTTTGATGGTATTTCTGCAAAATCTAGAACCACTCTGGTGCCTGAAAAGTGTTGGTAGTCCTACAATGACAAAAACATGACAGCATCAAAATTAAGAAAAAAATAACAATAACTGTTTTGTTTTCAGCATCAAAAAAATTAATTGATTGTAAATGCTTGTCAAAGAATTTTGGCGTATCGATCAAAATAGTAGAAGTAGTGCAGCATTACTAAAATTTCAATTCCAAAGCTTGGACAATATAACCAAAGTTTTCAATTATGCATAATTATGCCTACAGAAAATTAATCTTAAAAATTAATTGTAACAATAACCTCTCAAATCAATAAACAGCAAGATTTTTCCATGAAACCTCTAATTTTGTGTCTTTAATTTGTACATTATTATTATGGTTAGCGTAACATAATTAGTATACAAATTAATATTCACAAAAGAATAATACATTTATGATAAATTAAAAGAATACAGCACCCCATCAAACAATTATTTACTTGGTCTAAACACAGCTGTAATTATTTCTTTAAGAGCATATAAATAATTCGGTCTTCAAACAGTGGAGGAAGCTTCTGTATATTAAGTATTTTAAGACAACTAAAGAGATCAGAAAGCAAAAGTGGTTACTTTGAGCAGATATTTAGGTACATCTTAATTGCCTCACCCACATAAAAGCCCTCAAACAAATTTGATTTCAGTTAACATATTTGTTTTCTTATATAATGGTAATGCAAGATCAAAACAATTACTGTAGAAAAGCAGCAATTGCCTGGATAGGGAAAGTCCAAGAGAATACCGTTCTTGAGAGAAGTGAATGAAGAGCATGTCCAAACTCATGAAAAAGTGTTTCTACTTCCCAGTGATTAAGCCTTACAGTTGATGGATTACTTGACCCCGGAAAATTACAAACAAGAGCTACAACCTGCAAAATTATAGAATCAAAATAACATCTAAAGACAATAAACATATCTGCGTCGACTAAGGTGGATAAGGCCAGGTTTTGACTTTCCCATGAAATCTAAATAAAGCAAACACCACCCGCGCACACACTGAGAGAGCTGAATATAATTGTTCCTAAATGTGTCCAGGAAACAGGGGTTCTTAGATGAGCCAAGTTGTGCCTTGAGGGATGAAAGAAAGGAGGAGAACAGGAAGAAAGAGAGCCAGAGTGTCTTAGGAAATCATAAATATTCTAGGAAATAATGGAAGACCTTGAAAATATTTGATTGATTAATTTAACTTGGAAGTATTATATTAATCAGCGTATAACGGAACTGTGAGCTTATGTATTGCATTTTGGAACATGTTCTCTTTATTTATTTCCTTTTCTAGTTTTACATCTTGGGCTCCGTATATAAACAAGCCCTCTCCATTGTTGTAAGTAGCTTTTGATAATATATTGACTACTTATCACTAGAATTCTCCCTCCTTTCCCCTTCCATCCTTCCCTTTCTTTTTCTCCCTCTTTCTCCCTTCTTTCCCTCTGCTGGTTCTGCATCAGTACAGCTCTCCAAAGTATAAAATGATATAGCTATTTATAATATAAGTTCTATTATTTGCTGTGGGATAGAATTCGCTATGTTTCTACTCTTTGGGTTTCGGCCAATGGGTTGTTTAAGGGGGTGCCATTTGTTGATGTTTAGAGGAATTGGTGGGCCTTGTTGGATTAGCCCTGTTTGAGGGCTTTGTGGGTGGGTTTTATTTCAGTTTTGTTTTTCTTAGGAGGATCTCCTGTCCTCCTTTTTCTCTTTGTATTCTACTCTTTCTTTTGTATCTCTCTCTTCAGTAATAATATTTCTTTTTCTATCAAAAACAATACAAGTTCTATTCTTATTATTATAATAGTAATCACATTTTTTATAGAAATAATAGTCATATATTAGTACAGTTATAGGCACAGTACCTGTTAATACCTTAAGTTGGGTTTTCCTTGTGGCTTATCAACCCTTCACCCTCAGCACTCCCAAGAAAAAAATGCAGATAAATATAAGAGTAATGCAAACTATGGTATAACACTTCAAAAATTGGTGGCAAAACAACGTCAAACATGTTTTAAAAAGTTTCACGTGATAAAATAAATTCACTGCATATTTGATTGACTAAGGAAAAAACCAAAGACTTAGTTCAATGCCTGAATCTTTAATAAAGGAGTAAAAAATTAAACACATACTGGAAGTTGGTATTCTGTTTCAGAAATCCTGCAACCCCCTTTTATTGCAAAATGTGCAAAACCAGGATATTTTCCCCTCCTGGAGTACAAATCAAGGTATAGATATCCCAAGTCACCCTGAAAAGAAAAAACAAAAAAAGAAAAGGAAAGAAAAGAGAAAGTCTTCGTACATTCATAATGATAAATGAAAGATAAATAGCATACTAAAAAATCATTAGTGAAAATATAAATTGCATTTGTGGGATCAGATCCTATGCAGCACACATGAATTCAAATATCAAAGAAACTAGCAACAATCAGGAAATATGAAGACAATGTGAAATTTTCTTAGGCAAAAATGTCCAGAGATTGGGAAGGAACTACTTATATGTCAATAGACAGTAAAAATAACTAATGCAAACCAGTGAAAAGAATACAATTTAAGGAGCAAATCTCTTTTTCATTCCAATGTGTAATTCTTATTCACTAGCGAAAGGAAAAACATATCCAATGATCAGAACATTTTCTGGACATAAATGGCAGCACCAGTGCTTGTGCTTTTCATGAACCAGTTAATATGAGTAAAACAAGCTCATACTGACTATCTTGACAACGATATCAACCATTGTATCTTCACATTTCTTATCCAAAACTCATCACTTGATCAGTTTGTGTATGTTGTTTTATTCCTCTTCTCATTTATAGCTTCAAAATTTAAAGAGTACTCAGTCTAGAAGAGCTTCAACTGCAGCTCCTTCTTGGTGGAGGAGAAGGAATGTATAAGTACTAGAAGTGCACAATAAGCACTGGTTTGGTGGCAAAGGTGGTCATATTCATAATAATTTTCACGAGTTGTTTCCAAATTTATTCCAGGTCAGAAAGACTTCTACACTAAATCAAATACCTCTTCAGGATGATGAAGAGCCAGTTTAAGCACGTGTGGATCCCATGATTCACCTGGTGCCAGAGGGATGCTATGAAAGGTGGAACCAAATAGCGACTGCACCAGCACTTTCAAACCCTCAATACATTGTGACAAAGGAAAATATGATGCTATAACCTGCATGCAGTCATTGCTTCAGAATAAAACTATGATCTCAAGCTCAACCCAGGCATGCACAAATGAAAACAAAAAAATGCAGATGCATGAAATTTACCGAAGAGTCCAACTTATAAGCAGAGGACTTCATCAGTGATGTGTAGTATGACTCATCCCACGGCTTTAAATCTTCAAAACTTTTACCACATTTTTCTTTCTTGAATTTCTTGATTGCCTTTAACTCCTAACATGTTAAAAAAAAATTTATTAGTTACAAGCACAAGCCACAATGATTAAGATGCTTTTTTGACCTAGAAACTACGTTTAAACTTTAAAAAGAAGCTTATACCTCATCAGCCTTTGCCCAGACCATCCTGCTCATGTCAGATAAAAATGGCATTACAACAGTTGGAGATGAAGCCATGTTAGGCTTCAGTGCAAATTCAGCATAAGATCTACAGCCCATTATCTGGATCAAATAATTAGAAAATAAAATCAATGGGTTATGATGTCATGACATTAGAAGAAGCAACAAATTTTGTCAGAATATACCCGTGAAAATTATCAACTAAGTCAATAAGGATGACATTCTATCCACTTTGTTTCTACCATCTAGAAAAATGAAATAAATATTCAGATATCTATTGGCATAAAGATATAAAATAAGGCTCTAACTATTGCATGCACCCAAAAGTCACATAGAATGATACAATGCAGACATGTCATAGTGCCACAAAAACAACTTAATAAAGACGTTTAGACTTCAGAGTGTTTATGGGGATATATACCTGAGCTAGCTCATGTCGAGCAGATATAAGCTTCTTGAGAACACCAACATTTGCATGCGGGGAAGAATTTCCTTGAATATATACCACTTTTCTAACCTGAATATAAAGGTGGGAAACACATAAAGTTCGTTGACTAAAAGGAAAAGTCGCTTTTAAGGTCACTACTTGAGCTCTCATCTGAGAAGACCAGCAAAATTTATCAATAATCTAGAATAATCAGTTACTTAGAAGAGTAGCTATGATCCCATGTACTTATCCAATTCATCTAAACTTGCTACATGGCCCTTACTAAAACTTATTGAATACTCCTTTGCACTCCAATAATAAATGATCAGATACTTGTCCAAATCATCAGATCAAACTTACCTCATCATCTGGTGACAACTGCAGAATAGAAGCAACAGTCTGCGGGTCTGTTGTGATCCGAAATCCTTTCTCTTTTATTGTTTCCCCAGATCTTGACAAATCCTTTGATAGTAAAGATGTTGACCGAAAGATAGGCTCAACAAGATAATGCAAATGTTTGGATATGCGAGATGAAGGATATACATCCACAGATCCAGGGTCTGTGGCAATATTTTCATTGAACCTACAATTATACAATTAAGGTATAATTTAAATCTGGCATTGTTTTATTTTCTGGAAACAAAGTAATTAAGAAATAAATAAATTGTCCAATGGAAACATGTCACCAGTATAATCAACTTCAATTGCAGAAATAGTTTAAGTAAAATTCAGAATAAAAACAAGAAGAAGAATGTTAGAATAGTATGGCTAGAATACAAGGAAGTGTGTTTGTATTCCATTACTTGTAGAATAGGCCTATAATATTCCATTAACAGAGTTAGTGGTCCCTCTCGATCCTCTCTATTCTTATTGTTAATGATAGAGATTGTATAGTTAATAGTATAGTTGAGTTATTTTCTATTATGATGTAGTCATAGTGCTAATCAGTAGGCTAATTCTTAGGAATTTTGTCTGGTAGCATAATCTTAGGGATTCTATTTTATTTCCTTCTTTGGGTCTATGTAATGTGTATATAAACCTATGAACTCAATGGAATAGTCATCAGAAAGTGTTCTCTTCCTATATATATAAATATATAGATACACAGACACACATAAAAGGGAACTAACAATGATGAGTTAGTGATCCCTCTCGATCCTCTTTATTCTTATTGTTAATGATAGAGATTGTATAGTTGAGTTATTTTCTATTTATGATGTAGTCATAGTGCTAATCAGTAGGCTAATTCTTAGGGATTACTGGTAGCATAATCTTAGGGATTCTATTTTATTTCCTTCTTTGGGTCTATGTAATGTGTATATAAACCTATGAACTCAATGGAATAGTCATCAGAAAGTGTTCTCTTCCTATTCTCAGTGTTCTTAGCTCTGTTAGACTTATTCAATAACAGTAGCATGGTATCAAAGCCTCCCAATCCTAGAAGCATCCAAACATATAAAGAAAAATAACGAGGAAAAAATACTACTACAAGGAGTGATCAGGGAAGTCTTCCCTGGCCTAAATCTGAGAAGGCTGGAAATGTGATTTCGGGCTAATCTCTTTAGGGCACTGAAATCATGTCTGGGCTGTTCAGGCTCAGTTTTTGGTTATTTCAGCCAAAACGAAAGGTGATTCTAGGGAAGAAAGGGGTGATCCACTAAGTGGAAGAAGGCCCACCAGTCTTCATTGTGTGGAGTGATGTATTGAGGTCGTTTTTGCTCTCTTTCAGTGGTAAGATGTGAGGTAGGAGGTTGTCTCGTATGGCTGGCTGGTTTGGTGAGATTTTGATGGAAACCACACCCCAAGTAAGCCAAAAAAACGCTTTTATTATTTAGAGAATCAGAACTGAATTACAAGCCACTCAGAAATGGATACAATCTGATACAAACCCACTCAAAAATAACATAAACAACATGAAATGACACAACCAAAACATACTAGCTTGCAAGAGGCTAGTATCTCCCACAAGACTACACCAAAATCTTCTCTGTCCTGAATTCTAGCTATGCCCTATTTATTTTTTTTTTTTTTGATAGAAAAAGAAGTATTATTAATGAGAAGAGAGAGATACAGAGGAAAGAGGACAGCAAAAAAAATGGAGGACAAGGGATCCTCCAAAGAGAAAATAAAAACAAAAAGTAAGCTAAAAAACCTCCAAAACACCCCACAAGTCCCTTGAGAACATATTAATACAATAACGCCCTCCAATCCCTATAAACATCGGAAATAGGCACCCCTTTGAACAGCCCATTAGCGGAGACCCACAATGAAGCCGCATAACGAATTCGATCCCACAACATCTGGATAGGCAGACACCGATCATTAAAGACTCTGGCATTTCTTTCCATCCAAATGCACCACACAGTTGCGAAAAGAACTGTCTTCCAAAGAATTTTGTTTTCCTTCCTATGGCCAAAGCCAGTGAATTTGATCGCAAGAAAAGTGCCAAGGTCCTTTGGACAAACCCAATTCTCATCAAAAAGACCGAATAACCTGTTCCAGATACTCCAAGTCACGTCGCAGTGCAGGAACAGATGGTTATTAGTCTCTGAATGTTTGAAGCACAACACGCAAATGTTAGGGGATAGGGCCTTAAGGGGCCTTCTGATTTGACATAGATCGTTTGTATTAATTCTGTTGAGCACAGCAATCCACAAAAAGGCTTTAACCTTTAAAGGCGCCTTAACTTTCCAATAAGCCTTTTTAAAATGGGAAGAAACAGTAAGGTTACGGGCGAGAAAGTTGAGAAAGGAAGCACAGGTATAAGAGCCTGAGGAATCAAGCTTCCACATTCTCTTATCAGGAAAAGGAGAAAGGCGAATTGGATCCAGGATGTCTAGCATCACGGAAAGGTCAGGCAAAAGTCTATCATTGACATTCCTAACAAGATGCAAGTTCCAAGAGTGGTGATTCCCTTGTAAGCAGAAGAAGTCAGAAATGGGGGCGTCATGTAGGGAAGATAAAGAATAGAGGCGCGGGAATCTTTCTTTGAAGGGGATGGGGCCAGTCCAACAATCCTCCCAAAAACGAAAACGAGAACCATCACCAACAATTAGAGATAACGAAGAAGAGAAAAGATGGTAAATCTGAGAAATCGCTTTCCAAGGACTTGCGTGCGTAACGACATCCCCCGAACCAGCGTCCCAACCATTCCGATGAAGCCCATACTTTACTTTGATCACCTTATGCCAAAGGGAATTAGGTTCTAAAGGAAATCTCCATAACCACTTAGCCAAGAGAGAGATGTTTTTAGACACTAGATTACCAAGACCCAAGCCGCCTTCATCCTTAGGTTTGCAACACACCTCCCAACTGACCAAGTGATCCTTCTTTTCCACCCCTCCATCATTCCAGAGAAAATCCCTCATAATTCTCTCAATCTTTTTAGCCACTCCGGACGGGATTTTGAACAGGGACAAAAAGTACAAGGGCATGCTAGATAAGAAGGCCTGAATAAGAGTCAATCTGCCTCCTAAGGAGAAGTAAGGGCCTTTCCAACTGTCAAGCTTGCGGGAAATTCTTTGGACAATGGGGTCCCAAAAGGAAGTAGCTCTAGGATTTCCTCCTAGAGGAACACCTAGATAGTTAAGGGGCCAATTGAGAACCACACAACCCGCTAACTCTGCCAGCTGCCCAAGAGAATCGTCTTGAATGTTAATACCAGCTAGGCCACTCTTGCCTAGGTTAACACGGAGACTTGACACCAACTCAAAAATCTGGATCAGTGAAAGCACTCTAATAAAATTATCCTTATCCTTGGGCAAGAAAAGAATAGTGTCATCAGCAAACTGCAGGTGAGTGATCACGCAACCATCTCCCTTTAACGATAAACCTTTAATAATCCCTCTTTCGGACCCCCGCCTCAACATGCGGCTAAGAACATCTGCCACCAGGGTAAAGAGAAAGGGAGATAACGGGTCACCTTGCCTAATCCCGCGTTGCCCCTTGAACCAAGCTTTGGGCTGCCCATTGATAATAACCGAAAAGGCCACTGAGGAAAGGCAACCGTTCATCCAATGCCTCCATCTGTCGCTGAAACCCTTGTGACGGAAAATGAAATCCAAAAAGTCCCAATTGACCATATCATATGCCTTTTCAAAATCTAATTTAAACACTATGCCCTGTTGCTTTCTGCGTCTGACATCATCAACTAACTCGTTAGCTATTAAGCTAGCATCAAGAATTTGACGATCAGCAATAAAAGCGCTTTGGTTCTCTGAAATGGTATTCCCGATAACTGCACTCAATCTGTTGGAAAGGACCTTGGCGATGATCTTGTAGACACTAGTTACCAAACTAATAGGCCTGAAGTCCCCCACCTTAGTGGACTTGTCTTTTTTGGGAATAAGAACAATGAAAGTAGAGTTCATGCTGGTTGGAATACGGCCAGTATGGAAGAATTCTCCAAAGACTTTCATCAGATCTTCCTTCACTATCGACCAACAAGCTTGGAAGAAAGCCATATTAAATCCGTCAGGCCCAGGAACTTTGTCCTTGTCCATCTTTGAAATCGCATTTCTGATTTCTTCCTCCTCAAAGGGTCTTTCAATCCAATTCCCTTGGGCAACATCAATGGGGACCATTCCAAGCCCTCAATCGTAAGTCTCTCGTGCATCTCCTCAGTGTAGAGTTTTTTGAAAAAACTAGTCGACTCGTCAGAGATCCCCTCATTGTCCTTGACCGTAGTGCCATCCTCCGTCTCAAACTCTTTTATGAAATTCCTTCTCCTCTTCCCATTCACCACCTTGTGAAAGAATCTGGAGTTCACGTCACCCTCGCGAGCCCATTTGATTCTGCTCTTTTGGCGCCAACTTATGTCCTCTTTTTTCTTAATGTTATCCAAATCATTCTTGAGAGTCACTTTGCGCGAAACGAGAGGCTCCTCAAGTCCACCCTCGCTCTCTAGTTTGTCAAGAGCATCCAGCTCCTTAAGAATGTTATCCTTTTGGATTCTAATGTCCCCAAAGACTTCTTTGTTCCAGGTCTTTAACTTCTCCTTCACATATTTCAATTTCTTCATAAACTTAAAACCCTCCCATCCTGGAATTGTGTATTCTGGCCACCACTTCTCAACGTTGCTGAAAAAAGACCGGTGTTGAAGCCACATATTCTCGAATCTAAAAGGGGTAGGACCCCACTTGACTCTACTAGTCTCAAGGATAATGGGGAAATGGTCGGATGCCAAACATGAGCCGACTTCCTGAATGGGATCAGGAAACGAGTCCTCCCATTCAGGGGTGAACAAAAATCTGTCAAGGCGAGAGGAGATAACCGAACCCCTGTTAACCGACCAAATGAATTGTGCATTAGAAAGGGGAAGATCCTTAAGACCGCAGTCCGTAATAAAAGAATTAAAGCCTCTCATGCTAGCATTGAACCTGTATCCTCCCAGCTTCTCATCAGGGAACCTCACTACATTGAAGTCACCACCGACACACCAATGCGGGTTACAAAAACCGTGAAGGTAAGACAGTTCTTCCCACAACTCGCCCCTCAGCCTAAGGTTAGTCGGACCGTAAACATTGGTAAGCCACCAACACCCTTTGTCCTTGAACTCAAGAAGCACCGAAAGAGAAAATGCACCGTAAAGCACATCCTTTTTTGAGGCAACTCGAGTGTCCCAGATGATCAAAAGACCACCTGAAGCGCCCACTGAAGGTAGATACTCCCAATCTTTGAACTTGAAATCCCAAATGCTTCTGACAAGAAATCTATCCAAATCCCCTAGTTTAGTTTCCTGGATCATCCCAATGTCTAGGTCAACCCTCCTGAAGACTTCTTTCACCTTATGTCTTTTGTACGGGTTACCCAAGCCGTTCACATTCCAACTTAAAAACTTCATAGAGAACCTGACTTGCCCTTTCCTTTCTTAGGATTGCCGTAATTAATTGAGGAGGTTAACCTTTTTAACTCGTTTTCAAGTTTAACTTTCTTCCTTTGGTATGTCCTAGGAGATATAGCCACCTTAACCTCCTTTCCCGATTTATCTCTCAGCATAAAGTTAAGAGACTCCAACAAAGCTTGTGGATCTTGGTTGTTCCTCTCACCCCCTAAATGACGAAGATGTATAACTTTTTCCCTTAGATCATTACCCTCCGTTAAGGCAGAAGGAGATTTGGAGGGGTCGGTGGAATGAAAGGGCCCTGCTTGAGTGATGTCGTTACGCGCGCAAATCCCTGCAAAACCACACTTTGGATCCTTAGCCGGACTCAGAATTAATACAGGTCAATGACAAATCACAATGTCCCTTGATATCTCCATCTTCCTTATTCTGCATGAATAACCGGTGAACATCTTCAATGCTATCATCGACATCTCCAATGGAATCGTCCTTGTCAGTAATTTGCCGTTCAATTTGTTGGATAAGAAGTCCATCATCGCTGTCAAAATCGGATAACGAGAGATCATCTTCCAAGTAATTCACCTCTTCCCCATCAACTTCTGTCTCCAATAGACCTTTAAAGGTAGCAGACGTCCTGTTCAGATTGTCACTATTTGCTGGAACTTCTAACCTATCCTTGGAGACAAGAGTTGCCGAAATATGCCCAGAGACTGCAGTGGGTGGTTCGGTGGTGTCTGTCACGAGCTCGGTTTTCCTCTGCCACGGTTCCGAAGTCTCCGCCATCACTGTTTGCTGGAGACGCTGAGGGAGATCAGAGGGAGACGGTGGCCGGCCGTTTATGATCTCCGACGGGGTTTTCGGTACTCCATGATCCCCGACGACCGGTTCTGTGCCAATTCGGTCAACGTCCGCCGCTTGTGGCGGTCTCGGGGATGGTGGAAGGGGAATCGGGTCACGATGCTGCTGAGACACCCGAGAGCGAGGGACCTGGATCGGGTGTGATCTCTCAGACCGGTCTGCATTAGCTGGTCTAGGCTGTTGGGCCGTTTTGGCTCTCTATTTCGAAGCCCCATTGGAGGCGCTTGGCCCATTGGGCTTGGATAGTGCTCTGTGCGTCTTGTCCGAAGGGGAGTGAGACCAAGAGGGAGAGGGAAATGGCTTCCTTCGAGAAAAGCCCTTCTTTGCAGTCCGATTTCTCACCAAGGCCCATTGGACCTTCCTTGCTCCCTTGGGATAGACCATAATCCTGAGGGTCCTCGAAAAGGCTAATCCATTGTCTCTCTGATCAAGGCCTTCCAAGTTGGTGATGCCTGTCACGCCATCTGCTGTTGACTTTCCTCTACTATGATTGTCACGCTGACCGAGATCGCCAAAGTCCGAGGAGCCTTCCTTAACAGCCTCTTTGACACTAACACAGGCACCCACTCTGCTCCTGCTTTTGGGCAGGTCAGAAAAGCTGTCAGGATCCTTGGGAAAGGCTTCTTCTTCTACTTGGTGATTTCCAAATCCCTTCACTTCCTTCTTGCCCTTGACTATTTATAAAGTCCCACAAAACAATAGTTAGTTATAACTACCCAGCTACCTTCCCTAAAATAAGCATCCATTCTTATTTCTCCTATCATAAACCCTCAATCCCTCAAATCGATCTTTATTTTTATTTCTTCTCCCATAATAATACTTCATATTTACACCAGTCTTACCAGATTCATGCTCTGTTTTAATGTTATTGATGTTTTAAAACAGTCTATTCTAGGATTTTGAAGTGCTTGGGTGTGGTACTTTTATTGTGTTGTTAGTATAATTTTTTTTGGGTACCATGACATACTGTTGTGATAGCTACACATAGAGAGACTAAGACAGTAGCATCTGCCACCTTCCACCTCAAGCTTAGAACCTAGACACTTAGAAACAGCATCACCATCAATAACTCTCCCACCTTCCACCTCAAGCTCTTTAATAAAATTTCTCTTTCTCCTCCCATTCATCACCTTGTGGGAAAAAAATGTGTGTCCCCTCCCTAACCTATTTAAGCGTACTCGAAAAAAGAATGGTGTTGCAGCCACATATTTTCCCAAAAAAGACTGAGGTTACTCTTAGAAAATTGACTGGGAATGAAATAGCAAAACATAAAGAACAAGGCTTCCGCTTCAAATGCAATGATAAATTTGGGCTCCAACATAAAACGCAAAAACCATTTGTATCAAGTGATGATCTTGCAGGAACCTAAAGTAACAAAAGGAGAAGATGGAAGCAAAGAGATTGTGGAAGAAGAAATTAAAGCAGATGCTCATATGGAACTTTCCATGGACTCTATAGTGGGCTAAACTAGAGACAACACTATGAAAGTGAAAGGCACATTTAAGGCCAAAGAGGTGATCATATTGGTGGACGGCA
The DNA here is from genome assembly GCA_037074585.1 of Biancaea sappan. Lineage (NCBI taxonomy): Eukaryota > Viridiplantae > Streptophyta > Magnoliopsida > Fabales > Fabaceae > Biancaea > Biancaea sappan. The sequence goes on along the minus strand of CM073501.1, from coordinate 42,930,640 downwards.
GAGCATCACATGATTTCATACCGACCAAAGTAGTGGAGCAGCTTGCAATACCATTTGTCAACACCCACACCTATGAAATCTCAGTTGGTGATGGCTACAAGGTAACATAAAACAAGAAATGCAAGGGAGTACAGATGGATGTGCAAAGGCACGAAAATTCAACATTTTATATGTTTGAGATAGGAGGGGCTGATTTGGTGCTCCGAGTAGTAGAATGGTTGCAATCCTTGGGGGAAGTAAAAATGGATTGGGAAAAGTTGACAATGAAAATCAGAGACAACAGGAAAGAAAGATGTTTAAGAGGGGATCCATTGCTGTCCAAGACCATTATATCCCTCAAAACTATGCTAAAAACACTAAAAGGGTCTCTCAAGGTTGCTGAAGGAATTTCTAGCAATTACCAAACCAACAGCCACCTTACCTCCTCACCAGAAGAGAGATCATTCTATACTCATTAAGGAGGGAGAGTAACTGCTGAATTCAGACCATATATGTACCCTTACTCACAAAAAACAGAAATTGAAAAGTTAGTTAATGAGACGTTAGTTGATGCCATACATACCATCACTTATCTTATTTATCAAATGCCTTCCTCTATCCTCAACGATGAGGTCCCTTAGTGTTAACACCATCTCAATCTTTGTTTTCCATTCCTCTTAAAAAATTTGGACGTAATTGCTTTGTTCATGACATGCAAATAACAAAAAATGGATCCAAAAGCTTTAAAATGTATTATTTTAGGCTATTTTCATTCTCCAAATATGATCAATGTTTTCTCCCTAATTTTGGTCAAAACTTGGTTTTCTAGATGTCATTTTCTTTAAAACTACTCCCTCCTTCTTGACTTCTCAAAATTCTCTTGTATGTGAGTCTATAAATTGTCTCCTCCTACAAAACCTCATATTACACAGGTTTATTCACGTTGGGTAAGGCCAACTCAACCTACAACTAATTTGGTGTAAATTCCAATGTCAGATTCCTCTACACAAGTCCCCTCATTGACATAAGAAAATTATAGTCATGAAGAGCAAATAAAGGATATAATCATGATATAGATCCATCCAATATTTGTATCATTTGAACTAATTGACCATAATAGTCATTGTAAGGTCTTATAACATCAGGGAGACATTCTACATATTGTACCAGCTTACCAAGAAAAATATAAAGTGTACAAGCAGATAAAAAAACATAGGTACGTAATGTTTAAGAAACAGATTGTTCTCTGAACAAAAATTATTTTAAGATTGCACCACAAGCAAAAGGATAGTCAAAAGCAAACAGTAAAAGCCAGTTACAAATATACTTACTCTCTGCACAGATGAGAAATTTCAATATTTAGCTGATTAACTCGATCTAATTTCTCTGCGAACAAAGTGAATCATATAATTACTTTTAACAGAGAAAATATTTTCTACAATGTCTAGAGGATGTTGTGCATCATTTACCAGTGCAAAGATGAATTCCACCCCTTTCAAAGTCAAAGCGTAAGTTCCTAGCTGTCCTTTGAGCTTCCTCAGAAAGCGTGAAACCCTCTTGCTCAGCTTTCTTCACCGCATCATAAAGAATGTGATTTGTGTTGAGATACTGTAGAGCGGAGAAGAAAAGTACGAAGTGGTTACTTACTATGCCTATAGAAAAACATACCTAGATAAGCAGATTAAATTAGATGAAATTTTGTTTTAAAACAACAGCACCATCATTTTCAAATACATAACACTTGAATCTTTAAAAATGCTTGAAAGCACAAAAATACGGTGAGACAGCAAGACACCAACCAAACATTTCCACAATTAACTAGTTAGAGTTCACTACAGTGCTTGTATATGTGGGATGGCAACAACTTGGATATTAAAATTGTCAAGAACCACTTGAATTTAAAGTTTGAGCTATTAATAAAGTCCATAGTTTCGCCTAACGTGAAAGGCCTTTAAGTTTCAAGTGTGATCATCAAAACTTAGAGAAAGGGAGCAACAAGTATCAGACTCATCACCGCTTGGTTGTGGAGGCTTTTATACAAATTCAACCTAAAGGCTTTAACTGTTAAGTGAAGGCCTGGAGTTGGGTTTTTTCAATATCTCTAACAAGAACTAATGCATAATACTCATTTGCCGGATTTGATACAAATCAAGGAATTAGCAATTTATATAAGTGGTAAGTCACAGCAATACAAATACTCCTCCAAGTAGGTTATATAACTTGTAAATAATAGGGATCTAAGAAGAATCATACTAAGTTGTGACCCCCTAATGTAACATTCCAAGTTTTGCACCTCCTTAAAGATTAATAAATGTAACAGTTAAGCAAAGGTCCCTAAGAAATTAGGATTAAAAGAGAACTGTAGGAAGTAAATAAAATAGTTTAGAAACAAGAAAATATGAAAATTATATGGGAATAGTCGACTTCTAGGGCAGAATAGTCAACTTGTAGATGCTGAACTCAGAAAATGTTAAGTCAGTAGGCAGGTAGTCGACTGCCTGGAGCAAGCAGTCAACTGGCCACCTCCTAGATTGCACAAAACGTTAAGCAGCAGCCGAGCAGTCAACTGGTTGAAGCCCCACAGTCGACTGGCCACAACTGCAGAATTAGAAATAACAGCAAGCTGCTTAAAATTAATTAGGATAGGCACCTGAATTTATTATGGGGTAAGGTGTGACATATCTAAAGATTTCTTAGAGGCAAAGGATACTAGATTATACATATAGGAAGGCTATTGGAGACTAAGATTTTATTATAAAAATATGCGAGAGAGAGTTAGAGATGAAAAGCCGAGCAAGTGGGAGATGATTCATGAACTGTAAATTGTCAGAATAATTAATATGGTAGGCTGAAGGATTACGTAAAGGGTAGGGAAAAGTCATTTAAGCTGGTCTAAGGAGTCTATAAATAGGAAGGGAAGTGTGAAGGAAGCTTATCAGAAATTTGAGAGAAAACAGAGGGTGGAAGCTAGAGGAAAGGATGAGGATACGGAAAGTGCTGGAAGTCTGAGTTCTAGGCTGAATTGCAGTAAGAGCTGAGATATTTGTGCTAGAGGAAAGTTAGAATTGAAGAACAGTAAGCTCAAGGTAGTTAGTTTTCACAAAAGTGTGATTTTAAAGTGTTTTCATAAATATGTTTTCACAAAGATTTTTACTATGCTTGATTGTCCATGAATATGTTAATATGTTATGCAGTGGCCATGACGCTCGTGCTCGCATTGCCCCGGCTTGCTCGTGGAGCACCGGGGATCGGGCGATCGCGGTGTCTCGAAGGATTGAACTCCGCCTATGTTTTATAGCCGGTCCCAAGCCCGGAGAAAGGAGGAGAGTTGTGTTAGGCCCTCGACAGCCAACGTAAAATTGTGTCGAATCTCTCATGAACATGGATCAACGACAATATTTTGCTAATGCTAGGACGTTGCCCGGAAGCAACGCACTGTATGGCTCAAGTACAGTGACAAGTGAGCTAGAGCCGCTGCATCGGCACCCGGATGTAGTGTTAAATGAGCAAGGGTCCACTAATACTAGGTCGTTGCCCTGAAGCAACGCGCTGTATGGCTCGAGTACAGTGTCAAATAAGCTAGAGCCACTGCATCGTCGATCGATTGTAGTGTCACAAGAGCATGTTCCTGGAAGGTTGAGGGTAAAGAAGCTAGTCGAGGAGAACAAAATCAGGATTGCTACGTGGAATGTTGGAACCATGACAGGGAAATCCATGGAGGTTGTGGACACTATGAAGAGGAGGAAAATTAACATCTTGTGCCTTCAAGAGACTAAATGGGTTGAAGAAAAGGCTAAGAAATTTGACTGTTCAGGCTTCAAGTTTTGGTACACTGGAAAAGTAAGGACAAAGAATGGTGTAGGTATTATGGTGGACAAGGAATGGACACCGAGTGTGGTGGAGGTAAAAAGGATTGGGGATAGGATTCTATGCTTAAGGATGATTATCGAAAGAGATACTATCCACATCATAAGTGCCTATGCACCACAGATAGGGACAGATGCATATCTTAAAGAAAAGTTTTGGGAAGATTTGGAGGAATTGGTTAGAAACATACCTTTAGAAGAGAAGATTTTCATCGGGGGGGACCTTAATGGACATGTTGGGAAAGAAGCAGGACAGTATGAGAGGGTCCATGGTGGCTTTGGTTTTGGGGAGCTTAACGAGGAAGGACAGTCTATATTGGATTTTTCTATGGCTTATAATTTCAGGGTTGTCAATACCTGCTTCAAGAAGCGAGAGGAACATTTAATCACATACAAGAGTGGAGCTTCAAGGTCACAGATTGACTTCTTTCTGGTAAGGAATCTAGATAGAAAAATCTGTCAAAATTGTAAAGTTATTCCTGGAGAACCCGTGGCAACTCAACATAGGGTTTTGGTCCTTGACGTGGTTATTAAGGGTCGGAAACAAAAGCTCGTCAGGCGATGAACCCTAGGATCAAGTGGTGGCAGCTAAAGGGGGAGAATCAACTGACTTTTAAGAGAAGATTGTTGGAGGAAGGATCTTGGGAGTTACGAGAAGATGCTAACACCATGTGGGAGGAGATGGCCAAGAAGGTTAGAAAAGTAGCTAAAGCATTTTTAGGAGAATCAAAAGGTTTTGGACAAAGAGATAAGGAATCTTGGTGGTGGAATGAGGCTGTTCAAGAAAAGATCAAATTTAAAAGAGAATGCTTTAAAGTTATCCATCTGTGCAATAACTCGGAAAATTGGGAAAGGTATCGGAAGGCTAATAAGGAGACAAAAAAAGCAGTAAGTGAAGCACGATCTAAAGCGTTTGAAGAGTTTTACAAGGATTTAGGAACGAAAAAAGGGGAACAAAAGATTTACAAGATTGCGAAGGCTAGAGAAAGGAAATCTAGATATTTGGATCAAGTAAGATGTATTAAGGATGAAGAAGGAAAAGTTTTGGTTACAGACAAAGATATTAAAAATAGATGGCAGGGTTATTTTCATAAGCTCTTTAATGACGGAACGGAGTCGACTTGCGATATGGAAGATCTAACAACCTTGGAGAGAGAACAAAATTTGGCATATTATCGCAGGATCAAGGTTGATGAGGTCAAGGAAGCTCTTAGAAAAATGGATAATGGTAAAGCTGTTGGTCCCGATGGTATTCCTATTGAAGTTTGGAAGTGTTTGGGAGAGGAGGGTACTATCTGGCTAACTAAGCTCTTTAATGAAATTTTAAGGTCTAAGAAAATGCCTGAGGAATGGAGAAGAAAATGCCTGAGGAAAGGAGAAGAAGCACTTTAGTGCCTATTTACAAAAACAAAGGAGACATTCAGAATTGCGCAAACTATCGTGGGATTAAGCTTATGAGTCACACTCTAAAATTATGGGAAAGAGTGATTGAACGTAGGTTAAGAATCGAGACGAGTATTTCTGAAAATCAATTTGGATTCATGCCAGGACGGTCTACAATGGAAGCTATATATCTTCTAAGGGGGTTGATGGAAAGGTATCGGAGTAAACAAAGAGACCTTCATATAGCATTTATTGACTTGGAAAAAGCCTATGATCGAGTACCAAGAGAGGTGCTGTGGAAAGCCTTAGAACAGAAAGGTGTACGGGTTGCGTATATTAGAGCCATAAAAGATATGTACGAGGGGGCTACGACTAGTGTGAGAACGTCTGGGGCGGAGACTAGAGACTTTCCTATTAAAATTGGCCTACATCAGGGATCATCCTTAAGCCCTTATTTGTTTGACTTGGTTTTAGATGTTCTGACGAAACACATCCAAGAAGAAATCCCTAAGTGCATGCTTTTTGCAGATGACGTTGTTCTCATAGCAGAGACAAGGGAAGAGATTAATTCTAAACTTGAGTTATGGAGAGCTACTTTGGAATCGAAGGGTTTTCGTCTGAGCAGGAGTAAGACCGAATATATGCATTGTAAGTTTAACAAGCGACAAGCTAGGAACGAGCTGGAGGTTAAACTTGGTGATCAGGTCGTATTACAAGTGTCAACGTTTAGGTATTTGGGATCAATTATACAAGATGACGACGAAGTTATTAGAAATGTGGAACATAGGATACAAGCTGGGTGGTTGAAGTGGAGAATGGCATCAGGGGTTGTTTGTGATCGGAAAGTACCTGATAAACTCAAAGGAAAGTTTTATCGTACTGCTATAAGACCAGCGATTTTATATGGGAGTGAATGTTGGGCAATGAAAGGTCAACAAGAACATAAAATTAGAGTGGCGGAGATGAGGATGTTGCGTTGGATGTGTGGTCATACAAGAAGAGATAGGATTCGTAATGATCATATACGAGGTAGAGTTGGGGTGGCACCTATTGAGGAAAAAATGGTTGAAAACCGTTTAAGATGGTTTGGGCATGTGCAAAGAAGACCGTTGGAAGCACCAGATAGGAAAGTTGAGCAGATGGTTTGGAGCCCTATGAAAAAAGGTCGAGGAAGACCAAAAAGGACACTTAGAGAAATTATTGAACGGGATCTTTTAGTAAATGAGATATCTAAAGAGTTGGTCATTGATAGAGCTCAATGGCGTCGTGCGATCCATGTAGCCGACCCCACTTAGTGGGATAAGGCTATGTTGTTGTTGTTGTTGTTGTTATAAAATGGCCAAGCTCTATTCCACAGAGTGAGCATGGGCTATAACCAGTTTTCCGGAATGAACAAAAGAAGCACAATGGTTCCATAGAGTGAGCCTAAGCTAAGAAAATGCATTTGAATGGTTTACTTCTATTCCATAGAGTGAACAGAAGGTTGTGTGTGTGTTTTATGGATAACTGCATAGTCATGGATAATTATGAGCTTATGATATGATGAATGCTTTTTTGACTGAAATGGTCCCTATGTATGTTTTTATCAAAATTCACTAGCTATTGGGATATTCCATAAACTAACCATTTCAGGAATCCAAGACAAAGGAAAAGCAGTGATGAATGAATGAGGAATTTGATGAATCAGTTTCTTGTTATTTTGTAGTTTTGCAAGACATATGTTATGATGAGCTTCTAGAATGGATGAATATGTGAATGTATATTGAGTTAGATGTCTTGTAACTATTAAGAAGAATATGTTAACTATCAAGCTGCAGTAGGAATATGGTTTTAGAAATATATATGAATGGTTATGAAAGCATTCTTTGTGTACTTAACAGCATGATCTGTTTTATGAAAGTACCTTGGGAAGTTATGAGATACTTTCATATAACTTAGCTCAAATTAATCTTAGATGTTGTAGAAATAATCTGGAGTAAAGATTAGGGATATTCAAGGTAAGAAACAACATTTTTTGCAGATAAATCAGAACTTCATAAAGGTTGGCAAAGACCAACCAGTTGACTGTGAGCCCATGCTAGCTGACAGGTTAGCCTTTGGTTAGCAATAAAGTACGTGTTAGAAAGCAGTCAGTCAATTGTTTCTAGCCTAGCAATTGACCGGTTGGCTACTGCACACCAAATATGACTTTTGCAATCTGTTGGAGCTTATTTTCCTTAAGATATAAGTTAATGGCATTGAGTTTTATAAAAGGATTGGAGGGGATTTTATTAAGCTTACTCCTTAAACTACTAAATTTTAACTGTTAATATTAGAGATTGCACAGATAATGTTAGAGATTGTATAGTTAATTGTATAGTTCACTTGTTCTCTATTTATGATGCAATCATAGTGTTGATCCATAGGCTAATTCTTAGGGATATTGTCTGGAAGCATGATCTTAGGGATTTTGTTTTGTTTCCTTTTTTGGTCTATGTAATTTGTATATATACCTATTGACTCAATGGAATGATCATCAGAAAGTCTCCTTCTTGTTCCTATTGTTTTGTTACATGGTATCAAACTCAATCTTGGCTCAGTTCTGATCCTTAGGCAGGGTCAATGTTCGCTTGTCTTAGGTCACTTGTCGAAGTGACTGTTGTCTCACCTAGGGAAGCTCAGCTCCTCCAATTCGACCCATCCCCAAAGTCCAACGGCGGTTCGCAGCGCGCATGTCTCACACACCACCTACATCTTTGATGAAAGATCTCACATGCCGGCACATGAGACGGAGGTTTCGGCTCAACTGTTTCCTTGGCGTTGTCTCCTCATTTTTGGCCTGTTCTCGGTGTCAGATTGGTGATTCGGGTTCGATTGGATATCGGGTCTCCTCCTTCAAGTTGGTTCACGTTTTGTGTTACGTTTCTCTCCTCTGTCAGCAGCTTAGTTTCACCTCAGGTTCTGTAGTCGCCTTGTATTCTTGCTAAAAAAGTTAGACACTAAGACTTATGTTGCTGAATTAATTCCCACATTGTCAAAGATAACTGAGCAAGGTAAAACATGTCTTATCTCCTCTTCAAACAAATGGTTCATTGATTTTGGTGCCACAAATCATATGACAAGTAATCCTAACACCTGCTTGATTTTCAAGCCACATAAATCTTCTTCTCCTGTAACCATAGCAGATGGGTCTACTTATAACGTTGAAGGTTTAGGGACTGCTAAACCCACTTCTTCTATTACCTTGTCATTTGACTCGGTCTTTTCATTTAATTTGACCTCTGTGAGTAGAATCACCAAAGACCTAAACTATTGTTTCTCTTTTTTCCTTGATCACTATCGTTTTTAGGATCTTGTGACGAAGCAGATCATTGGTAAAGGACATGCATCTAATGGTCTCTATATCCTTGATGCATGGGAGCCTTGGTCAATTGCTTGCACTAGTGTCACCTCTGCACATTGTCGGTGGGACATCCTTCTTTGTCTTCTTTGAAGAAGTTATGCCCCCAATTTCATGATGTAACATTAGTGGAGTGAGAGTCCTATCACCTTGCAAACATTATCATAGTACGTCAAGTCTCAGAATTAATAAACGGGTAGAGTCATCATTTGAATTAGTCCATTCAGATATTTGGGGACCATGTCCTTCTGTATCTAAAACTAGCTCTACGCTAGGTATTTTGTTACTTTTGTGGATGAATTTTCCCGAATGATAAGAATTTACTTTATGAAAAATCGGTCTAAAGTGTTTTCCCATTTCTCTACTTTCTGCGCTGAGACTAAGACTCAATTCAATGTTTCTATACATGTGTTGAGAAGTGATAATGCCAAAGAATATATGTCAGAATCATTTCAGAATTACAAGATTAAGCAAGGGATCCTTCATCAAACTTCTTGTGTGGATACACCCTCTCAAAAATGGGGTAGCTGAGAGGAAGAACAAGCACCTTCTTGAGACTGCTCGTGCCTTGATGTTCCAGATGAAGGTCCCTAAGCAATTCTGGGATAGTGCTATTTTCACAGCCAGCTTTTTGATTAATTGCATGCCATCCACAATCCTTGGTGGTACAATTCCCTACAATATTATTTTTCCCAACAAGCCATTGTTTCCAGTGGAACCACGAGTGTTTGGTAACACATGCTATATTTGTAATGGGAGGCCCCAAATTACTAAACAAGACCCCAAAGCCTTGAAATATGTATTTTTGGAATATTCTCAACTTCATAAGGGTTGTCGATACTACTCTCCAGATCTGAATAGATATTTGATTTCAACTGATGTGGTCTTCCCAGAAAAAACACCATTCTTCTCCTCACCTTTCCCATCTCCAAGTCAAGGGAGGGCGAGGCGAATGGTTGATTTATAAATCCAAATCTTTTAGTACCTCTGTTGAGCAACCAAAGGAACAACCAGAGGAGGGTCCAACCACTGTAAGGCCACCTATCATTCAAGTTTATTCCAGGAGACAAGCAACCAATGATACATGTCCTGTACCAACTTCTTCGTCATTGGATTCATCACCAAGTGATCAGATATACAGATCACCCTTTGTAAAGGTAAATGTCAATATACCCTTCCTAAAACTACTTATCCATAATTGCTAACTTTGTTTCATATGATCACTGTTTCATATGACCACTTATCGCCTACATCTAGCTCTTAAATTTCCTCTCTAGACTCTATTTCAATTCCTAAAATTGTTAAAGAAGCCTTTGCTCATCCGGGGTGGAATGCCGCTATGCTTGAGGAGATAAAGGCCCTCAATGATAACCATACGTAGGACCTAGTGGAATTATACAAAGGCAAAAAAGTTATGGGCTGCAAGTGGGTCTTTGCAGTCAAGTTTAATACAAACGACTCAATAGCTCGACTCAAAGCCATATTAGTGGCTAAGAGGTATGCACAGACGTATGGAGTAGATTATTCTGATACCTTCTCACCTGTGGCTAAACTCACTTCAATTCGTCTGTTCATTTCTATAGTAGCCTTTTAGAATTGGCCTTTGTATCAACTAGACATCAAGAATGTGTTTCTACATGGTGATCTCCTAGAAGAGGTGCATATGGAGGGGGAGTGTGGGAAAGTCTATCATATGAAGAAATCTTTGTACGGATTGAAGCAAAGTCCCGGTTCTTGGTTTGACATGTTCAGTATGGTGGTTTAGGAATTTGGATTAAAAAAAAGTAAAAGTGATCACTCAATGTTCTACAAACAATCAACAGCCAACAATATGTCGATGACATTGTCATCACAGGGAATGGTCATGCAGGGATCTCGTCTCTCAAAACATTCCTACATACCAAGTTTCACACGAAAGACTTGGCCAGCTAAAATACTTCTTGGGAGTGGAAGTTGTCTCAGAGAAAGTATGTTCTAGACATGCTTGTAGAAACTGGAAAGTTAGTAGCCAAGACGTGCAGTTCCCCAGCGGTTCCAAACGCGCATCTTACAACAGATGATGGGGATCCCATTGATAATCCAGAGAGATACAGGAGGTTAGTTGGCAAAATAAATTACCTTGCTATAACTCATTCAAACATTGCTTTTGCAGTAAGTGTTGCCAGTCAATTCATGTCTGCACCTACAGTCAAACTTTAGAACAAATCTTATGTTATTTGAAAAGAGCTCCTAGCCTTGGTATATTGTACAGTAATCATGTGCATACTAGCATTGAGTGCTTTGCAGATGTTGATTGGACTAAATGCAAGATTGACAGGAGATCTACTACTAGGTATTGTGTCTTTTTTGGAAGGAACTTAGTATCATGGAAAAGTAAGAAACAAAACGTTGTATCTCGATCGAGTGCAGAATCCGAGTACAGGTTTATGGCATAATCCTCGTGTGAGATCATATGGATATATCACTTATTAAATGAGATTAGGCTGAAGCATTCAATGGTAGCAAAATTGTGATGCGATAATCAAGCTGCTTGTCATATTGCTTCGAATCCGGTTTACCATGAAAGAACTATACACATTGAGGTTGATTGTTATTTTATTCGTGAAAAGATTGAGGAGAACTTAATTACTACCAAATATGTGAAGTACGGGGAGCAACTCGCTGACTTATTTACAAAGGCCTTGAATGAAACTCGAATTGATTATTTATGTAACAAAATGGACATAATTAACATCTATACTCCAATTTGAGGGTGAGTGTTAATATTAGAGATAGCACAGTTAATGTTAGAGATTGTATAGTTAATTGTATAGTTGACTTATTCTCTATTTATGATGTAATCATAATGTTGATTCGTAGGCTAATTCTTAGGGATATTGTCAGATAGCATGATCTTAGGGATTTTGTTTTGTTTCCTTTTTTGATCTATGTAATTTGTATATATACCTATTGATTCAATGGAATGATCATCAAAAGGTTCCCTTTCTGTTCCTAGTGTTTTGTTACATTAACCATGGTTAAGGATGTGTTAAGATACATTAAAGATCTAAGTCAGGTTAAGATATTTAAAGGAAAGTTCAAATGAAGCCAGTTCAACCCTAATGAATTCTATGATTTTAAAATTTAAGGTAAGGCTAAGTAAAATAAGGATGTTGCAATAGTGTATCATATTGAAATAGCAGCATAAGGAAGGTCATTACACCTAAAGAACTTCAGTCAAATTTCTCATGCTGTTGCTGATAAAGCAGTTAGACCCTGTTTTGCAAAGGAATGTAAAGGTCTCAACTTGATAGGTGATCCCTCATTGATTTTACAGCAGCATTAAATCCTATAAGATTACACGCCTCAACTTCAAACTGGCATTAAATCAAAAACTGTGACTGATATTGGTATAGATTTCATAGACCAAACATTCTCACTCCAAAATTCTTGAAACAACATGAATCTTCAAAATCTCAATTCATACAGAATCAATGACTTCCCTTTTAGAAACTTTTTAGGAGTTTTAATACTTCAATTCAAGTATTAGCCTATAAACCCTAATCTGTATATATGATAATATATACTCCTATGAGCTGACATAAATAAGCAGTAAGGTCTTCAAACAAAGTGGAACGGACAAACCACCCCTGTTCAATGGAGGTTTTCTAAATAAAAAAAGATAAAAAATAAAAAACAACAAAACAGAGTAAAGGTGGAGTATATTCCTTCAACTTAAGTCCCTTTCCAGGCCTGTTTTCAAGGCCAGACATAGTTTTCTTGCTTCAACACCCATGCAGCCATATATAAGGCCCTCATTGCCATCCTATTGGTTCCAAATAAACCTTCAATCCACCTAGATTCCTACCATCAATTGCACCTTTTATGTCAGACTTGCTTTTTTTCCCATCATTCTGTGAATATTATGGTTAGAAAACAATTCCAGAAGCAATGCCATTATTGTCCATTAACACTAAAGAAAACACTACAGTGCTCACTTTTCAATAGTGCTGCTATTACTTCAACCTATAGTCCTATGCCAATGAAAACATCATCCTTGCCTTCAGAATTGTGGGACTACAAATTTCAAGCAGAGTTCCATTTTGTTGGAAATAGCTTTCACACATTCTGGTAGTAACAATGAAATTTTGATTCTTGCAATGAACTGGTTTCAGTTTACTTTGACCAACTTTATGACACAAGGAAACTTACTCCTGTGAAGCAGCAAGTGAAGATTTCTTCCTTTGCTCACCAACATCCCTTTACAAAATTATAGCATATTAAGTTATAAATGTCCAATTAAGTCAACATGATTCAGTCAGTTGTCCTAGTAATCTGTTTATCAGCATCATCATCATCTACATTCCCAATCTCTAGGAACATAAAAGAGACACACCCAAACTCTAACTACAAAAATATATGATCTATGAATTTTCTCAGGCTAAGATTTTATTTCTCAATCTTGCTTTATAAACATCTGTCTTGGTTTTTTGGGCAAGATATTAATGTTTACCCAAAGAACTGAAACAATTAACCCAATCTTATAACAGACATCAATACAATCAAAAAGCAAGAAGTATCCATCACCCATCACCTCACATGTAGATATTCATTAATTCTCATTGATGCCTTGTTGGCCTCGTCAACAAATTCCCTGATTTGCCAAAAAAAATATAATAACTTAATAAGAAGAAAACATTATTTTTGCACACTGAGTGTGCAAGTTGTAAAAATCAGAGCCATACAGAAAAGATTAAGCGGTCCAGATTTGGATTTAGTTCAACTCACATGCAGCCATGTGTATAGGTGTGGAAGTGGTGTGCAAATAGCATGAAATATTTCTTTAAAAAAAATTATTAATCTGATAACCGAGGAACTTTCATTTACTATTGTATAAGAAAACCTGACTTTGAATTAGTAAAGGAATCCAATTATTAAATTAAAAATAACTACATAAAGAACCTGTTCGGATGTGTATGCCTGCATAGTTCTGCAGAGTCAACAACTGAACAGACCTGACACATCAAATGCTGAGTCACGTTAAATACTCACAAAAAAATACCAGAGTCAACATTAATAATCCAAATGAGCTCCAAATTCAAACATACCGTGTTGGAAATCTCATCCATTGCTCGAATTATTTCAGTAGCTGATGGCATTGTAGAAATGTATGTGATGAGTTCTCCAGACCTGACAAAACATAATTGCTACAACCAGTTAAACTCTTCATTCAAAAGAGAAAAACTAGTTCTTGGGCAACATTGCAACTTAATTTTCCAGTATAACTTGATTCTTCAATTTTGCAACAGCTAAACCCATCAGCAAGAACACTTATGCAGAAAGCTCACACGGAGAATATTGAAACCCACGTCCAACTAAGTACCTTCCCACCCATAACTCAGTAAGACAACAAGGGTAGAAAACTCAAGGAAACAAAAAAAGAAAAGAAAAGAAAACTTCAAGATAACAATGCAATTCATTGCTTCCGTCCAAAACGACTCATAAAAATTCCACCAGCTAAACTAGACTCATTGTGTTAATTACCTTTCAATAGCTTCGTCAACGAATCTTTGAAAGCCTGTTGGGGTCTTCAAATGGTGGAAGCCATAGAGACCGCTGGCTTCTCCGATTTGAGGGGCCGGAGCAGTTGTGCGGAAAGATCGGATAGTGAGTGGAATCCATTTCAAGCGTTTGAAACGGGGCTCTGTCACAGCTCTGCTGAACAGAGATAACATGGTATGGTGATGACCGATGGACTCACGCTAATGCGATGCAGGTTAGCGAGAACAAAACGGTCGTGGGGAGGCCGGAATTCAAGAAGGCGTCAAAATACCACTAGGAAATGAGAGATTTATTTGGATGCTATTGTTATTTAAAAATATTAGGCACATACTAGGGTCCTGAACAAAATTAGTCATATCTGCGCTGAAACGCCGAGTTTCAGGCTGAAGTACTTTTTTTTTTATTTTATTATAATGAAACATGGATTATTATTATTATTTTTTTAATTCAGGCCGTGTTTCAACAATATTATATATATATATATATATTATATGATGAATTATTAATTTTTAAAAGAAATTAATAGATATATATTTAATAGATAAATAAATAATATAATAAAAATATTTGTTTAGTGAAAAATTAATTACATAATTGTACAATTAAAAATAAAATTGTTATTAATTTATATTTATTTTTATATAAGTAAAAAATATAATTAGTGTTATTTAGTATTATATAATAATAAATAATTTTTTATTTAATAAACAAGAAATAAACAAACAATATCAATTCTAATACACGTATATAACTAAATATAAAATTGTAATTATTAAATTTATACAAGTATATTTTAAATTTAATTAATAATTTAATCTAAATTTATAGAACTAAAAAATTAAATTGAATTTTTTATTTTATAAATAAATTTGAAATTAGTTAAATATAATTAATTTTCAAATATTTTTATATTTAAACTTGAATTAAAAAATAGTTAATGCCACATATATAGTGAATTATTTATTATATAATTATAAGTAATTAATGAATATATATATATATAGTTAAAAGACAAATAAACAATATAATTAGACAAATTAGCATAATAACTAATAATTATTTAATTTAATAATAATAATAATAATTAAATAAACATTATAAATACCCAATATCAATTCTAATAATTGAATGAATTTTAGAATGTAATTGTTTATCAATAAATATTTGAACAATGTTTCTATATATGGTTGATGTGTGATATAACCTAAAAGAAATGACTACTAGTCCCACAACGTGGTTGTGTGATTACCTGTTGCGACTGCCGACGTCTTGGTTCTTGTTATTGTCCATGTTCTTCGTCTCCATGCTCTTCTTCTTCTTTGCCCCTAACATTATCTTCTGCTACTATATCAGGAACATCAGGCAGAGAATTTAAATCTAATATGGGCGACTTGATTGGCGATATCAGGTGAACCGATGTCATAAATTCCATTCCAAATGTAAAATTATCTACTGAAGGCCTAGCAAATAATGATGAAATGTCATATTGCGACCCTGTTGACATCGGGCTGAAGAAGCTACCCTCTGCTGGGGGCGTAGGCACATATGGGGAAGAACTAGAGTTGCTAACTCCTGTGTGTGAGGGACCAGCATCAAAACATCCAATGTCAGGCTAGGTTTGGTAGTCAGATGAAATCACACCTTAATATAGCATAAATACACCCAGTGCGTAGCATGTATCATAAGGGATAGGTTCCCTTGCTGCTATCAACCGCCAAGACCTCTTCCTAGCACTTGCTGTAGAATGTTGAGTTCAGGTAGGTGCAAAGTGGCCGAAGCTAGATGAGAGAGACTATGGACTCTAAGTTCGCCCATGGCAGTAATAATATTCATTATCCCTAACTCAAATTGTTTGAAGATATCTGTAGGTCTCGGGTCTTGATGAATTAGATTGCGCATATACTTAGCCACATCAACCTATCAATGACATAAAAATTAGATTTAAAATAAGAAAATAAATTGTATATAAAAACAAATGTAAATATGCACTAAATAGGAGATCTATCGTATAACCATGAGCACTGCTCGTAGGACGATTCCACCTTTTAGTGTGTCTCCAATACCACTGCATGTATTTGGAGTTATGCTACAATGGATGGGTTGGATTTTGTATTGAGACCACCCGTTGTCGCCACTATCCCTATTTGTCAACCTTGGCCCTAGCTGTAACCCCTTATCGGTGTCATATTTTCTGTGCATATGCAATGTGTGCCATCGATGATGGTTGACCAATGGGTCAAGCATTGGCTGGTCCCCTCCAAACTGGTGAAGCACACGATCCACCTAGTGCCGCTTGAGAATGTGATAACAAATGAGTGGAACATATGTACGCCACACCTCTGAGTTAATGAGGTAATAGTCTGGAATCATTCCAGACACTTCACCGACATATGGGCACCAAATAATCTGTAAAATAAAAATATAACAAAATAAAATGGAAAAATAAATGTATATTATCACAATGTTTGGAACATAATTGTTCAAGTAAGATATTTCGTGAGATGATATTCTATCTAGTAGAATTTGATAATTCTTCAATGCATTTGTACCCATACCAAAGCTGTCCTGAACACCTCCCCAGCTGCAATGATTACATAGAAATATATGAGTTGAAATTGTAAATATCAAATAATAAACAATAAATTGAGGATAAATGTAGGCATTACATACTGATAACTCAAAGATGGAAGCAAAGGATAATGATCTATATCCAGATCTGGGATCAGGTGTCTCTGTGATGCTAACATAGAGAATCTGTCCTATGCCCACAAGTATAGTAGAGTCAAACAACAACCAATTTTTTTTTGGTTGGGGTCAGTGGCGGAGCAAAACTCTCGGAAAAGTAGGCTAATATCGCCAATCCCCGATTGTAGCTGCCATACTCTTGAAAGTCGCAGAAGAACTACAAATATGTGAGGTTCATCTTGTGACTACATTTATCTAACATTAGGTAACCCCCAATCAATTACAAAATGTATGTACGTGCAAAACATTGCTCCTCCTCGGGTGTGGCATCCTTAGGCAAATTAGGGTTAGATTTGGTAGGACACCGGCTCACCTGATACTGCCAGTCCAGTCGCCCATATTAGATTCAAATTCTTTGCCTGATGTTCTCGATACAGCAACAGAAGATAATGCTGGGGGTGAAGAAGAAGAAGAGTATGGTGAAGAAGAATGGACAACAACAAGAACCAAGATGTTAGCGATCATAACGGGTAATTACACGACTAAGTTGTAGGATTGATAGTCACTTCTTTTAGGTTGTATCACACATCAATCGTGTATAGAAACATTGTTCAAATATTTATTGATAAATAATTACATTCTAAATTCCAATTAATTATTAGAATTGATATTGGGTATTTATTATTTTTATTTAATTATTATTATTAAATTAAATAATTATTAGTTATTATGCTAATTTGTCTTTTAAATATATATTCATTAATTACTTATAATTATGTAATAAATAATTCACTATATCTGTGACATTAACTATTTTTAATTCAAGTTTAAATATAAATATATTTGAAAATTAATTATATTTAAATAATTTCAAATTTATTTATAAAATAAAAAAATTCAATTTAAATTTTTTAGTCTATAAATTTAGATTAAATTATTAATTAAATTAAAAATATACTTGAATAAATTTAATAATTAAGATTATATAATTACAATTTTATATTTAGTTATATACTTGTATTAGAATTGATATTGTTTGTTTATTTCTTGTTTATTAAATGCAAAATAATTATTTATTATTATATAATACTAAACGACACTAATTATATTTTTGCTTATATAATAAATTACTTACATAATAAATATAAATTAATAACAATTTTATTTTTAGTTACACAATTATGTAATTAATTTTTCACTAAACAAATATTTTTTATTTATCTATTAAATATATATCTATTAATTTCTTTTAAGGATTAATAATATATATATATATATATATATATAATATGGCAACTGAATTAAAAAATAAATAAATAATGAGACACGATCCATGTTAGGCTATGTCTCATTATAATAAAAAAAAAAGTATGTCTAACTGAAACTTGACATTTCAAACGCCGAGTTTCAGTCAAACAGTAAGAAAAAAAAAGGCATGATTTGACCTAAAATTTAGTATATGACTATTTTTTTTTCATACTGTAGTATATGCGTATTTTAGATAACAATAACATCTGACCAAATCTCTCCTAGGAAATGGCATAGTATGGTAGTGCTAATTGCTAGATACGGTTTTTATGTCTAAAGAAAAAGCGATTTTCCTAAGGTGAGAACTTATATACATTTTCTTGTATCTTTTTTATAAGTTTTCCAATAAAAGAAGAAGAAATGTAAAATAAATTTTTGAAAACCAATCATACAATAATAAATGATAAGAAATATAAAGTTATTTTTTAATTATCATAAATTTGTCATATTTTGATTAAAAAATTAGTTGCTTATTATGATTTGATTGAAGAACTTAATAATAAACATATAAAAAAAACTATAACTAAATTTTTTTTCATAAATATATATGGACATGCCATGCATAGGATGTGTCAATAATACCATTGTAATACCCGAGGCCCTCGAGTATTAGTGTTGTCGGAATTCGAGGTGTGTATTCTAGTATGAGGGAAATTTTTTCATCCATTTTAATGGAAAAAAAAAAGAAATATGTTCATGGATTAGCTGATGACTTTAGGGATTGGATTTCTGTTGTGGATGTGTATACATAAATATGATATCCATGCATGTTGTGTTGGCTATTCTGTTTCAACGATTCCATGTGATCGACTATCATACTTGTTTACATAATTGTGCATGATTGGTGTTGACCTATCTGATAGCTGTTGTCATGACCTAAAAATCCAAGCACATGACCAGTATGAAATAAGGTTATTTTTCTACACCGTAAGTGTCACGACCTTAGTTGGGTTAAGTGACTGGCACGATGTAGGGATCATCTCAATCGTCAGCCTTAAAGCATAACAACACAATTCACATGCTAAAAAAATGACGTATAAAAGAGCATTTTAACATCTTAATTAATAATATATAATTCCAAATGGGAAATTACAAGAAGGCTTATGCTTCTAAGCTTTCCTCCACAATTTACTAAATAAGGTAGGGAAAGAGTAAAACATAAGCTGTCAATTATCATTATTTACAAAAGAATAACCTTCAAAAAATTTTCTCAAGCAAGACCTAAGGGTCCAAACAACTACATAGCAGATTCCCATCCCAAAAGTTCAGAAGAGTAATCACCAACACGCAGCCAAAAGTGGTGATAAGAAAGAGATGCCACTACTCTTGCGGAGACTCCCTCGCTATAATAGAATCTGCAAAAGGCACACATAAAGAGGATGAGTACATCTACTTAGTGAGGGAGTAATATAATGAAGACTTACCATGTGCCTCACACAAGGGAAGATATCCATAGATTCACCTTATCCAAATCCATTAAGGATCCTTTACTAAAATAAAGCACGTTCAAGTATAACAAGGGATTTTCAGATAGTCTCAACATGATAAACATATTCATGATAGATAGGTCTATAATAAATGACTAATGTGCTAGGGATCATCGAGGCTAATTCAATAATAAATCCACACTGAGGCTAGTTCAACAATAAAGCCACACCGAGGCTAATTCAATAATAAAGCAACACTGAGGCTAATTCAAAAATAAAGCCACACTGAGGCTAATTCAATAATAAAGCCACACTGAGGCTAATTCAAAAATAAAGTCATACTGAGACTAATTAAAGAATAAAGCCACACCGAGGCTAATTAAAGAATAAAGCCACATCGAGGCTAATTCAATAATAAAGCCACATCGAGGCTAATTAAAGAATAAAGCCACGTCGAGGCTAATTTAATAATAAAGCCACATCGAGGCTAATTCAATAAACAACTAATACACTTCCTTTTTGGCATAACCTCAGGGAAATAGTATATAATACATGTATTTATATATATTCATGTAAGGACAACCCTCTATAACCATCGTAAACATTTCGACAAAATTTCAATTTATCTCAGTATCAATATCAATGAAATTAAAAGTTACGAATACAATCTGGAGATGATAATCCACTCAAACACATTTTAATACATCATTAGAGTTTGACAGAAGGGTCCCTCACCTAATATTTGGTTTAAAAGGATCAGGAGGCAATATACAAACGATTAAGGAAGGCATCTAAGAGAATACAATAAAATCCATGAGATCAAAGAACAATGGAATTCCCTAGACTGTGGCACCACGACTCAGTCCAGACTCCCCCTATGCATTCCAGGTGTGGGTGCCAACCCCTAAACTCTCAGGCTCACTCTTGCTCATGGCGCCAGAGCTTGGTGCACAACCAGCAGCTGAAAAATTTCTCACTGACATGCTCAAACTCAATCCCTTGGACTCTAATGCATCCATGACCAGCATAAGTGGTAAGTCTGGGTGATTGATTGCCATAATTCAACTCACTCATAGTTAAATCCAAGAGTAGGGTTGTTTTGCAACATTCTTGTCATTTTTCCCTTTTTCTTTATAACGACATTCAAGGCAAAATTTCCAAATCTCTCTTCGTAAATGTAGTTCAACCACCCCAAACTTACCATAAATGAACTTTATAGAAGAATTATGATATCATGAAAGCATTAGAAGGCCCCAATAGCACCCAAGCTCAGAAAAAGGAAATAATCACATTTGTACCCTAGGGTTTAATCTATAAGAAAGTGAGGAAAGAATGAAAGGGAAAGGAGGGATTCCATACCTACTTCGTGGTTCTCCAACTTATACCAGCCAGCACTCTTCACCTTTCTCCCACACACCCAGTCGACACACACACAAGGAGGGAAGATGGCGCAAAAGAAGAGAAGAAGAAAAAGGCACTTCAATAAAAAGAAAGAAAATAAAGGAAAAAAAAATAAAGGGGAGAAGAGGAAAAAGGTTCAAGAAAGTGGGGCCCACTAGTCTAAGATTATTCAAAATGGGCCTTTGCCAAATCTTTTCTTGATCAGCTCTACTTATTATTTCCCAAACTTAGCCTAAGCTTTTGTAGTCATATAAATATCACAAATACAATCACATAAACAACATAATATAAAAATAAAACACAATTATCAAACACATGCTCACAAAATAGCGAAATAAAAGAAATTATTAAATCAAGAAAATTGCAGTTATTACAGTAAGCCTAATTCTCCTAGCTCTTGGTTCCCATGCAACATGTGATATGCAAGATCATGTAAATAAATAATTAAACATGCAAAATTAAGTAAATATGCCATGTCGAGAATTCCCTACATGCAACCCTTCCCTTATAGGTGTCCTATTTGACTATAGAGCTTACAACAACAACAAAGACAACATATCAAAAGAAGACTGACGAACTCCGACCTTCAAGACATGCAAGGTCGGAATCCTTGAACCTCTACTACTCCTCAGGTAGCGGTATCACGGCCACAACCTCTAACAAGGAAATTTGCAACAATAGAATGAGATTAATCATGTTAGTGAGTAGATATCTCCTTTATAGTTATTTATGAGAAGTTTAATAAGCGTTCACGAGAAATACGAATTGGGATCCCCATCCTCACTATTGATAAGATCACATGCCCCACTCTGTGACTCTCGCATAAGCCACTTCTCGGAATGGTTCAATAAGAATCTCCTATATATGGAACTTCGACCACATATGGTCATTTGGTCTCCAACATGAGTAAGCAGAATGGTGCTACTCACATCTAGTCTTAGAACATTCCATTTAAGGCTCAAAGGCCACTAATAAACTCTTTGCCCACAGCCTAGTAACATTTCCAAGCCCATAATGAAATAGGAATCAGCAAGGGGAAACAATTTCTACAAGGCATATATCACACTTTCGGTACGGAAATGGATTAGCTCCAAGCACTTGGAGGCTCCAGTTCTTTGTTAGCCACGATTTTAACCATGGCTAAATCAAACTGTGGCTAAAATTTACATTTAACCACTGTTTTAACCGTGGCTAACAAAGAGTTGGAGCCTCCAAGTGTCTAGAGCTGATCTTAATCCCTTTCGGTACCACCGCCACCTCTCAAGACTTTAATCTACCATCTTCAATCCCAATCCTCGTACCCAATTACACACCATCTCCAATCACACACCCATCACATCACCTCTTTCACCTGTTCATATATATATTATACTATATATATTAAACACACCATCACTACCTCTCAATCAAAACTCACCTACAACATTCACAAAAAGGGAAAAGGGATAGAAAGAGGACCCAAAAATCAAGAAAGACAACAAGGTAAGTAAAAAATCTCTTGATTAAATTTCGAAGCCTTAAAAAAAATACATATATATATATATAAGACTATAACTTATTTTAACTCTAATCCTACTTTTGAATTCTTAAAACAACAAGGAGATTATATTATTCATCATCCGAAGAATTTCGTCGAGGTATGATAAAGGCTAAGTGAGGAATCCAGGTCAGTGGTTTGATGATCCCCTGGCATTACCTCAACCTTGTAGGTTAGATAACATGCATTTAGATTAAGTTGATTGAGAACATAGTGACAATGTAGACAAACATTTGACTTGATGATCATATGGTTATGGATGTATGTGATGTCATGAACATGATATGTTATTGCATTGCATCATGATTATCTATTAGGGTTA
The DNA here is from genome assembly GCA_037074585.1 of Biancaea sappan. NCBI lineage: Eukaryota > Viridiplantae > Streptophyta > Magnoliopsida > Fabales > Fabaceae > Biancaea > Biancaea sappan. Next base: position 42,907,812 of record CM073501.1, on the reverse strand, counting down.
GCGAGGATTCCAGGTACGATATTCCCTTTGAGGGAACTTGCATGTATCATAATTGCATTTTTATTAGTTGTATGATGTTGAATTGTGATAACGGTACCCTCCCCTAAAACGGCAAAGAGTAGATATCGAACTAGGTTGAGCAGGGCTCCCAAGGGTCGCCTTGTCAAAGTAAGGATGATGGACATATCTTACGGTTGTATGGATGGGATCGGGTTGAGTAGGGCTCCTAAGGGTTACCTTACCATTAAGATGAATTTGTGTGCCAGTAGGTGGGAGGAGGAGGAGGCATGGGTTGAGAAGGGCTCCCAAGGGACACCCCGCCACTAGACGAGTACCCTGTGTGTGTTTGTGATAATGATTAAGATTTGGAAATATTGATTATGTGATGATGGTCATGCTATGTTTGTCTCATATCAATTGTGGTCTTCGGGCATGTTGTTTGACTTGCGATATATTTGGGTTCAGCTATGGTTTCAATATATCGCTCATTGAGTTTAAAACTCCAAATATATATATTGTACAGATCATCTGGTTACTGAGAATCTCCCGTTTGAGAAGTAACATAGAGCACCGTCTCCCTTCCTGTTGTGGGGTCGGGCTTCTATTGGTTTTATGTCCTTGTATTTCAGTTCATTAATTAGAATGCTCTATAGTGTCATAGGTTACCTAGGAGATCTATTTGAAATATTATATTTCGTTTATGTTAATTGATTTTGACATTATGTTTTCATTTGAATTATTGATTAGAATTAGATAGAAAAATGAATTTTTATTTCCCTGTTAATATGTCTTTACATCAAGGATGTTTAGTAAAGTAAAATGTATGATATTAATAATAATAGTGAAACAATCATATAATGAAATAATATAAAACACAAAATTATGTATATATATATATATACACACACACACACATAGGCATCAAAGACACATATAGACATGCATAAGGAAACATAATATGATAAGTGTAACGAGGGTAAGGAAGACAAGATAATAGCAAAATAAAAAAAAGAATGATGAAGGATAAACAAAGGGATAAGCAAAATCTATTAAATAAATAAATACTATATAATGGTAATAGGTGATTATATAATAACAATAAACAAATGAAATATAATATAGGATAGGTAAGAAAGAATAAAACACATTGAACAAAGTAGCTTAGCCATATAATATAATAATAATAGGATGCATAATGGAAATAAAAATATAGCTAGATTAAATCTTTTTAGATAAACCTCCTAGCATTAGAGAAGATTAAGTAAAAGAGTAAATCAAATCTAAGATAACTAATCAGATCAAAGCCATCAAAAAGGATAATGTAAATTAAAAGAGACAAGATCATAATTAAATCAAGAGTAAATATAAGACAAGTAAAGGATATTAAATAAAGAAAATAGTTTTTAAATAATTAGGTTATTTCTAGATAAACTTCTTAGAGTTATTTTTTAAAATAAGATCTAAATAAGGTAGATGGATAGTAACAATCATAATAATAGTAAGCAAAAGATAAAGATAACGCAAAAGAAATAAGATAACAAGAATAATTACTTAAATCACATATTATATTAAAATAATCGTAACTAAGAATATGAAAAAGAAAATATTATATATATATATATATACACGTGTGGCATCCATAATAAGTATATGCAATATGATAATAATAAAATATATAATAAATAAAGACAATGGAACAAATATTAATGGAATAAATAATAAGGCTAAACAATAGCAGTAGTAAGATATGAAGGAACCAAATCTAATGAATAAATAGGATAAATAATAATTTAACAATTCAAATTAAGCTAAATAAAGTCACATTTAACTCATTAAATATTTCCATAATGAGTAGAGAAACCTCGGTTCTTAGGCGAACAATTTAGGCTTACATTGACATAGGGATTCGTCACTGTATCAATCACATGCCTAGAGTTGGGTCGTAACACCTATGTGCCGAAAGAACACTCCGGCCTATGAGCTGAAAGATACATATTCATATAGATAATTAATATGGCCTTGGGTTGAGAGATTTCTATGGCCTTCAAGCTATGGAAGCGTCAAACTTGTTGAATCACAATATATACATAATAACCTGTATGAATGTGGAGGAGTTGGAATCAATACGTAGTATTTGGAGTGGAACTTCTGGGACTTTTCCTTCTATTATGTTTACGTGTTGGGAACGTTAAGGCCTACAAGTTGGGAGATAGTGCGGCTAGTGTGGCTTATGGGTTGGGATACCCCAGAAGCATTAAAGTCCTAATTTTAATTAGTGTTGTGGTGACAAGCCCACTAGGTGCCATGTAGTGTATAAACGTCACATGTTAAGGCATTCAAATTAGGAATCCTCATTAGGGGTTAGCTTGGGAGTGTGCATTTGATGACTGAAATGGCCTGTTTACCTACAGGCTTAGGATTATTATTAGCTACGGGCTTGGAGGCAAGAGTAACCTATAAGTTTATAGGTATTATTAACCTTTGGGTTAGGAGTTGGTGTTTCACCTTGGACTTGGGGCACCGACATAATTATCGGTCTATATTGGCAAGTGTTGAGAGTTTGTCTATGGTGAAGGTTGGGGTTGCCTTAAGCACTATGGAGTACTCGGTATGTTCGCATAAGACTACATCAAGTTTCCCTTACACACTCGGTTATTGTGTATTTTGGAGCAAGATTGCTGACTCATTAATTGTAGAAATGCCGAACAAATAGAAGGTAAGGTGAGGGAATGTCGATTCACTGAGATGATTATCTCATTCTATTGTTACATCTTTTGTAGGATCACGTAAGTCGTGAAATAGCCACCCAAGGAGTAGTTAAGGTTTGAAGCTTCTGGTTCCTCCTTACTTGAAGGTCAAAGCTTGCTAGTCGGTATGTCTTTAATAGCTTTGTAATCATCTAGGACACCTAGGAAAGAAGGATTGCATATAAGGAGTCCATAGCATGGCACTAACATATTTTATTGGTAATATATATATATATATTCATGCATGTCACTTGCTGCATAGGAAACATGAGCCAGGAAACTTAGGCTTACAGTGTGGGAGGATTATCCTATGTCGTGCCAGTCACGTGCCTAGATTTTGGGTTGTGACAAAAGATGAGATAGGAGAAATCTTGAAACTTACCTTATCTTTGGTCCCTTCTTGCCAAGAACAACTCGAAATCCAAATTTCCTCAGCTCTTCTTGGATGGAAACGCAAAAAAGGAACTTTAGAGAAGAAGAGCAAGGAAAGAGTGAAGAAACAATGTGAATGGAGAGAATAGAGAATGTGAGAGTGGTGTGGGAAGGGCTGAGGAGTTTTATTATGCTAAACTCCAAAATTATCATTGTGGCCTTCCCACTCCCTCACTTGAGTTATTAACACCCACACACAAGGAAAATACCAACTCTTAGCAAAACTAATTTCTCAACTATACTCTTCCCTCACCTTAAGTCACACAGGCAGAAAATTTCATAGAAATATAAACAATACACAAACAACCATATTTAATTGAAACAATAATTTTTGACATTTAAATTCACATAGGTCTCTATTCAAGGGCCCTTGCAAAAAATTTCCCAAACCAAGTATGATGCCAATTAAAGTTGCCACAATCCACTAGCACATTATTAATATTTAAATTTATCGGAGAGCACCAACATTATGCATAGCCCCTCTATTCCAAAATTATTTATTATAAGAGAAAAAAAAGTTTTAACTTGATCCCATAATTTTTTTCTTATGCACAGATAGCAGCTTAATTTTTTTTATTATTTGAAGTACTTCAAAACCATAGGTATTACATTTGTTCCCATAAATCCCATGATTTATTTCATTTATCAAAAAGGAAACATCCTCAGAGTAGTAATGGCTCAATGTTTATAATAGTATGGAATTATACATAATCTTTCAAAACTATAAAGTGGATAAACCATGAAATGCACCATGTATATTTTTTGAAGTTCATAACTTTTAGAAAGAATCACCTCAAATTTTTGATACTTCAAAAGTAACTCAAAGAGTCATAAATATGCTCACAAGTTCATGCAAGTTTAAAACAATGTTCATGCCTTTTTGTAATCAGTAAGAAATGTAATTCGTGGCAAAACTCACCACCCATGTTAAACTATCAAGACATAATATTCATAGAGAAGTAAGGTAGAGGATGCAATACATAACCGTGTGCTTACATATAAGTTTGTAATATATATATATATTCAAAAAAATTTAAAGATAATAATGACATTATAGCTATACTAAAGTAGGACTAGGTACTCAACTTTTTAAGCTCTTAAACTATCCCTTCAAAGACCCTTAAGATTAACCCATAATCCTTGAATCTGCAACAACCTAACGTGTCAGTCAAGAGGGGAGAGAAATAATTCAATTTCTATGTAAAGACATCAATACAACTCTTATTTATTACGGTCACTTAATACAAGACCAAACTATCTACACTAAGGTCCAAATACTCAAATTTACTACACAGCTTTGTTTTCTAGACAGATTTTTATGTAAAACTTCCCAAAGATTCTAGGAGTGATTGGTGATTTCAAAGATCACCAAATGTGGTAATAATTCCTATTAATATGTTAGCTAGGTACAGTAAAAATTTCAAAGGCTAATTCCACCATTTGATTAATAAAGAAATCATTTTAGCAATCAGATATCGATTTTGTCTTAGTATCACATAGGCTTAGAAAATTACTTCATTAACCCATTAAATCAAATCCAAATGCCATGAAATTTTGTAGGGAGTTACCTTAATATCTTATCTGGAAAATTTTAGGACAAAATAAGATCATTTGGGCAATGAAATGAAATATTTTCACCAACAAGCTAGATTTGTTCTTGAGTTGAACTAGGTATAGTTTATATCATACTTGACAAGGCAAACTCTTCTAAAAAATTCTAAAACCTTATAGTTTAGATTAATAAATTGTTAGAAGCTTCCCATAAAAATTTCAAGAATTTAGGTCTTCATTTGACCACCACAATATAGAGTCAAACAACATGAAGAAAATAGTTCAAAGTTAAGTTCCTACCTCCCACAATTCGTCTATCAAAATCTCAGGCTTCACTTCCCCAAAACATACCCAACACTCTTCCAATTCTTCATACAATCCAATTATTGATTCAAGAAGAAATTCTTCCTTTAAGACAACCATGCATGAAGGTATTTGGGTCAAAAACTCAAATTTGTATAATCATTAACCTGATTCAAGCCTTGACCGAGGTGGACAACCTGAAACACCAAAAACCATAATTTAATTTACTGATGAACTTCCTTCAACTTTGTCATCCATCACTCCCATTTCACGTGCACTCAATAAACTAATTCAAGGAGGCAATTCTTCTTATTAAATGCACAAGCAACCATGGTTGTCAAGATCTCGATCTAAATTTTAAGATCTTACAATCTTACGATTCCAAATAACCCAAACGATCTCGGTCCTATGTAAGATATAAATCTACTAGAATCTTAGTAGGATCTCGATTTAAATTTTAAAATCTTATGATTTTATGATTTTAACGATCCTATAACATTTTGAATTTTTGTTATTTTTTTTATTATTGATATGTTTCTAATCTATTAGGTCAATTGAAATGGAAAAAGTCATTAAACTAACTTAAGTTATTACTAATATTATACAATTATAGTCTTACCACTCATAATTTGTTCAATTTTTAACTTAGTTTAGTAAAGATTGACAATGGGATATAATATTATAAGTTTTGAAGAAGAAAACGTCTATTTGGTAAAAAAAAAAAAGAGGTTTCTAAATAGAATAGAAAGTGGGGTTTGCTCTCTATTTTTTTTAAACTAATTGTATGCCATTTGAGCTTTTTTATTGAAATATAATGAGACTTTGATGATTTTGTATTATTTACAATATTTATATCATTATATATATATATATATATATATTATTTTATATTTTTTATAAGATCTTATGATTCTTGATTCGATTATACGATTCAATTTATCATGTGTCCCTTTCGATCTTGCAAAAAATATCTATCTTGACAACCATGCATGTAACCAGAAATCTAGCCTTAATCCAATTTTTAAGTTTCAACGTACTTATATCTTTCTTGGACCAATTCAAGTTGCCACAAAAAATAGTGAAGAGAAACTAGAAATTTCTGCTGCACTACTCTTCCTCAACACATGCTTAGCTAGCCGAGAAGTATCATATGATTCATGCAACAACAAAAAAGTCAATGAAATCTCTTGAAGGAATTTACACAAGAGCACTCATGGTCATGGAACAAAGAGAAAACTCATAGGAACTTAAAGAAAGAAAGAAATTTGTTTTATCACCTGACCAATAGAAGCTACTCAACATGTAATGGAATCCATGTGATACCTCTTTTCACACCCCAACCGAGGCACGTGATCGGCACGGTAAGTGGACTCACCCTTACCATTGTAAGCCTAAACCAAAACTATCCCATCATTTATTACGCTTAACATGCCAAGACAGAACATGCAAATATCGAAGACACAATCATATATTTAAATATAAGTAGTGCAAATCATTTGAACTAGCTTTTGCCCTTTAAACATAATCCCCAAGACTTCCTAGGTATCCCATATACTACAAAGCATATTAGAGATAATAAAAAAGGGAAAAAGACCAACCTCACATACCAAGAGAGTTCTTGATGCAAAACTTCACTGCTCCTTGGATGTGGCCATCAAACAACACCTGTTAGGATGATACACAAAAAGAAAACAGGTGAGTGCACAAAACTCAATAAGCAACTAACATACCAATACAGGATTGTAGCACTAATTCTATTAGAACAATAGCAGTGAAAGTACTACACAAGTATCAAGTAAACCTAATGATTTCTGCACTTTTGCTTTTCCTGCAAATGATAAATCTCATGATAACATTGAAGCTATTCCAAAGATCCATTACATTACCTGCAAGCATTAGAATAAAGGGCATCTCTTTGCCTCTTGAGCATGCCATACCGCACAAACCTATCATTATTATTATCCCTTAGGAAAATATGTCTTATGTATCCACAAATTAATTTAAAGAACACTAGCTTCATCCACAGTTGGGAGGATACAGAGAAGAAATAAGTAAACATGAGGTGAAATATCCTATCTAATCAAAGGTGAGTCATAATTATTACATTAAGTTATCATGCCACATCTTACTTACTATGATTTCATACCCACACAATGTGCATGATTGTTAGTTAATATACAAATTATTACTCAACACATCACTTCATGCACATAAGTCAAGATAACTCTATTAATGATCTTTAATTGAATATAACGATTCATGCATAAAATAAATCTCATGTTTCGATTCTTTTAGGGCCAACACCCTCATCCATAATATGCATCTAATGCACATGCTGACCCCAAAATGCTAAAAGGGAGGTGAGTATACCATGCAATCAATAAGCAAGTCAGCACTATCATAAAAGAACATAATCCAGCCATCCAGCATCAAAATAACAACATGTAAGGTGGTAATTTCAAAGTTATACAAGTATCATACAATTCTATTGCAATCATGGTTTCAACTATACAACTAGCCTTATAGGCCATGCAATTTGTGCTATCAACTGGCTGTAAATAGGGGTGAACACAATCCAATCCAATCCAATCCGCCCAACCCGCACAAAGAATTCTCAACTCAACCCAACCGGTCAACCTGATAGATATATACTTTTTTTTTAATTTTTTCAATTAGATTGACTAATTGACTCAAGAAGGTTTTTTACTAGCTTTCTGCACTTTACCAAAATTTTATAGTTCTTCATGCACATGTATTGATCCTTCCTTGGCTGGGCTTCCTCTCTCTAATCCTCTGACTTCTTCACTCGACCTCTACTCCGATCATCTCCTTCAACTTCAGACCTTGCCTCCATTCCAGATCTCATTTCCTTTCTTGTATCAGTTTTAGTTCACTTTCAGACTTTGCCTTCCTTCATCTTCTCCATCTCGGTTCAACTTGACATCTTCTTCAACCTTCATCTTTACAGTCACAACCTCAGGTATGAACTAGAAATTTCCAACCTTTGTCTTCTACATCTCAGCTCAGCTCCGCATCTCCTTCGACCTTCATCTTCTCTATCTTGGCTCAACTCAGCATCTTCTTTGACCTTTGTCTTCATAGTCACAGCCTCACAGGTATGAACCAAAAATTTCCATTCTTTGTCTTCTCCATCTCGGCATCTATTCTCCTTTTTCAAAAATCTAGTTTATAAACTAGAAATTGTGTGAGTGTTTGCCTTCTTCTTGCCTAGCTTCAATTAGAAATTGTGTGAGTGTTTTGCTTTTCGCTCTTCTTGTTTATGGAGAGAAAGAAGAAGAAGAAAGAAGATAGGAGGACTGGAGGAGGGAGGAGAAAAAAATAAAATAATAATAACAATTGCCCACCCGACCCGACTCGTTAGAGTGGGGGGTTTAGTTGGTTTTGGTCCACCTTTAAAATTGCATGAACCCGGCTCGGCCTAACCCAATTTCTTTTGGTCAGTTCGGGTTGAGATTTTCCCTCAACCTGACCTAATCTGTGCTCAGCCCTCGCTATAAAAGCCATGTCGTACATTTATTCATCTATTCTATCAATTGGCCATATAGACCATGCCGCATTTATATCATCTTATGCTATCTACTGGCCATATAGACCATGTCACACAAATATCACAATGTGCTATCAACTGGTGATAAAGACCATGCCACACAAATATCACAATGTGCTATCAACTGGCCATAAAGAAAATGTTGCACAAATATCACAATTCATAATCATAACCCATTAACATAACCAATCCATCACAAGCCACATAATTTTATCCAACACGCAGTAGTTTATAACATTCACACATCCTTCTCTTTTCACATGCAGATTCATATACATAATTATCCAATCAAATATAAACTCAATCACACAGTGTAAATCCTCAACATTAGGTTCATTCCTAAATTTCACAAATTATAGTGGCATGTACTCATCATAATGCATTATAAATTAAGTAAATTTTTAGTCATAAGCAGAGCTTCCCTACTCACAACATCTATGCTATGCCTTTCACCCATATATTCGTGAATCCTATATGTCACCTACACAACAATATATATATATATATATGTGTGTGTGTGTGTGTGTATGTGTGTGTGTGTGTGTGTCATTCTAATATCATAACTTGATACTCAAATATGCACACACTAAATATAAAACATTTCATCTCTTAGTCCATAGAGTAGCAACATATAGGACAATAAGAGAACTAAAAGTTATTCATCACATGCACCATTATATACATACATAAGTTTTTATATTGCCTTGCATTTCTTGCCAAAATTCACTTTCCTAAATTGAAGTCAATAAGATCCAATAAGCCATGCATGCATCCCACTAATATTACACAATTCTGAGATCATATATCAATTCAAACTAAAAGTGAATATCCAAATATCAAGTACAAAGGTAAACATGGACAACTTTAACATAAACAATTTCACAGCCTTAAGAGTCACCAGAGAAGTAAATTGTTATTCTCATACAAGTTCAGCTTTATTTCAAGAAAGAAAGGTGTAAATAGACTGAAAAAATATTAATTCCAAGCATTAAGATATGAACAGAAATGACTTAGCCATCCATTATAAATTAAAATCTAGTTTAAAGAGAATAAGAAAACATAAACATGCTTCACCCTTATAGAAATTGCTTTAGAACACGGGTCTAAAAATTCAGTAAGGAATAGAAACATGTATTTCTTGGCTACAAGTTTTCAGCAAGTAACCAAAAACATACCTAGCATCATAGATTCCTTTATAATTCCAAAGCTTCATAAAAAGAGTACTCCCAATTTCACCTTGACCTTTTAATTGTTAAGGAGAAAAAGATTCATGTAAAGAACAATAATCAAGTATTTCACATCATGTATCATGTTGTTATAATATGAAATTGCAACTATTATCAATCTAATTTATAATTGAGTTCCATTTCAAATCAAATCCAAGAAATTCCAGAACTAAGAAACGAATTATGTCATTGGAATAAAAAACACAATACAACCCACCCTAATTGTATCTCAACGGAATCAAAGCATAAACAAGGTGTCCCCTGCTAGGTGTCCCCTGCTAGCTGTCACCGCTGTTGCGATGGCTAACAATGAAGAAAATGTGCAGCAACAAAGAGAATTTCAAATTCTTGGCCAAACCATGATAGGCTCCCTTCCCAGCCCTTTCCACCATTTGATTTAAAAAGAAACACATTTCAAGGTTGAAATTCTACCCACAAGTATTCAAAAAAATGAACCAATCAAGATTCATTGAGACATTTAAAGAATTTTGCCCAACCTGACACTAAACAACTCAATCAATCCAAAAGTTCCCTCCTAAATATTTTTAGTTTAAATCAAAAGAAATTCACATCTCCAAGTCAAAAATTACTTCCAATTTATTAATGGCAAAAGTATCCATATGTCCCTCAACTTTACCTCGATTCTCATTTATGCCCCTAAATTTTTTTTTTCATTTATGTCCCTTATTTTTTATTTTTATCATTTATGCCATTCCTCGTCCATTCCGTCAACTTGACTAACAGAAACATCCGAGTAAGATCCCATGTGGCTAAATGGCTCATCCACATCAGCCTCCATATAGACAATAACTCACAAACTACCAAAGTCTCCCCTCATTCTTCTAACCTAAAAAGGATTTGGGATTCTAAAATACCTCAAATGACGTCATATGCAGCGAGGGTGATGGCTGACTTTTGCTGGTGTTGAGTACGATGGGACGACGGTGGAGGATGATGATAACAGTGGTGGAAGTGTTGATTCAAACCCCTGTGAAGGTAAAATCGTCGATTCCTTTGCCTTGTTGATTTTCTAATATCAATTTCAGCCCCGTAATTTTGAACCTCAAATTCCTTTATAACGTTTATTTGAACCTTGGGATTTTGAAATACTTGTTCTAACCTTAATAGCATTTCAGATTCTAAAATGATTGTTCTTTGTAATGTTGTCTACACATATTTTAGGAAACACAAAAAGCTTCACTTAACTGTGGCATTTTTTCCTTAATTTAAAATTGCCTTAGTGTTTGCTCTTTGTTGGCTCCTGCAAATTTTGATTTTAGGGTTCATATTCGAAACCCTCATTTTTTTTTTGTTGTGATGTGGGAAAACATATATGTGTGCTTTTGGAAAAGTGAGGTGCGATGTAAAGATGGTGACTGATATGTCTTTTAACTCCAAATGCTTCTGTTGACAGAAATTACTTTATCCTTCTCATAAAAAACATATGTACTGGTTTTTCAAAGTGAATGAATGTAACAACTGTTTACACCTTTTTTTTTCTTTTTCAAATTGAATTGCCATTTTGTGTAATTTAGCACCAATGGCATTCAAGGGTCATAGTTACAGTGGCAGGAAGGGAAGGTACATTTGTGATTGTAGCGAGTATGCTCAATTGGCGACTTCACGCACCCAAGACAATTGAGGTCAAAGGTTCTGGGGTTGCAAAAAGCTATGCAGTATGATATGTAGGTCATTTGAAAAGAGTAAATTTAATATGAGTTGAATAGAGTTTGAGACCCTTTAGCTAATAATGACTTCTACATTATTCAGAAAGAAGGGGGTTGTGATTTTTTTTGTTTGGTTAGATCCTCTATTTGAGGATGATGCATTACCTATATATCGTTTGAGAAAGAAGATTAGCACTCTTGAGGGAGTAAATTGAAGAAAGAAAAGAGAACGAAGAAGTAGCTAATTTTATTTTTAATATTGTCTTTGATCGTCAATTTATTGTGTCTTAGTTAGGAGAGTGACTTAGGATATGGATTGTATTATGTAGGTAATACTATGGTGAGTTTGGAGTAGGAGTATCTATTATATTATGTATTGTCATGGTGAGTTTAGATGTTTGAGTATGAGATATTATGTATTAAAGAAGTGTGGATTATGTACTATCCAATTGAGTCTATGATTAGAACTTAAAAAATTCCATACTTGAAGCACTCTCAAAGGATATACATGACACCACGAAAAAACATAAATGACATATATGATAATTTTTATATCATAAAGGACATATATAGTATATAAAAAAATAAAGGATATAAATGATAACTTATTGAAACTTAAAGGACATACATGGCAAGTGGTTTAAACACTTTTCTACTTATTTTGCAAAGAACCATTTCATTGGTTAATGAAACTTAAAGAACCATTTCCCTGCTTATTTTGCAAAGAACAATGCCTAAACCGTGGTTCAACAATCCTCCATTTTAGGGGAAATAAACTATGGCATTTGCTAACATAAGATGATCTCAAATACATTTATAATTCCAAAATATACCAATAATATATATATATATATATATATATATATATATATAAGTTGCATTAAATGCAGATTACATGGCAGTTAATCAAAAGTGCCAAATACATAGTTGTACCTCAAATACAAAAAATTTGGCATATACAAAAATGGCAAGAACTACAAACAAAGTATATGTGCACTTAATTTAGATTACAAAATAGCCCTGAAATACAAAAGTTCCAAATACTTGGCACACAACACATGAAATACTGAATGTCATGGAGCATCATGAGCACCATTCTGTGAAAGTAGACTTTTGCCACCTAGATTCCTTCTTGTCGTGGTCTTGTACTGTGTTCTACTGCTAGGTGAACCACCAAGTTCAATTTGTGAAGTCTGCAAATAAATGTATAGTTGATTACAATATATTCTTTGCAACCAAATTAACAAAATATATAATTACATGTGAAAGATATGGAAGTAAATTAAAGGTGTACCTGCTCTTCACTCTGAGATAGAGTCAATGGCTGAGAGGTAGTTAGAGGCGTAGTTGGAGGACGACGACTTTAAGACAATGGCTGTGAGCTATACCTTAGGACTCTCGAAGGTGGAGCCTCTTGTTGCAATTGGGATATAATATCAATGAAGTGAAGTATATGAAAACTATGTACTAAATTAGAGGTATACCTACTATTGAGTTTAAGATTGAGTCAATGGATGAGAGGTGGATGAAGACGTTGCTGGCTACGAGCTATGCCTTCGGAGTCTCAGAGGTAGAGCTCTTTGCTGAAGTAAGTCCAATAATATAACACCGACAATTGAATGTAAACTAAATGAAACTTGTTGAGGTAAAAAGAAAAATAATTACCAAAGATGCAGCCTGTGGTGGTTGGGCTTTGGTGCTTTTACGTCTAATCGACATATTTTCCCGTCTTAGTCGCTACAAGTATACAATATATAAAATATATAAACTTTTTGAGGTAAAATAATTACCAAGATGCACTTGCACTATAAGCCTTCTTACTGTGGTTGAGGGTTCCACAATTTCCATACTGCAATTTAGACCCCCTCCGAGACAAACCACTACAAGATGACTTCCTTGTGCTCTGAGACTCTTCATTCAGCTCCTTTTTTCTCTTCTATTTCAGCCGTCCAATAGGTTTTCTATATGGAGGAAGGAGGACATCATCATATGGTGTAGATGACCACATATTTGGGCCATTTGTCTAGTGGACCATATATTAGTAACATGACTAGTAATGCTCCTTCTAGAAGTACGATGGGATATACTCTTCAGGTCTTTCTCCCATATGGTTGATACAACTGATTGTGTAAGGGCAAGGAATGCCTGTAAGTAACCAGTGCCTATATGTACAGGACTTCAATTCAAGATCCACCATGAACTTCTCATTTGGACCCATCACCTTATACTTCTTTTGCCCGACCCACGTTGGTAACTACTTGCTACTTTCTTTGTAATTTATACCAAGCATTGACTTGATTTTTGGTGGCACCGATCTATTAGGTAGTTTTTAAATGTCTTTCCTATTTCTTGCCTACTTCTCTATCATCCATAATTTGATTTCCTCTATCATGGAAACAATGGGCTTGTCCCTGGTAGGCAAGATGACTAAGTTAAATGTCTCACACATGTTGTTCAGAAGTACCTTACATTGTGGTTCCACCTTAAAGAACCCTACTCTAAAAATGTGGAGAAATCTTGATCAAATGCTTATATGTGTCCTCATTGTGTTTCTTGATTTCAAGCATTGTTTTCTCCCAAGCTTATGGATAGGTGGACATTGCTGCTCGCCACACAAGTTTCTTTAAGTGGGCTCTCAGAAAATTCTTTCTAAAATTGTTGTACATGTGATGTACATGGAACCGACAATCAACTCCGGGTATATTGTATCAAGGGCAATCTCTAATCCCTAAGAAAAGTAAGGTGTTCAGACATAACTTTATAATTCACACATAAGTTTAAAATTGAAAGAGAACTTTAACTTTATAATTCAATGGGTAATATATTCACATATACAGCGGCACATGTTCATGTACAAGATAGAGACAGATTGTAAGGACCATGCATACATGCATTGTTGAATTTCTAAAACTGGCAGTAACCTCGAAGGACATATATGAAACATAAAGGACATATACGACAACTTATCAAAAATTAAAGGACATTAATGACACATTTTAATTAATTAAAGGACATATGTGAAATAATTTTGAAATTTAAAGGATATATGTGGCATATTTCTAATAGCACATTCAGCCAAGAAAAGCATGCATAACATTAGACATAATGATAAGCATGTAGGCAGAGGTAGTGTTGGATGAAATGTTTTCAAAACCATCACCCAGTTAGCTTTGGAGACATAGATTAAAAGCATCAAAATTTCATTTTGCATTACTAAAAAAAGTACATAGGGGAATCTTCTACTAATCTGAAATAAAAGTGATGAACTTGCTATATTCTATCCCAATGTCCTCCACAATGGCAAATGTAATAGACAAAAGTTGGTCATTTGGATCCCTACCTATCACAGTCAGCACCTGTCCTCCATATGGGGTCTTTATAAAGCACCCATCTACAGTGATGGGCCGACATAATAGGAAACTCCTCCAATATGCATCCAAGCAGAAATATAGCCTCCCAAATATTGGTAGCATTGACCTGAAATCTCTACCAACACTAGGAGTGTCATCTTTATACCTAGGTGGCCTGTTCACATGCATCTTCACTGTGGACCCAAGGTTGGAGATTATAATCTCTTGATAGCAATCATAAAATCTCAAGAATTGCTCTCTGAAGGTGCTACATACCACATCTCGCACATCCGTTCTGACCTTACTGGCTTTGGTTCTAGAACAACCTATATTCCACTTCTCTTTAGCCTTTTAAATTATGTCATTCAACCAAAATTTTGGGTTCTCCTTCACCTTTTTCTACATTCTATGGCCTAGCCACTTTGACGTCATGAGGCGCACATTAAAGCACTATGCACAAGTATGCTCATTATTAACAGTCCTTAACTGCCATGTGTCTTTATTTAGCAACTTTGCGGTATATGCCTACCAAGGACACTTACCCCTGCACCTCACCCTTACTCTGACTTTATCCAGTTTTGCATAGTATAAATTCCTCCCAGCATGTATAGCGTACATAACCACAGCATATACCTCATCATCACTGAGGCCCTAAACACTCTCTAACTATGTCATAAGCTTGCTAGTAGAAGGTAGTGATACATGTGTAAGCATCTCCTCATTCTACGTGGATGTAGCTCGGTCTTCTCAACATTAAATAACCCCCCAACATAATTTTTATCTTCACTATCAGTGAAGTGCACATTCATCGCACTATCCTTGGTCTCGTACCTACTTCCTATGCCATCATCGCTGCCAATATCTCTATCATCATGGCTTGTAACCATTTTTGTCTTCCGCTCACGTACAATAGGTTCCTTGCCTAACAACGTAAACAAATATATACAAACAATAAAACAACTTATAAAACAAAAATAATGCTTCTTAAATGGGAATGATTAAGATAATTTGCAAGTTGTTTGTGAAAGAAGTCAGTACATATAATCACACATAAATGTTATATCTTTGCTCTCGTATAATGATGTGGGGAAGCATGGGACAGCGAGGTTGGGTTATCCTCTACATTCTGAGGCAGGTCAACATCTAGGTTGACATTTGTGTTGGGAAGTCAGTCCACGGATGGTGAAGGCCCATCCAACTTCAAGATGAAGTACAATTGAACCAAGCCCTCTCTAATAGCAATGCCTACCATTTCCAATGCTCCATTGTCATCTTTCAACATCTTCAACCCCTTATCCAATGATTGTCTAGGAACTTTGTACCACAAACTTTCAAATCCTGAGTACCCATAGTCTTCCTTAAATATGTCCAAGATCTCGAAGTAACTCAATCTGTCAGAGTCACAATTGGTCCACAGGTCAATATGATGCCAAAATATTCTCCTCTTGAAATTTAGACACCATGGTGAACTTCAACAGCAAATATATCAATGAGTAGATAGTATCACCTAATCAAATGAAAAAGGAAAGCTGTTATATTTTAAAATATCCACACCATCTCCTTTTTATGCACATATATATTATTAACTAGATAAAGTTTTGCACTTTAATCACATCAAGAATAACAATAGAAAATAGTGAGCTTTAATACTACATCTTAAATTCTCATCATTGACTAGATTAAGTTGGCACATTGTTAACAACAGAACACATTTGTTTATTAAGAACCTCACTAGTGGCTAGCTCAAGTTGGTTGGCTACATATGACTTCAATAAATTTACACACTTCAATTTAATATCAACTTTAAACTTTGTTTGTCTTTCTTGACCCATTTTAATCACAAGTCACAACTTCATTGATTTTTTACTATTAGTGAGAGGTTGAACTTTATTAAGATCCTCACTAGTGACAACACCAAGTTGGCTTTCAATTTGCAATATATAAATTTGGCCATTTTCCTTTTTTTTTTTGAGTTTTCTTCCTTTTATATATATTTTATACAAACTGAAAAGATACAATTTGAATATGGTCAACAACAAGAATATTGTCAACACCAATATCATGATCCCACATAGCAAAAGTTAAAAGATGTTGTTAGTGAACCACATAAAGTATTAAAAAATGGCACTCTGATACACACCCTTCATTAATTATTTAGATACATTCCATAACAACCATTACAATAGATTGGACTCGGCCATATTTACAATACAGGAAATTTATCAAGAATAGGATAACAACAACATTCCAATATACTGGAATCAACTACTGTCATTACAATCGAACTCTTAGGAAAACAATAAGAGGAATCGAAGGTATAGGAATAGCATTACACATAATCACGAAATCCACCATCATTACAACCAGAACTAGGGCAAAAATTACAAGTGCCTGTATGTATTGATTTCATATTAGGGAAAATGGAAACGGAATCGATGGCTAATAGAGGGAAAATACCTCTTTGTAGCCACCGTCGCTGCCCTCCACTATGGTTATTGCAACCCTAGTCAAATAGGGAGAATTTAGAAAATTAATCGATTGAAAATTACATACTTACTGATTTAGAGGTTTAGGTCTCAATTTCAGATTAGGGGAAAAATGAAAATGAAATTAATGGATAGTAAAGAGAAATTACCTACTCGCTGCCACCGTCGACGTCCTCCACCGCAGTCACAGGAACCTTAGTCTAACTGTTGAAGAGAGGGCTACAACAACATCATTCACTGTGGATTTTGGCTTCAGCAATGCATTTTGTCTCCATCCGTTTTGTCTACATATTATATAATAAAGGGGTATCTTGGTCATTCTGAAATGAGTGGCCAAGGTGGAGGCTGATATGGATGAGCCATTTAGCCATGTGGGATCATACTCAGACATTGCCGTTAGTCAAGTTGACAAAGTGGATAGAGAAGGGCATAGATGATAAAAAATAAAAAATAAGGGACATAAAGGGGAAAAAAGAAGTTTAGGGGCATAAATGAGAATCGAGGTAAAGTATAGGGACATATAGACACCTTTTGCCTTTATTAATAATCAAATTACTTCATAAGTTCAACCCAGACTCAAGTTCCCACCCTCACCCGATGCTACCTCTACTCAAACAGACCCCCAATCGGTTCCTCAAGCAATTTCTCACAAGTAATCCATTCCCAATAGTCGAAACGTAGGGAGAAGGGTAGGAAAACGAACCTAAACCTTGGCCAACCATTTTTTGGCCCTTTGATAGTTAAGGTTTGTAAAAGCATACAAGAATGCTAGGAAAAATAAATGAAAGAGGAGTCTCGGCTTACTTGGGACACAAGGGCTTTTTGGTGAGATGATGGTCGATGGAGGTGGAGACATTGCCGAAAATCAAGGAACAGGACAATGGTAGGAAGGAGAGAACGAGCACAAGGCTTCGAGCATTTGTGTGTGTCATGGGCTAACCTGAGAAAAATGGGTTAAGTGTGGTATGACTTTTTACCATTTTTCCCTTCAATTGAAAGTGAGAAAGATTATGACCCAAGAGCAACATGGGACAAACTCCTCTAAATGAAGAATTTGGTTATCCAACGTGCACTAAATTTTAACCTTTAAACCTCAATAACACCATACACACACACTGCCATATTTTCAAAAATAATAGGATTTTATTTTATTTTTTATAATTAAGTCCCTCAGAATAGAAACTTAGAAAATTTTAAGGATTTATTTCTTAGAATTTAGTAAGTTAAGGGTTAGTGTTGGTCAGCCTTGTGACTGCGTTGGTAAGCCGTAAAGCCCAGAGAGAGGTAGGTATTCCCATAGGAAGTGGTCCCGCTAAACCTTAACTGACCTGAAAGAATTTTAAGAAGTAATTTCTTAAATAAGTCTGACTTAATAAGATGACTTTTTAATAAAAATAGTACTGAGATCAGTTGACCCTCAACATCCTCTAGTTATAATATTAATTTAGATCAAGACGAAAACAACAATGAAAAATATCAATACAAGAAGTAGAAGAAAGGTTAAGAAGTTGGGAAATGCCTAGGGTTAGACCTAGCAAAGTATACAAACATTCAACATTTAATTTCAAAACTCAAGATATTGTTAGGACAATTGAAGTTATAAGAAAGATAGAAACTTCTCAAGATACAATAAGTTTGCTAGACAAAAACTTAATAGATCAATATAGAAAAGAAGGATATGGATTTATACATAGGATTAATTCAAGTAGCAGTTAAGCCAATACACATGTTAAGTATTAATCATCCAATACTTTTACTTTTACAAGATAAGCACGCTATATCATTCAAAGATTCAACAATTAGTTTAGTAGAGTCCAATCTTTGTGATGGACCAATATATTTTCAATATTTTTCAAATTATATGAAAACACTAAGAAATGTAGAAATTTCTTTACAATTATATGTTAAGACTACTGAAGGAATATTTGACGAAGGATTAGACAATCTTGTCGTCATATTTAGAATTCATTACAAAATATCAAAAACTAGCATAGGAATTTCTATTAAGAAAGAATCACCTAGAAATGAAACAATACTAATGGATGCTAATTCTCAAAAAACCATGATCATGACTCGAAAACCTTTAAAACATGATGAAACTATGGCCACCTTTCCAGACTCTTGGGTGTTAGAGAAGATTCAATCTCCTAAGAAAATAGAATCAAAAAGCTTAGAAGGATATGTTCAATCCCCTGAAGGAAATGTTAAGTTAAATATGAAAAAATCTCAATCTTTTAGATCAAGAATGTTTAGAAATCCCGAATTAGAATTCAACCATAGATACTCAGTAGATAATGACTGTAGATCTGCTGTAAGTAACCCTCAAGATCAAAATAGTTTAAGAGGAGTAAATTCTCAACCAAACATCCCTCAACCAGTTTACGAACCTGTTAATAAAGAACCTTTAATAAATCGCTCACCAACTAGATCCCAAATCTTAGTATATACCAAAGAATTTAAAATAGATAAACAAAGGTTAAACAATGAGCTTACGAAAGACTACAATAAACCCATGAAAAGAATGGTATTTTAAAACTTTTTCAACAGAACAAGTTCAACAACGGAAAGAAGAATATTATAAATATTTAGAACAAATCAAAGACAACATTTTCTTTTGTACTTGGTTTAGCATGTACTGTCAAAACAACAAAATTAACAACCCTTTTGTAGAAGACACAAAAATGATCAACACATGTAGCAGAATAACTGTAGAATGGGAGACAACATTAGGTCAAAAAGTTATATTTATTCATCCACCTCTAGAAAATTTAAAAATTACAAAAGGTAGTTCAGAAATAGAAGCCACACCATTCAAAATAATATAAGAAAATTAAGATCAACCTAGTCAAATGAAAGATGTTAAGAATATACAATCTCAAAAAAATTACACTAATCTAGCCGTCAATACTATAGGAAAGCAATTAGATAGAATAGAAAATGTAGTCAACAATAAATCTTTAGAAGTCTCAACAAGTACCTCTTTTCAAAACAAAATTAGTTCATCTGTTCCACAACAACCTTTACACAAAATACCAACTCTAGCAAGAGAAGAATTAAGGGCAATAAATTTATAGAAAACTTCCCTAAATTTAGTCGAAGAAATTACCAAAAGATTAGACCAACTGAATGTGTCAAACCATAGATCAAAAGGTCCACAACTCAACACCATATCAAAAACTAAAAATATAAAAGATGATCAAAATTTAAATAGGATAAAGTTTAGAAATTCAAGGCTAATCACTAGAAACTACTACCTAAGACCTAGTTACCCAGACACTCAATATAAAGAAAACACGCAAATAACATAAGCTAGTTATTCAGGAGATTCAATGATAGAATGAAATATAGATGGTCATAGCGAACATCAAATTTTAGGAATAATACAAAATATGTCAATGTGTGCTACTGCATACAAGATCAAAAATAATAGTGAAAGAGATATAGTTACAATGTTAACAACTGGATTTACTGGTCAATTAAAAGGATGGTGGGATAACTAGCTCACAGAAATCAATAGATCAACAATTAAGTTTGCAGTTAGGCAAGAAGAAATAAATGGTCAATTAGTATAAGTTCAAGATGGAGTATCAGTGTTAATTTATGCATTAACAAAACACTTTGTAGGAAATCCTATAGATTTCCAACAAAGAATAGCAAATCAATTGGTCAATCTTAGATGTCCAACCATATCTAATTTCAGATGGTATAAAGATATGTTCATTACAAAATTATACACAAGATCCGATAGTAATGTAGACTATTGAAAAGAAAGATTTTTAGGTGGGTTACCAAATTTATTTGTAGAAAGAGTAAAAGAAAGTATCAAAAAACAATGCAATAATACAATACCTTATCAACACATGACCTTTGGAGAATTAATAAACTATATTACTAATGAAGCTATAATGTTATTTAATGATATGGAACTCCAATATAAGCTCAAAACTGAACTAAAAAGTAGTCGAAGAGAATTAGGAAACTTTTGTGATCAATATGGTGCAGAAAAAATTCAAGCCCCATCTTCAAAATACAAAAAACATAGAAGATTAGAAAAGCACATACTAGTTAGGAAAATGTATCTTAGATACCCTGACAAACATGTTAGATCATTCCAAACAAATAAACAAAGTTCCAAAAAAAAATTAGGCACAGAAGTTTAAACCCTAATAAACAAGTCACCAATCACAAACATATAATTTGTTTTAAATGCGGAATGTATGGTCATATATCAAAACAGTGTCAATTTAAGAAAAAGATCAACTTGTTAGAAATAGATGATAAGTATAAACAAAGTTTAATGAGTATTTTATCAAAAGACCAAAATTCTGAGTCAGAATATGATACAGATAGTAATAGTGATCAAAATGAAAATGAAATTTATCAAATAGATCATCAAGATAGTTCATTAGCTAGTTCAGAATCTCAAGACGAAAGTCATTCAGAAGAGATAGGAATTTGTAGTTAGAAAGGATGTTTAAAAATTAGTTGTTCAAAGACCATCAATGTTATAAATAGAGATAAGATTCAAATCTTCGTAGAAATAATAGACAAAATAGATAATGAAGAAATTAGAAAAGAATATTTGTTAAAAATAAAAGATATAATGGGTTCAGAAGAACACCAACCGAAACCAGAAATTAAACCCTACAATGTTCAAGAAATAATACATAGACCTCAAAATAACCTAGCTGAAGTTAAAGTTACAATAAAAGAATTAAAAAAGAAATCAAAATAATTAAAAAAGAAATTCAAATGTTAAAACAAAAAGATGTAGATTTATCTTTAGATATTTTAAGCATAATGGCCAAGAAAGATATCAAACAAGACAATGATCAAGAAGAAACTATAGAAGATGGCTCAAAACCTAGTGATCATTATTTAAATATAATCTCTAGGATCCAAGTTCAAAAATGGTACTGTCAAGTAACCTTAAAGATCAATAAAGAATATAGTTTAAAAACAATAGCTCTAATAGACTCAAGAGCTTATTTAAATTGTGTTCAAGAAGGATTAATTCCTACACAATATTATGAAAAAACCACTGAAAGCCTAAGTGGCGCAAGAGGAAACCAACTATCCATTAGGTACAAATCATCAAATGCTAAGATATGTAATCAAAGCATCTGTTTCAATACAACCTTTGTCCTAGTTAGAAATTTAAATGAACCAATAATTTTAGGAACACCATTTTTAACCCTTATTACCCTTTCAAGGTTTCAGAATTAGGAATTTCAACAAAGTTTTCAAGAAAAGAAATTTGTTTTGACTTTTTAAACCCATCAAAAACAAAAGATGTTAATTTTTTCAAATCATTAGCTGTTTCGAAACTAAATTTAATAACTAGAAAACAAAATAAGATCAAAATGTTAAAAAAGAAATTCATTTTAAGAAAATAGAAGGACAAGTAGAAAAACCTCAAATCAAGAATAGAATAATTCTTATTCAGCAAAAATTTGAAAAAAAATTTATGTTCAGAAAATCCAAATGCATTTTGGAATAGGAAAAAACACGTAGTTTCATTACCCTATGAACCTAGCTTTACTGAAGACAAGATCCCAACCAAAGCTAGACCGATCCAAATGAATAAAGAAATCTGAGGATATTGCAAAAAGAAAATTCGAGACTTGTTAAATAAAAAATTAATTAGGACTAGCAAATCCCCTTGGAGTTGCTCAACTTTTTATCTTCAAAATCAAGCTGAAATAGAAAGATGTCACGCCTCCAAACTTAAGCACATGACTGGCACCATAGATGAGCTTTTACCTCACCACCGTAAGCCTTATTCATACCAATTTAATACATATTTAAATATAAATGTTATTTCATATCAGAGAGTACAGTTTCTCCTATTTCTTTTTAGAGAAAAAGATAATAAATATTTCAAATATATTCATTTATTCATTAATAAATAACATTCTCAAACAAGCATTATTTGTCCAAGATTTACCTACCCAAATTACAGAGTTACTACTTGAATACTTTGGAAAAAATTTTACATAATAATAAATATTTACCCCGATCAATGGGGTTGAGGACTCGAACAAGTAGTTGGATGTGCCTCTACTTCTTCTTGAAAATCTGTGAGGGGAGGAATGACATGAGTATATTTTATTCAGTCAGAAAATATATTATTCTATCACATTAACATAAGAAATAATTCATATAAAATCACAAAACATATCACATAGTCCCAAACATTTTTCGGGTCCCGTCTACATAAGGTGGTCGTTGTCCCGCGGCCCCCACTGCATCCTCCCTTATTGCTACTTTCATAAATGCCTCCCTTATTTCACCCCTATTTTCAATACATTTTGTATTGGAACAACTTTTTGTTTAACATGATTTGCCGCCCTTATTATCTCCTGCTCCTCCCTTTTTACTCCCACACAAGGACTCATCCCCGTAACATTCTCCATCAATCACAAACATAATCATATTCAGACAATAATAATTCAATCTTACACATGAACACTACACATGTATGTGACGTTGTTCATATATATAGTAATATATATGGTACTATTCATATATACTATACTATTTATATGTTTACCACTATTCATATAGTACTATTCACATATACCATACAATTATACGTATAAGTACTATTTATACGTATAAACACTATTTATATACGTGTTCATATGTACGATATTGTTCATATGTACGATATTGTTCATATGTACGACAATCAGAAACAATTTTCAAGTAACCGAGGATAATTCCTTTCTGATGTGGATGATCAGCTAAGGCCGCATCCACAGAGCATACTAAGATTTTATCTTACAGATACTTGTAAAAATATAGTATCTTCACAGTATCTTAATAATCAATAAATAATTCTTAAGCATCCGAGGTTAATTCTTTTATGATATAGAGGATCGGCTAAGACCGCAACCATATAGCGTACTAAGAATTTAACCTCTAAATTATTGCAAGAATTTAAAAGAGCATAGTAAAATATTCCCTCACCTTGAATCTAAGCTATAAAAGAGGACTTTTATAATAACCCAGAATCTTAGCACCAGAGTTAGAGGAATTAAAGGAGAGGAGAGAATAGAAGCTGAAGGTGTGAGTTTTAGAAGTGAAATGGAAGGGCCTATTTATAAGAGAAGTCAGGTTACTATGCACTAATAAAATATTCATTTTACTATGTGCTTTAATAATTTAATTTACTATGCACTTTAATAATTTAGTTTATTGTGCACTTTAATAAATTTCACGACGGCGGCGGATTATTGTTTACTATTAGAAACTTAAATGGAAAACTATCTTTTCTCCTTACTCTTACGTTTCTTTTCACTTTAATCCTTTCATTTTAGTCCCTATGGGTATTTTCTTATATATTATGTTATTTTTCTCCTAGTTTCTTTTAGATTTCTCTTATGTTTAAGCCATATTTTATTCATGGGATAAATTTCATATTATAACAGTCATTATACTCCACAATTTATGCAATCTATAAATGAAAGTCAGTATTTTCAACAATATGTACAAACAAGCATACAAAAATTAAACAGATAGGAAAATTATTTTCTCATAATTTTATCGTAATTCTTAAATACTCATAACTCTAAAATATAGTGGGTAATATATATATATATATATATATACATATATTTACAATTTTTTTTAGGGGTACTACATCCTTCCCTCCTTAAGAAATTCGGTCCTCCAAATTTCACACTTTTATTCATTAAACAAATATGGATATATATATATATATATATATATATATCATTTTCGGCCTTCCACGTAGCCTCCTCATGGAGTAATTCTGCCATAATACCTTGACGGTAGGGATTTCCTTTGATTGCAGTCTCTTTACTTGCCGATCTATGATAGCTATAGGGGTTTCCTCATATGAAAGGGATTCTTCAAACTCTATTTCTTGCGATTGGATCGCATGGGATGGGTCAGAAAGATATTTTCACAATATAGATACATGGAAGACAGGATGTAATTCCGCCAAAATTGAGGGTAAGGCTAACCAATATGCTATGTTGCGTACCCTTTCTATAATCGTAAGGTCCAATGTATCTAGGGCTTAACTTTTCTTTCTTCCCGAATCTCATGACTTCCTTCATAGGTGAAACTCTGAGAAACACCATATCTCCAATGGCAAACTCTAAGTCTCTTTGTCTGTGATCTGTATAGGCTTTCTGCCTACTTTAGGCTCCCAATAATCATTCTCAGATAAGTTTCACCTTAACGATTGCCTCCTGTACTAAATCAGGTGCCAAGACTTTTGTCTCTTCTAATTCGAACCATCCAATTGGTGATTGACGCCAGCAGCCGTATAAGGCCTCATAGGGTGCCATCTTGATGCTTGACTGATAACTATTATTGTAGGCAAACTCAACTAATGGAAGGTGCCTTTCCTAACTGCCATTAAAGTCAAGGACACATGCCTCAACAAGTCCTCCAAAGTTTGAATAGTCCGCTCTATTTGTCCATCAGTCTGCGGATGAAAAGCCGTGCTAAGGTTCACCCTTGTGCTAAGAGCTTTCTGAAAAGTTCTCCAAAATCGGGACGTGAATTATGGCCCTCGATCGGAGATAATCGTTAAAGGCACTCTATGTAGCTTTACAACCTTTTTAGTGTAGAGTTCAGCCAGTCTAGAAATGTTGTATATTGTCTTAACTGGAATAAATTGGGCTGTCTTTGTTAATCAGTCAACAATGACCCAGATAGAATCATAACCACTGGTAGAACGGGGGTAAGCCCACTACAAAGTCCATAGTCACATTTTCCTATTTCCACTCGGGAATTTCAATTTGTTGAAGTTTCCCTCCTGGCCTCTAATGTTCAGCTTTGACCTATTGACAAGTCAAGCATTGACAAGTCAAGCATCGTGACACAAAGTTTGCCATATTGCCCTTCATGCCTCCCCACTAATAAGTCTATTTCAGATCTTGATACATTTTTGTGGCACCTAGATGGACAGCATAGGCAGCACTATGTCCTTCTTCCATGATCTCCCTTTTTAAAGGTGATGACTTCGGAATACATAGCCGGTATTCAAAAGAAAGTATCCTTGAATTATCAAGTGCAAAGCCCTTGGTTTCTCCTCCACGCACCTTGTCCATGACTTTGACAAGATCTGGATCTTCCATTTGTGATTTGCAAATTCAATCAAAAAGGAAAGACTTAGCCTGGATGTGATCTAAGAATGCTCCTGACTTGGATATCTCAAAGTAAACTCTACTAGCTTCAAGCTCCTATAACTCTTTTACCAAAGGTCACCTTATCTTGACAATGTGTGCGAGGTTGCCCATGGATTTTCGACTCAATGCCTCTACTACCACATTAGCCTTACAGTCGTAGTCCTTTAATAGCTCCATCCACTATCCCTGTCTCAAATTTAAGTCACATTGTTCAAAGTTGTACTTGAGACTTTTGTGATTCGTATAGATCTCGTATGTTTCCCCGTAGAGATAGTGTTGCCAAATCTTAAGGGAAAAGACCATTATTGCCATCTCCAAGTCATGAGTAGGGTAATTCTGCTCATGTTTCTTGAGTTGCC
The DNA here is from genome assembly GCA_037074585.1 of Biancaea sappan. NCBI lineage: Eukaryota > Viridiplantae > Streptophyta > Magnoliopsida > Fabales > Fabaceae > Biancaea > Biancaea sappan. The sequence continues at coordinate 42,880,956 of CM073501.1, read as the reverse complement.
TCGATGCATAGGCCACAACTTTGCCATGCTGCATGAGGACACATCCCAATCCCACCCATGATGCATCACAATAAACTGTGAAGCCTCCTAGTCCGGTTGGAAGAGTGAGCACAAGAGCATATGTCAAGCACTTCTTTAGCTTTTTAAAGCTCTCTTCACATATATCTGTCTATTGATGCTTCACATTTTTTTGAGTTAACTTTGTGAGAGGGGCACTTATCTTGGAGAAGTCCTTCACAAATCGATGATAATATCCTGCCAAACCAAGGAAACTTCGTATCTTAGTTACTGTGGTCGACCTTGGCCATTTTTGTACTGCATCAACCTTGGCTGGATCAACTTGAATTCCCTCTTTAGAGACTACATGTCCTAGGAAAGCCACTTGACTCATCCAAAATTCACATTTAGAAAATTTGGCATATAACTGGTGTTCTCTCAGTGTTTGTAATACTTTCCTCAAGTGTTGTACATATTCCTTGAGGTTTTTGGAATATACCAAGATGTCATCTATGAAAAAGATGACAAACTTATCTAGGAATGGTCTAAACACTCGATTCATAAGGTCCATAAATGCCGCTGGGGCATTTGTTAATACAAAAGATATTACTCAAAACTCATAATGTCCATATCGAGTTCGGAAGGCTATTTTTGGAATATCCTCTACCTTGATCTTTAACTGGTGGTAACCAGACCTTAAGTCAATTTTGGAGAAGCATTGTGCTCCTTGCAATTGATCAAATAGATCATCAATGCGAGGTAAAGGGTATTTGTTTCATATTGTGACCTTGTTAAGTTGCCTGTAGTCTATACATAACCTCAGGGACCTATCCTTTTTCTTAATGAATAACACTGGTGCTCCCTAAGGTGATGTGCTAGGTCTAATAAAACCTCTATCTAGAAGATCCTGTAGCTGTTCTTTGAGTTCTTTGAGCTCTGCAGGAGCCATTCGGTAGGAGGGATAGAAATTGGTTAGGTTCTAGGGACCACATCAATGTTAAACTCTATCTCCCTATCTGGAGGCAATCCAAGCAACTCTTCAGGAAAATATCGAGAAATTCTTTTACTACTGGCACTTCCTCTAAAGTTTGTCTTTCTTTCTCCACATTTTTCACAAAGGCTAGATATCCATAACATCCTTTTCTTAAAAGTCTTCGAGCATTCATAACCGAAATTAAGTTATTTGATGCTTTAATCCCATTGCCTTAAAAGGAGAAAATTGGTTCTTTAGGTATTTCAAATTTCACCATTTTTTTGTGACAATTAACAGTGGCATGGCATGATGCCAGCCAATCTATACCCAAGATAACATCAAATTCGGTTATCTCAAGTAACATTAAATTTGCTGAGGTGTCCATTTCACCAATGGAGAACTTGCACTCATTGAGACTATTTTCTACAATTATTGACTCCCCCATTGGGGTTGCCATAAGAAAAGGCCAGTCTAGTCGAGTTGGGCCCATATGAAGATGTTTAGCAAAATTTGGTGATGTATAAGAATGGTTTAAACCTGGGTCAATCAGCACACATGCCTTATGAGAATATATAAGGAAAGTACCTGTGACCACTGCATTGGAGGCCTGTGTATCTTGTCGAGTAAGAACATAGACATGTGCCTGCCCTCTACCGACCATTGGTTGGCCCCTTCCTCCAGATCCACGACCATGTCCTCTACATGTACTACCTCTTCCTGATGACAAACAAGGAGCTTTAGGGGCAAAAGCTGTCTCAGATTGTCGTGCTGAAGGGTGTAAAGATTCTTTCCCTAACCCTTCTAGTAAGTAAGGGCATTCTCTCATGAAATGACTTACTTGGCTGCATTGATAGCATGCGGGGCCTGTTAATCTACATACTCCGAAGTGATACTTTCCACAATTTGTACACTTGGGCTTATTTTGGCAAGGTTGGGAAGAAACTTGTTGAACTGTGGATTGTTCCACCTTACTTTTTGATATATTTTTTGGGGCATTTGCTGTAGTTTATACTGATGCTGAAGGTGCACTTGAAGAGAAATTACCTCGACCAGAGGACTAAAATCTTCTTGACCTACCATTATTAGTTGTCATGCTCCCTTGATCTCGCCCTCTTTTCTTAAAATGGTTACTTTTTGTTTTATACCCATATTTGACCATCTGTGCAGCTTCAACCACCAATTTATATGACAGGTAAACATTGACTTGTGGGGATATCACACCATAAAATTGTTGGCGAAGCCCTAGGATAAATCGCCTAATTCGACGCTTTTCATTTGGTACTATATGGGGTGCATAGCGAGCAAGGCAAACAAACTTACTATTGTATTCTTCAATGGATATCTCCGGGCCTTGAGTTAGCCGCTCAAATTCTTACTCTCGAGCTATCTGAAGTGTTTCTGGAAGAAACCGTTCTATAAAGGCTTCCCTAAATTCTCCCCAAGTGACTGCCAAGGCACCTATGGGTCGGCCTGCCAACCATGTTTCCTACCAATCACTTGCATCATTTCGAAACTGGAAAACAACCATTTCAACCATACTATCAGCAGACCATCCTAAAATAGATTGAATTCTTACAATATGATATAAGAATTCTTGAGGGTCCTCATCTTCTGACCCTGAAAAGGTAGGTGGTTGTAATTTGAGAAACTCTAAAACCTTATTTGTTGTAGGTTGAACAGTCGTAGGGATCGATATTATCGGAGGACTTGTTTCAATGTTCTGCTTGGCTACCATAGCCGTTATAGCTTGTATGGCATCTTGGAAACCAGTCGCCATAGTTTATATGGTGCCTTGCATACCTGAGATGAAAGCCGTAAGTTGTACATTATCTGGTTGAGGAGGTGCTCCATCCCATACATGGGGTATTTCTACTGGCTTCTGCATATCATGAGTACATTTGTCATGCTCAAGATTTCCCTCCTTTTCTCGACTTTCTCCTTGGTCCCGAGTAGTTAACAACGGAGGATGAGATGAGGCTTCCTCCAAGGCCTCACGTTCTCTTACTTGTGTCTCGTGCTGCGAAGAAAGCATTTTGAATCTACAATATAAAATTTTTTACTTTAAACGATGTTCTAAAGAACAACAATTTAAGAAAGAAAATGTGACATGATATCCCTGTAGGTCCTTTGGTGGAGTCTTTTACTATTGCTATGCCCGGGCTCATAGTAATAGAAAAGATCCCACTAAGGATACCTTGCTCTGTAATTAGTAGGAGACCTAATCCTAAAGCTCTGATACTAACTTTGTCACGCCTCCAAACTTAGGCACGTGATCGGCACGATAGATGAGCTTTTACCTCACCACTGTAAGCCTAATTCCACACCAATTTGATACATATTTAAATATAAATGTTATCTCATATCAGAGAGTACAGTTTCTCCTATTTCTTTTTAGAGAAAAAGACAATAAATATTTCAAATATATCCATTTATTCATTAATAAATAACATTCTCAAACAAGCATTATTCGTCCAAAATTTACCTACCCAAATTACAAAGCTACTACTAGAATACTTTGGATAAAATTTTACATAATAACAAATATTTACCCCGATCAATTGGGTTGAGGACTCGAACAATTAGCTGGATGTGCCTCTACTTCTTCTTGAAAATCTATGAAGGGAGGAATGGCATTAGTATATTTTACTCAGTGAGGAAATATATTATTCTATCACATTAACATAAGAAATAATTCATATAAAACCACAAAACATATCACATAGTCCCAAACATTTTTTGGGTCCCGTCCACAGAATGTAGTCGTTGTCCCGCGGCCCCCGCCGCATCTTCCCTTATTGCTACTTTCATAAATGCCTCCCTTATTTCACCCCTATTTTCAATACCTTTTGTATTGGAACAAATTTTTGTTTAACATGATTTGCCGCCCTTATTATCTCCTGCTCCTCCCGTTTTACTCCTACACAGGGACCTATCCTCGTAACATTCTCCATCAATCACAAACATAATCATATTCAGACAACAACAATTCAACCTTACACATGAACACAACACATGTATGTGAGGTTGTTCATATATACAGTAATATATATGGCACTATTCATATATACTATACTATTCATATATTTAGCACTATTCATATATACCATACAATTATACGTATAAGTACTATTTATATGAGTACTATTTATATGTACGAACACTATTTATATATGGTACTATTCATATGTACATTACTGTTCATATGTACGACAATCAGAAATAATTTTCAAGTAACTGAGGATAATTCCTTTCTGATGTGGATGATCAGCTAAGGCCACAACCACAGAGCATACTAAGATTTTATCTTATAGGTACTTGTAAAAATATAGTATCTTCACAGTATCTTAATAATCAATAAATAACTCTTAAGCATCCGAGGTTAATTCTTTTATGATATGGAGGATTGACTAAGGCTGCAACCACAGAACATACTAAGAATTTAACCTCTAAATTATTCCAAGAATTTAAAAAAGCATAGTAAAATATTCCCTCACCTTGAATCCAAGCTATAAAGGAGGACTTTTATAATAACCCAGAATCTTAGCACCAGAGTCAGAGGAATTAAAAGAGAGGAGAGAATAAAAGCTGAAGGTGTGAGTTTTAGAAGTAAAATGGAAGGGTCTATTTATAGGAGAAGTCAGGTCACTATACATTAATAAAATATTCATTTTACTATGTGCTTTAATAATTTAATTTACTATGCACTTTAATAATTTAGTTTACTGTGCGCTTTAATAATTTTCACGACGGTGGCGGATTATTGTTTACTATTAGAAACTTAAATGGAAAACTATCTTTTCTCCTTAACTCTTAGGTTTCTTTTCACTTTAATCCTTTCATTTTAGTCCCTATGGGTATTTTCTTATATATTATGTTATTTTTCTCCCAGTTTCTTTGAGATTCCTCTTATACTTAGATCATATTTTATTCATGAGATAAATTTCATATTATAACAGTTATTATACTCCACAATTTATACAATCTATAAATGAAAGTCAGTATTTTCAACAATATGTACAAATAAGCATACAAAAATTAAACAGATAGGAAAATTATTTTCTCATAATTTTATCTTAATTCTTAAATACTCATAACTCTAAAATATAGCAGGTAATATATATATATATATATATATATATATATATATATACACACACACACATATATTTACAATTTTTTTAGGGGTTCTACAAAAGAGGAGCCCATCGAATGGTCATTAATTATAAACCCCTCAACAAAGTGTTAAGATGAATTAGATATCCAATTTCTGATAGAGGAGATTTAATATCTAGAGTTCAACAAGCATCTTTATTCTCAAAATTTGATATAAAATCAGGATACTACCAAATTCAAATAGCAGAACCTGATAAGTACAAAACAACATTTACTGTCCCTTTTGATCATTATGAATGGAATGTTATGCCATTCGGTCTCAAAAATGCCCTTTCAGAATTTCAAAACATAAGAAATGATATTTTCAATCCTTACACTCAATTCACCATAGTTTACATAGATGATGTTCTAGTATTTTCCAGATCAATAGAACAACACTTTAGACACCTTGATCAATTTTATGAAATTGTTAAGAAAAATGGTTTAGTAGTCTCAACTAAGAAAATGAAATTATTCCAAACAAAAATTAAATTTTTAGGTTATGACATTTATCAAGGAATGATCAAGCCCATAAGTAGATTAATAGAATTTACTAATAAATTTCCAAATGAAATCAATGATAAAAATCAGCTACAAAGGTTTTTAGGATGTCTTAATTATGTAGCAGACTTTGTTCACAACTTAAGAACTATTTGTAAACCTTTATATCAAAGGTTAAAGAAAAAGGCCCTAGAATGGGATAGTTCAATGACCGAAATAGTCAAAACCCTTAAACTAAAGGTCAAGAGTCTTCCATGTTTATGAATATTAGATCCAAACGCCTTCATGATAGTCGAGACAGACACCTCAGACATAGGTTATGGAGGAATACTTAAGTAGCAACCCAAAGATAGCAATAAAGAGCAAATTGTTAGGTATCATTCAAGAATTTGGACAGAAACTCAAGAAAAATATTCAACAATCAAAAGAGATATTTTATCTATAGTGTTATGTATCACTAAATTTCAAAAGGATTTGTTCAATAAACATTTTCTTTTAAAAATGGATTGCAAAGCAGCAAAAAGTGTTTTAGAAAAAAATGCTCAAAATTTGGTTTCAAAACACATTTTTGCCCGTTGGCAATCAATACTTTCTTGTTTTGATTTTGACATCCAACATATCAAAGGAAAAGAAAATGCTCTTCCATATTTTCTCACAAGAGAACTCTTGTAGGGAAAATCAAGAAATGGAGAAGAAAAAATCAAAAGAAATCACTAAAGATCAATATGGATCTCCATTGGGTCCAACATCATCTCCAATACTGGCACCTACACCGCTCAATACACACCCTTCTGGCAATGGTGTTAGACCACGAGGCATTAGGCCTTCTTCTCCTTCAATAACTTCTCAAAATTGTTTTGTTCCATTAACTTATCATCAGGCTTTGGCCACTCCCTCTTCTTCTCAATAAATTACTCATGTTCAATCCTCAAAAATGGTTCCACTCACTCCAGCAAAAAATTATGTTCAAAATATTACCCAAAAAGAAAAATATATTACAAAGGACTGCAATGTTCCAATAATAGCCATCGAACCAGAATGGATTCAAACACCCAATATTACTGCTAGAGAAGTTACTCAAAAGGTATTTCCAGACGGTTGGAATTTTTTGCCAACCAATTTAGAAAAATCAAGATTGTTTTATGAGTTCATACTTGTTGACACCAACTCAATAACTTTAACCCATGAATATGACCCCTCAAATCCTTCAAGAATTTTATACTCCAAAATAAAGATTAATCATGTTATCACCCTTTCTCAATGGAACAAAGCTCCATACACTCAATAATCTTTTTCAAGACAATTTCAACCTCAAAATTATAATTATTGGGATTATAGAGCAGCCTGATTCAATATGTTTCTAATTCATCCTTTTTCTCACTCCTGGTTTATATAGTTCAATAAAGGTCAAACTAAATTCCCTGCATGGTTTTCAGAATGGTTCTATTTTTATGGACCAACTGCAGATTTTCTTCCTTCATTTCCTAAAGAAGCTTATCAATATTTCAACTCCAAAACAGATTTTATTCCAGGAACCAATCTATTAAGTTTCTTTGCAATATTCAGAACTCCCTGGATAATAACTTGGGATTTTGATTTTGCTAAAAAGTTCAAATCCAGATACCCCTCATATCTCTCTAGAACATGCAACATAAAATAGTGGTCAAATTATAATCAAAATTTGCTCAATAAAACAGCTGTTGAAAAATGACTTTTTCAAAACCCAAATCATCAAAAATATGACCAAAATATTCAAAAGAATTCCCCCTTTTTTACTTCTAAATCTCAAATAATGGCTGAACTGCAACTCAAACTGAAGATAAGTTCAACCAAATGCTCCAAGCACTATCAAAAAAAGCTCCAGCTCCATCTGTCGGATCAAATCATGAGGTCCATTCACCTTTTCAGAATGAAGATGACTGTTTCAATATCGATTTAGCTAACTTGAGTCAATTCTGAACATGTTAAGTTAATCGTCGGCATAAAAAGACAACTAGCTCAAAAGTAAAGTTCAACAAGTCAAAAATGCTCAACTAATGGCAGACTCAGATTTTCAAAAAGAAATGTCGTCAATAAACGACAATGTAACTTTAGAAAAGATGTCGACCTCGTGTCAACTTTTCGAATTTAAGATCCATTCAAATCCACAGACTCCAGAGCTACTGGTATCCACCGACTTCAAGAGTGCTCAAATCTGGTCCAAAGCTCTATAAAAGCCTTAGTAGTTCATTTGTATAGGCAAAGGTGAAATTAGAGGCAACTTAGAGCACAAAACTTTCATCTGTAAAAATACTTTTCATCATTTTCATCAGTATTTGCGACTTTATTCGTCAAAATTGTACTGCAATACTGTAAGTTCTTACTTTCAATATGAGAATTTCAATTCATCAAAATATTCCAATCATTTTTACTGATTTAATGCTTGTTGTTACTTTTGATTATTTTGTTTATATCAATATTAATAGAATTTATATTGTTACTAAAGAAATTTCAATAGAGTTTTAAGATGCTATTTTAAGTAGTAATTTTGATTTTGAATATATGTACTCTGATAATAACTAGTTTCAATACTAAAGTTCAAATTCTTAGTAAGATCCGGGAAATTCTTATCAGAGCCTAGTTCATTAAGAAGTCCACTTAGAAACTTAGAAAATTTTAAGGATTTATTTCTTTGAAAAACTTATAGTAAGTTAAGGGTTAGCGTTGGTCATCCTTGTGACTGCAGGTAAGCCGTAAAGCCTAGAGAGAGGTAGGTGTTCCTCTAGGAGGTGGTCCCGATAAACCTTAACTGACCTGAAGGAATTTTAAGAAGTAATTTCTTAAATATGTCTAAGTTAATAAGACAACTTTTTAATAGAAATAGTACTGAGATCAGTTTACCCTCAACATCCTCTAGTTATAATATTAATTTAGATCAAGACGAAAACAATAATACAGAAATATCAATACAAGAAGTAGAAGAAAGGTTAAGAAGTTAGGAAATGCCTAGGGTTAGACCTAGCGAAGTAGACAAACATTCAATATTTAATTTCAAAACTTAAGATATTGTTAGGACAATTGAAGTTACAAGAAAAATAGGAACTTCTCAAGATACAATAAGTTTGTTAGACAAAAACTTAATAGATCAACAGAGAAAAAAAGGATACGGATTTACACATATAGGATTAATTCAAGTAGCATTTAAACTCATGCACAGGTTAGGTATTAATCGTCCAATACTTTTACTTTTACAAGATAAGCATGCTATATCATTCAAAGATTCAACAATAAGTTTAGTAGAGTCCAATCTCTGTGATGGACCAATATATTTTTAATGTTTTCCAAATTATATGAAAATGTTAAGAAATGTAGAAACTGCTTTACAATTACATGTTAAGACTACTGAAGGAATATTTGATGAATGATTAGACAATCTTATCGTCATATTTAGAATTTATTACAAAATATCAGAAACCAACGTAGGAATTTCTGTTAAGAAAGAATCATCTAGAAATGAAATAATATTAATGGAAGCTAATCTTCAAAAAAAAAACATGATCATGACTCGAAAACCTTTAAAACATGATGAAATTATGGCCACCTTTCCAGACTCTTGGGATTTAGAGAAGATTCAACCTCCTAAGAAAATAGAATCAAAAAGCTTAGAAGGATATGTTCAATCCCCTAAAGGAAATATTAAGATAAATATGAAAAGATCTCAATCTTTTAGATCAAGGATGTTTAGAAATCCTGAATTAGAATTCAACCATAGATACTTAGTAGATAGTGACTATAGATCTGCTATAAGTAACCCTCAAGATCAAAATAGTTTAAAAGGAGTAAATTTTCAACCAAACATCGCTCAACCAGTTTACGAACTTGTTAATGAAGAACCTTCAATAAATCACTCACCAACTAGATCCTAAATCTTAATATTAACCAAAGAATTTTCAATAGATAAACAAAGGTTAAACATTGAGTTTATGAAAGACTACAATAAACCCATGAGAGAATGGTATTTTAAAACTTTTTCAATAGAACAAGTTCAACAATAGAAAGAAGAATATTATAAATATTTATAACAAATCAAAGAAAACATTTTCTTTTTTACTTGGTTTAGCATGTATTGTCAAAATAACAAAATTAACAACCTTTTTGTAGGAGACACAAAAATGATCAACACACACAGCAGAATAATTGTAGAATGGGATACAACATTAGGTCAAAAAGTTATATCTGTTCATCCACCTCTAGAAAATTTAAAAATTACAAAAGGTAGTTCAGAAATAGAAGTCACACCATTCAAAATAATAAAAGGAAACGAAGATCAACCTAGTCAAAAGAAAGATGCTAAGAGTATACAATCTCAAAATAATTACACTAATCTAGCCCTCAATACTATAGGAAAACAATTAGATATAATAGAAAATGTAGTCAACAATAAATCTTTAGAAGCCTCAACAAGTACCTCTTTTCAAAACAATTAGTTCATCTGTTCCACAACAACCACTATACAAAATACCAACTCTAACAAGAGAAGAATTAAGACCAATAAATTTAGGAAAAACTTCCCAAAATCTAGTTGAAGAAATTACTAAAAGATTAGACTAACTAAATGTGTCAAACAATAGATCAAGAGGTCCACAACTCAACACCATATCAAAAACTAATAATGATCAAAATTTAAATAGGATCAAATTTAGAAATACAAGGCCAATCACCAAAAACTACTACCCAAGACCTTATTACCCAGGTACTCAATATGAAGAAAACACGCTAATAACAGAAGCTAGTTATTCAGGAGATTCAATAGTAGAAAGGAATATAGATGGTCATAGTGAACATCAAATTTTAGGAATAATATAAAACATGTCAATGTGTGCTACTACATACAAAATCAAAAATAATAGTGAAAGAGATATAGTTACAATGATAACAACTAGATTTACTGGTCAATTAAAAGGATGGTGGGATAACTATCTCACAGAAACCGATAGATCAACAATTAAGTTTGCAGTTAGGCAAGAAGAAATAAATGGTCAATTAGTAGAAGTTCAAGATGGAGTATCAGTGTTAATTTATACGTTAACAAAATACTTTGTAGGAAATCCTACAGATTTCCAACAAAAAATAGTTAATCAACTGGTCAATCTTAGATGTCCAACCATGTCTGATTTCAAATGGTACAAAGACATGTTCCTTACAAAATTATATACAAGATTCGATAGTAATGCAGACTATTGGAAAGAAAGATTTTTAGGAGGATTACCAAATCCATTTACAGAAAGAGTTGAAGAAAGCATCAAGAAACAATGCAATAATACAATACCTTATAAACACATGACTTTTGGAGAGTTAATAAATTATGTTACTAACGAAGCCATAATGTTATGTTATGATTTGAAAGTCCAATACAAGCTCAAAATTGAACCCAAAAGTAGTCATAGAGAATTAGGAAATTTTTGTAATCAATAATAAATAGAAAAGATTCAAGCCCCGTCTTCAAAATATAAAAAACATAGGAGAACTGAAAAACATAGGCTAGTTAGGAAAACATATCGTAGATACCCTGAAAAACTTGTTAGATCATTCCAAGCAAATAAACCTTATCATAGTTCCAGAACAATTAGGCACAAAAGTTCAAACCCTAATAAACAAATTACCAATCACAAACATATAGTTTGTTTTACATGCGAGAGGTATGGTCACATATCAAAACACTGTCAACTTAAGAAAAATATCAATGATAAGTATAAACAAAGTTTAATGAGTATTTTATTAGAAGATCAAAACTCTGAGTTAGAATATGATACAAATAGTAATAGTGATCAAAATGATTATCAAATAGATCATCAAGATAGTTCATTAGCTAGTTCAGAATCTGAAGACGAAAGTGTTGACCCTAAGGCTATATGCCATAAGTTTTGATGATGACAAATATATTTGAATAGTAGCATTGATATATATAAAGATTAACTATCATATATATGCTACAAGTACTTAAGCATGATTATGTTATTTAATATGTATGTTGCATATATTGAATCATGCTATTAAACTAACCATTGGGTTTGCAAGTAAGATATATTTTATAGGTTGGTTCAAAACAAGAAGAGTGAGGATTGTATTGAAGAACAAGGAAAAGCAATATCATGCTTAACTCAAGGAAAACAACATGCAAGGATGAAGCTCCAAGAAATGAAGAATTAGAAGATTTGAAGTCTTGGAAGCTTGGATGCATCAAGATAGCCTATGTGTTTAAATTAGGTATATTTTATATAGGCTAGTATATTTGTGCAACTCAATAATTTAGATTTGCATACATTGGCTCAAGCATTTTTGAACAAAAAGTTAGTGAGATATGAAGTTTTACAAAAGTTATTTTTTGACCTTTGGTCACTCCTTATATCATATCTCATAAATGAAAAATCGGTTTTTCAAGTATCTTAATCTCATTTGATAGTAGACTCAAAGATCTTTTCAACGGTATATTATTTATTCAAAACGGAGTCCAAATGAGAAATATATGACTATTCAAAATATAGTTTGAAAAACTGAAAGTTGATTTTACTGTAATAAAAAATTATTCTGTTCTGACCTATAGTCAGTATTTTGATTATATCTTTTAAAAGAAAAATAATTTTTGAGTAAAACTTGGCTCATTTGAAACTAGACTCCAAGAGCTTTCCAACGGTATATTATTTGTTTAAAACGGAGTTCAAATGAGGGAGTTATGAATTTTTAAAGAAAGCTCAAAATCTGGACTGCACTATAACGGCTATATAACGGCTAGTTTTGTAAAATCTTATATATATGACCTTAGATACACGATTTTGAGCAAGAACAAAGTCCTACAATGTGATATTAACTTCTTCTATCATCTTTGAGAGAAAGGAAAGCATTCTTGAGCCAAATCTTGCATATTCTCTATCATTAGAGTTATTAGAGCTTCATTTGTTTTCATCTACTCTTTAGAGAGAGTTTCTTTGTATTGTTGATTTTGATCAACACATATATTATTCTGAGTTGAGGTTCGCAAGTACCGGTGTTGGAAGAACTTGCTTTGGGTTGAGGAGGAGCCCGGATTCATAAATTCTCTATTGTGGTTTCGCAAATACCCGGATCGAATTTGCGTGGTTGTAGTGGTTTGCAAGTACCCGGATTAAACTTGCAATTATAGTGGAAATACTCAAGTGGTCTCTTGAGGACTGGATGTAGGCTTGGATTAGCCGAACCAGTATAAATCTCCGAGTTTGCTTTCTCTATCCCTTACTCTTTAATTTGTGCATATTGATATATATTCTTTAATTCCTTGATCTTTATAATTATTTATCTTAATAGCACATTGATTTTCTGTATTGTATTTATTATCCTAAGTATTGTACTTTTACAGAAAATCATTTTAACTTCCAATTAATTCTTGTGAAAAATTTATAAAACCCAATTCACCCCCCTCTTGGGTTCCAACCATTACTTTCAGAAAGTCATTCAGAAGAGATAGGAATTTGTAGTTGTCAAGAATGTTCAAAAATTAGTTGTTTTGAGACCATCAATGTTATAAATAGATATAAGATTCAAACCTTAGTAGAAATAATAGATAAAATAGATAATGAAAAATTAGAAAAGAATATTTGTTAAAAATAAAAGACATAATGGATTCGGAAGAACCTCAACCGAAACCAGAAATTAAACCCTTCAATGTTCAAGAAATAATACATAGATTTCAAAACAACCTAGCTGAAGATAAAGTTACAATAAAGGAATTAAAAGAAGAGATCAAAATAATAAAAGAAGAAATTCAAATGTTAAAGCAAAAAGATGTAGATTTATCTTTGGATATTTTAAGTGTAATGGCTAAGAAAGACATTAAGCAAGACGATGATCAACAAGAAAACATACAAAATAGTTCAAAATCTAGTGATCATTATTTAAATATAATCTCGAAGATCCAAGTTCAAAAATGGTACTGTCAAGTAATCTTAACGATCAATAAAGAATATAGTTTAAAAACAATAGCTCTGATAGACTCAGGAGCTGATTGAAATTGTATTCAAGAAGGATTAATTCCTACTCAATATTATGAAAAACCCATTAAAAGCCTAAGTGGCACAAGAGGAAACCAACTACCCATTAGGTACAAATTATCAAATGCTAAGATATGTAATCAAAGCATCTGTTTCAATACAACCTTTGTCCTAGTTAGAAATTTAAATGAACCAATGATTTTAGGAACACCATTTTTAACTCTTATATACCCTTTCAAGGTTTTAGAATTTGGAATTTCAATAGAGGTTTCAAGAAAAGAAATTTGTTTTGAATTTTTAAGCCCATAAAAAACAAAAGACGTTAATTTGCTAAAATCATTAGTTGTTTCGAAACTAAATTTAATAACTAGAAAACAAAATCAGATCAAAATGTTAAAAAAGAAATTCATTTTAAGAAAATAGAAGAACAAGTAGAAAAACCTCAAATCAAGAATAGAATAATTCTTATTCAACAAAAATTTGAAAAAAAAATTTATGTTCAAAAAATCCAAATGCATGGAAAAGGAAAAAACATGTAGTTTCATTACCCTATGAACCTAGCTTTACCAAAGACAAGATGCTAACCAAAGTAGACTGATCCAAATGAATAAATAAACCTTAGAATATTGCAAAAAGGAAATTTAAGACTTGTTAAATGAAAAATTAATTAGGACTAGCAAATTCCCTTGGAGTTGCTCAGCCTTTTATATTCAAAATCAAGCTGAAATAAAAAGAGCAGCCCCTCAAATGGTCATTAATTACAAACCTCTCAACAAAGTGCTAAGATAGATTAGATATCTAATTCTCGATAGAGGAGATTTAATATCTAGAGTTCAACAAGCATCTTTGTTCTCAAAATTTGCTATAAAATTAAGATACTACCAAATTCAAATAGCAGAACCTAATAAGTACAAAACATCATTTATTGTCCCTTTTTGTCATTATAAATGGAATGTTATGCCATTCGGTCTCAAAAATGCCCCTTTAAAATTTCAAATCATAATAAATGATATTTTCAATCCTTACACTCATTTCACCCTAGTTTACATAGATAATGTTCTAGTATTTTCCAGATCAATAGAACAACACTTTAGACACCTTGATCAATTTTATGAAATTGTTAAGAAAAATGGTTTAGTAGTCTCAGCTAAGAAAATGAAATTATTCCAAACAAAGATTAGATTTTTAGGTTATGATATTTATCAAAGAATGATCAAGCCCATAAGTAGATCAATAGAATTTGCTAATAAATTTCCAAATGAAATCAGTGATAAAAATCAGCTACAAAGGTTTTTAGGATGTCTTAATTATGTGACAGACTTTGTTCAAAACTTAAGAACTATCTGTAAACATTTATATCAAAGGTTAAAGAAAGAGGCCCTAGTTTGGGATAGTTCAATGACCGAAGTAGTTAAAACCCTTAAACTAAAGGTCAAGAGTCTTCTATGTTTAGGAATACCAGATCCACACGCCTTCATGATAGTTGAAACAGACGCCTCAGACATAGGTTATGGAGGAATACTTAAGCAGCAACCCAAAGGTAGCAATAAAGAGCAAATAGTTAGGTATTGCTCAGGAATTTGGACAGAAGTTCAAGAAAAATATTTAACAATCAAAAAAGAAATTTTATCTATAGTGCTATGTATCACAAAATTTCAAAAAGATTTGTTCAACAAATGTTTTCTTTTTAAGAAATGATTGCAAAGCTGCAAAAAGTGTTTTAGAAAAAAATGTTTAAAATTTGGTTTTCAAAACACATATTTGCCCATTGGCAATCAATATTTTCTTGTTTTGATTTTGAAATTCGACACATCAAAGGAAAAGAAAACGTTTTACCAGATTTTCTCACAAGAGAATTCTTGCAGGAAAAATTAAGAAATAGAGAAAAAAAATCAAAAGAGATCATTAAAGATCAATATGGATCCCCACTGGGTTCATCATCATCCCTAATATTAGCACTTACACTGCTCAATACACGCCCTTCTGGTAGTGGTATTAGACCACGAGGCATTGGGCCTTCCTCTCCTTCAATAACTTCTCAAAATCATTTTGTTCCATTAACCTATCACCAGGCTTTGACCACTCCCTCTTCATCTCAACAAATTACTCCTGTTCAATCCTAAAAAATGGTCCCTCTCACTCCAGCAAAAAATTATGTTCAAAATATTACCCAAAAAGAAAAATATATCAAAAAGGACTGTAATGTTCCAATAATAGCCATCGAATCAAAATGGATTCAGACAGAAAAGTTGCTCAAAACGTTTTTCCAGACGATTGGAATTTTTTGCCAACCAATTTAGAAAAATCAAGATTTTTTTATAAGTTCATACTTGTTGACACCAACTCAATAACCTTAACCCATGAATATGACCCCTCAAATCCTTCAAGAATTTTATACTCCAAAATAAAGATCAATCATGTTATCACCCTTTCTCAATGGAACAAAGCTCCTTATACTCAACAATCATTTTCAAGACAATTTCGACCTCAAAATTATAATTATTGGGATTATAGAGTAGCCTAGTTCAATATGTTTCTAATCCGTCCTTTTTCTCACTCTTGGTTCATATGGTTTAATAAAGGTCAAACTGAATTCCCTGCGTGGTGTTCAGAATGGTTCTATTTGTATGGACCAACAACAGATTTTCTTCCTTCCTTTGCTAAAGAAGCTTATCAATATTTCAACTCCCAAACAAACTTTATTCCAGGAACCAATCTATTAAATTTCTTTGCAACATTCAGAACTCCCTGGATAATGACTTGGGAATTTGATTTTGCTGAAAAGTTCAAATCCAAATACCCCTCATATCTCTCCAAAATGTTCAACATAAAATGGTGGTCAAATTATAATCAAAATTTGCTCAATAAAAAAACTGTTGAAAAATGGCTTTCTCAAAACCCAAATCATCAAAAATAAGACCAAAATATTCAAAAGAATTCCCCTTTTTTAACTTCAAAATCTCAAATAATGGCTAAATTAGTCGTTGCTCAAATGAAGATGTGTTAAAGCAAATGCTCCAAGCACTATTAGAAAAAGCTCCAACAGAGAAAGCTCCATCAGTCAGGTCAAATCCTGAGGTTCAGTCACATTATCAGAACGAAGATGATTGTTTCAATATCGACTTAGTCAACCTGAGTCAATTCTGACTATGATTAAGTTAATCGTTAGCATAAAAAGACAACCAGCTCAAAAGTAAAGTTCAGCAAGTCAAAAGATGCTCAACAAATGGCAGACTCAAATTTTCAAAAAGAAGCGTCAGTAGAAAACGACAATGGAACTTTAAAAAAGATGTCGGCCTCGTGATCAACTTTTCAAACTTAAGATCCATTCAAATTCGCGGATTCCAGAGCCACTGAAATCCACGAACTTCAAGAGTGTTCAAATCCGATTTCAAAGCTCTATAAAAGCCACAGTAGTTCATTTGTATAGGCAGAGGTGAAATTAGAGACAACTTAGAGCACACAACTTTCATCTTTAAAAATACTTTTCATCATTTTCATCAGCATTTGCTACTTTGTTCATCAAATTTGTACTGTAATACCTTAAATTCTTATTTTCAATATGAGAATTTCAATTCATCAAAATATTCCAATTCATTTTACTGATTTAATGCTTGTTGTTACTTTTGATTATTTTGTTTACATCAATATTAATAGAATTTATATTATTACTGAAGAAATTTCAATAGCTTCAAGACACTATTTTAAGTAGTGATTTTGATTTTGAATATATGTACTCTGATAATAACTAAATTCAAGTTCAAACTCAGTAAGATCCGGGAAATCTGGTATATATATATATATATATATATATATATATTTAACCCCCAATAAAAATTAAAATTTCATATTTTCTCTTTCCTTGATTTCTCATATGAAAAAAAGATTCCAAATTTTCAAGATAAGGACATTTCCATTTGTAAATTCACTCAGGTCCTTGAGTGTTACAAAAATTAACAATGATAGTAACCAAACTTTTGTGATTGGCAATCCAATGAAGAAAGTTTATATGGATAATAAGAAGTCACCTGTTAACTCTGCTAGCATTAAATATTTGTCCCTTTCCTATAGTGTAAGTATGAAAATATTAGAATACATTTGATGGGAAGGATGAGTGGAAGCTCATGATGATTTTCATAGCCCTTAAGAATGGTGTATTCATTACAAATATACTTGATGAAATCACCTATATGAGTGTAGAGTGGGGCTGTTCTTATGAGATCATGACAAAATCTCTAGATCACTCATGAACGCTAAGCACGCACATGGCCGAAATGGCGCACAACAATGTCAACAATAGGAATTGTGAAGGTGTGATGTAACTGGTAAGACTTCTAACTTACAAATAAAGTTCGTTGGTTCATAGAAGTTATATGCTTAAACACTAACTTTGCGAATTATATCTTTTCTATTTAGATCAAGTTCATAGTCTAAATGACATGAAATTCAATGCTTCGACACTCATGTGTGTAGCTTAGAATTTTTTTATTTTAATTTTTTTTTGAAATATGTGGGGAATTGCTCTAAAAATAGTGTATTTCAAAAAGATTGAGACTTGAAGTCCTACACCATGTGGAATAAGAGGGATGACACTTTATATATCTACATGTTGTAAAAGGTTCATAAAGAGTTAAGGGAAAAGGTGGATTCCCGCACTCACACCGTCAAGCCAGTCCAATGCAAATTGGTGATTTGCTCCACCTGTGTGCAATATATATCAAATGAGCCAAGTTTTACTTTTTCTAACAGAGAAAAATTATCCCACAACATCATTAGATTAACTTGATAAATTTTCAAATTATAGTTTTTTCCCCAGATATTTATCCTCCATTTTTTTTCAAGCATCTCTAATAATTTTCAGAAAGCACTCTGGGCTACACACCTCTCTCATTCTTGAGTCTTATCAGAAGTTTAATTCTGGGAGAAAACTCACCATATTGGAGAACAAAACAAACAAGAGTTGAAGCATAGCGCTCGCAGCAACAACATTAACCAAGACATAGAAGAAATAGTCAGAAATGGGGGAGACAGTTCGGAGAGCAAAAAGATTTAAGTAGAAGAAGTGAATGGCAAAAATAAATGGGATGAGACAAAAAATATCGAAGGAAAGAAATAGAGCGAAGAAATAAAGAGAAAAATAAATAGTGTAAGCAATAAATGCTCACAGAGTGCAAAGCTCCCTGTATTAATGGAATATAAGATTCTATATTCTATAGCTAAAAAATATTTTATAGCCCATTTGTTTGTCAACGTACCCCATCGCACCTGTCCATAAGCTAGGTCGGGTTAAAAATATAAACCTCAGAATCCCTTAATTTTCTAGATGCTTGTTTTGAGAATTTTTATTTTTTGTTTTATTTTTATTTCTATTATTTTTTTTTTGAGATAATTCTCTTAGAGATTTTTAAGACTTTCAAAAAGAATTTTGAGAGCTATGAATTAAAATTCACGAGTCCAAAATTACATTGCCCTCCTATTTCATATATATTTTTTAAAATTTTATGAAATACTCAAATAAAACATTATATCCATACAACGAATAAATTGTCTGTGAATATTTTCACCCTTGAAATTTTTTTTTAAGGATTTAGATAATAAGAGCAGAGCCTCAGACAAGGAAATCCTGTGGGCATTTTGTACAGGGAGCCATGAAAACAATGTTGTGAAGCTCCCACCACACTTGGACTCTTCTTTGAAGTCACAAGCTCAACCGAAAATGGCTCTACAAGCCCACTTCCTCTCCTCCTGCACCCACAGAACCTATCTTCATCTGCATCACACCCTCCTCACAGTAAGATCTCAAAAGCCCTCTGAATCCTCAAAACCCCCCACCAATTTCGACGATAACCCGTCAGTTTCGGTTCCGACGCAGAAATCGAGCTCACCTGGAGTTGGGTTTGGGTCATCGTCGACGTCGTCATCGAATTTGAGTAAAAAGAATGCGAGTGCAGAAACTAGCAGAAGGAAGCAGAAGGGTAAAAGAGAGAGGGCTTCTATAATTCGGCGTTCCCCTGTTGAGAAACCGGCGTTTGTTTCGGGAATAGATGAGAGCAAGGCAAAGGAACAGAGGAAGAATGAAAGCGCTTTTCTTCTTGCGTGGTTGGGTTTTGGCGCTATCATTCTCGTCGAGGGCATTGCTATTGCGGCATCAGGTACGTATGAATTTCTGGGAACATAATTATGAGTATACTAACAATTTAGTCCATGAACAGAGAATTTAATCTCGAATAACTATATCATTATTAGTTAGTCCATTCGTTCCTTCATTGTTATGTCACTTGAAAAAAAAAAAGACATGTATCGAGGTTTTTGTTTTTAGTGACTAAGTTGTATGCTCAGTAATTATGAGAGAGGAAAGTTAAATAGGTTTAGTAAATTGGGAACTAAATTGATATCTTACTCCTTATTAACTGCCAGATGTTCTATTTTCTGGGTATGCTCATTTTAGTGACTTTTAGATGGCTAAGGAATATGGAGTTATGATATTTGATTATTGCTCTTTTTGCTGCATCATGGGGTGTTGGTCTATGCGGTGAGATTTTCTTTCCTCTAAGCTATAGATTTCCTATTGTTTGCTGGACGTCTGAACACAGTCTTAAGGGGTGACCGTTGGACACTTCCTTTCAATATTTTAGTATTAAATTTGAAAAGTTGGCAGTTTTTTCCAAATTGAAATTGGGCCATAAATTATGTTAATATCTTGAACTTTGTATACTGAATCCATTGGTCACTTCCCTGTCAGTAGCAGAATCCTTGATGACATCTTTGTACATGTTCTCACTCTGTATGTCTGTGTTTGGCAGAATCTTTATTTGGGTAGAGAAGGATTCTA
The DNA here is from genome assembly GCA_037074585.1 of Biancaea sappan. NCBI lineage: Eukaryota > Viridiplantae > Streptophyta > Magnoliopsida > Fabales > Fabaceae > Biancaea > Biancaea sappan. The sequence goes on along the minus strand of CM073501.1, from coordinate 42,860,498 downwards.
AATTTGTGTTAGTTCCTTCACCACGATATTGATCTGTTAACTTATTAATTCTCTTGGCTTTGTACCTGACTCAGATTTTAAGTAATGGCTAATGATCCCACCATTAAAGGGAAACACTGGACATATCTGGAGTAATTGTACTTATTTTGTATTAATCTAGTAAAAGCATAAAATGTCTTGTGGCCTATAAATTTAGAACGTGGCTTGGATCATAAACCCAAGGTCAAGGTGAATTTTGACCCATTGGTTACTTTGTATGATCTATGAAGCGAGGACACTTTTAAAAAAGAACTTTGTCCATTCGTGGCACATGTTAGACAGTCATATTAGACCAGTACAACATGGTAGTGATTGTTTAGTTTCAAGATGGCTATTAACTGCTTTAGTTTTTGAATTTTGAAATCATTATACAAAATGGTTCATCTGTCTACCTTGCCATCATAGTTAACATGATCTACTTAAGTATACCATTGTCTGCTGACATAGCATTAGTGTGGCATCTTTTGAAATCATTATACAAAATGGTCCCTTCGTTCATTGTTGTGATGGGGGTGATAGATGAAGGGACCATTTAGTGCAACAGTGTCAGAATCCAAACCAGCGACTAAAATGGCTAGTGGCCATCTCTCAAAGACTAAATTGTTGTCAAGGTACACTTGGACCAAAAAGTGGGTTTACACGTTAAAATTACTTTGGACACTTCGGATTTTGTTGTGTCACCGTATCCACATCAGTCTTTATGCTTCCTAGAGTATTGCAAAATGATGCAACATAAGAATCATGGGGAAACTATCTCTGTCTTTAATGGAAAATTAGTATCATTTTCCTTCTCTTTTGTGACTGATTATATAATTTGTATGTGCAGGCTTCCTACCAGAAGAGTGGGACAAATTTTGTGTGAAGTACCTTTACCCATCTTTTACCCCTACAGTCTTCGTGTTTGTTGCTGGAACAGTTGTATATGGAGTGTATAAATATCTGCAGAATGAGAAAAACACAGGTCAGGAATAATGTGACAAGTATGAAATTGGAAAAATCAGAAGTCCTACTAGGTAGAGTTATTGCAACCATATTCCTAAGTTGTATATTTCTTCTATGCCCTTACTTATTGGTGTAAAGAATATTAAAAGATAAAATGCTTATGAACACTCCACACTTCATTAAGAATCACTTTTAGTGGAATCTCTTGAGCTACAATCCAACGTGCCATTATTCCCAAGTGATTGAGAATTTTAAGAGGGCTTTCCCCTTTGTTGTAATTTTATCAATAATGCTTCCAATTTCATCGCAACTTGTTGCCGTTTGAATATACTCAGATATGTTGTCAGTGACAACAGACTCTATAACAGGCTTGCCTTTTTCTAGGTGAGAACCGGAGGGATTGGAAATAGATCTTTTGCTTGGCTTTAAAAGTCAAGTAGAGTGTTTCGTCTACATTGTTCCGTTAATTTTTAAAATCAACAGTTCAAATTTTAGGATGTTTTTATTTTTTAAATTCTTTTAAAAAATTATATCTTGAAATTCGAATCGTTAATTGTAAAAATTGATGGTCATTCTGCTTGACTTTTAAAATCACACAGAAGATTTATTTTGATTTTATTGCCCCTGTTAGACCGGCAATACCATGACCAACAATCTAAGATCATAGTTTTTTGTTTTTTTAATTTAAAGCTTCATCCTAGATTGTTGATCTTCAAGTGCAACAAGGAAGGATCCAGTTCCTTCCCCCCCTCCTCCTCCTCCTCCTCCTCTTCCTTTTTCTTTCTTTACTCATAGTAGTTTCGAAAATTGAAATTTAGAAGTGTCGGTTTGTACACTATAATCATTGTGTTTTGCCATAGAGACTGGGCTGTTACCTTCTCATTGCAGTTCTGCAAATTTTATTTGTTTATTTTTGCCATTTATAAGAAAACACAAAAAAAAAAAAGGGAAGAGAACGAGCTCTATGTTAAATAAAAAAGTGGCCTTCAATTTAGTTTGAATGAAAGTGGGCTTGACGATTAAAAAAAAATTCCTTTTGTGATTTGTGCTTCATTCAAAAGATGGGCTTTATGTTACCAAATGCGTTCTTTTTGCTAAAATGGGCCATGGTACACAAATCATAGACATTTTTTTTCAAAAGAAAAAGAAGGGCAAAAATTGAAATAATTTCTTTTTGTGAATTTTAAAAACAATTACCATTAAGTGAATCCTCTTGTTTCTCTCGCAAAAAATCGTAAATCATCTAAAATTAAGCACTGACTAGGTTAAATTCACCTTTTGTAAATAATTTATTTATTGTTTTTATCATGTGTTCTGAAAAAAGGTAATTTAGATCACTTAAAGGTTATGTCATAAATTTTATGCAATTATTATTAAGATAATCATTCTATTTAAAAATAGGGTATCATAGGCTGCCGAATACCTCACATAACGAGCTCCCAAGCTCATTTTAGTTACAATAGTCATATCTTATTCTTTCAAATAGTGTTTCAAAATTTTCCTTTAGAAATTTCAGTAACAACTTCTAAAATTTTGTTTTGGTTACCTATAAAAAAGATTTTTATTTTTAAAACACCAAGTATGTTACATTTTCAGTGTGGTGGAGGTTACCATTTAGCACTGAGCTATCGGGTTTGATGTATCATTGAATGCTAATGTTAAATTGGTGGAAGTCCTTGATATGAAAAGTTGGCTAATTTATTTATTTAGTCCTATAATTTTACTTACTTTTAGTTTGGTCCTTATAATTTAAAATTTTAGAATCAAATCATTATATATATATATATATATATTCATTTAAATCTCTGTCACCAAACTTTCATTGTTATTCTATTAAATTTTGTTAACATGGTCATATGTTTATTTACACTCTATATGTGTATGATTTATACCAAAAACAAGAATAAAAGTAGATAATGATGTTACATTAACACACACACATATATATATAACAGGTGATACAATTAGGTAATTTGAACGAATTTAGAATATATTTATTCAAAAAGTTAAGATAATATATGGTTTGTCATGCCCATAAAATTTCAATTAAAGTTTAACATTAGGAATTAAATTAAAAAATTTTAACTATAATGATTCAATTAAAAACTTTCAAATTATAAGAATTAAATTAAAAACTAGTTGACATTATATGAGTCAAAAGAATAATTTAATCCCAAGTAGTTCAAGAATTATTTATACACTAATATTCTTCTGAGCTTGAAGATCTACATGGATGGGCCAGATAATACGATTAACTCATAAGTAAAATTTTAAATCCGGCCTCGAGAGAAAAATTATTGTATATTTCATGTGATGATTGCATTTTTTTTTAATTAAGAAGCATAAATCTTAATCCATATATGAATATTAAGATATTATCTTTAAATCTAACTATTAAATAATTGAGACTATTTTTTCAATATTTGCGCATATTAAATACATGTCAGTACAAAATGTATTTGAAGCAATTAATATTTAAAAACTTTTTAGACTTAATGATATTTGATTGAATAAGCAATTAATGTATTTGAAGTACTTAAAAAAATGCAATTAGTAGACTGAAATCTAAGCCAATTAAATTCGTACCTTTATTAAGGACAAACAAATGCCACCGTAATCAGTTTTATACTTTGGATTCATCACATAAGCACTCACTTGGAAAGCATATTCAAGGGAAAATCTACCAACTGCTAACTACCCAACTTGCCTATCAAACTAGCCATAGCACATCCTAGTACTATTGCTGCCTAGTTGATGTGAACTTCTCCAAACAGTGTCATGAGACCCAACAATAATACGTTGATTCACAAACTCGGATCGTCCAAATACAAATTTAGAACTCAAAGAAAACATAATTTATTAAACAAACATAATAACAACAAATTAGATAGTGATTATTGATCCTGTGGTTATAAAAGAACCAAGAACCAATAATATTGACTCTTGAACCTAGACCCATTGGCTATAGAAAGCCAAGAACCTAAGGTATAAACTCCAAGAGGAAGGTTGAATGCCACAATGATTTAGAAATTCTTAATAAGTTCAGAGGTTCTCAAAGAACCAGAGATAATAGCCTCTCACCATGACGTCTTCAAATTCTCCAATGTGTGCCTTTTAAGGGGTGGAGGAGGTCTCTTTTATAGAGAAGGGAACCCTTATTTCAAAGAAATCCTAATTCTAAAGAAACCTTAATTCTAATGGGTCTTTCTTGAAAGGTTAAGGTAACAAAAACCCAATTACAAATCATAATTCTAATTAGGCCACAATATAACAAACAGCCCAAATATATTAGATTAAAAGAAAAGCCTTTAATCAAACTTTCTTGGTCTAGCACAATCTTGATTTCTTCTTTCAGTATGGTAGTTGGGTTCATATCACTAGTTGGCGCCAACTAGAGTAATCAAATTGGCATGTGACCTACAGGCCTAGCCAGTGTGCTTGTTTATGGGTAGGCTTAGGTTCACTAATTTAAGCTCATTTATGTAATACCTGGGGTATTACATAGTTGGGAGAGAGAATTTATCTTTGTATGTGTGCAATTTGTCTTTATGCACGAGTGCATAAAAAGGAATGTTGGAGGCTATCAAGACTTTGAATGTAAGATTAGACAGGGTATAAGTCCATATGTGGCCATGCCAGGTATATGCATGCTCAGTCACATCAGTAGTGAGCTATGGTGGTGGCATGATGTTTGGAGAGTGCCTGTGGGGCTTGCTTGGTGTGTGTAAGGGTCCTGGTAAAGGACCAAGGTAATTTGAATATGTATGTGACATCCTCTTGGATGAGGGGAGAGGAAAAAGGTTGGAAGTGTGCTTGAGGTGCATGTGTATGCATTAGCATGGGTTGGAATGAGGTTGGTAGATGATAGGCGAGGCTTGTGCGAATAAGTCCTTGAGTAAGAACAAGGGTGAAATTGAAATAAGGATTATGGATTTTGGTGAAAATGTGATGTGGCACTTTGTGGTGTAGGGGTAATGGGAATTACTACCTTGCGGAAGATGGAGAAAGTTTGCTTGTGCATATGAACCGTTGAGAGAGACTAAAGTGAATAAATTCTTGGTCTTTGTATTCTAATGGAAATATGAAGTGAAATGGGAAGATATAGTGAATACATGTTGTGAAATTATCTGAGATGTGGTGGTTTTACTGAGGTGTGGTGGTTTTACTGAGGTGTGGTTTGGGGGTCCATGTCAATCATTTTAAAGGGATTTCCAAGATTACCTCTTGAACCCAAAATTTCTTTGCTTTGCTTAAAGGGGAAAAAGGGTAAATTGGACTCTCACACACTCACAAAGCGCACACACATCAAACAAGCTCACACACGCCCAAAACACTTCATCTTTCTTGTGGTTCTCTTCTTCTCATGCCACCTCCGCCTCTTCCACCACAAAACCTTGCCTCCACTATTCTTTGGAAAGCCCTAGCGTTTGAGGTAAATGGAAGATCTCTCATCTTTCTCTCTATTTTCATCTAAACAAACCCTAAGTTGAAATGTTGGAAAAATATTGGGTGTTGATAATTTGTGCTTCTAAACCTTTATTCTTGTGATCCTTAAGGTTTAGGGGCTGTATTGGATTGGGAATTTAGGATTTGAGGGTGATTAGAACTAAGTTGGATGAAGAATGGAAAATAGAGAAATTTGTTGGTGAGTGAGATGAACCTTGAACCCAAGCTTATAATGAATCTTTAGCATATTTTTTTGGTACTAAAAAACATGTATTTGATGACCCATAAAATGAGTTTTAGTGATGATTTGGTTTGGAGGCAAAGGAGAGAGATTTTGGCATGCATGTGAGCATTTCATGACTTTTTTGATATAAAATCTTATGGCCACCACTGCAGTGGTGCGAATGGTCGCTGCAGCGGCCATTTCATGTTGATTGCCTTTAGTGCTGTAGCGATAGCAAGCAGAGAGCAACCCTCTATTTTGATGTTTTGGAGCTATATTGGCTGCAAGCTCTGGGATTCTCACTACGACGATCGATGACCTTCTTTCCTTCACATTTTGACATGTTTTTGTCTTTTTTCCATGATGGACTCATTAAAGGTTGCTTCCAAATCCTCTTGGGACATCATTTCTTCAAGCAAGCTTCTAGGAAACGGTAATGTTAGCTCAGAGTGAGATAAGTTGCTAACTCTACCTAAGATGATGTGAAATTGTTGATATAACACATTCAGTGCATCTCACCTTAGAAATCTAAGCTTAAACTTTTTACAATGTATATTGAAAAAAAAAAAAAGAAGGGGTTTGTAACCCAATTAGGTATATATATGCTACGTGGTTTAACTCAATTAATAATCATATGTCGGGAGTGTATCCGAGTAATAGTGGGTGGTAGAAGACCAGAGGGAGATGGGTGCTCTGACATCACGTTTATTTGAGTTATGGTGGGACATATGTATGTATGACTTAAATCTCACAGAAAGAGGTTAGACATAACAGTAGGGTAATGTGTGACAATTAAGTGAATCAAAAAGAAAACATATATAGGTATTGTTGTGAATAGCAATATGGGTGCTTGTTGCTTATAAATGTAAATAGAAACAATACTCATAGATGAATACTGGAATCATGAATGAAATGATACTTAGAAATGAGAAATGAGAAATGAGAACTTACACACACACACACACAGATATATATATATATATATATATATATATATATATATATATAGCATAAGGGTACGGTGTTGCTTGGAGTTGTGAAATTGAATAATTAATTATATATATAAGGCGACATGGGAACCATGTTGCAAATGGATTAAGAAATTGAGAACAAACCTTATCATGCCACTAGCGGTTGTGGACACATACTTGCATTGACTGTATTCAATAAGTATGTTCTTGTAACTTAGCTTGTTGTTGTCAAATGTTTGTGCTTGTAATGATGTGATGGTGTGACTGTGAGAGAACAAGACCTAGTGGACGCTCCTAGGGTTATGAATTGGTAGATGTTGGTGGGATGGCATGCACCAAGACCTAATTGAGCATACCTGGGGTCATAAATTACACTACTAGGAAAACAAGATTTTGTGACAAAAAATTGTTCACTAAATCAGGATTTAGTGACTGATACTCTGTCACAAAATCTGATGCTAAAAAGTGTGTCAGAAATGAAATTGTTACATGCTATTCCATCACTAAATGGCCAAATTTTGTCACTAAATTTGCCCTATTTACATCTTCTTTTGTGATGACCAATCCATCACAAATTCATTACTGATGACAAGCTTGTTACTAAATTTAGTTTATTGTAATTTTTAATTAGTGATGGATTGTCATCACTAATTTTTCTATTACTATTTTTCTTTTTATATTTTTTCTGCCTTTTCTATTAGAATTTTCATTAGCCTCATTTAATTCAAATTTTGTCCAAAATACAATTATATATACATACAACAAAAATAACAATGTTGCACTCAAAAAATTACAAGAGATTTATTGAAATCATTCAATAAAGTTAATATCCAACCATGTGTCATATACATCAATAATAAAAGCTAGACTTATCAAACAATGCGCCATATATATGTAACACCCCAAAAAATGGGCATATGAATATACATATATTATAGGGTGTACCTCAGTGGTAGCCCATAGTTTCCCTGAACAGTCCTAATATCCACAACTATGCAAATTATAAATTACATAATCTACATAGCATATTACAGCCAAATAAGTAAAATCCCTAAAACACCGCAAGCGCTAGGTAGCCTATAGGATTACAAAGTATTTCTATTGGTTTATTTAGAATCCTCTAGACTAAAATGGAGTATGACTCCAAGCAGCTAACCTCTAGCGATTTTTCCATCCTCCTCAGTTGCTAAATCTAAAAACATCAATAAAGAGCATGAGTTTATGAAAACTCAATGAGTAAATGACTGTGCAATAAAACAAAGCATAAGTGCAAATACCAACCTCACTACCATAATCAGAATAAATACCACTAGCACATATCGAGACGAAATAAAATATATATAACGTACCTTACCATGCAACCAAAACCCGTGATTCAACGTGAGTCTACAACCTCATAAAATAGTTCATAAAACAATCCTCAAACAAATAAAAGTATAAATAAACATCCATACTGAAATACATGATGCAATAAACATATGCGATGTATTCCCACATCTTCCCACACTTTCCCTTTCTTGATGCTGGTATACAAATGTAATGTTTATCTCACTCTTTCCATACCACAATGAAGACCAACCCCCAATATGTATGCATACCCATTGACACCTTCAATCGGTATTACTCAATGGGTACGCCTCCCACTTTTACCTCATTGAGGCTATCTGAAGTTTCTCCTCGAACTATGATTGCTCAACGGGTTTATTCCAAAGGTTCATCCCTATGTCCCCACTCATTCGTTTTCATTTCTTTGTTTATGGAATGCATTCACACAAAAATCAAATACATTCACATAAACACCACATAATACATGCCACATTAATTCACTAGTTTAATACAATTAAACATAAAACTCTGAATCCCACAAAGTATATTCCACAATCATTCAATGAAATTCCTTAATCTAGTCATTACCACTAACTAGGGAATTTCATTGATTTAATTCTAACTATGGTGTGAATGAGATTTATATTGAACTTGGTCAAATAATTTATTAAAAACTTAAATGGCAACGTCACCCACTTACCTCAATGTCAATAAGGTTTACCGAATAAGAGGTCCCAAGAGACAAAGCCAATGAAGCTCCCAAGTCACCTGGAACTAACCCAATTCAATAAACAAATAAACACAGAAAATCCTCACCACAAACTCTGACCTTTGTCCACTCATTTGGTAAAACTCTTAATTGGTAAATAATTTGTAAATGAAACTTATACCATTAGACACTAGACTCAAAGAGATTTCCAACGATATGAAGTTTGCTGAAAACAAAATTCGGATGAAAGAGTTATGACCATTTGAAGAAAGACCAAAGTTTTTCGGGATGGCTGGCACCAGGGCGCCAAGATTGCTACATAATGCATTTGGCTCGGATTTGGCCCAAATCTAGCCAAATCTTCACTATTTTCCATGATTTCTTCCATGGAATCTCATCCTTGATGTCTGAGGAGTATTTGGACACCAAAATCTCCAATTTTGACTGACAAACGAAGTCAAAATCTCAGTTTTACCTCAAATACCCTTAAAACTAGAAAATAGGAAAAGTTCAAGAAATTAGAATTCCTACCTCGATTCCTTCCTTTTCCTAAGTTATTTGGCTACTGATGACTGGCCCCACCACTAGAGGAAGGTTCTCCGAAGCTCGTTGAGGATTTGTGTAGATAGGTAGAGAGAAGAGAGAGAAAGAAGTGAGAAAAATGAGGAAAAAGGCATGGGGCCTCCTATATATACCTCGCCCATGGTGAAATTACTACTTTGCCCCTAGGTAACTCTCGGTTAACCTTAGTGGTGACAAACCCATAATTTTTCTAATTTGGGTATTTCCTATATTCTAAGTGCCACCTAATTCCTCATTTCACTTTAGTCCCTTTTTGGACCTCATAGGTACCCAGCTCCCTCTCTTCCTCATTATTGCTTTCTCTTTGTTCCTTGTCTCTCAACTCTATCTCTACAAAACTTCCTCTTCCTCTTATCTTTCCTCAACTCTCAAAATATCATTCGCAACAAAATACCCACTCTAGTTATTTATTACCATTTCTATAAATAATATTCAAAAAGAATAAATTAAATATGGAAAGTTAAAAATAACCGAATAATTCCATTAAAATAATGGAAATTTTTATTATAATAACTGTAATACTACCAATTATGTGATTCCAAAATTAGCGGGCATTACATTCCACCCCCTTAAAAGAATTCGGTCCGCCGAATTCAAAATTCATCACAAGCCTTAAAAGGCGCCGCGATAATCGATGAGAAGCGGCAATCCTTAGCTTCCATCGAACATGGAAGTATATATACTGCCACTCATAAAGCCTCACATTCTCCAGAACTAAAATAAAAACTAAGATCCCCAGTATTTATACAGCTCCAATATACCATGGAGCTCTATAACTTCCCTCATTCAGGGATGAGCATAAATTGTTCCAATGGTCAAAGCCCAAAGCACAGGGCCTTTCATATGAAGCCTCAAAAGGTGTCATATCTATGTCGTTCTTGTAATTATTACCACAAGCAAAATTAAGGAACTTAGGGTGGCTTAAGTACCTATCACACATAAGTTCCTTTACCACTCAACCTCAACGCACCCACACACAAATATATAAATATGAAAATGCCCTCAAGATAATTATCCCACATGATATCCGATCGCCCCAGAAGCATATGTATATTACCTCTCGTTCATTAACCTCATCAATCCCACACTTTAAGCTATGCATACCGCAAACATAATCCACACATATACCTCACAATAATATAAAATATACATGCACCCCACTCGAAGGTGTCATCTCGCTCATTGGCGATACCTCGCCTGTAAGTGTTACCCCATGATTGGCAGGTTGCCCCTTAGGAATCAAGCTCAACTTAGGCTTCCATATTACCATCATCTCCACTATCTACAGTCATAACAATAAAATAAATTATTAAAACTAAAACCTATGCTATCATTCACATAAAGCCATATATACATACCACATAAATAGTCTTCCTATAGATCCACGATCCCATGGGATTCCCACTCAAGAATCTTATCATGTGAGCCTGCGTTCTCACATACTGGATATCCCTATAGGGACTTACCTGTGAAGTATACATCCCATAAGCCTGTTCCTCTACCCTTTTCTGTTTTCAGGTACGTTCTTCTTGGTCCCAACTCCTGTACTCCACATTAGTAATCACTGGTTTCTGACCTCAGGAGTACACCTAAATCACTCCTACAACACTAACCGATAACTATCTAACCAATACAAATCGCACAAAAGGCTGATTCTAATTTTCCATCCCTTCCTGGACATTAGCACCTGACTTTCCACAATGTCAAGTAGCTAAAGTCACCGGAATGACTATTTGGAAAACTAGGTTATGAGACAAATCGCTCCATTGACCTCTTCTCTTCTCTTTTTTTTTTTAAATGTAAACCCCTACAATAAGTCTCACCAAACTCTTATGTGCATTAAGCTTGTCCCAACTCTCGGTCCATTGGGTCATGTCCATGACCAAAAATAGGTCAACAGGAACAAGCCCGCAACCACAACACAATAACCTATAGGCCAAGGCCTTAACCACTAATTCCAATAGGAATTCCTTTCCTCGTAACTAGAAGCCCCAAGGAGATCATCCTCCTCTAGATCAATTCACATTTGGGGTCTTTACTTAGTTACATGTGTACATACATTCCATGCATGTTCATTTGCAAGTAATTAGGATTCAACACCTATCTGTATGCACTCCTCCTCAAACTAACACTTAGACCACCCAATTAGCTAGGCCCCACAAGCCTATTGGTAGGTATAGTCTGCTCTGAAGTTTATAGATTCTTTCCACAAGAGAAGGTGTACCTATTGATGCAAATCCGAAGCCTAAGGAGCAAAGTAGCAACCCAAGTCAAGAAGTTCAAGTTCCAAACCCAAAGGACCCTCTATTCATCAATGAAGGCCCAATTACAAGGGCTAGAACCAAGAGATTGAAGGAAGCAATGAATGGACTTATTCAAGACATTTGGGCCGTGCCTACTATAGCCCATAATGAATTAGAGTTAATCAAATACACTAGTATTATTAACCTAATTCAACATGTTTGGCCATGAAACATTAAAGGAAAGAAGCGCCTAATTAAAGTCAAGTTTCCAAATCAGATTTAGGAAAGTTTTTCAAATTAGATTGATTATCTTATTTTAGGGAACTTTATTGTTTGATTTATTGTCTTTTGAATTAGTTTCCATTTAGCTATTAGTTTCCTTTTAGCAATTAGTTTCCTTTTTGCTATTAGTTTCCTTTTTCTGTTTTTAGTAGTTTCCTTTGTAATGCCTTTAAATATGCCTTTTCATTCAATGAAAAAACCAGAATACTTTTGTAAGGAAAATTTTCTCTTTAGTTCTTTAAAGAACTTTCAAACTTATCAGACTTTGTCTATGGCGTTCATCCCCTGGCTTTCCAATCAAGTTTTCCATCCCTTGATTATGGTGCCTTCATCATACCAAAGGTTCACACCTTTTTATATGCGTTGGGTTACGGTTTCCATCTAAATCTGTAGTAGAACAGTCCTAGGCACTAATTTCAGTTACGAGTTTCGTCACACGTTGGCGAGATTCGTATCATTTGGTATCAAAGCCAGGTTCTAGTCTCAGGTTTGTCTATCATATTTTGCGTTTTCTTCAATCTTAATTCTAGCTTTCTTCTTCAATTTAGTTCACTTGAACAAAAAAATCTACATTGTTCATTCACGTACTATTCATTGCGCACTGTTCATCCGCGTACTATTCATTGCACACTGTTCATCCGCATATTGTTCATTGGTAAAAAAAAGAGTTCAAAAAAAAAAAGAAAAGGGATCCGAAGCAAAAAAATAAAAGAAGGATCCGAAACAAAAAAAGGGATACAAAGAAAAAAAAAAGAGATCCACAGCAAAAAAAAATTAATCCTTGTTTGATTAGTTTGATAAGAACTTTTAGAAATTATAAGTGGAAAAAGGCAAGAGTGATGAGCATATAAGAGGTTAAAAGCCAAAATTATTGTGTGAAACACGAGTGAAATTGAGTGAACCATTCTTTGAGTGAAACATGTGAGAAGTGTGAAGTGAGGTCTTTTATTTTGAACTAATGTCTTCTTTGCAGCAAAAACATGTCTAAAGGAAGTACTTCAGAAGATGCAATAGTTGATACAAAGTTAATAATGGAGGCTTTGACAAGAGAGATGGGGAGACTATTAAGGGGGAAGATGGAATCATTTTACGAAAGGTTAGACTGGATAGAAAATACACATGTGGAGTTACCTCGTGTGCATAGGGGGAGAGAGTTCAATCGAGGGAAGTCAAAGTTGAAAATGAGGAGTATTTTGGGGAAGATTTTGATGAAAAGGATGATCCAGAATCAATGGGAAACCATAAAAGATACGGTGGGCAGTTTAGAGAAGCTAGGAATCAAGGAGATAGTAATTTGGGGAGTATTAAGATGAAGATTCCATTTTTTAAGGGAAGAATGATCCGGAAGTATATCTTGAATGGGAGAAGAAGGTGGAGTTAGTATTCGATTGCCACAATTATTTTGAGATAAAGAAGGTAAAACTTGTTGCTATTGAATTTTTAGATTATGCTATTATTTGGTGGGATCAATTGTTGTTGAACAGGAGGAGAAACAGGGAACATCCAATAAACACATGGGAGGAAATGAAAACTGTAATAAGGAAGTGGTTTGTGCCTAGTTACTATTATCGAGAGTTGTATAATAGGCTGCAAAGCCTTAGGCAAGGAAACCGAAGTGTAGAAGATTATTACAAAGAGATGGAAGTGACAATGATCCGACCAAACATTGAAGAGGATCGAGAGGCTACTATGGCAAGGTTTCTGGCTGGTTTGAATAGGGAAATTTAAAATGCGGTGGAATTGTAACATTATGTGGAATTGGAGGACATGGTGCACATGGCTTTTAAGATTGAGAGTCAACTCAAGAGGGGAGGTAGTACATGTGTGAGCCATAGCCAAAGTACACCCACTTGGAAGTCAAAACAATGGAAGAAAAATGAAAAGAATTCCACTCCGAAGCCAAAACCTAAGCAAAAGCAAGCAGCAACTAGCCAAGGAACTCAAGGTAAATCAAATTCTTCCATTACTCGTACTCTTGATATTTAGTGTTTTAAATGTCAAGGCAAAGGTCACATAACCAGTCAATGTCCAAACAAAAGAGTTATTGGAGGTTTTAAATGAAAGATAATGGTGAGATTGAAACTGATAATGAATCGGACAACGACTCTATGCCGCCATTGGAGGACGATGATGATGAAGAGTATGCTACCCAAGGTGAATTATTGGTAGCAAGAAAAGCTTTGAGTTTGCAATCCAAAGATGATGATGAAGTGCAGTGAGAGAACATATTTCATACTAGATGTCATGTCCAAAACAAGGTATGTAGTGTGATTATTGATGGAGGGAGTTGTACTAATATTGCTAGCACTGCCATGGTGGAGAAGTTAGCCATGACAACAATTAAACACCCTCGACCCTATAAATTGCAATGGTTAAATGATAGTGGGTAGGTACGGGTGAATAACACGTGTTTGTTCCTTTTCGCATTAGGAAGTATGAAGATAAAGTGCTGTGTGATGTAGTTCCCATACAAGATGGGCACTTGTTATTAGGAAGGCCATGGCAATTTGATAGTAGAGTCAAGCATGACGGATTCACCAACAAGTACTCATTTGTTCACAATCAAAGATCAATCACTCTTGTACCGTTGACACCAAAACAGGTTTATGTAGATCAAGTAAGATTGTAAAAGGAGAGTGAACAAAATAAAAAGAGTGAAAAAGAGACTGATAAAAAGAAATTAAGAGATAATCAAAAAGAAAAAGAAAGAGAGACTGAAAAAGTTGAGAGAAAAGAAGAGAGAAAAATAAATTTCTATGTAAGGGCGAGTGAAATCAAGAGGGCAATGTTTCTTAATCAGCCTATGATTGTACTTTTGTACAAAGAGGCATTTTTGAATACTAACCAATTTGATGATGCTTTGCCTAGTTCAATTGTTTCTATCTTGCAGGATTTTGAGGAAGTCTTTCCCAACCAAGTTTCTAATGGATTACTTCCTATCCGTGGGATTGAACATCAAATTGATTTTATACCTGGTGCTGCCATCCCAAACCGACCAACCTATAAGAGTAATCCTGAAGAGACAAAGGAACTACAAAGGTAGGTAAGAGAGTTGTTGGAAAAGGGGTATGTGAAGAAAAGCATGAGTCTATGTGTTGTTCCAATGATATTAGTTCCTAAGAAGGATGGGACATGGAGAATGTGCATAGACTGTCGAGCAATCAACAATATCACAGTAAAGTATCGTCATCCTATTCCTCGTTTAGATGATATGTTAGATGGGTTGCATGGTTCTTGTGTCTTTTCTAAAACTGATCTAAAAGTGGGTATCACCAAATTAGAATGAAAGAAGATGATGAATGGAAAACTGCATTTAAGGCAAAATATCGTTTATATGAATGGTTAGTCATGTCATTTTGTTTAACTAATGCTCCTAGTACTTTCATGAGATTAATGAACCATGTTTTGCATGCTTTTATTGGAAAATTTGTAGTTGTCTATTTTGATGATATTCTTATTTATAGCAAAAATTTGGAAGACCATTTGATGTATTTGCAATCTGTGCTTGATGTACTTAGGAAAGAGAAATTATTTGCTAACTTAAAGAAGTGCACATTTTGCACCAATAAGCTTGTGTTTCTTGGTTTTTTTGTGAGTGCACAAGGAGTACAAGTTGATGAAGAAAAGTCCGTGCAATCCAAGAGTGGCCAAGTCCAACAAGTGTAAATAATGTTCGAAGCTTTCATGGACTTGCTAGTTTTTATCGATGATTTGTGAAAGACTTCAGTAGCATAGCCGCATCGATAATCGAAGTCATCAAAAAGAATGTTGGGTTCAAATGGGGAGAAAAGCAAGAAAAAGCATTCCAACTACTTAAGGAAAAATTAACTCATGCTCCTTTGCTTATTTTACTTAACTTTACAAAAACTTTTGAGATTGAATGTGATGCTTCAGGTATATATATTGGCACTGTTCTTATGCAAGAAGGACGACCAAATGCATATTTTAGTGAGAAACTAAGTGGGCTGCCTTAAAATACCCTACTTATGACAAAGAGTTGTATGTGTTGATTCGAGCTTTAGAAACTTGGCAACACTATCTGTGGCCAAAGGAGTTCATGATCCACACTGATCATGAGTCATTAAACCATTTAAAAGGTCAACACAAGTTGAACAAGAGACATGCACGTTGGGTGGAGTTCATAGAACAATTTCCCTACGTTATCCAATACAAACAAGGTAAGGAAAATGTGGTTGTCGATGCATTTTCTTGCATGTATGTACTTCTTTCTACTCTTGATCCAAAATTACTTGGTTTTGAACATATTAAAGAGTTGTATCGCTTAGACCAAGATTTTAGTGAAGAGTATACTTTGTGTGAAAGGGCAGCTTATGGTAAGTTCTTTAGGTTTGAAGGGTTTTTGTTTTGAGAAAAAAAAATTGTGCATTCCAAATTGTTCAATTCAGGATTTATTAGTGTGGGAGGCTCATGGTGGAGGATTGATGTCATTTTGGGGTAGCTAAAACTTTAGCTGTTTTACAAGAACATTTCTATTGGCCACATATGAAAAGACATGTTGAGAGACTTTGTGGTAGATGTATCACTTGTAAGCAAGCTAAATCTCGAGTGCAGGCCTAAGGACTTTATACACCACTACCCATTTCTAGTATACCTTGGACTGATATTTTGATGGATTTTGTGTTAGGTTTTCCTAGAACTAAACATGGGAGGGATAATGTGTTTGTGGTTGTCAATAGATTTTCTAAGATGGCCCACTTTATTCCATGTCATAAAACTGATGATGCTTCCAACGTTGCTGATTTGTTCTTTAGGGAGATTGTGAGATTACATGGGATGCCTAGAACAATAATTTCGGATAGAGATGCTAAGTTCTTGAGTTTCTTTTGGAAGACTTTGTGGTGTAAGTTAGGCAGTAAGTTGTTATTTTCTACTATTTGTCACCCACAATCTGATGGTCAAACCGAAGTAGTGAATAGGACTTTGTCTACATTGTTAAGGGCTATCATAAAAAAGAACATCAAAACATGGGAAGATTGTTTACCACATGTTGAGTTTGCTTACAATCATACTATTCATTCTGCTACTAAATTTTCACCATTTGAAATTGTGTATAGTTTTAATCCACTAACTCCATTGGATTTATCTCCTTTACCTATGACTGAGCATGTTAATGTAGATGGCAAAAAGAAAGAAGATTTTGTTAAGCAAATTCATGAGAAAGCAAGGCTCAACATTTAGAGGAAAACTGAACAATATGTCAAACAAGCCAACAAAGGGCATTATAAGTGGATCTTTGAGCTTGGCGACTGGGTGTAGGTGCACATGAGAAAGGAGTGCTTTCCGGAACAAAGAAAGTCAAAGTTGTTACCTCGAGGAGATAGTCCATTTCAAGTCACCAAAAAGATTAATGACAATGCCTACAAGCTAGACTTGCCTGGTGAGTATAATGTAAGTGCTACTTTCAATGTTGCTGACTTAACTCATTTTGATACAAATTCCAATTTGAGGACAAATCCTTTTAAGGAGAGGGGGAATGATGCAAATCCAAAGCCTAAGGAGCAAAGTAGCAGCCCAAGTCAAGAAGTTCAAGTTCCAAACCTAAAGGATCATCTATTCATCAAGGGAGGCTCAATTATAAGGGCTTGAACCAAGAGATTAAAGGAAGCACTGAATGGACTTATTCAAGACATTTGGGCCATGCCTACTACAACCCATAATGAATTAGAGTTAATCAAACACACTAGGTTTATTAACCTAATTCAAAATATTGGCCCATGAAGCATTAAAGGAAAGAAGTGCTTAATTGGAGTCAAGTTTCCAAATCAGATTTAGGAAAGTTTTTCAAATCAGATTGATTATCTTATTTTAGGGAACTTTATTATTTGATTTATTGCCTTTTGAATTAGTTTTCATTTAGCTATTAGTTTCTTTTTAGCAATTAGTTTCTTTTTTGCTATTAGTGTCCTTTTTCTATTTTTGGTAGTTTCCTTTGTAATGTCTTTAAATAGGCCTTTTCATTCAATGAAAAACCAGAATACTTTTGTAAGGAAAAATTTCTCTTTAGTTCTTTGAAGAACTTTTGAACTTATCAGACTTTGTCTATGCGTTCATCCTCTGGCTTATCAATCAAGTTTTCCATTCCTAGATTGTGGCGTCTTCATCATACCAAGGTTCACACCTCTTTATAGGTGTTGGGTTGCGGTTTCCATCCAAATCTGTAATAGAATAGTCCTAGGCACTAATTTCGGTTACGAGTTTCGTCACAAGTTGGCGAGGTTCGTATCACCTATAACTATGCCATAGGACTGTCCAATTCTAGGATATACACCACCATCCCTCGATTCAGTCCTTCAGGACTATAGGTCCTAAGAAGATCATTCTACCTAAATAAACCCCCATTTGGGATCCTTACATAACTACACATATATACACACTCCATGTATGTTCATATGTGAGTTATTGCGTTTCCACACACACCCAAACGCATTCCCTCTCAAACTAATGCACATGCTCCTAAAATACTCACTTTATCGCCAATGAGCTTAGATTTAATCTAAACTCATCCCAAGCCATATTCATGGCACTATTTCCTTACCCTCAACATAGAACACCCTCAAAGCTTACTCTACCAACTTACATCCTCCACCTCACCTGGTTATATGTAAACACCCAGGCATCTTACATATCCACTGATATGTACACACTATAGACTCATAGGCCCTCTCATCAAAGAAAAGTGGGCCAAACCTCCCATTAACCTCTAGCATCACGCATACACCACCACTTCTACTCAGCTAAGATGGCACTCATGTTGAAAGCCTACCCACAGCATGAGAGAAACTTTCGAAAACTACCCTCTACCTCATCTGACCTTCTTAGTGTAAGGACCTCACGTATCTTCACACCCCACGTCTACTGTATCCCTACTCAATGACTACCGAGAACTTGTCTCATGAGTCTTTTCTTCTTTCCCAGACTAATGCCACCTACCTGAGCACACTCACCGCATATATTACCACTTACTAACCTTCAATCAAACAGGTGCAACTTAATCAAGTTGCCTTAAGAAATTTACACTCACTCTAACCTCTCTTATGTCACCTTACACCTCAGTAAGGTGTCTCCCTTGGGAGAACTACATAACCTACATCTGTTCCCTTAATCAAACCTCAAACTACTAGATTTCTCTGGGATAATACTCAAGTATGCATCCCAACTCTAACAACTCATGTTCTCTCCTCTAGATTCCTCTTAACATATACCTTCTGGCCATAAAAGAAATAGCCTCAGTCTACTGCCTACTATTAGTACTCACTCTCGCATTCTAAACATTGAGGTTGCCATCTTCTAACCTGAGAACCACCCCTACTAGAAGAACTGCAACCACCTCAACTCTCAGAATAAAACATCTATCTTAGCCCTCAGCTCATCTCACGTGAGTATTCTCCCCTTTCATACTCTCTTCTTCCTAACGTCTACTTTACCCTTTGGTCTTTATTATTTGACTTTAACTCAAAATAACTTGGTTGAAGTACCTATCTACACACAACCCACCTAGAATGTCCTCAACACTTAGGAGAATAGACTATGCATCCATCCACATAGGTGTTGATTCACAAGTTTCCAAACTCGTCACTCTATTTAATTAATCATTCAAGTCACAAGGAATGCCCACACACCCTGTGGGTATGCATTTCCTACCCACAGCAAGATGTGTTACAATACATGCGTACATGTAATATAGGTTATATATATACTATAACCATTTCTCACTTTTCTCCTAACAACCTAGTTTTCAAAATTCATAAAAATATATTAATGAAAATTTGTGCACAATATATGCATAGGAACCCACCACAAGAAATCCTAGCAAGTTTTCTCTAACTTGCTAATATATATGGATGAATATATTTTCATAAACCACCACGCATTGACAAGACCAGTTTTATCATATCCTCCCGAATTAGTAACTGATACCTTCTAAAATTAAACCACTAGATAAAGGCAATACATAAATTCCTACAGCTAATTGCCTTCTAAAATTTGACTTGTAGGTCTGCCTTTCCTTTGGTCAATTGCCTACTATTCTTTAAGCTCTGCATGTCAGTATATATGTATGAGCCACAACAGGTATCTAATACCCAAGTTTTATTAGAAACAATATTTATCTCAATAATGAAAATACCTGAAGTAGTTTTGACAATGGATTCCTTTTTCTTCTTCAAGGACTCCAAACAGGTCTTGTAGTTCCTTTTACAAAGGCTGTCTTTGCCATAATGGAAGCAAGTCCCTTTTGTTACAACTTTTTCTGCCTTCTTGGCCTACTTTTTCTTGATACCTCCTTTGGCCTTAATGGGTTTCTTCTTCTTGGAACTTTTCCCTTTAATCTTAAAAGAATCCACCAGCATCACATCTTTATTGTCTTTCTTAATAGAAGGCTCAGTTGCCTTGAGTAGGTTGATCAGCTCTGGTATAGTCGATGAGATCTAATTCATCTAATAGTTCATTATGAATGGTGTGTAATTATTAGGTAAACTCTGGAGAATTAAGTTAACACTTAATTCATGATCCATCGTGAAACCTAGCGCTACAAAGCCCTCAATGTAGCCATTCATCTTAAGTTCATGTTGCACTACTGATGCCCCTTCTTGCATCTTGGAACGAAAAAGCGAATGTGAGACATCAAACCTTTTGGTTCTCGCTTGTTCATCAAACATTTCCCTCAGATGGAAGATCATGGTGCATGCATCCATGACCTCGTGTTGCTTCTGAAGCTCTAGTGTCATAGAGGCCAACATGATACATGTTGCTAGCTCATCATCACCCATGTACTTTTTATAGGCCAACACTTGATCCTCATCAGCGTTATCAATATGGGGTTCAGAGAGTGCCTCATCAAAAACATAGGCTATGCATTCAGCTTTGAGAACTATTCTTAACTAGTCTAAGAAATTTGCCCTAGTCAACTTATTTGACTTAAGAATTGATCTCAAATTCACAATGGATGTCATGATTCTATCAACCTAGATGTAAAAACATGAGCATCTTAAATTATGTATATGAATGCATGATATATGGTTTTTAATATATCACATTATTACTCCCACTATTTTATTACGAACCCAAAACAAAAACAAAAACCCCATTTTGGATTCGAGAGAACCCGTTGGAAGTTTTCCTAGTGGGCTCGATGTCCAAAACTTACCTTGAATGACCTTGGAGAGAGTCCAACAAGCCATCTTGGATCAAATGGTAGGTATCTCATACCATGCATTGTGTATGCAACCATCGAGTAGTGTTATCAATTGTTGATGCATGCATTAATCATTGGTCTTGTCAACTCTTGACTCATACACATCATATGTATATAACCTAACTTAGTCTCTATTCAAATTGACCTTGGAAAGAGTCCAACAAATCAATGCTTCTAGTTTAAGTCAGCCCATTAATCATAAGATCATATTTCAATGATTTGAACATGTTTAACTTAAAGTCAGGCATGGAGAGAGTCCAACAACCCAAGCTTTAAGAAGATCTCCAATTGGCCCCATATTAATGGAAAACTTTAGTTTTAATATTATATGAGGGCTTTCTTAATTAGTCTTATCAGATTTTAAATTAGACATGCATCATATGTGTGATCTCATTATGCATATATAGAATGTAAACTATATAGCGTGGTTATGGACTTATTTATAGTCAACCCTTTGAGCCAAAAGAGTTGACTATGTCAAACCTAGGTATATGCGTGATTTTATATTGAAAATCTCTTTCTACTCTTCATATGGCCTCGGCTCGGTTTCTACAATTTATTTCTTGCATCTCGTTTCTATACTAATCTTATGTAATCTAATTACATTATTTAATGAGAAATCTCAAGCTACATTTGCGGGGAGTTAGGTGAAAAGAGAAGTACAATAGAGAAATAGAGAGAGGCAAGATACACAAACTCTATTTACCAAAACCATAATTTAAAAACATGCATGAACAATTCATACTTGGTATAAGTCCAAAACCAGCTATCATGCCATACCTACAACCTATCATGCATTGTCTATCAAAATAAATGTATAACAGAAGTCGGCATTTAAGGTCTACATAGCATTAAAATAATTTCATCACACGAATTATTTTTACTTTCATTTTAATCTCAATTAAAAAATTGTTTGTTTCCTTGTTTAGAATTAAAAACCCTTTAATTCTAGTTTCCTAATCTAATTTGGAAAAATAAATAAATCTCAACTCAATTCCAAATTAATTTGTTTCCTTATTTAAATTAGGAAAATAATAAAGATTCTATTTAATTTCTAAAAAGTTTGTTTCCCAATTTAAGATAAGAAAATAATTGAGATTTAAAATAATTAATTAATTAATTAATTTCCTAAATCATATTAGGAAACTAATCTTGATCCAATCTAATCAATTTATTTGACTATCAAATTAATTGATCTTATATTGATTAAGATTCATTATTTCATTGATTTCTCTTAAATCAATCAATCAATTTAATTAATTTATTTCCTAATCAAATTAGGAAAATAATCATATCTTGAATCAATTAATCTAACTATTTTGTTTCCTAAATCATATTAGGAAACAAATCAGAATCTAAATCAATCAAATTGATTTAACCTAATTCAATCTTGGATTCAAAAAAAATATTTTTATTTTCATGCGAAAACAAATATCTACTACAAGAGAAAAAATAGGGTTTATGGATCAAAACAATTTTTCTTTTAAAAACCCTTTTGATGAAAACAGAATATTTTTCTTTTAAAAATGTTCATATTTGGTGTCAAAATATGTTCTTCAACAAAGCGAAATGCAAAACATATTTCTCAACAAAATTTATGCGAACATCTCATACTCTTTCATACAAAATTTTAAAGAAAAAGAAACAAGCATCATGCCATGTTCATGTTTCAAAAACACAAAACCTAAATATGTCGATTTCTATTATACTCATACATTCTTCGTTTTTAAGTATTGGTAACTATAATTAGGCTATGATACTACTGTAGAATTTTAGAGATCATAGAACATAGTAGAATTTAAAACTTTTTTCTCTAAAACTCATTCACCAAAGGATTAACCTATATTACCAATACATTAACCACGTAATCAAGACGAAGAGAAATATCTCTTGTAGCATAACTGTCACGACCCGTTTTCTGGGCACATGACCGGCACAATGATGAATATCCCATCACTGTAAGCCTTTCGACAAATTCTACCCATGAGTTTAAATTATCGATGTTATCAAAATAACAATTCCTTAATAAATATGAAGAAAATATATCAAATTTTCTTATCTGAAAATCATAGAGATGATTTACATGTAATAATAGATTATCAATTTAAAATACATTATTATACTGACATACAAGCCAAATACCAAACCCCTGACCTAGATGTCCTAGATGATTACAGAGCAACATAATCTATAACAAAAGAGGGGCCTACCCGACAGCGGGAAGGTCCAAAGTGATCTACTCCTCTAAGACCACCTCGCCTTTAGATTACTCATGCACGAGTAAACTCTCTTTTTTTTTTTGCAATGTAATCCTTCAGTTTTTTTTAATGCAAGTCGTTTCTTTTATTAGCTGGTACCATAAAATAATATAGCTACACAAAATAAATCATGAATTCAGCTTATAAAACCCACCATATAAAATTTGATCCGACATCAATAGAATCAAAACAAGTAATAACCTTTCCTTTACTAAGTTCAAAAGTGTAGCCACATCTGTCTGAAACTAAAACTGAGAACATAATTCCTAAGAAGAGATAAGTCTCGGAGGGAGAGGAAATGGAAACATCCTACAGGACCTTCAGTAGAGCCGTCTCTCTATAGTTGTGCTCGAGTTCACAACGATAGAGGAGGTCCCACTAAGGTTACCTTGCTCTGTAATCACTAGGAGACCTAACAACCATTGCTCTGATACCAACTTTGTCACGACCCGTTTTCTGGGCACATGACCGGCACAATGATGAATATCCCATCACTGTAAGCCTTTCGAGAAATTCTACCCATGAGTTTAAATTATCTATGTTATCAAAATAACAATTTCTTAATAAATATGAAGAAAATATATCAAATTTTCTTATCTGAAAATCATAGAGATGATTTGCATGTAATAATAGATTATCAATTTAAAATATATTATTATACTGACATACAAGCCAAATACCAAACCCCTGACCTAGATGTCCTAGATGATTACAGAGCAACATAATCTATAACAAAAGAGGGACCCGACAGCGGGAAGGTCCAAAATGATCTACTCCTCTAGCGGATGTTCTTCGCTAGCAACCTGATCTGAACAAAAAAAATTTGTACAGAGAGTGTGAGCTTTTAAACTCTGTGAGCGAATCGGCCTCACGTTAATAAAATTCAAATACATTACCAGTCATGCAAGTATATCTGAAGGCTCATACTCAACTAATAGACATAGTTAGAAATTACATACAAGAAGATAAAAATTCATCCAATTCAACAAACGTTACTAGTACTCATCAATGGCAATATATCCCGGAGAGCGCACACAAGCCAGCTCACCAATTCTGTATATTTCCGCCATGACGCACAACCAATTCAACAAATGTTACTAGTACTCATCAATGGCAATATATCCCGGAGAGCGCACACAGGCCAGCTCACCAATTCTGTATATTTCCGCCATGACGCACAACCTCATCCTCTTAGCTAGGGCACCTCATGGATTTATCACCAATCCGGGCTATATCCCTACTGAGGGAATCGTTGTCTCTACATTCATTGGTCAAGACATCCTTTCAACCGGGTTTTCCGCCTTGCCGTGAGAGGGGGTACTGTCCCGCTCAATCACAATCAATAGTACAATATTTCATATCATAATCAGAAATACAATATAATATTCATCCATATAACAGGTATAGTATATAACTATATTATAGATTTATAAACCACAAATCAAGATAACCATTAAACTATTTTTGAAAGATTCAAACTTCACATCATTATGAAATACTTGTTTCGTCTTATCCGTACTTCTGGATTAATTATCTCCTTAAATTCGTCATTCTGAATCCAATTTCCCCCTATGAATCTTGGGAGTGTCCTACGACATACTTTTTATCACCAGTAACGCTAAAACTCTATTAAAACGGGGTCGTTTCACTCACCTGGATTCCGTATGAGTATCGCTTCTCTAAGCCGTTATAGACAAGAGTACTCAGGTGAATTTCAGTGTTCCGCTACGGAGATTTTCATGAAAGATTAGAGAAAATATGTTAGGATTGTTTTCATATAGATACTGTTCATACGTACGGTTACTGTTCATACGTACGGTTACTGTTCATACGTATGTTTACTATTCATACATACATTTACTATTCATACGTATAGATACTATTCATACATACTAATACTATTCATACATACATATACTATTCATATATATGGTCACTATTCATATATACGGAGACTGTTTATACCAGAAATAGAGAATACAATTTGTAAAAGAGTACACCAGGTAAGTTCCCAGGAAAGAGTGGAGGGTCACAATGGACACACTTAAAAACCAGATCTTTTCTTAGCCAGAACTTTCCTAGACATGTATTCTTCACAGTTTACATCTTATTTCGGTAATCAGAAAATCAAAATAATATGTAAGCAGCTAAGGACAGTTTTTCTGATGTGGAAGATCAGTCAAAGTCGCAACCACAGAGCATACTTAAGAAAATAACTTCTAAAATTTGAAAGACATAGAAAGGGCATAGTATCCTTACCTAAGCTGAAAAGGAAAGGCCCAAAATTTCATAGGCCTAGCATTGGAGTAAGAGAAACTTAAGGAGAGAAGAAGAGAAGTTGAAGGTGTGAGTTTAGAAGTGAAATGAAAGGGCCTATTTATAGGAAAAGTCAACGGTACTATTTGTCACTATGCATTAATAAAATATTCAATTTACTATTCATGAAAATGACATTTCTAATAAAATAATCCACGTTAATCATTTACAGTTACTGTGCAATTACGGAAAAGTCGCAGCGACTTACTATTGAAAACTTAAGGGAAAAACTATCATTTCACCTTAAACCTTTAAGTTTCTTTTCAATTCAGTCCTTTCAATTTAGTCCCTGAGAGTATTTTTACACATAGAACGTCATTTTTCCTACGAACTTCTTTCTAGTTTTCTCTTATGACCAAACCACATCTAGTACTTGACATTTCAATTGTATAAGTAAACAGTATCATATACGTAAATAGTATTATATAGGTAAACAGTACCGTATACTAGCATAGTAACCATAATTTGTAAATACGCATGTATATTTTATTTTTCTTGGGTATTACAATAACAACCTCTCTAATACCTTTAATAGTAATACACACGAAATGCACTAAGGAAAAACCTCTTCAGATAACAAGGTTTCTTCTTGTTCTTGTACTAGCAAGCACGAATAAGCTGTAAAGAAAACCCTCTTGGATGAAGGAGAAGAAAATAAGGGTGTTTCCTAAACAAGATTCTCAACAATTAAAAGATAGTGTGTTGCATATGGCTTTCACTATCACTCTTAAAGTGATAGGTGATACCTCAAACCCTAAAATCCTAATTTCCTTAGTGGGCGCCATTCCCTTATTGGGCTTTTTAAGGTGGCACCTTAAGAAGCAAATCTCTTTGAAAGAGGGGGCAGCCAAGAGGTTCTTACTTGGGATTTTCGTTGTTTGGGTAGGAATAGGAACACATTTCTATTCTTTTTATTCTCTTATCTCCTTTTAATTAATTCTCAAATTTAGGATCAAATCCTCAGGCCTTTTTCACATTCTTAGTGAATTTCTATGCGTGTGACCCATTAGGTTTCTGGCTATATTGGTCATTCATAATCAATACTTGATTGTAAATAGATCACAAACAGTATCTAGCAACACATCGTGATCCCCAATTGATCAAAAAGTCAGTTGTTTGACTTTAAACCTTTCTGCAGTTAAAGCTTGTCTATGCAATGTGTCCTTTCACCATCTTATATCCACTTGGTTCAGAGAATGGCCTATGTATCAACTCCCATTAGACTTGATTATGTCACGTCTAGCCCAAGTAGTCAATTCCTTGTTTCATGGGATCAATCACTTTAAACTATAGACCATCTTCATGACAAGTCTACTTTGGCCAAAGAGTTCTTAGCAATTATCCTGACAAGTGGCCATAGGTATACTTCCTTCTATTAGGAGTGGTGAATACTTTGTTGACTACTCAAATATCTTCGAATACTTCATGTTGTACCTAATTACCACCCTAAAAGCGACCCATGGTGGGTAACAAGGAATGCAGTCAAAACACAGTATCCATATCTAATATAACTTGAGTTCCTCAAGTCCAAGGATACTTACACTGTTAACTACTATGAGACCTATCACTGACATTTGAATAGGTATCTATGTGAAGTTTCATGCAGGTCATCCAATGTACTTGTTACCCTTAAGAATCATTCACATATTTACTCAAAACATCTCATACTTCTGGCTTATAAGGACAACTGCTTGATCAAATCAAGAAGCATGACATGTGCTAGTCTATCCAGATCCCTGATGTCTAGTCTTAGTGATCCTACAACTAGGGATAGTTTAGATACATACATAATTACACATGATAAGAATCTCACATTATGATCGCCATCATAATTTCCTTCATGCTATGTTTTGTTTCATGGACTTTATTACTTATATTACGATTTAATCTTGAGTTTATGAATGTGAACATAAATAATGAAGAAAACCTCTTTGAATTAATAACTGAGTTTGTCTAATGCTAAAGGTAATTGCCTTTAGAGCACCTTTCCAACATGTATTTCATTTCTTTTTAATCATATACATGGTTAAGTTTAGGCTTACAAGTCTTGGGATGGCATATCTATAACATCCCAAGTTTAGCATCTCCTTAATATTTAAATAAATTAAAATTAGAAAGATTATGTTAAGAGGTCCCTTAGAAATTAGGATGTTAAGAGGTCCCTTAGAAATTAGGATTTAGAAAAGAGAACTTTTGGGTAGTTAAGAAACAAAAAACATGAAATTGAAAGTGGGTAGTCGACTTCCATGGAGGGACCAGTCGACTAATTGAACTAGAACATGTAAACAACAATTTTTTATAAAGGCAGCCATCTACATGAGGTCTAGAAATTAGTTCACACATAGAAGGCTTGAAACAATTAAAAAAAAAAAGCAAGCAAGTGAACTGGTGAGGCCCAACAAGTCGACTGTAACTCATAGGAAACCTGAAAACATTAAAAAAAAAGAGCAAATGGTTGACTGCTTGGATGCTGACAATCGACTAGCCTTATAATTTAATGATGCATGTTGCTCTGTTTTAATTAAAATGTTGTCCTAGGAAGATTCAATATATGGTAGGCTAATTTAATGCATGATAGGCACCGAATTGTAGTTGAAAATCTTTAAGTCTAGAAAAACAATGAAATAATAGGTTATGATGAATTTCACGTAAGTGGATATCAACACAAAGAACAAATCGTAAGAACTAAACCTAAGTAGTTAGGATCGTTAGTTACAGTTGAATTCTAGTTAAAGATTTAGTTGGAATTTACTTAATGAGGAAGGAAGATCAAAGTGGGTAAGGTCTATAAATAGGTAGTGAATTTGTGAAAAATTTGCATAAGAAAGAATTAAGTGAAATAGAGAGTGTGTACGAGAGAAACGGGAAAAAGAAAGAGAAGTGTTGAAGCACTGAAGTTTGAGTTCTAAGCTAAATTTTTTCCAGTGAAGGGCTGAGGATTTAGCACTAGAATTAGAATCTTAAAAGGAGGATCAAGAGACTCAAGCTTGAGGTAGTTTAGCAAATTCATAAAAGCATATTTTGAATTATGTTTTACTTCCATATGTTTTTATCAACTGTCTTACTCCCATATGTTTTTATGAACTATTTTCCATGAATTACTTCCATGAATTTTTATGAAGAGTTTCTCACAATCTCTTATGAGGAAAAAAAGAACAAGTTATGATCAATTTATGATTCATGGTGATTTCCATGGATTTTTATGAAAGAAAGTGAAAGTTCAAGCAAAGTATGGCATGCTCAGGATGGGGACTTATCTCCATATATCCTAAAATGAGCTTGAGAATTTATTCTCATGTAGCCTAAAATTATCTTCATTTGAAATTAGCTTGGTTTGAAAGACTACAAGCATTCTTTCCTTGTTGTTGATGTGATCACTTAACCCAACCATCTTTTAAAATGAGCTTGGTAGCTATGTTATAATGTATCTAAAATGAGCTTGGTAGCTTAGCTATCTTGTTGCTAAATTGAACTTTGCCATGGTTGCTAGAACCTTCATGATGAAGTAATGATTTTTAAAGGTATTTCAAAGGAGAAAGGTATCACGGAAGAAGTTTCTGACATTCAAACTATTTTGTTTTTGTGACTGAAAAGGGTATGAACTGTTTTGATTGATTTTTGTTATGGCTTGACACTATGCTTTTATGACTAGAATGGCAATTTCGAATTGTTTTGTTAATTGTGCTAGCTACTGAGATATCTCATCTCACTTTTCTGTGTTTTCAACTTACCATTCCAGGGGATTTCAGCAAGAGGGAAAGGTTGTACCAAAGTAATTAGAGGGAAACTAGAATATTTGATATGCTTGGGTAGGAAAGTTTATGCTAGGTAGTTCACCCTTTTGAGCTTATATGGGTACTGCATTATGTAACCTAAGTCATGAAGTTTGAAAAGTATATGTAAAAATTAATTATATTCTTATATAAATAAGACACTATATATCAGCAGGAAATTTTATAAGGAAAGTAAGTGTTTTAAATATTTAATAGCATGTGTTCCATAGGATAATTATGAAGTGGCTTAGCTAAAGAAGATTTCCCCACCTATCTAAGGGAAAAAGTCCTAAATAGATTTTAAGTTTTATGGAGTAATCAAGGATAAGCAAAAGTTTAAGATTTAGTCTTCAATCACTAAGTTTCAAGAAGTCTATCAGATAAATAAATAAAGAAATATATACATATATTTAGAAAATTAGAAAGGGTTAAAAAGTAGAATTAGAAGGGACATTACAGAGTTGGTATCAAAATTGAATAATTAGAATTAATAAGACTTAGAAAATAAGAGATGTTATAATATCCCTAGATTTCGTGCCAATCATGTACCTGGTTTTTGGGGCATGACATTTTGGCTCTTTATCTCACAAATGCCTCCATAGTTTTACTTCACAAATTTATCTTGATTGAAAAGCAAAATTAAGGGGAAAAAAGGTTAAAATATCATTTTTGTCCTTTAAGTTTACCTCAAATTTCATTGTGATCCCTAAACTTAATTTTACTTCATTTTAATTTAGTTTTATAACTTTATCTTAGGTTTACTTTAATCCCTTAGGCTTCAATTTGGTTCCATAACTTTACCGTCGGTTTTACTTTGTTCCCTTAAACTTATTTTATTTCACTTTAATTGCTTAATTTTATTTAAATTTCTATTTAGTCCCTTAATTTTACTTTATTTCAATTTAGTCCTCAAACTTGCAAAAACTACTCAATTGTTTCTTCTATTTAACACCACCACAAAAAAAAATTATGTAATTCTTTGCTTTACTCTGATAACCCCATATAATTTAAATATCTTGGTAGCGTTAAAAATAGAAGAAAACCGTTAGATCTTTTTAAGTCAAAGGACTAAATTTAAATAAAATAAAGGGATTAAAAGAAATTTAAAATAAAGTTAATGAACCAAAGTGAAACTAAAGTAATGAGAAAACAACCCAATTGAAACAAAATTAAGTTGAGAAACGAAAATGAAACCAAAAACAGAATTAAGGGACCAAACTAATAGTTGTGCCAAAAGAAAAAAAAAGTTAGGGTTATGTGAAAAACAATTATGGCCACATTTTACTTTTTAAACCTCTATTAATTATCCCTACCTTTCACAAAGCAATCAGCCCAAAAAAAGAGGTACTTGTCACCTCTTTCGGTTTGTCTCCCTCTTTTATGATTTCCTCTCAATGTCTCTTATCCTAATCTCAATTCAGATTATAAATGTTAGGACCATCTTGCTTTCTTTGTTTTCTTTTTCTTTCTTCGTTTTTCTTTTTTTCTTTTTAATTTTCTTGTGAGGACCACTCAATCTTGAGTTTAAGTAACAGTTTGTCCTCAATGTCTGAAATAATACCAATCTACATTTAATGTTGCGTGCACCAAAGATCTGTGAAATTTTAAGATATGAAGCTCATGAGTTAATGACAGACCATGCGTCCCATCCCATCTTTCAATTATTGCCCTCCTCCTCCTTCTCACAAATATTTATTATATTATTCTAGTATTGAAAATTTTGATGTTATTACTATTTATATTCTAATCAGCAAATAATCTTTGTTCAAAATTTAGAAAAAAAAATTAAAAGTATATAGGCGATTTAATTTTTGAAAAGTATATAGATCGATTGTTTAATCCTTTAAAAGATTAATTTATATAAAATTTATAACTAAATGAGGAGGTAAAGGAAATTAATAGAGGAAATGAAGAGGTAAAGAAAAATGAAAAAGGAAATGGCAAAAAATTTTGTTTGGTATAATATGGAAAGGAATAGATGAAATGAAAGAAAACTGTGTGGTATGAAATTTTAAGAGGAAAGAAAGGAAAGATTGTGGAGTAATTTTTACTAAATTACCTATGATATAATTTTTTATTTTACAAAAAGAACTTATAAACCTTATTTAAAAAAAGAAGCCCCTCTTTGGACAGAACACTACAGAACCTTCAGTGGAAAATTGGAATCCTTCTGACGGCGGTCCTAGCTTAGAAGATAGCCAACATCGGTGGAAGACATAGTCACTAAATACTATAAATTCGTTATATAACACTATTGAGTGAGTCCCTAAAAAATAGGTAACTTTATAATTTAATTCTTTAAAAGATTAATTTATATCAAATTTATATTGAACAGAGATTAAATAATAAAAATTATATCTTTTAAAGACAAGTTTATGTATACACTCAAATTTAAATTAAATGACAATAGATAAACTAATAACTACTAAATATTCAATATTTTATAAATAATTTTTTTTAAATTATGAACTCTTTAAATACTATTATTAACTTTATCTTTCGAAAATAAATAAATATATAATTTAATCTTGTAAAAGAACTAATTAATGTCAAATCTATAACTTATAAAAAAACTTATTTAATACTTAAATTTTAATATTCTATAAAATTGTTTCTTGTAACGACAGATTTGTGAATTTGCTTAAAAATTAACTCCTTGTGCTCCTTTTCTTGCGCCAAGAAATTCGCAGTAACTATCTCTTCATGTCGATCTCTAATAACTTTTGGTGGGTGATACCAATTACTCAGAGTTTTAACATGTCCCCACATTCTTTTAACCTCACCAATTATATGTACCATTCCATAATGACTAAAAATCAATGATAAAATCAGGGTATTTTCTCTACATATATTACAATGAGGACCAAGAAGGGATAGCAAGGGGAGGAGAATTTGGTTGAGTGGGACCCCATGAGCGGAAATGTTTTTCTCGCTGGGACAGAGGTGAGGAAAAAACCCTTCTGCCAATATTTCAGGGAAGGAGACGAGAATCACACTCCCTACCTTACAAAGTCTCTGTTTCATAACGGTATTTTAGTAATTTTACTAAAATTACTAAAATGTCCTTAATATATAATATACTTTAAGGATATTTTAGTTATTTTGTAATTAAAATAAATTTAATTAAAAACAAAATCCTAATCTAAAAAGAATTATCGAATTTCCAATCTCCCTAATCATCTACCTTACATTCTCTCTAGTTCATCGTGCTCATCTCCAATTGTTTGTGTTGTTCATCATGCTCGTCGTCACTCTTGCCGTCTTTGGGCTATAATGCACTCTCCTGATTTTATTCCATACATTTAAGATATTACATTAGATTATATTTTTGAATTCCAATTGAGAGATACCATCATTCTTTAATTATCGCAAAAAACTCTATTTGGTACGTTATTGGAGAGCTTTTAACGGATGTCTAATGGGGGAGAGATTTGAGTGCCATAAAGAACGATTATAAACTCAAACCCTTATTTTATTATGTAATAAAAAAATAAAGTGATATTTATGAATACTAAAGTTTTATTTTAGTATCTCACAGATGGGTCATTTTTCAATTTGGTCGATCTTATATAAAATTGCCTTCTCAAATTTTTCTCTTACAAATAAGATATTTACCCAATTTGGCACTCCCATCAAATTGCCTTTTTAATTTAATCTCTCGCATATGAATTTTTTTTTAATTTGCTCCCTTACAAGTATACATGTTATCAATAATGTCATTTTGTCACTGTGTTGTCAATGAAATTAACAAATCTGGTGCTATGTAACATATTTTTTGAAAGGTTATTTCTTAGTTACTACTATATAATATGTAGATGGACAATTAATTTTATTTATAACAAATTAACAAAAAAACATTATTGGTGACAATTTTATTTGTAAGGAATCAAATTAAGAAATGTCATTGCAAAAAATAAAAAATAAAAAGGTATATTAGCAACAGTTTTTAGCCACCACTGTATTAGCAGCGATTTTAAAAACAGCATAAATGTTGCAAAAGCAAATTTAGTGGCAATTATAACCGCAACTATTTCTTTGAATAAATTTAACAAAAATAAATTTTAATAGTTGCTGTTTTAAACCACTGTCATATTAAACACATCCCCGTTAACTTTTCAACATTATTGCCAAACATTATTTTAGTTCTTTTAAAAATGCATATCTTTTTTTCAAAGCACACTCACAACATAATATATTGACTTGATCTCTAAAATGTTACATTCATTACAATTTGATCTTTGAAAGATTGGATGCCTTAATTTATTTCCTCAAAATTTCTATTTATCTTAAATTTTTATTGTTAAATCATCAAATTTTTAGTTGCCAAATTTTAAATTCGTTGTTGCCAAAAATCATTTTGAAAAAAAAAGGATGAAATTGAGACAAATATAAAATTTTATAAACTTAATTGAGAATTTTAATTTTTCAAAGATGAGTATAAAATAATTGTATTGTTTTAAGCATAGTTGTCATGACCAGACCGGACCGGCCGGTCCGACCGGTCGAACCGGTCCAATCAACCCCTTCGAACCGGAAAGAGTTCAAATCGTCTGAGAACCGGTTCAACCGGTTTTGAACCGCTGGAACCGGCCGGTTCAATGACTGATCGGTTCCTACTTTTTTTTTTCTTTATCAGTTTGCAAAACGACGTCGTTTTGCTCGAGCCCTAAATCCTCCCCCCCCCCCCCCCAAAATCAAATCTCATTCATCTGAAGGCTAAAGGTTCTTCGTTCTTCTCGCACCAGCGGCCGTTCTTGCGTCTCCTTCAACTTCGAGGCTTCATTTTGCTGCAAAGTGCAAGCGTTTGAGCTTCAAACTCGAACTCGAAGGCTGAAGACTGAAGCACAGGTTCGTCTCCTTCATCCTTTGCTTCTTGAGTTCTTTCTTTTATTTTCGATTTGTTCTTGATTCAGCATCAGATTTACTCTTCTTTGCTGATTTACTCAAATTCATCTCTGATTTACTCTTTCTTTGATTAGATTCATCTCTTTCGGTTCCTTACTTTGATTAAACTGATTCATCTCTGACCTCTGTCGCTATCGCTACTACTGTCTCCCTCGCCATCGCCTGTCGGGTTTCCTTCCAGGTAAGTTCTTCATATCTTATCCTTTAATAATTGTAGGAAGCATAAAAATACATATACTCAGTATAAACAATAGATAATTCAAAGAGGAAAATTTCATATGTGCCCTGTATGAGCAGTAGTGTTGTCGGCAGATAAAGCAAAATGCTAGGCTATATAGGAGCACTACTCATATATGCATAACTTTTTTATGCACCACCAAGCATCTGGAATTGGCTGATTTTTTGATTTTGGATTATAGTTATATTGATTGTCTGAAATCTGAATTTACTCTGATTGCTAATTTACTTGTTGATGCCTGATATAAATTGAACTATTGAAGTATATTGAATTTTTTTTTAAGAAGCACACCTTTAGTAATATCCTAGGCTTTCTTCCAGCTTAAACCCTTCATATAAATTCAATATCCTAATTAGCATTCTTTTGGTGAAACTTTAGTGGAAATATGGATACCAATGATGATAACAACACCACTGCCACTAATGTACAATCATCAGACAAGCAATCCACTGTAGCATCTAATACATCTAGTCGTCAAAAGAGTGATCCGGCATGGAAACATTTTGCTTTTAGGAAAGAGGGAAAAACTAATGTCTACACCTGCCTTCATTGTAATTTAGTATATAGAGGAGGACGTACAAATCGAATGAAACAACATCTAGCATGTGTAACAGGTCAAATAAGTTCTTGCAAAAAAGTGTCTCATGATATTCGTTGTAGAATGTTGGAATCATTTAGGTGATGTTAGAAAAAGAACCAAAATGAGCAGCTTGATGAAGATTATGAGGGAATGGAGAGTGGAGAAGTTCTTGTTCCTTTGCAAGCCAGGAAACAAAATGTTGCCCAAGGGAAGAGGACAATGAGTGACACATTTGATGGCTTTTTTGCTCCTAGGACAACTCCAGGTTCACAACCAACTTTGAAAAGTATATTGTCTAGTAAGGAATCAATACATAAAGCTAAATTGGCAATTGCAAGATGGTTTTTTTATGCTTGTATTCCATTTAATGCTATTCAATCTCCATACTTTCAGTCTGCTGTAGATGCAATTGCAGCCATAGAGCTAGGGTTTAAAGTCCCTTCATATCATGAATTGAGAGTTCATTTGTTAGGAGATTGCAAGAAGGAGTGTCAATTGCTTGTTGAAAGTCATCGAGACAATTGAGCTAAAATTGGATGTACAATCATGGCTGATGGTTGGAGTGACATGAGGCAGAGGACTTTGATAAATTTTTTAGTTTATTATCCTTTGGGTATTACCTTTGTAAAATCTGTTGATGCTTCAGATGTTGTGAAGGATGCTAAAACATTGTTTGATTTACTTTCTGATGTTATTGAGTGGGTTGGACCTACTAATGTTGTGCATGTAGTGACTAATAATGCAGCTAATTATGTAGCTGCTGGCAAGTTAATTCATGAAAAATATGCATATATTTATTGGTCACCTTTTGTTGCACATTTTTTGAATCTTCTTTTGAAGGATATTGGTAGTATGTCTCATGTAGCTGAGCTTGCATCTAAGGCATCAAAAATTACTGTTTTGTGTACAATCATATGATATTTCTATCTTGGCTTAGGAAAAGAGAAGGTTGGAAAGAAATTGTGCGTTCAGGGGTAACTCGATTTG
The DNA here is from genome assembly GCA_037074585.1 of Biancaea sappan. Classification (NCBI taxonomy): domain Eukaryota; kingdom Viridiplantae; phylum Streptophyta; class Magnoliopsida; order Fabales; family Fabaceae; genus Biancaea; species Biancaea sappan. Next base: position 42,824,464 of record CM073501.1, on the reverse strand, counting down.
CCACAACCTTTATTACTTTGAAAATTCTTTATGAGCATAAGCATGATTTGCAAGCTTTGGTTGTGGATAGACACTTTACAAGTCATAGGCTATCCAAGACTACCACAGGAAAACTTGTTAGTAACATCATATTGGATGGTAAGTTTTGGAATGATTGCATGATCATAGTAAAGCTTGTGGGTCCAATGATTCGATTGCTCAAGATAGTAGATGGAGATGAGAAGCCTTCTATGGTTATGTTTATGAAGGTATGCAAAGGGAAAAAAATGCTATAAAAGAAATGTTTAACCAAAGAGTACACTTGTATAAAAGAAATGTTTAACCAAAGAGTACACTTTTATTAAGGCTCGATGGGATAAGCATTTAAAACGTGATCTTCATGCAGTTGCTTACTTTTTTAACCTTGTTTTCTTTTTTGATAAACAATATGTTGAAAAGAATCGAATCGTGCAAGCACTTCTTGATTTGTTTGATATAAGGAGTATCTGTGGTGATGATCTTTCTAAATCTATTAAAGAGTTGCAAATTTATCGTGATCAACAAGGTTCTTTTAGTCGAGAAAGTGCATATAAAGTGGCAAAGACAATACGGCCTAGTAAGTATCATTTTAAGCATTTGTGTAATCTGAAATTTGAACTTTGAAGTTTCTACTTAATTTTTTACTTTTAAATTTTAATATCTTACATAGATGAATGGTGGAGATTATATGGAGGTAGTGCTCCAACTTTACAAAAATTGGTCATTCGTATTCTTGGCCAAACATCTTCATCTTCAGGATGTGAGTGAAATTGGAGTTTATTTGAGCGTATTCATACAAAGAGGAGGAACAAGCTGGAACATCAAAGACTAAATGATATTGTATTTGTTACTTACAACTTGCGCTTGAAAAATAGGTATAATACTATATAAGTATTAATTATATAATTGATGTTTACTTTTTTTTTGATATTTTTATTTTAATGTCTTCTTTTAGGTTTCAATATAAGAAGAAAAAATATGACCCTATTGATTATGAGTCGATTGACAACATTGACTTTTGAGTCGTTGATGAGGAAGAAACACCTCTAGAATTTATTGATGAAGACCTTGATATTAAAAATGTTATCTATCAAGAGAGTGCAATACTTATAGTTGGTGAATCCTCAAGACAAAATGAATGTGTCTTAAGTATTAATTATTAAAATAAATATTAAGTTATTAACTATTAATTTTGTTTATTGATTTTTTGAAAATTTTCTTATTTTATATTTAGGTGTTGAAGAAATTGATGACCAACTAAATATAGAGTTACTTGATGAAATTGGAGTTGATGCTACGGTTGGTGGAGTTGGAAGTAGTGGTGGTGGTGGTGGTAGTTTTAGTGGAGATGCTTTAGCATTTGATAGATTTGAGATGCATGATTTGTACGATGAGTAATGAGTATGACTAATAATATGTTGTTTTAGTCAGTTGGTTTTTTTGGTTGTTACTTATAAACATTTATTTGAGTATGTTATTTTGTCAAACTAGTGAAATGCCTTTTGTGTAATTTAATATTAAATGTTGTGCATTTTTATATATGTGAATTATGATATGTTGATATAAAATTATATAGTAATTTACTTATTTTACTATTTTTAGGTATATATTTTATTTATTTTATTTTATTAATTATCACCGGTTCGACCGCGATTCGACCATTGAACCTTGAACCGGTGCCCCCTCCGGTTTAATGACCGGTCCGGTTATGAAAACATTGGTTTTAAGAATTAAATCAATAATTTATTATTTATTTTTCTATTGATTTCGTTGATTTTGAGCATCTAATTGACCAACTTCAACGTCATTTAATCTGAACTATTATTGATATTAATGTCTTTCAAGGTGATTGGTTTATATGAGGTCATTGGTAATTAATACTAATTAGTTATGAGATCATATGAAATAAATTAATTAGTTATTAATATTACATTATAATATTAATTAAATATTAACATTAAATTATTATGTTAATTAAATATTGAATTATTTGAATTTGGCAACGATTTAGTTGGAATTGCCCTAAACTTTCACATTTACGGCAGTTAATGAAACGCTGCTAAAGTCAAATTTAGTGGCGGTTCTTTTAACTGCCACAAAATAACCGCTGTTAATTTCTATTTTTTTTAATAGTGTATCCTATTTACGAGAAATCAAATTAAGAAAATCATTTTTTTTAAAATACCAAATTGACAAATAGTGAGGGATCAAAAAAAAGGAGACAACTATGAGAGATTAAAGTGATAAACACCTTATTTATAAGGGATTAAAATGAGATTTTAGCCATTTCATGATAATGTTATTTTATTTTGTTGGAATGTTTAATTTATTCAATAAATTTAAATAAAATAATTTATAAGGGATTAAAATGAGATTTTAGCCATTTCATGATAATGTTATTTTATTAATTGTCAACCAAATTGGATATGGCACCGAAGATTGTTTAGGGTTAGTCAGGAGATTAAATTTGAACATAAATATTTACAGGAATTGCAACAACAAAATTTTGATGAGATCAGATATATTAGTTGGTTAATTATCATTAAGATCAAATGTGACCAATATCTATTAGATTCCTTATTCATTAAAGACATCGCATCTTTCTCATTAGGCTGAAGTCCACAAACATAATGATTTCAAATCCAAGTGGAACCGTGTGTATATCAAAACTAAGTCGGAAAATTATTTAAAAAAACAAAAACCTCGTTTTAAATTTTGAGTCATTTGAAAATATTTTTTTTTTGAATTATGAAATATTAATTATTAGTTTTTTATTTTGATATGTTATGAAATAAATTATTTTGTTTATTTTTCTCTTCACGTCATTACTTTATTTGTCAACTTAGACACCCCAATATTAAGGCTAGAATCACATATTTTTTTCAAATATAAAAATTGAATACATAAATTTTAATTACAAAATTTCAGAGAATTATTTATAAGCAACTAAAATTTTTCCCAACTAATTAATTATTGGTAGAAGTATAATCGTTTGTCCCTTAAGTAGTTAAGTTTAAAGTCAGTTTTAATTCCATGCAATAGTTTGTGTTAAATTTGTCTTATATATTTATAACAATTATCAACATCTTTTTAATAACTAGTTAAGCATCACCTCAATTATTAACAAGTTCAACTAACTTGTCAAATATATATATATATATATATATATATATATATATATATATATATATAACCCTAAACCATTAGAAGATACAAATGTGGGTGTCTAAATTAATATTTCATATAATAAACCCAAAATATGTGGTTTTGCATTTTATAGTCATGTCATTCTTCTTACTTTTCACTGGTTATTGTGAAATATTAGGTCAGATGTTGTTAACAATATGATATCTATATTTGTATCCTTTAATTATCATATGTTCTAGTTAATTAATTTCTTTAATAATTCAATAGTGTTGAATGGTATTAACTATTAAGAAAATATTATATAAATATATAGGATAAAATTAACACAATAAATATGTGAAACAAAATAAACTCTGACTTCAAATTAAAGAAAAAAAAAAGCAAAAAAAAGAAACAAATTAGACCAGGCTAATTTTATAGAGTGGAAAGACCCACTCATGATTTATGAAATATTATCCAAAAAAATTAAAGTTGTCAAACTTAAAAGTTTACCTAAATTCGATTTAAAAAAAAGATAAACTTAAAATATAAAATCATAAAAATTTACATATGATATCCATGAGAACCTCACTTGGCTTCCACCACCCTTATGGTCTTATGGCCATTAGGGAGAAGTATCATGTGGAGGATTATTCTCTCCTGATGCGGTGGAGCAGGTTACCGAACTCGCTCTATTGGGAAAAAGTCTAAATCAGCCAAATGGCATCAGTTTCAGCTTCTTTTCCTTCGAAGTAAGTTATCGATGGATTTGCTCCTTGGTAGTGGCCCCTCTCCTATTTAATAAGCTACTAAAATTATATATTCTAACACATAAACAATATCTTAATTTATAATTAATATAAAATTGATAAGAACATACTACAAATTGACAAAATAAAGTATCAATTAATAAAAATGTTATCCAACAAATACAAATTGTTTTTATTAGTTGTAAAATCTAATAACAAATATATTAAATATTACAATTTCCTTGTATGGTTCTAGACTTATGGGATATAGGGGACTCATTTTTTTTTGGGCTAGATACTAAAAAATAAAAAAAAAATTGGACCGGTGTTGAGTCAACTTGGTCTACTTGATGAAAACTCAACAAGTTTGACCAAATTTACACCAAATTTTGATTCTAGGATTAAGTTTACTATATTTGGAAATATAAGCTCATATATTAAGACAAATTTAATAATTAACTCGAAAGTTTATCGGATATGAAAAAATGTCCATCAAATATATTTATTAATGATTCCAACTTCCAAGAGATTTTATGAGCTAATTATTGCTTCAATACGTACTACATATGTTAGTTATCATACTTTGTGTCTAAAATCAATCATAATTGCTAAACTTTACCCTTCTACTTACGCTACTAGTATGAGCAATTAAGCATTGTTATTATTATAAAAAAAATTAATAATTAATTGCAACGTGCTAAGGAAATTTTAATGATTCCTTTCAAGTAATTAGAACATTTGGCAAATATTTATGGAGTAAATTACTGATTTAGTTCCTAAAAATTCATAATTGTCCTAATTTAGTATTTGAAAGATTAAATATCTCAATTTAATCCTTAAAAAGTTACATTGATCTCAAAAGTCATTTTGACAAACAAAAGGATCAAATTAAAACAAATAAAAATATTTTAAGCTCTAAATTGAAACAATTGTAATCTTTTAAATATCAAATAATTCACTCAATATTTTTCTATTTCTTCAAATTTGACAGTTTGCCGGTTAATTCTTTTCTTTCGTCAATATATAGCAAAGAACCTCTTTCATGCGTGTCTCACTAATTTATTAGTTTTGACTAAAATTTTAATTACATAAACATTATAAATCGAAAGAAATTTACGTTAAAGCAGGTTTGTTGAATCACGTTAACCTAATTATAGGTGTTGATTTTTTGTTAAAACATTTTAACGAATAAAATGGATTATTTGCCATATGTGGAAAGTTCAGGCAATGAATATTATCGAAATTGAAACCACGAGAGGCTATTTGGCATAAGGTCAAGTTAAAGGAGGCTTTTGCATTGAATCCATTTTGATAATATTCTCATTTCAATTTTGGTAAAAAAATAAATTTAAATGCATCTTTTTTTTTTTTTTTTGTGGTGAGAAATGCATCTTTCAAATATGTAACATGTTTGCATCAATGTTTTAAAAATTTCATCTAAACCCTAATCCCTAGATCGATTGAGGTATTGATTTACAGTTTATTAGTCTGACCATATTTAAATAAGTAATAATATATATATATATATATATAAACATATAATTTTATATATTAAAAATATATAATATAATAAATTAATAAACTTTTTTCATTTTAATCTTAGTAAACTTATATTATATGTATGAGTATGTGTGTGTATAATTGCTCTTCTATTTTTTTCTTATTCTCTTATTTATTTTTGTGGCAAAAATAATATTACTATAAAAAGTAATTGAGAAGAAAAAAGAAAATATAATATGACAGAAAAGAATAAAAAAGATTAAAAAAATAAAAAATAAAAGTTTGATAAATCTTATATAGTATGAGAAATAATTGTACTTTGTAAATAGTAAAAAAAAATTTACAAAAACTGGTTTATCTATTTTACCAATTATCATATCCCAATTTCAGACATGTGAGTAGTTTTATAACTTCGAGGGTCTACCTTTATAGTATTTTATAAAATTTCTGAACAGTCCTAATACCCACAATTATGTGAAACATAAATTTTTCAAGAACGAGATTTTACACATATATATGAAAAGTTTAACATAATAAACAGTAAATACAAATAGAATATCATACAGTATGATATAACTTTCCAAGCTTAGGTGACCTATAAAGATTACAGAGCGTTTCCTAAGCTTTTAAATTCTTAAGCCCTCCAGACATATAGGATAGTATCTTTAAGAAATACTAATCCTCCCGCAGATTTTCTTTTTCCTCACCCACTGTATTTAAAAAAGATAATCATAGAAAGTGTGAGTTCATCAAAACTCAGTGAGTAAATGACTGTGTAATAATAAACGTGTCACAAGTACAAATATCATAATCATTATCACAATAAAAATAATTATATTCATATCTAGTGTTTTTTTACCTCTATATTTGGTTTATATTCAGAGATTCAATTCCCATTGTATTCATATTCAAATTCATTACATGCATTAGTATCTTGGGGGGATTAAGCCCTCAACTATTCCATGTGTATAATTATATGTATTGGTATCTTGGGTCAAACCCTCAACCATTCCATGTGTATATTTACATGTATTGGTATATTGGGTCAAGCCTTCAATCATTCCATGTGTACAATTACATTCTCAATCATAATCCTCATCAATATAATCTTAAATCACACAATAAATTCTATTATCAAATTATCATCACTAAATAAGAAATTTAATTAAAATTTCTAATTGCGATATGAGGTGGGATTTATATTGTACTTGGAATAAAAATAAATAAACTCGGTCAATAAGGTCATTCACTCACATAGATTCCGTATTCGAATCACTTTTCCAAGTTGTTACAAAGAATAGCACATAGCTAGATTTTAGGTTCCGCTACGAAGATTTTCACAAAGTTCAGATAGAGAAAATCAGGATTGCTTTTGTACAAAATACTATTCATATGTACAGTCCCTATTCATATGTACGATATGTACGAAGATTTTTACAAAGTTCAGATTGAGAAAGTTAAGGTTGCTTTTGTACAAAAATACTATTTATATGTACGGTTCCTATTCATATGTATGATTACTATTCATACATATGGATATATACAGATACCATTCATATCTACGGATACGTATGAATACTATTCATACATACGAATACTATTCATATCAAGGATAGCGAACGTTAGCTGTAAAAGAGTACACCAAGAAAGTTCCCAGGAAATAAAGAAATGTTACAATAGATGCTCTTAAGTACCAAGTCTTTCCTTAGCCAGACTTTTTTCTAGACATATATTCTTCACAGTTTCATACTTTATTCTAGTAATCAGAAAATAAAAAGATTTTCAAACAATTAAGGATAATTCTTTTCTGATATGAAGGATCAGCTAAAGCCGCAACCATTGAATATACTAAGACCTCTAAGTAATTGCAAGAATTTAAAAGAACATAATATCCTCACCTTGGTTCTAAGTAGAGGAGAAAAGGCCTAGGATTTTAAAGCCCTAACGTCGAAACGAGAGAAATTTGAAGAGATGAAGGAAGAGAAACTGAAGGTATAAGTTAGAAGTGAAATGGAATGACCTATTGGATAAATCAGGGTACTATGCACTAATAAAATATTCAATTTACTATACACTTTAATAATTTAGTTTACTATATACTTTAATAATTCAGTTTACTGTGCGCACATATTTTGCACGCGAATTATTGATTACTATTAAAAATTTAAAGAGAAAATTATCCTTTTTCTTAAACATTTAAGTTTCTTTTTACTTTAGTCCTTTTCATTTTAGTCCCTAAGAAGAATTTCTCATGTAAAATGTTATTTTTCTCCCTGTTTCTTTCTAAATTCCTCTTATGTCCAAACTATATTTTACTCATGGGATAAATGTCATCCATTATACCCCACAATTTATGCAATCTATAAGTGAAAATTTATATTTTCAACAACATGTACGATCAAGATTCACATAAGCATACAAAATTAAACAGACAGGAAAATTATTTTCTCTAGAATAAATTTATCGTAGTTTGCAAAATTTTAAAATATATCGAGTATTACACCAATTTTTACTAGTTTTTGACCATTTCAACTAATTTTTAACCAATTTTTTTATTAGCTAATTTTTTGGGGTTAACCAGACCAGACCAGTGACTTATTCCCAGTTAAACTAGTCAACCCCATCTAATTTTGTGAACAGTGTTTTGCAAAGAATCCTCTAAAGTATATCAAAACCATATATATAATATATTATATATATTATAACTCTAATTTCACCATAATTCCCATTTGAAATCCCCCCATCCTGATTATTTATCTATTGTGCTCTTTCAATTTTTTTTGTGTGAAAATTTAGGGAATATTTTTTTAATTTTTATAATTCAGAGAACAAAAACAATATAGTTAAGTTATAGTCAACAAGATTATTTATCTTGTGTGTTCTTTCAAAAATTTTTTTGTCCATATAGTAAGAAATTAAAAGTAGATTTAATAGTTAAAATATTCAATTTTTGAAATGTCAAACTTTCTATAAAATTATTATTTTCATTTAAATTTTGTGTGAATTATTGAGTTGGTCCTTGAAAAATATAATTATTACAACTTAGTCCCTAAAAATTCAAACATCTCAGTTTAATCCTTAAAATATTACATTTATTTCAATTCATCTCTAAGTAAAAATGACTTTTAGCAATGAAAAATTTGATATTTGACAACAATATATATTTTGAGACTTAGAAATAAAAAGGACCGAATTAAAATAAATGCAATTTTTAAAGAATTAAATACTTAATCTTTTAAAAACTAAATTAAGATAAATGTATTCTTTTAGTGACTAAATTAATAATATACTTTTAGCCGGTGTTGTCAAGATCACTTACAAGATCATATAATTGTAAGATCCTATAGTCTTACAATCCATTTTTGATCCTAATCACACGTAGGATAAAAAATGTGTTAGATCGTAAGACCTTGTTCAATCTCAATAGATGCTTTTTTTTTTAAAAAAAACTTTAAGGTAACAAAATGGTACCATTTGGAGGGCAAAATGAACTCATCTAGCCATCTAAAGTAGCACTTTTTATTTAAGTATGACTATACCCTCAAATCAAAATGAGATCAGTGAATCAAGTCTGCTTTCATGTATACATATTGGCTTATTGCAATCTTCCTCTTATATTCTTATGCTTCTACAGAAGTTTCAAAAATAAAATGAATATGTAATATTTTTGGTTTTATGCAATTCTTTGTTCCTTTGTTATGTTATTTCATTTATGTTTTGTTTTTAAGTTTATACAGTGAAGTATTGTTAATCTTGTAATATGTATGAAATATGGATATTGTCACTTTGCTGACTTATGGATATTGTTTAATTGTTTATTTATGTCATTTGCAACTAATAACTTGTTTTATTCAAACAAGTTGATACATAATTTCTTAAATATTATTTTGGTCAAACGTGGTAGGATTTTACTTTCCTCAATCCATTCTTATGGTCTTATTTATCTTGTATGAGCGTATCTTATCTAATTTTACATAAAATCTCAATCTTAATAATTTTACCTTTTTATTCATTTGTTGTTTAATTAATTCACTATTTTTTTCACTAAAATTAGAGTTATAAAACCCAACTTGATTAAATGTAATGGGATATATTTGAGAAATCCACTTTTTGGTATCTGAAAGTATACATTGATAACGGATTAGTCCCCAAAAGATGGTTACTAACCACTTTAATTCTTAAATTTAAAAATTATTATACAAAAATAAGTTATTCATTCACCTTGTCATTACAATCAAAATTATCTACTTATGTGTATGATTATTTGTCGATTTGATAATGATATAAAGTGATTTGATGTGATTGATCATTTTAAATCTTAAATTTTAAAAATATTATACGAAATGATCTTCCTGTTTATTATTGTAATAGAAGTGATGAAGGAACTACTTGGTATAATAGATTCAAAATTCGTATAATAGATTCAAAATTCAAAACTATAAGTAATCAGTATCCATAAAGTATACTTTTAAGAACTAAAAAGCCAGTTCACTCTAATATATTTTGTATTAATTGTGCAATGAGTATTGTAGCCTGATCTCCCTATGAGGAAAAGTAAATATGGGCAATGATATAAAGAGGCTTGTTTGTGGAGTGGGGACAACATGTGTGCTCTTTTGGTGAGTGGGACAACATGGGTATTCAATATTTTATGAGACCCTCAATTCATGACCTTGAAAATCCAAGCGTTAGGCTAGGGTCTAGGGCAAGAAAACTTGAAGCAAAAAGGCACCCAACATGCCTATGATTACCCTATCTTTTTTTTTTTAAGTACTTTGTAATTAATGTCACATTTTTTCATACATGCCATGATGTATTGACATCACAAAATGTTTTACATTTCATACATAAACTAAAGCTTCATTTCAATCAAAGTCGGTTGTATCTAATCAAAGAGGGCAACATCTTGTATAATAGTAAATTATGGTTCGAATTTTTACTAAAAGTGCTATAATTAGTATTTAATGATATCTTAAGTAAGATTGACTCTAGTAAAAAATTTTTGTGATAAATTAAGAAAAAAAAATTTTCATTTCAGTCTCTTATAGATAGAGTATTTTCCATTTTGATATCTCATAAAGTTATTTTTCTAGTCATTTTAGTCCCTTACGTGTAGGTTATTTCTCAACCTAGTTTTTTTATAAAATTATTTCTCAATTTAGACCTTTACATTCAAAGTATTTCTTAATTTGATCCTATGCATGTAAAATTGTTATCAATATGTCATTTTGTTGATTTTCTATTACTTAAATTAATTATCAATCTGTTTATTATATGGTAGTGACAAAGCAGTAATATGTTAAAAAAGAGGTTACGTAGCATCAAATTTATTAGTTTCATTAATACATTGACAAAAAAGAAGTTATTGATACTATATTTATTTGTGAGGAACCAAATAAAGAGATATCTCATTGATAGATAATAATATGAATAATAATAACAATAATTTAAGAAAAATGGTAGAAATATATATAAATCAAATATATTAATTGAATTTGAAACCCAAAATATTTATTGGAAATCAATCACAAACTGCTGCCATATTTGTAAAAATTCTCCTCTTTTTTATTTTAAAAATTAATTTAATCCCGCTATATATATATATATATATATATATATATTATTTTATTTACATAAATGGCATTGCTAAGATGCATAATTACAATGATGCTACTCCTTTTCCTTAACAAAAAAAATAATTGTTTTTGAAAGCATATAAAACATATTTTTACTCATATATTGAAAACAACAATTATAAAAAAATTTTAAAAAAACATTTCTGAAATATTATACCAAACATATTTTATTATTTTTATTTTCAAAACAAAAAAAAATCTTAAAAATACAAACCGAACATGCCCTTAATTATTTGAATATTGAGTGTTGGTTCAGAAAATTGTACTTACCATGATGATGGATTCCTTAATAGGAGATTCAAAGGCAAATCCTTGACGTGATTATAAATCTTGTGCTCGCAAATTTTTTGTTTGCCATGCATTGTTGTTTAGCTAAGTAAGATCAATTGATCACATTCGTCTTATTTATCAATGTTAATCAGATAATTATGTTTGGCCAAGTATGATACTTGCTAAACAAATAAACAAGCCTCGAATTTTGCACGATAGATGGATTGTGAGGTGGAGCAATTACTCTTGAATATATTTGATGTTTACTTTATAGAGTATTAAAATATGAGAAAGCATAATCCTACCTAAACAATTAGTTAACTATTTACAATTCAGGATTTGAATGTGAGATGATTAAAAAAAATCTCTAAAATTATCAAGTAATATAAGATCCTGATTAAAAAAAAAAAAGAAAGAGAAAATATATTATTTTAATTCTTAAGATATATTAGGGTTAACTATTTAATCCTAAAGGATCATAATATACTATTTAGTTCCTGAAAAATTTTCAGTGTCAACTTGTTAGTCTCTATAAGTAAACTCTATTATCTTTTAACAGTCTTTTTATTTCTTAAAGGATACTTTAATTACATTAACTATCTTATTTCAAGTTTTGAAAATTTCTAAATGTCAATTCGTTAGTCCCGTTGTTAAAAGAGCTTTTTCATCCGTTCAGTTCATCATATTCGACAAGTCACACGTGAACTATTAGTTGAACGTTTATCAAGCCTTAATATATGAGAGTAGGGGCGTGCAATGAGTCCATCAATCCGCCAACCCCTTAATTAGATTGACAGATTGATTCCATTTTATTTTTTTAATTCGTTGACTATTAGTTTGAATAAATTAATTTATAAATTTTTAATTCATTAAATCTAAACTAACCCATGAACTTATCCAATATCTTTTTTATTGTAGTATTCATATGTTATACACTTATGTTGTATGTATAATATTTAGGATTTAGCTAGTATACTATTTCATTTCCTTTGTAACATTTCTCTTTCTCAATAATAATGTATAATATCGCATATAACATCTATCATCTTAATTATGTATTAAACTACTAATTCTTGTTTTTAAAAGTTTGTTATTTCACCTTTCATCTCAATTCTAATAAATATCAAAAGAAAAAAAATCACATATAACTATATAAGGTCTAATTCTATTATTTTTTTTATCTTTAATTCTAATATTTTAAATCAAGTCTACAATTCTAAAAAATAAAAATAAAAACAATAACTTCTTAGTTCTAATTGAGTGAAAATATCTCAATCTAACCCAACTCAATCCACTTCTGTTAGTTTGATTCTTAAAATATCTTCAATCCAACCCGCGCACACCCTTATATGAGGTCAAAAAAAGCTATGAAAATAACTAAATACCAACTTTGCAAAGGAAACACCGAAGTAAAAAGATTGAAGTTGTTGTGGCTTAATATTGATGCCCATTATTTCTAGTCTTGTGTGTTACATTAATTGCTTTCCAAAGTAATTTGTGCAATTTTGTTAGCAATCTTTAAGCATTTAATCCTTAAAACTTTATACCTAATAAAGCTAAAGAACTTCTAAATTTTAAGAGAGATAAGTTAACCTTTATTCAAACAAAGAGTCACCAATTAATTGGTAGCTCTCAAATCTTAATTAAGAGAATTGGGAGTTTCCAAGGGTTTAATTACTAATAGTTCTTTGGTTTCATTTTTTAACACAAATAATGTACCATTTCAAATAAATTATTAAGGAATAGTGAAGCTCTCTAGCGACGGAACTAATGAGTTAACATTTACAAATTAAAATATTTTAAAGACTAAATAATTGCCTAAATATCTAATAAGTAATTAACATGTCACATTGATGTGTTATAGTAAATTGGCCATTAAGAAATAATAAAGCTCACTAACATAAAAATTAATAAGTTAACACGATTGGTCCTAAAAGGTACACATTTTATCCTTTACTCCATACAATTTAAATGTCAAACGAATTAGTTTTTATAAATTACAAAATAAGTACAAATTAATTGTTTTATAGAATTAAATTGTATATTTACTTATTTTGAAAGACTAATTTGTTGGGAAAAACACCTTTCCCCCTTGAAAAATACCTTGGCACAAATAAAACAGAGAAATAACAGGAAACAATACTCACAATCACAACACAAGAAAATAACGTGGAAACTCCAAAATCGGAGAAAAAACCACGACCGTTGTCAAAGATAACCAGAGAAAATACTATGTGTAAATTTTTATAACACACAAAAACTTCTCTTAAATACCCGGTACCTAATACTAGATACCAACTGATACCCAAATACACCCACACACTCTCAAGCATGTATTTAACTTACATCTCTCATCACTCTAGAACAAGAGTATAAAGAAAGAAAGAATTAAATACAAGCTAATGTATCTTGTATTGGTACAAATATTACAAAGAGGCAATGCTTCTATATATAACATTCATTCCCCTTCTCATTTGGTGTCCTGGGCGATGTGGGACTTCAACTAAACCTTCTTCACATTGCAAATTTTCTTCTGTGGGTCCCACCACTTTCAATCAATATTTTCAACAAATCTCCACCTTGATTGAAAGTAACCACATCTACTGATTCATTGTCTATAACGACAATCATAGTTCCAAGAACTACCATACTCCACCATAAAAGAGTATATCCACCTAGAATTAACCAATTCTAGGAATTTCACCTCGGCACATGTTGAAAAATTCCTGCTGAAAAATTTATGGTGCAACTTCCAATGTTGGCTCTCCTTGGAAGTTCTTCAGCCATCGACATCATCCCACTACACATCTTGCATCAATGCCAACCAATGCCCATGTGCAATTGTAGACCCGCTAGTAGCAACTCATCCTCTTCCATGGCAACGCGGACATGCCATGAGGATTTAAACTTCTCACTTTTCAGAGAAATTCCTCCCCCGCAATGAGAGAGACAGAGTTTGCATCTTCCTCGGAGCCTTTTGCCGAACCTGCTCCACCTGGACAATTTCTTTTTACATGCCCAGACTGTCCACATTTCCAGCAAGTCACGTTCTTATCCATATTCTTCTTCCCTTTACTCCCACTTCTAGCTACCGCCATTGAGTCTGACGAAGGTATAGAGCGACCCTCACATTTTAACCTTCTTTCCTCAGAAATAATTTTACTGGCAACTTCTTCGAAGTTTAGAGTCTCCTTCCCATACATCAAAATGTGTTTCATGTTCTCATAGGAAGACGGAAGAGACCATATGAGCCTTAACGCTTTATCTTCATCATCAACTTTGACTCTGATAGCCTCTAGTTCAGATACGATACCATTGAGAGCACTGAGATGATCTGATATTTTTGTACCTTCTTCCATACGAAGCGTATGAAATTGCTCCTTCAGTAACAATCGATTTGAGATACCCTTCGCCTGATACAACCCTTCGAGCTTCTCCCAGAGTTCTTTGGCTGTTGATATTCCTTGCACATTTGCAAGAACATTCTTGGCCAAGCACAGACGAATTGCACTTGCCACTCTCAAATCTAGTTCCTCCCAATCCTCATCGCTCATACTAGATCCGCTCTTTTCAGAATCCTTACTGGAAACCTTCTCCTTCAACGCCTTGTATAACCCAGATTGTATCAGCACGTCCTTGACTTGTACTTGCCACAAGCCAAAATTGATCCTCCCATCAAATTTCTCTATGTCAAATCTCATCGCGCTGGAAAAATTTGACATTGCAACTGTATACTGGAATAGTGAACACAATTGTAAATAGTACACCAGGTAAGTTCCCAGGAAAGAGAGGTTGGTCACAATGGACACCCTTAAGTACCTAGTCTTTCCTTAGCCAAAACTTTCCTAGACATGCACTTTCACAATACCACACTTCGTTCCAGTAACCCAGCAACCAAGAACAATCTTCAAGCAACCGGGAACAATTCTTTTCTGATTGTGGAAGATCAGACAAAGCTGCAACCACAAGAGCATACTAAGAATTTAACATCCCACCGAACCATAGGCTCTGATACCACTTGTTGGGAAAAACACCTTTCCCCCTTGAAAAATACCTTGGCACAAATAAAACAGAGAAATAACAGGAAACAATACTCACAATCACAACACAAGAAAATAACGTGGAAACTCCAAAATCGGAGAAAAACCACGACCGTTGTCAAAGATAACCAGAGAAAATACTATGTGTAAATTTTTATAACACACAAAAACTTCTCTTAAATACCCGGTACCTAATACTAGATACCAACTGATACCCAAATACACCCACACACTCTCAAGCATGTATTTAACTTACATCTCTCATCACTCTAGAACAAGAGTATAAAGAAAGAAAGAATTAAATACAAGCTAATGTATCTTGTATTGGTACAAATATTACAAAGAGGCAATGCTTCTATATATAACATTCATTCCCCTTCTCATTTGGTGTCCTGGGCGATGTGGGACTTCAACTAAACCTTCTTCACATTGCAAATTTTCTTCTGTGGGTCCCACCACTTTCAATCAATATTTTCAACAAAATTTAATAACAATATTTAACAAGTTCATAATATTTTAAAACTAGATTGTACAGAGTTAAACTTTCAAATACTATGTTATATAGTTTGTAATATTAAAGTAAAATTAAATTATAACATCAGATATTTAAATAATATTCTTTTTATGAAGTCTACATTAATTTAATATAGTATATTAATGACTATTAACACACAAACATATAATATATATGTGTGCGCGTGTGTATATATATATATATATATAAAAGACTTGGACTTAGAGTAGGGGCTTGGGCTTAAATAATATTTTTTATCAATTTATTTGAAATGATGTGTTAATTAAATTTTAAATTATTTTAATAAATTTAAAATAATGTATTGGTTGAATTTTAAATTCACTTTAAAATTCAAACATTCCTATTAATTAAAATTAAACAAATACCTTTATTAAAATTTAAATAGACACATTTGTTGATTAAACAGATACGTCCGTTGAAAATTAAACAAATATATTTATTGAAAATTAAATAAATATAATTGTTTAGACTATATATATATTCTATTAAAATCTATAATAGGTTACTTGAATAGAAAATATCTTGACAAAAATTTTAAAAAGACTTTATTATATTCTAAAAAATCTGTTTATAATTCTTTAATACAAATGTAAATCTTTTAAAGTTAGTATTTGTAGTAACTAAGTTATTAATATAGACTAGACAATAGTTGTCAGTGAATAAATTATTAATATAGTATAACTAGTATGAAAAGGGACCCTAAAGATTGAATATGTAACAAACAAGCTTCACAAAACAGAAGCATGCGGCAAGTTGCATTATTATTATAATGGCATTGAAGGGAAAAGGTCAAAGATGAAGAACCAAGCGCCGCTAACACTTTTTGAGCGTCCAAATGTTGCTTTCAACTCAATGATTTTGTGCTAAAATATTTCAACGACGCCAATTCATAGGATCAATTTTCTATGTCATGAATGCCTACTATGATATTGTGTGTGCGCTTTAGAACCCACCATCATCTGTCTTTCTTTTCTCTTGGGTTAATAATTATTCGATACCTATATATTAAGTTTGTATTGATTAATTCAAGTTTAAATTGAATATAATTCTAATAAATTAGTAAAATTTTCTTTAGAACATTTATAGTAGTAATTTTTAAAAAATTTTTAAATTTAAAAATTAATTTTTATTTTGATTCACTATTGTAGTTTGTTATGTTAACTGCTACGCGTAAGAACGTTTTTTATATAAAAACTGGCTCTTATACAAATAATAATAATAAAATAATCAACTTACAATGAATATTAGTAGAAAATAATAAATATTAAAGTAGTAGATAGTTAATTATAAGACTTATTTATAAATTTTTAAAAAATTCATCATTATAATAAAAAATTACTTAAGTTGATGTAACAATATAAAAATTATAATAAAAATTAAAATAAAATTTATTACTATAACTATTTTTTTTTAAAATTGTAATGCAGTTATATTTTTAAAAATTTCTTATTAAATATGGTAGTACTATCTCTCTTTCTTTACCTACTCTACTCTGTCACTCTATTCCATATGAATAAGTGAATTCCAGCTAAGGCTCCGCAAAATGCGTTAATTGATGAAGTTGAAGATAAATGGCTCTTCCAAAGTTTTTCTACCTTTTGGGTCAACTTGGATATTTAATGCATCCATCAATCACTCGCTACTTTTTTTCTAATTGTCTTAAAATCTTTCTAAATTTTTAGAGTGAATTATTGATATAAGTATTTTAGTTAATTTTTAGGAGATTGAATATATTAATTTAGTTATTAAAATATTATATTTATCTTAATGTAAAATTTTATTTATTGAGATAATATTTATAATAAAAAATTTGTGATTTAATAATAAAAATAATTAAATTAAAATAAATATTAATAATAATATTTTAAGAACTATATTGATAACTTATTAAATTTTTGCATACATCTCATGAAGTATAAATTTACAAAAAAAAAAAAAGTAATGTCAATGAAATGTGTCCTGCGGTGAAATAGAGATAATATCAATAAAAATGAGTAAATATATAAATTAATTCTTGAAACATACACTTTTTTATTTAATATTTAAAATTTAAGTATTAAATAAGTTAGTTTTTATAAATTACAAATTTAACATAAATTAATTTTTTTAAAATTATAAATTTATTCATCTTTAAAGAGTTAAAAATTAAATATAAAGTTTAACTTTCAATAACTAATTAATTGAAGAAGTAAAAAAAAAAATTCATGTCCATGTAAGATGAGCAAATATGAGTAAATTGGCAGGGATTGTTACAATAATTTTGGCAGAAATAGCGATTATTCCGACAGCAAAAATTTCATGACAAAATCAAACATCCCCATACAAGATCCCACTTACAGTGTAATTAAATTTTCGAGAACAATGATAAGACAGTTATATATCGAAATTTGCCTTCAGTACGTAAGAGGTTTATGATTCAGAAAGAGGAAGTAAACAAGAGGCGAAGACTAATAATAGAACTACAGACATATGAATATCACTTCAATGCGAAAAAGATTCTGAGTGCAAAACATATCTCACGCTTTTTGGTATGTGAAAGTAGCTGAAGCAGCGTGGTTTCAGGGTAAAAGAAAAAGACAATTAAATGTAGACCAAAACATCATTTTAATTACTCAAATATGCATTTTTTTTAAGTTAGTCTTTTGTAAATTTTTATTTTTAATTTGATTTTTTATAAATTGATATGTAATCAATCCAGTTCCTCATATATTTTTATTCTCAACATGTTTTTTCACAAATTGATATGTTGTTAATTCAGTCCCTCATATATTTTTATTTTCAATTTAGTCCCTCATAGATTTACATGTTATCAATTTAATTCTTTCATCAAAAGTTATGGCAAACAAAAAAGACTAAATTGATAATATATCAATTTGTGGGAATCAAACTGATAATAGAAATAAGCAAGGGACTAAATTGATAATATATTTAGAATAAAATTTTTAAGGGACTGAATTGGTAATATATCAATCTATAAGGGACTAAATTGAGAATAAAAATCTATTAATGACTAGATTAAGACAAAAAAGGCATATGCGAGAGACTAAAATAATATTTAAGTCATTAAATATATTTATTGTTTTTTAACCTAGACTTGTTGGCTGGGTTAACTTGAGAATCGGGGACTTGGAGTCTAATCCAATCTGAGTAACTTCATTGGATTGAATTGCAGTTGACTTGGTCAAGACTCGATTGACCCAATCGGATTTTAACTGGATTAGCCACTTGGTCACTTAGGTCTTTAATATTTTTTTTCAAATTTAAAAAACTAATATATAATAAAAATTTAAGAGATTAAGTTGAAAAATAAGTTTTATTAAGTGATTAAACTGAAAAAACAATGCTTTTAAAAATTTGCTTTAATAATTTAATCAATTGTTCAAATCTTAAAATTGTAACTTTATATGATCTAATCATTGGATGCTATGAATTTATTATATGTTGTTATTGAGTTAGTCTTTAAAATATTTGTATATATACAATTTAATTTTATGAAAATATGAAGTTATACTGAATTTATAATTTATAACAACCAATTTACTTAAACTAAATAATAAATAAATGTATCTTAGGGAATTATTTATATATTTATTCTAAAAGTAACAAGAGATTCGATTTCATTCGTAATTTCCTAAAAATAACTGACACAGTGAACTAGTTTGCAATTTAGTCACCAGACTTACCACATAATTGCGAAAATGGTTCCAACCTGAAAAGATCGTTGGATTTCATATCTATCGGTTTAGATTTTAATATTTTTTTTTAAAAAAAATATCAAAAATATTATTTGAAATCTAAATCGTTAGATCTAAAATTTAACGATCTTTGTAAAAACAAGCATGACACCGGATGCAATGAAGATTTTATCTGCAAGTTTTAATATGAATTGATAGAAAAACTTATAAAAAATCACAATTCAGAAACTAACTTTTGGGAATAGAGAGCCTAGAACTCCACGTTACAGTTTAATATTTTTTATTTAGAACTCTTGTTTATGCGTAATAGGCTAACAGTTGGTCTTTAACTTTAACACACCACTTTTTCCTTTTCAAGCCGACTCGATTAGAGTGTCAATAACACGATTTACAAGAGTGAAGAGTGGGCTTAGGAGATAAAAAAATAATTCAGTGTAAATTTCTGATTTAATCATAAAACATTATAATTATTTTGAAGTCATCATTAACATATATAGTGTTTTAATTTAATTTATAAAATATTTTATTTATTTCAATTTTACCTTTTTATTATTAAATAGAAAATTTTATTATCGCTAAATTTTAAAATTTTTAGTATCAAAAGTTACTTTGACAAAAGCAACGAAAATTAGATCGAGTAGAAAAAGTTAGTTATTCATATAGTAGTGAACTAAGTTTGAATTTTTGTTAAAAGATGTGCCTATATTTAATATTCAACAGTGTCTCTAATAAGATTACATAATGTGAGAAACAAAAAAAAAATTACTTTGACAAATAAAAAGAAAAATCGGAGTAAACACAATCTATCAAGTACTAAAATTAATACACTTAATTTTTTAGATACTAAATTAAAATAGTTGTAATTTTTACGACAAAATCAATAATTTATTGAACACAAAAGAAGAAAAATGAGTAAATTACACTCATTTTCCATGTAATTTTTTAGAACTACACATCTCTCTCCTTTACTTACTCCCCTACAACTATGAAAGTATTATACTTTAGTCCAATTTTATATTTTACGCTCAAAAAGGTTTGCTACAATCTATTTTTTGTAGTTTGCCATCCTAATTCTATATATATTCCACCTATTAATCTAAGTACATGTTGAGAGCTTCTTTTACAAGAAACTAGAATATTTGTAACCTTAATAATTAAAATGTTATCATACATGTAAAAAATGATGTCTTAAGGATAATTAAAGGGATTTTAGTCAAAAGATATGCAATATTAAATTACCAAACGCCAAAAAAATACTTAACAAGCAACTTTAGACAAAATATATAAAATTTAATTAAAGTGTAATATTTTATAATATAAAAAAATTAAATATTTTAAAACTAGAAAAGAGTGGAATATAATTTTAAAACTTAATAAAAAAAAGAATGTAATTTACTGAAAAACAAAAAAACAAAAAAACAAAAAAGGTAAGGACATGGTATGAGTGATTGAGATGGAAGTTGAAGGGGAAAATGAAGGAGCAATAAGGCTGCATTTGGTTTAGTGGTTGGGTTTGTAAGGAGCAATAGCTACTTTTGTGGCACAACGTGTACAGTACACAACAGGACCGGTGGGTCCCACATCTTGAGAAACCGAAGGGAGCAACCTCAAAAGCATTCTCAAGATATACTTTTTTCAAAAACGAACACTCTCCGCAAGTTTACGAAACATTCTCTCTTGAAAAATTAAATTTTGGTTAAATTATAATTTTAATCTCTATAGTTTTATCAAAATTATAAATTAATCCTTCTACTCTATTTCTATGTAAAATAATCTCTATAGTTTTTTCATTCATGTAAGTTAGTCTTTGTCATCACTATAGTTAACTTTACTGTTAAAATAGTCTTACATAGAAACTAATGTATATATTTGTGAATATATCAGTATATTCAATCATTAAATTTTGTACAACTCAGCTGTCATGTTAACAAAGTTCTCATTTTATCCTTAATTCTTAATTTTCCTAACTTAACATCTACATTGAATTTTGTTGACAAGGTGATTGAGTTGTGTAAAATTTAATAACTGAATATGCTAACATATTCACAAATATACACATCAGTTGTCATGGATGACCATTTTAATAACAAAATTAACCATACTGACGATATAAACCAACTTACATGGATGAAAAAACTATAGAGACTACTTTATATAAAAATAAAATATAAAGACCAATTTATAATTTTACTAAAATTATAAGAACCAAAATTATAATTTAACTTTCTTATTTCAATAAACCCTAAACCTAATAATAGTAGTGGATTGAACCCCAAGTGAATTTTACTTGTAAGATTAGAAGTTAGCAAATATCGCAATTTTAGATTATCTGAAATTTAATTTAATATATTTTTTAAAAACAAAAGTATCATATTAATCTTTAACTTTTAGCTTAAGTTTTAATTAAGCCTTATAATTATATTTTTTGTTCATTTTTTCTCATATCTTTTTAATTAATTTTAATTTTAATCTTGAGTCTTATATCATATAAATTGTTAATAGTATATATTAATTTGATCATTTTTATTACATATATTAATGTCAACTCATATAATTAAAAATATTTTAAGTCAAATGATTTTTTAAAATAACAAAATTATTCTTACAATTCACTTCACTTTTTAAATTTTTTTGAATAATGAAAACATTTTTTACTTTAATATCTAATTTAGAACTATTAATTAACTAAATTGGCGCTTATATATGTTATAGAAATACTTACATCAACTTACATGATTTACGATTGAAATAGAATTGAGCACGAAAACAAAATAAAAGCAATAATATGCAGGTGTGTCCCTTCATTCACAAATCCCCATAAAGTTTTCTCTGCAATTTTTAGAAAAGACCATATGTGGGCCCGTCCTACCCTGCTCACCCTCACGCCTCCCACCTCTCTTATTGGTTTTGATTCCAATAGCGCCTTGTGATTCTCAATCACAATATTTTCCTTTCTCTCAACTAACTTAGATTGGAGTCGAGTAAAATTATAGTAGTTGATAAAATTTTTTTTATTAAATTTTAATACATTTAGATTTTTTTGTAATAATATCAATTTGACTCTGATTAGCAGATTAGCCTTAAATCACTTATATATGAGTAATCTTGAATTTAAAAAATAAACTTATTTTTTATTTAAAAATAAGCTTAAATAGACTAGGCTTGCAAATTCGCAGACTGATCCGTTTAAATTTTAATTTTTTATAAAAATTATAATATTTAATATAAATAATCTCATTTTATTATTATTTTATATTTTATAACCTTATATTTAATAAATATAATATTTTTGGATGTGAAAACTTTTGTAATTTTTAAAAATATATATACAATTTTCAAATTTAAATATAATACAGGTAATTTAAAAAGAAAATATGAAAAATGAAAGTTATTGGTTATTTAAAAAATATTAAAGAAGTAATGTTTTACTTGTATAAATTATATTTTAATAAAAATTTATTGAATTTTTTACTAAAATGTTTTTAAAATTATATTATTTAAATATTTTTAAAAAAATGTGGCAGAGGCCAAGGCGGGTGGTCTTGGTTTTAATAAAGAAGTTCAATGACAATTTTTAACCTATAACGGGTCGGCCCGTTTGACCGTGTTGATTTTCAAGAAATCAAATTCGAGATTTTTAATTAAACTAAAACAACTCTTTATCAGTTGACCTACGCATTTGTGGTACAATATTTTCCTTTTGTTTTCTCATTAATGCCATGCAATTTCCTTTTATTAGAGTTTAAATTGAGTTGAGATATTTATTTTTCTTAAGATAAATTTGATTTATTAAAAAATGATAGAATAAATTAATGATATGACTTTCACGAGTTGTTTGACAAATTTAAAATTTAATGTCTTAATTGTCTATAAAATTTATCTAAATATAAAAAATTAAAATTTTTTGTTATATATTTCTTAAAAAATTATATAAGTTGAACTTCAAAAAATGCATAATCTTATTATGAAGTCCTTAAAATTGTAAAAATTTAGACTCTAATTAATTTAATTTGAGTTAGGTTGAAATATAAAGATTTAATATTTTCTTAATACTAATTTATCTTATTCATAATATTTGAACTCGAGATCTTTTTTGTAAAAAATAAATGTCAAATTATCTAAATCAAATTAAGAATAATTTTAATTTTTTTTTAAGTATTGACTCTATGATGATAATACCTAGAAAGGACACTTATCCTTTTTCATTTAGCCAAATCTTATTTAATTTTAACACCAATGTGTAATTATTTCCTTCCAAATAGAGTAAGTCTTGTACAACATGGGTATTGATACTTTTTTTTTCATTATTAAATTTTTGGTATCTTGCAAATATTTTTTAATAGAGGCAATTCTACTCATGGAGTTGTCAGGTACGAAATGTGGAGGCGCTGTTCTAACAAAAATTTAAACTCAAGTTCACTACGTTGTAAAGGATTGATCTGTTTCACTATGGGTGTGTTTGAAAGAGTTTATTTTGAACTTATTTAGTTTATCTTATAAAATAAACGTTTATGCAAGTGTTTGAGAGAGTTTATAGAAATAATTTATGATATTCTCATAAATTGTTTTTAGTTTATTTTCATAAATTTTCTATGATAATTTATGAAAATAAATTGAAATAAACTTATGTGAAATTTGTTCTCATAAATTTTATAATAAAAATAATTTATATATAAACACTTATATCATAAGCGTTTAACCCTATATCCAACTTCTATTGGTTGAGTACTAATATTTTATAGAACTAAATTACTAAATAATAGGTCAATTAAAATATCTAACGATGATTGTTATTGTTATTTCTAAAGCATTACCTATTGATTCTGTTTGACTAAAGCAATAAAGTATGATTGATTATGCCCATTTAAGTCCCACATTAGTCTCATTTTGAAAGATTCCCATGAATGATTTTCATTAACTCAGGAAAAGACATCATTGCTATTACGAAGTGATGGACAAATCTTCCTTTAAACATTTTTTGTTTTTTGTTTCTGGATATGTTAACTTGCCAAAAAAAAAAGATTTAATTGTAAAATTGTAGAAATTATATAAAAACTGTAAAACTTAAATAATAATAATAATAAAAATACAACTATTCAGCAACTGGGCAAAGGAGGATATTGTTTTAGTATAATTGAAACTAAGTAATAATAATTAAGTCAATGACTTGGACAAATTCCCGTGTAAAAAAAAATGAATTGGACAAATTAAATTTCATAAAATAAATTACATATAAAAAGTATTTTAATATATTTTAAATTTTAAAATATTAGTTTAAAATTTTTTAAAAAATTATAAGATTAAAAAATTAATCTAACCTTTCTTACTTTTGTTCTGCTTGATTATGGTACGGTTACCTTTAACTTTTTCTTTTGAGTTATTTTCTATTCGAGCAATTTCAATTTCGTATTTTGCTATATCAATACGATATATTTAATATTTTGAAGTTCAAATGATGTTCAAAGAGTAATAGTAATTACTTAAATTAGAGAAAATTATATTTAATATTTTGGAGTCCAAATAATGTGAAGTGAATGAGACACAAATAATTGAAAATGAAGAAAAAAAGATAATTTTATTATTTTAAATGTATATTTGATAGCTAGTTAGATAAGTTAGCATAAAAGTATACAGTAAAAATAGTTATACTAGCATTTGTTATTAACAATTAAACGAAATTGGATTGAACTACTCAAGAAAAAATTAAAATTATTTTTAGAAAATATCAAACAACATTGATATAAAATAAAATTTTTTAAAAAATAGTGCTTATGATCTCACAATCTTGATAATTTCAACACGTTAAGAGACTCATCTGATATGTGTGTTTTGAAAGTAATGGTTGGAACCCAAGAGGGGGGTGAATTGGGTTTTATAAATTTTTCACAAGAATTAATTGGAAGTTAAAATGATTTTATGTAAAAGTACAATGCTTAGGATAATAAATACAATACAGAAAATCAATGTGTTGTCAAGATAAATAATTATAAAGATCAAGGAATTAAATAATAGATATCAATATGCACAAATTAAAGAGTAAGGGATAGAGAAAGCAAACTCGGAGATTTATACTGGTTCGGCTAATCCAAGCCTACATCCAGTGCTCAAGAGACCATTTGAGTATTTCCACTATAATTACAAGTTTAATCCGGGTACTTGCAACCACTACAACCACGCAAATTCGATCCGAGTATTTACGAAACCACAATGGAGAATTTATGAATTTGGGCTCCTCCTCAACCCAAAGCAAGTTCTTCCAACATCGGTACTTGCGAACCTCAACACAGAATAATATATGTGTTGATCAAAATCAACAATACAAAGAAACTCTCTTTAAAGAGTAGATGAATACAAATGAAGCTCTAATAACTATAATGATAGAGAATATGCAAGATTTGGCTCAAGAATGTTTTCCTTTCTCTCAAAGATGATAGAAGAAGTTAATATCACATTGTAGGACTTTGTTCTTGCTCAAAATCGTATATCTAAGGTCATATATATATAAGATTTTACAAAACTAGCCGTTATATAGCCGTTACAGCACTTATAGTGCAGTCCAAATTTTGAGCTTTCTTTAAAAATTCATAACTCCCTCATTTGAACTCTGTTTTAAACAAATAATATACCGTTGGAAAGCTCTTGGAGTCTAGTTTCAAATGAACTAAGTTTATTCAAAAATTATTTTTCTTTTAAAAGATATAATCAAAATACTGACTATAGATCAGAACAGAATAATTTTTGATTACAGTAAAATCAACTTTCAGTTTTTCAAACTATATTTTAAATAGTCATATATTTCTCATTTGGACTCCGTTTTGAATAAATAATATACCGTTGAAAAGATCTTGGAGTCTACTATCAAATGAGATTAAGATACTTGAAAAACCTATTTTTCATTTATGAGATATGATATAAGGAGTGACCAAAGGTCAAAAAAAAAACTTTTGTAAAACTTCATATCTCACTATCTTTTTGTTCAAAAATGCTTGAGATCATTGAGTTGCACAAATATACTAGCCTATATAAAATATACCTAATGTAAACACATAGGCTATCTTGATGCATCCAAGCTTCCAAGACTTCAAATCTTCTAATTCTTCATTTCTTGGAGCTTTGTCCTTGTATGTTGCTCTCCTTGAGTGAAGCATGATATTGCTTTTCCTTGTTCTTCAATACAATGCTTACTCTTCCTTGTTTTGAACCAACCTATAAAATATGTCTTACTTGCAAATCCAATGATTAGTTCAATTCATGATAATAGCATGATTCAATATATGCAACATATATATTAAGTAACATAATCATGGTTAAGTACTTGTAGCATATATATGATAATTAATCTTTATATATATCAATGCTACAATTCAAATACATTTGTCATCATCAAAACTTATGGCATAAAGTCTTAGGGTCAACAATCTCCCCCTTTTTGATGATGACAAATCACCATAGAAAAATATGTATCACAAGATAATGAATGCAATGTTATAAGCACATACACATATTTTTCTATTGTTTCTTCTCCCCCTATTTGACATCAACAAAAAGGTGTAAGGAACACAATATATAGAAGTTAAAGTACATACCTTCTTTAAGCCAGGATGTCAGAAGATGTCAATATAGCATAGGGTTAGGATACATCAAAACTTATCATTGTTTTCATTGACATGTAAAAATAATTTTTAGAAAAATTTCTCATGTCAAATGAAATGAGCCAAAAGATAAAACTTGAAAGAGTTTTAGGCTCCCCCTTAAACCTTGCATAATTTGAAAAAGAATAATGAATAATGAATATTCAATTTTTTTTAAGATATATTCTTTTTCAAGGTCATCTATATATTTTCAAGAGAGATAAATCTCGCCCTGAATTTCATAACCCTTTTCCTTTGAAAAAGATTGTCCAAATCATTATAAAGAAAATTCAGTTTTTGATTGCAGAATTTTGAAGTAAGATTTTTTGAAGAAATTTCTGCAATATTTTCATTGAAAATGATTTCTGCTTGTTTATGAAAAGGTATTTTTAGTAAATAGCAGAAAAATTGAACTCTTTGAAATAAAAAAATAAACATCATTTGCTGTCATATGATAGAAATATTTGCAGCACACAACAGAAGTATGATATATGGATTAGCAAAGTATGATATATTCAAGCATATAGGTCATAATCCATACATCAAACATCAATATCCCTTTGTCATCAACAACAAAAGAGATCTTTAAGACCTTTTCTTTTTCAAAAAAAAATATTGCTTCATATGATAAAAAATATTAACATAACAGAAGCATTTTTAAAGTCATTTTTCAAAACAAATTTGCTTCATAAAGGATAAGATAGATTTCAGCATAAAGGAAGCAATTTATATACCCATTCAAAATGAATTTATATATGTATCTTGAGGATGAGTACATGTAAAAATTTTGACAGCCACTCTAATGCTTAAGTTAGTAATGTAACTCAAACGTTAAAGGCAAAATTAACTGCTTACGGTCGTATGCATCAAGCATTATCATGATGTAAGCAAATTATTGCCTTTCATTTACCCACAAAAGCATTATATGCAAGTATGTGTATCTATGAAGATGTATCAGCCTCTACACATTTCATTTTATTCAAGTCATTTTAAATTTTTGACTTCTCATTTTGTATGAGTGCATGTGGAATCATGAAATATTATTCTTGGCCGTAGCCTTCGTTCATGATGCATGAATAGCATACACAACATATGTTCTTAGATACATATAATCATAGCATGATGCAATCAATCATGTATATTATACTGAAAGCTCTCAAGAACAACACAACAAAGCAGAGAAATACGGTTCTGTTTATCTCCATTTTATTAATCCTTAAAATTTTTAATCAAAACAAATTAAATCAGCCGCAAATCCACCGAAAATTGACTTTCGTGGTTTTGCCATTAATGCGACGCGTTGTTGGTGTGCATGCGTACCCTAGAGTTCTGGCTTCCAGCTTGCAAAATCCGTAGGATGAGCGTGTAGGGGTGCGGCGAAGAGATATCTTCGTTGGCTCTAAGTCGTAATTTTCTCTCTATAAAGACTGTCCCAGAGTTCTCAATTACCACACCACAAAGAGTATTCATCTCTGAGCCTACAACTTCCTGACATTCCTCTCTCTTCATACTCCTACAAAAATTTCTAAATATTCCAAACCATGGCAGCAAGAAAGTTCATTGATCTCACAGTAGAGGCCAGGGAGGAAGAGCTCGACTTAAACTTGAGTCTAGGTAAGGATAAGGGCAAAAGACCTTTGGAGGGATCTCAAGAGAACCGAAAGAAGAAAATGAAGATTGAAGAAGCTGAGGAGATTAGTACAGGCCATACGTCAGAAGACAAAATTGCTTGTCTGGAGCAGGAGGTGAAGAAACTCAAGAAGATGATAGAGGACCAGGAGAAGTTAGCTAAACGCAACAATGCGGCACTGACTTCAAGAATAGATAGGTTCTTCTATTGGTCTACCCAATGCTTCTGCAATCAACAACAAAGAAATGTTGATTGTATGAATGGGATTTACACTACCCTCCATGACATTGCTCAGTCTCTTGCTCCAAGGAATGGCCGAGGGGTGATGATACAATACAACCCTCCTAATCCGAGACCACCTCGCCTGTAGGTTGCTCATGCATGAGCAAACTTTCCCTTTTTTTTTTTGCAATGTAATCCTTCGATTTTTTTTAATGCAAGTGGTTTCTTTCAGATAACGGTACTTAAAAAAAATTATAATAATAATAAAGAAAGATAAAGAAAATCAGCCGCACAAATTTAGCACAATAGAAGGATATATATATTTTGAAAAATATATATCCATTTTAAAGATAGAAAGAATTTTCTGACATGGATATATATATCATCATTTCAAAGCAAAAACAAGTTACATATTTACTCAAGATAAAACATTTTATAATCAGAGTATGTAGTAATATAATTGAGGTAATATGGATTAATAAGATATAATCAGATATAAACTATAATCCATAAACAATGGTTCATAAGTTACAGCTTATGTAAAAGAGATGATATGTATAATGCTCAAACCATGATGTATTAAAAAAAATAATTTAAGTATTTAACATATTTTTATATGTCATGATGTGATCAAGTATGTAAGATGTCAGAAAACAATATGTCTTTGCAATGAAAGTATGACAGTAAAAAAATTTGCCAGAATGTTCAATTGAGATCAAGGAGTATCATTCAATTAAATAATGAAGAAGTAAAGGATAGAGATACTCATCAATTTTGGCAAACTTTTATTGCTTCTTGAAGTTCCTCTTCAAGATTTTGATATCCTTGTTTTGCTCATTGCTCTTCTTTTGATCCTGTCTTCTTGCAATTTTAATGATCTTAATTGATTGATTATTTGCAAGATCTATCAAGCATTGGTCGACCATCGTGAATGAGCTGGTCGACCACTCATGACCAAAATTGCCTTAGTTAGCCACTGGCTTGAGTTGGTCGACCAGTCTGAGGACTTTGGTCGACCACTTGTCTCAGCGTTCAGCATTCTTCTCCTGGCGCTGAGCATTGGTTTAATGTAGGCTTCGTTGGTCGACTACTGATAGGAGCGTTGGTCGACCAACCAACTTTAAAACTATAAATCTTACTAATTTCGGAGAGCAGAGGAAAGAATGTGCTTTAGAGGATAAATTTGAGGATTAACTCTTGCAAAACACTTTTGGTGGAGCACTTTGATGTTCAAATCAATAATGTTCAAATAAATCTCGAGCACTAGGAGCAACATTATGTTCAAGATATGCCATATTAATAAAAGTGCTATGCTTCCATGAAATGTAATTTTGCAATAAATTTGATTTCATTGAAAATATTTGAATAAGATTACAATAAGGATAAATACTATAGGCAAGAGTAATCTTATTATTGTGAAAGAAAGAGAAATATGCATGTGATGGACGAAAGTTTTCATGATGCGGCAAAAAGGAGAGTTTGAGCAGTATTTAGAAGAAAGATATTGGTTCAAAACAAAATTTGAATCTATAGGTCACACACATAAGAATTGTTTTCAGATATAGCATGCATGAATATCAAGGATAGATGTAAGACATATTAGAGAACAAAAAAAAGCATTAGAGAGCAATAAACATATCAGTCAAAATTCTTACAATGCATTCCAGCTTATATGTTTACTTATCCATTGCCTCCTTTTGATGCAAGAAAGTGGAGTTTGAATGATGTAGCCATTGAAAAGTCATTTCCGCTCCTTGCTTCGAGGCAAATCTACAAATTATTCATTTATCTTTGGGTTTGCCTGGGTCATGAGTTCCTTTTTGAACTCATTTCATTTTTACTCCATGAACAAGATTTTTCTTATAAAAACAGGAGTAAGATTTGTGTCCTTTCAGTCCACAATAGAAACAAGTGCAAGTTGGACTATTGGACATCTTTGCAGAAACAAATAAGTTTTTAAACTGCTTTTGGTTTGATTTCTTTTTAGAAACAAGACCAACTTTGTTAATTCTTCTTTGTTTCAAAACTGAGGTATTTAAAATTTCTTTACCTTGAGAGAGTTTTGCAAGTGTGTTTTTCAGATTATCATTTTCCTTTTTCAAAGAATCACACTTGGTACAAAAGCAATTTTTGTTGGTAGAGATATTTGTTTTTAAAATCAAATTCTCTTCTTGCAAAGTTTTGTTTTGATTTTCAAAAATAAAATTCTCTTCCTTGGAAATAGAAAATTCATTTTTCAATGTTTCCAACTCATTTTCAAGAGAAGAGATTTTCTGTTTTGAAACATTTAGTTTCTTTGCAAGTATAAGAGATTCTTCATGTAAATCATCAAAGGCATCTTGTAATTCTTCAAAAGAGTAGTCAAATAAATTTACCTCATCTTTATCTCTAGCCACAAGACAAGTGTTGGCTTCTTCATTTGTGTTCTCCTCATCAGAATTGCTATTTCCCCAAATGGAAGATAGGTAAGCTTTCTTTGATGATTCACCTTGTGTTCTCCTCAACACCAAGAGCTTGCAATTGATTAAGCACAAGTTGTATCTCATTAATGGCTTTGCAATTGTTCATTTGAGCAATTTCAAGTTCATTAATGAAACTTCTATACCTTAATTCCTCAGCAATAAGATCTTCCTCATGTGCAACTTCAAGAATTTCCCACATTTCTTTTGCAGTTGCACAGTTGGAGATTTCGAAAAATTCATCTTGACTCAATGCACAAGAAATAATTAATTTTGCCTTAGCATTAAGTTGCATTAAACTTCTTTCAGTATCATTCCATTCACTCTTAAGTTTTGGAATGCATTTTCCTTGTTCTTCCTTGACAGGCATACAAGAACCATTTTCTATAACATCCCAGAGTTTATGGTCTACTGAAATTAAAAACATTTTTATTTCATACTTCCAATATTGAAAATGATTAGCATCAAAAATTGGAGGTTCTGTGAAAGAACAATTTTTAGAAATAAACCAATCACTATATCCAACCATGCTAACTCTTAGACGGTTAAGTCTTTAAACAAGAGCCCAAGCTCTGATACCAATTGAAAGTAATGGTTGGAACCCAAGAGGGGGGTGAATTGGGTTTTATAAATTTTTCACAAGAATTAATTGGAAGTTAAAATGATTTTCTGTAAAAGTACAATGCTTAGGATAATAAATACAATACAGAAAATCAATGTGCTGTCAAGATAAATAATTATAAAGATCAAGGAATTAAATAATAGATATCAATATGCACAAATTAAAGAGTAAGGGATAGAGAAAGCAAACTCAGAGATTTATACTGGTTCGGCTAATCCAAGCCTACATCCAGTGCTCAAGAGACCACTTGAGTATTTCCACTATAATTGCAAGTTTAATCTGGGTACTTGCAAATCACTACAACCACGCAAATTCGATCCGGGTATTTGCAAAACCACAATGGAGAATTTATGAATCCGGGCTCCTCCTCAACCCAAAGCAAGTTCTTCCAACACCGGTACTTGCGAACCTCAACTCAGAATAATATATATGTTGATCAAAATCAACAATACAAAGAAACTCTCTTTAAAGAGTAGATGAATACAAATGAAGCTCTAATAACTATAATGATAGAGAATATGCAAGATTTGGCTCAAGAATACTTTCCTTTCTCTCAAAGATGATAGAAGAAGTTAATATCACATTGTAGGACTTTGTTCTTGCTCAAAATCGTGTATCTAAGGTCATATATATAAGATTTTACAAAACTAGCCGTTATATAGCTGTTAAGCACTTATAGTGCAGTCTAAATTTTGAGCTTTCTTTAAAAATTCATAACTCCCTCATTTGAACTCTGTTTTAAACAAATAATATACCGTTGGAAAGCTCTTGGAGTCTAGTTTCAAATGAGCCAAGTTTTACTCAAAAATTATTTTTTTTAAAAGATACAATCAAAATACTGACTATAGATCAGAATAGAATAATTTTTGATTACAGTAAAATCAACTTTCAGTTTTTCAAACTATATTTTAAATAGTCATATATTTCTCATTTGGACTCCGTTTTGAATAAATAATATACCGTTGAAAAGATCTTTGAGTCTACTATCAAATGAGATTAAGATACTTGAAAAATCGATTTTTCATTTATGAGATATGATATAAGGAGTGACCAAAGGTCAAAAAAAAACTTTTGTAAAACTTCATATCTCACTATCTTTTTGTTCAAAAATGCTTGAGATCATTGAGTTGCACAAATATACTAGCCTATATAAAATATACCTAATGTAAACACATAGGCTATCTTGATGCATCCAAGCTTCCAAGACTTCAAATCTTCTAATTCTTCATTTCTTGGAGCTTTGTCCTTGTATGTTGCTTTCCTTGAGTGAAGCATGATATTGCTTTTCCTTGTTCTTCAATACAATGCTTACTCTTCCTTGTTTTGAACCAACCTATAAAATATGTCTTACTTGCAAATCCAATGGTTAGTTCAATTCATGATAATAGCATGATTCAATATATGCAACATATATATTAAGTAACATAATCATGGTTAAGTACTTGTAGCATATACATGATAATTAATCTTTATATATATCAATGCTACAATTCAAATACATTTGTCATCATCAAAACTTATGGCATAAAGTCTTAGGGTCAACATGTTTGAAAAATTAGTGGGTAAATGTGGTTTGGACAAATCTAGAGTTGAGTGAATGTGATTTGGGTAAACCTAAGTTTAGGTAAACAAAATTTATGTTTGGAAACAGTTAGAAAAACATGGTTTGGACATACTGTGAATGTGATTTTATATTTGGATATTGGTCTACAAACATAATTTTAGATGTGTAATTATCAGAAAATGCATGAATTCTGTATTACATTTTTTGATATATCATTATTATTTATTGTCATTTATTTTTGGCATAATCATGGCCCAGTTTTAATTGTATAATTATATAATGATATAATTAATTTAACCAAATTAATTAAGTTATATAATTATGAAATTAGGTTTTTGGTTAATCACATAAATTAAATAAATTATATTTTTAATTGTATAATTATATAATGATATACTTAATCTAATAATTTAAATTTTTAAAGAATTGATGTGATAAATTATAAAAGTAATTAAAAAGGAGAATTAAGAAAGCAGACTTGGATGAATAGAGGGAAATTTTTAATTTTTGTTTGGGACAAAGAGGAAAATTTTCAAAACTTTTATAGACTTAGATGAAAAGAAAAAAAATGTGCTTCCCATTAATTTAGCTAAGGTCAGTATAGGTGACAGAATATAAAAACGCCCAAGTGTGTCACTTTCTTTTAAGATTAACCGTCGAGAAGCTTCATTTTTTGTGTGCACACACCCGTCGAGCTATCTCTCCTCCTCGATCAGAATAGTCTTGTCACCCTCTCGGTGTGGTCGTTGCTACATGTGGACTCGACGGTGTCGAGTGGTTTGTTGGTATGAGAATAGAGCATGCGTGAGAGGAAAACCCATTGAGTTCTCTTTCCTTTTCTTTCCTCTTTTTTCTCCTTGTCTCCCTTGCTCATTGGCCATGAGAGTGGAGCATGTGTAAAACCATCTTCGTTGACCATTGGACCTCATCGTTTTGCTGTTGTACGCCCCTCATCGCTAACCACCGTGCCCTGGCTAGATTTTAACCTAGACGAACGCCTCCCTTAGTCCTTCACCTTGCTGCAATAGGTGGCTGTGTGCCACTGTTTTTGGTAGCCAAAAGTAGAGTACATGAGGAAAGTTAAGAGAGCACGAGAGAGAATCATAGGAAATGGGAAGGGTGGCAGAGGGTCTTTAAAGATATTTTGTGGCCAATCACATTTGATGATTACAGACGCAATATTGGAATGCATTGAAGTAATCGTGGTTGAAAAGTTTGAAATGTTGATTCCTCAAACTGGCCAGCCAAACATGTACATTTTCCTTTAAACTAGTTTAACCTCAATTTCGGATTAGCTGCTCATTTATAAGAGACGAGCAGCGTACAAAACCTTTCAGTAGTAATTTTTATCATTACTGTAAGTTTCAGCAATGGTAAAAATTCTTGCTAAAAGTGATATTAAAAAAAATTTTCTGCAACACTTTCAACAATGATAAAAATCATTATTAAAAAATTTTATTATAATTTTAATCATGACAAAATCGACGAATACGCTGCTCGTTGCTTAGAATTTAGGGTTTATGGACGAGCAGCTGAACGGACTCGTTCAGCCTCATTGCGCCACTCTCTCAAACGCTTGGTTATTGTATAATTGATATTAATTTCGTTTGGGTGAGGGTACCGGTTCTTCTTTCCCATCACAGTCACAGATAAGCCAGCATCACCCAAATCTAGGGTCCAACAAAAGTTTGTATGGTTGTCCCGCGTGGCACGCACTCTCTCATCCAGCGCCTGCTACATTTTTAAATGTTCTCTTCTTATTTTGCATTTCCGCCGTTCTACTCTCCTTTCAAAAATTAAGACAAATATACCTAATCCTATTTAATTCCATTATTATTATCGCCTACTCTCTCACTCTTACAATTATTTTTCATTCATATATATATATATATATATAGATGGACACACACACATTCATCCATATATATATATATATACACTCTGGCGTACATATCTTATTTTTATATACATTTTTATACACATTCATATATATATATATATATATATACACACACACACACACACACATATATATATATATTTATATAAAATTTAAAACTAAAGTATATATTTATATAAAATTTAAAATTATGGTAGAATATTAATCTAAACTTAAAAGAGTATACTTATTTAAATTTAATTTTTAAATAATTATATTTGTCTTAATTTAATTTATTTTATTATTAAAATAAATTTTAACAAAAAGAAATTTAAAATTTAATGGCAAAAGAATCAAATTGAAACAATTAATTTTAACAACTAAATCAAAATATTTAGTTTTCACTAGTGAAATTACGAGAATTTGTAATTTTTAAAAATTAATTTTACAACTTAATCTTTGAAATTATTACAATACCATTTTTATGAAGAATATTTATATTGCACAGAATATTTGTTTAATATTCTCACAAAATATTTTCCATTGACTCTACTTATTAAATAATAATATAAAATCATTCAATACTTTTGGAAATTATCTTAATTACAAGAATATATAAAAGTAAAATAGCTCTATGGCCGAAATTAAGAAGGCTGTTTAGGGTAATAATATTGAGAAGTGGATTATCAGGGTAAAAATACCCAATACCTGAGCTTTCATCTCATAAACTTAAAATTTTATCGACACTAAAATAACAAATATTTTTGAGATAAATAATTCATTAATTTTAGATTTTGATTGTTATTACATCCATACATTTTATATATAAGTTGAGACATTTAAGTAAATTAATTTTACACCAACTACTTTATATGTACAATAAAGTAGATTTTAATTGTTTAAATTAATTTTTATAAAAAATAAACTGTAAAATTTTTATTACATTTTATAAGAATAATAAGTTACTTAACTTTTCATTATTTTTATTTCCTAGTAAATATTTTAATTCCTTTTTATATGATGTTTTATTAATCTATTAATATAAATTATTAAATGCCATCAACTAAAACCTCAGTCATTTATAATCATATAAGTAAACTATATCCATATATGATAATGTTGATAAACGGCGCCTAAAGCTTTCATATAACCAAAATAGAAACTTATACAGCTATATATTTTATATTAAAAAATATAAAATTACATTATTTGCATTAATCAACAAACACAACTACTTTAACTGAGCCATTCTCATGCCTTGACAAACTTGCACAAAAAGTACAGCCACAACAAGCCCATACAAAATTAACCCAAAAGCCAAGAAAAAAAAAAGAGAGATAAAGAGAAATATCTCATCCTCCTCACTGTCACTGATCAAGGGCATTAGGGCCAGTACAGTAATTCAAGATATGGTTCCACACCCACTGAACCAAGAACTTCCGTCGGATCCCATTCATGTTGTACGTGGCACCATCCTGTGCGTCCATCACCTGCCCGGTGTACGACCCTCCCCCTCCGGTCCCGTATATCCCCTCGCACAGATCCGCTATCTCCACCGGAAAACTCGGGTCCTGGCCGGCGTACCAAGCGTTCGCCAACGGGTTCGTCGCCAGCTCAGCCATCTCGTGTCCTATCACGCTTATCATCCCGTCCACCCCAACGTCGCCGTTCGGCGACTTGAACGGCTTCCGGTTCGGGATGAACGCCGGCACGGAGAACGGGTACGCGCACTGACCCGGACAGAACTTCGCCGAGTTTCCGACCCAAGCGTACGGCAGCGTGTAGCCTACCAGAGAAGGGAAGGTGAAGTAGTGGAAGCCACAGACCGAAGTGCAGAAATCCTGAACGTACACGTCATCGGATGTGAGCAGCAGGTAGAGTCCGCTTCTCGGGTTGATCGGCAAGGGCTTCGTTCTGGCGGTGATGGCGGATTTGATCACGGACTGTATGGAGAGGCGCGTGAGGGATTTTCCGTGGGAATAGAACCGGTCGTTCTTTTCCTCTCCGAGCCGGACGGCTTTCGAGATGTTGGACCCGGTTTGATCAGTGTAGAGCTGGACGGTTCGCCACCACCCGGCGACGGAGGGGTGTTTGGCGTTGGCGGCTGAGATTGAGTTGATGAACTCGCGGATGATCTTCTTCTGGTTCCTCTCCCAGCGGCCGTACCAGATTGTGTGAACGGTGATGTTAGAGGTGAGGACGGGGCCCATGTGGTACTTGAGCTTGACGAACTCAGAGGAACCCTCGTATTTCTTGGAGTCGCCGTAGGTATAGTCGGAGACGTTCTTTGTGGTGGTGGCGGAGGGAGGCCAGGGCCTCCATCCGGCGGCGGGAGTGGCGGTGAGGGAGAGGAGGGTGAAGAGAAGGAGGAGGGAGAGGGAGAGAACCGCCGTGGACGGTGGTGCCAGAGAGGCTGGGGCGGAGTAGGGTTGAAACATTTCTGTTGGGAGTTGGGAGTGAGTGGGTGTGAGTGAGCTGAGTGAGCTCCCTAGAATGGAGGACTGAAGGTGAAGTTTGCGTGGTGGATGTCCTTTTATACCGAGAGAAAACCTTCCCCTCTTTCTTTTTTTAAATTTTTAAATTTTACTTACACCACCCATCACCCATCTTCAACTTCAACACACCGCACTTTTTAAATTGCAAACAATTAAACGGTCTAACTTTTAATTTTTTTAAAATAAAAAATTATTAAAATTATTATTTGATATTTGAACTTTGGATCTAAAATTTAATTACACACAAATTCCAAATCTGAATTGCCCTTCGCCCTTCTTCAACAACTTACTTTACCTTCATTTTCAAATTTCACAATAAATCTCTTTTTATTACAATTTACAATACAACTTCCCCCTTCCTCTCTCAATTCATAATATTTCTAGTGCTTACAATAACGACTTTTAATTTCATGTAACATAATTTTTTTGTCCAAAACTGACTTATTTACGTGAGCTCAAATCTTCTGTAAACTCTTATTTTTAAATCTAGAAAATTTATTTCATATCAAACAATTTAAATCCAAGAAAAAAATGAAAGTTGACAAATTTTTTTTTTTAAAATTTAGACCATTCGAAAATGGTCCAAATTTAAAAATTATACTCTGCTGTTTTTGCTAAAAATATAAAGTATCTAGAATTTATTTATATTTACGTAAAGATGTCAAATTTGTAAAAGAGTAGTACAATTGGTCTATCATTCTAGTCACAAAATCATGGTTCCCCCCCCCCCCCCCTTTTCCCCCAAGCAACAATTTTTTCTTATATTTTTGCGACAAAAACCCTTACAATAGTAATAGGTTAAATGTATTTGAATATTTTAATGGCAACACCTTTTTTTGTTTTATTTTTGATAGGAGTATTTTCGTCGAACTTATCTCTTTTGAAGTATTAAAAATAAATGATAGATTTTTGACTAACTAAGTTTGTCACATTTACAAGAGTTGAGATCGAATTTTCAACCACTCGCTATCTAAAAAATTACCATCAATTTGGTATATTTGAAAAAAAAATTACCATCAGATTGGTATATCTAAAAAAAAAATAGTCTTAAAATTTAAATTCCACTACTCTCTACAATTATCTTATATAAAATGAATATGACTGTAAAATTGTGGTTATTATTAAAATATATTATAACAAAACGTTATTATATGACGTTGAAGTTAATTTTAAATATATGTTGCTTAAAAATATGTTGCTATATCATTACATGCTTTTTAGTGATAAATAAATACTTAAGAACATCATTAATTTTATGCCTAGTCATATCATTTATTTCAGTTAATAACATAACAACAGGCTTAAAGTGCAGATAAAAACAAAATACCCTCCAAAAAAACTTATATTTGAACATTAAAATTTTAAAAGATAAAAGAAAAATGTTTGTTTATTTATCAAAGTATCAATTCACTGCTAAATTTTGTAGTACAAAAATGAAAGCACTAAGTTTTAAGAGAATTGTTATCAACGCAATTTTAAAATTATATCACTGAATATAGAAACTTTTAACTATTTTCATTTGGAATGTATGTGACTTTAAATATTAAATGCATATTTAACAGGTGGTGATAATAAGGTTTAAATATAAAAAAGAGAAAAATTTCCTACAACTTAAGGTTGTATAACTTTTTTTTAAAAAAATAAAACTTTTAGAGAGTAGAGTGCCCTATGGCCATTAAATTGGCATGCGACCCATCTTATATCGGTTCTATGTCAATTCAACAGTTGTGGGACGTTAGGCATTTCACTTGGCTTATGTGTTATGTAGAAAATCTTGATTTGATTAAGGCTTAATTTATTTTCACTTAATAAATGTCTTAAGCTATTCACTTAGACTTTAAATCATTAAGAGCTTTTTTTTTGGTTTTTTAAATTTTTTAAATGTCCAATAAATTTAAATACATTTTAATAAATCAGATCTTGTGACAAGTTTTAACACTATTCAGACTTATTATTATTTAGCTTTTAACGTCCAATATAAATTAGTTATGGTAGAGTTTTAGATAAAATAATCAATTGAGTAATTATATTATATGAAATTGAAAGTTTAATAAAGTTTATTATCAATTTTTAAATTTAATGAGATAAATTATGCAGTTTTGAGTTAAGAATTTTTTTTTAAAAAAACTCTTTTTACATTTTAGCCTATAAATAACTTACAGGGACTATATATAAATAAAATAAATTACTCCAGATTTAACTTATTCATAGAGGTAAATAAGTTGAACTATTATACTATATATTTTATAAATTAAATAATCGAATTTCTTTTTTGTAAATTCAAGCTCTACTGCAAGTATCGTTTTAAATAAAACAAAGTATTTTTAATACATTAATATAATAATTTAATCATCTAAAATTTAATTCTCTTGATTTAATCACTCAATCTTTTGATTATATTTCTTCTTGGAGTCACAAAGAACACCTTTTCAATTTAACCTTTCAAAAAAAAATTTAAAAAAACACTAATAACTGTTTGGTACATAAGAAAAGAAAAGAAAGGAAAGATAAATAAAAATGAAAAAAAAATTGATTAGTTAGACATAGACTGAAATA
Organism: Biancaea sappan; assembly: GCA_037074585.1. NCBI lineage: Eukaryota > Viridiplantae > Streptophyta > Magnoliopsida > Fabales > Fabaceae > Biancaea > Biancaea sappan. Next base: position 42,783,837 of record CM073501.1, on the reverse strand, counting down.
ATGGAAAAGAAAGAAAACTTTGTTTAATATGAATTTTTAAGAAGAAAGAAGCGAAATGTTGTGTTGTTATTTTACATTCTTATCCCTCATATAATTTTTTTTAAATTTTAGAAAAGAAATTTTATAAAACCAAAATTTTGTAAAATAGCATATCCATTCTTTAAGGGAAAAATAAATTAATGTGTGAACACGTGTTAGCTTTGAAGTCTCTAAAAATTTTTCATTAGCTTCAATTTTGTTTTCTTCTCAATTGTGCTGTAGTCTCACTCTGCCTCTCTATCTTGTCTCTCCCCTTCGTTATCGTCTTCATCTGCTTCTCTGTCTCATTCTATTGTCGTCTTAGTCTCACTTTGTGTATGTGGATGAAGGTGCTCTATTTTTTAATGTCAAAAATATGAGTGACAAACACAAGGGTTGCAGAGACTCGACCAACAAATTTGACATAATTCAGTTCAACTTGTTCTCACTCGCACTTTTCCCTCCTCTTTTGTAGTTTTCCTTTGGCCAAGCAATGGAAAAAAAATTGTACATTTAAAATGGAAGATGAAAACCTCTTTTTCATTCATGACCGTAGCTTCTTCTCAACGAAACATAGGAAAGGATAAATTTGAAGAAATTTTGTCCTTCATTCATCTGCTGAAAAATCTATCAAACATGCTGTAAAAAAAAAAAAAGTACACTTTAAATAATGAAATAAGAAAATAGTCGTAACATTTGGACAAAAGCACTAATATAAAATTTAAAAAGCAATGAGGCTTATTTTTTGATCTTAACGTAATTGGTAAAAAATTTGAATTGCTTTTCTGTTTTTTGTCCCCCCAAGGGCATTGATTTGCGGGTAATGGAGGACAGTTAGATTCTTAAAGTGAACTGAAGGGAGGAGAGGAAGAGTGTGGGGCCCAGGAGTCAGAGAGAGAAGGGCATCATTCATCATCATGATCATGATGGTGCTTGTCGTCATTGCCCCACATTCTTTCTCTCTCACTCTACACCCATCTCTTTGTTTTTGATAGATTAAATTATTAGTGTAATCTTTTTTTCCCTTTGAAATTATGCCTAATTAATGATGTAGTTTTTTTTTAAAAAATGGTTGCTAATTACTGTAATTCTTAAATTTTAAAGTTGTTATGCAAAGTAATTCTCTTACCTATCACTTTTATTATAGTGATAAATAAAAAAAAATTTTGTATAGTAATTTTAAAATTAAAAATTTAAATAATCAATCACATCAATATATTAAGATATTATTATCACGCGAACATAGTACAAAACAAAGAGAATGATTAGGGAGCGCCATTCTTTTATATCTATGTGTGTGTATAAAAGGTTTTTAATATGCCCCTCCTAAAATATATTTTGTTATATGATATAATATTTTCAATTGAACAACAATTTATTTAATAATTTCAAGTCTTTAAAATTTTAAAAAAAACTTATAAGACAAATATTTTATCCTCTCATATGTTAGTATGTTGTTTTTTTTTTTAACTAAAAAAAGAACGAGGATTGCTAGTTATTATCTTTCATTTTAAAAATTTTTAAATAATTTTTTAAAAGATTTTTCTTTTCTTTTGTTGTTTAATGTTTTTTGAATTTGTTATTACATTTTCCTTGTCTTTGTAACTTTCTAATCTTATATTAAATATAAGGATGTTTAGTACGTGGAATTGTTAAATCATTTTTAAGAATATTTTATGAAAATGTTATATTCTCACGTTTGATACATAATTTTAAAAATTCATTCGTGGGAATATAATATTTTTAGGAATCAAACATTTTTACAAAACTCATATTTTCATTCTTTAAGGGGAGATAAGAATGATAGATTCTTTCGTGGTGGGGATGTTTTCTTAACTTAAAAATTATTATTTTATCTATATTTCTTATTTTTAATTATCAAAAATTAAAACTCTATTATGGTCCTTAAGAAATATGATATTTCTCGATTTGGTCCCTTAATAAAATTGTCTTTTCAATCCCTCGCATGAAATATTTTTTAATATAGCAAATCACAAAATTATCTTTTCAATATGGTCCTCTGCATATTGATATTTTTCAATTTGGTCTCTCACAAAATATTTCTCAATTTATTCATTTATAAAATTATCTTTCAAATTTGGTCCTTCACATATAGATATTTTTCAAATTAGTCCTTTACAAATAAATATATTATCAATAATTTCCTTTTGTCAATATTAAGTCATCCCAATTTAACAACAATGTCTATGTTAAAATTTTATAGGGTTAATTTCAAAACATTGCCAAATACTTTTAAGAATATTAACATAAATTGTCACGCCCCAAAACTCAAGAACGTGACCAGCATAGTACTTGTCACGACCTGATTAGCGAGCATGTGACTGACACAACAATGACACTCCCCGTTACTATAAGCCTAACCTACCCACGGCTGACCCTACGGTTTAGCTATTAATCGTGGAAGCTTTCATGAATCATAACAAATTAATTAATAATGTTTTAAGCAGTCAAAAAGGGGCTTAACGTTATCTTAATCATATAAAACACAAAAAAAAAACTTCCTTTAAAAATAAGTATAAATTGATTTTTAATGAAATCTCTTTTAGATATAAAGAACTCCCCACGGATCCGTTGATCAACATAGATATTCTTTCTAATTTTCCATAATAGTTTAAAACAACTTGTTCAAAATAAGTCAAGGTAATTAACGTCACTTATCTTATAGAAAACAACAAAACTTTTCCTTTCGAAATAAACCAAATTTCAATGAACAAGTTCTTTTCAAAATGAATAAATTTATAATGGAATATCTCTTTTTGAAGTAAACTTGGTAAATTTAAAATAGGGGGTAATGTCACTCATACACTTAAAAACTTAACCCCTCTTTAAAAAGGTAAACAAATATTTTCAAAGCATATTCAACTATCCTAAAAATCTTGCAAAGTCTTTCAAATGTTCGAATTTATTTCAAGTCACCAATTTTGACAAATCATAAATATTCTAAATAATTTCCAGTGAAATAAAAAATAACATAGGGTCCAACATACTAATGCAAATAGAATAATAATAAATAGGCAGTCCATCCCAAAATCCCCTAAGTTTCCTACACAACACAACTATAAAGCGACCTATGGACTCAAATTGAAAATTATGGAATAGGCCTACCTAGCAACAAGAAGGTCCAGAATAAGCCTAAATACTCATCAGACGGGTGCTCCTCGACGATAACCGCATCTGTAGGAAAAATAAGTCATAGAGAGTGTGAGTTTTCAAAGCTTAGTGAATGATATTACTTCACTGTAACAAAGTTCAAACATGTCAAACATTATAAAAATGCCTGTCGAGCCAAATCTCAAATGCCAACTTTGCAAATAAAAAAATGTACTAGTCAACCAGCATCCAGTTGCATCCTACTAGTGATACTTGTTAGCGGTAAGGTGCCATTAGGAGTCAAGCTCACCCGGCCACCCTTCTTACCCTAGTGCACGGTCACTTCATCGGTCAAGATGCCAGCAGGAGCTATACTCACCTGACCACCCTCCTTGACCTCGCAAAGAGACGGAGGTACCACTAGTATCAACCAAGCAGTTTATACACAGACATGCATTGTAAATTCTTAAGTTTTTTTTCTTTTAATAGCTCAATTCTGGTCTAGATTCAAAATTTCAAATAACATGATAATTCTTGTCCAAAAATTCTCAAACTTAACATGCATTAGGTTCTAGATGAATAGTTGTCATGGTGAAAATTTCAGGCCTACAACCATTTTCCAAACTAGCTCAATTAACATAACATTTACAACTGTCTAGATTGGGTTTTCCTCTTCTACTCAATTTTGTGCAATTTTATAAAGTGCCTAAATGAACTCCAAGTTACATGAAATTTGGCATTAAGATACTACAATGTATGAAAATCTTGGAGTCTAGATTCTCTGTTTAGGCCCTCAATTTTCATGTTATACTAGGCTACCCTGTTTAGTCCTGAAATTCAGATCACAAACTTTGGGAATTTATTGGGAACATTATACAGCTCCAAAATTTATATAATTTGGTAGGGAAGCTTCTAAGGGTTATGAACAAGTCATAAAAATTTTAGATCAATATAAGATCATTAAGTACATGTTTTGCCTATGAACATCAGAACTAATCAAAATTACTCTATTTCTGTCAGTTCCATAAAAAGCCCACTGTTTTATATTTATTTGGAGACCTTAAACAACCCAGAAGACTAGGAAATTTGGTAGGCATATTCTTTAACATGTTGTCTATCTTGTCACCAAATTCACCTCATTTAGAGGTTATTTGCTATACTAATTTGCAGTAACAAATTCAGTGCCTGAATTTAGCTTTATCCAAGTTTGTCTACCTTGGCTTTCAACATTCCTAGTAAAATCTAAGATACTTTTAAGTTGTTACACCATTACAACTTTCCAACATTTGGGACTATAGAGTATGATCCTAATTACAGTCATCAAATCCATAAAAGAAAGAAGCTTCATGAAAATTAATTTTTAGTCTATTGTCTATACTACTTTAGCTTACTTCCTTCCTCTTGTGAACCTGAAAAAGTTTTGTTAGAAAAGGATGGAAAAGTGAGAAGACAAATCTCAATAGCTAACAAGAGTTAAAAAATGATTCTTATAATAAAACTTGAGCATATTAGCATAATTCCATTGAAATAGACAATGCACCATTAACTGAAACAAATCTCTAATTAAATGCTATCCAATATAGTCTATTAGGACCAATTTGACATGCTTCTCCACATCATATTTGCATATACAGGAAGGTAAACATGTCATCCCTAATGCTTTCCCATACTAGCAAAGGAGGTAATCTCTAGTCAATGGCCACTAACTCATGGGGAAGAACTCTACTAGGCTCTAAGCCATGCTTATTCTAAGGGTAAGAACTCAACTTGGTTCAATACCCATCACTTTCTCTTTGCATCTCATACCAAATTGTTCCATAGCAAGAAAATCACAAAGTCAACATTCAATGGAGAATAATTTAACTCAAAAATTACATACTCATGCTTTATAAAAATATATGTGGGCAATATGAGATTCTTCCCTTGCTTCTTTCTTTAGTCCACAAGCTTTCCCTTAGCTTGAAAACTCTAAAAATTTCCATTGCAAATTATAGTTAAACAAAATTCTCCTATCTCAAATGTCTAGAGCTCAAAATCAATTGAAACTTGACACTTTTTACTTCCAAAAAGGCTCTTTAACATACTGTAATCCTTAGTTTGATATTGTAACAATTTCTAACATAATCTAATTTCTAATTACAGCCCTAACTTGGTTAATTCCTAATGCTAAATCGCTCAAAATTTCTAAGATAACAAGAACACCGATTATAACTTCTAAATTTCACAAAACTCACCTCTATGTCATTTTATATAGCCTTAAAAAATTCTCTTCTCTATGTCATTTTATATAGCCTTCAAAAATTCTCTTTTCCTTCTAATAGATTTTGGACAGATTATTTTGTCTACTAATCCAAATTCAACATGCAACAAACTAAAATTACTCTAACTAAGCTATGGAATTGAGATACCAGGATTGATTCAAAGGATTCTAAGAAATTTTTACCTAACTTGCTCCCCTTCCCTTGTTTTGTCTCGTTGCCACTCTCTCTCCAATTTTGACCAAATTTATGGTTTACGTGTAGAAATTTCAAGTGAAAAGGATGAGTACGATGTTGGCTTGGTAAGAAACTAGAGGTTACAAGAAATTACCTTGGATTGCCTCTTCCTTCCCTTCCTTCTTTATTGATGCCTAAACCTCCCTTTTTCTTTTCCTCATTGTTTTAAATTGTAGAAAGAAAATGCAGAGTATGAGTTGAGAAGATGATTTGAGGTGCTGATTAGAGGAGAAGAGGGCCATGGAAGGAAAACCTCACCTTGATTCCTTCTTGTTCTCTTACTTCTTCTTTCATGATGCTCTTCTCTCTTGTCTTAACTCTCCTTCTCAACTAGTGTATGTAAGTATGGGTGTTATGTGAATGAAAGGAGAGTAAATGAAGTCAACTTTCCAATTAATTTTTTGATCCATTCCCCTCTCTCTTGCTCTCATAATTTCCCTACGACCATGAGTTGTGAAAATGGGATGGATAGAAGTTAATTGACTAATGTGTCTATAGGTGTAGTGTAGTTATGAGAGGAGAGTAGATGAATCTTATTTGTTTTTTATTTACTTCCTCTCCCTTACTCTCTCTTCTCTTTCATGGCAAAGGGATGTGTGTGTGTGAGTAATATTGAGTCCCTTTTTTATAATTATAAATATATTCTATTAGTAATATTTTATTCTAGTACTGGAGGAAACCAGTTGTTACATGCATGCTATTTGGAAAGTCAAACATCCGAGGTAATAATAATAAAGAACAATTCACAACCTTTTGATTCTAATGTATTAGGATATAAATTAATTATAATTATGCTAATAATTGAACTATGCTCTAACGTCTATCATATATAACTCGTTAAAAATAGAGTTCAATTGAGAGAATTATGACTGATTTAATTTTTGTGAAAACAAAAGTACAATATGTTTAAGATTTCTAGTACTTATCTTTGTTTCCGTGAGATTTTTCACCATCAGGAAAGATCACTAGGGATGTATTCCATGAGGCTTATGTGAGGAGGTGTGGCGTCTAGGGTTGTTGGTGTATCTAGGGTTTATGTGCAAGGGTGAGGGACGACTATGGGTTTAGAGAAAGGAGGGAGACGTAAAGGTTGCTAGGGTGGTGATTTTGTGAAAAGTTTCAAATGTCTAGGTGTTTGGTGTAGTGGGAGGTGTGGTGGCCATGTGGTATCTATAGAGTGCTATAGGTTAAATCTCTAGATGGATTTGGTTTATCCTAATTTAAATTTGGTTAAATTATAATTTTGGTCCCTATAGTTTCACCAAAATTGTAAATCAGTCCCTATAATTTTTCTATCCATGTAAATTAGTCCCTACCATTGGTAGAGTTAACTTCACTGTTAAAATGATCCTTTATGGCAGCTGATGTGTATATTTGTGAACATGTCAGTATGGCTAATCACCTATTTTTTGCCAACTCAGCTCATTTTGCCCCTCCCATTTTCCCTGACTAATCTATCCCCTGTGAACACCATGATGTGCACATGCAGTGATTCCCTGTCGCATAGGCTTTTACAATACCTTTAACGTTGCTGGTGCAAGACTATCGCTCTACTGTACTATCGGGGCTCTCGTTTACTCCTCTTCTCTGCCGGTGATTCCAGGTTATTAATATTTGGTTTCCTATCCTTTCAATTTTCTCATCTTTAACTTGTCTAATCATTTCGCTCTATATGGATATATGAAAATAGTTAATCATTTTTCTCTATGTAGAACAATGAACCATTCTACAGTCCCATCGCTTCCATCAAAATTTATTTTTCTAGCATGTTATCTTAGTTTGTAGTTGTGCCATATATGGGATTGATCCTTGGGGAAGAGGATAAAAGCCAAAATTATTGGGTAAAACACGAGTGAAATTCTATGCCAATATGATAGGAATCTAAATACCATATTGAAGGAAAAAATTCGTTATCTCACATCACTAAATTTGAGATCCATTTTTCCCTATGATCTGGGTGAAAGAGCCAAAGTGACGTGAAATATGACTTGAAGATTGCTTATCTTGCTTTAGGAAAGTTTTCATTTTGATTTTTAGAAAGGTTTCCATTACGAATTATTAGGAAAGTTTCCATTTTGATTATTAGGAAAGTTTCTATTTTGCTTATTTTTCTGATCTAGTTTGATTCCCTATGCATATGGGAATTAGGGTTTTATTTTTGCCTATAAATACTATGTATGGCGCATATATAAATAGACATGAATTGAAAATACTTTTGTGAGGATAAATTTCTCTTTGGTTCTTTGAAGAACTTTTAAACTTATCAAATTTTGTTTGTGGCATTCATACTCTGACTTATCAATTGAGTTTCCAACCCTTGTGGCGTCTTCATCATGCCAAGGTTAACATCTCTTTATAGGTGTTGGGTTGCAATTTCTATCCAAATATGTAGTAGAGCGGTCCTAGGAACTAATTTCCATTACGGGTTTCGTCACAAGTTGGCGAGGTTTGTATCATTTAGTAACAGATCTCTGTTCTAGTCTCAGGTTTGCCTATCATTTATTGTGTTTTCTTCATGCTAATCTCAATCTTAGCTTTCTTCTTCATTCTAGTTCTGTTTCAAAAAAAAAAAAAATTTCCTGTCTGCATTGGTCAAAAAAACATTTCTATAGTTAATAAAAAAAGAGTTTGAAAAAAAAAGCGAAGGGGATCAAACGAAAAAAATTGATTTTTGTTTGATTAGTTTGAGAAGAACTTTTTAGAAATTACAAGTGAAAAAAAGGAAAGAGTGGTGAACATATAAGAGGGTAAAAGCCAAAATTATTGTGTGAATCATGAGTGAAATTGAGTGAAACATGAGAAGTGTGAAATGAGATCCTTTATTTATTTATTTTTTTTACTAACGTCTTCTTTGTAGCAAAAAAATGTCTGAAGAAAGTATTTCAGAAGATGCAATGGGTAAGATTGATACAAAGATGTTAATAGAGGCTTTGACAAGAGATATGGGGAGAATGTTAAGGGCGGAGATGGAACCAGAGCGAATAGCATCCAATTTCCAAAGAGGGCAGCCTAGGCATTTCAATCCACACCACGAGAGGCCGAGGCATACACGTGACATGGATTGCAAGATGTAACGTCCTTATTTTACTATACCAAAATCTGAATTTTTTTTTTAAATTCTAATGCTTAATACTCATATCTTCAAAAAGAACATTCTACAATTGTTCTTAGTACAAATCATAATTGGTTATACATAATAATTGAAATTCTAAACATAAGATAATTTTACATTCGTTTGAAATAAATTACAAATCTGTCGTACATAGTAATTTGGTATCTAAACTTAAAAAAAATAATCTATAATTCTAATACTTAATAAACTTGAGTGCTCTAAAAGTGTTCAATCAATCTTTACACCTTTCCCCTTATACTCAGCCCCTGAAATGGTCAGTTGGAAAAGCACAAAAAGGTGAGATAAGGGTATTTCAATAGCTAGCATAATTTTATAAACATTTATAAATATACAATTTCAGTCATAAAAGCACTTATATCATAAAAATCAGTCCATGCAATATAAATTCTCAGTTCAGTGTAATAGGTTGATGAAAAATTAGCAAGCTGATATATGAATAAATCATGGAATCAAGAATAGTTGGTGGCACACTCAACGTCATGGAAAAGATAGTCTGCAGAACTATTTTTCCAAGCTAAACATGAGAAAAAGGCTACTGCAGTCCTTTAACTCAAGCTAGAAAAATTCCAAGCTAAAACATGGAAATATAATTTCCAAGCTGACATGGAAATAGAATTTCCAAGCTGACATGGAAGCGTAGCTCCCAAGCTAAACATGGAAGAAAACTTCCAAGCTAATATCATGCTAATATCATCATGAAAAACATATTTCACTTTAGATAAAACTTCATGGACATAAAATATTCAAGTAGTAAAACAAGCTTTTATGAATTGCTACGCTACCTGTACTTTGTAGTCTGACTTTTTAGCTCAAATAGCTATTCAATCTGTCTTGAAATTAGTTTTCACGATTTTTGACCGTTGACCGTGGGGTAGTCTGCACTGGTTTTGGTTCTGATTTTTGCTTCCTATTCACTGCCACTTCTCCCTTAACACTTGTGTGGGTTAGTAATAGAAGAATCTCCTCAAAGTAGCTCAGAAAAATCGAGTTTAACGTTGCTATTTGCTTCTTCCAAAAACGTCTATTTTATGGTTGAAGAAAATAGAGGAATTTTTTTCTGCTTCTGTCCAAGCTGCTGGATTCTCTTTTTCTCACTCTCTCTCGGCTGTGAATGGTGCAAGGAAAGGGGAGGAAGATGTTGCTATTTATAGCTAAGAATGGGAGGCAAGTGGAAAATTCCTTTTGAATATTCAAATATCTCTCTAAAGCCTAGAAATGTTTAGAAAACTCAAGATAAACCTAGACTAACCTAGAATTCTCTAGAATTATCTATACCATTCTACAACATTCTACACTTATCTAGGAAATTCAAGAATATACAAGATATCTCTAGAACATACAAGATTCCTCTAGAACAATCTAGATTCATCAAGGACATTCATGAGATTTCTAGAGTCTCAAAATAAAAAAATATTAAATATTTAATCCATAATAATTTGGGATGTTACAACTCACCCCCCCAAAATTTGAATTTTGTCCTCAAAATTCGGTAAGCATATAATTAAAAGGATTATACATTAGAAATTTTAATTACCTAGTGAAATAACTTAGGATAATGTCTTCTCATGTGTTCTTCAGTTTCCCATGTTGCTTCCTCTTGGGATAATCCTCTCCAGACTACTTTAACTAGATGGATTTGCTTATTTCGCAATGATTTGAGTCGTGTATCAATGATTCTATATGGTCTTATCTCTACTGTCATATTCTCTTGTAAATGTACATTCTCATGTTCGATGACATGTGAAGGATCTGGGATGTACTTTTTAAGTTGAGACATATGAAAAACATTATGAATATTTGCCAAGTTCGGGGGTAAGGCTAATTTGTAAGCAGTGTTGCCAAATTTTTCAAGGATTTGGAATGGGCCTAAGTATCTTGGACTAAGTTTCTTTGACTTCATAGATCTTCCAACTGCTATAATTGGTGATATTTCAAGAAAAACATGATCACCTTCTTCGAAACTTAAGGGCCTTCTTCTCTTATCTGCATAGCTCTTTTGTCTACTTTGAGCTGTAAGTAATCTATCCCTTATAATTTTAATTTGCCTTGAAGTTTGGTCTACTATTTCTGGGCCTATCAATGCTCTTTCTCCTAGTTCAACCCAACAGATAGGTGATCTATACTTCCTTCCATATAGAAATTCATATGGGGCCATCTTGATACTAGATTGGAAACTCTTATTGTAGGCAAACTCTGCTAATGGCAAGAATTTATCCCAATTCCCCTTGAACTCAATCACGCAAGCCCTTAACATATCCTCTAAGGTCTGGTTTGTCCTTTCTGTTTGACCATCTGTTTGAGGATGATAAGTAGTGCTAAACTTCAATTTTGTACCCATGGCATCTTGTAAAGATCTCCAAAATCTAGAGGTGAACCTTGAGTCTCTATTTGATATGATGTCACATGGAACACCATGCAATCTGACTATCTCCTTTATGTATAACTCAGCATACTTATCTAGGGTATAGGTAGTTTTGACAGCCAAGAAATGTGCTGATTTTGTCAATCTATCTACTATTACCCAAATGGAATCATGGCCAGAAGAAGTTCTAGGTAGTCCTACAATGAAATCCATTGAGATGCTATCCCATTTCCCTTTTGGGATTTCTAAAGGTTGCAATGAACCACCTGGTTTTTGGTGTTAAGCTTTTACTTTTTGACAGATTAGACATTTACTAACAAATTCTGTTACCTCTTTCTTTATTCCAGGCCACCAAAAATTTCTTTTTAGGTCATGATACATCTTTGTTGTTCCTGGATGAATAGTATACTTACTTTGGTGTGCTTCTCTCAAAATATCTTGCCTAAGGTTTCCTTGATTGGGAATATACACTCTTTCTCCAAATTTGAGTAATCCTTTGTCGGTGAATTTAAGATTCTCTATTTTACCTAAGGCCATTAACTCTTCTACTTCTTTGATGTAAGGGTCTTTAGGTAAAGCTTCCAAAATTAAATCCTCTAGTTCATTTCTAATCACTAGGGCACTTATTTTTAGACTCTTACGGTTAAAAGATACTTTAAGACTCATATCTCTGAATTCCTCTAAGAGTTGTTCCTCTCTAAGCATCATAATAGCTAGATGAACAGATTTTCTGCTTAAAGCATCAGCTACTATGTTGGCTTTACCTGGGTGGTACTTAAGAGTGAAATCATAGTCCTTCAGAAATTCAATCCATCTCCTCTGCCTCATGTTAAGCTCCTTTTGGTCAAAAAGGTATTTAAGGCTCTTGTGATCAGAAAATATTTCAAAACTTGCACCATATAGATAATGTCTCCAAATTTTAAGGGCAAAGACTACGACTGCTAATTCTAGATCATGAGTAGGGTAATTTTGTTCATGTGGTTTTAGTTGTCTAGATGCATAGGCCACTACTCTTCCTAGTTGCATTGGTACATAACCTAAACCTTTAAGTGATGCATCTGTATAAATTATGAAAGGTTTTTGAGGGTCAGGTATAATTAATACTGGAGTTGATGTTAATCTAGCCTTTAATTCCTGAAAACTTTCTTCACACCTACTGTCCCAAATGAAAGGTAGATTTTTCCTCGTTAGCCTGGTTAAAGGTAGAGCTATTTGTGAGAATCCCTTGATGAACTTTCTATAGTAACCAGCTAATCCTAGGAAACTCCTAATTTCTGTTACAGTTTTTGGTCTTTCCCAGTGTAAGACAGCTTCTACTTTACTAGGATCAACTGATACTCCTTCTCCAGAGACGACATGTCCTGAGAATTTTACTTCTTTCAACCAAAACTCACATTTGCTAAGTTTGGCGTACAATTTCTTTTCTTTTAAAACTTGAAGTATAATTCTTAGATGTTGTTCATGTTCTTCCGCAGTTTTTGAATAGATTAAGATATCATCAATAAAAACAACTACAAATTTATCTAAGTAAGGCCTAAAAATCTTATTCATGTAATCCATGAAAATAGCTGGCGCGTTTGTTAAACCAAACGACATGACTAGGAATTCATAATGCCCGTACCTAGTTCTAAAGGCTGTTTTAGGAATATCTTTTTCCTTAACTCTCAATTGATAGTATCCTGATCTTAGGTCAATTTTTGAAAATACCGAAGCTCCTGCAAGTTGATCTAAGAAATCATCTATTATGGGCAAAGGGTATTTATTTTTGATGGTGATTTTATTTAGTTTCCTATAGTCGATACATAGTCTAAGTGTTCCATCTTTCTTTTTAACGAATAGAACTGGGGCTCCCCATGGTGAAACACTAGGTCTAATGAAACCTTTTTCTAAAAGTTCTTCTAATTGTTTCTTAGGTTCGGCTAACTCAGTCGGGGCCATCCTATAGGGGGTAATTGATATTGGACCAGAACCAGGTACCAAATCAATAGCAAATTCTACTTCTCTTTTAGGGGGTAAACCACTTACATCTTCAGGGAAAACTTTTGGAAATTCATCTACTATGGGAATGTTCTCTATTTCATCTTTTACTCTAACTTCTGTAGAGAAAAGAATTAAGTACCCTTGGCAGCCTTTTCTTACGTATTTTATAGCTTTAGTAGCAGAAAGATAAGTTAACTTAGTCTTTGATTCTGGGGTTGTTGTATGGATAGGTAAGGATACTACTTTACGGGAACAATCAAGTATTGCATTATTTATAGATAACCAGTCCATACTAATGATGACATCAAAGTCATGCATTGTAATGCAAATCAAATCTAAGGTGGTCATTCGGTTTTCGAGTTGGACAATGCAATTTAGGCAAACTTGAGAAGTATAAGCTTGGCTACCAGTGGGTGTTGAAACAAATAGATCATATGGCAAAGTATTCATTTTCAATCCTAAATTCTTAAAACATGTATATGATATGAAAGAATGTGTTGCTCTAGAGTCAAATAGTGCATTTACAAGAGTATTACAGATAGAAATGTTACCTTGAATCAAATTAGGTGATTTCTCAACTTCCTGCTAAGTCAAAGCAAATACTCGTCCTTGAGTTTGTGGTCTGGATTGAGAGACTATTTCCTTTGAGGCTTGGCAATCCCGAGACATATGTCCTGGCTTTCCACATCTGTAGCACACACCTAAACCAGCTAGGAACTGAGTGCTGCCATGGTTTTTTCCACATCTAATGCATGGAGTCTTAGGCGGGTTGGAGTTGTTTGTTGGTTTACTCCTATTCTGCTCATGGGTAAACTTTTTCTTTTTCTTCCATGAACTTTCACCCTTATTATTTGATCCAGACTCCCGCTTTCTCTCATACATCCTTTCCCTCTCAATATTGGTCTCACGAATACTTTTTTCAGCCAACTTACATTTGTTTATGAGTTGGGCAAAATTCTTTATTTCGTGAGTGGTTACTCGATCTCTTATGTTTGCTCTAAGCCCTCTTTCGAAGTGATTCGCCTTCCAGGCTTCGTCATGGGTATTCTTTAAGTAGGAAGAGAATTTGGCCAATTCCTCAAACTTTGCCTCATATTCAGCCACAGATTTCTCCCCTTGTCTGATCTGGATAAAAGATGTTTCTTTTTCTATCCTTACACAATCCGGAAAGTATTTATCAAAGAAAGTATTTTGGAATACCTTCCATGATATTTCTATTTCTTTAGATTCCAATAGTTTCTTGGCTCTACGCCACCAGTGCTCAGCCTCGCCTTCTAACTTGAACACAGCTAGAGTTACTTTCTGCTGAGAGCTACACTCCATTACTCCAAAAATTTTCTCAATTTGATCCATCCACTCTTGGGCTACGTCTAGGTCATGAGATCCCTTAAATGAAGGAGGGTTATTCTTTCGAAATTCCTCTAGAATCCGGTTAATTGAGTTGCTAGTTTCACCTTCCTTTCTCTTTCCTCTACCCTTTAACTCATCAGTCAAGAGTTTTAGAACTTCAGTGGTGGCAGCCTGATTGTCTTCTTGTCGATTTGCCCTAGCCACCAAGTGTTTTATGCTCTGAGTAAGGGTTTCCAAGATCTCGGCTTGGGTTCTCTTAGATGAGGCCATTTCTACAAGATACTGAAAAGGTTGTATTTCTAAATCATAGAAACAAGCTAATCAAACATATAGCAAACATCATCAAAATATCCTAATTCTACCCATAAGGTGCCCAAATCTTTGCTCTGATACCAAATTTTGTAACGTCCTTATTTTACTATACTAAAATCTGAAATTTTTTTTTTAAAATTCTAATGCTTAATACTCGTATCTTCAAAAAGAACATTCTACAATTGTTCTCAGTACAAATCATAATTGGTTATACATAATAATTGAAATTCTAAACATAAGATAATTTTACATTCGTTTGAAATAAATTACAAATATGTCGTACATAGTAATTTGATATCTAAACTTAAAAAAAATAATCTATAATTCTAATACTTAATAAACTTGAGTGCTCTAAAAGTGTTCAATCAATCTTTACACCTTTCCCCTTATACTCAGCCCCTGAAATGGTCAGTTGGAAAAGCACAAAAAGGTGAGATAAGGGTATCTCAGTAGCTAGCATAATTTTATAAACATTTATAAATATACAATTTCAGTCATAAAAGCACTTATATCATAAAAATCAGTCCATGTAATATAAATTCTCAGTTCAGTGTAATAGGTTGATGAAAAATTAGCAAACTGATATATGAATAAATCATGGAATCAAGAATAGTTGGTGGCACACTCAACGTCATGGAAAAGTAGTCTGCAGAACTATTTTTCCAAGCTAAACATGAGAAAAAGGCTACTGCAGTCCTTTAACTCAAGCTAGAAAAATTCCAAGCTAAAACATGGAAATATAATTTCCAAGCTGACATGGAAATAGAATTTCCATGCTGACATGGAAGCGTAGCTCCCAAGCTAAACATGGAAGAAAACTTCCAAGCTAATATCATGCTAATATCATCATGAAAAACATATTTCACTTTAGATAAAACTTCATGGACATAAAATATTCAAGTAGTAAAACAAGCTTTTATGAATTGCTACGCTACCTGTACTTTGTAGTCTGACTTTTTAGCTCAAATAGCTATTCAATCTGTCTTGAAATTCGTTTTCACGATTTTTGACCGTTGACCGTGGGGTAGTCTGCACTGATTTTGGTTCTGATTTTTGCTTCCTATTCACTGCCACTTCTCCCTTAACACTTGTGTGGGTTAGTAATAGAAGAATCTCCTCAAAGTAGCTCAGAAAAATCGAGTTTAACGTTGCTATTTGCTTCTTCCAAAAACGTCTATTTTATGGTTGAAGAAAACAGAGGAATTTTTTTCTGCTTCTGTCCAAGCTGCTGGATTCTCTTTTTCTCACACTCTCTCGGCTGTGAATGGTGCAAGGAAAGAGGAGGAAGATGTTGCTATTTATAGCTAAGAATGGGAGGCAAGTGGAAAATTCCTTTTGAATATTCAAATATCTCTCTAAAGCCTAGAAATGTTTAGAAAACTCAAGATAAACCTAGACTAACCTAGAATTCTCTAGAATTATCTATACCATTCTACAACATTCTACACTTATCTAGGAAATTCAAGAATATACAAGATATCTCTAGAACATACAAGATACCTCTAGAACAATCTAGATTCATCAAGGACATTCATGAGATTTCTAGAGTCTCAAAATAAAAAAATATTAAATATTTAATCCATAATAATTTGGGATGATACACAAGAATCTATAATTCACTTTGAAAGTTGGAGATTCACCTAAGAAGCCATCACCTAAAGATACTTTTGTAGAAGAAATTTCTGAAATTGATGGAAATTAGGCTCAAGTTCAAAATTTTATTAGTAACGCAAGTGAAATAGAAGATGAAAAACAAGAGAAAAAGGAGAGTGAGCATGTAAAAGGTGAAAAAGAGAATGAAATTGAAAATAACACAAAGAGTAAGGAAGTAACTGAAAGTGAAGAGAAAATAAAAATAGAGAGTGAAAAAAAAGGAAGAGTTGGGAGAAACTGAAAAAGAAAACACACTCACTGACTTTGATATTTCTCTGCCTAAAGAAGTCAGTTCTCTTTCTCAGGCATTTTTACACCCTATTTTCAAGATTCGAGGACGAATTTTCTTTTAAGAGGGGGAAAATGATAGGAATCCAAATACGATGTTGAAGGGAAAAATTCGTTATCTCACATCCGTGTGGAAAGAGCCAAAACAATGTGAAATATGACTGGAAGATTGCTTATCTTGCTTCAGGAAAGTTTTCATTTTGATTTTTAGAAAAGTTTCCATTGCAGATTATTAGGAAAGTTTCCATTTTGCTTATTAGGAAAGTTTCTATTTTGCTTATTTTTCTGATCTAGTTTGATTCCCTATGCATATGGGAATTAGGGTTTTATTTTTTCCTATAAATACTATGTATGGCGCATATATGAATAGACATGAATTGAGAATTCTTTTGTGAGGATAAATTTCTCTTTGGTTCTTTGAAGGACTTTCGAACTTATCAGATTTTGTCTGTGGCATTCATACTCTAACTTATCAATCAAGTTTCCATCTTTTGATTGTGGCGTCTTCATAATACCAAGGATCACATCTCTTTATAGGTATTGGGTTGTGGTTTCCATCCAAATTTGTAGTAGAACGGCCCTAGGAACCAATTTTTGTTACAGGTTTCGTCACAAGTTGGCCAGGTTCATATCATTTGGTATCAGAGCCCTGTTCTAGTCTCAGGTTTGCCTATCATTTATTGCATTTTCTTTGTGCAAATCTCAATCTAGCTTTCTTCTTCGTTCCAGTTCTTTTTCAAAAAAAAATCTTGTTTGCATTGTTCATTCGTGTTACTGTTCATGCGATTTTTTTGGTTCAAAATTTTTTTTTTAGTTGATCCAAAAAAAAAAGAAAGGGATTTGAACCAAAAAAATTTGATTCTTGTTTGATTAGTTTGATAAGAACTTAAGTACAAGTGAAAAAAAGGCAAGAATGGTAAGAATATAAGAGGGTAAAAGCCAAAATTATTGTGTGAAACACGACTGAAATTGAGTACACCATTCTTTGAGTGAAACACGTGAGAGGTCCTTTTTTTTTTACTAACATCTTTGTAGCAAAAAAATGTCTAAAGAAAGTACTTCAGAAGATGCAATGGGTAACAAAGTTGTTAATAAAGGCTTTGACAAGAAAGATGGAGAGAATGTTAAGGGCGGAGATGGAACCCATTCTTGAAAGGGTAGAGCGAATAGCATCCAATTTCCAAAGAGTCTTGGCGTTTCAATCCACACCATGAGAGGCCGAGGCATACACATGACATGGATTGCAAGAATCTGCAATTCATTTTGAAAGTTGTAGATTCACCCAAGAAGCCATCACCTAAAGATACTTTTGTAGGAGAAATTTTTGAAATTGATCGAAATCAGGCTCAAGTTCAAAATTTTATTAGTGATGCAAGTGAACTAGAAGATGAAAAACAAAAGAAAAAGGAAAGTGAGCATGTAAAAGGTGAAAAAGAGAATGAAATTGAAAATACCACAAAGAGTAAGGAAGTGATCGAAAGTGAAGAGAAAATAAAAATAGAGAGTGCAAAAAAGGAAGAGTTGAGAGAAATGAAAAAAGAAAACACACTTACTATCTTTGATATTTCTCTGCCTAAAGAAGTCAATTCTCTTTCTTGAGAATTATTACACCCTATTTTCAAGATTCGAGGACGAATCTTCTTTCAAGAGGGGGAAAATGATAGGAATCCAAATACCATGTTGAAGGGAAAAATTCGTTATCTCACATCAATAAATTTGAGATCCATTTTTCCCTATGATGTGGGTGGAAAGAGCCAAAATGATGTGAAATATAACTTAAACATTGCTTATCTTGCTTTAGGAAAGTTTTCATTTTGATTTTTAGATAAGTTTCCATTGCGGATTATTAGGAAAGTTTCCATTTTTATTATCAGGAAAGTTTTCATTTTGAATATTAGGAAAGTTTCCATTTGTTTATTAAGAAAGTTTCCATTTTGCTTATTAGAAAAGTTTCTATTTTGCTTATTTTTCTGATCTAGTTTGATTCCCTATGCATATGAGAATTAGGGTTTTATTTTTTCCTGCAAATACTATGTATGACGCATATATGAATAGATATGAATTGAGAATACTTTTTGAGGATAAATTTCTCTTTGATTCTTTGAAGGAGTTTCGAACTTATCAGATTTTATCTGTGGCCTTCATACTTTGACTTATCAATCGAGTTTCCATCCCTTGATTGTGGCATCTTCATCATACCAAGGTTCACATCTCTTTATAGGTGTTAGGTTGCGGTTTCCAGCTAGATCTGTACGATCCTAGGAACCAGTTTCCATTACGGGTTTCATCACAAGTTGGTGAGATTTGTATTATTTGGTATCAGAGCATGTTCTAGTCTCAGGTTTGCTTATCATTTATTGCGTTTTTTTTTTGGTGCTAATGTCAATCCTAGCTTTCTTCTTCATTCCAATTCTTTTCCAAAAAAAAAAATCTTGTCTACATTGTTCATTAGAGTTACTGTTCATGCGATTTTTTTGGGTCAAAAAAATTTCTATAGTTAAAAAAATAGAAAATTTAAAAAAAATGGGGGATTCGAATAAAAAAAATTTGATTCTTGTTTGATTAGTTTGATAAGAACTTTTCAGAAATTACAAGTGAAAAAAAGGCAAGAGTGGTAAGCATATAAGAGGGTGAAAGCCAAAATTATTGTGTTTCACACAAGTGAAAGTGAGTGCACCATTCTTTAAGTGAAACACGTGAGAAGTCCTTTATTTTTTTTTACTAACGTCTTCTTTGCAGTAAAAAAACATGTCTAAATAAAGTACTTTAGAAGATGCAATAGGTAAGATTGATACAAAGTTGTTAATAGAGGCTTTGACAAGAGAGATGGAGAGAATGTTAAGGGTGGAGATGGAACCTATTCTTGAAAGGCTAGAGCGAATAACGTCCAATTTCCAAAGAGCCTTGGCGTTTCAATCCACACCATGAGAGGCCGAGGCATACACGTGACGTGGATTGCAAGAATCTACAATTCACTTTGAAAGTTGTAGATTCACCCAAGAAGCCATCACCTAAAGACACTTTTGTAGAAGAAATTTCTGAAATTGATGGAAATCATGCTCAAGTTCAAAACTTTATTAGTGAAGCAAGTGAACTAGAAGATGAAAAACAAGAGAAAAAGAAGAGTGAGCACGCAAAAGGTGAAAAGAGAATGAAATTGAAAATACCACAAAGAGTAAGGAAGTGATTGAAAGTGAAGAGAAAATAAAAAGAGAGTGCAAAAAAGGAAGAGTTGGGAGAAATCAAAAAAGAAAACACACTCACTATCTTTGATATTTCTTTGCCTAAAGAAGTCAATTCTCTTTCTCAGGCATTATTACACCCTATTTTCAAGATTCAAGGATGAATCTTCTTTCAAGAGGGGGAGAATGATAGGAATCCAAATACCATGTTGAAGGGGAAAATTCGTTATTTCATATCACTAAATTTGAGATCCATTTTTCCCTATGATCCGGGTGGAAAGAGCCAAAATGACGTGAAATATGACTTGAAGATTACTTATCTTGCTTTAGAAAAGTTTTCATTTTGATTTTTAGAAAAGTTTCCATTGCAGATTATTAGGAAACTTTCCATTTTTATTATTAGCAAAGTTTCCATTTTGATTATTAGGAAAGTTTCTATTTTGTTTATTAGGAAAGTTTCCATTTTGCTTATTTTTTGGATCTAGTTTATTCCCCTATGCATATGGGAATTAGGGTTTTATTTTTTTCCTATAAATACTATGTATGGCGCATATATGAATAGATATGAATTGAGAATGCTTTTGTGAGGATAAATTTCTCTTTGGTTCTTTGAAGAGCTTTTGAACTTATTAGATTTTGTCTGTGGCATTCATACTATGACCTATCAATTGAGTTTCCATCCCTTGATTGTGGTGTCTGCATCATACTAAGGTTCACACTCTTTATAAGTGTTGGGTTATGGTTTCCATCCAAATCTATAGTAGAACGGTCCTAGTAACTAATTTTTGTTACGGGTTTCGTCACGACTTAGCGAGGTTCGTATCAACATATATATCCTCTTGAACACCGGATGCCCATTGTTCTGATTTCTATTCACAATAATTTCTAATGTACTACCTGGGTTTGTTCTAATGACCTTTGTAGGATAGTTCCATAATTTCTTATACTGTTTTATAAAACTCCTATGTTGCTTCTTCTTCGCCTTTCTTCTACCCCATTATGCTTGGTGCACTGATACCTCAGCCATGTAATTTTTTTTCACATCCTTTATTACTTGGCTCAACTTTATATTGGGGTTGATTCTCATTGAATCTACAACCTTCTCCACTATGGAATTAGAAGTTGCCATAGTGTTATTAAATGTCAAGCAACATGTGTATATAGGCTTCAAAGTCTTCAATCTAAAAGAATGAGACCCCCTACTTTACTCACAAATATTTCCCATTCTCATCCTTCCTTACACCTAGCGTGGCATCACACTTTGTCATTTTTAATAAAGTGTATGCCAAACCCATTCTACAATGATCTTTCCTTGATGGCTTCTTTAAATTCTTTAATCGAACTAAATTCCATTCCAAGTACAAATATGAAATTCTTGCTCATCTCATTAGGGTTGTACCTTGGATACCTTATCCGTCTTCATGTATCATCATTCGATTCTCCATTATCAGTGTAGACATTTTCAATTTAGTACCTAAAGTCCTTCTCAAGGATCTCATCCACTTGAGAGAGACCAACATCTTTAACCAAGAGTGCATTCTGAGTAGGGTATTCTTTCTTGTCATAGACAACAACAACACTTTGGTTTGTTGCACCACAAATTAAGTCCTCATCTAACTCAGTCCCTATGTATTCAGCAAAGCCATCATCATAAATGTTGTCTTCTGAATCACCCAAATGGATATCCTTAACACTATCGTCACTAGTATAATCTTCTTCAACACTTTCACCACCAACCTCTTTGCCTACTAATGTTAGCGAAATTCCTTTTCCATAGTTAGAATTATGTAACACATAACAAACAACTCTCCTATCCCCATTAAAGAGGGCACTTCGACCCATATCCATATAGGCTTCATCATCCTTGACTTCAACAAGGCCATCTTCTAATGGAAGTCCACTTCTATGATAAAGTAGCCTAACCCTATTAGTATAACCCTTGTCCTTCAACACTGCTGTAATCTCCTACAGTGACCATCTATCTAACTCACAGTCAATTATATGGTGTAATATTCACCTAACATACTTAAAGTCCTTCCCCTTCTTAAAACTTCACCTTGCCATAGATCCACCACAAATTTATCTATTTCAGGCATTAGGCGCAAAACAATTAAATCATTGTAAGTATCATAGTTAAATTGTGATCAAGCATTTATTTAACATGGACAAAAATACTAAATAATTAACAACATACTTTAGAATAAAATTTAAAAATTTATTTTAATTTTTTTCACTATCCTGTTGATGAAGCACATGTATATTATATATGGGCTCTGAAAAAGTATACAAGTGTAGTACACGTGAATCTAGTATATGGTTCCACATCAATATAACAGAAAATATTTCAGAGTGCATGTGGAAATTTGATGTATATATATGTGAGTGATAACATGAAAATGAGAATAAAAGTGTGAGTGTGATTGAATGATCAGGTGGTCAGCGATGCATGTATATCCACTTCACTTTCTCATACCTAACTATATACACAGTACTGGTTTACTTCATCCACACACATCCTCTGACAACCCAACAAATTCATATTACACTACTTATTTCCATACCAACAATCATTTATTACCTTCTTCTCCATTTTCTCTCTCTCACGCACACACAACAATGAATGCTTGTCTGCTATTGAATACTTAATTCACTAGTTATGCACCACAACATTGTAGACGCTTCGCACTCCAGCTTCTAAAAATTTGATTTAGCATGATTCAAAATCTAAAAATAGTGAGATTATCACAACATACTTGGCCCATCCATTGAAAATCTGATTCAGCCACAAAACAAAGAAGAACGAAAGACGAAAAATTTGGACTGAGGCACGATGGCAGAGTAGAGTAGCCAGGAATATGACTTCTGTGGTTGTCAGGGAAATTGGGAGTTTTGGGCAAAATAAATTTTTTGTTGACGTGGCAGTTGAGTTGTGTAAAATTTAATGACTCGACGAGTTGACATTTTCACAAATATACATATGAACTACCACATAGGACAATTTTAATAGAAAAGTTAACTATACTAACAGCAGAGACTAACTTACATGGATGGAGAAACTATAGGGACCATTTTACATGAAAATAAATTATAGGGACCAATTTACAATTTTGGTAAAACTATAAGGACCAAAATTATAATTTAACCTTTAAATTTTAGTTTGAATTTGAGTTGATATTGTATTTTACTAATTAATTGTTAAATATTTTGATCTTAGTTATGCACGCCTAGCTTCTAGAATTAGGGGGTTTATTTGATTTGATTTGATTTGAATTGAATTGGTGTTAGGTCTTTGTATTTTACTTATCTTAGGTTAATGTTGGTTTATGTTATTAATAACATTACCTAATTATTTTAAGATTTCCACGTCTACATGCTAGAAGATTTAATCTATTTTATCATGTTTTCCTATTTCCAACTAATTCTCCATATCTTGTATCCACTTTAGCTAGGCGCCTATTATTTTTATTTTTTTGGGATTTTATTGGTTTATTTATTTTGTTATTTGTTTAGTTTTATTTTCCCTTCCTTATCTCCCATCTTTTAGAATGGTGTACGCCTAACCCTTCCTTTTGATTAGATTATTTAATTATTTGATTTGTTTTCTAAATCTTGACTTAGTCTTCTTTCCTTTTTTATATGATTGTTTATTTCATTATTCTTTATTAGGGTGCGCGGCTAAGCCCTTTCTTCAAATTTGAAAATCAAATCTTCCTTTGTCTTTTAAATTTGATTATCCTCTATTTCCTTTAGTAATAATCCCTTTTAATTAACCATATCTAGCAACCACACATCCAATATCCTATATTTGACTAAATCAATCCTAACTTTGTTTTATTTGGATATTCTTAAAATCTACTAATATCTAAATTAATTTAATTTATTTTTCTTAAATTAGTTTTACCATATAATGTTTGACTACACGCCTAATATCTTAGGCTTAGTCAACTCTATTTACTTTGTTTATTTGTTAATATTATTTGAATTCCTTATCTATAATTATCTTTATGTTATTATTTTATTCAATTTTATTATAATTAAGTTCCTTTAATTTTTTCTTATCCTATCCTAACACTTGCCATTTATATTATTAATATTATTAATTACTTATTTAATAGCTCATGCCTAAGCAATATAATTTTTCTTCATTTATTATTTTATTATTTAATTTTCTTTGAATTATATTTATCTAAGGAAATTCTTTTCTTTATTTTTTCCTACATTAAATTTTCTAAAATTGTAGACCTCTAAATAACTTTTAAAGCTTCATTATCTTTATTAAATTAATCCCTATCTAGTGGTCTCATTTTGAGTAATTTAGTTCTTCCCCTAACCAAGTTTTAAATTTTCATTTTAGTCCCTCATTTACTTGTACCACAATTCCTGAAGAGAAAACAATTATACCACATAATATTCATTCTTCACAACCACAATAACTAACACACATTTATTATAGGCATATTAAACTAAACATTTTAAATCATAGACAAAACAAAAATCCCTATGAGTACCCATCTACTCACGAAAAATTTTTCACATGCCTAAACTCTTGCTTTCTTATGATGTCGTAACACCTGGGTATTACAACACTAGGGAACACCCTTCCCAAATAATGTAAGCCTAAACCAAAAATCACATATCTAGCATACAACTCAACAAATCATGCTTAAAATATTCCATCGTATTTCAAATAGAATAGAAGGCACCCATACATCATAATTAAATCACCATGTTCCACACTATTCCTTTTAGTACAAAAAAGGGATGAAATATTGGGGAACATGGGTTTTACAACGAAATAATTCAAATCAGTCAGACATTATCCTTTACAAGCATACAATCCATCCCTAGGTGACCTACATGACTATAGAGCTTTTAGGACACATTTAACAAAATAACGAGGACGAACAAGACCCACCCTAATAACCAAGAATGGCCACTCATGAAGCACTGGTACTCTTTGGGTGGGTATTCCTCTTCTGCAACCGAGTTTGAAATTTGTTAAACCACAAACCGTGTGAGTTTAACATAACTCAGTGAGCAAATGACTATGCTAAAAAAATAAGTACGATAATGGCACACTTTTTCTCATGCATGTGTACTTACAACATATGCTGTACCATGGGCTTCATCCATGATTTCCTTCCTTAAGGAATCAACATCCAATACACATAACCAGTTTTCGAACCATAACACATTCCCCTCATCAAGAGAAAATCCTCATGCCTTCCTTCTCTATCATCATCCCTAAGCTTGCTCAACTTAGGGTCATCCCCTTATGCCATCTTCACCTTCTCCAGAAGAGAGGACTTGGCCCTTACATGAGCCAAGAATGCACCAATCTCAGTGATCTCAAACTGTATGCCACTAGCCTCTAACTCTTGCAACTCATAAATAAAAGGTCTCCTTACTTTGGCTATATGAGCCAAACTCCCCATCAATTTTCGACTCAAAGAATCTACCACTACCTTTGACTTTCCCAGATGGTAGAGAATCATGCAATCATAATCTTTTAGGAGTTTCATCCATCTCCTTCATCTTAAGTTAAGATCTCTTTGTTGAAAAATATACTTAAGATTTTTGTGATCGGTATAAATCTCACAAGTTTCCCCATACAGGTAGTGCCTTCAAATTTTCATGGCAAACACCACAGCCGCCATCTCTAAATCATGGGTGGGATAATTTTGCTTGTTTCTTGAGTTGTCTCGACTTATAAGCCACAACTCAACCATGTTGCAATCCCAATCCCACTCTTAAGGCATCACAATACACCGTGTGTCAGGCCCTAAAACCTGGGCACATGATCAATATAGTACAAGGGAATACCTTTCCTAAATACTGTAAGCCTAAACCAACCATCATATAGCCAGCACACAATTTAGCAATCATGCATAAGATATTCCATTGTATTTCAAATAAAGTGACAGCCATCTATACATCAAAATTAAAATCACTATATTTCAATCTATTGCTTTCAACGCAAAAAAGGGATGGAATATTAGGGAACATGGGTTTACAACAAAATAATTCAAATTAGTTAGATATAATCCTTACAAAAGCATACAATCCATCCTTAGGTGACCTAGATGACTACAGAGCTTCTAGGACGCCTTTTCCAAAATAAAAAGAACCAACAAGACCCACCCAAGCAACTAAGAAGGAACAAACACGAAGTACCGCTACTCCTCAGGTAGGTACTCCTCTTTAACAACTAAATCTGAAAATGTTAAACTATAGAGCATGTGAGTTTACCACAACTTAGTGAGCAAATGATTGTACTCAAAAGTAAATCAAACAATATTCACATCATGATCATATACTTCCAAGTGGGACAATCGTAATCAACATGAACAATAAGATACTAGAGTATAAAGTAATTAATCAGGCCATGTCAAGCTTCTCCTGGCAACTCCCCCAATGGGCTCATGCCATATTGGTCACTTGCATGATGTATTGGCTTTTTCGACAACTCCCCCATATGGCTTGTGCCATATTATACCATGTCAAGCTTCTCTCGACAACTTCACCCCTTTGGACTCATGCCTCTAACGGTCCTTCACTTGACATGCCCAAACATATGTATATAAACATGTATGTGATATTACCACAAAGTCACAATCATTCCATAATATACATACAATACCACATTGATACAATCAGATGCACACATGCACTCATACTACCATCCTTGGCATATCATGCCCCATTGACTGCCATAACCAATTCACAAGAACATATATGTGGCTACATACCATACACATAACTTATTCCTATCATACATCCCATTTTACAAGGATCACATGATAATGACAAGCACATGGTTCATAAGTACTTCATACATGTAAGCATTCATGATGTGGATTCAATAAACAAAATAGAGTAAGGTCACCCACTCACCTTGGTCTTAAGGTTTATCTGATATCTAGCATTTTTTATATACATATTAACTATTATCTTAGTCTCCTTACATTTTCATCTTTAGAATTTCTCCAATTTTATTATACTTTGTGTTCCATTGGGTCTAAGTTAATTTTAGATGGGAAATGAACTATTTTCATCTTTTAGGACTTAAATTATAAAGACTCAATTTAATCCTTCTTGTGTAATTTTCAGAATTAATTTTAGAGATTTCTTGATGATGTGGTGCTGACATGGCATTCCTGATGAGCTGGACACTGATGTGGCACATTCTTGGATGATTTGGTAGCTTATTCTATTTGTCTGATGACATGGACGTGTAGGACCCAAGGCTGCAGCAGTTTAGACTAACTTTCTGCATCCTATCCCGCTGACCTTGATGAAAGAAGCAGCCATCATACCACTTTATGAAAAGCCAACCACTCCTCTACAGTAGCATGCCTACCATACAAGAAATCAGAAGAAAAAAAAAGACAAAAGTCAGTTTCATCCATCAGCTTTTTGGGGCATTAGTTTAGTTAGTTTTTCAGACTTTAGTTTGAGTCCTAGTTTTCTGTAACTTAGAGAAAAAATTCATAGACCACTTTTCCTCCTCTTTTCTCCCTTCTGTTTTTCTGGTTTTTGCTCTCATGGAGGGCTGAAATCCCTTGTAATCAGCCTTGGTTCAGATTGGAGTTGTAATTTGAGTTCTCATGCTTTATAAGATAAGTTTTATTCAATTTATTCCAGCATTCATCTATTTCTTTAGCCTCTGTTCTGTTATGTTTATGAATGTTTCTGATTAGAGTTTCATAAACTTGACAACTAGTTTTTATTGCTTTATATGAGGATTTATCTATCATGACTGATTGGAATGGTAGAAAGAGATGAAAATGGCATGTAATGGAGATCTTCTTACATGATTTGATTATCTTTACTGTGGTTACAACAATATGTAGTCAGAGAAGGTTTTCTTTGAGTATATTTTAGTGTAATCTATATCAGAAGATTTTCTGGACTTTTTAGTTAAAAACCAAATGATAAATGAATGAAACTTAGCATCTGAATAAGAACTTGGAAGGTTACATCTCCAGGAAAGATCAAGGCTGGTTGCATTCTTATGTTGTTGTTCAAATTTGTTGTTCGCTGCTTATTTGTTGTTGGTGTCACTGTCCTTAATTGCTATTTTTTTGTTCTATCACAACCAACCCTCCCGGTGTATTAATTAGCTTTTAATTAGTGTTTATGTGTTTAAAACAATTAGTTAGTGGTTAGAAGTGAGGCTCCAAGAGTGAAAATGACCTGGAGACCATTATGATGCAAAATTGCCATGATTTCAATTCTGGGCCATTCAGCATCGTAGTGGTGTGAACCATTAACCTTTACTATGTGTTTGTGCAATGATTAGAGGGGAAATGATGTGTTAAAATGCAAGCTTCCAACCAAGAAAAAACAATTTAAGCTTGATTACACATTGGGCTCAAGATTCAAATCCATTTTCCCCAATTTCACTATGTTTTTCATGTTTACTAATGTAAGCTTTAGTTTCACCATGAAAGCTAGATCTCATCAATTTTAAACAGCTAAAATGTCAAGGATCAAAGGGAGCAATGTTTGGAAGCAAGAAATACAAATTTTGACCTCAGTTTTTCAACCACACACATATGTATAGAAAAGATTTCAAAAACCATGCCTTTATCTTGATTCTTTGAGCTTTTCAACGTGACAATGAACCACAGTGACTGGAGATGCACTAAAAACCGAAGAGAAGGCAATGATTTGGGAGGTTTTGGTGGTTAGGGTTTGGGAGCACCAAAATGGCATGAAAGTGGGCTATTAGATGTGTCAGTGAGATATTGTTGAAAAGTGGGCTGGTTTTGTTTAAGTGCGGGAGTCTTCTTTTTCCAAATTACCATTTTGTCCCTCATCCCTTCTTGTATTTAAGTGTGGGACCATAGGAAAAAGGGATATTTCACCACTTGAGCTTAAATTTTCAATACACTCTGCACTTAAACAATTATCATCATAAATACACCAATCACATATTTAACAACCCACTACCACACTTTAGCAAAATTACCACAATTTTCCACATCTTTTCAATTAGGTCCCTTACCCAATTTACTCAAGTTACTTTAATTTCCTTTGATGCATCATATATAACCATAGACTAATTACCATAAATACAAGCATCATGTAAACACATATGCACACAAACAAGTGGTATTGCAAGTTTTTTAACATTTTGCAATATGCAAATTTTCATTCATCTTAGTCCCTTATGAATGCCTAGTTTCCACTAGAACACCCAATATGCATAACACATTTAAAATCATCATGGCTTAAATAAACATAGCGTTCATAAGCACATGCACTCCCAATGTATCACAAGGGCAAAATTAACTTCGAGCAAAACAGGAACCAGGGCTAAAATGCACTCCTTCAACAATATTAAGCTTTCCTCACAAGCATCATCCTATATGTACTTCACATTTTTTTGAGTTAACCAAGTAAGAGGAGTGGCTAATTTTGAGAAATCCTTAACAAATCGGCGGTAATAACTTGCCAACCCAAGAAAACTATGAATCTCAATCACCGTAATGGGTCGAGGCCACTCTTCATCGCTTCCACCTTACTTGGGTCTACTTGGATACCTTCCCTTGAGATTACATGCCCCAAGAATGTCACTTTGTCCAACCAGAACTCATACTTTGAGAATTTAGCAATAAGTTCATGCTCCGTCAACGTTTGTAAAATCATTCTCAATTGTTTCACGTGCTCTTTCGGACTCTTTGAGTATATGGGTATGTCATCAATGAATACAATGACAAACTTATCAAGAAATGACTTTAACACTCTATTCATCAAGTTCATGAATGTCATTGGAGCGTTCATTAATCCAAATGACATTACCAAGAATTCATATGTCTTTATTGAGTTCGAAAAGCAATCTTGGGAATGTCCTCTGCCTTGATCTTGAGTTGGTGATAACCAAACCTCAAGTCAATTTAGAAAAGCATTGCAACCCCTTAGTGTAAAGCCTGAGGTTTTGAGGCAGTGCGTGGTAAACCCTTGAAGTCTAAAAGAGAAATTTTTGGGATGTAAAATTTTAATTTTTGGAAACATTGTGGATTATGTCGTAATTGGAAATAATATGACAATAAGATTCTTAAGGACCTATTTCAAAATTTTATTAATTTGTGTAGAGATTTTCAATTAGCAAAAAGATAGAATAAAGGGTGCTGGAATAAATTTGGGGGAAATATAAATTTTTTTTAGGAATATACATAAGAAGCCAAGTGGATTGTTTTTACAAGTTAGTATGGCTTAAAGCAGTTTTAATTGAAGGATGATCATATGGCATGGATGGCATGGAAGGGACACGTGTACATCTATTTCTCCATCAGATGGGATCCAATCTTCTTAAGGAAGCTTCTTCTTCGTTTAAGAAAGATGTAGATTGAGAAAAAGGAGAGAGTGCATCAGTGAGAGAGAAGGTGAGCCACCACCATGTTGGAAAACCTTTCCCTTCCTTCAGTTTCCCCTGCTACCCGAGGTAAAATTAGAGTCGTGAGAAGAGGATAATGACGAGTGAGGGAGCGAGTTGTCAAAACCACCATTCTCCATCAATTGGGTAGTCGAGAAGGTGGTTCACGACAGTGAAAGCAGGAAGTAGTAGGTAAGTACCAATAAAATTGGTTTTTATTGGGATTTTTTTCTTCCCTCTTCGTGGTAAAGTGCATGTAATTAAGTGGTGAAAGATTTTTCTTCTTAACCCAAAATTTTTGGGATGATAGTGGGTAATTGGCGGCCCAGTAAGTATCTATGACTTAAATTATTTGGGAAAGAAAATGAAGAAGGTGATGAATAGCATGAATAGTGAAAGAACAACATAGCAGCGTGATCGAAGGTAATGGGTTGATCTTATGATTTTTTTTCTGTAATCTTAGCTGTGATTCTTCCTCTAGGTGGATTGCTTTGTGGTTTACTGAATAATGGGAAAGAGACTTTTAATGTTGAACTTGAAATAGTGAATGGGTTTTTGGAATTCATCTTGGTCGAGGGAAAAGTAAGATAGAAATATGACAAGATTCAATTAAGAATTTTTAATTAACAATAGGTGGTTATAATTAGAAATCGAATCATGTACTTGAACAAAAAAATTTAAGTTCTTGTTGGGTGAAACTGTGAATGTTATATTTAAGCATTAAACTGAACTCATGATATGTTAAGCCTAGAAGATTGAATTTAATTGATGATTTAATCTGGTTAGGAGTGAGTTTTAGTACCAAATTTGGAAAAAATTGGGCAAATAAGGTTTAAAACAAGTTTAATGATAAACCATTGAGAGATTTTGTTGTTAAATATATGAATGAGGCTCTGAACTCTGAAATCAAATTAATTAGGGAATCAAGTTTCTTTCTCCAAGTTTTGATTTGTTTCTTTAATTTTGGTTGCTGGAATACTATGATATGTGTAAGGGCTGTTTGGCTGTTTGGAACTGAATTATAAACTATGAATGTTGTCTTGGGTCTAGTTCTATATAAATTGTGGTTTGCTTCCTATATACAAGGGCTGAGCAGTTTTCTATGGATTAAGTCTTGGAATTATGTGAGTGAATTTTGTGAACTGTTGGGATGATAATCAATGACCTAAATGGTATTTCTGTGAATGGTGAATGGATATTGAGTATGTGGTTTTGAAATTAATAAATTGATGGATTAGTTGTAATTTTATTTTGAGCATCATGGAGTAATGGTTAATGAAATTTGGGAATTTAGTTGTGTTAGACTTCTATGTTATATAGTGAGAAGTATTAGGTCTATTAATAAAAGAGTGGGATTGTAATATCCCAGGCATTACAATGTCATAAGAAAGCGTGAGTTCGGACATGTGAAAAATTTTTCCTTGAATAGATGGACACCTGTGGGTAAAATTTTCCATGTCCGTTTATTTTATTCTATATGTCTGAGTTATATGTTATCTTGTTTATGTGTGTGCAAGATTAAACGTATGTGATGCACATTCATTTCTCCATGAATTGTGTGGCGTGTTGATCTTTCACTTGAGAAATGATAGGGACTAAAATATTAAGGTATGGATGATTGGGATGCTATGTCAGGAACACCTTGTTTAGTGTTGTATGTGTGGGGCACATTTGGCATTAGGAGTTGGAAATAAATAAAAGGGAATTTGATAGTCAAATTAAATAAGAAATAAAGGTGAATCAAATTATGAGGCATGCATAATTAATAACTAAAGAAATGATTATGACAAGTCAAACAAAATAAAATATATTGAAATAAAATAAAATAAAGGTGGCATGGAAGGGTAAGATAATGAAATAGGAAAGAAATAATAACAGAATTAATGAGTGGCATTAAAAAAAAAGAAGGATAATGAAATAGGAAAGGAATAATAAAAGAATTAATAGGCCGAATAAGAAAAAAGGAAGGTTAATGAAATAGGAAAGTTTTGGTGTAAGCATTAGGAAAGAAGGAATACAAGAATCAATATGGTAAGAATTGGAAAGAAAAAAAAATAATAGAAGAGGATGACATGAGCCCTAATCAATAGGAAAAATGGATATATAACAAAAAGGAAAATAAAACAAATATAATAAAATTTACAGAAAGTCCTAACACAACCTTAACCTAAAATCCAAATAAAACAATTAAAATATTCTTCCTAGTCAAAAGTTTCCATATGGCCACCATACTTTTGAAGCCTCAAGCATCACCCTCTTCCACCTTGAAACCCTAGAAACACACAAACCCTAGATATACCAAGTACCCTAGGCATCTCCTTACTCTCTCAAAACACAAAGGCCACTTAGATGCTACACAGACACATTCACACACAAACTTTGTGATCATCTCTTCAGGGAAAATGTTAGCTACACATATACGACATCCAAGAACTCTAAACAATACCCTTAACCCACCCTCTTACACTCTCTAGCCTTACCTACCTCCTTACATGAATCTTGAGAAAACAAGACTCCAGGAATCACATAAACAAAGGTAAGAACTAGAATTTCACGTCAATTAAATCAATCATAACTCCTTCATCCGAACTCCGTTAATATAGATATCAATGAAAAGGCCTTTGAGTCTATCTTCCAATGCAAAGATAATTCCTTCAAAAATACCTTACTGGCTGGGAGTTATGACAAAAACAATGATGATAGGTTATGTGTAGTAACATGTAATTTTCTGGTTTCGTAGTTTTGACCTTTCCTTTCAATATTTTGTATTGTAGTTGTGAATTTTCACACCACACCTCTCTAAATAACGCTCAGGATACAATAAAAAGGTTAACTTTGGAATTCAGGTAAGTGGACAACCCCTCTTTAACTTTTTCTAGAATGAAATATCATGTCGAGTGATATAGGATAGTCTCCTGAAATCGGTGAAATATTATGGTAGGTTACGGAGATCATGAAACATAAATAAGACTAGAATATGGTATTGTGATTTTTTGAATTTAGGAAAATTGTCATAATACACAACATGGTAAGAAAATGCATAATTAAATGATAATTTGGTAATGTTGGTAAAATTTAATTTTAAACACTCCATGGTAAAAATTCATGATTATCAAGGCTTCCATAATGTATGAAATAATAGGAATTAATTAATTCAAAGGAATTTTGAAATCATGGCTTACATTTGAGTATCATCTTGTGAAATTGAGATTTATGAATACTTTATGATTATTTTTATTTAAATGTTTTATTGGATGGTATGTACATGTATATTTGCCAGTTGGTATCGGTGGTACCCACATCATGGCGAGGTGAAGGTTGGGACCCAGGTTGAGTGAAGACTCCCATTGGGCACCTTGATTGGTGAGTGGTAGGCGACTCTCATGGCGAGATCAAGGAAGGGACTAAGGTTGAGTGGAGACTCCCATTGGATGCCATGATCGATGAGATGTTCGCACGTCATGGTAAGGTTAGAACCCAGGTTGAGTGGAGACTCCCATTGGGTGCCTTGCCATTGGCGTGTATCATTAGTTGATTGCTATATATTGTTGCATATCTGATATGTATTCAAACTCACTAGTTTGGTTTGAGATTATGACATGATGTTTACCTTTATGATGTTTGATTTATTTAAGCTTGGTTACGATAGAGCCGTATTGCTTACTGAGTTTTATAACTCATACTCGTTTTTTTTCCTGATCTGGTTACTGACGAGAAAACCCAACTTTAGGAGTAGTAGGGTTGTTGAGGACATTCTTATTGCCAGGTAGGTTCGGTTATTCAATTTATTTTGAGTCTTGGAATGCCTTGTAGTCACTTAGGCCACTAGGAGGGATCTTAGGGAGGTTGATATTTGATTCCACTTATTTTCTTTAGACATTTATTATGAGTAATGTTAATTGGACTTGGATCATGATATCTTTGATGCACATCTATGTATAAATTTCAATATGGCTTACTGAAGTAATTATGAACCTATTATCATAATTCAAGATGAAGTTCCTAATAAAGAAGCATATAATATATGTTTTGTTGTGGTAATTAATAAAAGTGTGCATGCTATGGAACAATCAAATATGTGTGATTTGTGTGCATAG
Source organism: Biancaea sappan (assembly GCA_037074585.1). NCBI lineage: Eukaryota > Viridiplantae > Streptophyta > Magnoliopsida > Fabales > Fabaceae > Biancaea > Biancaea sappan. Next base: position 42,749,475 of record CM073501.1, on the reverse strand, counting down.
CGTGAAGACCAACTATGTGTCTCTTATATTCTGAACATGTGTGTATGTATGAATTTTCATGGTGACATTAGCATCTAGGCCAGTTGTATAATTATTTCATAAATGTATGTGAAAATCTATGATGAATTAAATGAAAACTAAAGGGTAGTACATAAAGGGTAAGGCTTATAGTGATGGGGTTAATCATCACTGTGCCAGTCACAAGCCTAGGTAGCAGGTCATCACAAAGTTGGTTTTAGAGCCTTGTTAATTAGGTCTCTAGGGACTACAAATCAAAGCATCATTTGTAGGACTTCTCTCTATTGTCATGAACTGCGGTATGATTGTAGGACAAAGATTCGCAAAAGGCCCTATAGAGTCCTCAAATTCTTTCTTTTGTATCATACTCCTTAGTTATAGTCATGTAGGCTTTTCTCTACCTTGAGCGGAATGATTGTAGAGTAAAGATATTGTCAATTTCGGTAGGACATGGTGATATTAGCATCTAGGCCAGTTGTATAATTATTTCATAAATATATGTGAAAATCTATGATCAATTAAATGAAAATTGAATGATAGTACATAAAGGGTAAGGCTTATAGTGACGGGGTTAGTCATCACTATGCCAGTCACGAGCCTGAGTAGCCGGTCATCACAAAGTTGGTTTTGGAGCCTGGTTAATTAAGTCTCTATGGACTACAGAGTAAAGCATCATTTATGGGACTTCTCCCTATTGTCATGAATTGCGGTACGATCGTAGGACAAAGATTCACAAAAGGCCCTATAGAGTCCTCAAATTCTTTTTTTTTTTATCATACTCTTCAGTTGTAGTCATGTAGGCTTTTCTCTACCTTGAGCGGAATGCTTGTAGAGTAAAGATATTGTCACTTCTGATAGGACAAGGAGGGGCCTTCAGCACTAAGTAAGTGCATATGCCATAAGAAAGTGTCTATGCAGCCACCCATTGTGTTGATGCATGGGCACCATGGAGTAGGTTAGACACTCCATCCCCCTCAAGGCTTATATAAGATGATGCTTAGTATACTCACCCTGATTGGGTACGTAGGTGGGGCACAATAAGGTAGGTTATACTTATAAGGTATAAAAATTTGATTGGAGTTGTTTATTGGGTATTTTAATAATATAGGAATTGAGGATATGGTAATAAGACTAACATTGGAATGTGAGAAAGGATATCATTTAGACTCCTTATTAAATTAGTTATAACCCCTTCAGAGTGTGAAGCTTTCTCTAAACCATGAATAATATGACCTTGAACAAAGCAAAATTTTGTTGATTTAATTGTGACATGCATGTAGTGTAGTATGTGAAGAGTGGTAGAGAGGGGAAAGGATAAAAGATAAAATCTATACTTGCGTGAAAGGAAAGAATATCTCCACTATTCATTATTCCATGAATCTTTGTTAAGGATAAACTTGGGCATGGTGTGTGAGGCGTAGTGCTTTTATAAAAAGTTCATAAATTTAGAAAGATTGGATTAGGCTATAACATTTAGGAAAAGGATGAGCATTTATTTAAGGATCGGTATAAGAAATTGGTTCATGTCTCTTGGGTTACATGATGGAGGTTAGACACCATTTAGTTTCTTAACATTTTAAGCTACAAGTTTGTAAAAAGTATAAGTGCACTTTTACTTGAGGAAGTAGTCAGTCATTATGTCGCTTACTGATAAATAAAGATGTACCTAGATGGTAAACCCTAACGGAGATGAATTTAGGGAAGGGCTTTTAGGACTAAAATATGTTAGGACGCCCTAAATATGTCTTTATTGCGTAAAACTTAACCTTATGAGTTGAAAAGGTCCCTCTTATTATGTGAAATATTTTGAAATGTAAATATTTTATAATTTGGATATTAAGAAAGCTAAATTGAAGGTCCTAAGTTCAAATCTCGTAGGGGGTTAGTTTCTACTTCTAAGTTAGATAAATAGAGGCACCTATTTTAGTAACCTTTTTTGTTGAATGATTAAAGGTACATAGATAAGATTAGGGTATCAGAAAGGCTTGGATACGAGCAGTATGCTCCATGTGTTGAGAGGTAGGGCAAGACTTAGGACATCGTGTGGGCATGAGATGAATTAGATGCAACTTTATAGGTTAGGTAGATTGAGATGATAAGTGATACTTCGGGAAAGGGGTAATACTATTATAATTGGGCCGTATAATTAACCTAATTTTTAAATATCTTAGGATGGAGGTGATATATAGTAATATTACTTTAGGCCAATATGAAGTTAGTGGTTGGGTCTTACAATTTGACCTTAAAGGGAATATGGACCATTGTGATGGAATTGCCCTTGTGGAATCTAGGGTGTCATGATTGGAAATTGTGGATGGGAATGACTTATGAATTATCCTTGTGGTACGATGATGGATCATGTAATGGAATGATCTTTATATTACCTTTGTGATAACTCATGTTACATGTTGGTTATTATAGGTTATGGTTGAGGGTAATACCCAACAAGACCAATGTGGTTGAGGATTTGACCCAGTAGGACCATATACTTGATGTAGTTTTAAGGTGTAATCCACTAGGACCGATATAGTTGAGGATATAACCCGACAAGACCAGATGCTTGATATGGTTGAGGGTATAATCCAACATGACCAATATGGTTGAGGGTATGATCCAATAGGACCAAAACATTAAAATACATATATATAATGAGTAGATTAGCGTGGTTAAATTAAGCCCATAATGTAGGTTACTTTTGAAGTGGTAGCTTAAAATGTAAGCTGAGTGGTAAATAGGGTATTGACTATCAATCATGCATGTTGTGTGGACATGAGGGTATCTATTCGTGAGGTAGGTAGTCGGATGTTAGCATGATCTCGGGGATTGAGACTATAGCGCCAAAACCTTCGTGAGATGGGTTATGCGAGTGGGTCAATCGATTGGCAACGACCAAGTTGCTTGTGATTTAGTAGAGGAAATTAGAAAAAATATCAAAGGATTTTGTGGCTAGTACACCCTGCTTTCCTTAGGGTTATGACTCAATCGGGGTTATGGTAAACTAACTAGTAGTGATGGTGTACTCATTCCAATTAGAGACAATCAAAGTACAACCTGATGGGCTGAGTTATAAGTTAGAGGATTACAATGCTTGGTAGGACGACAATATTTATTTTATCCCATCGAGGCTATTGCCAAGCATGGGTTGAAGCTAGGCACCACTAAAAAGTGTCACCAGGAGTAAGAAGTCTTAATTGAACGAAAGGGAAGGTAGAGCCTTGAGTAACCATAAGTTGACTTGTAGAAGTAAAGCACTCAAGTGACCATAGGAACTCTATGCAAATATATGATGTCCATAGGGGTATGCTATGTTGATGTAGGTTAAGGATTTATGATGAAAGGGGTTTAACTCTTAAGGGGGAAGTCCCCAAGAGGACTTGCTTTCCAATGCAGAAGAATAAGTCTAGGAACAAACAAATGAAGACATTAATTGCTATGATTAGGAAACTTTCCAAGTGTAAGTGGGGATGAAGGAACATGAACCTTAGTGGCGAATCACCGGCAATGCTAGTAAGGGAGCATGACCTACAAGATATGTTTCGAGGCCATGAAGAAAAGATGGTATAGATCCTAGATTAGAATGGTGTGGTAAGAGGACCAAGGCCTAGTGGTGATGTGTTGGGAAAAGGCATAATTAAGGACCAGGAAGTGGAAGGGGAATTCTGTAGAACAGGGTAACCTCGATGAGGTAAGAGTTAGTGGTAGTTGAAATTCAAGGACAAGGGGAAAGTAATGTAATACTCCATGTATTACGATGTCATTAGAAATTGTGAGTTCAGATATGTGGAAAATTTTTTTGTGAATAGACGGATACTCGTGGGTAAAATTTTTCGTGTTCGTTTATTTTATTCTACATGCCTATGAGTTATATGTTTCGTGTTTATGTGTGTGAAATATCAAACGTATGTGATGGACATTCATTTCTCTATGAATTGTGTGGCATGTTGATGCTTCACTTGAGAAATGATAGGGAATAAAATATTAAGGTATGGATGACTAGGATGCCACATCAGGGACACCTTGTTTGGTGATGTATTATGTGGGGCACATGTGGCATTAGGAGTTGAAATAAATAAAAGGGAATTTGATGGTCAAATTAAATAAGAAACAGAGGTGAATCCAATTATGGGGCATGCATAATTAATAAATAAAGAAATGATTATGATCCAAGTCAAACAAAATAAAATATATTGAAATAAAATAAAATAAAGGTGGTATGGAAGGGGTAGGATAATGAAATAGGAAAGAATTAATATATAGAATAAAAAAAGGATAATGAACTAGGAAAGGAATAATAAAAGTATTAATAGGTAGAATAAGAAAAAAGGAAGGTTAATGATATAGGAAAGTTTTAGTGTAAGCATTAGGAAAAAAAACAATACAACAATCAAAATGGTAAGATTTGGAAAGAAATAATAATAATAATAATAATAATAATAATAATAATTTAGAAGAGGATGGCGTGAATCATAATCAATGAGACAAATGGAAATATAACAAAAAGGAAAATAAAGCATATAAAATTTATGGAAAGTTCTAATACAACCTTAACCTAAAATCCAAATAAAACAATTAAAATATTCTTCCTAGCCAAAAGTTTCCATACGGCCACCATATTCTTAAAGCATCAAGCATCACATGTTAGCCCTAAAGCATTATGCTATAAGTTTTGACAATGACAAATGTGTGAGAATAGTAGCTTTGATGATGACAAATATGTACGAAGAGTATTTCATATATATATATATATCTTGTACTATAAGTTAAACATGATTATATTATTCAATATGTAATGCTGTATACATGAATCATGCTTTTTACAATGAATTGGACTAACCATTTGGTTTTCAAGATAAATGTTCTTTAATGTAGGTTGGTTCCAAAAAGAATTTGAAGAAGTCAAAGGCAAATGGTTAAAAGTTCAAGATTTTTTCTTTCTAGTGCCTTAGGAATTAGTTTTTTTTTTTGTGAAAGTATTGATTGGCAAGAAAAATGTTTTTTATAACTGTTAAAAATATCTATGAACTTTTATATATGTTGGAAAATGTTATAAAAAAGTTGGATTTGCTCTTAGAATGCTTAAATCTTTGAGAACTTTATTTTTGACGTCTAGTAGGCTACTAGTCAACTAGTTGCTTTTGGATTGAAAAACTCTAAGATTTCTAATAGGCTACCAGTTGACCGCTTGCCTATAAGAAGTCAACCAATTACTCTCTATCTTGAAAATCAATTTCTTCCAATAGCCTACCAGTTGATCAAATGCTAGGAACCATTAGACCGCTAAAGTCTTGAGCATTTTTGTAAAAGACAACAAAGAGCTACTAGTCAACTGCCAAGTACCTACCGGTCGACTGGTACCTCATTAAAAGGTACCAGTCTACTGTTGAGGACCTACCCTTTGACTGCCAACACATTGACATAAGTTATAACAGCTATTTTCAGAGAAAATATGTTGATATAATCTCCAATTTTTTCCAAGGATCTTTTACACCTTGTGATATAAATATAAGCTACAATAGGTGTCAAACATGGGGGAGAACATTACTATCACTACTGAATTTCTGAAAAACTTTTTTGTCAATCATTGACTAATTTAATGTGTTCATTTGTAATATCCACTCTATAAGAGAGAGTTTTACTTCTATACATTTCTCATTTCTGAGTATTCTCAAGGAGAGTTATAACATGAAAAAGTGTTTGAGTGAAACACTGTAAGGGTTGAGAGAAGCTTAGATTAAAAAAGTTCTCTGTTGTAGTAGATCATAAGTGCCTAATTTGATAAACTTATGGAAATAGTAAAAATACTCAAGAAGTGGTCTTGAGGACTGGATGTAGGCTTGGTTATGTTGTTCAATCTTCTCCTCCATTACTCTTTAAATTGTTTAAGTCTTATCTTTGCTTCCTTGCAATCTTTAATTGGTCATCTTGATGGTGCTATGTTTTTTTGAATTAAACTTGCTGTCAAAGTTTGGCTTTCTAAAAACTCCTTAGCTTCTAACAAGTGTTTGTGAAAATTTCTAAAATCCCAATTCACCCCCTCTTAGGATTTAGCCATTTCTAACATCACCTTCTTCCATCTCGAAACCCTAGCAAACACACAAATCCTAGATACACCAATACCTTAGATGCCTCCTCACTCTCTCAAAACACAAAGGCCATTTAGATGCTATACATACACACACAGAGACTTTGTGGTCACCTCTTCAAGGAAAAACATTAGCTACACATATACAACATACAAGCAATGTTTTTGGAACTGGCTCGATCTTGAGCCAGGCTAGCTGCCAAGTCAATAGTCACTGGTTCAATCGCTAGGTCATTTGGTCAACTACTGGACTGGGTAAATAAATTATAAAAATTAAAAATGATATATATATATATATATATATATATATATATATATATATATATATATATATATATATATATACGCACCTATATTTGCTTACAAATCAATTTAAAAATAAGTAAAATGAATGGTTTACATGTAAATTTCACACTTTAAAATCTTAAAACCATAATCATTAGTTATAAATAATTAAAATATAAATATCTATAAAATTATCAATATTCATAATAATTCAAACATAAAGTCAAACTTTAAAATACATATATCATTACATTAAAACCTTAAAGTCATAAATAACCATAATAATTAGTGCTTTAAAAACCAAACCGACTATTGAATCAGAGAGGTAAGTGGTTCATAGTTTAATAGTTAGACTGTGATTGAATCATGGTCAAACTAGTTGAATTGAAATATATTAAATATTTTTAATTATGTTTTATATATTTATAATATAATTTTTGTGGTAATTAAATCAATAAATTGTAAAATTAAAATTATAAATAATTTTTAAAAATGTTTGAATGTTATTTTTTTATATTGGATGATTATATACAATTTTTTGTTTATGTTCTTCAATTTTTCTTGAATTAAACTTTGTTACATCAAATAATTATAAAAATATAATTGTCTTTTTTCTTATCTCCTATCCATTAGTAATAATATACTTGTTTTTTGTTAAGTCAGATGTTTTTCTATTTTTGTTTTGCTATCTTGTAATGCGTACATTATATATATATATATATATATATATATATAAAATATTTTGTTATAGTATACAAAGAAGCAACTTGTGGAGAGATGGCAACACACACCACACATGGAGGCAAGGGACTAGGTTTGAATCACGCTTGCAACACTTTTGTTTAATTTCAAACAACTTTAAAATTAAAATTAAAAAAAATTAGGATGAGTGGGCCGTTGGGTCAGTAAGTTGGCTAAGACCCAACAGGCTCGACTGGGCCTTAGCTGACCCAAAAGCACAGTAGTCCAACTAAGGGACCCCACCCGGGCCCTAGGTCACCAAGTTTCGGGTTGACCTGTGGGGTCGGGTCAGTCCAAAAGTAGAGCATCCAATAGCTCTAAACAACACCCTTCACCAACCCTCTTACACTTTCTAGCCTCATCTACCTCCGTATGTGAGCCTTGAGAAAACAAGACTCCGAGAATGACATAAACAAAGGTAAGAACTAGAAAATTCAATTTTTTGTACACCTTTTTTCATATAAATTAAATTAGTCATAACTCCCTCATCTAAACTCTGTTTTTAACGAATTAGATATTAGTTGATAGCCCTTTGAGTCAATCTTCCAATGCAACAAAACACGTTCAAAAATTCCTTATCGATTAAGAGTAATGACCAAAATAGTGACAATAGGTTGTATGTAGTAACATGTAATTTTCTGGTTTTATAGTTTTGACCTCTCCTTGCAATATTTTGTATTGTAGTTGTGAATTGTCTATTTTACACCGAATACCTCTCTGAATAACACTCAAGACACAATAGAAAGGTTCACATTGGAATCTAGGTGAGTGGACAGCCCCTCTTTAACTTATTTCTAGAATCGAACATCATGTCAAGTGACATCGGATAGTCTCCCAAAATTGGTGAAATATTATGGTAGGTTATGGAGACCATGAAACATAAATAAGACTAGACTATGGTATTGTGATTTTGAATTCAAGAATATTGTCATAATACACAACGTGGTAAGAAAATGCATAATTAAATGATAATTTGGTAAGGTTTTCATGATTAACTATCAAGACTTCTATAATGTATGAAATAATGGGAATCAATTAATTCAGTGGAATTTAGAAATCGTGGCTTGCATTTGAGCATCATCTTGCAAAATCAAAATTTACGAATACTTTATGATTATTTTTATTTGAATGTTTTATTGGATGGTATATACATGCATATCTATTTGGTTGGTATGGTGGTACCCCCTCATGGTGAGGTTAAGGTAGGGACCTAGGTTGAGCAGAGACTCCTATTGGGTGCCTTGATTGGTAAGTGGTGTGCGACTTTCATGGCGATATCAAGGTAGGGACTCAGGTTGAGCTGAGACTCCCTTTGAATGCCTTGATCGGTGGGATGTTTATGCGTCATGGTAAAGTTAGGACCCAGGTTAAGCAGAGACTTCTGTTGGGTGCCTTGCCATTGGCATGTAGCATCGGTTAGTTACTATATATTGTTGCATATTCAATATGTATTCTAACTCACTGATTTTGGTTTGAGACCTGATGTTTACCTTTATGATGTTTGATTTATTTGAGCTTGGTTATAGTGGAGCCATACAACTCACTAAGTTTTATAACTCACACTTATTGTTACATTTTTTTTTCAGATCTAGTTATTGTCGAGAAAACCCAGCTTGAGAAGAAGCGGGGTTGTAGAGGACCTTCCCATTTCTGGGTAGGTTCAGTTATCTAGGTTATTTCAAGTCTTTGGATGCTTTGTAGTCACTTGAGACACTAAGAGGGATCTTGGGGAGGTTGATATTTAATTCCACTTATTTTCAGAAATTTATTATGAGTAACATTAGTTGGACCTGAATCATGATGTCTTTGACGAACGTTTATATATGAAGTTCAATATGGCCTAGTGAAGTAATTACGAACCTATTAAAGGCAAAACTTAGTCGTAATTCAAGATGAAGTTCTTATTAGATGAGCGTATAATGTATGTTTTGTTATGGTAATTAATAAAAGTGTGCGTGCTATAAAGGAATCAAATGTGTGTGATTTGTGCACATAACATGGAGACCAGGTACGAGTCCCCTATATTCTAGACGTGTGTGTAAGTGTGAATTTTCTTGGTGATATTAGCATCTAGGCTAGTTGTATAGTTATTTCATAAATGTATGTGAAAATCTATGATGAATTAAATTAAAATTAAATGGTAGTACATAAAGGGTAAGGCTTACAGTATCAGGGTTAATCGTCATTGTGCCGGTCACGGGCCTAGTTAGTGGGTTGTGATTAAGATGTGATAAAACATGGGAATAGAAGAAATGGGAGAAAAACAAAGAACAATAAAATATAGTAGAGTGTGAATTGTAGTGATGCTTAATAGTGGCTATCAAGCAGCCATCGTTGTAGAGGCAGTGATAACCATTTCAGTGGTGGCAAGCATAGATGAAATCTTTGTTTTGTGCTATCATAAAAATAGCTCTTTTTCAAGTTTTCTTGTCCTTTCTTATTTGTCATTTCTTCTAATTTCTTAGGACTCATTCCAAATAATTCCAACAACATTGTTCTTCCTAAGTTTCATGGGTTTGAGGTTGTATGGCTTAGAACTAAGGTGAGGGGATCTCTATCTTACCTTGTTTTTATTTTCTATATAAAAATATATTAAAATGAGTTTGAAAACTATGTTGATCTCTCATGTGATGGTTTAAAGAAATATACATGTGTGTGAAAGATGATTGATATATGTGAATATATATGGGCTAGTTTTATGAAATTCAATTTGGAGGCTTTGACCAATAAATGATTGTGTTCATTGACACGTATGCATGTTTGTAGTTAAGTATATGTGTGTATATGGATATGTTCATACCATTGTTAATGCTAAAGCAATTGAGAAGTATGTGTATGTGTGTACTTACTAGTATACCCTTTTGGGTTGTCAATGAAGAGAAGTTGCACATACCTATATATATATATACACACACACAAATACCATGAATTAAACTCAAAAGATATGTATGTATATATATATGTGTCAACTCATGGATCATTATAAAGAGGACGTGCATACATGTATGCCCACTCAAAGATTTTATAAACATACACTCAAAAGTAGGGGTATGGATACACACATACACATCCCACCATCATAAGGGGGAATAAAGGGAAATATGGCCTACATGTGCATGCTCACTATTATGTGCTTTGATTGATTAAGTTAATGTGTGGCATTGTGAAGTTAAACTTGTGCTAGAAATGTGATGAATATATTGTTGATTATTGTGGGCAATATGAGTATGTGAATGGATATATAAATGGTATGTTATGTAATGGATTATGAGGAAAATGTCATGAGCATTCATGTTGTAGTACATCTTGGATGAGGAATTGATATAAATTATGTATGATTATGATATATCCATTATTGTGATTGTGCCTGGAATGACATGGTGGTGTGCCTCATGGAAATGACATACATGGAACCATAAGGGTGGATACTCACTATTATTGGAGCGGTAAGGGTAGATGCAGCTGAGGGGCCATGGGTATTGATCCACAGGTACCGTGGATAACTCAGACAATCTACGATATTTATGATTGTTTGGAAAGCTTGTTGATTCGACATTTGTGATTGGTTGCAAATTTTTTGATATGGTATTATGTGAATGTTATGAATTTCATTTTAAGTATGAAATGGATTCCTAGCATGAAGAACTTCTAGATTGCATTATATGTGATTTGTGTATGTTGATTGTGTAATATCCCTTTTTGGCTTAAAAATCATTGACTTTAAGTTTGAAAATGACGTTCTTTTTAGGATTTTGAAATAACATGGGAAGGAATATGTAATACCCTAGGTATTACAATACTGTAAGAAAGTGTGAGTTCGAGCATGTGGAAAATTTCTCATGAAGAGATGGATACCCGTAGGGATTTTTTGATTTTTGTTATTTTATTTTCGTATGCCTATGGTATGTGCGTTATGTTGTCCATCTTTAGAAGCTTGAATGTATGTGATGTGCCTTCAACTTGTGTTTCATGAATGTTACGTGATATAATGATAATTTTGTTTGTGAATTGTGATTCTGTCAAATGAGAGACTAAAATGAAAATTAAAACTTGGTTAGGAAATTAACTGAATTGCACCAAAATTGGCGTATGGTAAGGACTAACCTAGAAAAGGTAACATGCATAGAATTAATTAAGTGTTGATTGTGAATGGCCAACATAGCCGGAAACCTAATGGGTCTCATGCATAGAAATTCACTAGGAATGTGCAATAGGCTTGATGATTTGATCATACATTGGAGAATTAATTAAAAAGGAGATAAGAGAATAAAACGTGTTCCTATTCCTACCCAAACAAGGAAAAGCCCAAATAAGAACACCTCTTGCCGCCCTTCTCTCAAAGAGATTGGGCTTTTAAGGTGCCACCTTAGGAAGAAACCTAATTAAGGAATGACGCCCACTAAGGAAATTAGGGCTTTAGGGTTTATTGTAGTACCTATCACCTAAAGAGTGATAGTGAAAGTGACACGATATAGTCATTCGCTCAATGGTTGAGAATATTTTTTTAGGAAACACTCTATTTTCTTCTCCTTTATCCCAAAGGGTTTTCTCCATAGCTTCTTCGTGCCTGCTAGCATAAGAATGAGAAGGAACCCTGTTACCAGAAGAGGTTTTTCCTTTACATAATTTTTGCATGGATTACCATTAGAGGTATCATACTTTGGATACTTGCTTTTGCCTGAAGAGGTTGTTGCACTACAAGAGGTATTTCTCTTTGTCTTGTTTTCATGGTTAATGTAATGGTAATATAGGTTGATCCATTAGTAAATGGGTTTTAGAGAAAAAGGTTTAAATTCCGTTGCGTTTTATAATCTCTAAAATCCTATAGTGGTATCAGAGCTCGCCTATAGTTACCATTACATTAAAACAAAGAATGTACGAGTGTTGAGTTCTCAATTTAGTGCTATTTTGATGCTAAATACCCTCTCTTTTGATCTCTTTCCTGTTGTCTTGTAATTCTTAACTCATTTTTTTGAGTAGTTTACTTTAGTTTTAGTTTTATTTGATCTTTTAATAAATGGAGTGATTTCATGATTCGTTTATGCGATTTAATTGGTTTATTTATTATTGTTGGTGTAGGTTGAGTTGGTAAAAAGTTCGTGTTAAAAGATGGAATGCTAGAGCTGAAATTCTAAAAATGCTGATGTGATTGCTGTCTCCCACAGCTATAGCGGTGGAGTGCTGAAAAAATGATTTTGGAGCCTTCTTCTCTGCCAGCCACCGCTATAGCGGTGGATCTTCACCGCTATAGCGGTAGAACTTGAAAAAACTTATTTTTAAGCCTTCTTCTCTGCTTCCCACTGCTATAGTGGTGGGAATTCACCGCTATAGCGGTAGTTTGCGATCCTGGACTGATTTAAATGCGTCAGAACATATTTTCTAGGGTATTCTGAGTTGGATACTGAAGGGAGGCACCGACTTTTGCTAGAGGAGAAGGAGGAATCCGTCCTTGGAGCTAATCAAGCCTGAATTCTGTCAACCAACCCCAGATTCATGAAGCTTATTCATTCTTCTACTGTTTTCTATAGTCTTAGAGCCATGAGTGGGTAAATTTTCTGTTCTAGGGTTCCTATGAACATACTTTCAGACTAGGAATTGTGTTTTCTTAAAACTTGTGATTATTGTCAATTTATGCATACCTATCATTCATTACTTCATGAACTTATTATAAAATTGGCCATTTTATGATATGTATGTTGCCTTCATTGAACTTGGGAGAGGGAGATGTTGGTAGAACACTGAATGATTAGGGCGAGTGATAGAACCTAGGGGTTTTTCTTGTTAATTAATAGGGATATTAATTGACCTCGTGTAATCAATTTAGGTTAGCTTTAATTAGACTCAATTTACATAAGGGATTGTGTAGAGTTGGGTAGCTTAATCTAGATTCGGGAGAATTACTTTAAGCCATTAGAAAACCTGAGATTATTGTGCATAATTGATGTTAATTACAAGTGTAGGGAGAATTAACAATTCCTAGGACGAAAGAGGAGAATTAGTGACTCTAGGCCTTTTATTTGAATTCTTTCCATTCGATTCTATTACAATTTGATTTTACTTTCAATTAGAGCTTTCTAAAATCAAAAATTGGTTTGCCTAAATAATGCGTTTGAATTTCTGGAGTACTTAGCACGTTAGTCCCTGTGGAGATGATAACTCTTTACTCATTTTTACACTATATACTTGTGCGACTGGTGCACTTGCCAGAAAGCCCAACAACGAGTATAATAGAAATCGACATGTTTAGGTTTTGTGTTTTTAAAACATGAACATGGCGTGATGCTTGTTTCTTTTTCTTTAAATTTTTGCATGAAAGAGCATGAGATGTTCTTATGAATTTTGTTGAAGAACATGTTTTGATGCCAAACATGAACTTTTTTAAAAGAAAAAAAAATTGTTTTCATCAAAAGGGTTGTAAAAGAAGAAATTGTTTTGATCCATAAATCCTATTTTTTTCTCTTCGTGGATGTTTGTATTTGGCATGAGAATTAAAAAAAATTATTTCTTGAATTCAAGACTGAATTAGGTTTTAAATTTTGTTCAAGATCAAATCAATTAGTTGGATTATCTTAATTTTGATTGATTTAGATCCTAATTAATTTCTTAATATGATTTAGGAAACAAAGAAATTAGATTAATTGATGCAAGATATGATTATTTTCCTAATTTGATTAGGAAATAAATAAATTAAATAAATTAATTGGTTTATCAGAAATCAATGGAATAACGAATCTTAATCAATCTAAGATCAATTAATTTGATAGTCAAATAAATTGATTAGGTTGGATCAAGATTAGTTTCCTAATAAGATTTAGGAAATAATTTAATTAATTGATTAAATTATATCTTGATTATTTTCTAATGTGATTTAGGAAATAAATAAATTAATTAATTACTTTAAATCTCGATTATTTTCTTATCTTAAATTGGGAAACAAAATTTTTAGAATTAACTAGAATCTTTGATACTTTCCTAATTTAAATAAAGAAACAAATCAATTTGGATCTGAATTGAGATTTTTTTTTATTTTGCATAATTAGATTAGGAAACTAGAATTAAAGGGCATTTAATTCTAAACAAGGAAACAAACAATTTTTAATTGAGATTAAAATAAAAGTAGAAATAATTCATGTGATGAAATTATTCTAATGCCATGTAGACCTTAAATGCCAACTTTCATTATACATTTATTTTGATAGATAATGTATAATATGATGTATGTATGGCATGATGGCTGGATATGGACTTTTACCAAGTATGAATTGTTCATGCATGTTTTTTAAATTATGGTTTTGGTAAATAGGGTCTGTGTACCCTGTCTCTCTCTATTTCTCTGTTGTACTTCTCTTCTCACCTAACTCCCCTTAAATGTAACTTGATGTTTCTCTTTAAACAATGTAATTAGATTACATAGGATTAGTATAAGAACAAGACGCAAGAAAGAAACCGTGGAGATGGAGTTGAGGTCATATGAAAAGTAAAAATAAAATTTCTCTGTCTTCAATGTAAAATCATGCATATACCTAAGTTTGACCTAGTTATCTCTTATGGCTTAAAGAGTTGACTACAGTTATGTCCATAACCACGCCATATAGTTTACTATCTATATATGCGTAATGAGATTACACATATGGTGCATGTCTAATTCAAAATCTGATAAGACTAATTAAGAAAGCCCTTAAATAATATTAAAGCTAAAGTCTTCCGTTAATATAGGGCGGACCATAGATCTTATTAAAGCTTAGGTTGTTGGACTCTCTACAAGCCAGACTTTAATTTGAACATTTTCAAACAATTGAGATATGATCTTATGATTAATGGGCCAGCTTTGACTAGAAGCGTTGATTTGTTGGACTCTTTTTGAGGTCAATGTAGACAGAGACTAAGTTGGGCTATATACATATGATATGGATGCGTCAAGAGTTGACAAGCCCAATGATTAGTGCGTACATCAACAGTTGAGAGCATTACTCAATAGTTGCATACATGATGCAATTGGTATAAGATACCTACCATTTGATCCAAGATGGCTTGTTGGACTCTCTTCAAGGTCATTCAAGGTGCGTTTTGGACATTGAGCCCACTGGGAGAACTTTCAATGGGTTCTCCTGGACCTAAAATTGGGTTTTTGTTTTTGTTTTGGGTTCGTAATAAAATTGTAGGAATAATAATGCATTATATTAAAAAACCGTATCATGCATTCATGTATATACTTTAACATGGTTATTTTTTACATCTAGGTTGATAGAGTCATGACATCCATGGTGAATTTGAGATCAATTTCGAGTCAAATAAGTTGATTGGGGCAAGTTTCTTGGATTGGCTAAGGAACTTGAGAATCATTCTCAAGGTTGAACGCATAGCTTATGTTCATGATGAGGCACTCAGTGAATCCCCCTACTGATGACGCTGATTAGGACCAAGTGTTGGCCAAGGCACATGGGTGATGATGAGCTATACAACATGTATCATGTTGGGCTTTATGACACTCAAGCTTCAGAAACAGCATGAGGCCATGGATGCATGCACCATGATCTTCCGTTTGAGGGAACTGTTTGATGAGCAAGAGAGAATCAAAAGGTTTGATGTCCCATGTTCACTTTTTTGTTCCAAGATTCAAGATGGGGCATCTGTAGTGCAATATGCACTTAAGATGAATGGCTACATTGAGAGATTAGCAGCACTAGGTTCCATAATGGATCATGAATTAAGTGTTGACTTAATTCTCCAAAGTTTACCTAATAATTATGCACCATTTGTAATGAACTATCAAATGAATAAGATCTCATTGACTATACCAGACTGATCAACCTACTCAAGGAAACTGAGCCTTCTATCAAGAAAGAGAAGAAGGTTGTAATGCTGGGGGATTCTTTAAAGATTAAAGGGAAAAGTTCTAAGAAGAAGAATCCTAATAAGGCTAAAGGAGGTATTAAGAAAAAACAAGCCAAGAAGTTAAAGAAAGTTGCACCCAAGGGGACATGCTTCCATTGTGGCAAAGATGGCCTTTGCAAGAGGAACTACAAAACCTATCTTGAGTTCCTAATGAAGACAAAGGCATTCGATGTCAAAATTACTTTAGGTATATTTGTTATTGAGATAAGTATTGTTTCTAGTAAAACTTAAGAATTAGATACTGGTTGTGGCTCACACATATGTACTGATATGAAGGGCATAAAGAATAATAGACAGTTGGCCAGAAAAAAGGCAAACATACGGGGTCAAAAATGGAGTAAGAGTTACTGCATTAGCAATGGGAACTTATGTATTGCCTTTACCTAGTTGTTTAACTTTAGAATTAGAAAAATGTTATTTTGTTGTATCCTTGATAAAAAACATTGTTTCAATTTCAAGTTTGAATAAAAAGGGTTTTCATTTAACATTTAATAACAACTGTTGTCACATAATGTTAGATGGTATTATTCGTGGCATTGGAATGCTATGCAATGAGATTTATGTATTAGATACATCAACCCGATTCTCAATATTGAAAATGGCAAAACTATACACCTAAAACAAAATAGTTAATTAACCTTATATTTATGGCATTGTCGTCTAGTTCATATAAGTGAGAAATGCATGAGTAAGTTACAAAAAGGAAGTGACTTAGGGTCATTTGATTATGCATCATATGAAATATGCATCTTTTGCTTAAAGGGCAAGATGACTAAATCACCTTTTACTGGAAAAGGTGAATGTGCAACTGACTTATTGGGTCTAATACATTTTGATGTATATGGACAAATGTCAATGCACACCAAAAGTGGTTATGCCTAATTCATTACCTTTATCTATGATATTTCTAGATATAGGTATGTGTATCTAATGAGATACAAATCTGAGTCCTTTGTGAAGTTTAAAGAATTCAGAAATGGAGTAGAGAAACAACTTGGTAAAAGTATCAAGACACTAAGATCTGATCGAGGTGATGAATACTTAAACCAAGAGTTTTAGGATTATCTTAGGGACAATGGGATATTAGCCTAGTGAACTCCACCTTACACGTCACAACATAATAGTGTGGCTGAAAGGAGAAACTGAACCTTGTTAAACATGTTTAGGTCCATGATGAGTCATGTAGAGCTCCCTAAGTCCTTTTGGAGCTAAACACTCAAGACCGCTATTCACACACTGAACAGAGCCCCAACCAAGGCAGTTGATATTACTCTATTCAAGAAATGGTATAATAAGAAATCCATCTTTTCTCACTTAAAGATATGGAGTTATCCAGCTTAGTGAAGTGGATAATATCTGATAAACTTGAGGCAAAATCTGACAGATGTATGTTTATGGGATACCCTAAGGAAACAAGAGAATATCAATTCTACCATACTTTGGAACAAAAGGTGTTTGTTTCAAGGCATGCTGTCTTCCTGGAGAAAGAGTTTCTCTTAATGGAAAACTACTTGAGGAAGTTTAAGATACTTAAGCAGACATAAAACAACTGCCTGCTCAAGAGACGATAGATATAGACCATCTACTAGCTTAAGAGCCAAAGCCGTTCATTCATTCAAGAAAAGTAATGGCCAAGCCTTCTGTATATGCACAAATGCTTTATAGATCTAGTAGGGTATATAGGGCTCCTAAGAGATATAGATTTCTTATAAGTGAACCTAATGATGTACTACTTATAGAAGATAAGGAACCTACGGCCTATGAAGAAGTCCTGAAAAGTTTGCATGAAATCAAAAATGGATTCCATGTACGACAACCAAATATAGACTTTGGTTAATCCACCTGAAGGGATTAAGCTCATTGGGTGCAATTGGGTTTTCAAGAAAGAAAACCGACATGGAAGGTAACATTATAACATATAAAGCAAGGTTAATTGCAAAGGGATATCGTCAAAAACAAGGTGTTGATTATGATGAAACCTTTTCACTAGTAGCCATGTTTAAATCCATTAGGATACTCCTGGCCGTAGCAGCTCATTATGATTTTAAGATATGGCAAATGGATGTAAAGATAGCTTTCTTCATTGAAAACCTGACCGAGGATGCATATATGATACAATTCGAAGGATTCACATCCAAAGAAAGCAACAAAGTATGCAAACTTTAGAGATCTATCCATGGATTAAAGCAAGCATCCAGAGGTTGGAACATTCAATTTGATGAGACAATAAAAAAGTTTGGTTTTTCACAAAATTCGGATGAACTTTGTGTGTATAAGAAGGTTAGTGGGAGTGCAGTCATATTCCTTGTATGTGAATGGCATATTACTCATAGGAAATGATGTTTCTGTCCTTCAATGAAGATTTGGCTTTCCAAGAATTTCTCCAAGAAAAACCTTGGAGAAGCAACCTATTTATTGGGTATAAGGATCTATAGAGATAGATCTAAAAGGTTACTTGGTCTTTCACAGTCTACATACATAGATAAGAAGCTAAAGAGATTTAGCATGGAATAGTCCAAGGGGGGTTCATTCCCATGACACATAGGATTACAATCTCAAAGTTTATGTGTTTGAAGACAAAGGATGAAAGAACTTGCATGAGTTTGATCCCTTACACCTCAGCCATGGGATCAATCATGTATGCTATGTTATGTACTAGGCCTAACATATCATATGCTCTGAGTGTCACAAGTAGATATCAGTCTAACCCTAGTGAGGGTCATTAGGTGGTTGTTAAGAATATCCTTAAGTACTTAAGAAGGACAAAGGATTTATTCTTAATATATGGAGAAGGAGATCTCAAGGTTAGCTAGATTCAAGATCCCAGTCAAGTTACATATTCATACTAAATGGATATGTAGTTAGTTAGAAAAGTTCCAAGCAAGAAACAATTGCAGATTCTACCACTGAAGCAGAGTACATTGCGGCTTCTGAGGTAGCAAAAGAAGCAGTTTAGATTAAGAAGTTCAATACTAAACTTGGAGTAGTCCCAGCATTATTGATGCAGTACCAGTCTATTACGACAACAATGAAGCCATTTCACAAACAAAAGAACCACGATCTCATCAGAAATCCAAACATATACTCCGGCATTACCACTTGATTAGGGAGATGATTGGTAGAAACAATGTGAAAATAGAAAGAGTTCCTACTAATAGGAATTTAGCTGATCTGCTAACTAAGCCATTACCCCAGTCTAAGTTTAAGACATACACACACAAACCTATGGTATTAGATACAACGGAAATTGGCTTTAGCACAAGTGGGAGATCATTAGAAAGGTGCTTTAAAGGCAATCTCCTTTAGCATTAGATGTACATGACACAACGTGAAGTCCACGATTAGATAGTAATATAAGTAATGAGGTCCATAACACAACATGAAGGAAATTATGATGGTGATCATAATGTAAGATTCTTATCATATGTAATTATGTGTGTATCTAAACTATCCCTAGTCGTAGGATCACTTGAGACTAGACATTAGTGATCCGGATAGACTAGGATATGTTATGCTTCTTGATTTGATCAAACAACTATTCTCATAAGCTGTAAGCATGAGATGTTTTGAGTAAACAAGTCAATGCTTGTGAAGGGTAACAAGTACATTGGATAACCTGTATGAGACATTACACGAATACCTATTAAAATGTCAGTGATAAGTCTCATTGTAGCTAACAGTGCAAGTATCCTTAGACTTGAAGAACTCAAGTTATCTTGGATATGAATCTTGTGTTTTGACTCCATTCCTTGTTACCCACCATGGGTTACTCTTAGGGTGGTGATTTGGCACAACATGATGTATTCAAAGATATTTGAATAGTCAATAGAGGATTCACCATTCCTGATAGAAGGAAGTATACCCATGGCCACTTGTCTAGATAATTGCTAAAAAGTCTTTGGCCAAAGCAGACTTGTCATGAAGATGTTCTTCAGTAACCTGTTTAAAGTGATTGATCCCATAGGATAAGGAACTGACTACTTGGGTTGGACGTGATGTAATCAAGTCTAGTGGGAGTTGACACATAAACTGTACTCTAAGCCAAGTAGGTATAAGATGGTGAAAGGATACTTTGCATAGACACGATTTAGTTGCAGAAAGGTTTAAAGTCAAACAACTGACTTTCCAATCAATTAGGGGTCACAATGTGTTGCTAGATACTACTCATGATCTATTTACAATCAAGTGTTGATTGTGAATGGCCAACATAGCCAAAAACCTAATGGGTCACATGTATAGAAATTCACTAGGAATGTGAAATGGGCTTGAGGATTTGATTATCAAATGGAGAATTAATTAAAAAGGAGATAAGGGAATAAAAGGAATAGGAATATATTCCTATTCCTACCCAAACGTAGAGAGCTTAGAAGCTTGGAGGAAAAAGTTGAGTTCTCTCAACTTCTCCAACCTTGATCTCTCATTCCTTCAGTTGGATCTTTATTTTTGGGTTGCTTTACTATTCTCTGGACTTGCTGGAGCTAGAGGTAAGCTTCCTTTTCTTCTTTTTCTTCCATTTGCTCCATTGATGCTTATATGGAAGAAAATGGGTTTTTGGTTGGTTTTTGTAGAAATCTTGATTCCTTTGCTTCTTTCTTTCGGTTCTTACCTAGAAATGGTAAAATACAACTAATTTGGAAGAATAAAAGTGGTTTCATGGATGGAAGAGGTGAAAATGCATTTTAGAGAAAATATGTTGAATTTTCAATAAATCCATGGAATGATTTTTATTCTTGATTCTTGGAGGGGTTTTGATCACCATAACTCACTCTTAAAAACCTATATAAAGGCAAGGATCAAAGGGGAAAGGAAAGGGATGAAAAATCAATTTTTTTGGTGGGTTTGGATCTCAAAATCATGGCTGCCATGGATGTTGCAGGACTTGGTGCCCCAGTACCAAGGTTGTGTGTAGAATGGTGGTTCTGGTGCCTAGGTGCCAGGATTTGTGTGAAATTGGTGTAATTCTGGCGCCTAGGTGCTAGCTATACCAGAGATTTTTGGTCTATTTCCAAATAGTTATAACTCTTTCATCTGAAATCCGTTTTTAGCAAACTTTATATCATTGGAAAGCTCTTTGAGTCTATTTTCCAATGGTATAAGTTTGATTGGGAAATTATTTACCAGTTGAGAGTTATGACTAAATAAGTGATCAAAGGTTGGATATAGTGGTGAGGACTCTCTTCGTTTTATTTGTTGTTGAATTTGGTTTTATGTAGTTTTGTGGAATTTGTTGGTGGTGGTTCTTGGATTTCCTCTATGGTAAATCATTGACGGCATCAAGGTGAGTGGATGACCTTGCCATTTAAGTTTTTAATAAATTATTTGGCTAAGTCAATATAAATCCCATTCACACCATAGTTAGAAATTCATTAATAAAATTTCCTAATTAGTGGTAATAGCTAGATCAAGGAATTTCATTGAATGATTTTGGGAATTATGTTGTCTCATTGGAAGTTTTATATTTAATTATATTTAAAGTTAGATTGTGTGTGGAATACTGATTGTTATTGTAATGTGAGGTGATGTATATTGGTGTTTTTGCATCATTTCATAACATTTAATATACAAATAGAATGCGTGGTAAAGCAGAAGGTTGGTCTTCTGCATGATGTGAAAAGTGTACCCATTGAGTAATACCGATCAAAGGTGTCAATGTGGTATACATGGAAAATAGTGGGATAAACATTGCATATTGCATTTACACATCTACATCAGGAGAGGGAAAGTGCGAGAAGATGTGGGAATACATAGCATATGTTTGTTGCTTCATGTATTTTAGTGTGGATGTTTATTTAAGATTTTTATGTGGTTGAGAATTGCTTTATGGGTTGTTTGCGAGAATGTAGACTCACGTAGGGGTTACAGATCGTGGTTGCGGGGGTATGATACGTTATTTATATTCTTTTGTACTGGTATGTGCTTATTGTGTGTACTCTGATTATGGAAGTGAGGCTGGTATTTGCACTTGTGTTCTATTTTATTACACAGTTATTTACTCACTAAGTTTTTAATAAACTCATGCTCTCTATTGCTGTTTTCAGATTTAGTAGCTGAGGAGAATGGGAAGACCACTGGAAGTTAGCAACTTATGGAGATGAACTCTTTTTTTGTTGGAGGGTTTATGGAACCAATTTTGAGGCTTTATGCCCATTAGAATGCTCTATAATCTCATAAGCCTCTAGGTCCTACTGTGTGTTAGAGGTTTAATTATTTGGTTGTAATTTTCTTTGCCATTTAATTGTAAACATAATTCCTGATGTTATGGGGAAACAAGAGAAAGTATTATGTAAATTTATTTTGTTGTAAATTTATGCTTTCTTAGTTGTGGATATTAGGGCTGTTCAGGGAAATTATGGCCTACCACTGAGGTGCACCCCAATGTACATGATAAATTATGTGCCATTTATTGGGCTGTTACAAGTTAATCTATTTTGTTATTATTTGGATTGTGTAATGTAGTTTCTGTCATAAAAAACCCCTCATTCATGTCTGTCATAAAAAACCCCTCATTCATGTGTTCTATTATTAGTGTTTTAGCTCAGGAATAATTAATTAATGATTAGAAGTGAGGGTCCTTGAGTGAATACGATTGGGGATCACTATACTGCAAGTTACCATAGAACTCAATTCTGGGTGATTCAGCAGTCGTAGTGGCGTGAACCAACATTAGGCATTCAAAATGTTTTTAAACTATTTCAGTTTATTAAAATCGGTTTGAAAATGTCACTAAAAGAGATTTTCATTTAAATAGTATGTATAACAAGGGATATTACGTAAAAATTGTGAGCAACTTTCTCCTTATTCTAACTATATGTGTGTTTGTTTGGTGATGTAGGCATACACAATTATTGAAGTTTCCTTGTCATATTTCGTGTTCATTTATGGAAACTTCTATGCTATTAATTTAAAACTGTGGGGTAGCTTAGGAAAGGTTAGGCTTAAAGTAACAGGAAGTGTCGTTACTGTGTCAGTCACATGCCCAAGAAGCGGGTCGTGACAGAATAAATCTTTGTTAAGCAGGGAAGAACATTTCTTTATTGAGTAAATAAATATTTCTTGACCTAGGAAAATAGATGTTTTAGTGTAAACAAGTTTCCTCAAGAAAATACTTTAAAGCCAAATCCAAAATGAATAAATCTAATAACAAAAATTAAACTAAGTAGTCAAAATATAATTACACAGGGACCACAATAAAAAGAAATTTGTAAATATAGGCTAGAAGTGCAATTTTGGTACAAATTAGGACAGTCAACACACAATTTTTGCTAGACAAAAGTGTAATTTTCTTCAAAACTTAAAGCACCAATTTTGGCCTGTAAAGCTTTATTCTCACTTCTGGTTTTGTGTGTGTGTTTTTTCCTTTCTCTCTCTAGTTAGGCCCCTTTCAGACTCTCTCTTTCTCTCTCCAACCTCTCTTTTTCTTACAATTCTCTTGAGTATGGCTAAAGCTAAGGGCTGTTGCGTGAATTTGTAGTGTGCAACAAGTAGGTGATAGTGTGTGATCCAGTGAAGGTGATGAAGTGCTGTGAGTATGTCACATCCCAAACCTGGCATGTGACCAACACGATGAAAAGAATACTTTTCCATTATAAGCCTAGATCTTTCAACCTTATATTCAAATTCTTTACACATCGTGTCACGGGACAATTTCCTTAATTCATTCTAATAAAGAAATTAAAAGAGGAATAATTATAAATTTCCAAATCTTTTGCAACACCACTAGCATTCTACTAAAAGAATACTTATGAATTAAACATTTATTTCGTATATATATAAAATATCCAGGACCATTTACAATACATACAAATTATCCAATGATTCTCACGAGGTTCAAAAAGTGACATCTTGAGAGCTAGGCAAAATTGCAAAAGAATGAGGAATAAATTTTGGTCTAAAAGTCAAGAAGGACTGATGAACCCAGAAACCATTATTCTCCTATAACACCACTCGCTTTAGCTATAGACTCTGAAATGTGATCCAAAGGAAAAAAATGTGAGAATGTTAACTATTCAGTGAAGAATTTATCAAGACAACATGAGCTCTACATATAAGTATGCATACATGATATTAAACCAAGTCACATATAGCCCAAAGATAAATCCTTATTATCTAAGAACTCATTATATACAATTTCACAAATAGCCCTATGAAATTATATATATATATATATACATATCACATTCTCATGTCTCCAAGAAACACTTTTGGATATATCATCACAACAAATCCATCAATCCAAATGATCACAACGTATTGAACCAGATTAATTACCAACAATTACCATTAAGAATCATTCCAAGTCATAAACCATTCCAATAAATAATATTTGCCATCTCACACCGTTATTTATGTAAATATATAATTCAAACACCTGTCCACAACCATTCATGAGCATAACTAAATCATATAAGATGATATGTGAGCAAAACCAAAAATAAGAATAAACATAACATAAATACATATATAATCCCAATAACTCTCTACTATTGCACATACTTTTCCAAGGAATAACAGTAACCACATATATATATATATATATGAGTATATAAATCCAAGCAATTCCACCACACTAGACATTTACATGAGGAAACGTACAAGATATTGTACATGCAACCAAAATAAACACAAATAGATAGCCTCATCCTTATCTCTCCAAATAAAATCATAACATTATAAAGCCCTATCCTTATAACATGTAACATCCCGGATTTTTATATAATATGGGAGACTTTTAATTTTTAAAAATAAACATTTTGAGGAATTAAAAATTTGGAAGTGTCAATGTATTGAGGCCTATTTTATAGTAAGAAATCAAATATAAAGAAATAAACTTCTGAGGATCTATTTGGAATTTTAATTATTTTGGTAGGAGAATTTAATTTAATGGGAATTGTGAGGCAAGGAATGTTCAAGAAGAATTCTTGAACTAAAAGTCAGGAAATTTTTACAAAGCTTGAGGACTTACAATTTTAACAAGAAGGTGAGCATGTGACACTTGAGAGTATGGCCACGTGTATCACCTCTTCACCAGTCAAATTAGAAGCTCTTGGATGATTATATATCCACACACATTCAAACTTGCTTGGGATAACACATTTTTGGTTTTGGCTTGGGGGAGAGAGAGATAGGATCCTAGAGCTAGGGAGAGGGAAGGAGAAGCCTTGCTATGGAGATCACCTTTTTCTTTCTGTCAAATGGTAAGTTCATCTTCTTTTCCTCTTCCTTTTTCCTTTCTGTTATGAGCTAAGAACCCTAGTAATCAAAATTGATGGGAACATGGTCTTGGGTGTGAATCTTACCATTAATCCTTTTTCTTTAACTCTAAGTCAGTTTTAAATGCATTTGAAGGATGAAAAATCTGGTTTTGGTGAATATTGGGTTCTGAAATTAGTAGTGTAGAGTATTGTGATTTTTGTGAAAAAAAAGAGAAGATAAGTTGAGATTTGGGTGATTTGCCCTTGATTCTTGTTTAAAACAAGTTATGGATGTTAACGTATGGATTGGTAACTTGGATATCATGCCAAGATGTGATTTCATGATGTTGGAATCAAAGGAGATGGCTAAGAGTCAAGAAACAGGGCTGGATCTTGAATTTTGTATTTCTACAAATTTATGTCTATTGCTCATTATCGCTGCAGCATTGAGGTGCCATTCGGTGATTGCTGCAGAGACCATTGTGGTCACTATAGCGACAGTAAAAAAGAGAGCAACTCTTTCTATTATCATCGCTGCAGCAACATGAAACTCTCTTGATTTCATTTTTTTGACTTATTTTTTTGTTTCTTCTTGATCAACTCATAGGGGATCAATTTGAGAATGATCTTTCAATATATTTTTAACAAAGAACTCGTATGGTAAAGGTAGTTTAAGCCTCAACCAAGGTGAGTGGGTTAATAGTTCTTATGGTTAATTGTTTTTCTTTAATAATCATTGATATCATTGTGAGAGCGTGTAGAACATACGAATCTCAAAGGAAAGGATAATTAATTCATACAAGGTATGTTGTAATCTTGTGTTATTGTGCTATGAGTGAGATGTTAAGGTATAACTAATTATGGAACATGTGTGATTACATGAAGTCCCTATTGTAGATTTAAGAGGATGTATGGGTGAAAATATATATTCATGTAGAGGTATATTTATTTGATCTTGAGATGCATGTACACATATTGAGAGACTTAAGAGGAAATGATCTTACTAAGTAGTGATGATTTAATTGAGATTGAATGAATGCATAAAAAGGAAATTTTGTTGTGGAAATTAATTGTGGTAAGCTAATGCTATTATATTGTGGGTATGTGGTGATTCTATCTCTAAGGTTCTTGGGATTGGTTGTGATGTATGGTTAATTTGCATAATCATGTGTTTGATTCAAAAACAAATTAAAATGTAGAATGGGTCCTCGTAATGATATCTAAGAGTCGATGAATAATTATGTGTCAGAGTTATTGGCACTTAAATTATTTTTATGTACCAGAGTTATTGACATCCATATCATTTACATGTGCTGGAGTTATTGGCACTTGGGTTATTTATATGTGTCAGAGTTATTGACATTTAGGTTATTTATATGTGTCGTATTTATTAGCACTCTTATTATTTACATGTGCCAGAGTTATTGGCACTTGGATTATTTATATGTGCTACAGTTATTGGCACTCATATCATTTACATATGCCAGAGTTATTAGCAGTCGGGTTATTTGTATGTGCCGGAGTTATTGGCACCCATATTATTTACATGTGCTAGAGTTATTAGTACTCATATGATTTATATATGCTGAAGTTATTGGCAATCATATCATTTACATGTGCCGGAGTTATTGGAACTCATATTATTTATATATGCCGAAGTTATTGGCACTCATTATGAACTCAACTTTGGTGTGAACTTTATTGGAAAAAATAAATAAATAAATATGATCATGGGAATGGTATTTATGGATAAGGTATCTTTACTTTGATTTCTTCTGTTTCTTTTGTAGATGGTTATGATTGGATGAGGTTGGATAATTGTTTTTATTGGTTGATCTGAATTGTGAGATATTTATGTTTGTGCACTACACGAGGTATTATGTCGAGGTGTGATACTTGATGTACTTGTTAGTGACGTGATATGGTTTTTTGTTATGACTTGAATTATTTCCTATGCTACTTTAATTGCTTGACATTGATTCCTACTCACTAAGTATTATTATTTACTCACCCTCTTAGGTTATTGAACTTCCTAGATTCAGTAGCTAGAGCTGGTAGTCCCCTTAGCAGTCTTTCAGTTTTCCAATCCACATTTGGTTTTAGGTTGGCCTTTGTTTTTGAGTCATGTTGGCTCTAGTATACCTAGTTGTCGCTCTCTGGTCTTGTAAGTCACCTAGGATGGTTGTACGTATTTAGGAGTTGCTTAATTGTGAACATTTCTCTTGGAAAATAATTATGACATTTATGAACATTAATTTGTATAATACATCATAAATAATAAGTGTGATGGAAATTCATTTGTAATTCCTTTTGAAATTTTTAGAAAAGAATTTAATATGACTTTCGATTGGTTAAACCTAATTCCCAGTCTTTGTCTTAGGCTTATGTATTAGGGATAGCCTTACTGTCGTGCCGGTCACATGCCTAGTTTGGGGATGTGACATACCCCTATTGGCTTAAATGCCAAAGACATACATATATCCTACATGTATACTAACCCCATCCTTATGCCTCTGATAAGCCTCCGCACATGCTAGTACCCAGCACCATATCAACCATTATAACCAGTCCATCATAACCATATCATAATATGCCAATAAAACTAGCCACATGAGGAATTTCCCAAAATAAAGAATAAGAAAAGATATTCAATACACTAACATTTCTGCATTCAACATCCATAAAAGATTAGTGTACTTGAGAAGAAATTATTTCTTTAAGCAAGATAAGACAATCCAACATAATAATATGCCTAAAGAAAATAAGTATGATCCATCTTAAGATTTAAATTCATGAAAAGATATTAATGGTTCGGAACAAGGGAAATAAATAACATCATAATTTCCACCATATGCCTTCACCACTACAACAAAGATCTAACATACAAAAAATTTTCATCTAAACCATGTAAATAAATAATTATTTTTGAGCTCATTAGGAATCACAATATAATTGTTCTGAAATAAAATATAATTCATGCACCCATATATCCAACCACTATATTACTTTAAAAGTAACATTTCGTGATATTCCATATAGGCAATTCTAACTAAAGATTCAATTGAAGGAATAAGTTATGTTCTATCCCTTTCAACATAACACTACTTACTCTAGTATCCACCTAAGCATAAGGTAATAAATCACACCAATATTTAATCCAAGTATTTATATCACCACAAGGATATTTGAGAATTCAAAATCTTACCACATAGAACCGAATGTACATCCTTTTCATAGTACTTGGCAACTTATGTTTTCCTTAATCTTGAAATAAAATGTGACATTTGTAAAAGGAAGAAGGTTATTTTTAATCACCTTAGAGTAGCCAAATTACCTTAGAATTGACCTCAGGGTGGAAGAAATGCTAGAGAGGACTACCTAGAGACAACAAACCACATATAAGAAATGGAAGAGAGAAATTTAAAAGAGGAAGAAAGCCCATCGCCTACCACAGCGGACGAAGCAGTAGCAGCAACTGCTCTTGACCTCAAGCCTGCCATAATGAGCTCATTTGCCCACCACAGCGGGCAGAGCAGTAACAACAACTATTGTTCTGCTTCCCACGAGCTACAGTGAGTGTCTCACGCCTAAGACCTCCTATAGCAGAAAAATTGTTTCCTACTGTAACTCAATATGATTTCCAAGCCTTATAATGTTATTTTCTTGAACTTTCTAGCTCTATGTTCCCAAATGAAAGCAAAGAACCCATGGTAGTATAAATATGTCATGCTTGTAAGAATTCTTTATCAAACATCTTAACTTTTACCAAATTTCTAGTTTTTATGCCACAATCAACATGTGCAAGGAATACATTTTCATATTCTCCCTATATAACCATTCCTTAAGATCTATACAACTAGTCAAGAACAGAATCTTACAACTTTCATGCTCTCAAAAATAAAAAATTTCCCAAAATTCATCTTACGGTTCACTAAGGTATGAAAGAGAAAGAAAAAGGAAAAAGAAAGGTACACATACCATATAGTGAGCCCTATTTGGGGAGATATTTAGCTAAAAATCCTCAAAGAAGAAGAAGAACGAAGAAGATCACAATTTGCAGCAGTTGTGGTTGCTTATTCACTCAATTTCCTCCCACATCTCTCTGTTTCGTCTCGGTTGTTAGGGGAACAAAGGAAAAGAAGAAAGAGAGAGGAAAGGATCCCGATGAGGTCTTCTCAGTGGCAAATGATGGTGGCACCACCAGCTCAGCTCCTTTCACCCATGCACTATCTTTGCTCTTCCCAGCAGTCTCAGTTTCTTTCCCTTTCCAGCTTCCCCCCTCCATTCATGAAAATAAGGCTTGAAGTGGCTTCTTCAAGAAGCTTTTAGATGAGAAAGAGAATACATGTGTATGGTCCAGATCTCACCACATGACAACCCTTTTTGTTTTATTGTTCAAAACATTATTCCTTAATTTGTTAATTCACTCAGGTCCTTAATAATTTTGTAAAAATTCTCAATCGTCCTCAGGACCCAAAGTTATTTCATTTCTCCCTTGCATTATTTTTCCTAAAAAAAAAAAATCCAAGAGTCCTACTTAACATAAAACTAAGAATTTTAATTATCATTTTACCAAGACCATACACATATTATTGGTTTGAATACAAAAATCAAAATTCCCACCTCAAGCCATTTCTCACCAAGAAAATTCAAGGTATAACATATTATACCACAATTTCCCTCTCACAACAAATGCCAAGCATTACTAATACTAAAATTTTCTTCAGCATAATTAAGGCATTCTCAACTATTTTCTCTTTAATTAGTTTCATACATGAAATATTTATTAAAGGTATAATATAAAAATTCTAACACTTCGGTATTGCTACACATGTAAAAGCATGCCTACAATTATCAGAAGTCTTTAGGATACAAATGTTACAGAGTATTTGGCTTCTGCAAAAGAACTATTGAGAAGATGTATGTTTAAGGCATGTATGTAGTAAAAATAAAGACTAACCAAGAGATACATTGTCGGTGCTTGAGAAAGTAAGGAAGGAGAGGTGAACAAAAGCAAGGTGTAATGTGTAACTTCTATTATCACTATAAATATACATTGATTATTTAGCAATGCATGGTTAATTGTTGCTAAGTCATGGCTTAATGATGGTTCGTTAAATTGTCATTTAGCCATTATGTCTTAACGATGGTTTAAATGTTAGAAAGGTGCTCTAAAGGCAATTACTTTTAGCATTAGATGTACAAATTCAGCGATTAATTCAAAGATGTTTTCATCATTATTTATGTTCATATTCATAAACATGAAGTCCATGACATAAAATATAGCATGAAGGAAATTATGATAGCGATCATAATGTAAGATTCCTATCATGTGTAATTATGTATGTATCTAAAACTATCCGTAGTCAAAGGATCACTGAAACTAGATATTAGTTATCCGGATAGACTATCACATGTTATATTTTTGTTTGATGAAGCAGCTGTCCTCATAAACTGTAAGCATGAGATGTTTTGAGTAAACATGTGAATGCTTGTCAAGGGTAACAAGTACATTAGATTACCTGTATGAGACATCATATGGATACCTATCATATAGGTCTTATAACAGCTAACAGTGCAAGTATTTTTGGACTTGAGGAACTTAAGTTATCTTGGATATGGATCCTATGTTTAGATTCCATTCCTTGTTACCCACGATGGGTCACTCTTAGGGTGGTGATTGGGCACAACATGAAGTATTCGAAGATATTTGAGTAGTCAACAAAGGATTTACCACTCCTAATAGAAGAAAGTATACCCATGGCCACTTGTTGGGATAATCGCTAAAAGTCTTTGGCCAAAGCAGACTTGTCATAAAGATAGTCTTCAATGACATAGTTTAAAGTGATTGATCCCACAAGACAAGGAACTGACTACTTAGGCTGGATGTGACGTAATCAAGTCTAGTAGGAGTTTACACATAGGCCATACTTTGAACTAAGTGGGTATAAGATGGTAAAAGGACATATTGCATAGACACGCTTTAGCTATAGAAAGGTTTAAAGTCAAATAGTTGACTTTCTAGTCAATTGGGGGTTATAATGTATTGTTAGATACTGCTCGTGATCTATGAGCAAACAAGTGTTGATTGTGAATGGCCAATATAGTCGAAAACCTAATAGGTCACACGCATAGAAGTTTACTAGAAATGTAAAACAAGCTTGAGGATTTGATCCTCAATTGTAGAATTAATTAAAAGGAGATAAGAGAATAAGAGGAATAGGAATATGTTCCTATTCCTACCCAAACAAGGAAAAGCCCAAATGAGAACACTTATTGGCCGCCCCTCTCTTAAAGAGATTGGGCTTCATAAGGTGCCACCTTAAGAAGCTCAATAAGGGAATGACGCCTACAAAGGGTATTAGGGCTTTGGGGTTTGAGGTAGCACCTATCACTTAAGAGTGATAGAGAAAGCCACACGCTATACTTTCTCTCTTAATTGTCGAAAATCTTGTTTAGGAAACACAACTTGCTTTCTTCGCTTTCATCCAAGGGGGTTTTCTCTATAGCTTCTTCGTGCTTGCTAGCACAAGAATAAGAAGGAACCTCGTTGCCTAAAGAGGTTTTTCCTTAGCGTATTTAGCATGGATTACCATTGGAGGTATCCCATTTTGGATACTTGCTTTGGCTTGGAGATGTTACTGTGCTATAAGTGATATTTCTCTTCATTCTGATTACTTGCTTAATGTAATGGTAATATAGGTTGATCCTTTGGTGGGTTTTAGAGAAAAAGTTTTTAAATTCCGCTGCATTCTATGATCTCTAAATTCCTACATTAGAGTAATCATGTTAGGACATGCTTTTCCTAACAACAATCCATAGCAACTGATGTTGGGACACATTTGTCCTAATGTTGGTTTAGAGAAATTATCATTAAGATGTGTCTTAATGGCAGTTTATTGGATATATATATATATAGACACTTAATAAGCAAATAAGAAGCTTTGGTTAAACCTAGATTTTTTTGGGTTTGAAATTTTGAAATTACAAACAATTTAATTCAATTTTATATTTTTCTATTCAAAGAGATTGATTACAGTCCATTTTTTTATGTTCAATAATTTAATACTGCATATTTTTTTAATGACTAAACTACAATCTATTAAACTAAGTGCATATTGACTACCTTTTTTTTAGCAAAAATTAGAATGTTTGTGACATCTTATTTTGAATTAATAGTGAATAAGAGAATAACAATATGTAAAGATTGATGTTTTCAAGTTAATAAATGATATTTAGTTAAAACATGACATTTTGTCATTGAATGTCAAAAAATCTATTGTAACAATTTTATTTAGATAGAAAATGTAAAATTGAACTAAAGTGCAGTGTATTTTATAGTTACAAGGGAGAGTGTATATTTTAAGAGAAGAGAAGAGAGTTGGGTAATTTTGAAAACTTGCAAGAAAGAAAGTGGAATTTAGTCATTTTGTGTGTGTGTGTGTGTACACTTTTCCTCTCTCCCTTATATGTTTCTCCTTCTCTCCTCTATATGTTTCTCCTTCTCTCCTCTATATGTTTCTCCCACTCTTACTTTGTGTATACGAACCAAGAGCTTGTGGTTTGTTCAGTGAGAGGAGAGTGTCGCCAAGTGGCTTTGTTTTTTTTTTTGGTTCAAAAAGAGATAAAGAGAAAATAATAGATCCAATAATAGCCCAAACCTAGAATCCATGTAGGGCCTAAAAGAACAACAAAACTCATTATCTAGGGAAACAAAAAAGAGGGGCATGAGAAGACTCAACCTAAAACAACAAGGGGGCAACATATACCCTACCTCCACCATGCAAAAAAAAAAAAGACAACACTAATGAAGCCAAGGGGATACAACTTCTAGCATGGTATCAAATTACATCAACAGTGATGCGACCGCAATATAGCGAATGAGGTGAAAATCATTGTCTCACTACAACAGAACAGTGTTGCGCTACAATAGAATGGTGTTGCGGCTGCAATGGAATGGCGTTTCGGTTGCAACGCCTCTCCTTTACATTTTATAGGCAAAAAAAAGTTGATATTAACTTAGTCACTTAGATCAAGATCTAAGTTGAGAAGAGAGAGAAAGAGAGAGAGAGAGAGAGAGAGGTTAACTTTCTTGCTTGGTCACAATCGCCGGAGATCTTCTGTTGGTCGTTTATGTTCATATCTAGTTTTCCACAGCCTCATATCAACTACTCTGGTTTCCTCCATTATGATGTTCGTCGTTCATCGTGATTTCTTTGCATGTTTGCCCTCTACTACTCTTCTTTGTGCCTCACCCTCACTGCCTCTATTTCTTACTCTCTCAGTCTCTTATACTCTATTTCATAATTTTTTGCATGCTGACGTGGAGTGGATGGAGAAAAAGAGTGAGAGTCTGACTGAGGAAAGCTTTAATATGCTTCTATAAGCGGGAGATAGTGAGTGACAATGTGATGGGATCAATGTTATTGGAATTACCTCATCTATTGACCCCGGCTGGTCTTCAGGTCATTGGTTCAACTGTCAGGTTACAAGGGTCAATTGTGGAATCAAATAAATAAATTTAAAAATTAAAAATTATATATATACTTATATTTATGTTTACAAATAAATTTTAAAACAAGCGAAATAAATAATTTAATGTAAATTTTATACTTTAAAATCTTAAAACTATGATTATTAAAATGTAAATATTTATAAAGTCATAAACATTCATATAATTAAACATAAAGTCAAATATTAATTAAATAATAAAAAAAAAGAAAGAAAGAAGAACAAAAAAGAAAAAAAATACAAGACCCTAGTCTACTGAATAACACAAGAAAGAAAGTGTTATATAACTCAACTTTTTTTCTCAAATCAGTCATTAATTACCAGTCATCTCCTTATACCATTACTATTTCCAAGACTTTAGTCTACACTCTTCCTTCTTATATTTCCAATATCCTTTTCTTTAAAAACTTTTTCAAAGTTTCTACACTCTTCTCCATGCTTTTTGTATTCGGTATTTCCAATATCCATAGACCATAGGCTTTTCTTCTCTAAGCCTTTTCTTATCACTTTGGACAGATAGCATTGGGAAGTGAGAAGAAAGAAACTACAAGCCTTGAAGAAAAAGGAAACGATGAAGTTTGAAAGCTTTGGTTCAGTCCTTCTTCCATTTTGTCTGCTATACCTAAGCCATCTTGCTCGCCACCGCCATTATTGCCAGGGCTCCGATAATTGCCTGGAAATCTCTCGCTGAAGTCGTATCCAGTCTTTATCAGTTTTAGCCTCTCGGTTGTCTTCTTTCTTCTTCTTCTTCTTCTTCTTCTTTTTCTTCAGCCTTCATTTTCTACTGGCTTCTTTCTCTCTATCTCTCTCTTTTTGTCTTTCTCTTGACTTTGTAATTTTTTAAAGGGAAGGGTTAGTCAACTGATCAGCAGGTCATCAATTCGGCTAAGACCTGGTCGAGACGTCCGAGTCTTATTCGGGTTGATTGTTGGCCAGTTTGAAAGGGTCACCCAATTTGGGCCTAGCCTTGGGTTGTTAGTTTCCGATTCGACCCACGAATCCGAGTCAGGTCCTATAACACTGGATGGGATTCAGGGATGATCTGATTTATGGATGGGATCTAATCTTGTTTTAATAGGGAATAAAAAAGTAGCAAATTTCTAATTACTTTAAAATAATTTAAATAGTCAGTAAATGTGTCTTTAATTGTTTTGATGGGATCTGATCTTACTTAACATAGGCATAAAAGAAAGTATCAAATTTTGAATTACTTTAAAATAATTTAAAAAGTCAATAAATGTGTCTTTAATTATTTTGACGAACTCAAATCTAAGGTTTTCTTGTCTTTTTTTATTTTATAATATTATTTGAAATAGGAATGAAATTTGAAAAAAAAATTTCATTGAACATATTGTTATATATTACATGGTATGATGATTTCAGAATAACAAGCCTTTAATTTAGATATAACATGTTATGTATATTTAAAATTTAAAGTTATAACAATTATACATATATTTTGTGCAACTAAAAAAGATTCATGGCCACAATGATCAGAATTGCATTGCAGCGTTAGCAACACCTGCAGTCACACCACAACGCAACCTTACCGTAATTCAAAACCCTAGCTTCTAGGAGCTTAGTTTAGACATTAACAGGGATGTTCCATCGTTGTTAAGGGGAGGATAGTGGGTTAAGGCCACTTATGCCACTATGTCAACAACTTTGTTTTCTAGTGCGAGATCCATAAGAAAGTCAACCTTAGAAAACTTTCCAAGATATCTCTAAGAAGGTCCTTTACAAGTGAAGAGTCTACCTCTCTTTTGCAAGCCCATATAATAGTGGTATTATTCAACTAATAAAAAAAATCACCCTTTCAATGTTGAGATTTCCTACAAAGAAAATAGTCTCTATCATCTCTTATGCTTATCCTAGCAAGGGGTCTCCTAGTCTCCTTAGGGTATTCTTCTGGAGAAACTCAAGAGAGGGCTTCCTTTATCATCTCTAACAATGCTATCTATTGCCCCTCTATAAAGGTTTTGATTAACAATTGCATCTATATCAACTTGAGCATATCTTCTAAAGGCATTGCCATTAGACATTACAAGGACTAGCAACCACAAAACTATGGGAGGGACTCTCCTCGACCTATAAAGCTAATAAAGTTTGGTCAACCTTAGCTAGTGAGGAGGCAGGGTCAACCCTTAAGCCTTTAAAAGCAAACACATTACTTATGTTTTGGATGAACCACAAGATGTAAAGCAGCCTAGCCACTATTTGCTCACTCATGTTGCCTATTTTTAAAAAAATAAGTACGTGACCATGTGTTAACATCACCCCATCTAATTGCTAAATGAATAGAGAACTAAACTAGAAGGCTTTGAACCATTCACATCTTAGAAAGGGGCGTTCTCAGTTTTCACTTGTAGGCCATGCAAAAGACTTAACCTTCACTTGTATGAGTGTAATATTGATAGGACAACATGTGGCCATTGGTTCTCTTGCTCTCTTCTCTCATCTACTAGGTTTAGTGCCATCCCCAAATTTTTGGTATTTTAGGGGTTGCTATTATATCCTGTTGTAACAAATGAAAAGTTTTCTCGTGAAAGACTTGAAAATTTTAATCTGGTTAAACAATAATTAACATTATTGGAGGTGTTTAAGTGAAAAAAATGAGAACTTAATAGTTACATGTGTAAACGAATCTTATTTAGAAATCATAAGCATTTGAGGATTCGTAAAAAAGAAAAAAGAAAATTGGAAGTTTGCCATATGGGAGTTTTATGTACACAAGAGTCCTTGGTGTGAACCTAAATTTAGAAATATCCACAAGAGTCTTTGAGGATTCATAAAGGTACAAGCATCCCTTCCTCTTCCTCATTGTGCCTCATCTCTCTCTCCCCATTTCTCCCTTTCTCCTTCCTCTTGCACCTTCCCACCTTCCCTTCCTTTTTCCAGCCACCCAAGGAGATTCTTGATGAGTCCTTAACTATTGAAAGCTACCAACACGCCATAAAAGTGTTAGATTGGAGGTATTATCTTCTCTCTCTTTTTCCTATGATTTTTGGAATTATAGACAATGTGGTGGAGTCCTGGGGTGAATCTTGTTAATATGGTTGCGAGTTGTCTTTCTTAAGCTTCCTCCTTGTTTTTATAAGTAATTTGAGGTTGATTATGGTGTAAATTTGTTGGATTGTGTTGTTCTTGCATAAACCCTAAAATTGGGAAGAAATTGGAAATTAGGGGAAGAAAGATGAAATTGTTTTTGTGGATTTTCTTAATGCTTTTGGTTTCATTATTTTACCTTTAAAACTTGTTTCTAACATTTAAGATTATTCAAGGGAGGTTTTGGGATGTTTTGGGTTGCAAATTAGAGCAGAGAACCAAGAAAATCGGAGTTGGGATGTCCAATGGTCGTTGCATCAATGGATCCATCCTTGCAGAGTGCGAATGGCCCTGAAA
The DNA here is from genome assembly GCA_037074585.1 of Biancaea sappan. Taxonomy (NCBI): domain Eukaryota; kingdom Viridiplantae; phylum Streptophyta; class Magnoliopsida; order Fabales; family Fabaceae; genus Biancaea; species Biancaea sappan. Next base: position 42,712,350 of record CM073501.1, on the reverse strand, counting down.
CAGGGTTTTGTGGGCTTTGAAGCACCCAAATCAACCATTTTAGTGCTCAACTACTTGATAACCACCAAAAGTCTGCACCTTGATCGTTGTAGAGCATATCACTATCCTGCACTTCCGAAATGCTTCGTTTTCTCACATTTTAACTTCCTTTTTCTTAATTTTTTTCATTTACAATCATATAAGGCTCCAAGAGATAAGTGTTTGAAGGTTCTCTTTATTGCCTAGGAGTGGAATTAAAGAGGTAGAATCTTGTAGTTTAGAATCAAGGTGAGTAGATGAATCTACTTCACTACAAATTCTAATTTCATAGTTTCTTGAGAAACAAATGTTTCCTTGGCACTATAGACAGATATGTCATGATAATTATAATGTGAAATCATAATTCTTGCTTGTAGTATATTCTTAGTTAAGGTGACAAACCATGATTCAATGCTTGAACTTGATAGTGCCATAGTATGTTCCTTGGTTATGTATAACGAAACAGTGATGACTTAGACTTTTGGCTGCAAATATGTTTTGCTTTCAATATTTTGAGGAAGGATTTGAAATGAAAACAAACAATTTAAAATTTGTTGTATGCATGATTTGCAATTGTAGTTACCTAGGTATGACTCGTGAACAACGATGAGTGTTGTAAAGTACTATTGTCGTAAGCGGTGTTTATTAGGTGATTATATAAGTGTTCCCATTCAAAGGGCACAGATACGATCTCATGAAAGGAATGTTGGAATGAGGATTGGATGGACATGATTGTTTGGGGTAAAGCCCTTGCAATCTTATCTATCTTGTCAAATGTTATTATCATATATTTGCTTGACGTTGTGATGTCAAATGCTTGAAAGATAGTGCTCTTAATTTTCTAGTGTATTATGATTGTGTATGATGGAATAATGTTATCCTTGTCTTATGGTTGTGTTATATATGTGCTGGACCTGTGGGGTTGTTAAATTGTTGGTATGAGACATGCGCCAATGAACAAGGTAGGATATGAATATGATAAATTCCAGGTGGGACATGATAACATTCAGGTGGGACAAATGATGATAATAGGTACATATCTAGTCAATAGAGTCACAGTGGCTTACCAGTGTTCAAGTGGGAATACAAGAAGGTCATGGTAATTGGTAAGTGACTAGTTTACTAGATGGGGTGTACCATATATATATATAGATGTATCTATTACGGTAGTTCCAAGGAGAACTCTTCGAGAGGGGATGTTGATAAGAAGTATGTGCGGCATGATACCATGATTTAAAAATACAAAATTTCTATGTGCCAGTTTCCCCAATAAGTTGTGTTCATTTGTTGCACTTATTTTTGGACTATCAGTAGTATAGCAGATTCACCTATTCACTAAATGTTTCACTCCTTTCTCTTTTAAATATTTCCAAATAGCACAACATAGGAGGAACCTCCACAGCAAGAGTAGCGGGGTTAAGAGAATCAAGGGCCCCTCTTTGACTCGGGGGCTCATCTTTTGAAATACAATTCATTCTTGGTATTAGATAATCTAGTACATGTTTTGTAATCATGTAGGCGGGTCTTGAAGACTTCTTTTGGATGTTTACTGTGCTGAATGACAAGGGCTGAGCCCTTTGCTGTTCTTCTGATGATAAACTGCTTATTAACATTCGAATGTTCTTGAATTAGTGTAATTAGGCTGTTGGGGTTTATATAACAGATACAACATTTGTATGAGATAAAATGGATAATTGATGGTATGACCTAAATTGTTTTGGATATCGTGTATGATGGTGTATCATCATTATATTGCAATTTGACTTGTATGTTTGAGAAATTAAACTAGTTTGCTTGTGGATGATGTTTTGGGACTAAGATGTTAGGCTTATGGCAGTGAGGGTAATCTTATTCACTGTGTTGGTCACTTCTGGGATAGTAGGGGGTGAAACTTGTTTTCTTGTTCTCTTTTCCTTGTTTCTTGATTTTTGTTGTAGGTTCTCTCTCTTTATAGGAATTTTTTTTTTCTTCTTAGATATTTTGTTTCCTTGTGAAGAAAGTTCCTCTTCTAGCATAAAAGAGTTGTTTTCTTTCTTCTTTTTGTTTTTTTGGTCTCCTAAGGTTGGAGGCTCAAATCTTCATATGTGCATACTCTTCCCCAAATTGAGTTTTAAAGGCTTCTGTTGTTATATCTCCAAAAAAATATAAAATAAAAAATTAGCAAGGGAAGTGTGTTGCCCTTGGCCGTATTGTCTTCAAAATGGATGTTGATTCCAATCAATTCTAGGTGGCTTTCTCACTAGCATGTTGTGTAACATTCCGACTAAATTATTATTATTATTATAATAAAATATGAAATTTTAATATTTATAAAGGTTATTATGAAAAGAAGAATTTGGACAAAAAAAGAAAGATCAATTAAAAAAATAAATTAAATTAAATTAAAAAATAAAAAATAAATGAGTAGAGAAATTAGAAGAAAACGGTCATCAGAAAATTTGTAGAGGTGAGAATAAAATTTTATTACTAGGGACCTAAGTAAATAGAACAAAAGAATTAAAAGACTTTCCAATATTTTAACCCAAAGAAAAATGGGGTTGGCAATTTTGGAACTGTATACGTGTAACCCTTCAAGTCCTTATCTCAACCAAGAAGGATTCATCATTAAAAAGAGAAACAAATCTCTTCCATCTGACTTCCAGAAAGTCTCTTCCTAGCTTCTCCTGTGCGTGAGGTCGAGAGAGAGGGAGTCTGAAATTATTATGAGATTGGAGCTGAAACCAGAAGAAAACCTGAAAATGGAAAAGAGAGAAAAACAGAGGAATCCATCGGGTAAGTTGAATTTTCTATTTTAATTCATTTTTGTCTTGTTTTCGGGTAGGGACTAAAGATAACTGAAATACATCATAAAAAGATTATGATGTGATTTCCGGAGGAAAACACTTAATCGATTTTCTGGATAGGTTGAAAGAAACAAACAAAGAAAACCAAATCACTCAATTGATAAGCCAAAGGGCGCCACAACTAAGAGAAATGGGTTGATTTCGCCACACTCAAGAAAGAAGAACGTGAGTGATAAGAAATCTAGCTGCTCTCGCCACTAACCCAAGTTAGATAAGAGAAAGAACTCAAGAATCCTCTTGAAAGCAAAATGCCAATATCTCATATATGATTCAAGGATGGTTTACAACATATGGCAAGGACCCTTTTTATAGAGGGTCTCCAAAACAAAAAGACAAAAGACTCCAACCAATGTATTAAATGCATCAACTAAAAGTCAAGTAGTGTAGGCTAAATATCAAAGACAATAAATGCATAGGTAGCTAAATGTCAAAGACAATAAATGTATAGGTAGCTAAATGTCAAAGACAATAAATGCATATGTAGCTAAATGTCAAAGACAATAAATGCATAGGTAATAGACCACAACTATATTCAACAAATGTAACTATCTCACATGCAATCTTTTTCACACTTCTTCCACTTTCAACAATGTGGTTAAGCCCAATCCAAGCCCTTTAGCCCTTGAACGAGTTAGAGGCCCAATTGAAGTGTTCTCCCTTTCTTGGGCTGCAATTAGTCCAAGCTCTTTAACCCTTGAACGAGTTAGAGGCCCAATTGAAGTGTTCTCCCTTTCTTGGGCTGCAATGGGGTTATCCTTGATTACATCAGATTAAGACTGAAATTTAAGAGGATTGAAATCAGTAAAACCGAAAAGAAAATAGGAATGCCGGAAAAACAGAGGAAACACATAAAGTAAACAAATCCAAATTTTGTTTCTGTTAATGAGTTCCTTTCGTCTTTTACATAGGTAGAGATTATTAAGTATGATATAATTAAGGTTTTAATCAAGATGCAAGGCTGAATAGAAGAGCAAAACCAGTAGAAAGAAAACGCAGAACATGGAAGTGAGGGTGGCAGTCGACTTCTATAGTCCAAAAATAGTAATTGAATGAAAAAAGTAAGAAAGGTGCTGTGCATAAATAAGCTAACCAAGTGCATGAATATATATATATATATATATATTGTATATATACTAGGTAGGGTTTCCTGTAATAAAATTTGATCTATACAAAAGACGAGGTTAGGGAAAAATTAAATTAAATAATTATTAATTTAGGAGGTTAATACTCTTGAATTTAATAAGATTTAGATTTAGAATAAAAACCTAGAAATATGAGAAATAGGGATGAATTATCCTATTAATTTAATTAGGGAAATAATCAATAAACTCTAAATTAGAAATTTAAGTAAATTAGAAAAGATCAATATTTTAGAGTATTTTTATTTAGAATTTTAAGTAAAATTATATCTTGTTCTTAATAGGCTGAAACCCTAAGATAGCTGAACAAGCTAGAAGCTGGTCATAAATTTCAGATAGCTAGCTATTCATGAAAACATGTTCTATATTTGTGTAAGTTATAAATAGCCCAGTTTCATTTGAGTTGAGTGTGAACGTTTGAATTGTTTATGAATTGGCATTTCATACTGAAATGGTCGTATGGAATGTTGAGTGTATAATGTGTTGAATATGGTCGTAAACGATTATCATACTTGCTGATATCGGTTGCAGTAAAATTATTTTATGTGTTTGCTGATCATAGATGCAGTATGATTGTTTTATACATTAACTGATTATGGACGCTAGAATCCATCATATTTACTGATATTGGTTGCAATATGATTATAAGTTGATAGTGGTTGCAAAGATGATTATATGCGGGTAATGTTTGCATACATGTTTTAGCATGGGTAAGATAGTATATGTGGAACATGGTTGCATATATTGATTAAGACGAAATAATATCTTGAATGATGAAAGTTGTTGTATGAACAACATGGTACATAATTCCATTTTTGGTGTGTTTGTAAGAATTGTTATAATTATTAGGATGGTTGATTATGATCGTTCTTATGGGCCGTATGAATTGATAAATTTAATGAATACGTTTTCATGTTGAAAATGGTATATTTAATTAATAATGAGTGCTAGCTACTGTAATGAAAATCTCATTATTTTCTTGTAACTAACCATTTTCAGGATATGAGCTCAAGGAAATGCAGTGAGAATTATTGAGTGTTTTGTAATCAAGTTTGTAATGTCTTGCTGTAAATAAATAATTGTTTAATGAAGTTTTGGTAGATCTTATGTATATAAGAAAGATAATCTTGTAACCTTGTGTAACGTCCTTATTTTACTATACTAAAATCTGAAATTTTTTTTTAAATTCTAATGTTTAATACTCATATCTTCAAAAAGAACATTCTACAATTGTTCTCAGTACAAATCATAATTGATTATACATAATAATTGAAATTCTAAATTCGTTTGAAATAAATTACAAATATGTCGTACATAGTAATTTGATATCTAAACTTAAAAAAAAATAATCTATAATTCTAATACTTAATAAACTTGAGTGCTCTAAAAGTGTTCAATCAATCTTTACACCTTTCCCTTATACTCAGCCCCTGAAATGGTCAGTTGGAAAAGCACAAAAAGGTGAGATAAGGGTATCTCAGTAGCTAGCATAATTTTATAAACATTTATAAATATACCATTTTAGTCATAAAAGCACTTATATCATAAAAATCAGTCCATGTAATATAAATTCTCAGTTCAGTGTAATAGGTTGATGAAAAATTAGCAAGCTGATATATGAATAAATCATGGAATCAAGAATAGTTGGTGGCACACTCAACAACATGGAAAAGATAGTCTACAGAACTATTTTTCCAAGCTAAACATGAGAAAAAGGCTACTGCAGTTCTTTAACTCAAGCTAGAAAAATTCCAAGCTAAAACATGGAAATAGAATTTCTAAGCTGACATGGAAATAGAATTTCCAAGCTGACATGGAAGCAGAACTCCCAAGCTGAACATGGAAGTAAATTTCCAAGCTGATATCATGCTAATTTCATCATGAAAAACATATTTCACTTTAAATAAAACTTCATGGACATAAAATATTCAAGTAGTAAAACAAGCTTTTATGAATTGCTAAGCTACGCTACCTGTACTTTGTAGTCTGACTTTTTAGCTCAAATAGCTATTCAATCTGTCTTGAAATTCGTTTCACGATTTTTGACCATTGACTGTGGGGTAGTCTGCACTGGTTTTGGTTCTGATTTTTGCTTCCTATTCACTGCCACTTCTCCCTTAACACTTGTATGGGTTAGTAATAGAAGAATCTCCTCAAAGTAGCTCAGAAAAATCGAGTTTAACGTTTCTATTTGCTTCTTCCAAAAACCTCTATTTTATGATTGAAAAACAGAGAATATTTTTCTGCTTCTGTCCAAGCTGCTGGATTCTCTTTTTCTCACTCTCTCTCGGTTGTGAATGGTACAAGGAAAGGGGAGGAAGATGTTGCTATTTATAGCTAAAAATGGGAGGCAACATCTCTCTAAAGCCTAGAAATGTTTAGAGAACTCAAGATAACTCAAGATAAACCTAGACTAACCTGGAATTCTCTAGAATTATCTATACCATTCTACAACATTCTACACTTATCTAGGAAATTCAAGAATATACAAGATATCTCTAGAACATAACAAACCTGGAATTTTCTAGAATTATCTATACCATTCTACAACATTCTACACTTATCTAGGAAATTCAAGAATATACAAGATATCTCTAGAACATAACTAACCTGAAATTTTCTAGAATTATCTATACCATTCTACAACATTCTACACTTATCTAGGAAATTCAAGAACATACAAGATATCTTTAGAACATACAAGATTCCTCTAGAACAATCTAGATTCATCAAGGACATTCAAGAGATTTCTAGAGTCTCAAAAAAAAAATAAAAAAAATATTAAATATTTATTCCATAATAATTTGGGATGTTACACCTTGATTGAGGTCAGCTTGGATAAGAGTATAAAATATAACTCCTTTTACCAAAGGAGTAAAATGTATATGTATAAACTCAGCAAAAAAGTTATAGAAATTCCTTATGTTAATGATGATTCATGATCTTGAATTTAAAGTATAATGCATGAAATTTATGCTCTTTAAACAAAGTTCTTGTAAAGTGATGAGATGAGCTTTAAACTATAAGGTGAAAAGAAAACAAAGAGAAATGTAGTAGAGAATTTATCAAAAATACATCTTACCAGTCGACCAGATGCTTCATACTAGTTGACTGGTGTATTTTGAGCAGATGAAAATATTCAAGATAGTAGCCAAACAGTCGATCGGGTACTAGTAAATGGTTGACTGTCTGCTCACTGTCCAAAAAAGATGTGTACATCTTTTTAAAGAAAATGACTTAACAAGAGATCTTATGAAATGATAAGATATTTGAATAAATAAAATGAGACAAAAGAGCCTCCATTTTATGGAGTTTAAATTGAATCATTCTTAAATTAGTAACTAAATATGTCAACTTTAAGATACAAAAAGAAATATCAGAGTAGCATAGCATAAAATTAGCTATACAATTATAAATAAGGAAGGACGTTACATGTTGCTCTCTGTTTTATGTATCTTTGATCTTAGAAGTTGAGGCATATTATGTAAAATCATATTTGTTGTACAGTTTTTGTAATACTGGAGGAATTACATAATTGGGTAAGGAATTTATTTTTACAAATGTGAAAAAATTTCCTTTAACTACGAGTGCCTTTGGTAAAGTTGGAGGATTCTAAAACTTGGTTGTGTTAGTGTAATATTCGCTATTTTTGGATATTAGTTTATTGAAATTTTTTTAAAGAGTATTTTGAGAGCAAGAAAAATTTTCACTTTATTAGATAGGAAAAACTTTTGTGGGGAGTATAAGGAGTGGGTCCAGAGACTAAAGTGAAAAGAATAGAAAATATGGAATAATATGGAGAGACAATCAAATAAGTAGACCGGGAGGGAGAACAAAAAAGATGAGGATGATTGAGAGGTCGGTACATTAAGGATGATAGATTGGAGGCTAGAGTGGGTTTTGAGGCAACGAGAGGGATTGAAGTGAACAAATTTGGGATTTTGGTATTTTTAGTGAAAATGGGATTATATGTGGGGTATGTGTGTGTTTTATTTATTTATTTTTTTATAGGAGTGTGATTGGATGCCCAAATGTTATCTAAACTCTTCCAATTTCCTTGAAGACCCTAAACAAAGTAATTACCAACTCCACATTTCACACTTAAATATTCCCCACTCCCTTCCTTCGTTCTTTTTTTCCCTTCCTTTCTCTCTCTCGTAGTCTTTGCATAATGTTCCTTTCCCTTCCTCGATAATATCCACTGCCAGGCCTTAATGGAGGAAAAGCCAAGCAAAATTTAAGAAGTGGTAAGTGCACATTCCTTCCTCTTTTCTCCATCTTCTTCTTTTTCCTTTATTTTAAGAACATAAAACCCTAGATGAGGAGATTGAGAAAAAATGTTGTAAATGTTTTTGTGGACTGATTTATGTGAGATTGTTGTTATGAAAGGTTAATGGATGAGGAAAAAACAAAGAATTTAAGAAATGATCTTGTAAGGAATGGGATTAAAGATTATGAAAGGATAATGGTGAAAGTTGGGGTTTTGATGAACACTTGGTGATTCAAGCTTAAAACCATGAAATTAACTTGGGGTTTTAGTACTGGATTGATCCTAGAGTAGTAGGGTGAGAGGCCATTGAAGAAATCAAAGAAAATGATGAAGAGTTATGTCTTTGGAAGCAAAAATCGAGGCTAGGTCATGGGGTTCAGTGGTGGGCACTCAGGGTGCTAGACCTAGCGTCCAAGGCGCCAAACAACCCAAGACCATCAAGCTTTAGGGTTCTGGCGCTTAAGGCACCACCACTTGAAGCTTGTGGCTGAGAGTTAGTGGCATGGTGCCTGGGCGCCATGACCTGATCATGTCAGAAAGTTAGAAATTTTGGGTGTTGAGATGCTTTTCCCATGCTTCGTAGGTTTAGTTTTGAATCGAAGTCTTGTTGGGGGATCTCTTAAAGGCCGAAGTGCTTCGGATTCAAGGTGAGGGATTCTTACTATTTTGGTTTGATTGTGTGCTTACATTGTATCTTGTTGAGGCTATGTATTTTGGTGATGTCTCCCATTGAATTCTTGTGGAATAAGAATTATACATTGGAAATACTCTCGGTAAATCTCCTTAAACTAAATGCACTGTGATAGTATAAATATATATATATATATATATAAGTTACTTGACAATACCATTTTTGAACTTGAATTTTTGAAATTATATTTAAATAATTATCACTATGTTTTATGTTAGTTTCTACTACTTTTTTAGTTTTCTCTATATCTTTGTTAGTCATTATGCTTAGCAAATCTAATGACAAATTTACATCTTTTTGTTTTAGTAATTGTATCTCTTCTTTAATAATTTTGATTTCTTCTTTTAGTTCTTTCAAAGATATCTTATCTTCTATTGGTTTATTATTAAATCTAGTAAGAATTTCTTGAACATTGTAAGGTTTTAATTCTAGTTTTTTTACCGTTTCTTTTGAATCTATTATGTCTTTTAATTTTATTAAATATTCTTTGCTAATTTCTTCATTATTTATTTTATCTATTACTTCTACTAAAGTTTGAACTTTATCTTTATTGATAACATTAATGTGTTTTGAACAATTTTTGCAATTAAAAATTCCTATACAATCATTATCACTTGTTTGTATTGAATCGGTACTTTCTTCTAAGTTATTTTGATTATCTATTTGATATATTTCATTATTATCTATATCACTATTTGTTTCACTATCAGATTCTATTTTAGATTCTTGATCTTTTGGGAAAACACATATTAAACTTTGTTTATACTTATTATCTATATTTAAAAGATTAATTTTCTTTTTGAGTTTACAATTTTTTGATATGTGTTCATACCTCCCGCATTTAAAACAAATTATATGCTTGTGATATGTAATTTGCCTAGTATGTTTTGAATATTCTTTTTTGTGAGGTTTTTTATATGATTTTTGATGTTTATTGATTGGTTTTGAAGGGTAGTATCTAGTTTTGCTAAGGGATTTTCTGTAATGTTTAGATTTATCTAATTTTCTAGATTTTTTATATTTTAAGGATGGAGCAGGGACCTTTTCTATACCATATTGATCACAGAAATTTTCTAATTCTCTACGACTACGTTTGAGTTCAGATTTGACTTTATATTGTAGTTTGATATCATTATAGAGTGCTAAACCTTCTTGAGTAACAGAGCTTATTAATTCTCCAAAGGTCATAGTATTGTATGGATGGTATTATTATATTGTTTCTTAATGGTTTCCCTAATTCTTTCTACAAATAAAGTTGGTAATCCTCCTATAAATCTTTCTTTCTAATAATCTGCACTACTATTAGATCTTGTATATAATTTTGTTAAGAACATATCCTTATATCATCTAAAATTTGACATTGTTAGATATCTAAGATTGACCAGTTGATTAGTAGTTCTTTCTTGAAAACTAATTGGATTTCCTATAAAATGTTTTGTTAAGGCATATATTAATACTGCTACTCCATCATTAGTTGCTATTGTTTGAGTTTGTCCATTTTGACCTATTCTTTCTTCTTGTTGAATAGCAAATTTTATTGCAGACCTTTCTGGTTCTGTTAAGTAATTATCCCACGATCTTTTTAATTGACTAGTAAATCCTATTGTTAACAAGGCTACAATATTTAGTTCGTCATTATTTTTGATCCTATAAGCTATTGCACACATTGACATACTTTTTATTGTATCTAATATTTGGTGTTTACTAGCACCATCTATATTCCACTCCGCTATTGATTCTTCTGAGTAACTATTTTCAAAATATAAACCTTTTTCTTCATATTGAATATCTGGATAACTAGGTCTTGGATAATAATTTCTTGTTGTAGGTTTTGGATTTCTAAATCTTATTTTATTTAGTTTTGATTCTTCCTCATTATTTGGGCCAAAGGATATAGTATTGATTGTTAGCGTTTTATCTTTCTTTTTATCGTTTGACAAGCCTAATGCTTATAACTTTTTAGTAATGTCTTCTACCAGAGATTGAAATGATTTTCCTAAATTTATTGTTTTTAATTCTTCCTTTGTTAATGTGGGAATTTTGTATGTAGGGTTTTGAGTGTTTTGTAATTTTGATAAATCTTGTATATTAATATTAGATGAACTACCTAATTCTATTTTATTGTTCACTATATTTTCTATTCTGTCTAGTTGTTTGCCTATTGTGTTGATTGCTAAATTAGTATAATTGTTTTGAGATTGTAAATTTTTCATATCTTTCTTTTGACTAGTATTTTCTTCATTTTCTTCTATTTTTTTGAAAGGTGATAATTATGAACTTTCTACCTAAAATTTAATTGCTTCTAAAAGGGGTGTAAACAGATATAATTTTTTGACCTAATGTTGTATCTCATTCTACTGTTATTCTAGTATTAGTGTTGATCAGCTTTTCTTGTTCTATAAAGGGATGAAAATCTTATTGTTTTGACAGTATATACTGAACCAGGTTAAAAAGAAAATATTTTCTTTAATATCTTCTAAATACTTATAATATTCTTCTTTCCATTTTTGTGTTTGTTCTGTTGAGAAAGTATTGAAATACCATTCGCTCATAGGTTTATTATAATCTTGCATAAATTCTATTAAGTCTTGGTTTATCTATTTTAAATTCTTTTGTAATTACTAAGATTTGTGATATAGTTGGTGAATGATTTATTGAAGGTTCTTCATTTACAGGCTCATATATTGACTGTGGAACATTAGGTTGAAAGTCTACTCCTCTTAAATTATATTGAACATTCCTTGTTGTAGATTGATAATCATTATCTATTGAATGTCTACTTCCTATTTCTAATTCTGGATTTCTAAACATTCTTTATGTAAAAGATAGAGATCTTTTCATTTTAAGGATTATGTCACCTTTTGGTGTTTGAACATAATTATCATAGGTTTTTGACTCTATATTCCTAGGTGGTTGTATCTTATCTAGTTTCCATTCTTCTGGAAAGGCATTTATTATTTCATGATGTTTTAAAGGTTTTGGAGTTGTTATCATTGTTTGTTGTAGATTAGCTTCCATAACTATTGTTTCATTCCTAGGTGATTCTTTTTTGACAGTAATTCCTACACTAGTTTTTGATACTTTATAATGAATGCGGTATATTACAACTAAATGATCAGTTCCTTCTTCCCAAATTCCTTCTTTAGATTTAATATGTAATTGTAAGGCATTTTCTACATTTCTTAATGTTTTCATATAATTTGGAAAACAATTAAAATATATTGGTCCATCACAAACATTTGACTTGACCATACTTATTGTTGAATCTTTGAAGGATATTGCATTTTTATCTCTAAGTAGTAAAATTACTAGATTATTTATTCCTAACGTATGTAACGATTTAAGCACTATTTGAATTAATCCTATCTATAAAAATTTATAACCATCTTTTTGATGTTGAGCTATTAATTTTTTATCCAATAATTTTACAGTATCTTGAGAAGTTCTTATCGTTCTTGAAGTTTCTACAGTTCTAACTATATCTTGAATTTTGAAATTAAATGTTGAATACTTATATACTTTGATAGGTCTAACCCTAGGCATCTCCCAATTTCTTAATCTTTCTTCTGCTTCTTGAATCATTACTTTTGCGTTATTATTTTCATCTTAGTCCATATTTTCACTGTAACTAGTAGATGTTGAGGGCAAACTAATTTCAGCATTATCGCTACTAAAGAGTCTTCTTATTAACTTAGACTTTTTTAAGAGTTAATTTCTTAAAATTATTTTAGGTTCGTTAAGTGTTATTGGGACCAACTCGTATGAGAACATCTACCTCTCTTCTCAGGCTTTACGACTTACCAATGTAGTCACAAGGTTGACCAACGCTAATCCTTAACTTGCTAAAAGTTTTTCTAAGAAATGAGTTCTTAAAGTTTCTAAGTAAACTGTTTAAAGAACTAGGCTCTGATACTAGTTTTTGCTTGGATCTAATTCTTTTTCTTTAATGTAATTTAATTTTCATACATATAATGAAATTCAAATAATGAAATTTAAATAAACTACTTTGAATAGCGTCTTAAAATTGTATTTCAATATTTTTAGTAATAATATAAATTGTATTTATATTTTGAAAAACAAAATATTCAAAAGTAACAAGCATTTGTTAGCCCTAAAGTTTTATGCCATAAGTTTTGATGATGACAAATATGAGAGAAATGTAGCATTAATATATAAGGATTAATTATCATATATGCTACAAGTATTTAAATATAATTATGTTATTTAATGAGCAATATTTTATATATGAATCGCACTCTTTACAATATATATGTGATTACATTTACAATATATATGCGGTTACATTATCTAAGAATTGTAACCTTGATATGCTAGAAAAGTATTTCACATATGTATTTCTTGTGCTACAATTTAAGTATGATCATATTATTTAGAATGAAATAATTTATATTGAATCATGCTATTTATTTTGAATTAAACTAACTATTTAGTTTGCAAGTAAGATATATTTTATAGGTTGGTTCAAAACAAAAAGAGTGAGCATTGGATTGAAGAACAAGGAAAAACAACATCATGCTTTACTCAAGGAAATAACATGCTAGGATAAAGTTCCAAGAATTGAAGAATTAGAAGGTTTGAAGTCCTGGAAGATTGGTTGCATCAAGATAGCCTATATGTTTACATTAGGTATATTTTAAATAGGCTAGTATACTTGTGCAACTCAATGATTTAGATGTGCATACATTGGCTCAAGTATTTTGAACAAAAAAGATAGTGAGATATGAAGTTTTATAAAAGTTGATTTTTGACCTTTGGTTACTCTTTATACCATGTCTCCTCAATTAAAAGTTAGTTTTTCAAGAATCTTAATCTTATTTGATAGTAGACTCAAAGAACTTTCCAACAGTATATTATTTATTCAAAAAGGAGTCCAAACGAGAAAGATATAACCATTTAAATTATAGTTTGAAAAATTGAAAGTTGATTTTACCGACCTACGGTCAGTCTTTTAATCATATCTTTTAAACCAAAAATAATTTTTGAGTGAAACTTCTTTCATTTGAAATCAGACTCCAAGGGCTTTCCAATGATATATAATTTGTTTAAAACGGAGTACAAATGTAGGAGTTATATTTTTTAAAGAGAGCTCAAAAAGATAGTTTTTCTACTGTCAGCTAGAGGTTGACCGGTTGCCATTTGGATTGCACTATAAGTGCTGTTATGACTCTATAACAGCTAGTTTTGTAAAATCTTATATATATGATCTTAGATACACGTTTTTGAGTTAGAAAAAAGTACTACAATGTGATATTAACTTGTTCTATCATCTTTGAGAGAAAGAAAACAATTCTTGAGTCAAATCTTGCATATTATCAATCATTTGAGTTATTAAGATCTTTATTTGTATCATCTACTTTTAGAAGAGAGTCTTCTTGTGTTCATCATTATTTCTTCTCAACTTCTGAGTTGTATTCTCAAGGAGAGTGTTCCTTGAAAGAGTGTTTGAGGGAAGCATTGTAATTGGGATGTTGAGGAGCCCGGATAGATAAAATTCTCAATTGTGGCTCACAAGTGCCCGAATCAAACTTGTGGTTGTAGTGGTTCGCAAGTATCCAGATCAAACTTGCAATTATAGTGGAAATATTTAAGTGGTTTCTTGAGGACTGGATGTAGGCTTGGGATTAGCTGAACCAGTATCAATCTCCGAGTTTGCTTTCTTTATCCCTCACTCTTTAATTTGTGCATATTGATATCTATTCTTTACTTCCTTGCTCTTTATAATTATTCATCTTAATAGCACATTGATTTTTTGTATTGTATTTATTATCCTAAGCATTGCACTTTTACAGAAAATCATTTTAACTTCTAATTAAGTTTTGTGAAAATTTCATAAAACCCAATTCACCCCCCTCTTGGGATCCAACCATTACTTTTAGCATTAAATCAGTAAATGGAATAGAAATAGATTGTTGAACTGAAATTCTCATTATGAAAACAAATTTACAGATTAGAAGAACATAGATAATGAGCAGCGTAGCAAAAGAGGATGAGGATTATGAAGAGAATGATTACAAGAGGGTTGAGAGATTTGAGAAATTACAAGGAAAGTTGTAAAATTAGCTCTTAGTGCGATCTGCCTATACAATTGAACTAAGGTTGTCTATATAGAAAATTGTTGAGCTGGAATTGAAGAGTGTTGAAGTCTGTGGATTCCAAAATTTTGAAGTCCATGGATTCGAACGATCTTTGAATTTGAAATTATTGAGGTTGGTCGACATCTTTTGAAAAGTCGTTTTGTCGGTTTGTGTCGACGCTTGCTTTTGAAAACTTTTGACTTCTCTTCTGATGCTTTGGCTTTTCAGCTGGCTTCACCTTTTGATAAAGCTTTTGCTTTCAGTGTCGACAATTGTTGAACATGAAAGTGACTTAACTTAACCTTAGTCAAACTGACTTAGGTTAGCCAATTCAATATTGTAACAATCATCTTCATTTTGATTGAAGGGAGATTGAACTTCTGGATTACTACTTGCTGAAGATGGGGCTTTCTCTGATTGAACCGTTTCATGAAATGCTTGCATTTTTTGTTGAAATTCTTCTTCTGTGGTGGCGGCGGCTAATTCAGTCATGAACTATGACTTTGAGGTTAAAAATTTAGAACCCTTTCGAACACTTTGACTATACTTTAATTGACCAAGGTGCTGATTAATCCAATTTTGAATAGCTTGTTTACTGATTAAAGAAAGCATTATATGATAACCATCATTTTATATTGAAAGTTCTTGCTAGATAAGTAGGAAAGCCTGTTGGGAGTTTTGAAGTGAAATCGAAATCCCAAGTCATGATCCAGGCTGTTCCGAAAGTAGCAAAGAAATGGAACAAATTTGTTCCTGAAGTAAAATCAGTTTGACTTCTAAAATATTGAAATGCTTCTTGAGCGTAGCCTAGAAGAAAACCTATGGTTGGACAAAAACAAACCGTTCTGAAAACTAGGTCAAAAACTCGACTTGGTCCTTTTTGAACAAAATGAACCAAGAGTGAGAAAATGGACGAACAAGAAGAGTATTGAACCAGGCTTTATAATAATCTCAATAATCAAAGGCTTGAGGACGGAATTCCCTAGAAAAAAGATTGTTGAGTATAAAGAGATTTATTCCATTAAGCAGGGGTTAAAACATGATTGATTTTCATTTTTGAATATAAAATTCTTGAAGGATTGGAAGGATCATATTCATGAGTAAGGGTGATTGAATTTGTATTAACTAAAATAAATTCATAATAAAGTCTTGATTTTTTGATACTTACTGACAAGTAGTGCCAGTCAGTTGGAAATACTTTATGTGCAACTTCCCTAGCAGTGATATCTGGAAGAATCCATTAGAGTTCAACTGCTACTATTGGGACACTGATATCTTTTTAACATATTGAAATTTTTCTTTTTGTTGAGAAAGGTTCTTGACATATTGCTTAGTTGGGGTTAAAGGAACCATTTTGGATGTTTGAGTATGAGTAATTTGTTAACTATGTTGTTAAGGTGATGATTAGATGCTAAAGCTTCATGATAAGTCAAAGGAGTAAAATGATTTTGAGAGTATATTGAAGGAGAGGAAGGCCTAAGGCCTTGTGGCCTAATGTCACTGCTAGAAGGGCGCATGTTGAGCGGGGTTAATGCCATAGTTGGTGATATTAATGAACCCAGTGGGGGGTCCATATTGATCTTTAGTTTTTTTCTTTTTTCTTCTACATTCTTTGATTTTCCTTGCAAGAATTCTCTTGTGAGAAAATTGGGTAAAGCATTTGATTTTCCTTTGATATGTTGAATTTCAAAATCAAAACAAGGAGGTATTGCTTGCCAACGGGCAAAAATATGTTTTCAAACCAAGTTTTGAACATATTTTTCTAAAACACTTTTTGCAGCTTTGCAATCAATTTTTAAAAGAAAAGTTTTACTAAATAAATCATCTTGAAATTTTGTGATACATAGCACTATAGATAAAATTTCTCTTTTAATTGTTGAATATTTTTCTTGAGCTTTAGTCCAAATTCCTGAATAAAACCTAACTAATTGTTCTTTTTGACTTTTTTTTGGTATTTGCTTAAGGATACCTCTATACCCTATATCTGAGGCATCAATTTCTACTATCATGAAAGCTTCTAGATCTAGAATTCCTAGACATGGAAGACTTTTGACCTGTACCTTAAGTGTTTTTGACAATTTTAGTCATTGATTTGTCCCAAGCTAGGGCTTTCTTTCTTAATATTTGGTACAATGGTTTGGAAATATTTCTTAAATTTTGAATAAAATCTGCTACATAATTGAGACATCCTAAAAATCTTTGTAATTGATTGTTATCTTTAATCTCATCTGGAAATTTGTCAACAAATTCTATTGATCTACTTATGGGTTTGATAGTTCCTTGATAAATATCAAATCCTAAAAATCTTATTTTTGTTTGAAATAATTTCATTTTCTTAGCAGACACAACTAAACCATTTTTCTTGATAATTTCATAAAATTGATTAAGATGATTAAAACGTTGTTCTATTGACCTAGAAAATACTAAAATATCATCTATATAAACTATTGCAAATTGAGTATATGGGTTGAAAATATCATTCATATTGTTTTGAAATTCTAAAGGAGTATTTTTTAGACCAAAGGGCATCGTGTTCCATTCGTAATGTCTAAAAGGAACAGTAAAATTTGTTTTGTACTTATTTAGTTTGACTATTTGGATTTGATAATATCCTAACTTCATATCAAATTTTGATAATAAAGAAGCTTGTTGAATTCGAGAAATTAAATCTCTTTTATTTGGAATTGGGTACCTAATCCGTCTTAAAGTTTTATTGAGAGGCTTATAATTAATGACCATTCTAGGGGACTCCTTTTTCTATTTCTACTTGATTTTGAACATAAAATGTTGAACAGCTCCAAAGAGATTTGCTTGGCCTAATTAATCTCTTATCTAGTAAATCTTAAATATCTTTCTTATAGTTTTCTAAAATTTCTTTATTTATTTGTATTGGCCTAGCTTTGGTTGGGATATTTTCTTCACTAAAATTTGTTTCATAAGGTAATGAGAATATATGTTTTTTCCTATTCTAGAAAGCATTTGGGTGTTCTGAACATAAATCTTTTTCAAATTTTTGTTGAACAAGTGTTATCTTATCTTTGATAAAAGGTTTTTCTATTTGTTCCTCTATCTTTTTGTAATCAATTTCTTTATTTAACAATTTTATTTGATTTTGTTTTCTATTTATTAAGTTTATTTTTGACACAGCTAAGGATTTTAGTAGATTAACATATTTTGTTTTTTAAGGATTTAAAAATTCAAAACAAATTTAGTTAGGAGCTTGAATGAACCAATGATTTTAGGAACACCATTTTTAAAAGGAAATTTGTTTTGGCTCAAAGTGTTCAAAAGGGTTCTAAATTTTTAACCTCAAAGTCTTAGTTCTTGGCTGAATTAGCCGCCGCCACCACAGAAGAAGAATTTTAACAAAAAATTCAAGCATTTCATGAAAAGGCTCAATAAGAGAAAGCCCCATCTTCAGCAGGTAGTAATCTAGAAGTTCAATATGCCTTTAATCAAAATGAAGATGATTGTTACAATATTGATTTGGCTAACTTGAGTAAGTTTGACTAAGGTTAAGTTAAGTCACTCTCATGTTCAACAATTGTCGGCTTTGAAAGCAAAAGCTTTATCAAAAGGTGAAGCCAGCTCCAAAGCCAAAGCATCAGAAAAGAAGTCAAAAGTTTTCAAAAGCAAGCGTCAGCATAAACTGACAAAATAACCTTTCAAGAAATGCTGACCAACCTCAATAATTTCATATTCAAAGATCGTTCGAATCCGCGAACTTCAAAATTTTGGAACCCAGGGACTTCGACACTCTTCGATTCCAGCTCAACAATTTTCTATATAAGAAACCTTAGTTCAATTGTATAGGTAGATCACACTTGGAGCCAATTTTACAACTTTCCTTGTAGTTTCTCAAATCTCTCAATCCTTACTTGTAATCATTCTCTTCATAATCCTCATCCTCTTTTGCTACGCTGCTCATTATCGCTGTACTTCTAATCTGTAAGTTTGTTTTCCTAATGAGAATTTCAGTTCATCAATCTATTCCTATTTCATTTACTGATTTAATGATTGTTATTACTTTTGAATATTTTGTTTTTCAAAATATAAATAAAATTTATATTGTTACTAAAAATATTGAAATAGAATTTCAAGACGCTATTCAAAGTAGTTTATTTGAATTTCATTATATGTATGAAAATTAAATTAAGTTAAAGAAAAAGAATTAGATCCGGGCAAAAACTAGTACCAGAGCCTAGTTCTTTAAAGAGTTTACTTAGAAAATTTTAAGAACTCATTTCTTAGAAAAACTTTTAGCAAGTTAAGGGTTAGCATTGGTCAGCCTTGTGACTATGTTGGTAAGCCATAAAGCCTGAGAAGAGAGGTAGGTGTTCCCGTAGGAGGTGGTTTTGATAACACTTAACGAACTTGAAAGAATTTTAAGAAATTAATTCTTAAAAATGTCTGAGTTAAAAAAGAAGACTCTTTAATAAAGATAGTGCTGAAATTAATTCTTAATAATGTCTGAGTTTGCCCTCAATATCTGCTAGTTATAGTGAAATATGGATCAAGATGAAAATAATAACGCAAAAGTAATGATTTAAGAAGCAGAAGAAATGTTAAGAAATTGGCAGATGCCTAGGGTTAGACCTAGCAAAGTATATAAGCATTCAACATTTAATTTCAAAACTCGAGATATAGTTAGAATTGTATAAACGTCAAGAACGATAGGAACTTCTCAAGATACTATAAAATTAGTGGATAAAAATTTAATAGCCCAATATCAAAAAGATGGTTATAAATTTTTACATATAGGATTAATTCAAATAGCGGCCAAACCGTTACATAGGTTAGGAATAAATAATCAAGTAATTTTACAACTTAGAGATAAAAATGCAATATCCTTCAAAGATTCAACAATAAGTATGGTTGAGTCAAATGTTTGTGATGGACCAATATATTTTAATTGTTTTCCAAATTATATTAAAACATTAAGAAATGTAGAAAATCTCTTACAATTACATATTAAACTAAAGAAATAATTTGGGAAGAAGGAACTGATCATTTAGTTGTAATATACCACATTCATTATAAAGTATCAAAAACTAGTGTAGGAATTACAGTCAAGAAAGAATCACCTAGGAATGAAACAATAGTTATGGAAGCTAATCTACAACGAACAATGATAACAACTCCAAAACCTTTAAAACATCATGAAATAATAAATGCCTTTCCAGAAGAATCGAAACTAGATAAGATCCAACCACCTAGGAATATAGAGTCAAAAACCTATGATAATTATGTTTAAACACCAGAAGGTGATATAATCCTTAAAATGAAAAGATCTCAATCTTTTACATGAAGAATGTTTAGAAATCCAGAATTAGAAATAGGAAGTAGACAGATAATGATTATCAATCTGCAACAATTAAAGTTCAATATAATTTAAGAAGAGTAGACTTTCAACCCAATGTTCCACAGTCAATATATGAGCCTGTAAACTAAGAACTTCAATAAATCATTCACCAACTAGATCACAAATCTTAGTAATTACAAAAGAATTTAAAATAGATAAACCAAGACTTAATAAAGAATTTATGCAAGATTATATTAAACCTATAAGCGAATGGTATTTCAATACTTTCTCAACAAAACAAACACAAAAATGGAAAGAAGAATATTATAAGTATTTAGAAGATATTAAAGAAAATATTTTTTTTACTTGGTTCAATATATACTATCAAAATAATAAGATTTCAACCCTTTTATAGAACAAGAAAAGTTGATCAATATTAATACTAGACTAACAGTAGAATGTGATACAAAATTAGGTCAAAAAATTATATCTGTTCACCCCCTTTTAGAAGCAATTAAATTTAAGGCAGGAAGTTTAGAATTAAAAGCCTCACCTTTCAAAACAATAGAAGAAAATGAAGAAAATAGTCAAAAGAAAGATATAAAAAATTTACGATCTCAAAACAATTATACTTATTTAGCAATCAACACAATTGGAAAACAACTAGATAGAATAGAAAATGTAGTGAACAATAAAATAGAATTAGGTAGTTCATCTAATATTAATATACAAGATTTATCAAAATTACAAAAAACTCAAAGCCCTATATACAAAATTCCCATGTTAACAAAGGAAGAATTAGAAACAATAAATTTAGGAAAATCATCTCAATCTCTGGTAGAAGACATTACTAAAAAGTTACAAGAATTAGGAGTGGCAAACGATAAAAAGAAAGATAAAACGCTAACAATCAATACTATATTCATTGACCCAAATAATGAAGAAGAATCAAAACTAAATAAAATAAGATTTAGAAATCCAAGACCTACAACAAGAAATTCAGATACTCAATATGAAGAAAAAGGTTTATATTTTGAAAATAGTTACTCAGGAGAATCAATAGCAGAGTGGAATATAGATGGTGCTAGTGAACACCAAATATTAGATACAATACAAAGCATGTCAATGTGTGCAATAGCTTATAGGATCAAAAATAGTGACGAACCAAATATTGTAGCCTTGTTAATAATAGGATTTACTAGTCAATTAAAAAGATGGTGGGATAATTACTTAACAAAACTAGATAGATCTGCAATAAAATTTGCTGTTAAACAAGAAGAAAGAATAGGTCAAAATGGACAAACTCAAACAATAGCAACCAATGATGAAGTGGTAGTATTAATATTTGCCTTAACAAAACATTTTATAGGAAATCCAATTAGTTTTCAAGAAAGAACTGCTAATCAATTGGTCAATCATAGATGTCCAACAATGTTAGATTTTAGATGGTATAAGGATATATTCTTATCAAAATTATATATAAGATCTGATAGTAGTGTAGATTATTGGAAAGAAAGATTTATAGGAGGATTATCAACTTTATTTGCAGAAAGAATTAGGGAAACCATTAAGAAACAATATAATAATACCATTCCATACAATACTATGATCTTTGGAGAATTAATAAACTTTGTTACTCAAGAAGGTTTATCACTCTGTAATGATGTCAAACTACAATATAAAGTGAAATCTGAATTCAAAAGTAGTCGTAGAGAATTAGGAAATTTTTGTGATCCATATGGTATAGAAAAGGTCCATGCTTCATCCTCAAAATATAAAAATCTAGAAAATTAGATAAATATAAACATTATAGAAAACCCCCAGCAAAACTAAATATTACCCTTCAAAATCGATCAATAAATATGAAAAACTGTATCAAAAACCTCACAAAAAAGAATATTCGAAACATACTAGGAAAATTACAGATCAAAAACATATAATTTGTTTTAAATGCGGGAGGTATGAACATACATCAAAAAATTGTACACTCAAAAAGAAAATTAATCTTTTAGATATAGATAATAAGTATAAACAAAGTTTAATGTGTATTTTGCTAGCAGATCAAGAATCTGAAATAGAATCTGATAGTGAGACAAATAGTGATATAGATAATAATGAAATATATCAAATAGATAATCAAAATAACTCAGAAGAAAGTATGGATTCAATACAAACAAGTGATAATAAGTGTATAGGAATTTGTAATTACAAAAGTTGTTCAAAACCCATTAATGTTATCAATAAAGATAAAGTTCAAACTTTAGTAGAAGTAATAGATAAAATAGATAATAAAGAAATTAGGAAAGAATATTTAATAAATTAAAAGACATAATAGATTCAAAAGAAACGGTCAAAAAACTAGAAGTAAAACCTTACAATGTTCAAGAAATTCTTACTACCAGTAGAAGATAAGATATCTTTGAAAGAACTAAAAGAAGAAATCAAAATTATTAA
Source organism: Biancaea sappan (assembly GCA_037074585.1). Classification (NCBI taxonomy): domain Eukaryota; kingdom Viridiplantae; phylum Streptophyta; class Magnoliopsida; order Fabales; family Fabaceae; genus Biancaea; species Biancaea sappan. Next base: position 42,689,538 of record CM073501.1, on the reverse strand, counting down.
AGAAGAGATACAATTACTAAAACAAAAAGATGTAAATCTGTCATTAGATTTGCCAAGCATAATGGCTCAGAAATATATAGAGAAAACTGAAGAAGTAGTAGAAACTAGCACAAAACCTAGTGATAATTATTTAAATATAATTTCAAAAATTCAAGTTCAAAAATAGCATTGTCAAGTAACTTTGACTATCAATAGAGAATATAGTTTTAAAACAATATCTTTAATGGATTTAGGAGCAGATATGAAATGTGTTCAAGAAGGATTAATTCCCACTCAATATTATGAAAAAACTACAAAAAGCCTTAATGGCGCAGGAGGAAATCAATTACCAATAAAATATAAACTGTCAAATGCTAAGATATGCAATCAAGGAATGTGTTTCAAAACTATTTTTGTTTTAGTTAGGAACTTGAATAAACCAATAATTTTAGGAACGCCATTTTTAACTTTAATCTATCCCTTTAAGGTTTCAGAATTAGGAATATCAACAAAAATATCGAGAAAGAAAATTTGTTTTGAATTTTTAAATCCTTCAAAAACGAAAGATGTTAATCTACTAAAATCCTTAGCTTATGAGACATGGGTGTAGGGTGATGTAAGTGACTGATGTTGTAAACATAAGTGGGTTGTTTACATGACTATTAAATGGAAACTCTATGTGGATTTCCTGGGTTAACTCTTGTGTATGTCAACGAGTACTTATGGGAATATATATATACATGCGTGTGTTTATTTTAGGTTATATACATATATGAGTATGCATATACACATTCATACTAAGTGATGTAAAAGAAATTTGGAAATTGCGTATGTACACATATTCAATCACCTCCTAATTTGTGCATTGGGAGGGGGAAAGGTGTACATACATATAGATACATATGTATATATAAATTTTCATTAATTAAATTCTAAAGGTGTGTATATATGTGTGCGCCAATTCTTTAATTGTTTATAAAAGAATGTATGTATATGAATGCCCACCTTTAATACTTAGGGACTATATGATTAAGAATGTGAAGTATAGATATATCTTCATATAGGGGGATATACACACACCTACACTACCTTCGTGATAGAAATGAGAAAGATGTAGTTTATATATGTATGATGATATAGTTCTTGTAGTAGTCCTAGCTCTTTAGATTGTAATTCCTTATATCATTGAATGATTAATGGGAAGTATAGTATTATGCTTTTGAGATAGAATTATCATGTATTATCTTTATTCCTTGTGGATATATATATATATATATATATATATCGAGAATGGTGAAAGCTTTCAATTGTGGACTTGTGTGGTTAGTGTAAATACGGGTGACCTCAATTATTAGATATGAGGCATTGAGAGACGAGCCCTAAATTATTATTATTATTATTAGAAGCCTATAGGGCTAAATGGGTCTAATAAACCTAACATGCTGGAATGGTGCATCATTGAGTTGTTAGTGGAATGGTCTGGCAACAAGTCGCAATGTGGCTAAGTGACCTTATCCCTCGAAAGTGCTACACTTGAGGACGCCACCTATGTGGAGGAGAGGCGATGAGTATTAAAGTCCTTGTGTGGGGTAATGTAGAGGCCTGTGTGGCCCATGTTAAAACCCTGGTGGAGGAAAATGTGAATTTGGCATTAATGGCCTTCTTATTATATTTTGGCTTCAGTGGCCTTCTTATTATATTATAGCCTCGGTGGCCTTTTCATTATTTTAAGGCCTCAATGGCCTCCCTTTTATAAACTAAAAACTTTATGTTAAGTATGTTAGGCATGAATGTGCAATTACGTCGTGTTTGGTGAGTATGGTTATATACATTCTATGTTGTAGCAGAATAGTTTTGTCACATCAGGTTGGTCTGGTTGTTGATACGGATGGGGTACTGTTCTAGGTCCCTTTCTTACTAACGGTGCACAGGTTACAATTGCATTGTTTTCCCTCACTGAGTATCTCTTGTACTCACCCTTTTGATTGTGCACCCTTTGTAAGTTTTGTTCAGTTGGCGAGTCTCCATAAGAGGAGTAGCAGAGTCTCTGAGTCCATGACCCATCTCAGCTTTGGGTTGATGGTGGTGTTTTCAGGTATGTTCGGGCTATTGAGTTGCTCTATAGTGAATAAAACTCCTAGGATCTTTGTGTATATTATGATGGGAAACTTTAATTTTTTTTACTACTTGTATGATGTGTTTGTTAAGTCCAGGTGAGATTAGGCTTACGGAGGTGGTGTAGACCCCGCCGCTGTGCCGGTCATGTTCCCTAATTCAGGCTTGCAACAGTAAGCATATATGTGGTTGTAGGAAAAGTGAGTTATGGTTGTAACATGATGGTTGGCAAGTGCTTGTGAGGGTTGTTTGGTGTGTGTGAAAGGGTCCAAGTAAGGGACCAAAGTGAAAGGAAGAAAATTGTTGAGTATTCCTGTGCAAAGGGATAAAAAGGATCTTTGGGGTGATCGGACTTTCTGAGAATAAGTTGTGTGTTTGATGACATGAGGTTGGTGGAAGAGGACTATTATCGTGTATGGGTTCTTGAAAAGGACTAGAACAAATTAATTTATGGAACTACATTTAGAAGGACAAAATTCAGGATAAAGAATATTTTATGAATTCCATTATTGCCCTTGAACTTAAGACTCTTGTGCTTATGGTTGGAAGGTAAAATGGTCAATATGCCCACACTTAGTAGGCCCTCCACTCACGCCTCGTTCCCTTCCTTCGTCCCTCTCACCTCGCATTCACGCTTTCTTCTTCTTCATGACCAAGTAGAGCTTCCAAGGGTGCTTCTATCACCACCTTCAGCGAGCAATATCACCGGGTACTTCCCTCCTTCACTGGATTTCCTTGGTTAAGGTAAACATCAGAAAATCTCCCTTTTCTCCTGGTGAACTCATGATCTTGAAATGTGCTTTAACGATTCTAATATTGACTTCTTGCAATTATTTTTGAGCAAAGATTGATTATTGCCAAGGGAAGTGTGATTTCTGGTTTAAAAAGAAAGAACTCATCCTTTCGATTTAATCTCGGTTTGCTTGATTTCTTACGAATTAGGAATGTTTCTTAGCAATAAAGTGTGTTTTCTTGAGGCAAATATCATGGAGAAGGGTTAGGATTTAGCTTTTTGGGATCAAAAGATGGCAAATTTTCATTGAACTGGGTAAGCACAGCGATGGAAACTATTGTTGCAGCAATGACTGACAAAGAATGTTGTTGTTTGGTCACTGCAGCGAAAGGAAATTTGGCTTCTTGCATGTTTTATGCCTCTTTTCTCACCTCTTTCATGTTGGGATCACTAGGGAACATCTCTAAATCATATTGTATATTAAACAAATGTGGAAATAATGTAACATAAGCCCAAAATCGAGGTAAATAGCTAACCTTACCTAAGTTAATGTGAAATTATTATTGTAACTCATTGGATGCATTTTGTTTGAGAATAAGTGAGGCTCCAAGGAAGATGAGGCAAAGTCTAATCTTAGTAACTTCAATTTAAACATATTTGAATGTGTATGAAAATGGTATACAACCCAAACTCTTATGTATGTTTGTGTGGTTTAACTCAAACTACTTGTAGGATGCCAGTGGTGCATTCAATTTCTTGTTGAGTGTTAAGTGACCTAGGCGAGATAGGTGTTTCTAGCACTGTGAATATTTAAGTTGGGGCAAGGTATATGATATAAACCTGACATCCACTTTGGAAGATCAAGAAGAAGAGGATTTAAGTCTTGGTGTTGGCCCAAAACAAGACAAAGGCTTAAAAGATACAAGAAGCAATTGGGTCACAAGTCATGCATTGTTGGCCGAAAACACTAGTGAACAAAAATTGAAAGGAGATGAGGCTTTAATTATGCTCACTCAAGCCCAAAAAGATTAAGGCCTAACAGGAAGTGCTTCATCATTTAAATCTGAAACCTTTTGGAAGAACAAGAGTCAAGAAACACCATTTTCATATTTTGGTGACATTTTTTGTGCATATTTATAAGTCTTATAAATGTGGAAGCTTTTTGTGTTCTTAGGTCAGTTTTTAGTCTTTTAATTACCAAAAATCAATATAATAGCCCATATAATTTCCAAGTCCCCTAATTGTTATTTATTAGTGTTTTTGGTGGTCTTTAATTAGTGTCTTTTGGTTGTCTTTGAGTTATGTGTTGCTATACCTATAAATAGAGCATGTATTTCTTAAGAAGAAATCAGATTAGAGTTTATGATAATTGCATTCAAGAATTTTCTCCAATTGAGTGAGAATTTGTTTATTTTCTTTTGGTCTTGTGGAACCTTGCTTTGTCAATCTTCTCTGTAAGATTGGTGATTCAAATTTACAAAAGCCCCCCAATTCGTGCTTCAACCCAGGTGTAGTGTTGTGTGGATTAGTTTATTTTGTGTTTATGGTTGGACAAGCATTCTAAATAGCAGGTCACGTTGTATACAGCATTGGTTGATTATTTTCTCTTGTTAGGTCATTGAACCACTCCAAACCAAAGCTTACCACATTCAATTGCTTTCTTCAAATCTGGAGAGTGGTGATTCATAACTTCCTTTTATTTTAGTCTTGAGTTTGTTGACCATCTATGCCGTGAAGATCAGGCCATCCTAAAGGTTTCTCATTAGTATAGATATGTATAGCTTGAACCCCTCCAAGGGACGTGAAGCATATTAGTATGAATAAATGAATGAGTAAGACAACATATGCAGGCATTGTCATGCATGTGGCAACTTGGATATTTGCTGCTTAATAGAGAAATTGAGAATTCTACGCATTAGTAAATGATAGTGTCATGGATGATTTGGCACTTGAGGATGAGGAATGATAACATAATTGTGTGTATAGTACATAGGTATTATGTTGCTCTAAGGTAAGGAATTGGAATCATACACTTATATAAGTACTTAGCACAAAGTGTTTTGTGTTTCTTGGGGATGAAATGGCTATGATACACACACACATATATATATACATACATGGCAACATGGGACTATGTTGCAGAGTTACAAGAAATAAAGAATGAGTCTTACCATGCCACAGGTGGTTGTGGACATGGACTCACATTGCTTGTGTTTAGTGAGTACGTTCTCATAGTATATCTTGTTTATATGAAATGTTTGTGCTTGTAATGATGAGGATCATTATATGTTGAAAGATTATGGTGTTATGGATAGTTTATAGGAATAGTTGAATTATTGTTTGTTGAGAGAATGTGGTGTGATGGGTACTTCGTACCCATAGTTGGATTATATACATTGACAAGATATGGGAGGATGGATAGTTCATACCCATGTTGACTTAATTTATGTTGATGGGATATGATGGATAGTTCATACCCCTGATATACTATTGTTCATTAGAATATGGAATAATAAATAGATCGTACTTTAATTAAAATATGTGCGTTGATGGAATATGAGATGATGGATAGTCATACCCATGTCAACATAATGTGTAATGATGGGGTATGGAGTGACAGTTAGTCTATACCCATGATCAAATTATGTACGATGTTGAGTTACGGTATGATGGATAATTCATACCCTTGTGAATCAATGTGTGTTGATATAATATGATTAGAAGGAACTCCTTGGTTGTGAATTGATCTTAATAAGTAATGGTTGGCCTGTCTATTGTGTGAGATCTGCATTGTGCAGGTAGTGCTTAGGCGATATGAACTTCGAGGTCACAGATTACGAATTCAAGGTGTTAAGCACTTAAAAGGTTATTTCAGTGAGTTGTAAAGCTCGCTAGCATGCAGCTTGCTTGCGCATGCCTTGCCATTGCTATTACTTGATGTATTTTGGTTCACGCCACTACAATGCCGAATTGCCTAGAATTAAAATCATGGCAATTTTACAATATAGTGATCCCCAGGTCATATTCACTTAAAAAGCCTCACTTTTGACCACTAACTAATTATTCTTAATGTTGATTACCCTAATTAACTACACGGGGGAGTGTGGTTGTGACAGTAACATAAAAATATAGTAAACAATAACAAACCAGCAAACTAGTAACAGAGAAAGTTGACAACACACAAAATATATAACCAACCGCTAAAATTTATGGGTGTGTAGCTATCACTACTTAACTCATTGATTCAGTTTTATTCTCATTTCACCATTTGGTTTTAGGAAAAGAAATCTAGAAGAACTTCCAAAACTGTAATGCTTCTAACCATAGTTAAGAAAAACTTCATTAATTTATAGCTAGATGCAACTTTAAAAGACCTCAACCAAATCAAGTTAGATATCATCTAACCTAGCCATTTCATTTTACTTACTTTCCCAATCAGTTAAGCAAGGTTATATCTCAAATAAAAATCAGTTTATGCTTATACAAGTTCATATCAGAATTTGGCATCAACATAAACACAAGAACAAAACAAAAAACGAAAATGAGATAAAATGGAGAATAAAACACTTATCTTGCACTAAAAGTTCAAGCTACAGCATCCCAAGTTCCAAGTGATTGATTACAATGGGAATTTAGCCCTCCATGAGAGCAAAAACACCAAAACAATAGAGAGAAGGACAGGGGAAAGAGAAGCTACGAATTTTTACTGTTACAGCCAAGAGAATAATGTTCTGAATTACAAAACTGAATCCTCTTATGCCTTTGGAATATTCTACCCTAGATGCCCTCAAGTTGACTTTCAAAAGAGATGGAGTATGGCTGTTCTCCTGCTGCTAAAAGAGATCTAAAATATTGCTGCAGATTCATGAATTAAGGGCAGCAGAACATGCTTTCTTGGTGCAGAAAAAAATGTAAGAAGGGAAGCTTCCATTTTTAGCAAAGTTTAGGAAAAAGGTGGTTGCATGCATGGTAAAAAGGGTTGGAAAGATATGAAATGAGGGCCCTACACGTCCATGTTAGCAAGTCAGCAGAAAAGAGTGCCAAATTAGCATGCTACTCATCCCAAAAGTGCCAAATCAGCATCCATGTCAGCAAAAACGTCCACCTCAGTGCCACATCATCAAGAAATATCCAAAATTAATTTCTAAAAAATACCAAAATAGATTAAATCGAGTCTAGTGATCCTTTTATTCAACTACTTCAACCATTTCCGAGCACCTCATAACATTTTCAGGTCCAGGGCCTTCTTTACCATTTCTGTATGATTTGATTTCTCATAGATTGTCTCTTCTTTTCTAATGGTCCTAGAATATGAAAATAATTCATTTTCCATCTAAAATTGATTTAGATCTAATAAATTGTAAAGTGTAATAAAATTAGAGAATTTCCATTGACAAAAATGAAAATAGACCAAGATACGGATTAAAATATATATAAAAATGATAGATATCATATTTGCACGCATGCCTTGCTTGCTTATTAATGCCATTGTTAGTTGATGTATTTTCATGCATGTCTTTCATGCATGCCTTGCTTGCTTGCTAATGCCATTGTTGTTACTTGATGTATTTTCACCCATGCTTGTGTAATGTTAACTACTTACTGAGTTTTTTCAAACTCATCTGGTATGGTTAACATTTTTCAGATCTTGCAGCTAAAAGGGAGTATCCATTGGAGCAGTAGCAGAATCTTCAAAGTGACCCTCCTCATGCTTGGGTCGGTATTTATTCATTGGAATGAGTCTTGTTTTAGAAATATCTATAGTCGTATAGATCACCTAAGTTTTGGGTTTGGTTGTAAGGATGTGTTAAGATACTATATGATGAATATTCACATATAAATATGTATTGTGTTGATAAGGAAAAATATTTTGAATGTGAAGTTAAATAAGTTTTCAAATGAATATATTGTGAATTACATTCCCAGATTTGAATCTACATTGTTTCTCCTTACTCATGTTTATGATTTGAAATAAAATCATTTTTGGGTAAGTTTAGGCTTACAGGTCTTGGGAGGATACATCTCAAGATTCTGTGTTGATCATGTGCCTAGTTTTTGGAGCATGACATTTTCATATCTTTGGTATCTTTTAGCTTAATTCCATATTAGTGAATTTCTTTTATCTTGTGGTGTTTTCTATTTTTATATTTTGATCATCTAAGTTTCCAATTACATCTGTTAGTTAAGGGTTTAGTAGGAATAACCTAGGGTTTCTAAATACAAATTATTTAGGGGTTCGAGTCTTTGTTTGAATTGCTTGATTTGTGATCTACCAATTTATTCTTTTAGGGTTTTAGATCCGTTAATATCGGTCTTTTGAGTCATTTGGTATCATAGCCTGATTGGAGATTTGGACACATATCTATCTTACTTTTCCATTTTTCTTACTTGATACTTTTGCTAAAAAAAATTGAAATCCATTAAAAAACAGTATGAGTAAGAGGAGTTAAAAGAAACAAGCTTTCTATGCAAGAGAAAAATATTTAAAGAGTGCTTGTTTTGGACAAAAATCTCTCATTATACTTCGTAACTAGGAATTTTTTTTTACTATAACTAACATTGACCTAAATTTGCCTAGTAGTGTTACTTCTTTGTTGAAGGAATATTAAGATGTTTTTCCCAATGAAATGTCTAAAGATTTACTGCCTACAGAAGTAACTAGGAAGAGACAAATAAGCTTCAAAGGCAAGTGAAGGAGTTGTCAGAGAAAGGGCATGTGAGGGAGAGTCTTATCCCGTGTTTTGTACCCATTTTGCTATTTCCTAAGAAGGATGGGGCATGGAGGATGTGTTTCGATTGTAGAGTTGTAAATAAAATCATTGTAAAGTATAGACACCTTATTGCTAGACTTGGTTATCATGCTTGATGAATTGCATGGTGCATATATTTACACTGAAATTGATCTTAATAGTAGTTATCATCAAATTCATATAAAACTAGGAGATGAGTGGAAAATTGCTTTTTAAACAAAGTGTTAGTAATTCCTTTTAGTTTAACTAATGCACCTAGTACTTTCATTAGATGAATGAATCATGTTTTGTGTCAGCTTTTTGGTAAGTTTGTAGTTTATTTTGATGATATTCTCATTTATAGCAAGACTCTAGGTGAGAATATTAATCATTTAAGAGCCATGTTAGAAGTATCAAGAAAAGAGTTGTTGTATGCCAATGTGAAAAGTGCACATTTTGTATTGATTGACTTGTATTCTTAAGATTTATGGTTAGTGCTAAGGGTATAAAAGTTGATGATGAAAAGGTGAAGGCTATTTGAGAATGGCCAAGTCCTAAATCTATTTGTGAAGTTAGGAGTTTTCATTGAGTTGCTATTTTTTATAGGAGGTATGTGAAAGACTTTTCAACCATTACTGCTCTTTTAACTGAAATAGTTAAAAAAAGGAGGTGGTTTTTAAGTAGGGAGAGAGTCAAAAGAGGGCATTTAATGCTTTGAAAGGAAAGCTATGGTCTACACCTACTCTTTGTTTACCTAACTTCTTTAAAATTTTGGATATTGAATGTGATGTGTGCAATACCCCATGTATTACAAAGCTCATTAGAGAGAGTATTTTCGCACATGTGAAATTTTTTTTTGGGTTGAAGAATGGATCCTTAAGAGAGAATTGAAGATTCCAAAAGCTAAACCAGTACACCACTAAGGGAGCTTGTGTCCAATAAAGGCCTGTGGCGCCACATGTGGTGTATACCCAACAAGTGGTAAGAGAAAACTATGAGTGGGTCCAGGTGAGGTACCAAAGTGAAAGAAAGGTGAGTATGGATTGTGGAGTATTTCCATGTAAAGGGATAAGAAAGGATCTTTAAGAAGGATTAGACATTGTGGGGTTAGGACGTTGTGGTCGGTGCCATGTCACAAGAAGAACAAAAATGAATAGATTTATAGAATCACATTATAATATGGGAAATTGAGTAAAATAGGGGTTATGAAGAAAAACTTTGAAAGGTGAGCTATGCGGGGAAAAGTTGACTCAAGTGTGAATAAAATGTGTTCATTAATAAATTTCTCTCATTCCCTTGAACTTAAATGTTATAAGCTTAAATGTTAGAGGTAAAATGGTAAAAAAGGAATTATAAATACTCCCATCACTTAAACACTCTCATCTCATGCCTCAAGCCTGATATTCATCTTTCTATCCACCTTGCAAGTCTCTTCCAATTCCCACAACCAAGAAAGCTCCAAGGGCACTTTCTCCTCCATCTTCGGCGAGCACCACAATTGGTAATCTTCTTCCTTCATCAAATTTTCCTTCTTGAGGTATGAATCCTCTTCTCTTTGTGACACTGGGGACTGACGAGGGCAGAAAGTGATTATCAGTGTAGAGAAGAAGCACAGACAAGGAGTGGCTCTTGCATGCTTCTAAGCGAAGGGACACATGAATGAACCAACTCTACATCAGAATGAGAGGCATCCTGAGACTATATAGGTATGAGACTGTATAGTTAAGGTATTTTAAGATTATGAAAGTATGGGACTATATAGTTGAGGAGAGCTTAAAAAGATTTGATAAGTACTACCTACCAACAAGGTGCACCTTCCTTTTCGGGAGCCCATTTCATAAGTACTCCATAGTTAAGCGTGCTTAGCTTGGGATAAATTTGGGATGGGTGACCTCCTGGGAAGTATTCCTATGGAGCAAGTCAGTGAGGACAAAGCATGCTATAAGAACCTATGTTGGCTAATGGGGACAGTCGTCAAACTAGAAAGCCACATGGTCGTTACAAGTGTTATCAAAGCCAGACCTCTCCTAGTATAGTGTAGTTTGGGAAAAAACCAAGTGAAAGCTAGTGGGCATATGACACCTAGGGACAACAAGGGCAGGGAGTGATCCTCAGTGTAGAAAAAAAAGCAACGACAAGTAGTGACTCTTAGCATGCTTCTAGCGAAAGGACACATGAATGAACTAACTCTACATCGAACTCTATATCAAAATGAGATGCATCCTAAGACTGTACAGGTATAAGACTATATAGTTAAAGGATTCCAAGACTATGTAGGTATAAGACTGTATAGTTGAAGAGAGCTTAAAAAGATTTGATAGGTACTACCTACACTAACAAAGTGCACCTTCCTTTTTGAGAGCCTATTTCACAAGTACTCCATAGTTAAGCATGCTTAGGTTGGAGTAATTCTAGGATGGGTGACCTCTTGGGAAGTATTCCTAGGGAGTATGCGAGTAAGGACCTACGTTGACTTATGGGGACAGTTGTTAATTTGGAAAGCCACATGGTTGTTATAAGTAGTATCAGAGCTAGACCTCTCATAGTACTGTATGGTTTAGGGACAAACCAAGTGGAAGTTAGTGGGCATGTGACACAAAGGCTGACAAGGGCGGGGAGTGATCACTGGTGCAGAGAAGAGGTGTAGACAATGAGCGGCTCTTAGCATGTTTTTAGGTGAAGAGACAAATGAATTAACCAACTTCATATCAGAATGAGAGGTATACTAAGACCATACAAGTATGGGATTGTACAGTTAAGGGATTCTAAGACTATATAGGTATCAAATTGTTTAGTTGTTGAGAGCTTAAAAAGATTTGATAGGTACTACTTATACCAACAATATGCACCTTTCTTTTCGAGAGCCCACTTCTTAAGTACTCCATAATTAAGCATGCTTAGCTTAGGGTAACTTTGGGGTGGGTGACCTCCTCGAAAGTATTCCTAGGGAGCATGCAAGTGAGGACAAAGAATGTTGTAAGGACTGTGTTGGCTCGTGGGGGCAATCATCAATCTGGAAAGCCACCTGGTTGTTACAAGTGGTATCAAAGCTAGATCTCTCCCAGTATGGTGTGGTTTAGGGACAAACCAAGTTGAAGCTAGTGAGCATATGACACCCGGGGTCGACAAGGGCAGGGAGTAATTGCCAGTAGAGAGAAGAAGCATGGACAAAGAATGGCTCTTAACAGCTTCTAAGCAAAGGGACAAATGAATGAACCAACTCCATATAAGAATGAGAGGTATCATGAGACTGTATAGTCAAGGATTTCAAGACTATGCAGGTTTGAGACTGTACAATTGAAGATGGCTTAAAAAGGATTTGATAGGTACTGCTTATACCAACAAGGTGTACCTTTCTTTTTGGGAGCTTATTTCATAAGTACTTCATAGTTAAGCATACTTAACTTTAGGTAATTTTGGGACTGGTTACCTCATTGAAAGTATTCCTAGATAGAATGCGATTAGGATAAAACATGTTGTAAGGGCCTGTGTTGGCCTATGAGGATAGCCTTCAATGTGGAAAGCCACTCGGTCATTAAATTATAGTTGTTAGAGACCGATCCCTATTTTGGTTACATATCTTCTTCCTTTGAATAACGCTCAAACACAGTAAAATTTAGCATTGGAATCTAGGTGGGTGAATGACCTTGCTATGGCTTGATTTTAACATCACACATCATAGTTAAGCGTGCTTAACTTCAGGTAATTTTGGGATTGGTTACCTCTTTGGAAGTATTCCCAGGGAGCATGCGATTAGGATAAAACATGTTATAATGACCTATGTTGGCCTATGGGGATAGCCTTTAATGTGGAAAGCCACTCGGTCATTAAATTATAGTTGTTAGAGACCGATCTCTATTTTGGTTCTGCATCTTCTCCCTCTGAATAACGCTCAAACACAATAAAATTTAGTGTTGGAATCTAGGTGGGTGAATGACCTTGCTATAGCTTTTTAACATCACACATTATGTATGTATGTTTGTGGGAAACCTCTTGAGAATAGTAAGGTACTGTTTTTAGGTTATAAAAATGAGGATGTAATTTTATTCTGTGTATTGAAAGTGGAAGACATATATGATTCCATTAATTACCACATATAATATGAGAATGTAAATTTTTACCATGTCTAGTAAGTGGAAATAGGTGTGATTCATTAATTATTATTTGGATAACTTCTTGTATGAGATTATATATATATATATGCATTTATGTGAATGGATTGTTTATGTTGATTGGTACGCCTCCCTTACGATAGAACGAGTTAGTTAGGTTAAGAGTAGCTCCCAAAAGGGCACCTTAACGTCGATCAGGTAGAGGTTGGTCCTTCCCTTATGGTAAGATGGGAAGCTGGGTTAAGCATAACTCTTGAGGGGCGCCTTGCTGTCGAGTGGGAAAAGGGGGATTGTTTATGTTGATTGGCACCTTCCCCTCATGGTAGAATGGGTTAGCTAGGTTGAGAGTAGCTCCCAAAAGGGTGCCTTGTCGTCAAGCGGGTGGAGGTTAATCCTTCCCTCATAGTAAGATGGAGAAGCCAGGTTGAGCATAACTCTCGAGGGGCGCCTTACTATCAAGCTAGTGGAGGATGACCTTCACGGTAGGATGGAGAAGCCTGGGGTGAGGGCACCTTACTAATGAGATAAGATCGTGCATCATGGTGAGATGGAGAAGCTTAGGTTGAGTGTTGCTCTCAAGGGGCACCTTGCCACTGACGAGTACCGCGTGTGTTTTTCTTCAAATCTGGCTATTGTAGAGGAGTACCTACTTGAGAGTAACAGTGCTTATTGCTAACCTTCACATTGTCAAGTGGGTCTCTTTTGGTTTTTATGATGTCAATATTAGGTTGCTCTGTAGTCGAGTAGGACAATTAGGATGGATTTTGGGTAGCATTTTGTGTAAGTTTATTTTGTTTTATTGGATAATTCGATTTATTTGAATTAAGGCATGTTGAAATATATATATATATACATACATATTTTTGGAAAAGGTTACTCGCTAACTATACACATATTTGAATTAATTCATGGGGTATATTGATTATGGGTTAGGCTTACAATAACGAGAAAGTATTGGAAATGTGCTAGTCCCTTGGCCAGGGTGTGAGTCGTGCAAGAATTTTCTAAAGAAGGATGTTTTGTAACATCTTGTACTACTTTTGTCACACATGACGTGTATTCGCAGGGTAAGGAAAAATATTCTTTAATGGTGAGTGATTTTTCCATGCAATGGTGTGGCCTTGCATTTGGTCTAAGGAAACTTAAGCATGGGGTGGGTTGCATATATTGTGAGGAAGTTAGCTCGTGTGTCTTAACCTTGGAGGGACTAAAATGAAAGAAGAAGGATTAGTGTGAGTATTGTGTTAAAGCAAGTAAATAAAGAATTTATTATGTCCACGAGTAGGGTATTGCAAGATGGAAATTTCACGAAAAGTACATGTGTTCCGTGTCCAAAATATGAGGATCTAGAATTATAGTCATTTGGTCAAGGTATATATATATATATGATCTGTAGCCACACACACGTTCATGCTTTCTCGTGCATCACTCCACACCAAGGCTCTCTTCTCTCAATGGTCCAACTCTTTCTCACCCTATCTCCTTCATGCTTTCCGTCCCATGAATCTCTGACGTAGAATCGTTCTCCAACAACCACTCTCCACTGGAAAATCATGGATTAGTGGTAAGAATTATAACTTTCTCCCAATTCTTGTGAAATTTTGCACAATCCAAACCCTAAGCTAGTTTGGTGGGAAATTCATGTAATGATAGGTTGGGTTAACCTTTTTTACCTTCCTTCGTGTCATTAGAACCTTGGGAAGCTTAAAAATTGTTGGAAATGGTGGCAAAAGTTTTGATTTAGGCTAACATGAAACTAAATCATAAAAAGAGAGAAAAACTTGGTTTTTGGAATTGAAATTGATGATTTTGGGAGTGAGCCTTTGTAATAACTTGGATTTAAAGTTTGCAAATGTTTTCTAACCTTTGGAATTGAAATTCCAAGGAAGGAATCAAGGAAAATAGTTGAGAATGAAGCTAGGTTGGATTGAGAGGCGAAAGGGGCATTTTGGGTGTCAGAACGGGGCATGCACACTGCCCACTGCCCGCCTAGGTGCTTGGGTGGCAGTGTTACATGCCTCTCTGCACGCCTAATTGAGAGGGCTTTCCCCTGCACCACCATTTTGACCCTGTTTCTCACTTTTTGCTCTATGTCTGGCAAGGAACTTTTCCCTTTTCATGCATGGTACCTCCAGATGAGTAAACCACTGGAGCTAGCATGGAACTAAGGTAAGGGGGATCTTTATCTTACCTTGGATGTATTTTCAATATATATATTTACAAGTTTATCAATTTATGTATAAGGTTTTAAACCCTTCGTGTTTGTTTATAGTATGAAAGTATGCATGTGTCTGAAAAGTTTATTATTGTTTGATGAACATGGATACGTGTATGTCAATTTAATAAATGTGATTGGACTTCGGCCACAAAATAATTATGATTGCTAAAATATATGTTGCCCATGGTGAAGCACACAAGCTTGATATATGTATGTGTATTCATAGATACGTATGTGTGTGTGTGTGTGTGTGTGTATGTGTGTGTGCGCGCGCGTGCGTGCATATACTTGTTTGCCTCTCTTCCAAATTTTATACATAGGGGAAAATGTGCATATACATATACACCCATATATATAGATATATTCATTTGTACACACCTATGAGGTCTCATGGGTGGTGTTTAAAGATATGCACGTATATGGATGTGCCAACTACATATTACTACTAGAAGAGTATTTGCATACACATAATCACTTATACATATTAAAACTTATTGACTTAAGTATGTGAGTATGGATATATGCATATATATAATTAAAGGTGCACACACTCCTTACCATTATGAATGTAGTGGGAATAATGCTTAAAAGTTGTTGTGAATGAATTGTAAGAACGAATGGGTATGTAGATGACATGTTATATGTCTTAACATGTGGAATAAGCAAACATGACTTGTATAGATGTGGTATGTTGTGATTATTGGAAATTACTCAATGAATGTTGTAATGATGTAGCATATCTCTTGTGGACTGAATGTGGAATATGTCACGAGTCTCTATGTTTGTAGTATATAACAAATGATGATATTGTATGAATTATGGATGATTGAGATTACTCATGACTATGATTGTGATTGTGTTTGACTAGAAAATAAAGGCATGGCGATGCACCACATTGGAATGATACACTCGGAGTCATAATGGTGGAGACTCATTTTTATTGAAGCAATATGGGTGGATGCAGCTAGGGGGCTACGGGCAACAATCCATAGGTATCGTGGATGACCTAGATGGTCTGGGATATTTGTGATTGCTTGGAAATTTGTTGATACAATTTTATGTGTATTTTGTCAATTGAATGTGGATGTATTCAATTGTGTGCATAATGTTGTTGTAAGTGTGAGCTACATCTCTCCAATGCATGTATATGTATATATATATGTATGTATGTATACATTGTGTTTAGTTCTGGTAGGTAGTGGTTTCCTCATTGGGTCAGTAGACTCACCCCAACATTTTTCAAGTATGAAAGAAAAGAAACTACCGAATCGAGTATGGTGGTTGACTCCCCTTTTGTTTAGGAAAACAATACAATCTTGTTCCTCACTTTTTCCTTTGTAGAGATGGTTTTCATATTGGGTAGGTTAACTAGGATATGTGTGCACTGATTGGAAAGATTTGGATTTTATTATAAATGAACTTATATGTGTTAACAAAACAAATGAATTTTTGAATTGAAGAAAAGATTGGAATTTTATCAAGTAAAAATGAAAATATGTTATTATTGTGAATGGTACAGATAAGTCATTAAGAATAGCTGAGATATTGAATAGAATTGAATGAAAGAGAATTGTTAGTAAGTTGAAATTTGAGGTAAACAAAAGAAAAGACTTGATAAGTTTAGTAATTATATTACCTTGTGAATAATTAACTTGAATTGTAATAACCAGAGCCGCTATGGGCTCATGTAAGGAGTTTTCTTCAGGCATGCCTGAAAATTTCAAAGTGCCGGTGAATATATGAGTTTCAGAGGTCATAAAAAATTTGGAGTGTGCACCTGTAATGTGCATGGGAGTAAGCGTAGGCACCTGTGTTGAATATTTTTTGAGAGATCCCCAATGAGGGACACATTGTAATAATGGAGAAAATAGATATTCGGGACGGAAGTTGGTGAATTATGGACTTGGAGAGTGGTCAAGGTGATGGGAGAGACGTGATCTTGTATGGGACATGCTGGGAGGATGGGATCTTCCATCCGAGGAGACTTTATGTATTCGTTGGTGGTGAGGGGGACTAAAGTGAAGAGGAAATTTCTTTACGTATTATTTATGGAAAATAGAGTTAAAAAATTAAATCCTATTTATTCAAATCACAATTTTGCCCCTCCTTCATAAAAGGTTGGAGTTCAAGGGCATAATTGGGTATTCGATTAAAATATTCACCACACAGCTCCCTTTGGTCAGTACAAATTATGCCTCTCTCCCTATTTCTCCTTCACTCTTCCTTCCTCTCACCAACAGCATGCCAACACCACCTACAACCATCTTGGTTTTCGGCGAGGACACACTTTGGCGACCGTCCCTACAGCGGAAAGTGCTTGGGCTGAGGTAAAATTAAGTTCCTTTCCTTTTCTCTTTCTCATTTTCATCCCTCCAAATCCTAGGAAAAGGAATTGGAGAAATCTTGATTATTATTGGTGATTGATGTTTTTAAATCATCCTTTCTTTGATTCATAATGTTCTAGGAGTTGTTTGTGTCAAGTTTGTGGGAGAAATTTGGAGATTTGGGGCTGATTATGGATCAGTATCATTTGGGAGTTTTAGGATTCATGTGTTGGTAATCTTAAATGGAAATTGTTCTTATGGATTTAGCATGAATCTTGGGGATATTTGTATGGCTTTTGGGTGATAGAAATGTGTTTCTGATGACCCAAATGATGGACATTTAGTTTGGAATGGAATGAGAAGGCTTGGGAACCAAAATAGGGGAGTATTTTGTAACTTTTTCACAGTGCTATCGCTTTAGCAAGGGAAACCACCACTTAAGTGACAGTAGATTGAGAGCAAGAGCTCTCTACTGCACCTCCTCGCTGCAGTGATAGAGCAAATGGTGATTTCACACTTTTTAACTGTCACCTCCCATCAAGGACACGTGACTGGCACGAGAGTGAGCATGTCCTCACCTCGGAACCTAGCTCATTTTGATGATTCTATATACCTAATATTTTAAAATAGACAAGTAAATTCCATAAGACAAACTTTCTCTTGCTCACTCGTGAATAAATAAATGTAATTAGTCAGATTACATAAATATATTTTCATATATATTCCATCACAACAATCAATTCAATAAAATATATGGAACCAAATTTTTTTTAAAACAATTAAATAATTAATGTACATTATTTCCTTAGCTTACAATAACAAAATTTTAGTTCCTAGGCTACCTATGAGACCACGGAGCGACTCTAGAGTAATGACATAAAAATATAAGAATGAATAAAGAGTCATCCTTGGATTCAAGTAGGGTCTTGGACTAAAGATCCATATCTCCTTGCTCGAATATTTCCCTTCGCTTGCTAAATCTGAAAATGTTAATAAGAGGGGTATAAGCAAACCACGTGCCCAGTGAGGGGACAACACTATGCTATGATGAAAAAGGATTACAATGCATCATAATGATAACATGCATCAATCATACATAAACTAATCATAACATGACACAATATAGTTCAAATTACTTTTCAACAGCATTCAATTAAATCATATTTTAATATAACATAATTCACAACAATTCACAGCAACAAGCAACAACAACAACAACAACAACATAGCCTTATCCCACTAAGTGGGGTCGGTTACATGGATCGCACGACGCCATTGAGCTCTATCAATGACCAACTCTTTAGATATCTCATTTACTAAAAGGTCCCGTTCAATAATTTCTCTAAGTTTCCTTTTTGGTCTTCCTCGGCATTTTTTCACAGGGCTCCAAACCATCTGCTCAACTCTCCTAACTGGCACTTCCAATGGTATTCTTTGCACATGCCCAAACCATCTTAAACGGTTTTCAACCATTTTTTCCTCAATAAGTGCCACCCCAACTCTACCTCGTATATGATCATTACGGATCCTATCTCTTCTTGTATGACCACACATCTAACGCAACATCCTCATCTCCGCCACTCCAATTTTATGTTTTTGTTATCCTTTCATTGCCTAACATTCACTCCCATATAAAATTGCTGGTCTTATAGCAGTACGATAAAACTTTCCTTTGAGTTTATTAGGTACTTTCCGATCACAAACAACCCCTGATGCCATTCTCCATTTCAACCACCCAGTTTGTATCCTATGTTCCACATCTCTAATAATTTCTCCATCATCTTGTATAATTGATCCCAAATACCTAAACTTTGACACTTGTGATACGACCTGATCACCAAGTTTAACCTCCATCTCATTTCTAGCTTGTCGCTTGTTAAACTTACAATGCATATATTCGGTCTTACTCCTGCTTAGACGAAAACCCTTCGATTCCAAAATAGCTCTCCATAACTAAAGTTTAAAATTAATCTCTTCCCTTGTCTCTACTATGAGAACAACGTCATCTACAAAAAGCATGTACTTAGGGATTTCTTCTTGGATGTGTTTCGTCAGAACATCTAAAATCAGGTCAAACAAATAAGGGCTTAAGGATGATCCCTGATGTAGGCTAATTTTAATAGGAAAGTCTCTAGTCTCCCCTCCAGATGTTCTCACACTAGTCGTACCCCCTCGTACATATCTTTTATAGCTCTAATATACGCAACCCGTACACCTTTCAGTTCCAAGGCTTTCCACAGCACCTCTCTTGGTACTCGATCATAGGCTTTTTCTAAGTCAATAAATGCTATATGCAGGTCTTTTTTTTTACTCCGATATCTTTCCATCAACCCCCTTAGAAGATATATAGCTTCCATAGTAGACCGTCCTGGCATGAATCCAAATTGATTTTTAGAAATATCGTCTCGATTCTTAACCTACGTTCAATCACTCTTTCCTATAATTTTAGAGTGTGACTCATAAGCTTAATCCCGCGGTAGTTTGCGCAATTCTAAATGTCTCCTTTGTTTTTGTAAATAGGCACTAAAGTGCTTTTTCTCCATTCCTCAGGCATTTTCTTAGACCTTAAAATCTCATTAAAGAGCTTAGTTAGCCAGATAGTACCCTCCTCTCCTAAACACTTCCAAACTTCAATAGGAATACCATCGGGACCAACAGCTTTACCATTATCCATTTTTCTAAGAGCTTCCTTGACCTCATCAACCTTGATCCTGCGATAATATGCCAAATTTTGTTCTCTCTCCAAGGTTGTTAGATATTCCATATCACAAGTCGACTCCATTCCATCATTAAAGAGCTTATGAAAATAACCCTGCCATCTATTTTTAATATCTCTATCTGTAACCAGAACTTTTCCTTCTTCATCCTTAACACATCTTACTTGATCCAAATCTCTAGATTTCCTCTCTCTAGCCATCGCAATCTTGTAAATCTTTTGTTCCCCTTTTTTCGTTCCTAAATTCTTGTAAAACTCTTCAAATGCTTTAGATCGTGCTTCACTTACTGCTTTTTTTATCTCCTTATTAGCCTTCTGATACTTTTCCCAATTTTCTGAGTTATTGCACAGATGGATAGCTTTAAAGCATTCTTTTAAATTTGATCTTCTCTTGAACAGCCTCATTCCACCACCAAAATTCCTTATCTCTTTGTCCAAAACCTTTTGATTCTCCTAAAAGTGCTTTAGCTACTTTTCTAACCTTATTGGCCATCTCCTACCACATGGTGTTAGCATCTTCTCGTAATTCACAGCAACAAGCAATTCAATCAATTTCACAAAGTTTTTCGTACTAACCGGATCGTCCAGGGTACCTCTACATCATTGCCCGTGGCCCCCGCTGCATCCACCCTTATCGCTCTATTTATAAATCTCCACCCTTATGGCTCCTAGGAGAGATTCCCATGGGGTGCACCGTCATGCCTTTCCTTTCTTTTTCAATAGCAAGCACAGTCACAATCACAATCACAATTCATCAACTAATTATTCACACAATTGCGCATCAACCATCCACAGGTGAACACATTTAGCAATTCTATCAGAACATAAATCATATTATAGAACAATTATTCAACAATAACATACTTCAACTATCCGCATTTAAATGAATTCAAATATCAGAGTATGTCACATTTCAACTCTGTTCACATGCCATTCACAATCCATCATATAGCCTCCATTCATGAGAAAATAAGAAAATATAATTATATACATTACCAGGAAAGTTTCACAATTGTTTACGTCTCATCGTCCCATTCAAGCACAATATAATTTAAATATATAAATATACATTTGAGTCATCATCCTCTTCAAATTTGGATATACAACATATTTTCACTATGATGCAAAAGTCAACAACAAAGATACTTAATCATAGCAAGTATTAACCCACTCACCTTGATTCCTAGCTAAGTTATACTCTTCAAATTGGAGAAAGATGCCAAAGACCTTATAAGAGGCCTAGAAAATAAACCAAGAAAGAAACAACACCATTTTAGAATTTAACTCACCAAGCACTCAACGTTGTTCTGTTTTTCTACTAAATTCTGAACTAAACTTTACAAAATTTCTGGTACCAATCCATGGCTCAAAAATTCATGATACTTGACATATATCTTTATTCATCTGTTAATATGATAGGATAAAAATTGCAGCCCAAAAATCCACCATTTGGCCCCTCAAATGATCACTTTAGTACCCATACATCAGAACTGCTTACTTCTGCTATAGGTTCTATGTTTTTTTTTGAAAGACCATCCTAACCATATCCAAATGCAATGAAATTTTGTAGATCATTGGTTTTATGTCTTATCTATGTACCATAAAAACTTCAGATCAAAAAGAGACATTTAGCTACCAAAACCAAACCAATTTCCTAAATTGCTCAAACTTTACTCTGCTTCAGCCACAGATTTCTCTCCTTGTCTAATCTGGATAAAAGCTGTTTCTTTTTCTATCCTTACACAATCTGGAAAGTATTTATCAAAGAAAGTATTTTGAAATACTTTCCATGAAATTTCTATTTATCAAAGAAAGTATTTTGAAATGATTTCCATGAAATTTCTATTTCTTTAGATTCCAATAGCTTCTTGCCTCCACGCCACCAGTGCTCAGCCTCGCCTTCTAACTTGAACACAGCTAAAGTTACTTTCTGCTGAGAGCTACACTCCATTACTCTAAAAATTTTCTCAATTTGATCCATTCACTCTTAGGCTACGTCTGGGTCATGAGATCCCCTAAATGAAGGAGGGTTATTCTTTCTAAATTCCCCTAGAATCTAGTTAATTGAGTTGCTAGTTTCACCTTCCTTTCTTTTTCCTTTACTCTTTAACTCATCAGTCAAGAGTTTTAGAACTTCAGTGGTGGCAGCTTGATTGTCTTCTTGTTGATCTGCCCTAGCCACTAAGTGTTTTATGTTCTGAGTAAGGGTTTCCAAGATCTCAGCTTGGGTTCTCTTAGATGAGGCCATTTCTACAAGACACTGAAAAGATTGTATTTCTAAATCATAGAAACAAGCTAATCAAACATATAGCAAACATCATCAAAATATCCTAATTCTACCCATAAGGTGCCCAAATCTTTGCTCTGATACCAAATTTTGTAACGTCCTTATTTTACTATACTAAAATCTGAAAAAAAAATTTTAAAATTCTAATGCTTAATACTCATATCTTCAAAAAGAACATTCTACAATTGTTCTCAGTACAAATCATAATTGGTTATACATAATAATTGAAATTCTAAACATAAGATAATTTTACATTCGTTTGAAATAAATTACAAATCTGTCGTACATAGTAATTTGATATCTAAACTAAAAAAATAATCTATAATTATAATACTTAATAAACTTGAGTGCTCTAAAAGTGTTCAATCAATCTTTACACCTTTCCCCTTATACTCAGCCCCTGAAATGGTCAGTTGGAAAAGCAAAAAAAGGTGAGATAAGGGTATCTCAGTAGCTAGCATAATTTTATAAACATTTATAAATATACCATTTCAGTCATAAAAGCATTTATATCATAAAAATCAGTCCATGTAATATAAATTCTCAGTTCAGTGTAATAGGTTGATGAAAAATTAGCAAGCTGTTATATGAATAAATCATGGAATCAAGAATAGTTGGTGGCACACTCAACAACATGGAAAAGATAGTCTGCAGAACTATTTTTCCAAGCTAAACATGAGAAAAAGGCTACTGCAGTCTTTTAACTCAAGCTAGAAAGATTCCAAACTAAAACATGGAAATATAATTTCCAAGCTGACATGGAAATAGAATTTCCAAGCTGACATGGAAGCAGAACTCCCAAGCTGAACATGGAAGTAAACTTCCAAGCTAATATCATGCTAATTTCATCATGAAAAACATATTTCACTTTCGATAAAACTTCATGGACATAAAATATTCAAGTAGTAAAACAAGCTTTTATGAATTCCTACGCTACGCTACCTGTACTTTGTAGTCTGACTTTTTAGCTCAAATAGCTATTCAATCTGTCTTGAAATTCGTTTCACGATTTTTGACCGTTGACCGTGGGGTAGTTTGCACTGGTTTTGGTTCTGATTTTTGCTTCCTATTCACTGCCACTTCTCCCTTAACACTTGTGTGGGTTAGTAATAGAAGAATCTCCTCAAAGTAGCTCAGAAAAATTGAGTTTAACGTTTCTATTTGCTTCTTCCAAAATCTCTATTTTATGGTTGAAAAACAGAGAATATTTTTCTGCTTCTGTCCAAGCTGCTGGATTCTCTTTTTCTCACTCTCTCTCGGTTGTGAATGGTGCAAGGAAAGGGGAGGAAGATATTGCTATTTATAGCTAAGAATGGTAGGCAAGTGGAAAATTCCTTTTGAATATTCAAATATCTCTCTAAAGCCTAGAAATGTTTAGAAAACTCAAGATAACTCAAGATAAACCTAGACTAACCTAGAATTCTCTAGAATTATCTATACTAGAAATGTTTAGAAACTCAAGATAACTCAAGATAAACCTAGACTAACCTAGAATTCTCTAGAATTATCTATGCTAGAAATGTTTAGAAAACTCAAGATAACTCAAGATAAACCTAGACTAACCTAGAATTCTCTAGAATTATCTATACTAGAAATGTTTAGAAAACTCAAGATAACTCAAGATAAACCTAGACTAACCTAGAATTCTCTAGAATTATCTATACTATTCTACAATATTCTACACTTATCTGGGAAATTCAAGAATATACAAGATATCTGTAGAACATACAAGATTCCTCTAGAACAATCTAGATTCATCAAGGACATTCAAGAGATTTCTAGAGTCTCAAAATAAAAAAAAATATTAAATATTTATTCCATAATAATTTGGGATGTTACAACTAATGGGTCTAGAGTTGACATGACCTACGGGGATATCACAACCTATTGGTTAGGAGATGTCATAGCCTATGGGTCAAGAGATAATATGGCCCATGTGCCAAGATACATTGACTAGCCTTAGAGCTTCAAGATGTTGAATTGTGAGCCTATTTTGCTTCGTGCATTTAAGTGGTACACAGTTGAATTGGAGGTTAGGTTGTCATGTTTTAGTTAGAGCATGTGCATATTTTGTATTATTATTGTGTTGTGTATTGGGAGATATGGATCTATAACTTGGAGTTAAATGTGTAGATGCGTGGTATTGGTCTTAGACTATGTAGCCTACAAGCTCAGAGATATCATTGGCCCTTAGGCTAAGAGTTAATAAGTCCATTTAGAATTAGAGATATTGACTTGGTGTCTGTGTGTATGGACGGGCGCTGAGGGATTTGTCCATGTTAGAGGTTGAGATTGCCTTGGGTAGTTTGGAGTACTTGGTACATATTTGTACTGAGTTATAAGTAAGTTATATCATTTATATGGCTAGTGAATGCCTAGGAGTAAAGGTGTGAGACCACCTAAATAGTGGGGGTATTAACTTGCGACCTTGTGATGATTGGTGCTTTAGTGATTCTCATGATAAGGTAGTGGAGACAACACCTACTCACTGAGATTTTTATCTCATCTTGTTATTGCATTTTGCAAGTCTTGCATATGTCGTGGGATTACCACCTGAGGAGTAGTGGATGTCTGAGGTTCCTGACCCTTCATGCCTTAAGGGTCAAAGTTCATCAATCTTTATTTAGTATGTGTGTTGTTGTTAGCTCTGTAGTCAGATAGGACACCTAGGAGGGAGGGTTGCATGTAGGGAGTTGTAGTATTACATGACTTCATTATTTTCCACACGTTTAGTCGTTATCCTTTAATTGATCATACCATTTAAACCTTTTCATAATGGATTTGATTGAATTGAATATTTTGTGCATGTCATGCATTGCATGGGGATGGAAGTTAGGAGTTTTAGGCTTACGGCGTAGGGAGATAGCCCTATGTCGTGCCGGTCACTTGCCCAAGTTTTAAGTCATGACATGAATAGTTAATTTGAGTGTATGATATTTGGAGGTTTTTGGGTAACCAATCAGGCTTATGGAGGTGGAATTGAGTCTTCCTCTGTGTTGGTCACTTGCCCAGTCATGGGATGTGACAGTTGAATTGTGCCAGAATATTTCTACGTGCTAGATTTATTTGTTGTCTGAGTATGGATTATGATTGATGAGAATATTATGGGAAGCCTGTGTGGCCAACCTAGAATTTTTAGGTGACCCCAATTGCTAGAGATGGTGCATTGTGGGAATAACCTAGAAATGGCCTAAGGGAATGAGTCACTGGTGATTGTAATCCCAGGAATTACATGGTTAGGTAAGGGAGTTGATTCAGGCGCAAGTGAAAATTTTTTTGCAGTTGTGAATGCGTACCTGTGGATTTTTGTGAAGAAAGGTGATGTGGTATCTTGAGGTGTGTTGTTGCCTTGAAATGCATATGAATGCTTTCGTGGATAAAGAAACCCTTGGAGGGGTCAAAATGGAAGTTTACAATTAGGTTTAATGTGATGGGGGTGAGTTATGAGAAAGTTTCATGAAAATTGTGTGTGAGCTCCTCTATGATGTGGTGAGATTGGTGTGGTATAGTGATGACATTCCTAGTAATAGTTATCAAAGAGTGCCCTTCAAATCATGGAGTTTGCTTAACCATGGGCAAAGGAGTAATTAAAGGAAATAACACCACCCATACCACTCATACACGTGCAAGGGGGAGTCTCACGCAACACACACTTATTTTGCCATATTCTCTCAAGCTCTTAGCTCTCCTTCGTCACTCTCATCTCATCCACTCTTAAAATCCACACTTTGACTGATCCTTCAAGCCTCCAACGTGATTTCTAGTAGAAACAAGACACTTCAAGCTTGGGCTCCACATATTTGAGGTAAGTAAGTTAGGGTTTGATGTCCTCTTTTCCATTTTTTAGTTATGTCAAACCCTTGGTAAAATTTGGGTGATTTCTTGAGTATTTGAGCTTGGCTCTTGTTCCAATATCTAATTCCATGATAGAATTTGAGTAGAAGACTTGAATCTTGGTGGAATTGCTAAAGAAATTTAGGTTTGATGGCTTTGAAGTTAAACCATAAAAATTGGGGAAAATGAGCTCTTATGATGTATAAATGTTTAATTTATTTTAAGTGTTAGAAGAAGCTTGGGAACAATTGGAATAGGTTTGAGGCAATTTTTAGGTGTGAAAATGTGATGCAGAGGCTGGTCACCTACTCAAGCTCACAACAACATGCTTAAGCGCGCGACCTATAGAAAATAGAATACTTCGGCACCAATTTTTAGGTTTTTTTCAAACGGTCATAACTTTCTTATTTGAATCTCATTTTTAGAAAATTATATATCATTGAAAAGCTCTTTGAGTATAGTTTCAAATAAGATAAGTTTCAGTTGAATATGCTTTACCATTTAGGAAATATGACCAAAAGAGTTACCAAAGGTAAACAATAACAAGTATTTTTCTGTTTTATGTTTTGACATTGTTTGCTCTCTTTTCTTGACGAAGTCAATAGGTATCCTTCCCCAGTCACCTTGGATCATTTGATTCTTGATCAAGGTGGATGAGAATGATAATTTTAGCCGAAAATGAGGTGAGTAGCTAAATGTACTTGAATTATTGCAAATATATTATGGCAAAGCATTGGATACTCGATGTATAAGAGTGGTTAAATCCTCAAAAAGTTAAAGTGGGGAAAACCCCACATTGATATCTTTGAAAATGCTTCAGCATTTGTATGTGAATAGTTTGAATAACCTAACATGTGTGTTCATTTTTTTTATTCAAATCCACATGGTGGATACTTGCCATGATTATATCTAGTTTATGGAACAGTCATTAAGAAACTCGATTTGGTTGGGTACTCTACAATCATGTGTATGAATTGTTGGGTTAGTTAATTGTGTATATATAGGATAAAAACCTCATGGAGAGGTCGAACATAGCGGTAAGCTAATGCATGGTGATAAATTGATTTGGAAGAAACTCGCACATGGACAATATTGTTTAGGAAAGGAGAATAAAACCCACACAATTAAGATAGTCATTAGAGCCATGTATGTCTTGGCACTTTGGGACGTAAAATGAAATCTTGCATGTTCTATATTGTGATCTTTTGTGACAATAGGGGTTAACCCTGCTCAAACTTATTTGACTTGGTCACAACATATATATAAATGTAGTGGGAGTCCTAGGGACCCAAGAATTTGTATTGTGATATATGTATGACTTTAAAGTAAATTTTAAATAGCTGAATGTCTATACATATACATGGGAAAGGAATATGCATCTAAGATTATAAGAATTCCAATGAAATGATTAAGTTGAACATTGTAATCTCCTCACCATGGGTTGAGAAAGCCTTATGGGTCTAATCTCCCGACAGGCATAATAAAAAGAGCTTGGGTTAAGAGGGCTAGTGTGAGCCATTCTCCCTAGAGGTAGAGTTGTTTGAGCTGACATTGAGGAGGTCGTGACGTGCCATTCTCTTAAAGGGTATGGAACCCTAGTTAAGGAAGCTGAGGTAGGCTATTGTAATCCTCCCAAGGGGTAACACTAGGGCATTGTGACTTCCGCTTGTTTGGGATGTAAATGTGAAATTCGAATGGATGTTGTAATACCCCATAAAATTTGTGATTTTTGGGTATTACGTAAAGCTATTTTTGTGGAGTATTTTGGGTTGAATATATTTTTCTTGTGGTGTGTGTAGGAAGATATGAGGTTTGGAAGCGACAAAGTTGTGGAATATTGAGTGGTTGAGAGTCGAGAAGTGTATTAGTGGAACCAAGGGCATTAAGGGAGTTGGGAGACTGGTTGAATGCAAAGAGGGACTAAAGTGAAATAAGAAAAATTGTGGGGCACCTAGGATTTAGAAACACCCGAGGTGAGATTTTACGGATTTGCTTTTACCAATCTTAACTAAGAGTCAGCTGAAGGGCAAGTGGTAATTTCATCACGGGTGAGTAATATAGGTGGTCTCGCCTCTTTTTCCTCATTTCCTCCTTTCCTCTCTCTCTCTCTTCACCTTTTCTCCTTTTTTCTCTCTTCCTTCTCTCTACTTTCTCTCTCTACACTCCAACTCCATAACTGAGCTTTGGAGGGTAGATCTCGGGCTGCAGGGCGAGCCTCTATGAGCCAATCAACGTAGGGAAAGCGAGGAATCAAGGTAAGAATTTCTATTTCCCAAGCTTTTCCCTATTTTCTAGTTTTAAGGGTGTTTGGGATAAAGTCGAGATTCTGGCTTCGTTTCTCGATTAAATTGGTACTTTCGGTGTCTAAATGCTACTTAGACATCAAAGGTGAGATCACGGAGAGCGAAGTCATGGCACCTAAGAGCCATGTAGGGCGCCTAGGCGCCTAGGTGCCACCGTTGAGTGGAATTGAGGGGTTTTGGCTCCCCAAGCTCCACATGGGGCGCTTCGGGCGCCAGCCTTTCTGGTAAACCTTGGTCCATTTTCCAATGTTGTCAGAACCGACCCGGCTATTGACCCGGACAGGCCTTCGGGTCACCGGGTCACTGGTTCAACCGCCGGGTCACTGGGTCAATTGCTGACCCGGATAAATACATTAAAAAACATTAAAATTATATATATACCTATATATCTTTACAAATAAATTAAAAAATAAGTAAAATAAATAATTTATATGTAAATTTCACAATTTAAAGTCATAAACATCCAAAATAATTCATAAATATCTATAATAATTTAAACATAAAGTCATAAATATTCATAATAATTCATAAAGTCATTAATAAAATCATCCAAACATAATAATTCATATACTAAAAGTCTTAAACATCCATAATAATTTATAAAGTCATTAAAATGCTAATGTTCATAAGATCCACAATCAATTTAAAAATTCCAAGCATCTGGGTTGTCCGTTTCTCCAGTAAGAGGCATGCCCCATGAGTCAACTAGTCGTCTATTATATTCTACGTTAGCAGCCCCCTCAATATCTTCACCACCATCACCACCACCACCACCACCACCACCATTATCATCATCATCATCATCATCATCATCAATAATCTCATCCAAATTCAATTCTGTAGAAAATAATTTAGATAAATAAAAATTTTGAAATGACTTCACAAAATAATATATCAAAATTATCAAACACAAACCACAATCAGCATCATCTTTTTCAGTGGTGCAAGCTGCAAATTCACGATTAAGAACTTCTAATTCCTCAGCAGTCAAGCTTGATGGTTCTTCTTCCAATATCCAATCACTATTTTCTTCAAATGATTCGAAACTGATCGGATCATAACTCTTCTTTAAATCTTTCCTGTACATACAAAAATATAAATGATTATTTATATGTTTAAAAATTGCAAATACTGTTATGAAGAGAAATATACCTCTTTTGTAGCTTCAAGTTGTAATGAACATAAACAAGATCATTAAGCCTTTGATGCTCCAATCTATTTCTCTTTTTTGAATGAATATGTTCAAATACACTCCAATTTCTTTCACAACCTGAAGAACTGCATGTTTGGCTTAAAACTCGAATTGCAAGCTTCTGTAAATTTGGAGCACTTGATCCATAGCATTGCCACCACTCATCTAATGATTTTAAGCAAAACAAATTAATGAAAAAAAACTAAAACAAATGAAGGTTCTTTTGTTAATAAATATCAAAATTACCTGGCATCATTGTATGACGACTATTTACTGCAAGTCTTCTTCCAAAATCTCCTTCTGCATTCCTAAAGATTTTCATTTCACTTGATAACTTAGTTTCCAGCTCTCTATCATTATAAGTATATTTTTCAATGACATCAATAACCCCTGAGATAGTGTTCTTGTGCCTTCCTATTGCTTCAACATCATATTGATAAGATGGATTAAACCAAAAGCCAGCAGCATGAAGATTTTTTTGTAATTGATTATCCCAACGCCTATCAAGAATTCTTAGAAAAGGCTCAACCATTCTTTTCCTTCTTTGAAACCTTTTCATCATTTCATCCCTAGCTGCATGAAATGCTGCAAACAAATAACCCATTGCAGGCTTATCTTCACTATCTACAATACGCAAGACACGGATCAATGGCTCAGTGACTTTCACAATGAACGCACAATCTTTCCAAAACATTGAATCTAAGATAAGATCCACAAATTTCTTTGATTTGCTGTCTCTAGCAAATGCTGAGCTTGTCCATTCTTTACATGTTACCATGGCTTGCAAAGCAACCTTTTGAACTAATATGCTTTGCAAAGCAATGAAATTAGTTGCAAAACGAGTTGGAGCTGGACGAAGGATCTCTCTTCCATTAGTATGCTTCCTCATCAAATGCAAAGCAAAACAATGATTGTAAATAAATTTAGTAATTTTTGAAGCATGATTTACAACTAATGTCACCTGATCCAATTTGCCAATATCTTGCAACATCAAATTAATACAATGGGCAGCACATGGAGACCAATAAAGAGTTGGAAATTCTTGTTCCAACATTCTACCGGCAGCAACATAATTTACAGCATTATCAGTCACAATTTGAATCACATTTTCAGCTCCAACATACAACACAATTTCCTTAAAAAGATTAAACAACATATCACCGGTCTTAGAAGCATCAGATGCATCAACAGATTTTAAGAACACAGTCCCTTTAGGACAATAAACTAAAAAGTTTATGAGAGTTCTCCTACATTGATCAGTCCACCCATCTGCCATAATCGTACACCCTGTTTCCTTCCAAGTTTTGCGATAACTATTAACATATGAGTTTATTTCTTCAACATTTTTCGTCAACAAATATCCACGAAGATTTTGATATCCAGGACCCTTATATCCCGCACCCATACTAGCAATAGCATCAATCATTGGTTGGTAGTATGATGAATTAGTAGCATTGAATGGCAAATTAGCATCAAACATCCACTTAGCAATAGCAATGTCACACCTTTCTCTCGCCTCTTTGCTTTGCAATACACTTTTAATAGTGGGTTGGGCTCCAGGAGTTGTTCTAGGCATAAAATAGGAGCTTATAGGCTTCTTTCCCTTTTCTTTTGCTTTTCCCCTATCCTCAGAAGGCTGAACAAAAGAGTTATTTAATTCTACAACATCATCACTATATAAGCTCTCATCAGGATAAGGATTACTTTCTTCATATTCTTCTACAACCTTTCTTTTCTTTTGAGTAAACTCTTCAACACTATTTTGTAGTTGGAAACGAACATTTGCTGGAACCTTTTTACATGGCTCCACATCTCCCTTTATTCCAGCCAAATGTAACTTAATTCGATTAATTCCACCCCCCTTGAAAGTCTTGTTACAGTATAAACATATTAAATGACGCCTAGAACCAGTTCCTTCAGCAATTCTACAATGACCCCATGCTAAATCTGTTTTTGCTCTTGAAGCAGCTTGTTGCACAGACTCAACTAACTCTTGTGTGGGATTGCTAGATGACATTTATGACAATCTAGGATTAACAAAAAAAATTCCTAAATTAAAATTGGTCCCAAAGTTATCTATAATTAAGAGATGCATAATTAATTTCAATCTTAGCACAACTCAAAATTTAACTACTCTATTTAGATAAGCCAACATTCAGATCAGCCAACAGCACCAACCAACATTCAGCAATCAAAAAAAAATTAAATTACCTATTCAGATCAGCCAATGCACCAGCCAGTACTCAAAAAAAATTTTAATTTCAATTCAGCCAACATTCAAATTCAGCAATCAGCCACGGTTGAGTCAACATTGAACATTGAACATTGAACATTCAGAAATTTAAAAAAAAAAATACTGACCTGCTTCACTGAAGACTTGAAGCTATGGCTGAGAAGATGACTTGAAGCTCAGCTGATGCTCTCGACTGGAAAGAAGAAGGAGCTCTCGTGGGAAGAAGAAGGAGCTCGCATGGGAAGAAGAAGGAGTCGTCGTGCAATGGCTCTCGGTGATAGCCGGTCGCCGTTCGCAGGAGCTCTCGGTGGTCACCGTTCGCAGTGGCTAGGGGTGGTCGCCGTTCGCAGTGGCTAGGGGTGGTCGCCGTTCACAGTGGCTAGAGGAGGTCGCATCGGAGGATTTGGGGCAGTAGCTCTCATTCGCAGTAGCTCTCAGCTCTCGCATCAGAGGTTCGCACTTCACAGTGGCTAGGGATTTCATTTTAGGGGCTCAGTGAAAATAACCAGGAGGAAAGGAAAAAAAAAAAAAAAAAGGAAAACCGGCGACCGGGTCGACCGGGTCGGTCAAGACCCGGCCGGGTCGGCCGGGTCTTGACCGGTCCAGATGCGATCCGGTCCATTAGAGCGACCCGGCCCGGATTAGTCCATGGGTCACGGGTTCCGGGTCGACCCGGCCGGTCCGGGCCGGGTCGTCTAACACTGCCATTTTCAATTGGCCATAACTCCTTCATGTAGACTCCGTTTTGGGTGAAATTTATATCGTTGGAGAGCTCTTTGAATCTAGTTTCCAATGGTATAAGTTTCATTTAGAGATTCATTACCGTTTACGAGTTATGACTGGAGAATTGGGTGAAATTTGGGATTAGTGTAGAGGAATTTCTTTATTTTATAACCTTAATGATTAATTCTTGCATGGTTACAATAGGGATGATTGAGATGCAAGGCGGGAAAGCCAAGAGCATGGAATACAGGTGAGGGAATCTATCTTGCTCTGCGGATATATACATATATGTATATATATGTATATTTATATTGTTTTATATACATTTATTTATTAAATGTATTATGTGGAATGGTGTGGAATTCTGTGGGGTTTGTGTTGGGATTATTTGGGATTGTTGCATGGGATGTGTGGCTGGGAGTTGTATGGGAACATTGCATTATATTCATTTGCATATTCATTTTATGGGAAGTGGAAAAGTGTGGAAAGCAGAAGGTTGGTCTTCTGCATGATGTGGAAAAGAGTGGTACATCTCATTCATCTACATATTTATATTTTTATGCAGTTGTGGTTGTATTGTTTGTGAGTGGGGTATATGTTATGGCTAGGGATCTAATATGAGAAACCTAATATATGTTATGGCTTAGGGTATATCCCAAAAGGCTGGACACATGTTATGGTTATAGATATGGCCCTATAGGCCGGATACATAATGAGATTTCTTGAGTGATAATTCGTGGGAACATAAACCCATGTTGATTACACTCTTGAAATGTGGTATGGGAGCATGGACCCTTGTGTGAGGGTTACATGCATTTATTTTGTGTGGTATGTATATATAATATATATATCCTATATATCTATATAGATAAGGCTGGTAGCGGTGAGTCCATGGTTTAAACTCACCCCTTCACAATTACAAGTATGGCAGGACGACAACGTGAGGGCTCTCGGATCGAGGATGCCTCCCCATTGTTCGGGACAAGGTAATTTATATTTATTTATTTGTATTTCTCTAGTGTTCTTTGTAATCAAATAGGCCACCACTTATGATCCTGCGTTACTAATTCTAGGCTTGTGGCAGTGTTGGTAACATACTGTCTGTGCCAATCATGGGCCCGGGTTCAGGTCGTGATAGATGTAGTGCATAAGCTTAAATTGTGTGTATAAATTGCTTGATTTGCATTAGGGGATTGCATGGTGAACACTCATGAATTGTGTTGAGATTGAGTGACATATTCTTTATGTTACGGTTTGATCATGTTGTAAATGTGATTGGGAAAGAGCTAGTTCATGAAAATGCAAATCCATGTGGTAGAACTCCTTAGTGAAGAATCTGTGGGAATCTAGACCCCTGTTGATAAAGTTCTTGATTGAGGTTTGCTTAGGGATGTAGACCTACGTGAGGTGAATGAAATGTGTGTGATGAATGCTTGATTGGTTAAGTTTGGAATGAACTTGTTTGATTGTGGCATGACTTGTGCTTGATGAATATGTTGTGGTTGTTCTAGGATATGATTGGTATGGAATGCCCAATGAGGTATGGACACTAGGAGTGTCGTGTTGTGCAACCCAAGCAAAGGCATTATGACCCACGGGGTCTGCAGATTTGAAAATAGGATGGCAAGTGCCCGACTATAATGTTTTATTTTGGTGCGTAGATATATATACTTATAGTGTTACTTACTTACTGAGTTTTTCCAAACTCAGGTTTCCTATTGTTATATTTTCAGACCTTGCAGATGAGCTCGAGGAGGATCCATTAAAGGAGTAATGGACTCTAAGGAACCCCTTCCCGCCAATGACCAATATATGTTTTTTATTTTTAAGTTTGTGTTAGGATTCTCTACAGTGGTATAGGTCACCTAGGTCTTGGTTTAGTTGTATGTCATGATCATGGATTAGGTGAGATTAGCATATAGTTATATGATTGTTGGCTTTGACTTATAGTATTATGGGCGGATGTTCCCCTTATTGTGCTGGTCACGTGCCTAGGTTTAGGGATGTGACAATGAAGGTGTGGCTCAACCCTCGAGATTGTAATCTAATAATAAGTCACTGTGATGGAGTGACAATAAAATTCTCGAGAAAATCACTATGAAGGTGCGAGTAACTTTGTGACTATCAATCCCTTGTGTGGGGTAATGTGGATGCTTGTGTGTTGATGTGAAGGGTGCTCTTATGGCCATATGATAGAATTTGTAGGTGATGTGTTGAATTTGGTTTTATGTATTCACCTAGTGAGTACATTAATCTTGTGATGGTTATGATGGATATGTATATATTGTGATGTTTGAGCACTAGCATTATAAAATCTTGTGTTTATGTGACAAATTGGGTTTGTGAAAGCTTCTTGCATATATGTATGTGACTATGTGGTAGATGTGATTTGTGTTCTGTTTGGTTCACCGTCCCAGCCGGAAAATGAAAGTGCAAGCCAATATACATGTCCTTTCCTGTGTTTGCTTTGCACGCCAGAGATGCCTTCTTCCTTTCCATCGTGCACTATTTTCCAATGCTTCCTGTACGGATTTTTCCACCAAAATGTCAATGGAAAACCGGCTTGGTGGATGGAAAATGGATGGAAGTTACCAGACTACCTCTCCACTGCTCAAATTCTTCTCCCTTCACTGAGTCCCTTCTTAGAGTGGTTACAATCCCTTTCGGCGGGTTGTCAAAAATCTAGATGCTGGAGACAGAGCTATGCGTCACCATTGCCATCCAGTGTGTGACTTCGTTCTCTTCACTGTAGCTATTCTTCAAAACTACATCCCAATGCCTACTCAGCAAATCTCTGATTTCCCTCACCAGAACTACCGAGGGGTGTTCCGTCGCACACCCGTCATTTATGAGTTTCAGAGCAACCTTTGAGTTTGATTCCATATACATCATCTTCTACTTCCTCCTCCTCATCTGCATAGTCATAATCCTCTTCATCCACAGTCATATCTTGGTACTGTTGATGCTCAGAAACAAGATCATTCATGTTTCTCTCAGCTTCAATAAACTCCATGTCATCCATGCCTTCGCCTATGTACCAGTGCAAGAAAGCCTTTCCCTCCTTAGTGTCAAAAAAAAATTCATGAATGAGGGTTGATTTTAACAAGGACCAAAGTGAATAAATTAAAAAGTTTATAAGGGATAATTTTAATGAAGAACAAAATATATTCTCAAATTAGGGACCTAGATGAAGTAATAAAAGAGTTTATCTCAAGCAAATGACAAAAGAAAAATTTTAGTTAGGGACTTAAGTGAATAAACAAAACCATTTTTGGGCAAAGGACAAAATTTGTAGGGTTTTCAGATTTTTGTAGTAAAATGAGAAAATTGTATCAAAGGGTAAAATGGTAAATTTACTCACTTATTGCTTTTCTATTGCACACAGTATTTTCTATTGCAAATCAAATAACTTTTTTCTCTTTTCCTTTTCTCTTTTCCATTCTCCTTTTCTTTCCATTCCTTCTTTCTTTTCAATTCCTACTCTGTACTGCAAACCAAACAGGCTGTTAGTGTTGGTTGTACATGATTTATGGTGGTTATCTTGTGTGTGTGATTTTAAGTAAATTGTGTAGGTTGTGCGATATTTGTCTATATGTCTTAGTTGTGGTTGAGTATGAGACCTTCCCAAGATCCTATCACTGTGAGTGGTACATAGTTTGCATTCTATTTATGGTTGAATTATTTCTCACTGAGTGCCCTTTTTGTGTGCCCTTTGCATGTCTTGTTTGTCACACCCCGAAAATTTAACCCATTTAACAAGCGTGAACATTTCAATGCCACATCAAACAGTCCTAATTATCCACAACTAGCAATATACAAGTTAGTTATTATCATAAAAGTAGAATAATATACATACACATATGTACAGAAAATCTAACATTAGCGCAGCATGAATAGTACAAAGATAAATTACAACTGAATTTGTAATGTACAGTTTCCCACCCCAAGCCTAGGTGGCTTAACAGACTACAGAGCATTATCCTACACTTGTCAAAATTTTGGTTCCACAAATCCACCGACACAAAGAGAAGTATAACTCCAAAAGAGCCGCTAAATCTCCAGTGGAAACTCCTCTTCTCTAGTCTCTGTATCTGAAAAGAGTAACTACAGAGGGTGTGAATTCATCAAAACTCAGAGAGCAATTGACTGTGCAGAAAAATAATTATAATGCACAAGTACAAATCCTGTAACTCACTGCCACCAATGGAAATTATTGAAATATACAACAAACGTTAAATAGCCACAATATATTACAAAAATGCAATCAAACAAATGTAATGCTTGCCATATTTTACCCATTCTACTCATTGAAGACCAATCTTCAATGAGTGTATTCCAGAGGTTAGCCCCCTCTGAATATTCCACATCATGCAGAAGACTAAGCCTCTACTTTCCCACACATTTCCATTTATGTTAGATGTCAAGAATGAATTCAAAAACACCAATACACAACACGCCACATCACAACCACAATAAATATTCCACATACAATCTTCACTTTCCAATGTGTATAACCAATTAAAGATATAATTAACTTATTTTCCACAATAAGGGAGGAGGGATATATTTTGTACTTGAAATAAAATAAGTTTGGCAAGCCACCACTCACCTTTTCCTCAAAAAAGTTTTTACCGTACTCAAAGTCTCGAAATAGAGGCAATTGATCCTACCAAAGTACCTAAAAGAAGTCCCAATAAATATACATCAAGGATCCCTTCATATTTCACTCAAAATATTTCATTTAGCCATTTTTCAGCCTCAAGGGTGTCTGGGGCACCACTTGTGGCGCATGAGGTGCCAATGCCCAAACTCTCTACGTAAAATTATGAACATGGCACCTAAGGCGCCACACATGGCACCAAGTCTAAGTATAATGAAGTGGTTCTTCTGCCTCCTCATTGTTCTTCACAGATTTTGGGAAGAAATCCACCAAAAAATCAAGATTTGCACCCCTTTCTCTTCTACCTTTGATTTCCCAAGTCTAAATGAAGTTCATGAAGCAATTTAGGACAATTAAAACGCAAAACAAACGAATTTTATGAATTTCCTCAAATTCTCTAGAAATCTCTCAAGAATGTGTTCTTGGATTCTAATCCATGAAACTTATTTGTTTTACCACCATGAACTAAATTGTAACATAATCAACCAAACAAATCTAAGAAAGGAGACAAAAAGACAATTTCCATGAAAAACCCCCAAAACTCACTGATTAATGAGATATAATCTTACCTTTAGTCCTAGAATTGTCCAAAGATGCAAAAAGCAACTAGAGACTGAAGTTTAATTAGTAGAAACTCAAGTTGGATGAAGAAAGAGAAGAGAGAAAATAGGGTTTCTCCACTTTGCCTAAATTTTGCTAAGTTAGAAACTGAAGGGAGAAGGTAGAAAGAACCTTATATGGGTGGTGTCATGGGTCGACCCATGGACCCTACACCCAACCCATTTGACCCACTTCCACAATATCTCAAATAAATCACATAAATTCCAATTAATTGCTCTTCCTCACATTACAGAAAATTACCACAACGCTACAAATCATCCAATCCAATCACATAATATTAAATCCATAAATAAATTACCAAAACTATTCCTCTAATTTATAGAAACTAAATTATCAGAAATATTGAAATAAAATAACGCTATTAAATATTACATTAAAAATATCTTAATTCCCACGAAAGCGTTTGTATACCATAATACCGTCAATTATATAAATATAAAATTGACGGATATTACATTGTTAGTACTGAGTCTCCATGTGAGGAGTAATGGAGTCTCCAAATGCCACGACCCTTCTGGCTTCAATTGTTGGTTGTGGTTTTGTGGACATTGTGGGTTTGAGTGGCTCTGTAGTTAGATAGAACACTTAGAAATCTTGTGTTGGTTATGGAAGAAATTTGTGTATTACATATGATCTATTTTACCATTCTAGTGTTAAATATGTTCTTGAACAAATAATTTTGTGACAGAAAGGATATTACATGGAAGTTAAATGTTTATTTCAAAAAGTTATCAGATCATTTTGAGATGGAATTCCTCGAATTATCTTTGTGTTGTGTGTTGGAATGTGTTTAGTGTTAGGCATATGGTGGTGATAAGGGAATTACCCTGTGCCGATCATGATTCTATTTTGAGGCGTGACATTTGGTCTCCTCTCTCACTCTTTGCAAATTGAAGTTGTAATAAGAGGTATTGCAATGTTCAATCACTATAAATGGGGAGGGTGACATGGCATGATGGAGAGTGTTGGATCCACATAAAATGAATGGTCGAGATTGAATAGTACAGTGCATTTCCTGCTTTAAATGCAAGGAACCCAAACACTCCAATCAGTCGTACTTAAAAAAGATGAGTTTTGTAATTTAGTGCTCATATTTTGAAATGATTAAAACATTTATATTTAGTTAATCTTTAAAAGTTATTTGTCTAAATTTAAATATATAATTAAAAATAGATCTGAATTTAAGAAGAATGATACATATCTTGCCTTATTTATATGTTCTCTTAGTCTCTTGGATCCAATAAACTTCAGAAAACTGATTGCTTCCTGCGCCGTTGGATTTTGATACAACAGCTCTCATTTATTCAGCTTTTCTTAAAATTTTTTAAAAAAATTATAATTATTATTTTATGTTTATTATTGTGTTTACAATTATCATTAAATCAGTTGGTTCTTGTAAAAAATATTTAAAAAAAAATTGGATAAATGAAAGGTTCCTGAATTGTCTTCTACACACGCAAGAGGCAATCAGTTTCCATAAACTCCATGTCCATATAAGAGTTAAATATCGGTCACGTTGTGCTGCATGGACAGTCGTGAAATTGTGCAAATGGGTCTGGTATCATATCATGTGCAGCTACCCAACTTCCTTTGGATTCTTTCCCAAATTGCATTAGCTAAGCAAAAGCTTCACAAATGCTCCAAACTTTGCACTCATTTTTTGCAAATTTTAATAGTTGAGCATTTTTTTTTCAAATTATGTTGATTGTATATCTGAATAATTAAAATGGTTTTTTAAAAAATTCTTTATAATTTTGTGTAAATTTCATATGAACAAATCACTATTTGAAAACAAAATTAATTAAAAAATTTAAAACGAAAAAGTCCAGGAATTGAATATGTTAGTCATTTGGATGAGTCTGAAAAAAGAAATTCCAATTCCAGAAGTAAGAATTATAATGCCGAAGATCAACGTTTTTAAGGTAGGTCACCTGTTCCTAGAATATGATGTTGATGGGAGAAGTAGATTTGGTCCAATGACCTTTCTCTTGGCTGTTTTTTGAGTTCTACGATTGTAAATCCGAAAAAAAAAATTATATAAAGCAAAAATTAAGAAAGTATTCTACAGTGAACCATTGTTCAGCTAATAAGAAAGACCAAAAAAAAAAAAGCAAATTCTAAAATTCTGTTCACGAATCATATTTCTTCAATACGTACAAGAACCTTTCCCAAGTGGAAAGGAAAAACAAAAAACAAACGAAATGGACAAATCCGGAGAGCAAACTCTTGTTAGATTTTAGCTTCCCACAAATTGGTAAATCCAATACAACAACACAATAATACAAAGATTATACTCAAACCTTACCATGAAAACCTCCAAAAAATATAATTAAAAAATAATAATAAAAAAAGACAGTTAGTTAACTTCAGTGCTTCTATCTTTGCAGAGTATATGCCATTCCTGTAGAACTGCCGCTTGAAGAGCTCGATGCTCAGCCTCCTCAGCGGTTAATTTTGAGAGTGTTGAAGGCCCCTTCGGTTTATCATCTTTATCACCATCCTTTTCTTTGTCTTTGTTATCCTCATTTTCGGAATCTTCCTCCTCATCCTCCGACTTGGGAGACTTGGGTGGTGGTTGAGCTGCCTTCAACAAGGCTATTCTTTCCATCGAGATTCGGAGCCTTTCAGCAGCAGCTACTTTCACTTCATCTTCAGGCAAATACTCCACACCACCATCAGTAAGGTCATCCAACCAGCTCTGAAGATCTGATCCAATCTCCTTAGTAATCGATGCATCAGATGCTCGAACCACAAACTTGCACATCATAGTGGTTGTCTCATCACCCAAGTCCACATTTCTACTCACTTCACTGGCGCCGAAAATCATCATGCCTAAAAAGCCACCATGCCAAGTTTTTGCAGCATAACACATCTGTTACAGCAGGGAGAAAAAGACTCCGTATATTATATTTAAGTGGTGCAAATCCTATACCAACCCTTTCTAGTTAATTTATTTTATTTTGGTCAAGTTTCTCTTGTTTTAGGTGCCTTATTTCTGTTTCAAAAGAAGTACAATCCAAGTGACAACACAAATTAATTCTGGAAAAAAAGCAAACACCCTCCAACTTTGAGCTATTTGAAAATGCACCCATCGGCTTTGAATCCGGAAAATAGCCCCTCAGTTATCACCCTTTAAGATATAAAATCTGTCATTTGTTGTTTATAGACAAATGGAGTGTATCACATGACAAATGAGTCTGAGGTGGCATCTCGCTTACCATGGTTGATGGAAAAATGAACTCAAGGATCTAAATCCTGAAGATCATAGTTAAGGGGGATATTTTTCAAATTTCAAAGTTTTTTTTTTCTCTCTCTCCCTTTGTGTGTTTGGGTGGCGGGAGCTGTTTCAAAAGTTGAATGGGAGTAATTGCATTTTTTCAGTTGAGTTTCTTGTTTCAGGTTGCATATCACCAGACTTTAACAGGGAACCAGGTGACATCAAGGTAATTCAAAAAGACATGGCAATTCATTTAAACATTTCAACCAGGAAGAAAGCTAAATGATGACTTGAAATCTTAAAGCGAAGCAAATGCA
The DNA here is from genome assembly GCA_037074585.1 of Biancaea sappan. Lineage (NCBI taxonomy): Eukaryota > Viridiplantae > Streptophyta > Magnoliopsida > Fabales > Fabaceae > Biancaea > Biancaea sappan. Next base: position 42,648,225 of record CM073501.1, on the reverse strand, counting down.
CACCTGAAACCCTGCCACTGTGCGGATGATATGTGAACAAACTTTGTGGAATGGCTTGGAAGACAGAGATTTCAATCCACTTAAGAAAGGAGAAGCCCCATATTGCTGGGCTGCAGTAGCCTTGAAGCCACTTCCTTCGTAGGTATATGTACCAGTGTATTCTACTACAGCTGGAAAACTGGGCCACAGCCGGAAAAATTCAACAGGTGATATTTTATGTGGCAAAAGAAGCTCAGTCAATGGAATCTTGTAAGGCTGACATCTCAGAATAACAGGTTCCCCCAATTCAGGCCTTAAGCTTCTCTTCTGTCTAAGGATTTGAGGATCCTCTTCAGCATAGTCACCCTCATAGTCTCCAACAGCACCACTTCCATAGAAGGGGTAGTACAATACTTGAGTCCAAAGGGCACATCTTTCAAAATGGGAAACACCAACCGTCACACTGCAAAATACTGGATCCTGGGAATGGTAGAACAGCATCATTAACATGAATCAAGAGGTTACCAGCAAAAAAAAGTATAGTCGATAATTATCTCGTGAAGTAACAATGAAAACCTCATGATTATTTTTAAATAATAAAATAAAAGTTGTATTAAAAGTGATGAAAGTACAATTTGTTGAAGGTTAAGAAACCTCCCAACCAGAAGTATAAATAAACAAAGAAACCTCCCAACCAGAAGTATAAATAAATCTCAAAACAGAAGTAACAAAAGCCCTTCAAAGTAATCAGTGAAGAGCTGTCTTTCTCTGCATGACAGAAAGAGCGATTCCCGAAAAAGACCATCTATAGACTATATTCAACCAATGCACAACCCTACTCAGAAGTATTGATATACCTATTTAACTTTCAGATGCATCATACAAAGAGCAGAATAAATGAGAAGATGAACATACAAAGGAGCGCCATCTGAAAGAGGGGGAAGTAGAAACAGACTGCACTTTAGTGGAGGAGGAGAAGAAACCTGTGAAACAAGATTACGCAACTGCCGAACTGCTTGAGAAGAACCGTCCATATAATATAGGGGACCTGATAATCCCACACGAACATCTACCCGATCTAGTTCAAGCTCAGTCAAATTTAAGACCTGAAATATTTTCATTTGAAGTCAATTAAAAATGCTGAAAATAGTAACTAAAGTAGTTTGATAAAATTGTTCCAAAAGAAAATAACCTTAGTCTACTTTTAGGTTAATAGATAATTAATATTATCAGCAACAGTATGCTCAAATACAATGGTTAATTGGTCCCTTTTTCCTTTTGGAATTTCCTTTTGACTACAATAGTATACATTGGTAAAAGCAATTTCCTCAAGATGATGAAATATTGCGTTGCACAAAACAACACCAAAGACAATCTGTCTAGGAAAAGGGCCAAAAACAAACAAACAACCCGTTCCCATAATGCTAGGCAGCAGATAAGAGGTGGAGTGTTCACCATAAATGGGTGTTCTATGTCTCACCCCCAGCAGATGTGGGACTCATGCTTCTGTGTCAAAATATTACCACTAAAGTATTGTCCATACAACTATCCTGCTTAAAAATTTGGACACACCATAATCTAAAAGAGCAAGTGAACTCCCAAAAAACTAGTTAAGAAAGAAAAAATGAAGGCTTTCACCTTTAAATGCAGAGTGATTCGCCCATCGCTAGAATCTGCTAAATGATAGCCTTCAACAAAGCAAGGATCACTGCTGCCACTCAAAGTAATTGCAGTAGGAGGAACCTTCAGTAAAGTAGAATCAATCCCTTTCGTCAGTAAAAGAGTTAGTTCACTGGGGTCTGGTCTCCACAGCTCCAATATAGCCTTGTGAACCAATCCTTCCAACTTTCTGTCCTGAGCAGCAGATGCTTCATAGAACTGAACAGTTAATTTGTGGTGGCTAAATGGGTAATCTCCTCTAGCTGCAGTAACTCCTGCCCACCTGAAAAGCAAACATAGCTACAGTTTATCACTTGATTAATTAAATTCATGATGTGACAAAGGTAGACATCAGAAACAGCCAGTAAAACACCAATAGGTTCTGAACTTAGAAGAGATTGGTTAATATCATATTTGAGCATTTTATAACCAACCGCATTGGAACTTATCATAATTTTATAATAAGAACTTATATGGAAGATCATTTGATAAATTCAATAGATAATTCAAAGATTAAAAAGCATGGGTTCAGGAATCACTTAAATGAAAAACAGATCAGTGTCAGTGTGAATAACTAGTTTGCCTGTAGTAGAGAATACAAATTTGCAAGAAATTCTTACCTACTTTCTGGATGACTGGAAGCATACTTCATTCTTTGCAATATTAATCGGCATTGGTGCTTGCTAACAGAATCAGCCAAAGCATTGTTCCTAAACTCTTCAAGCTCTTTAGTAAGTAACTGTCCAGCCCGTGGGTGGCGCGATCCCAAACGTTGAGCAGATATAAGAACTGCCTGGACATCTTGAACCCTATTTGTTGTTTCTGCAGTTGGATCTACGTTGAACAGAACCTTATGGATATTTGATACAATGACATTAAGGGGATCATTTGGGTCATCTGCCAGGAGTGGATCCAATCCTTCTATATCTATGTGTTCTGAAATAGTCCAAATAAGTCGAGCCAATATTCTTGGGGTATTCACCTGTTGCATTGCCAATATGCAAGACAAATTGCACACACAAAAAAAGAAAAATAAACACAGCAAGTCAATGGATATGATAAGAACCACATGTTCTGTGATTTTATGAATCCAACAAAGCAAAATGTGTTAGAAAACTCAAGTCTTCCAGCAATTAGTTTTAAGTTGTGAATTTCTCAATAATAACAATAGATATTGAAATTTCTGCTATGATTAATGAACTCTCTGGTCCAAGCATGATTATCAAATCACAAATCGAAAGGCTAGATTTTGAATTATGCATCAAATTGAACTGTGAATCATTAGATTCATAACCTAGGCTTAAAAGATTATTAAAAATGTGTTTAACATTATATAAAGAAATCAATTATTTAAAAAGTGACATCAATGCAAGACATAAAAAGAGGCATGCTTAATAATATGCAATGTAACTCAAATCATTTGACCTAAAATTAGAAAATATAAAGTAACATATCAAGATTCAAATCATAATAATCCTCAAATGACTTCAAGATTAAAATGCATAAATTTAGTAATCAATATTCTCTAATTTCAAGATCAATATCATCATTCATTGTCTTTTTTTTTTCTTTTTAATAGCAAAAGAAATCGAAACTAAATGCAACATTCATTGTCTCTGGTCAGGAATTGAAGAAGTTCCTCCTCTTCCTTTTGTAACAAACAAATAAATAAGTCAAATTTCCCCTTTCTGAATCAACATTGTCAGGTATATTAAAAAAATTACAGGCTTTAACCTAACAGCTTAAATTTTAGGGACAAAGTGGTCCTTGACAAAGTATGAGAGCTGATATGACCAAGTGGACAAGAGTCCAATCCTTGCTGCCAACATTCTCTCAATTAATTTAATTTCAACACAACGTATGGTGGGCAATGGCCTTACCCTTTGTCCATACAAGCCCAAAGAGATTTCGCACGAGGGGCTTGTTTGACAATTCTGAAAAGGATGAGGTGAGGCGGGTGGGGCAAACAACCCGTTCTATTGATTGGAAGTTTAATGAAAAAATAAAAAGAAAAATACACTTTGCCCTTATGAACTTTACTCAATGTGCCAAAAATCTCCACAAACTATAAAACTAACAAAGAACCCCTATGAACTTTTTATTATAGGCAAAAAAGCCCATCCTTCCAGTTGACCGTTAGTCAATACTGACTAGGATTAAAAAAATAACATGTCAGCTATTTTGGAACACATAAGTGGGTGACATAACAAAAATGCCACATCACCCTTTGACCCAACACATGAAACCTGACCCTTTTTCCTCTGTTTCACAGTCAAAGAAAGAGAGGGTATACCTGACAAGCCTCTCGATTCTCCATCTTCTTTCTCCATCTCTCAATCCCTCCTTCTCACTCTCTCACTACTTCCTCGGGCCCTTTGTTTTGGAACCAAAAACAGAGGTGACAACGTCCCAAACACAATAGAAGGAGATGGTTAAGATGATATGCCAACAATGAAGAATATCAAAGTTTGACTTTCTATTAATGACTAAGGCTAAAAACATAAGATGCTAATACAGGTTTCATAGAGGATAGATAGTTTTATCCAAATGATTGTTTTCTTCGCAGAAAAGTATATTTTTAAAAGTTTTAGAAAAAATTTAATATGAGAAACAAAGAGATGGAAAAAAAAAATGAAGTTTGTGAAAATATTGCAAAAGAAATATCTGTGTAGATAACATTAGCTGTTAATTTTCTGTGAGTCATCATTGTAGGAGTTACAATTTTCATATTGATTAAACTCAATTACTTTTTGTGCTTGTGTTATTTATAAGTGCAGTTACTTAATTTTTCAGAGTAACTCCAAACTAGCCAATATGAAAGAAAATTTTCACTGGTGTCACTTGAATTATAATGTTATTAGATTAGCAACTAATGATCACCATCGAAAAATAGCTCAGCAAGAAAAGATTTGGAAGAATTATTGGGTTTCTACTTTGCGATTCATGAGCAAATTGTACTCCGCGTAGCCGGTTCCACACTGCCACTCAGCGAATGACAAACTTGCTGTACCATTTGCACTTTGATATTCATTTCCATACAAAATCAATCCAAGACGATGTCAGAAACTATATTCCCTTCTCTTATTTATTCTTACTTTTTCATCTTTCAAAGTTGAAACCTGAAATCCCAGAGAGTTTACTTGTTTATATATAGTCCCATCCCATCCCATCATATTATTTTGTAAATTAAATATCATTTCTCTACCACACACAAAATCCTTTCATAAATTAAATATTTTATTTCTTTTGGAACAGTAAAACTCAATCAGGATGATGCAGAGGACATAATAATAAAATATTTATTATCTATGAAACCAGTATAAGCATGTTATGTTTTTAGTCTTGGTCATTAATAGAAAGTCAGACTTTCATATTCTTCATTGTTGGCACATCATCTTAACCATCTCCTTTTATTGTGTTTGGGACGTTGTCACCTCTGTTTTTTGGTTTCAAAACAGAGGACTCAAGGAAGCAGTGAGAGAGTGAGAAGGAGGGATTGAGAGATGGAGAAAGAAGATGGAAAACCGAGAGGCTTGTAAGGTATACCCTCTCTTTCTTTTACCATGAAACAGAGGAAAATTGAGAGGAGGAAAGAGGGGGGGGGGGAGAGAGAGAGAGAGACGCTCGCGTGAGAAAGAACAGTAAAAAAAAATGAAAGGGTCAGGATTCATGTGTTGGGTAAAAGGGTGATGTGGCATTTTTGCCATGTCATCCCCTTATGCATTCCAAAATAGTTGACATGACATTTTTTCAATGTTTTGACTAATAGTCAAACTAACGATTAACTGGATGAATGGGCTTTTTTGCCCATAATGAAAAAATTCTAGTTCATAGGAGTTTTATGCGCATTGAGAAAAGTTCATGGGGGTAGAAGTGCGCATTTCCCAAAAAAGAAATGGTGTTCCACTCCCTACTAATTGAATTCCACAATGTCATTAATGGGGTCGGCTGGGTTTGAAAGATTAAATTTCCAATTGAGATGTTATCCTTAAAAAAAATAAAATAAAATAAAATGAAGCCCAGTGAAGAAGGTCTAGAAGGGAAATGAAAAATTATAAAGAATTTAAACCATCCCACACCACTCAATTTGAGAGGGTCAAAAATTGGGGTGTCAGATGAGGGGTTATGATGGTTTCCAAATCATTCTACATCTCCTCAGCATTAATGTACACAATAAATGCATACTACGACATGCTACATGGACAAACATTCGTAAAATGGTCCCACGTCAGATTGACACTGTTCACTTTTTTGGCAGTCAGTTCTTGCCAAATAGTCAACAAGATAAGCAATACAATAATATTGAGTAGTAATTAATTAAAAGTTTAGAAAAGAAGTAGTAGATGCTCCATTTGCTTCATTTGCTTCTATGATAGAAATTTGGAAGCAAGTAAAACTGTCGAAGGACCACAATATCAAAAGAGAGGTAGAAAACACTGGGTTTAGGTTTCAAAAAAATGTGGGGATTCAAACTCCATAAAAGATGGAGAAGGAAGGAGATGGGCTGGGCTTATTTCTTTTCAAGAAAAAGTAAGTACACTTCTGCATAATGGGAACTATGTTATGTTGCACAATCATGACATGCACTTTTAACAAATCGAGGGAAAAGAATCTGACATTCAAATAATTAAAAAAAATTTTGAAATATATAGACCACAGCATGTGCTTCTCAGATGAGAATTTTGGATGTAAGAATTTGGTTACCTCATGTAAATCTTTCACAAGTTCACGCTGCAAATTCTGCAATCTTGTCTCATTCAAAATTTGATCCTGAGAAGCTCCATCTTTGATTCTTTTCACACCACCCCTTGTATCATATATGTAACATAGCCTAACAAGCAACTTCAAGTAGCAGTCGATTGCATAGGTCCGGCCATCACAATCCCATTTAATACAAGGCCGACAAACTTCTACAACTTCCAAAGCAGGCTCCGTCCAATTCAATGCACCATAACCAGTTCCATAAGCCAAAGCTCCAATTACCCTGCTCTCCATGCCTGAGTTCTTCTGTTCAGGCAAAGGCAGAGACAACTGAAAACAACTTTCCACTAGTGATGCAACTAACTCCTCCCTAAATATGCTTTTACTTGTAATGGTATTAAGATCATCTTTGACTCTGGCATCCTCAAAAAGAGAAGCAATATCAGTTCCAGCAAGAGGTTTCTGACCTCTTCGGACACTTTCCTTGGCAAAAAGGTCAACGCAAAGAGCTGTCCGACATATACATGCTAAAGCATGCATTCGATCAGATTCTGCTCTCAGGTTTCTCACCATCAAAAGTAGCCTCTTGAACAATGATACCTACATATGACCATTTAAAAAATAATTAGCAGTTGCCTTCCCCCCCCCCCCCCCCTTTTTTTTTTTGGGAACCTTCAATAGCGGTTGCTATATCAAGCATTATAGACTTTATCTTGGCAACATTTAGATCTATATTTCTATTATCTAATCGCACTAAGATGCAGACAAATTTTAAACATATCAACCATTGAAAACGAGTTAGAAGAACAATACAAAGCATGCATATTATATCTAATAATTAAGATAGGAAACCAAAAGGCTAGTTATTTATAGTTTCTCCCATAACCACCAAAATTTCCCAACTTCTTCCAAAAGCCGGTGAAATTATGACACTATTCCCTGAGGTGCAATGGTCCTTTACATTTTTATTTTTTCCCCCCCGGAACACTGGTAGAGAGATTGATCCTAAGATCTCATGCAAACTACCCAGACTTGTCGCTACTAGCACTTGATGCCTTCAGTTGCCTTTCACTTTAGGAAAAGTGGGAGAAACACAGAAACAGAAACACGGGGCAAATTGGCCCTCTACTTATTGAGGCAGAAGAGTACTTAAAGCACTTGGGGCCAGCAAAGACCATAGAACATAATGTAAAAACGAAGAAACTGTTACTCAATTCATTCGATTAAATTAGGGTAGATAGGAAAGGAGAATCACCTGCATGTGAAGATCAAGGAGATGAAGATTCGTGACAACAGCCCTGACTATACTCTCTCTGGCAGAAGCGAATTCCTGCCTATCCCATAGTGTAAGAATTGCAATAATCGACTGTGATGCCCATTCAGGCTTCCCTCCAGGCACATCAGCCAGATACAGCATATTAATTCCCACTTCAAAAATCAATGCCGGTTCCAACGAAGAAACTAGGAAGGGTGCTAAATGGGTAACTACATCAGAAACCCCGACTAACTTTTCAGCATTGGAATCAACATGAAGACTCCCATTGACAGTGCCGGACGACTTTGAAAGCTTACGAATAACCTCAAACCCGCCCGAAGCTACGGCCTTCACCGAATATACGATAGGAAACACTGTTACCCTGAAACTCTCAACGGGCAATATCAGAGACCTAGCCATCAATGCGTTACGCTTCCTCCACACAAAGTCCACCATAGATGACACCCAATTGGATCGAATAGCGAGCGAATTCTCACTGTCGACCAGCTTGTCACCAGCCAGCTTACTCATCCTCTTCGAATTGAACTCCTGAAATAACCTCCCAACGGACTCGAATGCGACTTTTGAAACATTATCAGATTTGTCAAGCATGTTTTGCCCGATGCGCGTCCACCAACTGGAAACCCTATCGAGTAAATTGATGTTGTTCTCGCACAGCGTGACAAGGTCATCGCGAGCGAGAATGCAGCCGAGAGTCTCCGTGATTGAAAACCTAAGGTTATCGCTTGGTGAGTCGAAACAATCAGAGATCTCTTTGTTGCATTCAGTGATGAGCTTTCCCAGACGGTAAGAAGGGATGGCGGCGAGAATGGATACCGCGGCAGCGGTGACATCGGGGTCGGGGAAGTGGAAATCTGTGCGGATTCCGGTGCAGACGGTGTCCCATAGGTCAGGTGTGAGGCGGGTGGAGCGGATGAGATCGAAGGCTAGTTTCTTGCAGACAGCGGAAGCAGGAGCGGCGACGATTTCTTCGACGGCAGATTTGGCTATAACGGAGATGTCACGGCCAGCGGCGGATTGCTGGAGAGCTTGAAGAAGAGCCCCGGATTGCCGAAGAGCGTCGTTGGACCGAATGTCTGCTTGGATCTCAGCGAAGAGGATGTCCATTGAGAGAGGTCAAGCTCTAGATCAAATCAAGGATTACAGTTTTATGTGAAAGAAAATAAATCACCCATGAAATTGGAATTGAGATTCATGATAGCCATGGATTTGGAGGAAATGGAATAATCATCTGGAAAACTTCTCAGTTTTGCAGTCTGGTGGAGAGGGAGACGAAAGTGGGCTGAAAGAGCAGTGCGAGTAGGCATAAACAAATGATATACTCGCTCGAACTTTGTTGGTCAAAGTATTTTCATTTTCTCTCTGCTCATGCATTTGTACGTCTCTTTCTCAATTTGGTGATAGGAATTTAGTCGATTTTAGTTATGAAATTGTATTGATGCATTTTAACTTGGACAAATTATGGAAATTGTGTCGTTCAACTTAAACCCGGGGAGATATGTTGGGTCCTGGCCTTGACTTGCACTGTGCAATCGAATTGTATTTGATTATTTTGGGATTGAAATTGCTAGGGTTGAGGGGGTGTATTTCTATCTTGTGTTGTTTGCATGTTGGGAATTAAATACATGTAACGAGGATATCGGAATGTATATTTTCATAACCTAGTTTAATAAAACGGGATATTTCTATTATGATGAAGTGATGATGCAATTGTTATTGAATCTTGACCCGTGAAAACATAAATTTACATGACATAAAGATGTTGATGAATTGACTTGTGAGAAGGTAGATCTAACAACATAATATATTCATGGATTGACCTATTGATGGAGTGATAAGTGGGAATGTAGTTGTAATATTCCGAAAAATAGACATATAAATATACATATATTATAGGGTATACCTTAGTGGTAGCTAGTACATTTCTCTGAATAACCATAATATTCATAACTATACAAATTGTAAATTACATAATTTATAAAGTAAATTACAATTAAATAAATAAATCTCTCTAAACATAATAGTATATAGGTAGTCTATAAGATTATAGAGTATTTCTATTGGTTCCTTTACAACCCTCCGACTAGATGAAGTATGTCTCTAAGCCACTAACCTCTAGCAATTTTCCCATTCTCCTCAACTGCTAAATCTAAAAACAGCAATAGAAAGTATGAGTTTATGAAAACTCAGTGAGTAAATAACTATGCAATAAAAACATAGCATAAGTACAAATACCAACATTACTACTATAATCAGAGTAAATACCTCTAGCATAAACCAGTACGAAATATTATATATATATATATATATATATATATATAACGTACCTTACCACGCAACCAACACCCACGATTCAATGCAAGTCTACAATCTCACAAAACAATCAATAAAAAAATCCTCAATCAAATAAAAGCATAATTAAACAGCCACTCCAAAATGCATTATGCAATGCATGATGTATGATGCATTTTCCACATCCTTTTCACACTTACCACATTGAAGACCAACCTTCAATGGGTTTATTCAGAGGTCCATCCCTCTACTCCCTCTTGCATTGTGGACAAATGCATTTGGAATGTTTATCTCACTCTTTCCTACACCACATTGAAGACTAGCCTCAATGCATATGCATACTCATTGACACTACTCAGCGGTGTTACACAATGGATAGCTTTCTACTCTATTTCCACATATTTCCACTTCTCATAATATAAATATATAAATGATGATATGCAATGTATTTTTCCACACAAACATCTCACAGCACATACCACATCAATTCGCCTCTTTAAATACAATTAAACATAAAACTCATTGTTTCACAAAATAAACCCTACAAGATAACTCTCACAATCATTCAATGAAATCCCTCAATCTAGTTATTTCCACTAATTAGGGAATTTCATTGATGGATTACTAATTATGGTGTGAATGAGATTTATATTGACTTGGCCAAATAATTTAATAAAACTTAAATGGTAAGATCATCCACTCACATCGATACCGATAAGGTTTACCACATAAATAGTCCCAGGAGACAAAGCCAAAGAAGCTCCCAAATTACCTGGAATCAACACAAATCAATAACTAAATAAAATAAGGAAAATCCTTACCACTAACCCCGACCTTTGGTTATTCTTTTGGTCATAACTCTTAACTGGTAAGGAGTTTTTAAACAAATCTTATACCATTGGAAACTAAACTCAAAAAGCTTTCCAACGATATAAAGTTTATTAAAAACAGAGTCCGAACAAATGAGTAATGGCCATTTGAAAATAGATTAAGGAGGTTGTCCGATGGCTGGCGTCTAGGGCGCTAGATGCCCAACTCTCTGCCTAAACTCATATGCTTGGCGCCTGTGTGGCATTTGGGGCACCGAGTGTAACATCCCAAATTATTATGGAATAAATATTTAATATTTTTATTTATTTTGAGACTCTAGAAATCTCTTGAATGTCCTTGATGAATCTAAGATTGTTCTAGAGGAATCTTGTATGTTCTACAGATATCTTGTATATTCTTGAATTTCCTAGATAAGTGTAGAATATTGTAGAATGATATAGATAATTCTAGAGAATTCTAGGTTAGTCTAGGTTTATCTTGAGTTATCTTGAGTTTTCTAAACATTTCTAGTATAGATAATTCTAGAGAATTTTAGGTTAGTCTAGGTTTATCTTGAGTTATCTTGAGTTTTCTAAACATTTCTAGGCTTTAGAGAGATATTTGAATATTCAAAAGGAATTTTCCACTTTCCTCCCATTCTTAGCTATAAATAGAAATATCTTCCTCCCCTTTCCTTGCACCATTCACAGCCGAGAGAGAGTGAGAAAAAGAGAATCCAGCAAATAGCAACGTTAAACTCGATTTTTCTGAGCTACTTTGAGGAGATTTTTCTATTACTAACCCACACAAGTGTTAAGGGAGAAGTGGCAGGAATAGGAAGCAAAAAAAATCAGAACCAAAACCAGTGCAGACTACCCCACGGTCAACGGTCAAAAATTGTGAAACGAATTTCAAGACAGATTGAATAGCTATTTGAGCTAAAAAGTCAGACTACAAAGTACAGGTAGCTTAGCAATTCATAAAAGCTTGTTTTACTACTTGAATATTTTATGTCCCTGAAGTTTTATTTAAAGTGAAATATGTTTTTCATGATGAAGTTAGCATGATATCAGCTTGGAAGTTTACTTCCATGTTCAGCTTGGGAATTCTGCTTCCATGTCAGCTTGGAAATTCTATTTCCATGTCAGCTTGGAAATTCTATTTCCATGTTTTAGCTTGGAATTTTTCTAGCTTGAGTTAAAGGACTGCAGTAGCCTTTTTCTCATGTTTAGCTTGGAAAAATAGTTCTGCAGACTATCTTTTCCATGACGTTGAGTGTGCCACCAACTATTCTTGATTTCATGATTTATTCATATATCAGCTTGCTAATTTTTCATCAACCTATTACACTGAACTGAGAATTTATATTACATGGACTGATTTTTATGATATAAGTGCTTTTATGACTGAAATGGTATATTTATAAATATTTATAAAATTATGCTAGCTACTGAGATACCCTTATCTCACCTTTTTGTGCTTTTCCAACTGACCATTTCAGGGGCTGACTATAAGGGAAAAGGTGTAAAGATTGATTGAACACTTTTAGAGCACTCAAGTTTATTAAGTATTAGAATTATAGATTATTTTTTTTAAGTTTAGATATCAAATTACTATGTACGACAGATTTGTAATTTATTTCAAACGAATGTAAAATTATCTTATTTTAGAATTTCAATTATTATGTATAACCAATTATGATTTGTACTGAGAACAATTGTAGAATGTTCTTTTTGAAGATATGAGTATTAAGCATTATAATTTAAAAAAAATTCAGATTTTAGTATAGTAAAATAAGGACGTTACACCGAGACCAAGTTTTTCCCTCAAGGGTGGCGCCTGAAGTGCCATGACTCCCACTTCGCAATTTCTTCATGGATTTGGCTCAGATCTGGCCAAATCTTCACCATTTCCCATGATTTCTTCCATAGAATCTCATCATTGATGTCTAAGAAGTATTTAGACACTCAAATCTCCATTTTAGATGAGAAACAAAGCCTAATCTCAGTTTTATCCTATATACCTTTAAAACTAGAAAAATAGGGAAAAGTTCAAGGAATCAGAATTCTTACCTCGATTCCTTGCTTTCCCTAGGTTGTTTAGCCTCCAAAGACTCACCCCACTACAGGAGAATGGTTCTCCAAAGCTCGTCTGAGTGGAAAAGGTAGAGAGAAGGAAGAGAGAAAGAGAGAAGAGAGAGTGAAGAGAGAGAGAGGGAAAAGTGAAAAATGAGGAAAAAGGTGTGCGACCACCTATATATACCCACCCATGGTAAAATTATTACTTTACCCTAGGTAACTCTCGATTAACCTTAGTGGTGACAAACCCGTAATTTCTCCAATTTGGATATTTTCTATATCATAAGTGCCACCTAGCTCCTCATTTCACTTTAGTCCATCTTTGGACCTCATAGGTACTCAGCCTCCTCTATGCCTCATGATTACTCTCTTTCTGTTCCTTGTCTCTCTACTCTATCTCCATGAAATTTCCTCTTCCTCTTAACTATCCTCAATCTTCAAAAATATTATTCATAATAAAATACCCGATTCAATTATTTATCTCCACTTCTATAAATAATATTCAAAAAATAAATTAAATATGGAAATTAAAATTAACCAAATAATTCCATTAAAAAAACAGAAATTTTCATTACCACAACTGTAATATTGCCAATTACGTGAAACTAAAATTAGCGGGTATTACATTTCATCCCCCTTAAAAGAATCAGTCTCCCGAATTCAAAAATTCACTACAAACCTCAAAAGTGCGACATCAATCGATGAAAAGTGGCATTCCCTAACTTCCATTGAAAATTAAAGTATAAAATACTGCCACTCACAAAACCCCATGTTCTCCAGAACAAAAATAAAAACAAAAACTAAGGCCCCCAACAGTTATACAGCTCTGATATACTATAGAGCTCCACAACTTCCCTCACTTAGGGATGAGCATAATTTGCTCTAATAATCAAAATTCAAAGCATTGGACCTCTCATATGATGCCTCAGAAAGCGTCATATCTATGTCGTTTTGGTAGTTATTACCATAAGCAAAGTTAAAGAACTTAGGGTGGCTTAAGTACTTACCACACATAAGTTCCTCTACCACTCAACCTCAAAGCACCCACATATAACAACATAAATAAATAAAAAAAATAAAATGCCCTTGAGATAATTATCCCATACAGTACTTGGTCACCCTGGAGTACATGTACAATATGGTATCTTGCTCGCAATTCACACAGAGCGCATCTTGATACCATTATGTACCATCTCTTACTCATTAACCTCATCAATCCCACACTTTACATATACCACAAATACAAACCACATGCATACCTCACAATAATATAAAATGTATATACCTCACCCAAAGGTGTCATCCCATGATTGGCAGGTCACCCCTTTATGTATCAGGCTCAACCTAGACTTCCATATTGCCATCATATCCACTATCCATAGCCACAAAATAAAAATAAATTATTTAAATAAACAAAAAGAAAATAAATTATACATAAAGCCACATACACCACACAAACAATCTTCCCATAGATCTACGATCCCATGGGATTCCCACTCAATAATCCTATCACGTGAGTCTACATCCTCATGGACTGGATATTCCTATAAGCCTGTTTCCTAACTCTTTTTGTTTTCAGGTGCATTCCTCTTGGTCTCAGCCTTGTGTCTTATGTCAACAGTTGCTGGTTTTGACCTCAAGAGTACACCTGAACCACACCCACAGTGTTAACTAATAACTATCTAACCTATACAAATCCCAAAAAAGGCTGGTCCCAAATTCCATTCCTTCCTGGACTTTTCACAATGTCAAGTAGCTGAAGTCACTGGAATGTCCTTCTTGGAAGACCAACTTATAAAATGAATTGCTCCACTAATTGATTTTTTTTTATTGGCATAACTTCCACGATGAGTCTCACTAGACTCTTGTGTACACTAAACCTATCCCACCTCTCGGTTTATTGGGTCATGTCCATGACCAACAATAGGTCAACTGGAACATATCCGCAACTGACACACACCAACTCACAGGCCAAATCCTCTACCTTAATCTATGAAACTAATACTAAGCCCACTTCCAAACTTTTCCAAATAAATTTATATTTGGAATCTTATGTAACTGCACATATATACACATTCGATGTATATTCATATGTGAATCATCACGTTTCTACATACCCCAAATGCATTCCCTCTCAAACTAACATTCCTAATTCTAAAGTACTCACTTTAACACCAATGAACTTTGGTTTAACCTAAGCTTATCCCTGGCCATTTTCATGGCATCATTCTCTTTCCCTCAACATAGAACACTCTCAAAGCTCACTCTACCAACATACATCCTCCACCTCACCTGGTTGTATGCAGATATCCAGGCATCTTACATATCCCCTTACATGCCACATTATAAACTCATAGGCCCTCATAGAAAAGTGGGCCAAACCCCCTATCAACCTCTGACGTCACGCGTCTACCACCACTTCTACTTAGCTAAGATGGCACTCATGCCATAAACCTACTCGTAGAAAACTCCTAGGTCATGAGGTTTCCACTCCCTTACTGTAATAGAAACTCTTGTAACCTTTCGCCTCATTCGACCTTTTTGGGTAAGGACTTCACGCATTCTCACACTTCTACATCGACTGTACCTCCACTCAATGACTACGGAGAACTTGTCTTGTGAGTCTTTTCTTCTTTCCTAGACTAATGCCACCTACCTAAACACACTTACCACATGGTATCACCACCTATGAACCTCTAACCATATGGGTGCAAATTAATCAAGTTGCCCCTAGGGATTTACAACTTACTACAATTACCCTGATATCGCCTTCCGCTAGGTGTCTTTCTCAGGAAAACTTCACAATCTTAGTCGTTCTTCTCTAACTAAATCTCACTTCGCTAGTTTCCTTCAAGGCACACACACATTCATGCATCTCCATCCTAACTAACATAACCAACTCAACGCCCAACCCCTATAGTATGACTTATATCCTAGCCCTCAACCCATTTCACATGAGCATTCTTCCCTCTCGCACTCTCTTTCTTCCTAACGACTCTTATACTCTTCAACCTCTACTATCTGACTTCAACTCAAAATAACTTGGTTGAAGTACTTGTCTACATACAACCCATCTAGAATGCCATCAACACTTAGGAGGATGGACTATACACCCGTCTACATAGGTGTTGATTCATAAAATCCCAAGTAATCCCACAAAAGCACCTAAAAATAAGCCCTAACAACTATGCATCTAAGATTCCAAAAATTTCCCCCAAAACACACTTCAATCTCCCTTTCAGCCCAAAGGGAGCTTGGGGTACCACAGCCCAAACTCTCGACCACAAGCTCCCTCTTGGCGCCTAGGGCACCAAGTACCATACTCTCTGCCCATGTCCCTCACCTTGGCGCCTAGAGCGCCAAGCTTAAGCCTTTAACACATGTTCTGGTGCCTAGGGTGCCAGAACCAAAATCTTCTACCCTTCATGTGTTCCTTACAGATTTTGGGGAGAAATTCCCAAAAATCCATTCCTTGCACTCTTCCTCCTAATAACCCAGTTTCCACAATTCATTAAATATATTAATGAAAATTTGAGCAGAATATCTCTATAGGAACCCACCACAAGAAATCCCAGTAAAATTTTTCTCAACTTGCAAATATATAAATGTATTCATAAAACCACCATACATTGCTAAGACAAGTCTTACTATGCCCCTCCTAATTAATAACCGATATCTTGGTTTCCCACTTACCACTTACAATTAACAATATATGTACATATATAAACATATACATTCCTCTTTATAAACAATTATGTTTACTTACCACAACATACCATATCAAAAATACATTATAACAGATAACCACACATCACATGGAAATCATGTATTTCCACAATACATAACCACACACGCACCCACATACTTATCAAAAATATTTACAACCATCTTGGTGGTACTGTAGCAAGGCTACATCTGAGTGAGCTCGTGAGCTCTCTATGCTCTGAAGATTTCCTCTACCTGGAGCCAACCACCTGCATATAAGCAAAAGCACTCCTTATGTTAATAAAATTATTTTCGACTCACCCCACCAAAAAGTAAGTCACAAAAGAAAACTTAACATCCTATAATGCCTTTTATGGAACCTAAACCTATGGTCATGCTGCGCAGTTCACAACAATGGGAAAGGGCCCACAAATAACAACATTGCTCAGTAACATTAGGAGACCTATACTGAAACTCCCCTCTGATACCATTTGGAACACCCCGAAAAATAGACATATGAATATACATATATTATATGATATACCTCAGTGGTAGCCTGTACATTTCCCTAAATAAGCCTAATATTCATAACTATACAAATTGTAAATTACATAATTTATAAAGTAAATGAGAATTAAATAAATAAACCCCTCTAGACAGAGTAGGACCTAGGTAGTCTATAGGATTACAAAGCATTTTTATTAGTTCCTTTAAAACCCTCCAACTAGATGGAGTATGTCTCCAAGCTGCTAATCTCCAGTGGTTTTCCCATTCTATTCAGCTACTAAATCTGAAAATAGTAATAGAGAGGTTGAGTTTATGAAAACTTAGTGAATAAATGACTGTGTAATAAAAACATAGCACAAGTACAAATACCAACTTCACTACCATAATCAGAGTAAATACCTTTAGCACAAACTAGTACGATATAATATATATATATATATAACATACCTTACCACGCAACCAAGACCAGTGATTTAATGTGAGTCTACAATCTCACAAAACAATCCATAAAATAGTCCTCAACCAAATAAAAGCATAAGTAAACAGCCAGTCCAAAATGCATTATGCAATGCATGATGTATGATGCATTTTTCACATCCTTTCCATACTTACCACATTGAAGACCAACCCTCAATGGGTTTATTCAGAGTTCCATCCCTCTGTTCCTTCTCGCGATGTGGACAAATGCATTATGCAATGTTTATCCCACTCTTTCCTACACCACATTGAAGACTATCCTCAATGCATATGCATGCCCATTGACATCACTCAACGACATTACACAATGGATAGTTTTCCACTCTATTTCCACATATTTCCACTTCTCATAACATGAATATATAACTGATAATATGCAATGTATTTTTCGACATAAACATCTCACAGCACATACCACATCAATTTGCCTCTTTAAATACAATTAAACATAAAAATCATTATTCCACAAAATAAACCCCACAAGATAACTCCCACAATCATTCAATGAAATCCCTCAATCTAGTTATTTCCATTAACTAGGAAAATTTATTAATAGATTACCAATTATAGTGTGAATGAGATTTATATTAACTTGGCCAAATAATTTAATAAAACTTAAATGGTAAGGTCATCCACTTACCTCGATACGCTAAGGTTTACCACATAAATTGTCCCAGGAGATAAAGCCAAAAAAGCTCCCAAGTCACCTGGAATCGACCCAAATCAATAACTAAATAAAACAAGGAAAATCCTTATCACTAATCCCGACCTTTGGTCATTCTTTTAGTCATAACTCTTAACTGATAAGGCATTTTTAAACTAGTCTTATACCATTGGAAACTAGACTCAAAGAGTTTCCAACGATATAAAGTTTGCTAAAAACAGAGTCCGAACGAAAGAGTTATATCGCCATTTGAAAATGGACAACGAGGTTATCTGATGGCTGGTGCCTAAGGTGTCCCACGTGGCTGCTGGGGCACCAGACACCCAACTCTCTGCCCAAACTCATATGCTAGACTAAGTTTTTGCCTCAAGGGTGGCGCCTAAGGCACCACAACTCCTACTTCGTAATTTCTTCGCGGATTTGGCTTAGATCTGGCCAAATCTTCACCATTTTCCATGATTTCTTCCGGGGATCTCATCCTTGATGTCTAAAGAGTATTTAGACACCAAAATCTCCAAATTTCAATAGAGAAACGAAGCCGTAATCTTAGTTTTACCTCATGTACTCTTAAAACTAGAAAAATAGGAAAAAGTTCGGGGAATCAGAATCCTTACCTTGATTCCTTGCTTTCCCTAGATTGTTTAGCCTCCAAAGACTCACCCTACCACCAAAGAATAGTTCTCCAAAGCTTGTTGAGGATATGGTTAAAAAAGGTAGAGAGACGGAAGAGAGAAAGAGAGAAGAGAGAGTGAAAAGAGAGAGAAAAGTGAAAAATGAGGAAAAAGACGTGGGACCACCTATATATACCTGCCTATAGTGAAACTATTACTTTGTCCCTAAGTAACTCTCAGTTAACCTTAGTGGTGACAAACCTGTAATTTCTCCAATTTAAGTGTTTTCCATATCCTAAGTGCCACCTAGTTCCTCATTTCACTTTAGTTCCTCTTTGAACCTCATAGGTACTCAGCCTCTTCTATGTCTCATGATTACTCTATTTCTATTCCTTGTCTCTTTTCTCTATCTCCACGAAATTTCTTCTTCCTTTTATCTTTCCTCAATCTTCAAAAATATTATCCATAATAAAATACTCGATTCAATTATTTATCTCCACTTCCATAAATAATATTTAAAAAAAATAAATTAAATATGGAAATTAAAATTAACCAAATAATTCCATTTAAAAAATAGAAATTTTCATTACGTTATTTCAAAATTAGTGGGTATTATAGTAGCGTTGCATAAAAAAATTGATGGATTGACCCATAGGAATGTAGACTCATGTGGATACTTACAAATTAAACCATGAGAACGTAAACCCATGCAGATACTGAAAGAAACTAGGGTTTTTTGCCATAAAAATCATCAAGAACAATCTCCTAATGATGAAAATAAAGAAAAACTCTAATACGGTAAAATTAACTGATAGAATCGTCTTTGTTTTCATGAACATCCCATAGAAGGGTTAGAAAAACCACTTTGTGGTAAAACCTTCAAGAATAGGACAATCCATGTCTAAGCCAAGAAGGAGCTGCACCTTTCAAGAATCGCATCGGTTTTCAAAGAACACGCCCAAATGGTCACCAATCACCACTAGGAAATAAACGATCAATGAAACTTAATTGGATTTGAATTTCAATTGGTGGAACAACCCTAAGAACCTCCAAAACTCATCCAAGATGATGGAGAAGGTGGTGATGGACGTTGATCAAGAAGGAGATGGAGAATCTCACAAGAAAACCACTTCCTTGTAAGTTTTGAACCAAAAAGGATTCAAAAGACTTGCGAAAGCAATACAAGTGTCTTGTCTCTAAGTGTATCCACACCAAGGCAAGACCAAAAGGAGAGAGAAAAGAGTTCCTCAAGGACACTCTAATGCATGCTTGAGAAAGAGACGTGTGAAAGTGAGTTAGTGAGAAGAGATTATGATGCTAGTCTCCTCTCCTCACTAGTCCTTATATAAAGGTGCCTAATTGTCATGACCCAACCTCAGGCACGTGACCGACATAGTGCCACGAATCCCTACCACCATAAGCCTACCCAACATCACTTAATTTAACTTTCTTTATTAATTATATTTATTCCTTAGCATACATCGTTCAATCTATAAATAGATAACATGCTAATTTAATATGATTTAAAGTCCACTAGGAAAACAACCAACAAAATGCATACAACAGACACAAAACTCCAAAGTCTCTTCCAACATCCCTGTGTTGAGCATAAGGATGGCAATGGGGTTGATCAGGGCAGGTTTTTCACTACCCGTCCCTGCCCCGTACATATACCCACCACCTCGTCCCTGTGTCGTTGCCCCGCAGGTTTTTTTTTTATTTTACCCTATCCTAAACCAGTGGGGATTTTCAATACCTCGCCTCACCCCACCCCGAAACCACCATTCTGTTGAGTTATTTTTTCCCAAACCCGTACTCGAACCCAAACATGAACAGGAACAAGAATAGGTAGACATAACTTTCCTTCTAAATTCTTGTACTCACAAACCTTTCTATCAAATTTTGCCAGAAATAATGGGTAGCAATTAGCAAATCGCTAAAAATGCTAGTATAATTAAGATTTCTGAAAATATATAATTTCACATCATGGAATATGATAACAACACTTGAAAGGATTTTACATAAGTCTATTCCCTTTTATTTTGGTTAAAAATTTGATTGTCCCAGATGAGATCACAATGAGAAGGATTTTTTTGTTGTTGGGGGGTCATAATGATTCCCTTTACATGTCTAGTTTATATGCAAGTCAAGCATGTAATCACTTGGACTATGCCTATATATTACAGAAAAATCTCTAGTAATGTTGCAAAAATTGAAGTAAAATTCTCCTTCTTGAACAACTGAAAACTGAAAATAGTTGTGTCTAGTCTACACTTTGATTATGTAGCTGCTCTGGGAACTTCCATGCCAAATCCATGCTTCATTTTCTGCACTCTGTTTCAATTGCCAATAGAAAAATTAGGCTTAGCAATTACTATCCCAATTCAATGTTTTTCAACAACAACTAACCATGTAAGGTCATAATGAAAAGTGGAGAAAACATAAAAACTAAAATGTTGTAGCCATGAATTAAGACAAATATGAGGGGGGAAATACAAAACTTAGTGCAGTTTTTTAGATGCTGCTATAATGTTATCCAATTAAAACTTAACACATGAATATTTTTTACAAGATTGATTCTTTTAAAAAAGCTTTCATATGATTTTTATTGAAGAACCTAGTAGAAAACATTTAAATTTTATCCAAAAGAAAAAACCTCTAATGGTAGCGATAAATACATCAAAAACATCCAATGGACTATCAGATTGTTAGGAAAAATCTTAGGTAGACTCAATTATACAACTTTAAAAAAAATTGCAAATTGCAAGACATAACCAAGGAAATTTCTAATTTTTAAGCCAAAGTCAAAGCCAAATATGGGACGAACTCAAGTTGTTAAGAATAAGTAAACAACATTTTACTATCTGAAGTAAATAACAGAAACACAAGTGAATGAAAATAAAACCAGAAACAATTACCAAATAAAAATGTATACAATCTCTTTTTCCATGCACGAACCCCATCAACAAAATTATGACTAAAGGAGGAACATAGAGGTACCTTCAAAAGATACAAGGCGACCATCATCATCAAACACCATTCTGTTGGATACTATCTTCACATTTGCAAAAGTTTTATTAAGTTTCTGCCTTAGAACCTACTATGACCAAAAGAGGAACTCAATGAGCTTGAAAGACACAATTTATAATAGAGATGGAGAGTTAAGAGTATATATTTAGCAACATAGTAGTACAAAACATAATTGGAGATGTTGACCTCTTCTATGACACCTAGTCCTATAGAGAATATTAGCACAGGAATGTCTCTTTCTTGCAAATTAGAAATGGAAAATGGGAATAAATGTGACTTCTTCACAAAATTCAAAAAATATATTCAATAGATTCACTTGATATAGAATATATGCACCATATGCAAGAATGGCACACAAAATATTTAACCAAAAGATAGGAAATATACCTCCAAAAACTCAAATAGTTCTAAAACACCCTCCTTGAGAGCAATGTTGCAATCAACATATTATATTACTGGGGAACCTTCCCTTCAAGGTAGCAGAATCAAACATTAAAAAAAAAACTATCATAAGTGAAAGAGAAACCATAAAAGACAACTCTAACAAAAACTTAGAAAAAACAAAGCATTAATTTATACTGCCAATTGCAACCAGTAGTAATCAGCATTGTACAGGGTGATTGCACTCCTCTAAACTTGTTTCACTAATCGGCATTGTAGGAGAGTAGACAGATCAGAAAACAGAGAAGAGAAGAGGACTTTACTAGACTATTTATAGGGGAGTAGATCGATCAGAAAAAATAGAGAGGACAAGGACGCGTGCTTGTGCTAAGATGATGCCGTGGATGAGAGGATCGATCGGCGTTGCAGGAGAGTAGATGCCAACAGAGTCAAGCTAAACAAGTAGATGTCGACGGAGCTAAGCTGAGCAAGAAGGTGCCAACGGAGCTGATGGTGAGTAGGCTGAAGAAGATACCGAGGATGGACTAATGAATCTATCCACTATTAAGCAACACAACGTTAAGGTGAGATGGTGACATTGGCGAGTAGGTGACAAGAGGAATGGATGGAATTTGAGACTCTAGAAGAAATGAATTCTTTAGTATGAAACCTTAATGTCTTATATATATATATATATATATATATATATATTATATATATATATATATATATATATATATTATATTATATATTTATATATTATATTATATATATTCAGGGCAGGTTCGGGGCGGGGAAGGCGCTTGCACATTCGGGGAATTCCCAAACTTGCCCCATCCCCAGTCAACTGTTGAATAACCTGACTTGAACAGGGCGGGGCAAGGCAGGTTAGTGAAAATTGCCATCCCTAATTGAGCAGGCTTGGTAGAGGAGAAGCATTAGCCAACTAGTGGCCAAATGTTGCCCTTCTGTTTGGCTGGCACTCAGCACTGGCCCTCCAGAGGCCAACATTATCATACTGCAGGGCTGGCACTGAGCACCTAATGTTAGTGCTCAGTGTTGGCCTAGCAGAACTAGCACTGAGTTACTTCATAATTTCTTATTTGTTATAGAAATAATGCAGTCAAGTCCATACACACACAAAATGAGGCTTATGGAGGAACACCTAGATTCCAAGCAAGCCAATAGCCAAGTATATAGCATATGCACACAACGAAAAAGAAGACTTACCTGGATTCCTAGCAATCTCCCACAATTTAATTTCAACATTTGAATTTAAAAGAAGAATTGATACAATCCATAAACATATCCAAGCAAGCATAAATTTATCAATGTCCAATCAAATATCTTATCAAAAACAATAAGGTTTAATCCATAAAATCTTAGAAATTAATTTCAATAGTCTATTTGATTGTTTACAATATCAAGTAAAATAAATGGTTTCCCAAGACCTCTAGGTGTCCTAGTTGACTACAGAGCGTCCTAACTCTGAAATAAGCAAAGCCAGAACTTGGGACCCACCCAACAAATGAAAAGAGTCCAAGGCTATTATTCCTCTTGCAAAAAATCCTCATCTGCTACTTGATCTAAAAAAAAAATAAAAGAGAGCGTGAGATAAAAATCTCAGTGAACGAGTCAATCTCCACCTTAATAAAACCCAAATACATAAAAAATAATAAAGCATACCTAAAGGCCTTTTTCATAAAGCACAAAGAAAAGAAATACGTATTGGAGAGAAACAAATCAAGTCCAATCAACAAACCAATGGAATTAGTACACGTCAATGGCTAACATACTCAAGAGTGCACATAGGCCGACTCACCAATCACTAACCTGCCATGGTGCAAACCTTGTCCACTTGGTCAGGGCGCCTCACACTCTTGGACCTGAGCTTATCTCCCTATCGAGGGAATCGTTGTCTCCACTGTCAGAGGTCAGGAAACCCTATCACCTGAGTTTCCCTCCTTGACATGAGAGGGGATACTATTCCGCTCAAATACAATCAATGAAGCCAACACTCAAGGCCATAACACATCCGATTATTATAATAATCAAATCCAAAGCATAATTTGAAACAATAATTAACTGAAGACATATGAAAATTCATAAGCATGCTCATGGTCTCTTTCTCCCTAACATTCACCGTTAGTAAAATACATCAATATCTTGATTTCATGTTCCCTCAAATTTCATCCGGAATTCTTAATTGAATTCCCTCTTTCTTAAGTCTCATGAATTTGCCTACTTGTCATGCCCCGAAAATCAAACCCATTTAACAAACATGAATATTCCAATACCACATCAAACAGTCCTGATTATCTATAACTAGTGGTATACAAGCCAGTTATTATCATAAACATAGAATAGTATATATACACATATGTATAGAAAATCATACAACATCATAACACAACATGGATAGTACAAAGATAAATTACAGTTGAATTTATAATGTACAATTTCCCACCCTAAGCCTAGGTGGCCTAAAAGACTATAGAGCAACATCCTACACTTGTCAAAATTTGGTTTCATGAACCCACCAACACAAAGAGAAGTATATCTCCAAAAGAGCTACTAACTCTCCAGTGGAAACTCCTCTTCCCTAGTCTCCGTATCTGAAAAGAGTAAACACAAAGGGTATGAGTTCATCAAAACTCAATGAGCAATTGACTATGCAGAAAAATGATTGTAGTGCACAAGTACAATTACCGTAACTCACCGTCACCAATGGAAATCATCCAAGTACAAAACAAATGTTAAATAACTACAACAATTTACCAATATGTAATCAAATAAATGTAATGCTTGCCATATTTTACCACTCTACCTATTGAAGACCAACCCTCAATGAGTGTATCCCAAAGGTTAACCCCCTTTGAATATTTCATATCATGCAGAAGACCAACCCTTTGCTTTCCTACACATTTCCATTTATGTTAGGTGTCATGAATAGATGCAATAACACCAATGCACAACATGCCACATCACAACCACAATAAATGTTCCACACACAATTCCACTTTCCAATTTATATAATTAATTAAAAGTGTAGTCAACTTTTTTTCCACAAATAAGGGAAGAGGGATTAACATTGTACTTGAAATAAAATATCTTTGGCAAGGTCCACCACTCACCTTTGCCTCAACAAAGTTTTTACCGTACTTGAAGTCCCGAAACGGAGCCAATTAATCCTACCAAAGCACCTAAAAGAAGTTCCAACAAGTATACATCAAGGATCTCTTAACATTCCCCTTAGAATTCACCATTTAGCCACTTTTTAGCCTCAAGGGCGCTGGGATGCCACTTATGGAGCATAAGGCACCAATGCCCAAATTCTCTACCCAAATTTTTGTACTTGGCACTAGGGTGCCAAGCCCTAATCTTTCAAAGTGGTTCTGGCACCTAGAAATTCTGTCTCCTCATTGTTTTTCACGGATTTTGGGAAGAAATCCACCAAAAATCCCCGATTTGCACTCTTTTCTCTTCTTTCTTTGATTTCCCAAGTCCAAATGATATTCATGAAGCAATTTAGAACAATTAAAACACAAAACAAATGAATTTCATGAATTTCTTCAAATCCTCTAGAAATTTCTCAAGAACGTGGTCTTGAATTTTAATCTATGAAACTTGTTTTTTTTACCACCATGAACTAAATTGTAACAAAATCAACCGAACAAATCCAAGAAAGGAGATAAAAAGACAAAGTTTTCATGAAAAACTCCCAAAAACCCAACATCACTATGGCATGGACAAATTTAAAGATTTAGAGGAGATTAATGAGATGTAATCTTACCTTTAGTCTTAGAATTGTCCAAACATGTCAGAAACAACTGGAAACTGAAGATTAACAGATGAAAACACAAGTTGGATTGAGGAGAGTTAAGAGAGAAAAGTGGTTCCTTCTTGCCCTAGAAATTATCTAAGTTAGAAAGTGAAGGGAGAAGGTAGAAAGGAACCTTATATGGGTGGTGGATCATGGGTCGACCCATGGACCAACACCTAACTCACTTGACCCATTTCCACATAATCTAAATTAAATCACATAATTTCCAATTAATCTCTCATTCACAATTGTCCACACATAACAGAAAAATACCACAACACCACAAATCACCCAATCCAATCACATAATATTAAATCCATAAATAAATTACCAAAAGTATTCCTCCAATTTATGGAAATTAAATGATTGGAAATAATAAAATAAAATAATGCTATTTAATATTGCAATAAAAATAACGTCATTCTCACAAAAGTATTTAAATACCATAATACTGTCAATTATATAAATATAAAATTAGCGAGTATTACACTACCTTTCTACCTTATTACTTTAACGCTAAGATAATATTAAAGAAGGGTTAATTCACTCACCTAAATTCCAACGAATCCTCTCTTGCAAAATCAAATGAGCTTTTTCCAATGTAAATGTGATTCTGAGGTGCTATGGAGTTTGTGTTTTCAAAGAGGGCAAGGTGATATTAGATTGTGTTCTTATTGTTAATTGAATCTTTCAAATCCAAAACAATTTTTAATTAGAAACCTTACCTTACACGAATTTCCCTTGAATAAGATCCTGCCTTCCTTTTAAGGTTTCAACACAAGCAAGAAGAGGAGATGTGAGAGATGTTATTTGAGTTCTGTGCTTAGCCGAAAAAGGTATGAGTGGGGTCTTCATGTACTTGTGTGTATGGTTGGCTTAGGTTTTTTAAAGAAGATGATAAGAGAAAGGAGGGAGGGATGATGTGAGAGAGAAAGAGAGAGAGAGACGACTACAAGGGTAAGGGGTTTAGGATTTCAAAGTTGTTCTTGTAAGATAGTTAGTTTAATTAAAATTAGGTAATAATCTAATTTTGAATTGAAAGCTTTTTAATTAAACATTTAGTTTAATTGTTAGATAGTTGATCTTGCTTAAAATATTTTAAGATTTGATTAGGATCATCAAATCTTACTTATAAGATTGTGTTAGTTAAAAAGAATTTAATTAACTTTTTAATATATTTATTATAATTGCATTATCTTAATTTAACCATTATTATTATTATTATTATTATTATTATTATTATTATTATTATTATTATTATGTTTTGTTATTATGTTTTGTTA
This sequence comes from Biancaea sappan, assembly GCA_037074585.1. Taxonomy (NCBI): domain Eukaryota; kingdom Viridiplantae; phylum Streptophyta; class Magnoliopsida; order Fabales; family Fabaceae; genus Biancaea; species Biancaea sappan. The sequence continues at coordinate 42,620,949 of CM073501.1, read as the reverse complement.
TTATATCCTTAAATGTATTTTTTTTTCTATATTTTTGAATTCTCCTGTGGTTACTAGCATAAGAATTTATTTGATTATTCTATTATTTATCTTATTCTCTTTGTTTAAATTTTGAAAATCTTACTTAAATATTCAAATCCTAGATTAGTCTAAATAACATCTAAGATTTAATAAACGAATTGTTTATTAGGAAATACTAAATCTAATATTATATTAAATTATGTTAGTTTGGATAATTAGTACTATTATTTTAGTTATTGAATTATCCTTAATTTAAATGTCATATTCCCTATTGCTTATCTTTTATTATTTTAAATACTTAATTCCTATACCAAAAATCAAATCTCACGCTACCCTCATCCCTTTAATTATTTTAATTTATTAATTATCTTCTTATTTAAATTCTTTTCACCTATATTTAATTAATCTTAATTATAAGAAATTATCCTAACAACAATATCTTAAGATTTAAATCTTTTTTCATTTCTTGTTTTACACCAAGGTTCTATAGAATATTCTCTTCCTATTCTTACCTCTTATTAACATTGCATTGTACCCCTATCAAACTTTTAGTTTTTCATTTTAGTCCCTTCGATTTTCATTTTAGTCTATGTACAGCTTAGCATCACATAATGCAAGCCCATAGCCCAAAATCACATATCATAAAATCATCAAACCACAACATCATGCCAAACACACATCTTGCACATTTCAAACACATGAACTTGCAGAATTAACATATACAAAACAGAATTAAGTAATTTAGTAGAAAAATCAGCACAACGGATATTGCACTAACCCATCTAATGGGCTTGGCAGTAGGAAGTACCTAGGTCCATCTACCATTTGGCCCTATATACTCCTAATGACCTCCTTGTAGTGAGTGACTCCTTAGGTCCAACTTATGCTAGTAGTAGGATGTAACTATTATATAATCAAAACTTCCTTTTAATTTTAGTTTAATTAGAACTCCTTCTAATTCTTGAATCATTTGATTCATAAGCCTACAGATCATTAGCTACATCTAGCAATGTATCATAACCCCTAGCATAAGGTGGATTTGTCTACAAATCCATTAAACCTAATTAGATGTAATTATAGCTAATCCATCCATTACGTGATGCTACTACATGGACCTAGCCAGGCATGGGTATGTGTCAAACCCTTATGTCTATGACATGCATGTTTTCTAGGACCAAGACTATTTAATGAGAAAACTAGAAATCCCTTTTGTGCTCTTCCTCATGTTGTGGGTATAGACTTGCCTAGTCTTTTCCTTACCATCTAGAGCATCTCACTCCTTCATTGAGAGTAATAGATCCCTGACAGTGTACTCAAATGTCTTCATGCATGCAACACCATACCTAATGTCTAACCTTGGCTTGGGACTTAGTGGACCTGTAGTCTACTAAGGTCAAAGCATGATGCCAACATGCATAAGGTATCAATGGTCATTTTAGGTCAAAAGAGGTTATACAACATCTAACCAAGACCAACTGTTGACATGTTAGTAAAGAACTCCACCAGCCAATCTTGTATGGGTCAGTTCAGTCAACTCATACTTGCTATGAGCACCTACATACTACTCTTATATCAACCACACTAATGTCATAGGGTTATGCCATTCTCATCTATATGAGGGGGCATGACCATGTGCTAACCTTAAACAGATCAAAGTTGTACTGGCTCTAATTGATCCCTTGGTTAGGAATCATTCTAGACTTATGGATCATAAGGAAGGCGAGGTCCCTTAAGATGATCATATCACCCTCATCTTCTCTTACTCCTAAGTCTAAGGACAATACCTAATTTGTAATATAAATGTAGATAGAATGCTAAAGATTTTTTTGATAATAAACAATTGTATAATATTATATGATTGCCTTTAGGGCATAATTCCAACAAATACTTGCAAATTAAACCATGGGAATGTAGACCCATGTAGATACTTATAAACTAAACCATGGCATAACCACACAGGTGTTTGAGGGCCATTGAGGCACCATTCACACAAGTGTGTCATAATATAAGTTTCTTCGCCTCTCCTTCACATAGGTAGCATCTGTGAATATGGCATCCTTGAAAGGTGGGGTCACTTTGCAACTAGCAAATTGGTATCATGCCATTCTATAGGCCTTCCAGGTAATGCACCATCTCAAGCATTATCAGTCACACAGACCATATTTGCCATACAGGCTTTCCACATATGTCATATTCACCACAAATTTTGCCCAGCACACTGAGAAGTTTCCAATGCTGTGTATCACATAAAAGTACATTTCCAACACATGTTAGTACCCATATATAATTCCAACACTCCAAGGGTTATTTAATACATTCCAACACACAAAAGGTTACCTTGAGCATGTAAGAGTATATCTAGAACAATCCAACATGCAAGTTACACCTAATAAAGATTGGAAAATAAAGATGTATCCTTCATATTTGATCACACAAAATATTTATATCTAACATAATTTCACGTTTCACAATTAGTCTTAATTGAGTGATATGAACTCTATGCCCACACTACACTAAACAAGGATTATTCAAGAAGAATGGAGATAAATACCACCATGCAGCCAAAATAGAGTTTGAGTTAAACTCCCCAAGATTCCCTCTTGAGATTTATACTATATCATTTGTATTCCCATCACATATCTAAGCTTTTCAAGCTTTTGAAGATTAATTTATTTTCTTAGCCAAATGAAAGTAGCGAATATTCCCATACACTTTATTTTAGATAGGTGAGGTCTCTTTCCTTAACTAGGGAATTTTCACAATTATAATTATTAATGTTGTTCCACCATTTCCAGTGTAAAATATTATCCCTTGCATCCACCACAATTGTGTTCACATGATTTCAACCAGCACAAGATAAACACATAAGATTACACTAATTCATCCAACATGTTTCCAATTTCTAGCGCTTATATGCATGACAAACAAGAGGTTCATCCAATATCTCAAATACACAATTGTGTTCACATGTTTCCAATTTCTAGTACTTATATGCATATATATAACTTATGGCCAAACAAGAGGTTCATCTAGCATCTCAAATACATGCATATATATATATATATATATATATGTGTGTGTGTGTGTGTGTGTGTGTGTGTGAGTCTATCCCTAAGCCATTTTAGACTCACTCCATTTTGGATATCACTTAACATATGTAAAACAACACACAATGTAGATATCTTATCACAACAAGGGTTGAGTAGAGTTAACCCCTCACATTTGAATTCCATCACAAGATTCCCATCTCTAAATTAAACATGATTTCAAGTATGCTACCATCACATATCATAAGACTTTCAATTTATTAGAGATATTCAAATCACGCAATTTAAGATAAAAGTGGTATATATCTCTAACCTAGAATGATGACCAAATCTCTATCTGAACCCTTTCTTGTAAGCATGCAAGAAGAGTTTAAAACCTTGGAAGGCCAGTCCTACTCATCCAACACAAGAAAATACAAGAAAATGAGTCAATTCTTGAAGAGGACAACTCAACCCACCACTATAGCGAGCCTACCATTACTACCTCGCCAACACAGACTAGAAAACACCCCTTCTCTGGTTGCTGCCACAGTAGCACCCAAACTTGGAGCTATAGCACCAGCCAACCATGCAGGTCCATCGCTACAACAGTGGCAATCAGACCTACAACCCAAATCTACATAAAAGCCTTCCCTAAAGCCTATTTTCAATTCCTAAACTCCCATGGATTAGTCTCAAACATTTCAATCCATTAAAATTTAGCTTAATCCATCCCCAAAACCTTTTAAAGCTTCAAAAAAAGATTGGGTTCTTAAAATTTGCAAATCTTCCCCTTTTGAAAGAAAAACCCTCCCATGATTGCAACCATAGGTTCTTCCACAAATCCTACACATTTAGTCCATGTTCAACATCATAAACCATAAATTTAGGCTTCTCAACACATTATTATTCTCATGAGAAGAGATTGGAGGCCTAATTTACCCAAATCCACCAGTTTCCCAATAACTCGAGCCTAAGGTTTAGGACCTACAAAATTGAGAAGAAAAAGAGGAGTTTCTCCATGAAACACACCTCAAATTCATGTCTTCAAAGCCAAATAGAAGTCACTAGAGTGAGGCCTCACAAAAAATCCTTAAAATCATGCTTGAAAGATTTAGAAGTGAATGAAAAGGAAAGAGGAGGAGAGATGTGATGCACATAGAGGAGTGAAGTACGAGGTATGAATTGGGCATTGAAGTATGTGTTAATATATATATATATATATATATATATATATATATATATATAATATTATCCATTTTACCATTTTGCCCTATAGTCCTTAAACAACACAGGTTCAGGTCCAAGGGTACAAATGAAATTTTCTTAAAACACAATATTGAAGTACCAATCATACACTTTTCTCTATCCACAACCTCATGACCATCATAACTAACTCAAATCATAAATTTACCACACATTCCTGTCCATCACAAGAGTTTTCTCATTCCTTCACTTTAGTCCTTACACAAAGGTCCCCATGCCAGAACTCAATACTGTGGCCATCACATAGTATACAACCACAACCTGATGATTATATCCTAGTCCACAACCACCTACACTCACATATATCTATACACAAGATAAAGATTCCCATGCAAGATTCCAAAATTCCACAATTACTTGATTGAAAGAAAAATGTTTTAATTGGGTCCTCAAAATTTCACCCCCACAAATTATAAGCACATAATCAAAGGCACCTTAAAACTATAGGTATTACACTGAGTTCTACAAGCTCACCCCTATGTGGTTTATATTTTCAGACCTTGCAGGTGAAGAGGAGTATGCGTTAGAGGAGTAGTAGGCTCTCTGTGGTGGCCCTTCTTATTTTTTGGGTCAGTATATGTTGTATTTTGTTATGTTGGTTTAGAAAGCTTTGCAATCGTATAGGTCACCTAGGTCCTAGGGGACTCATTTGTATAAGTATAATGGAATGATATATTTATATAGATGTATTTACAATTATGATAATGATACATCACTTATGAATATTGTTTAACTATTTTTGAATGAATGCATGATGGATTAAATTTTCAAAATTTAAATATATATATCATTTCTCCTTATTCATGTTCATGTTTTGGCTTGGGTCAACTTTTAGACAAGTTTAGGCTTACAGATTCTTAGGAAGGTCATCCCTAGATTCTGTGTCGATCACGTGCCTAGGTTGGGGTGTGAAAATAACATTGATGTGTTAGAGCACAGAACATATGACAAAGAGGGCGTGTATCTCCTTGCTTCCTTTGGTTTTCATGATTTTAACTAAGCAAAAGTTCTTCTTGTCAACCTTTTATACTGTATATTACTTAAGTGCAAGTTTGTGCTTAATCTCAAAATACAAATCTTGAATGTGTTGGGCAAAGTGTGATACCCTTGGTGTGTTTCTTTAAAAGTGTGACACCCTTGGTGTGTTTCTTTAAAAGTGTGACACCCTTGGTGTGTTTCTTTAAGTTTAGGTAGAGGTGTTAATGCATATGTATGTTGTTCCTAGTAATTTCTTCTCCTTGTTTTCCTTTTCTCTAATTTGACCTATAATGATCGACTGCAAGGGATTAAGCAGTTGACTAAGTGCTCTATAGTTGTAGCTTATTTAGGCCAAGTGGGTGCTAGTTAACCAGCTTAGGCAATCGACTAACTTGTTGCGAGTAGAAGCAGTGGAGAGGTCTAGATAGGACTGGTCGACCAACACATCTGGATCATTCAACACTAAAACGCACCATATTAGTTAGCATTTTTTTTTTGGTTTAAAAAGAAGCCCTAACCAGATGAAGAGATGTGACCTACCCACTTATCAGCCTAAGAACTTGCGCTACACTTGATTCGTCTGACCTATCTTAGGAGAAGACGTGGGTTTCCTCTGAAATTTTTTTCTTGCTATCGCTGCTGCTTGTCGTTATGTGCTTCTCTATCTTCAATCTCATCTCTAGTTGTCACCATTGTCTCTGCCTTCTTCTCCTTTTTGTTGACGATAAGCTATCAGAAGGAGAAAACCTCTGCAAATATTTTTCCCACCAATGCTATCATCATGTGCTTGTCCATTATTGACGTCATCTCTATTAGTCACCATTGTCTTCAGTCTATGCGCTTCTGTAGATGAGGTTCCACCATTTATTGGGTAGTCATCCTCCATTATGTTCCACAAAATCATGGGTGGGAAAAGTCTTTGTTTTTGCTCCATGTTTCCTGTAATGGCAGATGGAATGGAATGTATCTCAAGAATGTTTTAATCTATAAAATATAACTTTCTATTGGGGCTTTATAATCTTTTGTAAAATGTACTAATGCATTATGTTATATGCTCAAGAAGGATTGTTTTGCTGTCATTATACTTGAACAATATTTTTAATAAAACAATTATACAATATTGATTATTTTTTGATCATATTCTTAAACTTTACAATGATCCTATTGCCCATATACAAAGCATGTATTTGGATTTAACCGCTTTAGACGAAGAAATGATCATTGTCAACAATACTATGACTGATAAGAATTATAACATTTAGTCCACAGGCAAACTGCAATCTAGCATCATGATTGTTAGAATATAATGGCCATTTATTTCAAAGAGCATCACTAAGTAAATTACTTGGTGAAAACTCAGTAATAAAGGCTAGAAAAACTTTATTATGATATGTTTGATTTTTAGTGATATTGATGCTTATCTTTTTACTTTTTTTTTAAGACCCAAACATTTAATATGGTAAAACTATATTTGGAAGTTTCATATAAGGTTATGGATTTCCTAAGCAAAGTTATTTTCCTTCAGCTTTTAGCTTGTTTTGCTTAAAAGAATAAGTGTTATGTATCTTGTTCATATGATATTGAATGTTTTGCAAGAAAACAAAGATAACTTGAATCTGTTTTCTTCTATCATCTAACTTAACTAATACAACTTTCGTCATTTGGATCAAAAGAAATTACAATAAGCTTATGGAAAAATTCTACTGTGCTAAATCTTAATATAATAAAATCTATTGGAATTAAATTTGACAAAAAAAAGCTGAATTCAATAAGGTGGAGCTTTACTAACATTGGTTAGGGAAAAAATAGATGTCTTATATTTCTAACTAGTCCAATATATTTGTGAGAAAGTTTTTTGATTGCATGATCTATTTCTTGTACTATATTTTCTGTTTTGGACGACTTTCTGAGAATATCGATGTAGAAAACTTGGAAGTCCAATATTAGAATAGATTTCAATAATTTGGATGATGTGTGAAATTTTTGAAAGGAATATGGTAGGAAAGTCAGGTTTGGGGTTGGGAAGGATACTCACACTAATAGCAAAAAAGATAAGAAAATTGTAACATCAGTGAGATATGTCTATTCCAAAGAGTGTTTTTGTAAGTCAGAAAGAAATGGTGCAAACATTAAGAATCCCTGCACAAAGACTAGATCTTGATGTATGGCCAAATTGGTGTTGAAACTTGATGGTGGAAAATATAAAATGTGCATGATTATAGAGGAACATAATCATGCACTACACAGAAGAAACTAGTAATATGCTTCCCTCGCAACGGAGAATTATTGAAGCCCAAGCATATAAGATCAAGTTGGTTGAGGGTGCTAGCCTTAGGGAAAAAAGCCTATTTCAATTTGATGAGCAAGCACGCGATGGGAAGAGCTAGCATTAGATATATAGGTTTAGATGCCAAGAATTATCTGAGGTCTAGAAGGCAACGGAACATGGCATATGGGATGCAGGTGTGCTCTTGTAATATTTCCAGAAGCAATTGTCTGAGAATCTATACTTCTTTCATGCATATCAGATGGACTTCGATGAGCAAATTACCAATATCTTCTAGGATGATCTAATGATGCTTCTCGACCATGGGTTGTTTAGAGATGTGGTCACACTTAACACTACATTTGACACCAATAAGAAGGGTAGGTTACTTGTTGTGTTTTGTGGATTTAACCAATTTCGAGGAATGGTGATCTTCGAGGTGACGTTATTGTATGATGAGACTGTTGAGTCCTTTAAATATATCTTTGAGACATTTCTAAAGGCTCATCAACACATGTATCCTCACACGATTTTCACAGACTAAGACGCAACAGTGGCAAAAGCTTGAGGGAGGTAATTCCAGACACAGTTCATTGATTATGTAAATGGCACTTGATGCAGAATACCGTGAAATAGTTGGCCTATTTGCCTGGGGGAGAATCCCATATGTTAAAGGAATTGTCATTGTGCATGTACAAACTCATCGATGAATATGAGTTTGAGGTAGCTTGGTGCAAGATGTTAATAGACCACAATGTTTAAGAAATTTGTGGCTAGCATTGACATATGAGATAAGAGAAAAATGGGTAGCTTGCTTCAACAAAAAGCTTTAACAGTACACAATTAAGTGAAAGTCTGAATTCTGACTTGAAAAAGTTATTGAACCCAAACGTCGATAAAGAATAGTGGAGGAGAAATGGTACAATGAACTAAAAGCTGAGTATGATTCTAGAGAGAAACTTCCACAAGTCAGAAACTTGAAGTCACAAATGTTAAAACAAGCTTCGAAGAATTATACTTTCCCTATCTTTACCTTATTCCATCAAGAATATGATGATGTTGTTAAGACATGTGTAAAAGATGTAAAGGAAAGGGATGAAAGTCAACTTGTGGATAATATGTCATTTCTCTTCGTAATAAAAAGAAAGAATATAGAGTCTCGTTTGATCCTTCATATAATACGATCACATGTAGTTGTAGGAAGTTTAGAAGCTTCAGTATTATGTGTTGCCATGCCTTGAAGGTCTATGACCACAATGATATCAAGGTATTCCCTGATCAATACATTATGCATTGGTGAACAAAGGAGGCAAGGGCTGGTGTGATATCCGATGTGAGGAGGAAGGAGATAGTGAAGGACCCTAAATTGGACGCTACACATCGGTTTAGGGAGCTGACTCGAAAAGCAATGAGGATTGCATCCGAAGCTGCTAGGTCGATGGATGCATCATTGGTGATGGATGACTTATTGGATGATATGAGTAACAAAGTCAATATTGTGCTCTATTTGACAGCGAAAGATTGGAAATGGACCTCGATGAACCACCATCCCCATGCCTCAGTGTGCATCACAGGCAATGTGATTCAAGCAAAAAGAGTGTGCAAAAAATAAGAGGCAATATATAAAAGTTGTGTTGAGGTTCAGAGAAAGAAAAAGAATAGAGTACTGACTAGAGTATGTCAATTTCTTTTTCTTTTGTTTTTTGATTTCACGTTTCTTATGCATATTTATTTGAGTTGACATTTGTTATGCATTTCTCATGTAAGTAAATGAAGCACAAGGTGAAGTATCATGCTCGGAACCTCTGGCACTCCAAGCACTTGTTTCAGAAATGAGTTACCCAGATTTGCTAATGGTTAGCACTCATTGTTATGCATATTTCACTGTAATTCTAGTAATTGTACTAATCTTTGCTATTTCTTAACGTAGGCACCCATTGATCATTCAATACCCTTGCTTGAAGCATTGCAATTTGGTCCAAGTTTTTCACATTCATACTGTTGAGGTTAGTTTTGGAAATGCAAATGTGAAATATTGAGTTTAATATAATCATCATATTCCATTGAGGTTAGTAACATTATTCAAGTGTGATTGTACAAAATCATCATAATCATCATATTCATATTAACATGTTTAATATAATCATCCATTGGGTTTAATATAATCATCATAATCATCATATTCCATTAAGTAAACATCAATTGACTTCTTTCTCATTTTGCAAGTAATGAGTAGTGAAAGCTCCTTTGATGAGCTTTTGAATTTTATGGAGATGAATCATCAATTGACTTCTTTCAAGACCACTTCATGTTTTTATGACAGGTGGAATCATCAAATGACTAGTGGAATGTTGAATTGTTTTTTTTTCTTTTTGGGTATACCTTCTTGTAAAGACTTTGTAATCTTACCAAAATCTATACTGAAAGAAATGTAGAAAAATATCTTCTTCTATTTTCTTTTAATGTAGCTCTTAACTAGAAAAATACTCAAGAAAGAAAGGCATGGTAACTAGAAAATAACATTTCTTTATTAATAAGTATTAGACATCAAGTCTCCATACAAATTCATCCCATCTACCTCATTATAATTGAATGACCCTAAGAAAAATTAATAAGAAAGAAAGGCATGGTAACCATGGCATCTACCTTATTATAGTTGAATAACCACTAGAAACAAGAACCTATAAAAAAACTAAATGTCAACTTTGAAGCTCTTGATTGTGGCATATTGACAGTCTTGATTGCGGCCTCCTAACATGCTTCATCATTCAAAAGTGTGATATGCACCATGGCCTCCTAATAGCCTTCATCAAATATTAACTTTATATCCCCAAGGCATCTACTCATACTCTATAAAAGGACCATTCAATTCCAGAACACATTCAATTCCAGCATGCATTGATATATCTTATTCTGATGCAAAAAAAGCTCTTATATATTACCAGTAAGCAAAATAGAAAAATTGTCCCACATTGTCCTAAGAAGCAAAACTATCAATTATTACCAATAAGCAAAACAAAAAAAAGAAGCCAAACCAAAACATAATTGAGCAATCGCATGGTATTCATAACCAATATTCATAACAATTCATAACCATTAAAACTCTACCAATATTCATAACAAGTAAGCAATCAGACTAACTAGTAAAATGATAACAAGCAATTTTCCATATATTTTAGCCCCCATTTTATTTATTTTTTCCTCTTTACTTTTACCAAAACTCTTAATTTTATTGTGTTTTGAGTTTTATTAGGACTAAATTAATCGTAAGATTTATGTTTTTCAATTTGGTAATTTTATCCCGATTAATTCTCTTATGTATTTTACAGAGTTTTATTGGCATCTGGATATTTTTGAAATCGCAAAGAGGACCAGACTTAGATTAAAATGTTGTCAATGCCCTTCAACTTTGACTACTCAACCTCACGCCACTCAAACTTACACCACTTGCTGAAGAAAGAGTTGTTTTTTATTCATTTGATGATGTTAATATATTACAAGCAAGAAGATACAAAAGTCAAAAAGTAAGAGAAAGTAGACTACTTTAAGGGAAACAGGTCATCTTTGTTTATTACCGTGAAAGAGTGGGAATGTGGGAATTATGTGTGTAGGTATCCTATGTGTGCGGGTCCACTATGGATCTATATGTTTAGTTGATTCAAAATTTGTGGAGAGAGGAAAAATTATAAAGATTGGCAAATCTGGATATCTTTCTTGCTGTGGCCACACACCAAAGACGTAAGAGCAGACACAAGCACAGTTTGAGGTGGGTGAGTTAAATAAAGCACTGAACTGGAAGTGGCTAACATTCAAATCCATGAGGGGTTGGCAAAGTGGCTATAAAAGGACATCCAAAACATACTAAAACACACACTTAATTCAAATCTCACCTTCGAGTAGAGCAACTAGGAGTAGAGTGTTCTAAGGCCAGAGGGTCTCATTCCTCTGGCCTCTTCTTGATGTTTTCTTCCTTTTTCTTCTTTTCTTTATTTTTATTTAATTTTCTACATTAATTTCTATTTTACTTTATGTTTTAATTTGTTTTACTTTCTGGATTGATGTATTTTGATGTTGAGCAATTTTAGTTTTAATGAAATTTCATTTTAATGGAGTGATTTGCTGATTAAATTTCTTCTTAGATGCATGATTATCATTCAATGATTTATGGGATTTTTATCTATTCTAGATCTAGGTAGAAATTAATCATCACCTTGTAAATTCACCATAAATCATATTATCTAGATTTAGATAATTATATTTATGTGGCTTAAATGATTTTCTTAAGATTAACTACTTAATTAAATGGTTGATATGAGGTTTTAGTTAATTATTTTCTTTAGTCAGATTGTTTTCCAAGGTTTTTGGATCAATCATCTTTTTTAGAAAATTAGCCAATATTAAATGAATTGTATTTTAAATTGAATTATTCTTCAATAATCTAAAGATTAATTTGTCTATAAATTTATCAAGCTAAATCAAATGAAATCAATCCTATTTTCTTGTGAAATTAATCATTTGTTGAAATGGAAATTGTACTTTAATTCATTTGATCCAATGCATATTTCTTGGCCAAAGTTATATTTTAATTCTTGTTCTACAAAGCTTGTTATTTATACATGTATGTGGTAGATGTGTATGAGTGGTAAGTGGGGTAAGAATTTGCATGTCAATATGCGTTTGCGGGGCATGAATGTGATTAGAACTTAATCGGATTATATTTGAGTTATAGATTAGCGAAGGTATTCCTAACTATAATCTATAATTTTTAATATAATTCGGTCTTAATAGGTTTTTCGAGAATTTTAGATTGAAAATTACATAATGGGATTTAGCCAAGAATATTCAAAGGAAAGGATAATGATGAATATAATTCCATGAAATTTATGATTGGTTGCACACATTTTGTTTATTTTATTTCTATTTTAGTTATTTTAATTTTAGTTATTTATTTTATGTTATTCTCAATCAAAACCCCCCGTTTTATTGTAATTTCTATAATTTCCTCTAATAAGTCTTAATAGCATTTCACTTTGCTTAATTGAGTTTTATTTAACACTGCATTCTCTGTGGGACGATACACTAGTCACTATTTTATTACTCGATGAATTTTATATGCAAGATAATTTACGCATCATAAAAATCTGCCAATATTCATAACCAATAAAACTAATTCCTGCACCAATCAACATTTCAAAATGAAACAATTATAATAAGCATGTAAAAAAAGACAAGAAAAATAGCAATTATATCACAAAATATTAGAGGCAAAAAATCAAACAAGAATAGAAAGAGCCCTAGAAGCACCAACAAAGATGATTCCTTCTATTCATACAAAACCATTGTTAATAATCTAGAGCCTCTTTGGATAGTTTTGCTCGTGTAAAAAATGTCTGCAATAAATTTTAAAAAAATTGCATATCATAATAGAAAGGAAATGCTAATGTAACAAATGAACAAAAATTGCAACTGCAAAACCAAACAAAAGAAATTCTGCTACAGCACCAGATGAATGAACAGCTAATTACTACACTGTTAGGAAACACCCGTAATTGATTTTAGCTACCCCATTTGTATTAGATATGCATCATATTTGATAATGCCAAAAACATATTAGGTAATGCCAAAATGGGTTGAAAGGTTCAAACATAGGTTGTTTTTGGAAGAGGGTGAAAGCATCTAAAAATGCACTTAAAAAAATCAATCTTTAAAATTCTTAAAGAAGTTCTTCCAATTCAAAATCAAACATATGCCAAAAGAAAACTTTTGAACCTTGAAAAGCTATTCTCTTTTCAGTAGCAAAACCAAATGCATCCTTAATGATGATTCACTGCCTAAACAATATGTTATCCAATGAACTGTGCTACATCCATAATGTCAGAACAAACATATAATAGCAAAATTAACTATCAGTTGTGAAAGTAATGGTTGGAACCCAAGAGGGGGGGTGAATTGGGTTTTATAAATTTTTCACAAGAATTAATTGGAAGTTAAAATGATTTTCTGTAAAAGTAAAATGCTTAGGATAATAAATACAATACAGAAAATCAATGTGCTGTCAAGATAAATAATTATAAAGATCAAGGAATTAAAGAATAGATATCAATATGCACAAATTAAAGAGTAAGGGATAGAGAAAGCAAACTCAGAGATTTATACTGGTTCGGCTAATCAAAGCCTACATCCAGTCCTCAAGAGACCACTTGAGTATTTCCACTATAATTGCAAGTTTAATCCGGGTACTTGCAAACCACTACAACCACGCAAATTCGATCCGGGTATTTGCGAAACCACAATGGAGAATTTATGAATCCGGGCTCCTCCTCAACCCAAAGAAAGTTCTTCCAACACCGGTACTTGTGAACCTCAACTCAGAATAATATATGTGTTGATCAAAATCAACAATACAAAGAAACTCTCTCTAAAGAGTAGATGAAAACAAATGAAGCTCTAATAACTCTAATGATAGAGAATATGCAAGATTTGGCTCAAGAATGCTTTCTTTTCTCTCAAAGATGATAGAAGAAGTTAATATCACATTTTAGGACTTTGTTCTTACTCAAAATCGTGTATCTAAGGTCATATATATAAGATTTTACAAAACTAGCCGTTATATAGCCGTTACAGCACTTATAGTGCAGTCCAGATTTTGAGCTTTCTTTAAAAATTCATAACTCCCTCATTTGAACTCCGTTTTAAACAAATAATATACCGTTGGAAAGCTCTTGGAGTCTAGTTTCAAATGAGCCAAGTTTTACTCAAAAATTATTTTTCTTTTAAAAGATATAATCAAAATACTGACTATAGGTCAGAACAGAATAATCAACTTTCAGTTTTTCAAACTATATTTTAAATTGTCATATATTTCTCATTTAGACTCCGTTTTCAATAAATAATATACCTTTGGAAAGATCTTTGAGTCTAATATCAAATGAGATTAAGATACTTGAAAAAATGATTTTTTGTTTATGAGATATGATATAAAGAGTGACCAAAGGTCAAAAACTAACTTTTGTAAAATTTCATATCTCACTATCTTTTTGTTCAAAATAATTGAGCCAATGTATGCAAATCTAAATCATTGAGTTGCACAAGTATACTAGCCTATATAAAATATACCTAATGTAAACACATAGGCTATCTTGATGCATCCAAGCTTCCAAGACTTCAAATCTTCTAATTCTTCATTTCTTGGAGCTTCATCCTTGCATGTTGTTTTCCTTGAGTGAAGCATGATATTGCTTTTCCTTGTTCTTCAACACAATGCTCACTCTTCTTGTTTTGAACCAACCTATAAAATATATCTTACTTGCAAACCCAATAGTTAGTTTAATAGCATGATTCAATATATGCAACATACATATTAAATAACATAATCATGCTTAAGTACTTGTAGCATATATATGATAATTAATCTTTATATATATCAATGCTACTATTCAAATACATTTGTCATCATCAAAACTTATGGCATATAGCCTTAGGGTAAACAAGTTGTAGTCTAAGAATAAAGCCAAATTGAACAAGTCACCATATGTATACCAAAAGTTGGTTAAGGAAGTGTTCATCTATAATGTTTGATAAGAAAATTGATAGTAGTTAAAAACTTAAAATTATGTATGCTATATGACAAATGATCAATCTAATTCTTCAAAATGTCATCTATATTTCATGGTTAACGAGTCTAATATTCCATAATCCAATCTCAAACTATTTCCCCAACCTTTCATCATACTAGAAAATAGAAACTTAGTTAAAAGGAGGAATTAAATTAGTATAAAATTATAAATAAGACATCATGCATTCAGCTAACCTTCTCTGCGCCTTTAACCATACTCATCAACAAGAATGAAATTTTAGTATCCCAGTCCAATGTATGATTCAGAAGTAGAAAAGAAAATGGATTTGAACCTGATACCTCTAACCCATAGCCTTGAACCCAAAACTAAAAGGAAAGGAACTCATGGAGAACTGTATCGGCATTAGCGTAAACAAAAGCTTGAACAATTGAACCAAAGTACGACTACAAGAATGGAGCATTATTGCCATTGGCTTGGGTCTATGATCTCTTTTTTATTCACATTATTAGCGTTGGCTTAGATCTATCATCTAGCTCTATCGTCCACTAGCTTCGATAGGTAAGATGGTGAAAAGGAAGGAGGCTGAGGCAAGTTTTGACGAGTAGCTATGGAGAAGACAAAGGGGATGAGCCATCGGAGATGCAAAAGAATAGCCTTCGAAATAGAAATAGGGTAAGAAGACGAGTCATCTGGGGGGGCTAAACTCATCTGGGCGGGTAGGTAGAGGGCCACGTGGCATCGCTTCATTGGCTGGAGAGAGTTACATGAAGAAAAAAAAGCTAGATAGTGAAACAATGTGTTTCACTAACCAGGATCATGGCCGTTGGATCAAACAAATCCAACAACCACGATATAAGTGCTTGTCTTAAATCGTGGTTATCCGATCAATAGATCAGACAATCAGATTTAAGACAAGCACATTGCTTGTGCCTTAGGGACAATCACAGGATTCGGATGCGTCGACCAATAAAGAGCTAATAGTCGACCAACTTCTCTCAAGTAGAAAGCCTTTAGGATAGCAAAGAGCTACCGATTGACTGACTGGGGTAACCTTGCTAGAATCGAGAAAAGAATATTTTAGAGAACATTTTTCCATTTTTGCCCATAGATATTTGGCTCTTCTTCTCATTGAAACCTTTAGATGCATGGGGAAAGGAGTCATTTTCCCTAAGCTTTATATATACACCTATTATTCTTCTCTTTCTCCTTCACTTCTTCATGTTGACTCTCTCTTTTTCTTTCTACTCTTTATTTTCTTTGACTAGCCTAGCAGGGAGAACTAATGGTGGTTTGACACCGGAAAACCTTCCCTCTCTAGTAGTTCCCCTACCCTTGGGTAAGCTAAACCATTTCTCCTTCACCTTCAATCTCATAATCTCTTCTTCTTCCCATCTTACTTTCTTTCTTTACTTTTGTAATGTAGTTATGTATTGGCTATTTGGAGACTTGGAGGAATTGTTTCTAGTTCTAAACTTCAGTTGCTCCTCAAGGTAAGCCACAATCTCAATTTTCTAATTTAGGTTCTAAGTCTAAAGTAGGAGCTAGGGAGTTGGGTAGTAGGAGCTAGGGAGTTAGGCTGAGATAGACTAGGGTAGATTTTGATGAGTTATGATAGTTATAATAGGATAATGAGAATTAGAAACTAGGACTTAGGAGTAATGTTAAGTTTTGTGTTTGTTGTAACATAGGTTCTTTTATATAGGCCATTCATCAATAAAAAAGATTGATCCTAGAGGTGCATCGAGGACTTCAGTGTCAAGTGGTAACCTTAGTGAGTAAATGACATAACTATGATGTAGGTTATTTTCTTTCCCTTATAATTTTCCATAACATTTTCAATTCACAATTACATCCTTTTATTTATTACCTATATATATATATATATATATATTGTCACACCTCGTCTAAAGATGTGACTGGCATGAAAAGAGTTTACCTCAACCCGTAATCCTTAATTAAAAATTACTACCTAACACTTGTATTCTTAATAACTAAGACATAACCTTCAGGTTTCTCAATTAACAAATCATATATGTATCATAATTTAGCTTAAGATATTAGTAGGACTCATAATCTGAAATTTCATTTATATAAACATTGTCATTAACTGTTCACAATAGTACTAAGAAGTAATTTCACAATTATGCACAAGCCTCTTTACAGAATCATGATCTGATCACAATTAAACTTGACAAAACTCACGTTTAGACACATCAACCATTATACATCTATTTCTCAACCTCTTTATTTATATATGTATATAGTCACACCCTATCTAGAGATATGGCCAGCACGGATAGAGTTCACCTTAGCCCATAAGGCTTAATTAAAAATTACTACCCAACACCTGCATTCTTAATAACTAAGACATAACCTTCAAGTCTCTCAATTAACAAATCATATATGTATCATAACTTAGTTCAAGATATCAGAAGGACTCATAATCTAATATTTCATTTATATAATCATTGTCATCAACTATTCATAAGAGTACTCAAAAGTAATTTCACAATTAGGCATAAGCCTCTTTACATAATCATGATCTGATCATAATTAAACTCAACAAAACTCACGTTTAGACACATCAACCATTATACATCTATTTCCCAACCACTTATAACTATTGACTTACATATACACAATCACAGGTCATAAGATCCTACCCAGAGCATAACCTTTAGAGTCAATATACACAGAGTTTACAACATAAAACATAATACTAGACCAAGAACAATTTGGGCTTCAAATGATCGGTATGTTTCTATAGATACTTGGCATAAAAGGCCTCTGGTTCCAACTTTACTACCTGGAAAAAATAAAGAGATAGGATGAGCTAAAAACCCAGTGAGTACTAAACTCATGATAGGATAAGTACAAATGAAATAAGTCAGAGTTAAAAATAAGAACCAATGGTTCATATATTAATTTAAAGTATATCTCTTAATAAAAATGGTTTAGAAAATATTTATAAGTAAAAGTAAAGTTTACATTGTAGTGAAATCGAGTATGATAATAAAAGTCAGGCTTATCTCATAATAAAATCATTTGAAGTATAAATAAGATCCGTTGAGGAACCACAGCCATAACATCAAATCAAGTACCCTCTATATCTGCCCGCCACAACACCATAATCACCACAATCATCATCTAATTACCCGACGTGACCCTTACATACTATCTTTACATATCATAAAGCCTACCTCTCGTGAGTGACCTCTGGTCAAGGGGCTAGCATGCTCCTTGATCCCCTACTAGCTGAGGTATCATAATACCAAGGCACGCCAATGACTATAGTAATGCTATAGTGTTAGAAAGGTGCTCTAAAGGCAATCACTTTTACCATCAGACATACAAACTTAGTTATTAATCCAAAGAGATTTTCTTCATCATTTATATTCATATTCATAAACTCAAAATCAGATCGTAAAATAAATAATGAAGCCCATGGTACAAAACATAGCATGAAGGAAATTATGATGACAATCATAATGTAAGATTCCTATCATATGTAATTATGTATGTATCTAAACTATCCCTAGTCATAGGATCACCTGAGATTGGACATCAGTGCTCCAGATAGACTAGCACATGTTATACTTCTTGATTTGATCAAGCAGCTGTCCTCATAGGCTGTAAGCATGAGATATTTTGAGTAAGCATGAGATGTTTTGAGTGGACATGTGAATACTTGTTAATGGTAAGAAGTACATTGGAAGACCTGCATGAGACATCACATAGATACCTATTCAAATGTCAGTGATAGGTCTCACAGCAGCTAATAGTGCAAGTATCCTTGGACTTGAGGAACTCAAGTTATCTTGGATATGGATCCTCTGTTTTGACTCCATTCCTTATTACCCACCATGGGTCGCTCTTAGGGTGGTGATTGGGCACAGTGTGAGGTATTCAAAGATATTTGAGTAGTCAATGAAGGATTCACCACTTTTGATAGAAGGAAGTATACCCATGTCTACTTGTCAAGATAATCGCTAAGAAGTTTTTAGCCAAAGCAGACTTGTTATGAAGATGGTCTTCAGTGACATAGTCTATAGTGATTAATCTCACGGGACAAGGAACTGACTACTTGGGCTGGAAGTGATGTAATCAAGTCTAGTGGAAGTTGACACATAGGCCATACTCTGAACCAAGTGGGCATACGACGGTGAAAGGATACATTGTATAGACACACTTTAGCTGTAGAAAGATTTGAAGTTAAACAACTGACTTTTCAGTCAATTAAGGGTCACAATGTGTTGTTAGATATCATTCATGATCTATTTACAATCAAATGTTGATTGTGAATAGCCAACATAGTCGAAAACCTAATGGGTCACACGTAAAAAAAATTCACTAGGAATATAAAATGGGTTTGAGGATTTGATCCTAAATTGGAGAATTAATTAAAAGGAAATAAGAGAATAAAAGGAATAGGAATATGTTTCTATTCTTACTCAAACAAGGAAAAGCCCAAAACAAGAACCTCCTAGGTATCACTCTCTTGAAGAGATTAGGCTTCTTAAGATGTCCTTTTTAGAAGCCCAATAAGGGAATGCCACCTCCTAAGGGAATTAGGGCTTTAGGGTTTGCGGTTGCACCTATCACTTTAAATATGATAGTGAAAGCCACACGCCACATCACACTCTCAATTATTGAGTATTCATTTTAGAAACACTCTTGTTCTCTTCTCCTTCAACCAAGAGGGTTTTCTCCAAAGCTTCTTCGTGCTGGTTAGCATAAGAATGAGAAGAAACCCCATTACCTTAAGAGGTTTTTCTTTTGTGTAATTTCATGTGGATTACTATTAGAGGTATCCTACTTTGGATACTTGTTTTGGCTTGAGAGGTTGCTATGCTACAAGAGGTATTTCTCTTCGTCTTGCTTTTCATAGTTAATGTAATGGTAATATAGGTTGATCCATCGGTGAATAAGTTTTAAAGAAATTTTTAAATTCTGCTGCATTCTATGATCTCTAAAATCCTACAATGGTAATAGGGCTAGGTTATAATTACCATTACGTTAAAACAAAGAATGTATGTGTAATATCCCAAGAATTTTCATGAATATTTAAAGTCTATTTGAAATTTATTGAAAAATTTAATTACATGAGAAATGTTCTTTTTGAATTAGTGAAGGAAATTTGGAAATAGAAATTTCAAAAATTTTAATTTGGGACATTTTACAAATTCTCAAGGACTAAAAGGAAAAGAAAAGAAAGTATGGAGTACTTTTGAGAAATGACCAAGTAGGAACCTGAGAAGAAGAATAGAGTTTATTGGAATGAATTATGAGTCCAGTACCAAAAGGATGATGGATTCAAGGTTAAAGTGGAGTTTGAGACTCTAAGAGGGACTAAAGTGAAATAAGAAAATTGTGGAGCAATTAGGATTTAGAATCACCCGAGGTGAGATTTTATGAATTTGCTTTTACTAGTCTTGACTGAGGGTCAACTGAAGAGCAAGTGATAATTTCACCCCGGGCAAGTAAATAGGCGGCCTCACCTAATTTTTCTTCATTTTCTCCTTTCCTCTCTCTCTCTTCACTTTCTCTCCTCTCTTTCTCTCTCTACACTCCAACTCCACAACCGGGCTTGGAGGGTGGATCTTGGGCTACGGGGCGAGCCTCTAGGAACCAAGCAACGTAGGGAAAGTAAGGAATTGAGGTAGAAATTTCTATTTCTCAAGCTTTTCCCTATTTTATAGTTTTCAGAAAGTTTGGGGTAAAAATCGAGATTCCGGCTTCGTTTCTCAATTAAAATTGGTGTTTTTGGTGTCTAAATGCTCCTTAGACATTAAGGGTGAGATCCTATGGAAGAAATCATGGGAAACGGTGAAGATTTGGCCGGATCTGAGCCAAAACCGAGAGGAATCACGAAAGGTCGCGATCCTGGCGCCCAGGCGCCAAGGTTCAGAAGATTTTGGGAAGAAAAGTGGCTTGGCGCCCAGGCACCAGGTATGCTGAAAAGCCTTAGCTTATTTTCAATCAGTCATAACTTCTTCATCTGGACTCCGTTTTGGGCAAACTTTATATCGTTGGAAAGCTCTTTGAGTCTAGTTTCCAATGGTATAAATGTCATTTAGAAATTCATTACCGGTTAGGAGTTATGACTTAAGATGTGAGTAAAGGTCGAGAGTAGTGATAGGAAATTTCTCTATTTTGTAACCCTAATGGTTTTTACCTGGTTACAATAGGGATGTTTGGGGCGCAAGGTGGGAGCGCTGAGAGCGTGGAATCCAGGTGAGTAGGCAACCTTGCAAAATTAATTTAATAAATTAGTCAAAGCACAATATAAATCCCATTTGCGTTATTTGTGAAATTGAGAAGATTATCAGTGTGTGTTCAGGTTGAGAAAAAGTACAATATCATTGGAAGGTATTTTATTACCTTTGAGAATTGATTTCTCTAGTTGACTAAAGAACTAGATGTGATTGTTCCTTGAATAAATTGGAACATTTTGTAAGTGAATAACCTTACTAAACTAATGTGATCTTATTAGATAAAGTACAATACAAGTCTTGTTTATAACATTATTGAAGTGAGAAATAATCAATCTCGCTGTTGATAATATATGATGATTGTTATGGTTGATGATAGACATTCAAGGGAATAAAAGTATGTGTAAATTCATTTATTTCATAGTAATTATATTGTGATAAATTGTCACTATTTTATTGATGAGCAAAAGATCTACGAGATCTAATACACGAGTTTGAAAGGGTTAGAGTCTCATACTACTCGGTGTATAAATGTGAAAACCTATGCATGAGTTTGAAAAGGTTAGAGTCCCATACTACTCGGTGTATAACTGTGAAAACCTATGCACAAGTTTGAAAGGGTTAGAGTCCCATACTACTCGGTGTATAAATGTGAAGACCTATGCACGAGTTTGAAAGGGTTAGAGTCCCATATCACTCAGTGTATAACTGTGAAAACTTATGCACCAAGAGTTTGAGGGTTAAATTCCCAAGTCACTCAGTGCAAGTATCTATGGCATATAATGCAAAGTGATTGAGGGATTGATCACCCAAGAAATCATACGCAAATTCAGACAAGTGTAATACTATAATTATTTACAATAAATGATAGATTGATTGTATTAGTAAATGTGGTGTTTGTGCTTATGATATTTTCATGTACAGTTGTTTACTCACTGAGTTATGATAAACTCACACTCTCTATGATTATCTTTTCAGATACAGTGGTTGAGAAGAAGAATTTATAGGCTTTAAGGATATACTCCACTTTTGTCTGGTAAACAATTGGTAAGGATTAGGAAACGCTCTGTAATCTAGTAGGTCACCTAGGCTTGGGAGGTTGTATAGTACTGTATAGTGTTTGAAGGTTGAACATTTTCTGAATATGTATACAAAATATCTTTCTTGAAATATTTATGATTCACATAATTATGGATATTAAGAATGTTCACAGAGATTATGGGGTACCACGGAGATACACCCTAGGTATTTTATGTTTATATCACATGTAAGTTTTGGGATGTGACAGTATGACTACAATAGAAATCGGCACATTTAGGTTTTCTATTTTTTTTTTGAAACATGAATATTGCATGATGCTTGTTTCTTTTTCTTTAAATTTTTGTATGCAAGAGCATGAGATGTTCTTATGAATTTTTTTGAAAAAACACATTTTGACACCAAACAAGAATTGTAAATGAAGAAAATATTTTGTACTCATCAAAAGATTTTTTTAAAAGAAAAATATTGTTTTGATCCATAAACCCTAATTTTCTCTCTCAAGAAGATGTTTCGCATGAAAATAATAATAAATAAATAAATTTTGAATTTAATTTAGGTTAAATCAATTTTGATTGATTTAGATCTAGATTAGTTTCCTAATATGATTTAGGAAATAATTTAATTAATTGATTAGATTATATCTTGATTGATTTCCTAATATGATTTAGGAAAATTTTCATTAATTGATTAGATTATATCTTGATTGATTCCCTAATATGATTTAGGAAATAATTTAATTAATTATTAGATTCTATGTTGATTGATTTCCTATCTGATTTAGCAAATAAATAAATTTATTGATTATTTTAAGTCTCCATTTTTTTCTTATTTTAAATTAGGAAACATTTTTTAAAAATTAACTAGAATCTTTATTACTTTCCTAATTTAAATAAAAAAATAAATCAATTTGGAATTGAATTTAGATTTATTTATTTTGCCTAATTAGATTAGGAAACTAGAATTAAAGGACATTTAATTCTAAATAAGGAAACAAGCAATTTTAATTGAGATTAAAATAAAAGTAGAAATAATTCATGTGATGAAATTATTCTAATGCCACATAGACCATAAATGTCGAATTCCATTATACATTTATTTTAATAGAAAATGCATGATAGGATGTATGTATGGAACGATGGCTGGTTATGGACTTTTATCAAATATGAATTATTCATGCATGTTTTTAAAATTATGATTTTGGTAAATAGGGTCTGTGTACCCTGCCTTTCTCTATTTCTCTATTGTACTTCTATTCTCAACTAACTCCATTCAAATGTAACTTGAGAATTCTCATTAAACAATGTAATTAGATTACATAGGGTTAGTATAACGAGATGCAAGAAAGAAACCGTGAAGACGGAGCCGAGGCCATATAAAGAGTAGAAATAGAATTTCTATGTCTTCAATATAAAATCATGCATATACCTAGGTTTGACCCAGTCATCTCTTTTGGCTCAAAGAGTTGACTATAGATAAGTCCATAACCATGCCATATATAATTTACTATCTATATATGTGTAATGTGATCACACATATGATGCATGTCTAATTTAAAATTTGATGAGACTAATTAAGAAAACCATTGAATAATATTAAAGCTAGGGTCTTAAGTTAAACACGTTAAACCATTGAGATATGATCTTATGATTAATGGACCCACTTAAACTAGAAGTATTGATTTGTTGGACTCCTTCCAAGGTCAGTGTGGACAAAGATTAAGTTGGTCTATATACATATGATGTGTATGAGTCAAGAGTTGACAAGCTAATGTTTAGTGCATACAACAACAGTTGATAGCACTACTCGATGGTTGCATACACGATGTAATTGGTGTGAGATACCCACCATTTGATCCAAGATGGCTTGTTGGACTCTCTCCAAGGTCATTCAAGGTCATCAAACTCACTAGGAGAACTTTCAACAGGTTTTCCTGAATCCAAAGTAGGGGCTTTTGGATTTGTAATAAAATAGTGGGAGTAATAATGTGTTATATGAAAATCGTATATCATTCATTTATGTATATACTTTAATATGTTCATTTTTTTTTACATCTCTGTTGATAGAATCATGACATTCACCATGAATTTAAGATATATTCTCGAGTCAAATAAGTAGACTAGGGAAAATTTCTTAGACTGGTTAAGAAACTTGAGAATCATTCTCAAGGCTAAACGCATAGCCTGGGTTCTTGATGAGGCACTCCCTGAACCCTCTATTGATTACGCTGATGAAGACCAAGTATTGGCTTATAAGAAACGCATTGGTGATGATGAGCTAGCAACATGCATCATGTTGGCCTCTATGACACTTAAGCTTTAGAAGTAGCATGAGGCCATGGACATAAGCACCATGATCTATCATTTGAAGGAACTATTTGATAAGCAAGCAAGAATCGAAAGGTTCAATGTTTCATATTCGCTTTTTCATTCCAAGATTGCAAGAAGGGGCATTTGTGGTGCAATACGCACTTAAGATGAATGGCTACATTGAGAGGTTAGTAACGCTAAGTTTCATGATGAATCATGAATTAAGTGTTAACTTAATTCTCTAGAGTTTACCTGATAATTACACAGCATTCATAATGAACTATTAGATGAATTAGATCTCATTGACTATACCAAAGCTGATCAACTTACTCAAGGCAATTGAACCTTCTATCAAGAAAGAGAATAAGGTTGTGATGCTGGTGGATTCTTCTAAGATTAAAGGGAAAGGTTCTAAGAAGAAGAAACCTATTAAGGCCAAGGGAGGTATCAGGAAAAAGTAGGCCAAGAAGGTAGAGAAAGCTACACCTAAAGGGACTTGCTTCCATTGTGGCAAAGAGGGCCATTGGAAAAGGAACTGCGAGACCTATCTGGAGTCCCTAAAGAAGAAAAAGGCATCTAATACCGAAACTACTTTAGGTATTTTTGTTATTGAGATAAATATTGTTTCTAGTAAAACTTGGGTATTAGATACTGGTTGTGGCTTGCACATATATATTGATATGCAAGGCTTAAAGAACAGTAGACAGTTAACCAGAGGAGAAGCGGACCTACGAGTCAAAAATGGAACAAGAGTTACTACATTAGTTGTAGGAACTTATGTATTACCTTTACCTAGTGGTTTAATTTTGGAATTAAACAACTGTTATTTCATTTCATCCTTAATTAAAAACATTGTTTCAATTTTGAGTTTGAATAAAAAGGGTAACAACTATTGTCACATAATGTTAAATGGTATTCTTTATGGCATTGGAACGTTATGCAATGGGATTTATGTATTAGATACATCTAACTCGATTTTCATCATCGAAAACGGAAATCCTAAATGCCTATAACAAGATAATCAATTAACCTCATATTTATGGCATTGTTGTCTAGATCATATAAGTGAGAAATGCATGAGTAAGTTACACAAAGAAGGTAACTTAGGATCATTTGATTATGAATCATATGACATATTAAACTCTTGCTTAAAGGGCAAGATGACTAAATCACCTTTTAGTGGAAAGGGTGAACGTACTGATTTATTGGGTCTAATACATACCGATGTATATGGACCAATGTCAACACATGCAGGAGTGGTTATGTCTACTTTATTAACTTTATCGATGACCATTCTAGATATAGGTATGTGTATCTAATGAGATATAAATCTGAGGCCTTTGAGAAGTTTAAAGAATTCAGAAATGAAGTAGAGAAACAACTTGGTAAAAGTATTAAGACACTAAGATATGATCAAGGTGTTCAATACTTAAACCAAGAGTTTCAAGATTATCTTGGGAAAAATGGGATATTGTCCCAATGGACTCTACCTTACATACCACAAAATAATGGTGTAGCTGAAAGGAGAAACTAAACCTTATTAGACATATTAGGTCTATGATGAGTTATGCAAAGCTCTCTAGATCCTTTTGGGGCTATGCACTCGAGTCCGCTATTCACATCCTGAACAAAGTCCCAACCAAGGCAGTTGATGTTACTCTATTCGAAAAATGGTATAACAAGAAATCTATCTTATCTTACTTGAAGATATAGGGTTGTCCAGTTTACATGAAGCGGATAATGTTAGATAAACTTGAGGCAAAATCTGATAGATATTTATTTATGAGATACACTAAGGAAACAAGGGGATATCAATTCTACCACACTTTAGAACAAAAGGTGTTTGTTTCCAAATATGTTGTCTTCCTAGATAAGGAGTTTCTCTTAATGAAAAATAGTGGGAGTATGATTGAACTTGAGGAAGTTTAAGATACTCAAGCAGGCATAGAACTATTGCCTACTCAAGAGCAGATAGATACAGAACATCTACCAGCTCAAGAGCTAGAGTTGTTTACTCATTTTAGAAGAGTAATGACCAAACCTTTTGTACAAGAACAAATGCTTTATAAGTTTAGTAAGGCATATAGGGCTCCTGAGATATTTGGATCTCTCATAAGTGAATCAAACGATGTACTACTTATAGAAGATGAGGAACCTACAACCTATGAAGAAGTTCTGAAGAGTTCAGAATCTGATAAATGGCTCAACTCTATAAATTAGAAATAGATTCCATGTATGACAACCAAGTATTTACTTTGGTTGACCCACTTGAGGGGATTAAGCCTATTGGGTGCAAATGGGTTTTCAAGAAGAAAACTAACATGGAAGGTTTTGTTGCAATCAATAAAGCAAGGTTGGTTGCAGAGGGATATTGTCAAAAACAAGGTGCTGATTATGACGGAACCTTTTCACCGATAGCCATGCTTAAATCCATAAAAATACTCCTGGCCATAGCAGCTCATTATGATTATAAGATATGGAAAATGGATGTGAAGACAGCTTTCCTTAATAGAAACCTGACCAAGGATGTATATATGATACAACCCAAAGGATTTATATCCAAGGATAGAAAAAAAGTTTGCAAGCT
Organism: Biancaea sappan; assembly: GCA_037074585.1. Taxonomy (NCBI): domain Eukaryota; kingdom Viridiplantae; phylum Streptophyta; class Magnoliopsida; order Fabales; family Fabaceae; genus Biancaea; species Biancaea sappan. Next base: position 42,593,669 of record CM073501.1, on the reverse strand, counting down.
TTAGAGATCTATTTATGGATTGAAGCAAGCATTTAGGAATTGGAACATCTGATTTGATAAGATAATCTAAAAGTTTGATTTCTTACAAAATTCAGATGAGACTTGTATGTACAAGAAAGTTAGTAGGAGTGCAGTCATATTCCTTGTGTTGTATATAGATGACATAATACTCATAGGAAATGATGTTTCTATCCTTCAGTCCGGGATGATTTGATATCTACCATTTTTATATACATTTTAACCCCTATCTTGGTCTATTTCCATTTTCATCTATGAGATTTCTCCAATTTTATTACACTTTGTGATTTATTGGGTGTAAATTAATTTTGGATGGAAAATGAATTATTTTCATATTTTAGGACTTAAAGTATTAAAGACTAATTTAATCCATTTGTGTGCTTTGCAAAAATTTAATTTGGAGATTTTCTGATGATGTGGCACTGAGGTGGACATTCTTGCTAACATGGCACTGATGTGGCACTCTTCTGATGAGTAGGATGCTAATTGGACTTGTTTCTATATTGTTGCTGACATGGAGACATGTGGGGCCCTCAATCCAGACCACATTTTGCATGCAGTCCAGCCTTTGCTTGCCTCTTCCCCAGATTTTGTTGAAAATAGCATATCATTTTTTTGCATTGCAAAAGAGCCATTCTGCTACCCCTTTTTCATGTTTACTACTGCTATTTGTTGGCCAGCCCTTCTGCAGAAAGGAAGCAGCCACACCTCAGCTCTCCCTTTGAAAGTCAAATGAGCATCTGGAGTAGAATATTCCAAGGCATTTAGGGCATCAGTTTTGTAACACAGAAGACACTTTTCACTTTGCTATAACTTAGTATTTTCACAAACCACTTTTTCTCTCTGTTTTGTTGTTTTGCTTTCATGGAGGGCTAAATCTCCTTTGTAATCAATCACTGGGACCTTGAGAGGTTGTAGCTTGAACTGAAAGTGCAAGATAAGTGTTTTTATTCTCTATTTCATCTCATTTCATTTTTTTTCTGTTTTTATGTTTATATTACTGTCAGATTCTGATTGAACTTGAAGGAACATAATCTAATTTATATTTGAGATATAACCTTGCTTGAATGATTAGAAAAGTAAGTGAAACGAAATGACTAGTTAGAAGATGTTTAACTTGATTTGGTTGAGGTTTTCTTTTGAAATGCATCTAGTTATAGTTAGTGAAGTTATTCTTAACTATAGTTGGAAGCATTAAATTTTGGAAGTTATTCTAGAATCATTTTCATAAAAAAACCAAATGGTGAAATGAGAACAAAACTGAATCAATGAGTTAAGTAATGATAGTTACACTCCTATAAATCCTAGTGGCTGGTTACATAGTCTCCTTACTGTCAATACTCTATCATTTTTGTTCTGCTACTAATCAGTTGCTGGTTTGCTATTGGTTTGCTGTTGTTTTTGTTTCTACTACTGTTTCTGCTTTTACTACCAACAAAACCAATCCCCCTCCCCCCATTTATCTGCTTTTAATTAGTGTTTGGGTGTTTAGAACAACTAGTTAGTGATTAGAAGTGAGGCTCCTTGAGTGAATATTACCTAGGGATCACTATACTGCAAAATTGCCACGAATTCAATTTTGGGCGATTCGGCATCGTAGTAGCGTGAACCAAGATTTAGCTTTCCAAGAATTTCTCTATGAAAGACCTTGGAGAAGCAACCTACATATTAGGGATAAGGATATCTAAAGATAGATTTAAGAAGTTGTTTAGTCTTTTGCAGTCTACATACATAGATAAGATGCTAAAGAGCTTTAGTATGTAAGAGTCCAAGAGAGGATTTATTCCCATGACACATGGGATTACACTCTCAAAGTCTATGTGTTCGAAGGCATAGTATAAAAAAACTCACATGAGTTTGATCCCTTATGCCTCAGCCATAGGATTAATCATGTATGTTATGTTATACACCCAATGTATCATATGCTTTGAGTATCACGAGCAGATATCATTCTAACCCTGGTGAGGGTCATTGGGTGGCTGTTAAGAATATCCTTAAGTATTTAAGAAGGACAAATGATTTATTCTTAATATATGGAGAAACGGATCTCAAGATAAGAAGGTACATAGATGCCAGCTTCCAAAGCGACAGAGATGATTCAAGATCCCAGTCAGGTTACGTATTCATATTAAATAGAGGTGCAGTCAATTGGAAAAGTTCCAAGCAAGAAATGACTGTAGATTCTACCACCGAAGTAGAGTACATTGCGGCTTCTGAAGCAGTAAAAGAAGCGATTTGTATTAAGAAGTTCATCACTGAACTAGGAGTGGTTCCCAGCATTGTTGATGTAGTACCAGTCTATTGTGACAACAATGGAGCCATTTCACAAGCAAAGGAGCCACGATCTCATCAGAAATCCAAACACGTACTCTAGCGTTACCGCTTGATTAGGGAGATCATTGGTAGAAATGATTTGAAAATAGAAAGAGTTCCCACTGATAGTAATTTAGCTGATCTGCTAACCAAGCCACTACCTCACTCTAAGTTTGAGACACATACACGCCTATGGTATTAGATACAAAGGCGATTGGCTTTAGTACAAATGAGAGATTCTTAATCCAAAAAGGTTTTCTTCATTATTTATATTCATATTCATAAACTCAAGATTAGATCGTAAAATAAATAATGAATTCCATGACACAAAACATAGCATGAAGGAAATTATGATAACGATCATAATGTAAGATTCCTATCATGTGTAATTATGTATGTATCTAAACTATCCCTAATCATAAGATCACTTGAGACTGGACATAGTGATCCAGATAGACTAGCACATGTTATGCTTCTTGATTTGATCAAGCAGTTGTCCTCATAAGTTGTAAGCATAAGATGTTTTGAGTGAACATGTAAATGCTTGTTAATGGTAACAAGTACATTGGAAGACCTGTATAAGACATCACATGGATACCTATTCAAATGTCAGTGGTAGGTCTCATAGCAGCTAACAGTGCAAGTATCCTTGGACTTGAGGAACTTAATTATCTTGGATATGAATCCTATGTTTTGACTCCATTCATTTTTATCCACCATTGGTCACTTTTAAAGTAGTGATTAGGCACAACATGAAGTATTCAAAGATATTTGAGTAGTTAATAGAGGGTTCACCACTCTTGATAGAATACCCATGGCCACTTATCGGGATAATCGCTAAGAAAAAGTCTTTGGCCAAAGTAAACTTGTCATGAAGATGGTCTTCAGTGACAGTTTATGGTGATTGATCCCACAGGACAAGGAACTAACTACTTGGCCTAGACATGATATAATCAAGTCTAGTGGGAGTTAACACGTAGGCCATACTATGAACCAAGTGGATGGTGAAAGAACATATTGCATAGACACGCTTTAGCTACAGAAAGGTTTAAAGTCAAACAACTTACTTTCTGGTCAATTAGGGGTCACGATGTGTTACTAAATACCGCTCGTGATCTATTTACAATCAAATGTTGATTGTGAATGGCCAACATAGCTAGAAACCTAATGGGTCACACGCAAAAAAAAAATTTACTAGGAATGTAAAACAAGTTTAAGGATTTGATCCTAAATTGGAGAATTAATTAAAAGGAGATAAAAGAATAAAAGGAATAGGAATATGTTCCTATTCCTACCCAAAAAAGGAAATGCCCAAAACAAGAACCTCTTAGGTGTCATTCTCTTAAAGAGATTGGGCTTCTTAAGATGTCACTTTAAGAAGCCCAATAAGGGAATGATGCCTACTAAGGGAATTATGGCTTTAGAGTTTGTGGTTGCGCCTATCACTTTAAATATGATGGTGAAAGCCACACGCCACACCACTCTCTGTCAATTGTTGAGTATTTGTTTTAGAAACACTCTTCTTCTTCAACAAAGAGGGTTTTTTCTATAGCTTCTTAGTGCTTGCTAGCACAAGAACGAGAAAAACCCCGTTACTTTAAGAAGTTTCTCTTTTGTGTAATTTCATGTGGATTACCATTAGAGGTATCCTACTTTGGATACTTGCTTTGGCTTGGAGAGGTTGTTGCACTACAAGAGGTATTTCTCTTTGTCTTGTTTTTTCATGGTTAATGTAATGGTAATATATGTTCATCCATTGGTGAATGAGTTTTACAGAAATTTTTTAAATTTCGCTACATTCTATGATCTCTAAAATCTTACATATAGTACCGTTGTTCCAGAATGAGTTCCTTTCATGTACACATAATAACTTTCTCAAATACACATCTCATTGCAACAAGAGTTCAACAAGTATATTTATATATATATATATATATATATATCATACTTCAAATAATTCAAATCATACTTTTATCACAATCATCACAAATCTTTCCTCATTTTGCATTATAAAGAGAAATCTCAAATCACAATTTTTTCAAAGTAAAACGAACCATTGCTCATAGATATTAAATCAAGGAATTTCAAATCACATAACTTTTCATAGCAACATAAATTCCAAAGAAAGTGTTTCACAACAAATACTTATCTCATATCTTTGCTCATGAAAAATAAGATCTTTTAAAAACTTTAGAAATCAACTAAAAAACTTTAGAAATCAACATTTTAGTTCCCTTCCAACTCCCAATTAGAAATCTTTGAAATAATCAGACATATACATGTAAAGTAAGAAATTATAACTTGTAAACTTAGTTAAATTCATTTTTTGGAAACATTTCAACATAGGGTTGGAATTCATTTAAATAGGAAAAAATATTTTTCATTAAGGTATTTCCACAAGACTAACATGATATTTGAGGAATTCAAGTTATCTTGGATATGGATCCTGTGTTTTGACTCCATTCCTTGTCGCCTACCATAGGTCACTCTTAGGGTGGTGATTGGGCACAGCATGAAGTATTCAAAAATATTTGAATAATCAATAGAGGATTCACCACTCCTGATAGAAGGAAGTATACCTATGGCCACTTGTTAGGATAATCGCTAAGAAGTCTTTGGCCAAAGCATACTTGTGATGAACATGGTCTTTAGTAACATAGTTTAAAGTGATTGATCACACAATATAAGAAATTAACTACTTGGGCTGGACGTGATGTAATCAAGTCTAGTGGGAGTTGACACATAGGCTATACTATGAACGAAGTGGCTATAAGATGTTGAAAGGACACATTATATAGACACACTTTAGCGGCAGAAAGGTTTAAAGTTAAACAATTAATTTTTTGGTCAACTGAGGGTCATGATGTGTTGCTAGATACCGCTCATGATCTATTTACAATCAAGTATTGAATGTGAATGGCCAACATAGCCGAAAACCTAATGAGTCACATGCATAGAAATTCACTAGGAATGTGAAATGGGCTTGAGGATTTAATCCTAAATTGGAGAATTAATTAAAAGAAAATAAGAGAATAAAAGGAATAGGAATATGTTCTTATTCCTACCTAAACAAGGAAAAGACCAAATGAGAACCTCTTGGTTGCCCCCTCTCTCAAAGAGATTAGGCTTCTTAAGGCACCACCTTAAGAAGCCCAATAAGGGAATGGAACCCACTAAAGGAATCAGGGCTTTAGAGTTTGAGATAGCACCTATCACTTTAAGAGTGATAGTGAAAGCCACACGCTATACTCTCGCTCTAAGTTGTTGAGAATCTTGTTTAGGAAACACACTTGTTTTCTTCTCTTTCATCCAAGAAGGTTTTCTCCGTAGCTTCTTTGTGCTTGCTAGCACAAGAACGAAAAGAAATCCTGTTACCTGAAGAAATTTTTCCTCAGCGTAATTTTATGTGGATTACCACTAGAGGTATCCCATTTTAGATACTTGCTTTAGCTTGGAGAGATTGCTGCGCTACAAGTGGTATTTTTCTTCATTTTGATTACTTGGTTAATGTAATGGTAATATAGGTTGATCCTTTAGTGAATTGATTTTAGAGAAAAAGCTTTAAATTCTACTACGTTCTATGATTTCTAAAATCCTATAGTAGTATTAGAGCCCGCCTATAGTTACCATTACTTTAAAACAAAGAATGAATGAGTACAATAGAAATCAAAATGTTTAGGTTTTGTGTTTTTGAAACATGACATAGCATGATGCTTGTTTCTTTTTCTTTAAAATTTTTTATGAAAGAGCATGAGATATTCTTATGAATTTTGTTGAGAAATATTTTTTGAATTTCACTTTGTTGAAGAACATATTTTGACACCAAACATGAACATTTTTTAAAAGAAATATTTTTGTTTCCATCAAAAGGGTTTTTAAAAGAAATTTTGTTTTGATCCATAAACCCTATTTTTTTTCTCTTAGTAGATGTTTGTTTTGGCATGAAAATTAAAAAAAAAAAAAAAGAAGAAGAAGTCTTTTTTGAATTCAAGACTGAATTAGGTTAAAATTAATTTGATTGATTTAGATCCTGATAAGTTTCCTAATATGATTTAGGAAACAAAATCATTAGATTAATTGATTCAAGATATGATTATTTTCCTAATTTGATTAGGAAATAAATTAATTAAATTGATTGATTCTTTTAAGAGAAATCAATGGAATAATGAATCTTAATCAATATAAGATCAATTAATTTGATAGTCAAATAAATTGATTAGGTTGGATCAAGATTAGTTTCCTAATATGATTTAGGAAATAATTTAATTAATTGATTAGATTGTATCTTGATTGATTTCCTAATATGATTTAAGAAATTAAATATTTTAAATCTGGATTATTTTCTTATCTTAAATTAAGAAAGTAATTGAGATTTGCCTAATTAGATTAGGAAACTAAAATTAAAGGGCATTTAATTATAAACAAGGAAACAAGCAATTTTTAATTGAGATTAAAATGAAAGTAGAAATAATTCATATGATAAAATTATTCTAATGCAACGGTTTCTTTCTTGTATCTCATTCCTATACTAACCCTATATAATCTAATTACATTGTTTAATGAGAAACCTCAATTTATATTTCAGGAGAGTTAGGTGAGAAGAACAGTACAACAAAGAAATAGAAAGGTAGGGTATACAAACCCTATTTACCAAAACCATAATTTTTTAAAAAAAATGCATGAACAATTCATACTTGGTAAAAGTCCATAAACAATTGTCACACCATACATTCATCCTATCATGCATTGTCTATCTAGAAAAATGTATAACGGAAGTTGGCATTTAAGGTCCACATGACATTAGAATAATTTCATCACATAAATTATTTCTACTTTCATTTTAATCTTAATTAAAAATTGCTTGTTTCCTTATTTAGAATTAAATGCCCTTTAATTCTAGTTTCCTAATCTAATTAGGCAAATCCCAATTACTTTCTTAATTTAAGATAAGAAAATAATCAATATTTAAAATAATTTATTTATTTATTTCCTACATCATATTAGGAAATCAATCAAGATACAATTTAATCAATTAATTAAATTATTTCCTAAATCATATTAGGAAACTAATCTTGATCCAACCTAATCAATTTATTTGACTATCAAATTAATTGATCTTATATTGATTAAGATTCATTATTCTATTGATTTCTCATAAATCAATCAATCAATTTAATTAATTTATTTCCTAATCAAATGAGGAAAAAAAAACATATCTTGAATCAATTAATCTAATTACTTTGTTTCCTAAATCATTTTAGGAAACTAATCAGGATTTAAATCAATCAAATTAATTTGTTAATTTAAGGTGCTCACAAAACAACCAATCAATTAATTGGACAATCCAACTAACTAATTTGATCCTGACCAAAATTCAAAACCTAATTCAGTCTTGAATTCGAAATTTTATTTTTATTCTAATTCTCACGCCAAATATAAACATCCACGAAGAGGAAAAAATTAGGGCTTATGGATCAAAACAAATTTTCTTTTAAAACCCTTTTGATGAAAACAATTTTTTTCTTTTAAATATGTTCATGTTTGGTATCAAGACATGTTCTTTAACAGAGCGAAATTCAAAGCATATTTCTCAACAAAATTCATAAAACCATCTCATGCTCTTGTGTATTTATCAATACTTGTAATTACATTATAGAACTCATGACACATGAGTTGTGAAGTATGTAATTGTGGACAAATAAAAAGCTTCACTTAGTCCAGTCTATGTGTTATCCTCTACTCATTACCAAGGGTTGTGTGCAAGAGTAGTGTGCTAATGGTCTAATTAGATACCTGGGAACCTAGTTAGGTACTATGGGAGAGGAGTTGAAATTCCAACAAAAAGGAGTATAATTATTTATAGGAAATTCTTGGCACTTGCTAATTATGGAATATGAATATCTTGATTGACCCTTAGTGGCATATGCTTGTAATGGAGAGTACTCTTGTGTATTTCTTTTGTTAATCATACATGGTGGCTTTATGTTGCAGACTCTACCACTTCACATCGGGGAGGGGAGAAAACTCAATTGGCCTCCCAGCTTGAAGAATCCTTTATGGTATGTTCTTCTATGTTGTTGCATGATGTAGACTTTGGGTAAGGTGTATGTTTGCTTTTCTATATAATGTTTGGGAGTGTAGGGCAATTTCCCTTATATATGAATTTTTGGGAAAACCCCTCTTACTTGGCTTTGTTATTTCTCAAGTCATGTATATTTATGGCCTATGAGCCTAGAGATTATATCGACCTACGGCTGGGAGATTTTTATAGCATTTTGATTGGGAGACTATTATAGCCTTCAAGCTAGGGAAATGCCATCCATGTTGAATTGCTTTATGCATATATGTATTAACTTATATAGTTGTAAAGGAGTTTATTTAGCATGTGTTGCTTGGAGTGAAAAATCGAAGATTTTCTTTTCCCATTTATGTTTGCATGTCAAGAAACATTACGAACTACGAGTTGGGAGATAGTACGGCTTTGGGTTAGAATACCTTAAGGAGCACTGGAGTCCCAAACTCATTTAGAGTTATGGGGAATTTACCTTGTGAGTATGTGTCGAATACACCTATGTTGGTAACTAGTAAACTAGATGATACTTAGGCATACATATATCACATGTTGAGGCATATACCTTAGGAGTCCCCTGAAGTTGTTTAGATCATGAGTGTGCTCTTCATCATTGGAGACCTCGGAGATATTATCAGCCTTAGGGCTTGGAGCTTATATAGTAGCCTATAGGGCTTGAGGATGTCATTAGCCTACAAGCTTAGAGGTGGAAGAAACCTACAGGTCTAGTGGCATTTGTTTACCTTTGGGTTAGGAGTTGGCAAATCTCCTTTGTCCTGGAAATGTTGACTTTAATGTTGATATATATGGACGAGTATTGTGAATTCATCCATTTTGGAGTCGAGGTAGCCCTGCACAATCTGGAGTACCCCATGTGTTCATATAGAATCACAATAGGTTGTTCTCACATGCTCAGTTAGTGTCTATCTCGAAGTAAAGTTGTTTAACCATATCCTTGTGAACATGTGAAATAGTATAAAGGTAAACTGAGGGAATGACTACCCATTGATATGATTATCTCATTCTAACTATTGCTTATTTGCTAGTTGCGTAAGTCGTGGAATCACCACTTGAGGAGCAGTAGGGGTTCAAGGATTCCAATCTTATATGACTTAAAGGTTAGAGTTCGTTAGTTTTCTTTGGTATGTTGTAGTTATTGTAGTAAGCTCTGTAGTTAGATAAGACAGCTAGGAGGTAGGGTTGCATGTAGGAATTCCTGACATGGCATATTTATATATTATTCCTGCATGTTTAATTATTTATTTATATAGTTATGCATGTCACATATTGCATAGGAAATGGGAGCTAAGAGAATTAGGCTTAAGAAAGCAACCCTATGTCGTGTCGGTCATGTGCCTTGATTTTGGGTCGTGAGAAAAAAAATGGTCCAGGGAGAGTTTGAGTTATCATAACTCAATGAGCGAATCGGCACTACTATAACAAAATCCAACAACACTACACATATGCATGAAGGCCAAAGTCTCAAACCGGGAGTTGTAAGTAAGAACAAATACCAGATAATCAATACAACATCACATCACCAAACCAACGAGATTGATACTTGTCAATGGCAAGGCACCCTTCAGGGGGCAAGCTCAACGCAACCTTGTAAGGCGCCCTACATGAGCAAGCTCAACTCGAGCTTCCCCATCCTATTGTGAGAGTCATTGTCTACATTCACTAACCAAGGTGCCCCTTAGGAGCGAACTCAACGTGGGCCTTCTGCCTTGCATGAGAAGTATCAATCTCGGAAAAACTACTTACGAACATATGACATAATAAATAACGTTAATGAATAAGTTAGGGTAGGGTCGTTCCACTCATTTGGATTCCAACACTACGTTTACCATGTTTCACATGTTATTTAGAGAGAAAGGTTCCAAGATTAATTTCTAACAACTACAACAAAAGTGTTGTGAGAAGTAGTCAAAACCATGAAATAAAAAAACTTATTGTTATGGCTTCTAACCTTTGGTTACTATTTTGGTCATATCTCTCAATTGGTAAGGCAGTATTAAATGAAATTTATCTCGTTAGAAATGAGACTCAAAGGGCTTTCTAGTGATATTAAAATAAAGTTCGATTGGGAGAGTTATAAGTGATTTAAGATTCGAGAAAACAAAAGTATGATAGATCGAAATTTCTAATACTTACTTTTGTTTCTTGAGGTTTTTCGACATTAGGAAAGACCACCAGAAGATGTGTTTTTTGAAGGCTAGGGTTTAGAGACCTTAGAGTGGCTAGGGTTTAAGTGTGAGAAATGTGTAGGGTTTAGAATCTCCTAGGAATTATTTATAGATGTGAGGTGCTTAGGGTTTCTAGGTTAAGTGTAGTACTAGGACTCCTGTTGAATGTAGCACTAGGACTCTTTTCCTTTTCTATATTTTATTTATCCCCCATTATTATTATTGTATTACTATTTATTTTATTTATAGTATTTTTTATAATATTTATATTATTTTAGGTTAAGTGTAAAACTCTTTTCCTTTTCTATATTTTATTTATCCCCCATTATTATTATTGTATTACTATTTATTTTATTTATAGTATTTTTTATAATATTTATATTATTTTAGGTTAAGTGTAAAATTAGGATTCCTTATTTATATTATTTTATTACGTAGTTATCTCCTTCTTCTTCTTCTTCTTCTTCTTCTTCTTCTTCTTCTTCTTCTTCTGTAGCACTTTACTTAATTTATTATTTGCTTTCCGAATCCTACCATATATTCTCTTATTTTATATTAATTTTATCTTCTTCTTCTTCTTCTTCTTCTTCTTCTTCTTCTTCTTCTTCTTCTTCTTCTTCTTCTGTAGCACTTTACTTAATTTATTATTTGCTTTCCGAATCCTACCATATATTCTCTTATTTTATATTAATTTTATTCTTATTATACTTTAATCCTTTTCCTGCTACCATCTTAACATCTATTTTATTAGTTTCTTTTCCTCTTCCTATTCTACCTCTACGCCAATCTTAGTTTTACTTTGACTAATCCTATTTTATTTTAATTTTTGTTTCTTATTCTCACTCTAAATCCTCACGCCATTTTTATTAGATTGGCCCTTGTGTGTTTTATTTATCAATTTATGTTATTTTAATTATCATATTATTTATTTCATTTAACCTATTTTATTTATTTCCAAATTCCTCCTAAATCTCTACCGCCATCTTATCATTTAATTTAATCAATATTTATTTTTTTATTTATAATATTAATTATCCACACCACACTACATTATTTTATTTAATTCATTATCAACTCTTATTTAACTTAACTATTTATTCATTTATTTAATTTAATCTCTTTAGCGCCATATATGTCACACGTCACCTACCACTAATCAATGTGCCCCTATCGTGGCATCCCAACCACATATGTCTTATCATTTTAGATCATAACTTATTCACAACATGTCTCAAAAGTAATAATGCAATGAACACATCACACAACAATCACATCTTTAAGATGAATCAACTAACGCACAATGCAAACACAAGCATTTTAGATGAACAAACATGGCAAAAATCCCTATAGGTATCTATCTATTTATGAAAGCTTTTTCCACATGATTAGACTCACTTTCTTACAACGTTGTAATACTTGGGATATTAGATTACGTTGCCCTTAAACAAATTTGGTTCCCAAATTTTGACAACCACTAACTCTCTATTGGCGGTTTGCCACTAAGGCTTTGAAAAGGTTCATGCAAGTCCCTTAGGGACATCCCCTTAAAGGGTCAAACCCCGTTACGCATCATAGAACCTTTATCCCACATTCAACAACCTTTTGTATTATGCCAGAGACGACAATATCTTATACTACGAGCACACGGCTCAAGATAGAAAAAAGGCATATACAACTACTATTGAAGAGTATGATACGAAAGAAAAATACTGACGACTCTATAAGTCCTTCTGTAGATCCTCGTCCTATGGTCATGTTGCAGTTCACAACAATAGGTGAGGGCCCACCAAAGATGCCTCGCCCTATAGTCCATAGGAGACCTGATAACTCGGTGCTTTTATACCATCTTTGTCATGATCTACTCCCCAGGCATGTGACTAGTACAATAATGACACTTCCCTATTATTGTAAGCCTAACTCATCCCTAAATTACCTCACGGATTTCAGGTATCAACATGGATGTTTTCAATAAATAAAAAGCAAAGTAAATTGATTAATACTCAAAAGCGCTAAAACCATAAATTTCTTTTTAATAAAAGTCATCTCATGCCTTTAATTTAAATATTATGAATTGTTCAAATATAAAATAAAATTATATTGAATAGCTCTAACTATCAAAACTTAGTAAATCTAGATAGACACAATTTAAATAAAATAAACATTGTCCCAAAATTTCCTTAAGTATCCTACGCAACTACAAAGCAACCTACGGACCTTGTAAAATGAAATGAGACCCTACCTGGCAATAAAAAGGTCAACAATGCACACTACTACTCCTCAGATGGGTGCTCCCCTACGATACCTGGATCAATAAAGGAAAAATGGTTTGTAAAGGGTATGAGTTATCATGGTTGTCAAGATCGAGATCTTATGCAGAATCGGAAGGAGCATAGGATAGATCGAATCATATGATCAAATTGAGGATCATAAAATCTTATTAAAGATATAAATATATATATATATATATATACACATAATGACATATATATATATATATATATATATATATATATATATATATATAATGATATAAATTTTGTAAATAATACAAAACCATCAAAATCTCTTTATAGTTCAATAAAACAAGCTCAAAATATCATGCAATTAGTAAAGAAAAAAATAGAAAGCAACTCTCACTGTCTGTTATATTTAGAAACCTCTTTTTTCTTTTCACCAAATAGACACTTTCTTTTTTAAAACTTATAATACTATATCTCATTGTCAGCTTTCACTAAACTAAGTTCAAAAAATTTAACAAATTATGAGTGGTAAGACTGTAATTGTATAGTATTAGTAAAGACTTAAGATAGTTTAATGACTTTTTTCATCTCAATTGACCTAATAGATTAGACATATATCAACAAATAAAAAATAACAAAAATTTAAAATGTTATAGGATCGATAAAATCATAAAATTATAAGATCTTAAGATTTAAATCGAGATCCTACTGAAATCCCAGTAGATTTAGATCTTACATAGGATCGAATTTGTTCACGTTGTTTGGAATTGTAATATCTTAAGATTTAAATCAAGATCTTGACAACTATATGAGTTATCATAACTTAGTGAGCAAATAGGCACTATCGTAACAAAATCCAACAACGTTACCAATTGTGCACATATGTCCAAAGGCCACAATCTCTAACCAAGAGTTGTAAGCAAGAACAAATACCATATAATTAGCACAACATCACATTACCAAACCAATGAGACTGATACTCGTCAATGGCAAGGCACCCCTTGGAAGTAAGCTCAACCCTGGCTTCCTGCCTTGCCATAAGAGGGGATATCATCCCACACAATCACAATCTCATAACGCAAGCACATAGTAATCCACAATAACAATATGTTCACATTATTTATTAGATTGGCCATAATCTATATGCCACTTTTGGTGTGTTATATTTAATCACCTTACATTGATTTAATTATCATATTATTTATTTCATTTAACCTATGCTATTTATTTCCTAATTCCTCCTAAATCTCTCACGCCATCTTATCATTTAATTTAATCAACATTTATTTTTTATTTATCCACGCCACACTGCATTATTTAATTTAATTCATTATTAACTCTTATTAACTTAACTATTTATTCATTTATTTAATTTAATCTCCTTAGCACCACATATGTATCATGTCACCTACCGCTAAGCAAGGTGTCACTGACGTGGCATCCCAACCACATATATCTTATCATTTTAGTCCCTAACTTATTCACAACATGTCTCAAGAGTAATAATGCAATGAATACATCACATAACAATCACACCTTTTAGATGAATCAAATAATGCACATTGCAAACACAAGCATTTTAGATGAACAAACATGCAAAAAATCCCTACGGGTCTATTTACCAAAAAAAAATTTCACATGATTAAACTCACACTTTCTTACAACGTCGTAATACCTGGGGCATTACATAATGATAATTTTTATCACGCCTTCTCTGCCATAAGTCTTCCTTTCCCTATGTTCCTCTATCACAGTAGCCCTATCGATCCTTTGTCACAGCTCCCCAGTAAACTCTCATTCTCTCTCTCTCTACCACCTCTGTTTTCCACGAACGAAGACGAAGAAGGGGTAGAAGGTAAAAGAAGGGGGAAGTGCAGTCGGTGGTGGGATGGTGGCTAATGGTGGCCACCACGCGAGCTCTCTTTCCCTCTCGTCATTGCACCCTTTCTTCCTTCTTTCTGTCTCCTACTCACCCTCATGAAGAGAACCCTAATGTGGCCTCCTCTAGAAGCCAGTATTTCATCCAATGGTGGAAAATGGTACATGTGTCAAGCATCCCAAATGCGACATACTCATCCTTTATTAAAATTACACAAAACAACCCCTTCTCAAAATAAAATTTCACTTGGGTCCTTATGAATTTTGTACAATTTCCAAATTTCTCCTAAAAATTCAAAAATTATTTTTTTACGCCCTTAACTTATCTTCTCCAATAAATCCAAAAGCTCCACTTTGTCCAAAAGTTTCAAATAAGTCCCTTAAAATTATTGTCATTATCTTATTTTAAATTTTTAACTTAGTCTTTGATGGTTCAAAAATTACGATTTAACTCTAGAAATTTCTCATTTTACTCCGAAGGTTCACTATGGGATTCCATAGATCCTTGGATATTACACCGATGATTCCAAGAAACTAATATGTGAGGAACTCCTTGGTTCATATCACCTATACTAGCAACAATGGTGGGTCTTGACTTGACTAAAGGATGGGATCCAAGATATTATTATGGAAGGTGACCATCTCTAGGAAACCAAAGCGACGATTGGAAAAAGCATAAAATGCAAATTGGTAAGGGGTTACCTACCGTTGAAAGTCTATATGGCCAAGAAACTATTATGTGAGGTTGAAGTGGATAAGTATGGAACTCCAATCCTCACTAGAAAAGAAAGTCTTTTTCCTAAATGTGCATTTGTCATGACCTATTGCTCAACACAATGACACTACTCCCCATCACTGTAAGCCTTTTATTCTTACTACCTATTTTGTTTTATTCAATTGTATAGAAGCATTTAAATTAATATTATAACAATTCTATTTATTTCCTTCATGAAATTCATGTAATTACTGTCAACGTACAATTTTAGTTAGACGTACCTGACATCCTTACTGCTTACATCAATATTTAAGAAAGCAAATAAACACTCGCACACAATTAGGTTTAGGGAGAAATGTACCTTGCATCCTCACCATTTCGTTTCACATAAGTTAGAATAATTATATAATCATACAATGTATCACACTCTAATTTTGGGAACATGACTAGTATAGAGGTGGACAGAATCCACCTCTGTAAGCCTAACCTCAAGCCATTAACACACGAAATAAATATAATATATATGGGTTAATTTTTTATACCTAACACAAGATTTCCTAGGTGTTCTATTTAACTACAGAGCGACTCAGACACCCAACTATTAGACATACCAACATGCCAAGATAGAGGAACACAGACCCAAAGACTCCGCTACTTCTCATACGAAGACTCGCCTTTTAACACAAAACCTGCAAGAGTTACACAAAGGAAAGGATGAGCATGAAAGTACTCAGTAAGGGAAAAACAACCAAAAATTTAATATGACATGTATACCGCTCACAAGGATGGGACACAAAGAGGGACCCCATCCACCAACATAAGACCAAGGACTCACCTCACATAACCTGCAAGTTGAGTAAAAAGTCCTACCATACACACACAAGCATCACTTAAAACATGCCTCATAGTGGATTACCAAACTCATTTCAATTAATTTCCTGAATAGACTATTAGTAGGCACACACATATATATATATAATTAAGGCTAGGGTCCCTACTAGGATAGTGCTCATAGATAAGCATACACATTTATGATTTTGATATTGTCCACCACTCTAGGACATTTAATTTAATATGTTGTCCACCGTTTCAAGACATTTAATTTAATAATATTGTCCACTGTTCTAGGACATTTAATTTAATAATATTGTCCACCATTTCAGGACATTTAATTTAATAATGATGTCTACCATTCCAGGGCATTTAATTTAATAATATTGTCCACCGTTCCAAGACATTTAATTTAATAATGATATCATTTAATTTAATAATATTGTCCACCGTTCCAAGACATTTAATTTAATAATGATATCCACCATTTCAGGACATTTAATTTAATAATGATGTCCACCATTCCAAGACATTTAAATTTTCAAGCATAAAAAATGGATGAGTAAAACCATGATGATGCTTTTTGCATTAAACAAATTCATACCCATATAAGGATGGTTGTTAACTCTCATCACACACCATTACATACAACTACACCCTATGCAATTTGCATATATATGTATATAAAATCACATAAGAATATTTGGGAACATAATGCACCTATAGTAATTGAACATCAAGATCTTGCATGCTATATATTTTCAAATTATACATGCTTGCATACTTTCCATGAAATAAAGTGAGTGTATCCTTATCCATACACATAGTCACATCTCAATGTAATATATAAAGGTAGGCAAAATGATATCAGGCATTTTTATTTACAATTTAGTCCCTATCTTAGCCCTATTGCATACATTTTTTTGATAACTCTCTGATTATATTATGTTTTAGAATTAAATGGATGTAATTTAATTATGGACTAATTGTGCTTTAATTTTGTAATTAGAGAGCAAAATTGATGACATGGACGAGGGTGCATATGTGGGAGCTGATGTGGGCCCACTACTATTTTGAATCAAAGCAGCAATTCAGCCTCTTTTGCTTTCTAAAGTTTACCCAAAATGGCAAATTTGTAGATCAACTCTCTAGTGCAGAAAAGTCCCTCCAGTAACCTCCATTTCCATGCATTGCTTCTGCCCAAGGTGCTGCACTTGCTGTAGCTTTTCAGATGGAAAATGACAGTACAAACTAGTGCGTTTTCATCCTCCAAGGGGCTGTTACAAAGGAGAACAGATTTTTTAGGGGAGACATCAGCTTTTTCTTACTCTCTTCTTCTATAGCTTAGGTTCTATAACTTCTTTTCTGTATTTTTTGTTTTAGTACCTATAGAAGGCTAAAACACCTTTTGTAATCAACCAATGGTGGATCTAGAGGATGTAAACTGAATTCCATGAACAGATAAGTGTTTTTTATTCAATCTATTTCATTTTGGTCCCTATCTTGCCTTTTGTTTTCATATCTGTATATTTTTCTAGTTAGAAAGAATGTATGGACTAGATTTCTGTTTTTAATAGTTTTATTAGAGGTTAAGGCTTACTAGACTTGTATGTATGCAGTTGCTATGCAAGATTAGTAAGTTAGACTAAAATGGATTGTCAATATGTGATTGCAGGATAAGATTTTGGTTAGAGTTATGATTGGCGAAGATTTTCCTAACTATAATCTTAGTGTAATCTAGTTCTAAGAGGTTTTCCTAGAAATATTAGTTGACAACCGAAATAATAGATAGAGTTGGAACAAATTTAGAGAATGGAATGAGGATGATTATACTTCTAGGAAACCATAGATTGATTACATGTGTCTGTGATATTGTTCTATTTTGTCCAGATTTGGTTTTGATGTTGCTTTTTACTGTTGTAGTTTAAATTCTGTTTTTAACCTTAATCTGTCAACAACCCTCCCCCCGTGTAGTTAATTAGTGTAAGTAGTATTTAGAATAATTAATTAGTGATTAGAAGTGAGTCTCCTCGAGTAAATATGACCTGAGGATCACTATACTGCAAAATTGCCACGAATTCAGTTCTGGGCTATTCAGCATCGTAATGGCGTGTCCACAAAACATATCATATGATAAACTATGTATAAACACATATTCATCCATAACAAGATATTAACCTCTATAATTAAGCCATGATTTCACACATTTTAGCCCCCTTCAAATAGAATCATCACTTAGTAAAGCAAGGACAAATATGAAATAGCTCTCTAGCATTTTTATACCTATATATAACCATAAACAAGGGAGGATAGAAGCTCTCACACTTGCACGTGCCCTACGACATAGTCATGACAACTCCCTTAGCGCGCGCGCGCGCACACACACACACACACACACATATATATATATATATAATTGGCCTAAACGTTAGGATGGGCAATAATTCCCACTTACACAAAATGATAACAAGAGACAAGAATAAAGTAGTTTGCCATTCCTGTTCATACAAGAGTAATTATTTTACTTTTTCTAACACTCGTAGGATATTAAACGCTTTAGAATTGTAATTTAAATTGAGGAGCAAAGTCTTTCCATTTAAAATATCATTTGATGATCTTACTATATAGCAAAAAGGAATGAGAATATTCCCTTATGTATTATCTACCTTTTTCTATTTAGTTTATAGGTAAGTCCCCTTAAAACAATTAAATTTCTCCTCAAGCTTTGATTAAGACCAATTTCCGGACTCTGAACTTTGCAAATTTACTGGGCAACCATCACGTGTCAAAAATTTATGAAATTTGATAGACAACATCCCTATTATTTCTAGAATCTTAGATAAAAATTCCAAAGGAAAATACTTTATTTTCCCCCTCAAAACTACTAAAACACAGCTGCTGCCCAGACTGCTTCTGCAGCTTCTGTAGCCTCGGTTTTTACAAACATTGACCCACTAAAACAATTCCAAATCTCATGAAACTTGGTAGACATATAATTTAGTGTTATGAAATCCTCCCGTAAAAATTTCAAAGGAAAACATGACCATTTGGACAGTCTAGCACAGCTTTTACTAGAACAGGTCAGATTGTTCCTCAATCTGAGATAGGTTCCTTTTCTCTATCATTTGGCCTAGCAAAGACCCTCCAAACGTAATGAAGCTATCCAGTCCATAACTAGACATACCAAGGGATGCCTCATAAAAATTTCAAGCCAAAAGGACTTTATTTGGATATATTTTTATCTCACAAAACACTTTGACAGGGAAGCTGTCTAAAGACTGATTTTCCATTTCAAATTTCAGCTTACAAATAAAGAATCCGTATATACTTCTATATAATCACATATAAGTATATTGTCATCACATTGTCTCACTTATCAAGGAATATCAAATGTATGTTAATCATTCCACTTAATTAACACAATACAAAGATAATTAAATCAACCTTCGACAGATAATAAGTTTAACTTGGACCTCACACCAACAGAAGAAAAACCAGAATTTCATCCCAAGCTTCTCAATACATCTTTTACTCTTATTTAGTCAAAAAATCCGTTAGCCTTTCTGTTTAATCCTCTCCACCAGTAGACAATTTGACAGAAAACTCAATCCATAAATTTGGGGACTTCACATACATGTATTAATAGAGAAATTCATTCAATATAAAGCAAAACCATAGGTCATTGTGTAGCAAAGTAATCACGCAGAAAAATCAAAATGCTACTTGTGTTCCTTGATCTACCACATGTCATTCAAACTCTATTTTCCTATCATCCCAACAGTCATTCCATACATGTGAACAACATAAGAAGGTTCTAACATAAAAAGAAAACTTGCAAAAGGAAGTTATAGTATCATTCCCCTTAGCTTTCGGACCTCTTAGCCTCAGATCGCAAGGAAGAAGAGCTCCAACTTAGAGTTGTTGCTGCTGTCCACAATGCCGGCATGTATTCTCCCTCTAATAGCCCAATCGTTGAGAACCCATGGAGGACAGCAATGGTGAGGGTGAGAGGTAGCACAACAAGCTTCCATGCATCTACATCTCTATTCTCTTACTCTCGGCCAGCTCCATTTTCACGTAGGACAGAGAAGAGATAAAGGAGAAGGCAGGGGAGGTGGTCGCTGGTGAGGATCTGTCCAGAACATGATAGAGGCCATGGTGGTTCTTCACTCCCATCTGCTTTCTTCTCTCTCTCGGCTGCCCTCCTTCCTCTTTTCCCTTTCTTTTTCTTCCTAACCGAATAGGAGCTTGAATTGGCTTCTTTGAGAAGCCAATTTTCTCATCCAATAGATGAGAACACTCCAAGTGTCTCCATCCCATGTGCCCCATCCCCTTTTGGCTAAATTTTCATAAGGCCACCACTTCTTTTTCCTTTTAATTCACTTGGGTCCTTGAGGGTTTCGATAAAATTTCCCAAAGCACACTCAAGGCTCAAAATTATATTTATTTTTCCCATTGCCATACTTTCCAAACTAAAATCAAGAACCCTACTTTGTCCAATGGTTTCACACAAGTTCCAAAAAAAAAAGATTATCATTGTTTTCAGTTAAGTCCTCCGGGCTTTATTTGGAAACTTTTTCACAACAAAGAAAAATTAGAGATTCCAATATTTTAGAGTTCCACTAAATTTCAAATTTACCCCAAAATTTCACATATATGCAATAATAAGATTAATACATCCACCAAGTGAATTTAAAAAATTTCACAGGCATTACACAACGTATTCTAAGAGTTCCTTTACTTTCTTATCTAGCATGATTCTTCCCATCTTATATTTTAAAACTTAAATCAATAAAAAGTACTTTCAAAAATTTCATAATCATACTAAAATGGCTTTTCAAAAACTAAATAATAATAACAAAATAGCTTTTCGAAAATTTAAATAGTGATATATAAAGTTAGCCTTTTTCTTTCCCTTTCAAAAAGAATATCATTTTCCAATAATTTCATTTGAAGGAATCACCTTTTCTAATAATTACTTATACCAACATATTAATAATAACTGAAATATTTTTTCATACATCTCCAACTCGTCATCCCAATGTATTTTATAACCAAAAGCTAATTACCAATTATAATTAGCAAATCAAAATTTATCAAGCATCAATCTAAATATTTTACAAAATTAAATTAAAATAATTCAATCACCATATCATTCAATCAACCAAGTAATGTCATAAAAGAATTTTCCAACTAATTAATAAAATTAAATTAGAATAATATAATTATCTTGTCATTCAATCGATCCCAATAATATCATGACAATAATAATTTATAATTTATAAAAATCTCAACAATTATAATTATTCGCGAAATTCCAATAATAATTCCCAATCCATTCTTAAGTGTCCTAATGATCATAGAGCACAAGATCTTAATCTCAAACAAAAACAACGAACCTACCTGGCAATGGGAAAGGTTCTTAGGCAAACCCCTACCACTCCTCAAGTGGGGTTTTCTCTTCCGTAACCAGAGTTGAAAAAAAAATTGAAAACAATGGTGAGTTACAAGAACTCAGTGAATGTAATGGCCAAAAAATAATAAAGTCCAAATACAGCATCAAATTACATCAAATATGCCCGAAGGCCATGAATTCAACCGAAACACATGGTCTGAAAACATACCAAAAAATCTACACCCCGTGCATCACACATATAAATCACAGATCAAGGTATGGTATTCATCACATGACGAAGCCACCCTAGGAGCATTTGCTCAACCTCCAGCCCTACTTAATCTCTATGCGATGCATTGCCTATTCGTCTCAACAGTGGGGTGCCAAACAGGTCCAATCGCGCCGCTCAGGCTCTATTTTCTCACTGTCAGGAAAGGTCACCCTAATGACTTACCAAGTTTATCTTTGACCGGTCATTGCTCGCTGCACAAAGGGGGATGCTAACCCATTACTAGAATCGACCTGAAGGCACATATAATCATACGTAACAATAATCATACTGCATAATTACACAAGTTATGCAATTTCCTTTTTAACTTTCATAATACAAATTATTGCAGTAGTGAGTTAATCCATCATCACAGTAATAATAATTAATCTCGTATCAACATGACAATAATAATTATTGTATCTTTTTCATAAACTGAGAGTCATCTGTGTAATGATAATGATTACATCAACATAAAATTAATCCATTTTTCCTTTACTATTATTAAAGACAATAATAAGTTTTATTTCATCTAACTTATTCTGTAATCACGTAATCTCAGGATTCTACCCCAGTATATTCAATGTAATATGACTTGCTAAGACAAAATTATTAATTGGTTGCCTATTCACCTGGACCCTTTAATTTCTTTTTATGAAACCTTTGGGAACCGAAAAAGAGTTATCAACGGGGTTTGGACCTTCCAATATTAGTATTGTAAAACATTCAAGAGATATAGTTAGTGTTCGTTCTTCTTTTGACAAAATCTAAATTTGGGGGTTTCTAATCAATTGAAATGACTAACAATGGTTTAAAGGAACTTTTTACCTTTTGGTCTTCAGGAACTCAAATGGATGCATGAACTCAGTTTGTGTTCAATGGCATGTAGGTGTATGGGCCATCTAGGTCTATAGGTGTTTCACACCTCACTTTATCTCTTTAGGGCTACCTCTTGTGTGTACATCTATAGTGAAAGTGGGTGTGAGTATGTATTGTCGTAGGTATGTGTATATGGGACGGTGTAACTGATAAAGAACAAAGAGGTGGGAGATAGAGGGATTATATGTTTGAAGAAGTGGGATGTTGATGGTGTTATCGGCATGTACATCTATTCTTGGAAGAAGAGTGACGGCTTGAAAAAAGAGATAAAGTTGAGAAGTGTGGCTATGATTGAAGGGAGAGTGACAACAATGCTTGAAGAGGTGGGGAATTTGGGATTTAGGAGAGAGATAGAGAGAATTTCTCCTAAACCCCCACCCTTAATTTCATGAATTGGTTACGAAATATGAGAAATGTTCTCACTATTTAGTAACTTCTTTATGTTCTTAATTCTCCTACTCCACATAAGCCTATTGAGTCCTCATTGGATGAGCTAAGGGACATGTACAAAAAATGAGAACATGGTGATGCTCAAGCTAGGTGCCTAATGGCGCTAAAGACTTGAACCCTCACCGGGGAACAATTGCTGGAAACTTGGGTGGTAAGCTTGGATGAAGAGATTCAGAGATGATAGAGAAAAGAGAAAGCAAGGGCTTTAGGGATGGAGGGCCACATGATAGAGAATGTTAGAAAGGTGCTCTAAAGGCAATCACCTTTAGCATTAGAGTACAAACTCAGTTATTAATTCAGAAAGGTTTCTTAATTATTTATGTTCATATTCATAAACTCAAGATTAGATCGTATATAAGTAATGAAGTCTATGACACAAAACATAGCATGAAGGAAATTATGATAGCAATCATAATGTGAGATTCCTATCATATGTAATTATGTATGTTTCTAAACTATCCCTAGTGATAGGATCACCTGAGACTGGACATCAATGATTTGGATAGACTAGCACATGTTATGCTTCTTGATTTGATCAAGCAACTATCCTCATAAGTTGTAAGCAAGAGATATTTTGAGTAAATATGTGAATGTTTGTTAAGGGTAACAAGTACATTAGATGACCTGTATGAGACATCACATGGATACCTGTTCAAATGTCATTGATAGGTCTCATAATAGCTAACATTGTAAGAATCTTTGGACTTGAGGAACTCAAGTTATCTTAGATATGGATCTTGTGTTTTGACTTCATTCCTTGTTGCCCACTATGGGTCACTCTTAAGGTGGCAGCGTAAAGTATTCGAAGATATTTCAGTAGTCAAAAGAGGATTCACCACTCTTGTTAAAAGGAAGTATACCTATTGCCAGTTGTCAAGATATTCACTAAGAAGTATTTGGCCAAAGCAGACATGTCATGAAGATGGTCTTCAGTGACATAGTTTAAAGTGAATGATCCCACAGGACAAGGAACTGACTACTTGGGCTAAATGTGATGTAATCAAGTCTAGTGGGAGTTAACACATAGGCCATACTCTAAACCAAGTGGGTATAAGAAGGTGAAAGGACACATTGCATAGATACACTTTAACTGCATAAAGGTTTAAAGTCAAACAACTAACTTTTTGGTCAAATAGGTGTCACAATGTTGCAAGATACCACTTTTGATCTATTTCCAATCAAGTGTTGATTATGAATGGCCAACATAGCTAGAAACCTAATAGGTCACATGCATATAAATTCACTAGGAATATGAAACAGGCTTGAGGATTTGATCCTAAATTGAAAAATTAATTAAAAGGAGATAAGAGAATAAGAGGAATAAGAATATATTCCTATTCCTACCCAAACAAGAAAGCCTAAATAAGAACCTCTTGGCCACCCCCTCTCTCAAAAAGATTGGGCTTCTTAAGGTGCCACCTTAAGAAGCCCAATAAGGGAATTGTGCCCACTAAAGGAATTAGGGCCTTAGGGTTTAAGGTAGCACCTATCACTTTAAGAGTGGCAGTGAAAGCCACATGCCATACTGACACCTTAAGAAGCCTAACAAGGGAATTGTGCCCACTAAAAAAATTAGGGCTTTAGGGTTTGAGGTAGCACCTATCACTTTAAGAGTGACAGTGAAAGCCACACATCATACTCTCTCTCTCAATTATTGAGAATCTTGTTTAGGAAACACTCTTGTTTTCTTCTCCTTCATCCAAGGGGATTTTTCTCGATAGCTTCTTCGTGCTTGCTAGCACAAGAATGAGAAGGAACCCTGTTACTTTAGGAGGTTTTTCCTTAGTGTAATTTCATGTGGATTATCATTAGAGGTATTCCATTTTGGATACTTGCTTTGGCTTAGAGAGATTGTTGTGCTATAAGAGGTATTTCTCTCCGTCTTGAGTACTTGGTTAATGTAATGGTAATATAAGTTGATCCTTTAGTGAATGGGTTTTAGAGAAAAAGTTTTAAATTCCACTATGTTCTATGATCTCTAAAACCCAACAATGGTATCTATGCTCGCCTATAGTAACCATTACTTTAAAACGAAGAATGTACAAGTATAATAGAAATCGGCATGTTTAGGTTTGAGTTTTTGAAACATGAACATGGTGTGATGCTTGTTTCTTTTTCTTTAAAATTTTTTATAAAAGAGCATGACATATTCTTATGAATTTTGTTGAGAATTATGTTTTGAATTTCACTTTGTTGAAGAACATATTTTGACACCAAATATGAACATTTTAAAAGAAAAATATTTTGTTTTCATCAACAGGGTTTTTAAAAGAAGAATTGATTTTACCCATAAACTTTTTTTCTCTCTTAGTAGATGTTTGTTTTGGTATGAAAATAAAAAAAATTCAAATTCAAGACTGAATTATATTAAATTAATTTGATTGATTTAGGTCCTGATTAGTTTCCTAATATGATTTAGGAAACAAAATAATTAGATTAATTGATTCAATATATGATTATTTTCCTAATTTGATTAGGAAATAGATTAATTAAATTGATTGATTGATTTAAGAGAAATCAATGGAATAATGAATCTTAATCAATATAACATCAATTAATTTGAGAGTCAAATAAATTGATTAGGTTGGATCAAGATTAGTTTCCTAATATGATTTAGGAAATAATTTAATTAATTGATTAGATTGTATCTTAATTAATTTCCTAATATGACTTAGGAAATAAATTAATTAATCAATTATTTCAAATCTTGATTATTTTCTTATCTTAAAGTAGGAAACAAAATTTTTAGAATTAACTAGAATCTTTATTACTTTCCTAATTTAAATAAGGAAACAAATCAATTTGGAATTGAATTGAGATTTATTTATTTTTCCTAATTAGATTAGGAAACTAAAATTAAAGGGTTTTTAATTCTAAACAAGGAAACAGGCAATTTTTTTAATTGAGATTAAAATGAAAGTAGAAATAATTCATGTGATGAAATTATTCTAACGCCATGTAGACCTTAAATGCTTACTTCTGTTATACATTTATTTTTATAGACAATGCATGATAGGATGTATGTATGGCATGATGGCTGGTTATAAACTTTTACTAAGTATGAATTGTTCATGCATATTTTTAAATTATGGTTTTGATAAATAGGGTCTGTGTACCCTGCGTCTCTCTATTTCTTTGTTGTACTTCTCTTCTCACTTAACTCCCCTCAAATGTAATTTGAGGTTTCTCATTAAACAATGTAATTAGATTACATAAGGTTAGTATAGGAACGAGACGCAAGAAAGAAACCATAGAGACAAAGCCAAGGAGCTGAGGCCATATGAAGACTAGAAATAGAATTTCTATGTCTTCAATATAAAATCATGCATATACCTAGGTTTGACCTAGTCATCTCTTTTAGCTCAAAAAGTTGACTAGATAAGTCCATAACCATGCCATATAGTTTACAATCTATATATGCACAATGAAATCACACATATGATGCATGTCTATTTAAAATATAATGAGACTAATTAAGAAAACCCTTGAATAATATTAAAGCTAAAGTCTTCTATTAATATGGGGCGAACCAGAGATCTTCTTAAAGCTTGGGTTGTTGGGCTCACTCCAAGCTTGGCTTTAAATTGAACATGTTCTTTAAATTGAACATGTTCAAACCATTGAGATATGATCTTATGATTAGTTGCCGGCTTTAACTAGAAGCATTGATTTGTTGGACTCTCTCTAAGGACAATATGGACAAAGACTAAGTTGGGCTATATAATATGATGTGTATGAGTCAAGAGTTGACAAGCCCAATGATTAGTGCACACATCAACAGTTGATCGCACTGCTCGATGGTTGCATACACAATGCAATTGGTATGAGATACCTACCATTTGATCCAAGATAGCTTGTTGGACTCTCTCCAAGGTCATTCAAAGTGAGTTTTAGACATCAAGCTCACTAAGAGAACTTTCAACGGCTTCTCCCGGATCCAAAATAGGGTTTTTGGTTTTATTTTGGGTTCGTAATAAAATAGTGGGAGTAATAATGTATTATATTAAAAACCGTATATCATGCATTCATGTACATACCTTAACTTGCTCATTTTTTACATCTAGGAATTTGAGATCAATTCTCGATTCAAATAAGTTGACTAGGGCAAATTTCTTGGACTGGCTAAGAATCTCTAGAATCTTTCTCAAGGCTGAATGCATATCCTATGTTCTTGATGAGGCGCTCCTTGAACCCCTTGCTAATGACACTGATGAGTACTAAGTGTTGGCCTATAAAATGTGCATGGGTGATGATGAGCTAGCAACATATATCACGTTGGCCTCTATGACACCCGAGCTTCAGAAGCAGGATGAGGCCATGAACGCATGCACCATGATCTTCCATCTAAGGGAACTGTTTAATGAGAAAGCGAGAACAGAAAGGTTTGATGTCTCACGTTTTCTTTTTGGTTCCAAGATGCAAGAATGGGTATCTGTAGTGCAATACACACTTAAGATGAATGGTGACATTACTAGGTTTCATGATGAATCATGAATTAAGTGTTGACTTAATTATCTAGAGTTTACCTGATAATTACGCACCGTTCATAATGAACTATTAAATGAATTAGATCTCATTGACTATACCAGAGTTGATCAACCTACTCAAGGCAACTGAGCCTTCTATCAAGAAAGAGAAGAAGACTATGATGCTAGTGGATTCTTCTAAGATTAAAGGGAAAAGTTCCAAGAAGAAGAAACCCATTAAGGCCAAGGAAGGTATTAAGAGAAAGCAGGCGAAGAAGGCACAAAAAGCCGCAACTAAAGGGACTTGCTTCCATTATGGCAAAGACAACCATTGGAAGAGGAATTTCAAGACCTATCTAGAGTCCCTAAAGAAGAAAAAGGCATTTGATACCGAAATTACTTCGGGTATTTTCGTTATTGAGGTAAGCATTGTTTCTAGTAAAACTTAGGTATTAGATACCAATTATAGCTCACATATATGTACTGATATGCAAGGCTTCAAGAACAGTAGACAGTTGACTAGAAGAGAGGCATACCTACAAGTCAGAAATGAAGCAAGAGTTGCTACATTAGTTGTAGGAACTTATGTTTTGCCTTTACCTAATGGTTTAATTTGAAAATTAGGCAACTGTTATTTCGTTCCATCCTTAATTAAAAACATTGTTTCAATTTTGAGTTCAAATGAAAGAGTTTTCATTTAACATTTAGTAAGAACTGTTGTCACCTAATGTTATATGGTATTCTTTATGGCATTGGAATATTATGCAATGGGATTTTTGTATTAGATATATCTATCCTGATTCTCAATATCGAAAATGGCAACCCTAAATGCCTAAAACAAGATAATCAACTAACCTTATATTTATGGTATTGTCATCTAGGTCATATAAGTGAGAAATGATGAGTAAGTTACACAAAGAAGGTGACTTAAGGTCATTTGATTATGCATCATATGACATATGCATCTCTTGCTTAAAGTTCAAGATGACTAAATCACCTTTTTGTAGAAAGGGTGACCATGCAACTGACTTATTGGGTCGAATACATACCAATGTATGTAGACCAATGTCAACGCATGGCAAGAGTGGTTATTCCTACTTCATGACATTTATGGATGACTATTTTAGATATGGGTATGTGTATCTAATGAGATACAAATTTGAGGCCTTTGAGAAGTTTAAAGGATTCAGAAATGAAGTAAAGAAACAACTTAGTAAAAGCATCAAGACCCTAAGATCTAATCAAGGTGGTGAATACTTAAACCAAGAGCTTCAGGATTATCTTAGGGACAATGGGATATTGTCCCATTGGACTCCACCTTACATGCCACAATAAAATGGTGTAGCTGAAAGGAGAAACCAAACCCTGTTAGATAGGGTTAGGTCCATGATGAGTCATGCAGAACTCCCTAAGTCCTTTTGGGGCTATGCATTAGAGACCGTTATTCACATCCTTAATCGAGTCCCAACCAAGGCAATTTATGTTACTCTATTCAAGAAATGTTATAACAAGAAACCCATCTTATCTTACTTGAAGATATGAGATTGTCCAGCTTAAGGAAACAAGAGGAAACAAGCAAAATCTGACAAATGTCTATTTGTAGGATACCTTAAGGAAATAAGAGGATATCAATTCTACCACATTTTGGAACAAAAGATGTTTGTTTCAAGGCATATTGTCTTCCTAGAGAAAGAGTTTCTCTTAATGGAAAAAAGTAGAAGTATGATTGAACTTAAGGAAGTTCAAGATACTCAAGTAGACAGAACAATTGCTACTGAAGAGCTGATAGACACAAAACATCTACTAGCTCAAGAGCTAGAGCGATTAACTCATTCAAGAAGAGTAACAACCAAACCTTCTATACAAGCATAAATGCTTCGTAGATCTAGTAGAGTACATAGGACTCCTGAAGGATATAGATTTCTCATAAGTGAACCTAATGATGTACTACTTATAGAAGATGAGGAACCTACGACCTATGAAGAAGTTATGAAGAGTTTAGAATTTGATAAATGGCTTAACGCCATGAAATCAGAAATAGATTCCATGTATGACAACCAAGTATGGACTTTGGTTGATACACCTAAGGGGATTAAGACCATTGAGTGCAAATGGGTTTTCAAGAAGTAAACTGACATGGAAGGTAATGTTGCAACCTATAAAGCAAGGTTGGTTGCAAAGGGATATAGTAAAAAACAAGGTGTTGATTATGTTGAAACCTTTTTACCGATAGCCATGCTTAAATCCATTAGGATACTCCTAGCCAAAGCAGCTCACTATGATTATGAGATATGGCAAATGGATGTGAAGACAGCTTTCCTCAATAGAAACCTGACCGAGGATGTATATATGATATAACTCAAAGGATTCACATCCAAAGATGGCAATAAAGTATGCAAGCTTCAGAGATCCATCTATGGATTGAATCAAGCATCCAAGAGTTGAAACATTTGATTTGATGAGACAATCAAAAAGTTTGATTTCTTACAAATCCAGATAAACCTTGTGTATACAAGAAGGTTAGTGGGAGTGCATTCATATTACTTTTGTTGTATGTAGATGGCATAATACTCATAGGAAATGATGTTTCTGTCCTTTAGTATGTGAAGATTTGGCTTTTGAAGAATTTCTCCTTGAAAGACCTTTGAGAAGCAACCTACATATTGGGGAAAATGATCTATAGAGATAGATCTAAGAGGTTGCTTGGTCTTTCATAGTCTATATATATAGATAAGATGCTAAAGAGATTTATCATATATATATTGATGGAATATGGAATATCTACGGTATATTTGAATGATATGAGCTTGAATTAATTTTAAAGGTTAGTTCCCACGTACAGGTGATTAGTATTCATAGAGTTGAAATTTTTTTATGAACTATTACTTCCATTAGGTTAACGATGTGATGGATAAATCATTATCGTACCGGTCACATTTTTAGGTGTGACATGTAATGGATACAAAATCTTTTGGAAATTTATTAAATCATCTATATGAATTAAAAACCCAAGTTATTATTGAAAGCAATGTATGAGTTTTTCTTTTCAACATACTCTTACATGCATGTACAAGATATTGCATGATTAGTGGGGATTAAGGGTAGGCTTACGAAGGTGAAGTAGGGTTCACCTCCGTGCCGATCACGTGCCCGAAATTGAAATGTGACAGTTATAGAGGGATAATTCCATAGGGATCTCATGAGTTCTATTAGAGGTTCCTCCTAGCAATGCTTATTTCTTTAAAATTGTAATCTGGTCAAAAATATATTTTTCAAATATTTAATTGACTACAATTTTATTACTTCACTAGTTTGTATGAGCACTTAGTTAGATCTCTTGTATCTTTTAACTATCTTTCCGATTCTTTGGCTTAAATTAAAGGTTCTATGGCTCATTTGGCCCTTTATTGAATTTTGTATGAACTTGTCAAAGTTATTTTGCCCATTCTACTCAATTGTTTTATGTTAGGTTTTCTTATGAGTTATGTTACTACAGATTAGTTGCTCATTGAGAGTGGTCACTCACCTCTTTCTTTTCCTCTCTTCCCCCATAGATAGTAAACTAGACCTTGAAGTTCCTCCAATATAGTAGCTGAGCAATAGTCTTAAGTAAGCCCAAATTGCGCCTTGGGCTAGTAGTTATGTTTCATTTGCAAACTTGTAAATATTTTCAATTCTACCGCGATTGTTGTTAGAAGGGTATCTTTCTTTGTTTTATGTTGGTTTCCTTTTGATTAGCAGGCTTGTAAGAATGGAGCATATCTATTTCCGTGCCGATCATGCCCCCCTAACGGGGGTGTGACATAAGTAGACTCCCAATCCCGTATATCTCTGTTTGGTGTGCCTTATACTTGCATGGTTGGGTTTCCTAGTTTTCCCTTAGAAAATTAGGGTGGTGACTCACGTTCTTTTCATTTTTCACCATCGTTGCATTTAGGTATGCAACAATGGATATTTCTCAATTTGATCGGTCACAAATATATTGTCAATGATGTCCTTCTATCAATTTATTATTAATGTAATTAACAAATTTGATGTTTCATAACATTTTTTTTTCTTAAGTTATTGGCTAATCATCATTATATAATATGTAGATTGACAATTATTTTATTAATAGCAAATTATCATGAAGACATCATTGGTAAGAATTGTATATGTGAGACCAAATTTGAGAAATAGCTTCTCTATGAGAGACCAAATTTAAAAAAAAAAAAAAACAATTCCAATAGGTTGGAATACTTCAGAAAATTCTCCACATGCAAGAGACAGAAATGAAAATAAAATTCTATTAAGAACCAAAGTCACAAAAAAAATACTGAATAATAATATTTCCCGAAAAAGTAACCCTAGTGTGCTTATCGAGGTTGCACACGAATTTTGCCCAAGCTTGGCAAAACTAGTTCTGATCATGTTTGAAACGACGCATCCCCAGACTTCTGGGTTGATGTGATGTAGTTTCGTTAGATGTCTAGAATGTGTGCTTTGTTTTTCCATTAAGAGAAAAAACCACAAAAAAAAAAAAGAAAGACAAGTTCCTAGACAAATAATTGAAGGTGCTAATGATTTGGTTTGTATGTTTCATTTAAGCTTTTTGCTTCGGCGCCAAATCTTTTAGTCTTTACCTGGATTAGTTTATCAATCAATTACGGCGCCGTTTACTTGGCGCAATTCATGGGTCCTTATGAATAAGCCCTTCTCTGAAAAATGGCGCATTTCGCGCCTCTTCCTTTTACGTAAAATTTGACAAAGCGTGAAGAAATCGATAAAGGAATATAACGAATGTCCAAAAAGTAAGAGTTATAGTTCCATGGTCTTTGCTGCCTTTTAGGTACTTGACCATTCCAAATTATACAGTATATTTTACTCGTGATTACATATAAAGTTATACTAATTTATGTTAGACTAAATAGATTGTTTGTCTCTAATATAACTAGCAATATCTATTATTTTTTAATTTTTTTAAAAATAAATATAGAGTACATTTTATTTTTTAATTTAAAATTTAAAATTAATTTTATTAAAAATTAATTTAAATGAATTTAAACGTGAAATAAATCACTAGTGTAGAAGAATCATTTCTTTAATTTTATTTTATTCTATTCTATTCACAGTATATAATGTAATAATAAAGACAGTGAATCTTTACTTAATATCCATTATTTATCTATAAAATCATTTCAATAATTAGCTAGCTTACTAGAATATTTAATTAATTTTATTTTTAAAAGCTAAAATAAATTATTATTATTATTATTATTATATATATATATATTGATTTTTTATTTCTTTGAGAACAAATAGTTTATTTGGTCATTAAAAGATTACAATGGTATTAATTTAATGTTCAAAAATTTATATTTGTCTCAATTTAGTCTCTTTGCTTGTTAAATTTGATAATGAAAAATTTGAGATTTAACAATAATAAAATTTGCTATTTAGTAATAAAAAATAATCAAATTTAAACAAATATAATTTTTTAGGAGACTCAATTAAAACACTTAATTTTTTTAGGGGTCAAATTAAAATAACTACAATCTTTTAGAAGCTAAATGAGTGATTTACTCTTTTTAGAAGAAAAGAAAAAAGGGAGGGGAAAGGATGGTGTTGGAGATAGGAGAATTTTGGATCCTCTACTATTTGGTGAAAGTTAATTTTCATAATTAATGATTTAAATTTTAAAATATTATTTTTATTTTATTTTTTAAAAATACTATAAAATTTAAACTATTAGTTAAAACAACTAATTCAAATGAGTCAAGCATCACGTTAGACTCATTAGAAAAAAATTTGAGGAGGCTATCCTAACTGGATAAAGTTGTGGGTGTGTTTATATATGAAAGAGTACCATTGTAATGTTCCTAGAGGGTAGAGCAGACCAGACACGACCCAGATTTTGAGAGTTGGGTTTGGCCATTAATCACGGATGTTCAGTGATGGTCGCGCATTAGATAAGCACATGAGCAACATAATGAGAATTGAGAGGATTAAGGCGTGACTTATTTTTAAAACTAAATTATAATATTTCTACCTCGGCTACATCAAATTTGTTTTTTGGTCTTAAATATTAGTATTTAAAAAATCAAATTGAATCAATTGATTTAATCAGAAAATTGATTAATCAATTCAATTTAGATCAGTGAATCAGTGAAAAATTAGTTAAACTAGAAAAATCAACCGATTCAAATGGTTCAATTTTTTTTTGAATTTTTTATTTTTTTTTACATTTTTACTAAATAGTATTATATATTTTTTTAAAATCTCTAAAAATTAAAGTTATTAGGAGAAAATCTATAATTAATTTAAATATATATATATATATATATATATGTAACATGCCTAAAATATTTTAATATTATATATCATATATTTTTAATAGCTTAATATATGTAACATATACATTAATTATATATTTTAATATATTTCAAATATCACTGATTCAATCACGGTTTGACTGCAGTTCGACTGTTAACCCTTGAACCAATGCTTTGACCGATTCAATGACTAGTCCAATTTTCTAAACTTTATTGAATATTGAGACTTATATCATTTCAAGTAAGGTAAATTATTCTGTTGGTAAACTTTTATTCAATTTTTAATTCCATTTATATAATCTTAAAATTTATAATTAAATCATTTGTTGGTGTTTAGAGTTGTAAAGAGTAACTTAATTTGGTCTTGGGTGCCATTGAATCTTCATTAATTTAATAATGCAGTAAATATGTGCCAATTTGGTATTTTGAATATACATATAATTTATATTATATCATGCAAACTAGTTAACCTAGGTGGCATTACATGCCACAAGCACACCAAGTGAATTTCATTTCATAGTTTACTTCTACTTCTTATATTAACAAGAGTTGAATGATATGTATTTTGGATCTTTTTTTTATTATTATTATAAAAGAGGACAAAGAGAAAATTAACACTTTTTCAAATTTGTAATACTACTGTAATTGTTTCCTCAAGTACATTTCCTATATTTTGAATTTACTAAATACAAAAAAAATAATAAAATGATATTTTCAAGAATTAAATCATTACTATTTTCGAAGTCTAAATAGCTATTTCTATTGTCATCAAATCATCTTTGCATAAATTCTTTCAATATTTGATACTAGCGAGGTTGTTCAATCATTTCAACGATGGGCCATGAGTGTTTATTAATCTTATTTTGGGGATTGTGTTCATTTATCCAAACCACCACTATAATTATGAAAGCATGTTTTCTTTTTTCTTTTTGACTTCAATTAAGAGGAAAAAAAAAAGAAGAAAGAAACACGAAAAATGAAAATAATAATTAGACGAGCAAATCAACCCTGCTTTTGTTGGGGGGGGGGGGGAGAGAGAGAGAGAGAGAGAGAGAGAGAAGTTTTTTTTTCCCCTACCCATAAGATCTAGAATATAAAATAGGTTTTAAATTCATATACCGATTGTTAACGCCATTTAAATCAGACCAAAAATAATGTTCATGTGTTTGAACATATAGACAATTGCTCATTCAGTATTGTTAAGTGCGTAATTTTAAATTTCAATTTTGTCCCTCTAAATTTCAACTTTAGGCTGCATATTCGTGAAAGTTATCAATTTTGCTCTAATTTTGATATAAATGAATTCATTACTTGTATTATTGTTCACATACTAAGTTTTTTTTCTGTTTTTTTTTAATGTTTTAGCGTAGTGAGTCAACTATTTAGCCCGTAAAAATGCTAAATATAATGTCAACTCATTATTCCCTTTGTTAATAAATTTTGTTATCCATTAATGGTCTGTCAAACATGACAAGCTAATTGCTGTTTAGATGCTAAGAGTTAGAAAAAGTACTTTTTAATCCTTGAAAAATACTTTTTTATTATTTAGTCTCTAAAATATTATAATACACTATTTAATCTTTGAAAAATTTTAAATGTTCATCGTTAGCCAAATATCAATTATGTAAAGAGAAATATGAGAAAAATATTTTCATTAAAATGAAGAAGAGATTGTTTGAGCACTAGCAAGAAGTAAAAAGACTGAATTTGTGTGACATAATGTGATCATTGTTTATGTTCCTGGGAGTTACATCTATATTTAGACATTAAGTGTTGTATTCATAGTGAAACTCTAGTATACTTTAGGTGTGTATGGAATTATATATGAGCAAGTGAAAGTGTTATATGCACAATTGCTAATGGTTATTTTACTTGCATTTGATTCATTTTGGCCTTATGGTAGGGGTAAGCGGTGAGTTGGGTTAACCTAATCAATTGGTCCAATCCAACCCAAACCGCACATTTGCATTGGTTTGAATTAGGATTGCATGTTAAATTGGGTCAAAAAATCTCAACTTGAATATTGGCCATTCAAGTAACGAGTTGAAAAATTTTCAGCCCGAACAGCCAACCAACGCCTTTGTGCTAAAATCGTCTCTCTCTGCTTTTTTCCTTCGTAGCTTCCCTACTCTGTCGTTCTTCTTCTTCAATTGGCCTCCTCCTCTGTGTGTCTCACTTCATCAATCTCCCTCTTTATTTTTTATCTCCATGATGCTCTCTCAATCTCTCTCCCTCCCTTTGTTTTGCATTGTATTCGTCGAAGTTTTGTCTCTCTCGGTGTGTGTTTGTTTTGCTCTGTCCATACTCTCTGTTTCACGTCTCTATGTTATATTCTTTGTCTTCTCTCTTGTCGTTATGCTCTGTTTTGTTCTCCATGCCTGGTGTCCTTTACTCAATTCCCCTTCTTCTTCTATTTATATTGTGGGCTGCAGCTGAGAGAGGCAAAGTCGCAAAGAAGCTGGGGATGTGAAAGAAGAAATTAGAAAAAGAAAGTAAAGAGAAGAACATAAAAAAAAACATAGAACCACATAACTTGTTGAGATTGGTTGGATTCCGTCCCTCAAATTTTATGAACCTGACCCAAAGAATGATTAGACACCTTTAAGAAGGTGAATTGAGTGTTAAAAGAATTTGATAAATTAATTAAAAAGAAAAACTTGGTAAAAAAAAAACATAGATTTAAGTTTTAAAAAAATAGAGTATAGAAACTTTAATGCGTCTTAAGATATACTAATATCCCAATCTCTATGTTGTATTGTAACCATTACAACATATGCTCTTGCATAGTAATTCAGTACAAAAATAGAAGTCAAATGGTGACAACCCAAGACAAAGGAAAGAGCATGGTGAAATTAATTTTTTTAAAATAAATGAGACAAAATCAAAACTTACTATAATAAAATTAAAACAAAAACAAATTTTGGGAAATTAAATTGATAAATTGATATATATTATTCAGTATTCGAGTGAGTGGGAGAGAGAGTAGAAAGTTTTAACAAATATAGAAATTTTAATAATGTATTGCAAATCAACTCATTGGAATGCTTTGAAGGTGCCGTTCTTTTTCTTGTTCTTTTTTAAATTTTAAATTTTTTATTTTTAGTTGGCTACTCATCTAAGATTTGGACCCGTGGTAAATGCGTTCCGAAAAGTCCAGACCCCAAACTAGCTATTCTTTTAAGGTTAATATTTTAGAGTGTGAAATTCTCTCGTTGATTGTGCCTATGTTAATGGAATACGTAAAATAAATTAAAGAAATCTTTTTTTAAAAAGTAAGTCACATCTTTTTTTGGGATATTCAAATTACATAATCTTTTATTTTATTTTGAAGATATATATATATATATTATTCAAAATATCCTTAAATCAATTATTTATGTAATATAATAAGTATTAAATATATATATATATATATATATTGATTAGTACAAAAATTCGTTTTTTTACATTTTTAATAAATTAAATTTATAGTTTTAAATAGAAAAGTAATAATATTAAAATTAAATGTTAAATGTATTTTTTAATAAGTTATATTTTTAATGAAAATTATCATTACTATATATTGAGGGCATTTTCGTCATATTCTGACCAAAGGGGTTGTTATTAGTGGGAACAAAAGAAAGTTACAGACTTCAATTTGATTTGTTTGTATTTGTATTATTTTTATTGACTAATTCTCTCAATTCGATTGAAGATAAGCGGGACCTATCTTAAAAATTTGATGAAATTAGGACTTTGAATTTGATGCGATGGTTTGATACGATGGGTCTAATTATCATTCTCTGAGTCAAATCTTTTGATTTATTTAGTTAGGAAGAATAAAGTTTGATGAATGAAACCAATGACAAATTGGCACAAGCGTTTTTTTTTAATAGTTTAAATTTTTAAAAATTTCTTAAAAAATACATAAAATATTCAATAAAAACTAAAAATTAAAAAAAAAGAACTAATTAAACTAGTTGAACCAATCGATTTTAACGGTTCGACAATTTTTCAAGAGTTTAAATACTCGCTGATTCACTAGTTTAAATTAAATTAATTTTTTGATTAATTCATTGATTTTTCGATCAAACCGACTAGTTTGATTTGATTCTATGAACATCGATATATAGGGCTAATTTAGTTGACTAGAAAGATATAATTTTTGTTTAATAATTAGTTCATTTAACTTACACTTCCAAGTGAAAAGGTAATATACAACCCACATTACCATCTGTCTAGTTACACGATAGCAAATCTAATTAACTATTGTCCATGTGTTTGAATACAATAGCATTTTTACTAATAATTTAGACAACATTTATAACTAAGATGAAATTGAGATGAAAATAAAATTTATTCTTTATGTAAGGGTAAAATACGCTTTTGTGTGTATATATAATAAATTATGACAAAATAATATTTCATATTCTTAACGTTTATGTTAAGTTTTGTTTATGCTTCAAATATATATATATATATATATATATTTTTTGTTTATGTCCTACATATTTTAATTTTTATTATATAAATATTTTTTTTTTTGTAATTTCGTCTGATAAAGTAACAGAGTTACTTTCGTACGTCACCTACCACGTAGACTAGAAGGCATGTAATGGCATCTCTCTCTCTCTCTCTCTCTCTCTCTCTCTCTCTCTCCCCCTCTCCCTCTCCCTCCCTCCCTCCATGGCTTCCTCTGCTTCCTTCTCCTCTGCCTTCACCTACTCTTCTTCTTCTTCACAGTCTTTATTTTTTTTAATATAAATCACTTATTTCCACTTCACTTTACTCATTCAATTAGTCGCTCCAAGACATCTAGCAATATTCATGACTTTGCCAGCTACAGGCACCATTTCCTCGTCAAAACCACCCAAGGTTCACGCCTCTGACATCGAAAGCATCAAAGCTTTCACCGAACTGAACGGAGTCTCCATCCATCCCTTCCTCCTACTACTCTCTCATAGAGCCCCGAGATGACATCTCGGATGAGTTCGCTACCTTCATCATTGTCATCGATTTCTCTTTATTCACTTCTAATGAATTTTAAGTTATGAGTATACGTGACAAATGACGTGATTGATAATTTTTGTCACATAACAATTATGTCAACGTTTTTCATTAACTAATTTGACAGTGTTAAAAAAAGGACATATCTAGCAAAATCTGAAACATGTAAAATATATTTAACCAAACAAACTTCAAGGGCACAAATAAAAATCGATGTAAATGTTAACGACATAAAATATATTTTTGCCTCAAAATTTTAATTGATGTATTTCAAGTTTCAATTCAACCAAATGGAATGCTTTGTAGTTGTCGTTCCCCTTTTTTATTTTTTAAATTAGTTTTCCATTTTTATTTTTAATATTTGTACCCGTGAGTAAATGCATTCCGAAAAGGAGAAAACTAGCTATTCTTTTAATTTTAATATTTTAAAGTGTGAATTTTTCTCGTTTATTGTGCTTATGTTAATGGAATAATAAAATTAAATTAAAAAATATTTATTTAAAGTGTAACTCACATTTTATTTTTTCTTTTTAAAGATATTCAAATTTCATGTTTCTATTCTATTTTTAAAATAAATACTATCGTTCTTTAAAATTAGAATATGCATTATGTTAACCTTATAATAAAAGAAATGCTACAATTACACCTATTTTACTAGAAATATTATCATATCAATTGTTATATAATATAACGATAATTAAATATATAGTAAAGGTTGTTATAAGGCTTTGGACTCTGCCATTTGTAATCTCTTCCTTGTATACACAAATTTTTTTTTTAAAGTTAACAGTATTCTCTTATTATTTCTAAGATTCAAACGGTATTGTTGTAACTAGTCTTTTAATATGAATTTTGACAAAAATATATTTTATGTCTCTAATTTCTTATCGTATAATTTAGATTTAACTAAAAAACTTTTTTGTGCTTCACGTGGTTGTTTCAATTGATATGTTTTAATCACATATTGACATACATAACATGAATTTATTGAAATCCAACATAAGGATATGCTAATGGAGATGAACTATTTAATACACATGTCAAACAATGTGATTTTCTAAACATATATACAACAACAACAAAGTCTTATCCCATTAGATAGGGTCGATTACATGGATCGCACGACGTCATTGAGCTCTATCAATGACCAACTCTTTAGTTATCTCATTTACTAGAAAATCCCGTTCAATAATTTCTCTCAGTGTCTTTTTTGGTATTCCTCGACTTTTTTTCACATGGCTCCAAACTATCTGCTCAACTCTCCTAACTGGCGCTTCCAACGGTCTTCTTTGAACATGCCTAAACTACCTTAAACGGTTTTCAACCATTTTTTCCTCAATAGATGTTACTCCAACTCTAGCTCGTATATGATCATTATGGATCATATCTCTTCTTGTATAACCACACATCCAACGCAACATCTTCATCTCCGCCACTCTAATTTTATGTTCTTGTTGTCCTTTTTTTTTCTAAACATATATACTTAAAAAATTGAATTTTCAGAAATAGTATAATAAAAGAGAGATGGTGCTACCAGAAGCTTGACGTGGTTTAATGTTGTTGATCTCACACATCTTAATCTATGAAATTCTAAAGGGAAGAGCAGTAAAAATGACTTGAATTAGCCAAAAAAAAAAGATGCAAAAAGAATGAATAATAACTTAAATGATCAGGAAAAGAAATACAAAAAAGAAGGAATAATGGCATTAAGTAATTTGAAGATATATATAAAATATGATGGTGCTTGAAAACTTTTTTTTATCGGTGCTTTCCATATATCTATATAATGGCTGTTGATTGAGATGACATATTTTTATAATTACAATTGATGATAAGTTATAAAATTGAAGTGAGTCATAGAATTTAGAAGGATTAGATGGTAAGTTACCAATATTGAGTTAATTATTGAAGTAATAGTGAGTTAGTAACAATTTGACAATATATAAAATTACCGGTTAAGCAATATATTAAGTCAATATTGCTATTTGTTATTAAATCTTTTATTTGAGTAAATTATATTTATTTCATACATATGACATTTTGTTTAAATTTTAAAAAAAGACATGCAATGAACATTCCATGTTATTTTCTACACAACATATATATATATATATATATATATATAACCAAAAAATCCACTTCGTTCTCTCCCATCTCATTTTCTTTGAACATTTAGACACCTCTAATTTTCAAAACAAATAATAGAGTCTCAAGTGATATGGCCAATCAAAAGACATAAAAAAGGAATTATTTTTCAATTTTCAAAATTGAAAAGAATATTATTGCCTTGCTAGTAGCTCAAAAACGCAGTGACTTATTATTGACATATAAAGTTATGGAATATAGTGAGATTTAATGGTGAGTCCTGTGATTTATTATTGACATAATTACAATTGATTTAAGGAATTTGATGAGATTTAATGATGAGTTATGAAATTTAATAGGATTTCATTATAACTTAACATTGACTATATATTCACACAAATTTTTAAATTTAAAAGAAGGAGAAAAAAGTAAAATATGGATTAAAAAATTAATTATATCAATTTATTATATGCTTCATAGCATTGATCATCATCATTATCGAAATCATACTCATTGAACTAGATGAAGCAATCGTCAAAACAATAATTTTATGTACAACCATTTTCTAAGACAATAAAAAAACAGTATATATAATTAATGCAGAATTTACAATATGAAATTCTTTAAAAGTTAATTTTTCACCACTTTTATTATATAAAAAAATAAGTTTGGTTAGGTACTTTTCTTCTAAGAGCAAGAATAGATTTTGACACATGCTACCAAGTAATAGAACACAAAAAACAAAATTAATGGAGTGTAAAATAATAAAATATAATCAAATTCATTTTGAATTAAAAAAAGAAAAAAAAATGAACGGTAGATAGAGGAGATACCACATCAGCTCCCCAACCACCATCTTTATATATTCATATATATTGATATTGATATATTGATTTGCTAATGAACCTTGATTTAATTAGTGATTGGTTCTTTGAACTCAAGTGTTGAGAAGTCTTAATGTTCTTTAGTTCTTACTTCGCCTATTTTTACAATTCTCGAAACTTT
Organism: Biancaea sappan; assembly: GCA_037074585.1. Taxonomy (NCBI): domain Eukaryota; kingdom Viridiplantae; phylum Streptophyta; class Magnoliopsida; order Fabales; family Fabaceae; genus Biancaea; species Biancaea sappan. The sequence continues at coordinate 42,551,573 of CM073501.1, read as the reverse complement.
GTTCTGCCTGTGTTAAAAAAAAAAAATTGGGTTTTATTCCTTTACAAAGTATTATAAGAGTAAAATTATAAATTCATGCAAAAGAATGCATTAAGACTGCTTGAAATTAAAAAAAAAAAGTTCAGGCAAAATTTAAACATTTTCAAACCTTAATAATAAAATAAGAAGTCCATTACAATGTATATATATACATTCAGTAAATTAATGCCACATTTGTTTTTACTAAAATATCATTTTACTAACTTAAGAATATCAATTTTTATATATTGTGATATTTTTCTTTACTGTTAATTCAGAATAAGATGTCATAAATATTTTATTTTCCTATGAAAAAAGCACATAATATATACTTAAGTTAATAGATAGTATTTTAGTTAAAAAAAACTATGGATTACTAATTAAACATTAAAAAAATGGATGAATGAAACTCTATAAATAGAGCATATAAAATTGGACTAAAGTGTAACAATTTCATGATTATAGGAGAAGAAAGTGTATATGTTGAAAATTGTTGAAAGAGTAGTAAATTTTAAATATTTCTAAGGAAAGAGAAAAAAAAGGATCATGTCATGCTATAATGTTTCAACGAATCAATAAATAAAACCGCAATAGGACGGTTAAAGACGCTAATAAAACAGTGCATTATTATCAAAAACATGTTTGTCTAAAGAAAAAGCCTTGATTTGCGCCAAGTGATTGAGTGTTGCTTATTATAAAATGGGCATTTCAAGACCCAAAAACTTAGCCAAATCCCAGAGCACAACTCAAGAGTGCCAATAAATGGCATTGTGCAAGGGAGCTTCATTAATGTCCTTCTTAGTTTGTCTCAAAGTCGTCTTGTTGTTCTTATTGGGCAATGTCCAATGTAACCCTCTTAACTACAGAGAAGCCCTGGCCAAGTCTTTGTTGTTCTTTCAAGGTCAGAGGTCAGGAAGGCTCCCTCCTTACCAGCAAATCAAATGGAGGTCCAACTCCGGAATCGCCGACGGACGCCTCGCCAATGTAAGTAATTCATACCCAATTTTGACTCTTCTTTTCTTCTTGCTTAATCAAGTCACAGTATCAACTGCGTGTTAGGTTTAGCCATAAGAGGTAATCAATTTACATTTGAATACGTGTTCACATTTGGTAAGGTGAGGCTTCCTCCGTCACATAGAAGGTTACTATGAATAAGAAGAAAAGAGAACCGTTTAATCTTGGTCTAATAACTTTCATTCAATCAGTATTTTTTAAATATTTTTTAAAAAGTAAATTAAAAAAATTTATAATTATCATTTTATATTTATTATTGTGTATACAATTATTATTAGATCATTTGATATTTGTAAAATTTTTATTTTAAAAAAATATTAAATAAATGAGAACCGTTAAATCAAATTAATCTAACGGTTCCAGTTTCTTTTCTATACATAAGAGGTTTTGGTGTTTGATAATACTTTAAACAAGATTGTCTCTAATAAAAGAACTGTTAAAAACTTAAAAAAAATCAAAATTTATCTTATTAACTCTGTCTTAAGTTTCATTTTGGCCCCTTAATTTATTTTGATTCTAATTTGAGCCCTAAACTTTACCTTAGATTTCAATTTGGTGCCTTAATTATTGTACTTGTTCCAATTCAATCTTAAACTTTGTCCCCAATTTCACTTAGGTCTATTAACTTTATTTGAATTTTTACTTTGACCCCTTGACTTTACCTTAAGTTTTACTATGGTCTCCTAACTTTTTTTTTGTTTCGTTTTGGTCCTTTACATTAACTTTCCCTTTAGCCTCTTAATTATTTTGTTTCAGTTTGATTCTTCAAATTACAAACGCCATTTAATTTTTTTCTCTTTATTACCACTAAAATGTGTAACAAAAGTTTTATAAGATTTAACGTTGAGCAATAAACCACATGATATTTGTTCTTATATATGAATTTTGGTAGATGTCAAATGGATTTTTCATATTGCACTGAGAAATGAATAATGTGAAAGGAAATATTATTTTTCAAGCATATAAGTGGTTTTAATTGTTTACAACTTTTTAAAATAAATTATATAAAGTAATCAGACATTAGAGCTTTAATTTTTTGAATTCTAGCAGTCAAAAGTTGAATCTCTTCGAGACAAAGAGATTCTATCTCGTAGTATATTAAAATATCTATACAGTGGAACAAAAAGAAAAGACAGTTTGTGGCTCGTTTCTTCACAATTAACGTCCTTTTATATTTAACAAGTTCATTTTCAAAAAAAATATTTAATTTAAGTTCATAAATTTTAATGTAATTTAGATAATGTATAGAAGAGTACATAAAGGAGGGAAAAACGTTTCTTTATTCATTTACCTTCTTAGTTTTATGTTTAAAATATCATTTTATTTCCTTTTTTTTTTCACAAAAAATGTGTGAGAAAGTCAATAACTGGTAATTAATTAAGAACAAATCTAGACGTTGCAGATCGAATTTCAATTCTTTTATATATTAAAAAAGTACCAAGATTTTTCAAAGATATTTTTGCCATATAATTTAAAAAATAATCGTTTTGAATTCAAATGTTTCATAAATTAGCAAAATTAAAAAAAAAACAAATCTCTAATATATGATCCATATCACGCTATAATCAAGAATTCATTTCTATTTTTTATTTTCTTGTAATGTTTAAAATAATCATTCAAAATCATCTCTTACATCAAAATAAACAAGAAAGTAACAATGTTTGGTGGTTTAAATGATTTAATATTTATTTTTTAGTTAAAGTTTCGAACTCAAATATAATGTATAAAGAAAATTAATATTAGTAGAGTTTAATGTCTTTGTAGTATAACTTAATTAGAATTAAATTAGTCGAAATCTAATGATTTTTTTAATGTTAGTGATTTAAAAAAATAACAAGCAATTTTTTATTTTCTCCAAAAATAGAAAAGAATAAAAAGGTACTAATATGAGGAAACAAGGTGTGTTGCAGATAACGTTTATAGAACTGAACCAAAAAATTAATGAATCAATCAGGGAATTGGTTTGATTTGGACCAATAAACTGATGAGTATTTGAATTAGTAAAAAATCAATCAAATCAATTTCGAATCAGATAAAATAACCAGTTCATTTTTTTTGAAATTTTAAAATTTTTACTGAATATTATTATATAATTTTAAAATTTTTTAAATATTTAAACTATTAAAAAAATTTAAAATTAATATATATATATATATATATATATATATATAACATGCTTAAAATATTTTAATATTATATATATTATATATTTTAAATATTTAATATCCGTAACATATATATTAATTATATATTTTAATATCTACTGTTAATCGATGAACTATTGTCTCAATTAATTCGGTTTAACTTTCTATTCGTTGCTTACAGGTGGATTTAAGTGGTGGGTACTATGATGCCGGGGACAACGTGAAATTCAACTTCCCCATGGCGTTCACGACCACCATGTTATCGTGGGGCACAATTGAGTACGGTAGGCGAATGGGCCCCCAAATCCAAGAGGCTCGGGCTGCCATCCGTTGGGGCACCGACTACCTCCTCAAGTGTGCCACTGCCACACCCGGCAGGCTCTATGTCGGGGTGGGTGACCCCAATGTGGACCACAAATGCTGGGAACGCCCCGAAGATATGGACACGGTCCGAACAGTCTATTGGGTCTCGCCCGATAAACCCGGTTCAGACGTAGCAGGTGAAACCGCCGCTGCCCTAGCCGCCGCCTCTATTGTTTTCCGCAGAGTTGATCCAACATATTCTAAGATTTTGCTAAGGACAGCCCAAAAAGTATTCCAATTTGCTTTGCAGTACCAAGGCTCTTATAGTAGTTCACTTGGATCCGCAGTTTGCCCATTTTATTGCTCATATTCCGGTTATAAGGTCACATTTTACATTTCTTCCCATTTTATTTCTAGGTTTTATTTTAATAATTCCCCATTTTTTCTAATCTTTTGTTGGTATTTCTCTAAAATTCAGGATGAACTATTGTGGGGAGCTGCATGGCTTTTCAGAGCAACAAATGCTGTTTACTACTATAATTTGGTCAAGTCTTTGGGGGCTGATGATCAACCAGATATATTTAGCTGGGACAACAAGTATGCTGGTGCTCATGTGCTTCTCTCGAGGGTAAATAAACTACTCCACTTTTGAGAAATACAAACAAGAGTAAATTACTGATTTAGTTTCATAATTTAATCTTTGAAATACCAAATGTTTTATTTTATTCCCTAAAATATTGCATTTGTCCCAGTTTTGTCTTTATTCTTGCTAAACTATAAAATCTAACATTGATAAATCTCAAAACTTTCATTGTTAGGGGTAATTTTGATAAAAAGAAGGAGTAAATTGAAATAAATACAGTTTTTCAAAGAATGAATTGAGATAAATGAATGTAATCTTTCAAGGACTAATTCAGTATTTTACTCTATAGAGAATCATTGGGTTTTTTACATGAATTTGTTTCTTTTAGTAAATTCCTAATTTGGTCATCGAAAGATTAAAGTTGTTTTAATTTAATCTTTAAAAAATTGTATTTGTCTAAGTTTCAATTTTATTCCTAATTTGTTAAAAGTGATTCTTGACAACGAAAAATTTAAGATTTAACAATGGTAAATTTATCATTTTAGTAACAAAAATGATTAAATTGAGACAAATATGATCTTTTAGGGACCAAATTAAAATACTTAATTTTTTGAAGACCAAATTAAAATAAATATAATATTTTGGTCACTATATCTGTGATTTACTCAATTTTGACTCCAACTGAGCTAATTTCTATTTTTTTTTATTACAATTACAGAGAGCACTGTTGCACCATGATGAGAACTTCGATGAATACAAGCAAGAAGCTGAGAATTTTATGTGCAAGATCTTGCCCAACTCTCCCTCCTCAAGCACCCAATATACACAAGGTAAAGAGAACACAAGCATTTTTGGAAATTTCAAAGCAAATCTGTTTATTTGATGCATCTAATTTATGAATATTCAATAACACTCCAAACTGATCTCAAATCTCAACATTTGTTTTATATTGGTGTGCAAGGGGGTTTGATGTTCAAGCTTCCTGAGAGCAATCTGCAGTATGTGACATCTATAACATTCTTGCTCACCACCTATTCCAAGTACATGTCTGCCACAAAGCACACCTTCAACTGTGGTAGTCTTCTTGTCACTCCAACTACCTTGAGAAGCCTCGCAAAAACACAGGCAAGTTCCTTGTAATTATTTTGTTTGGGTCCTTCTGTTTTTAATTTGTGTGTTTCAATTATATTACATATCTGGCTCCTTTGGTTTTGCCCATCTCAATTTCTTAAGACAACTTGATTATGTATTTCAGGTGGACTATATACTAGGAGACAACCCCTTGAGGATGTCCTATATGGTAGGATATGGTCCTTATTTTCCGAAAAGAATTCACCACAGAGGATCTTCCTTGCCCTCACTAGCATCTCACCCACAAAGCATAGGTTGTGATGGAGGCTTTAACCCATTCTTCCACTCATTCACTCCTAACCCTAACGTATTGGTGGGAGCCGTTGTCGGCGGTCCCAATCAGAACGACGGGTTCCCAGACGATCGCCAAGATTATAGCCACTCGGAACCTGCTACTTACATTAATGGTGCCATTGTTGGAAGTCTTGCATTCTTTGCTGCTTCACATTAGAGCTTAACTTTAATCCTTTTGTTAGGAGTTGGTTCAAGTATGCCAACCCAAAACAAAAAATTAGATAGGATGCTTTAAGTTTAGTACCTTTTTTTTTTTTTTGATACATATGAGGTTCATGATTTGAGAAATCGAAAGATGTAAGAAACGATCTCAAACTAGAACCCAATTCACAAACATCAACTCACTTTAAATTTAAAGACTAAAGTTGATGTCATGTGAACTGTCAGCTCGTTAATTTAGTGTTGTTTTATCAATAGGAATTAGGTAATGGCCTAATTATTACCTCAAGTTTGGCACACCCTATGAGATTGAGTCATGGTTCCACGAGAAGCTTGGAAGCCTAAAATGAAATTGTTCAATCTAGTGGTGGAGAAAATTGGTGAAATTTAATCTTTGAACTTTGAAAACTTCTTGCTTTGCGTTACAAATACAAAAATCGGATGTCATTATTGTTGTAGGAGCAATATAGGTTGGACAATGTATTCTGTCTCTAGGCCACTAACGATAGAAACAACATAAAAAACAACGAAATATTTTCGTATATCTACACAAATACACACACGTGTATATATATGTATATATATGTTGTGTGTTGTTCTATTGTAGAAAAAAAAATACGAAAACAAAAAAATAGCAAATGCAATAATTTGGTTATAGAAGATGAAATTTATTTACTCATTTGAATTAAGAGTGATTCTTACGTTCGAACTATGATGTGCCTGACGTTTTTTTGAAAAATAAAACTGAATTTCAAAACAAAAATTTATCTTAATGATGACCACCAAAAATTTTATTTTTAAAAGGCATGATTTTGAAAATAAAACTTTCTAAAAAGATAAAGCTTAGTTTGCAAATTCAGGATGAATTTGAAAGTGGAGTTCGGCTATCATGATTAAAGTCTATGTAGTTAAAAATAAAAATCGAGTTCGGCCAGTGAAAGAAAATTTAATCTTTTCTCAAAAAGAGCAAAGCGGTTGAGAGCTGATTTGATATTATAAACCAAATGATTTGGCAAATAGTGATTGTATTTAAATTTACAAATACAAATCAATTTTTATCATTTTACTCTTTCCATTTTTCTCTTTTTGAATTTTTGGTTTCTGAAACAAATTTTTTTCTTGACGTACGAAAATTGTCTTATAAAGAGAAAGGGTTAATTTTATTTTATTTTCTTATTTTTGAATAATTTGAAAAGGAAAGAAAATAAGTCCTCCTGCAATGATTAGAGCGGCCGCACCAAAGTTGGTATCTGTGGAGGCACGATCCATTGAGACTCTCTATGTGCTTACAGAGACTCAATTTCACACAACTCATACAAAATTATATTTAGAAAAATAAAAAAGTTCATCTAAACAACCAAATCCCTTTTAACTTCTTCCCTGAAAAAAATGAAACTGTCCCTTTTAGCTTTAGTGCCAAAGACCAAATCCGTGCAAACAACTACCAAAAAAAAAGTGCAAATTCAATTTTTTTTTTCAATTTGGGGCGGTTTTAACTGATGCTAAATGCTACAACTACCATTTAAAAAATCGCTACCAATACATGCATCAGCAAGCAAATTGTGGTTGTTTTCTTTTTCTAACTGCTAGAACAATCGACGCTATTAATTTGCGCGGTTCTTCCTACATAATGCGGCAGTTTGTTCGACGTATATTCTAAAAATATGTCAAAATTGTGGCAATTTTGTAACCCTCACAAAGTGGTACATTAGCAGCAGTTGCCTTTACTGCCACTAATGGCAAATCGTTGTTATATTTCGGCAGTTTAGTGAATCGCCATTAAATGTTGATTTGACTCGCTAATTGAGATGATGTTTACACCTTTTTAAATTTGTGTCGGTTATGGAACCACCGCAAAATATCAACCCATACATTTTTATACATTTTTTTAATTTAACCTTTACCAATTTCATTTATTTTTTAAAATGCTTTTTATACCAATGTCAACCTAGGATGAAGAAACATATTAGATTAGATGATAGTCCACAGTCATAATTCAAAAAGAAAATTATTGGTGTTACTCACTCGTGTTTGAAACCGAGAAGCAAATTCCCTATGGATTGTCTTTTGGATCATTGATGCATTCAATTTCTTAGTCTTCTCTTAGTCAACTCTTTGAATTCCCTATATTAGATGTTTAAATTAATAAAAACATTACAATGTTAAACAAATCTCAAAATAAATGGGTACAAATTACTTACTTGATAAATGGAGTAACAAGGTCACAATTAAACTACACATGTCGATGTGCTTGATGTCTCTCTTTACGTGTAAGATTGAAATAATCACCATGTCCCAACGACTTTCCTATTTGCGAAAAAAGAGCATCCATTTGTATAGAGTAAACATCATTGGGTTCATCGTCAACATGCCTAACCCGATTGAATCTTGTCTTAATCCCATGAGAAAGTCAAACACTCTTCAGCTATAGATCCCTCTGGTTAGGCCCTATTACATACAAAGGATTTCATATGTCCTAAATACCTGTGGAGGAAAAATCTATAACTCTAACCAATAATTGAATTATAACATCATTCAATGACTGAAATAACTTGTAAGGTTAAATTATTTACCTTTCTATAGGATACATCAATCAATAATGTACGAGCCATCCACACTTTGTTTCATCAACCAAACGAACAGTCAAGTGAACCATCATTGTAAAAACTGATTGAGAGAATAACATGTCTAAATGGCATAAGGTTAACAAAATTGGGTTTTCAAGATTTTCAATTTCACTTACGACCAACACTTTCCCACACAAGTTCTTATAGAATGAACATAAAGCCAATAAAACTGCACAAACTTGGTTAGGCAACACTTTCCTAAATGCTAATGGTAACAATTTCCAATTTCTCCATAAGAATGTGAGAGTCATGACTTTTCAATCTAGATATCTTACGATGTTTGAGATCAATGCATCTAGAAATGTTAATAGAATAACCATCAGGCACTGCTACATTCTTTAACATCTTAAGAAATTGATCTTTGGTTGGCGTCCTTCCATGCAACCTTGGATTGCCATGGCAAGGCTATCAATTTCAACATGCCAGGGGAACCCTCCTTCGTGTTTTAGGGAGATCGAAGTGAGGTACTATGCAACTTAATCTCTTTGATGAATGTTTGATGCTTTTTCTGAAAGGGATGTCGTGGTTTCTTAGCATTCGTAAGGGATGTTGAGAAAGAGGAGCTAAAACTCGCGAATGTGCCTTGACATGCCCCAAATTTTGAGGACATAACCAATACAGCGATGGGATCCATACTACCACCGTAAGCCTAATTTTACATATGCTTAGCACACAACCAAGAATAATAATAAATGAAAACCTTTACACAATTGTATTCACAAAAAACATAGGAGTCCTATTCATTACAGAGTGATTCAAGGAATCCAGATGTACTTGACGTTAACATTAACCTAAATCTGAAGAAGGGGTTAATGTCACAGAAGCTTTGCCACTCCACATACAAAGTCCCACAAACTAACAAAAACCTGCAACGACACAAAGAAAGGGTGAGTATAAAAATACTTAGTGAGAGGATATTTAAATCGAACATATTACTATTGCGTGCTGCTCACAGGGACGGGACACGAAATTAATATTCCATCCACTGACACTAGCCAAGTAAAGAAATCCTACCTTTATGCACACAATCATCATTAAGTCATGCATCACAAGGGGATTACAAAAATCCATATCATTACGTGACCCAAACACATAAACTTAACACATGATATCAGACAATTTTAAGATTAGAGAATTTCATCATAATCACCATATATGTATATATCATTGTTCTGAAAACTGGACAAGACTGGTCAGTTCAACCGGTCAGGCTGGGAACCAGTGCTAGGTTCGGTCAGAAAGTAATCATTAAACCAGTGAGGGAATAAACTGATGTAAAACCAGTCTGACTGGTGTTGAACAAAAAAACTGGCCAAATCGGCCGGTTTTAAGGGTTGACTGGTTTAATGACTATTGAAAGAAAAAGCTTTAGCACAGCGATGACTGCGGCGGCGGCGGTAGAAGAAGAAGAAGAAGAAGAATGGCTTTTTTTTTCCATAAAGAATGAGAGAGAGAGAGAGAGAGAGAGAGAGAGAGAGAGAGAGAGAGAGAGAGAGAGAGTGGCCTTCCGGTGTTTAGTCAACTAAAATCACGCTATCACCATCTCTGTCACCATCGTCTGTAGCTTTGTATGCTCAACACCACAAACACCGTCATCTGTTTTTGTTTTCTACTACTACAGATGACGATGAACTCGAAGGGAGGAAGAAAGCATTGAAAAGAGAAAAAATAAATTGAAGAAGGAAGCACAAAAATGTGAAAAGACAAAAGCCTGTGTCTGTGATAATAGGTTCCTCATGACCCTATACTATAGCCTCTAATCCATATCCATACTTTATAATGTAAATGATAAAATAAATAGAAGTGTTGATGCCACTTTTCTATATATGTTATATAATATTATATATATATATATATATATATATATATTTTAATATTTTTAAAATATTACCGGTTCGATCATAGTTCAATTTGCTTCGACCATTAACCCTTGAATCAGTGCTTCTACTAGTTCAAAAATCAATCCAGTTTTCATAACATTGGTGTATATATATATATATATATATATATAATATTGTCGCTTGGACATTCGAGGGCCATCGAGGCACCATTCATGTAAATGATTATTTAATAATTCTATTATGTGCCTGCTACAGGGAAAAGGATAACCATATTTAATTAAAGGTAAAACCATAGTCTATACATAAAACACACATGAGATAAATAGCTATTTTATTCAGCACAAATCCAAATTTCTAATATGTCCACCGTTGAGGACATCTGTAATTTTATAACATGCCCACCATTCTAGGACATTTGAGATTTATATCATGTCCACCATCTAGGAGATTTGAAATTTATATCATTTCCAGAATTCTAGGACATTTGAAATTTATGAGCCACCGAGGCTATATCACTTAAGAGAGACCACCGAGGTCAATCCACAATAATTAATATAATTCCCTCTTGGCAAAGCCATAGGATTATAATTCCCTCTTAGCATAGCCGCAGGATTGCAATTCCCTTTTGGCAAAGCCGCAAGATTGCAATTCCCTCTAAAGTTCTCTAATCCTAGGTATTCCATAGTCCAAGGACACAATTAGTTTATGAATTATAAATCCAACACATAAAATTTATTCAAACACTCCCGCCTCTTGGAAAAGGGATATAATGACTTTTCACAATAATTTACATTAACATATCTAACACTAGAGACCCTGGCAATTCATTTCATGATATCACCAATGTGAGCTTTATCACTACAATTAAATTTTAAAGAGGAGAAATAAATTTTTGGGCCCCTTGAATTATCTCTTTCATATGAAGATGGTTGAATATTATATCACAATGTACAAATCATTCACTGAATTTAAGTCATATAAAAGTGCATAATCCCTCACCTAGATTTATAGCACTTGTAGCCTCTAAAGAATGTCTTGGCTAAGTCTTAAACCATGCACAAGCCTATGAGACATCAAAGAGCATCTTAGAATTTGAAAACCAAGTGGTCTACACAAGTCCAGACCATGGCGCCATGCCATTTCTAAAGCCAAAAACATTACCTAGATGGTGGTGCCTAGGGCGCCAGCCCCCGGACTCTCGGTTGCCTTTAGCTTCGTGGCACCCAAGCCTGCAACACCAATGAGAGCAATAGTTTTGGGTCAAAAACTCCCAAATATTCACCAAAACCCTTGATTCCTTCACTCTTTAAATCCATTCTCAAACAAGGCAATCCCATGAATTTTTGGTTCTAATCTCATCATTTATCATCCAAGAGAGTTTTAAAATGTTACCCAGGCTCTATAATTCATAAGCCAATCCAAATCCCACCCCTCTTCCACAAATCTAAAAATGAAGGGAAAAAGAAAAAGGAAGCTTAGCTCAATCTTAAGAACTCCAGTGACCTGAAGTTGGCTAGAGTATGGTGGCTAGAGAAGAAAAGGAAGAAGGGTTGAGAAGCTCAGGGTGAAGGTTGTAGAAGTTCACCCTTTTTTAGCCAACATGTGTGTTCTGCGTGAGTGAGGAAGAATGAGATAGGGAGGGAGAGCTTGTAAGAGTCTGGGTAGGCCTTGGATGATCCATGGGTATCCATACCTAATGCCCCAAGCCCAAAGCCCAAACTTACTTCCTCACAAGCAAAGTCCATATAAAAATCGATTTAGCATTTACATATAATTCCATGCAATAAGCCACACAGCATAAAACATACCAGCCCAGTGACTATTCCCAATTTCTATAATTAAAATAATGCAATTTAAAAACAGTTATACCACTAAACACATGGCCCTAAATTTGGTGGGTGTTCCAATTATCCTCATTTTTACTTTGATCCTTGAGTTTTCTTTTCCAGAAAAATGAAAAATTTTCCTGTACCCAAAATACTCTTCAAGAAGTTCCAATAAACTAATGATACGATTTTTCCTAACAAGTGTATCGGGTCGCAACTAGTAGTAAAAATGGGAGAAAAGTATCTTCCTCAGATATTGACTTTTAACAATGACTAATTTCACTATTTTAAGTTATATTTGGACAATTGAAAGGGTTGAGTGAAATGTAGTTAAATTCAACTAAAAATAAACTAAATTAAGCGTAAAAAAAAGATAACTAACACACGAAGAGTTATACATTAACAAAGTGGGTATAGGGGATTGATTTACTTGACTCCTAATCCGATTAATTCTTAGACAAATCAATCTTTAAGTTGTTAGAGAATACTTCGATATAATTGCAAATTCCTTTTAATGTTGATCAAGTTCACAATGTTATTTGAACCTAATGCCTTGGAGAGACAAATCTTCCTCACTCAAATAATTAGCTAATACCTTAGTCAAATTATTTGATTCGGACTTTAAGCTTAAGAACTTATAAAAATCACGCAAATAAGATTATCTATGCCTAAACTAACTCGATTTATAGTAGAAATTACAAAGGCATGTCTACATCAAGCTATTCCTAGCATTAATATAAACCCTAGTTTCATTGAGTGGTAGCTAAGCATTCAAGAGCAATTTAAAGCAGTAAAATCTACTCAAAGAATTGAAATTACATTTATATTAAAGTATTCAACAACAAAACTTCATAGAAAGTCAATTTACATCAATACCCTAAACCCTAGAGACTTAGTTACACATAGAAAGAGGGAAGAACAACATCACAAATCTACAAAAAAACACGATGAAAGAGGATAGAGAAAGAAAAAGAGGATTTAAACTTAGTAGAGAAGAGGTTCCCATTCTCCTCCAATGTGCCCTAGCAGAGCTTCTTCCTTCTCCAGCCAAAGGATCCATTTTTCACTTCAGATTTCCAATTTATAGCTGTTGTCAAGTGCAAGTCAAGAGCGGGGCACCTGAGGTGCCACTCTAGAAACAATAGAAACTTCATGGATTGGCGCATGGGGTTCCACCTTCAGAACCTCGGACAAAGAGTTTATGGGCTGGCGCCTAGGGCATCGGCCATCGAAAAAGCTACAACTCATCTTTACGCCAACTTGTATCATCTCCAAAAATAATACCTACAAGAGAATACAACAAATTACTCCAAAAGATAGGAAAAAGGGGATTAAAACAAGATAAAAAGGCAAACTGCAATGCACAAATAAACTAAGCAAAAACTAAAATAAAGAGTGCAAGAGGAAAGCAAAATAGGGCCAAGGGGAAGAAAAAGCCCAATAATATGAAATTAACCAAAATAACATACTTATCAACTTCCCCAAACCTAGACTTTTGCTTGTCCTCAAGCAAAATACTAACTAATCACAGGAAACTAAAAACTAAACTAAGCCTAAGGATTTTTCAAGATATAAAAGAAGTGTTGAACAACATGAAACATTAAAACCAAACTGAATCAATTTTATATAGTCATCTCAATAAAACTAACTCTGCAATGGGTAATTGAGAATTCAAAGATAGAAAATGATAAGTTTTCAAAATTTTTAAAGACAAATTGTAAATACCCTTACTTTCTCAAATCACTCTTTCAAAAGCTTAAAAACTATTTATCTTACCATGATGAATTTGGCTCTCGAGGAAAACTTCTCAATAAAAGAAATTTTTTTAAGATAAAATGATCGAAGTGAATTCCATGCACCTAATCCACACATCTCCCCCTCAATCTACGCAATAGGAAAAATATCGAGGCTAAGGAAACAAAGAGTTACCCGTGCGCCTAATCCACAAAACAACACCTTGTTCGTCACCTTTACTTGTTAGGAAGATGTGATTCATTGGTTAGAACAAGCATTGTGCGCCTAATCCACACAACACTTCCTTAACTTAAATCACACTTTGATTTTTTTATTTTAATTGTTTATTTTGTTTTTGTTTTCTCTCTTTTTTTTCTTTTTTTCTTTTTTTTTCTTTGAGAGAATGAAATTCCTTATTGAGCAAAAATCGTCATAAATAAAAATTAAAAATATTCTAAGATTCTGAAGAGTGCTTAAGGAAAATTAAGGGGGTTAACAACCTTTAATTAAAAAGTTTAAAAATTTTCAAATTAATCCAAAAATTCTGAAAAATCCAATTTTAGGTTAGATTTTAAGTAAGATGACAATGCATGAAATTAATTGAAATTGGAATAACATAAAACCTGTAAAGCACTTTCTAATTTATCAAGAAGAATCCTAATGCAATGGTTTAACAAAAGAATTGCATTCTTAACAACAAAAAGAATTGGTTAACCAAAAAGTTAGTGGTATCTAAACCTAAAACCATTCTTCTCCCCTAAACCTAAACTAAACATTGTCCTCAATGTCAAACCAATCCAAAACAAGGTTTGAACACCCAAAAAGGAACAATCAAAAACAGGCATGCGATCTCTCAAAAAGAATGTTATGTATCAAAAGAAACCATCAACAATTATTTCCAAAACGACATAAGTAAACAGAAGTAAAGATTTATTGATAAATTGAAGTGCAAATGAGCTAACATCCATTAAAACAAAAAGAGTCCAGACGAAAATAAAAAGCATTATCTACAACAAAAGTTCACAAAAACACTAAACATCACAAAGTTTTTCAAAACATAAATACAAACTAAAATAAAGCTAAACACAGGTGCAACATGAGTGAATCACAAAAATATCAATCCTCATCTTCATCGTCTTCTTCCTCTTTTGAGTTATTGCTGCCTTCATCGTCGGCTACGTGATTGGCGGAGGGATCGAAGTTGATGTCAGTGAAAGGATCATAAGTGAGGTCCTCCAAAAACCAATCCTCAGTGCTAGCACTAAATTGCCGACCAAGGGAGTACATTGCATGAGCCAATGCCCTATGCTGTTAATTATGAGTTGCGACGAAGGCATCAAGAGTTTACTTGACTTCCTCGAGTCCAGTCTCAACATTACTAAGGCGCTATGATATATTAATTGGTGGTGGTGTAGCATGGGGTCTCACAAGTTTTTGAGGAGGAGGAGGAGGGGCCGATAGCGGTCCCGCAAAGGCCATAAGATTTTGAAACATAGAGTCTACCACCTGTTTGGTGATAAGGACCTCTGGGATTCTACGCGGTTCATCATCTAACAGCACCTCATCCTTCTCACATAGGTTTCTGATAAGGCATGGATATCCAAGGTGTTTTCCTAGTTTTTGAGTTAGTTTTGAAAGATTGTGGGATATTAGGGAACCCACATTAAACACCTTTCCCATAACGATCAAATAGATAACTACAGCGCGTTCGATGGTTACCTCTGACCTCTTTAGGGAGCAAGTTGGACTAGATAAAAGTACCAGGCCTTGGGGATTTGTTTCATTTCTGATTTTTTAAAATTTGCTGCTTTTCCCTAGGCCTCCAGTTCCCAACTTGCCTCTTCTCGACAAAGAATAGCGATAATGTGGGGGGCCTTGACATATCTATGCCTCATCTATTTGTCAAACACACATTGCCCTGGTGCATAATGCAAGCCATAGTAATTATTGAGACAATTAATCGAAAAATGAATGTCTTTTCCTTTAACAAAGGAAATGCAAGCATCCCTAACACCCTCATCACTCCTCAACCGGTAAGCACTTGCATAAAATTCTTTAACAATATTTGGGAAAAAATCGGAAGCTGGCTCACATAATTTCTCCCACCACCACTCCCTAATCCTGTTCAAAATTTCAAGGTGTTCACTGTCCCACAGGTTGAAACCATATTCAGTGATAAACTCCCTAGAAGTTAAATCCTCAAAACGTTTGCTAAGTTCTAGGGATCTAAATGTAGTTTAACCAAAATTCCTATGAGATGATGACTCTCCTTGGTTCTTCCTTTGGCGTTTACCAGATATATTCAGCAATTACAGAACGTAAACTTACCAAGAGGAAAGTCTAAATTTAAGCACAAGCCCTAAAATTCAAACCTGAGATATTTTCAATTCCTTTTTATTTCTCTTTTTTTAAAATAAAAATTGAGGGGGAGAAAGATTCATCTAACAACAGAATTTTAACATGGGATAAGGGAGAAAATTTACAAAAAAAGAAATTACCATGTTAGGATAAAGATTCTTGCCCTATTATATTTTTTTTTGAATTTTTTTTTGAAAAATAAGAGGAAAAAGGAAAAGAAAGAGAGATTACTAGAAAATGGAGAGGAGAGACATGCCTGGAGCACCAAACAGTAACACCCAAACTGAGACCCAAGATGGAGGATGCAAGATCGTGATGGAAGAGGTCAGAAATTTGTGGAAAATGTAGGGAATATGTATGGAAGCTGGTTCACACCATTACGATGCCGAATCGCCCAGAATTGAATTCATGGCAATTTTTCGGTATAGTGGTCCTCAGGTCGTATTCACTCAAGGAGCCTCACTTCTAATCACTAATTAGTTGTTCCTAACACTAATCACACTAATTAACTCATAGAGGGGGGTTGTTGTGACAGCAGTAGAAAATTAAACATAAAATAGAATTGAAACAACACATTAAACAACAATAGAATCATAACAAAACAAGAAATAATCCATACAGAATATGTAATCTGTCATGTACATCCCTGGAAACATAACTATCACCATTCCAAACTTAAGTTAATCTCTAATCCACTTCTACCATTTGGTTCTAAATCTTGAAATTTCTAGAAAATCTTCTAGAATGAGTTTATCAACTCCCTAAAGCCCTAACCAAATTATGTCCCGCAATCGCATATTGACATACCATTATGTTCTACTTGTCATTCCAATCTGTTACAACAAGTTTTCATCTCAGATCAAGCATTAAAATAGATTTATGTTCATGAAACTCTGAGCAGAAATTAACATAAACGTAAAATAAAGAGAAACAGAACAAAAATGGAATAAAAGCGAATTCTGAAGTCCCTTTGTATTCTACCTTAAGTGAAACACGAAAATGGCTTCCAGACATATCCCTTTCCCTTGCAGAAAGTTACAGTATAGATCTGGAAAGGCTACAACAATAAATCAGAGGAGAGTGGCATGAAAAAGGATACTGCTGGACTGACTTTTCTGTATAGAAGAGTTGACCTGCGAATTTGCCATTTTAGGCAAATTTTGGAGAGTAAAAAAAGGCTGAATTCATGCTCTGATTCAGAATCAAAGAGGGGTCTACATAAGCTCATCCTGGTCAGCATCTAATCACTAAAAAGTGCTACATCAGTTCCCACATATGCACCATCGTCCATGTCATCAATTTAGCTCTCTAATTACATAATTAAAGCACAATTAGTCCATAACTAAATTCCATCCAATTAATTCTAAAACATAATAGAATCAGAGAGTTATCATGAAAATATATGCAATAGGACTAAGATAGAGGCCAAAGTGTATATAAAAATGCCTAATATCACATCCTCCACACTTAGTCTTTTGCATTCCTGGGAAAAATCTAATTCAGAACATATTCAGAACGTCAAAAGAAAGTGTGGAAAACATGCATGAAAGGAATAGTCCAAATTTGAAAAGATTTAGCACTTAAAGAAAATAAATCTTAAATTTCTAAAATTCCAAGCATCATGGCAATTTAATTTGACAAGAATGAATTAAAGCAATCGGCCTCCTTACAAGGGATGTGTTTACTCTCTATTCTATGAAGTATTTAAGGGTAAGTCACTCAAAATTTAGCTTATCATAAAATTCACTACCATAAGCTTGTCAAGTATCTAAATCTCCACTACTCATATTCACTTGTATGCTTGAATCAAAAGGATTTTACAAGGGTGTAATGTAGGTGGAAAACAATGGAAAGAGAAAAGGAAAACATAATAAAGGGTGGAAACAATTGAAGAAAGAAGGTGAAGGGAACAACTGAGATAATGAAGGGGAACAACTTAAGAACATAAAGAGCATTAGTTATGACATTACAAGAGCTTGAATATAAATAAATTTTGGGTATAAAAAGTTCTATCTACTCCTTCTTTTCTTTGTTGCTATTATTTTCTTTTCTTCTTTTCGACGTCGACACATTTTCTATTTTAACCATTATATATATTTTTTTTCTACTTTCTTTTTGAATGATCATTCTTTTTTCTTTTGCTTTGAAGTAGAGAGAAATATTGATTTCAAAATATCCCAAAATTTACAAAAATTTTCAGCACATCAAATCTCTAAAAGAATTTAAATGTTATTCACTTATCAAATTGGGAAGAAAAAATTCTGGTTTGGAAAGGAAAAAGTGGTGGTGGAAAATGCAAGAAGGAAAGTGAGAACAAGGCACAAAATAGCATATAATGGAAACAACATAAGGGATGGCAATTTGGCTAAAAATGGTTCACAAAGAAATGCCTAAATCATCTCCAAGTATGCACATGTAAAACGTAGCCTCAACAAGATTCAAGACAAGATCTAGAGTGATAATTCATGATGAGTACAACACTCAACAAGAAAGAATAGCATATTTGAAATTAGGCTCAAAATCTCACAATTTAAAGACTATTACTAAAATTCATTGAAACCAAATTGATTGCCATTTAAGCTTGAATTCTAGAAAAGCAAGATTAAAATTCTAGTCATGCTAAAACAATTCAAATCTAACTATTCCAGCAAGCATAATTCCACAACAAAATCTTTTTCCAAAAAAAAAAAAAGAAAGCACTAAAAATTACTCTAAAAGCAATCTAAAATTCTGCACCAAACACAAACCAAAAGCTCCAAAAAGTGTAGAAAAGAAGCTAGAAACATAGCAAAAACACATAAAAATAGAACATAACCTTTTTTTTTTCAACTATGAAAAATTGTAGAACTATTTATTCTCCCCCCACCCACACTTAAAATTTGCATTGTCCTCGATGCATAGCACATATTTTCCAATAAAAAACAGGGGACAATGAAAAGTAAAAAGAGAAGGGAATAGAAATAGCCTGATGTTGTGCGAGGCACACCGCTTTCGCTTCTTCTAATCATGTGGCATCGGCTTCTTCCAAAAGCTTTGATTGAGAGCAAGTGCCTGTATGGTAGGAAGAATTACTTGCTCTAAGCCAACCTGCACAAAGATAGAAAAAGCTCCGCTTGCCACGAAGGGATCAAAGCAAGAAGGAAAAGAATAAGAACTACTATCTAAACTAGAATCTAAGACAAAGAGAGAGTACTTTCTAAAACAGAAGTAAAATTAAAAATATAGCTACTATCTAAAACAAAATCCAAATCAGAACTACTATCTACACCATCTAAAATAAAACTATCATCTAAAACAGGATCTAAATTAAAAAAAGAGACAGAAATTAAATCAAAGTTAGAATCAGAAACAGAAACAGAATTAAAATCAAAAGGAGATGTAGAAAAGGAATCAGAATCTAAATTACAACCAAAATTAAGAACAACAAATTCTATAGTAGAAACATAATCCAAAGATGGTTCACACAACTCAGAATTTGAAAATTCAGATTTGCCAAGATTCAAAGCATTTTCAATTTCCAACCAAGGTTGGCAAAAATCAGAATCACAGTCACATGAAAGTTCATCCACATAATCAGAAAATTAGAGATCATATCAAATTTCAAGTAAGCACAATCATCATCATCATCATCCATCAATGTGTCGATAAAGCTCATAGAATGCACAATAAAAGAAGAGGGCTCTTCCATGGATTGCTCTAAAACATTAAAATGAATTTTATTTCTAGCAAACTCTATAGAAAGAGTACCATCATGCACATTGATAATGGCCTTTGATGTTTTCAAACATGGTCTACCAAGAATCAATAATGCATATCCATAAGTACTAAAATTTTCAAGCACATAAAAATCTGTAGGGAAGATGAAATCCTTGACCCTGACTAAGACATCCTCAAGTACTCCAAATAGATAAGCTGTGATTCCATTTGCTAATTGCACTACCACTCCTGTAGGAGAAAAGGTCCCTATTTGCAAATCTTGGTACACTGTCTTAGGCATGACATTGATTGAGGCACCTAAGTCTAGCAAGGCATAGGGAAACTCCTTATTTCCAATGGTACAAGGAATGGTGAAAGTGCCCGGATCTTTGCACTTGGACACTAATGGTAGGTGAATGAGGGCCGACACATTTTGGCCTAAATTGACTTTTGTATTTCCCTTAAGACGCCTCTTGTTTGTACATAATTCTTTTAGAAACTTGGTATACTTAGGGATTTGCCTTACTGCCTCCAACAATGGGATATTGATCTTAACCTTTCTAAAAGTCTCCATAATTTCTTTTTCTGCATCAAGCTCTAAGACTCTAGACTGTGTCAACCTCCAAGGGAAGGGTAGTGGTCTACTAGGGATCTCCTCATTATCCTTGTCTTTCTGTTTTGAGCTACTTGAGGATGGAATACTTTCTCTTTGCTCATCTAATTTTTCTGCCTCAATGGGAGGGGAAGGGGTTGGACCTACTACCTCTTTGCCACTTCTTAAAGAAATGGCACTCACATTTGCTTTAGTGTTGACCATAGGTTGGGAAGGGAGACTACCAAAACCTTGGCTCTTAAGCTCATTGATGGAGCTAGCTAATTGGCCTACTTGAGTCTCTAAATTTTGAATGCTAAACTCAGTCATTTGCTGGAATTGGATAGTGCTGGAGGCCAGTTGCTTAGCAAAATCCTCTAAGCTAGGTTCTGGTTTATATGGAGGGGGAAGGGTATTGCTTGGGCCAGGAGCACTATACCTATTCTGAAAAGGCTGATTTGAACTACTTCCATATCTCAGATTTGGATGATCTCTCCATCCAGGATTGTATGTGGAAGAAAAGGGGTCATACTTGGACTGATGAGAATGATATAGTTGTTGGGGGAAAGATGCTAGCATAAGACTCACTGTTATCTTGCAATTGAGGGCACTGGTCTGTGCTATAAGTGGCCAAAGTGCAAATGCCACAAACTGAAGGTGGGAGGGCTGGTGGTTGCGATCTCTGATTCAGTGCTACTTGCCTCACCATTGAAGCTAACTCTTCCAATTTAGTTTTTATCCTTTGTTGCTTCATGGGAGGTGTCCTCACTTCATTTACACTAGCTGTTGGATTATTCAATCTAGTGCTAAATTATTGTACATTCTGGGCTATCTTGGCCAATAATTCATTTGCTACAGCTGGGGTCTTATCTACCAATGCCCCACCAGAAGCTAAATCCACTATGTACCTATCCATAGGCATTAGTCCCTCATAAAAATATTGAATGAGAAGCTGGTCTGATATCTAGTGGTTTGGGCAGCATGGAGAAAGTTTTTTAAATCTCTCCCAGTATTCATGCAATGATTCACCACTTAATTGCCTAATTCCACTTATGTCTTTTCTGATTGCTGCTGTTTTGGAGGCCGGGAAGAACTTTTCTAAGAACATCTTTTTCCGGTCATCCCATCTTGTTATCACGGTAGTTGGTAAGTAGTCAAGCCAATCCTTGGTTGCCCATCCAAAGAGAAAGGGAAGGCTATAAGCTTGATATGTTCTTTTCCAACTCCATGTGGTCTCATAGTGGAATAGACAACATGAAATTCCTTCAAGTGTTTGTGCGAATCTTCTCTTGCAAGACCATGGAACTTGGGCAGCAAGTGGATTAAACTAGATTTTAATTCAAAATTAGCATCTAACTTAGGATCATTTATGCACAGTGGTTGATAATGCACATTAGGTATAATCAACTCTTTAATGGATTACTCTTGCCTATTTTGAGACACTTGTGCATTTTGATTATCCATCCCAATTGTCCCAGCTGACTCAAAATCAGTTGACTCTAACATAATATTAGATTCAGAATTTGATTTTAACTCTACACTACCAACAGCAAGATCAATAAACTCAGACAAAAGTTCAGACACTATGCTACTCATAATACTATTGCTTCTCACTAGCCTATGGAAGGTCCCATCAATTTCAAGATCAAAGGGTGGTAAGTCCATGTTAAGAGACCTTCTCATACACTGGGAAGGGCAAAATTCACAAGAAACCACAGAAACACTGAAATCGGCAAAAACAGCACACTAAGTTCCAACTGATGAAAATCACCAAAAAATGAAGTATCTCAGAAAAATCTGATTTTTCTTGAAAAAATCCTTCTCAAGTTGGAGGAACAAATGCAAAAAATAAAACTAAAAAATTCGATGTACAAAAATACAACAAAAATCATAATTAATTAAAAAATCAAAAAAATTAAAAAATAAAAAAGAGGGTCTAAACGATGGAATTTGGAAAAATGGCCACCCCATATTAGGCTAAATGCAAGTAGGGTTGCAACTTACTTAAAACATCGAAAACTAGTGGTATACCAAGTTTGAGGTCAATCAGAGATAGTCAAGCTTTTACCAATTTTGAAAATGACTAGTTTCCGAGAAAAAAGCTCAAAACTTGTAAACTATTTCAACAATGCTAAACAACTGAAAATTAAACAAATACACAATGGAACAACTAAATTAACAACTCAGAAGTGAATTGGCTCCCTACCAATGATGCCAAAATTCTTGTTCACGCTACTATGATGCCGAATCGCCAAGAATTGAATTCGTGGCAATTTTGCGGTATAGTGGTCCCCAGTTATATTCACTCAAGGAGTCTCACTTCTAATCACTAATTAGTTGTTCCTAACACTAATCACACTAATTAACTTACCGGGGGGTTGTTGTGATAGCAGCAGAAAATTAAACATAAAACAGAATTGAAACAACACAGTAAACAGCAACAGAATCAGAACAGAACAAGAAATAATCCACACAGAATATGTAATCTGTCATGTAAATCCCTGGAAACATAACTATCACCATTCCAAACTTAAGTTAATCTCTAATCCACTTCTACCATTTGGTTCTAAGTCTTGAAATTTGTAGAAAATCTTCTAGAATGAGTTTATCAACTCCCTAAAGCCCTAATCAAATTATGTCCCACAATCGCATATTGACATACCATTCTATTCTACTTGTCATTCCAATTGGTTACAACAAGTTTTCATCTCAAATAAAGCATTAAAATAGAGTTATGTTCATAAAACTCTGACCAGAAATTAACGTAAACATAAAATAGAGAGAAACCAAACAAAAATGGAATAAAAAGTGTATTAGAATACTTATCCGAACCAAAGAATTCAAGCTACATCTTCCAGTTCATCCAAATGACAGATTACAAGAGAGTTTTAGCTCTCTATGGGCACTAAAATGAAAATACAGAAAGAAAACTACAAGAACTCTAAGCTACTACAAAAGAGAGGAAGAAGAAGATGTTGTCTGCCCTAAAAATGAATTCTGAAGTTCCTTTGTATTCTACCCTAGGGGAGAGATGAAAATGGCTTCAAGATATGTCCCTTTCCCTTGCAGAAAGTTGCAGTATAGATCTGGAAAGGCTATAGCAGCAAATCAGAGGTGAGTGGCATGAAAAAGGATGCTACTGGACTAACTTTTCTGTATGGAAGAGTTGACCTGTGAATTTGCCATTTTAGGCAAACTTTGGAGAGTAAAAAGGGATGAATGCATGCTCTAATTTAGAACCAAAGAGGGGCCTATATAAGCTCATCCTGGTTAGCATCTAATCACCAAAAAGTGCCACATCAACTCCCACATATGCACCTTCATCCATGTCATCCATTTAGCTCTCTAATTATAGAATTAAAGTATAATTAGTCCATAACTAAATTTTATCCAATTAATTCTAAAACATAATAGAATCAGAGAGTTATCATGAAAATATATACAATAGGACTAAGATAGGGGCCAAAGTGTATATAAAAATGTCTGATATCAGAAGGTAATGGGTGGAAAAGAGCAGAAAGATGAAGGAAGCGACACTGCATGGCAGAGGAGCCGGTGACTTCAGAGAATTTTGGGCTGCTAGGGGTTGAGGGAAGTGAAAAATGAGGCTGAGGGGCGAAAAATGGTGGACGTGGTGCCTCAAGCGCCATGTTAAAAATGCCCAAAATTTCGATTAACACGACACCTCTGGCACCTTGTTTAGCACCTCGAGCACTAGGGTACCGAAGAACTAAGCCTTTAGAGCCTCCAGGTGCCCACATGACAGAAAAGTAGAAGTGTGACAGCAGATTAACCAAGCAGCACAGCAAAAGTTCAAGCTCAGATAATGAAGTTTGTGATTCACAATTTACAGTTGACAACTCAAAATTATAGCACAAACATAAGAGGGTGATTAAAACAAAATAGAGAACAACTGCCACACAACAATTCAAGATTTTCAGCCAAATTGCTAATTAAATAAAACAACACAACACAGTAACAACAACAAGCAAAACAATACTTGTAACATCCTTGTCCTTCAGGGTGTTATTAGTTTTGGAGTGTGAAAATTTTACTATTTTAAATTGTTAATTTATTTTACTATTTTCTTTTGTGTGTGCTACTATGTTTTCATAGTAGGATTTATTTAATTTAATTAAAATTAAGCATGTAAATGGGTTATTGTTATTTGAGGTTATATATTGTATATAAATATGTTTAAGGTCCAATTTGATTAAAGAAAAAGGGCAAAATTGATGGTTGGCGCTCCAGGCGCCATGTAGGGTACCAGGACCCCAACTCTCAGTTTGACAACGGATGGATGGCACCTCAGGCGCCACGTAGGGCGCCCCAAGGCCCTAGCACCCAAACTCTTGATCCAAACTTTAGAATGTGGTGCCCAGGCACCAATCCTGATTTTCCAACTGTTTCTACGTAGAGTCTAGGTGTCAGGATATACATGGAATTTTCTTTTTCTTTAGCACTCAGAATAGCCACTTTTTGGGAGCCACTTTTACATATATCACTCAATATACTCATCTTCTCCATTTTTTGGTCTCCACCCCTCCATTCATGTTGGAATCCTCTTTTCTTCTACTAGCTAAAGATTTTGCCTGGGTTCCTTCCAATTTCAATAGAAAAACAAGGTAAGTGAGCTTTAGGTTCCTTGTATTTCATTTTCCCTCTTCTTTCATTCCTTTTACTCTTTAGTCGTGAACCCTAGATTGAAGGGGTGTAAGAAATTCTGATTTAATAAGACATAAAGTGATTGTAATGCCATAAACTCTTTATTAGTGAATATTTAGAAACCTTTCTCCATAGAAATGATGGAAAGGAAGCAGGTTGGCGTTAGAGGGATGGGAGATCAAAAAAAGAGATGGAAAGAGAGGGTTTTATGTTGATTTGTTTCTGAATTGGTCAAAGGATGTTTTGGATTGTATTTTTCTACACTTTAGAACTGTATTTTTGGGTATTATGCTGGCTGAATGGTCCTGTGAGGTGGCTAACAATTTTGGATAGCAAAATAGAGCAAATTCTGTAGAATTTTGCTGCTGTTTTGCTGCTATTTTAGTGGCTGGACAGCATAAGAAATTCTACAGAATTCTACAGTAAAACTCCTCTGTTATGGCAGCAAAAATCTTACTATGGTAGAGGCATATTTTGCTACCATAAGAACCAACAAATTTTGTTGTTATGACAGTAGGATTTTAGTGTCAAGACAATAGAAATATTTCTCTCTTAATGCTCCGTTTTAGTTACAAGAAGGTCTGGCTTTAATATGTTCTTTTATCTTCATTTTATTTGCATTTTAGGAAATCCTTGGAAATTATTTCCTAGCACCCTCCATGTTTTAGCTTGCAAAAACAAAGGTAGTTAGTGTCACATTTGAGGTGAGTGTGATGACATTGTCTTACTTTTTCCTTGAAGCTTTTAATGTCATGCATCATAGAGGTATGGATGAAAATGATATGTTATTGAATTCAATTTAACTACTTATATTCTTTGTACTTAATAAAATTGTTGTTGAGTATTTCTTCCCTAGAATATTATGCTTTCAATTATTATGATGAAAACCACCCTTGGAAAATTTATGTGTTGGAAATGTTAGCTAGAAATTAATATGGTTGAGGTTGTATTAATTATGTTGTGTTGAAAACCTGAATGTACATTCTGAATGTAATTGGGTATTGATGATAATTATTGTGGGTGTTTGGTTCATGGCAGTGCACCCCATGAAAGGAATTAAAGGAGTTATAAGGGTGGAGATACCTCTTTCATAGAGAGATAGGGTGGATGCGGCTGGGGGGCCTCGAGCAACGATCCACTGGTACCATGGATGAACCGATTAGCACAGAACTTGTATTATGCATTGTATAATTTATACTTCTTTTATTATTCGTAACTGATGAGAGTCTTTTTTTTTATTGTTGATATCTCTTTGATGGTAGATGTGAAATTCAATTTCGCTAGATAATGTTACCCATTCACTGAGTATTCCATTCTCATCCTGTTATTTTACAACATTTCAGAGTCCATGGCTAACGCTGGAGATTGTCCAGGAGAGTTGCGAGTTTACCTTATACCAACCCTCTTATACCTTGGGTTGGTCCTTTTGCATCTTAACTGTTTTGTTGGACTCTAGACATCACTTTGTAATCACATAAGCCTCCTAGGATTTTGTGGATGGGCTATGGAAAAATATGATACATTATTTTGTTTCCTTGTAAACTTGTTGCTTGAAAGATAACATTTTGATGTTATCTTAATATGGGAAGATTGTAAACTTATTTTAATTCGTTTGTGGCATTATGGAAATATGATATATTTTGAATGATGTGAGTTTGAATTGGTTTTAAAACTTAGTTCCTATGTATGAGTGATTAGAAATCATGGAGTTGAATTTTTTCTTATTTATGAATTGTTTTCGTTAGGTTCACGATGTGATGGATAAATCACTGTCGTGTCGGTCACAGTTTTTGGGGATGTGACAATACTAGAAAGAACCAAACTGTAGAAATTAAAAGAAAAGGATAAAGAAACTTGGGTTGCCTCCTAAGAAGCGCTAAGTTTATAGTCTTTAGTTAGACTTTACCCGGTTTCCTCAGCTCAGATCGATGAAAGCTCCGGTAGTTTCTTGAAGTTGAATTCCCTTGCCTCGAACTCGCCATTGTTTTGTGTTGTCTTTTTGAGTTCCTTCTCCCTTGGGTGGGTTCAAGTCAAGATGAGATAGTGTGGCATCTACTAGAGTCACTTGCTTAACATCCCCTAGTTCTTCTTCTTTTTTGTCCAAAGTTTCCTCATTAACTGAAGGTTTTTCACTGTTAAAAACCTTGAAAGTTTCTTGTTCTTCTTGGACCGTCAGGGTTAATGTTCCTTGTGCAACATGTATGACCGCCCCTGAAGTGGCCAAGAATGGCCTACCCAAGATGAGTGGAATTTCTTCATCCTCGACCATATCCAGAACTTCAAAATCCACAGGGAAAAAGAACTTCCTTACTTTAATTAGCACATCCTCCACCACCCCATGTGGATGCCTCAATGACCGGTCAGCAAGCTGGAGGGTCATCATGGTAGGTTTTACTTCACCTATCCCAAGCTTCTCAAAGATAGACAGGGCATGAGATTTATGCTAACTCCCAGATCACTTAGAGTTTTCTGAAATGTCACACCCCCAATTGTACAAGGAATAGAGAAGCTTCCTAGATCCTTAAGCTTAAGGGAAAATTTCCTCTGAATGATGGCACTACATTTTTCATTTAGTGTGATCCTTTCATAATCCACAATTTTTCTCTTCTTTACCAATAGTTGCTTCATAAACTTAGCATATACAAGAATTTGTTCAAGAGCCTCTGCGAAAGGTATATTGATGTGAAGTTTCTTAAAAATTTCCAAGAATTTACTAAATTGTTTCTCCTCTTTTTGCTTGTGGAGGTGTTGGGGAAATGGCACCTTGAGTGGTGGTATAGGAGGGCTTTCCTTACTTGTCTTCTCCTTCTTTTATTCATCCCCCATACCTTTTGAAGAAGTGTTATGCCTCCTAGGGTTTTCACCTTCAACCAACTCCTCGTTCTTTTTTTCAACCACTACCTCTTTTCTAGGGCTCGGTTCCATTACTCTCCCACTCCTAATGGTTATGGCATTCACATGCTCCCTTAAATTTACAATTGTGTCACTAAGCAATGAGCCTTGAGGTCTATCTAATAGTTGCCTTGCTATTTGTCCCTCTTGGGTCTCTAGATTGTGGATAGAGGCTTCTTAATTTCAAAAACTGGCCCGAGTTTCATCCAAGAATATAGAAGTTTTTTGCATGAAAGTGGTAATTTGTAGGGTCAACTTCCCTAGGGAACTTTCTAATGAAGATATTTTCTCATTAGTTTGTGATTGAGAAGAGGAGTTCTGATATTATTGAGGTGGCTTATTAGGGGCATTCAGATTATTTTGATTTCTCCACGAGAAATTTGGATGATTTCTCCATCCGGGGTTATATATTTGAGAATATGGATTGTTTTGACCCTTGTATTAGTTCCCCATATAGTTGATTTTCTCGGTTGTGAAGTTAACATATTGCTTGGACAATCCTCATTAGAATGGTTTCCTAAACAGAAATCACAGACAATGTTGGATGGTTAATGGCACTTATATTAGATGAATCAAGTTTCTTGTTTAACTCAACTATTTGTTGGGTTATCAACTTGTTTTGTGCTAAAAGTGCATCAAGAGTGCTCACTTCCAACATTCTAGCACTCTTCTTGGCCAATATCCTCTCCCCATGGCTTTGGTAGTCATTGTAAGCCACTATGGCAAATAATTCCATTGCTTGCTCAGGGGTCTTGCGGTTTAAAGCTCCTTCAGTGGCAAAATCCACTATAGTTCTTGTTTGGAGAAGTAATCCATCATTAAAACTTTGAGCTTGGATCCAAAGCTCAAATGAGTGATGAGGACATTTCCTTAAAATCTCATTGTACCTTTCCCATGCTTCACTCAAGGACTCTATCTCTTGTTGCCTGAATAAAGTGATCTCAGTTCTTATCTTTGATGATCTAGATGGAGGAAAATACCAAATGAGGAATTTCTATGCTAAGTCCGCCCAAGTGGTGACAGTACCCTTCGGTGAAGAATCCAGCCAATTTCTTGCTTTATCCCTCAATGAAAATGGGAAACACCGGAGTCTAATTACTTCTTCAGTAATCTCACTCAACTTCACTATATCACAAATTTGTAGGAACCATGAGATATGTGTGTTGGGGTCTTCAGAAGGATGCCCACTAAACTGATTATGCTGAATTAATTAGAGTAGGGACAGTTTTAACTTGAAGTTATTTGCTTCCATGGGTGGTTGAGTTATGCTAGCACCACATCCCTCCACAGTTAGGGTATTGTAATCCATGAGAGTTCTTGGAGAAGGAGGTGGTAGATTTTGTCCTTGATTTTGATTGTTTTTTGCCATTATTGCGAGTTGAGCATATTGAGCTTGTCTAGCTTCTTTAGTTCACCTTCGGTGTCTGTGAGCTGACCTTTCAATTTCTAGGTAGAAGATTAATGAGCTTGGATCGGTGCTACCTCGCATAAACTAATGAAATGTGTAAGATAAAGGGAAAAAAAAGAAAAACAAAAGTATGATGGAGTATAAAAGTAAAGCTTGAATTATAACTATGAAAATAAAAAGTAAAGTCCAAACTACAACCCTACTAGTTACTCTTAATATTGCTAAACACCGTCGGTCCCCGGCAACGGCGCCAAAACTTGATGCGATTTTTCCCAACAAGTATATCGGGTTGCAACTAGTAGTAAAAGTGGGAGAAAAGTATCATCCTCGAAGATAGACTTTTAACAATTAATGATTTCACTATTTTAAGTTATATTTGGACAATTGACAGGGTTGAGTGAAATATGGTTAAATTCAACTAAAGAAAAACTAAATTAAGCATAAAAGAAGTTAACTAACACACGAAAAGTTACACAATAATAAACCGAGTATAAGGGACTGATTTACTTGACTCCTAATCCGATTAATTCATAGACAAACCAATCTTTGAGTCATTAGAGAATACTTCGATATAATTGCAAATTCCTTTTAATGTTGATCAAGTTCACAAAGTTATTTGAATCCAATGCCTTAGAAAGACAAATTTTCCTCACTCAAATAATTAGCTAATGCCTTAGTCAAATTATTTGATTCGGAGTTTAAGCTTAAGAACTTAAAAAAATCATGCAAATAAGATTATCTATGCCTAGATTAGCCCGATTTACAGTAAAAATTACAAAGGCATGTCTATATCAAGCTATTCCTAGCATTAATATAAACCCTAGTTTCATTGAATGGTAGCTAAGCATCTAAGAGCAATTTAAAGCAGTAAAATCTACTCCAAGAATTGGAATTACATTTATATTAAAGTATTCAACAACAAAACTTCATAGGAAGTCAATTTATGTCAATCCCCTAAACCTTAGAGACTTAGTTACACATAGAAAGAGGGAAGAACAACATCACAAATCTACAATAAAACATGATACAAGAGGAAAGAGAAAGAAAAGAAGCTTCAAACTTAGTAGAGAAAAGGTTTCCCTTCTCCTCCAATATGCCCTAGCAGAGTTTCTTCCTTTTCCAGCCAAAAGATCCATATTTCACTTCAGATTTTCAATTTATAATTGCTGTCACATGCAAGTCAGGAGTGGACTGCCTGAGGTTCCACTCTGGAAATGGCAGAAACTTCATGGATTGGTGCCTGGGGTGCCACCTTCAAAACCTTAGATAGAGAGTTTGTGGACTGGCGCCTTGTGTGGTGCTTGGGGCATCGGCCATTAGAAAAGCTGCAGCTCATCTTTCCACCAACTTGTATCATCTCCAAAAATAATACCTACAAGTGAATACAACAAATTACTCCAAAAGGTACGAAAAAGGTGATTAAAACAAGATAAAAAGGCAAACTACAATGCATAAATAAACTAAGCAAAAACTAAGATAAATAGTGCAAAAGGAAAGCAAAATAGGACCAAGGAGAAGAAAAAGCCCAATAAAATCATATGAAATTAACCAAAATAATAGACTTATCAGCTAATATTCAAAAATAGCAGATATTACATGCCCATGGTTAGGGATTTTGTGGACGTGCTTTTGAATGATTTGCCAGGCATGCCACTAAATCATGAGATCAAATTTAACATTGAGTTGGCATCGGAGACACAAATGATCTCCATTCCTCCATACTAGATGGCACCAGCCAAGCTAAAAGAACTCAAGGAGCAACTGTATGACTTGCTTGATAAGGGCTTTATATAGCCTAGCTTTTCGCCACGGAGAGCTCTTGTCTTGTTTAAGAAAAAAGAAAGTGGGTTGATGAGGTTGTGCATCGATTACAGGTAATTGAACAAGGTAACAATAAAAAATAAATCCCTTTGCCTCGTATTGATGACCTCTTTGATCAATTGTAGGGAGCAAAGTGCTTTTCAAAAATTGATTTGAGGTCTAGTTATCACCAACTCAAGATCAGAGATGAGGATATTCCCAAAATAGCCTTTTGTACTTGGTATGGGCATTACGAATTTCTAGTTATGTCATTTAGATTGATGAATTCACTTGCTGCCTTTATGGATCTCAATTTTAATGATGGCAATGGGGTGGATTAAGGTAGGTTTTCACTACCTATCCCGACCCCACACACATACCCACTGCCCTATCCCTGCCTTGTTGTCCCATAGGGATTTTTTTGTTTTGTCCTATCCCCGAACCTACGTGGAATTTTAGTATCCACCTCGCCTCGAAACCATGCTAAGAGTGTTTTTTGCCCCGTAACCGCCCCACAATATTTAACAACATAATTTTTAAAAAACATAACATTCAAAAACTTATCATAACGAATCTCATTACACAATACTCAACAAAATAAATTCAAAAAGCACAATATTCATCAAATTGTTAAGATATATGCCAAGGCAATCAAGATCGAGATCTTGTATAGGATCAGAAAGGTTAGGTGAGATCGAATTGCAGGATCATAAGATCCTATGTAATTTTTAAAAATAAATAAAAATATTTATATAATTTGCAAAATATAAAAAGTTTAAAAATAAATATAATTTATCAAAATATTTTCATAAAACATCTCATATTTCTATAAATTTATCAGTTAATTTCATAAAAAAAATTGAATATCAAAACATAAAAAAAAACTAAGTGTTAGGATCTTAAGATCTTGTATGATCCTGTATGATCTTAAGATGCAAGATCTAGATCCCAAGCGATCCTGATGCAAAAAAGATCCTACAAGATCTTACTTGTTTTTGTTGTAGGTCTTGTGCTATCTTATGTACAACATCTAGATCTTGATAACATGATATTTGTACATCCACATTAAAAAAAAAAGTCTCATTCATAAATCTCCAAAATGTTGCCATACTTTAACTGCTTCATCAAATTACATTTCTTTCTGACCACCTAATGTGATAAGTGAATTGACCGTATTTTGTGTGAGGAGAGGCATTTGAGAAGAATTTTAAGTATATTAATTATTATTATGAACATAAAAGAATGCAGAGGTACAGACACCTTTAACATATTAAAAGACACGAGTTCTACTCTAATTTTTAATGTATTTCAAGGTAGTCATGCGATTAAATGAATAATATCGGATCAACCTCAAATTAGATTATAGTCAAATTTGAGTGCCAAGACCTTTGAAGTGATGACTTATTTAGGAATTCTGAAAGAATTCACTTGAAAAGCAACAATATTAGAAAACTTTGTAACCAATGTGCAAGTATGATATATACATTTCTTTGTCTGTGCAAGATGTTTCTAATCTCTACAAATCTAGAGTGGAGGTTAGCATCCCCTTATATATATATAGATACACATAACATGTCAAATCATTTGATTTTATTAAAATAGGATTGCTTTCTCATTTAAAGCTTTTCTTTTAATTGTTGTAGGATCGCTAATAGAACCTTTTGTTACTGAAATTTCTTTAGAGAGTAAATTAAAAGCATTTAGGTTTATTAGTGCCACAAATAATATGTATAGCATATATGATTTTATTTGGACTTGTTGGCATCAACATGTCTCTTCTCAGAGAATTTTAATGGTACATCTTCGAATGCTTGCAAAAGTACATTCTTTTAACAATAAGTATTGTGTTCATAGATAATACTATTCTTGACATTCCATCTGTGTACCTAAACTTTCATGCATATCCCTTATTGGCACATTAGTTCTTTTAAGAATAATTTAACTATTTGGCACTATTTACTAGTTCATTATGCAGTTCATATTAAATTAATTAAAGATGGACTATTGGTTAAGGGTAAAAAGATATAATTTGATCTGATTTACCTGTAAGTCTCTGCTTAAACCAATCATTCAAATCATACATCAAGGTTACTAACATCTACATTAATTGATGAAAAAAATATTAGATGCTCAATGGCAAATTTTTCTTTTTTAAATAACAATGAACTCACTACTGTATTTCTTTTCTAAATCAAATTGTTAGACGCTCAATGGCAATCCATACCACTATATGGCCCTAGGCAGTATGGGGTTTCTTCCCCCGCAATGAAATTATGAGAATAATTAGAAAACAATTTATAAACAATTCTCCTATAACTGTCTCCAACACTTTAAGTCTTTAACCTAGTCAATGATGTTATGGAACCCAGTCAGTGACGTTATGGCCATCACCAGCCAAAGACATAAAAGTGATGTAGATAATGAAACAAGAGTACTAACATTTCATCAAGTCCTACATGTTATGCTCACATACCATTAATAAGTAAATGACAAATGACAGGTTTGAACATTAGGGCCCTTCCATCAGCCACCAGGATTTACTAGGACATAAATCATTGTCAAATTCCCGAAACAAACTACAAGCATTAAAATCCTAATACTTTTTTTTAGAAGAAACATGACAACTTTGAAGGCCATAAACATTCAATCAACAAAAACTAATACATCTTAAACTGAAGAATTCTTTATCTAAACTATACAGTATATCACATATATTGAAAACAAGACCAGGATCTCTAGCTTCTCATCACTATATCTATTACGATGCAGAAACTATCAACAACAATTAAAGAGTGAGAAACTACTGATAATGGGTCATTTAACCTGAAACGAAGGATGACAACCAAAAAAGATGGCCACAGGGGAGGTTGATGAGACGACGAGCTCTTTAGGTGACGATGACAACTTCAGGGAAAAGGGAATGCCAGCAAGAGCAAGAAAGAGCATGGTAGTGAGAGCAAGAAAAGGAACACCAGAGCTGAGCAAGAAAATGAACGTCGTGGTTGAGAACTTCAGGGAAAGGTGAGGCCACTCCTTGATAGCTTTAGGTGGCAATGACGCTAGCTTCAGGTGGTGATGATGATAACTTAAAGAGGCAACGACTGGATATGAAGAAAAGATTTCAAAGAGTCAAGAGAACCCTAATGGCTAATGTCGATTGTTGAAATTCTGATGGTGATATTGATGCAATGATGCTCCTTCTTCCAAATTCTCCATTTTATTAATATTTCATATTATTTTATAAAAATATATATTATTTTGTATATATTCAGGGCACGTGGGGAAGACACTGCCTTGAATTCAGGGAATTCTCGAACCTGCCTCATTCTCTAGTCAACCGTTGAATAATGTGACCCAAATAGGGTGAGGTGGGCAGACCGGATGAGCCAGGTTCAAGTTGAAATTGCCATCCCCAGATCTCATGAATATGGTGTTCAAATCCTTCCTTGATCAGTTTGTCAATGTTTATAGACAACATACTAGTGTACTAAAAAAGCCCAGAGGAGCACGAGCAACATCTCCTAATTGTGTTGTAGACATTGAAAGATCATCAATTGTACACCAAATTCTCTAAATATGAATTTTAGATTGATCAGGTGACCTTTCTAGGACATGTAATCTCTAAAGATGGCATATAGGCAGATTCGAGTAAAGTAGAAGTGGTTAAGGCGTGGCCTAGACTAACCACGATGATGGGACTATTTAAGGTTAGCCGTCCCTTTTACTCGAGTAACTCAAAATAATGTGAAATACTAATGGGAAGAGGTATGTGAGGAAAGTTTTCAATAGCTTAATGAGCGTATAATTATGATACTAGTACTTGTATTATCGTTAGGACTAGGAGGGTTCACGATGTAATGTGATTCTTCCCGAGTAGGCTTGGGGTATGTTCTCATACAACATGATTGGGTTATGTCATATGCTTTGAAGTAACTTAAAAAGCATGAACAAAATTACCCCACCCACAATCTAGAGATGCGACAGTGGTTTTTTCCCTGAAAATTTGGTGACACTATCTTTATAGAGAGACGTGTGAAATTTATACGGATCATAAGAATCTCAAGTACATCATCGATTAGCGGGACTTAAACTTGAGACAAAGGAGATAGATGAGCTGCTGAAAGATTATGACTGTAATATCTTGTACCATCCAGGGAAGGCAAACATGGTAGCGGATGGCTTAAGTTAGAAATCTATGGGAAGTTTAGCACACATAGCCATAGTGAGGAGGCCTTTAATTCAAGAGTTATAGGAGCTCGAGGCTGGTGGTGTTTGCTTCGAGATAATAGAGTCTGGCTCTTTCTTAGCTCACATCAAGGCTAAGTCTTCTCTTATAGAGAGGATACAAATGACACAGTTAGAGGATGTTAGGCTTGTTAAGGTCATGGATTAGGTGAAGGAAGGAAAGGCTCAAGAGTTCTCACTAAATGACACAGGGGTATGAACACTGATTATGTATACCAAATGTTGGATCCTTGAGATGAGAGATCATGGAGGAAGCATATAGTGTCGTATATATTGTCCATCCTAGTGCCACAAAAATGTATCAGGATTTGAGACAGGTGTACTAGTGGGAAGGGATGAAGCATGACGTGGTAGAGTTCATATCATGTTTAACATGTCAGCAGGTTAAGGCTAAACATCAGAGGCCGATGGGACTATTGCAGTAATTGGAAATCCTCGAGTGAAAGTGGGAAAGGTGACCATGGACTTTGCTTTTGGTCTACCTCGCTCTACCGGCAGTTATGATTCCATCTGGGTTATATGGATTGACTGACGAAGACGATACATTTTCTCTTGGTTAAGACTACTTATAGTGTTTCTAGACTTACACATTTATACTTGATTTGATCATGAGGTTACACGGAGTACCTTCGTCAATCATCTCTGATCGAGGTCCTTAGTTTACTTTCCAATTTTAGAGGACATTTTAGGAGGCTTTAGGAATGAGAGTAGATATTAGCACCGCTTTCCACCCTCAAACTGATGGACAATTCGAGAGAACCATTCAGAAATTAAAGGATATGTTGAGGGCATGTATTCTTGACTTCAATGGAAGTTGGGAAAAACACTTACAACTCATATAATAATAGCTATCAGGCCAGCATCGAGATGGCACCCTTCGAGGTCCTATACAAATGTGAATGCAGATCTTTGATAGGGTTGTTCAAGTTAGGTGAAGTGAAGGTAGTAGGACCCAACTTGGTTCAAGAAACCTTGACCAAGGTGAGGACCATCCGGGAGTGAATGCTTGTAGCTCAGAGTAAACAGAAGACATATGCAGATCATAGACAATGTGATTTGGAGTTCATGGTAGGTGACATGGTGTTCTTAAAGGTGTCACCAATGAAGGGAATTATGAGATTCGGAAAGAAGAGGAAGCTAAGTCCCAGGTATGTATGACCTTATAAGATCTTGGAGAGGGTAGGCAACATGACATACTGTCTAGCCCTATCGGCAGAGCTAGAGGGAGTACACCTCATTTTCCATGTGTCAACGTTGAGCAAATATCTTTCCGATCCATCCCACATACTTCAGCCGAGTATAGGTGAAGAAACTTTGGTTGAGGGAGATTCCCTCAGTTAAAGTATTGTGGAGGAAGCAATCTTATGAAGAGGCCATGTAGGAGACTGAGATGGACATGCATGCTAGATATTTGCACTTATTCCTGACTAGAGGTAACGAAAATTCGAGGGACTGGATTTCTTAAAGGGGGAGATAATGTGATACTCGTAGGTAAATTTTTCTATGTCTATTATTTTAATTATGTATGCTTAGGGTACATGCGTGATATTGCCTATGTGGACATTAGAATATGTGTGGTATGCATTCATTTATTCATAAAGTGTGTTATAATGAATGTTGTATGATGTGATGGTTGTTTTATTCGTGAATGGTGATTTCGGCCAATGAGGGACAAATGAAAATTAAAACTTGGTTTGTGTAACGACCCCCAAACGAATTCACGTGACCAACACGATAACTAGGGGCAAGCCATCCGCAGATCATAAGCCTACTACACTATTATTAAAACTTCCCTAAATTTCTATCACAGATGTATATCTATTACAATCAAACATAAAAATTCCAAGACCTAGGTGACCTATGTAGCCACAAAGCACACTAATCTTACTTACCAAAGAACTAAGAAATTGCCAGAGACTGAGTCACATGAACTTGTCGTTCCACGAAGAGGTACTCCTCCACTAGCTACATTTGAAAGGATTAAACTACAAAAGTGAGTTGGGATAACTCAGTAAGTAGAATTCTACTACAAAAACATGTTTACATGGGCTTATATGCCTATACATCTTTGTTAGCTCACATTAGAAATTTCATGCATCTGCATAACGCTAGGCTCATGCAAGGACATGTTAGGTCTAATAATCATCTGGTTCCTTTAGAGAACCTCTCAGGCACATGACCAAATCATCTGGGTCATAAATAACATCCATTTACTTAGCATTATACAAGAGGTGTACATACCTTACATGATTGGGTTCGAATACTAGAATGATGTGGTCCTTTGCACATATTCATAAATGCGTAGAAATATCATTATGCACAAGTAGGCGAAGACCTATGATTCTGTCACATAACACTTGTGTTAAACTACTTTTGACTGGTGACAATAACTAGAATTCTTCACATAATCAAGAATACATGCATACAATATGGGAAAACATACATACATAGTTCATTAGATCACTCAAGGGACTCACTCAACCAAGGCTCTCATTGTCCATTGGGTCTCTAGAGTCGGTTGACCCACAAAGTCCTTTCGCTACTGGGGTCGCAGTGTGCCAATGGGCCACAAGCCCTTTTGCTACTAAGGTCACTATAAGTCCTGCTTAACCTAGGCCCTTAACATCCATCAGGTCTCTAGGGAAGGTTGATCCCCAGGCCTTTTCGTTACTGGAGTCCCTATAAGCCAATGGCCTACCAAGCCCTTTCGCTACCAAGGGCTCTATGAGCTAATA
This sequence comes from Biancaea sappan, assembly GCA_037074585.1. Classification (NCBI taxonomy): domain Eukaryota; kingdom Viridiplantae; phylum Streptophyta; class Magnoliopsida; order Fabales; family Fabaceae; genus Biancaea; species Biancaea sappan. The sequence goes on along the minus strand of CM073501.1, from coordinate 42,513,508 downwards.
GCCTACAAGCTTGTTAGTGATTTCACAAATGCACCAGTGGTACAAACAGTAAAATAGAGTAAGAATATCATTCCCACGATAACTAACTCGTTAAATACTCAAGAAATTTAAGTGTATTAGTTAGATGAGCAAATTTGGATCAAAGACATCTCTAAGTTAAGAATTGAAAAGTAAAACTCAAGCAACAAAATGTTTTTATACTTTTTGAAATAACAATGAACAAACACAAAAAATCGGATGAAATTAATTCAATAAAAAGGCCTAGAGCTACTATTAAATTTTGGTCTAGGGCTTGTCGCTACATAGATCCACTGCTATAGCGATGGGAGGTAGAGAGGGAGTTTCAAAGTCATTTACTCCAATAGCCATCGCTATAGCTGTGAAGATCTACCACTATAGTGGTGAGTGGCAGAGGGTAATTTCTTCTATAGCAACTTTAGACTTGCAACTCTAACAGGGTCCATCTTTTTGCATAATCTCCTTACTAACTCAACCTACATCAAAAAATAATAAAACACCAAGTAATAGCAGCAAAGAGTCATGAAATCACTCAATTAATAAAAACTCTAAGAAAACTTAAACTACTCTAAACTACTCAAAACATGGATTAAGAAACGCAATTCTAGGCAAGATAGGGATCAAAATATAAGGTAATTAGCACCAAAATGGTGCTAAGTGGAGAACTTAAACACTCCCCTAAACTTGAACTTTTGCTTGCCCTCAAGCAAATCAACGCTCACAACAGACATAGTACAAAGCAGAAGTCAGATAAGCAGATTCACGAACAAGATTTGAGAATAATTGAACTAAGCAAGGGAAAAGAGTGATTTGTGCAAGTAAAAACTGAACCATCTATTAAAATTAGATTCAAGAAATACATTTACTAGAGAAAAACCATACTTGCAATAATATCATGGAAACTTAAATAAAAAAAATCAAATAAACACCTTGATATTTTAGAAACCTCTTAAAGCAAAATACAATTATCTAAGCTAATCTTTCCTTTTTGTACTTTTACACTTTCAAGGGTTTTCACTCCAAATTCCAATGGATTCAGTCAACAAACTAAACAAGAGATGTAGCTAGTAGGAAGCAAAGTCCGTGCGCCTAATCCACATAACTCATCCTCTCCTTTCACACCTACTGAGAAAATTACAGAGTGAGAAAAGTGCATAAATTATAGAGTGAGAAAAGTGCCTGTGCGCCAAATCTACACAACACTTCTCTACCCCTTCAGTCTCTCAAACCAACTAAAGGTATAGTTCATTGGATGAAAAAGTGTCTGTGCTCCTAATCCACACAACACCGCCTCAATAATAACCATCCAACAAGTTAATTAATTTTATTTATAAAAATAGAACCATTTTTTTTATTTAAATGAAATTTGGAATGTCACCCTTTATTAAGCTTACTTTTGATTTTAGGAAAGCTTAACTAAAGTAAAAGCAATTATTCTAAGAGTTTCCAAAACTTCAATTAGCCTAAAATGAATTTTGAAAGAAATTTTCTAATATTATCAAAAGTAAGGCTAATTCTCAATTAAAAACAAAATATCAAAAACTTAATTTTAATAACATTTTTCTAGTTTTTAAAACAACAAATCGTCTCTTTCCTTTACAAAGATTTAATCATAAAAGAAAACAAAATGTTTGGAAATCTAACAAAATTGATAGCATCTATGCTTTACATAAATGCATATGCTAAACACACTGACAAATAATTACACAAAACAAAAACAAAACTCCTCTTCCCCAAACTTGAATATGATAGTGTCCTCACTGTCCGAAATCAACAAAACAGAGGAAAAAGAAGTAGAAAATCAAAAACCAAAACATAAACAATAAGAAAGAGCAATACCACAAAAAAATAAATAAAAAAAAAACTAAGAAAGCAAGAAAACTTGAGTTGCCTCTCAAGAGCACTAAGTTTATAGTCTTCAGCCAGACTTTACCAATGCCTATTCAAGGTGGATCTTCCAATGTTGGCAACTTTTTAAATGCTTTTGACTAAGAAACAACCATGTTTGCAATATCAGTAGGTTTGAATTATGGGGATCATCATGAAACTTTGCATAAGTCTCTGAAACTCCAAGAACTCCTCTTGTTCTTTTCCCCACATCTTCAGCATCCTCCAAATAATCTTTACACATCTCATCATGAAAATACCTTGTGATTTCTCATCAATCATCTTCACAAAGTAGCACTCCTTCGGGTCATCAGAAGCTTTCATTGCCTTGTTCATGTTAAAGGTGACCTCTTGATCATTGACCCTCATGGTTAACTCACCTTATGAACATCAATTATAGTCCTTCCATTATCTAGAAAAGGTCTTCCCAAAATGATTAAGATCTCCTTGTCTTCCTAATCCATGACAATAAAGTTAGTTGGAAAAATTAACTTGTCCACCTTGATAAGTGCATCCTCAATAATTTTGTTTGGATAACACAATGAATGATCAACTAGTTGAAGAGTCACTGTGGTGGGATAGAAAGCGGTATTAAATTTACACTAGCTCCCAAATCACACAATGCTTTACCAACAAAATTCCTCCTAATATTGCATGGGATTACAAAACTACTTGGGTCTTACATTTTGATAGGCAACTTCTTTTAGAGAATGGCATTGCATTCTTGAGTTAAGGCTATTGTTTCAAACTCTCCCAAACACCTTTTTCTTGATAGAACATCCTTCACGAACTTTGTATAACTGAGAATTTGTTCCAATGCCTCTACGAATGAGATGTTGATATGAAGTTGCTTCAAGATCTCTAAAATTTTTTTGTATTGTATATCCATGTTCTGCTTTTTATACCTTTGATGATTCTTGAAGAAGAAAAGGAGGAAGGTACAAATAATTCTCCCTTAGACTTCGCTTTCACTATTGCTTCCTTCTTATCATTGATCTTTTGAGCTTCACTTTCATCCATATTTACCTTCTATTGTGGCTGCTCCTTAATACTTTCATGATTGTTAAGGCCATAATTTTGCTTCTGAATGTTCAAAGTGGAAACTTTAGGAAGATACTTTCCACTCCTCAATGTAATTGTCTAGCAATGTTCCTTCCTTTCCACTCCTTAATGTAATTGTCTAGCAATGTTCCTTCCCATCCCTCCTTGGGTTATTTTCCTTATCGCTGGGAAGATTACCTTGCACCTTATTATTCAAAGCACTTGCCAATTGGCCCATTTGAGTTTCTAGATTCTTGATGACAGCACTCTAAGTTTGACTTATCGCCTCAGTTCTTTCCATAAATTTCATGAATATTTCTTCCATTTGTGACTTCTTATCCACTGGGTTAGTGGAGCTCTATTTTGGGGAAGATAATTACTCTAGTTATTGAAGCCAGGAGGATGATATGGCTTACCAGAAGATAAAGCTGAGGGATTCAAGCAATGTTTATTGCTCCAAGAGAGATTTACGTGATTTCTTGAGCTCAGATGATAAGTGTTGAAATACGGGTTGTTTTGGTTCCTTTTCATATTACACATATAATTACTCAATTGAAGCAAATTCTTCACAACACCTATTGACATGAGCACCTCCACAAAAATTGCATTTCACTTCCAGGGTGACTATTACATTCACCCTTGTTGGTTCTTGTTGTCTCGAGCACATCAACTTTCTTAGTCAACGTTTCATTCTGAGCTAACAAAGCATTTAGGGTGCCTAATTCCATAACTCTCTACCTTGAAATATTTTTGCCTCAGCTAGAAGTATTTTGGTTTGCCCCTATGGTCTCTATTATCTCCTTAACTTGTATGATTGATTTCACCATCAAAGCACCACCAGTTGCGGTGTCTAGTTTATCTCAAGTCTCATAGGTAAGACCACTGTGAAAGATAGTGAGCTGTTGCCACTCTGGAAGGCCATGATTTGGACACTTCGTTAGCAAGTCCTTAAAATGTTCCCAAGCCTTGTATAAACTTTCACTATCCTGCTGATAGGAAGTAGTGATTTCATTCCTCAACTTGACTGACCTTGAGGGCGAAAGAATTTATCTAAAAACCTCTTATGGAGTTCATCCCAAGAGTGATACTCCCTCGTGGTTGAATAAACAACCAATTTTTTGCCAAATCCCTCAAGGAGAAGGGAAACAAACAAAGATGTATAGTATCGTCACTTACTCCATTCAGCTTAACCATGTCACAAATGTCTAGGAAATATGTGATATGGTTATTAGGATCTTCCATGGAACTTCTCCCAAACTGATTCTGCTAAACTAAATTCATCAAGATTGCCTTAATCTCAAAATTGTTTGTCTGGAGTAGAGGTTTCACTATGCTGGAAGTGTGACCAACATTGTAGGGTAAAGCATAATCCCACATTGCTCTGTTATCATCATGTTGCTCATTTTTAGCTCCATTAGCCCTATTATTTTCAATATTGTCTGCCATTTCTTCTTCTTATGAAACTTGCCTCTCTTGGATTTTTCTAACTTTAGCTTCTTTACTAGTTTTTCTTGCAAGACTCTCGATCTCAGGTTCGAAGAGGAGATCTAAACTATTATGGGTACCTCACATACAAAATAGAAAACTCCAGTCAAGATTGACAAAAGGAAATTAGAAAAACGAATCTAAAAGAAGAAATAACTAATTAAATAAAAAGAGAAGAAAATCAAAAAGAAAATTAAAATAAAAACAAAGACTCAAAGTAGGACATTGTCTAATCTAGCACCCTTGAATCTCTTTGAATATTAGCAAAATCATTAGTCCTCGACAACGACACCAAAAACTTGTTAGCGATTTAGCAAGTACACCAGTCGCACAAGTAATACAATAAAATAGAGTAAGAATATCGTTCCTATGAGGATTAACTCACTAAATACTCAAGAAATTTAAACATATTAGTTAGACGAGCGAATTTGGATCAAAGACAATTCTAAGTTAAGAACTGAAAAGTAAAATTCAAGCAACAAAATGTTTTTATACCTTTTGCAAATAACAACACATACACTCACAAAAAATTAGATGAAATTAATTCAATAAAAAACCTAGAGCTACTAATCCCCCTCTTTCATCCTAGGAATTGCTAAACTCTCTCTATAACTTCCAATTTTAATCAATTATACATCTTAATCTTAGATTTCCTAGATTAAGCTACTCAACACCTACACAATTCTTTGCATAGGCCTAATTTGATTAAACGAGTTTAACTAATATTCCTATGAGTTAACAAGCAAAAACCCCTAAGGTTCAAGCACTCGCCTTATTCATTCAATGTTCTACAAACACCTCCCTTACCAAAATTCAGTGAAAGCAACACGCAGGCTATAAGTTGATCAGATTTATAGCAAGCACATGATAGATGAATGAAAGGAATATATTAATTCAAAAGAAATCACAAGTACAGAAAGAAACACAACTCCTAATCTAAAATTAGGTTCATAGTAACCCTATAACATAAATTTAACTACTCATGACTACAAAACTACAGAAAAACGACAGAAAGATGAGAAAACTCCATGAAACCGAGGTTAGATTGACGAAAATCGGGGCCAGAGAGCTTTGGAATAGGATTCCTCTTCTTCCTTCAGCAAATTCAACGTTCTCAGTCCTTCCCGTGCTCAGAATGACCTAAAAATCTTGCTCATTTGCTATTTATACCAGCAGAAAAGTGGTAGAAATCACGACTACCGCTATAACAGTGAAATCCACTTCTATAGCTGTGAGGATCCACCGCTATAGCGATGAGTGGCAAAAAAAAAAAGCTTCAATTAAATTTTGGTCTAGGGCTTGCCACTGCACAAGTCCACCGCTATAGCGGTGGGAGGCAAAGAGCGAGCTTCAAAGTCATTTGCTCCAGTAGCCACTACTATAACTGTGAAGATCCACTACTATAGTGATGAGTGGCAGAGGGCAATTTCTTTTGCAGCAACTTTAGACTTGCAGCTCTGACAAGGTCTATCTTTTTTGCACAAGCTCCTCACCAACTCAACTTATATCAAAAAACAATAAAACACCAATTACTAGTAGCAAAGAGTCATGAAATCACTCAATTAATTAAAAACTCTAAGAAAACTTAAATACTGTAAACTACTCAAAACATGGGTTAAGAAATGCAAGTCTAGGCAAGATGGAGATCAAAAGATAGGATAATTAACACCAAAATGATGCTAAGTTGAGAACTTAACAAAACCCTTTCACTATCGGGGTTGCTATGAGTCATACTTAACCTAGGCCCTCAACATGAACAATCACAGTCATACATGCAGACAATATAATGTACAAAACACCACATACTCAAAATCGTCCATAATACATCAAATAACATGCTCTAATCATACCATCGGATCCCATAGGTCTTTATCAATGACATCCCATTGAACTTATGAGCAGAAGTAATACTCTACTCAGCTTATAGGTCTCTATGGATGACGTCCCATCGAACCTCATGAGTAGGAGTAGTACTTTACCAAGCCTTATAGGTCTCTATGAACCATGTCCCATCGAACCTCATAAATCTCCTAAGCAACATACACGATGGGGGCGTATTACCATGACTCAAAACATTCAAACTCACTTTCTACCAAGCATACATTCATAAATCTACCAAGCCTCATAGGTCTCTATGAACCATGTCCCATCGAACCTCATGAACTCTCTTAAGCCAACATACACGATGGGGGTGCACCACCATGACTCAAAACATTTAAACTCACTTTCTACTAAGCATAAATTCATAAATCACTAAGACGTGCTTTTCAATATAGTACCTATAAGCATTCACGTGCAAACTTACCATCTAGGTCATATCTTGGGCTTTGATATGCCCATACCACACAAGCTTACACAAGTATATAAATAAAAATGCATAACGATCTTGAAATTTAATTATTTCACACAACCTAGTTTAAGCCTATGCATGCCCTTTTTATCTTTCTTAAGAGTAGTCTTTTCCTTAGATCACATTTTCTTAATTTATACTAGGCTAGCCTAAATTTATAATTAAACAATCACATTTGCATCCTCATACAACATGTGAAAAAGAATACATAGAAATAACTCATTTACGGTCATTAGGTTCAAGCTTTTTATACCCTTTTTGGGTATGCAAACATAAGCACAAGCTAGCCCTCTCCTAAGGTTAATAAGGTGCATTAACTAAACTTGACTTATGTCCCCCTCTCATTACGTATACGTAGACTCTTATCCGTTAGGCCCTATGGTGTTTATTTGTTTAATCCAAACAGTAGTTTTCATAAATTAATTCTAGGATCCCCAATTACCTCAAGTCTTCATGATTTAGTTTTATGCTAGGAATGAACCCAACATGTCTCTTTCAAGATAAGTTATTTCATGAAAATTTATTGATACTTAAGTCCTTAACTCAAATTCATTATTCTTTTCTACCATCCTATCCTACTTAGAGAGTTCACTGTAGTTACTAAAATGGAGCTTTGTTCTATCTCGTTCTCGTAGCCTTATTTTATTTCAAGTACCATGCCTACAGTGTGTTATGTTAAAATTCTACATTACCTTAAGTAGAGTTATATACATACATAGTTCTTTTACCTTGCATCATTCAAGTGTCTAGGGCTTAATACTTGGACCTTAACACTAATCATTTACGCCACAAATATCCTTAACATGAAACATCTAAGTGTTAGTGGAATAAAAAGGTAACATCCTCTCTTTTTATTTCCTTGAGCAATTACAAGAAATTACATCCTTACTTTCTACATTGACTACATTTGAGCTCTTCTAGCTCTACGGATCCTCATAAGTGAGGATTTGCAATTCAAGAAAAGAAATAAGTAATATGCTAAACATTCAACACATAGCATTAACCAAATCATATTTGTCAAGGTAGATTTACTACTTACCTTTTTCCGAGCTAAAATTATCATTCTCCTTCATCTTGATCAAAGATTGAAGGATCCTAGATGATTAGGGAAGCATTCATATTGATTCTATCAAGAAAGAAAAGCAAAAGATGTCATAATCATAAAATAGGAAAATGCTTGCCACTATTTCTAACCTTTGATCATTCTCTTGGTCATAAATCTCAATCAATAAAGATTCTTGAATAAAACTTGTCTTATTGGAAACTAGACTCAGAAAGCTTTCCAATGATATATAATTTGCTGAAATCAGAGCTCAAATAAGAGAGTTATGATCATTTGAATTAGACTGATGGTCACAACTTAGGGCGCCAAAGCTTGATCCTCTTGGCCTCGTGCGCTAAGCCTGGCTCCTTGGGCACCCAGGGTTGGGGAAATCTGCCATGGCCATGAGAAGACACCTAAAATGCACCCTTTGATCCCTTAAACGTCTAAAGCTCCATTTTATCAATATGGGTTATCAAACTCTTGTTTCTAGCTTTTAAAACCATCTTAAAACATCAATTTCATCATTAGTTCAAGATTTGTCCATTTTCCTTCCTAGAACTCTTATTTTCCATTCTTTCGTTACACAAGTTTACATTCTAGATTCTAGGTTCATTTAAAATCATAAAGCGACAACTCCATTCAAGACCCAAACTCAAATTTCCTAGTTTTCTTCAATTTCTAGATTCTAGAATAAGAATTTTGCCACGTTAGAGCCCAATCAACAATTTTCGTTAAGTTATTTGGCAGTGTTAAAAAAAGGCATATTTAAAAAAAATAAAATAAAACATGTGGGACATAAACGAGCAAAAACAAGTGTGAGGGGCATAAACAAAAATCAATATAAATGTTAGGGAATAAAGTACCCTTTTGCCTTCATAAATTCATTCATGGACAATTTTCATAATTCATCATTATAAAACATCAATGTAAAAACAAGTTTAGTATAGAAAAGCATCATTTCAAAAACAACAATATAAAACATGCTCTTTAAGAAGTTGCTAAACTACCTCATTTTTGGAATCTCCTTATCTTCCTTTTAAGATTTCTCACTTGTACCTCATCTTCTTCTCAAATTTAGCCTGCTCCTTAGCCTTCACCATGTAATTTTCCTACCTTTGATCACTCAAACTTTTTAGCGCTTCAATTTTCTCTCTTATAGGCTCTCAGGACTTTTTCTCTATTTTCACTCACACTTTTGGATGTCCATTTCTTACAGTTTCATCTCCTATTTATAGACTCCTTCAAGCTGCTCATTTGGCATCCGTCTCACTAAGCTTTCCTCAACTAGATTCCTCTAACTAAAACTAACTAAGATTCAGTTAAATTCTAACTTAGTTTCTTCATCCAAAAATCAGACTTCATACTCTGCACTAATGCCAATTTAGTGAATCTGATCTAAATGTTAATATTTTTTAATTCTTATTAAATTTATAAAATTTTCCTAAGTGATTTGTGGTGCCTACCTTGCATCATTACGCCCTACTATCCATTGAATATCACTTGCAACTTGCTGTCAGAAGAATAGAGCAACTTGCGTTTTCTGATATTTGTAAAACCAATTGATTGTTGTGTTTGCAGCAGTTGACTATTCCTTTAATTTTTTATACTTTCTGTTCCTTGTGAGTCATAAGTCGATTGTTAATTGATGGCAGTCGACTTCTTGTTCAATAACATGTTTTATTCCTTCCTTTTTTGTACCCATCGACCATAATTTCTATGGCAGTTGGTTGTTTTTTTCCTCTTAGTGTTTTTATGGTAAATTCTAGTCTAGCTTGGGTTGTTACACAACACACTTAAGTCACCTCATTTTCACACAACTCACCACTCCTCACCTTACCTCAAAACCTCAATTTTTACCTTTAACCACTTCTAAACATAATCTCATAATTTAATTCCTTCTAGTCCCTCTCAAGAACCCATACACAGCTCTTCAACCAATCTTATAGCATTGACCGTGCAACTCAACATCTCAAAGCCCAATCCTCCTCAAAGATCCTTACTTAACACTTTACATGGGAATACTCAACACTTTCCTTCCTTTCACTTTAGTCTCTTACTCGAACTTATACATAACTTTATCTTGACACTTGTTGGATAACAACCACATGTAGCCACTGCATGCCTTTACCTGGCACGGACTCACTTGGGCGTGTACATGTTTTAAACGCATAGTTAGCTTTTGGAACCCTTGAATTTCCCTTAAGTATTAATCCATCCAAGAAAATTTTCCACATGTGCGAAAATACGCTCTCTCATTAACTTCGTAATACCTAGGGTATTATACTCGCTTCTAAAAATAGAGTTCCCCCCACCAATTACATGCTAGGGTTTCCAAGATGCACATTCAAGAAGAGAAAAGATGAACTTTATGATTTTTACCTCAAGCAAGGAAATCCAGAGAAGGGGTGATTGCTGGTGGTTGTAACTTGCCAGAGATAGTGGTGGAGGCTAGCCTTGGAAGTTCTCTTGGTGTTGGAGAAGAAGAAAGTGTGAATGAGAGTTAGAAGGACTAAAGAATGAGAGTGAAGCGTGGAATAAGAGAATGACTAAGCTTTGGGAGTGTTTATAAATTTCATTGACCATTTTTCCCTCAACCCTAAACATGAGAGTCATATATCCAAGGGCAAAGATGAAAATCCTTTAAAATCATTTTATCCGTACTCCTAAAACACATCACACTTAAGTCACTTCACCCTCACATGGTTCATCACTCTATATGTTCTCAAAACCTCAATTTCCTCATTTTTCCACTTTAAATATAGTTCCCCAGGTTTACTCACTCTAGTCCTTCTCAAAGACCTATACCCATAAATCAACTTCCACTGACATCTCATGGCATCAACCACTCAAACATGAACCTTATAGGGTCCAATCATAAAGTGGATTCTCATTTATCCCTTTACATGGGAATATGCAATACATTCATTTCTCTCACTTTGGTCTCTTACACCTATATGCAAGATTCCACCCAACAAATGTGGAGTAACCCCCAACGAATAATGATGCATGCCTACACCCGGCATGAACTCAAATAATCATGTACACATTTTGAGCATTCACTCAATTTTTTTATAACCTCAAACATTCCTACTCACATACATACACCAAAGGAGCATGCACAAATAAGAATAAACCTTTACTCGTTTATCTAACACCTCGAGTGTTACAATGGAAATCAAAGAATTGCAGCACATGCACAGTCCACACAAGTCAAAGATAGTGTCACGCCATAAATTCGAGAACATGACTGGCACGGTGGTGGGGCCATACCACCACCGTAAGCCTATCTTCACATGCTAGCACACACAACAAATGTATATAAAAAAATAATATGAAACCATTCAATCACAATATTTGCTATATAAACTTATGAGTTCTATCCACTACAGAGTGACTCAAGGAACCCAGATATACACAACTTTAATGCCAATACAAATCCGAAGAGGGGGCTAATGACATTAAAGCTTCGTCACTCCTCATACGGAGTCCCACCAACTAACTAGAACCTGCAAGGGCACAAAGAAAGGGTGAGTATAAGATACTTAGTGAGAGAACAATTAACTGAACGAGTTACCATCGCATGTTGCTCACAGGAATAGGACACGAAGTTAACATCCCACCTACCAACACTAGGTCCAAGCCTCATTTTATACAACCTATGTAATCAGGTGGAAAAATCCTACCCTATGCACACGATCATCATTAAGTCATGCCTCATAGGGGAAATACATAATCCATATAATTACATGACCCAATCACACAATTTTAACACATAACATCAAACCATTTTAAAATTGGAGAATTTTTCCATAATGACTATATTTAAATAAATTGAACCAAAGTCTCTACATAAAGCACACATGAGATAAATAATCATTTAATTCAGCATAATTCCTAATTTTCAATATTCCACCGTTTGAGGACATTTAAAATTTATGGTATGTCCACCGGTCCAGGACATTTGAATTTTATAATGAGATATGTCCACCGTTCCAAGACAATTGAAATTTATAATGAGATATGTCCACCGTTCCAGAACAATTGAAATTTATAATGAGATATGTCCACCGTTCCAGAACAATTGAAATTTATAATGAGATATGTCCATTGTTTCAAGACAATTGAAATTTATAATAACAAATAACAGAGAGAGAGCACCGAGGTTAATCCATAATAATTAATATAATTTCCTCTTGGCAGATTTGCAGGATTATAATTATATATGAATCCACCATAACCATCACATATATCCAATCAAAATTAAATATTATCTTAGCATCAACAACATTTAATCAAAGAAAGCATATATACATGTATTCATCACGCAGGTATATTATATTGCAACAAGCTAACTAATAGCTACCACTCTACAACATGATCTCACACGTATAAATTACTATCATCAAGGGATCACTCACCCAAGTAAGAATAAAATGGTAGTCTTAGTTGTTTAGAAGGATGATTATCATAACATATCACATAACAATTACAACCATAAGATTCCTCTAGAGTCCTCCAATCCTAGGTATCCCATAATCTGGGGACACAATTGATTTACGATGCGTAAATACAATGCATAGATTTATTGAAATACCCTTGCCCCTAGGTTAGGAATATGATGACTTTTCATAATCATTAACATGTCTAATGCTCAAGGACTTAGCATTATATATACTCAACAAACAACATCTTTTGAATTTTATCAATCTACGTGGTGACAACAAGGCACAAAGATTAATCACATGGGTGACACTTATACTCTTAAAATACATAAACATCTATATGGAAGTTCATTTCAAGACTTCATAAATTCCTTCCTTCCCTAATATAGTCACCACATAGTTTATATTGTATTAGCAATCCATAGCATCCATAATTGTAATTAGTAATTACTTCATGGGACTCTTACTTGGAAAATGGTGGGGGTCAATATATGAATATCATACCACAACATATATATATTTATATAAAAAGGCACACCCAAAGTAGAATAGGAATTCCCTCACCTTGATCTGAGGCATATTCAACTTTTAGGAAACACTCGAGTCAAGTCTCAAGCCGATGCCCCAACTCTGGAACAAGACACTTTCTCAACACATGAATCCATGAAAGGAAAAGAAAAGAGAGAACGCCTAAGAGCATCCAATGGGTGCTAGTCCTCCTACTTTCTAGTGTTCCACTGCCTTGTGGCGCCTTGGGAGCCACGCTATTGGGTAGTACTAAGGTTCACTATTTCGGGTCCAAAATTCCCAAATCTCCACCAAAATCCTTGGTTCCTTCAATGGGGTTTTGTTTCCAGTCTTCCATGATCAATTTGGCATCAAACCCCATGCTAAAACTATGATTCCAAGTCTGAATCATCAATTGTTTATCAAAGCCCTAATTTTTCACCATTCATCATCTCATACTCTAGTCTCATTCTTTATGACCATTCCTTAAATTCTTTGTTATTTCCTCATCAACTAACATTACAGAACAATAAACCCTACACCATTCAATTCACAAAGAATTTGACAACAATTTCCACCAATGTGTTATGTGCAAAAAGAGAAGATGAAGAAAGTAAATCATATACTTACTTGAAGATCCTTCAAACTTGGCAACAATGAGGGCTTCATTCCTCTTCTACTTCCTTCGGTTAGCCACCAGAGACACAGAGAGAGAGGCATGAAATGGCAGAAAAAGAGAATGAGGAAGATTGTTCCAAAAAATTCCACCAATGTCCCTTCCTACTCCCATTTTCCAAACTCACAGTTAAACGAATTTGCACATAATACCTAAAAATTTCTAATTGAATCTCCCATTGAGGAATTTTAATCACTTAACCCAAACCCTTTAAATGTACATCTTACAAAAAATAGGCAAATCAAAATCAAAATAAAAAAAAAAATTCACGGCTATTACAGAAAGCATATTTGAACATTTATCAAGAATACTTTTTGTAACTAACTATAAACAAAAACATAATTGTTTCAAAGGAAAAGGAACAAAAAACATAGTCAAACTGAGTTTATACAAGTATATGCAACTAATATCACTAGAAATTTTGTTTGACTATCGGTTTACAAACCAAGACATAGTGATATTATTACAAAATCTAGTATACTTCAATTCATAAGGAGTAAGCAAACTTTAGATCACTACATTACAGATTCTTGATGTTATGTCAAATATTGTTTCAATTCAAAGGTTAAAAATTAGAGTAAATCATTCATATCATCTTTGATTTATAAATTTGAAGATATAAAAATCTAATGATCTAAGAGCTAAAGATCAACAGAAAAGGAGCAGGGAGAGTCACTAATGTAAGAGCTAGTGCATGCTAGTAGTTGGGGTTACTGGCTAGGGCCACCGGGGGTTGTAACACTGTGTCATTGACGGTGAGATTGAGACTGAGAGACAGAGTGATTGAATGAGGCGTTTGAAAGTTTGAGAACGAGAGGAGATTAAGAGAGGGAGTGAGGGACTTATAGTTGCACTAGCTATTGGAAGTTAGAGGTTGGAAGGCATGATGCTGGTCACGATCACTGGAGGTCGCGAATCATTAATTGTTCGTCCCTCAATCAATTATTCTCTCCATCTCTCACCTCTTGGCGTTGGAGTTAGGGCTCATGAATTACAATGCAAATGGGAAGTGGGGAAGGACTCGTGAATCATTTCAAACATTAAATTAAAAAAAAAAAAGGTAACCTATAGATTACCCGAGCCGAGCCAAAATAGGTCCTTTTTTTTTGGGTTTGACTTTCCCAACTAAAAGATATAAAAATAAAAATAAAAATCTTAATCTTAAAATAAGCTTTAAAAGATAAAAATTTAAAATTTTATAATAGTAATAAAATGTTGCATTACTTTGTAGCATCATCGTTCTTGTCATATAATGTATTAATTGATATCTATTTAAGATATCAAAATAATTTTTTTTTAAATAAGGTCTAAACAATAAAATAAATTAAAAATTATGATTTTAAAATTCTTAAAAATGCTTGTTTTTCTGTTAAACTTGTTATATTAAAAAAGTAAATGAAACATAAATGATGACTAATTTAAAATGCTCAGTAATCATATTTTTATATATTTTTTTTATTAATTTCAAGGGCAATAAATGCGCTTTAACCATTGTATGGGAGTAGATTTTCTGCTGAGCATGCGAACTACATAGTACTGTTGTAGCATATGTTCACACCCAGTGGGATTCACATTGTCTTCTTGAAATTTATATTTTGATTTTAAATTTTAAAATTTTTTTCATTTGACCCCTTAGTTAAAATTATAGTTATATGTATAATATTTTAAAAATTTATATTTTAACTCCAAATTTTAAACTTTTTTTTCACTTTAACCCCTGATTTTTTGGCTAAAATTACAGTTTTAGTGCAATATTTTAAAAATTTATATTTTGATCCTAAAATTTTAAACTTTTTTTTTTATTTTAGCCCTTGCAATATTTTAAAAATAAAATTATCCCCCTTAACTGAAGGTTCTGGATACATCACTGTTCACACCATTTGATCTTTTCTCTAGAAGGATCCCCTCTAGTATTACAGGTCCTGTCTCAATGATCAAAATTATAATATCGATTACTTTGATTTTTTGGATCTTCTTCCTTTTTTAAATATTGATTACTTTGATTTTTTGAATCTTCTTCCTTTTTTAAATATCCTACATTGTCGATAGATACTTTTGTTCCATAAGAAACATGAGTAGATTGAAGTTGTTTTTTATATGGATTTGCATTTCATCACGTTTTGAGGGAAATATAAAAATTATATTTTACAAATCTAGATGATTCATCTTGAATTAAAGAGTCTACATCAAAAAAAAATAATTAAAAAGATAGACTTTACGAGTTTTTTTTTAATCTCATTTAATTTATTATCAACGATCCAAATCTGAAATATGAATGTACTACTATAGTATGATGTGCTGTAAATCTATATGAAAAATCCAGTTAAGCATGCACAATTCACGTCCCATCTTAATGATTTTTAAATTATGGAAAAAAATGTGGGTAAAACTGCAACTAAATTTTTTTAATTAAAAAATGTAAACAAAAAGAAAGAAGGAAAAAAGTTTTACAAGAAACAAAAATAGCAATAAAGACAAATATCTTCCAGTTGTCGTGCAACGCATCACTCAATGTCAAGGCAAAAATATTAAAAAAAGAAAAAGAAAAAGAAGAACGCATCCTTAAGCTTCAAAATTTTCAAAGATAATTCGCTTCTTGAATCTCATGTTTCATCTTCCTCGTTCTTCGGATAGCATTTTCTTTGTTCTCGATCATGGACGCCTGCAAGGAAGCGTTTCTTAAGGAGTTTGGCCGGGATTACGGGTATCCCAACGGTCCCAAGACCATTGATAAACTTCGGGCTACCGAATTCAAGAGATTACAAGGTCAGCTGTTTCAATGTGGTTTTATAATAAAATTAGGAGAGTGTTCAAATCCAATTTGCTTTTTGTTTTTTGAATTTTTTTTTTGTTTGGATTTGTTTTGGTTTTGATCAAGGTATGGGGATTATAAGTGTTCAGTATCATTATTTGAACTAGTTTGGTGTTGGAAGCACTGTTTACTGAAGTTTATCAGTGCAACAGACAAAAACGAAGAGAAAAAGTAAAAATGCCCAACACTTATGACATAACAAAGTTCTAAAAGCTTCTTATCTGTTTGTTGTTGAACTTTATTCACTTTTAAGGTAATTATAGTTCATAGCCAATAGATATGTAGAATTGTTATTATAAGCAGTTCGGATTAAGATGACTTTAATTACCAATGTAATTGGTGTTTGAACTGTGTGAGGGTACTCAGTGTGATGCAAAAAATAACGGGTTTCCCTCTACCGTCACTTTTTTTTTTTAATAAAGAAATTCTTTTTTTTTTAAATATTTTGTTTTGTAGTTTAATTATTTCTGTTGCAATTTAAAATATTAGATCTTGTCTATTTGGATCATGCTGGAGCAACTTTATACTCTGAGGAACAGATGGAATTATTTTTCAAAGATCTCACGAGCAATGTTTATGGAAATCCTCGTATCCTATTACAAGAGTGATAACATTATGATAGTCAGGGGTACACTGGTTTATCTTGTGCATTGTGAAATAGCTTCAAGTTATTTGTTTGAGCCTGGTAGGCTTAAGGTAATCTTTATTTGCAGCATATGGGATTTGG
Source organism: Biancaea sappan (assembly GCA_037074585.1). Classification (NCBI taxonomy): domain Eukaryota; kingdom Viridiplantae; phylum Streptophyta; class Magnoliopsida; order Fabales; family Fabaceae; genus Biancaea; species Biancaea sappan. The sequence continues at coordinate 42,496,518 of CM073501.1, read as the reverse complement.
CTTGACTTTTGTTCCCTATATATATACATGTCTTTCAATTTATGTTGCTTTTTTTTGAAGAAGCATATTTTTATTTGCCTGATATTTAATTCATGTGAGTGAAGGGCTTGAGTAACATTTGCTTACCAGTTAAAACCAGTTTGTACGTTGGATGTTTGGGATACCAGCCATTTGATTTGTTTTCCAACAATAAGTTGCCTCAGTGGTTATTTGTGACAAAATGCAGGATTGCTAGGTGACAGGGTTTTAAAAGGAAATAGTGCTATTTCATTTCCTTTTACAAAATAGTTCTGTAGGTCCCTATATTGCTCTTGAATATTACTGGTTACACTAAATGTAATTCAAACGCTTCTTCAATATTTTTAGCTTGAAGACCCAAAAATTTTAATTTAAAAGCATTTCTGTGTTCTTCTAAACTGAATACCGCCAGTAGTCTTATATCCATAGTGAAAAAGTTATCATTTTAGGTGATTGGGTCTGACTTCTAATTAATGCAGTGGTGGAAACTCATGCCCATTTCATGATAATAGCTTTTGAACTATTATAGAGGATACAAGTACTTTTTTTCTTTTTTTTTGGTGGAAGGATACAAGTACTTTGGTTTTAATCCAATGATGTTTAGTTATATTATTAAGCTTGTGTATAAGAATATAAAACCTTTGCAGCCCTCCTACCTTTGATGTGATTTATGCGTTAAATGGAGACTGGAGTTGAGTGAAAGAATTTCCAAGTATTATTTCTGACCTCCTTCATTAAATGTGATAACATCATCTTTATGCCTTCATAAAGAGATTTTGCTTTTGAAATTTCTTAGAGGATTTTTCTTGATATATATTCAATTAAATTGGAGTGCATTTTAGCCCTGTTTTCGGGCTTCTTGGGTTGTTTTTGTTTTGTCTTTTGCTTTTCCTAGGAGGATACCAAGTTCTCCTTTTGTCCTTTTGTTTTTTTTCTTTGTATTCTAGCTTTCTTAATAATATTTCTTTTTCGATCAAAAAAAAAAATTGAAGGGCGTTTTTGCACTAATGTTTTACTTGGTGTTTTCTCTTTTTGTCCTTTGAGGAGTTCCCCTCTTTATTATACTCTTCCTTTTTTTATCTTAAATTTCAATAAATTATCCATTAAAAAGTTATTTTCTTCTTATTAATTGTATTGTTAGTTGTGGAGCTAACTTCTATAATTGGTAGTGCACAATGACTATATAATTAAAATTCCTTAATCTTCAAACTAGATAGCCAAAGTGACTCCAGTAATGCCACTTTGGAGACTGTGAAAGAAGCTCGTCAGCAGGTATATTTAATTTTGTAAATATATCAGCTACCTGTTATGATAGTGAATAGGGTTAAATTGAGACCAGTTTTGTGCTATGAAATCTTTAGGAACTAGGTCGAAGTTGCTATGAGCTTATGAATATTGTATCTTGCTATTAATAGTATTGTCTTATTAGGTAATGGTAATTGGTAAATGAAGTACTACTAAGATTAAATTGCTCAATGGTGACTATATGTAGCCTGCTTTACTGGAACTACATGCTAACTGTGTGTGGCAGATATTTAGGTTGGCCATGTTGGGTTGCCCATTTAGATGTGCAACTTCCTGTTGCACACTAGGCAACTGCTATTGCTATTTTTCTTTTGTGTTTTTCAGATTTCTGTCAAGAATTATGTCTTAAAAATTTTACATTTGACATGCACTGTTGTACTATGAGTCATACAGGTCCTTGACTACTGCAATGCATCTCCAAAAGAATATAAATGCATATTTACCTCTGGGGCAACATCGGCATTGAAGCTGGTTGGTGAGGCTTTTCCATGGAGTTGTAAGAGCAATTTCATGTATACAATGGAGAATCATAATAGTGTTCTTGGAATAAGAGAGTATCCTGTCTGATAACTAAATTATTCAGTACTGTATTGTAGATCAGTGAGTTTATGAATGCTAAATTATAACACAATTGGTACTTAAGTGGTACTGATGCCACTTTGAAGCTTGAACTTCAACCACATCTAAGTTTAACTAACCATTTTGTGATACCTGTTAATCAGTTGTGATGAGTGATTAGTGCAACTGGTAAGTGGTTAGTTCAACTGATTAGTGGTTAAAAGCTCATATACTTACCTTGTCTTGACAAGAGGTGAAAGTGGTATTCTAGTGTGCAGCATGAAGTCACAAATTTAACATGGGAAAATATACATATGGTTAAATAACTAACCTTTTGGATGGCACAATTCCATTAAATATAGTGAAATAGGTTTAGACTTGATTTCAGGTGATTAGGTGTCATCTAATCCTTTTGTTTTGGCCTTGGTGTGATTCTAGCTTAATTTGGCTATATCAGTATTTTAAAACCATATTTTTTTGCTTGGAAGGAATTGTTTATATTTTTTTGTTTTTTGGTGTTAAGAGTATGCTGGATTAATATACCCTTACAATATATTTTTTTAGAATTTTTTTTTTTGCAGCTTTATGATACTCAAAATGTGGTCTAATTTTTTCTTTGATGATCACATTCCTGTATTAGACGATTAACAACTGAAGCCTTTGTACCTTAACTAGTATTAGATATGCCCTAAATCGAGGAGCTGCAGCCATTGCAGTAGATATTGAAGAAGACATGAATCCTAGCATATCTGGAGATACAATTGCTATGAAAATATCACCTCACCAAGTACAAAGGAGAAAAGAAGCTGGATTGCTAGAGCAAGAGCCAACTGGTAACTCTTAAGAGTCATTTTTTTTTTATTTGGGATTTTGTAACTATCTGATATTTGTTTATTCATTCATTCAATGCAGGTGATGTGTATAATTTGTTTGCCTTCCCCTCAGAGTGCAATTTCTCGGGGTTGAGATTCAACCTCGACTTGGTGAAGATTATGAAGGAAGACTCAAGAAGGATTCTGGGTGGTTCTTCAGTTTGGAAGTAATATGTCATATTGTTTGTCATATTAACTCCTTATGTCTATTATGGCTTTCTGTATCTTTTTTAATAAAATAAAAATTGACATGATGATGTACATGTTACCACTACAATATTCAAATATAGCACATATTAGGACATATAATTGATTGTCAAATTGATATTAATATGTAACTTTTACTTGCATCTGCTATCCCATCTGATAATTTTCTGCATGTTCTAAAATGCATGATAGAAAGTGATGAAAGAAACATTGTTTATTTTAATGTGAATATGTAAGTTTAAGTTCAGAATTGTTTATTTTCACCCCTCCCTTTATTTTATTTGTGGGTTCAAATGTGATGGCAATCTCAATAAGGAATAGAAGACCTATTTTAGCTTAGGTGGAGTGTAGGAGGAAAATCTGATGTACCTTAAGGCAATTATAGTTGTTTTTGAATATTTTGTTTGCCTATGAAAAGATTCCTTGTGGACTATGTTACAGTCCCTAGTATATGCTCTGGTCTGTGGTCGTGAATCTGAGGAAATGGAAGGGAAGGAAGAGGATTTTTATTTCTTCTTCCAACCTATTTTGGTTCAGATTAAAGAGAGAACCAGATCTCTAAGTGTTTACACACAATGATTTTGATAACACTGAACTGATGAACTCATTAACACAAAACAGGTACATAATATAGCAATTACCAGTTGATAACTGTTAATAACCACCTACTACAGATCAGAAAACAATAACTATTATAAAATAATTACTAATAATAACTACTGTAGTATAATTATAAGATAATTACTAATAATAATTACTATAATATAATTACTAATTTACCCCTAACATTTACTTCCCCCCTTGAATGAACGCTTGTCCTCAAACTGTCAATAGTGTTTCAGATGCATCTTCTTCCTCATCCCATAATTCTAACCAAAACAACTTCTTACATTTATGTCCTCGAACAAAAGGTTCATCACAGTTAAAACGAAGTCCTCAAAGCTGTCGGTCCTCCAGCTTTGATTTAGATAATTGCTTAATAAATCGAGACTATGGTTGCAATTGTCAGCGATCTGGCAGTTTTGTTTCTTTAGGATCAACTGAAAAAAAAAAAGAATAACTCTTGCGTTCATAAGGGCGGGAAAGACTCATAGCCGTGGATAAATCAGTAGGATTATGCAACTCAACCTCCACCGATATATAATCCTGTAACCCACTAATATATAACTCAATTTTCTGTGATTGAGTTACACTAGCACGGGATGCTAACTGCTCAAAGCGTTCCTGATAATCCGCAACAGACTAGTTTTCTTTAACTTAGATAATTCACCCAATTTGTTGCTGGGAATGGGTGGACCAAATCTGAGATGACAATGATGTTTGAAGTGTTCCCAAGAAAGATGGCAAGTCAGCCTCCAATTGCAAGAACCAGAGTTGGGAGTTACCTTCCAGATGATAAGAAGCGAGGCCAACTTTCTCTTCCTCCGACGTCAACCAGAGTTAGGAGTTACCTTCTAGATGATAAGAACTGAGGCCAACTTTCTCTTCCTCCGACGTTTGTTGTTGGCGGAAGAAGTGCTCATAGGAACTGAGCCAGCCCAGCGGATCTTCAACGCCTTTGAACTTTGGAAAATCGAGTTTTTCCAGCTTAGGAATTGTGGAACCGCTGCCTTAAGCCTTGACGCGTCTTGCACTTGAACGTGGTTGAGAGCCACGACTTTGTCCGCTATGTTCGCGATAGTCACTAGTGTTGCACAATGCCATCTCATGTGTCAACGTGTCTAGTCAAGCGTGTATCTTCTCCCTCTCGGAAGCGTTGGTCTCGCGCTCCTCTTGGAAGAGTTGAAGCAGGGTGTTGAGTTGTTGCTGTATGTTGTGGCCCATAGTAGACAACTCTGTTACCAAATTGTTATGGTCCCTGATATATGCTCTGGTCTGTGGTCGTGAATCTGAGGAAATGGAAGGGAGGGAAGAGGATTTTGATTTCTTCTTCCTACCTACTTTGGTTCAAATTAAAGAGAGAACTAAGTGTTTACACACAATGATTTTGATAACATTGAACTAATGATTTCATTAACACAAAACAGGTACATAATATAGCAAGTACCAGTTGATAGCTGTTAATAATCACCTACTACTGCAGATTAGAAAATAATACAACAATAATAAAGCCTTATCCCACTAGGTGGGGTTAGCTACATGGATCGCACGATGCCATTGAGCTCTATCAATGACCAACTCTTTAGGTATCTCATTTACCAGAATTTCTCGTTCAATAACTTCTCTAAGTGTCATTCTTGATCTTCCTCGACCTTTTTTTACAAGGCTCCAAACCATCTGCTCAACTCTCCTTACTGGTGCTTCCAACAGTCCTCTTTGAACATGCCCAAACGACCTTAAACGGTTTTCAACTATTTTTTCCTCAATAGGTGCCACTCCAACTCTACTATAATAACTATTATAGAATAATTACTAATAATAACTACTATAATATAATTATAAAATAATTAGTACTAATAACTACTTTAAGATAATTACTAATTTACCCTAACAGACTATGTGGGATTCTATTATTATTTGATTATTATGTGCGATCTTACTTTGATATTGGATATTTGGATCCGTTCTGCATCTCCTCTTCCCCTGATATGAGGTTGTGGGGTTTGGATTCCTCATGTTTTTATACTTGTGCTTCTTTTTATGGTTTTTTGACCCATACCCCACAAGAGCCGATGTTTCTTAATAATTCTTTTTGGAATGTTAAGGTGCCCTCATAGGTTAAGGCCTTTATTTGGACAGCTGTTTTCAATAGAATTAATACTAACAATCTGCTCCAGATTAGGAGGCCTTCTGAAGCTTTATCTCCTGATGTTTACGTGATGTGTTGGAGGAATTTAGAAACAAATAGTCATCTTTTCTTACATTGTCAGGTGGCTTGGGATATTTGGAATAGATTATTTGGCCTCTTGGAGGAGAGTTGGGTTTGGCTGGGTGATCTTGGTGTTTTTTTTCCATAAACTTCTTTGACTTTGGTTCGAGAAAGGAAAACAAGGCCTTGTGGAAGGCAGCTATTTTTTCAACCATGTGGCGCCTTTGGATGGAAAGAAACTTTAGAGTGTTCAAGCATCATATTTTGCCACCTCATCTGTTGTGGGATAGAATTTGCTTTGTCCTTTCTCTTTGGGTTTCTACTAATGGGTTTTTTAAGGGGTTCCCTTTGGTAGATGTTCATCGAGATTGGAGGACCTTGTTGTTTTAGCATTGTCTTTGGGCTTCTTGGGTTGTTTTTGTTTGTTTTTCGTTCTTTTTAGGGGGATCCCTAGCCCTCCTTTTCTTTTCAGTTTTCTTTGTCTTTCTCTCCTTCTTTCTCCTTAATAATAGAGAAAATATACTAGGAAGAGAGAGAGAGAGAGTAAACTGAACAGGGGAGGATGAAAACTCTTCTTTATGTCGAAATACAAACACACCAGACTAAATATTGGTAACCCACAACAAACAAAGGCCACTTAACTAACAACGGCCACAACGGAAATACAAACAGAAAACATACAGTTTACAACTAACAGAAATATATCAAAAGTATATAATAGAAACAGATTATTTAACTGCCCCCTCAAACGAGGAGGAGAGCCAACTAAACCGAGTTTGCTACATAGAGAACCAAATTTGGAACCAGCAATAGGCTTGGTGAAAATATCTGCTGGCTGCTCAGAACTAGGCACATAACCAATAGACACCTCCTTAGCAAGCACCTTATCCCTTACAAAATGAAGATCAATTTCTACATGCTTTGTTCTAGCATGTAGAACAGGGTTTGTAGCAATGGCCTTTGCACTCAAATTATCATACCACATAACAGGCACCCTAGAGGCAGGATACTGTAATTCAGTCATCAAAGATTTTAACCACATTACTTCACTAGTTAATGAAGCAACGGCTCGGTACTCGGCTTCAGCACGAGACCTCGAGACAACTCCTTGTTTCTTGCTGGACCAAGAAACTAGAGAATCTCCCAAAAATACACAATATCCTCCCACAGATCTTCTATCCGTGACATCAGTAGCCCAATCAACATCTGAAAAACCAGTGAGAGAAAAATCTACTAAGGGCTTAATATGAAGACATAGGTTTGCAGTACCTTTAAGGTACCTCAAGATTCGTTTGGCTTTCATCCAGTCAATAGTGGAAGGAGCACTCAAGTGTTGACTTAACTAATTTGCAGCAAAGGACATATCTGGTTTGGTACTGATGAGATACTGTAAACCTCCAACTAGACTCTTGTAAAGAAATGGATTCACCATAGGTTCCTCTTTCACTTTAGTGTAGTGTTTTCCAAGTGTAAGAGGAGTAGGACAAGCTGTAGCGCCTTGCATATTAAATTTTTCCACCAAATCATTGATGTATGTCTTCTGACTGAGAAAAATCCCTCTGTCATCTCTCAAAATTTTTATGCCCAGAAAGAAATGAACTTCACCTAAATCTTTAAGAGAAAAAACATCATTTAAGCGTTTAATAAAGATACTAATAAGCTCATTGCTATCACCAGTGACTAACATGTCATCAACATAGACAAGGATGATTATAACATGATCTCCAGTATGCAAAACAAACAAAGAATGATAACACTTTGTATGTTTGAAACCCCACATGATCAAGGTATCTCTTAATTTGTCATACCAAGCCCTTGGGGCTTGTTTTAGCCCATACAAGGCTTTCTTTAAGCTGCAAACATGCTGTGGGTATTTAGAATCCTCAAAACATTGAGGCTATATACACTGCTTCCTTGAGACTCCCATTTAAGAAGGCATTGTCTATATCTATTTGTCTGATATTCCAATTTAAAGAAACAGCAATAGATAGGATGACTCTCACTGTTGCCAGCTTTGCAACTGGACTAAAGGTCTCACCCACATTTAAACTAGGGTCTTGTTGGAACCCTTTGGCTACAAGTCTAGCTTTGTATTTTAGAATACTTCCATCAGCAGCCAACTTCGTTTTGTAGACCCATTTGCAATCAACTAGCTTCTGTCCAGTGTAGGGAACTAAATCCCACGTGCTGTTGTTCTTCAAAGCCTCAAACTCCACCTTTATAGCCTCTTTCCAGTGAGGTATCTTGTAAGCTTCAATAGGATTACATGGTTCAGTAGTATTATTTGCCACTTTAATCAGACCAGCATACACAGATGGTTGAATAGCTCCACTCCTCAATCTCGTGATCATTGGGTGTTTAGAGGTCGGTCTACCACTGTTGTTGTCAGTGGCTGAGTCTTCCTGTACTTCTAATTCAGTATTTGACCGAGACTCTTGATCTCTTCTTGGATCTTCTGTAGAATCAGTATTGCTGCCAACCACTACACTATTAGTATTCTGCACAATACTGGAGAGATTATCAGTTTTATAATCACAGTTAGTAGGAATAGGATCTCTTCTTGGATCTTCTGTAGAATCAGTATTGCTGCCAACCACTACACTATTAGTATTCTGCACAATACTGGAGAGATTATCAGTTTTATAATCACAGTTAGTAGGAATAGGCACCATATGAACAATTTCCTTAGTTTCCTCAGGTCTTTTAATATTAAGAAAACCACCTTTAAAAAGGAAACTCTAACTCATTAAACATAACATGTCTGGAAATATACAGTCTACCAATAGAAGAGAGACACTTGAAGCCTTTGTGATTCATGCTGGGACCAAGGTAGACACATTTAATGGAATGAAAACTTAGTTTGTGTTGGTTATAAGGTCTCAAGTAAGGAAAACAAGCACAACCAAACACCTTCAGCTCTTTAAAATCAGGTTTTCTTTTAAATAATACAGAGTGTGGAATCTCCCCTTTAAGTGCAGTAGTGGGCAGCATATTAATCAACTTTGCTGCAGTTTGAAAAGCATCTGACCAATAGCTCATTGGTGCACCAGCTTGGGCAATCATACTTAAACCCATTTCCACAACTTGTTTATGTTTTCTCTCTACCCCATTTTGTACAGATGTGTAGGGACAAGAGTGTCTCATAATAATTCCACTGCCATTCACTATTTCAGAGAGAGGTTTAAATTCAGAACCACCATCACACTGTATAACCTTAATCTTTCCTTCAAGCTGATTCTCTATCATTTTCTTAAATTGCACAAAAGCTTGAACAGCCTCCCCTTTAGTTTTAAGTGGAAAGAGCCTCAAAAATCTACTATTATCATCAAGGAAGGAAATGTAATACTTATAACCAGAATTTGATTGGACAGGGGCAGGACCCCAAAGATCAGTGTGAATTAAATCAAGAGGTTTCTGTGCTCTAGTTTCAGATTTTTTAAAAGGTAGAGCATGCAACTTTCCAAGCTGACAAGCATCACAAAAAGGTTGTTCTTTATTTATCAAATTCTCCATATTACATTCCTTAAGTACATCATTCAATATTTTCCCAGAGGGATGGCCAAGTCTTCTGTGCCATAACTCCTTTTCAGAACACTTCTCATCTTTTCCAGTCAAAAAACATCTAGCTCCCTTTTGTGCTCCTTTGACTTTATACAGTCCTTCAGTTTGTATTGCTTGAATCAGTGGTTTTCCCGTTGCTTTGTCCTTCACCACACAGCCACAAGAGTCAAAAGTAACAGAGACATTATTGTCAGAAGCCAACTGAGAAACACTAATTAGGTTCTTGCTAATCTTTGGAACAAGCATAAGTTTGTTTAACTCGAGGAGTATCTTGAATGGTGGATTTTCCAACTTTCTCAATATCAATCTTTTCTCCGTTTCCCACAACAAGGTATTTATCAGATGAAGAAACCATACCTTGTTCCACGACTGAGGAATCATTTGTGACATGATTGGAAGCCCTACTGTCTAAATACCAGTCTTGTCCATCCAGATTTTCTTGGGTGATGAGATACGCAGAGTGAGGGGTATTTGGATCTTTATTTCCTTCTGTATTCATTTGAGAAACACCAGAGAAGCTATGGTCAAATCTATAAGAACAGGTGGTAACTAAATGGCCTACCTTTCCACACAACTGACACGTAGGTTTGCCACTCTGTCTTCCACTTCTGCCTCCACGTCCTGTTCTTCCCCTTCCACGTGACATCTGTCCCCTCCAATTCTGATTTGAATTGGTGAGAGTCTTTTTATTTGACACGACATTGGCACTTGGCATTGCATACTGGCCCAACGTGTTCCACTGTTCCAGACGTGTCTCATATGTAATTAGAGAGGTTTGAAGCTCGACCCACGTGATTCCAACCTTATCTGCCAACTGAACAACAATTGGCCCGTATTCTGAGTCAAGACCGGCAAGTGTTTGTATGATTAGATCATCATTCGACATTGGGCACCCAGCCATAAGAAGATTATCTGACAACTCTTTGATTTTCCGTAGGTACTCATCCATTTTCATTCCTCCTTTCCTTAGACGTTGCAGTTCGTTCTTGTACAGAGTAGTGCGCGAGCGTGTCTGCGAACCCGAGAACTCCTTTACTGCACGCCATAGTTCTTGCGATGTCTTGCATCCAAGAACCTGAGATATGACTTCTGGTGTCATGCTGTTATACAGCCAACCCAGCAGCAGTTGATCGAGTGTAACCCACTCCTCAAACTCTGGGATAATCTTCCTTTCATTCCCTTCGAAGAGAAAAACATCAGGACACGGATTTGTCCCAAGTATGAATCCGTCGAGCTTATTGCCACGGATCATGGGAAGAACCAGCGAACTCCATATGAGGTAGTTCGATCGGTCAAGCTTGATCGAGCAAGCTTGATTGAGCATCGAAGATAGAGGAACCATCTTAGTATGAGGCGAGGACTGAGAGATAGAGTTTGTCGCAGCATTCCCGGAACCAACAGTTGAAGACGAGTTGGATTGAGGTTCCATATCAAGATCCCGAATCTTGAACCTGATGCTCTGATACCAAGAGAAAATATACTAGGAAGAGAGAGAGAGAGAGTAAACTGAACAGGGGAGGATGAAAACTCTTCTATATGTCGAAACACAAACACACCAGACTATATATTGGTAACCCACAACAAACAAAGGCCACTTAACTAACAACGGCCACAACGGAAATACAAACAGAAAACATACAGTTTACAACTAACATAAATATATCAAAAGTATATAACAGAAACAGATTATTTAACTATAATATTTCTGTTTCAATCAAAATAAAATTATTGCTGATTAGTTTCCTTTTATGTAAATATTTGATCTTTTGATTTGTTTCCTAAGAGTTACTACTGATTGATTATTATTGATTTGTATTTAATAGGATTGATATGTTTTCCTAGGTTTGAGGAGGATTCTCCTCCCTTATTTACTCTAGCTAGGTGTATACAAACCCTAAACTCCTATTATATTTTTCAGTTTTTGAGTAAATAACAATTCTTCAGACTGACACATCACTAATAACATTGGACAAGAGTACAGTATTTTGCTGTTTTGCTCTCTTTTTCTTATTTCCTACTAGGCTTACATATCATTGGCGCCTTCATATAAGATATTTGCTTATATGCTGTTTTTATAGAAATGGTCAGTGGATGGTCTTGATTGATGCTGCAAAGGGATGTTCTACTGGAGCACCTGATTTGTCCAAGTATCCTGCAGACTTTGTTGCTATCTCTTTTTACAAGGTATTGTGCATAATTTTGAATTTGTTTTCATCAATTATCAATGACTACTGAAATTAGATGTTTTAATTCGTGCATTTCTGTTAAGCTGTTTGGCTACCCAACAGGCCTCGGAGCTCTCATTGTTCGAAACGGTAAGAAACTTCAGAAAAATAATATATTGTAATTTTATCATATCCAGTGGCTGAATTATTATGTTTTAAAATTTCTCATGATATTGGATTTCATCCTCTAGTTTATTTGGTCATTTTCAGTGACATCTGTAACAGAAACTTATATATGTTGGTATGTTGGATATATGATATGAGATATGTATACCTATATGCTTTCTAGTTGATTCTGTTGAAGCATTGCCTTGGTAGTCTGACTTTTAGCATGAAGTCTACATGTTCTTACCTGTTCCTTTCAATGTTAATTAATTAAAAATAATTTGTGTAGAACATAGAGAGAGACAATGATGCAAACTGATTCAGAGAATTTGTGAACTGAGTTTTATGTTGAACTTTGGAGTTCTAGATGTTCAAAATAGGGAGGTTTAAGCTGGGAGAAGAATGCGTTATAGGTTTGGGAATTTAATGGTTCATTGGACACAGGAAAATTAAAATTATGAAGGAAAATATAATTACAAGAGAGTAGACTAGGGCTATGCCATTAATTAGAAATTGGCACCCCGGGACTCACCACCATCGACGCCGTAACACCCACACATCTCGGCCGTTCCCCCTTTGCTGATTGAGCCCACACCCATCCTTCTCGTCTTCGCACATCTCCATCGCAGACCCGCAGCGCCGTTGCTCATCTCTCAACCTCGCAACCAGCCCGTCACCCAAATCTCTCTCAGTCATTTTTTTTCCACATAGCAACCCCTCGCCGCCGTCGATCACCACTAACCTTCACCGTCTTCGCACAACCACTCCGTGAAAGCCGCAGCACTCTAATCGCAACCGGCCGTCCCCTTCGCCTCAACGCACCACGCCTGCCTCTCAATCTATCAGTGGGTTTATTGATTTGGGCATAGCAGAAGTGACACGACTACAAACCGGAGAAGGACATTTGGGGAGGACTCGCTTCCGATCTGAAGCTTCTGATTATTACTCGCATGGCGTTCTCTCTTGAAGAGGTGATCCAGACATCGGCGACTACCCCAAAATCTGAACTGGACGAAGATCGATCCCTCAACCAGTGAACCCAAAAAAAAAAAAAAAAAAAAAAAAAAAAAAAAACAGTTGAAAGTGAGATGGTCTGAGCTGTGAGGATTGTCTTCTTTTCTTCCCCACTGTCTTCCTGCTTTATTTTGTTTATTGTCATTATGATGATTCAAAGGTTTGCAATTGAGGCCAAAACCTTTGACTTGGTGAAGAAACATATCGGAACTGCTCCAATAGTTGTTATCACTGAAAAAGGGAGAGATTTCTTGTTTTCTATCTCTATGGGGTGGGAAACTGCTAGGTGGTTAATTTCTATCACCCACTCCCTAGAACCAGCCCTTTGGAAGGGATTTGAAAGTAGAAGCTGCAGAGAAAACGGAATCATCTTCGTAGTAGAATTTGGGAAGAATCATAAGGGTGAGTTTCTGATTATTAAAAAAATTTTTCCAGGAGGTAAGAGAACTACCCTTATTATCCCCAAAGGAAAGGGAGGAAGAGGCTGGAGTTCCTTCAACCATGCGCTGAATTTCCTCGTCCATTCTGAAGGGGCCAAAAAGTTGAAGCAAGAGAAGAAAGGTAGTTTTTTGAAATTTTGCTCTCATGTAACAGATAACAGATCATATGCAGAGGTTGTAAAGGACAAAAAGGTTATGAAAGGCCCTTCTGACTTTGGCGATCTCGGTAAGCATGACAATCACAGAAGAGGAAAATACTGTGCTGAAGGCGTCGCAGTTATTTCCAAATCGGACGACTATGATAAGAAAGGCTCTGGTCCAGCTTTCTCGAGGACCCTCAGGATATTGGTGAATCCAAAGGGGATTAGGAAGGTCCATTGGGCCTTGGTGAGAAATCAGGTTGGAATAGAAGGTTGTTTTCGAAGGGAGTCAAATCCTGACTCCTCTAGGTCTAAACTTCCATTGGACAAGACACCAGTCTATGCATCCAAATCCAATGGATCTGCCTCTTCCAACAGGGTCCTATTTTGGAGAGCCAAAAAGGCCCAAATCTCGGGTCCAATAGAAGTGGAGAGGACCGAGAGGGCTGATCCGATCAAAGTACCTTGCTATCGGGCCCCAGAGAAGCAATGCGACCCGATCCCTTCGACCCCCTCCTCGACAGCGTTTCAGGAGGCGGACATCGACCGGACATGCACAGAACCAGTTGACAGAGACTATGGGGTACCGGAGACCCCGCCGGAGAATCTGAATGGCCGGCAAATGCTCCCCCGTGATTCCCCTCATCCGTTCAAGCAAGGGGCGACGGTGAGGAGTTCGGTATCGTCGTTGAGGAAGTCTGTCGATCCCGAAAGCGCGCCAGCGACAGAGGCTATAAGGGAGGAGGAGTTGCTCTCTGAAGATGATTTATCCCTATCCGATTTCGATAGCGAAGATGGTCTTCTTATACAGCAAATTGAGGAACAAATTGATGATAAAGATGTTTTCATTGGGGAGATCGATGATACTTTGGAAGATGTCCACCGGCTCTTTGTGCAAAATAAGGATGATGGAGCTTTTAAGGGACCTTGCGATTTGCCTTTGACCTGGACTTGCATGCGTAGCGACAAATTCCAAGCAGGGTCCTCCCATTCTCCCGATCCCGCCAAACAATCTTCTGCCTGTAGGGAGGATATAGATCTAAAGGAAAAAGTCATACATCTTCGACATTTAGGAGACGAGAGGGCCAGCCAAGATCCACAAGCCTTGTTGGAGTCTCTTAACTTTATGTTGAGAGATAAATCTGGAAAGGAGGTCAAGTTGTCAGTTTCCCCTAGGACATACCAAAGGAAGAAGAACAAACTTGATAATGAGTTAAAAAGATTGACTTCTTCAATTAATTATGGCACGTCCAAGAAAGGAAAGGGCAAGTCAGGTTCTCTATGAGGATTTTGAGTTGGAATGTGAACGGCCTTGGTAACTCCCTCAAAAGGCACAAGGTGAAAGAAGTTTTCAGGAGGGTGGATCCAGATATTGGGATGATACAGGAAACTAAACTAGGGGTTTTGGATAGATTTCTTATCAGAAGCATTTGGGATTTCAAATTCAAGGATTGGGAATACTTACCTTCCGTGGGTGCTTCAAGGCGCTTTCTCTCTTTCGGTGCTTCTTGAGTTTAAGGACAAAGGGTGTTGGTGGTTTACCAATGTTTATGGTCCGACGAACCCTAGGTTGAGGGGCGAATTGTGGGAGGAGTTATCTTACATTCATGGTTTTTGTAACCCCCATTGGTGTGTTGGCGGTGACTTCAATGTGGTGAGGTCCCCTGATGAAAAGCTTGGAGGATCAAGGATCAATGCTAGCATGAGAGGTTTTAACTCCTTTATCAGGGATTGCGGCCTTAAGGATCTCCCACTTTCTAATGCTCAATTCACCTGGTCGGTTAACAGGGGCTCGATTTTCTCCTCTCGCCTTGATAGATTCCTGCTCACTCCCGAATGGGAGGATTCGTTTCCTGACCCCATTCAAGAAGTTGGCTCTCGCCTGGTGTCCGATCACTTCCCCGTTATCCTTGAGACTAGCAGAGTCAAATGGGGTCCTACCCCTTTCAGATTCGAGAATATGTGGCTTCTACACCGATCTTTTTTTAGCAACGTAGAGAAGTGGTGGTCAGAATACACAAATCCAGGATGGGAGGGATTTAAGTTTATGAAGAAATTAAAATACGTGAAGGAGAAGTTAAAGACCTGGAACAAAGAAGTCTTTGGAGACATCAGAATCCAAAAGTCTAACATTCTTAAGGAATTGGATGCTCTTGACAAACTAGAGAGTGAGGGTGGCCTTGAGGAGAATCTCGCTGAGCGTAAAGTGATTCTCAGGAATGATTTGGATAACATTAGGAAAAAAGAAGACATAAAATGGCGCCAAAAGAGCAGAATTAAATGGGTTCGTGAGGGTGATGTGAATTCAAGATTCTTTCACAAGGTGGTGAATGGAAAGAGGAGAAGGAACTTCATTAAAGAGCTTGAGACGGAGGATGGTATTACGGTGAAGGACAATGAGGGGATCTCTGAAGAGTCGACTAGTTTCTTCAAGAAACTCTACAAGGAGGACATGCAAGAACGACCTACAATTGAGGGTTTGGATTGGATCCCTATCGATGATACCCAAAGGACTTGGATAGAAAGACCCTTTCAGGAGGAAGAAGTTAGAAATGCAATTTTCAAGATGGATAAGGATAAAGCTCCTGGGCCTGACGGTTTCAATATGGCTTTCTTCCAAGCCTGCTGGTCGATAGTGAAGGACGATTTGATGAAAGTCTTTGATGAATTCTTCCATACTGGCCGTATTCCTACTAGCATGAATTCTACCTTCATCACCCTTGTTCCCAAAAAAGACAGATCCATTAAGGTGGGGGATTTCAGACCTATAAGCCTGGTTACTAGTGTCTACAAGATCATCGCCAAGGTCCTCTCTGACAGATTGAGTACGGTTATTGGGTTTTCCATATCGGAGAACCAAAGCGCCTTCATCGCTGACCGTCAAATTCTTGATGCCAGCTTGATTGCTAATGAGCTAGTTGATGATGTCAAACGCAGAAAACAACAGGGCTTAGTATTTAAATTAGACTTTGAAAAGGCCTATGATATGGTCAATTGGGACTTCTTGGACTTGATTTTTCGTCGCAAGGGTTTCGGTGATAGATGGAGACGGTGGATGAATGGATGTCTTTCCTCTGTCGCCTTTTCGGTTATTATCAATGGACAGCCCAAAGACTGGTTCAAGGGGCAACGCGGGATCAGGCAAGGAGATCCGTTATCTCCATTCCTCTTTACCCTGGTGGCCGACGTTTTTAGCTGCATGTTGAGGCGGGGATCCGAGAGAGGGATTCTCAAAGGACTATCAATAAAGGGAGATGGATGTATGGTTACTCATTTGCAGTTTGCTGACGACACAATCCTTTTCTTGCCCAAGGATAAGGATAACTTTCTTAGAGTGCTTACACTGATTCAGATTTTTGAGCTGGTCTCAGGTCTCCGTGTTAACTTAGGCAAAAGTGGCCTAGCTGGCATTAACATTCAGGATGATTCTCTCGGCCAGATGGCGGAGCAAGCGGGTTGCGCGGTTCTCAACTGGCCTCTTAACTATCTAGGTGTCCCTCTTGGAGGTAATCCTAGAGCCAAATCTTTTTGGGATCCCATTATTCAAAGAATTTCCCGCAAGCTTGACAGTTGGAAAGGCCCTTACTTCTCCCTAGGAGGCAGATTGACCCTTATTCAGGCCTCCTTATCTAGTGTGCCCCTGTACTTTCTGTCCTTGTTCAAAATCCCTTCCGGAGTGGCTAAAACGATTGAGAGAATTATGAGGGACTTTCTCTGGAATGACAGTGGGGGGGAAAAGAAGGGCCATTTGGTTAATTGGGAGGTGTGTTGCAAACCTAAGGATGATGGCGGCTTGGGTCTTGGAAATATTGTATCTAAAAACATCTCTCTTTTGGCTAAATGGTTATGGAGATTTCCCTTAGAGCCTAACTCCCTTTGGCACAAGGTGATCAAAGCTAAGTATGGGCTTCACCGGAATGGATGGGACGCTGGTTTGGGGGATGTCGTTACGCACGCAAGTCCTTGGAAAGCGATTTCTCAAGTATATCACCTCTTCTCTCCTTCAATATCTCTTATTGTTGGTGATGGTTCCCGTTTTCGGTTTTGGGAGGACTGTTGGATTGATCTCACCCCCTTCAAAGAAAGATTCCCGCGCCTTTACTCCTTATCTTCCCTCCATGACGCCCCCATTTCTGAATTCTTTTGCTTACAAGGGGATCACCCTTGTTGGAATTTGCATTTTGCCAGGAATGTTAATGATAGACTTTTGCCTGACCTTTCCATATTGCTTAACATCCTTGATCCTATTCACCTTTCTCCTTTTCCTGATAGGAGAATGTGGAAGCTTGATTCCTCAGGCTCTTACACTTGTGCTTCCTTCCTCAATTATCTCGCTCGTAACCCTATCGTCTCCCCCTTTTTTAAAAAATCTTATTGGAAAGTTAAGGCTCCTTCAAAGGTTAAAGCTTTTTTGTGGCTTGCAGTGCTCAATAAAATTAATACAAACGATCTGTGTCAAATCAGAAGGCCACTTAAGGCTTTATCCCCGGACGTTTGCATTATGTGCTTCAAACATTCAGAGACAAGTAATCATTTATTCCTGCACTGCAACGTGGCTTGGAGTATTTGGAATAGGTTATTTGATCTCTTTGACGAGAGTTGGGTTTGCCCAAAGGACCTTGGTGATTTCCTTGCGACCAAATTTATTGGCTTTGGCCATAGGAAGGACAACAGAACTCTTTGGAATACGGCTTTGTTCGCAACTGTGTGGTGCATATGGCTGGAAAGAAATGCCAGAGTTTTTAATGATCGGTGTATGCCTACTCAGATGTTATGGGATCGAATTCGTTACGTGGCTTCACTATGGGTTTCAGCCAATGGGCTGTTCAAGGGGATGCCTATATCTGATGTTTATAGGGACTGGAGGGCGTTATTGCATTAATATGTTGTTAGGGGCTATGTGGGGTGTCTGTGCTGTCTGTTAGTTTTTCTTACTTTATGTTCTTGTTTTTTTAGGAGGATCTCTTGTCCTCCACCTTTTGTAACCTTTCCCTTTGTATTTCTCTTTTCTCTTTAATAATACTTCTTTTTCTATCAAAAAAAAAAAATAGCAGTAAATTTGA
Organism: Biancaea sappan; assembly: GCA_037074585.1. NCBI lineage: Eukaryota > Viridiplantae > Streptophyta > Magnoliopsida > Fabales > Fabaceae > Biancaea > Biancaea sappan. The sequence goes on along the minus strand of CM073501.1, from coordinate 42,478,201 downwards.
AGGGGTTTGAGGTATTTCTTGGAAATAAGATTTATTTCCAGAAGGTGTGGGGTATTGGTGCTAATAATTTAACCTAAGCTTCTTACAATTAAGACTTTTATGCAACAGGATACTTTATTGGCTTCATGATGTCTCTCAGCTAATGATGGTGTTTTTGTTAGAGATGTATAGTTGTACATAAACTAGAGAGCTTTTTGGGGAAACATTTGCTCTTTTTCCTTAATTTATATTGCTTTTTGGCTGTTGTAGGATTTTTTATCCTCCATGTTTTCGGGCTTTTATGGTTTTTTTTTTTTTCCTCCAGGAGGATATTGATAGAGCCCTTGGTGCAGAATCAACTCAAATAGAATTAAGAAGACTGAATTAATACTGAAGTGAGAAGAAATACCTCCACCAGAAGGTAGTGATAGGTATTACAGCAGAAAATACACAATAACAACTAAACAGAACACAGTAAGGAATGCAGAACACTCTCAATACTCAGAAAACACATACAGTAAAGATAACACCAGATATTTGAGAGGTCTAGTTCTCTCCCAAACCAATCCAAATACCTTCCATGCTTTTCCCACTCCCCTCCTGACTAGTATACCATGCTTCCCTCCACTAACTGCCAACTCCACAAGTTAGTTATTATCCTTCTCTCTCCTCTCTGCCACTTCATTGATAGGATCCGCAGATGATCAACGATAGATAAGTGAATAGGATGATAAAATAAGGAATAAAGAGAAGAAGGATTACTGTAAATGAATAAGCTTTACTAATGAGTCCGTATGGAGTGGACAATCGTCCCTGTACAATCAGTTCAATATATTCAATCTGACTTCTAAACTACTGTAACCCAATATATATAGACTTTATTCTAACTGAACTAATAACACGATAAGCATAAATCAGTAAAATAAGGATATTTCTAACAACTAACTGAATACAATATTAAATAAATACTGCTAACAGTAAATAAGTAGCTAACTGACTCAATGTTAATTAAATAATATTAAAATAATCCATTATCCCTTAATTTCTGCCACCAACTTCTCTATTGGATCTTTGACCAAGTCCATCCCCATGTATGACATCTCTGTACGTGCCACAGCTAACTTCTTCGTTCTAGAATAGGTCCTTAGAGGAGGTATTGTATCATTCATTCTCTTCCACATCAGTTCAATCCTTTTATTCTTCTGCCCAATCCTTCTTTTGTAGTGCTTAAGAGTTACGGGGCCCAACATTCCCCTCCCCACCCCCCCATGCCCAATATTATTCTTCTGCCCAATCCTTATTTTGTAGTGCTTAAGAGTTACGGGCCCAACATTCCCCCCCCCCTTTCGTGCCCAATGAGTTGCACCTTGTCCTCAAGGTAAAAATCAGGAAATTGATTACTGATTGTTTCATATGATTCCCACTTGCTTTCAACTTCAGGTAAGTCTTTCCACTCGATCATTAGTCCCATCTGTGATAGTTCTAACTTGCTTTACTGCTTCTGGTTCAACTACCAGCTCTAAGTCTTCTGTCAGCGCTGTGGGCAAAGGCTGAGATTGTACCTCAGTCTGTAATGATTTTTTGAGCTGAGATATGTGGAATACGGGATGAATACGAGCTGTACTTGGAAGCTTTAGTTTACAGGCCAATGGTCCAATTTTCTCTTCCACCTCAAAAGGGCCATAATACCGAGCACTAAGTTTTTCATTCACTTTCTTAGCTAGTGATTTCAACTGTTATGGTCTAATTTTAAGATACACGAATTCTCCCTTCTCAAATGAGACATCCCTCCTAGATTTATCCACATACCGTTTCATAGTTTGCTGGGCTTTAGCAAAATGTACCTTGAGTTCCTCTATGAGTGTGTTTCTGCACCGTATTTGCTCATTCATCTCTTCTACCGAAGATGTAACATCTTCAAGCTTGAAATGGGTAGGAGGATCCCGACCGTACAAAGCCTTGAAGGGAGACATTCCAATGGATTGATTAAAGTTGGTATTAAACCAGTATTCCGCCCACGCAACCCATTGTGACCCTTTTTTGGGTCTGTTTGACGTAAAGCACTAGAGATAAGTTTCTAAACTTCTATTCACCAACTCGGTTTGCCCATTGGATTCTGGACGGTAAGCTGAGCTCCGAGCAAGAGTAGTGCCAGACAACTTGAATAACTCTGGCCAAAAATTGTTCATGAATAACCTATCTCTATATGATACAATGGATCTTGGAATACCATGTAACTTAACCACCTCCTTAATAAAAATCGAAGCCACATCACTGGCACTGTAAGGATGAGAAAGAGGGACGAAATGGGCGTATTTTGTCAGCCGATCCACTACCACAATTATGGTGTCAAATTTGTTGGATTTGGGCAACCCAGTTATAAAATGCAAACAGATATCCTCCCAAACTTGCTTCGGTATGGGTAAAGGTTGCAACAACCCAGTTGGGCTCCTTGCTTTATACTTGTTTTGCTGACGCACATCTAGCCACATACTCTTGAATTTGCTTCTTCATCCCTTCCCAAAATAGTACTGTGGCTACTATCTTATATGTCTTCAAGTATCCAGAATGACCTCCCATTGGAGTATTGTGAAATTCAGCAATTAATTTGGGAATTCTTAGGGAATCTTTTGGAAGTACTAACCTGTCATGATACAGTAGACGTCCATTTCTTAAACTGTACCCCTTCAGAGGATTATTATTGGTAATTAGCTGCTGCAAAATTAATGTCAGCTTTTCATCTTTTTTTATTTCTTCTTCCCATTGAAGTAAATCTTCAAAATGATGAACTGTAAATGCTTTTATTTCTTCTTTCCTAGTGAAGTAAATCTTCAAAATGATGGATTGTAAATGCTTTGAACTCGACCTCTTCGCTTCTAGAGAGCACATCCGCTGCCTTATTTTCTTTCTCCGATTTGTAGAGTATTTCAAAGGTATAACCGAGCAACTTTGAAACCCACTACTGCTGTTCATTCCCCAATTCCCGCTGCTCTAAGAGGTATTTCAGTGCTTGTTGATCAGTATTGATCACAAAATGATGGCCCAGCAAGTAATGGTGCTATTTCTTCTAAGTGGCTGAACCCATATCAAGAGCTGAAACCGAGCTTGAAAACAATGAAACTAAGCTTGAAACAGTGACTGAATCCATGTCCAGACCTGAAACAGAAGACAATTTGGTCTCTGCTCAAGAAAGTAAGATTTGGTAAAGACAAGGTGTTTACAAGGAACAAAGTGGCGGTTCCTGAACCTATGCAAGCCCAAGAGTCCAACTCATATCCTTCAAATGAGGTAATGATCTCTAACCATCAATTACAAAATGAAAATGAGGTTTTTGAGGATAGTGACCAGGATCTTCACCTGCCCATTGCCTTTAGAAAAGAATGCACAAAACAACCTTTATATCCCCTCGCACAATTTCTATCTTTTAATAGCTACTCACCATCTTTCAAAGCTTTTCTTACAAGCCTAAACACTCACCATTCCTACAAATTTATCCGAGGCTTTATCTAATGAAAAATGGAATCAAGCTATGAATGTGGAAATGGAAGCATTGGAGAAAAATAAAACTTGGGAATTGGTGGAATTACTTGCTGGAAAAAGACCAGTAGGGTGCAGGTGGGTGTATATTGTGAAGTATAGAGCTGATGGGTCAATTGAAAGATACAAGGCTAGGTTGGTAGCCAAAGGTTACCAAACCTATGGAGTTGACTATCAAGAAACTTTTGTCCCAGTAGCAAAAATGAACATTGTTAGAGTATTATTATCAATTGCAGCTAATTATGGTTGGGAATTGTAGCAATTTGATGTAAAAAATGCCTTCCTACATGGGGAGCTAGAAGAAGAAATTTACATGGAGGTTTCGCAAGGATATGGAAAGAATTTCGCTACAAATACTGTATGTAAACTGAAAAAGGCATTATATGGCCTTAAGCAATCTCCACAAGCTTGGTTTGGGAGGTTTACAAGAGTTATGATAGCTATGGGGTACAAACAAAGCCAAGGTGATCACATATTATTTATCAAACTGATGTAGAACAGAAAGAGGGAGAAGGGAGAACAGCAAGAAATGAGGGAGAATTAGAGAGAAAGGAGGGAGATGCAGAGAGGGGAAAGATAGAGAAATATTTGATTCAATACATTCAATCCAAATCTGTCTTGCAATACATGAGAGACCCCTTTATATAGGGAGTATAGGTACAAGAGCATTTAATGCAAGTAGTTGAGCATGCAAAGTAGTCAAAAGGGAAATAAATGCATGAGTTGAAATACTACAACATGAGTTGGCCCTAGACATAGGGTGGCCCTAGGCATAGGGTGGCCCTAGGTATAGGGTGGCCCTAAACATAGGCTAGCTTCAAGAAAATAAATACAACATACATAAAACAAAATACAATAAAATAAAATACTAGTTTCTATGACTTTTATTTCTCCTAGAGTAGGTCTGCCATGGTTTTTCATCATTTCCCCCGGAGTGGAGAGAACTCTCCTCAGGAGAGTGAGAATTCTGGTAAGATTGTAACAGATCAGGATCTAGGCATAGAAACTCGTCCTCGGTGATCCAAGTAGCATCCAAATCAGAACGGCCTTTCCATCGTACGAGATAGCGGTGAAGGGGACCGTGTGAGGAGAAAACAACCTGGTCGTCGAGAACTGCATCAATGACTTCAGTAGATGGAGGCACGGAAGGTAAGACGGGCGCTGGACTTTGAGGAGGTTGAGTACTTGCAATGCCATCAGAAAATAAAGGGGGAGGCTCAAAGGTGCCTCGATAAGGAAACAAATCCTCCACATTGAAAACAAGACTAATGGCTATATGAGGTGGCAATTCAAGCAAGTATGCATTAGGTCCAAGTTTCTTAATTATGCGGAAAGGCCCAGAAGCACGGGCATGTAACTTTTTGAAGGAATGTTTAGGATAACGTTCAGGTCGAATACGGGCCATGACATAATCACCTTCATTAAAGTTTTGGTATTGACGGTGAACATTAGCAGACAATTTATATTGTTCATTACTTAATGTGAGTTTGCGTCTAACCTCAGCATGCAAGTCACGAATGTGTTGGGCAAAGGATTCTGCTGAATCAGAGGTACGGGTAGTGAGAGGAATGGGCAACAGGTCAATGGGTTGGCGAGGGGTATAACCTTGGACAATCTCAAAAGGGCTCTTGCCTGTGGACCTGTTCACCGAATTATTATAGGCAAACTCAGCTATTGGTAAAATCAAGTCCCAATTTCCCGGTTTATCTCCCACTAAGCTTCGAAGCAAGTCGCCAAGGCTACGATTTGTAACCTCAGTTTGCCCATCTGTCTGAGGATGGAATGCTGAAGAGAATTTCAAATGGGTGCCAAAGAGCTTCCAAAGGGTTTTCCAAAAATAGCTAACAAATTTAACATCCCTATCAGACACAATGGTAGAGGGTAAGCCATGCAAACGTACTACCTCACGGAAGAATAATTTAGCCAAATGGGAAGCATCCGTGGTTTTGCTACAGGGGATGAAATGAACCATCTTAGAAAACCTATCAACGACAACAAAAATAGAATCATGTCCCCGGGTAGTCCTAGGTAGTCCCAATACAAAGTCCATACTGAGATCTTTCCAAGGTGCATGAGGTATGGGTAAGGGAGTATAGAAGCCAGTGTTTTGCTTCTTCGCCTTGGAGGTGAGGCATGTTCTACATTGAGATAGAATTCGAGCAACATCACGTTTCAGGGAGGGCCAGTAAAATCTATCCTCAACCAAAGCTATAGTCTTAGCCTTACCAAAATGGCCAGCTAACCCTCCGGCATGTAACTCCCAAACAAGAAAATCCCTTAAAGATGTACGAGGGATGCACAGCTTAGGCCCACGAAAGAGGTAACCATCCTTGATCAGGAAATCTTCGTAGGTATGACGATTCCCATTATTAACTTCTTGAAAGATAATCCCAAAGTCAGGACAATTGGTGTATTCCTCCTTCAACCTATCAAATCCTGTAACGCTGACACTCAAGGAATGTAAGATAGTGGACATTCGACTTAATGCGTCAGCTGCCTTATTTTCAACACCAGATCGATGTTTGATCACAAAAGTGAACCTATGAAGAAATTCAACCCATTCTGCATGCCTAGAATTCAGATTCCTTTGTGAATGAATAAACTTAAGAGCTTGGTGATCAGAGTATAGAATGAATTCTTGGGGAAGAAGATAGAACTGCCAATGTTTAAGAGTTCTAACAATGGCGTAGAACTCTTTGTCATAGGTGGAGTATTTTTGCTTGGCCTCATTGAGTTTTTCACTAAAGAAGGCTACAGGATGACCTTCTTGACTAAGAACTCCCCGAATTCCCACTCCAGATGCATCACAGGAAACTTCAAAAGGCTTCTTAAAATCAGGTAAAGCTAAAACAGGAGCTTCAGACAGCTTGTGTTTAATGGTGGCAAAGGCTTGAGCAGCTGTTGGGGTCCAACAAAATTTGTCTCTTTTGAGGCAGTCTGTAATAGAGGCCATGATGGTACTAAACTCTCTAATGAAACGCCTATAGAACGAGGCTAGACCATGAAAGCTACGGACGTCAGTGATCGTGGTAGGTTCAGGCCACTGTTTAATAGCCTTGACTTTTTCAGGATCAGCAGCTAGACCATGTTCAGACACTATGAATCCTAGGAAAACAACTTGAGTTTGTAAGAAAGAACACTTTGGGAGGTTAATGTAGAACTTCTCTTGACGAAGAGTGAGAAAAACTATGTGGAGATGATTTACATGTTCCTCCCTAGACTTGCTATAAATCAAAATGTCATCGAAGTAAACTACCAAGAATTTTCCTAGGTAAGATTTGAAAATATGGGTCATGACTCTCATGAAGGTGCTAGGAGCATTAGAGAGACCAAAGGGCATGACTAACCATTCGTATAACCCGTCTTGGGTCTTAAAAGCAGTCTTCCACTCATCCCCTGGTCTAATTCTAATCTGGTGATAGCCACTACGGAGGTCAATCTTTGAAAACCAACTTGAACCAGCCACTAAATCAAGCATGTCCTCCAGCCTAGGAATTGGGAATCTATATTTGACAGTGATTTTGTTAATCGCTCGACTATCCACACACATTCTCCAGGTTCCATCCTTTTTGGGAGTTAAGAGGGCAGGAACTGCTCATGGGCTAAGACTATGTTGGATATAGCCCTTTTCAAGTAACCCATTCACTTGCCTATTCAATTCTTCCCTATCTTTAGGGTTCAACCTATAGTGGGGAAGATTGGGGAGTTGAGATCCAGGGATCAAGTCGATGGCATGTTGGATGTCCCTCATTGGTGGTAGTTCCGTAGGAAGCTCATTTGGAGCAATGTCATGAAACTCTTCTAACAGTTTAGAAATCTCATCAGGCACCTGAAAAGTGTTTTCAGAAGTGACACCAATTGATGCTTTAGGAACTAAGGCAAGCATGACATCAACTTCTTTACCTTCTTTCTCAAACTGCTTGTTACTTAACAAGTGAATGTTGTGACCTTTAGATTCCTTTTTCTTTGACTCGATTGTTGCTTTAGTCTCACTGTCGGGTTTCGCAGGACGCAACCAAATGTTCTTTCCCTCATGTTTGAACACATAAGTGTTCTCTTTACCATAGTTAATGACATCATGGTCATAAAGCCATGGTCTCCCAAGTAAGATATGGGCAACGTCCATCGGGAGGACATCACAGATAATTTCCTCTTGGTATTCTCCAAATTGAAGGGGAACACGACATTGCTGGGTAACGGGTAAAGAGGTTTTATCTACCCAAGCTACCCGAAAAGGTTCTGGATGCGGTTCTGCTTTAAGCCCAAGTCTGGATACCCCTATGTGAGAGACTACGTTTCTGGTGCTACCCCCATTGATAACTAACTTGCACACTTTGTCCCTACATTTTACAAAGGTATGGAATATGCTAGTTCTCTTCCAAGAATCCTTAGAGAGGGGAACAGAAAGAATACATCTCATAACACTAAGATGCTCAGAACATTGAGTCAAATTCAGTATAGTATCATCCTCAATATCAGAAGGGCAGTCAAGGGGGTCAATCACTACATCGGCTTCTTTATTCTCATCTAGAATTTCAGACTGGTGTTCAATGGTCAAGGTGCAATGTGGGCATCTCGATGCAATGTGTCCTTTAGAATGGCAATGAAAGCATTCAATGGTAGGACCGCTAGGTCGCAAGCTAGATCCTATAGATTCATTGCTCCTGGTGTTTCTAGGGCCAGACACTTGACTGGAATGTAACACGGATTGGGCTCTAGATGATGATGCTCCAATAGAGCGGTCAACAATGTTGGGGTTGCGAATTACTTGAGAGGCAGAGCGCCTAGCAAATGAGTATCTAGACAAAGATTCTACCTCAAGGGCCTTGTGGAATGCTTCTTCAAGAGATTCAGGGAAATTAATTTTGAGTTCCCTTTGGATATCCAACCGGAGGCCATTAATGAATCGAGTCACTGCCACCCATGGCTCTTCTTGCAAATCACACCTAAGAGCAAGTTCATCAAAACGGGCCATATATTCAGAAACACTAGAGGTTTGCCTAAGGTTGAGAAATTGATTCATTAATTGGCTCTTGTAATATGTGGGCAAATATTTTTCTTTCAATTTCATTTTCATCTCAGCCCAAACCTCCATTTGAGGTTGCCCTTGGCGCTCTAGGTTTCTTTGGACAGTTTGCCAATATCTTTTAGCGGATCCCACAAGTTTCATTTTGGCAAATCGGACTCTTTGAACATCATTCATGTCATACCAGTCGAAGTAATCTTCTATGTTAGCTAACCAATCTAAGAAAGCATTAGGATCTAACTTCCCATCAAATTCGGGAGCCTCAACCTTAACCTTCCTTGTGATATCACCAAAGTCATTGTGGATTTGCCTATCATCACTAGGTAATTCATGACGCCTAGTAAAGTGACACCTAAATTCTTGCTCATCCCTTCGAGCTTCCCTATACTGAGGTTGTCTTGATGAAGGCACATAAGGAACTCTCTCTGCATTTCCATTGTCAGGACTAATGGTTCTGTTGGACCCTACTGGTGAAATCCTAGGAGGGTGATGAATTGATAAATTCTCTTCCCTCATAGTTTCATCCTCCCTAATTGGAAAGTGATCCCTTAATATCCCATCTAAGCCATCTGTATTTTTCCCATTCATTTGTCTTCCTAATAATTTAATGGCACTCATAAGTTCCTCAAAACGTTGATCCACAAATTCTTCACGAGCTAAAAATCTTTCTTCGAACTTGTCCAATCTATCTTGGAAATTCTGATGGTTGTGTTCCATTGTTAACTTTATTTCAAGAAGTTGATCAACAAGGAAATTTTGGCTATCGTACAGGTCACGAATGGTCATGCAAAAAGAAAGCAATTGCACTATTGAGGTTAGCTACAAAATAAAATGCCTGCTACTGATCACTGTAAAATTTTTTTTTTTTTTTCCAAAACTATGAAGATGATTAGCAAAGATGGAATACAGCAATGAGAAGTGGAAAAAAAGGAAAGGAAGTACTTCTGTGTTCCATTTTTTTTTTTGGTATGAAGATGATTAGCAAAGATGGAATACAGTAATGAAGAATGGAAAATAAGGTAAGAAGGATAGGAGTTGAGGGCTCAGCACACTTGCAATATTACCACCAATATAGTTAATTAGCAACAAGTTTTCAAAGAGAGTTTTGAATGCCTTACCTTAACAACTATGAGCCAAATAAGTGTAACAATTACCCCTAGTTGTTCCTTGATGGTTGTGGATGCAGTCAGAGCTGAGAAGAGTGAAAGCTGGCTGGAAAAATGGCAGAAAATTCGAAATTTGCAGGTTGGCGCGTGCAGGCGCGTGAGGCGCGTGAAGCCCACGCGCAGGGAGCTCCGGGGGCGCGTGCAGGTGCGTGGACGGGTCTCCGGCGACCGGACTTATGGGATCGGCCTGTTTTTGGTTTCCGGAGGAGCTGGTGGTGGTAGTTCTTCGGTTTGGTGGCTGGAAGTGGGCGGATATGGCTGAACAGTGACGAAAACAGAGTTACTCGAGGTGTTTGTGAGACAGTGACGGAAATAGAGTCTTTCCTGGTGATTTTGAGGTGTTTTGTATTAGTAGGTTGGCAGCAAGGAGTGTGGGTGGATGGGAAAACCAGGCTCTGATACCAAATTGATGTAGAACAGAAAGAGGGAGAAGGGAGAACAGCAAGAAATGAGGGAGAATTAGAGAGAAAGGAGGGAGATGCAGAGAGGGGAAAGATAGAGAAATATTTGATTCAATACATTCAATCCAAATCTGTCTTGCAATACATGAGAGACCCCTTTATATAGGGAGTCTAGGTACAAGAGCATTTAATGCAAGTAGTTGAGCATGCAAAGTAGTCAAAAGGGAAATAAATGCATGAGTTTGAAATACTACAACATGAGTTGGCCCTAGGTATAGGGTGGCCCTAGACATAGGCTAGCTTCAAGAAAATAAATACAACATACATAAAACAAAATACAATAAAATAAAATACTAGTTTCTATGACTTTTATTTCTCCTAGAGTAGGTCTGCCATGGTTTTTCATCACAAACACTCTTCTTTAGGGGGAGTCATAGCCCTATTGGTGTATGTTGATGATATTATAGTAACTGGAAATGATGTAAAAGAAAAACAAGCTTTGGGTCAATGTCTAGCTAAGGAGTTTGAGATTAAGGCTTTAGGAAGATTGAAATACTTTCTTGGAATAGAAGTGGCTCACTTTAAGAAGGGAATTTTTATTTGTTAACAAAAATATATTACAGATTTTCTCAAGGAAACAAGTCAAACAACATGCAAACCAGCAAGCACTCCTATAGATCCTAACTTCAAACTTGGAAAAGTTGAGGAAGACATCGCAGTTGACAAAAAGTCATATAAATGCTTGGTAGGAAGGCTTATTTACCTATCTCACACTTGGCCAAACATAGCATATGCAGTGAGTGTGATTAGTCAATTCATGCATGACCCAAAGGAAGCTCATTTACAGGTTGCTCATAGAGTACTACATTATCTTAAAGGAATGCCTGGAAAAGGTAGATTATTTAGAAGAAATGAAGGGTTAATACTTGAATCATACACTGATGTTGACTATGTTGGATCAATTGTTAATAGAAGATCAACATCAGGGTATTGTACCTTAGTGGGAACCTTGTGACATGGAAAAGTAGAAAACAAAGTGTGGTGGCTCGTTCAAGTGCAGAAGCTGAAGTCAGGGCAACTGCTCAAGGTATATGTGAACAACTCTGGTTAAAAATTATTCTTGAAGACCTAAAGATAAAGTGGGATGGCCTTGTGAGACTCTACTGTGACAACAAATCTGCCATAACATAGCCCATAATCCAATACAACATGACCACACAAAGCATATTGAAGTGGATAGACATTTCATCAAAGAAAAATTGGAGTGTGGACTGATTTGTACACCCTATGTCTCTACACATGACCAATTTGCTGATATTCTAACCAAAGGATTTAATTGCTCAGCTTTCTAGAATATTGTTTCCAAGCTGGGAATGGAAACCATTCATTCACCAGCTTGAGGGGGAGTGTGAGAAATCTATGTACATAGCTGCCAATTTTAGGAAACAATTTGAAAAGATTTGAAATGTATTTTAGGAAATATTTTGTTTTGAAGTGTAAATATTCTACCTTTATTGTATCCCTAAAATCAGGCCTAGATCTTATCTTTTTCATTTTAGGAATCAATCCCAGAAATCATGGGATCATCCCCAGAATCAAGGGATTAGGATTTTATTTTTGTTTCCTTTTTTGGAGGTAAGACTTTTGTATATATTTACTCTACTGCTTGAATGGGAATACACAGCGGATTCCCTTTCTCTTCTTCTTGTAACAACGTTGCTTCTCTTTGGGTTTCAGCTAAGGGGTTTTTTAAGGAGGTGCCCTTTGTAGATGTCCATGGGGATTGGGGGGGCTTTGGTGTATTAGCCTTGTTTTTGGGCTTCTTGGTTTGATTTTGCTTGAGCTGTGTTTTTTAGGAGGATATAGTGTCCTCCTCTTTTCTTTTGTTTCTTCTTCCCTATGTAATCTTCTCTCTTTTTTAATAATATTTTCTTTTTCAATAAAAAGAAACTTTTTCTGCTGGACATCTAATGCTTTTTTTTTTTTTTAAATTTTATTTTGTGGTGATCTTTTGGTGGGACTTTGAGTTGAGTCTTCTATTTATTCTTGTCTAAAAATGTTTGCTTAAGAAGTTAAGATATGTTTTGTTGTGTATAAACTGGCAACAGTTACTTTAACCTGACATAAACTGCCTCTATAGGTTTCAGACTGTAAGGAACAGAGATATCAAATCTTCTAAAATTTAGGTGGTGAAAATAGATTGCTTTGTAAAGAATTTTTAGTTTGATTTCTTACAAGATCAATCACTAGGCAGTATTCATTATTTGATTTATTGTAACTCATTGAGGTTCATTCTACATTTTGGTCCGTATCTTTTATCTTATGATAAGAGGTAGTAGGGGGAACTCTTGTACGTTAAGAGGAATTACTTGTTTTGCTAGAAAAAAGAAAAGAGTGCATACAGGTGTCCTTGTGGGGTCATAGTATAAATAGAGTTTGTGGGTCCAGTTTAATGTATACACTGTTATTGAGTCTTTCAATAATATATTTTGATTTTCCCTTCTGTTTCTTCCTAACTTTTACTCTCCCTACTTTTTCCTCATTGTCAATTATTTTATTTGTTTGAGGACTATAAATATCACATTTGCAATCATTTAGAAAAATAATAATGTATACACTGTCTCTTGCTGCTGTGTTTACCCCTTTATGTATTTTTTTCTTTATTTTTGGTTCAAATTAAACTAGATGCTTTACAACTTATGCATGATATTAATAGAAATTTCATACTTAATGTTGGTCTAACTTTGCAAAAGTTTGTCTTGTATTGATTGTATTCATTATTCTTTTTCATCATAGGTGCTGCCAAGTTACTGAAAAAGACTTATTTTAGTGGAGGTTTGTGGTTTAGTGGTTTTATGTCTATGTGCGGTTAGTATTCAGATATTTATTTATCCATTCCCATCTCAGGAACTGTTGCTGCATCAATTGCTGATATTGATTTCATTAAAAGAAGGGAAGCTATTGAGGAACAGTTTGAGGATGGCACGGTTTCATTTTTAAGCATAGCATCTGTCCGCCATGGCTTGAAAACTCTAAACTCTCTAACTGTATCAGCAATATCACGGTATGCAGAACTGGATAAATATACAAAACGCCCTTTTTCCTACAACAGTTTTGGTATCATAGACATATATTATCTCTTTATTATCTGACAGTTGTCGATTTGAATCTTGTTTACCTTTTGTCTAGTTTTGTATTGCTTATGATTTGCAAAAGCTGCTTTTAATATTGATAGAAGTTACAAGAAGTAATTGTGTTGATGGCATTTGTAGTATTGTGAAGATGTTTATGTATTTTCTTTCCTGTCTGAATGACAAGCACAAGCAGTATATAACATGCGTTTTAATTATTAATATTCAAACACAAAAAATGTATGTTAAATTTCAATTGAGTTACAATGAAATGTCATTGAAATGGTTACTGGTTGTAACTTCTATCATTGACTTTTATAGCCAGCTTTTAGCAATACTAAATATGCCTCTGATCTCACTGAATTGGTGGTTGAAAACCTGATGAACTACTAGATAAGTGTGGGAAAACCTTATAGATAGCATGTGGATAACTGGCCATTCTAGGAAATTGTTTGTAATGTCTGTCAAGACCCACCTTAGGCACATGACCAGTATGACATAAGGAACCATCCCCATGGCCGTAAGCCTTTTCATACACAATCACGATCATGAATCTCAACGTGCATAACTGAGAAAAACTGAATTTTAAGCATAAACTTTCATTTGCTTTCAAGAGTATCGAGTTCTGTAATTATTCCATGTATGTTTCAAACTATTCCATAGAAAGCAGCCATGCAAGAGAGGAATATGAAGAAACATGCATCCAAAATAATCATCTGAATTCTAGTCATTTCCTGGGGTTACATACATAAAAATATCATCCAACCAACTTAGGAGTCATATAGACTATAGAGCAACTCTAAGGCATGAGACAAAAAGGTTGCACAAAACACCCACAAAAAGCAAGGGGGGGGGTTTGGAAAGAGGTTCTGCTACTCCTTCGACGGAGGCTCCTCGGCTACTGTGGGCCTTGAAAAAGGTAAACATGGAAAGGATTGAGAAAGTCTCAGTGAGCAGATAACTCCCTCAATATACAACATCAACATAAATATATGTAAGGGATCACATAACATGCTAATGGCAATAACTGATAAATGGTTCATGCACAATATCATAATTCTGGCTGGGCGTTTCTGGATGGTTGTCTTCAGCTGTATGGGCGTTTCTAAATGGCCATCCCCATACACTAGTTTGATTTGGCTAGCCTCTCAGCATAGGAGGATCAACTAAGCGTTTCTAAATACCCGTCCCCAGGTTCCCTCTAAGTCAGGCTTATTTATTTGAACTGATTTGGTATATTCTCTCATGGGGTGCACCACCATGGTTAAATGAATAAGCATAACAAGCATAGTCATAGAAATGCACAATCATGAACTAGCACATGGCACAAGAAATACATCACTGTTATGTAAATAAATATCTATCTTTCATGAATTATCCCTTCTTATGTAACACATGAACTCCATACCATGACACATGTCAATATCCATCTGTTCCTGAATAATTTATAAATCACACTTCACAAAAGATATCTTAGCACAACTCGTCGTATTTATCGAGTTCAAGCTCTTATAAACTAGCAACATGTATAACAGATATTTGTGGCTGTTTTCTCTTAAGGAAAAGGGAGATCTATTGAAGCTTTCATACAATTTAAAAATATGGCAGAGAATCAACTGGAGAGAAAGATAAAGATTTTACAAAGTGATGGGGGTACTTAGTTTAAGCATTTTGACAAATTGTGCACAAGAATGGGATTGTGTTTCAGCATTCTTGCCCCTACACGGCAGAATAGAGAGAAAACATTGTCAAGTGGTGGAAATGGGCCTAACTTTGTTGGCTCAGGCCGGTGTTCCATTACAATATTGGGTGGATTTCTTTCAGACAGCAGCAAGGCTCATAAACAGACTCCCTTAAGGATCTTGAAATATTTTGGTGTGCCTTAGGAGAGTTGAGCAGATGGTTTGGAGCCCTGTGAAAAAAGGTCGAGTAAGACCAAAAAGGACAGTTAGCGAAATTATTGAACGGGACCTTTTAGTAAATGAGATATCTAAAGAGTTGGTCATTGATAGAGCTCAATGGCATCGTGCGATCCATGTAGCCGACCCCACTTAGTGGGATAAGGCTTTGTTGTTGTTGTTGTTTTCCTTATCTAAGACCCTATAATTAACACAAGATGAGTTTTCACTCAAGTGTGTTTTTCTTGGTCCAAGGGTTTAAATGCCACTCTTCTACTGGTAAAATATTTGTTTCTAGACATGATTTTCAATGAAAAGGAATTTCCATTTAAAAATGTGTCGACTAATATTAGATAAATATGAATATCTCTTTTGTTAATACTAGATAAATATAAGTAGTTTTTAATTATATTCAATACTGATGTAAATCCCTACTTTATAGGGATATAGATAAGTTACTTAGTGGCTATTTGTTTTTCGACTATTTCCTAAATATTAGGAAAGTTAGGGTCTGTTTGGTTTGTGAAAACATTTCCTGTTTTCATTTTCAATCTTCATTTCCTGAAACACTGAAAACATCTTTTTTGTGTTTTCAGATTTAGGCTTATTTTAAGAAATGTTTTCAAGAAAACGTTTTCAGTTAACTCAACCAAACGCATTTTCAAGTTCATTTTCTGTTTTCAGTGAAAATGAAAACAGGAAATGCCCAAATCAAACAGGCTCTTAGTTATTCCAAGTGTCTATATATTGAACTCTTGTAATCTGTGACTATTAAAGTAATCAGAAATACTTGTAGTTTCAACTTCATGGTATCAGAGCCTTCATAATCTTCGCTGACGTTGTTCTTTGCCTCTGTCAACCTCGACTCCAGTATCAAGTGTCGACTTCAGTTCCTTTGCCTCTGCCGACTTTGACTTCAGGTTCTTTGCCTATGTTGACTTTAGTTTTTTGGCTTCGGCTTTGAACGTCAACCACCCAGTTGACTTTCGACCCCTTGTTGCTAACCCACCGCACCGTCTCATCTTCGACCGAGGCCTCGGGTATGTGTTCTTGACCAGTACGACACATTAACCTTCACTCAGGATGACTACCTCACCGGCATTGACCAATACCTCCCCTAATCTTGTTCCTTCCCCTAGACCTGCCTATCCGTCAGTTAACGTTGAGATTGGGACCCATGCCTCTCTTTAGATTACTCTTGTTAGACTAAATGGCAGCAATTTCTTAGAGTGGGCCCAATCTGTGAAACTCGCAATTGATGGTAGAGGTAAACTAGGCTTCTTGACAGGCGAGGAAAGCCACCCAGTGAGACAGATCCGAGTTTTCGTAAGTGGCGTTCAGAGAAATCTCTGATCACGGCATGGCTTCTCAATTCAATGGAAGAGTCTATTCGTCGGCCCTATATGTTCATGGATGCACAAAAGATCTGGGAAGCAGTCCATGAAACATATTCTAATGTTGATAACTCATCACAAGTCTTTGAATTAAAAATAAGATTATGGCTGTCCAAGCAAGGGGATAGTGATATCACAACTTACTACAGTGAGATGTTGTCTTTATGGCAAGAATTAGATCTTTGCTATAACGATGTGTGGGAGAATCCTCGTGACCTGGCACGGTTTCGAAAACGTGAAGACAATGACCGTGTCTTCATGTTTTTGGCTGGCATTGACCCCAGTCTGGATGAAGTTAAGGGACGGCTTCTTGGAAGGAAACCACTACCCTCCATCCGAGATGTTTTCTTTGAATTGCGACAAGAAGAAGGCCGAAAGCGTGTGATGATTGCTCCAGGTGTCAAGGCTGATGCTGGACCAGGGGCGAAAAATTCTGCTTCTGCCCTGATTTCTCAAGGTGGTTCAGAGGGAGAAGGGAAGAAGAAATTTTGGTGTGAATATTGCAAGAAACCATGGCACACCAAAGAGAACTGCTGGAAGCTCCATGGGAAACCAGCCAATGCAAAGAAAAATGGGGAAGGTCATGCACTAACTACCACTGTTGATCAAACTCATGAGAAGCCTTCTACCTCTACAGGTTCTGAAATTTATCCTTCTATGAAGGAACAAATTGAGCATCTGTATAAATTATTAACCTCTCAAAATTCTCAAACTGCACCATCTTGTTCCCTAGCTCATCAAGGTAATTTATCTCACTCAGTTTTTACTGTCAATTCTGTGGTTAACCCTTGGATCATAGATTCAGGGGCTACTGATCATATGTCCAGTAATTCTCATCTTTTTATCTCCTATAGACCTGCAGCAGGTAACCAAAAAATTAAGATAGCTAATGGGTCTTTTTCTGCAATTGCTGGTCATGGCTCAATCCGAATTTCACCCTCTCTTATTCTTGAAAATGTCCTTCATGTTCCCAAATTGTCATGTAATCTGTTGTTTGTTAGTCAGATAACCAGAGAATTAAAATGCAAGGCTGATTTTTCTCATTCTGGCTGTGAATTTCAGGATTTGGCCTCAGGGAGGATGATTGGCACTGCTAAACAAAGAGGAGGCTTATACTTCTTTGAAGATGGATACAACCTGGGTAAACTTGTTCAGAGTTCTCTGTTAGGCTAAAATTTTGTTTCAAATTCTGTTTCTAAGGTAGGAAGTCAAGATGTCATGTTATGGCATTATAGATTAGGGCATTCAAGTTTTCAATATCTAAAAAAATTGTTTCCAAAATTATTTATCAATAAAGATCCATCTATTTTTCAATGTGATTTTTGTGTCATGGCTAAACATCATCGTAGTTCTTCTGCTCCAAGATCATATCTTCCCTCCAAACCCTTTGAACTCATTCATAGTGACATTTGGGGACCTTCTCGAGTTCCTACTAGTACAGGCAAAAGGTGGTTTGTATCTTTTGTAGATGATCATACCCGGTTGAGTTGGATTTTTTTAATGAAAGAAAAATCTGAAGTTGTTGATATTTTTCAGAACTTCTCTTCCATGATAGAGACACAATTTAATGAAAAAATAAAAATTTTTAGAAGTGACAATGGAAGAGAATATTTTTCAAAAACTTTGGGAATTTTTTTTCAAAAAAGGGGGATTGTACAGCAAAGCTCATGTTTTGACACATCACAGCAAAATGGCATTGCTGAAAGGAAAAATAAGCATCTTTTGGAAATTACCATAGCTTTGTTGTTTACAAATTCAGTTCCAAAGAAGTTATGGGGGGATGCTGTTCTTCATGCAGCTTTCTTAATAAATAGAATGCCTTCCAGGGTGTTAAACTTTTCTACTCCACTACAAGTTTTTCAGCAATTAAAACCTAATTCTAAACTAATATCTGATTTACCTCGAGTTTTTGGCTGCACAGTATTTGTGCATAATCCTGATAAACAAAAAAGTAAATTAGATACTAGGGCTTACAAATTTTTTTTGGTGGTTACCTTGTATCTCAAAAAGGATTCAGATGCTACATCCCAGAGCTGAAAAAGTATTTGGTCACAATGGATTTTTATTTTCTGGAAAAAATTCCTTTTTTTTACTCCTCATCTTCAAGGGGAGATTCAAAATCCAGATATGGTTATTAAGAGTAAAGAAGATTCGGTAGTAGATCTGGATTTTCTAGAAATTTCTATAAATAACAAAAATCACTTTGAAATCGGTCCAAGTCTGAATTTAAATATGGAAAAACAACCCTTAGAAGTTGAAATTGCATAGCCTGCATAGCCTGAAAAAGAAAGATTACCCTTTGAATACTTTGAACAGACTTACCAGAGGAGAAATCCATCTCAAGTAATTCAACACGGCCAACCTTCCAACCCGTTGTCAGAACCGAATCAATCTAGTCCTCATTCTTCTGATTCAGATTTGTCTAAACCTATTGCCCTTAGAAAAGGGGTAAGATCATGCTCCACTAAGCATCCAAGTTCCAATTTTGTGTCTCATCAGAATATTTCCCCATCTTTTTCATGCTTTCTGACTAAACTTGTTAATATTGAGATTCCAAAAAATATACAAGATGCACTACAGGTTCCTGCATGGAAGGATGCAGTTTTGGAAGAAATGAGGGCTTTAGAAAAAAACAAAACTTGGGAAATTGTTGACTTACCAAAGGGGAAGAAGACCATCGGTGTAAGTGGGTCTTCAATGTGAAATACCATGCCGATGGCTCACTTGAAAGATACAAGGCTCGATTGGTTGCAAAAGGGTTCACACAAACTTATGGAGTAGACTACATGGAAACATTTGCGCTAGTGGCAAAATTAAATATGATTCGAGTACTGTTATCTGTAGCAGTAAATCTGGACTGGCCCCTTCAACAACTTGATGTTAAGAATGCATTTCTTAACGGAGATTTGGAGGAAGAGGTATATATGGATCCCCTAGCTGGTTTTGAGGAGAAATTTAATTCACAGGTATGCAAATTGAAGAAGTCTTTGTATGGACTCAAACAATCTCCGAGGGCTTGGTTTGAGAATTTTCCAGAGTCTTTAAAGTAGCAAAATTATCAACAAGGACAGGCTGATCATACTATGTTCTTTAAACGAACGAAGGGAGAAAGGTTAGTTGTCTTGATCTTTTATGTTGATGATATTATCCTAACTGGTAGTGATATGGAGGAGATGAATAGATTGAAAAAGAATCTAGCAAAAGACTTTGAAATTAAAGACCTAGGAAATCTCAAATATTTCTTAGGAATGGAAGTTGCTATATCAGTAAAAGGAATCATAGTCAGCCAACGAAAATATATTATGGATATGTTAAAAAGTACTGGGATGTTGGGGTGTAAACCAGTTGAAATTCCGTTTGATCCTAATGTGAAACTTGGTGTAGGAGAGTCAGAAAGTCCAGTTGATACAAGTATGTACCAGAGACTTGTTGGGAAATTAATATACCTGTCTCACACTCGCTCAAACATCGCATTTGTTGTGAGCCTTGTGAGCCAGTTTATGCATTCTCCAAGGAAAAACCATCTTGAACCAGCATATAGAATCTTGAAGTACCTTAAAGGGACTCCTGGGAAGGGATTAATTTTCAAGAAAACTGAGCATAGAGGAATTGAAGCCTATACAGATGCTGATTGGGTAGGATCCATCACTGACAGGCAATCTACAAGTGGCTACTGCACATATGTGTGGGGTAACTTAATTGCATGGAGAAGCAAGAAATAGAATGTTGTGGCTAGAAGCAGTGTTGAGGCTGAATATCGAGCAATGGCAAATGGAGTAGCTGAATTACTATGGTTGCAAAGGATTATGATTGAATTAAAGTTATTACAGAAGAATCCTATGAAATTATTTTGTGACAACAAGGCTGCTATAAGTATTGCAAATAACCTAGTTTAGCATGATAGAATGAAACATGTGGAGGTGGATAGACATTTCATTAAAGAAAGAATTGAAGGAGGAGAGATCTGTATTCTGTTTATTCCCAATACAGAGCAAGTGGCTGATATTCTGACTAAGGGGTTATTCAAACCTACTTTTGAATTACTTGTTAGCAAGTTGGGTTTGCTTGACATCTACAAACCAACTTGAGGGGGAGTGTCGACTAATATTAGATAAATATGAATATCTCTTTTGTTAATACTAGATAAATATAAATAGTTTTTAATTATATTCAATACTGATGTAAATCCCTACTTTATAGGGATATAGATAAGTTACTTAGTGGTGATTTGTTTTTCGACTATTTCCTAAATATTAGGAAAGTTAGTTAGTCCAAGTGTCTATATATTGAACTCTTGTAATCTGTGACTATTAAAGTAATCAGAAATACTTCCAGTTTCAACAACAAAATGGTCTCTTGATTACAAGAAAATCAGAACAAGTTAACAGTGAAGTTATTCATATGTTTCCTATTTTACCTAGGAGAGAGAATGATCTTGATTGTACTAATAACAACTCAAGTGTGTTAATCTCTAATAATTTAGAAATTGAAGCTGATAGTGCTAATACAGAAGGTGCTAATGAAGACTCTCTAGAGCCATCAAGGGGAAGTTATTCGCTCTTGATTGTATGTCAATTGTTTTGTTTATTAATGAAAAGAATAGAGAAAAGTTATAAATAATTTAGAGTGAAATTCAAGAGGTCTTGGTTCTCCCTTCCCAAAGAACCTTAGGAGTTTTTGATTCTCTCTTCCCAACAATGGATCATAACCCAAACCCCATAATAAGATCCTTCACTAACATTTTGGTATTAAAGCCAATCGTTATGGGAGACTCTTTGCAGCAACAATTGTTCATTGAGGAAGAAGCTGCATGTCTTGCTCGCTATGAAACCCTCATTACCCAATTACTTTCACTATCTTATGAACCAAAGTTTTGAAGGGACAAACTATTCCAGTGTATTATAACAGTTTCCACTGTGGCAGCATAGATACATTTTGTATGATGGGCTCTAGTTTCGTGCCAACTCCCTCATTCCCACAATTTACTTTGGTCCAGTTCGTGGGTCATGGGCCATTGTAGCCATGTTCTCCATGCTCCATGCTTGAGGACAAGCATCATTTGGATGCGGGAGTAATGTTAGTGACCCCTACGATTACCGATGGTATACTCATGGAAAATATAGCAGTATTTAGCAAAGAATGATGGTAGAATAGAATCATTCCAAATTGCTATAGTTAGCATTAGTTATTTCTTTGTTTTTAAGTTTTATAATGCCAGACTTTGTTTAATTATATTATTAATATGTTTTGATTACACTTTTAATATGTTTTATTTTTAAGTGAAAGTTATCAAGAGTGGTTTTTAGGTTAGTTTTCTGCCACTAAGGGAAGTCATCCTAAATTCAAGGGGAAATTATTTCCTTTTGGATTGTATTTAAATTATTCTCTTTATTAATGAAAAGAGTAGATTATTAATATTTCTTTTTCTATCAAAAAAAAAATTAATGAAAAGAGTAGAAAATAGTTATAAAGTATTTAGAGTGTTGAGCTCGAGATCTTGGTTCTCTCCTCCCCACAATGAACCATGACTCAAACCCCATAACAAGATCCTTCACTAACATACTATGTCAAGGAACTACTCAACCTTAAAAGCTAAGGGAAAGGAGAATAAAGTTTTGGGGGAAGTGGCTTTGTTTGCAGTTTTCTGGTGTATTTGGATTGAAAGGAATGATAGACTTTTCATCGGTTTGATGGATATTCATAGGGATTGGAGGGCTTTGTTGTATTAGCTCTTTTTTGTTTTTTTTTTTGGGGGGGGGGGTGTGGTACTGGGGATGGTTTTGTGGGGTGGTTCTGGGGATGGTTTTGTTTTAGTTTGGTTTCTATAGGAGGATCTCTTATCCTCCTCTTTCTTGTTTTTTCTTACCTTTGTGTAACTTCTTAATAATGTTCTTTTTCTATCCAAAAAAAAAAAGGCTAAAGCTTTTGGGTGAAAGCTTAATAATGATTTATTTATATCTCCTGTAGCTAGTGTTATTTTAAAATTAGTAACTCCCCCCACTGCTCTATTGATATATATATATATATATTTCTCTACATTCTGAGTAAACAAAATCTTCTTTCCTTTTAGGCATACAACATCTCTTGCCTTGTATACAAGGAAAATGCTTTCGGCTCTTAGGCATGGGAATGGATCCAGTGTGTGCGTCCTCTATGGATGTCATAATTCGAGGGTACGTTACTGTACATTTGGTATTTATTCATCTTATAGTTTTAGATGCTCAAGGTATTTGTGCTTTGGGAGTTTTGAGATTTATGGATGTTTGTTAATTTCTCAGTTGGTTGTGACCAAACTCTTAATTCATCTGTTGAGAACCTCAGTGCATAGTAGTAAAACTTGGACAACTTATTCATCTAATTCAATTTGTAGATTACTTTAAACAGCAATTTGGGTTTGAATAACTTGCCCCATGCAATTTATGGTTAAGATATACTCCAATCTTGAAAACCTGTCCCTGTATTTGTGATAGGAACCCAGAATTAAAATAACCAAAAGACAGATTTTATTTAATATGATAAGAGGACTACAATTCTGAATTCAGAAATTAGTAAGAACAAAGATCATAAGAGGAATGAACTAAAATGATAACAGAAGCAGTAATAGAAAGCTAGACTAAGTCCGGAGACTCCAGAGACTCAAGGCCTCCTCCAGAGGATACTATTCCTCCTAACAACCCAAAGGCATCTGAATATTTTTCAGTCCCCCCTCACATCTTCACCACTACCCAATTTATAACCATCTCTCTCTACAAATTACCTAATTACCGCTTAACAGAAATCCTCTATATTATGATACCTATCAATTTGTTTTTATCATTTGTGGAAGGACTTAACTATTGCTTCCTTGGCTATGTCCATGTCTTCATAAATACAATCCATGTTTAGTTTTCAATCATCAAATTGTCTTCTATTTTGGTATCAGCTAGTTTAGAGCACCAGTAAGAGGATTCATAGCTTTGAAGGTAAAGGCATGATTTCAGAATTAATTCATAAATACGTTTAAGCTGTGATTTTCCCCTTAGTATCTTTGTCCTACTAACTTTCATCCAACCTTCTGATGTTAATCATTTTTTTTTTTGTCCTTTTGAAGCAAATTCTTGGAAGTGATGTATAGGTTGTAGCAAATTCTAGGAGATGCTTAAGACTTTTCTGATCAGAATAAATTATAAATCTTCTACCCAAGAGATACTGCCGCCAATTCTGCACTGCCAACACCACTGCCATTAACTCTTTCTCATACATTGATTTAGACTAATGAGCCTTAGAAAAAGCCTTACTGTAAAATGCAACAGGCCTCTTCTGCTGTGGCAATACTGCCCCTATTTCCTTACCACTAGCATCACACTCAATTTCGAAAGGAGTGGCAAAATTAGGCAATGCCAATACCGGTGCTGAAGTGACTGCCTTCTTCAAGCTTTCAAAGCAGCTTGTGCTTCTGAATTCCACAAAAACCCATCCTTTTTAGTTAAATCAGTTAGAGGCTTGGCCATTTTACCATAATTAACAATAAATCACCAGTAATATCCTGTGAGCCCCACAAATCCCCAGACACCTTTGACATTTGTTGGGCTTGGCCAATTAAGTACACTGAACTTTATTTGGATCCACAGCTACCCCTTCTCTTAAAATAATATGACCCAGGTGATCGATCTCCTGTTTTCCAAAGCTACACTTGCCCTCATTGGCCACAAACTAATTCTGTTCTAGCACCCTTGAAACAGCCTCCATATGTGTGATATGAGACTCCCACGTGTCACTAAACACCAAAATATCATTAAAAAAAAAAAGCACAAATTTTTAAGAAATGGTCTAAATAACTGATTCATAGCTGATTGGAACATGGCCGGCGCATTGGTTAACCCGAATGGCATTACTAAAAATTTGTAGTGTCCTTCATGTGTCTGAACAGCAGTCTTATGAACATCCTCTTCCCTTATCTGGATTTTAAATCCAACTTCGAAAAATACCGTGCGCCATGTATTTCGTCAATTAACTCCACCATTGGGATTGGGTATTTATTAGGAACCGTAACCTTATTTAAGGCCCGGTAATCAATGCACATGCGCCACGAGTCATCTTTCTTACGAACTAAAATTACGGGACTAGAGAAAGAAGTTGCACTATCCTATATAATTCCCTGTTCTAACATCTTCTTTACTTGCCTTTCAATTTCGTCCTTCTGGTATTGAGGATTGATACGGTCTTACACTAATTACACTAGATTTTGGATGCAAATTAATGGAGTGAGTCATGCCTCTCAATGGTGGTATTCCCTTAGGTTCTCGAAACACCCCATAGTATTTATGCAATACAAACCTTAACTCCCTCTTTTGTACTCCGATCAGTTCTGAATTTCTCAATAGTCCTTAATAGCCCATCAATTACATGCACCCATTCGCCCACTATAGTACTCAATGCACTGACCTCCATTGTATCTTCTTTACTCTTCTGGTTCCTTTCTGAGCTGCTAAATTTCATGGGTTCTCCATTCTTCGCAAAGGACATTGTCATCTCCTTCCAATCCATCACTACCTTCCCCAACATTTCTAACCATTTCACTCCCAAAATAAGATCCATGCCTCCTTGTTTCCTGATGTCAGCGCCCACCACAATTTCTAAGTCCCCTAATTTCATTTGAATTTTTGGGCACCTCCCCTGCATTTTTATGCGGTGGTCGTCACCCAATCGCACGTCCATCTGGTGATTTGTCACCACCTCCAGCCCCAAACTGAAACCACCTCTGGCGAGATAAAATTGTGACTTGCCCTGCTATCAACCAAAACCACGTGGGGTATGTCTCCTACCTTGCTGGTGAGCTTCATTGTTTGTGAGTGATCATGCTCTTTCATGTCACTCGTGAGTCCACATAGCCCAATCACTTTACATTCTAAAAGCTCCTCTTCCTTTCCTTCTTCCACTCCAACTACTTGCACCTTTCATGTCTCATTCGTGTCTTTATCATCTCCTAGTATAATTATTCTCAAATGCCGGTCCCTGCACTGTGGAGAAGGTGAAACCTTTCTCCATACTAAAAACATAACCCCCGTGCCTTCCTTTCCAACATTTCCGAGTATGTTAGGTGCTTCACCCCACGATTCTTCTCAAATTCGGTGCGACGGTCTCCATCGCTCAGGGTCGATTGCGTCGAAGATGCCCTTGATCATTTGTTCTGTGCTGGAGTCATGGATGAAGAACCCAAATTCGACCCCATCACACTTTGTGACCCGTTGTTTGCTCTAGGGAAGTTATTCTGAAGCCCTACTCGACTCAGACCCGTAACTGTTGATGGCGGGTTTTGACCCAATAGCGTTAACCCTGAGCCCATAGAGAACCTCATGCTTGGCTAAGCCTTCAGTTGTTGATTGAACAACCCACTCACATTTGGCCTGTTAACACTTCCCTCATCATCTTCCTTCCAAGGCCACAGTTCGACCTCTATATCTTTGGCCAATTGCATGGCTTGATACCAGTTCTTGATCCTCAATGTTCTTACCAGGTTCTTGATTTCCAATCGCAGACCTCCAACAAAATATCTAAAGTATTGTGCTTCCGGCAATTTCCCACATTGAGAAGAATATAATTCAAACTCTGCAATGTATTCATCCACCGTCCCCTTTTGACACATTTCCTTCAATTCTTCATATGGGTTGTCTAGCCGTCCTCTTCCAAACCTAGCCACCAAAGATTCTTTAAAATTTTCCCAAGAGACCTCCTCGGTCAATTCCCTCCATAGATTGAACCAATGAATGGTCGCGCCCTCCGTGCTTAACCTTGCAAGTTGAATGCGCACCTCCTCTAAGATCCCTTGAACTTCAAAATACGTTTCAACACGCGTAATCCATGCGACAGGGTCGCTCTTGTCAAACGCCAGTAATTTGACTTTCTTCGGTGATAATTGAATGTCCTCCATCCTATCATTCTTTATCGCCACTGTTTTAGACACCGAGCCATTGTTTTAGACATCGAGTTACTTTCCAAACTCCCATCGCTTTCTTCTAATTGATCTTTAATAGAGTCTACCTCCGTTCCCTTTTTCATCAGACGCATCATCTTTGCCAAAAGTATCTATTTCATTGCCTCAAATCCCTATCTAACCTCTAGTTTAACCTCCTCCAAACCACATTCCACTCGATCCATTCGAGCCTCTACCGAGTCAATCCTATCTGATATTTTTGGTGCCAGAGAGTTCTTTCCGTTTTTTGATTATGCCTTCTCACACCCCTTCTTAGATCTGGCAGGTCGGACCATTTGATGTGTAACCAAGAAACCTTCTATTCAATTATTTCAAGAATACAAGAACAAAGTAAACTCTCCTAATCTAGAGCACCATTGCTCTTATAGGTCCCTTCAATACAAATTTCTTCTCCAAACCTTCCTAAATTCCTAGTAACCCTTATATACACACCTCACACTCAAACAATCATTAACTGCCACTCTTCCGCATGTGCCTTAGGTCCCAACAACTAACCTCCCCGATTTCTCCTAGAGTAAACCCTCCAAATATGAGGCTTATGATCACAAAGCAATATATCCTCACCCCAACTCCTATCAGTAACCACATATGACCTGTTTAACTATGCTTGTGAAGTGCCTTGTTATGTTCAAGGCAATTGTGTGTTTGTACATATACATCAAGACAACGCTGTTGAACATATGGTCAACACACTTGATTGTATGTCTAATAATTTATCTAATGGCCAAAGTAAAACCTAGAAAAAAAAATGATGAGTAATCTAGAATTATAAATATTTACTTCAACAACATTCTTTTATTAAATCACCTTAATAAAATTGTCAAGCAATTTGAATAGCTGATTTGTAGTCTTCTTAGAAGAGGATGCATCAACAGTCTTCTAGAATATTATTCCAACGGGATAATTAACCAAAAAAAATTTATGGAGCTCCTTTCCCTCTTACTGGTCCATGCATCTCACAAACTAAGCAGTTTTTTTTTTCTCTCTCATGGTTCTTTATTTTATTTTTTCTTTTCCTGGTTTTATCAAGGGTTTCCCCCACTTAATAGTATGAAGACTAATTCCTTTTGGTCTTATTGAGTGCAAAGGGTAGAGTTTTCCTCAAATTAGTGTCTCCATGAATCAAACAAATGCCATTTTTGGTGTTAAAACAGTTGCAAACATTGCAACAGGCCAATGTTAGGTTTTCATGGTTCTTTTTGACCCATCAATAAGTTAGTTGTGTACTTCAGATTCATTTTGAGGTGTGAACACCTTAACTTATAATAAATTTCAGGCTTTAAATTTGGACTTATTTTCCTGTAGCTTCAACCATCCTCTTGAAGGTTTTCAAACAGGCAGCACTGAGTAATATTCCTGGCTAGGACAAAAGGAAAGAAATAGGCTAAGTACAGAATCTCCTATTTTGCTTCCTCTGTAAATTTTTCTTTTTCTATATAGAAAAATGTAGAGTATTCTTCTAGCCTCCCTTTTGGCATGCATCATTTATACCTATTAGTCTCAGTTTACCCACTTTCCATGGAGTCTCTGGATGTCCTTGCACTACTCTTTTTGGTCTCAAGATCAGTGGAATCAATTAACTGATTGACTAGGGCTTATGTGCTTGCCACTTGGCATTGGAGTTATCTCTTGCTCTGAACCTTCTCTTCCAAAACTATAATCTTTAAAGTGGTAATCCACCAGTGGGTTAAATCTTATGTTGATTAGGGGTTTGGAGATAGGTGGAGGCTTTGGATTAGGGGTTGTCTTTCTTCGGTGGCTTTTTAGGTTATTGTTAATGGCCAACCTGAAGAGTGGTTTAAGGGACAATGTGGGGTGAGGCAGGATGATCCCTTGTCTCCTTTTCTCTTTACTCTTGTGGTTGATGTCTTAAGTCGTATGTTGAGAAGAGGTTCTGATAGAGGGGTTGTTCAAGGTCTGATGGTTGGGGTCAATGGGTGTGAAGTGTCTCATTTGTAGTTTGCATATGATACTATCCTCTTCTTGCCTAATGATAGGGAGAATTTTCTTCATGTGCTTTCACTTTTACAGGTTTCTGAATTGGTGTCGAGGCTTCGCGTTAACCTAGGCAATAGTGGTTTAGCTTGTATTAACATTCAAGAGGATTATTTTTGTGAGTTAGCTGAGTTAGTTGGTTGCGTGGTGTTGAGTTGGCCTCTTACTTAGGTGTTCCTTTAATATCTAGGAAGCTTGATACTTGGAAAAGGGCTTATTTTCTTTGGGAGGGAGAATTACCTTAGTTCAGGCTTCTTTACCTAGTATGCCTTTGTATTTTTTGTCCTTGTTCATGATTCCAGTTGGGGTGGCTCATGGGATTGAGCAGATTATGATGGATTTTTTGTGGTCTGATTGAGGGGAGAGTAAAAGGGATCATTTGGTCAGTTGAGAGGTGTGTTGTAGGTCTAATGAAGATGGGCCTGGCTAAGTGGCTATGACGTTTTCCTTCAGAGCCTAGTTCCCTTTGGCATAAAGTGATTAAATCCAAATTTAGTTTACATCGGAATGGATGGGATGCAAATTTGGGGATGTGCGTTACGCATGCAAGTTTCTGGAAGGCGATATCTCAGGTACATTATGTTTTTTCCCCAGTGTTGTTTTTACGTGTTTAAGATGGGACTTGTTTTTGTTTTTGGGAGGATTGTTGGATTGGTCATATTCCTATCAAAGATAGATTCCCTCGTCTTTTCTCCTTGTCTTTTCATGATGCCCCATTGCTGATTTTTTATGCATTCAAGGGGATCAATTTTCTTGGAATTTTCACTTTTCCAAAAATATAAATGATCGACTTGTGGGCGATCTAACTTTGATGCTGGACATTTTGGCTTCGTTCCGCATCTCTTCTATCCCAGATATGAGGTTATCAAATTTGGATTCCTCGGGTCTTACACTTATGCTTACTTTTATAATTTTTTGATTCGTAGCCCATAAGAGTTGTTGTCTTTTAAAAAATCGTTTTGGAAAGTGAAGGTGCATTCAAAGGTTAAGGCCTTTGTTTAGATAGTTGTTGCCTTCAAAGGTGCCTGCTATCAACGCCAATGGCTCACGAAGTTCATGTGATGTTGACGGACAGAGACCAGATGTTGAAGGAGAGAGACCCAGTAATTAAGGCTGCTGTTGATGCCGAAGGTTCACAAAGTTCACGCCTTGAAGGTTCACGAAAAGGAAGCCAGCGATTAAGGCTGGGTTAAGTTAGTGGTTGAGTTTACGGGTGACGTGATGTATGGGTTAGCCTCTAATACTATGTAGAAAGTGATTCTCATATATTTGATGATCATGTACAGTGTCGCTAGGTGTATATATAAGAAAAAGAGGCTACACTCCAGCCACTCTAATCCTTAAACAATTAAATAATACATCCTACAACAACTAGGAAATATAATATTAAATAAATAAAATAACATTATCCTATTTTAATTAGGAAACAACAGAAAAACAAAAAAAAAAAAGAAATACATGAAGAAACAAACTATAATTAACTTCCTTAATTTTACGGACAGAATATAAGATTTACTTATGTACTATTTACTACACTCTCCCTCAAGTTGGTGAATATAGGTCTTCCATTCGGAGCTTGCTAATATTCTCAGAGAACATATTACTGCATAGTCCTATTGTCATCACATCAGCAACTTGAAGTCCGGTTGGAACATGTGGAGTACAAATCAATCTACGGTCAAGTTTCTCTTTAATGAAGTGTTTGTCTATCTCTGTGTTTTGTTTGATCATGTTGCACTGGGCTATGGGCTATGCTTATAGCTGACTTGTTATCACAGCATAGCTTCATTTGTTTGCTCCATTGAATTTTTAGATCCTCTAGGATAATTTTGACCCACAGTAATTCACATACTCTTGCTGCCATGGCTTTGAATTCTGCTTCAGCACTTGATCTTGCTACCACACTCTGTTTTTTACTTTTCCAAGATATTTAATTTCCTCCGAGAAAGGTGCAATAGCCCGAAATTGACTGCCTATCAACTGGAGATCCTGCAAAGTCTGCATCATTATAAACTGCTAGATCAATTATAGATCCTTTTTTCAATAGGATTCCCTTCCTTGGATGTGCTTTTAGGTAATGAAGCACACGGTAGACTGCTTGCAGGTGAACTTCTCTAGGATGATGCATAAATTGACTAATGACACTGACTGAGTAAGCTATGTCCGGCATAGTCTGTGCAAGATAGATGAGTTTCACAAGAAGTTTTTGGTCTTCTATCTTATCCTGGAGAGCCTCACTCAATCTATGATTTTGCTCAATGGGAGTTCCAACTGCTTTATTAGCTGTCATTCCTGTTTCTTTGAGTAGGTCTGTAACATACTTTTGTTGAGAGAGAAAAATTCCTCGACTTGATCTAGCCACCTCAATTCCAAGGAAATACTTCAATCTTCCTAAAT
This sequence comes from Biancaea sappan, assembly GCA_037074585.1. Lineage (NCBI taxonomy): Eukaryota > Viridiplantae > Streptophyta > Magnoliopsida > Fabales > Fabaceae > Biancaea > Biancaea sappan. The sequence continues at coordinate 42,447,304 of CM073501.1, read as the reverse complement.
GTTTTATTTCCGATTCTTTAGCTAGGCACTGTTTCAAGGCCTCCTTCTCTACTTTATCGTTACCTGTCACTATAATGTCTTCTACATACACAATTAAAATAGTGACTCCCCTTGAGGCCGAATGTTTGATAAAAAGTGTATGATCTCCTTGCACGTGGAGTTGTTTTAGCTCATATGACGCCTTCTTTAGTCGACATACTTTGTTCTTTGCTGTCCCAATAAATCCTGGTGGAATATTCATATAAAACTCCTCTTCCAATTCTCCATGAAGGAATGCATTTTTTACATCGTACTACTGTAACTCCCAATCAAAATTGACAGCCAAGGATAGTAAAATCCTTACTGTATTCATCTTTTCTATTGGAGCAAATGTTTCTTGATAATCTATGCCATATGTTTGCGTGTACCTTTTTGCAACCCGCCTTGCCATGTATTGTTCTAGAGACCCATCGGCTTTAAATATTACTGTATATACAGCCTACTGTTTTCTTTCCCTTTGGTAAATCAACCAACCCCCATGTCTCATTCTTCTCTAGTGCCTCCATCTCTATTTCCACAGTTGTTATCCATTCCTTTTTTGATAGTGCCTTGGATAATGAGTTAGGAACAAACACTGTGTTTAGGGTGGAAAAGAAATTTTGATTGTTTGGGGAAAACTTTTCAAAAGACACAAAGTGTGATAGTGGGTATAAGGGTTTTTTGGTGCATTCTTGTGTCTTTTTCCGTATGGCAATAGGTAAGTTTAGGTCTTTTTCAAGGTTAAGAGACTCGGAATTGGTAGAATCAGTAGAAGGAGTTTTAGAATTAGAAGAAGGAGAAGAAAGTTTAGAATTTAAATTTGAGTCATTCATAGAGGAGGAAAATTAACATCTTGTGCCTTCAAGAGACTAAATGGGTTGGAGAAAAGGCTAAGAAATTTGACGGTTCAGGCTTCAAGTTCTGGTACACCTGAAAAGTAAGGTCAAAGAATGGTGTAGGTATTATGGTTGACAAGGAATGGATGCAGAGTGTGGTGGAGGTAAAAAGGATTGGGGATATGATTCTATGCTTAAGAATGATTGTTGTAAGAGATACTATCAATATCATAAGTGCCTATGCACCACAAGTAGGGACGGATGCATATCTTAAAGAAAAGTTTTGGGAAGATTTGGAGGGATTGGTCAGAAGCATACCTTTAGAAGAGAAGATTTTCATCGGGGGGGGGGGGACCTTAATGGACATGTTGGGAAAGAAGCAGGATAGTATGAGAGGATTCATGGTGGCTTTGGTTTTGGGGAGCTTAACGAGGAAGGACATTCTATACTTGATTTTTTAATGGCTTATAATTTCAAAGTTGTCAACACCTGCTTCAAGAAGCGAGAGGAGCATTTAATCACATACAAGAGTGGAGCTTCAAGGTCACAGATTGATTTCTTTTTGGTAAGGAATCTAGATAGAAAAATCTGTCAAAATTGTAAAATTATTTCTGGGGAACCCGTGGCAACTCAACATAGGGTTTTGGTCCTTAACGTGATTATTAAGGGTCGGAAACAAAAGCATCGACAGGTGATAAACTCTAGGATCAGGTGGTGGCAGCTAAAGGAGGAGAATCAACAGACTTTCAAGCGAAGACTGTTGGAGGAAGGGTCTTGGGAGTTACGAGAAAATGCTAACTGTTAAGATATAGAGGCTTAATTATAGGGATTTATTATATTGTCAGTAAATATGCTTTGGGGGTTTTTTTTTCAAGAAAAGGGGTTGTATAGCAAAGCTCATGTTTTGATACACCCCAACAAAATGGCATTGCAGAAAGAAAAAATTAACATCTTTTGGAAGTCACTAGAGTTTTATTATTTACAAATTTTCTTTCAAAACATTTTTGGGGTGATGCGGTTCTTCTTGCAGCTTTTTTAATAAATAGAATGCCGTCTAAAGTTTTGAACTTTAAAACCGCAATACAACTCAAGAATTAAAACCTAGTTCTAAACTAACAACTGACTTACCTTTAAAAACCTTTGGTTGCACAGTTTTTGTGCATAATCCAGATAAGCAAAAAGGTAAGCTAGACACTAGGGCTTACAAAGGTTTCTTTGTTTGATTCTCTACATCACAAAAAGGATTTAAGTGTTTTATCCCTAAGTTGAAAAGTTAGTTTGTCACTATAGACATTTTTTTCCTCCTCATCTTCAGGGGGAGATTCAAAATTTAGATTTGGTTGTTGAGAGCAAAGAAGATTCGAAGTTTCAGTCTTGGATCTAGAGTTTTTAATCCCACAAATTTCTGATGCTGTAAACAAAGTTCACTCAGAAACAATTCAAAATTCAAAATTAATTGAGGAAAATCAACCTTTGGTAATTGAAACAAAATCTATGGAAATAGAACCAACTCCTTTTGAAAAGGAGAAAACGCCCTTTGAATTCTTTGAACTAGTTTACCACAACAAGCATCCATCACAAGCAATTCAGCACTACCAACCACCCATCCCTCGGTCAGAACCTAATTATGTCAGTGATCAAGAAATTCCCTATTCAGATTTGTTCAAACCCATTGCTCTTAGAAAAGGGGTACGATCATGCTCCACTCGACATCCAACTTTCAATTTTGTCTCACATAAGAATATTTCTCCTTCTTTCTCGTGCTTTCTAACTAAACTCATTAATGTTGAGATTCCAAAAAATATACAAGATGCACAACAGGTTCCTGCATGGAAGGATGCCGTTTTAGAAGAGATGAAAGCTTTAGAGAAAAATAAAATGGGTAATTGTTGACTTACCGAAGGGGAAGAAGACTGTTGGGTGTAAATGGGTTTTCAATGTGAAATATCATGCTGATGGCTCACTTGAAAGATATAAGGCTAGATTGGTTGCAAGAGGGTTCACATTAACCTATGGGGTAGATTATATGGAAACATTCGCTCTAGTGGCAAAATTAAAGCTGTCTGAGTATTACTCTCTCTTGCAATTAACCTCGATTGGCCACTTCAACAACTTGATGTTAAAATTGCATTTCTTAACGGAGATTTGGAAGAGGAAGTCTACATGGATCCCCCATCAGGCTTTGAGGAAAAGTTTGGTTCGAAAGTGTTCAAACTACAGAAGTCTTTATATGGACTCAAGCAATCACCAAGGGTGTGGTTTGAAAAATTTACAGGGACCCTAAGACATCAAAACTATCAACAAGGGCAGGTTGATCATACATTGTTCTTTAAAAGAACAAAGGAAGACAAGTTAGTTGTGTTGATAGTATATGTTGATGATATCATTCTAATTGGAGATGATGTGGAGGAGATGGAACAGATTAAAAAATAAAATACCTCCCAGAAATGGATGTTGCTAGGTCAAAGAAAGGAGTCATAATAAGTCAACAAAAATACATTATGGATCTTTTGAAAGATACTGGAATGTTGGAATGTAAACCAATAGATACTCCTATTGATCCTAATGTAAAACTCGGTGAAGGTGAGTAGAAAGCTTGTTGGAAAATTAATTGACTCGTCTCACTCTCGTCCAGCTATTGCTTTTGCTGTAAGTCTTGTGAGTTAGTTTATGCATTCTCCGAAAAGAAATGATCTTGAGGCGGTATATAGGATACTGAGGTACCTTAAAGGAACTCTTGGAAAGGGGTTATTTTTCAGAAAAACCGAGCACAGAGGAATTGAAGCTTTGCAGATGTAGATTGGGCAAGATCTATTATTGATAGGCGATCACAAGTGGCTATCGCACATACGTGTGGGGTAACCTAGTTACGTGGAGAAGCAAAAAGCAGAATGTTGTAGCTAGAAGTAGTGTTGAGGCCGAGTACAGATCGATGGCAAATGGAGTATGTGAACTGTTATGGCTACAACGGATTATGAATGAATTAAAGCTTCATAAAAAGAATCCTATGAAGTTATTTTGTGACAAGAAGGTAGCGATTAGCATTGCAAATAATCCAATTCAGCATGATAGAACAAAACATATGGAGGTGGATAGACATTTCATTAAGAAAAAAATTGAAGGTGAAGAAATCTGTGTCTCATTCATTCCAACTATAGAACAAGTGGCTGATATTCTAACTAAGGGGTTATTCAAACCTACATTTGAATCACTAGTTAGCAAGTTGGGGTTACTTCATATCTACACACCAACTTTAGGGGGGGGGGGGTGTCGGTTAGTATAAGATAAATTGTGAATAGGTTTTTATTGTTATCGGTTAATATAGGATAAATGTAAATAGTTTGTTATTGCTCATAATCAGATGTAAATCTCTATTCTTAGGGATATAGGTATTGTGTAGTTGTGTATATCTTTTAGGCTATTTTTTAGGAAGTGTGTTAGTCCTAGAGTATTATATATCTTTCCTTGGTGTATTATGAAAATACAAGTAATCCATATACTTCTTTTTCTCTCGAAACTACATATACTTATCTAGTATTTCCTACACATAGCACAAACAATGGAGAAGTGTATGAGGAAGAGAGAAAGCTAGAGCAAGAGACAGCAAGAGAGTGATCTGTAGTCATTCATGACAGATATAGTGGAAAAGAAAAAGAGATTAGGTGATGGGAACTCAGAAAGAAATGACTAGTATTATTTATCAGAAAAAAGGATTACAGAATGAAATCCTACCCAGTGCCAATGGCTCCTACAAAGTATCCTGGAGCCAGGCACCTTGCTCTCCTCTCACAAAATTGATTTCTTCTCTGCATACCCCCCTCTGTACGTGGTACTGTTCCATATATACCACTACTAACTAACTACTAGGCAATTACACATCTGCCCCTGCTCTCTTCTTCTTTCTCTCATATACCCTCCATATTTTGGGCCTCTCTCCGTGGCCCAACAATTGGTTTACAGCCTCACCCCTATTCCCATTCCTATCATTAGGGGTTAATGAGAGATGAAAATCATGTGAATGAGGATTTTGGCGATGTTTGTGACGATTTCTGGCCCGTTGATCCTTTAGTGGAGATTTCTATGACGGAGGCCATGGTCCAACTCCCTACGTTAGGACTCAGATTCAGTTTTCCGTGCTTCTCTTTTTTTTTTTCTTTTTTACATCAGTAATTTACCTGTTGCTGATGGACAAAGTTTAACTTTAATTTTAAAATAAAAGGCATATTGCTTGGAGATAAGGACAAATGTGGACAGATGAGAGAAACTGTACCAAAAATTTATATTTTGGTGGATGTTATGGACTGCAGCTGCCACGATCGTCCGAGTCACCATGTCAGACTGAACATGTAATATGAAATTACAATGACATATTGTGATAAGTTTAGCCACCGCATTTACTGTGTGTTGTTTACTAAGCATCACTGTGCTAATGGGTTTCTGGTGGGGTCCAGGGGATCATTTTGATGACACTAAATATTATTGGTTGTGAAATTTTCCATTCTCGGAAGTTTTTTCTGATTTCTACTTTTTCTTTGGAGAAAGAATTTATTGATGAGAATAAAAACAATACAACAATGAAGGACAAGAAATCCTCCAGAAAGAAGATTTAAAAATTATGCTAGAGGATGTTATGCCTCTTCTCCCATAGTTTGCATCATAAATTTTTGTAGTCTTTAGGTTCCAATCCCTCTTGTAATTTGACTTATGGACAAATCAATGAACTAGAACCCCTCTGCACTTTTGTTTCTTTGTGTATGTTCTCTTGCAAATCCTATTTTGAATTTTTTAACCAGTCTCCTAGACAAGCCTATTTGGAAATCTACAACTCATTTTAAGGCCAAATTATTTCTTTGGATAATGCTACATAATAGGTTTTATACACCTGGCTTATTGTGGCTTTGTAGACCATATACAACTATTTCCCCTGGTATTTATATTGTGTGTAAGGCTAGCTTAATAGATACTCCTTTTATTTTTGCATTGCAAGTCACTACTCTCGTTTGGAATTTGGATTTCGGAATTCTTGGAGGATGCTAGGTGTATCCTTCCACTTTGGGGTAGTTTCTCATGAGTTATGATACATTTATAGTTTTGGGAAAGAAGAAAGGGGTCCAGAATGGCAGTGTGCAGTTAACTCTATTCTCTGTTGTTTATGACATTTCTGTAAGGGCTATTTTTTGCCCTTAACATGGTTTAAAAGTACTTTCCTACTTAGAACTTAGGTTGTCGATCTTCTTCAAGGGTTTTAACCTAAATTTGGAAATCCAGAAATTTCAACTTACAGATTAAGCTATGTGAAGAAAGATGATTCTTGATAAATATTAAGACGGATTGGCAGTGGATGCATTCCTGGTTTTGCTTGCTTTGTGTTCTAGCAATGTTACCCTTCAGCTAATATAGCATGGTCTTTGGTGTTAAACCAGAATAAACTGGAATGTATGTGGTCTTCTTTTTAAATTCTTGATTCGTAGGCCAAATACTTCTCTTTCTTTTACTAATTCATTTTGGAAAGTTAAGGTCTTTCAAGGTAAAGGCCTTTGTTTGGATAGCAGTACTCAATGGAATTAATACAAACAATTTGCTTTAGAATAGGAGACCCAATAAGGCCTTATCTCTTGATGTTCATGTAGTGTGCTCCAAGAACTCAGACTAATAACAATCTCTTTTTTGCATTTTAAGGTTGCTGGAATGGATTTATTTGGCCTCTTTGGGGAAAATTGGGTTTGCCCAGCTGATCGTAGTGCTCTTTTAGCTATTAAATTTAGGGGCTTCAGAGGGAGAAAGGAGTATCTTTGTGGCATTGTGCAGTGTTTGCAGTCTGGCAAGAAAGGAATGTAAAGAAAGAACCAAGAGAGATTGAGAGGAAAAGAATGTATTTTCTCTTGTGTATTAACAGTACAAATCAACCTGAATTTATACAAATGAAATGATCCTAAAAAAGGAAATAAGAATATTTGCAACTGTGAAACAAAGTAATTAATCAACCTGAATTTATACAAATGAAATGATCCTAAAAAAGGAAATAAGAATATTTGCAACTGTGAAACAAAGTAATTCTATATTTTCTTATTTCTGTTCTCTGATGATAGGTACATAAATAGGAGAAAAAAGAAGGCTAAGCCATACTAATCCTACTAATCCTAAAAATAAGATAACTACTACAATTAGGAAATAATAAATAAAAGAGAATAATTATCCTAATCCTAATGAAACAGAATAAAGGATTACAATTAATTAATAATAGAATTATCTTCTAAGATATACTTATCTAGAATTTCCTACACTCCCCCTCAAGCTGGTGAATATAGGTCTTCCATTCCCAGCTTGCTTACATTCTCATAAAACATACTGTTGCTTAATCCCTTTGTCATCATATTTGCAAGTTGAAGTCCAGATGGCACATATGGAGTACAAATCAATCTGCTGTCAAGTTTCTCCTTAATGAAGTGTCTATCGATCTCTATATGCTTGGTTCGATCATGTTGTACGGGGTTGTGTGCTATGCTAATTGCTGATTTGTTATCACAGTACAGCTTCATAGGCTTGCTCCATTGAATTTTCATATCATCTAGGATGATTTTGACCCATAATAATTCACATATTCCAGTAGCTATAGCTCTAAATTCCGCCTCTGCACTTGATCTTGCTACAACATTTTGTTTTTTACTTCTCCATGAGATTAAGTTTCCTCCAAGAAAGGTGCAATAACTTGAAGTTGACCGCCTGTCTACTGAAGAAGCTGCAAAATCTGCATCTGTATAAATTGCTAGCTCCATTGTAGATCCCTTTTTAAATAAAATTCCCTTCCCTGGATGTGCTTTTAAGTAGTGAAGTACACGGTAAACTGCTTGTAGATGAATTTCTCTTGGATCATGCATAAATTGACTGAGAACATTAACTGAATAAGATATGTTTGGTCTAGTGTGTGCAAGATAGATTAGCTTCCCAACTATCTTCTGATACATCTCTTTGTTTATTGTTTTATCTCCAAGGGCTTCACTCAATCTATGATTCTGTTCAATGGGAGTTCCAACAGGTTTACTAGCTGTCATGCCTGTTTCTTTGAGCAAATCTGTAATATATTTTTGTTGAGAGATAAAAATTCCTTGTCTTGATCTAGCCACCTCAATTCCAAGAAAATATTTTAATCTCCCTAACTCTTTTATTTCAAATTCATTGGCTAGGCACTGTTTCAAGGCCTCCTTCTCCATTACATCGCTTCCTGTTACTATAATATCATCAACATATACAATTAAAATAGTAACTCCCCCTGAGGCCGAATGCTTGATAAAAAGAGTATGATCTCCTTGACTTTGTTTGTATCCATTAGCTAACATGACTTTGGCAAATCTTCCAAACCAAGCACGTGGAGATTGCTTTAGTCCATACAATGCCTTTCTAAGTCGACATACCTTGTTTGTTTCTACCCCACTAAATCCTGGTGGAATATTCATATAAATTTCTTCATCCAATTCTTCATGAAGGAATGCATTTTTTACATCGTACTGTTGTAATTCCCAATCAAAATTGACAGCCAAGGATAGTAAGATTCTCACTGTATTCATCTTTGCCACCGGAGTAAATGTCTCTTGATAATCCACTCCATAAGTTTGAGTATATCCCTTTGCAACCAGTCGTGCTTTGTGTCGTTCTAGGGATCCATCAGCTTTGAATTTGACAGTATACACCCATTTACAGCCTACTGTTTTCTTTCCTTTTGGTAAATCAACCAATTCCCAAGTCCCATTTTTTTCCAATGCTTCCATCTCTACTTGCATTGCAGTTCTCCATTCCCTTTTTGATAATGCCTAAAAATAATGAATTAGGAATAGACTCTGTGTTTAGGGTGGTAAGAAAGTTTTGATGTTGTGGTGAGAACCTTTCAAAAGACACAAAGTGGGATAATGGGTAGATAGGTTTTTTTGTGCATTCTCGAGTCTGTTTTCTAAGAGCAATAGGTAGGTTTAGGTCTGTTTCAAGATCAGAAGGCTCATTTTCAGTAGGACTGGTAGGAGAAAGAAGAGAAGAAGAAGAAGGAAAAACAGCAGAATTTAAATCAAACAGGAGAAGGAAGAGAAGAAGAAGAAGGAAAAACAGCAGAATTTAGATCAGAATTCTCTTGAGTCTGGTTCAGAGGATTGTCCTTGCCTTGTAGTTACTGTAGGATCCCTTCTTCTTGAATACACTTGGTCAAATCGAATTTGATCAAAGATTTTGCCATTTGCTTCCTTTTCCTTTGATTCCTCAGATTGAGTTATTGGTTTTTTATTGTGAGAGTCCTCTAGGATAGGAAAATTTGACACCCCTTCTTCTAGGATAGGTAACTCCTCATGAGGATACTGTTGAGTAAAATATGGTTTGTTTTCAACAAAAGTGACATCAGCCGAGATATAAAGTTTTTTAGTGGGTGGATAATAACATTTGTAACCCTTTTGAGTAGAAGAGTAACCTACAAAAACACATTTAAGAGCTCGAGGATCTAATTTTCCACGATTGTTATTATGAACATGAACAAATGAGGTACATCCAAAGATCCTAGGATTAAGATTAAAAGAGGAACAAATGTCTGGATAAAATGTAGATAAATGTTCTAATGGACTTTGAAAACCCAAGATCTTGGAAGGAATTCGATTTATGACATAGGCTGATGTAAGTACAGCTTCTCCCCAAAAATTTTTTGGCACATTTTGTTGAAATAAAAAAGCTCTAGTACACTCGAGAATATGTCGGTTTTTTCTTTTTGCCACTCCATTTTGTTGTGGAGTGACAACACAAGATGATTCATGTATAATACCTTCCTTTTGGAAAAATGAATTTAAAATTTGATTAAAATAATCTCGAGCATTATCAGACTGAAAAACTTTGATTTTAGTGCCAAATTGATTTTGAATCATTGAGTGAAATATAGGAAAAACGTTACTTGCATCAGATTTGTTTTTGAGTAAATATATCCAAGAAACTCTAATGTAATAATTTATAAAAGAAACAAACCACCTAGCACCTGAGATGTTTGGGACAACTGATGGACCCCAAATATCGCTACGGATTAAAGAAAAAGGAGAAGATAATTTTTTATTACTAATGGGAAAAGACACAGGTATGTTTTGCAAATTCACAAATATACAATGAAAAACATGATCATCCAAAGTTCTAAACAAAGAAGGAAACATAATTTTTAAAGTATGAAAATTCACATGACGTAGACGCCTATGATGTAACCAAATAACATCTTCTTTGGAAGTGGAAAATAAGGCAATTTTATTTAATTTTGAATGACTTGATGTATCCAAGTAGTAAAGCCATTATGTTCTTTAGCAAGTCCAATCCTCTTCCCCGAACTTTGATCCTGAAATTCACAATAAGAGTCATAAAAAATAACACATCCTGTTAAATCTTTAGTAAGCTTTTGAATGGATATCAAATTTGTAGATAATTGTGGTACATGCAGGACATCTTTAAGTATCAGATTTGGGGTAATTTGAATATCTCCTATTCCTGCTACAGTGGTGGTAGAACCATCTGCAACAGTAACTTTTCTACTGCTGGAACAAGGGGTATAATTTTTGAATTTGTTTGAAGTATGAGTCATGTGGTCAGTGGCTCCAGAGTCTAAAATCCAACCATTCCTAAGTTCATTATCTAAGGCATTTAAACTAAGAGAGATTAGAACATCACCTGAGATTGTTAGGGAACATGTACCAGAATTTGACTGTTGAGAATTGTTTGCTGGTTTTTCAGAAGTACCCAACATACTCTTAATTCTCTCAATTTCTTCCATACTAAAAACACCAAGTCCTTGGGTTGAGTTTTGAACTGATACATGGGCCTGTCTTTGTTGATTGCCTTTCTGTCCCCATTCTTTGCTGGGTGGTTTTCCATGAAGTTTCTAGCATCGTTCTTTGGTATGTCTTGATTTTTTACAGTAAGTGCAAAATAGTTCATCCTTCTTAGTTTTATCTCCAGTAGTTTTGTCTAGTCCCAGTCCATGTGGCTTATAACTAAGAAGTGCAGAGGTATCAGTTGCAGATGACTCCAACATAACGCTTCTACGACTCTCTTCTGCACGAACCAGTGATATTGCTTCTGCCAACGAAGGGAATTCGGGTCTACCCAGAATTTGAATACGTACAAGGTCAAATTCAGAATTTAACCCAGATAAAAAATCATAAACTCGATCCCTCTCTATAAATTTCTTAATAATCACAGCACATCTCCCACAATTCAAATCAAGAGTCCTATAGCAGTCCAATTCCTGCCACTGATTCTGCAAGAAATTGGCATACTCTGTTATAGATCGCGTCCCCTATTTTGCCCCAGATGTCTTTGTCTTGATGTCATATATGAGGGCTGCATCATTGACTTTGGAATATGTTTGGTAAAGGGTATCCCATATTGCCTTTGCTGTAGAGAGAAACATACACGTATCACTAATTTCTGGAGTCATGGAATTCCATAGCCAAGACATGATCATGGAGTCTTCTTCTTCCCATCCTTCAAACCCTGCTGAATCACTTGTTGGTGCTTCCTTCAATAGATGACCCAACTTACCTTTTCCCTTTAGAAAAGTTCTTACCAGTTGAGACCACTTGAGATAATATTTCCCATTGAGTCGATATGCTGCCTGGATGTTCTGAAGCTCTGTGGTATTTCGTTTAGTCTGTTCTTCCTCCATGATTGAAGACGAGCGTGGTGAATGTGCAGCGGATGTAACTTGTCAAGACCTAGTAATGGATGTGGATCACGACTGGAGAAAAATAAAAAAAGAATTCAACAATTAAGGCTGAACTTGAAGGCATGAAACAATATCCAGCATCGAAGGGTAGAAGAAGAATTTTCAGCAATTAAGGCTAAATGAATCGACACCACCCAGCAATGAAGGCCGGACTCTAAGTCGCAGAACACGAAGTCGGTCGAAGCCAATAGCAACCAGCAATGAAGGCTGGACTCAAAGTCGCAGAAGGCGACCACTGACGAACAGTACCGCGAACCCGAAGACCCAAGTCGAGGATTGATGTTGACGCTGAAGTCGACAAGGACACAACGACTCAAGTCAAGGGTATTACGCTGAAGCCGAAGTCGTGAAGGACAACGTCAGCGGAACAGTTAAAAATTATAGAGAGAGAGGAACCAGGCTTTGATACCATGTGAAACAAAGTAATTCTATATTTTCTTATTTCTGTTCTCTGATGATAGGTACATAAATAGGAGAAAAAAGAAGGCTAAGCCATACTAATCCTACTAATCCTAAAAATAAGATAACTACTACAATTAGGAAATAATAAATAAAAGAGAATAATTATCCTAATCCTAATGAAACAGAATAAAGGATTACAATTAATTAATAATAGAATTATCTTCTAAGATATACTTATCTAGAATTTCCTACAACAACATCTATACAATAAAGAGTAACAGCTATAAAATAAAACAGTAATAAAAGGCAATAAACCCAAATCACTCAATCTTAATATTATCGAGATTGTAGAAGTCATTTGAGAATATTCTGACAGAATGCTGGAATTTTTAAGCAGCAGTCCTCTCCTTCTCACCTTCCTTGGGATAGGATTCTAGGTGGTTCCTTTGAGGGAGTCTCTAATGGATCTTCAAAGGGATTCGAAGGCCCTTTTGACTTGATTCAAGGCGGTTCCTTTGGGCTGTTTGTTTTAGAAGGACTTCTTGTTCTTCGTTTCCTTCTCATTAATATAATCTTTGTTTTTCTATCCGAAAGAAAAACCACTACGTGTGCTGAAGGGAATTCTTGCAGCAATTTCCTTTGGTTAAGTGTTGTTCTAGTTCAGCTAAATTTACTTAACATCATCATGTTGTCACAAAAGAGGTTATATTGCCATTATTTGAAATAACAGGGAGAATTATAGAGGAAATAGTGTATAGGCCAAAGCCCAAAGGTCATTCATAGCATTGCCTTCAAACTTGGATTGACTTGATTCAGTTTCTGGTCCAGAAGACACTTATTATACTCTTATGGGTACTACCAAGCATAGTGTACTTTTTTAAATACAGCGAGGGTTTTTTTAGGGGTCTATTTTTAGGCTGAATCAGAACTGTCTCCCCTCTATGATACAAAATTAAGAAATTTATATAACGTGGTAGATCTATAATCCGTGATGTATATATATGCTTAGTTTCCAATTTATCTACCAAAGCTGGATCAATGGGGGTCTTATTTATTGCCTTTTGTTGAAATTAGTACCATTAGAATGCACAGAAATCAGAATGCTCTGGAAAACCTGTATAAGTCTTATGTTCCTTTAGTATTTTGTTTTATCTTTTATACATGGAACTAGCTCGATAAATTTATTATTTTTTTGCAATCCAGGAGCTGTGTCATGAAATCGGTCCAATAGTCTCATTCAACTTGAAGAGACCAGATGGTTCTTGGTATGGATACCGAGAAGTGGAAAAGCTGGCATCTCTATCAGGAATTCAGCTACGGGTATAATTCAGAATTTTCTTCATTTTATACTCTCATTTTAAGAACTCATCTTATTTACCTATTAAGATCAGAATTTTGCCCCTTGTCCTGCTTTTGCATGACACTTAGATATATTTGCTTATTCGTAAATTGCTGTTTTTTAATCTTATCTGTTTAGACAGGATGCTTCTGCAATCCAGGTGCTTGTGCAAAATACCTTGGATTGTCTCACTTGGATCTTCTTTCAAATACTGAGGTACCTGTTAATTGTTTTTACCTGCTAACAATTAACATTGGGTTTATCTAAGTTTCATATATATAAATCCTCAAAATGATAATTAGACTTACAAATATAGGCTGGCCATGTTTGCTGGGATGATCATGATATAATTAATGGAAAACCTACTGGAGCTGTAAGGGTGTCATTTGGCTACATGTCAACATATGAAGAGGCGAAGGTAGAATCCTTTTCACCATCCTGGACCTTTATTCAACTTTTAAACTATTAAAAATCTTCTTGTTTCTGGATTCGTTTTAACTTCTGTTCATGGGTGACTAACATTTCGTATTATGTCATTCTCACAAGTCATAGCGAATTAGTTAAACTGAAGTGAGAGACTATTTTTTGCAAATTTGAAATTGCTTGACTTCTTGTTTCATTTATCAATGTTGGATAGGGACTGAATGCATTTCTAATGATCTCAGTCACCTTTCTCAATTATCTAATTTTTGTGTTCCTCTTTTCAGAAATTTGTTGATTTTGTAGCAGGTTCCTTCATTTCACCTGAAAATCGCATTGACCATAGGAACCAATTGAAGGGTCAGCACTCTCTATTCAATGAATTTAGATTTAAATTGTATATATCCCTCCCGTGTCAACGGCTTACATTTTTCCTTATTGCTTTTTGTATTGCTGGTCCCCTCCTTCCACCCAAAAGGCAAGAATAGATTTGCATTATGTGAAAAATTGAAGTGCACACTTGTATAAGTAGGCCTGCTGATGTTAGCTGAGCTAGAATTTTCAACTTGCTATTCTTGTCAATAGATTTATATATGGATATTTTACTTGGCTTTGCAGGCTTTGACAGGGATTCCTTGGCTACTGGTTACTGTCTTGAATCAATTACTATATACCCAATAAAATCCTGTGGAGGTTTCAGCATGAGAAGTTGGCCTCTTACAAACAATGGTAATCATTTTCTTTTTTCTGATTATTATCTTATCAATCGATGAACTATGTTTAATTATAGTCAAATGCCAACTTCTATAATAAGAAAAATTAAGAACAGAGAGAGCAGGTATTGATATTACTGTCTGTTACTTCAACCAGCAATATGGCTGGTAAACTTACCTCTCATTGGGAAGGTTCTCAGCTTTCCTGCACCAAAATCTTCTTCCTTCAATGAGGCAATTTAATATTTAGGGTTCGGGGCCTGTTTATACAACTGGTCTTATTGGAAACATTTTTCTTTTTATTTCATTAATCATAAATAAGTCTGGTTCTGTTTAGAAATGGCTTTTCTCATATTTCCCCCTTTTTCCTTTATGTTTTCTTCTTTATTCTAGAAATTTCATACCTTCTTAATGGAAAAGTTTCTGTTTTTAGTGAAGACTTCTGTGTCTTTAAGATTGTTACGAGATCATAGGCATAATTAGAGGGATTGTAATTAATATTGTAATTCTCATTCTTTCCTAGTATAGGATTTTCTTTGTATTTAAATATCTACACAATAGTTGAATAATATACACTTGAGTATTCTCTCAGATTACATGGTATCAAAGGTTTCAAATTGATTCTGGGTAGGGTATCTTTGCTTTTTTGAATTTCTGGGCGTTGGGTGAGAGAGGGAGAGGTGCCGGATTCAGTTCACCTTCACCGTAGGGTCCCCAATTGACACCGCCGTCCTAGGGAGAAGTGTCTGCCGCCGATCGGCTGTCCACCGGAAGCCGGTCACTGGAGTCCGTGCGTGAGTCACGCGCCGTCTCAAGGTTTCTACTACAGTGCCATGGGCTGGCGGAGGTGTGTTTAATTTTTTGTCAACTAAAGTCTCAATTTAATCTTCATTTATTTTTTGAGGTGTTGGTTGGAAAATTATGGTTGAGAAGAAGGCTGTTGTCTCTTATTTGGTTCCGATAATGTCAAAAATTACGGAACATCAACTTAATGGTACAAATTATCTTGATTGGAGTCAAACTATTGAGTTATATCTGTTAAGTATTTCTATGGATAGCCACTTGACAGATGATCCTCCTACTGATGACTCTAGACTGCCTTGGATGAGTTTCTCTAGATACGTAACTCCATCGATAGTGAAGTGGTTGGTATGGTCACTTACTGTCGTACAGTCAAAGACTTGATGCAATATTTAGATTTCTTGTATTCTGGAAAACAGAATGTCTCGTATCTATGATGTGTGTAAAGCTTTTTACAGGGCAGACAAGGGTGATAGGACTCTCACTAATTATTTCACGAATTTCAAAAAGACCTATGAGGAACTCAATATGCTACTTCCCTTCAGTACAGATGTCACTATACAGCAATCTCAGCGGGAGAAGATGGCTGTTATGAGCTTTTTAGCTGGTCTTCCATCTGAGTATGAGACAGTTAAGTCACAGATTCTCTCTGGGACGGAGATTTCTTCTCTTCAAGATGCTTTCAGTAGGGTTCTTCGTATAGAGTTCACCACCGAATCAACTTGCTCAACCTAATAGTGCTCTTATAAGTCATAACAGCAGATCTGAGTTTGGGAAACAACAATACAAGGGTGGTAGTAAGAGCATGGGTTCCAACTATGGTGCTCGTGGCCAGGAGGCAGGGGAGGTAGTTTGTCACTATTGTCACAAACCAGGTCATATTAAACGTGATTGTCAGAAGTTGCAATATAAGAAAACTCAGTTTGCCCATATTGCATCCACTAAAGAAACTGCTGAAAAGTCTGTTACAATCTCTACAGAGGAGTATGCCTGATTGACTCAGTAGTCATCTCAATCCAATTCCATTATTGCCATTGCCGAGTTAGGTAAATTCAAAACATGTCTTGTTTCCTCCTCGTCAAAATGGGTCATTGATTCTGTACCTTTCAGTCACAAAAAATCTACAAAATCCTGTTACTTTAGCTGATGGTTCAACATCTTACCCTGTTGGATCTAGAACAATTAATCCTACATCATCACTTTCTTTGTCATCTGTTCTCAATCTACCTTAATTATCATTCAATTTGATTTCTGTCAGTAAAATCACTCGTAATCTCAATTGTTGTGTCTCATTTTTTCCTGATTATTGTTTATTTCAGGATCTTTTGACGAAGAAGATTATTGGTAAGAAACATGAGTCTGGTGGCCTCTACATCCTTGATCCACACATACCAAAATCCATAGCCTGTGCCGGAGTTGTCACCCCCTTTGAAGCACATTGTCGGTTGGGTCATCCTTCGCTTCCAGTGTTACAGAAGCTTTGTCCTCAATTTTCCACTATGTCGTCTTTTGATTGTCAATCTTGTCAATTTGCTAAGCACCATCGTCTTAGTTCTAGTCCAAGAGTCAATAAAAGAGCTCATGAACCTTTTGAATTAGTACATTCTGATGTTTGGGGTCCGTGTCTAGTTATCTCCAAAATTGTGTTTTGATATTTTGTTACTTTTGTTGATGACTATTCTCGAATGACATGGTTATATTTGATGAAAAATCGTTCTTAATTGTTCTTGCATTTTTCTACCTTTTGTGCTAAAATTCGAACTCAATTTGGTATGCTTGTACAAACCTTGAGAAGTGATAATGCTAAGGAATATTTATCAGAAAATTTCCAAAAGTATATGCTCCAAAATGGTATTGTTCATCAAACCTCTTGTGTGGACACACCATCTCAAAATGGTGTTTCTGAAAGAAAAAATAGGCATCTTCTCGAAACTACTAGAACATTGTTATTTCAAATGCAGGTTCCCAAACATTTTTAGGCTGATGCGGTTTCCACCGCTTGTTTCTTGATCAATAGAATGCCTTCCTCTGTTCTATCTGGTGAGACTCCCTTCTCTGTTTTTTTTCCTAATAAAGCGTTGTTTCCCATTGAACCTAAAATATTTGGTTGTACTTGCTTTGTTAGAGATGTCCGTCCCCAAGTTACCAAACTTGACCCAAAATCTTTGAAATGTATCTTCTTGGGTTATTTTCATGTGCAAAAGGGATATAGGTGTTATTGTCCTAGTCTTAACAGGTATCTTGTGTCAGCTGATGTTACCTTTTGGGAGCATGACCATTTTTCATCATCTACCGATCCTATTCCTCAGGGGGAGGATGACGATTTGCTAATTTATACAGTTACCTCTTCTTCGGATCCTCCTCCGTCGGTTCCTGTCAGACCTCCCATAATACAGACATATATTTGTCGGCCACGACCTTCTGATCCTGGTCCTGAGCCTGTTGATGTACCTGTTCTGGATCCTCCTAATTCATGTCCTGATGACGCAACTTCTTCGCCATCTGATCCGACTCCGAGTGATGATCTTCCTATTGCTCTTCGTAAAGGTAAACGTACGTGCACATATCCTGTATCCTCTTTTGTTTCCTATGACCATTTGTCATCTTCTTATTCCTTTGTTGCATCTCTAGATTCTGTTTCTGTTCCTAAAACTGTTCATGAAGCATTAGCTCATTCTGGCTAGCGTAATGCTATGATTGAAGAGATGAATGCTTTGGATGATAATAAAACTTGGACCTTGGAAGATCTACCTGCAGGAAAACAGACTATTAGGTGTAAATGGGTGTTTGCCGTTAAAGTTAATCCTGATGGCTCTGTTGCTAGATTGAAAGCCCGCCTTGTTGCTAAAGGATATGCTCAGACATATGGAGTGGACTATTTTGATACTTTTATTTCGATGGATGCCACTCAAAATTGGCCTCTGCATCAATTGGATATTAAAAATGCCTTTCTCCATGGTGATCTTCAGGAGGAAGTATACATGGAGCAACCACCAGGTTTTGTTGCTCAGGGGGAGTCCTCTGGAAGTCTCTTTATGGCCTGAAACAAAGCCCTCGTGCATGGTTTGGTAAGTTTAGTCAAGCTGTTGAGAATTTTGGCATGAATAAAAGTAAGTCTAATCACTTTGTTTTCTACAAACACTCTGATAGTGGCATCATTCTATTAGTTGTGTATGTGGATGATATTGTCATCACTGGTAGTGACTACAGGGATTTCATCTCTTAAATCCTTCCTCCATATTCAGTTTCATACCAAAGACTTAGGAATGCTACGATATTTCTTGGGTGTTGAAGTAACTAGGAGTAAGAAGGGAATTTTTTTGTCTCAAAGGAAATATGTGCTTGATTTATTGTCTGAAACAGGGAAGTTGGGAGCTAAACCATGCAATGCTCCAATGATTCCTGGTATACAACTCACTAAAACTGGTGATTTATTTGAAGACCCTGAAAGATATAGGAGATTGGTGGGAAAGTTAAACTATCTTACTGTGACTCGTCCAGATATTGCCTACTCAGTTAGTGTGGTAAGTCAGTATATGTCATCTCCAACTATTGATCATTGGAAGGCAGTGGAACAAATTCTGTGCTATTTAAAAGGGTCACCTGGGCGTGGGATATTGTATGCCAATCATGGCCACATTAGTATTGAATGTTTTTCAGATGCTGATTGGGCAGGATCTAAGGAAGATCGAAGATCAACTTCAAGGTATTGTGTTTTTATTGGCGGTAATTTGGTCTCATGGAAGAGCAAGAAACGAAGTGTAGTTTCACGATCAAGTGTTGAGTCTGAATATAGGGCCATGGCTAAATCTGTTTGTGAAATTATGTGGATATATCAGCTACTCAGAGAAGTGGGTTTTGAAGTTCCAATGTCAGCTACGCTGTGGTGTGACAACCAAGTTGCGCTTCACATTGCATCTAATCCGGTCGTTCATGAGCGAACCAAACACATTGAGATTGATTGTCACTTTGTTCGTGAGAAGATACAGCAAGGTTTGATTTCTACGAGCTATGTGAAAACTAGAGCACAATTAGGAGATATTTTTACAAAGGCTCTTAATGGAGTTAGGGTTGATTATCTTTGTAACAAGCTGGGCATGATTAACATCTATGCTCTAGCTTGAGGGGGAGTGTTACGAGATCATAGGCATAATTAGAGGGATTGTAATTGATTGTAATTAATATTGTAATTCTCATTCTTTCCCAGTATAGGATTTTCTTTGTATTTAAATATCTACACAATAGTTGAATAATATACACTTGAGTATTCTCTTAGATTACAAAGATAAATAGGTCATAAATCTATATTCTCACATGGAATGACTACAGTTACAAAGGTGCATTACCTGGTCTGAAGAAACTAAGATATTCTTTTTTGCAAAATTTGGGCAGGCTTGAAACATGATCGGGAGTGGATTCTTAAAAGCCTAAGTGGTGAAATTCTCACACAGAAAAAGGTGGAACTGTTATTTGATGCACATGTCCTTAAATGAATGTCTTTGCATGCATATTTCAGTAATTGCAACTGGTTTTGTCTGTGTTCTGGTAGTGGAGTTTGATTGATTTTACAGAAAAAGAAGGCAAAAGTACATTTTTGTGCTTCTGAACTTTGACCCATATTTCAATTATAACCCAAAACTTTATTTTGTGTCAATTATAACCTATATGTTTCCAATTAATTTCAATTATGGCCCCTAAGTCTAATGTCGTCCAAATATTTAACGGCAAATGCTGACATGGCATCACATCTTGCATACATTAGCACCAAGATTCCTTTTAAAATGACCAAAATACAATGTAATTTTTAAAGACATATTTTGGGTTCGAAGAAAACTACATTGTATTTGAGTCTTTTTAAGTTGATCACTGACAATGGAATTCTGTTGTTAAATTTTTGTATGACATTTGGTTCAAAAGCATAATCGAAACTAATTGGAAACATGAGTTAAAGTTTAGGGGCATGAATAATAATTTTACCAAAAAGGAAAAATATCGTCTTCTTTCACATTTTGACATATTTTTGTGAATTGGTGAGTGATTTTTTTTCAGTTTTTATCTTGTGATGTTAATTGTATTGTCAAGTATGGGCCTAAAACAACCCAGGAGCATCAAATGCAGTGAGAATGAATTTGCAGAAGATGGATGAGACGCAGACGATCCAAGTTCCAGTTTCTTCAATGATCCTCCTTGGAACCTTTCGCTGTAATCCTCTAAGCCTTTATCCATTTGGCCAATGTTTTGACCCTCAACACCACGACTTCCTTTGTCCAAATTCCCCTATTCTTCTCCTGTGACTGTGGCCAGCGAACACCCTCGAATTCCATCTTAGAAGAAAACAGCGTTAAGGAAACATCTGCAGTTGCGGAATTGGTCATGGCTCCCGTATTGGGTTTTACTCTTTTTTTAGTGTGCAACCAAGTCTGGATTTGGCCCATATGTGTTGAGACATGGAATTGGTCCTGACCCACGCTACTACACGCTTCGGAAAGTATCTTCGGGCCCGACATGGAATGAGGTTTATTTGTGTGAAATCGGTTACCCGATATCCGACCCAATTTTCTTCCTCTGTTGATATTCGCATCACCGTCGTCTTCTCCAACGGGCTTTCTGAACTCGGCTTCAAGATCTCTCGCTGTGGTCCTTTGTGCTTTCATCGTCGGTGGCGGTTTACCGGTGTTGCTCGCTGGTGATTTTTGTGCTGTTGCCGGCGTTGTCACCCCTCGAAGGAGGCTTCCCCGAGATAATGCGCTGTATGCATCCTTGTGCGAATGAATCAGCACCACGGATAACTTAGCTCTTCGTGGTTTTCCCTCAGGTAGCTTCGCCCGAGACCCCTGCACCACTATCGGCGTCATCTGCCCCTTGGTCGACCTCCCTTGTGGCGAGAATTCATCTGCGTCCTCGTGCGAAATATTTTGCACTGCCAACCCGATATAGGACCCGGTCTGTGCTCTGTGTGAATGGGCCTGCCCCACGTTTCGTAAATGTATACCTGAGGCCCATATACTCGAGCCCACAGAAACCTTCATAACCCGACTCGACCATCGATTCCACTTCTCAGATTTAATCCCATCCCCTTTGTGGCGTTGGATCTGCCTCCAGAGCAACCAATGACCTTGGTTCCTTCTCCTTCCACCATAAAGCTTCGCCGTCAGATGTTCTGTGTTTCGCTCGTTCCCGCATTTTCTTTTGCCTGCTGAGATTTTCTTCCTCCTCTTCCTCTTCACCGCCGATGTCGAGCTCCGATTTTCCCTCGCCTGAGACGAAACATCATCTCCTCCTCCTCGCAGCTTTGCTTCTCCGAGTTCTTTCTTTCCAGCAAATGGACTTTCATTAATAAATCTCTTCTCCGTTTGAAATTTTCCTTCAATCGCAGAAAATGTCGCCTGTATCCTTTCCCGATATTGGTCGAACTCTCTATTAATGATTCGCTTCAACTCTTCTAATGTTTCTTCCCATGGTTGGTCTGACATTCTGGTGATATCGCTGGCTCTTCTCTCTGACTATCTGGCAAGTCGGACCAATTGATAGGAACCAGATACTGATTATATTACTAATGCAAAAAATAACATAGAACAAGAGCAAAAGCTCTTACAATAACAAGAAATTCAGCAATAAGAAATACATAGAAAGAAAGGAATGAGAAACACCAGGTTGAACAACCTGTCTAGAGACTAATCTCCTAGAGTCACAGGACCCTCCCAGAGCTACTGCTCCTCAGTAAATTCCTTAGAGAAACCTACTGCCCAACATACTCAGACTAATATTTTGCATACCCCTCACTCTCCCACTACCCTCCTTTTATAACAAAACCTGAACCTTAGAAATACCCTTTATACCCCCTAACAAACTAAGTCACGCACTACACCCTTTACCTCACTACCAAATACCTATCACTTTCTTTCTTCATGGTATCAGAGCTAGAAATATATACAGCCTTCGCTTTGTAATCCCAGCCTTAATTGCTAGTTCCCTTTTATCCTCTTCAGCTGTCGTATTTCTTTCATAATCACAACCTTAATTGCTAGTTCTCTTATTATCCTCTCTTGCCTGAATTGCTGGTCATTATTTTTCCCTTATGAAGGATGCCACATTTTCTACACCATCACCACGATTGTCTTCAACTATGGGGAAGGAGCACGAAACACAACAGAACTTCAGAACATCCAGGCAATGTATAGACTAAACGGAAAAAATTATCTGAAGTGGTCCCAATTGGTATGAACGTTCCTGAAAGGAAAATTAAAGTTGGGTCACCTACTGAAGGCAGCACCAGTAAACAGATCATTAGGATTCCAAGCATGGGAAGAAGATTCAATGATCATGTCTTGGTTATGGAATGATCATGTCTTGGTTATGGAATTCCATGACCCCTGAAATCAGTGATACATGTATGTTTTTGAAGATTCAATGATCATGTCTTGGTTATGGAATTCTATGACCCCTGAAATCAGTGATACGTGTATATTTCTCCCTATAGCAAAGGCAATTTGGGATGTTCTTTAACCAACATATTCCAAAGTCAATGACGCAGCCCTTATATATGATATCAAGACAAAAACAACTGGAGCAAAACACGGGACAAAAATGGTAACAGAGTATGCCAATTTCTTCCAAAACCAGTGGTAGGAACTGGATTATTACAAGATGCTTGATTTGAATTGTAGAGGATGTGCAGTGGCCATCAAAAAGTTTATAGAAAGAGACTGGGTTTATGATTTTTTATCCAGTCTAAATTCAGAATTTGATCTTGTTTTGGGCAAACCTGAATTTCCATCTAAATCTCAGGGGCTGGTACTAGACAAGGCTACTACGAACAAGACAAATCGGTCAAACACTCAAAAGGATCTCAATGAATTATGGTTTACCTACTACTAGAAACCACGACACACCAAGGAACGATGCTGGAAACTTCATGGAAAACCATCCACACAGAAGGGTGGCCAGCAAAAGTAGGCTTATGTATCAGTTCAAGACCCAACTCAGGATATGTGTTCCTTGACACTTTCAAGTGATGCTCTAATCTCTCTTGGTTTAAATGCCTTAGGTTGTGAGTTTAGGAATGCTTGGATCATTGACTCTGGAGCTACAGACCATATGACCCATACCTCAAATAACTTCAAAACTTATACCCCTTGTCCTAGCAATAGAAAGATTGCTATTGCCGATGGTTCTACAGCCACAATATCAATCTCTCTTGGTTTAAATGCCTTAGGTAGTGAGTTTAGGAGTGCTTGGATCCTTGACTCTGGAGCTACAGGCCATATGACCCATACCTCAAATAACTTCAAAACTTATACCCCCTGTCCTAGCAATAGAAAGATTGCCTCAAATAACTTCAAAACTTATACCCCTTGTCCTAGCAATAGATATATTGCTATTGCCGATGGTTCTACAACCACAGTAGCAGGAATAGGAGATGTACAAGTTACCCCAAAACTGATGTTTAAAAATGTTCTCCATGTTCCTCAGTTATCGACAAATTTGGTTTCCATACAAAAACTTTCCAAAGATTTAACTGGTTGCGTTAAATTTCATGATTCTTGTAGTGAATTTCAGGACCATGGTTCGGAAAGAGGTTTGGACTTGCTAAAGAACATAATTGATGAGAAATTGTCTAGGATGGCCAGCTCTTCATGACGTAGGCGGTCCAACAAATTTAAGACAATAGAAAGAAGGTTATGAACACCACACTCCATATTTGAGGAAAGGAATTGGATGTGATAAGCTTTGGTTTGGAGTAGTTCAATGACCTAACAAGAGCAAATAGCCGACCAACGCTATATAAAACGTGACTTGCTATTTAGAACGCTTATCCAACCACAAACACGTAATAAACCAATCCACACAACGATGCATCTGGGTTGAAGAACAAATTGGGGGCTTTTGTGAATTTGAATAACCAATCTTATGAAGAAGATTGACAAACCAAGATTCCACAAGAGCAAAAGAAGAATAACAAATTCTCACTCAATTGGGGAAAACTCTTGAATGCAATTATCATAAACTCTAATTTGATTTTTCTTGTGAGATGCATGCTCTATTTATAGAACAACACATAACTCAAAAGACAACCAAAAGACACTAATGAAGGACCACCAAAAACACTAATAAATAACACTTAATTGACTTGGATATTATGTGGGCTATTATATTGAATTACAGTAATTAAAAGACTAAAAACTGACCTAAGAACATCAAAAGACTTCCACATTTATAAGACATATAAATATGCACGAAAATTCAACCAAAAATAACAAAATGGTGTCTCTTGACTCTTGTTCTTCTAAAAGGTTTCAGATTTAAATGATGAACCACTTCATGTTGGGCCTTGATCTTCTTAGGCTCGAATGAGCATAATTAAAGCCTTATTTGCTTCTATTTTTGGTCACTAGTGTTTTGGACCAACAATGCATTGACTTGTGCCCCAATTGCTTCTTGTATCTTTTTAAGCCTTTGTTTTGTTATTGGGCCAGCACCAAGACTCAAATCCTCTTTTTCTTGATCTTCCAAAGTGGTTGTCGGGTTCATATTATCCTCCCCAAAGGAGTCGTCCTCGACTCTTCTATATCTACATCAAAATGAGAGAGCTTAGAAACATTGAATGCAGCATGCACTCCATACTCATTTGGAAATTCAAGCTTGTATGCATTATCATTAATTCTCTCAATAACTTGAAAAGGTGCATCCCCTCTAGGCATGAGTTTTGGTTTCCATTTTTTCAGGAAACCTCTCTTTTCCAAGATGCAACCAGACCAGATCTTCAGGCTTAAAATTCACTCGCTTTCTTCCTTTATTAGCACATTTTTCATATTGTTGAGTCATCCTTTCAATGTTGTGTCATGCCTTCTCGTGAAATTGCTTAATGAATTTGGCACGCTTTTTACCATCCATATTGCCTCTTTCCTGTAAAGGCAAAGGAATCAAATCAATAGGTGCAAGAGGATTAAATCCATAAACAATTTCAAAGGGTGAAAATTTTGTAGTGGAATGAACGACCCTATTGTAAGAAAACTCGACGTCTGGTAGGCACTCCTCCCTATTCTTCAAGTTCTTCTTGATGATCGTTCTCAACAATGAGGAAAGTGTCCTATTCACAATCTCGGTTTGTCCATCAGTTTGTGGATGACGTGGTAAAAAACAACAATTTGGTTCCAAGCTTGCTCCACAGAGTCTTCCAAAAATAACTTAAGAATTTAGTATCCAGATTAGACACAATGGTTCTTGGCACCCCATGCAGCCTCACAACTTCCCTAAAGAACAAATTAGCAATGTTAGAAGCATCATCAACTTTGTGACATGCAATGAAGTGTGCCATTTTGGAAAATCTGTCCACAATAACAAAAATAGTCTTTCCCCATCTTTGATCTAGGTAGTCCCACAATAAAATCCATTGAAATATCTTCCCAAGGTGCATTAGGAATAGGGAGGGGAGTATACAATCCATGGGGATTTTCTTTAGATTTTTCCTTATGACATACAATGCATTTTCCCACAAATTTCTCGACATCTCTACGCGTTCTAGGCCAACAAAAGTGTTCATTCAAAACACAAAAAGTCTTAGCAATGCCAAAATGACCCATGAGATTGCTAGAATGTGCTTCTTTCAACAATAGAAAACGCAAAGAACAATTAGGAATGCAAAGTTTGTCAACATGAAATAGGAATCCTTCAACAACAACAACAACAACAAAGCCTTATCCCACTAAGTGGGGTCGGCTACATGGATCGCACGACGCCATTGAGCTCTATCAATGACCAACTCTTTAGATATCTCATTTACTAAAAGGTCCCGTTCAATAATTTCTCTAAGTGTCTTTTTTGGTCTTCCTCGACCTTTTTTCATAGGGCTCCAAACCATCTGCTCAACTCTCCTAACTGGCGCTTCCAACGATCTTCTTTGCACATGCCCAAACCATCTTAAACGGTTTTCAACCATTTTTTCCTCAATAGGTGCCACCCCAACTCTACCTCGTAAATGATCATTACGGATCCTATCTTTTCTTGTATGACCTACCTCGTAAATGATCATTACGGATCCTATCTTTTCTTGTATGACCACACATCCAACGCAACATCCTCATCTTCGCCACTCCAATTTTATGTTCTTGTTGTCCTTTCATTGCCCAACATTTGTTCCAACTTGTGCCTAGTTTGCAATGATTAAATGTTTCACCAAAATCAACATCATTAGCATACAATTCCTTAATAAATTCAAAACCAAGAATTTTAGCATCTAACATGGAAAGAACATACCTCCGTGCTAAAGCATCAGCAAGAATATTTTCTTTACCTTTCTTGTGCTTAATCACATATGGAAATGATTCAATGAATTCAATCCATTTGTCATGCCTTCGGTTCAGCTTGCTTTGGCTCCCAATTTGCTTGAGAGTCTTATGATCTGAATGAATCACAAATTCTTTAGGCCACAAATAATGTTGCCAAGTTTCCAACGCTAACTAATACATACAATTCTTTGTCTTAAGTAGGATAGTTAAGAGTGGGTCCACTTTGTTTTTCACTAAAATATGCAATGGGCTTACCTTCTTAGAGCAACACATAACTCAAAGACAACCAAAAAGACACTAATTAAAGACCACCAAAAACACTAATAAATAACAATTAGTGGACTTGGAAATTATATGGGTTATTATATTGATTTATGGTAATTAAAAGACTAAAAACCAACCAAAGAACACCAAAAGATTTCCAGATTTATGGCAACAGGAATATGTGAATTGTTGTGGGTCAAAATTATTCTAGAAGATCTAAAGATTCAATGGAGCAAACCAATGAAGCTGTACTGTAATAAAAAGTCAGCTATAAGCATAGCCCACGATTTGGGGCAGCATGATCGGACAAAACACAGAGATAGATAGGCACTTCATTAAAGAGAAATTAGATAGTGGATTGATTTGTACTCCGTATGTTCCAACAGGGCTTCAACTTGCGGATGTGATGGCAAAAGGATTGTGCAATAATATGTTTTATGAAAATGTTAGCAAGCTGGGAATGGAAGATCTATATTCACCAGCTTGAGGGGGAGTGTAGGAAATCTCAGATAAGTAATCTTAGGAGATAATTTAGGAGAGATAGATAATCTGTTCCTAAAATTAAGGGAGTTAGTTTCCTAATTAGATTAGGATAAGGTTTGATTTATCTTTTTTATTATTTAGTGTTGTATTTCCTAGTTGTTTAAGGATTGCATTTCCTAGTTGTTAAAGGATTTGAGTGGCTGAATTGTAGCCTCCTTTTCCTATTTATACTTGACCATACCTAGCGGCTCAACACAGATTTTAACGAAATACAAGAGACTTTCTTTCTTCAATTTGTGAGAAACTTTCGTTCTTCACTTGCCACTGTTGCTTTACATTCTATTCTAGTGTTACAGAGATGTTAGTTTTGATAGTCATAAGATTAGATTAGTCAAAGCTGAAAGGACAAAGTGTTTAGGCTTTCATGAGAGAGAGAAAGGATATCTCTAATGAGCATGAGATTTGGAAAAGCAAAATGACTATAAAAGGAGAGAGAACTGTAGTAAATGTTGCCAGTTGCAAAATAATGTTCATATCTTTATGGAGAATGTTGTAAGAGGTTTTAGAGTTGGTCTTAAAAATATGGTTGTATTCATTTCCTCTGGTCTAGAGTTGGTAACAAGTGTTAAGAATTGGGAAAATGCAATGTTAAAAGGGAGTGTAGTGCAGATTGAGTTTGGGAATTTATTGGCTGAAAAGATTGCCTACCTACAACTGTATGCTCTCTCTATGGTACAAGGTGACTGGGAGTATTGACATAACCAGGTACAGCTTGGATGCTGGATCTGCAATCAATGCCACACATGCAAGTCCCTAGAGATTCATTTGTGAGCTATGCTTATTTGCCCCCTTGTTTGGTATTAAGCTGGGCTTGCCCTCGGTGGCTGGGAAAACTTTAAAACAGCTGCAACTAGTCAAGTGAAATCGAAGGCATTAAGTTGCAATTCAATTTCTGGCCCACTAAACCTTCATATTGCTAGAGAAGGGAAGGACACATTATTTTCTTATTCTTCTCCTTCTTCTTCTTCAATATCAGTTATTACTTATTAATTTATATTTTAAATGTGATTTTAATACTTATAATATTTGCTGTAGTTTCTACAAAAATCATAATCCTAATTGTATGGTATATAGCTCCTCTAGATTAGATTCAGGTTTCAGGGCAAAATTTAGTGTTGCATGCCACATTGTCACAGACGCCAGAGAATTCTGTCTTTCTCTTCCTAAGTTATTTTTAGTGAGTCTTCATTTTTTTTTTTTTTTTGAAAGTTGGTGCTTTGTCATAAATTTTTTATTTCTTTGATATCAATTTTGTAGGTTCCTCAAATGTGCTCTATAAGTACCTTTATTGACCTTAGTCAAGGCATGTTGTTTGTGGAGTCCCCACATTGCAAAGAAAGATTAGAAATCATGCTTGATCCTGATGTTTATGTTGACGCAAGGGAGGATATTGATTTATATGGTCAAAGGTATATGATTATATATACATATTTACTTTCTAGTAATATTACATACATTTGTTACGCGCCAGTTCTTATGAACTGTAATGGATGATTTCATATACTGGGTAGTTATACTGGCATAAAATCCTTATTTGCAGTATGGTTTTCCATGGAGCACAATAATCTGTTCTAATTACTAATAATTTCCTATTGTAATTTTAAAGGTCTTAAATTGTCTTTTCTATCTGTTTTGTCTTTAGGACAATTTTTTTACAGTTTTCATATTAATATTAATTAACTTGTGTGTCATATGAAGCAATGGTTTTTCTTTCATTTAAGATGGACTTTATGAGAGATTCGACACAGTTTTACGTTGGCTGTCGAGGGCCTAACACAACCCTCCTCCTTTATCCGGGCTTGGGACCGGCTATAAAACATAGGCGGAGTTAAAAGATTTACAAGATTGCGAAGGAAGGAAATCTAGATATTTGGATCAAGTAAGATGTGTTAAGGATGAAGAAGGAAAAGTTCTGGTTACAGATAGAGATTAAAAACAGATGGCAGGGTTATTTTTATAAGCTCTTTAATGACGGAACGGAGTCGACTTGTGATTTGGAAGATCTAACAACCTTGGAGAGAGAACAAAATTTGGCATATTATCGCAGGATCAAGGTTGATGAGGTCAAGGAAGCTCTTAGAAAAATGGATAATGGTAAAGCTGTTGGTCCCGATGGTATTCCTATTGAAGTTTGGAAGTGTTTAGGAGAGGAGGGTACTATCTAGCTAACTAAGCTCTTTAATGAAATTTTAAGGTCTAAGAAAATGCCTGAGGAATGGAGAAGAAGCACTTTAGTGCCTATTTACAAAAACAAATGAGACATTCAGAATTGCGCAAACTACCGCGGGATTAAGCTCATGAGTCACACTCTAAAATTATGGGAAAGAGTGATTGAATGTAGGTTAAGCATCGAGACGAGTATTTCTGAAAATCAATTTGGATTCATGCCAGGACGGTCTACTATGGAAGCTATATATCTTCTAAGGGGGTTGATGGAAAGGTATCAGAGTAAACAAAAAGACCTGCATATAGCATTTATTGACTTGGAAAAAGCCTACGATCGAATACCAAGAGAGGTGCTGTGGAAAGCCTTGGAATAGAAAGGTGTACGGGTTGCGTATATTAGAGCTATAAAAGATATATACGAGGGGGCTACGACTAGTGTGAGAACGTCTGGAGGGGAGACTAGAGACTTTCCTATTAAAATTGGCCTACATCAGGGATCATCCTTAAGCCCTTATTTGTTTGACCTAGTTTTAGATGTTCTGACGAAACACATCCAAGAAGAAATCCCTAAGTGCATGCTTTTTGCAGATGACGTTGTTCTTATAGCAGAGACAAGGGAAGAGATTAATTTTAAACTTGAGTTATTGATGTGATCATGAAGGTTGTCCTTGAAGAACAAGAGGCTGAATCTATACTTGGGCCAATAACACGTTCAAGGGCCAAGAAGCATCAAATGAGATTGACTTGGGTTTCTTTACTTGTGTGCAATGATGAGCTGGGCCAAATCAGAAGCTTGGACTTTGAAGAATAAAAAAAAACTACAGATTTTTCTTATTTTTAATAATTTTCGTGCATGACTTTTTGGGATATAAAATCTGATGTAATTTAATGTTTTCAGAGTTGTTGTAGTGTCATTTAGCTTTCCAAGTGGTTGTAGTTGTTGTTGTTGCATTAATGAGGTGGTTATAGGGTGGCTGTAGTTGTTATAGGCTAGGTGGCTGTAGGTTGACTATAGTTGTTGTAGGCTCATTAATGAGGTGGCTATAGGGAGGCTGTAGTTGTTGTAGGCTCATTAATGAGGTGGCTATAGGTTGACTATAGTTGTTGTAGGCTCATTAATGAGGTGGTTGTGGTTGCATTAATGAGGCAGCTGGCTTTTGTTATCTATAAAAGGGAACTTGCCCCCTTGTGGCAAGATAATCAGATTTGAGTGAATTATTTTTCAGATTGCTTTTTGCACATCTATCTTCTCTTATCTAACAATTGTGTTAGTGTGGCGAGAAAATCTCAGAATTCTTATCACTCCCATTCCGTTCTCTAATCTGGGGTGTGGCGAATTCAACCCATCTTAGCTTGATTGTGGCGCCATAGGCTTATCAATTTAGTTGAGTTGGTTTCTTCTCTTTATTTTCCTTGTGGTACAGATTGTGTCCTCTTTTAGGCACATCAGTTATGGAGAGCTATTTTGGAATCGAAGGGTTTTCGTCTGAGCAGGAGTAAGACCGTATATATGCATTGTAAGTTTAACAAGCGACAAGCTAGGAACGAGATGGAGGTTAAACTTGGTGATCAGGTCGTATCACAAGTGTCAAAGTTTAGATATTTGGGATCAATTATACAAGATGACAGCGAAATTATTAGAGATGTGGAACATAGGATACAAGCTGGGTGGTTGAAGTAGAGAATGGCATCAGGGGTTGTTTGTGATCGGAAAGTACCTGATAAACTCAAAGGAAAGTTTTATCGTACTGCTATAAGACCAGCGATTTTATATGGGAGTGAATGTTGGGCAATGAAAGGACAACAAGAACATAAAAGTGGAGTGGCGGATATGAGGATGTTGCGTTGGATGTATGGTCATACAAGAATAGATAGGATCCGTAATGATCATATACGAGGTAGAGTTGGGGTAGCACCTATTGAGGAAAAAATGGTTGAAAACTGTTCAAGATGGTTTGGGCATGTGCAAAGAAGACCGTTGGAAGCGCCAGTTAGGAGAGTTGAGCAAATGGTTTGAAGCCCTGTGAAAAAAGGTCGAGGAAGACCAAGAGAGTTGAGCATATGGTTTGGAGCCCTGTGAAAAAAGATCGAGGAAGACCAAAAAGGACACTTAGAGAAATTATTGAACGAGACCTTTTAGTAAATGAGATATCTAAAGAGTTGGTTATTGATAGAGCTCAATGGCGTCGTGCGATCCATGTAGCTGACCCCACTTAGTGGGATAAGGCTATGGTGTTGTTGTTATTGTTGTAAGATGGACTTCATGGGGAATTTTGAGAAATGAACCACATTTTCAGCCCCTTCTGTGGAGGAACATGACAAACACTTAAACAAAAGTCGTGTTTATATGCTTTATAGTCTATTTGTAAGTCTGATAATCAGTACCATCATTATGGTATGCGTAAAAGTATGTTGATGTGTACGTCACACAATATATATGTCATCTTCTTTAAAGATAAACTAATAATTGATATCACTATATTTTCTGCCAACAATACCCCTTTTGTTTGTCTGTTATGCTTGGGAATTGGCATACATAGTAGGTATATTTCTTAACAGCATAAGCTTTTAGTGTAGTTTTTGTTATGTTAAGAGTCTTTTTGTCAACAAGGGTAATCTCTATACCTATCCTATCCTATGCAAACTCTGTGAATATGTATAAAACATGTTTATTCCATCATATGGGTATGCATTCTTAAATATATGGTCTACTACATTGTAGAAGATATAAAATAAACTCCAAACAGAAACAGAATTCTACTTCAATTGGCCTAGTACGACCTTATTTTGGGGTTTTTTTTTGTGGAAATGGACCGCTTTTTCTTTTTCTTTTCTTTTTTTTTTTAGTGATATTTGATGACAGTATTTAGTATTGTGATACATAGTTTAATCAAATGCCTCATAGATTGGCATTTACATATGGCATTAATTTTTATGTGAAATTGACTTTTCACCATAACTCCTTATCTTCTAATTAGTATGGTTAGTCACTAGTGTTTCTCTTGTAATCAATGCATAAATGAATCTTTTATAATTTATGTTGTAAATGCCCTGATTATCAATCTGTAAACAAGCCCTTTTATCTCTTTTGTTCTCTCACACTTGGAATAATTGTTACCTGTTGTTCAGGTACAAGGTCCATGGTTACAATGAAGAAATAAATGCTTGGTTTAGCAAAGCCATTGGCAAACCATGCACTTTGTTATGTAATTCTAGTTTTGATCATGATTTTATGTTGAATACGGCCAAAGATGCAGTTGCATGTAGAGATGCAAAGAGCACGCTCAATTTTGCCAACGAAGCACAGTTCTTACTTGTATCTAAGGAAAGCGTATCTGACCTCAATGACAGATTAAGTTCATGTAAGCATTTGTACTTATTTTCTTATATGAAATGCAATTCCTTGTATTGGTTGAGTCAATTTCTTCCAAATATCTTATAATTACTTTCAACTTTTTTTTTTTGGGAGTACAACGTCAAAAATTCTGTCTACTACATTGAGTTTCATAAAACTAGATCATAATGAGTAATGGATTGCAATGTCATTGGTAGTTTGGTTACCTGGGCTGTTCATAAGAATGCAACTATGAAACACTGACTTGATTAATCCTTATGAAATTCCTTTCAGATATTTCAATTTTTCCCCTAGTCTTCACTTTTGTATCTTGAATTTAGTTAGTTGCTATGTGCTTAAGAGTCATTGAGCATTGCTGTGTGCTTAAGAGTCATTGAGCACCAATAATTATGAGCATAGAATTTATACCAACCGTAATTGGTGTTACTAGATGTGCAGAAGGGCTTAGGTGGAGCAGCAATGCAAGTCAGTCCAAGTAGATTTCGGCCCAACGTTGTGGTATCGGGAGGCAGGCCATATGATGAAGATGGATGGAGAAGCCTCAGAATTGGAAACAGTTATTTTAGAGTAAGTTTTAATAACCTTTTGAATGACATGACATTGCAATTTAAGAGGGTTATTGTTCAATAGCCTTTCTGCTGCACTGGTGTTCATGTTGCATATAGGCGAAAGTTGTGTCTAATTCAAAGGTGATGTTGGTCTTAGATGACTTTTCAAATTTAGTGTCTGTTGATGCCACTTCTGGTTCTTGTTGCATGTTGAAAAAGCTCTCATAAATTTTAT
The DNA here is from genome assembly GCA_037074585.1 of Biancaea sappan. Taxonomy (NCBI): domain Eukaryota; kingdom Viridiplantae; phylum Streptophyta; class Magnoliopsida; order Fabales; family Fabaceae; genus Biancaea; species Biancaea sappan. The sequence continues at coordinate 42,413,644 of CM073501.1, read as the reverse complement.
TTTCAATTATAAATGATTTTAGGCTTTACATGAACATGAGCTGATTGTGAGCTATTCTTGTGTGCACTGGTGCGATTCATTTCATATCTTTTCTTGGTAGTGAATATATGTTGTCCCTAAGCTCAATGTCATCTATATTGTTAACAACAAATACTAATGTGACCATCTTTATTGTACACGTTAACGTTAATTTGTCTTAGCTAGACAGATCCATGCCAAATTGTCATTTCAAGTGTATATCTGACGTGGATGTGCCTAGATGAATTAACACTGACCTGTACAATAAAAGTGGTTGCATCAGCATTTGTTGTTAACAATTTAGGCGGCATTAGACTTAAGGACATAATTGAAACTAATTAAAAAATTGTAGAATAAGATTGAAACAAAATAAAGTTTTGGGAAAAAATTGAAACTTGAATCAAAGTTTAGAGAATTGCACTTTTACCTATATATAAATATATTTGGTCTACTCCGGCACAGACCTTACTGGTTAAGCCAGATGGCAAAACTTCTTGCTAACTTCTGTGTTTGTCACTTTTTTTAAAATTAATTATTTTTAATTTTCTCTTACTAGGTAGATTATCAATCACCATATATTGGTTACCCTAAAAATCTTCCAAATCTCAGAGTGCCACGTAATGCGTTCCCTCTATATGTGATTGCATATAAAGAAAAATGAAAATGGTGATTATGCTTCTCTCTTTTTTATTTTTTTCATCCAAACAACAACATGGAGTTTACTTGAGACCTTATAAACTATTCAAACCCATAACCTCTAGATCATATCGAGTGGCTTCGCTAATCACAGATGTAACTGTTTCTCTTGGTGATTTTGACCTTTGTGTCTCTGTTCACTAGTCACTGGGGGGATGTAACCGTTGCCAAATGATCAATCTTGCTCAAAAAGATGGGCAAGTACAGAAGTCAAATGAACCCTTGATGACGTTAGCATCATATCGGAGAGTAAAGGTTAGCCAGAGACACTATTCAATATATTGCATTTTCTCGTATCTTGATTTCCAACCTGTGTTCTAATGTAATACAAATTAATATAACAGGGGAAGATTCTGTTTGGAATATTGCTACGGTATGAATCCAGCGATGGAGATCCTCAAAGAAATTCGTGGCTTCATGTGGGAGAGGATGTTTATCCAGATTCCAATTAGAACATAAATATGTTCACAGTTTGATCCAAAAAGAATTTAAGTAAACTCCATTTTGGTCCCCAAAATATGACTCCAGTATTAATATGCTTCTTGAAAAAAAAAATTGTATCACTTTACTGTTTGAAAGTTAGGTTTTGTTTCAATCCCATAGAATATTTACTTCCAGGAAGATTTTATGGTATCATTTTATTGCATCTGGGAAGTTCAAATTGGAAAAAATCAAACTTAGAAGTATAAAAGTGATGCAAAAAAATTGTGAATTGATACTATGTTCATCATTTAAGGACCAAAACAGAATTTTACTGAAGCTATACATTATACATACTAACATATCATTTTGTGTAGCCAGTGATCTGAGAACTGAGATTGAAAAATGGAAAATTTCGTTTTGGTTATGAGATGTATTATGTTGTATGGTGACACCTCACTAAAATCATCAATGTAGAACAAAGTAAATTATTTAGTTGCCAAGAAATATGGATAATTGGTTATCTTTGAGTAGCATTCACAGGTTGCCTAAGCCACTTTTGGCCTATGGTACAATAGATATTGTATTGTTAAAAAATTATTATTCAAAAGTTGCAAAGACAATTATTACTTTTCCACAAATGAACACATATGATAAACATGTATAGTACTTTGAGGAAAAGTAACATGTCCAGAAACGAACCTGATGATGAAATTAATTTATGCAAGTGCAGGCTGCAAAATATTATTTTCTAGAGAATAGAGAGGATTATAATAGGGAGAGAAAAAAAATTAGAAATCTACAATACAAAACAACCCTAACGACAAAATTAAACATGGAACCTAATAGAACAGAGCCTTTGAGTTCCTTTGGACATTCAAGAGGGACACCCTAAAATAAAAATCACTGGTAGAGATTGAAAGGAAAGAAACAAAATAATTCTCGTCCCAAAGTAGCTTGAGAAGGAAGAAATTGATTGTTAAAGTCAAATAGTCAAGTCACGAGCTAACTATCTAAATGGGTCAGGTTGGCTTAGTTCATTTAACAAATGAGCCCATATTTGCTTGTTTGGCCCATGGGCCACTCTTATATATATATATATATATATATATATATACATAGAAAACTAAATATTAAAATTTTCGTAAACAAATCTTTAATAATTTTTATTAAAAGATAATTCATACTTGTAAAATATTATTTCTTCAGTGATTTTTAAAGTATCAATAACCTTTATTTTTTATATATTCTTTTTTAAATCAACTATCTTAGATGTTTATTTGAAATATCTATATTTATTTATAAAAATTACAAAAGTTTTCATGTGTAAATTTTCTATATTTATTAAATATAATGCTATAAAATATGAAATGTCATAAAGTGATGTTGAGTATAAAATAAATTAAATTTTGGAGAAAAAAGAGAGTTAATTCACCACTAGCCTATTTAGGCTTGTGTTTAAAATGAGATGGGGAAAAAAAAAAAAAAAAGAACTCCAAGCATACCCAAAGTACTCACGGGCATAAAAGCTAGCTCGTGGCCATAGGCTCAATTTGACAGTACTAATTTATAGACTACAACTTTTCACAAAGTCCTATTGTCCTTTTTCCTTTGAAAACTATTGAAGTTAATCGATATTAAAGCAGCAAGACCAATTGGGATCACCAACTCTCCTCAAACAGGCATATAATCATCTCCAAGTTGCCAAGTCACCTCACAGTGCCAAAAAAAAAAGATGGTGTTAGCATGTGAACCTTTGAAGCACGTTAAGTAAACAAGAAGGGATAAGGCATAACGAGGATGCATAATCTGAAGAGTCAATGTATTGATTCTATTAAGTTCCTTTGTCCAAACAAAGGTTTTCGCTTTTGATGGTACCTTATCCTTCCAAGTAGACTTTTTAAGAGTGAAGGAAGCTTGTGGGGCTTTTGGGTCAATAGTTAAAAGAAAGAAGCACTTGACTAGAAATAAGTGGTAAAAGTGGGGAACCATTCCATAAAAGAGGCATTACTAATCCAAAAATCCTTCTAGAAGTAATTATGAGAATCATCTCCTACATGCAAAGAAAGCATTGGAGTAAAGAAAGAAACACTAGAGGTAAACTTTCAAGCATAATTTTATAAATTGGCTTGGTTATTGATTCGAAGAAGAGCTTGGTTCATTGGGTCAATTGCTAAATCGGATAAATAAATAAAAAATATATATTTATATATGTTTATAAATAAATATCAAAACAAGTAAAATAAACGATTTACATGTAAATATCACATTTAAAGTATCCCAAGAGATATATCCTAAAATTAGCACACAAACCCTAAAATTTGTATATCTTATCTTATAATAATACTTTAGATTAATATATATTAATAATTATAAAGGAAAGATATGGGGCCATGGTGAAAAAGGAAGGAAAGCTCACATGGTAGGGGGGAAGAATATATGTCAACCTGGACAAAATAGTGGACTTGGTATGAGAATTGTGTTATGAAAATAGGAAGGAGGTTACTGAGAAAGCACAACTTTGAGTGAAGGTATTGGAAGGAAATTATAGGAGAGGAAAAGAGTGGGAGAAGGATATTTGTTATAGAAATGGTGACATTTGAAGTATATTAGTAAAACATGGAAGTAAATATACATGGAAGTTGGAACCGACGGAAAGAGTATGTCATTAATTTTTTTCTGGAAAAACAAGGGGTTGGGAAATGGTGTTGGACTAATTGATTCCAGCAAGGAGGAAATTTCTGAAGAGTTAAGTGATTGGGAATTGGGATTGGGAAGTTTGAAGGAGATATTTGAACATAGATATGATGAAGAGACTTTATGAAATTTAGCCTCCCTGGAAGAAGTCCTACCGATGGCAAATAGTTCAAGCAACATCCCACTTTTTGTTATAAAATGAGTGCTATCATCCCCTCTAGGAAAAATAGGCCCCTTTCCAGCTTTTTAATTTCTTAGACTTTGAGTGAGGGTTGCCCCTTAAAGGGACACCTAAGTAAGTGAGAGGCTAATGTAAAACCCCGCAACCAGCCAACTTAGCTAGCTCACAAAAAAATCAATCTTGAACATTAATACCACCCAGATCACTCTTAGAGAGGTTAATACAAAGCCTAGAGACTCACTAATTAATCTACAACAGAGAGTGCACATGTAGAAAATTGTCCTTATTGTTCGGCAAGTAAAGAACAGTGTTGTTAGCGAATTGCAGATTTGACACTTCTAACCCATCCATCCCAACCATTAGACCTTGTTCGAGTCCTCTCTTAAAGTCCTTACTCAACATAACACAAACAACTAGAGTGAATAAGAAAGGGGAGAGGGATCATCTTCCCTAACATGGCCTCTAAACTAGTATTTAGCTATCCATTCACTATAACAGAAAAAACAGCAAAGGACAAACAACCCTAAATCCATTTTCTCTACCCATCACCATCACCAAACCCCTTCTAATGACCAAATAAAGTCTCTACCTTGATCGACCTAATTTTTAGAAATTAAAGTAATGAAGGTAGAGTTCATGCTAATAGTAATCCTACCATTATGAAAAAATTCTTCAAGCACCTTCATCAAATTGTCTTTCACAATTGACCAACATGCTTGAGAAAAAAAAATCATGTTAAACTTGTAAATAATAGGGTATTTTATCCAGGTCATTTTTTTAATTTTAATAAATTCAGTGTTCGAAAAAATAAGATAAAAATTAAAAATATAAAATATAAAAAAAAATAAAGAAGTCACTTTTGGGGAATTTCTAAAATTTGGGATTGAATTGTGAAAGGAGCTAATTTGGAAATTTTCAGAAGTTTTGGGATCAAATTGTTGCAAAGGACTAGCTTGAGATTTTCAAGGATTTTAGGGATTTATATTTCAAAAGGATTAATTTGTGAAAGCCCTAAAATTTTTTGGGTTAAAATTGAAAAAGGACTAATTTGTAAAATCTCTAAAAAAATTGAGGTTAATTAATTGTAAAACGGGTGAATTTTGAAATTTTCCTAAATTTAGTGTTTAAAAAGAGACGTTAAAAATATTTGAGATAAATGAATCTTTCTTGAAAAATTTCAAATTTAAAAGGAAAAATTGAAGGTTTTGGAAATGTTTATGTTTTGTGGAAATCTTTTATAATTTTGGGGGGCTTCTAAGTCCAAAATTAAAATCTTTAAGAAGGACTCTAGCAAAAGAAGATTCCTAAAATATGGTCTAAAAAATAAAGTAAAGTAAACCAAAATAAAAAATAAATTAAAGTTAAAAAATAATAAAAAACTAAAAAACAATAATATATATATTGTTGTGAATGCTGCTGAATTACTCAACTCTACTTTGAGGCTTTTCCTCTTCTTGTGGCAAGTTAGCACCTTCTTCATTGATATGAATCTTGATACAGTGCAACAAGACCCTTATTCATCTTGATGCTTCCAAGATTATCATCAATATCATTTCTTCCTCTTGGAACATTCCTTCTATGGACTCTTTTGATATAATTGCATAAAAGAATAAACAAACCAAAAAGTCTAAATTCATATTCAAAGGACCTCTACCCAATACTTTACTAGAAGTACAAACCTTGGTATAAGAAAGGAAGTTAGATGCCACATTCAAGAAAAGGGAAGACAATGAGTGATAAGTCTCAATTGATTGTCACAAGACAAGTCTTGATAAGTTCACAAGTTTTCATAAGAACCAAGAAGTGAATTGCTCACAAATAAAATTCAAAATTCATGTGTGTTATTCACCATGTGTCATACATAGTATTTATAGGCAAAATAAAACCCGAGTTCCCATATGCATAGGGAATCAATCTAGAACATAAAACAAGTAAAATATAAACTAATTGAGAAGTTTTCCTAACAAGAAACTTGATTGATTTAGGCAATTTGATTATAGGAGATATAACTAAATCAATCAATAAATGCTTCCTAATAATAAGATAGGCAATTTGATTTGAAAATGTGACTAAATCAAGCAATTAAATGTTCCTAATTGACTAAATCAATCAAACACCCCACTTAATTATAAAAAAAATAAATCTTGATCTGATTCTTGACTCTAATTAGGCGCCTCTTTTAATGCTTCTTTGCCCAGGAGCCTCCTTGCTTCCTTAATGCATTTTAGGCCCAAATAAGATGGAATCATGGCCCAACATGCTGAATTAGGTTAAGAATACTAGTATGTTTGATTAACTCTAATTCCTGATGGGCTGTAGTAAGCATGGCCCAAATGTCTTGAATAAGTCCATTTAGTGACTCCTTCATTCTCTTGGCTCTAGCCCTTATGATTGGGCCTCTCTTGATAAGCAATGGATCATTTGGGTTTGGAACTTGAACTTCTTGACTTGGACTGTTACTTTGCTTCTTAGGCTTTGGATTTGCATCATTCCCCCTCTCCTTAAAAGGATTTGTCCTCAAATCGAAATTTGCATAAAAAAAAAAGTTAAGTCAGCAACATTGAAAATAGCACTTATAGTGTACTCACTAGATAGGTCAAGTTCGTAGGCGTTGTCATTAATCCTTTCAATTACTTGAAAAGGACCATCTCCCCTTGGGAGTAACTTAGAATGCCTTTGAGTTGGAAACCTCTCTTTGCCAATATGAACCCAAACCTAATCGCCAGGCTCAAAAATCACTTTCTTTCGCTCTTTGTTAGCTTGGGTAATATTGCTCTGTGCTTGCCTCATTGTTCATCTGTACCTTGTCATGCAATCACTTCACAAATTCGGCCTTCGTTACATCATCTAAATTTGGTATTTTCAATAGGACCAAAATAATCTATTAATTTACTTAGCCCATATCTATATTCTAACTCGTTGTTAAACAACATCAAATTGAAGCACCATTTTTCCATAGAGCTTTTTTTCCTCTATTTACATGAAAATACAATAGATGAATAGTCATTCACTAGGATTATCAACTAATAATAATTGAGTGGTGTAACACCTCAAAATTTTCATAAAACTATCTCCAGGATAAAAGATTTTTAAGATAAGGTTCCTTAGTGAATAATTATGGCAATTTTCAAACCTTAAATCTCAAAGATCTCAAGTCCATAATTAAAGACAACTAGGAGCCATTAACATCATCCCATGTCTTACATCACCATCATGTCGATATATATACATACCACTGGAGATTAAGTCTTAATTATTTTACAAAAAAAAAACTATAAAATCTAGGCTACAGCTACTGACTGACTGCTGCAACCCCGTTATTCCCATTTTGATTTGCACCTGGAAATGGTTAATACAGTACAAAAATCATGAGACATAGAAATCTCAGTAGCCAGTACAAAAATGGTTAATACAGTACAAAAATCATGATTTGCCCAGGGGTGGCTCTTTAAAAGCTTAAGGAAATTTACTGGTTTTTAGAGCTTTCTCTCTATCTCTCTCGGTTTATGCAGAAAATGAGGAAGTTTTGCAGCAACATCATCTCTCTCTCGTGTTCACTTGTTAGGATAGCAGAAAATGAAGTTACAAACCCTCCTTTAACCCCTAAGGGTCCCATACGTGGCAACCAATGCAAGGAAAATGGATTCTCTCTCTCGTTTCCAGCTCATGAAGACAATGCCATGAACTTTCTCTCATCCTCGGCAGCATCACGTGGGCACTGCAGAACAGTTCACGTGTAATGCTTTATCTTCCCTATTCTCGAGTTCACTATTGCTTTGCCTAAGGGAAGAGATATCTCTATTCATATGCAAGAAATGGGTGCTGGCCGAGATGGTTCTACTGCCTTAAATCTGAAAAGGAAGGAAAGAAAAGAAAATAAAATGGAAGTGCAGTGGGTGTTCTCTTGAAGGAGTCCGTGGCTACCTAGCTTGAAGACAACTCACCTTGCTTTCCACAGGTTCACTTTGCAGCATCCTCACGTGGCGACCATGGCCTGCACTGGATGAGATTCTACTGCATAAAGCTTTGTGTTGCTGTCCAAGAAGATATAGCCAAGCTTTCCATGCCTTAAGTGTTCTCTTCATTCCCAATCCCCTTTTTCTTATATTCCTATCCTTTCTTTTTCAGTTGCACCACCTTCTGCCCTCACATGATGGTATATTCCTCCTGTAATAAGGAGAAAAGCTGGCCAAACTCTTAAGCATGTGAAGACAAGCACTCAAGGAGAAAGAGAAAGAGAAAAGAAGAAAAGAAGAAAAAAATTGAAGTGGCCCCTCTTCTTGTTGGTTCAATGCTATGATTCGGATGAGGAAGAAAATATGTAACCATTGCATGGTCTCCAACGTGTCTATTTCCATCAAATTTTGTATAGCTAAAATTCTAGATAGGCCATTCATAAATTTTTGTATTTACAAATAGGTCCTTGGTATAAATGGAAAAAATTTATTTATTGCCAAAATTTATTTTTAACACTTTCTCCAACTTTTCTCCAACCTCTAATTATGGAAAAGTTACTTTATTTCCACTTACAAATTTTCTCCTAAAAAAAAATATTCTTTTCATAATAGTCCTTCAAACACTAATTTGCCTATATTAAATAAATATAAGAATGTGGGATGTTACAAGTGGGTATTAGATTGTTTTTCGTGAGAACCCAGAATATCATTTCCCTATATATGTCACTATATGTGCTGCAACTCTTCTCTACAATTCGATTATTATAGAATTCAAATAGAATTGAAAAAATATTAATAATTGATTAATTCTTTATTAAAATAATATTACTTAATAATTTTAATAATTAAAATATAATATAATAATATAATAATATATATAAATAATATTAAAATTAATTAAATAATAATAATTAATAATAAATAAATAATTTATTTAGTAGTTTACCCCCTGTTGTGTCAAATTCACATTGAAAAACAAAATAGTTGTTCTCTCCTATGAATCTGAAGAATCTTTTTCATAAAATCTAGTCTACCTATTAATATTAGTAAGTTTCTATTCCAACACGAAACGAACAGAAATGGCAATATACAGGATGGGTAGCAAAAGTTATGATATTTAGCTCAATACATGATCTAAACCTACGGGATATAAAAGAATACACCAATCCTAAAGATCCATAGGATTAATTGTGTTCATATGGGTTCGAACGCTACTGAGAGGTCCACTAGAGATCAGAAATTGTTGAAGAAAGATAAAGATGTTTCTTTTGTTCTTTCTAGTCTAGGCAATCGAAAAATAAAGAAATAATGAATATATTCAAGATAATTATGTATTTATGAAATACCATCTCAATTCATCCCATTTCATCAAATCCAGGATGTGATATGATTCCAAAGGATGAACTGGACAGTTCCAATGATATTTCATTCTTGTTTCATTCTTGAACAAAAATCTATTTTTTGATTTATTTCATCTATTCCATGATCGAAACAGGGGGGATACACGTTACACCATGATTTTGAACCAGAAGAGATTCAAGAAATGGCAGATGACATATCATTATTCACTATAATAAAATAATAAAAAAAATTCCTACTGGAATTACTATATTCGAATTCATTAGAATGATAACAATAACTTATTAGAATCCAGAATTCCATTTTCGAATTCTAATGAATTTTTTATTGCAAATATCAACAATATCTCTATTTTCTCTTCAAATATGAATACTACTGTAGGAGTTATTAAAAACAAACAAACAAAAACTGGAGTACACTGCCATAAGTCTAACCATACATGACCAACATGCAGAAAAGATAAAATATCATAATTAATTTCATCATGTAACAACATTTTTATTTAAATGATCACAACGTGTAGTGAAACTTCTTTCATTACTTATCTTAACCATTCCAAGATGTAATTAATATAAGTGCATAGTAATATAGAATACACAACATAGTCCAAATTCTTTCACTACCAAAATCAAGATCCTTAGATGTTCTATTTGACTACAGAGTGACTTAACCCATCATTTCCCATAATAAACCTTCAACCGAAGACAAAAAAGGGGTTGAAGACTTGGAGGCTCTGCTACTCCTCATACGGAGGCTCACTAGAAACATGAAGACCTGCAAAGGTACACAAAGAGAGGATGAGTATAAAGATAATCAAATATGAACTATGTATTGCTTGAAAGGCCCTAAGAAGGGTCTTAAAACCGATCACCATTCCATATCACACATACCTACACGATATTAAGTCACCACTACAGCACTACCAATAAGGTTTAGTCTATCCAACACTGGCACAATACTCCAAGAATATATATATATATATATATATACAGCACACACAGATCAACACAATCAGAGTCATCACACAAATTTACAATGGAAGTCTACTTACATGGACAATCCTTCACTTCACCATAAGGGTGTTCACGCTATTCCACACAAAGTATTCCATTCCATTATCTTGTCCCCATGAGCTTTTCTTACAAGTAGCTGATGCAAAGAACATATAGGCACACATAAACATTTTTCCTTAAACAAGTATCCATCATGCCTATAAAACTTACCAAATGCAACCTCCTCACAAGCATTAAACATATTGCAAAAATTAGAATCATTTGCAGATAAATCCTTACTATGGTTAAATCCTAACAACTTTGCATCTAAATTAGAATGAAGTGCATACGTTCGAGATAATGCATCCGTAACATTATCTTTACCTTGCTTGTATTTGATGACATAAGGGAAGGACTCAATGAACTCACTCCACCTTGCATGTCGGCTATTCAATTTGTTGTCCTTTCAAATGCTTCAAAGATTCATGATCGGTGTGGATCACAAATTCCTTAGGCCAACGATAGTGTTGCCAAGTCTCCAATGCATGAACCAATTCATATACCTCCTTGTCATATGTTGGGTATTTGTCATGTCCCACCTAAGACACGTGATCAGCACGAGAGTGAACTTGACCTCACCTCGAAACCTAATTCATTTTATTAAATCGGCATACACAATATTCTAAATATAGACAAGTGCAATAAATAATTAATTAAAGATAGTTTCCTTTCATAAGTTCATAGATTACCAGATACATAAAATTGTACTATTATTTTCCTTTTTTACGTTCCATCATAAGAAGTAAATTAAATAAATGTTTAGAAACATATTTATCAAGAAGATTATTTCATTTATATACATAATTCATCAATTCATAGTGACAACAATCCAAATCCTAGGTTACCTATATGATCACAAAGCGACTCTAGAGTAGCGATACAAGAATAAGACATGGATCATCCCCAGATTCAAGTTGGTTCTTGAGCTAAAAAAGAAATCCATGACTACCTGTACGAAGATTTCCTTCAACTAGTACTCTGAAAAATGTTAATAAGAAGGTATGAGCAATCACTTGCCCAGTGAGGGGACAAAACTACACTATGACAAAAAATAATTATCATGCATCATAGTAATGACATGCATCAATCTTACATAAACCAATTATAATACGATACAATATAGTCCAGAATAGTTTTCTATAGCATTCAATTAATTCAATCACATTTCAATATAACATAATTCAAAACAATTTACAATAGCAAACAATTCAATCGGTTGCACAAAGTTTCTTGTACCAACCGAGTCATCCAAGGTATCTCTGGAACGTTGCCCGCAGCCCCGCCATATCCACCTGTATCGCTCCATTTATAAATCTCCACCCTTATACCTCCTTGTAGAATTTCCCATGGCGTGCACCACCATGACTTTCCTTTCTTTCTCAAACACAAGCACAATCACAATTCCAGATCTCATATCATAACACAAATATCATTTCACAAATTACATCAGTCGTCCATATATGAATAAGATCAACAATCAAAGATAAATCATAATATGTCACATCTCAACTCATTTCGCATAATTCACATCTCATGCTTCATTATGATGCAAGAGTCATTAAAAAAAATGCTTAGCCATAGGAAGTATCAACCCACTTACCTTAATTCCTAGCTAGATTTTTACACTTCAAACTAAAGAAGAATACAAAAAATTTTATTGAAGACATGAAATTTATGAACAACTTCTAGCTTGCTCAGCTATCTTTGGGTTTCGACCTATTAAGAACAAGATATAATTTTACTCAATATTCTAAATAAGATACTCTAAAATGTCATTCCTTTTTAATTTACTTAAACTCCTAATTTTAACTAGAATTTATTTAGTTATTTTTTTGATTAAATCAATAGAATAATCCACCTTTAATTCCCATCACTTTAAGTTGTTATTCTAAATCCATTAAACTCAAGAATTATTTATATCTTCCTTTTATTATTATTTAATTTTTTTAATAAATTCACCTAGTCTTTAATTATATAATATTATAAACCTTAATTTTAATTTACTCACATATAGGTCAAAGAACCCACGTTTTCTGCTACCTACGTTCCTCCTTTTATTTCATTTCACAATTGCTATCTTCCATTCCTATCATCCTCTCTTTCTTTCCAGCATAATAAGTTAGCATAATTTGCTGCTAACTCACGCAACTGTACAACATAAATATCTATTTAATAACTTTACATTTAGACATTATGCAGAGCTACTGCACATACATTATCGGTTTTCTTCAAAATCAAAAGAACATTTATCATAAAAGCATAAGATCATATAACCTTCTGTAAAATACAATGACTCACCCTCGCAAACTTAACATGAAAATAGAATAATCACTCCCCTCTTTTTGTGCTGTTATATTTTCTTTTGGTCTGGCTTTCTAGTTCGGTCCCAAAATCATGAATTAACTTAGATTATATCATTTCAATTACTTCTGCCCAAATATAATATGAAAAGGGACCTCTCTAACAAAAGAACAGAATAAAAGTTTGAACTTGTTAGCTTATATTGTCCTTTACTCTGTTTTCAGCGTCTTTGTCAATTTTTTTTTCTCAGTTCAACTTTCTATTTGGTCCTAAATTTTAATCTAACCTAGATTATGTTTATTTAGTTGTTCCTACCTATAAACAAAATGAATGGAACGAATTAAACTCACGGTTAAAAAGGATTTATGCTTACCTGATGCTCTAGCTTTGTTTTCTCAATTTTCTATAGTTCCTCTCGATTTCAAGCTTTGAGTTCAATCTCTCTCTTCTCTTTATTTCAAATTCTGATTTCGGTCAAGCCCCCACCACTAGTACCGGTTCAAGTTTTGGTTGAAGGAACTGTCATTCAAAATCTGAAGCTCTATAGTTCGACTCTCTTTCTCTCTCAAGTTGCTCTGTTTGATGACAACAAATCAAGGTATTTTTGTTTTCTCTGTCTGACTCACTCTCTTGCTCTCCCAAGTCATCGTGCACAATATGGAGAAGAAGGAAAAGCTACAGAAACAAATAAGAGTCATTATAGCTTTAGTCTTCTTTTTCCCAATGAATCTTCCGCCGTTAATGATAAAGTGAGAGTAGTGGATTCCATGTTTCTTATTCCTAGGCTACCACGTATACACTCTTGGTTGAAATTTTTGAAAGTCCTCCTATTCCTTTTGTTCTATTCAATTAGGTCCCTAAAAACTTGTAATTAAATTCTTAAAATTATGCAAATTTTAAAGAATTATTTTTTTTACCATTTCTTATCTCACCCTTCCCATTAAAATTGACTCTCCTACTAAATAAATTTTTTTCTCAAATAATCCTCAAAAATCTATTATTATTTTATTTTCTATTACAAATTTATCCTTAATATATCCAAAATTTAAAATTTTAATTCCTTAATTTTTTTCTTTTTTAAAAAAAATTGAAAGGTCCACCATACTATTTTAAAATCTAGGATATTACAGTATTTTAAGGCTGTCCCATTTAATTTCTCGCTAAAATAAGCAATTTGGTGGCCTTCTTGCATCAATACAGTTCCAATGCCAATACTCGAAGCATCATAGTCAACTTCAAAAGTTTTAGCAAAGTTAGATAAAACAAGTGTAGATGCTGAAATTAACTTCTCTTTAAGCACATTAAAAGCCTTGTCTTGTTCTTCACCTTAATTTAAGCCTATAATTTTCTTAATTACTTCAGTTAAAGGCACGACTAAGCTACTAAAGTCCTTTACAAATCTCCTGTAGAAACTAGCTAAGCCATGAAAACTCCTTACATCCCTAACACAAGTAGGTTTTGGCCACTCCTTAATGGCCTTGATCTTTTCCTCATCAACCTCAATCCCATTAGCACTCACAACAAAACCTAAGAATGTAAGCTTATCAGTGCAAAAAGAACACTTTTTAAGGTTGACATACAAAGATTCCTTGCGTAAAACTTCCAATACCATCCGCACATACTTTAGATGCTCATCCAAATTATGACCAGATAAATAAGTATATCATTAAAATAGACAACTACAAAATTACCTATAAAGGAATGCAAAACCTAATTCATAAGTCTCGTGAAAGTGCTAGGAGCATTAGTTAATCCAAAATGCATAACTAACCACCCATACAATCCATGTTTTGTTTTAAATGCAGTTTTCCATTCATCACCCTCTTTCATGTGAATTTGATGATAACCACTTTTCAAGTCAATTATAGAAAACACACAAGCACCATGCAATTCATCAAGCATATCATCTAACTTAGGAATGGAATGTCTATACTTTACAGTGATTTTATTGATGGAGTGGCAATCAATGTACATCCTCCATGATCCATCCTTCTTAGGCACAAGTAGAATAGAGACTGTACACTAGCTCATACTCTTTCTAATCAATCCTTTGGACATCAATTCTTCAACTTGCCTTTGAAGCTCCTTAGTCTCCTTGAGATTACTTCTATAACCAGGCTGATTAGGAATTGAAGATCTTGGAACCAAGTCAATTTGATGTTCAATTCCCTTATTGGTTGTAAACCATGTGGAATCTCCTCGGGAAATAGCTCATCAAACTCCTATAACAAAGATACAAAAACACTGGGCAAAGAAGAGGTAAGTTCATTAGCATTGAAATAAGCCTCTTTGTACATATATACAAACATAGGTTGGTTGGAAAGGAATGCTCTCTCTTCACTTCACCTTCTTTTGCATAGAAGCTTTCTCTCCTCTCTTGCTTTCTCACTTTGCACTTCCTCACCTTTCTTCTTTTCTCGTATGTGCATGCATACGCTCTTAATTTTTTTTCTTTTTGTGCACTATCACTCAGTTTTTTTGCATTGCTCTCTTTTTTCATGCGCATTTGATCTTCATACACTTCTCTAAGTGTCATTGGTACAAATGTAATATATTTGTCATTCATTACAAAGGACTGTTTGTTGAAGAACCCATCATGAATGACTCTCCTATCAAATTGCCATGGACGACCTAAAAGAATGTGGCCGGCTTGCATGGGCACTACATCACACAACACTTCATCCTTGTACCTACAAATAGTGAAATACATTAGCACTTGTTTAGCAACCTTGATTTCTCCAAAACCATTTAGCCATTGGAGCTTCCATTAGAGTTTATAAGGCCTAGGATGCTTAAAATGGATAAACTTAATTTTTCAACAAGTTCAATACTAACGACATTTGTACAACTACCTCCATCAATTATCATGCTACATACCTTGTTGTTAACTCAGCATTTAGTATGAAATATGTTGTCTCGCTAGACCTCTTCCTCTTTTGTTTGCAAACTCAATGCACACCTTGCGACCAACATGTCGCCATGCTCGGCATATTCTTGGTCACTTACATCTTCTAATGGTGGCATTTTTTTAATCTTCTTCACTTTAGGATTCAATCTCACTATTATCCTTTAAAATCATTGTTCTCTTGTTTGGACTTTGAGATGCAATGTACTCCATTTCTAAACACTTAAAACACTTGGTGTCTCTTGTTTGAGATGCTTGAGGATTGGCTTTTCCTTGAGTTCTATTACTACTCTTCACCCTTTGATCTTTGAAAGTCTCAAATTTTGTCACTCCCCAAATCTGGGCCCGTCATTGACACGAACGGTGTCCAAACCTACATCGCCATAAGCCTATCATTCCCTCAAACTCATTATTTTTTATTTCCTTATCTCAATATTACTTTAAATTTAATCAATTTAAATTAAACAAATAAAGAAATAAAACAAGAGAATTTTTTCTCTTCTCATAACCATATAAGAAAGTATGAATAAGTTTTCATACAATTTCACAAATAAATTCTCAAGTTTCTATTGCACTTTTCTTATTTGTTTCCCTACACAAACACTTAATCTTTCTATACAGTAGTACGTGACCTACCCAATTACAGAGCTTTCTAAGATAAAGGAAATACATAAATAAAGTTGTTACCATACCTCGAACGAAAGGGAGGCATTCTTGGTGTACACATCGAACTAGAGAGTCTTCTATACCTAAAATTGTGAAGGCGTGAGTCTGGTCCACTTGATTCACCATAAAAATAGCCCTACCGCATGTACACGAGATTATGTATGTAAAAACTTATGATCGGTACAAGAATATATGAGTACTCACAACATAAATAATTCATGAAGTAAATATGTGTCAAGAGAAAACCATCATGAGAGAGTTCATAAATAATCATATACCCCTGCCTGAAGGCATCATCCAGCTCGAAGGCATATCTTGCCTGTAGGTGATGTCCCCGCTCGAAGGCGTATCCCACCCATAGGCTATGTCCTCGTTCGAAGGCGTATCGCACCCGTAGGCGATGTTTTCCTTCAAATTTAGTGATGTGAGAGAATGAGGGAAGCGCTAAATGGACTTATTTAAGACATTTGGGTCATGCCTACTACTACATCCCACAATGAATTGGAGTCAAGTTTCCAAATTAGATTTAGGAAAGTTCTTAAATCAAATTGCTTATCTTGTTTTAGGAAACTTTTATTATTTGATTTAGGCATTTTGCTTATTAGGAAAGTTTTTATTATTTTTCCTATTTTTTGGAAGTTTCCTTTTTCTGTATTTTTCTTTTCTTTGTTATGGATGAGTTCTTTCCTTTGTAATGCCTTTAAATAGGCCTTTTCATTCAATAAAAATCAGAATACTTTGTAAGGATAAATTTCTCTTTGGTTCTTTGAAGAACTTTCAAATTTATTAGATTTTGTCTGTGGCGTTCATACTCTAACTTATCAAACAAGTTTCCATCCCTTGATTGTGGCGTCTTCATCATACCAAAGTTCACATCTGTTTATAGGCATTGGGTTATGGTTTCCATCCAAATATATAGTAGAACGGTCCTAGGAACTAATTTTTGTTATGAGTTTTGTTACAAGTTGGCAAGGTTCATATCATTTGGTATCAGAGCATGGTTCTAGTCTCATATTTGCTTACCATTTATTGCATTTTCTTCATGCTTATCTCAATCTTAGCTTTCTTCTTCTTTCCAGTTCTTTTTCAAAAAAATAAAAAATTCTTGTCTACATTGTTCATTCGCATTACTATTCATTTGCATCATTGTTCATTCATGTTACTATTCATTCAATTTATTTCGGGTCAAAAAATTTCCTATAGTTGATCCAAAAAAAAGGAGAGTTCAAAAAGAAAAAGAATGAGATTCAAACAAAAAAAGGATCTGAAGCAAAAAAAAAATAGAGTCTGGAAACACCTCTTAATTTTTTTTTAATTTTTTTTACGTTATTCATGTTCTAGGGAATCCGAATTTGATCTTACTCCAAATTGTGAATTTTTTTTTGAAATTTCTGTATTTTGTATTGTTGGAAACCTAGCTTTTGTGATCATTATATTCTTGCTTTTAGAATCCAAATTTGGTTGGTGATGTTTGGGTGTGGATTGTTGCAAAAACAATTTTCATTCTTGTTTGATTAGTTTGATTTTGAGAAATTACAAGTGGAAAAAAGGCAAGAGTGGTGAGCACATAAGAGGGTAAAAGCCAAAATTATTGTGTGAAACACAAGTGAAATTGAGTGCACCATTCTTTGAGTGAAACACGTGAGAAGTGTGAAGTGTGGTCCTTTATTTTTTTACTAACGTCTTCTTTGCAGCAAAAAACATGTCTAAAGAAAGTACTTCAGAAGATGCAATGGGTAAGGTTGATACAAAGTTGTTAATGGAGGCTTTGATAAGAGAGATTGGGAGAATGTTAAGGGCAAAGATGGAACCAATTCATGAAAGGTTAGACCAGGTAGAAATACACATGCGGAGTCACCTCGTGTGCATAGGGGCGAGAGAGTTCAATTGAAAGGAGTTAGAGTTGAAAATGAGGGGTATTTTGGGGAAGGCTTTGATGAAAAGGATGATCGGGAATCAATAGGAAACCATAGGAGATATGGTGGGTGGTTTAGAGAAGCTAGGAATCAGGAAGATAATAATTTAGGGAGTATTAAGATGAAGATTCCATCACTTCAAGGGAAGAATGATCCGGAAGCATATCTTCAATGGGATAAGAAGGTGGAGTTAGTATTTGATTGCCACCATTATTTTGAGATAAAGAAGGTAAAACTTGTTGCCATTGAATTTTTGAATTATGCTATTATTTGGTGGGATCAATTGTTGTTGAACAAGAAGAGAAATAGGGAACGTCTAATAGAGACGTGGGAGGAAATGAAAACTGTAATGAGGAAGCAGTTCATGCCTAGTTACTACTATCGAGAGTTGTATAATAGGTTGCAAAACCTTAGGCAAGGAAACCAGGGTATAGAGGATTATTACAAAGAGATGGAAATGACAAAGATCCTAACAAACATTGAAGAGGATCGAGAGGCTACTATGGCAAGGTTTCTGGCTAGTTTGAATAGGGAAATTCAAAATGTGGTGGAATTGCAACATTATGTGGAGTTGGAGGACATGGTGCACATGGCTGTTAAGATTGAGAGTCAACTCAAGAGGGGAGGTAGTATACGTGTGAGCCATAGCTAAAGTACACCCACTTGGGAGTTAAAACAATGGAAGCAAGATGAAAAGATTTCCACTCTGAAGCCAAAACCTAAGCAAGCAATGGCTAGCCAAGGAACTCAAGGTAAATCAATTCTTCCATTACTCATAATTGTGATATTAAGTGTTTTAAATGTCAAGGTAGGGGTCACATAGGCGTCAATGTCTGAAAAAAAGAGTTATGGTTATGAAAGATGATGGTGAGATTGAAACTGGCATGCCACCATTAAAAGATGCTGATGATGAAGAGTATACTGCCTAATGTGAATTGTTGGTAGCAAAAAGAGCGAGAGAACATATTTCATACTAGATACCATGTCTAAAACAAGGTATGTAGTACAATTATAGATGGAGGGAGCTGTACTAATGTTGCTAGCATTACCATGATGGAGAAGTTAGCCATGCCAACAATTAAGCATCCTCGACCTTATAAATTGCAATGGTTAAATGATAGTGGGGAGGTACAGGTGAATAAACAAGTGTTTGTTCCTTTTCATATTGGGAAGTATGAAGATGAAGTGTTGTGTGATGTAGTTCCCATGTAAGCTGGGAACTTGTTATTAGGAAGACCATAGCAATTTGATAGGCGAGTCAAGCATGATGGATTCACTAACAAGTACTCATTTGTTCACAATTAAAAATCAATCACTCTTGTACTGTTGACACCAAAACAGGTTTATGAAGATCAAGTGAGGTTACAAAAAGAGAGTGAACAATATAAAAAGAGTGAAAGAGAGAGTGGTAAAAAAGGTATGTGCATGAGAGAAAAGGAAAAAGATGAGGAAATGCGAAGTTAAAAAAAAAGAGAGAGGAAAAAGAGCTTCATGCAAAAGAAAGTGAAGCTTTCTAATCGGCCTTTGTTTGTGCTTATGTACAAAGAGGCTTATTTCAATGCTAATGAACTAACCTCTTCTTTGCCTAGTGTTTTTGTGTCTTTCTTACAGGAGTTTGATAGGAGAATTTTTTAGCCTAGTGATTGGTTTTGGGTTCATATACACAAAGAGAGGTTTTCAGCTAACAGGCGTTCTAACTTACTCCTAAGGAGAGATGGTCCTTTTCAAGTAATTGAAAGGATCAATGACAACACCTACAAACTTGATCTACCCAGTGAGTACAATGTAAGTGCTACTTTCAGTGTTACTGACTTAACTCCTTTTGATGCAGATTTCGATATGAGGACAAATCCTTTCGAGGAGAGGGGGAATAATGCAAATCCAAAGCCTAAGGAACAAAATAGCAACCTTAGTCAAGAAGTTCAAGTTCTAAACCCAAATGATCCATTGTTCATCAAGGGAGGCCCAATCAGAAAGGCTGGAGCCAAGAGAATGAAGGAAGCACTAAATGGACTTATACAAGACATTTAGGCCACACCTACTATTATAGCCTATAATGAATTGGAGTCAATTTTTCAAATCACATTTAGGAAAGTTTAGGGAGGAGCATTTAATTGTTTGATTTAGGAAAGTTTTCAAATCAGATTACTTGTCTTGTTTAGGAAACTTTTATTATTTGATTTAGGCATTTTGGTTATTAGGAAAGTTTTTATTATTTTTCTATTTTTTGGAAGTTTCCTTTTCTTTATTATAGGCTATTAGTTTCCTTTATTTGTAGTTTCCTTTTCTTTGTTATGGACAAGTTCTTTCCTTTGTAATGCCTTTAAATAGACCTTTTCATTCAATAAAAATCAAAATACATTTGTAAGGATAAATTTCTCTTTGGTTCTTTGAAAAACTTTCGAACTTATCAAATTTGGTCTGTGACATTCATACTATGACTTATCAATTGAGTTTCCATCCCTTGATTGTGGTGTCTTCATCATACCAAGGTTTACATCTCTTTATAGGTGTTGGGTTGCAGTTTCCATCTAAATCTGTAGTAGAATGGTCCTAGGAATTAATTTCTGTTATGGGTTTCATCACAAGTTGGCGAGGTTCGTATCCATATCCCACTCAATGGTGTATCCTACCCATAGGCATCAACCTTATTTTACCCTCACCCTCAAATGGACATCAAAGCCATTTAACCTTATTTCACCCCCACCCTCAAAGGGATGTCAAAGTGTCTGAAATCTCTATTTCTTTGAAATACAAACACATATATAAACAAGAGTATCCATATACTCATCATGAACTGATCCATGTCATTCATAATCATCTATGCATAACATATCTCCTCACAAGATTTAATTCCAATGCACTAATGGACACATAGTTACAAAGGAATCAACATCAATCATTCACATGCACTTCCTTTGCAAGTTCAATCCATACACAGATAAGGTCTTAATCCACATATGTAGAAAGTATAAATTTATTCATTATTTTATTACATCTCTAGGAAACAATATTCTAAAAATAAATCAATCAAGACAAGACTAGATCCCTCACCTAAACTCAATTTATAAAACTCAAGCATAACATAAAGTTCTCTATTCTTTCTTACATTTATCATCTACATGCGCGTTTGCAACCTCAAATTATATGCCTGCAGTATCTCATCATGTATATCAATCATGTAATCACTTTATCACATGATATCATTTTATGAAACTCTAAGAAGAACAATCCTAGAAAATAAAATCATACAAGGTATGGCTAGATCCCTTACCTCAGGTTTGAGTTAGATTTCTACACTTTATACTAATCAAAGGATGTCCAAAATCCTACTAAAGGGCCAAGGCTCACCATGCACTTCTATCGAGACATTTTGTTCTCTCCTTTTCCTCTAACCCTCACATTATTACAAAAATACGTATGAGCACTATTCATATGTATGGATACTATTCATATGTATGGTTACTATTTATATGTATGGTTACTATTCATACTGAGAATAGTGAACAAAAGCTGTAAAAGAGTACACCAAGTAAGTTCCCAGAAAAAAGAGAAGTGGGTCACAATTGACACTTTTATGTACCAAGTCTTTCCTTAGCCAAAACCTTTCTTAAACATATATTCTTCACAATTTATACTCTATTCTGGCAAATCAGTAATCAAAATAATTCTCAAGCAACAGAGGATAATTCTTTTTTTGATATGAAAGATCAACTAAGGCCATAACCACTGAGTATACTAAGAATTAACATTCAAGAACTTCCAATAAAAGAGCGTAGAAGATTATTTCCTTACTTTGGGAGGAAGAAAGAAGAGAAGTTGAAAGTGTGAGTTTAGAAGTGAAATGGAAGGACATATTTATAGAAAAAATTGATGGTTACTATTTGGCATTAGGAAGCTTCAAGGAAATTTCCTTCTAACACTATTTGGTAACTTCCAGGAAATTTCCTCTTGACACTATTTGGCAGCTTCTAGGAAATTTCCACTTCACACTATTTGGCACTATGCACTATGTAGGAAGCTTCCAGGAAATTTCCCATGTCACAATTTGGGAATTAAAGGGAAAAATATCCTTTCTCCTAAACCTTTAAGTTTCTTTTCACTTTACCTCTTTTTGTTTTAGTCCCTAAGGGGATTTTCTCAAATAAAATGTCATTTTTTCCTACAAATTCCTTTCTAGTTTCTTCTTAAGCCTTATCCGCATTTAGTACTTGACATGATGATTGTACACATGAATAGTACCATATATGTGGATAGTACTATATAGGTGAATAGTATCATATATGATAATAGTTACTGTAGTTCGTGAACGCACATTTTATTTTACATGTACGAATTTTTTTAAGGGTATTACAAATTTAGGCTTAGAAGTAGCCTTGTCATCCCTCTTCCAATTCGACTTCCATGATGAAGTTGAAGGCAAATTAGATTTGGCTCTTCTAGTCTTCAATTGTTTTTCAACTTTCATGGCCATGTACACTATGTCTTCAATCTCCACATAATGTTGAAGCTCCACCACATTAGCTATATCACGGTTCAGACCATACAAAAATCTTGCCATTGTCCCTTTACGAGCTTCTTCCATATTTGCTCTAATCATTGTGATTTCCATCTCCTGATGGTATTCCTCCATACTCTTAGAGCCTTGAACGAGACTTTGCAATCTATTATGCAATTCTCTATAATAATGTTGAGGAATTGATATCTAGCATTTTTATATACATATTAACCACTATCTTGGTCTCCTTACATTTTCATCTTTAGAATTTCTCCAATTTTATTACACTTTGTGTTTCATTGGGTCTAAGTTAACTTTAGATGGAAAATGAACTATTGTCATCTTTTAGGACTTAAAGACTCAATTTAATCCTTCTTATATAATTTTCAGGATTAATTTTGAAGATTTCTTGATGATGTGGCGCTAACATGGCATTCCTGATGAGCTGCATGTTGATGTGGCACATTCTGGGATGACTTGGCAGCTTATTCTACTTATTGATGACATGGATGTGTGGGATCCAGGGCTGTAGCACTTCAGACCAACTTTCTGCATCCCATTTCTCTGACCTTGATGAAAGAAGTAGCCACCATACCACTTTTTGAAAGGGGCAACCACTCTTCTGCAGTAGCATGCCTTCCATATCAGAAATCAGAAGAAAAAAAGGTAGAAGTCAGTTTCATCCATCATCTTTTGTGGGCATTAGTTTAGTTAGTTTTTCAGACTTTAGTTTCAGTCCTAGTTTTCTGTAACTTAGAGCAATTTCATAGACCACTTCTCCCTCTCCTTTCTCCCTTCTGTTTTTTCTAGTTTTTGCTCTCATAGAGGGTTGAAATCCCTTTTAATCAGCCTTGGTCTAGATTGGAGTTGTAATCAAAGTTCCTATGCTTTATAAGATAAGTTTTATTCACTTTATTCCAACATTCATCTATTTCTTTAAGCCTCTGTTATGTTATGTTTATGAATATTTCTGATTAGAGTTTCATGAACTTGACAACTAGTTTTTATTGCTTCATATGAGGATTTATCTACCATGACTGATTGGAATGGTAGAAAGAGATGAAAATGGCACGTAACGAAGATCTTCTTAATGATTTGATTATCTTTATTGTGGTTACAACAATATGTAGTTAGAGAAGGTTTCTTTAAGTATGTTTTAGTGTAATCTAGATTAGAAGATTTTCTAGGCTTTTTAGTTAAAAATCAAATGATAAACGAATGAAACTTAGCATTTGAATAGAACTAGGAAGGTTACATCTCCAGGAAAGATCAAGGCTGGTTGCATTCTTCTGTTGTTGTTCAAATCTACTGTTTGCTGCCTTGTTTGTTGTTGCTGTTATTATTCTTAATTGCAATTTTTTTATTCTATCACAACCAAACCCCCCGATATGTTAATTGGCTTTTAATTAGTGTTTATATGTTTAGAACAATTAGCTAGTGGTTAGAAGTGAGGCTCCAAGAGTGAAAATGACCTGGGGACCATTGTGCTGCAAAATTGCCATGATTTCAATTTTGGGCGATTCAGCATTGTAGTGGCTTGAACTAGGAGTATATCGTTTCCTCATGATGGACTTCATCTCCTCCCAAGTTGAAATTGGCCTTTTGCAATTCCTTCTCCTACTCATCACAAGTTGATCCCACCAAATAATAGCATAGTCAGTAAATTCAACAACAACAAGTTTTACCTTTTTCTCCTCAGAGTAGTTATGGCAATCGAACACAAGCTCCACTTTCTTCTCCCACTCATGGTTAGCTTCAGGATCATTCTTTCCTTGGAAAGTTGGGATCGTCATCTTGATGTTTCCCAAATTACCATCTATTCTTCTTGCTTCTCGATTTGATTGCTCAAATATGCCCCTAGTTGTGTTGGAACGACATTCATCCTCTTCATAATCATCTTCAAATTATTCTTCATTGTCCAAGTCATGTGTATACCTCATCTTCCCATGGTTTTGATTGAAACACCTAGCTTACCCTCTTTGGGAATTGGACTCTACTCGTTCTAGCCTTTCATCCATGCTATCAAACCCTAGATTAAGTCCTTCTAAGGTCCCTTGAATGACCTTCTTGTAAAGTTTTATGTCCTCCCCTCTTGGTTCCTCATCTATCACGCCTTTGTCTCTACTTTGAGACATTTTTTTCAACTCTGTAAAGGTTCGAATAAAACCTAACTCGTTCTCTCACGTGTTTGCATTCAAGGAATGTCAAACTTTCACGTTTTACATAATTTTGGCCTTTTACTTGCTTTTTCCCTTACACACCCTTGCCTTGTACCACTCTAAATTCTTTTCTTTAGTTCTTGTAAAAACTATGGTTTCTCAAACAAAACAACCTTATTAGAGCACAATTAACACCAATCAGACACAAATTTTTTTTGAAAGATTGAATGCAACGTCCTTGAGAGAAGTTTTTTGTTTTTTTAAAAAGATCATCAAATAGGACTAATAAGGGTTTTATAAACAAAAGGATAAGATGAATTCAAACCACAATAGAATAGCATAAATAATAATTGAATCAATTCAGCCTTAATAAACTTGAATATTGTAAACAAACAAGCAACAAGGATAATCACATTCAACTTGCAATTCAACAGCTATGAATTCTTAGTTTTCTTTTGTTGAACCGAAATGTTTGCTCTTTTTTTGTTTTGTTTTGTTTTGTTTTTTTTCTGTTTTCTTCTTTTTTTGAACTTTTTTTTTCTCAACTACAAAATTGATAAAAGTAAATCAAACAAAGTAGCAAAATTAAAACTTGTAAGGCTAAAATTTTCAAAAAAAAAAATTGGGGAAGGAAAGGAAATAGGGGTGACCATTGGATTAAACCTGCAACAGAGGAAAACAACAAGAAGCAAAATTTGAAAGAGATAATAGAACCTGATTTAGGATTGGCTCTGATACCAAATGATACCATGATGCAAATCCAAAGCCTAAAGAGCAAAGTAACAGCCCAAGTTAAGAAGTTCAAGTTCCAAACCCAAATGATCTATTGTTCATCAAGGGAGGCCCAGTCACAAGGGCTAGAGCCAAGACAATGAAAGAGGCACTAAATGAACTTATTCAAGACATTTGGGCCATGCCTATAACACAACCCATAAGGAATTAGAGTTAATCAAACATATTAGTGTTATTATCCTAATTCAGCATGTTGGGCCATGATTCCAACTTATTTGGATCGAAAATGCATTAAGGAAGCAAGAAGGCTCTTGGTCCAAGAAGCATTAAAAGAGGTGCTTAATTGGAATTAAGAATTAGGTCAAGATTTTTTTTTTGTAATTAAGTGTCACAGCCCAAGACTGGACATGTGACTGGCAAGGAAGAGGACTCAGCCCCTCTCCCGCAAGCCTTACTTTTACCTGAACCTGCAACAATATAAGACACTCTTATATATAAATTCCACAAGCCATTCTGTTAATTTTTCTTTTAGCATGCAAATCAACCAACCAGACAATTATTTCCAATTATATCAGCCTTATCACAATTTATACCCATAGTCAAACCATACACAAGTTAAAGTAAAAACCAAGTCTTAGTAACACACAAAACCTAATTGACCTACCCAATTACAGAGCCAACTAGAATACACATAAAATAAAAGAACAGAAATGTACCCTTACTCGAAATAAGGGGGCAAGACATAAATCGTTACCGTCGCTTTGATTCTTTTATTCTTGAACAAAGGTTAAGGTATGAGTCACGTTGACCCAGTGATGAAACCCTTATCCTACCTCCATATGTAAATATAATTCAAACACATATAAAGAAAGAAATAGAAAATAATGATGCGATTATACTGTGGTTACAGATATACTCACTTATACACCGAAGATCTATTCATAGAGAACCCACACAAATTTCACTTCCGAAACAACCACACAACCATAGCCAAGGAGGCATGAAATCAAGTTATAACAAGAATCATATTGCAAACAGAGTTTTTAATAAGTGCCCTACCTTAGCACTGTATATGTATAGCAACAACAAATCAATCAATCACATTTAAAAGCAATTTCAATCATTCACAACTCATACAACCTCATCATCCAACATGAACCATAACACATATACTTACGGCCTGTACCACATTTATTATTAAGGAGGTATATCGCACTGATGCAACATTCCATTAATAACTCCCATAATCATTTAAATATCGCCATTGAGTTACTGATGTCACAATAATTTACCACAATCTTAATGTATCAATATCTATACACATGTATTTTTGAATGTGTGTACACATATAACTATACCATATTTTCAAATAAATGAGTTGAGTTGTGTACGAGGGGGTATAGATGTACACATATTCACCTATGAATAAACACGGGTAGGTACATTCACATACATGCTTACTTTAAGGAACAAATCATGAAACCTCATGGGTTTGCATGTGTGAGTATACCTATATGTATATATATGTACGTGTATGTATGTACACATTTCCCTTATACTCAATTTGAAAGTAAATGGGAAAGTACATGCCTATACACCTCTCAAGTTGTTCCCATAGCCATTGGTATGATTATACATGCACACAATTAAATATACACATATATGCATCATTTTAATTACGTACGGTCATCCATAGAAACCACTTACATAGGTGCACATTCCTTAACTATTTTCATACTAACAATAAGTTCATGAATTTCATAAAAATATGATATCAAAAACTTACAACAATCCATTCTATAATCACTACTCTTTATACACAACTCAACCAGTTAATATAATTCAATACAACATAACTCACAATAATTTCCAAGTCAATTGCATGCGTTACATTCCATATAGATATATACATATGTTAAGTACATAGAAGATCATTCCTTTGAGCCACCACACATAATACATCTATGGAATTTAATGCTTAGCTCATAACTTGAAACTACACAAATATGTATGTAGATATTTCTACAATAAAGTTTGAGAGAGAATTCAGGCAAGGTAAAGTAGAAGCCCTCAACTCTTATCCGAGCTAGCTAATCCTCCTCAAAAGATGTGGAAGATGCTTCAAAGAGTTCACTCCTATAAGGTAATCATATGAAAACATGTTAAGGTCATAAAATAAGGAACTCTTTATTACTAGTTTTGACCCTTTTCACTATTTTAGTCATGAATCTCAACAAATAAGGAATTTTCAATTGAATCTTGTTTCATGGGAAACTAGACTCAGTTACCTTTCCAACAGTATAAAATTTGTTAAAAATAGAATCTGGACGAGAGAGTTATGACATTATGAAAATCAACTAAAAACTATTGAAAACACTACCACATGCGCTCC
This sequence comes from Biancaea sappan, assembly GCA_037074585.1. NCBI lineage: Eukaryota > Viridiplantae > Streptophyta > Magnoliopsida > Fabales > Fabaceae > Biancaea > Biancaea sappan. Next base: position 42,385,696 of record CM073501.1, on the reverse strand, counting down.
TAGGTGGTCAAGTGACCGCCTGAGTAGGCAAAACACTCCCCCACACTACTATACATGTGCCTAGGTGGCCATTTTCCACCTAGGCTGGCCAGGATGCTCTGTTTACGTGATTTTTGACCCCTACAAGGTCTTTCCTTCATTCTAAACCAATTTCTCACCAAAATTGATTATTCTTTCCATGGTTTTTCTCTAGGAATGATTATAAGGTAGTTCCATATTCAAATGTCAAATTAAAACCATGAATCAAGACCCAAATCCATTAATTTTCCCCAAGAACCTTAACTTTCTCTCTTTTTCTATCATACACATTCAACCCATAATTCCAAAGAATTAAAGCTTAGATTCTGTAAGATTTTTGGTCAAATCCATTCAACAAACATCCAAGAAGGTTTCTAGATCATTAATCAAACTTAAATCTCCCAAGAACACTCATCCTTACCTACAAACCCCTCAAATCTGAAAAAGGTAGCAAGATGGAAAAAGTGGGGAGTTTACCTTAGCTTCTACTTCCTTCAGTAAGGCTTGGTCACCAGAAGCTGGGACCCTTCAACAGAGATTAGTGGTCAGAGGTTTGGGGGTGGTGCTCTTGGATGAAGGAGATAGTGAGAGGTGAGAGCTAGGGTTTGAAAATGAGTAAGAGATATGTGAATGGCCTGGAGGTAAGTGTGTGTATCATATATATGAATATACAGTCCTAAGGAAATTACAAATTTGTCATTCAATATCTTCTTAATAAAAAATTAAACAGTGGCAAGGTTGTATCCATCTCGGGTATTTTCACCACTCACAAAACACTTAAACATATCCAAGCCCAATACTTGACTCTTGACACATCACTATCCTTATATTCCATTTTCATAAGAAGGTATTTTCTTAAATATTTTTATTTCACCCAAGTCCCATCATGGTCTCATTAGCCATCCTTCTTTTCCAATGATACATATGCCCTTACATACCTCGACTATACAACACATCACTTAGAAAGCCACACTCTAAACATGAATTTCTTATTCAAAAATGAAAAATTTTCCCTACATCCAACCACTTGACCATAAAACCAAATTTCAATAATACTCGAGGACCTCAGGTATTACAATACTTCCCCCTTTAAATAATTTCTGTCCCCAAATTTCCACATCCCTTATAAACTTATCTACCTCATGTGACTTCCTTGTAATTAGTGGATATCTCATGGACTAATCCCATATTTCATCACTTATAGGTCAGAACCTCATCCCTATACATTAAGCTCACATCAACATTCTGATACAATTACCCTATACACAGGATGTCATTCGACAACACTGAGATACATTATCATAAAAAACACGTTTGTCTTATTGGGTTAATACCCTCGACCACCTTGATCTAGCTAGGACACCCTCTTTAACCCTGTATATATATATATATATATATTGTTTGCTTGCATGAACATCTAATTCATGCCTTGGCCATATCTCACACTGGTTATAACTAGTATGATATCACCCCCCAAAGGTTCCACCTTAGTGGAATTACCATACTAATGCAAAGATAGGGTGCAAGAACGCTCTCACTTTCCCTATGCCATTTCCATAACCACATACGCAACCAAGAGATAGATCCATTGGAATCCATGTATTACATGCCCATCATTTCCATGTAGCATCCTCTACACAATCTTACTATTCATCTAGAATCTCTCTTTAACTTGGAGGTTAACCCTTACCCAAGTGCTGACGTAGTCTTTATGGTAGATAATTTCCCATATGATATGACAGAGGTAACGTAGTCTACACAAATTGAAACTCTTAAAAATGACTCATCAAATATCTCCATCACGTCATGTTGTAGACTTTCCTCTAGAACTACACTTGAGGTAAGAGACTTGTCTTGAAGACAATCCTACTAGGATTGATTATCCTTTTATTCATATACTTGTATCATCTATTTGAACCATCTGGTATTGCTTCTCTCTTTTGAAGGATAGGAGTGAATTTCCTTGGGAACTTCCCTCTTAAGCTTAACGTTAATTCTCAAAACAAGTCTTCCTTTCATATTCACAACCCTTCCACAGTTCAACATATTACCTTCCTGACTTACAGAGCCATTTATGCCTTAGCAAGCAATTGCTATACTTAAAATACTTAACCCCTCAATACAGTGGGGTTTACCACAACCTTGATCCTTAAGGTTCAAACTTAGGATCCGAATACCATACCACCATGCTGTCCTATAATTCTCCCATCTATTAGCATCCTTTCCCTTTCGCTTGGGGGTGTCAAACCATCGCCACTCTACTCATAAAAGAATCTAAATAGACAAAAAGGCACCTACTAAACTTGAACTGGTCACATCGAGTACTCATCCCATTTTATTTTAACATGATTCTCTTTTTCCTTCTTCATCCGGGGAGGTTTTATTGGTAAGCCTTATTACTTACATTATTTTTCTTACTAATGATCCTGGTCCTCATCAGTCATATGATTCTCTATCCCATCGTGGCATAATGCCATCCAACTTCTCTTTTGCTAAGAAAAGTTCATCTCTATACAACTAAGAAGTCATCCTATGAGAGGTTCTATCTCGCATCCAGACTTGCCACTACCATGGTATGCATGCTTCAAAAGCACATCACCAACTCTTCCTGACTATAACTCAAGCTAGGATTGTTATCAAGGAATCTCTCTACTCGCATGGGGCTCATTATCAAAGCAAAAGAAATTGGGCCTAGCCTGCACAAAAAAATTAACCCACTCGCTACTTCCAGGGGTGATTCTCCTAATGATCTCACTACATATACAACATATATATATATATATATATATATGACATATAAAACACAATCATGATCACACAACATGCATAGATCACAAAACACAAGCAAGGTAAAAGTACTTGTGCTCTTTCGATGCGATATCAGAACCTCTTGTTTGTAAGGGTGCTTACCGGGTATGATTTAGACCTCTTATGACCTTATCTCTCCCTCTGGATCTACTGCTAAATCTTCAACTAGGCTTCCTACTTTTAAAAGCTGTGGAATAGTCCTAAAAGCGGAGGGAAAAAGAAAAACTCTCGTCTCAATTCCTATACCGATTAGGGTAACTCTCTCTCAACATGGCTCGCTCGACCATAGTGGTTGCAAATAACTCTTGTGCGACAACATGCTCCATGACAAAATTTTCCACATACTGAACACTTGGGCTTACCTCACCTGATTCTAGATAAGTCTTGGAAATGTGCGTCCCTTCCCTTTTTGCTTCTTGAATCATCCCCTATGTCACAAACTATAGGCTTTGCTAATATCAAAGTTTCTCCCACATCGTCTTTCCTCTACTTCCCTCTTCCTCTCTTGCTCCCCCTGCTTTACTTCTACCATTTTTGGAAACAAGGCTGTATTTAATATTTCTTCCAACTTATGAGCATTTGCAAGGAATATGCTCTAAGGTACAAACCGTTTCAAGATTACTCTTTGGAACACTTGCCATGCCATTGGTGGGGAATCTAAGGCTCTTCCCCCTCTCCTTTAATTCCATCAACTAGAAGCTCTTCCTTTCAACTGAAGCGAGGCTAACTCTACTACCTTGTAGCTGTCACATTATTGCTCCACTTTTGACCTTCTCTATATCCTCTAAGAACCTTAAAGGGTTCCCAAGATCCATTGCACTAGAAAAGGTGAGTAAATGGAGTTTCAAGAACTTCTTGATCTCTACAATTTCTTTTATGAAGGGAACTTGCACAGGTTGAGCTTCTAGCTCCAATTCCCTCTCATGATACGTGTCTGTTGATCTCAGCCCTTCCTTGGCCATTTCATGTTGATCTCACACTCTTATTTTGCTACTTCCATCATGTGTCCTTGATATATATGTGCCTTTTCCTGCACTGAGAGGCATCTTAAATCTCCACAAGGTCATATTGACCTTGCAGACTAGAGAAGAACTATAGGAAAGAACAAGACACGAAAGGGAAGAAACACATCCCATGGGGTCTTTGGTGGAGTCATCTCTCTATAGCTACATCCGGGTTCACAGCGATAGACGAGAATCCACTAAGGACACCTTTCTCTATAATCGGTAGGAGAACCTAATCCCATACAACTGATACCATCTTTGTCACAGCCCAAGATCAGGCATGTGTGACTAGCACAAAAGAGGACTCAACCCCTCTCCCATAAGCCTTACTTTTACCCGAACCCATAGCAATATAAGATAGTCTTATATATAAATTTCATAAGTCATTCTATTAATTTTTCTTTTAGCATGCAAATCAACCAATCGGACAATTATTTCCAATTATATCAGCCTCATCACAATTTATACCCATAGTCAAACCATACACAAGTTGAAGTAATAACCAAGTCTTAGCTAACACACATAACCTAATTGACTTACCCTATTATAGAGCTAACTAGAATACACGTTAAAAAAAAGAACAAAAATGTACCCTTACTCTAAATAACGGGGCCAGACACAAATCACTGCCATCGCTTTGCTTCTTTTTTCCTGGAAAAAGGTTAAGGTACGAGTCACACTGACCCAGAGATGAAAGCCTTATCCTACCTCCATAAGTAAACATAATTCAAATGCATATAAAGAAAGAAAGAGAAAATAATGATGTGATCATACCTGTGGTTATAGATATACTTACTTATACACCGAAGATATATTCATAGAGAACCTACACAAATTTCACTTCCGAAACAACAATACAACTCTAGCTAAGGAGGCATGAAATCAAGTTATAACAAGAATCTCATTGCAAATAGAGTTCTTACTAAGTGCCCCACCTCAGCAATTTATATGTATAGTAAGTGCCGCACCTCAACATTATATATGAATAGCAAATGCCATACCTCAGCACTGCTTATAGTTTATACGTGGCCTACCTCAGCACTGTATATGTATAGCAACAACAAATCAATCAATCACATTCAAGAGCAATTTTAAGAGGCATATCACATTGATGCAACATTCCATCATGAACCATAACACATATACTTACGGCCCGTCCCACAATTATTATTAAAGAGGCATATCACACTACTGCAACATTCCATCAATAACTCCCATAATCATTTAAATATCACCATTGAGTTACTCATGTCACAATCATTTACCACAATCTTAATGCATCAGTATATATACACATGTATGTTTGAATGTGTGTACACATATATCATACCACATTTTTAAATAAATGAGTTGAGTTGTGTACAAGAGGGTATAGGTGTGTACATATTCACCTAAGAAGAAACACAGGTAGGTACATTCACATACATGCTTACTTTAAGGTACATATCGTGAAACCTCATAGGTTTGCATGTGTGAGTACACATATGTGTATATATATATATATATATATATATTTGTGTATGTATGAACACATTTCCCCTATACTCAATTTGAAAGTAAATGGGTAAGTGCATGCCTATACACCCCTCAAGTTGCTTGTATGGCATTGGTATGATTATACATGCACTCAATTAAATACATGTATATATATGTCATTTTAATTAAGTACAATCATCCTTAGAAACCACTCACATAGGTGCACATTCCTCATCTATTGTCGTACTAACAAAAAGTTATGACTTCCATAAAATATGATATTGAAAACTTACAACAATCCATTCTATAATCACTACTCTTCATACATAACTCAACCAGTTAATATAATTCAGTACAATGCAACTCACAATAATTTCAAAGTCAATCGCATGCTCGCATGCATTACATTCCATATAGATATATACATATGTTAAGAATATAGAAGATTATTCCTTCAAGCCACCACACATAATACATCTATGGAATTTAATGCTTAGCTCATAACTTGAAACTACATAAATATATATGTAGATTTGTCTACAATAAAGTGTGAGAGAGAATTCAGGCAAGGTAAAGTAGAAGCCCTTCACGTCTTATCTGAACTAGCTAATCCTCTTTAAAGGATGTGGAAGATGCTTCAAAGAGTTTATTCCTATAAGGTAATCATGTGAAAACACGTTAAGGTCACAAAATAGGGAACTCTTTATTACTAGTTTTGACCCTTGCTCACTATTTTAGTCATAATTCTCAAAATGTAATGAATGTTGTTTCATGGGAAACTAGACTTAATTATATTTCCAATGATATAAAATTTGTTAAAAATAGAGTTCGGATGAGAGAGTTATAACATTTTGAAAACCAACTAGAAACCATCGAAAACACTACCACATGAGTGCTTAGGCGGGAAAGTGACAACCTAAGTAGGCTAAACACTCCCCCACACTGCGATACACAAGCCTAGGTGGCCATTTTCTTGCCTAGGCAGGCCTCGATGCTCTATTTAAGTGATTTTCAACCCTTACAAGGTCTTACCTTCATTCTAAACCAATTTCTCACCAAAATTTATTATTCTTTCCATGGTTTTGCTCTAGGAATAAGTATAAGGTAGTTCCATATTCAAATCTCAAATTAAAACCATGAATTAAGACCCAAATACATTAACTTACCCCCAAGAACCCTAACTTTCTCTCCTTTTTTGTCATACACATTCAACCCAAAATTCCAAAGAATTAAAGCATAGATTCTGCAAGATTTTTGTTTAAATCCATTCAACAAACGTCCCTGAAGATTTCTAGATCATTAATCAAACTTAAATCTCCCAAGAAAACTCATCTTTAGCCACAAACCCCTCAAATCTGAAAATGATAGCAAGATGGAAAAGCGGGGTATTTACCTTGGCTTCTACTTCCTCTGATAAGGTTTGGTCACCAGAAGCTTGGACCTTTTGTCAGAGATTGGTGTTCAGAGGTTTGGGGGCAATGCTCTTGGATGGAGGAGATGGGGAGAGATGAGAACTAGGGGTTGAAAATGGACTGTGAGAGATGTGAATGGCCTGTAGGTAAATGTGTGTATCATATATATGAATATACATTCCTAAGGAAATTACAAATTTTCCATTCAATATCCTCTTAATAAAAAATTAGACAGTGGCAAGGTTGTAATTTCTCTGTCTTGGGTATTTTCACCACACACAAAACATTTAAACATATCCAAGCCCAATACTTGACTCTTGACACATCACTATCCTTATATTCCATTTTCGTAAGTAGGTAATTTCTTAAATATTTCTATTTCACCCCATCATGGTCTCATTACCCATCTTTCTTTTTAGGTGATAGTTGTGATATCTAGCATTTTTATATACATTTAAACCTTTGTCTTGGCCTATTTGCATTTTCATCTATGGGAATTCTCCAATTTTATTGCACTTTGTGATTTATTGGGTCTAAATCAATTTTGGATGAAAAATGAATTATTTTTGTATTTTAGGACTTCAATTATAAAAGACTCAATTCAATCCATCTTGTGTATTTTGCAGAAATTAATATTGGAGATTTCTTGATGATGTGGTGCTGACATGGCACTCCTGCTGACATGGACACTGATGTGGCACTTTTTTTATGAGTAGGATGCTGACTGAGCACCTCTTTTCTGTAGATTTAATGACATGGATGTGTGGGCCCGCATCTCAGAATTTTCCAACCCTTTTTGTCATACATGCAGCCCCTCTCTTCTCCAAACTTTGTTGGAAATGGAAGGCTTCAGATTCTACACACAAAAGAGCTCTCCTGCTGCACCTATTTTGTGCTTCTGTTGTTTATCTGTTTATTGCCTCTTCTGTAGAAAGGAAACAACCACAGCTCAACCCTTTTTAAAGGTCAACTGAAGGCATCTAGGGTAGAATATTCCTTAGGTTTAATGGGGCATTAGTTTTGTATCTCAAATCATTCTTTCAGGCTAGAACTGAGTATTTTCATACGCCATTCTTCCTGTCTATTTTCTCTCTGCTATGGTGCTGTTTTGCTCTCATGGAGGGCTAAACTTCCATTGTAATCAGTCATTAAGACCTTGGGATGTTGTAGTTTGAAATTTCTGTGCAACATAAGTTGTTTTATTCTCCATTTCATTTCATTTTCATTTTTTGTTTTGCATCTGCTATTTATTTTGATTATAAATTCTGATATAAACTTATAGAGGTATAAAATAATTTGTATTTGAGATACAACCTTGCTTAACTAATTGGAAAAGTGAGTAAAAACAAAATGGCTAGTTAGATGATATTTAACTTAATTTGGTTATGGTCTTTTGAAGTTGCATCTAGCTATAGATTAATGGAGTTCTTCTTGACTATAGCTAGAAGCATGATAAATTTTGGAAGTTCCTCTAGAATCCTTTCTATAAAAAACCAAATGGTGAAATGAGAACAAAACTGAATCAATGAGTTGAGTAATGATAGTTCCACTCCCATAAATCCTAGTGGCTAGTTATATATTCTCCTTTGCTGTTTATTACTGCTATTTATTGTTGTTTATTATTTCTGTTGTATGCTGATTATATTCTGTCACAACCAACCCCTCGTGTGTTAATTAGGTTAATTATTGTTTGAGTGTTAAGAGCGACTAGTTAATGGTTAAAAGTGAGGCTCCTTGAGTGAATACAACCTGGGGATCACTATATCGCAAAATTGCCACGAATTCAATTCTGGGCGATTCGGCATTGTAGTGGTCTGAACCAACCCTTACATACCTTGACTATACAACCCATCACTTATAAAACCACACTCCAAACATGAATTTCTCATTCAAAAATGAAAATTTTTCCCTACATCCAACCACTTGACTGTAAAACCAAATTTCAATAATACCCGAGGACCTCAAGTATTTCATTAAGTGGGGCACCTAATTGATTTAGTCAATCACGAGCATTTAATTGCTTGATTTAGTGACATTTTCAAATTAGATTGCCTATCTTGTTATTAGGAAATATTGATTGATTGATTTAGTCATATCTCCTATAATTAAATTGCCTAAATCAATCAAGTTGCTTGTTAGGAAAACTTTTCAATTAGTTTATATTTTGCTTAGATTTTGTTCTAGATTGATTCCCTATGCATATGGGAATTAGGGTTTTATTTTGCCTATAAATACTATGTATGGCGCATGGTGAATGATATCTAGCATTTTTATATACATTTTAACCGATAATTTGGTCTAGTTGCATTTTCATCTATGGGAATTCTCCAATTTTATTACACTTTATGATTTATTGGGTCTAAACTAATTTTGGATGGAAAATGAATTATTTTCACACTTTAGAACTTAAATTATTAAAGACTCAATTTAATCCATTTGTGTACCGTGCAGAAATTAAATTTGGAGATTTTCTGATGATGTGGCGCTGAGGTGGACATTCTTGCTGACATGGACAAAGGTACATATGTGGTAGCTGATGTGGCATTTTTTTGGTGATTAGATGCTGACTAGGATGAGCTGATGTGGGCCCCTCTTTGGTTCTGAATCAGAGCATGCATTTAGCCCTTTTTACTCTCCAAAGTTTGTCTAAAATGGCAAATTTGCAGGTCAACTCTTCTATAAAGAAAAGTCAGTCCAGCAGCATCCTTTTTCATGCAACTCTCCTCTGAATTGCTATTGTAGCCTTTCCAAATCTATACTGTAACTTTCCGCAAGGGAAAGGAACATATCTTGAAGCCATTTTCATCTCTCCCTTAGGGTAAAATACAAAGGGACTTCAGAATTCGTTTGGAGGGAAGACAACACTTTCTTCTTCCTCTCTTCTACAGTAGTTTAGGGTTCTTGTAGTTTTCTTTCTATATTTTCATTTTAGTTCCCATGGAGAGCTAAAACTCTCTTGTAATCTATCATTTGGATGAACTGGAAGATATAGCTTGAATTCCTTGGTTCAGATAAGTATTCTAATACACTTTTTTTTCCATTTTTGTTTGGTTTCTCTCTGTTTTATGTTTACGTTAATTTCTGGTCAGAGTTTTATGAACATAACTCTATTTTAATGCTTTATTTGAGATGAAAACTTGTTGTAACTGATTGGAATGACAAGTAGAACAGAATGGTATGTCAATATGCGATTGCAGGACATAATTTGGTTAGGGCTTTAAGGAGTTGATGAACTCATTCTAGAAGATTTTCTAGAAATTTCAAGACTTAGAACTAAATGGTAGAAGTGGATTAGAGATTAACTTAAGTTTGGAATGGTGATAGTTATATTTCTAGGGTATTACATGACAGATTAAAAATACTGTGTGGATTATTTCTTGCTCTGTTCTGATTCTGTTGCTATCACTGCGTTGTTTTAATTCTGTTTATGTTTGATTTTCTGCAGCTATCATAACAACCCCCCTGTGTAGTTAGTTAGTGTGATTAGTGTCAGGAACAACTAGTTAGTGATTAGAAGTGAGGCTCCTTGAGTGAATACGACCTGAGGACCACTATACCGCAAAATTGCCACAAATTCAATTCTGGGCGACTCGACATCATAGTGGCGTGAACCAGAATTTTGGCGCTGTTGTCGGGGAACCAATTCACTTCTAAGTTTTCAAATTAGTTGCTTATGTGTGTATTTGTTTGATTTTTAGTTATTTTAGTGTTGTGTAGTGGTTTACAAGTTTTGGAGTCTTTTTCTCGGAAACTTGTCAAAACTAGCTATTTTCCTACGGGCGAAAAACCTAACTATCTCTGATTGACCTCAAACTTGGTAGACTACTAGTTTTTGGCATTTTAAGCATGTTGCAACCCCTAATTTGCTTCACCTAGTACGGGGTCACCATTTTTTCAAATTCCATCGCTGAGATACTTCATTTTTTCGGCGGTTTTCGTCGGTTGGATCCTAGTGTGTTGATTTTTCTGATTTCAGTGTTTTTGTTGTTTTTGTTGTTTTCTTGTGATTTTTGCCCTTCTTAGTGTATGAGAAGGTCTCTTAATGTAGACTCACCACCTTTTGATCATGAAATTGATAGGACCTTCCATAGGCTAATGAGAAGTAATAGCATTAGGAGTAGTATAGTGTCTGAACTTTGTCTGAGTTTGTTGAGCTTGCTATCAATAATGTAGAAGTAGAGTCAGATTCTAGGACGTGTTGGAATCAACTAATTTTGAGTCAGCTGGGATAACTGGGATGGATAATCAAAATGCACAAGTGCCTCAAAATAGGCAAGAACAATCCATTAAAGAGTTGATTGCACCTGATGTTTATTATCAACCATTGTGCATAAATTATCCTGAGTTGGATGCTAATTTTGAACTGAAATCTGGTCTAATCTACTTGCTGCCCAAGTTCCATGGTCTTGCAAGAGAAGACCCACATAAGCACTTGAAGGAGTTTCATGTTGTCTACTCTACCATGAGACCACATGGAGTTGGAGAAGAACAGATCAAATTGATAGCCTTTCCTTTCTCTTTGGATGGGGCAGCCAAGGATTGGCTTTACTATTTGCCAACTGCTCTAATCACAAGATGGGATGAACTAAAGAAAAGGCTCCTAGAAAAATTCTTCCCATCCTCCAGAACAGCAGCAATCATGAAAGATATTAGTGGGATTAGATAAGCAAGTGGTGAGTCTTTGCATGAGTATTGGGAAAGATTTAAGAAGCTGTGTTCAAGCTACCCAACCACCAAATTTCAGAGCAACTTCTCATCCAGTACTTCTATGAGGGATTAATGCCAATGGACAGATATATAGTTGATGCAGCTGCTGGTGGGGCATTGGTGGACAAGGCCCCTGCTGTAGCAAATGACTTGTTGGCCAAGATGGCCCAAAATGCACAACAGTTTGGCACTAGACTGAATGATCTAGTAGTAGTTACTGTCAATAAAGTGAGGACACCACCCATGGAGCAACAAAGGATAGAAAATAAATTGGAAGAGTTAGCTTTAATGGTGAGGCAATTGGCATTAAATCAGAGAACACAACAACCAGCCTTTCCTTATTTAGCCTGAGTTTGTGGTATTTGTTCCATGAATACCCATTATACTGATTAGTGCCCTCAGCTGCAAGAGACCCCAACTGAGTCATGTACTAGTATATTCTCTAGTAGATCCATACAGCTACAACAATAAAGATATGAACTATATTCCTCCACCTATAATCCTGGGTGGCGTGACCATCCAGCTTTCAAGTATGGAAATACCTCTAACCCTCCTTACCAGCCACCCCATGTAAGATACAATCAACCTAGACCCATCCATGCACCTCCTCCAGCACCCAAGAAACTTGATCCTAGTCTTGAGGATTTAACGAAGCAGCTGACTGCCAATACTCTTTAGTTCTAGCAAAGAACATAAACAAATATGCAGAACTTGGAGACTCAAATTGGTCAGTTAGTCACAATAAATGAGCTGAAAAGTCAAGGTTCAAGGAATTTGCCAGCTCAACCAGTAATCAATCCAAGAGGCAATATTAGTGCCATCATTTTGAGGAGTGGCAAGCAAGTAGATGATCCACCTCCTAAATCTGAATCTGAATCAAATGTATAGCAAAGTGTTCCTTCATCCTCAACCAGTGAGCAAAATAAAAAGGATGAAGAAGTAGTTCAGAGAATACCTTTTCCTTTCCTCAATAGGCAAACTCAATCAAGGAAAGCTTCTGAATCTGACATGGATAAAGAGATTACAGAGACCTTCTAAAAAATAGAGGTCAATATTCCACTTTTGGATGCAATTAAGCAAATCCCTAAGTATGCCAAGTTCCTCAAAGAGTTGTGCACTCATAAGAGGCATTTAAGGGGCAATGAAAAAGTGAATTTAGGGAGGAATGTTTCTGCACTCATCCAGCCTCCTATGCCACCCAAGTGTAAAGATCCTAGAACTTTCACAATACCATGCATAATAGGCAACACAGAGTTCTTTAATGCTATGCTGGATTTGGGAGCCTCAATCAATGTCATGCCCAAATCAGTGTATTCAAGCCTCAAGATTGGTGTTCTTTCACTAACTGGAGTGATTGTCCAACTTGCCAATAGGAGCATAGTACATCCAGCAAGAGTTCTGGAAGATGTCTTGGTAAGAGTTAAAGATTTCATTTTTCCAAATGATTTTTATGTGCTAGATATGGAAAATGATAACACTCCTGGCCATGCACCATTAATACTTGGTAGACCTTTTCTAAAAACTACAAAAACCATTATTAATGTGTATGAAGGGACTATGTCCATGGAGTTTGCTGGCAATAAAATTGATTTTAACATTTTAGATGCCATGAAACATCCTATAGAAAATCATTCCAATGTGCATGTGGTTAACTTTCTAGATTGTTTAGTTGATGAGGCATTCGATGATTTCCAAGCTGAATTGATTTCTAATTTTCCTGAGTTTTCTGACTTGGTTGATGCCTTTGAGAGCAATTGTGCTGGTTCTAAATTTTGTCATGCTTGCACTGAAATTGAAAATTCTCTAAATGCTGACAATTCTAAGTTGCATTCTGATTTAGATTCTGATGTGCATTCTGATTTTGTCATTTTCTCTAGCTTAGATTTAGATTCTATTTCTACTTCAGGTAGTTGTAGATGTAGTGATTTAAATTGTAATGTTATACATTCTTCATCTCTTTCCTCTTGTTCTGCTAACCCTTCCTCCTCTCTAGCCAAGGATTATGTCTTTGAGCAACCTGAATATGTAGGTGCCTCCTTGGATGTGACTCCACAAAAACTAATTCCATCCTCCATCCGACAACCTACATTGGAGTTGAAGGCTTTACCAGAAAACCTCAAGTATGCTTTCTTGGAAGTAGGAGACAAACTTCTAGTCATTGTAGCCAACAACTTGAATCCCAAACAAGAAGAAAAATTGATAAATTTGCTAAAAAAGAATAAGAAGGCGATTGGGTGGACTCTAGCAGACATTCCTGGGATTAGTCCTTCCATGTGCATGCACCGAATTGTTCTTGAAGAAGAGACTAAATCAGTGAGGCAGCCCCCAAGATGACTTAACCCTATGATTCTTGATGTGGTCAAGAAGAAGGTAAGTAAGCTTCTCCAAGCTAGCATTATTTATCTTATCTCTGATAGTAAGTGGGTGAGTTCCGTACAAGTGGTGCCAAAGAAAACTGGGGTAACTGTCATAGCAAATGAAAATAATGAGCTAGTACCCACTAAAGTGCAAAATAGTTGGCGTGTTTGCATTGATTATAGGAAGTTAAACCAAGCAACTAGAAAAGATCATTTTCCTCTTCTTTTTATTGATCAAATACTTGAGAGACTTGTTGGAAAGTCTCACTACTGTTTTCTTGATGGTTTTTCTGGATATTTTCAAATTCACATTGCACCTGAAGATCAGGAGAAGACTATCTTCACTTGTCCCTTCGGTACTTCTGCATATAGACACTTGCCTTTTGGTCTCTATAATGCACCTGGCACTTTTCAAAGATGCATGATAAGTATATTTTCTGATTTGTTAAAGTATTGCATGGAAGTGTTCATGGACGATTTTTCTATTTATGGAAACTCATTTGATGCATGCTTGAAAAATTTGGAGAGAATACTTGAGAGATGCATAGAAAAGAATTTGGTCTTAAATTATGAGAAATGTCATTTCATGGTAGAGCAAGGGATAGTCCTAGGCCACATAGTGTCATCACGTGGCATAGAAGTAGATAAAGCTAAAGTTGATGTTATATCCTCTTTGCCTTACCCCGCTTTTGTGTGGGAAGTTCACTCTTTTCTTGGCCATGAAAGATTTTATAGTAGATTCATCAAGGACCTCAGTAAGATCGCTCTACCCCTATCTAAATTCCTCCAAAAAGAAATTGATTTTGTTTTTAATGATGAATGCAGGTTAGCTTTTGATGAGTTGAAGAAGCAACTTACCTTTCCTCCTATCATCCAACCTCCATGGTGGGAGCTCCCCTTTGAGTTCATGTGTGATGCCTAAAATTATGTTGTGGGAGCGGTACTTTCACAAAGAGTAGAGAGGAAGTTGCATGTCATAGCTTATGCTTCTCGTAACCTTGATTTAGCTCAATCAAATTACACAACTATGGAGAAGGAGTTTTTAGCAATTGTCTTTGCTTTAGATAAATTTAGATCATTCTTGCTTGACTCCAAAGTAATTATGTTTTCTAACCTTACAGCATTGAAATATTTGCTGAAGAAGCCAGATGCAAAGTCGAGATTGATTAGATGGATGCTACTTCTCCAAGAATTCGATGTGGAGATCAAAGACAAGAGTGGAGCAGATAATGTAGTAGCGGATCATTTGAGTTGACTTTTGGAGCTTCCTTTGGAGCATCTTCCTATTAGAGAGAACTTCCCAGATGAGTGTTTTTCCCTTTTGCATGGTATTAGTGAGCCTTGGTATGATGATTTAGTGAATTATCTTGTTGCATCTGAATTACCTGCATCTCAAAACAAACATCAATTGAATAAATTAAAAAGTGAAGCTAAGTACTATATGTGGGATGACCCTTATTTGTGGAAGATTTGTAGTGATCAAATTATTAGGAGACGTATTCCCAATCATGAGTTTGCATCTGTGCTCACTTTCTGCCACATTCTTGCATGTGGTGGACACTTTGGTCCCCAAAGAACAGCTAGAAAAGTGCTAGATTCTGGTTTGTATTGGCCCACTTTGTTTAGCGATGCCTATGATTTCTGTAAAAATTGTTCTAGGTGTCAAAGAACTGGAAATATGTCTAGGAGAAATGAAATGCCTCAACAACCTCTTCTTTTCTATGATATTTTTGATGTGTGGGGTATAGATTTTATGGGTCCTTTTCCAGTTTCATTTGGCTTCATGTATATTTTGGTTGTTGTGGATTATGCGTCGAAGTGGGTGGAAGCTAAAGCCACCCGAACTATGATTCTTCTGTTGTTGTAGATTTTCTTTGTTCACATGTTTTTTTGTAGATTTCGTATCCCCAAGGCCATAATCAGTGATCAAGGATCACACTTTTGCAATAGAAACATGAAAGGGCTATTAAAGAAATATGGGGTGGTGCACAAAACCTCTTCACCTTATCATCCCCAAACCAATGGGCAAGCGAAAGTTTCCAACCAAGAGATAAAGCACATATTAGAGAAAACTGTGTAGCCGAATAGAAAATATTGGAGTAAGAGGCTTGATGATGTGCTTTGGGCCTATAGAACCACTTTCAAGACTCCCATCGGCATGTCTCTATACTGCTTGGTATTTGGTAAAGCATGTCACTTGCCGGTGGAGATTGCACATAAGGCATATTGGGCAGTAAGCAATGCAATATGGACATGACCCTAGCTGGTAAGGAAAACAACTTTAAGAATTAGAAGAACTAAGGCTAGCAGCTTATGAGAATGCTCGCATCTACAAGGAGAGGACCAAAGCTCTACATGATAAGAAAATTGAAAAGAAAGAATTCCAAGTAGGAGACAAAGTCCTTCACTACAATTCTCGCCTCAAGCTCATGCCTGGTAAATGGGCAAAGGTTGAAGAAGTTCTATGAGGGCTTCCAAGAAGAAACTGTAGAGGAAATCCAACTCTACAGTGTACTGGCTCCATGATAAGGCCGTTCTCTTTCCCTCCTTTTAATTTATGTCCTCTTTATTTTATTTGATGTTTGGTGCTGATTTTCATTGAGGACAATGCAATGTTTAAGTGTGGGGGGAGAAAATTTAATTGGAGCTGATTTAAAAAAAAAATTTGCTGTCTCCTCTATTTTCTTTGTTTCTGTCTAGAATTTTTGAGCTGTCTTGCACTAATTTTCTGTACTGATTGGCTATGAATTTTGCTACTTTCTTTACATGTTTTTAAAGCTTTATATGTCTTATACTTGTAGAATTTTATTTGGTGTCTTTCACATCTGTTTTGGCATAGTTTTGTGTTGGTAAAGCTGAGTTGCCAGAATTTCTGCACTGCAGAAATTTTGCTGCTCTGTTTTGTCCGAATTTGATGCTTTCTTTTGAAAAATTTGATGAAGTTTTTGTGTGAAAGCATGCATGATGAAATAGCTTAAGTTGTGAATTGACCTAGCATGAAAATGATTCAGTCTTCTTTTTCTAAGGAACTCAAGTAAAATGGCAATGACGTTGTTTTTAATGAACTTTTAGTAATAGTCTTTAAATAGTGAGAATTTGAGCCTTCATTGCAAAATAATATTCTTTCTTGTTGTGTGTATTCCCTATCATGATTTTCACTCTAGAATTTGTCTTGAATCTTTGTTGAGGCTACATTACATGTATATGCTTGGAAATGATTTAGGCATTTGTTTCTTGTAACCATTATAGCCAAATAGCCATCTTCTGTGTTGTTTCCATTGTGTGCCACTTTGTGCCTTACTTCCACATTTCTTTCTTGTGTTTTCCAGCTCTCTTCCACCTTAAAACAAATTCTTTCTTTTCCCCAAACTTAGGATTTGAAGAGCTTTAGAAATTTCTTTTGAAAAGAGATTGAGCATGTGTAAAAAGAAGGTTTGTGGGCTGTTTTGAAATTTAGTTTTGCTACTCAAAAGAAAAGAAAAATTTGACAATTCTTCATGAAAAATATACTATATGGAGACTAAAAAAAACAAAAAAAGAGAAAGAAAAAGAAAAAAGAAAAGTAGCATTTTAGTGCCCAAGTTTCATAGTTCAATCTCTTATGACTTGATTGATTGGTGATGCTCTTCATTTCTTTAAGTTTTTGTTAAACTTTGTTTGGTCTATTTCTTTCTACCTTCCAATCATTCCTTCACCCAACCTTACATCCATAGTAAAATCCTAATAATTCAAGCATGTATGTGATTCAAGTAGTGGAAATTTAGATTCTTGACAAGCTTATGGCAGTGAATTTGTGATAGGTTGAAATGTGAGTGTATTACCTTAAACACTTGAAAGAATAGAGCGTATACACTCTTCCTTGTGAGTAGATTATTACTTGGATTCATTCTTGTCAACGAAATTGCCATGATTCTTGAACTTTTTAGAAATTTAAGACTTGTTTTCTCCTAGCGTTAAATCTTTTCAAGCTTGAACTAATTCATTATTGCATGCTTTCTACACTACCTATTGTGTCCTTTGGTACCTTTATTGCTTTTAACTGATTTTGCCCAGGAGTGCAAAAGACTGAGTGTGGGGGATTTGATATCTAGCATTTTTATATACATTTTAACCCATAATTTGGTCTATTTGCATTTTCATCTATGGGAATTCTCCAATTTTATTACACTTTGTGATTTATTGGGTCTAAACTAATTTTGGATGAAAAATGAATTATTTTCATATTTTAGGACTTAAATTATTAAAGACTCAATTTAATCTATTTGTGTGCCTTGCAAAAATTAAATTTGGAGATTTTCTGATGATGTGGCGCTAAGGTGGACATTCTTGCTGACATGGACAAAGGTGCATATATGGGAGCTGATGTGGCATTTTTTTTTGGTGATTAGATATAGACCAGGATGAGTTGATGTGGGCCCCTCTTTGGTTCTGAATCAGAGCATGCATCCATCCCTTTTTACTCTCCAAAGTTTGCTTAAAATGGCAAATTAGTAGGTCAACTTTTCTATATAGAAAAGTCAGTCCAGCAACATCCTTTTTCATACAACTCTCGTCTGAATTGCTGCTGTAGCCTTGCCAAATCTATACTGCAACTTCCTACAAGGGAAAGGGACATGTCTTGAAGCCATTTTCGTCTCTCCCCTAGGGTAGAATACAAAGGGACTTGAGAATTCATTTGGAGGGGAGACAACACGTTCTTCTTCCTCTCTTCTACAGTAGTTTAGGGTTATTGTAGTTTTCTTTCTATATTTTCATTTTAGTTCCCATGGGGAGCTAAAACTCTCTGTCATTTAGATGAACTGGAAGATGTAGCTTGAATTCCTTGGTTCAGACAAATATTCTAATACACTTTTTATTCCATTTTTGTTCGGTTTCTGTTTGTTTTATTTTACATTAATTTCTAGTCAGAGTTTCATGAACATAACTCTATTTAATGCTTTATCTGAGATGAAAACTTGTCATAACCAATTGGAATGACAAGTAGAACAGAATGGTATGTCAATATGCGATTGCGAGACATAATTTGGTTAGGGCTTTAAGGAGTTGATGAACTCATTCTAGAAGATTTTCTAGAAATTTCAAGACTCAAAACCAAATGGTAGAAGTGGATTAGAGATTAACTTAAGTTTGGAATGTTGATAGTTATGTTTCCAGGGATTTACATGATAGATTACATATTCTGTGTGGATTATTTCTTGTTTTGTTCTGATTCTGTTGCTATCACTGTGTTGTTTCAATTTTGTTTATGTTTGATTTTCTGCTGTTGTCACAACAACCCCCCTAGGTGTAGTTGATTAGTGTGATTAGTGTTAGGAACAACTAATTAGTGACTAGAATTGAGGCTCCTTGAGTGAATACGACTTAGGGACCACTATGTCACAAAATTGCCACGAATTCAATTCTGGGCGACTCGGCATCATAGTGGTGTGAACCAGTGAAGGACACAGATGAATTTTGAATTTATTTTGTGAGAAATTTACGTATTGGTTCTTTTGAGAACTTATGAACTTATCAAGACTTGTCTTGTAGCGTTCGATTAAGACTTATCACTCACTTTCTTCCCTTTTCTTGAGTGTGGCATCCAACTTCCTTTCTTATAGTAAGGTTCGTACTTCTAGTAAAGTATTGGGTCAAGGTCTTTTGAATATAAATTTAGACTTCCCAGTTTTTTATTCTTTTCAACAATTTGGGTCTTGTTGCATTGCATCAAGGTTCATCTTAATTTAATGCCTCTTTAATTTTTTTAGCTCATGCTCTCATAATTGGCCCACTCGGAATGTGCAATGGATCCCTTGAAGTGCTTGAATTAGATTGTTCTAGGCCATGATTCAAATCACCTCTTGCTATTGGGCCAGTACTAAGACTCAAATCCTCTACTTCTTGATCATCCAAAGTGGTTGTTGGGTTCATATCATCCTCCCCATCTTGAAAAGGAGTCATCCTTGACTCTTCAAGATCTACATCAAAATAAGGAAAGAGGTTAAAACATTGAAGGTAGCATGCACTCTATATTCATATGGTAATTCAAGCTTGCAAGCATTATCATTAATCTTCTCAATAACTCGAAAAGTCTAGGCATGAGTTTCTATTTTCATTTTTCAGGGACCCTATCTTTTCTGAGATGTAGCCAGACTAAATCTCCAAGCTTAAAAATTACTTGCTTCCTTCGTCTATTAGCACATTTTTCATATTGTTGAGTCCTCCTTTCAATGTTGTGTCATGCCTTCTCATGAATTTACTTGACAAATTTAGCTCACTTTTTCCCATCCATATTGGCTCTTTCATGCAAAGGTAAAAGAATCAAGTTAATAGGTGCAAGAGGATTAAATCCATAAACAATTTCAAAGGATTAAATCACTATGGCAGGGGAAAATAGTTTTTGAAGTTCCTCTTGGGCTTAGCCTAGAACAAGCTCAAATTGTTGGCTTGCAAAGAAGAAAATAAGAAATGATGAAACAAATAGCTCAATTCACCACTTAAATGGCTCGATTTATAGAGCTACAACAACGACAACCAAGAAAAGGAGCTTATGTTGGACACCATGGAGAAGAATCTGAAGCTGAAGAAGATGAACAACCTATACAAAGAAGGAAGTAAAGGGAGTGTGATGCCAACATCAAAATGAAGATTCCTCCATTTAAGGGAACTAGTTATCTTGAAGAATACTTGGAGTGGGTGCAACAAGTAGAGAAGATTTTTGAATATCAAGAATACTCAGAAGCTACCAAATTCCATCTTGCAGCCCTTGAATTCACTAGTTATACGAATCTATGGTGGGAAAATTTAAAGAATCAACAAAGAAGAGATGGAGAAGAAGAAGTTTGAAAATGGAGATTGATGAAAAGGCTCATGCAGAGGTTTTTTGTACCTGATTACTACAAGCAAGAGTTTTATTTTAAGCTACAAAGCTTGAGGCAAGGAGGTATATGTGTTGAAGATTATATTAAAGAATTTGAAACTTTGATGATTCGGTGTGAGCTGAATGAACCCTAAGAGCAAACTATAGCTCGATTTCTGAGTGGTCTAAATAAAGAAGTTGTTGGCTTGGTAGAGTTGCAGAATTATGTTTTATTAGAAGATGTAATTAAATTGGTTATTAAAGTGGAGAGGTAGAAAAAGTAAGTTTATGGAAGAAACCATGGAGTGTCTAAAACACTAGGGGATAAACCTTTCCAAACACTTTCCCAAACCTTAAAGATTACCAAGGGGAGTAATAAAGAGACAGGGAAGAAGGAGCCAAACAGAACCGAATGCCCTAAAGGGAAGGAGAAGGTAGAAGACAACTAGCCCTCTAAAAGAAGCCATGACATTAAGTGCTTCAAGTGCTTAGGTCATGGTCATAGAGCATCCGAATGTCCTAATAGAAGAATGATGATCTTGAAGAAGAAACAAGGGGAAATAGAGAGTAAGGATGAGGATATTATAGAGGAGTGTGAAGAGGAAGAATGTTCCAAAGAATAAGAAATTGTTGAATATGTTGATGAAGGTGCTGCCTTGGTTATTAGACATGCCTTAATTATCCAATTATAGGTAGAAGAAGAACAGAGGGAGAATATTTTTCAAACAAGGTGTACTATCGGTGGCAAAGTTTGTAATATGATAATTGATAGTGGGAGTTGCACTAACATTGCTTCAATCACGTTGGTTGACAAATTGAAGCTACCTATTTCAAACAAGGTGTACTATCGGTGGCAAAGTTTGTAATGTGATAATTGATAGTGGGAGTTGCACTAACATTGCTTCAACCACATTGATTGACAAATTAAAGCTATCTATCATCAATCATTTTCATCCAAACAAGCTGCAATGGTTGAATGATCATGGAGAGATGAAGGTCATGAAGTAATTGAAGGTACCATTCTCTATAGGGAAGAATTACAAAGATAAGGTGTTGTGTGACATAGTTCCTATGAATACTGGTCATCTTCTACTTGGGAGGTCATGACAATTTGATAGAAGAGCACTACATGATGGATTAAAAAACAGAGCACCTAACAACGTATCTTCACAAACCAAGAACTACGAGATCGCCCCTTTCATTCTGGGGTGACGGTCTATACCTTTGAGAATGATGGAAAGAAGATTGTGTTGGCACCCCTAAAGCCAATACAATTACAGCCAAAGGACGATGTAATTGAGGAGAAGAAGCCTAGCTGTTTTGCTTCTAAGAATAAGTTAAAGAAGGTAATAAAGAGCGATGGCTTTGTATTATTTCTAATCCTTAAGGAGCTGAACTCATAACTTATAGAAAAGCTTCTGAAGCATGTGAGAAAGTTGATAGAAGAATATGCAGATGTTTTTTCAAATAAGCTACCTATGGGATTGCCACCCTTGAAAGGAATTAAGCATCAACTTGATTTGGTGCCTGGTGCTGCCTTACTAAACAAACTAGCATATAGAATGAATCTGGATAAGGCTAAGGAGCTAAAAAGGCAAGTTGATGAGTTGATTAAAAATGGTTATGTGAGGGAATCCACGAGCCCTTGCTCTATGCCTACATTATTGGTCCCTAAAAATGATGGTTCTATAAGAATGTGTGTGGACAGCTATAAACAAGATTACCATCAAGTACCGCTATCCAATTCCAAGATTAGATGACATGTTGGATGAGCTGAACAGTTCCAAGGTGTTTTCAAAGATTGATTTGAAGAGCGGCTATCACCAAATCCAAATAAAAGAGGGAGATGAGTGGAAGACAGTCTTTAAGACAAAGTATAGACTTTAGAATGGATAGTAATGCCATTTAGGCTATCTAATGCCCTTAGCATATTTATGCAATTGATGAATTATGTGCTTAGATCTTTTATTGGAAAATTCATTGTGGTCTATTTCGATGATATTCATATCCATAGCTAAAATCATGAAGAGCATATGCAACATTTGAAAGAAGTTTTGGAGGTGCTGTGAAAGGAGAAACTCTATGTTAATTTGAAAAAATGCTACTTTTGTCAAGATCATGTGATTTTTCTTTGCTTTATGGTATCTTAGCAAGGAGTGGGAGTTGATGAAGAAAAGGTGAAAGCTATCAAAGAGTGGTCCATACCAAGAACCATATTTGAGATAAGAAGTTTTCATGTGCCTGCCTCCTTCTACAGAAGATTTGTGAGGGATTTTAGCACCATCTTAGCACCCATAATTGAATGTATTAAGGGAAAAAAGGAATTCAAATGGAGTGATGTAGCCTAAAGAAGCTTTGAGCTTGTCAAAAAAAAAAAATTATGCAATGCACCCATATTAGCTTTGCCTAATTTTTCTAAGACTTTTGAGATTGAATGTGATGCTAGTAGAGTAGAAATTGGAGCTGTACTTCTTCGAGAAAGGTGTCCCATCGCTTATTTTAGTGAGAAGTTAAGTAGAGCAAGTCTTAACTACTCTACCTATGACAAATAGTTCTACTCTTTAATTAGAGCTCTTGAGACATTGCAACACTACTTGTTACCAAAGGAATTTTTAATTCACACAAACTATGAATCACTCAAACACTTGAATGGGTAGAGCAAGCTGAATAGAAGACATGCAAAGTGGGTGGAATTTCTTGAGGTCTTTCCTTAAGTGTTGAAGTATAAGAAGGAAGAAACCAAATTTGTTGCAGATGCTTTATCAAGAAGGTATACCTTAATTTCCATGATGAATGTCAAATTATTGGGATTTGAATCTATTAAAGAACCATTACATGGAAAATTCAACACTTACTGAAATTTATCTAGCTTGTGAGAAAATGGCATACAAGGGATTTTATGGATTTGAAGGTTTCTTATTTCACTTAAGGAGGCTTGTAATTCCAAATTGTTCTATGAGGGAATTACTTACACAAGAGTCTCATAGGGGAAGATTGGTTGGGCATTTTGGTGAAACCAAGACATGGATATGCTAAAAGAGCATTTCTATTGGCCTAACATGATTAGAGATTTGCATTATGTGATTGAGAGTTGTATTGTTTGCAAGAAAGCCAAGAGCAAGAAAGCTGCCCATGGACTTTATACGTCTCTACCTATTCCATGTCAACCTTGGATCGATATTAGCATGGATTTTGTGCTAGGCTTACTGAGAACACAAAGAGGTAAGGATTTGGTCATGGTTATTATTAATCATTTTTTAAAAAATGTCTCATTTCATTCCATGCAACAAGCCTAAAGATGTTGTGCACATTGCCAATCAGTTTTTCAAATAAATTGTGAGACTTCATAGCATTCCAAAGAGTATTGTTTTAGATCGTGACTCTAAAGTTCTTAGCTATTTTTGGAAGACTTTATGGAGGAAATTGGAACAAAGTTACTCTTTAGTACTGCTTGTCACCCATAAACTGATGGGCAAACTAAAGTGGTGAATCAAACACTTTCTACCTTGCTAAGAACTATCATTAGGAAAAGCTTGAAAAATTAAGATGAATGCTTGGCCTATGCTGAAGTAGTTTATAGGTTTAAACAATTAAGCCCACTAGATCTTGAGGCTCGAGAATGTATAGATGGAAAAGAAAGGCTGACATGATAAAGAAGTTACACGAAAATATTAAACAACAAATTGAGAAGAAGAACTCTATCTATGAGAAGGCTGCCAACAAGAAGAGAAATTTTTTTCAATTCAGTCCTGGAGATTTAGTATGGGTTCATCTTTGAAAAGAAAGGTTTCCAAACCAAAGGAAGTCCAAATTGATGCCAAGGGTAGATAGTCCTTTTTGTATCATAGCCAAGATAAATGATAATACATACAAAATTGATTTTCCAAAAGACTATGTTGTTTCTACTACTTTCAATGTAAGGGATCTTTCTTTTTACTTGGAAGATGAAGAAGACTTGGATTTGAAGACAAATTCACTTCAACTAGGGGAGGATGATGTAATCAATGATAACTCAATTGCAGCCCAAGAAAAGGAGAACACTTCAATTGGACCTCTAACTTGTGCAAGAGCTAAAGGGCTTAAATTGGACTTAACCACCTTGTTAAAAGTGAAAGAAGTGTGAACAAGACTACATATAGGAAGGTTGCTGCTGCATGTGGGAAGGTTGCTGATGGAACACTACCAATAAAAACCTATACTAGGCATAATACATTTCTAGGGACTAAAGCTTGAAATATGTTGTTGTATTTATTGTCTTAGCCTATATTATTTGACATTTAGCTGATGCATTTATTGTCTTAGCCTACAATACTTGACTTTTAGCTAATGCATTTAGTTGGAGTCTTTTGTCTTTTTGTGTTGGAGACCCTCTATAAAAGGGTCCTTGCCATATGTTCTAACTAAACCATCTTTGAATTATATATGAGATATTGGCATTTTTCTTTCCAGAGGATTCTTAAGCTATTTCTCTTATCTAACTTAGGTTAGTGGCAAGAGCAACCAGATTTCTTATCACTCACGTTCTTCTTTCTTAAGTGTGGTAAGATCCCATTTCTCTTTGTTGTGGTGCCCTTTGGCTTATCAATTGAGTGATTTGATTTTCTTTGTTTTTTCCTTTCAACCTATCTAGAAAATCAACTAAGTGTATTCCCTTCGTAAATCACATTACAAATCAACCCACAATTCACTTGAAATGGGAAAAAGTGTATACAACCCATGAGGTAGGACCCTAGTTTTGCCTTCCTACATTGGATGCAGCTAGAATATATTCTTTTCACATCTTTTTTCCATTCTAGGCCAATAAAAATTCTCATGCAATACTTCCAAAGTTTTCTTTATGCCAAAATGCCCTATTAGTCCTCCCCTATGTGCTTCTCTCACAAGCAACTCTCTCATAGAACATGATGCTATGCACAATTTATTTTCCTTAAATAAGAATCCATTCATCCTAATAAAACTTTTCAAAAGATTTCTTTTCACACTTAGAAAACACATCTGAAAAATCATTATCAATTTAATACAAACATTTCATATGTTTAAATCCAAGCAATTGAACATTCAAAGTAGAGGTAAGAGAATACCTCTTTGATAGTGCATTAGCTACAACATTCTCTTTTCCTTGCTTGTATTTAATGACATGGAAATGTTTCTATAAACTCCCCACTTGGCATGTCTCTTGTTTAGCTTCCTTTGTCCTTTCAAGTGCCTTAAGGACTCATGATCAATGTAAATAATGAATTCCTTTAGCCAAAAGTACTACTGCCATGTCTCCAATGCCCTTACCAAGGCATACAACTCTTTATCATATTTTGGATAATTTTGTTAATTATAGAGATTATATTGAGTGTACAGTTGACTTATCTTGTATTTATCTTAGGCTGATTTGTAGGCTAATTCTTAGTGATTTTCTTGATAGCATAATCCTAGGAATTCTGTCTTTTATTTCCTTTCTTTGACTCATGTAATCTGTATAAATAGCCTAGTTGATATGTGAATAAAGATAAGAAAGTTTTGCATCTTCTTGTTATATATTTTATTATGTTTGATTACATGGTATCAGAGGGTTAGGGTCCGTGTGCGTGTGTGTGTCCATTGGTCACTCGGGAAAGTGAACCTTGTTTCTCACCGTCAGTCCAGGGAAGAGCGCCATCTTGAGATCGGCCAAACCCCGAAGACCGGTTGCGGTTCGAGGAGCGCGTGTGCCTTACACGCCGTCTGAAGTTTTGTCTGGTTCTTCACGCACCGACGTGTGAGGGCGCGTGCGATGGAGCATTCGGCTACAGTTTTCTTCTTCGGCATCGATTCGTTATTTCCAGCCTGTCCATGGTGTCAGAGTTGTGATTCAGGTCCGTTTGGATATCGGGTCTCATTCCTTGGTTTGCGGCTGAGTTGTGTTTCATCTGTGTATGCCTGAGGATCCCACTTTTGAGTTATTACAGTTTGTGTTTTTTTGTATTTTTGCATATGGGTTTTGCTACAGCTACTTTTTGTTGTTCACTTGCAAACTTTTGATAGCTATTTTGCTTTTACCCGTGACTTTGTTTGGTTCGAAGTTGTGATATCACCATCATTTCTTGTGCGTCAACTGCCAAAGTGAGCATTGACTTATATCAGTGTGGTTTGGTTTGCTCGTTGTTTGTGGAACATTAGCACCTCAAGTTTTCTCTCACTTTGTATTCATACTAAAGATGTCTTAGTCAGTACCTCATTTAGTTTCCACATTGTCAAAAGTAACTGACCAAGGTAAAATGTGTCTTATCACCTCTTCAAATAAATGGGTCATTGACTCTGGTGCCACAAATCATATGACAGGTAATACCAACATCTTCTCAAGTTTCAAGCCTCATAAATCTCCATCTCCTGTTACCATTGCAGATGGGTCTACTTATAACGTTGAGGGTTTAGGGACCGCTAAACCCACTTCTTCTATTACCTTATCATCTGTTCTAAGTTTACCCAGTCTCTCCTTCAATTTGATTTCTGTGAGTAAACTCACCAAAGATCTAAAATGTTGTGTCTCTTTTTTCCCTGGTCATTGTATTTTTCAGGATCTTGTGACGAAGCAGATTATTGGTAAAGGACATATATCTAATGGTCTCTACATCCTTGATTCATGGGAGCCTCGGTCAGTTGCTTGCACTAGTCTCACCTCTTTATTCAATGCTCATTGTCGGTTGTGACATCCTTCCTTGTCTACCTTGAAGAAGTTATGCCCCCAGTTTCATGATGTAACATCTTTGGAGTGTGAATCCTGTCATTTTACAAAACACCATCGTAGTACATTAAGTGCCAGAATTAAAAAACGAGTCGAATCAGCCTTTGAATTAGTCCATTCAGATATTTGGGGACCATGTCCGGTTGACTCTAAAACAGGATCCAGGTATTTTGTTTCTTTTGGGGATGATTTTTCTCAAATGACAAGGATTTACTTTATGAAAAATTGGTCTGAAGTGTTTTCCCATTTCTCTGCCTTTTGCGTTGAGATTAAGACTCAGTTCAATAGTTCTATACGTGTATTGAGAAGTGATAATGCTAAAGAGTATATGTCAACATCATTCCAGAATTACTTGATCCAACAAGGGATCATTCATCAGACTTCTTGTGTGGATACACCCTCTCAAAATGGGGTAGCTGAGAGGAAGAACAGACACCTTCTTGAGATTGCTCAGGCCTTGATGTTTCATATGAAGGTACCTAAGCAATTCTGGGATAGTGTTGTTTCCACAACCAGTTTTCTGATCAATCGCATGCCGTCTACGGTTCTTGGTGGTGAAATTCCCTATAGTATTCTTTTTCCCAACAAGCCCTTGTTTCCAGTGGAACCACGAGTATTTGGTAGCACATGCTATGTTCGTGATGTGAGACTTCATGTTACTAAACTTGACCCAAAAGCTTTGAAATGTGCATTTTTGGGATATTCTCGGCTTCAGAAAGGTTACCGCTGTTACTCTCCAGATTTGAATAGATACTTGGTCTCAGTTGATGTGGTCTTCTCAGAGGAAACACCATTTTTCTCTGTACCTTTTCCATCCCCAAGTCAGGGGGAGGATGATGAAGAATGGCTAATCTACAAATCCATATATCCTAGTCTCTCTGTCGAGCAACCAGAGGAGGCTCCAGCCAGTGTAAGGCCACCCATTGTCTAGGTTTACTCCAGGAGGCAAGCAACCAATGATACATCGGCTTCTTCAAGTCCTCAACCAAGTGACAACCAAGCAACCAGTGATACATATCCAGTACCAGCTTCTTCATCATTCGATCCTCCACCAAGTGATCATGATAATACTGATTGCTCTTCGTAAAGGTAAACGTCAGTGTACCCTTCATCAAACTACTTATCCCATTGCTAATTTTGTTTCATATGATCATTTATCTCTTGCATCTAGCTCTTTTATTGCTTCTTTAACCTCTGTTTCTCTTCCTTAATCTGTTAAAGAAGCCTTGGCTCATCCGGGTTGGTATGCCGCTATGCTTGAGGAGATAAAAGCCCTCGATCATAATCATACATGGGACCTAGTAGAATTACCCAAAGGCAAGAAAGCTGTGGGATGCAAGTGGGTCTTTGCAGTCAAGTTTAATACAGATGGCTCTATAGCTCGACTCAAAGCCCGATTAGTGGCTAAAGGGTATGCACAGACGTTTGGAGTAGATTATTCTGATACTTTCTCACCTGTGGCCAAACTCACCTCAATCCGACTATTTATTTCTATAGCATCCTCTCAGAATTGGCCTTTGTATCAGCTAGACATCAAGAATGCCTTTTTACATGGTGATCTCCTAGAAGAGGTGTATATGGAGCAACCACCTAGTTTTGTTACTCATGGGGAGTATGGTAAAGTCTGTCATCTGAAGAAATCTTTATATGGATTGAAGCAAAGTCCTCGTGCTTGGTTTGGAAAATTCAGTATGGTGGTGCAAGAATTTAGACTAAAGAAGAGTAAATGTGATCACTCAGTGTTTTACAAACAATCAGTAGCTGGCATTATCCTCCTTGTGGTCTATGTGGATGATATTATCATTACAGGGAATGATCATGCAGGGATCTCATTCCTCAAAGCATTCTTGCATACTAAATTTCACACGAAAGACTTGGGCTAGCTAAAATATTTCTTGGGAGTGGAAGTAACAAGAAGTAAGAAGGGAATATTTTTGTCTCAAAGAAAGTATGTCTTTGACCTGCTTACAGAAACTGGAAAGTTAGCTGCCAAACCTTGTAGTTCCCCGATGGTTCCAAACTCGCATCTTACAAAAGATGATGGGGATCCCTTTGATGATCCAGAAAGATATAGAAGGTTAGTTGGGAAATTAAATTATCTTACTGTAACTCGTCCTGACATTGCTTTTGCAGTGAGTGTTGTTAGTCAATTTATGTTTGCACCTACAGTCAACCATTGGATAGCTCTAGAACATATTCTATGTCATTTGAAAGGAGCTCCTGGACTTGGTATATTATACAGTGATCATGGGCATACTAGCATTGAGTGTTTTACAGATGCTGATTGGGCTGGGAGTAAGGTTGACCGAAGATCTACTACGGGATATTGTGTCTTTGTTGGGGGGAACTTGGTATCATGGAAAAGCAAGAAACAAAATGTTGTATCTCGATCAAGTGCGGAATCCGAGTACAGGGCTATGGCACAATCCACGTGTGAGATCATGTGGATACATCATTTATTAAATGAGATTGGGTTGAAGCATTCGATGCCAGCAAAATTGCGGTGTGATAATCAAGCTGATTGCCATATTGCGTCAAATCCCGTTTATCATGAACAAACTAAACACATTGAAGTTGACTGCCACTTTGTTCGTGAAAAAATTGATGAAAACTTGATTGCTACCGGATATGTGAAGACAGGAGAGCAACTTGCTGATGTATTTACAAAGGCCTTGAATGGGACGCGAATTGATTATTTGTGTAACAAGCTGGGCATGATTAACATCTATGCTCCAGCTTGAGGGGGAGTGTTAATGATAGAGATTATATTGAGTGTACAGTTGACTTATCTTGTATTTATCTTAGGCTGATTTGTAGGCTAATTCTTAGTGATTTTCTTGATAGCATAATCCTAGGAATTCTGTCTTTTATTTCCTTTCTTTGACTCATGTAATCTGTATAAATAGCCTAGTTGATATGTGAATAAAGATAAGAAAGTTTTGCATCTTCCTCTTCTATATTTTATTATGTTTGATTACAAATTTAAAGTAGCTCCATTAAGTTTTTCACTGAAGTAGGCTATTGGACGTTTCTCTTGCATCAAAACAGACCCAATACCTATTCCTAAAGCATCACACTCAATTTCAAAAGTTTTAAAAAAATCAGGTAATGCTAGCAAAGGTGTAGAGCATAACCTTTCTTTAATTTCTATGAAGGCATTTTCTTGTTCTTTTTCCAATTTAAGACCAACTGATTTTTTAACAATCTCATTGAGTGGTGGAGCAATGGTGCTGAAATCTTTCACAAATTGCCTATAAAAACAATTTCTTTCCTTAGTTATTGACTTAGGTGCAAGCCAATTTCTAATTGCGTCCAATTTCTCTTCATCAACTTGTATTCCTTGAGAACTAACAACAAAACCAAGCAAGATAATCTTTTCCATGTAGAAATTACATTTCTTAATGTTAGCATATAACTTTTCTTTTCTCAAAACTTCAAGCACACTTCTCAAATGTTCAACATGTTCATTTATATTCTTACTATAAATCAAAATGTCATCAAAATAAACAACAACAAATTTTCTGATAAATGCACACATGACATTGTTAATTAATCTCATGAAAGTTTTTGGTGTATTGCTAAGACCAAATGGCATTACTAGTTACCATTCATACATCTATATTTGGTCTTAAAAGCATTTTTCCATTCACCGCATTCTTTTATTCTTATTTGGAGATATCCACTTTTTAAATCAATTTTAGAAAAGACACAAGAACCATGCAATTCATCAAGCATATCATCTAGCCTAGGAATGGGATGTCTATACTTTATTGTAATGTTGTTGATAGCTCTACAATCAATGAACATTCTCCACGAACCATCTTTCTTAGGCACTAGAAAAACCGAACTGCACACGGACTCATGCTTTCTCTAACATATCCTTTTGCAAGCAACTCCTAAATTTGCCTTTGAAGTTCTTTTGCTTCGTCAAATTACACCTATAGGTTGGTCTATTTGGAATGGAAGCTCTAGGTATGAAATCTATTTGTTGTTCAATATGTCACGAGAACATGACCGACACAGCATGGAATCCATACTATCACCGTAAGCCTAATTTTACACACGCTTAGCACACACAGCATAAATATAACAATAAAATAAACTCTTTCTATCGCTAAGTTCACAATATACCTAAGAGTTCTAATCACTACAGAGTGACTCGAAACACAGACGTACCCAACATTGACATCAACCCAAATCCGAAGGAGGGGTCAAAGACATGAAAGCTCCGATACTCCTCATATGGAGTCCCACCATCTAGACAAGAACCTACAAAGGGACAAAAGAAAGGATGAGTATTTTAAGTACTCAGTGAGGAAATAATTTAATTAGGGACTTTAGCATCGTCCACGGTTCACCAGGACAGGGTATAGAGTGAAATTCATCCACCAACATTAGACTGAAGTCACACTAACACAACCTACATGGTCATAATACTAAATCATAGTCTAGTTCATGACTCGTCCATCCATTTCCAAAACAAACTATGAGTTTACACATATATACATATACAAACATAAACAAGGCTAAAGTCCTCACTAAAGGAATGCCCAAAAATAAACACTCACCAATATGTCCACCATTCTAGGACATTTATAAATTAATATTGTCCACCATTCTAGGACATTTATAAATTGATATTGTCTACCGTTCCAGGACATTTACAAATTAATATTGTCCACCATTCCAGGACATTTACAAATTGATATTAACTACTGTTCCAAGATATTTATAAATTGATATTGTCCACCATTCCAGGACATTTATAAAATGATAATGTACACCATTTGAAGACATTTATAAATTAATATTGTCCACCATTCTAGGACATTTATAAATTAATATTGTCCACCATTTCAAGACATTTATAAATTAATATTGTCCACCATTCCAAGACATTTATAAATTAATATTGTTTACTATTTCAAGATATTTATAAATTTAATATTGTCCACCATTCCAAAACATTTATAAATTTAATATTGTCTACTGTTCTAGGACATTGAGGTCTTCTAGACCGATTTAACCCATAGATTTTTATTACTAATTTAGGGCTCTTCCCTCAATGCATCAACCCTAGTAATTGGGTCACCCGTATTCACTCTGCCAACACAGGGCTTCAATTGAAAGTTTCTGCATATATATCATGATGGAATAACATGGACTCCTATTACTATAAGATAGGTTTACACATTGTGACACTTCATGACATTTCTAAGAATCCAACATAGAGATCAATTCATGCAACAAGGGACCTCTCATGGCCATATACACCATCCACAAGAAATAATTATCATCCAAAATAATTTTATCATGCAAGTATAATGTTGTACTCTCTATTAACCATTCAACGGATAGGGTTTACATTCACAATTTAAACTATCTAACCATGATTAAAAGAAATATGAGTGAGCGCAATGTAACTCATCCATAATTAATCTACCCCATTGATAAATACTTTTGACACACACATAAGAGATTTTATCTCACCCAATAGAGATGGAATATAAAATGCATTATGACAAGGAGCTATTTGTTTACATTATGAAACTGATCACATAATATTTAGGAATGAGAGTAACTCCTAATATACGTCACATCCACTCATAACCCAAGATTCCTTTGAATTGTTTCCTTTCTATACTACTGGAAGTATGTAAATTCATTAACATACATCTCGTCTCCAAGATGCAATCTATATAGAATAAGATGATTCCCTCACCTGGACTTGAAGCACTTCCAGCCTCCAAGGAATGTCCCAACCAAGTCTTGAACCATGCCCAAGCTTACGAGACATCAAAGAGTATTTTAAAACTTAGAATCCAAGAGGTACCATCATGCCCAAACCATGGCACCCTGGTTGGCCCTGAGGAGCCATGGCCTTCCCAAGGCCAAAATGCTACCCACACATGGCGCCCTAAGTGCCAACCCCCAAACTCTTGGCTAGCTTTTGTTCTGTGACGCCTTAGGCGCCAAGTCTGTGCCCTGGGCACTACGACCTACAACAACAACGGGAGGTTTGGTTTTTGGATCAAGAAACCTCAAATCTCCACCAATTTTCTTGATTCTTTCAATGGGATATCACTCCTAATATCCTAGGATCAATTTGGCACTAAATTCGTGAGTTAAGACAAAGCAAGCAAGTCCCAATCAGGAATTTCCCAAGTAAACCCTGTTAGCCCTAATGTATTATGCTATAAGTTTTGATGATGACAAATATGTGGGAATTATAGTATGACTTAATCTTCTTGGCCCAAATGAATGATTTAATCTTCTTGACTCAAATGAATGATTTAATCTTCTTGGCCCAATATATGATTTAATCTTTCTTAGCCCAAATAGTATGATTTAATCTTCTTGACCCAAATGAATGATTTAATCTTATTGGCCCAAATGCATGATTCAATCTTTCTTGGCCCAAATATATTTAATGCTTTATATATTTAAATATAGTAGTATAAATTGATTTTTGATAAAATTTATTGGTTGTTATAATATAATTTGAAAAAGAATATTTTTACTGTAGCACTTTTGAAAAAGAAATTTGATTGTTGAAGAAGTATGATAAACTTTATTGGTTATTGAAAAAGTATGATAAAGTTTATTGATTGTTGTAATATAATTTGAAAAAGAATACTTTTTCCTGTACCACTTTTGAAAAAGAAATTTGATTGTTG
The DNA here is from genome assembly GCA_037074585.1 of Biancaea sappan. Taxonomy (NCBI): domain Eukaryota; kingdom Viridiplantae; phylum Streptophyta; class Magnoliopsida; order Fabales; family Fabaceae; genus Biancaea; species Biancaea sappan. Next base: position 42,351,684 of record CM073501.1, on the reverse strand, counting down.
AAAAAGTATGATAAAGTTTATTGGTTGTTGTAATCAACTTTGAAAAAGAATATCTTTTACTGTAGCACTTTTGAAAAATGAATTTGATTGTTGAAAAAGTATGATAAAGTTTATTGGTTGTTGTAATAAACTTTGAAAAAGAATATCTTTTACTGTAGCACTTTTGAAAAATGAATTTGATTGTTGAAAAAGTATGATAAAGTTTATTGGTTGTTGTAATAAACTTTGAAAAAGAATACTTTTTACTGTAGCAAATTTGAAAAAGATATTGATTGTTGAAAAAGGTTGATAAAGTTTTTTGGTTGTTGTAGAAAGGTTGAAAAATGATGATGAAGCTTACTGTAGCAATTCTGACTAAAGCAGTCACTGTAGCAGCAAGGTTTCACTATATAAAGGGGACTTCACAACACCATTTGCATCAAGCTTCAATTGTTCATTTCTCATATTATCTTGAGTTCCATTCTCTCTAATTTGTTAGAGAAAAATTCTGAGCTTAATTTCTGCGTTATCTACACTTTGAGAGTGTCCACCATTATTTTCCTTAAGCCTTTAAATTTAGTTGCTCAAGGATTGGTTCCTTGAGTTAGTGTTTGAGAGAAAACACGTTGTAAGGGGGATAGACACCCTTGAGAAAAAAAAAAAAAAGATCTATGTTGTAGTGGTTTGCAAGTACCTGAATTAAACTTGCAATTATAGTGGAAATACTCAAGTGGTTTCTTGAGGACTGGATGTAGGCTTGGGATTAGCCGAACCAGTATAAATCTCCGAGTTTGCTTTCTCTATCCCTACTCTATTTACATTTGAAGTTAATTAATTAATGCTTTGCATTTATATTTGATTTCTACCTCAAGTATTAATTAATTTGTGTAGATTTATATTTGCTCTTTAATTCCTTGCACTATAAAATTATTCATCTTGATAAACACTTTGATTTTCTGAATTAAATTATGATCTTTAACATTGTCCAATTTCAGAAAATCATTTTAACTTCCAATTAAGTTTTGTGAAAATTTTTATAAAACCCAATTCACCCCCCCTCTTGGGATCCAATCATTTCTTTCAATTGGTATCAGAGCTTGGGCTCTTGATTTGAGACTTAACCGTCTAAGAGTAAACATGGTTGGATTTAGTGATTGGTTTATGTCTGAAAATTATTCTTTCACAGAACCTCCAGTTTTTGATGCTAATCATTTTCAATATTGGAAGTATGAAATGAAAATGTTTTTAATTTCAGTAGACCATAAACTCTGGGAAGTTATAGAAAATGGTTTTTATATGCCTGTCAAGGAAGAACAAGGAAAATGCATTCCAAAACCCAAGAGTGAATGGAATGATACTGAAAGAAGTTTAATGCAACTCAATGCTAAGGCAAAATTGATTATTTCTTGTGCATTGAGTCAAGATGAATTTTTCAAAATCTCCAACTGTGCAACTGCAAAAGAAATGTGGGAAATTCTTGAAGTTGCACATGAGGAAGATCTTATTGCTGAGGAATTAAGGTATAGAAGTTTCATTAATGAACTTGAAATTGCTCAAATGAACAATTGTAAAACCATTAATGAGATACAACTTGTGCTTAATCAATTGCAAGCTCTTGGTGTTGAACTTACAGAAAAATCTCAAATCACCAAGGAGATAGAAGAAAAAGAAAAAGGAGAAAAAGAGAAACCACAACCAAAAGTTGAATCATCAAAGAAAGCTTACCTATCTTCCATTTGGGGAAATAGCAATTCTGATGAGGAGAACACAAATGAAGAAGCCAACACTTGTCTTGTGGCCAGAAATAAAGATGAGGTAAATTCATTTGACTACTCTTTTGAAGAATTACAAGATGCCTTTGATGATTTACATAAAGAATCTCTAATACTTGCAAAGAAACTAAATATTTCAAAACAGAAAAACTCTTCTCTTGAAAATGAGTTGGAAACATTGAAAAACGAATTTTCTATTTCCAAGGAAGAGAATTTTGTTTTTGAAAATCAAAACAAAACTTTGCAAGAAGAGAATTTGATTTTAAAAGCAAATATCTCTACCAATAAAAATTGCTTTTGTACCAAGTGTGATTCTTTGAAAAAGGAAAATAATAATCTTAAAAACACACTTGCAAAATTTTCTCAAGGTAGAGAAATTTTAAATACCTCAGTTTTGAAACAAAGAAGAATGTTTAACAAAGTTGGTCTTGTTTCTAAAAAGAAATCAAACCAAAAGCATTCTAAAAACTTCTTTGTTTCTGTAAAGATGTCAAATAGTCCAACTTGCACTTGTTTTTATTGTGGACTAAAAGGACACAAATCTTACTCATGCTTTTATAAGAAAAATCTTGTTCATGGAGTTAAAATGAAATGGGTTCAAAAAGGAACTCATGACCCAGGCGGACCCAAAGAAATTTGGGTACCAAAGACAAAGAATTAATTTGCAGATTTGCCTCGAAGCAAGGAGCGGAAATGACTTTTCAATGGCTACATCATTCAAACTCCACTCTCTTGCATCAAAAGGAGGCAATGGACAAGAAAACATATAAGCTGGAATGTATTGTAAGAAATTTGATTGATATGTTTACTGTATCAAATGCTTATGTTTGTTTTCTAGCATGCCTTTCATCTATCTTTGATATTCATGCATGCTATTTCTAAAAATGATTCTTAGGTGTGCGGCCTAAGGATATGATTTTTGCTTTGAGCTAAAATCTTTCTTCTAAATTTAGCTTGAACTTTCTTATTTATCGCATCACGACAACTTGCTTTCATTACATGCATATTTCCCTTGGTTTCACATCAATAAGATTACTCTTACTTGTAATGTTTATCTTTATTGTAATCTTATCTAAATATTTTCAATAAAATCAAAAATCCTCACACAAATGCATTTTATGGAAGCATGGCATACTTTGAACATAATGTATTGTTTCTCCTGATAGTTGAAGATTTATTTGAACATCATTAATTTGAGAATCAAAGTACTCCATTAAAAGTGTCTTGCAGTTGGTTGGTCGACCAGCTAGCTCATTAGTGGTTGACCAGCAAGACTTATATATGTCATTCTGTGAACCAACGCCTAACGCCAGATGCCAACACTAGACGCTAAGTAAAGAGGATCTTGCAAATAATCAATCAATGAAGACCATTAAAATTGCAAAATGAGAGGATCAAAAGAAGGGCAATGAAGAAAATAAAGATATCAACATTTTGAGGAGGGACTTCAAGAAGTAACAAGAGTTTGCCAAAATTGATGAGTATCTCTATCCGCTACTACTTTATTATTTAATTGAATGATACTCTTTGATCTTAATTAGCTATACTAGCAAATTGTTATCATTGACATATTTTCATAGCAATAATATACTATTTTACAAAATCTTACATATTTGATAATATCATTGCATATAAAAATATGTTAAATACTTAAATTATTTTTTAAATATTCAATACATCATGGTTTAAGCATTATGCATGTCATATCCTTTGTATAAGCTATAGCTTATGAACGATTGTTTATGAATTATAGTTTATATCTGATTATATCTTATTAATCTATATTACCTCAATTATTGTACTACATACTCAGGTTATAATATGTTTTATCTTGATAAGTATGTAACTTGCTTTTGCTTTGAAATGATATATATGTCCATGCCAGAAAATTCTTTCCATCTTTAAAATGGATATATATTTTTCAATATATATATACTGTGCTAAATTTGTGTAGCTGATTTCTTTTATCTTTCTTTATTATTATTTTTTTGTATCGTCCAATAAAAGAAACCACTTGCATTAAAAAAAAACCGAAGGATTACATTGCAAAAAAAAAAGGGAAGGTTTGCTCATGCATGAGCAATCTACAGGCGAGGTGGTCTTGGATTAGGAGGCCCGTATTGTATCATCACCCCTCGGCCATTCCTTGGAGCAAGAGACTGAGCAATGTCACGGAGGGTAGTGTAAATCCCATTCATACAATCAACACTTCTTTGTTGTTGATTGCAGAAGCATTGGGTAGACCAATAGAAGAACCTATCTATTCTTGAAGTTAGTGCCGCATTGTTGCGTTTAGCTAACTTCTCCTGGTCCTCTATCATCTTCTTGAGTTTCTTCACCTCCTGCTCCAAACAAGCAATTTTGTCTTCTGACGTATGGCCTGTACTAATCTCTTCAGCTTCTTCGATCTTCATCTTCTTCTTTCGATTCTCCTGAGATCCCTCCAAAGGCCTTTTACCCTTGTCCCTGCCTAGACTCAAGTTTAAGTCGAGCTCTTCCTCCCTGGCCTCTAATGTGAGATCAATGAACTTTCTTGCTGCCATGGCTTGGAATTTTTTTTGGAGTATGAAGAGAGAGGAATGTCAGAAAGTTATAGGCTCAGAGATGAATACTCTTTGTGGTGTGGTAATTGAGAACTCTGGGGCAGTCTTTATAGAGAGAAAATTATGACTTAGAGCCAACGAAGATATCTCTTCGCCGCACCCCTACACGCTCATCCTACGGATTTTGCAAGCTGGAAGCCAGAACTCTAGGGTACGCATGCACACCAACAACGCGTCGCATTAATGGCAAAACCACGAAAGTCAATTTTCGGTGGATTTGCGGCTGATTTAATTTGTTTTGATTAAAAATTTTAAGGATTAATAAAATGGAGATAAACAGAACCGTATTTCTCTGCTTTGTTGTGTTGTTCTTGAGAGCTTTCAGTATAATATACATAATTGATTGCATCATGCTATGATTACATGTATCTAAGAACATATGTTGTGTATGCTATTCATGCATCATGAGCGAAGGCTATGAATAATATGTCATGATTCCACATGCACTCATAGAAAATGAGAAGTTAAAAAAAAAATTTTTTTTAAATAAAATGAAATGTGTAAAGGATGATACATCTTCATAGTTTCACATACTTACATATAGTGCTTTTGTGGGCAAATGAAAGGCAATGATTTCCTTGCATTATGATAATGCTTGATGCATGCGACCGTAAGCAGTTAATTTTGCCTTTAATCCTTGATTTACATTACTAACTTAAGCATCGGAGTGGTTGTCAAATTTTTTGCAGGTGCTCATCCTCAAGATACATATATGAATACATCTTGAAAATTACATTTGTTTAATATGCATTGATTGAGGGGGAGCCTAATCTATACTTAAATGCTCTATATTTTTAGGGTCACTTTATATGAGATGCAATGTTTTCCTTAACTATATATTTTTGGCATATCAATGATAAGTTTTGATGAAATTTTACCCCATGACGTCATATGATATTCTTGCTTAAAGAAGGAATACGCTTTAGCCTTTATATATTGCCTTTCTTATACCTTTTTGTTGATGTCAAATAGGGGGAGAAGAATATGGAAAAAAAATATGTGTATATTGTATAATGATTATTACATTGTAACATATTTTTCTTTGGTGATTTGTCATCATCAAAAAGGGGGAGATTGTTAGCCCTAATGTATTATGCTATAAGTTTTGATGATGACAAATATGTGGGAATTATAGTATGACTTAATCTTCTTGGCCCAAATGAATGATTTAATCTTCTTGACTCAAATGAATGATTTAATCTTCTTGGCCCAATATATGATTTAATCTTTCTTAGCCCAAATAGTATGATTTAATCTTCTTGACCCAAATGAATGATTTAATCTTATTGGCCCAAATGCATGATTCAATCTTTCTTGGCCCAAATATATTTAATGCTTTATATATTTAAATATAGTAGTATAAATTGATTTTTGATAAAATTTATTGGTTGTTATAATATAATTTGAAAAAGAATATTTTTACTGTAGCACTTTTGAAAAAGAAATTTGATTGTTGAAGAAGTATGATAAACTTTATTGGTTATTGAAAAAGTATGATAAAGTTTATTGATTGTTGTAATATAATTTGAAAAAGAATACTTTTTCCTGTACCACTTTTGAAAAAGAAATTTGATTGTTGAAAAAGTATGATAAAGTTTATTGGTTGTTGTAATCAACTTTGAAAAAGAATATCTTTTACTGTAGCACTTTTGAAAAATGAATTTGATTGTTGAAAAAGTATGATAAAGTTTATTGGTTGTTGTAATAAACTTTGAAAAAGAATATCTTTTACTGTAGCACTTTTGAAAAATGAATTTGATTGTTGAAAAAGTATGATAAAGTTTATTGGTTGTTGTAATAAACTTTGAAAAAGAATACTTTTTACTGTAGCAAATTTGAAAAAGATATTGATTGTTGAAAAAGGTTGATAAAGTTTTTTGGTTGTTGTAGAAAGGTTGAAAAATGATGATGAAGCTTACTGTAGCAATTCTGACTAAAGCAGTCACTGTAGCAGCAAGGTTTCACTATATAAAGGGGACTTCACAACACCATTTGCATCAAGCTTCAATTGTTCATTTCTCATATTATCTTGAGTTCCATTCTCTCTAATTTGTTAGAGAAAAATTCTGAGCTTAATTTCTGCGTTATCTACACTTTGAGAGTGTCCACCATTATTTTCCTTAAGCCTTTAAATTTAGTTGCTCAAGGATTGGTTCCTTGAGTTAGTGTTTGAGAGAAAACACGTTGTAAGGGGGATAGACACCCTTGAGAAAAAAAAAAAAAAAGATCTATGTTGTAGTGGTTTGCAAGTACCTGAATTAAACTTGCAATTATAGTGGAAATACTCAAGTGGTTTCTTGAGGACTGGATGTAGGCTTGGGATTAGCCGAACCAGTATAAATCTCCGAGTTTGCTTTCTCTATCCCTACTCTATTTACATTTGAAGTTAATTAATTAATGCTTTGCATTTATATTTGATTTCTACCTCAAGTATTAATTAATTTGTGTAGATTTATATTTGCTCTTTAATTCCTTGCACTATAAAATTATTCATCTTGATAAACACTTTGATTTTCTGAATTAAATTATGATCTTTAACATTGTCCAATTTCAGAAAATCATTTTAACTTCCAATTAAGTTTTGTGAAAATTTTTATAAAACCCAATTCACCCCCCCTCTTGGGATCCAATCATTTCTTTCAAACCCTAACTTTCCTCTTATTCTCCTCCATTCCTTAAATCCATTCTCAAACAAGACAAAACCATAAATTTCTGGTTCTAATCTCATCACTAATCATCCAAGAGCATTTTAAAATGTCTCCCAAACCTCAGAACTTGGAAAATGATCCATTTCCCTCCCAAAAATCCCAAAATCCAAAATTGGAAGACAAAGAAAAAAGGAGAGGTGCTCACATTGTCTTTCTTACTGTTCAGGCGTGGTGGTTCACCGGAGCTCGGCCTCTTTGCCAAAGAGTAGCCATCGGATGCTTGGATGAAGGCTTAGGAGAGGATGGAGGGAAGAAGGTTCATGGGTGCTGAGATATAGAGAGAAATTAAGAGAGGGGAGAGGAAATGAATGGAGAAAAGGGAATGTGTGTATTTAGGTTAGTGTGTGGGATCCATATACCCCTCTTTCAATTTGGTCCCTCTTGACTACAATTCTAACAAGTATCTCGTAAGATAAATGGGATAATTCGATCATTACTAAGGCACCCAATCGCATTCCCATAAAATACACATCATCAAGCCCCATTCCATATTTTCTTTTCTTTTCATTTTAGTCCTTGGATGCACTCCTTATACTCCCTACATAAGTTTTTCCTTTCTAATAAAGCAAAAATTTTTCTTGCTCTCAAAATACTCCTTAACAAAATTCCAATAAACTAATTGCTTAAAATGGCAAATATTACAGTATTACCCCCTCAAAGAAATTCGATCCCTACATTTCCATAATACACAACAACAGCAATTAGTCGTGCATCCTACCATGTTTCTTCTTCCTTCTCTGCATATTTTGTTAGGTCGTTGCGACAGTCCTGCTTTGATATTTCTTCGCAGGGATTCTTTTTTAAATTAAGATTCTTTCTCCTATCCAATCAAGATATCTTTCCATGTGTATGAATCAACCAAAGTTGGGTGATGTGGCACAAAACTAGTGCATATCGAGACCAACTTTCCACTATTTCCATTTTTTATTCCCTCTTCATGGTGACATCTTTTAAAGATGCCATATCTCCATTCCTCTTTTTGGGTCAACAGTATATCATGTACAATATAAATCCATTCTTGGGTACAAAATAGCCCAATAACCACAAAGCAATGTACTCCTCCCTAGCCATCCTACACAGGTTAAGGACTTAGAGGATATTCTAATACACCTAAATTGTACAATAGAATATCCTCTAAGTCACTATTGTCCAATTACTCATAATCAACCATAAACCAATTTAACCCTTGTCAACCTATATGTGCCCAATTGGTCGTATAGGCCTTCACAAAGGTACGTATAACTACAACATATAGTTGTAGCTCATGGCCCAAGACATGCCACTCTAAGATATTCAAAGGTGCCTCTTTGTCTTATTCACAGTCAACCTTTAACCAATTAAACCATACCAATCCAAGTTTCTTATCAACACATGATTGTTCATACACATACCGTGCCACGACATCCATGCATAGGTCATATAAACCACCTGTTGTCTACTAATGATGTCGTTAACATGCACACCATCACTTAACATTATCGTTTCCTTCCGCCCAATCCTTCTTCCACTTCACACCACCACTTATCTATGGTGCATTCTCAAGCATGTGTCACGATATTGTGCTCCCTTAATGTTAAATAGTTTATTCATGAAGCACCCACTTACCATGTACATAGCTCTACCAAAGAGACTCATGAATATCACATATGAACAAAAATTTTGCAACTAAGCAATAGAATGAGATAAAAGTCCTTTCACATAGATATCCTTCACTCATTATGTACCCACATAATCATGACATCATGCACTGTCTTGGAACATCACCATTAGCTATTCATTCACATAGCATACTACCACCCTTTCTACACACAGGGTCTGTCTATGCATTACATCACTCAGGAAATCTAAATCCAACATATAGATAAGTTCATCCAACATATTTCCTTCCACTAGAGATAGTCTTGGCTTATTGTAAAATGATGGAAGTGCAATAAGTGTTCTCATATCTCAACAAAAATATATCCATCACATAAGAATAAATCTAACACAAGCCACATAATAAAGGCATGATCATAATGGTCCAACATTACTTGATCATGTAATTCTATTAGTTAGTTTCCATATACAACTCTACTCAAGCATTATGTGGTTCACATATCTAAATTTGACTAATAGAGAAATTTATTCCATATCCCTTCACCCATCTATCCCGCACTTACCAATGTGATATGGATATAGTAAACATCTATTACATGATACAAAAATACACATATTCCATAAAAAGGATGCACCCAACACACAAAGATGAACTTTATTATATCTTTCATAATACAGGTATACGTAGTATATAACAACATCAATAACTCATGAAATTCCATATGCACATGCAAGTGGTAAGGTAAAAGGATTGATCAACGCCAAAGTTCCACATACACAAACTGTACATGAGTCAGATCCCTATACCACCACTTTATAATTTCAGATAAATCCTTTCTCTAGGGTTTTAAATTTTATTTAATTCGTATCATGCCATCTTACCAAGGAGTTTACCTAGTATGTTTCCACCCACTAGAGACATACTCTAACCCTTATGGAACCATGCAAATGCAACACACCTCTTACCACGAAATAGAAATATGACTAACAATTCTAATAAAATTATAACCAACACATTGCATGCATCCAATAAAACCCAAAAATGTAGTTGCATCACAATTTCTTTCTACTATAGTCTATAGTTTGATTACCCCCTCAGGGCAAAAGTTAATAATAGGTATAATCGTAATGCACCATTATCAATTTTGCACTAATTGCTATTCAATTCATGGTTCACACTAGATTAAACAATTTACATAGGGTATACAACTTACCATTTCAACTATTACACACTCCCATATATATACATAACTCCTTGTTTTTTGTCCTCTTGGGTCAATGCCCTCAATCACTTGTATGTTTGATTGCTTAGGCTGTACCCTCATCCAAATCCCACATTTGGTCTCTTGGGTCATGCTACATTAATACTAAGTACTTGGGTCCTATTGGGTGGTCTCGTTAACCAAATTGGTCATGTTGGGTCATTCCCTCAACCACACACACATTTGTTCACACAAAGATATTTAGTTTCCGCGTAAATTACCACAAGGACGGCACAATTTTAAATCAAGAAGGATTTAAATCAATTAGACCACATCACCTACACAAAAGGAAATTTTACACCTTATAGAAATACTACCATATCATTGGGGAGTATATATGATACCTTCTCTCACATTCTTGGTACCATTTCAACTACCATTGTTTCAATCCACAAGGTATCCACCCATTACATACATGCATTTAATCACATTATGTTTCATGAATGCTACTCACCTTATAAAGTCTCCATCTGCATGCATAGATATGGTAAGCTAGCAAGCATCATGTATATATCTTATCAAAGAAATGGGGCATCCAACCCACTACAAGGTGCCCCAAGCACCGTCACAACAAGCGATTGTGTAGACGCTTCCTTAAGATCTACATGCTCACTCAAGATCATCAACTCTCGGTGTTCCACTTGAAGTGACACCATCCTATTCTGTGAGTCCATGAGTATATAGCTCAGGACAAGAGGGTAGTCTACAAGAACACCATTGAGGAGTATGACATAAAAGAAAAGACCATCCCATACCACCTGAGGGCCTTTAGTGGAACCTCAACCTATGGTTGTGGCGTAGTTCACAACAATAGAGGAGGGCCTACATAGGTTACCTTGCTTTGTGGTAAATAGAAGACCTATGACTTCCTCTGATACCAACTTTGTCATGCCCCAAATTCAGGAACATGACTGAAGTGGCGATGGAATCCATACCACCATAATAAGGCTAATTTCACACACGCTTAGCACACACAACATAAATATAACAATAAAATAAACTCTTTTTATCGCTCAGTTCATAATATACCTAGGAGTTCTAATCACTATAGAGCGACTTAAAACCCAGACGTATACAACATCGACATCAACCTGAATTCGAATGAGGCATCAAAGACATAAAAGCTCTGATAATCCTCATACAGAGTCCCACCATCTAGACAAAAGCTTGCAAAGGGACAAAAGAAAGGATGACTATATTCAGTACTCAGTGAGGGAATAATTTAATCAGGGACTTTAGCACTGTACACCGTTTACCAAGATAAAGTATAAAGTGAAATTCATCCACCAACAATAGACTGAAGGCTCATCTAACCTATATGGTCAATTAAGGAGTTCTACCATATGTTCATAATTAATACTAAATCATACTCTAGTCCATGACTCGTCCATCCATTTTCGGAACAAACTATGAGTATACATATACAAACTTAAACAAGGCTAGAGTCCCCACCAAAGGAACACCCAAAAATAAACACTCACCAATATGTCTACCATCCCATGACATTTATAAATTAATATTATCCACTGTTTTAGGACATTTATAAATTGATATTGTCCACCATTCCAGGACATTTATAAATTAATATTGACATTTATAACTTAATATTGTCCAATGTTCCAGGAGATTTATAAATTTAATATTGTCCATTGTTCCAAGACATTTATAAATTAATATTATCCACCATTGTAGGACATTTACAACTTTAATATTGTCCACCGTTCCAGGACATTTAGATCTTCTAGACTAATTTAACCCATAGGTTTTTATTACTAATTTAGGGCTCTTCCCTCAATGCATCCACCCTGGCAATTGGGGTCACCTATATTCACTCTGCCGACATAAGAATCAATTGAAAATCTTTGCCATATACATCATGATGGAACAATATGGACTCCTATTACTATAAGATAGGTTTACACATTGTGACTCTTCATGACATTTCTAAGAATCCAACATGGAGATCAATTCATGTAACAAGGGACCTCTCATGGGCCATATACACCATCTGCAAGGAATAATTATCATGCACAATAATTTTATCGTGCAAGTATAATGTTGTACTCTCTATTAACCATTCAACACAAAGGGTTTGAATTCACAATTTAACTATCTAACCATGATTAAAAGAAATATGAGTGAGAGTAATGTAACTTGTTCGTAATTTGTCTACCCCATCGATAAATACTTTCATACATACACAAGAGACTTTATCTTACCCAATAGAGATGGAATATAAAATGCAATATGACAAGGAGCTATTTGTTTACATTATGAAACTCATCATGTAATATGTAGGAATGAGAGTGACTTATAACATACATCATATCCACTCACAACCACAAGGTTCCTTTGAATTGTTTCCTTTCTATACTACTGGAAGTATGTAAATTCATTAACATACATCTCATCTCTAAGATGCAATTTATATAGAATAAAATGATTCCCTTACCTAGACTTGGAGCACTTTTGGCCTCCAAGGAATGTTCTAGCCAAGTCTCAAACCATGCCAAGTCTACGAGAAATCAAAGAGTATTTTGAAACTTAAAATCCAAGAGGTACCATCATGCCCAGACCATGGCGCCGAGGCACCATGGCCTTCCCAAGGCCAAAACGTTGCCCAGATAAAGGTGCCATGAGCATCACGCATGGCACCCTAGGTGCCAACCCCTAAACTTTCGGCTAACTCTTATTCTGTGGTGCCCTAGGCGCCACGACTTGCAACAATAATGGGAGGTTCATTTTTTGGATCAAGAAACCTCAAATGTCCACCAATTTTCTTGATTCTTTCAATGGATATCACTCCTAATATCCTAGGATCAATTTGGCACTAAATTCAAGAGTTAAAACCAATCAAGCAAGTCCCAATCAGGAATTTTCCAAGTAAACCCTAACTTTCCTCTTATTCTCTTCCATTCTTTAAATTCATTCTCAAACATGACAAAACCATAAATTTCTAGTTCCAATCTCATCACTAATCATCCAAGAGTATTTTAAAATGTCCCCCAAACCTTAGAACTTGCAAAATGATCAATTTCCCTCCCAAAAATCCCAAAATCTGAAAATGGAAGACAAAGGAAAAGGGAGAGGTGCTCACCTTGTCTTTCTGACTTTTCTGGCATGGTGGCTCACCGGAGCTCGACTTGTTTGCCGAAGAGCAGCCTTCCGATGCTTGATGAAGGCTTAGGAGAGGATGGAGGGAAGAAGGTTCATGGGTGCCAAGATGTGGAGAGAAATCAAGAGAGGGGAGAGGAAATGAATGAAGAAAAGGGAATGTGTGTATTTAGATTAGTGTGTGGGGTCCACATACCCCTTTTTCAATTTGGTCCTTCTTGACTGCAATTATAGTTAGTATCTTGTAAGGTAAAAGGGATAATTGGATTGTTACTAAGGCACCCAATCGCATTCTCATATAAAATACACATCATCACACCCCATATCGTATTTTCTTTTCTTTTCATTTTAATCCCTGGACCTACTCCTTATACTCCCCACATAAGTTTTCCCTTTCTAATGAAGCAAAAATTTTTCTTGCTTTCAAAATACTCCTTAACAAAATTCCAATAAACTAATATTTGAAAATGGAAGATAATACACAATACCTCTTAAATGTGGCAATCTGCTGGGAATCTCCTCAGGAAAAAGTATTTCAAATTCTTGTAACAAAGAAACAAAAACACTAGGGAGGGAAGGGTTAAGTTCGTTAGCATTAAGATAGGCTTCCTTGTAAACTAAGCATTGACCTATTGGAAAAATAAGCACTTTTTTATTTCTCTCACCCTTGCATAAAAACTCCCTTCTTTTTCTCATTTCTCCCCTTATTTTCTTGAATGTTTTTCTCATGATAACCCTTTTTCCTTTTCACTCTCTTTTTTCTTTCCTTTAGAATTTTCTCTTCTCTTATTTTCACTCTCTTTTTGCATTTTCAACTTATCTTCATACACTTGTTTGGGAGTCATCAGAGAAAGTGTAATATTTTTGCCATCCTTTTCAAAGGAATATCTATTCTTATACTCATCATGCATTACTCTCCTATCAAACTACCATGGTCTTCCTAAAAGAATGTGTGCAGCTTGCATTGGCACCGCATCACACAGCACTTGATCCGAATATTTCCAATTGAAAATGGCACCATGACTTGCTTGGTCTCCTTAACTTCTCCATATTCATTAAGCCATTGAAGCTTATAGGGTCTTCGTTGCTTCGTTGTAGGCAACTTCAATTTTTCAATCACGTTAGTACTAGTTACATTAACACAACTGCCTCCATCAATGATCAAGCTATATACCTTGTTATTAACATTGTACCTTGTATGAAAGATGTTCTCCCTTTGTTGATCAACCTCTTTAACTTGGACATTTAAACTCTTCATAATCAAAGAAATTCACGATTCCTGGGATATTCAACATCACTAGCATCCTCAAGCTTAGGCATCTCTTCACTTTCTCTTGGTAATGATTTCTTTACCTTTCAAAATCATAGCTCTCTTGTTTAGATGTTGAGAAGCAATATGACCTGTACCTAAACACTTGAAACATTTAATTTCTCTATTCTTAAAAGGTTTAGAATTATTGTTACCTTTCATTTCCTCCTTAGCATTGGATGAGTCAGGCTTTGTCTTGGAGTTTGCCTTCTCTTATTTCCTCCCATAGGATTTCTAATTAGCATTAGAACTAGAAGAAGCCCTTGCATCACTTTTGTACTTCAATTGCCTCTCCACCATCATGGCCATGTGAACCATTTCCTCTAGCTCCAGATAATGTTGTAGTTCAACCATGTTAGCAATTTCCCTATTCAAACTCAAGAATTTAGCCACGGTAGCTTCTCTATCTTCTTCAACATTGGCTTGTGTCATAGCTATCTCTATCTCAGTGTGGCATTCGTCCACACTATTGGAACCTTGCTTGAGATTTTCCAGCTTTTGATAAAGATCCCTATAATAATGGTTAGGGATGAATCTCTTCCACATAAAAGTCTCTAAGTCTCCTAAAGTCTCTACTGGTTTCTCATGATTTCTCCATCTACTAGTCACCAATTGATCCCAACAAATTATGGCATAATCAATGAACTCAATGACTGCAAGCTTCAATTTCTTCTCCTCGAAATAATTGTGGCAATCAAAGATCAATTCAACCTTCTTTTCCAATTAGAAATTGTTGATTTTGAGCCCCTTCTCTAGTTTTTAAATCTTCACTTGAAGAGATTTGTAAAAATTCTGCAAAGATGCGTTAGTGAAATAAAATATCCTCACAAATTTAATCCTCACGTGTTTACTGTCAAAATCACTCACACTCATGTTTCTCACTCAACTGGCTCTTTAATTTATGATCTCTATTGCCTTTTTCCTCTAAAAAATTCCTCTCTTCATTCTTAAAATAACTAAAACAAATTAACCAAGGGTTTCTTCAAAGATTTTAAAAATTTCCCAAGTTGGTAGAGTGATACCAAACAATAACACAATAGAAAGGAACAAGCTAACAATGAGACAAATTCAAGAACTGATATTTTGAGTACTGATGTAATTGAAGATGAAGTGCACAAATTCAAGAACAACTTTCTCCTTTTTTTTCTTTTAATACTTTTTTGACTTTTTTTTTTGGAACTTGAAAATTGGAGAGGTTCAAATATGGACAAATTTCAATCTCTTTTTTTTTTTTTTGTATATGCTATTTCAACCTTTTTTTAAAAAAAAAACCTAGAATCACTTTTCAAATTTGCACCAAAAATCAATACAAAAGAAGATGAACTAACTAAAACAAGAAGGACAGAATGTAAGGAATAGATTAAAAAAATGAAACCAGTGAAAATTAGAGATCAGAATGATCAGTAATTGCGAATAGTAACAATGAATAGTGACGATGAACAATGAACAATAAACAGTAATGATGAATAATGAATAGTGACAAGAACAGTACATAATAGTTTTTTTTTTCAAAAGAGCAAGAACAAAGTAGAACAAAGATGAACAAACTAGAAAAAAAAATCACAAACAAACATATTAGAAACAAAAAAAAATGCAACAGAGGAAACGAAACAACTACAAAGGAAAAATCAAAAGAAATAACAGAACCTGATTTGGAGTGGCTTTGATACCAAATGATGCTGCTTGTTGATGGATTACCAAGATTCAGATCCTCCAAAACAGATTCAGGACTTAAACAAACACAAAATTAATTAATTAGGATAGATTAAAAACTCAGACCTGTTGGCTACAGAGAGCTAAGAACCTAAGGTATAGACCTTTGAACCTGTTGCCTATAAAGAGATAAGAACCCAAGAGATAAAATTGAACGCCACAAGGAGTAACCCTTGATAAATTCAGAGGTTAGAGAGAAATGATTCTCACAAGATAATCTTCATTCACTAAAATTGGTTATCTTGCCACAAGGGAGCAAGTTGCCTTTCATAGAGAACAAATACCAACCACCTTATTAATACAACTACAGTCACCTCTTTCTAACTGGACCTTCTTAAAGATAAGATAACAAAGCCCAAACACAAACCAAAAGAAAAGGGCCTTTTAATTGCTTTGTAGTCTTCCTTGGCCTAAATGTATGTAATTATACTTCCAAGATTTTCTTGGGCCAAATCGCAATTCAGCTCCTTTTTAACAAGTTCATTTAATGCTTCTTTGATTCTTCTAGGTCGCGCTCTTACAATTGGTCCATTTAGAATATGCAATGGATCCCCTTGACTTGCTTGAATTAGGTAGATCCTGGCGGCATCACAAGGTAAGGCCTAGGAACCTAGAGAGAACAAGTAAAATAAAATAACAAAGAAGACCAAGAGGAGACCATTGGAATGTGTTCTTAAGTCTCTCATTATCTAATATATATGCACTTTAATCCAGGTAGATAATTCTTTCTTTGCAATACTCTTTTTTTAATCAATAAAAAAAATAGTTAATATTAACAAGCCAAAATAGAAGGATAGATAAATCTTATTCGCGCCTTTCTCATGCTAATTTCAAGTAGCAGGAAATATTCTAATGAAGAGAGATCAACTAGTGAATTTTATCATTAGTTATTCTAAAAAAAAAAAATCTGAAACAAATGTTTCCCCTCAACTAAGAATTGGCAATGGGGATTAGAAAAAAGAATGTCTATCCCACGTCCATTTGGAAGTCAGAAAGTTAAAGTAATTCGTCTCTAAATTCATAAAAGGGGAAAAAAAAAGGATAGATCTTAATTGGTCCAATTTTATTCAGCCCTAATTAAGATATCTTCATCAAATATGTTCCAAGCTCAAATCTATAATTTTGACTCGGTTTAACAGTTTAATTCATGTAGATAGCATAACCTGTTATCATTATAATTTTTATATCAAACTATATTTTTAAATAACTAAGGACCAGATTTGGACGATCAGATCCTACAAGATTATTTAGATTCAAAGTGTCATTCGGACAACCCTTTTCATGCCCGTAGGCATGAATGCTGCAGTTGTCAAATTTAAACCTTTTAGGCCTCGGACCCTTTCAGTCTTTTCTGTTTTTAGGTTATCTTTTGTTGCTTTTATTTTGCTTTTAGGCCTCGGACCCTTTGCATCGCCGAAAGAAAAAGCTAAAATATAGAGCTTGAGGTTATACATACAGAGCTTGCTGTCATCTGAAATCCCAAATGTTCATACTTAGATTAACCGCAACAAAAAAGTGGATACTCTTAGGTTCACAAAAATTCAAGGAATCGAAGATATGATCCTTTTAGATTCACAAAAAATACAATGAGACCCTGTTTAGTTGATCCAACTGACCCGTTTAAGTTAAAAGCATACATAACATATGCTTCAACGTCACAGAATTTTGAAATGAGTTTTCTATTTCGAGCCTATACAGATAAATTGTACAGTTACACCTAAAAAGGGCGATCTAAAAGGACTAAGAATCAAATGTTGCTGTTACTAACTCTACAGTTCCAAATGTCGCTGCTACTAACTCTGCAGTTCCAACGAAGACAGCTAAATGATAAATACAGAAATCCCCTCGTATAAATCCCTCAGGAGGGCTATCCAGCAAAGTAGAATGTGCTGCAATCAACTTCGACGGAACTTGGGCCACACTGCTATTACCCCTGGTCTCATCTCTTCAAAACGGTATCTGCAGAGTAACATCATTAAACAAAAACGAAGAGGTATAATGAAGCAAGGTCTTATACAGTCCCAAAAATCCCCATTATAGAACCCAACACCACAAACCCTAGTAAAATGACGAATTTTATTCCTCAATTCCACCAAGTACAACAACTTGGGTAGAATTCACAGCAAACGGAACAGAAAAGACAAAGAAAGCAGCAAAGAAGTAAAAAAAATAGAAATAAGGACCAAGGTTACCAGGAGGCTAGTTCTCTCCGAAAATCATTCCATAATTTTCCGTACCCTCCTCTCACTCAAACCCTCCCTTTATTGTTCATTCCTTAACTTATTCTAGAACACTCCCTATCAACCCACATGCTCCTACGCTCTAGATGTTTCTATAATCATGCCCTTCTGTCAAAGTTAGTAACAAATCCTCCCATAGCCTGCAACATAGCAGGGGACCATCACCCCACATTCAATATCTTCAGCAAAGAGGAAAAGGAAAGGAATCATGATGGGAGGGTATAGTATTAATTTACTGCAGAGAAAGATGTCTCACCCGTTTCCATTGAGGAAACTTCTCACAGCTGTAGGAAGAGCAGCTTGTCCTCGACTATGATTGCCAATACCTGTAGAATTGAAAAGGCAATCAGTAATACTATTTGCCAAGTCATCCATGAATTCAACTTTACTAACAAATCCTGTAAAGGAAACTATTATTTTTCCAGTATGAAACAAATTCATTGAAAGGTGCCATGGGATGCATAGCACAGAAAAAAGAAGAGGAAATGTAGTAAGAAGTTGCACTGCTGGAGAATAGGATGAACAAAATGACAAGTAGTATACACTAAGAGAGACTGAACAGTAGAACAGTCACGACAATAGGTGGATTAATGAGAAAAAGGTAGGCTAGGTCTAGGACAGATTTTCTGTCCCCACAACTCCCCATAACGCCCAGCATAAAACTTTATCCTTCTCGGACCCTAATTGCTGACCCCAAGCAAAATATGATGATAGATTAGAATCCACATATACAAAATTGCAACTTCCACCATTAGTTATCATATGATAAGGAGATATATTTAGATATGAATCACAATGAAGCAAAAGAAGTCATTTGGAAAATCTGCCATCTGGTATATCTTTCACACGCTACAAATGATTCGAAGATTAGGTCTGAGAAATTCAATGGGTGGAAAAGCAATAAGGAAAAAGACTTGAAAAAAGAGAAATCACAGAAGGCAACAGAATAGATTTTGAAGTATGGTGGGTAAACAAAAAATCAATGTGTATGCCATTTTAATTAAAAGCCAGCGACTACTTTCGATTCAACAAAATTACTGGTGGTTATGTTCAGACAGCAGATTTTGGGAAAATGAAATCTGAAAGGGACAAAATGTAATTGCATGTTACTTTATCTGGCATGGATGTATTACTGAGAAATTCTAGTATTGGGTAGCACAACTGTATTTTGTGAGTAAAAACTTTTGTTTGCTGATTCTGTTAAGAATTCGGATTGTTCTTAACAGACATCTTTCAGCAACAAAAGCAAAATTGGTGGGTGCAGGAAATGGATGGGAAGATGATAACAGTAACAGTGGTAAACATGAAAACAAAAATGTGGTGGGAAATCAAGTAGAGGGGATTCAAAATGACTGAACTTTGAAAGCTAGAACTGTTGAAGCATAGTGCTAGTTAGTCTATGCTATCAAAAAGCAATTCCATAGCATGTTAGCTAAAGCTACATGATGTGATCATGAAGGCTGTCCTTGAAGAACAAGAGGTTGAATCTATACATGGGCCAATAACACGTTCAAGGGCCAAGAAGCATCAAATGGGATTGACTTGGGTTTCTTTACTTGTGTGCAATGATGGGCTGGGCCAATTTAGAAGCTTGGACTTTGAAGATTAAAATAACTACAGATTTTTTTTATTGTTTTAATAATTTTCGTGCATGACTTTTTGGGATATAAAATCTGATGTAATTTAATGTTTTCAGAGTTGTTGTATTGTCTTTTAGCTTTCCAAGTGGTTGTAGTTGTTGTTGTTGCATTAATGAGGTGGTTATAGGGTGGCTGTAGTTGGTATAGGCTAGGTGGCTGTATGTTGACTATAGTTGTAGGCTCATTAATGAGGTGGCTATAGGGAGGCTGTAGTTGTTGTAGAGGTGGCTATAGGTTGACTATAGTTGTTGTAGGCTCATTAATGAGATGGCTTTGGTTGCATTAATGAGGCAGCTGGTTTTTGTTATCTATAAAAGGGAACTTGCCCCCTTGTGGCAAGATAATCAGATTTGAGTGAATTATATTTCAGATTGCTTTGTGCACATCTATCTTCTCTTATCTAACAATTGTGTTAGTGTGGCGAGAAAATCTCAGAATTCTTATCACTCCCATTCCGTTCTCTAATCTGGGGTGTGGCGAATTCTACCCATCTTAGCTTGATTGTGGCGCCATAGGCTTATCAATTTAGTTGAGTTGGTTTTCTTCTCTTTATTTTCCTTGTGATACAGATTGTGTCCTCTTTTAGGCACATCACTACATAAGCATAAACATAAAAGTTACATGTCATAAACAGTCAAAAGAAGCAAAGATACCTGTTATGACTTGTAAAACTGATGACCTAAGCCTTAATGGTGTGTGTTGTTTATCCAACTTTTCGCTACCCATGCAATTACCTGACCCAAGAGTTGAATGTGCAATCCCATTCTTCTCCTTCACTCCATTTGAAGAGGCTAAACTTTTTGAGAAAACCTGGCTTTCAATTCTACGTAGATGTTCTTGTAAGGCTACAATAGCTTCAGCTGCATGAAGACCATGCAAATCCAATCTCCAGATATCATTTTCGATATTCCTGATACTTAAAATTTCTTTGGCTGCCTTAGCATGAAGTCCTTCAGCAGTAAGCCATTCCTCCTGAGCCTTTATTGAGTGCTGTTTGGCAGAAAAATGATCCCCTCTCAGAAATGCATTAGCAGCTGCCTTGGAATGTTGAGATGCTGACCTGTTAAATGAACAGGATATAAAGTCTCAATGCCCAGCGAAAGACTAAGTCAAAGACATTCATGAGATAATCATGGCAGAGTTAACACCACATTCAGAAAATCATGACCAAAGAAGCTGATTCTTTGGTCATGTACAAAACAAGAAATTTATCAAAGCAAGGGAAACACAAGAGCCAAGGATATCCTCCTACAAATGCAAAAGATGTGCAAAGTGGAATTTACAAAATGGATAGCAATAAGGTCCATGAATCTCAATATCTGCAAAAATTACAGAACAGGAAATTCTATCAAAAACACAATAGGTAATAGCTTTTTCTTACTTTTCTTCCACCATACTCAAATTCCAAATGACTGCAAATAATGCATGCCACCCAGGAAGCAGATTTACTACTTAATGCAGCTTTTTTTTGCCAATGATTAACATAAGGGCAATTATTCCCATAAGTACTTTTCATAACACCTCAGCAACAGGATAGACCTCACATTGTTTTTTCTTCAGTTGGGGAAAAAAAAAAGAACTTGATGGGGATTACCTAATGATGCTGATAGAAACTTTCAAACAGGTAGTTTTATTTATAAAGCAGTAACAGTCCAGAAAAGTGAATACACAGCACAAGAACACCAGAAAAGAACAATAAACCAAAGGAAATACCAGAGCTCCTGCTCCTCAGAAACCCGAAGGTATTCTGCCCAAAACAACAACATCTCTCAACCTGCCTTCTCTCTCTTCCCCCTGCATCCCATATCATGATTCCCTTCTAACTAACTCTCCATAACAGAACCTTCTCTCTCCTCACCCTTTGACACGTGTCTCCCTCTCCTAGAATAAACCCTCCATATTTTGGGCCGCTGCTCAGAGCCCAATAACTGGTCCTCTTCAGTATTAATTAACAGGTTCCTATCATCACCCCCTAAAAAATTAGCCTTGTCCTCAAGGCTAAATTCTGGAAATTGGCTTAAAAGAGTATATTCATCCTCCCAGCTAGCTTCATCTTCATTTGACCCTGCCACTAAACCAAATGTTCTGTGATTTGTTGTCTCTTAAGACACTTCAAACGAGTACTTAGAATTTTACTAGGAGTGACAACATCATCTACTGCCAAATCTGTAGTTGATGATTTTTCCACTGAATAATTTTTGCCCACTGCCTCTTTTAAAAGATACCCCACCTAGTGGAATAAGGCTTTGTTATTGTTGCCTCTTTTAAAAGAGAGACATGGAACACCGGATGGATTTTAGATGAAGAAGGTAATTTCAGCTTGTAAGCAAGCCACAACTCCCACTCTATCTTCAATCTGAAATGGCCCGTAAAATCTAGGAGACAGCTTAGAGTAAACTTGCTGAGTTACCGAAGCTTGCCTGTGAGGCCTAAGCTTAAGGAAAATCCAATCATCCACTTTAAACTCTTTATGCTGCCAATTCTTGTTGGCATACTTGCACATCTAATGTTAGGCCCTTGTCAAATTAAACTTGAGCTGCCTAAGAGCTTCATCCCCATCCATCAATTCCCTTGCTACTGTCTCAACTTTTGTTTCACCCAACATGAAGTGAACAACAGATGGTGCCTTATGTACATAGACGATTTCAAAAAGTGTAGTCCCGGTAGAACTATGAAAGGTTGAATTATACAAAAATTCCGCCCAAGGCACCCCATATGGACCAATCTTTGGGCTGTTCAGCAGCGAAGCAATGTAAATAAGATTCCAAACAGCAATTTACCACTTCAGTTTGTCTGTCGATTTCCGGATGATAAGCAGAGCTCATTTTGAGCTAAGTGCCACATAGCTTAAACAATTCCTTCCAAAAAATACTGACAAAAATGGGATCCCGATCACTGAGAATTGAATTGGGTATCCCATGTAATCTAATCACCTCCTTAACAAATAAAAGAGCTACACTTTTAGCTGAGTAAGGATGCTTGAGTAAAATAAAATGAGCATATTTCGAGAGTCGATCGTCCACCACAAAAATAGCTTCATATCCCTTTGATCGAGGTAAACCAGTGATGAAATCAATGGAAAGATCCTCCCAAACCTGGTCAGGTATAGACAGCGGCTGAAGAAGGCTGTAGGTCGTAGTAGCAGCGTATTTATTCCTTTGAAAAATGTCACATTCTTGCACAAACTTCTGCACACTCTTTTTCATACCAAACCAGTAAAGATTTGCTGCCAAACGCCTATAAGTTCAGAGAAATCCAGAATGCCCACCCGACAGAGAAGAATGAAATTCATGAAGCAACATAGGAATAAAAACTGACTTAGAAGACAGCGCTAACCAATTTCTGTATAAAAGAACCCCTTTATGCAATGTAAACCCACGGTAAGAAGAGCCTTGATTTTGTAACACAGTAATGATTTCCTACAGCTCTTCCTCTTCTGAAATCTCTTTCTCAAAATCCTCCCCTTGCAGCCAAGAAGGGGACGAAACCAGAGTAGTTAATTCTGCCTCGAACTCATGGAGTCATGACAGTGAATCAGCTGATTTTTTCTCAGATCCAGGCTTATAAATAACATCAAAATTAAATCCCAATAACCTTGCTAACCAATTATGTTGGTCAGCGGAAACTACTGGCTGTTGCAGAAGATATTTGAGGCACCTTTGGTCTGAATAAAAATAAATCTTCTGCCAAAAAGGTACTGACGCCAGTGCTGTATAGATAAAGCTACAGCCATCAATTCTTTTTCATAAACTGACTTTGCAAGATGGCTCGGAGACAAGGCCTTGCTATAAAAAGCAATGGGTCTCCTAGATTACATCAAAACTGCTCCCAAACCATGAACCGAAGCGTCACATTCAATCTCAAACACTTGTGAAAAATCAGGAAGAGCAAGAACCGGGGCTGTAGTTACTGCCTCTTTTAACCTTTCAAACGCCCTTGTAGCCTCCTCATTCCAATGAAACCCATCTTTTTTTTGGTCAGTTCAGTGAAAGGCTATCTTTCCATAGCCTTGAATAAACTTTCTGTAATATCCGGTCAAACCCAAAAAAGCCCATACTCCCTTGACATTTCGAGGGGTTGGCCAATTCCTAACACTCGCCAGCTTGCTCGGATCAACAACTACCCATCTTTGGAAATAATATGGCTGAGATATTCAACTCAGATTTACCAAAACTGCACTTCTTTTTATTTACCACAAACTGTGTGGTACTTAGAATCCTCATTACACATTCCAAATGCTCCAAATGAGTCTCCCAATTGCAACTAGATACCAAAATATCATCCAAAAATACTAATACAAACTTACGAAGATAAGGGCGAAAAATGTGATTCATAGCTGCCTGAAAAGTGGCCGGTGCATTCATCAGGTCAAACGGCATAATCAAGTACTCATAGTGCCCTTCATGGGTTCGAAAGGCCGTTTTTCAATGTCCTCTTCCCTCATGCTTATCTGGCGATACCCCGATTTCAAATCCAGTTTTGAAAAACAACTTGCTCCATGTAACTCATCAAGAAGTTCATCCACCACAGGTATCGAGAACTTGTCTTGAATTGTAGCCTTATTCAAAGCCCGATAGTCTACACACATCTGCCAACTACTATCTTTCTTCCTAACCAAGATAACTAGACTAGAATATGGGCTTGAGCTGTGTCGAATGATTCCTTGTCACAACAGTTCACCAACTTGACGTTCGATCTCCGTCTTTTGATGATGTGGGTAATGATAAGGCTCCGCTAAAAGGATTAGTCCCCTCAAATAAATTAATGGAATGCACAATGTCATGATGCAGCGGTAATCTTGAAACTTCATGAAAAATGTTAGAGAATTTGTCCAATAATTGTGCCAACTCTTCTTGCTGTACTAAATTTAATCTTTCCTCCATGTCATCTAAAACAGCAACCTCTGTGTTCCACAGCCACCCATCAATCTCTGTAATACAATTTCCTCCTCCCCCTTATAGAGATAAAGCTTGAATTTCCTGGGATTTAATTAGGCCAATTCCAATTTTAATGCCATGTAAAACCACTGCCTTATTACCAGAAATGAAAGATATAGACATCTCTCCATATCCATGGTAATTTTTCCCAGTGAACGCAACCATGCCACTCCGAGGATTACATCTACACCACTCAAGTCCACTACTAATTTAAAATTCCCAATTTGTACAGGGACCTTCATACACCACCCCACAGTAAAAACTCTATGACCTTATCCTAATTTAATAGATAATTTCTTTGAGTAATCAACTTCCAAATCCAAGAACGACACCAGTTGAGGGGCCACAAAATTGTGGCTTTTACCACTGTCTACTAAAATTAGCACAGGAGCTTCATCCAATTGTAGAGTTCTACATGATTCAGCTTCTTCAAAAGAAAAACCCATGAGCCCAATTACATTACACTCCATTCCACTACTCTAATTACCGACCTCTAAGTCCTGGGTAGCAACACCACGCTCATCTCCCTCTGTATTTTTCGATACTTTGTCATCTCCAAGGATTAGTACTTGTGATGTTCTCATTATGCACTAGTGCATGGGATGATACCAGTCTCCACAGCAGAAACAGAGAACCTTGTTTCGCCTCTCTTGCAGCTCATTATAGGACAAATGCTTGACTCCGTTAGCCTTCTTTGTGATGAGTGCTCAATTGGATTCTCCTACACCAGACCCGATAGGCACGTTCGACCCAACTGTTTGGTTCAACCCAGTAATAGAAACACTTCGATTTGGTCCATTGTTAATGGACCCCATGAAATTATGTTTCTGAGCTTGCGCAGCCCAGTTCGGCCCGTTCCTTGCCTTGTCCAATGAGTTCGTCTGCTCCAAATCTCTCCGAAGACCCAACCCGACAATGCTCCACGTGTAAGTTCCTCCCATCTTCCTTGTCGCAGCATTCATCCCAGTACGTCTTATATTCAACCCATCTCCTATGCGTTCTAATCTCTCAACTTCAGCTTCAATATCTCTTGCATCACTTGCCACCTCGTCACAAGTCGATGGGTATGCACCTTCTGCCTATTCTCCAGCTTCAATCCCCCTATAAAATAGCCTACATATTGCGACTCAGTGAGTTTGGGCACTTGACAGGATACAAACTCAAATGTCTCAATATACTCATTGATTGATCCCACTTGTTGTAGAACTTTCAAGGCTTTGTATAGATTATTGTAAAAAGTTCCCCCATAACGTAGCATGAGAGCCTACTTCAACCCACTCCACGTTGGATTCTCTTCAGCCTGATGCCAGAGATTAAACTAGTGGATAGTACTCCCCTCCATACACAGACGTGATAGCTTAATCTTCATCGCATCATCAATTTTATGAACTTCAAAGTAGATCTCCCCTCACAAAATCCATCCAATAGGAACGCTTCTAGAAAATCCAAGGAGTTCCACTTTCTTAATAGACAATTTAAATTCATCTAGGCTCTATTTCATAGGATCCAACGAAGACCTTACTGGAAATCCATAAGTTCTTTCTGAGGAAGATGAATACACTCGCTGCGCACCATCTTCTTGTTCCTCACTAACCAGCTTTCCATTAATTTTCCCCATCTCTCGTAACAGATTCTGAAGCATTTCGACATTTGCTTGTCACATTTCCATTAACGTTGCTCTAAATTCATCCATTGAAACCTCTAATCCTTCCAACCGAGGGCCCAATGCTTCCACTGATGACAACCTTGCCTCAAACGCTTCAATCCTTTTAGCGAGCTTCGGCAGCATTTTGAATTCAGCAAGTCAGACCATTTGATAGAAACTTTCAAACAGAGGTAGTTTTATTTATAAAGCAGTAACAATATTCACTAGAAAAGTGAATACACAGCACAAGAATACCAAAAGAGAACAATAAACCAAAGGAAATGCTAGAGCTCCTGCTCCTCAGAAACCCAAAGGTACTCTGCTGGAAACAAACTCGCATCCTATATCATGATTCCCTTCAAACTAACTCTCCATAACAGAACCTTCTCTCTCCTCACCCTTTGACATGTGTCTCCCTCTCCTAGAATAAACCCTCCATATTTTGCGCCGCTGCTCAAAGCCCAATAACTGGTCCTCTTCACTATTAATTAGTAGATTCTTATCAGATGCAGCCCAGGAAATTAATTCATTTTAGATGAAAAGGAAAATGGGATAAAAAGGGTTAAATGTGTGAGGAGTCCACCTCCTTGGAAACATAGTTATAGAAATCGCATGATACACGATTCTTATCATGCGAGTCAGTTCGTTTCATCTGGATAGCGATCCAAATCAAAGGAGTGAATTGGAATGCTTCGGAATTGCTGTTTGTATCACCAGAATCATGCAATTCCAGTCAGAATCGCCAAATTGCATGGTACCAGCAATTCTGGAACACCATCTGCGTCGGGTCATGAAGTTGCGTCCTTTGTGACCCAACCCAACGCAACTTGACAGGATAACCCAGCTTTTATCTTTTTTTCTTTCTTTTTTTTATTTGAATAGCCACAAACATTGCCGATTTCATATACCAAAATGGAAACACTGCAAAAGATCACCTAGAATCAAGTCTAAAGGATGAAAAATAATCACGAAATAAGAATGGATTGGAAAGTAGGCAAAAGCCTCTGCCTTTTCTCATACATACACACAGAACAGAGTCAACAAGTAGAAGTAGACATGTGTACTACAGAACCGAGTCACCAAATAAGGAATATTATAATCAAATTTTAAAAGTCAAAATTTCTAACTTCAAAAAAGAAAGATTAGTTTCTTAAGTGTTTTAAACTCGGTTTGGTTGTACTTTTGTCATGACTTATGACTTATGATGAGTCTTTTAATTTATTGGTTTATTATGAATTGACCTTAGAAATACTCTCTTTTTATACATGATGAGGTTTGTTTATGGTTTAAACTTATGTAATCAAGTATCTTACGTTACAGAACATATTTATAGTATCTTTCCATTATATTTGTGAATTTTACGATTCAATATGATTTAAGATTCACGATTTATGATTTAATTTAGTGATTCATGATTCGAATCGTGATTTGATAACTATACTTGGAAATAATTCTAAGAGTTCTAAAATTAGGTCCTAGACTACAAGGTAAAACAGTTTCAACAGTAAAAAATTATTCAGAAGGGATATGTTTCACTAATCTGCAACAAAGTGCTCGGAAATCCCCTCTTTTGTGACACTTTTAGGTTCTATAATAGACTGGACTCCCTAAATGGCAATATTAATGAATTTGACTCACATTTTGACAACTTTTAAGAACATTGACTCTGATTATTTACGGCATTGCTTCTCCAAGACTCATTAACCAGTTCACTTAACCAACTTAATATATAGAATCATGACCCCATTATAGACATAACATACCTGACAGTACATATGACAAAAATGACTAAAATTATTCCATATAACTTAAAATCAAAGTAAACTTACAGATAGATGACATCTGTAAAAGAAATTAACATAATACAATCCAGACATATTCGGCATAATTAAAACGCATGTCAATCATAGGTCGACAATTGGCTAGAGAAGATCAACAAGAATAGCATTGAATATTGATTAAAAGTTATTTTTCTGCAGATAGATTCAATCCATCAATTGTATGTTTTAGCACATACATCACATAGATAGAAGAAGAAAAAAAAAACTATATGACAGACAACTATTGAGCACTAAAATATCAAGAAAACAGACACACAATAATACAAGCAAGTCAGAATTAAAATGCTATCATAAAATCTCAAGAATAAGAACATCAGCGAGCATTCATACCTCATCACCCTCATTGCATTCATTCGATGGCTAATATAAACATCATCCTCCTCCCACTCTGGCTCTACAGGAACAAACTTCAAGAGCCCAATATTGCATCTCATGTTACCATTGTCTGAGAAATGTTGAACTAAGGAAGCACTTCCATCCCCCTGGTTTTTGTCATTGTCTTTCTGGTGACCACTATGAGTAGAACTGAAAAGACTGAGATCCATCATATTTCCTAAAGAAAGACCTTTATCAGTCTTCTCACAACATGGAATGTTATCAGACGTAGTAGGTCTTGGAATGATTAACTCATTGTGTTCATCAAAGTTGACAGCAGAACCTGTTTTTTGTTCTTCAAAATTGATTGAAGAATCCAATTTAAGTTCTTCAAAATTGACTGAACAAGCCATAGTTTCCAATACTGTTGAGGCATTATTAACATCATTGCCCACAGCGGCCAAGATGTCCTCAATCAAGCTACTTTCAGCCCAACAGTGCTGCTCTTTGAGCTTCTTGATGGCTAAATCAACGTCTTTCACAGGAATAGTACTACAATATTTGCCACCAGAATCACAACCTAACATTGTACTTTTGCTATTCCCACGCTCTTTCAGTTCTGGAAAATTCTTACAAGGAAGGAGGACAGAACGAAAAGACTTGTCTGGAGCATGGTCTTTTATTAGCAACTTATCACTTGATCGCAAAGGATTAGAAGTGCTCAATATAGAAGGGAAAGGGTCCTTATCAACTTCAGATTCAAGGCCTTGTCTCTGTTTCTGCTTGAGATCAAACGCAGTCCAACCAAAAGATTGACCCTCAACACGTGACATCTTCTTGAGGGAAGATCTGGCTGAAATTGTCATTTTTTAGCCATAACACAGTAGCACGACAATAGTTTCAGCAGATTTCAATTTTATATCTGTCTGAGTAATGTGAAGACACCAGAGCTTAGCATCCAATGACCAAGAGACCTGGCATACAAAACTTTGAAGTCAATAATTGTAAAAAACCCAAGATTTATCTGTATTTAAACACCCATTGTATAAATGACTATTCTCATTTCACAGGAGAACATGAAATTTTGGTGCAACAGAATGTAATTGAACACTTGATGCCACAAGACATAAATTAGATGGGTTTGTTTTAGGAAAAAGTACTTTTTTGGCCCTTAACATTTAATTTGAGTCCATCCCTAACGTTTTTTGAGCCAGTTTTGTCCAATATGTTTCTTTTTTATTTCAATTTTGTACCTAAGGTTAACACCGTTACAAAGTTGATGGAAAATACTAAAGTGGACTCCTTCAAGTTACACGAAGACTCTTTCAAATGACTTGTGGATTCTTCGTGTGACTTGTGTACTCCCCCAAGTTACATGTAGACGCTTCCATCTAATATCAAACGTTTAAATATTAATTTGGGTGAAAGATAGAAATGAAAAAAAAAAATTATTTGGGGCAAAATTGAAACTTAATCAAATATATGGCACAAAATTAAAATTAAAATCAATTAGTATGACACGTTGGTAGTGAACGTGTCACATGGGAAAGTCCCTATCAATATTTTCTGTCAATTATGTCCGCAGCATTAGTCTTTAAGGACAAAATCGAAACAAAAAAGAAATATATGGGATGAAATTGACACCAAAAAAAAAATAGGGACGAACTTAAAACTTGAGGTAAACGTTAGGGACGAAAAAAGTACTTTTTCCATTTGTTTTATTAAATATAAAGGACAGAACTAAAACATGAAAGATCTCTGTTCTTATTAATTCCAGAGTTTTAAGCAAGCAAAGTAAAAAAATTTTGTTAATGACATCGTAAAACTCTCTGCTGCCAATTTACTCAAAACAAACTCAAATTTTAGTCAATATAATTTGATCCCTTGATGCGGAACACAGGTAGAAAATAGAGAGAACAGATAATTTGGCTGTGAGAGAGAAATAACAGAGGTGAGAGTTCAGAGAGAGAAAGGAGGAGAACAAAAATTCAGTAACAACCTCAGTTTTAATTCAAAAGTTTGATCAACACAAATACAAATGAATGCTAAATAGACAACCCTGACTTATAAGATAACTATCAATTTAACTAATTATATCCATATAATAGATTCTTTCTTTCCATATAAATACACATGTTTATCTATAATACTTATAATACAATACCCTTACTCATTCCTCGTCATTCTTTATAGCTGGGAAAAAGAAACTCAACGTTGAGCATTTAAGTGAGCAAGTCCAACTTGAAACAAGTTACAGCAATTGGCAGTGATGGAAGAAAGAAGAACAAAAGCAATTTTGGAAAGAATCTATCAAGGTTCAAGAGTAGTATCTCCGCTTTTGTGAATTTCACCACAGCCAGTTGCCACAACTAATGGTTCAAGGGATAGTAATATGGATAATAATCAGTTAAATAACAAGGGATAGTAATATATTTAAAATAAATTATTTTTTTGGCTTTACCATAGTTTATAGAATAGTTATCTAATAATATTATAAGATTATTAATTTTACTATTGCATTATTTTTAGATTATTTAGATTATTGCGTTATTATTCAGATTGTTTCTTTTGGGAATGCTCTGGTGTAAAATGACAATAGTAGTTATATGCTAGAAACCTTTCTAAGTTTCTTCATAATACTAAAAGCCCAAAGAACGTATATATATCAAGATACTAAAATAACATACTGATTGAAGGTTACATTGGGAAAATACAAATAATATAGGGATATGGACATTAAGGACTCAGGCAGTCAGGCTTGTAGCACTATAGCTGCGAACATAAATTAAATTATAAAAATATATTTTCAAGCAAGAATTGAAGAAATATGTAAGATTTGTGTATTTGGGCATAATCTATCTCCGTGGGACATACTTCAACAAAATCACAATTGATACTCAAGCATTAAACTTGTTTTTACCTCTTATTTACCTCGGCATACAGTGCATCACCGTTCCAAGCAATAGCAGATTCTAAATTTTAAAAAAGAAGAAAAGAAAAACTGAACGGGGAAAAAAAAAAACAAAGATATACAAACCTTCTTCCAAAACTCATACAAGACGTAGGCTACCTCTAAATTATTTGGGAAGACCAAACCGCAGGAACCAGAACCAAGGAATCAATCGATCGAAAGGCCGAAATACGGATGAACCCACAAAATCAAATGCTTGTTGCTTGTAGAAATTTGCGATCAAACCCACTTTCAATGAATCGATTTTGCAGCTGTAATCCATAAATCAGCCTGTGGAGATCGCAAAGAGATCAAAAGGAAGAAAGCTTTCCCTCGAAAGGACTCAGAACCTGCGGCGAAGAGGAGAGGAAGACTATTAAGCAAAGTCCAAAGATGCTACGTGAATTTACCATTTCACCCTCGGTGTTGACCCGTTTTTCATTTTCGTTCGACAGCACCTGCCTGATACCTATCTTATTTATCAACCGTTCCCCCCTAGATTTTTGGAGACAAACCAACTGCCAACTATTTTTTGACTGCAATATTACTTTTTAAAAAATGTAATGCTCCGTTAACTTCGCCACGAAAATTATTTCTTTGCATGAACACCTAGGATTTTTTTTTTTTACTTGGCAATTTCAGACACTATATTTGTGTAAATTGCTAATTAATTTTTTAAAAATTATAATTATTCCAATTTAACTGCGTTGAATGTTTTAATTTAATCTTTAAAATATTATATATGTCTCAATTTTTTTTTAATTGTCAAAATAATTTTTAACAATTAAAAATTTAAAATTTAAAAATAAAAGTAGCAACAAAAAAGACTAAATTGAAATGAATGTAATCTTATGAGTTAAATTAAAACTTTTGCTCTTTCATGATTCAAATTAAGACAATTGTAATTTTTAAGGAGATTAAATCAGTAATTTACTCTAAAATTTTTATTTTTATTTTAAAATAATTATTTAATGTCTACTGTATGCAATTAAGAAAATATGTAATTTCAAATTGAGGTCTTAAATTAATTTACCAAAATGTTTTAGAAAACGACAACGATTGAAAATATACCTACCAACAATATAAGAGTCTGTTTGGTTTCATGAAAATAGAAAATGAGATTAAAAATGTGTTTGGTTGAATTTAATAAAAATATTTTTTTAAAAATATTTTTTAAAATAGATCCAAATCTGAAAAACAGTAAAAAGATATTTTTTTAGTGTTTCAAGAAATAAAAACTAAAAATAAAAATAAAAAATATTTTCACAAACTAAAAAATCCTAAATTTCTAATTTTCCACCATAATTGTTGAGATGTAATGAGTTGTTTTGTTTTTGATCTTGTGGGTCAGTTTTATTGGTCATTTCAAACTCATTTTTGGACAATTGATGTAAATTAAGGAATTGGCTTGCTTTGCTGTCATTGATGAGTGATTATTGTTCTTCATGTGCTCATTGCCATGTCTCAAAATAAAGAAATTCTATGAGAAGGTTGACCTTCACTTTATTTTTTTTTTTTTTGGAAGATGTACTTTTGAATAAAAAAAATTTGAACGGCACAAAAAATAATACAAAAAAGAGATAGAAGAACTCTACCTCCGAGGAGATTGAGCTCTTTGTAGTCTCTCCCCTCAAAATATGTAAAAAAAAAAAAAGGAAGAGCTAATTAATTAATAAAATAATAAGATTAAAGGAGTTTATTTCTTGTCATTATATGCTTCAATCTCCTTTCTCTTCCTCTATGAAAGTGTTTGAGATTTCAATATTAAAAATATAAAATTAAGATTTTACACAAAGCAAGTGATGCAAATCCAAAGCTTAAGGAGTAAAGTAGCAGCTCGAGTGAAATATTCATGATTTCAAAATAGTACAATGAACCTTAAAGTAAAAAAATTTTTGATGAATTAAAATGTTAATTTCCAAAATATAATGAGGACCATTTTTAAAAATAAATAAATTTCTAAGGACCTATTTGAAATTTTTTTAAAAAATTATATGTAGCTTTTGATTTTTAGTGGAAAAGAGAAGAGAAGAAATAAAATAAAATTTGGGATTTTGTGTGTGATTTAGAATTTTTACAAGATCTCATTAGGATCCAAGTGTAATAATTATTTGGTAAGGTATGAGTTTATTCAATTTAAGCTAATAGAACTTATAGGTGGCATTTTTAGATTAAGACACGTGTAGAAATCCATGCCACACAATTGATCATAAGCTTCTTAAGGAAGCTTCAACTGAATATTCCTTCAGTGTCTTCATTTTTATGCACAAAGAGAGAGACTGAACGGGAGAGAGGGAGATAAGAAAATGGAGCCGTGCGAAGAACGGCCACCATGGGTACTGTCAGAGCCCCCCCTTTTCCTTTTGTTTCCTTTTTTCCCATTTTGTTTTGCTGTTGGTTGAGAGAGAACAAAAGGACGATGATGGGGAGCCAAGAAGGTGAGCTACTGTGCGTCTTCCTGCACGAACCATCATCACCGACGGTTCTAACAGCGTGGTCTAGCCAGTTTTCTGCCAGTGAACAGCCTCACCATCAGCCACTACATCGTGAGTCAAGGTGAGGTCCCTTATCCATGTTTTTCCCTCTGGTTCGGCTCTTTCCTTCAATCCATTGACACTTAATGTTGTTTCATGATTTAGACTGCAAATTTAATTTAATTTTCATCCATTTACACTCCGTAATGGTGAATTTGAGCTTGGGTTCTGAATTTCTTGGCGTTGGGTGTGAGTATGGTGAAGGATGAAGTTGTAGGCATGAAATTGGAAAGAATAGGAGTCTTGGGAACAAAAATTTTAACTTAGTTCATTAATCGAAAGCTTCCTAAGATCAATTCTAGTCTCAATTTAA
Organism: Biancaea sappan; assembly: GCA_037074585.1. Classification (NCBI taxonomy): domain Eukaryota; kingdom Viridiplantae; phylum Streptophyta; class Magnoliopsida; order Fabales; family Fabaceae; genus Biancaea; species Biancaea sappan. The sequence goes on along the minus strand of CM073501.1, from coordinate 42,317,213 downwards.
ACTTAAGGATTTTAGATAGAAAATCTTTAACTTGATAGTGATGTTAGGAGTGGAGTTTGGGTCTATATTTAAGAAATTCTTATTTCTGAGACCTTAAGTAAATGAATGAAAGGCTATAATGCATAATTGAGTCTAATTATGAAGTTTAATAAATGGTTTTCAATTAGGGGCTGTGATGGGAGAATTCTAAGAATGTAGGGTAGTGAAAAAAAATAGAATTAGATGAATATAATCGAGAATATAGGGTATTAGTGGTGTATGGGAGTATTCTTGGGTAATTAAATAATTGTGTTAGGGATATAGAACCATAGTTAAGATTCCTTTTTCTGTGTCATTTAATTGGTGATTGAGTGGTTGAATAATCATAGGAAGAGAAATGAGTAAGCCAAAAGAGCGCCTTTTTGATTTGGTCAACAAAAGATAAGAAATTATGCAAGATTATGAATTGTGAGATTGAACTTGCCTAATGGATTGTTGTCATCTATTGCTACTGAAATTTTGGGATTGTTTCAGGCATCAAATGAACTCCAACCCATTTGAATTTTGGTGTGTCACTTGTTTGGATATAATAGAAATTGCCTATCAAAATTTATCAGAATCCAACTTGATTAGATAACGCAATCTCACTTAATTAGCTTTATTGATCAAAACAAGACAACTTTGCTGTTGGTATACTTTCTAAGTTAGAAATACACTCAAACTAGGTCCTTTTGACTTGAAATTTTTATGAGGCATTCCTTGGTATGTGACGTTGTGGAGTGGATGGTTTCATAGTATTTGGGAAGCAATTGCTATGTCAAATATTAGAGAAATCGAAACTACCTCGGAAATCAGAACAATCTAACTTGTTTTAGTAAAAGTTGTGTTAGATTGTCCAAATGTCATATTTTGCTTTGAAATTTTTATGAAAGGATGTCATAAGATTTTATGCCTACCAAGTTTCATGAGTTTTAGAGATGATTTAGTGGGTCAATGGCTTGCAAAACTGAGACCTTGAGACTGTAGAGATAGTCTAGACAATAGTTACAAAAGCAAGGTTTTGAAAGGGCAAATTGTATTATTTTTCTCTGAAATTTTTATCTAAGATTCTAGACATGTTAAGGATATTTTCTACCAAAATTCATAAATTTTGGAGTTGTAGCTACTGCCCAAAAAATTTATGAAATTTGGAGTCCGAAATTCAGTCTTAAAACAGAACATGTGTGGTCTTTTGAGAAATTTAAATGGTTCTAAGGGGGATTTACCTCTAAATTAAGAGGGAAAAAGAGACAACAGAATAAAGAATTATTCTTGTAACTTTTTAGTCCTAAGTAAAATTATCCAATGATGCTTTAAATAAATATGTTTGAGTCTATGGGAAATAACGGGCTAAGACATAAATGTATGTTTGTTAAGAAAAGCAATGCCTGTGCATGGAAGGCAATTGAAATGGTTGATGCGATATGTGAGTATATAACTCGTGTAACTTTAAGTTGAAGAGTATGATCCAAACTGTATATATTACTTTATTGCATTTTAGTTCGTTTTCTTTTCCATGATTATTGAGATAGTATTTGAAATATATTCTGACTTTAACGAGAATTTTCTGCTTTTTAATATTACTTTTATTCACTCTTTTCTTGCTTGAAAGTAGATTTGGAAAGGAGAAATTTAATTGAAAATTTAAAAATGTAACTTGGGTTTTGTTCCAAGATTTCTTGTAAACTGCTTTTGTTGTTTTTATTTGTTCGATTTTCAAGTATGATTACGATGTAAAGTATTATTCATGGTTCAAAGCATTTTGTTGTGAATGTATAATTAATAATTTTGATATTGTGACATCTATAATAGACTTGGCGTGAGATTGTGATGATGGTAATATTGTTATGTATATAAGTCGTGATGTTGTCAATGTGTTGAATATGTTGTGATTTGGAACTGTGAATGGTTATGGTATGTTCCCAATTGTGAGTTGTGATGATTATGTTTATAGGTGAACTTCGCCAGAAAGAAAAGACATGGTGGTGAGAAATATCTACATGGAGCCATAAGGGTGGAGATCTATACCTGGAGCGATGAGGGTGGATGCGATGGGGGCCGTGGGCAATGATTTAGTGATATCATGGATGACCCGATTGGTATTGGAAACTATATGATTGAAATATGTATTTGACAGTTGAGCGTCTTTGTTTTGAATGTGGTTGAGGTTGCAATTGTCCTGGCTGTGGTTGAGTATGATTAATGATGGAAATATGATTACCAAATAGAGTGTGGACCTACTTAAAGTACCACCTAGTCCAATTATAAGAGCAAGAGCGAAGAGATTCAAGGAGGCATAGAATGGGCTGATGCAAGAGGTCTGGGCTCAAGTTATTTTGTGTAGGCCCATGACACATGGTCTGCATGGTCAACAAATGTGTCAACATGATTCACATTCTAGAATAATCTAGCCAATGAATTCGAATATCGTGGGATTAATTGCAAATATTGCATTGGGATTGGTTTCTATTTTGAGATTACACAATTAAAGCATGTGCCATTTGATTTAGTTTCCTTTTTTCTAGCTTATGCGTGTAGCTTGGAGAGTAGGCTATTAGTTTCCTTTTTTTGTAGTTTCCTTTTCTTTGTTTAGGCTATTAGTTTCACTTTTTTCTATAGTTTCCTTTTCTTTGTTATGGATGAGTTCTTTCCTTTGTAATGCCTTTAAATTTTTCATTCAATAAAAATCAGAATACTTTTGTGAGAATAAATTTCTCTTTGGTTCTTTGAAGAACTTTCAAGCTGATCAGATTTTGTCTATGGCATTCATACTCTGACTTATCAATCAAGTTTCCATCCTTTGATTGTAGCGTCTTCATCATACCAAGGTTCACATCTCTTTATAGATGTTGGGGTGCAGTTTCCATCCAAATCTATAATAGAACGGTTCTAGGAACTAATTTCGGTTACAAGTTTCGTTAGAAGTTAGCGTGGTTCGTATCATTTGGTATCAGAGCACGGTTCTAGTATTAGGTTTGCCTATCATTTATTGTATTTTCTTCATGCTTATCTCAATCCTAGCTTTCTTCTTCATTCCAGTTCTTTTTTTTTCAAAAAAAAACGAAGCGGATCTGAACAAAAAAAAAAGGAATCTAAAGCCAAAAAAAAAAAAGACTCCAAAGCAAAAGAAAAGAGTCTAGAAACACCTTTTAATTTTTTTTTTTCATTTTTTGATTCATGTTCTAGGGTGTCCAAATTTGATCTTACTTGAAATTGTGAAATTTTTTTGAAATTTGTATTTTGTATTGTTGGAGACCTAGTCATTTGTGATCATTCTTGCTTTTAGAATCCAAATTTGGTGTGCTGCAAAAAAAAAATCTGATTCTTGTTTGATTAGTTTGATAAGAACTTTTGAGAGAATTACAAGTGAAAAAAGGCAAGAGTGGTGAGCATATAAGAGGGTAAAAGCCAAAATTATTATGTGAAACACAAGTGAAATTAAGTGCACAATTCTTTGAGTGAAACACATATGAAATTAGCATTCGATTGCCATTATTATTATGAGATAAAGAAGGTAAAACTTGCTGCCATGGAATTTTTAGATTATGCTATTATTTGGTGGGATCAATTGGTGTTGAACAAGAGGAGAAATAGGGAATTTGCAATAGAGACGTGGGAGGAAATGAAAACTGTAATAAGGAAACGGTTCGTGCCTATTTACTGCTATCGAGAGTTGTATAATAGGTTGCAATTCCTTAGGCAAGGAAACCGGAGTGTAGAGGATTATTACAAAGAGATGAAAGTGACAATGATCCGAGCAAACATTGAAGAGGATCGAGAGGCTATTATGGCAAGGTTTCGGCTGGTTTGAATAGGAAAATTCAAAATGCGGTGGAATTGCAACATTATGTGGAGTTGGAGGACATGGTGCACATGGCTATTAAGATTGAGAATCAACTTAAGAAGTGAGGCAGTATAAGTGCGAGGATGCTTAATTATTGGCATGACTAACTTCTCCACTATGGTAGTGCTAGCAACATTAGTATAGCTCCCTCCATCAATAATCACACTACATACCTTGTTTTAGACATGACATCTAGTATAAAATATGTTCTCTAGACACTATGTCCAAAACAAGGTATGTAGTGTGATTATTGATAGAGGGAGCTGTACCAATGTTGCTAGCAATACCATGGTGGAGAAGTTAGCCATGCCAACAATTAACCATTCGCGATCTTATAAATTGCAATGGTTAAATTATAGTGAGGCACGTGTGAATAAACAAGTATTTGTTTCTTTTTGCATTGGGAAGTATGAAGATGAAGAGTTGTGTGATGTAGTTCTCATACAAGCTGGGCACTTGTTATTAGGAAGACCATGGCAATTTGATAGGCAAGTCAAGCATGATAGATTTACCAATAAGTACTCATTTGATCACAATCAAAGATCAATCACTCTCGTACCATTGACATCAAAACAGGTTTATGAAGATAAAGTGAAATTGTAAAAAGAGAGTGAACAAAATAAAAAGAATGAAAGAGAGAATGGTAGAAAGAAATTGAGAGATAATCAAAAAGCAAAAAAAGAGAGACTAAAAAAGTTAAGAGAAAAGAAGAGAGAAAAACAAATGTCTATGCAAAGGCGAGTGAAATCAGGAGAGCAATGTTTCTTAATCAGCTTATGATTGTATTTTTGTACAAAGAAGCATTTTTGAATACTAACCAATTTGATGATACTTTGTCTAGTTCAATTGTTTCTATCTTGTAGGATTTTGAGGATGTCTTTCCTGAGGAAATTCCTAATGGATTACCTCCTATCTGAGGAATTGAACATCATATTGATTTTGTACCTAGTACTACCATTCCAAACTGACCAGCCTATAGGAGTAATCCTAAGGAGACAAAGGAACTACAAACGTAGGTAGGTGAGTTATTGGCAAAGGGGTATACAAGGAAAGCATGAGTCCATGCACTGTTCCAATGATTTTAGTTCTTAAGAAGGATGGGACATGGAGGATGTGCGTAGACTGCTGAGTAATCAACAATATCATAGTAAAGTATCATCATCCTATTCATCGTTTAGATGATATGTTAGACGAGTTGCATGGTTCTTGTATCTTTTCTAAAATTTATCTGAAAAGTAGGTATCACCAAATTAGAATGAAAGAAGGTGATGAATGGAAAAATGCATTTAAGACAAAATATGGTTTATATGAATGGTTAGTCATGTCGTTTTTGTTTAACTAATGCTTGTAGTACTTTCATGAGATTAATGAACCATGTTTTGCATGCTTCTATTGGAAAATTTGTAGTTGTTTATTTTGATGATATTCTCATTTATAGCAAAAATTTGGAAGACTATTTGATGTATTTTCAATATGTGCTTAATGTGCTTAGGAAAAAGAGATTATTTATTAACCTAAAGAAGTGCAGATTTTGCACCGATAAGCTTGTGTTTCTTGGTTTTGTTGTGAGTGCACAAGGAGTATAGGTTAATGAAGAAAAGATTTGTGCAATCCAAGAGTGGCTAAGTTTAACAAGTATAAGTAATGTTCGAAGCTTTCATGGACTTGCTAGTTTTTATCAGCGATTTGTGAAAGACTTCAGTAGCATAGCTACATCGATAACTGATGTCATAAAAAAAAAAGGTTGGGTTCAAATGGGGAGAAGAGCAAGAAAAAGCATTCCAACTGCTTAAAGAAAAACTAACTCATGCTCCTTTCCTAACTTTACCTAACTTTGCAAAAACTTTTAAGATTGAATGTGATGCTTTAGGTATAGGTATTGACGTTGTTCTTATGCAAGAAGGACGACCAATTGCATATTTTAGTGAGGAACTAAGTGGGGCTGCTTTAAAGTACCTTACTTATGACAAGAAGTTGTATGCGTTGGTTCGGGCCTTAGAAACTTGGCAACACTATCTTTGGCCTAAGGAGTTCGTGATCCACACAGATCATGAGTCATTGAAGCATTTAAATGGTCAACACAAGTTGAACAAGAGACATGCACATTGGGTGGCATTCATAGAACAATTTCCCTATGTCATCTGATACAAACAAGGTAAGGAGAATGTGGTTGCCAATGCACTTTCTCTTAAGTATGTACTTCTTTCTACTCTTGATGCAAAATTACTTGGTTTTGAACATATTAAAGAGTTGTATCCTTTAGACCAAGATTTTAGTGAAGAGTATGCTTTGTGTGAAAGGGCAGCCTCTGGTAAGCTTTTTAAGTTTGAAGGGCTTTTGTTTCGAGAAAATAAACTGTGTATTCCAAATTGTTCTTTTCAGGATTTGTTAGTGAGGGAGTCACGTGGTGGAGGATTGATGGGTCATTTTTGGGTAGCTAAAACTTTAGCTATTTTGCAAGAACATTTCTATTGGCTACATATGAAAAGAGATGTTGAGAGGCTTTGTGGTAGATGTGTCACCTGTAAGCAAACTAAATCTCAAGTGCAGCCCCAAGGACTTTATACACCATTACCCATTCTTAGTGCACCTTGGACTGGTATTTTGATGGATTTTGTGTTAGGTTTTCCTAGAACTAAACGGGGGAGGGATAGTATGTTTGTGGTTGTCGATAAATTGTCTAAGATGGTACACTTTATTCCATGTCATAAAACAGACGATGCTTCTGACGTTGCTGAAGAGATTGTGAGATTACATGGGATGCCTAAAACAATAGTTTTGGATAGAGATGCTAAGTTCTTGAGTTACTTTTGGAAGACTTTGTGGTGTAAGTTGGGCACTAAGTTGTTATTTTCTACTACTGGTCACCCACAAACTGATGGTAAAAGTGAAGTAGTGAATAGGACTTTGTCTACATTGTTAAGGGCTATCATAAAAAAGATCATCAAGACATGGGAAGATTAGTTACCACATGTTGAGTTTGCTTATAATCGTACTATTCATTTGGCTACTAAATTTTCACCATTTGAAATTGTGTATGGTTTTAATCCATTAACTCGTTTGGATTTTTCTCTTTACCTGTGACTAAGCGTGTCATTCTAGATGGTAAAAAGAAAGTAGATTTTGTTAAGTAGATCATGAGAAAGCAAGGCTCAACATTGAAAGGAGAACTAAACAATATATCAAACAAGCCAACAAAGGGCATCATAAGCTGATCTTTAAGCTTGGCGACTGGGTGTGGGTGCACATGAGAAAGGAGCACTTTTCGGAACAAAGAAAATCAAAGTTGTTACCTCTAGGAGATGGTCCATTTTAAGTCATCGAAAGGATCAATGACAATGCATACAAGCTAGACTTACATGGTGAGTATAATGTCAGTGCTTCTTTTAATGTGTCTTATTTAAGTCGTTTTGATGTAGGTGAAGATTTGAGGACAAATCCTTTTCAAGAGGAGGGGAATGATGGAAATATGGTTACCAAATGGACTGTGGACCCACTTACCACCTGGTCCAATTGTATGAGCAAGAGCAAAGAGATTCAAGGAGGCATTGAATGGGCCAATATAAGAGGTTTGGGCTCAAGCTATTTCGTGTAGGCCCATGGAACATGGTCTACATGATCATCAAAGATGTGTCAACATGATTCACGTTCTACAATAATCCAGTCAATGAATTTGAATATTATGGGATTAATTGTGAATATTGCATAGGGATTGATTTCTATTTTGAGATTACACAAATAAGGCATGTGCCATTTAATTTAGTTTCCTTTTTTCTAGCTTATGCGGGTAGCTTGGAGAGCAAGCTATTAGTTTCCTTTTTTTGTAGTTTCCCTTTCTTTGTTATAGGCTATTGGTTTCCTTTTTTTTTTTTTTAGTTTCATTTTCTTTATTATGGACGAGTTCTTTCCTTTGTAATGCCTTTAAATAGGCCTTTTCATTTAATAAAAATCATAATCCTTTTGTGAGGATAAATTTCTTTTTGGTTCTTTAAAGAACTTTTGAACTTATCAATTTTGTCTGTGGTGTTCATACTCTAACTTCAATCAAGTTTCCATCCTTTGATTGTGGCGTCTTCATCATACCAAGGTTTATATCTCTTTATAGGTGTTGGGTTGTGGTTTCCATCCAAATCTGTAATAGAACGGTCCTAGGAACTAATTTCCATTACAGGTTTCGTCACAAGTTGGCATGGTTCAAATCATTTGATGTATGTACGTGTGTAAATATCTATATGTGTATGTTATGGCCCTCTACCCAGTGATGTTTTGTATGATGAAATGGATGGGTATTGTTGCATACTGAAGAAAGTAATGGGACGTGCAAGTGTGTTATGTACTTGAATGAAATCTCTTTTATTAATATCTATTAATTACATGCGTATGATAAAAGGATTGGTAGTAACTTATTTTGAGCTTAGCATGTTGCTCATTGAGTCTATGACTCATTCATACCATTTATTTATATATTTTTAGAGTAGGTGGTCGATGTAGAATATTAGCGTAAGAGATAGTGTCATCCTATGACAGGATCCATTTTTATCTAAAGGTAAGTATTTATAAAATTTTTGTAAGTTAAATTTTCATCTAGGGTCGCTCTGTAGTCACATAAGTAACCTAGGCAATCTTGTGTGTTAATGTAAAGTATAAGATAATGTTTTCTTATGTCTATTGCATGAAAGATTGTTGAATGCTTCTTGGAAGTGATTACCATGTATGGAAAATGTTCTTTGGATAAAGAGCCTTTCTCCCTTTATTGGCATTTGTTGGCTTAGATGTTATGTTCTTTAGTATTGCTTGAGATTAGAATAGGCTTACAGATATTCAGGTGGTTTCTCATTTGCTATGCCAGTGTGACAAAGTGGTATCAGAGCATATAGTTTTGGTCTCTTATAGACAACAGAGCAAGGTGTCCTTGGTAGGCCCTTCTCTTATTGTCATGAACAGTGGCATGACCATAAGATGAGGTTTCTCTAAAGGCCTTGTAGGATTGTTAGTATTGTTTCTTTCGTGTCTTATTCTTTAGTAATGTTGTTGTAATGTATTTCCAAACCTCCTTATTATGCTGAAGGATGCATTAAGATTGAGAGTGTTTGTTAAGAGTAAACTTTTCAAAAAAAAAAAAGGAAGGGGGCCCACGAACCTAAAATAGATTACATATTTCATAAGCAAATGTTCTGGTTGATGGGAAATAAGCCATGGATTTCGTGACCTAAAGATGCCCTCATCTGTTTGATTCTTATGAATAGATGAGCGTTAAAATTTGGGGACCAAATTTTTATAAGGAGGAGGTATTGTAATAGCCCTGATTTTAAATAATATGGTGAACCTTTAAACTTTAAAAAAAATTTGACAAATTAAAATTTTAATTTCAAAAATATAATGAGGATTAATTTTTTAAAAATAAATAAAATTTTGAGGCCCTATTTGAAAATTTTTAAAAAATTATATGTAGCTTTTGATTTTTAGTGGAAAAGATAAGAGGAGAAATAAAATAAAATTTGGGATTTTGGGTGTGATTTGGAATTTTTACAAAATCTCGTTAGGATCCAAGTGTAATAAGTATTTGGGAAGGTATGAGTTTATATAATTTAAGCTAATAGAATTTATAGGTGGCATTTTTAGATTAAGACACATGTAGCCACACGATGGATTATAAGCTTCTTAAGGAAGCTTCAGCTCAATATTCATTCAGGGGGTGTTTGGTAGGCGGCTGTACGCAGGAAAGGAAAGCGCCTTTCTAACACTGTAGCATTTTTTCGTTCTTTGGTACTGTATCAGTTAGAAACAGAAGTCAGATTTCTCTCTTCCTTCAAAATCAACTTTTTGGCTTCCATCACATTTTGGATGGAAAACCGGTTATTTTGATGGAAAGCAAAGTAAAATTCCTTATTTGCCTACGCTATGTTCATTCAAATTCTAGTCGCCGTTGGAGCTTCCAAATTGTATGGCACTCATCTCGCTTGGCTCTTGATACTACAGCAGCCATCGGTCGACCAAAGGCCACCAGGTGCCTAACAGAAGCTTGGCAGCCACCAGTCGACTAGATACCAAGCACCTGGCAGTTGCTCGACCGGCGACTGCCAGGCATCTGGTAGGCACCTGATTGGTGACTGCCAAGAGCCTGGAAGCCACCCGATTGGCGACTGCCAAGCACTGGCAACTGTGGCAGTCGCCCGACTGGTGACTGCCAAGCGCCTAGCAGTAGCTCGACTGGCTTGGCAGCTGGTTGACCAGCTGCTGCCATGAGCCTACAACCAGTCGACTGGTTCATTCCGGGCTCTTGGGGTTAGGGCTTTAATGAATTTTTAAGGGCAAAATAGTAAATTATTTTTATATTTATTTTCTATTATCTTTAAAAAATATATAATCATCTTATTTTCTTCGTTTATTTTTCAGTGTATATCAAACAAGTTTTTTTTCCTTTCTCTTTTCCTTTTTCCATTTTCCTATTTCCTTTCTATTCCTACTCTTTCTTGGATACCAAATGGTCCATCAGTATCTTCATTTTTATGCACAAAGAGAGAGAGAGAGAGACTAAACGGAAGAGAGGGAGATAGGAAAATGGAGCCGTGCAAAGAATGGCCATCGTGGATACTGTCGAAGCCCTCCTTTCTCCTCCTTTTGTTTCCATTTTTCCCATTTTCTTTTGATGCTGGTTGAGAGAGAATAGATCAAATGATGACGGGGAGTCGAGAAGGTGAGATACTGTGTGTCTTCCTCCATGAACCATCGTCACTGGCGATTCTAATAATGGTTTGGCCAGTTTACTGTCGATGGACAGCTTCACCGTCAGCCACTGCATCGTGAGTCAAGTTGAGGTCCCTTCTCCATGTTTTTCCCACTGTTTCAGCTCTTTCCTTCAATCCATTGACACCTAATGTTGTTTCACCATTTAGACTGCAAATTTAATTTAATTTTGTTCCATTTACACTCCATATTGGTGAATTTGAGTTTGGGTTCTGAATTTCTTGGCGTTGGGCGTGAGTATGGTGGAGGATGAAGTTGTAGGTGAAATTGGAAAGAATAGGAGTCTTGGGAACAAAAATTTTAACTTAGTTCATTAATCAAAAGCTTCCTAAGATCAATTCTAGTCTCAGTTTAAACTTAAGGATTTTAGATAGAAAACCCCTAGCTTGATAGTGACGTTAGGAGTGGAGTTTGGGTATATATTTAAGAAATTCTTAATTTTTGGACCTTAAGTAAATGAATAAAAGGCTATAATGCATAATTGAATCTAATTATGAAGTTTAATAAATGGTTTTGAATTAGGGGCTGTGATGGGAGAATTCTAAGAATGTAGGGTAGTGAAAAAAAAAAGAATTAGATGAATATAATCAAGAATACAGGGTATTGGTGGTGTATGGGAGTGTTCTTGGGTAATTAAATAATCGTGTTAGGGATATAGGACCATAGTTAAGATTCCTTTAACTGAAGAATACAGGGTATAGGAAATCAATCTAGATACCATCTAATTAATTAATTAAGTTATTTCCTAAATCATATTAGGAAACCAATCTCCAACTTAATTAATTTATTTAACTATCAAATTAATTGATCTCTTATTGATTAAGATTCACTATTCCATTATTTCTCTTAAATCAATAAATTAATTTAATTAATTTATTTCCTAATCAAATTAAGAAAATAATCATATCGTGAATCAATCAATCTAATTATTTTGTTTCCTAAATCATGTTAGGGACCTAATCAGAATGTAAATCAATCAAATTAATTTTAACCTAATTTAGTCTTCAATTTGAAATTTTTTTATTTTTATTTTCACCCCAAAACAAACATCTACTAAGAGAGAAAAAAATAGGGTTTATGAATCAAAACAATTTTTCTTTTAAAAACCCTTTTGATTGAAACAAAATTATGTTCATGTGTGGCATCAAAATATGTTCTTCAACAAAGAAATTCAAAACATATTTCTCAGCAAAATTCATAAGAACATCTCATGCTCTTTCATACAAAATTTTAGAGAAAAAGAAATAAGCATCATGCCATGTTCATGTTTCAAAAACACAAAGCCTAAACATGCTAATTGGTTCACACCACTACGATGCTGAATCACCCAGAATTGAAATCATGGCAATTTTGCAGAATAATGGTACTCAGGTCGTTTTCACTCTTGGAACCTCACTTCTAACCACTAACTAATTGTTCTAAACACCTAAACACTGATTAAAAGCTAATTAACACACAGGGGGGTTTTGGTTGTGACAGAATCAGAAAAGTGCAATCAAGAAAAATAAACAGCAACGACAAATAAGATAGCAGAAAGTAGTAGAGTTGAACAGTAATAGAAGAATGCAACCAGTCTTGATCTTTCATAAAGATGAAATCTTCCTAGTTCTCTTTTAAATGATGAGTACTTGTTCTATTTATCACTTGATTTTATGAATCATAGGTGTCTAAAAAGAACTTCTAGACTAAATACCATCAAGCTATGATCAAGAAAATCTCCTCTAACATAATCTTAATGTGATTCTAGTAAAAGTAGTTAGATTTATGTAAGGTAACCAACATTGCACACCATTTCCAATTCAATTACCATTTCAACTAGATACAGAAACATTCCTCAGATGCAAAGTGTATAAAACCAGTAAATGAAAATACTATCCTAACCAGAACAGTATGAATCACAAACCAGAGGCAAGGAAGAAATAGAAATGGAATAAATAAACAAATACTTATCTCATTAAGCCTATGAACTCAGATTACACTTTAGTTTCAGACCAATACTGATTAAAGGGATTTTAGCCTTCCATGAGAGCAAGAAACCAGAAAACAGAAGGGAGAAAAGAGAGGGAGAAGTGACCTATGAAATTCACTAAGTTACAGAAGCTAAGATACAAACTAAAGTCTAAAAGCCAACTAAACTAATGCCTTCTAAAAAGCTGATGGAAACTGACTTTGCTGCCATCTTCTCTGATTTCTAATATGGGAGGACATGGTAGTTGCAGTGGAGAAGGTGCTTTTTCAGAAAGTGGTATGGGTGGTTGCTTCTTTCATCAAGGTTAGAGGAATGGGATGCAGAAAGTTGATCTAAAATGCTGCCGCCTTGGGTCCCATATGTCCATGTCATCAGGCAAGTAGAAAAGGCTACCAACTTATCCTAGAAGGTCCACATCAGCGTCCATTTCATCAAGAATTCCATGTCAGTGCCACATCATCAAAAAATCACCAAAATTAATTCTGAAAATTACACAAGAAGGATTAAATTGAGTCTTTAATAATTTAAGTCCTAAAAGATGAAAATAATTTATTTTCCATCTAAAATTAACTTAGACCCAATGAAACACAAAGTGTAATAAAATTGGAGGAATTCTAAATATGAAAATGTAAGGATACCAAGATAGGGGTTAAGAAGTATATAAAAATGCTAGATATCACTAATTTCTATTATACTCATACGTTCTTCGTTTTAAAGTAATGGTAACTATAGGTGAGCTCTGATACTATTGTATGATTTTAGAGATCATATAATGTAGCAGATTTAAAATTTTTTCTGTAAAACCCATTCACCAAAGGATCAACCTATATTATCATTACATTAACCAAGTAATCAAGACAAAGAGAAATACCTCTTGTAGCACAACAGCCTCTCTAAGCCAAAGCAAGTATCCAAAATGGGATACTTTTAATGATAATCCACACGAAATACACTAAGGAAAAACCTTTTCAGGTAACAGGGTTCCTTCTTGTTCTTGTACTAGCAAGCACGAAGAAGTTATGGAGAAAACCCTCATGGATGAAAGAGAAGAAAACAATAGTGTTTCCCAAACAAGATTCTTAATAATTGAGAGAAAGACTATAGCATGTGGCTTTCACTATCACTCTTAGAGTTTTCACTATCACTCTTAGAGTGATAGGTGCTACAATTCACATATACAAATATAAAAAGGGACCTTATTTCTCAACAAAACAAAACTCTTTAAATTAAGGAAATCAACTTCTACTAAAGAAATATCCTACCTTATACTCAAATTCTACCCTTAAACAATACTATTAGGCATTTGGTATAGATTTGTTTGTCTCTTTTTCTATGCATTCGGTCTTATTAAATTTTTGCAAAAAGTTTTATTTCTCATTTAAACTCTTAGGCATTTCATGGAACATCTGGTATCATGAATTCATGATTTAATAACTTCTCTTACGTGTTTATTCATGCTCAGGACAATAATTTCATGTCTATCCCAATTCTCCTTGTAATTCATACACTATTATCTAAGTCCCGGAACATCTACAATTCCCTTAAGTTACTTCTAGATATGAGGATCCATTCCTGTTAAAAATTTACTTCTCAATCTTTTACTTTCAATCACTTAAGGATTCCTTTCGATTAAGCTACTTCACATTATTCTCTACTTATTTTATAAACATTTGCCTTTCCATAATTTTGGAAATTTTTCCTTACAAATGAAGGACAACTTCTCAAATCTCATCTCATCTTCTTTTCAGTCTCGGAACATCCCTAAGTGTTTGATCATTAATGGATGACATCATGTACCAAACTACCCATAAACTAGAGGTCCTCTGAGATACAAAAATACCTCATAAATGACTTGAAGAAATATGACATGAAAGAATTGACACTAACAACACCTATAGGGCCTTTAGTGGATCCTCGTCCTATAGTCATGCCATGGTTCATGATGATAGGGAAAGGTTCCATCAAGGTAAGCTTGCTCCTTGATCCATATGAGACCGAAAACTTATGCTCTGATACCATTTTGTCACTCCCACCTAAAACATGTGACTGGCACGAGAATGAGTTCAACCTTATCTCGAGAACCTAGTTCATTTCATCCAACAAACATATGCAATACTCAAAAATAGACAAAATGAGATAAATAATCAATTGAAGAAACTTCTCTTTAATATATATTCATATTCATCAAAATAACTGAATTAAATAAAATGTTTAGAAACATATTCTTCAATATGGTTACATCATTTATATACATTCTTTATCAATTCATAATAATAGTAATCCAAATCCTAGGCTACCTATACGATGACGGAGCAACTCTAGAGTATTAAACAAAAGATATAAAGACAAGATTTAAATCATCCCCAGAATCAATTAGGCTTTTGAACCGAGAATCCATTTTTCCCTAAATGAATATTTGCCTTCAAATATCAACTCTGAAAAATGTTAAAAGAGGGGTATGAGAAACCACGTGCCCAGTGAAGGGACAACACAACAATATGATGAAAAATAGTTACAAAGCATCATAATGATAACATATATTGATTTTTCATAAACCAATTAAAACACAATGCAATATAATCCTAAATAGTTCTCAACAGTGTCCATGTAAACCAACCACATTTCAATATCACATACTTCAAAAACAATTCACAATAGTAATTAATTCAATCAACTACACAAAATTTTCATACCAACCGGGTTGTTCAGGGTACCACTGGATTGTTGCTCGCGGCCCCCGTTGCTTTTATCGCTCCATTTATAAATCTCCACCCTTATAGCTCCTTGTAAAATTCTCCATGTGGTGCACCACCATGCCTTTCATTTCCGGTCAAACACAATCATAATCACAGTCAAGATCTCATATCATAAACAAATATCCATCCACAACTTACATCAATCATCCATAGATGAATAAATTCAACAATCAAGATATACCACGTCTCAACTCAATTCACAAATGGTTTACAATCCTTATCTTAATCTCATCATCCATATTGCACCACAAAACTCATGAATATACTTCATACAATTGTATCACATCTTAATGAAATTAATTTATAGAAGAACTACAACTTTCCTGCTTTAATTACAAGTTAAGGACAACTATGTGTGTGTATATGTTTATATATATATCTTTGCCAAGGCCAACCTTCTAAACAAGGAATTTACAAATAGCGTAATGTGTGTTTATGTACATACATCTCATGACTAAAGAATAAGTACATTCATTGACTATAGGTATATATATATATACATGTATTCTTTGAACTTTAAAACATAAAGCTTTGTGTATTTTCATGTATATATAAATATATATATACATTATATATATATATACAACACATATTTCTCTTTCACATTTCCAAGGGATAATAGAGTACAGATGTACATCCACACTTCCTAGCACTTCCTTTTGTACCAATGTAACTTATATATATATATATATGTATATATACACACATTGGAAATTATTCTCTTCATTCCTCTACTTAGGAGGAAATATAGTTATGTGCACATAGCCACACAAGTTTGACAACTATTTATATCCCATTATTCCATGCAACACAAGTATCTCAATTAATTATTTTCCACCACTCCTCAATAGCAATATGACTTCAACATATCCTTGTATAAATAAATCACTATTCTCCTTAAATTGAATATATTACATGCTCTCACTATGATGCAAGGGTTACAAGAGAAAATCATTTAGTCATAGGAAGTATCAACCCACTCACATTGAATCCATGCCAAACCTACGCTTTAAACCCAAGAAGGAAAGCTACATATTTCACCGAAGGCCTAAAAATCAAGTTAATCAATAAATATCATCAAACCAAAACATGGGCTATCAATCTCATAATCTTGTTCTGTTGTGACGCTAGTTTTCTTCTCAATTCTTCAGAAAATTTCTGGTGTCCACCTACAACTCCAAAAATCATGAAACTTGATGCACAACCATCTTTATGTGTTAATACACAAGGATAAAAATTTCAGGTCAAAATTCTATGGTTGAACCCCTTTAAAGACTCTTTTAGTCACCATAGGTCAGTACTATCTAATTTTTATATAGGTTCAATCTTCTGTTAATTAAGCCTACTAAATCTTAACCAAATGCTATGAAATTTGACATATACTTAGTATAATAACTTAGCTAGGTACCATAAAATTTTCAAGTCAAAATATGGTCTTTTAGCCACTAAAATAGTTAATTTCTAGCCTCCCTAGATTTTCTTTTGCATTGAATAAGGTGTTGTTTTTATGATTTCTTATCAAGTAAACCACTTCTAAAAACTCCAAAACTTACCAGATCAGATCTTTTATATATCATGAGGCTGCAATAAAATTTTAAAGATTTTAAGGACTTATTTGGTCATCCAAAATACATGGAATTAGTGGCATTTCAAATCAGTCTTGTTTTCTTATTCTCAAATGTTTAGCTACTGTTTTAGGTTCATTAAGGGTACCAAACCAGCCTAGAAAATTTTGAAATAATTTAGGCATATTCTTAAACACCATATCTAATTGCATACCAAATGTCATGACCATTGGAGTTCATTTCCTACCTCAAACAATCCAAACCGTTCATAACAATAAATAACAAGCAGAACAATTCTGCAGAATTGCATATTTTCATTCCTAACTCTGTTTTTAGCTTCCCTTTCATTTTCTTTGGTTTCAAGAACACAAAATCACACTTAGCTTTAAGTTACTTATTCATACTTTTTCAACTATATCTCCTTTTAAATGAAAATAAAGAGTACAAACACCAAACTTCATTTCATCCTTTCTTTCTTTCTAAAAACAGAACACTTTGTACTCTTAGAACATTAAAACCCCAAACTCAATTAAAACCAGAATTCCACCTCCTAAATTTGTTTTAAATTGATTTATAACTAAAAGAACAAATTGGTGACTTGAATTCCATCATTAACCAAAGCTCTCTTTTGGTTTTTTCTTTTCTCTAAGCTTCTCGTCAAAGTGAAATGGGAGAAAAAGGAATAGAAAATGAAAGGAAGAAGAAAAGAAGATTAACCTTACCTTTTAGTTTAGACTTTGTTTTTAATCTAGTTGAAGACATATTGGATTATCTCCTACCCAAAACTAGATGAAAGAGATGGATTAAAATCCAATCTTGGAAATTCTAACTTGCCCAGTTCTTCATGCTTTGTTTTTGATTTCCAAGTTTCTTCTCTAATTCAAACTTTTATTTTAGCTACCTCTTCACTATTTCTAGTCGCACAGTTTACTGCCCAGGAATTTAGAAATTTGAACTCCTATGTGCTGGTTTATTCTCTCGGCTGCTTCCTCTCTTTTAATTGGGAGAAGTCCCTTTGTTTTCTACTTAGAAAATGTAGTTCTCTTCCTTTCTCTCTCTCTCTCTCGGTTTGCTCATAGAAAGAAGGAAAAATTCACTCTGTTTTCATGTCATGAAAACATAGCCTTACTTCTCTCTCTCTCTCTCTCTGGGATGAATTCCTTACTGCCAATTTAAAGCAAAGAAAGTGGATTCCACGTGTCTTTTTTTTTTTTGTTGCCATCACAACTCCTTTGGTTGAAATATTAAGAGGCTCCTTTTAATTTTATTACTTTTCAATTAGGTCCCTGATCAATCAAATAAAATTCTATTTATACTTGTTCAAAATTAATTTATAACTCTTTTCTCCTTGTTCATTATTTTATTTCTCATATTTGTTTTATGTTAATAATAATAATAATAATAATAATAATAATAATAATAATAATAATAATAATAATGATGATGATACAATACATCTTACTCTCCTTCTTGCTAAAATTATACAAAACAACCTTATTCATAATAAATTTTCAACTAGGTCCTTAAAAATCCTATAACAAAATTCAAACTTTTACCCAAAATCCTAGAATTATTTTTTTGTTCCTTACTGCAAATTAATCCTCAATATATCCACAAATTTAAAATTTTTGCTCCTTAAATTTTTTTTTTCAAATCTTGAAGGTTCACCATACTATGTTAAAATCTGGGATATTACAATAGCCTATGTGTCAACTCCCACTATACTTGATTACATCAAGTGCCCAAGTAGTGAGTTCCTTATCCTGTGGAATCAATCACTTTAAACAGTCACTGAAGACCATCTTCATGACAAGTTTGCTTTGGCCAAAGACTTCTTAGTGATTATCCTGATAAGTGGCCATGAGTATACTTCCTTCTATCAGGAGTGATAAATTCTCTGTTGACTACTCAAATATCGTTGAATATTTTACACTGTGCCCAATCACCACCCTAAGAGCAACCCATGGTGGATAATAATGAATGGAGTCAAAACACGTGATCCATATCCAAGATAACTTGAGTTTTTCAAGTCTAAGGATAACTGCACTGTTAGTTGCTATGAGACTTATCACTGACATTTGAATAAGTATCCATGTGATATCTCATGCTGATCATCCAATGTACTTGTTACTTTAACAAGCATTCACATGTTTAGTCAAAACATTTCATGCTTACAACTTATGAGGACAACTGTTTGATCAAATCAAGAAACATAATATGTACTAGTCTATTCGGATTACTGATGTCCAGTCTCAGGTAATCCTACGATTTGGGATAGTTTAGATACATATATAATTACACGTAATAGGAATCTCACCTTATGATCGCCATCATAATTTCCTTCATGCTATGTTTTGTTTCATGGATTTCATTACTTATATTATGATCTAATCTTGAGTTTATGAATATGAACATAAATAATGAAGAAAACTTCTTTGAATTAATAACTAAGTTTGTACATCTGATGCTAAAAGTGATTACCTTTAGAGCACTTTTCTAATAGTTGACTTAACTCCTTTTGATGCAGATTTTGATTTGAGGACAAATCCTTTTAAGGAGAGAAGGAATGAAGCAAATCCAAAGCCTAAGGAAGTAGCAGCCCAAGTCAAGACATTTAAGTTCCATACCCAAAGGATCCATTGTTCATCAAGGGAGGCCCAATCACAAAGGCTAGAGCCAAAAGAATGAAGGAAGCACTAATTGGACTTATTCAAGACATTTGGGCCACACCTACTATAGTCCATAATGAATTAGGATTAATCAAACATACTAGTGCTATTAAACTAATTCAGCATGTTGAGCCATAAAGCATTAAAGGAAAAAAGCACCTAATTGGAGTCAAGTTTCTAAATCATATTTAGGAAAGTTTAGGGAGGAGCATTTAATTATTTGATTTAGGAATGTTTTCAAATTAGATTGCTTATCTTGTTTAGGAAAATTTTATTGATTGATTTAGTCATATCTCATATAATCAGATTTCCTAAATCAATCAAGTTACTAATTAGGAAATTTTTTATTTTGTTTATTTTCTGATCTAGATTGATTCTCTATGCATATAGGAATTAAGGTTTTTATTTTTACCTATAAATACTATGTTTGGTGCATGGTGAAGACATACATGAATTCTGAATTTTATTTGTGAGCAATTCACTTCATGGATCTTCTGAAAGCTTGTGAACTTATCAAGACTTGTCTTGTGGCATTCTATTGAGACTTATCACTCACTTTCTCAAGGTTGTCAAGATTGGAATTTGACACAGAATCGGAAAAGACACAGGCAAAATTGAATAAATCAGGATTGTAGGATTCTATCAAATATATATAAAAAATATAGACAAAAACTTTGTATATAATACAAAACGATTGAAATCTAATTATATGTCAATAAAAACAAGCTCAAATATCGATGTGTCATAGTCATAAATAGATAATCTAAGTATTAAACATTGAGCAAAAGTCATTAAAATATTAAATACATAAACCTTATAAAACCAAACAGAAATAAAATATAAATTAATTCTCATTCTTATCACTGTCCATATCATCATCATCTCTTAATTCTACATCTTTATTAATAAAATTTTTTTAAAAAAAATTAATAAAACACATAAATGATAAATAAATGGTAAAGCAGAAGATCCCGATTTTGGTAACATTGCATTTTCTTCCCTTTTTTTAAGCATGGCATCCAACTTCCTTTCTTATACCAAGGTTCGTACTTCTAGTAAAGTATTGAGTCGAGGTCTTTTTGAATATGAATTTAGATTTTTCAGGTTATTTGTTATTTTTTGCAATTTGGGTCTTATTGCTTGCATTAAGGTTCATGTTATCAAGGTTTTTTTTATGGGAAAAGGAACTAGGAAAGCCTAGGGCCTGTTTGATTTGGCTATTTCCTGTTTTCATTTTCACTGAAAATAGAAAATGAGCTTGAAAATATATTTGGTTAAGTTTAATGAAAATATTTTCCTAAAAACATTTCTTAAAACGAAATCAAATCTAAAAACACAAAGAAACAAAAGTTTAATGTTTCCTTTTCAAATTTTTGCGAAGAAGCCCCACTATTATTGTCAATAAGAATCTTGCCAAAGCCTTGTGGTGGTTGCGAGAACTTGGTTAGACCTATTTGGAGCTCATAGGAGAGGCTAGCTAGCCAATCATCAATCACCTGCCCTATTGCCTTCCCTCTATGTGTGTGTGTGGTTGAATCTAATTCTCCAATCCCTCTTGGAAAGACTCTGAATGGCGTGAAGGAGGAAGGCCTGAGGGTATGTCATTCACCCTTTTTGTGATAAGATTAATTGCAATGTATGAGTCAGAGTCAATCCAAAATTGTTTCAAGCCCTATGTCCCAAGCCAACGTAAGACACGTATGAACGGCCTAAAGTTCAACCGAGATAACACTACCTTGGCCCAAAGTTTTGGAGAAGCCCATGACCTAAGTGCTTGTTTGGTCCCATAAAACTCCTTTATAGTTGCACTTAAGCCCATCATTAGTCATTGAGCCATCGACATTCGATTTCATCCAGCCCAACTTAGGGAAGGTCCATCCAACTAGCTTTTTGGGCTACCATCTATGTCTTGGTTCATACTCCAAAGCACTTCTCTAGATGTTCGAATAGTAAGCTATCGATTTGGCAAGGATCGAGTTAACATATGTAACATGCTAGAATTTTGGGGTTCCATTGCGATGGGGCCTCAGTGTGGTTGTTATCATGAGGCAAATTTTTTTTCTAACATTGAATAAATGACTACATGAAGGTACGAGATTAAATTTAGATCGTTAAAACTACCGAGGATTGAAGTAAACAATGAAAATAAAATATGTTAAGGATTTAATTGAATTTTTTTCAGGTCATGAGGAAATCTACTTTAGAAATGGGGATAAAACAAGGGAAAATAAAATAAATTTTATATTTTGGGAGAGATTAGAAATTTTATAAATTCAAAAAGCGACCCGAGTAAACAACTATTTTAAGATTAGATGGCTTCAAGTAAATTAAGCTAAAAATTTAAGCAAGTGGCATCATAGGATGGAGGACACGTATATGTCCCTCTCTCCATTAGATTGGGTTCGAAGCTTTTTTAGGAAGCTTCATGAGGCATAAGCCATGGTAGAAAACGCGCACATACATTCCCATTTTAGCATGAGAGAAGAGACGAGCAAGAGAGAGAAGTTTCATGTGGTTTCCAACATTGGCTACCACCTCATCATCAACCAAGCTTCCTCATCCCTTCACCCTTCTCCTTCATCTTCCTCCTTCCACAAGTTATGGCACCAGCTGAGAAATAGGTCAGAGTCGAACGATGGAGAGAGAGAATGAGTTGTCAAAATTCGTCATGTCTCAGGTTGTCGTTCGCGTCTTCTTCAAAGGAAGTCGTCAAAATTGCAATTCACAGTTGCAAAATAGACTGACAATGGCAAGGAAATTGATTAGCTTCATTTCATTTTTTTTCCTCATCTCCTTTCTCAGTTTCATCTCATCTTTCTTCTCCATGTCTTGTCCATTGTAATGTTGACAATTTCCTTTTATCTCAAATGTTACATTAAACATGGGAAGATTACTGTTCATTCTTCTACTAATCATTCACCTTTTGAGATCATTTAAACTTTTAACCCATTAACTCCTTTGCATTTGATTCCTTTACCTACGAATGAAAGAGATAGCTTAAATGGCAAGAAGAAGGATGAAATGGTGAAGAAACTTCATGAAACAGTCAATACTCAAATTGAGAAAAGGAATAAACAATATAATAAACAATATGCTTCAAAAGCAAAAAAAGGCCAAAAAAAGATCATTTTTCAACCTGGAGATTGGGTTAAAGAAAGATTTCTTACAAAAAGGCAATCCAAGTTGCACCCTAGAAGAGATGGTCTATTCCAAGTCCTTGAAAGAATCAATGACAATGCATAAAAGTTAGATTTTCCTTCTAAATACAATGTGAGAGCTACTTTCAATGTTTCTGATCTCTGTACTTTTGATGTAAATGATGAAGATTTGAGGACGAATCCTTTTGAAGAGGAGAGGAATGATGCGAATCAAGGCTGGCATCAACTTAATTCAAGCACTTCAAGGGATCCATTGCATATTCCAAATGGACCAATTATAAGAGCGCAAGCTAGAAGAATCAAAGAAGCATTACATGGGCTTGTAAAAAAGGAGCTGAATTACGATTTGGCCCAAGAAGACCATGAAAGTGTAATTATATGCATTTGGGCCAAGAAAGACTAAATAGCAATTAAAAGGCCCTTTTCTTCTTTAAAATGGATTGTATTAGGCTTTGGGGTTTGTTATCTTATCTTTAAGAAGGCCCATTTAGAAAGAGATTGATAGTTATATTAAATATAGTGGTTGATAGTTATGTCAATGTGGTGGTTGGTAGTTGTATTAATGAGGTGGCTGGTAGTTGTATTAAATGAGGAGGATAAATGTTTTTTTCTCTATAAAAGAGATCTTGCCCCTTTGTGGAAAAGAACAATCCAGTGAATGAAGATAATATCTTGTGAGAATCATTTCTCCCTAACCTCTGAACTTATCAAGGGTTTCTAACTCCTTGTGGCATTCAGTCTTATCTCTTAAGTTCTTGTCTCTTTATAGGCAATGGGTTCAAGAGTTTATACCTTATGTTCTTGGCTCTCCATAGCCAATGAGTTTGGGTTTTTAATCTATACTTTAGGTTCTTGGCTCTCTTATAGCCAATGGGTCTGGATTTTTATCTATCCAAATTAATTAATTCTATGTTCATTTAAGTCCTGAATCTATTTTTGAGGGTCTGAATCTTGGCAATCCATTAGTGAGCCGCATCATTTGGTATCGAGCCAACGCAGGTGCGAGTCCCAGTTGTCTCCCAAAAGGGCAAGTTAGGATTTAGTTTATGTTATTTTTCCTCCCACAAGTTCAATATACCATTTATTTAGTCCATAATAGAATAATAAATCTGACATAGTTTAACTAAATAAATGATGGGTTTGGTAGAGGATGGCCTAAAATGCCTCTTTTCATATTTTTCTTTCGAATGATTGAGCACTTTCTTGTCTCAAGAAAAAGGAAAGAATTTAAGAAGAAATTAAAAAGAGTATGGAAAGCATTTGCATTCAAAGCATATATCCAAAATGCCATAGTTCCAGTTATAATCCATGCCAGTTAAAATTTTCTTTTGAAAATATGAAATTTGCTTGCTTGCTTCCATCTTCACTTGTTTACTTCCTTAC
This sequence comes from Biancaea sappan, assembly GCA_037074585.1. Lineage (NCBI taxonomy): Eukaryota > Viridiplantae > Streptophyta > Magnoliopsida > Fabales > Fabaceae > Biancaea > Biancaea sappan. The sequence continues at coordinate 42,293,104 of CM073501.1, read as the reverse complement.
TTCTTTGTTTGTTCACTTTCTTGCTACCTTACTTGCTTATTTTTTATTCTTGCTTCCTTGCTTGCTTTGTGTCTTGCTTACTAGCCTGTGCTTGATTAGTTGCCTACTTTCTTATTTGGTTCCTTACCTGCTTAGTTACTTCCTTCCTTAGTTGCTTTCTTCCCTGCTTCTTTATTTGCCTCGTATCTTTTTTGCTTGCTTACTTGATTACTTGCTCACTTGCTTGCCCCCTTAATTGCTTATTCACATGCTTACTTGCTTGCATTCTTTCTTACTTCTTTTCATGCTTCCTTACTTCTGTGGATGTTTCCTTGAATATTTTGCAATTTATTATGCTATTTTTTAAAACACGTTCTATGATTACTAATGCTATAATTTTCTTGACCCAATGTTGAGAAGTTAAGAAATAGTCCCAATTGTCCAACTGCATATTGTAGGATCATGAATGATTGAAATTTGAATGCTTATTTTGTTATCGGTACATTTTGATATTACTTATATATGCTTATCTATGCAATTGGGAGCCATACTCTGTTGATAGTAAGCATCACCTCTATGAAATTTGAAAGCTCTGTTTTGTTATTCTAAGCATGAAAGATTGTGTTGTTTGAAAGAGACATAAGTGATCCCAATCAAACATATATATATATATATATATATATATATATATCACTTATTTTTCTCCTTATAATGTTAATATAGTTTCTTCTTCTGTAACCATTCTCATTTTCGATCTATCTTTGTTTGAAACTAATGAAATGAAGAGACAGAGATCTTATGAATAAATTCCTTGAAGATGGTTTTTGCATCATTATCATCAATGTCAAGTAAGTGAAGGAATGTTCATATTTTATTTGGTGTTTTTGAACTCAGTTTCTTTGTTACCTCTCTTTGCAAATTGAAGTGAGGTAGAAGATGGCGTGTTTGGAGGTTTAGGTGGATCTCTCATAGATGACATGTTAGACTCAGGTTTTTGATAAGCCCAAGGGTCACGAAAGGGTACATATTGGTTCTATGGAAATGTTCAATCTAGTGGCCCACGCCTAATCACTTAAATAAGGAAGGGCCTGCATCAGATACAAGATGTATATGTCAAGAGTTGCATCTTGGATGACAACTTAAACCTTTTGCCTAGTGGTATGCGCTATGGCCATATCATTTGATAATAGAGCCAATGTGGGTTTGAGTCCCAGTGTTGACATATCCCCAATTATATTAAGGTTTGAGGGCAAACCTTCTAAAAGATGGAGGGAATGATACGCCCAGGGGTCGCGAATGGGTGCATATTGGTTCTGTGGAATAGATTTAATCTAGTGGCATACGCCTAATGGCTTTAATTTTTTTTTTAGTATAATTATTCTAATTGTTTGTGAATTTTTATTTGATTTTTGTGAATTTTTTCTTGAAGTTTTGTTTAGGAACTTTGTGTTTCCAATGCATGAGGAAATTTTTTAAGTAGAATTTTTTGATTCCGAGCCAGAGCATGAGAAACCTTTCCCAAGCTAGTAGTAGTAGTAAGAGTATTTGGAGTAGCAAAATTGGTGTTTTCTATGTGAATTTTTCCTTCCTAGTGTAAGAGTAGGTTCTCCCAAGAGGTTTTGGCCATAAAAAATATAGCAAATTCCATCATATATACCATATTTTAAATTTTTTGGTATTTTTTAGTCTGATTTTTCTAATTGTTTGTAAATTTTTGTTGATTTTTTTTGTAAAGTTCTATTTTGGGATTTTGTGTTCCAATGTATGACGAAATGTTTCCAATTGGAATTTTTCAATTTTGAGACGGAGCATGCGAGACCTTTCGCAAACTGGTATTTATAGTAAGAGTATTAAGAGTAGCATAATTGGTTTTTTCTATGTGAATTTTCCCTGCCCAGTGTAAAAGTAGGTTCTTCATGGAGGATTTGGCCATAAAAAATATGACAAATTCCATCGTTTATATCACTTTTTCAATTTATTGGTATTTTTTAGTCCGATATTTCTAACTGTTCATGAATTTTTGTTTCATTTTTGTTTTTTCTATTTGGGGATTCTTTGTTTCCAATGTATGAGGGATTTTTCTCAAATAAAAATTTTCATTTTCGAGCTGGAGCATGCGAGACCTTTCACAGACTAGTAGTAGTAAAAGTATTAGAAGTTGTCTAATTGGTGTTTTCTATGTGAATTTTCCGTTACTAGTGTTTGAGTACATTCCCCTAAGAGACTTTAGCCATAAAAAATATAGCAAATTTAATCGTTTACCTTTTTTTCATTTTTAGTTTAATTTTTTTAATTGTTTGTGAATTTTTTTTTCAATTTTTTTCTTTAAGTTTTGTTTATAGATTTTGTGTTTCTAATGAATGATGAAATTTTTCCAAGTAGAATTTTTTGATTTCGAGCCGGAGCATGCAGGACCTTTCACAAGCTACTAGTAGTAGTATGAGTATTAGGAGTAGCATAATTCGCGTTTTCTATGTTGATTTTGCCTTCCTTGTGTATGAGTAGATTCTCCTATGAGGTTTTGGCATAAAAAATATGGCAAATTCAATCATTTGTATCACTTTTTCATTTTTTTTTGTATTTTTAGTTTTATTTTTCTAATTATTTTTGAATTTTTACTTTATTTTTGTTGATTTTTCTTCAAGTTATGTTTTTGGATTTTGTGTTTCCAATGTATGAGGGAATTTTTCCAATAGGAATTTTTTGATTCTAAGCCAGAGCATGCAGGATATTTCAGAAGCTGGTAGTAGTAGTAAGAGTATTAGGAGTAACATAATTGGTGTTTTCTATGTGATTTTTCTCTTTCCTTGAGTAAGAGTAGGTTCTCCAAAGAGGTTTTAGCGGTCAAAAATATGACAAATTCAATCGTTCATAACACTTTTTCAACTTTTTGGTATTTTTTTAGTCTAATTTTTTGTAACTGTATGTGGATTTTTGTAGGTCTTTTTCTTGAAGTGCTAATTGGTGATTATGTGTTTCCAACGTATGAGGAATTTTTACCAAGTGAAAAATTTCAATTATGAGCCGGAGCATGTGGACCATTTGCATACTAGTAATAGTAGTAAGAATATTATGAGTAGCATAATTGGTGTTTTCTATGTGATTTTTGCCTTATTAGTGTATAAGTAGGTTCTCCCAGGAGATTGTGGCCATAAAAAATATGGCAAATTGCATAGTTTATATCACTTTATCAATTTGTTTTTAATTTTTAGTCTGATTTTTCTAATTGTTTGTCAATTTTTGTTTGATATTTGTAGAATTTTTCTTTTAGTTCTATTTGGGTATTCTGTGTTTCCAATGTATGAGGAATTCTTCTCAAGTGGAATTATTCTATTCCGAGCCAAAATATGCAATACTTTTTGCATGCTGGTAATAGAAGTAGGAGTATTATAAGTAGCATGATTGGTGTTTTTGATGTGAATTTTGCCTTGTTAGTGTATAAGTAGATTATCCTAAGAGGTTTTGGCATAAAAAATATCGGAAATTCAATCGTTTATACCACTTTTTCATTTTTTTTGTATTTTTTGTCTAGTTTTTTCTAATTATTTTTGAATTTTCATTTGATTTTTGTTGATTTTTTCTTGAAGTTATATTTTTGGATTTTGAGTTTCTATTGTATGAGGGAATTTTTCCAATTGGAATTTTTTGATTCTAAGCCAGAGCATGTGAGACCTTTCAGAAGCTAGTAGTAGTAGTAAGAGTATTAGGAGTAACATAACTGGTGTTTTCTATGCGATATTTTTCCTTACTTAAGTAAGAGTAGGTTCTCCAAAGAGGTTTTAGCTATAAAAAATATGACAAATTCAGTTGTTTATACCACTTTTTCAACTTTTTTGGTATTTTGTTAGTCCGATTTTTCTAACTGTATGTGAACTTTTGTTGGTTTTTTTCTTGAAGTGCTATTTGGGGATTATGTGTTTCCATTGTATGATGGATTTTTGCCAAGCGGAATTTTCAATTATGAGCTAGAGCATGTGGGACCATTTGCATGCTGTTAATAGTAGTAAGAGTATTATGAGTAGCATAATTGATGTTTTCCATGTGATTTTTGCTTTATTAGTGTATAAGTAGGTTCTCCCAAGATATTTTGGCCTTAAAGAATTTGGCAAATTGTATCTTTTATATATACCACCTTTTCATTTTTTTTTGTACTTTTAAGTTCGATTTTTCTAATTGTTTTTGAATTTTTATTTGATTTTTGTTGATTTTTTCTTAAAGTTATGTTTTTGGATTTTGTGTTTCCAATGTATGAAGGAATTTTTCCAATTGGAATTTTTTGATTCCGAGCCAGAGCATGCGGGGCCTTTCGCAAGCTAGTAGTAGTAGTAAAAACATTTGGATTAACATAATTGGTGTTTTATATGTGAATTTTCCCTCCCTTGTGTAAGAGTAGGTTCTCCAAAGAGGTTTTAACTGTAAGAAAAATGACAAATTCAATCGTTTATACCACATTTTCAATTTTTTGGTGTTTTTTTGGTCCGATTTTTCTAATTGTATGTGAATTTTTGTAGGTTTTTTCTTGAAGTAGTATTTTGGGATTATGTGTTTCCAATGTATGAGGGATTTTTCCCTAGTGAAAATTTTCAATTAAGAGCCGGAGCACGTGAGACCATTTGCATGCTGGTAATAGTAGTAAGAGTACTATGAGTAGCATAATTGGTGTTTTCTATGTGATTTTTGCCTTATTAGTGTATAAGTAGGTTCTCCCAAGAGATTTTGGCCGTAAAAAAATGGCAAATTGCATCGTTTGTACCACTTTTTCAATTTTTTTTGAATTTTTAAGTCTGATTTTTCTAATTGTTTATCAATTTTTGTTTATTTTTGTAGAATTTTTCTTTAAGTTCTGTTTGGGGATTCTGTGTTTCCAATGTATGAGGAATTCTTCTCCAGTGGAATTATTCTATTCCAGATCAGAGCATGCAAGACTTTTTGGATGCTGGTAATAGTAGTAGGAGTCTTATGAGTAGCATAATTGGTGTTTTCTAAGTAAATTTTGCCTTGTTAGTGCATGAGTAGGTTCTCCGAAGAGATTTTGGCCTAAAAAATATGGCAAGTTCCATTGTTTATACAACTTTTTGTATGTTTTAGTCCGGTTGGTCGAATTGTTTGTGATTTTTTATTTGAATTTTGTAAATTTTTTCTTGAAGATTGCTTTGGGGATTATGTGTTTTCAATGTCTGAGGAATTTTTCTGAAGTGGAATTTTGCCTTCCTAGTGAATGAGTAGGTTCTCCCAAGAGGTTTTGGGAGTAAAAAAAGTAGCAAATTGCATCGCATATACCACTTTTTCAAATTTTTTAGTATGTTTTTTCTAATTATTTGTGAATTTTTGTTTGATTTTTATAGATTTTTTTATTGAAGTTTTGTTTGGGGATTTTGTGTTTCTAATGTATGAGGGAATTTTTTACTTGGAATTTTTCGATATCGAGTTGGAGCATGCTGGACCTGTTACAACCTAGTAGGAGTTGTAAGGGTATAAGGAGCAACGTAATTGATATTTTCTAATTGAATTTTCCCTTCCTAGTGTAAGAGTAGATTCTCCCAAGAGGTTTTGGCCATAAAAAATAGTCTTTTCGAACTATTTTTCAATTTTTTTTTATTTTTAGTCCAATTTTTCTATTTGTTTGTAAATTTTTGTTTGATTTTTATAGATTTTTTCTTCAAGTTCGATTTGTGGTTTTTTTGTTTCCAATGCATGATGAAATTTTTTCGAGTGGAATTTTTTTGTTTTCGAGCCAGAGCAGTAGGGCCTTTCACAAGCTAGTATAATAGTAAGAGTATTAGGAGTTGCATAATTAGTGTTTTCTATGTGAAAATTTCCTTTCTAGTGTAAGAGTAGGTTCACCAAAGAGGTTTGGCCAAAAAAAATATGGCAAATTCTATCGTTTATGCCACTTTTTCATTTTTTGGTATTTTTTAGACCAATTTTTCTAACTGTTTGTGAATTTTTGTAGATTTTTTCTTGAAGTACTATTTGGGGATCATATGTTTCCAATGTATATAGGATTTTTCCGATGTGAAAAATTTCAATTCCGAGCCGGAGCATGCAGGACCATTTGCATGTTGGTAATAAAAGTAAGAGTATTATGTGTAACAAAATTGGTGTTTTCTATGTGAATTTTTCCTTTTTAGTGTATGAGTAGGTTCTTCCAATAGATTTTGGCTGTAAAAAATATGACAAATTCCCTCGTTTATACTATTTTTTCAATTTATTTTGTATTTTTTAATCAAATTTTTTAATTGTTTGTGAATTTTTGTTGATTTTTCTAGAAGTTCTATTTGGGGATTCTGTGTTCCCAATGTCTGAGGAATTTTACGCAAGTGGAATTTTTCAAGTTCGAGCGTGACCATGTGGGACCTATCGCAGGTTGGTAGTAGTAATAAGAGTATTAGCAGTAACATAATTGATATTTTCTATGTGAGTTTTGCCTTCATAGTTTGAGTAGATTCTCCCAAGAGGTTTTGGGAGTAAAAAATACAACAAATTCCAACTTATATACCACTTTTTCAATTTTTTCTGTATTTATTAGTATGATTTTTCAAATTGTTTGTGAATTTTTGTTTGATTTTTATAGATTTTTTTTAATTGAAATTTTGTTTGAGGCTATTGTGTTTCCAATGTATGATGGATTTTCCCAAGTGGAATTTTTCATTTTTGAGCTGGAGCATGCGGGAACTTCGTAGGCTGGTAGTAGTAGCAAAAGTATTAGAAGTTGCATAATTGGTGTTTTCTATGTGAATTTCGCCATCCTTCTGTATAAGTAGATACTACAAAGAGGTTTTGCCCGTAAAAAAATTTAACAAATTCAATCGTTTAGACATATTTTCAAATGTATGAGGAAATTTTATCAATTGGAGTTTTCTGATACTAAGCCGGAGCATGCGGGACCTTTCGCAAGCTAGTTCTAGTAATAAGAGTAATAGGACTAGCATAATTGTTGTTTTCTATGTGAATTTCTCCTTCATAGTGTAAGAGTAGGATCTTTAAATAGGTTTTAGCTGTAAAAAAATATAGGAAATTCCATCGTTTATACCACTTTTTCAATTTTTTGGTATTTTTTAGTCCTCGTTTTTTAACAGTTTTTGAGTTTTTGAAGCTTTTTTCTTGAAGTGCTATTGGAGGATTGTGTTTCCAAAGTATGAGAGATATTTTTCCAAGTGGAAATTTTCAATTCCGAGTTAGAGCATGCGGGACCATTTGCGTGCTGATAATAGTTGTAAGAATATTACGTGTAGCAAAATTGGTGTTTTCGATGTGAATTTTGCCTTCGTTTATGAGTTGGTTCTCCCAATAGATTTTGGCCATAAAAATATAGCAATTTCCATCATTTATGTCATTTTTTCAATTTTTTCGTATTTTTATACCGAATTTTCTAATTGTTTGTGAATTTTTGTCTGATTTTTTCTTCAAGTTCTATTAGGGGATTCTGTGTTTCCAATGTATGAGGTGTTTTTCTCAACTAGAATTTTTCAATTCCGTGCCAGAGCATGTGGGACCTTTCACAGGCTAGAGTAGTAGTAAGTGTATTAGGAGTAGCATAATTGGTATTTTCGATGTGAATTTTGCCTTCCTAGTGTATGAGTAGGTTCTTCCAAGAAGTTTTAGGAGTAAAAAAAAAAGTAAATTCCATCATATGTACCACTTTTTCAATTTTTTGTATATTTTAATATGATTTTTTTAATTGTTTGTAATTTTTTTTTTGATTTTTATAATTTTTTTTATTGAAGTTCTGTTTGGGGATTTTGTGTTTCTGATGATTGAGGGAAATTTTCACGTAACCTTTCGCAGGCTGGTAGTAGTAGTAAGAGTATGAGGAGTAGGATAATTGGTATTTTCTATGTGAATTTTCCCTTCCAGTGTAAAAGTAAGTTCTCCCAAGAGGTTTTAGCCGTAAAAAATATGGCAAATTCCCTTGTTTATTCGACTCTTTTAATTTTTTGGTAATTTTTGTCCGATATTTCTAACACTTTGTGAATTTTTGTTTGATTTTTGTATATTTTTTGCATGAAGTACTGTTTGGAGATTCTATTTTTCCAATGTATGTTAGATTTGTCCCAAGTAGAATTTTTCAATTCCAACCCAGAGCATAGGGACCTTTCGCATGCTGGTAGTAGTAGTAAGAGTATAAGAAGTTGCCTAATTGGTATTTTCTATCTGAATTTTGCCTTCTTAGTGTATGAGTAGATTCCCCTAAGAGGTTTTGGCCGTAAAAAATAAGGCACATTCAATTGTTTAGGCCTATTTTCCAATTTCTATTGTCCAATTTTTCTAATTGTTTGTGGATTTTTGTTTGACTTTTGTTGATTTTTTCTTCAAGTTTTGGTCGTGGATTTTGTGCTTCCAATTTATAATGAAATTTTCCCAAGTAGAATTTTTTGATTCCGAGCAAAAGGATGCAGGACCTTTCACAAGCTAGTAGTTGTAAGAGTATTAGGAGTAACATAATTGTTGTTTTCTATGTGTGTAATATCCCAATCTTAGCACCTATTAAAATATTTAATATTTCTTTTGGTAATTAAGAAACACTTCTACTAATTATTGAGTATTCAATATTTAGGAGAAATCCTTATACAAAAGACACTCTTTAGGACAAAATTAAAGTATTAAGTAACTTTATCTCTTTTTTAATTTAATCCCTACTAAAAAACTTATTTAAAGAAATTTAAAATAACCATAATATTATATATATTATATATAAATATATATTATAGACTTGGGCATCAAATAAGTAAAGTGCTAATAATAATATATGTATATCGTGATGATACTTAAATAGATATATATTAGTAGGACTTAAAATATATATATATATAATAATTGAAATATATATATGTACAGTAGCAGCACATGTTTTCGGTTTAGGAGAGGAGGATACATATATATATAGATATATATATCTCATGGCAGCAGACAATTCTTGGTTTAAAGAGGATATGATATCAATAGGAGAATATATGACAGCAAGAATATAATACTATAGAATAAAGCACGGTGGTAGCATTCTGTTAAGGCACATGAAGGAGACATACTAGAATATATATATTTGGAGAAGACAGCACATGAATTCCTTAAGGGCACATGACTATATATATGACTCATGACAGCAAGATTCAGAAAAAAAAAAAGTGTGACCCATATGCTGAAACATTCCATTCTTCGAAGCCATGGCCACATGACAGTAATAACACATTAGGATGCCTCTTGGCCAGGAAAGATAGTATTTTAAAACTAGCAAAAGAAGGGCTATGTCGGAAATTGAAGACAGCCACGGAAGCCATGTGAAATCATATGATTTTCCATCCATTTTCTGCATGCTTTCTTTTTCTCTTTACGGTAGGATGCTTTCCAGCTTGGGAATCTTTAACCATGAAGGAAACTACATAAATAAGGAGGCTCGGTTCCTTCATTTCCTACACAAAATGGAGAGTGATAAAGGAAGAAAGTTAAACCAAGTTAAGAGTTTCTTTTGCTGCAAAATTGTCTTTTGTTGTCAGAAAACCGAGAGAAGAAAGTAAACTGTTTTTTGTGTCTTCCTCTGTCCAAATCAAACACAGAAGATCCACCTAGGAGTGAGCCAAGTTTCTGCAAGGTTGAATCATGAGTTCCTTGAGAAACCAGTATAGAATCAAGAGCTAAAATCAGTCCAAAACAACTCCACATTCATGTGAAGTCATTAGGTAAGTTTTGGAAATTTTGAGTTTTAGTTTAAATATTTCTTTAGTTTAGTTTATGGGTATAAATGGTCACATAGGTCCTAAAAACACCTGAGAAAGAAATCTGGGCAGGTTTTAGCTTCTGATTCACAAACAAAGACGTGAAACACATAATAGGGACTAAAGTGAAAGAAATGAAAAGTTTGTATATGCTGTTTTAATTTTATAAAAAATATATTCTAGGACTAGGGACCTAGATGAAACTAATTATGAACTTAGATCTTGCAAATGAAAAAGGGAAAATATTACAAGAAGGACCTAGCTGAATAACAAAAAAGTTTGTAATTACTCATTAAAGAAATTTAAGAAAATTCTAGTTTTAACTAGAATTTAATTCTATGTGATATGTTGACTAAGAACTATGTTACTTTGACTAAATTAGCTATTTGTATCATTAAGTGAAAATTTATGAAATTATATTTATACTTGTATCTATATATTATACATGAATAAATACATATATGGTATATTTTATATTTCATAAGTATGTCATCTATTTTATGCCTATAATTTTATGTCTATCTAAGTATATTCATATATGAGTATACGTACACCAAAATTTATATCCATAAGTGTAAATGTTGATTTTATAAGATTACATGTAAATTTATTATTTACAAATTTATAAGCATTTGATTAATTAAGCCATATATTTTAGATATGGACAATTAATTAAGCTATATGGGTACATATAATATATATATATATATATATATATATGTTTTATTTTAAGAAAGGTAATTATATATATATATATACACATACATGTCCTTTAGACTATGTTTTATATATATGTGTATTTGGGAATTAATGATATTATGTAAGGACTTAGCTTGAGATGAGATTTAAACTAAACCCAATTTGGGATAAAATTAGGAATTTAGTAAACTGGGGAAAAATGGTATTTTAGGGCCTTTTATTCAAGATTTTAAATAAGGTTGAATGTATATTATTTGAATAGGCCAGAATCTGTGAAACGAATTCCCAGAAGGATAGAGTAGCTGCTTGAGCTAAAAGTCAAACTACCAAGTCTAGGTAGCTTAGCAATTCATAAAAGCTTGTTTTTACTACTTGTAGTTTAACAATTTATAAAAACATTTCTTTTCCAAATTTTATTTGTGAAAGCTTGAACTAACATGAGCATGTATGAGGTATACAACAATTAAACTCTATTTCCACAGAGAGAATGTAGAGTTAAATTGGTTCCATAGTAGAGAACCAAATTCACACATGTTCCACTGAGAGAACAAAGTGCAAGTACTTGAGACCCACAAAGAGGTCATAGCTTCAAATTCCACAGAGAGAATTGAAGTGAATTGCTTGATATGTGATAATGATTTACGTTGCCTACATATATTTATGGATGATATTTACGAACTTATTATGCTTTTATGACTAAAATGGTATTTTAAATGTTTAAGAAAAACATGCTACCTACTGAGATATCTTTATCTCACTTTTTGTATTTTCAACTAACCATTTCAGGGGCTGAGTATAAGGGAAAGGGCATAAAGATTGATTGAACTATAGATGTATCAAGTTGGAATACACAAGTTTATTAAAGTTGGAATAATAGACTTTTATGTCTAGAAGTTGAATCTTTATGTATGACAAATTTATGAATTTTATTACGAACAATTGTGGAATTTCCATTATTATTTAAGTAATGCATGTTTTCTTTTTTTTTTTTTCATATGGGCACTAAGCATTATAATTTGATATAAAAAATTTTTAGAAAAATAAGGACGTTACAATGTGAATTTTGCATTTCTAATGTATGAGTAGGTTCTTCCAAGAGGTTTTTGCCATAAAAAATATGGCAAATTCTGTGTTTATACTACTTTTTCAATTTTTTTGTATTTTTTAGTATGATTTTTCTATTTTTTTAAAAATTTTTGTATGATTTTTGTTGATTTTTTTTTTTGAAGTTCTGTGTTTGGATTTTGTGTTTTCAATGTATGAGAGAATTTTTCCAGTTTCAATTTTGTGTTTTCAATGTATGGTAGTAGTAGTAAGAGTAATAAGAGTAGTATAATTCGTGTTTTCTATGTGAAATTTTCCTTCCTAATGTAAGAGTACGTTCTCAAAAGAGGTTTTAGTTGTAAAAAATATGGCAAATTCCATCCTTTATATGATTTTTTTTTTATTTTTTTGGTATTTTTTACTCCGATTTTTTTATTATGTCTTTCTAATATATGAGAAATTTTTCTCAAGTGAAAATTTTCAATTCGAGCCGAAGCATGCAAGACCATTTACATACTAGTAAAAGTAGTAAGAGTATTAAAAGTGGCATAATTGGTGTCTTCTATCTGAATTTTGCCTTATTAGTGGATAAATTGGTTCTTCGAAGAGATTTTAGCCGTAAAAAATATGACAATTCCATCGTTTATACCACTTTTTTCAAAATTTTTGGGTATTTTTTGGTTTGATTTTTCTAATTGTTTGTGAATTCTTATTTTATTTTTGAAGATTTTTTGTTGAAGTTCTATTAGGGGATTCTTTGTTTCTAATGTATGAGGTATTTTCCTAAGTGGAAATTTTCAATTCCATGTCGGAGCATGTGGGACCTTTTTCAGGCTAGTAGTAGTAGTAAGAGTATTAGGAGTTGCATAATTGGTATTTTCGATGTGAATTTTTCCTTCCAAGTGTATGAGCAGGTTCTTCAAAGAAGTTTTAGGAGTAAAAAAAATAGCAAATTCCATCGTATGTACCACTTTTTCAATTTTTTGTATATTTTAGTATGATTTTTCTAATTGTTTGTGAATTTTTGTTTGATTTTTATAATTTTTTTTTGTTGAAGTTCTGTTTGGGGATTTTGTGTTTCCGATGAATGAGGAAAATTTTCACATAACCTTTTGTAGGCTAGTAGTAGTAGTAAGAGTATGAGGAATAGCATAATTGGTATTTTCTATGTGAATTTTCCCTTCCTAGTGTAAGAGTAAGTTCTCCCAAGAGGTTTTGGCCGTAAAAAATATGGCAAATTCCCTCATTTATCCCACTTTTTTAATTTTTTAGTATTTTTTGTTTGACTTTTCTAACCGTTTGTGAATTTTTGTTTGATTTTTGTATATTTTTTGCATGAAGTACTTTTTGGGAATTCTATGTTTCCAATGTATGCAAGATTTTTCCCCAAGTGGAATTTTTCAATTCCAAGCTATAGCATGGGGACCTTTCGCAGGCTAGTAGTAGTAGTAAGAGCATAAGAAGTTGCCTAATTGGTGTTTTCTATGTGAATTTTGCCTTCCTAGTGTATGAATAGATTCCCCTAAGAGGTTTTACAGTAAAAAATAAGGCAAATTCAATCGCTTAGACCTATTTTCCAATTTCTGTTGTCCAATTTTTCTAATTGTTTGTGAATTTTTGTTGTTTTTTTTCTTCAAGTTTTGTTCGTGGATTTTGTGTTTTCAATGTATGATGAAATTTTCCCAAGTAGAATTTTTTGATTTCGAGCAAAAGGATACGGGATCTTTCACAAGCTAGTAGTTGTAAGAGTATTAGGAGTAGCATAATTGATATTTTCTATGTGAATTTTGCATATCTAATGTATGAGTAGGTTCTCCCAAGAGGTTTTTGCCATAAAAAATATGGCAAATTTTGTGTTTATACCACTTTTTCAATATTGTTGTATTTTTTAGTATTATTTTTCTAATTTTTTGTAAATTTTTGAATGATTTTTGTTGATTTTTCTTTTGAAGTTCTGTGTTTAGATTATGTGTTTCCAATGCATGAGGGAATTTTTCCAGTTTGGATTTTGTGTTTTCAATGTATGGTAGTAGTAGTAAGAGTAATAAGAGTAGTATAATTCATGTTTTCTATGTGAATTTTTCTTTCCCAATGTAAGAGTATGTTCTCAAAAGAGGTTTTAGCTGTAAAAATTATGGCAAATTCTATCGTTTATATGATTTTTTAAAAAATTTTTTGGTATTTTTTACTCCGATTTTTTAATTGTTTATTAACTTTTGTACATTTTTTTCTTGAAGTACTGTTTGAGGATTATGTCTTTCTAAAGTATGAGAGATTTTTCCTAAGTGAAAATTTTCAATTCGCACCGGAGCATGCCAAACCATTTACATACTGGTAAAAGTAGTAAGAGTATTATGAGTATCATAATTGGTGTTTTCTATGTGAATTTTGCCTTATTAGTGGATAAATTGGTTCGCCGAAGAGATTTTGGCCGTAAAAAATGACAATTCCATCGTTTATACCACTTTTTCAATTTTTTTTTTCTATTTTTTAGTCTAACTTTTCTAATTGTTTGTGAATTTTTATTTTATTTTTGAAGATTTTTTGTTGAAGTCCTATTAGCGGATTCTGTGTTTCCAATGTATGAGGTATTTATCCAAAGTGGAAATTTTCAGTTCCAAGCTGAAGGATGGGCACCTTTCGTAGGCTAGTAGTAGTAGTAAGAGTATAAGAAGTTGCCTAATTGGTGTTTTATATGTGAATTTTGCCTTCCTAGTGTATGAGTAGATTCCCTTAAGAGGTTTTGGCTGTAAAAAATAAGGCAATTTCAATCGTTTAGGCCTATTTTCTAATTTCTTATTGTCCAATTTTTCTAATTGTTTGTGTATTTTTGTTTTTTCTTCAAGTTTTGTTCGTGGATTTTGTGTTTCCAATATATGATGAAATTTTCCCAAGTAGAATTTTTTGATTCCAAGCAAAAGCTTGCGGGACCTTTCACAAGGTAGTAGTTGTAAGAGTATTAGGAGTAGCATAATTGTTGTTTTCTATGTGAATTTTGCATTTCTAATGTATGAGTTGGTTCTCCCAAGAGGTTTTTGCCATAAAAAATATGGAAAATTCTGTCGTTCATACCACTTTTTCAATTTTGTTGTATTTTTTAGTCCAATTTTTCTAATTTTTTGTAAATTTTTGTATGAATTTTGTTTTTTTTTGAAGTTTGGTGTTTGGATTTTATGTTTCTAATGTATGAGGGAATTTTTCCAATTTGGATTTTGTGTTTCCAATGTATGGTAGTAGTAGTAAGAATAATAAGAGTAGTATAATTCATGGTTTCTTTGTGAATTTTTCCTTCATAATGTAAGAGTATGTTCTCCAAAAAGGTTTTAGATATAAAAAAATATGACAAATTCTATCGTTTATATGATTTTTTTTATTTTTTTGTATTTTTTACTCCGATTTTTTTAATATGTCTTTCAATGTATGAGAGATTTTTCCAAAGTGAAAGTTTTCAACCTGAGCCGGAGCATGCGAGACCATTTACATACTGGTAAAAGTAGTAAGAGTATTTTGAGTAGCATAATTAGTGATACAGAACCTCCAAGAATCAAGCTTGAGAACCTGTTAGAGTATAATGGACCCCCACAACATTAACCTTGAAAACCCCAGAAAACCAATTCGGAATCAACCTCTAAGAAAGGTTAGAAAACAGATTGCTTAGAAGATGATCAAAGATCTAGAATAAAGAAAAACTCATTTCTGAAATTCCAGATTCGAAACACTTCACAAGAAGGTGATCAACCTACTTGAATGTTCCTTAGCATGTATTCTACACAAGAACACAAAGATAAAAAGCAAAACAGCTTTTTCTTGAATAAATTCTGAATTATGCCCAAAAGTGCTGATTCATTACATTCAAGCTCTATTTATAAGTAGAGCATTACAGCTAAAAATAAAATTTAATTAATTAAGAAATACAAACATTTACTAGCATCACAACCACTATTTTTGGGAGGCTAAAAAGGTTCCACAATTTACAACCATATCTTGGAAGGCTAAAAGTCAGCTTAGAAACTCTAAACAAATGAATTACATCTGACTTTGCTTTCCCCAAGTTTTATGCACGAAAATAATAATAAAAACATGCTAAATATCTTAGCAAGTCTGATTAGGTTAATTGGGCTTGGGCTTTATTGCAAAATCTGGACTTGGACTAAGTTATAGTGAACTTGAGCCTCTCTTGTTTCCAAGTCTTGTTGTCTATGCAATCCATTGCAAGCTGAATCCACTAAATCTTGAAGATGACATATTAGAACTTGTTGAATCTTCTTTGCCCTTGATCTGGTTATAGGTCCTTGATGAATGTTAGAAATTTCTTGGAATTGATCTTCACCTTCTTGGTCGAGCTCATCCTCTTTTTGTTGAAACTTTGGATCTTGATTTGTAGGCTGGTCCATAACATTTCCCCTCCCCTCAAAAGGATTCGTCCTCGAATCTAAAACATCACCTGTAGCAAAAGGACTCAAATCAGTCACATTGAAAGTAGGACTTACATTGTACTCACTAGGTAGGTCCACTTTGTAGGCGTTGTCATTAATCCTCTCCAGTATTTGAAATGGGCCATCTCCTCTTGGGTGTAATTTAGATTTCCTTTGAAGTGGAAACCTTTCTTTACGAAAATGCACCCAAACCAAATCTCCAGGTTGAAAAATCATTGGCTTCCTTCCTTTATTCACTCGTGCAGCTACCTTAGCATTTTTCTTATCAATTCTCTCCTTGACCAGCTGATGTATCTTTTTCATCCAATCAGCTTTGGAATTAGCATCTACACTCACAAATTTGTTAGGTGGCAATGGTAACAAATCAATAGGAGTAAGGGGATTAAAACCATAAACAGTTTCAAATGGAGAACAATTAGTAGTGCTATGAACAGCCCTATTGTAAGCAAACTCCACAAATGGTAAACAATCCTCCCACATCCTAATATTCTTGTTTAAAATTGCCCTAAGCAAGGAAATCAAAGTTCTATTAACTACTTCAGTTTGTCCATCAGTCTGCGGATGACAAGTAGTTGAGAACAATAGCTTAGTCCCTAATTTTCCCCACAAAACTCGCCAAAAATGACTTAAAAATTTAACATCTCTATCACTAACAATGCTCTTAGGTATGCCATGCAAATGCACAACCTCTTTGAAAAACAAATCAGCAATGAGTTTAGCATCATCAGTTTTATGACTTGGTATAAAATGAGCCATTTTACTAAATCTATCAACCACAACAAAAATGCTACCATGGCCTTTCCTAGTTCTAGGGAATCCAAGCACAAAATCCATAGACAAATTAGTCCAAGGTTCATTAGGAACAGGTAATGGTGTATACAGTCCATGTGGTTTCAACCTAGACTTAGCCTCTCTACATGTGATGCATTGCTCACAAACTTTTTGCAATCATGTTTCATACCAGGCCAAAAGAAAAGTTCTAACAGCATGTCATAGGTCTTATTTACCCCAAAATGCCCCATTAGGCCTCCTCCATGTGCTTCCTTAATCAATAATTTCCTCAAAGAACATTTAGGAATGCAAACTCTATTTCTTTTAAACAGGAAACCATCAAACAAGTAAAAATCATCCGAAATAGCCCCATTACCACAAGATGCAAATATATCCCCAAAATCATCATCACTAAGATACAATTCCTTAATATGCTCGAATCCTAATAATTTAGTAGTAAGAGAATTAAGCAAAGTGTACCTTCTTGACAATGCATCAGCAACCACATTTTCTTTACCTTGTTTGTATTTAATCACATATGGGAATGTTTCTATGAATTCCAACCAGTTGGCATGCCGACGATTCAGCTTATCTTGACCCTTCAAATGCTTTAAACTTTCATGGTCAGTATGTATTACAAACTCTCTAGGCCACAAATAATGCTGCCATGTTTGCAAAGTTTGAACCAAAGCATATAACTCCTTATCATATGTTGGATACCTCAAGGCTGCCCCACTTAACTTTTCACTAACATACATTAGTGGCCTTTGATCCTGCATCAAAACAGCTCCAATTCCTATGCCACTGGCATCACATTCAATTTCAAAAGTTTTGTCAAAGTTAGGCAAAGCAAGTAAAGGTGCACTACACAATTTATCCTTAAGTTCATTAAATGATTTCTCTTGTGCATCTCCCCACACAAATCCAACATTTTTCTTCACCAACTTATTCAAGGGTGCAGCTATAGTGCTGAAATCTCTAATGAATCTCCTATAGAAACCAGCAAGCCCATGAAAGCTCCTCACTTCACTAGCATTCTTAGGTCTCGGCCACTCCTTAATAACTCTAATCTTTTCCTCATCAACCTCAATACCTTGACCAGACACAACAAAACCAAGAAAGTTAACCCTATCCATGCAGAAACTGCACTTTTTGAAGTTAGCATACACCCTTTCTTGCCTAAGTGTATCTAACACAAGTCGTACATGTGTGACATGATCATCCAAACACTTAGAATAAATCAGAATATCATCAAAATATACAACAACAAATTTGCTTAAGTATTCTCGCAACACATGGTTCATCAATCTCATGAATGTGCTTGGTGCGTTAGTAAGACCAAATGGCATAACAAGCCACTCATACAACCCATACTTAGTTTTAAACGCTGTTTTCCATTCATCACCAATATTCATTCGAATTTGATAATAACCAGATCTCAAATCAATTTTAGTGAACAAACAAGAACCATATAACTCATCAAGCATGTCATCTAATCTAGGAATAGGGTGACGATACTTTACAGTGATTTTATTGATGGCTCTGCAGTCCACACACATTCTCCATGTTCAGTCCTTCTTGGGCACCAGGATAACAGGAACCGAGCAAGGGCTAAGACTTTCCCTCACATACCCCTTAGCTAGCAACTCCTCCACTTGTTTTTGTATCTCCTTTGCCTCAGTTGGATTAGTTCTATATGCTGGTCTATTGGGTATCGAAGCTCCAGGAATGAAGTCAATTTGATGTTCTATGCCTCTAATTGGTGGTAAACCATTAGGCATCTCCTCAGGAAACACATCTTCAAATTCCTGCAAAAGATTAACAAACACACTTGGCAAAGATGGGTTAAGATCATTAGTTGCCAAATAAGCCCCTTTGTACAAAAGTACAAATATAGGCTGATTATAGTACAAAGCATATCTTACCTCACTGGTCCTAGCTATCAAACACACATTTTTTTCTATTTTCTCTCTAGGCCGAATTTGTTCTTTTCCCTCTGTATTTTCACTTTTTTTATTTACACTCTCTGAAGCACCTTTTTTACTCTCTCTTTTTTTCTTTTCAGCCTCAACTCTCATCCTTTCCATTTTACATTGGTCTTCATACACTTCTTTTGAGGAAAGCAGTGTTAGTATGGTTTTCTACCCATTTTTGGTAAATGAATACCTATTGAGGTACCCATCATGTATAGCTCTCCTATCAAATTGCCATGGCCTACCAAGAGAATATCTCCAGCATGCATTGGAACCACATCACACAATACTTCATCATGGTATTTACCAATGGAAAAGGAAATAATAGATTGTTTATTTACCTTAACTTCACCACAATCATTAAGCCACTGAAGTTTGTATGGTCTTGGGTGTGGTGTGGTAGGCAGCCCCAATCTATTAATCAAAAGTGTACTCACAACATTAGTGCAACTTCCACTATCCACAATCACACTACATGCCTTGCCTTTAACATGACACCTTGTATGGAACAAATTGTCTCGTTGCTCCTCAGGGCTATCCTCCTTCAATTGAGTGTTGAGAGCACGCCTAGCAACTAGCAAATCACCTCTAATTGGCTCCTCAATGCTTCCATCACTACAATTTTCCAATTCTGGCAACTCACCATCATTACTCTCATTATTGCCCTCTTCTTCATCAGTCACAATCTCATCATTTCTCAAGGTCATAACCCTCTTATTTGGACATTCTTTGCTAATATGGCCTATCACTTGGCATTTCCAACACTTAATATCTCTATTTCTCACCTTAGGCTCTTCAGCTTTGGATTTCTCCTTAGAACCTGAATCTGTCTTCCCCTTGGCACCATCATGAATAGCCTTACTTCCACCCCTAAAATCACTTTTTCCATTATTTTTCCAAGAAGAACTAGAATTGGAAAAATGTTTGGAAGTATACCTTGCTGCCCCTCATCCTTGAAGTTGTTTCTCCACCTTGATAGCAATATGCACCATTTCGTCTAACTCCACATATGGTTGCAAATCAACCAGGTCAGCTATCTCCTTGTTCAGTCCAGCCAAGAAACGCGCTATAGTAGTCTCCATATCTTCATCTAAATTTGCTCGGGTCATGATCATTTCCATCTCCTTGTAGTAGTCATCGACACTTCTACTACCTTGTCTAAGAACCTGAAGTCTTTGCACAAGCTCTTGATGATAGTGTTTAGGTACAAATCGCTTTCTCATGACAGATTTAAGCTCAAGCCAAGTCCCAATCGGATACTCCAGATTCCTTCTCCTACTAGTCACCAATTGGTCCCACCAAGCTATAGCATAATCTGAAAATTGAGTAACTGCAGTTTGACTTTCTTTTCCTCACTAAACTGATGACAATAAAAAATAAGCTCTACTTGTTTTTCCCATTGCAAATAAGCCTCTGGATCTATTTTACCTTGAAAATGAGGTATTTTCAGTTTAATGCTTCCCAAGTTTCTGTCTACAAAATTATCACCACCACGGTTTCTACCATAGATTGCATTTTCATACATTCTCCCTCTACCTCTTCCAACATCACGAACTCCTCTACCTCCTCCTCTAGGAATTCCCCCTTCAACAGTTGCATTATCATCCTCATTATAATCACTGTATTCATCCTCCAAAACATCCTCTTGAGGTATTCGATTTCTACCTCCCCTTTGTCTCTCATTGTGATTCGGTGTGGCTCTTTCAACAGCTTGTAGCCTTACATCCATGCGCTCTAATGTTTCCCGCACATTCTCTATAATGCGGTATAATCGTGCAAATTCTCTTTGATGAGCCTCACGCAATAAAGTCTCACTAACATGACCAGCTTCATTATCTCCACTTTGGTGTGTCATAGCTGCAATAAAAAAAGTCAGAAAACAAACAAACAAATGCTTCTATTTATGGACCTCACAAGCACTTTCTCACATTTTTTTTTAACTCAAAAGATGGGGATGGTCACTCGTGTATCACTCAAACAATTAGTTTTTCTCTCGGCTTTCCTACACTCTAGCTAATTCTTTTATGTTCTTAGGTGAATCACACTTTTAGAACAAAACAAATAGCTTGATCAGTGTAGAATTCCAAAAATCTGAAAATTTCAATAACAAGTTTGAAGCAATCTAGCTAGAACAAGATGAGCAAGGATTATAATTAATATAATCACATTAAAGATGAAATTAGAAAATTTCAAGAATCAAACATCATTCAGATCTGATTAGGAAGTTCTAATAAAGTCCAGAACTCCAAATTTTCTTACTTTTTTTTTGCGTTTTTTTTTATGACTACAAACACCAAATCTGATTTGCAAAGATAAGGTTTAATCAAAAGAAACAAGATCAAACAGAACAGAATCCAAAGGGATGATAAATAAGAATTCCAATTTTTTTTAAAGGATAGAACCTGATCTAGAGCCAAGCTCTGATACCAAAATGATACAGAACCTCCAAGAATCAAGCTTGAGAACCCGTTAGAGTATAATGGACCCCCACAACATTAACCTTGAAAACCCCAAAAAACCAATTCGGAATCAACCTCTAAGAAAGGTTAGAAAACAATTGCTTAGAAGATGATCAAAGATCTAGAATAAAGAAAAACTCATTTCTGAAATTCCAAATTTGAAACACTTCACAAGAAGGTGATCAACCTACTTGAATGTTCCTTAGCATGTATTCTACACAAGAACACAAAGATAAAAAGCAAAACAGCTTTTTCTTGAATAAATTCTGAATTATGCCCAAAATTTCTGATTCATTACATTCAAGCTCTATTTATAAGTAGAGCATTACAGCTAAAAATAAAATTTAATTAATTAAGAAATACAAACATTTACGAGCATCACAACCACTATTTTTGGGAGGCTAAAAAGGTTCCACAAGTTACAACCATATCTTGGAAGGCTAAAAGTCAGCTTAGAAACTCTAAACAAATGAATTACATCTGACTTTGCTTTCCCCAAGTTTTATGCACGAAAATAATAATAAAAACATGCTAAATATCTTAGCAAGTCTGATTAGGTTAATTGGGCTTGGGCTTTATTGCAAAATCTGGACTTGGACTAAGTTATAGTGAACTTGAGCCTCTCTTGTTTCCAAGTCTTGTTGTCCATGCAATCCATTGCAAGCTGAATCCACTAAATCTTGAAGATGACAGATTAGAACTTGTTGAATCTTCTTTGCCCTTGATCTGGTTATAGGTCCTTGATGAATGTTAGAAATTTCTTGGAATTGATCTTTACCTTCTTGGTCGAGTTCATCCTCTTTTTGTTGAAACTTTGGATCTTGATTTGTTGGCTGGTCCATTTGTGGAGTTTGCTTACAATAGGGCTGTTCATAGCACTACTAATTGTTCTCCATTTGAAACTGTTTATGGTTTTAATCCCCTTACTCCTATTGATTTGTTACCATTGCCACCTAACAAATTTGTGAGTGTAGATGCTAATTCCAAAGCTGATTGGATGAAAAAGATACATCAGCAGGTCAAGGAGAGAATTGATAAGAATACATGCTAAGGAACATTCAAGTAGGTTGATCACCTTCTTGTGAAGTGTTTCGAATCTGGAATTTCAGAAATGAGTTTTTCTTTATTCTAGATCTTTGATCATCTTTTAAGCAATCTATTTTCTAACCTTTCTTAGAGGTTGATTCCGAATTGGTTTTCTGGGGTTTTCAAGGTTAATGTTGTGGGGGTCCATTATACTCTAACGGGTTCTCAAGCTTGATTCTTGGAGGTTCTGTATCAATTAGTGTTTTCTATGTAAATTTTGCCTTATTAGTGGATAAATTAGTCCGCCGAAGAGATTTTGGCTATAAAAAATATAACAATTCCATCGTTTATACCACTTTTTTCAATTTTTTTTGCTATTTTTTAGTCTGATTTTTTAATTGTTTGTGATTTTTATTTTATTTTTGAAGATTTTTTGTTGAAGTCCTATTAGGGGATTATGTGTTTCCAGTGTATAAGGTATTTGTCCCAAGTGGAATTTTTCAACTCCAAGCTGGAGCATGGGGACCTTTTGCAGGCTGGTACTAGTAGTAAGGGTATAAGAAGTTGCCTAATTGGTGTTTTCTATGTGAATTTTGCCTTCCTATTGTATGAGTAGATTCCCCTAAGAGGTTTTGGCCGTAAAAAATAAGGCAAATTCAATCGTTTAGGCCTATTTTCCAATTTCTATTGTCCAATTTTTCTAATTGTTTGTGGATTTTTGTTTTATTTTTGTTGTTTTTTTCTTCAAGTTTTGTTCATCGTTTTTGTGTTTCCAATATATGATGAAATTTTCTTCCAAGAAAAAGCATGCGGGACCTTGCACAACCTAGTAGTTGTAAGAGTATAAGAGTAGCATGATTGTTGTTTTCTATGTGAATTTTGCATTTCTAATGTATGAGTAGGTTCTCCCAAGAGGTGTTTGCCATAAAAAATATGGGAAATTCTGTCATTTATACCACTTTTTCAATTTTTTTGTATTCTTTAGTCCAATTTTTCTAATTTTTTGTAAATTTTTGTATGAATTTGTCGATTTGTTTTTTGATGTTCGATGTTTGGATTTTGTGTTTCC
Source organism: Biancaea sappan (assembly GCA_037074585.1). NCBI lineage: Eukaryota > Viridiplantae > Streptophyta > Magnoliopsida > Fabales > Fabaceae > Biancaea > Biancaea sappan. The sequence continues at coordinate 42,269,935 of CM073501.1, read as the reverse complement.
AATGTATGAGGAAATTTTTCCAGTTTGGATTTTGTGTTTCCAATGTATGGTAGTAGTAGTAAGAATAGTAAGAGTAGGATAATTCATGTTTTCTTTGTGAATTTTTCCTTCGTAATGTAAGAGTATGTTCTCCAAAGAGGTTTTAGCTATAAAAAATATGGCAAATTCTATCGTTTATATGATTTTTTTATTTTTTTGGTATTTTTTACTCTGATTTTTTTATTATGTCTTTCTAATGTATGAGAGATTTTTCCAAAGTAAAAAAATTTCAACCCAAGCCAGAGCATGTGAGACCATTTACATACTGGTAAAAGTAGTAAGAGTATTATGAGTAGCATAATTAGTGTTTTCTATGTGAATTTTGCCTTATTTGTGGATAAATTGGTCCGCCGAAGAGATTTTTGCCGTAAAAAATATGACAATTCCATCGTTTATACCACTTTTTCAATTTTTTTTGCTTTTTTTTAGTCTGATTTTTCTAATTGTTTGTGAATTTTTATTTTATTTTTGAAGATTTTTTGTTGAAGTCCTATTAAGGGATTTTGTGTTTCCAATGTATGACGTATTTGTCACTAGTGGAATTTTTGAACTCCAAGCCAGAGCATGGGGACCTTTTGCAGGCTGGTACTAGTAGTAAGAGTATAAGAAGTTGCCCAATTGGTGATTTCTATGTGAATTTTGCTTCCTAGTGTAGAAGTAGATTCAATTTTTTGGTATTTCTTAGTCTGATTTTTCTAACTGTTTGAGAATTTTTATTTTATTTTTGAACCATTTTTGTTGAAGTTTTGTTTCCGGATTCTAAGTTTCCAATGTATGAGTAATTTTTGCCAAGTGGAATTTTTCTATTATGAGTATGAGCATTGGGACCTTTTACATGATGGTAATTGTAGTAAGTGTATTATGAATAGAATAATTGGTATTTTCTATGTGAATTTTGCCATTCTAATGTATGAGTATATTCTCTAAGAGGTTTTGGCGATAAAAAATATGGCAAATTCCAATTTTTTTGGTATTGTTTAGTCTGATTTTTCTAACTGTTTGTGAATTTTTGTAGATTTTTTCTTAGAGTACTCTTTGAGGATTATGCGTTTCCAATATATGAGAGATTTTTCCCAAGTGAAATTTTTTCAATTCCGAGTTGGAGCCTGTGAGACCATTTGCATGCTGGAACTAGTAATAAGAGTATTATGAATAGCATAATTGGTGTTTTCTATGTGAATTTTGCCCTATTAGCGTTTAAATAGGTTCTCCAAAGATATTTTGGCAAAAAAATATGGCAAATCCCATCGATTATACTACTTTTTCAATATTTTGTATTTTTTACTTTTATTTTTCTAATTATCTGTGAATTTTTGTTTGATTTTTGTTGATTTTTTGTTGAAGTTATGTTTTTGGATTTTGTCTTTCCAATACATGAGGAAAATTTCCTAAGTGGAATTTTTTGATTCCGATACAGAGCATGCGGGACCTTTTGGAAGCTAGTAATAGTAATAGCAATAGTATTAGGAGTAGCATAATTATTTTTTTCTATGCGAATTTTGCCTTTCTAGTGTATAAGTAGGCTCTCCCTAGCAGTTTTGGCCGTAAAAAATATGACAAATTCCATCATTTATACCATAATTTCTATTTTTTGGCATTTTTTAGTCTCATTTTTCCAATTGTTTTTGAATTTTTGTTGATTTTTTCTTGAAGTACTATTTGAGGATTATGTTTTTCCAATGCATAAGAGATTTTTCCCACGTGTAATTTTTCAATTACGAGTTGGAGCTTATGGGACCACTTGCAAGCTGGTAATAGTAGTAAAGTTATTATGAGTAGCAAAATTAGTGTTTTCTATGTGAATTTTGTTTTATTAGTGCATGAATAGGTTCTCCCAATAGATTTTGGCCGTAAAAATATGGCAAAATTCATCGTTTATACCATTTTTCAACTTTTTTTTTAATTTTTAGTCTAAATTTTCAAATTGTTTGTGAATTTTTGTTTGACTTTTGTATATTTTTTCTTCAAGTTCTGTTTAGGGATTCTATGTTTCCAATGTAAAGGGATTTTTCCTAAGTGGAATTTTTCATTTCCGAGCCAAAGCATGCAGGTCCTTTTGTAGGCTGGTAGTAGTAGTGAGAGTATTATGAGTAGCAAAATTGGTGTTTTCTATGTGAATTTTTCCTTTTTAGTGTATGAGTAGGTTCTCCAAATAGATTTTGGCTTTAAAAAATATGACAAATTCCACTGTTTATACCACTTTTTCAATTTTTTTTTGTATTTTTTAGTGCAATTTTTCTAATTTTTTGTGAATTTTTTTTATTTTTGTAGATTTTTCCTTGAAGTTCTATTTGTGGATTCTATGTTTCTAATGTTTGACGAATTTTTTTCAAGTGAAAATTTCAATTATGAGGCAGAGCATGTGGAACCTTTCGCAGACTAGTAGTAGTAGTAAGAGTATAAGAAGTTGCATAATTGGTGTTTTCCATGTGTATTTTGCCTTCCTAGTGTGTGAGTAGATTCTCCTAAGAGGTTTTGTTCGTAAAAAAAAAAGGCAAATTGAATCATTTATACCAATTTTTCAATTTTTTTTGTATTTTTAGGCTGATTTTTGTAATTTTTTGTGAATTTTTGTTTGATTTTAGTACATTTTTTCTTCAAGTTTTGTTTAAGGATTTTGTGTTTCCAATGCATGATGAAACTTTCCAAGTGGAGTTTTTTGATTCCGAATCAGAGCATAAGAGTACCATAGTTGTTGTTTTCTATGTGAATTTTGCCTTTCTAGTGTATGAGTATGTTTTCCTAAGAGGTTTTGGTCGTAAAAAATAAGGCAAATTCTATCATTCATACCACTTTTTCAATTTTTTTGTATTTTTTAATTCAATTTTTATATTTTTTTTGAATTTTTGTTTTATTTTTGTTGATTTTTTTTAAAGTTTTGCTTTTTGATTTTGTGTTTCCAATGTATCAGAGAATTTTTCCAATTGGATTTTTTCAATTCAGAGCCAGAGCATGAAGGACCTTTCGCAAGCTGGCAGTAGTAGTAAGAGTAATAGGAGTAAATAATTGGTATTTTCTATGTGAATTTTTCCTTCCTAGCATAAGAGTAGGTTCTCCAAAGAGATTTTAACTATAAAAAAAGGCAAATTCCATTGTTTATGCCGCTTTTTTTTGGTATTTTTTAGTCTAATTTTTTTAACTATTTGTGAATTTTTGTAGATTTTTTCTTGAAGTACTCTTCGAGGATTATGTGTATCCAATGCTTGATAGATTTTTCCCAAGTGAAAATTTTCAATTTCAAGCCGGAGCATACGATACCATTTGCATACTGGTAGTAGTAGTAAGAGTATTATGAGTAGTATAATTAGTGTTTTCTATGTAAACTTTGCCTTATTAGTGTATAAATAGGTTCTCCGAAGAGATTTTGGTCGTAAAAAATTTGACCAATTCCATCGTTTATACCACTTTTTTCAATTTTTTGTATTTTTTTGTCTGATTTTTTTAATTGTTTGTGAATTTTTGTTTGATTTTTGTGGATTTTTCCTTGAAGTTATATTTGGGGATTCTGTGTTTCTAATGTCTGAGTAATTTTTCCCAAGTGGAATTTTTAATTCCGAGGTAGAGCATGCAAGACTTTTCTCAAGCTGTTAGTAGCAGTAAGAGTATAAGAAGTAGCATAATTGGTGTTTTCTTGGTGGATTTTTCCATTCAGTGTGTGAGTAGATTCTTGTAAGAGGTTTTGGCCATAAAAAATAAGGCAAATTCAATCGTTTAGACCAATTTTTCAATTTTTTTTTGGTATTTTTAGGCTGATTTTTCTAATTTTTTGTGAATTTTAGTTTGATTCTAGTACATTTTTTCATCAAGTTTTGTTTATGGATTTTGTGTTTCTAATGCATGATGAAATTTTCCAAGTGAAAATTTTTTATTCCAAGTTAGAGCATTCGGGACCTTTCGTAAGCTAGTAGTAGTATGAGTGTTAGGAGTACCATAATTGATGTTTTCTATGTGGATTTTGCTTTTGTAGTGTATGAGTAGGTTCTCGCAAGAGGTTTTGGCCATAAAAAATATGGCAAATTCTATCGTTTTTACCACTTTGTCAATTTTTATTGTATTTTCTAGTCCGATTTTTTGAATTTTTTGTGAATTTTTGTTTGATTTTTGTTGAATTTTTTTAAGTTTGTTTTTTTTATTTGTGTTTTCAACGTATGAGGGAATTTTTCCAATTGGACTTTGTCAATTCGGAGCCGGAGCATGGGGTACCTTTTGCAAGCTGGTAGTAGCAGTAAGAGAAATAGGAGTAGCATATTGGTATTTTCTATGTGAATTTTTCCTTCCTAGTGTAAGAGTTGGTTCTCCCAAGAGGTTTTAACTATAAAAAAATATGGCAAATTTCATCGTTTAATACCACTTTTTTATTTTTTGGTATTTTTTAGTCCAATTTTTCTAACTATTTGTGAAATTTTGTAGATTTTTTCTTGAAGTACTCTTTGAGGATTATGTGTTTCCAATGTATGAGAGATTTTTCCCAAGTGGAATTTTTCAATTCCGAGCCGGAGCATGTGATACCATTTGCATATCGGTAATAAGAATATTATGAGTAGTATAATCGGTGTTTTCTAATTTTGCCTTATTAGTGTATAAATAGGTTCTCTGAAGAGATTTTGGTTGTAAAAAATATTGTCAATTCCATTGTATATACCACTTTTTCCACTTTTTTGTATTTTTTAGTCTGATTTTTTCTGATTGTTTAGGAATTTTAATGTATGAGTATTTTCTAGTAGAATTTTTCTATTATGAGCCAGAGCATATAGGACTTTTTAAATGTTGGTAATAGTTGTAATAGTATTATGGGTAGCATAATTTGTATTTTCTATGCGAATTTTGCCATTCTAGTGTATGAGTAGGTTCTTCCAAGAGGTTTTGGTCATAAAAAATGTGGCAAATTCCATCATTTATACCATGTTTTCAATTTTTTTAGTCTGATTTTTCTAAATTTTCTCAATTTTTGTTTATTTTTGTAGATTTTTCCTTGAAGTTCTATTTGGGGATTCTATGTTCCCAATGTCTAAAAAATTTTTCCCAAGTGAAATTTTCTAATTCTAAGCCAGAGCATGCGGGACCATTCGCAGTTTGGTAGTAGTAGCAAAAGTATTAGGAGTAGCGCCATTGGTATTTTCTAAGTGAATTTTGCCTTACTAGTATATGAGTATGTTATTGAAGAGGTTTTGGGAGCAAAAAATTTAAATTCCATCGTATATAACACATTTTTCATTTTTTTTGGTATTTTTTAGTATGATTTTTCCTATTATTTGTGAATTTTTGTTTGGGGATTTTGTGTTTCCAATGAATGATGGAATTTTTTATGTGGATTTTTTCAATTTGAAGCCAAAGCATGCGAGACCTTTCACAAGTTGGTAGTAGTTGTAAGAGTATTAGGAGTAGCATAATTGGTGCTTTCTATGTGAATTTTCCCTTCCTAGTGTAAGAGTAGGTTCTCCCAATAGGTTTTGGCCAAAAAATATATGCCAAATTCCATTGTTTATTTGACTTTTCAATTTTTTTTGGTTTTTTTGTCTGATTTTTCTGAAAGTTTGTGAATTTTTGTTTGATTTTTGTGTTTGCAATATTTGTTGCAATATTAAAAGTTGTCTAACCGATGGTATTTGCAATATTTTTTAGGGCCAAAACCCCGTGGGTGAACCTACTCATAAAGTAGGAAGGCGAAATTCACATAGAAAACATCAATTATGCTCCATCTTGGATTCAAAAAAATTCACTTGAAAAAAATTCCCTTATACATTGGAAATACAAAATGTCCAAATAGAACTTTAAAGGTCCTGCATGCTCAAACCAGAATAAAAAAATTTGGAAAAATTTCCTCATACATTGGAAACACAAAATCCCTAAATAGAACTTCAAGAAAAAATCTATAAAAATCGAATGAAAATTCACAAACAATTAGAAAAATCAAACTAAAAAATATAAAAAAATTGAAAAAGTGGTATAAACGATACAATTTGCCATGTGCTTTACAGCCAAAACCTCCCGTGATAATGTGTTCATATATTAGGAAGGCAAAATTCATATAGAAAACACCAATTATGCTACTTCTAATACTATTATTACTATTACCAACCTATGAAAGGTCACACATGCTCCTGCTTGAAATTGAAAATTTCCACTTTGTAAAAATTCTTCATACATTGAAAACATAGAATCTACAAGCAGAGCTTCAAGAAAAAAATTTGACAAATTACCAACAAAAATTCACAAACAATTAGAAAAATCAGACTAAATGATACAAAAAAAGGTTGAAAATGTGGTATTAATGATGGAATTTGCCATATTTATTACGTCGAAAACCTCTTGGGAGAACCTACTCTTACACTAGGAAGGCAAAATTCATATAGAGACACCAATTATGCTACTCCTAATACTATTACTACTACAACCAGCCTGTGAAAGATCCTGCATGCTCTGGCTCAAAATTGAAATGTTCCATTTGTCAAAATTTCCTCATACATTAGAAACACATAATCCCCAAACAGTAGTTAAAAAAAATACAAAAATCAAACAAAAATTACCAAACAGTTAAAAAATCATAATAAAAAATACAAAAAATTGAAAAAGTGGTATAAATGATGGAATTTGCCATATTTCTTACGGCCGAAACCTTTTGGGAGAACCTACTCTAACTTGAGGAAGGAAAAATTCACATAGAAAACATCAATTATACTACTCCTAATACAATTACTACTACTACTACCAGCCTGCAAAAGGTCATGCATGCTCATGTTCAAAAAATTCCATCTGGGAAAGCCCTCTCATACATTAGAAGCACAGAATCCCCACACAATAGTTTAATAGTTTAAGAAAAAATATACAAAAATCAACCAAAAATTCACATAAAGTTAGAAAATCATACTAAAAAATAAAAGAAATTGAACAAGTGGTATAAACGATGGAATTTACCATATTTCTTATGGCCACAACCTCTTAGGGGAACCTACTCTTACTCTAGGAAGGAAAAATTCACATGAAAAACACCAATTATGCTACTCTTAATACTCTTATTACTACTACCATCCTGCTAAAGGTCTTGCATGCTTCGGCTTAAAATCGAAAAATTCTAGTTGAAAAATTTCCTCTTACATTGGAAACACAAAAAATTTAAAAAATTTGAATTAGTTGTTTTAATGATAGAATTTGCCATATTTTTTATGGCCAAAACCTCTTAGGAGAATCTACTCATACATTAGGAACAGAAAATTCAAATAGAAAATATGAATTTTGTTACTCCTAATACTCTTACTACCATTACCAGCCTATAAAATGTCTTCTATGATCCAACTCAGAATCAAAAAGTCCACTTGAGAAAATTCCATCATACATTGGAAACACAAAATCTCTAAATAAAACTTCAAGAAAACAAAAATTAAAAAAACCAAACAATTAGAAAAATTGGACTAAAAAAAAAAGAAAAAAGTTGAAAAAGTGGTCTAACTAATGGTATTAGCAATATTTTTTAGGGCCAAAACCTCGTAGGAGAACCTACTCATAAACTAGGAAGGAGAAATTCACATAGAAAACACCAATTATGCTACTCTTAATATTGTTACTTCTACTACCAGCTTGCGTAAGTTCACGCATGCTCCATCTTGGAGTTGAAAAAATTCACTTAGAAAAATTTCCTCATACATTAGAAACACAAAATATCCAAATAAAACTTCAAAGGTCCTGCATACTCTTGCTAGAATAAAAAATTTTGGGAAAATTTCCTCATACATTGGAAACACAAAACCCTAAACAGAACTTCAAGAAAAAATTTATAATAATCAAATGAAAATTCACAAACAATTAGAAAAATTAGACTAAAAATACAAAAAAAATTGAAAAAGTGGTATAAACGATGAAATTTGTCATATGTTTTATTGCCAAAACCTCTTGTGATAACATGTTCATACACTAGGAAGGCAAAATTCTCATAGAAAACACCAATTATGCTACTTCTAATACTATTACTATTATTACCAGCCTACGAAAGGTCTCGCATGCTCCTGCTCGAAATTGAAAAAATACAGTTTGAAAAAATATCTCATACATTGGAAACATAGAATCTACAAACAGAACTTCAAGAAAAAATTTTACAAATCAAAATTAGAAAAATCAGACTTAAAGATAGAAAAAATTGAAAATGTGGTATTAACGATGTAATTATTATGGCCAAAACCTCTCTGGAGAACTTACTCTTACACTAGGAAGGCAAAATTCACATAGAAACACCAATTATACTAGTCCTAATAATATTACTACTACAACTAGCTTGCGAAAGGTCCAGCATGCTTGGCTTGGAATTGGAAAGTTCCATTTGTGAAAAATTTTTCATACATTGGAAACACAGAATCCCCAAATAGTAGTTCAAGAAGAAAACTACAAAAATCAAACCCGAATTCACAAACAGTTAGAAAATCCTACTAAAAAATACCTAAAAATTTTGAAAAAGTGGTATGAATGATGGAATTTTCCGTATTTCTTACTGACAAAACCTCTTAGGAAAACCTACTCTGACTCTAGGAAGGCAAAATTCATATAGAAAACACCAATTATGCTACTCCTAATACAATTAGTACTACTACTACCAGCCTGCGAAAGCTCCTAGATGCTTCGGCTTAAAATCGAAAAATCTGGGAAATTTTCCTCATATATTGGAAACACAAAATTTCTAAACTTAACTTCAAGAAAAAATCTACAAAAATCAAACAAAACTTCACAAACAATTAGAAAAATCAGACTAAGAAATACGAAAAAATTTAAAAAGTGGTATAAACAGTGGAATTTGACATATGTTTTACGGCCAAAACCTCTTGTGATAACCTAGTTATACACTAGGAAGGCAAAATTCACATAGAAAACACCAATTATTCTACTCTAACACTATTACTATTATTACCAGCCTGCGAAAGGCCACGCATGCTCCTACTCGGAATTAAAAAATTACACTTTGGAAAAATTCCTCATACATTGGAAACACATAATCTACAAACAGAACTTCAAGAAAAAAATTTTACAAATCACAAAAAAAAATTCACAAACAACTAAAAAAATTGAACTAATAGATGCAAAAAAAGAAAAAGAAAAAGTTGTATTAACGATGGAATTGCCATATTTATTACGGCCAAAACATCTAGGGAGAACCAACTCTTACATTAAGAAGACAAAATTCACACAAAAACACCAATTATACTACTCCTAATACTATTACTACTACTACTAGCTTATAAAAGGTCCCGCATGCTCCAGCTCAGAATTGAAAAATTCTATCTGTGGAAAATCCTTCTTACATAGGAAACATAGAATCCCCAAATAATAGTTCAAGAAAAAAATCTACAAAAATCAAACAAAAATTCACATACAGTTAGAAAATCATACTAAAAAAATTAAAAAAGTGGTATAAACGATGAAATTTGTCATATTTCTTACGGCCAAAACCTTTTGGGAGAACCAACTCTTACTCTAAGAAGACAATATTCACATAGAAAACACTAATTATGCAACTCCTAATATAGTTACTACTACTACCAGCCTGCGAAAGGTCTCGAATGCTCTAACTTGGAATAAAAAAATTTCACTTGGGAAAAATCCCTCAAAGCACAGAATCCCCAAACAGATCTTCAAGAAAAAATCTAGAAAAATCAAACCAAAATTCACAAATAATTAGAAAAATCAAACAAAATTATACAAAGAAGAATTTGAAAAAATGGTATAAACAATGGAATTTGCCATATATTTTACGGCCAAAACGTCTTGTGATAACCTATTCATACACTAGGAAGGAAAAATTCATATAGAATACACTAATTATGCTACACCTAATACTCTTATTACTACTACCAGCCTGCTAAAGGTCCTGCATGCTCCAGCTCAGAATCGAAAAATTCCAATTGGAAAATTTTTTTCATACAATGGAAACACAAGAAATTCAAAAAGATTGAATTGATCATATAAACGATGGAATTTGCCATGTTTTACAGCCAAAACCTCTTGTGATAATGTGTTCATACACTAGGAAGGCAAAATTCACATAGAAAACACCAATTATGCTAGTCCTAATATTGTTACTTCTACTACCAGCTTACAAAAGGTCCCTCATGCTCCAGCTCGGAATTGAAAATTTTCATTAATGAAAAATCCCCCACACATTGAAAACACAAAATCCTTAAACAGTAGTTCAAGAAAAAATATACAAAAGCCAAACAAAAATTCACAATCAGTTAGAAAATCATACTAAAAAATCCAAAAAAATTGAAAAAGTGGTATAAACGATGTACTTTGCCATATTTCTTACATCCTTGGGAGAACCTACTCTTACTCTAGGTAAGCAAAATTCACATAGGAAACTCCAATTATGCTACTCCAAATACAATTACTAGTACTACTAGCATGCAAAAGGTCCTGCATGCTTCGACTCGGAATCAAAAAATGTCACTTGAGAAAAATCCCTCATAGCACAAAATCCCCAAATAGATCTTCAAGAAAAAATCTAGAAAAATCAAACCAAAATTCACAAACATTTAGAAAAACCAGACTAAAATATACAAAAAGAAAATTGAAAAAAAAGTATAAACGATGAAATTTGCCATTTTTTTAATGGCCAAAATGTCTTGTGATCACCTATTCATACACTAGGAACACAAAATTCACATAGAAAACACCAATTATGTTATTCCCAATACTCTTATTACTACTACCAGCCCACTAAAGGTCTTTCATGCTCCAGCTTAGAATTGAAAAAATTCACTTAGAAAATTTCCTCCTACATTGGAAACAAAAAAATTTCAAAAAATTTGAAATTGTGTTATAAACGATGGAATTTGCCATATTTTTTACGGCCAAAACATCTTGGAAGAACCTACTCATACATTAGGAACATAAAAATCAAATAGAAAATTCTAATTATACTACTCCTAATACTCTTACTACTATTACCAGCTTGCAAAAGGTCTTCCATACTCCAACTTAGAATCGAAAAATTCCACTTGGGAAAATTTCTTCATACTTTGAAAACACAATATCCATAGATAAAACTTCAAGAAAAAATGTACAAAAATTAAAAAAATAAACAATTGGAAAAATTAGACTAAAAAATAAAAAAGAATTAAAAAAGTGGTCTAACCGATGGTATTTACAATATTTTTTAGAGACAAAAACCTCTTGGGAGAACCTACTCATAAATTATGAAGGCAAAATTCACATAGAAAACACCAATTATGCTAGTACTAATATTGTTACTTCTACTACCAGCTTGCGAAAGGTCCCGCACGCTACGTCTTGGAATCGAAAAAATCCATTTGGAAAAATTCCTTCATACATTGAAAACACAATGTTCAAACAGAACTTCAAAGGTCCTACATGCTCTAGCCAGAATCAAAAAATTTGGGAAAATTTCTTCATACATTGGAAATACAAATCCCTAAACAGAACTTCAAAAAAATCTACAAAAATCCAATGAAAATTCACAAACAATTAGAAAAATCAGATTAAAAAATACAAAAAAAATTGAAAAAGTGATATAAATGATGACTTTTGCCATATGTTTTACAACCAAAACCTCTTGTGATGACCTGCTCATAAGCTGGGAAGGCAAAATTCACACAGAAAACACCAATTATGCTACTTTTAATACTATTACTACATTACCAGCCTACAAAAAGTCACGCATGCTCCTACTTGGAATTGAAAAATAGCACTTTGATAAAATTCCTTATATGGAAACACAAAATCTGCAAACAGAACTTCAAGAAAAAAATTTACAAACCACAAACAAAATTTCAGAATCAATTAGAAAAATCGGATTAATAAAGACAAAAGAAAATTGAAAAAGTGGCATTAATGATGGAATTTGCCATATATATTATGGCCAAAGCCTCTTGGGAGAACCTATTCTTACACTAGGAAGGCAAAATTCACATAGAAACACCAATTATGCTACTCCTAATACAATTACTACTACCAACCTACGAAAGGTCCTGCATGCTCTGGCTCATAATTGAAAAATTCCATTTGTGAAAAATTTCTCATACATTGTAAACGCATAATCTACAAATAGTAGTTCAAGAAAAGATCTACAAATGTCAAACCCAAATTCACAAACAATTAGAAATCCTACTAAAAAATACCTAAAAATTTTGAAAAAGTGGTATGAACGATGGAATTTGCCGTATTTCTTACTGCCAAAGCCTCTTGGGAAAACCTACTCTTACTCTAGGAATGCAAAATTCACATAGAAAGCACCAATTATACTACTCCTACTACAATTACTACTACTACCAGCTTGCAAAAGGTCTTGCATACTCTGACTCAGAATCAAAACATTCCACTTGGGAAAAATCCCTTATAGCACAGAATCCCCAAGAAAATCTTCAAGAAAAAATCTAGAAAAATCAAACCAAAATTCACAAATATTTAGAAAAATCAGACTAAAATATACAAAATTTTTTTTTTGAAAAAGTGGTATGAACGATGTAATTTGCCATATTTTTTATGGGCAAAACGTCTAATGATAACTTACTCATACACTAGAAAGGCAAAATTGACATAGAAAACAACAATTATGCTACTTCTAACACTCTTGCTACCACTACTTGCGAAAGGTGCTGCATGCTCTGGCTCGAAATCAAAAAATTCCACTTGAAAAAATTTCATCATGCATTGGAAACACAAAATCTATAATCAAAACTTGAAGACAAAATCTACCAAAATAAAACAAAAATTCACTTGGGAAAATTCATTCATGCATTGGAAACCCAAAATCCACAAATAGAACATCAGGAAAAAATACAAAAAAATAAAACCAAAATTCACAACCAATCAGTAAAATAGAACTAAAAAATACAAAAACTTGAAGAAGTGGTATAAACAATGGAATTTTCCATATTATTTACAGCCAAAACCTCTTATGGTAACCTACTCATGCACTAGGAACGCAAAATTCACATAAAAAACACCAATTATGCTACTTATAATATTATTGCTACTATTACCAGCCTGTGAATGGTTGAGCATGTTCCTGCTCGAAATTGAAAAATTACACTTTGGTAAAATTCCTCATACATTAGAAACACATAATCTACAAATAGAACTTCAAGAAAAAGTTTTACAAATCACAAACCAAAATTCATAAACAATTAGAAAAATCTGACTAATAAATACAAAAAAATTGAAAAAGTGTTATTAACGATGGAATTTGCCATATTTATTATAGCCAAAATCTCTTGAGAGAACCTACTCTTACACTAGGAAGACAAAATTCACATAGAAATACCAATTATGCTACTCCTAATACTATTACTACTACTACTACCAGTCTGCAAAAGGTCCCACATGCTTTGGCTCGGAATTGAAAAATTCCATTTGTGAAAAATCCCTCTTACATTAGAAACATAGAATCCCCAAAAAGTAGTTCAAGAAAAAATCTCCAAAATAAAACCAAAATTCACAAACAGTTAGAAAATCGGACTAAAAAATACAAAAAAAATTGAAAAAATAGTATAAACGATGGAATTTGCCATATTTCTTATGGCCAAAACCTATTGTGATAACCTATTCATATACTAGGAAGGCAAAATTCACATTGAAAACACCAATTATGCTACTCCTAACACTCTTACTACTACTACTAGCTTCTAAAGATCCTCCATGCTCTCAGTTAGGAAAATTTCCTCATACATTGGAGACATAAAATCTCCAAACATAACTTAAAGAAAAAATCTACAAATATCAAACGAAAATTCACATACAATTAGAAAAATTGGTCTAAAAAATACAAAAAATTTGAAAAAGCAGTATAAATGATGGAATTTTTCATATTTTTTATGGCCAAAAGGTTGCGAATGCTCTGGCTTGGAATTGAAAAATTCCACTTTTAAAAATTTCTCATGCATTGGAAATATAGAATCTACAAAAAAATTTACAAAAATCAAACAAAAATTCACAACCAATTAGAAAAGTTGGATTAAAAAATACAAAAAAATTGAAAAAGTCGTATAAATGATGGAACTTGCCATATTATTTATGGACAAAACCTCTTGTGATAACCTACTCATACACTAGGAAGGTAAAATTCACATAGAAAACACCAATTATGTCATGCCTAAAATCCAAGTACATGACCGGAACGATAGCATGAACCTCGAGCCACCGTAAGCCTTACTATCATCATTATATCTAATCCCTTTTACATAAGTTCATTGATATTTATTATTAAACATACGTAATATAAAAAAAATTCATGTATTAATTCAACTTATCTAAAACATGTCTCAAACATATATCATGTGGAAGTCACACATCAAAATAAGATAGACTTAAAAAACAGCTACCCATTGTTGGGCGCTAGATTCCCATTGCTGGGCTCTAGATCAACAGAGATGGTTAAAGTTCTGCTGCATTGGCACTAAGTGGCGTTGGCCAAACAGTAAGCAAAAATGGCATTTCTGCAGGGCTGGTGCTGAGCGTCTTTTTCTGGCGCTTGGCTCTGGCCTGGCAGTGTAGTGCTGAACCTTCTTTTTGAAATAACTTTTGATTTTTCTTGGAAAATTCTTGTCATACAATAATCACACACATAAGTGGATTTATGTGGGATGACATACCTAAATTCCTTGCTAGATACAACTCATAATTTAATTTACACACTCAAGGAGAAAAGGAGACTTTCCCGGATTCCTTGCAATCTCCCAAATTCACAATTTTAATATTTAAAAGAGAACAATTCGAAATCTTATCTATTATAAAATCGCATCACGTAATTCAATCCATAATTGTCATAGCAATTTCTACCACATTTCAAATCATAAACAAAACATAATCTATCAAACTTAAATCAAATTAAAAATAATAAATAAATAGTTCAATTGCTCGGGAACCCCGAGATATCCTAATTGACCACAGAGCTTCCTAAGCTTAATAAAATGAAAACCAACGACATAGGACCCACCCAACAATGGGATAGTCCAACAACAAACTTAGTTTTCTTGCAGAAACTCCTCTTCTATTACTTGATATGAAAAAAGGTAAATCAATGAGTATGAGATAAATATCTTAGTTAGTAAGCCAATCCCCGCTTAAAATAAATTCGCTATGTAAAGCAATAAAATAATGCATAAGTATGAATCACAAATCACAAGGAAAGTACCTACCAGAGAGTTGCAATTCAACCAAATAATTCAAACCAACGGAACTACTATTCATCAATGACAAAATATCCTATCACATGGATTTCCTACTTAACATGAGAGAGGGTACTATCCTGCCCAAACACAATCAAGGTTCAATCAATTTCAAATAATCACCAAAATAAATCATCAATATGTTCGTCAATATATTTGTCAATAATCATCAATGTAATCATCATATCAATTTTCACCAGATAACCATAAGGTATCCTAAATCACATTTTAATCACTAGACAACCATAAGGTATCCCAAATTACAATTTAACTACTAGATAACCATAAGGTATCCCACATCACATTTAATCCTATTGTCTCATGCACAATCTCTTTTTCCTTAAGGTATCCCATTAGCAATTTCATCAATATTTGAATCACACAAAACTCTCAAAACTCAAATCCCTTAACCAGGTTCCCTCTTTCCCTCCATGATCATTGCCTTTCTTTATACCCTATCACTTTAACATTTAAGATAATATTAAAAAAGAGTTAGTCTACTCACTGGATTCCAATGAATCCTCTCGATCAAACTGATAAAAAACCCCTTGATGTGAAAAGGAATTTCATGCTCTATGTTGTTTGGTATTTTTGAAAGGAGAAAAGAAGGGAGAAAAGTATTAAAATGTGTTCTTATGTTCATTTAATCCAAATTGATTTAAGGAAGGGAGAACCATGACTTACCTTAGTTTCTTTGAAAAATGTGGATGACAACCCTTTCTTGAAATATTGCAATAGTCGAAAAGATGCATCCTTATATGGCCGAGGGGGATATATAAGTGAGGTGTAATGTATGGTATGGTTAATCTAGTGTTTTAAGGTTCTTGAATGATGAAGCAAGGGAAAGAGATTAGAAGAGATGGTGAATGATGATTGAAAGTTGTGCCAAGAATGATTGAATATGTGTTGTCGTGAGTGATTATATGTGTTTGGAGACATGTGAATGAAAGGTGGGTCATGTGGTTATGGCCAAATGGGATAATGGAATAAGAAAGAAGGAGAAAGATAAGAGAAAGAGAAAGGCACGATGTGAAGTGGTATTGAAGATGACAGTTAGAATATTTATTTGTGTTGTACCATGAGTGTATGTGCAGTGCGCAACTGAGTGGCTAAAATCAAATTGGGGAGGGAGAAAAAGGGAGTGTACGGTGACTAGATAGTTTTAGGAGTTTAGGGTTAGCTAATTCAATTGGATTAGGTTGTGTTTGTTCAAAAGATATAAATTTGAATTTAAAAGTGCTTAAGGTAGTTAACTTAGTGTAGGTTTATTCTAATACAACATTATTTATTTTATATAATTATAAATAAGAAGGATTCTCAGAAAACCATAGTTGTTAAATTGGGATTCCATTAATTTAATAAAGTAATCTATTTATTACTAAAACTCATTCCTTTTATAGAATTTTTTCTTAAACAATTTCATAAATATCATATAACAGCTAGAAAACAAAATCAAAAATTAAAGTTAGATTTGAAAACATAAATTTAGCTTTATTTATTTACTATTCCTCTAGAAAGCAAAATCCTAATTCCTATATGATTCAATTATTTAACCTAAAAAAGATTTGTTTTATCAAATCACACTCCTTAAGATATTCTTCAGATTTAATAAAATTGACCAACATCTTTGATTTTAATTAAAAAAGGGGTTTTATTAGTTGACATTATTTAATCTTTGCATTATCCAACACCTAGTATTACAAATTTTTGTTTAATTGTATACTTCATTTAATTTCCAGAAAACTATTCACTTATTTTTATTTTACATTTTCTTTTACTCCTAAAAACCATTTAATAAATTAATCATACTCCTTATTCCAAAAATTGATATTTTGAGATTTAGAAATTATTTTCCATTTCCTATTTCACATCACGGTTCCCTATAATGTTTTCCTTCTATTCCTACCTTTTTACAAAACATTTTGCTACACCCCAACAAATCTCAATTCTTTCCATTTAGTCCCTACAATTTTCACTTTAGTCCCTATACAACTTAACACGACATATTGCTAGCCTACAGTCCGAAATCGCTTATCATAGCATTATCATATCACATTATAACATCACAACACATATTACACACAAATTGCAAAGAATCAACACTTGTAAAATAAGTTTCAATATTGAAATGGAAAATTAAAACAACAGGCATTACAAATTATGCTACTCCAAATACTAATATTGTTATTATCAGCCTGCAAAAGGTCCCACATGCTCCAACTCAAAATTGAAAATTTTCACTTGGAAAAAATCTGTCATACATTGGAAACACAAAATCCCCAAACAGTAGTTCAAGAAAAAATCTACAAAAATAAAACAAAAATTCACAAAGAGTTAAAAAAATCGGACTAAAAAATACAAAAAAAAAATTGAATTTTGGTATAAACTAGGGAATTTGCTATATTTCTTATAGCCAAAACCTCTTATGATAACCTATACTCCTAATACTCTTTCTACTATTACCAGCATGCGAAAAATCGTGCATGCTCAAGTTCAGAATTAAAAAATTCCACTTTGGAAAAATTCCTTATAAATTGGAAACACATAATCTACAAACAAAATTTGAAGGAAAAATTTACAAAAATAAAACAAAAATACACAAACAATTAGAAAAATAGGACTAAAAAATACAAAAAAAATTGAAAAAGTGGTATAAATGATAGAATTTTCCATATTGCTTATGGCCAAATCCTTGAGGGAAAACCTACTCTTACACTAGGAAGGAAAAATTCACATAGAAAACATTATTTATACTATGTAGGATGACAAAATTCACATAGAAAACACCAATTATGCTAGTACTAATACTATTACTACTACTTCCATCCTGCAAAAGGTCACGCATGCTCCGGTTCGGAATTGAAAAATTCCACTTGGAAAAAATCTATTATACATTGGAAACATATAATTCCCAAACAGTACTTTGAGAAAAAATTTACAAAAATCTATAATTAGTTAGAAAAATCAGACTAAAATATACAAAAAAAATTGTAAGTGGTATAAACAATGGAATTTTCCATATTTTTTTACAGAAAAACCTCTTGGGAGAACCTACTCATAGATTAGGAAGGCAAAATCACATAGAAAACACCAATTATGCTACACTTTATACTCTTGCTACTGCTACCAGCCTGCGAGCATGCTACGACTTAGAATCAAAAAGTTTCAGTTGGGAAAATTCCTTTATATATTGGAAACACAAAGTCCACAGACAAAAACTTCAAGAAAAAAATCTACAAAAATGAAACAAAAATTCACAAACAAGTAGAAAAATCAAATTAAAAAATACCAAAAATTGGAAAAGTGGCCTAAACGATAGAATTTGTTATTTTTTTTCATCCAAAACCTCTTGGGAGAACCTACTCATTCACAATGAAGGCAAAATTGACATAGAAAACACTAATTATGCTTCTCCTAATACTCTTACAACTACTACTACCAGCCTGCAATAGGTCTCACATGTTCTGGCTCAATATTGAAAAAGTCCACTTAGGAAAAATTCCTCATACAATGGAAACACAGAATCCCCAAATAGATCTTTCAGAAATGATCTAGAAAAATAAAAAAAAATCACAAACAATTAGAAAAATTGGACAAAAAATACAAAAAATTTGAAAAAGTGGTATAAATGATGGAATTTGCCAATTTTTTTACAGCTAAAAACTCTTGTGATAACCTACACATACACTATGATGGCAAAATTCACATGGAAAACACCAGTTATGCTACTCCTAATACTCTTACTACTTCTACCAGCCTACTGAAGGTCCCGCATGCTTCGACTCGGAATCAAAAAATTTCAGTTGGTAAAATGTCCTCATACAATGGAAACAAAAAATCTCCAAACAGAACTTCAGAAAAAATCTACAAAAATCAATCAAAAGTTCACAAACAATGAGAAAAATCAGACTAAAAAATACAAAAAAAAACTAAAAAAGTGGTATGAACAATGAAATTTGCCATTTTTTTTATGGCCAAAACCACTTAGGAGAACCTACTCATACACTAAAAAAGCAAAATTTACATAGAAAATACCAATTATGCTCCTCCTAATACTCTTACGACTATTACCAGCCTACAAAAGGTCACGCATGCTCCAGCTCAGAATTGAAAAATTCTACTTTGAAAAAATTCCTCATATATTGGAAACACAAAATCTTCAAACATAACTTCAAGAAAAAATTTACAAAAATTGACAAACTCATAACTTAGTGTAATTCTTCAAGGAGTGTTTACTCGATTTGGTTTAGTCTGTGTTGTTCATTTCAGCCAAAAGTAACAAATTAATTTAATTGGGAAATCCAATCCATTTAGTCATTTTGGAAGAAACTGAACCTATTAAATCCAATTTTAGTTGGTTCGGATTAAATTGGATTGGATAATAGATTCTTTTGTAAAACATTGTTGAAAAAATTTAAATTTTTTTATATATTTTCAATATTAATCTTAAAAATGCACAATCATCTCCTTTAGAGGTTGAACTCTCTCTTCAACCCTCTATTCGATGCGATGATCTAGATCCTACTGGAAGTCTGGATGTAGGTCTAATAGAGGTGAAACAAATGTAGATGAACATACAATGACACGCACCTCTGACTCAGTTCCAAATACATGACCCTTCTTATTCTTTCCTCCCATATCTTGCAGTTATAATTGTGTATCAGTGACCTTCACATCTCTTTCAAAACCTTTAGGTGACACAAATGCTTAAGATGATCTCAATCTAGTTTATTTTGTTTATTAAAAAGTTACAATCACATAATTAAGAATATTCAATCAAATTATTAAGAAAAGTATTAAAAGAAAATGTAAAAGATTTCACTCCACTCATGTAGACTTTAGTGAATGCTGGTCAATGAATTCTTTGATGTCATTCTTCTTATGTGTTTGCATGAACAAATCAACTAATCGAGACTTTCTATTGGATTCATGCTCCTACATATTTTAGTGAACATTATATATCTTGAAATTTTAATGTGTAATTAACAAAAAAGAGTGGAAGAATATTAGAGATCTTACCATCCTATACATGTGTTCAAAGGAAAGAATGTTGCCTCTAGTGTGCAATGTCTCCTTGGTCATGTACTCTAGATTTCTAAGTGCCTAGTGACACTTCCTATGATAATCATCCTTCTGCCAATCTTAGATTAGATGTTCCATAATACTTTCACTAATCTAGTAAGGCTTAAGACGGGTCTAGATTTCACTTCGAACCTGGCACATCATGTAGTGTAAAACCTCATTGCACTTTTTGTTCCAGTTCTTTCCATTATGGGTGTTATGTTTGGGCAATCACTTGTTCTGTTTTTGCATAAAGTACACAAGAATTAATATTTTCAAGTGGCAAATAAAAATTTACTTAAAAATCAAAACTTACTACCCATTCCTGGAACCATAGTTATTGAAATCGGGTGATTCACAATTCAAATCACACAATACGTGTCGATTCAGTTGCTAGATGATACAAAACTCTTGGTGACATTGCACGATTTTGTCAATTTAGATGTCGATTGTCCGTTGAGCACACCCATAAGTTTTTCATGAATTGACGCAAGGAAGAAGATGAAGCAAGCACTTTTTTTGTTTTTCATGACCTTGAACGCAGCGTTTTAGCATTTGTTGTCTTACTGGTTGCTTTTTTTTTTTGTTTCTTTCAAATTGACCCAAGAAGCTAATAGGCTCAGGATTACATAGTTACTAGGATTCCTTCAAATTGCTATAAGGGATTCACACTGTCATAAGGCTTTGGGCTAGGAAGAAAGTCAGAAAAAGGAAACAAAGTCAATAGGATTTTTACATATTGAAATTTGAAAGCTCAAAAGTCATTAAATGAGGGATTTTATCATATTAGATTGATTACTTATATAGTTGTGTTATAACTTATGTATAACTTATGAATTATGATAAGTCTTGATTTATTTTCTTGTTATAAAATTGACTTGTTTTATGACTTATTTATGAGTTAAACTTATAGAATCAAGTATGTTATATATGTTATATAATATATCTATGATATTTTCTATTATATTCGTGAATGTTACTATTCG
Organism: Biancaea sappan; assembly: GCA_037074585.1. Taxonomy (NCBI): domain Eukaryota; kingdom Viridiplantae; phylum Streptophyta; class Magnoliopsida; order Fabales; family Fabaceae; genus Biancaea; species Biancaea sappan. The sequence continues at coordinate 42,248,682 of CM073501.1, read as the reverse complement.
ATACAATTCATGATTCGAATCACAATTTGAAAATTATGCTTGAAATCATAACTCCCTTAATCCAAGAGTAGTCTTTGTGTTGTAAGCAGATGCCTTATATTTTCCTTGTATGATTGATGATATCTCTCGCACCACATCAACCACTGGATAAAAGCTTTGTAATTTGTATTTAAATGTTAGTAAACACAAAATAAGAAATTAACATTCATTTGAAATATAACAAGAATAAAATAAAATATCACTCATGTATCTTTATTGGGGTGGATCTAGTACTGTCCATTAGTAGGTCTATGTCGCTCTACTATAGGATGGACTGAGTGCTCACATGCATTACTGGCTCCTCATAATGTGACAAAGGATATGTTCTTGGAACTTCCGTGGAGGGTGTATGGCCCACTTTAGGTGAAGGAATCTGAGTTGATGCCTCAGCCAATATTTAGGACAAGGAAGGCAGTGTAAATGCAAGTGGGTGATGTAGGCGGATAGTGAGACAACCTTTTGCATGCCTTCTGCCTCATCCTGTGCGACCAACTAAACTATTACAATCACTCGACATTTGTACCAATGCATGCATACACCAAAATTAAAAAATATATATATAAAGTTAGAGAGATCATTAATATACTTAATTTTTATAGCATGCTAACCAACAACTAAAAAAATATAGATATTGAAATCAAGAATTCATATATACCATGAACTAAGCACAAATCAAGTAGAGGAGTCTTCTTTGTCTATATAGTCATCTGGCTCTTCTCCATTCTCCTCATCTTCAGTTTCCTCTTCTTTGGCTTCATTTTCGTCATTAATGAAGGGTTGATCAATTGATACTATATCAACTTCATAGTGTCCTTCATCCTGTAAGGTTTGAAATTCATCATCATCTACTAGTCAAACAATCCTCTTTCTCTATTATCCTCTAGAAAGGGGATTTATTAAAAAAAAAGAAGGCATATTTTAAATGCCTAAACATCCTAGATCTTTAGGTTGTTGGAGTTTGTTTTAATTCAAAATGTGAATCTTGGGTTTGTTCTTACTAAATGCCTAGAAGATATTAATGTTGATGCTATTTAGTTTAGTGGCATATATCTTTGATAGTTGATATGAAGATAAAGTGTATATAGGCAATCCTTGATAAACTGGTTTAATAACGGTGAGCATGCCTAGCTGTGATAGCAAAATTTGGCTTCCCCTCCCTCTACTATCTCATAGAATTCTCTTTTGTTTTGATTAAAGTCTATATCAATGTCCAATATGGCCCCATTGTACATTTGTACTCCACTCAGATTATTCTTGCCATGATTTTCTTCAATTTATTAGAAATGACAAGACTAATGATTGAGAAAGATTTACCTTGTCAAGTTATTGATCTTAGGGCAATTGTATATAGTTCTCTTAGACTATAATTCAATTACTTTGGACTATATAATATATGATTTATAAATAAGTCATATATTATATATAAATAAAAAGTAAAAGATATATTTATTGTATAATTTTTTTTGGTGAAAAAGGAAATTATAGAAAAAAAGGATTTAGGGTACAAAAGCCTAAAAATTAAAATACTCTAAGAACATAACAATAAGATACAACAATAGGAAACGTAGCATACAGCAGGAGCTGAGAGAGACTAAGATCCTCTATGAAGGACACTTCGGCAAAAGAAGGAGGATGAACAAAAGTTCTAATGTGTGTTCTAGTTATCCTTGCAGCCTTTGATAAAGCATATGCATATTTGTTTTGATCTCTTCTTATATGGGAGAATCTGAAAGCATTGAAGCTATAGAGGAGTTTCCTACATTTAATATACTATGATAAAATATTGTAGAATTTAATACTACGTTTATATATAAAATATCCAATATACTATGATATATAGTTTATATCACATATAATATATATATATATATATATATATAATACATATAATATATATATGACTAATTTTTCAGGTCACTAAACCAATTTTTTTAAGTTAGGGTCAAATTTTTGGGCCTACGGGAATAAACAGGCTTTGTAGCCCAAGATCAAGTCTAATGTGATGTTTACAATATGTTGCGACTGAAAATAATCTATGAGAAATACCAAAAAGAAGCAAGAATCAAATGCACAAGAGAAAGATTAAAGAATGAGAATTATGATAATTAAGAGAGAACAGAAACAGAAACAAAACAGAGAGAATATAAGAAGAAAAAGGAGCATTAGAATAGAGAGAGTCATGGATAGAGACTTAATGAAATATGCATTATTCTAATCTTCTGATCTTACAAGTACACTCAATTTATAGATATTCAAACAAAACTAACTCAATTATTGAATCCAAAATAACGGAATCACCCATCTAATATCTTTTGATCCTAACACAATATTGTGGCCACATCATGTGTTGTGGTTAACAATTTATATCCAAACTCTATATTCTTGTGGTAGTGTTTTATGCATATCCAATTTTCATTTTCGGCTTTTTAAAAAGCTTTTGTCCTAGTTCTTGTGCTAGGATTTTCTTTGCAGTTTTCATTGCTAGACAAATGGTAATTTATGGATTTCATTGATGAGGAATTAGATACTTGAGGAGATAAGGGAGCTAGCAGAGGAGCTAAAAGAAATTGTTTCATTAAAGAAAAATCTGGAAGGAAAAACATATTGTGGATATTTGTATGATAGGAAAGAAAAACCTATATATGTGATTTCCAATACTACTCTTGAAATGTTAAGGAACAAGTGTTGCAAAGAGAACAATGGTGATATGACAAGAAGGCTCTTAGCTCTAGTGTAGGATTTTAGAGATCATAGAATGTAGGGAAATTTAAAACTTTGTCTCTAAAACCTATTCACCTAATGATCAACCTATATTACCATTACATTAACCAAGTAATCAAGACGAAGATAAATACCTCTTATAGCATAGCAACCTCTCCAAGCCAAAGTAAGTATCCAAAATGGGATACCTCTAATGGTAATCTATGCAAAATATGCTAAGGAAAAACCTCTTAAGGTAAAGGGTTCCTTCTCATTCTTGTGCTAGCAAGCATGAAGAAGCTATAGAGAAAACCATCTTGGATGAAGGAGAAGAAAACAAGAGTGTTTTCTAAACAAGATTCTCAACAACTGAGAGAGAGACTATAACGTGTGGCTTTCACTGTCACTCTTAAAGTGACAGTGCTACCTCAAATCCTAAAGCCCTAATTCCTTAAGTGGGTGCTATTCCCTTATCGAACTTCTTAAGGTGGCACCTTAAGAAGCCTAATCTCTTTGAGATAGGGAGGCGGCCAAGAGTTCTTATTTAAGCTTTTCCTTGTTTAGATAGGAATAGGAACATATTCCCATTCCTTTTATTCTCTTATCTCCTTTTAATTAATTCTCCAATTTAAGATTAAATCATCAAGCCTATTTCACATTCCCATTGAATTTATATGTGTGTGACCCATTAGGTTTCTAGCTATGTTGGCCATTGACAATCAACACTTGATTGTAAATAGATCACGGTGGTATCTAGCAACACATCGTGACCCCAATTGACCGAAAAGTTAGTTTTTTGACTTTAAACCTTTCTGCAGCTAAGCATGTCGATGCAATATGTCCTTTACCCATCTTATACCCACTTACTACGCTTGATTACATCAAGTCCAGCCCAAGTAGTCAGTTCCTTGTCCTTGGGATCAATCACTTTAAACTATGAAGACCATCTTCATGACAAGTCTACTTTGGTCAAAGACTTCTTAGCAATTATCTCGATAAGTGGCCATGGGTATACTTCCTTTTGTCATGAGTGGTGAATCCTTTGTTGACTACTCAAATATCTTCAATTACTTCATGCCATGCACAATCACTACCTTAAGAGTGACCCATGGTGGGTAACAAGGAATGGAGTTAAAGCATAGGATCCATATCCAAGATGATTTGAGTTTCTTAAGTCCAAGGATACTTGCACTGTTAGCTGCTATGAAATCTAACACTGACATTTGAATAGGTATCCATGTGATATCTCATGTAGGTCATCCAATGTACTTGTTACCTTTAACAAGTATTCACATGTTTACTCAAAACATCTAATGCTTACAGCTTATGAGGACAGCTACTTGATCAAATCAAGAGGCATACCATGTGCTAGTCTCTTCGGATCACTGATGTCCAATCTCAGGTGATCCTAAGACTAGGGATAGTTTAAATACATACATAATTAGACATGATAGGAATCTCATATTATGATCGCCATCATAATTTTCTTCATGCTATGTTTTGTTATAGACTTCATTACTTACATTACAATCTAATCTCGAGTTTATGAATATGAATATAAATAATGAAGAAAACATCTTTGAATTAATAACTAAGTTTGTACATCTAATGCTAAACGTGATTGCCTTTAGAGCACCTTTCTAACATCCATAATAGCCCTAATTGTATCCCTAAATTAAAAAACTCTTTTTTGGTTTCAAGTTTATCATATTCCTTTCAATCAAGAACCCTTAGAGAGAATAAAGTCCTTTAGGAGATGAAATTGTGGTTCTTTGGAGTGGGATGATTCAAATGAAGGTAATGAAAGAAGTTTTATAGCTCAAGAGTAGCAGTCGATCTCACCAAACCTCTAGAAAATGAAAACTTCATTCATATCAAAGAGTTCCTATATTTAAAGCAATAGCTCTGCATCCTTTGGATGAAAGAAAAATCATTTATAAAGGATCATCTTGATAAGCTTAACAAAATCGTTATGGATTTGAAAAATATTGATGGGATATTATTGAAAATTAAGTCTTGATCTTATTGTGTTTTCTACCTCATCATGAGCATTTCTTTGTGATATTGGGCATCTTCATATACATTTTGGTTCCTATCTTATGCATATTAGTTCATTGGAAACTCTCTAGTTTTATTATGTTTTGGATTTATTGAGAGTAAATTAATTATAGATTTAATATACGTTAATTCCATATTTTCTATGAGCTTAAATGTTAACACCCAATTTAATCCATGATTTTGTTTTGTAGATAAATAATTAGAGAGTTCATTTGCTGACTTGGACACAACATAGATGTTGACGTGGCTGTTGACTAGATAGAATTGCTGACTGGGTATTGATTGTTAACTATGTAGGACCCAATATTTTTTTGCACTGTCCAGCAAACACAGCATAACAACAGCATAACATAACAACAAATAGAAATAGAAAAATGAAGTAGAAAGGGACAATACATGGAGAATCATAAATTTCATTTTTGTCCTCCTCCTTAGCACCAACTGAATGGTTTATGCCACTATGATGCCGAATCGCCTAAAATTAAATTTGTGGCAATCTTGCAATATAGTGATCCTCAGTTCATATTCACTCAAGTAGCCTCACTTTTAACCACTAATCAGTTGTTCTTAACATCAATTATGCTAATTTAAACCTAACTAACACGAGGGGGGTTGTTAACAGATTTAAGCATAACAGAGCAATAACTAGCAGTAAAAGAGCAACAAACCAGCAGCAAATCAATAACAAAAAGGATTGACAGTAAAATAGAATATGGAGCTAGCCACTAGGATCTATCGAAGTGTAACTATCATCACTTAAGTCATTGATTCAGTCTTGTTCTCATTTCACCATTTGGTTTTTATAAAAAATGAATCTAGAGAAACTTCTAGAATTTATATTGCTTCTAACTATAGTTAAGAAGAACTTCATTGGTGTATAGCTAGATGCAACTTCAAAAGACCTTAACCAAATCAAGTTAGATATTATCTAAATTAGCCATTTCATTTTATTTGCTTTTCCAATCATTTAAGCAAGGTTATATCTCAAATATATCAGTTTATACTTGAACAAATTCCTATCAGAATCTAGTTTCAACATAAATACAGATGCAGAACAGAAAACAAAATGAGATAAAATGGATAACAAAACACTTATCTTGCATTGAAAGTTCAAATTATAGCATCCCAAGCTCCTTGTGACTGATTACAATGAGGATTTAGCCCTCCATGACAGCAAAAACACCAAAACAGTATAGAGAAAGATAGAGGAAAAGCGAGCTACAAATTTTTTTAAGTTACAGTAGTTAGGATATGTTCTGAGTTACAAAATTGATACCAAAAAGCCTAAGGAATATTCTACCCTAGATGCCCTCAAACTAAATTTCAAAAGATGCTGAAATGTTGCTATTTTCTTCTACAGAAGTGGCAACTAGTAAAAGAAAAAATAGAATAAGTGCAGCAGAATAGTTCTTTTTCTATGTAGAAGATTGATATGGGTTTGTTGCCATTTTCAACAAAGTTTGGCAAAAGGCAAAAGCTGGAATGCATGCAAAAGGTGCTGAACAAATATGAATATGGGTCCCACACATTCATGTTATCATGTTAGTAGAAAGGAGTGCTAAGTCAACATCCTACTCATCCCAAAAGTGCCATATTAGTGTCCATGTCAGTAAAAGTGCCATGTCAGCGCCACATCTTTAAGAAATCTCCAAAATTAATTTCTATAAAATAGCCAAATGGATTAACTTGAGTCTTTAATAATTTAAGTTTTAAAATATGAAAATAATTCATTTTCCATCCAAAATTGATTTAGACCCAATAAATCATAAAGTGTAATAAAATTGGAGAATTTCCATAGATGAAAATGCAAATAGACAAAGATAGGGAGTAAAATGTATATAAAAATGCTAGGTATCAAATCCACCACACTTAGTCTTTTGCATTCCTGGACAAAATCAATTAAAAGCAACAAAGACACCAAAGGACACAACAAGAAGCGTAGAAAGTATGCAATAATGAAATAGTTCAAGCTTGAAAAAATTTAACGCTAGGAGAAAACTAATCTTAAATTTCTAAAAAGTTCAAGCATCATGGTAATTTCATTGACAAGAATGAACCCATGTAATAATCTACTCACAAGGAAAGGTGTATACGCTCTATTCTCTCAAGTGTTTAAGGTAATGCACTCATTTCAACCTATCACAAATTCACTACCATAAGCTTGTTAAGAATCTAAATCTCTAATACTTGAATCTCATACATGCTTGAATTATTAGGACTTTGCTACAGATGTAAGGTGGGCAAAAGAATGAATGGATGATGGAGAGAATTACAAGAAACATAGTCCAAAAAAACTTAAAGAAATGAAGAGCATCAATCAAGTCATAAGAAATTGAACCATGAAAATCGGGCACAAAAATGCTACTTCTTTTCTTCTTCTTTCTTGCTATTTTTCTCTTTTTTTTAATCTCTTTTTTTTTTGAGATCTCCATATATTTTTCATGAATAATTGTCAAATTTTTCCTTTCTTTTGAGTAGCCAAAAAAAAAAAATTCAAAACAACCCACAAATCCTTCTTTTTGCACATGCTCAATCTATTTTCAAAAGAAATTTCTAGAGATCTTCAAATCCTAAGTTTGGGGAAAAGAAAGAATTTGTTTTAAGAAAGAAAGGTGGAAGCAAGGCACAAAGTGGTACACAATGGAAACAAAGCATGGGATGGCTATTTGGCTAGAATGGTTACAAGAAACAAATGCCTAAATCATTTTCGAGCATGTACATGTAATGTAGCCTCAACAAAGATTCAAGACAAATTCTAGAGTGAAAATCATGATAGGGAATACACACAACAAGAAAGAATATTTCATCATTGTCATTTACTTGAATTCCTTAGAAAAAGAAGACTAAATTCTTTTCATGCTAAATCAATCCACACTTAAATATTTCATCATGCATGATTTCACACAAAAACTCCATTAAATTTTTAAAAAGAGAGCATCAAATTCGGACAAAATAGAGCAGCAAAATTCTACACTACAGAATTTCTAGCAACTCAGTTTTACCGACACAAAACTACACCAAAACGGATGCGAAATACACCAAATAAAAGTCTACAACTAGAATACATATAAAGCTTTAAAAATATGTAAAGAAAGTAACAAAAATCATAGCCAATTAGTACAAAAAAATTCGTGCAAGACAGCTCAAAAATTCTGGACAGAACAGAGAAAACAGAGAAAACATGCAGAAAATTTCTAAATTGAAATCCAATGTTTCTCCAATTAAACTCTCCCCTTCCTCCCCCCCCCCCAACACACTTAAATATTGTATTTTCTTCAATGCAAATCAGCACCAAACATCAAATAAAATAAAGAGGACATAAATTAAAAGGATGGAAAGAATATGGCCTTATCATGGAGCTAGTATACTGTAGAGTTGGATTTCCTCTATAGTTTCTTCTTGGAAGCCCTTATAGAACTTCTTCAACCTTTTCCCATTCACCATGAATTGTTTGTTGGTGGCCTCATTTTGAATTTCTACTGCACCAAAAGGAAAGACATTAGTAATAATAAAAGGGCCATCCTACCTAAAACGAAGCTTACTAAGCATGAGCTTGAGGCAAGAATTGTAAAGAAGGACTTTGTCTCCCACTTGGAATTCTTTCTTCTCAATTTTCTTATCATGTAGAGCTTTTGTCCACTCTTTGTAGATGCGTGCATTCTCATAAGCTGCTAGCCTTAGTTCTTCCAATTCTTGAAGTTGCAACTTCCTTTCCTTATCGGCTAGGGTCATGTCCATATTGCATTGCTTAACCACCCAATATGCCTTGTGTGTAATTTCCATCGACAAATGACATGCTTTACCAAATGCCAAATGGTATGGAGACATACTAATAGGAGTCTTAAAGGTGGTTCTATAGGCCTAAAGCGCATCATCAAGCCTCTTGCTCCAATATTTTCTACTGGGCTGCACGATTTTCTATAGTATTTACTTTATCTCTCTATTGGATACCTCCACTTGCCTATTGGTTTGGGGGTGGTAAGGTGTAGAAGTTTTATACAGCACCCCATATTTCTTCAACAGTCCTTGCATGTTTCTGTTACAACAGTGTGATCCTTGATCACTGATAATTGCCTTAGGGACACCAAATCTGTAGAAAATATATGAACAAAGAAAATATACAAAAATAATAGAATCATCAGTTCGGATGGCTTTAGCTTCCACCCACTTCGATATATAATCTAGAGGAACCAGAATATACATAAAGCTAAAAGAAACTAGAAAAGGAACCATAAAGTCTATACCTTACACATAAAAAATATCATAGAAAAGAAGAGGTTGTTGAGGCATTTTGTTTCTCTTAGACACATTTCCAATTTTTTGACACCTAGAACAATTTTTACAAAACTCATAGGCATCCCTAAACAAAGTAGGCCAATACAAACTAGAATCTACCACTTTCCTAGTGGTTCTTTGTGGACCAAAGTGTCCAGCACATGCAAGAGTACAGCAAAAAATAAGCATAGATACAAACTCATGATCAGGAACATATCTCCTAACAATTTGATCACTACAAATCTTCCATAAATAAGGATCATCCCACACATAGTACTTAGCTTCACTTCTTAATTTATTCAATCGATGTTTATTTTGGTATGCATATAATTTAGATGCAACAAGAAAATTCACTAAATCAGTATACCAAGGCTCAATAGCACCATGTAAAAGGAAAAATCACTTGTTTGGAAATTTATCTTTGATAGGGAGAAGTTCCAATAGAAGCTCAGAAAGCCTACTCAAATGATCAGCTATACATTCTTTGCTCCACTTTTATCTTTGATCTCCACATCAAATTCTTGGAGAAATAGCATCCATCTAATTAATCTCAGCTTCGCATCCAGTTTCTTCAACAAATATTTCAATGCTGCATGGTCAGAAAACACAATTACTTTAGAGTCAGTAAATATGATCTAAATTTATCTAAGGTAAAGACAATTGCTAAAAACTCCTTCTCGATGGTTGTGTAGTTTGATTGAGCCGAATCAAGGGTACATGAAGCATAAGCTATCACATGCAACTTCCTCTCCACTCTTTGTAAAAGTACTGCTCCCACATCATAATTTGAAGCATCTCACATGAGCTCAAAAGGGAGCTCCCACCATGGAGGTTAGATGATAGGAGGAGAGGTAAGCTATTTCTTCAACTCATCGAAGGCTAACCTGCAAGCAAAATCAAAAACAAAAACAAATTCTTTTTGGAGGGGTTTAGAGAGAGGTAGAGCAATCTTACTGAAATCCTTGGTGAATCTCCTATAGAACCCTGCATGGCCAAGAAAATAACAAACTTCCCGCATAGAAGCGGGTAAGGTAAAGAGGAGATAACATCAACTTTTGCCTTATCTACTACTATGCCATAGAACTATCCCTTGCTCTACCATGAAATGATTTTTTTTATAATTCAAAACCAAATTCTGTTCTATGGATTTCTCAATAACTCTCTCCAAATTTTTCAAGCATGCATCAAATGAGTCTCCATAAGCAAAAAAATATCCATGAACACTTCCATGCAATCTTCTAACAAATCAGAAAATATACTTATTGTTGACCCTAAGGCTATATGCCATAAGTTTTGATGATGACAAATGTATTTGAATAGTAGCATTGATATATATATAAAGATTAATTATCATATATATGCTACAAGTACTTAAGCATGATTATGTTATTTAATATGTATGTTGCTATATTGAATCATGCTATTAAACTAACCATTGGGTTTGCAAGTAAGATATATTTTATAGGTTGGTTCAAAACAAGAAGAGTGAGGATTGTATTGAAGAACAAGGAAAAGCAATATCATGCTTCACTCAAGGAAAACAACATGCAAGGATGAAGCTCCAAGAAATGAAGAATTAGAAGATTTGAAGTCTTGGAAGCTTGGATGCATCAAGATAGCCTATGTGTTTAAATTAGGTATATTTTATATAGGCTAGTATATTTGTGCAACTCAATGATTTAGATTTGCATACATTGGCTCAAGCATTTTTGAACAAAAAGTTAGTGAGATATGAAGTTTTACAAAAGTTATTTTTTGACCTTTGGTCACTGCTTATATCATATCTCATAAATGAAAAATCGGTTTTTCAAGTATCTTAATCTCATTTGATAGTAGACTCAAAGATCTTTTCAACGGTATATTATTTATTCAAAACGGAGTCCAAATGAGAAATATATGACTATTCAAAATATAGTTTGAAAAACTGAAAGTTGATTTTACTGTAATAAAAAATTATTATGTTCTGACCTATAGTCAGTATTTTGATTATATCTTTTAAAAGAAAAATAATTTTTGAGTAAAACTTGGCTCATTTGAAACTAGACTCCAAGAGCTTTCCAACGGTATATTATTTGTTTAAAACGGAGTTCAAATGAGGGAGTTATGAATTTTTAAAGAAAGCTCAAAATCTGGACTGCACTATAACGGCTATATAACGGCTATATAACGGCTAGTTTTGTAAAATCTTATATATATGACCTTAGATACACGATTTTGAGCAAGAACAAAGTCCTACAATGTGATATTAACTTCTTCTATCATCTTTGAGAGAAAGGAAAGCATTCTTGAGCCAAATCTTGCATATTCTCTATCATTAGAGTTATTAGAGCTTCATTTGTTTTCATCTACTCTTTAGAGAGAGTTTCTTTGTATTGTTGATTTTGATCAACACATATATTATTCTGAGTTGAGGTTCGCAAGTACCGGTGTTGGAAGAACTTGCTTTGGGTTGAGGAGGAGCCCGGATTCATAAATTCTCTATTGTGGTTTCGCAAATACCCGGATCGAATTTGCGTGGTTGTAGTGGTTTGCAAGTACCCGGATTAAACTTGCAATTATAGTGAAAATACTCAAGTGGTCTCTTGAGGACTGGATGTAGGCTTGGATTAGCCGAACCAGTATAAATCTCCGAGTTTGCTTTCTCTATCCCTTACTCTTTAATTTGTGCATATTGATATATATTCTTTAATTCCTTGATCTTTATAATTATTTATCTTAACAGCACATTGATTTTCTGTATTGTATTTATTATCCTAAGCATTGTACTTTTACAGAAAATCATTTTAACTTCCAATTAATTCTTGTAAAAAAATTTATAAAACCCAATTCACCCCCCCTCTTGGGTTCCAACCATTACTTTCACTTATTATGCATCTTTGAAAAGTACAAAGTGCATTGCAAAAACCAAAAGACATACATCTATATGAAAAAGTGCCAAAGGAACAGGTGAAAGTGGTCTTCTCCTGATCTTCAAGTGCAATGTGAATTTGAAAATATCTAGAAAAACCATCAAGAAAGCAATAGTGAGACTTTCCAGCAAGTCTCTCAAGCATTTGATCAATGAAAGAAAGGGGAAAGTGATCTTTTCTAGTCGCTTGGTTCAACTTCCTATAATCAATGCAAACACACCAACTGTTCTAGAATCTAGTGGGCACTAATTCATTGTTTTCATTTGTTATTATAGTCACTCCTAGTTTCATCAGTACCACTTGTATTGGACTCACTCACTTACTATCAGAGATATGATAAATTATTCCAGCTTGGAGGAGTTTACTTACCTCCTTGTTGACCACGTCAAGAATCATATGATTGAGTTGTCTCTGGGGTTGCCTCACTAGTTTTGCCTCTTTTTCAAGGAGAACTCGATGCATCCACATGGAAAGACTAATCCCAAGAATATCTAATAGAGTCCACCCGATCACTTTCTTATTCCTCTTTAGCAAACTTATCAATTTTTCTTCTTGATCAGGCTTCAAATTGTGGCTACAATCACTAGAAATTTGTTCCCTACTTCTAGGAAAGCATACTTGAGTTTTTTTTTTTCTAATGCCTTCAACTTTAATGCAGGTGGTTAGATGATGGATGGAATTAACCTTTGTGGAGTCAATCCAAGGAAGCACCTACATATTTAGATTGCTCAAAGACATAATCCTTGGCTAAAGAGGAGGAAGGGCGAGCAACACAAGAAGAAAGAGATGAAGAATGTATAACATTATAGTTTAAATCACTATTCTACAACTACCTAAAATAGAAACAGAATCAAAATCTAAGCTAGAGAAGGTAATAGAGTCAGAATCATAATTCAAATCAAAATTGTCAATACTTAAAGAATTTTCAATTTCAGTACATTCTTAACAAACTTTAGAACCAGACAATTGCACTCAAATGCATCTACCAAATCAAAAAATTTAGGAACTTTAGAAATCAACTCAGTGTGGAAATCTTCACATGCCTCATCAACCAAATAATCCAAAAGGTTCACCACATGCACCTTGGAATGATTTTTCATAGGATGTTTCATGGCATCTAAAATATTGAAATCAATTTTGTTGCTAACAAATTCCATGGATAAAGTCCCTTCATGCACATTGATAATGGTTTTTATAATTTTCAAAAAAGGTCTACCAAGTATCAATGGTACGTGACCATGAGTGTTATCATTTTCCATATCTAAAACATAAAAATTAGCAAGAAAAATCAAATCTTTAACTCTTACCAACACATCCTCAAGGACTCCTACTGGGTATGCTGTACTTTGATTGGCAAGTTGGACTATCACTCCGATTGGTGAAAGGACACCAATCTTAAGGCTAGAGTATACTAATTTGGGCATTACATTGATTAAGGTTCCCAAATCCAACATAGCATTGGAAAATTCCATATTGCCTATTGTGCATGGTATGATGAAAGTTCTAGGATCTTTGCACTTTAGTGGCATGGGTGGCTGGAAGAGTGCAAACACATTCCTCCCCAAATTGATCTCTCATTGCCCCTTAAATGCCTCTTATGAGTGCATAACTCCTTAAGGAACTTGGCATATTTGGGCATTTGCTTAATCGCCTCCAAAAGTAAAATATTGACCTCTATTTTTTTGATGGTCTCCATAATCTCTTTATCCATCTCAAACTCAGAAGATTTCCTCGATTGAGTTTGTCTATGGGGAAAAGGAAGAGGTATTTTTTGACCACTTCTTCATCCTTTTTCTTTTGCTCTAAACTAGTTGAGGTGAAGGAATAATTTTCTGCACCTCTAATTTTTCTAGCTCAGATCCAGAAGGTAGACCATCTACTTGCTTAATACTCCTCAAAATGATGGCACTAACATTGCTTCTTGGATTATTACTGGTTGAGATGGCAAACTCCCTAAACCTTGACTTTTTAGCTTATTTATTGTTGTAGCTAACTGATCAATCTGAGTCTTTAAGTTCTGCATATTTGTGTCTGTTCTTTGCTAAATTTAGAGAGTGTTGGTGGCTAATTACTTCATTAAATCCTCAAGACTAGGCTCAGGTTTCTTGGGTGTTGGAGGAGGTGTATGGTTAGGCCCAGGTAGAGTATATCTTGCATGGGGTGGCTGGTAAAGAGGATTGGAGGTATTTCCATTTCTAAGGTTGGGATGGTCACGCTACCCAGGATTATAGGTGGTGGAGTATAGGTCAAACTTCTATTGCTGTGGTGGTTACATGAGTCTACTAGGGAATATGCTAGCACGTGACTCAGTTGGGGTCTCTTGCAGCTGAGGATATTGATCTGTATTATGCGTGTCCAAGGAGCATATACCACATACTAAAGTGGAAGGAGGCAATTGTGATATCTAATTTAGTTGTGTTCTTTGATTCAATGCTAATTACTTCACCATAGAAGCTAACCTTCCAATTTATTTTCTATCCTTTATTGCTCCATGGTAGGTGTTCTCACTTCATTCACACTACTTGCTGGCCCGCTCAATCTAGTACCAAATTGCTGCATATTCTGAGCCATCTTGGCCAATAATACATTTGTTGCAGCTAGGGTTTTATCTACCAATGCCCCACTAGAAGTTGCATCAACTATATATATATCCATAGGCATTAATCCCTTATAAAATACTGGATGAGAAGCTGGTCTAAAATTTGGTGGTTTGGACAGTTTGAACAAAGCTTCAGAAATCTCTCCCAGTATTCATGCAATGTTTTACCACTTAATTGTCTTATCCCACTTATGTCTTTCCTAATTACTGCTGTTCTAGAGCCTGGAAATAATTTTTCTAAGAACGTCTTTTTCAAGTCATCCCATCTCATTATTGCAACTATTGGCAGGTAGTAAAGCCAATCCTTGGCTGCCCCATCGAAAGAGAAAGGGAAGGCTATCTCCCAACCCTTGTGGTCTCATGGTATAGCAGACAACATGAAATTCCTTTAAGTGTTTATGTGGATCATCATCTGCAAGACCATGAAACTTTGGCAACAAATGGACTAGACCAAACTTTAATTCAAAGTTAGCATCAAACTCAGGATAATTTATGCACAATGGTTGATAATGCACATCAGGTGCATTCAACTCTTTAATGGTTTACTCATGCCTATTTTGAGGCCCTTGTGCATTTTGATTATCCATCATAGTTGTCCCAGCTGACTCAAAATTAGTTAACTCTATCACAATATCAGATTTAGAATCTGATTCCAACTCTACACTACTGACAGCAAGATTAATAAATTTAGACAAAAGTTCAAATACTATGCTACTCCTAATGTTATTGCTTCTTACTAACCTATGGAAGGTTCTATCAATTACAAGATCAAAGGTGGATAAATCCATGTGAAGAAATTTCTTATACACTAGCAAGGGAAAGATTCATAAGAAAATAGAAGAAACACAAAAAAAAAAAAAGCAAAAGCA
The DNA here is from genome assembly GCA_037074585.1 of Biancaea sappan. NCBI lineage: Eukaryota > Viridiplantae > Streptophyta > Magnoliopsida > Fabales > Fabaceae > Biancaea > Biancaea sappan. The sequence goes on along the minus strand of CM073501.1, from coordinate 42,233,233 downwards.
CTACACTAAGCTCCAACCAATGAAAAACACCAAAAAATGAAGTATCTTAGAAAAATATGATTTTTCTTGGAAAAATCATTCAATAGTTGGAGGCACAAAAGCAACAAATGGAACTAAAACATACAATCTAAAAAAATACACCAAAATCATAATAAATTTGAAAAATCATAAAAAAATTGTAAAATAGAAAAGAGGGTCTAAACGATTGAATTTGGCCGAGATAGGGCAGTGCTCCTCACTACACGACAAAGTCGTGAGGAGTTTTGCTTGAAATGGCCGCATATGGTGGACTACCAATTTTCAAGTCAATTTGATTTAGTCTTTTGATGATGAATAGTAGTTAAATTAGAACTAGGAAACTTGAAATTTTGACTTGAAAATTTTGTGATCACTTCCAACAATAGCAAGCCACTTAAAACCAAACAAGAACATAATAGAACAACTAATTTAACAACTTAGAAGTGAATTGGCTCCTCGGCAATGACGCTAAAATTATGGTTCACACCAATATTATGTTGAATCGCCCATAATTGATTCGTGGCAATGTTGCAATATAGTGATCCCCAGGTCATATTCACTCAAGGAACCTTACTTCTAACCACTAATAAGTTGTTCTTAACATTAATTATGCTAATTTAGACTTAACTAACATGGGGAGTTGTTGACTGATTTAAGCATAAAAGAACGATAAACCAATAGCAAATCAATAACAGAAAGGATTGACAGTAAAAGAGAATATGCAACCAACCACTAGGATTTATGGGAGTGTAACTATCATCACTTAACTCATTGATTCAGTCTTGTTATCATTTCACCATTTGGTTTTTATAAAAATGAATCTATAGAAACTTCTAGAATTTATATTGCTTCTAACTATAGTTAAGAATAACTTCATTAGTCTATAGGTAGATGCAATTTCAAAAGTCCTTAACCAAATTAAGTTAGATATCTTCTAAACAAGCCATTTCATTTTATTTGCTTTTCCAATCAGTTAAATAAGGTTATATCTCAAATATATATTAGTTTATGCTTCAACATATTCATAACAAAATCTAATTTTAAAATAAACATAGCTGTAGAATAGAAAATCAAAATGAGATAAAATGGAGAACAAAACACTTATCTTGCACTGAAAGTTCAAATTACAACATCCCAAGATCTTAGTGACTGATAACAATGAGGATTTAGCCATCCATGAGAGCAAAAATACCAAAACAGTAGAGAGAAGGATAAAGGAAAAGTAAGCTACAAATTTTTCTAAGTTACAGTAGTTAGAATATGTTCTGAGTTACAAAACTTATGCCAAAAAGCCTAAGGAATATTTTACCCTAGATGCCCTCAAGTTGACTTTCAAAAGATGCTGAAATGTTGCTATTTTCTTCTACAAAAGAGACAGCTAACAGAAAAAATAGAATAAGTGCAGCAGAAAACATAGAATAAGTGTAGTAGAAGAGTTCTTTTTCCATATAGAAGACTAATGTGGGTTTGTTGCCTTTTTTAGCAAAGTCTGGGAAGAGGCAAAAGCTGGAATGCATGCAAAAGGTGCTGAACAAATCTAAATGTGGGTGCCATACATCTATGTCATCAGGTCAGCAGAAAGGAGTGCCAAGTCAGTGTCCTACTCATCCCAAAAGTGCCACATCAGTGTCCATGTCAGCAAAAGTTCTATGTCAGCACCACATCATCAAGAAATCTCCAAAATTAATTTCTATAAAATAGCCAAATAAATTAAAATTTCTATAAAATAGCCAAATAAATTAAACTGAGTCTTTAATAATTTAAGTCCTAAAATATGAAAATAATTTATTTTCCATCCAAAATTTATTTAGACCTAATAAATCACAAAGTGTAATAAAATTGGAGAATTTCCATAGATGAAAATGCAAATAGACCAAGATAGGGATTAAAATGTATATAAAAATGCTAGATATCACTGAAAGACACTTTAGACTCCATTTTTTAGTGTTCAAGACGTCCTCTTCTTCCATTTGCTGCTTAGTTTTGTAGGTTTTTATAACATCCCAAATTATTATGGAATAAATATTTAATATTTTTTATTTTATTTTTTTTTGAGACTCTAGAAATCTCTTGAATGTCCTTGATGAATCTAGATTGTTCTAGAGGAATCTTGTATGTTCTAGAGATATATTGTATATTCTTGAATTTCCTAGATAAGTGTAGAATGTTGTAGAATGGTAAAGATAATTCTAGAAAATTCCAGGTTAGTTATGTTCTAGAGATATCTTGTATATTCTTGAATTTCCTAGATAAGTGTAGAATGGTATAGATAATTCTAGAAAATTTCAGGTTAGTTATGTTCTAGAGATATCTTGTATATTCTTGAATTTCCTAGATAAGTGTAGAATGTTGTAGAATGGTATAGATAATTCTAGAAAATTCCAGGTTAGTTATGTTCTAGAGATATCTTGTATATTCTTGAATTTCCTAGATAAGTGTAGAATGTTGTAGAATGGTATAGATAATTCTAGAAAATTCCAGGTTAGTTATGTTCTAGAGATATCTTGTATATTTTGAATTTCCTAGATAAGTGTAGAATGTTGTAGAATGGTATAGATAATTCTAGAGAATTCCAGGTTAGTCTAGGTTTATCTTGAGTTATCTTGAGTTCTCTAAACATTTCTAGGCTTTAGAGAGATGTTGCCTCCCCTTTTTAGCTATAAATAGCAACATCTTCCTCCCCTTTCCTTGCACCATTCACAACCGAGAGAGAGTGAGAAAAAGAGAATCCAGCAGCTTGGACAGAAGCAGAAAAATATTCTCTGTTTTTCAACCATAAAATAGAGATTTTGGAAGAAGCAAATAGCAACGTTAAACTCGATTATTCTGAGCTACTTTGAGGAGATTCTTCTATTACTAACCCACACAAGTGTTAAGGGAGAAGTGGCAGTGAATAGGAAGCAAAAATCAGAACCAAAACCAGTGCAAACTACCCCACGGTCAACGATCAAAAATCGTGAAACGAATTTCAAGACAGATTGAATAGCTATTTGAGTTAAAAAGTCAAACTACAAAGTACAGGTAGCTTAGCAATTCATAAAAGCTTGTTTTACTACTTGAATATTTTATGTCCATGAAGTTTTATCTAAAGTGAAATATGTTTTCATGATGAAATTAGCATGATATTAGCTTGGAAGTTTTCTTCCATGTTCAGCTTGGGAGTTCTGCTTCCATGTCAGCTTGGAAATTCTATTTCCATGTTTTAGTTTGAAATCTTTCTAGCTTGAGTTAAAGGACTGCAGTAGCCTTTCTCTCATGTTCAGCTTGGAAAAAGTGGTTCTGCAGACTATCTTTTCCATGTCGTTGAGTGTGCCACCAACTATTCTTGATTCCATGATTTATTCATATACTAGCTTGCTAATTTTTCATCAATCTATTACACTGAACTGAGAATTTATATTACATGGACTGATTTTTATGATATAAGTGCTTTTATGACTGAAATGGTATATTTATAAATGTTTATAAAATTATGCTAGCTACTGAGATACCCTTATCTCACCCCATTTCAGGGGCTGAGTGTAAGGGGAAAGGTGCAAAGATTGATTGAACACTATTAGAGCACTCAAGTTTATTAAGTATTAGAATTATAGATTATTTTTTTAAGTTTAGATATCAAATTACTATGTACGACAGATTTGTAATTTATTTCAAACGAATGTAAAATTATCTTATGTTTAGAATTTCAATTATTATGTATAACCAATTATGATTTGTACTGAGAACAATTGTAGAATGTTCTTTTTGAAGGTACGAGTATTAAGCATTAGAATTTAAAAAAAAATTTAGATTTTAGTATAGTAAAATAAGGACGTTACAGTTTTCTTCCTCCTCCTCTCTTTTTGTGTATTTTGGCCTCTATGGAAGGCTAAAACCTCTTGTAATCAGTCCATGGATGAACTAGTATGTAATATGAGTTCTTAATGCAATGTATTGTTCTAGTTTTTATTTTATTTAATCTCTGTTCTTTGTCTTTGCCTCTTATTCTTGTATCTTTCTTCTATTCTAGCATGAATTGAGTAAATAAAAGTTTTATTCTAAAATCTAATATGAAGAATAACTTGTTGTTTGAACTTGAATGCAATTGCTAGGTTTGTGTAGTAAGTTTGATCTGGGATGTCATGTCGATATATTGTTATGGGTATGAATAGGTTAAGGCTTGATCTAATTGCATATGTTAAGGCATTAGTGAAGGTTTTCCTAATTCTGATTTATGCAATCTATTTCTAGGAGGTCTCTTGGAAATTTTAGTTAAAAACCTAATGGTAGAACTGAACTAGAAATTCAATTTGAGATAAGGATGATGATGGTGCATTTCAAGGACTCTATGGCTGACTGCATTTTATTTGTGTTTTATAATGCTTTTGTATTTTGTTTGATAGGATTAGTTTTTTTTTATACTTTTAATTATGCAATCACCACCCCCTCATGGTAATTAGGTTGTAATTATTAGTGTAATTAGTATTATAAAATTTAATTAGGCAATTAGAAGGACGGTTCTATGAAAGAATACGACATAGGTAGACCATTATGCCGCAAGTTGTCACGAATATAATTCTAGGAGATTAGGCAAACCAGAATTTTGGCGTCATTGCTGAGGAGCCAATTTGTTTTTAAATCACCTAATTAGTTGTTCAATTGTGTCTTTGTTGGATTTTAAGTTGTTTGGTATTAGTTGAAGTGGTTTACAATTTTTTTGTTTTTTCGGGTTGTCGGTTACTATTCATGTCACTATTCATTTTTTGTCAATTAACTCTGATTGACTTAAAAACTAGTAGTTCACTAAATTTTGATGTTATGAGCAGGGCTCCTTAGGTAATTACATCACACAAGTGCCCCACCCTGTTTAGGCCAAATTCAATCATTAAGACCCTCTTTTCCATTTTACAATGTTTTCTTGATTTTTCTAATTTCTTTTTTTTTAGTTTATTTTTGTTGATATTATTTTTCAGTTCTATTTGTTGTTTTTGTGCCTACAACTTGTGAAGGATTTTTCCAAGAAAAATTAGAATTTTCTGAGATGCTTGATTTTTAGGTGTTTTTCATAGGTGGAGGATAGAAATAGCATTAGGAGTAGTTTTCTTTGTATTTTCTTTGTAGATTTCATCTTTCTAGTTTATAATAAGGATTGTCGAGAAGAATTGACTAATTCTAATCAAGAATTGGATAGGCCCTATTTATAGGCTAGTAAGAATAGTGTTATTAGGAATAATGTTGTTGTTGTTGTGCTTCAATTATGTAGCATAGTTGTGTATATGATAGAATTAGTGTTTAATCCTTGTTTTGAGGTTCCATCAAGTGAGTCAAATTAGGACCTTACCCATGGATCTATATAGCATTGAGAATAGCTTAGAAGACTTAGCATCCATAGTGAAGTACTTGACCCTTAGCCAAGAACAAGAGCCACTACCCTTTCCCCTCCTTCTTCTCCATCTGTTAGTGGCTTAGACTCCTTCACCATATATAGGACAGACCAATACCTACAATTCCAAGAAAGTACAGAGTCATATATAGGAGTCTTTCCTCGCCAAATGCAATTTCAACAAGATCCCCAATAGTCCATGTTTGACCTATACCCCACAACATAGCATCCTGAATTTGAACATTCAAACTTGGGGTATGAGAGCTTATCCTATCCACCATATGAGCAAGAAATACATGCTCTTTACCTTAGTGAATTACCTTCTCCAGTCGCCCTTAAAGAGCTTGAGCCAAGTTTGGAAGATTTGGTTAATCAGTTGGCCACGAATACCCAGTAATTCTAGTAGTGAACTAAAGTAAGCCTTCAGAGTTTAGAAACTCAAATAGGCCAACTAGCCAGCTTGGTTAGTGAAGTCATGAGTAAGGGATTCTTTAGTCTACCTTCTCCACCTACAGCCAACCTAAGGGCCAATGACAGTGTCATTTTTCTTAATGATGGCACTCAGTTAGATGGTATAAGTCCCCAACCTGAGTTAGAAGAGTTAGATGGGCAAAATAGTGAGTCTTCTTCCTCAAGTGGCATAAGTGATAAAAGTGAATAAAAGGAAGCTAATAAGGATGAGTTCCCTTTCCTTCATTGACCATCACATTCTCTAAATAGGGCTACCCAGCCTGAAGTCATTGAGTTTGCCTTTGAAAAAGAAAAAGGAGATAATAGAACCTTTAGGAGAGGTAGACATACCATGGCTAGAGAAAGAATCAAAGTTTGTGGAAGATTTTAATTGTTTGTCATACTTGCCATGCATGCATTGAGATAGAAAAAGCTTTGAAACTTGGCATTTGTCATTGTGATTTTGTTTAAACTGAACTGAATTCATATGCACTTGAATCTAAATTCAATGCATCCATATCTAAATTTGCATTTGATTCTGCATTTACATATGATTTTGCACCTGCACCTGAATTCAAGACATCTGTATCTGAATATGCATATGCATCTGAATCTGATTCCAATTCTCCATCTATTTCTATTGAAAATTATGATTCTATTCTTGTTGTTTTTAATTATGGCCTGAGTGTTTTTAATTATTTTTTTGATTTTGTTTTTCCTTCCATTTCTATTTCTAAATTAGATTATGTTTTAGTTGATAATTATGTGATGATAGTTCTATTTTAGATAGTTATTTTGTTTTAGACAACAATTTTGTTTTAGACAGTAATTTTGTTTTAGATAGTAATTATGTTTTAGGTAATGGTAGATTTAATTTTCATTCTTGTAATGCCAGCCAATTTTGGATCACGTGATTGGCAATATTATGGTTATTATAATAAAAATTTTCATTATTTTAATAGCATTATTTTATAGCATTATTTTTATGACGTTATCTTTAATGCATTATTTTAATGAAATTAATTTGTCATTTTAAATTTCCATATTTACTTTATTCTTTTGGGAATCTTATCTATAGAAATTGAGATAAATAACTAGACTGGGTAATTTATTTCGAGTGGTACTCTCGAGATTTGAGGAAAGATGGGAGAAAGAGAAAAATTAATGGAATTTATATAATTATTGAAAAATAATTATATCGGGATTATTTGAGTTTGATGTATCTGGGTATGGGTATCCGTGGGTCACCAAGTGACCCACCACCCCTTTAAGTCTCTCATCTTTCTTTTCTCTGTTCTTTTCTTCATTCATGCCCAAGGGTGCTTGGAAGCTTGGAGGAGAAAAATTATTTTTCTCTCAACTCCTTCCATCTTTTCTCCTGATTTCTTTCGATGATCTTTGATTCTTCAGTTACTCTTGGTTCCTTGGAGCTATTAGAAGTTAAGGTAGGCCCCATCTCCTTCTTATTCTTCCTTTTTTTTCTCCATTAATGTCCTATGTGTGGAAAATGGGTTTTTAGTTGGTTTTTGCTGTAAAATTAGTTTTCTTTGCTTCTTGGTTGAGGGTGCTGAAGATAGTTGTTTTAAGGGAAGAGTTGGCTCTATGGTTTTTTTGTGTAAAAACCATTTATGGGTAAATTTTGTAAAATTTGGAGAAGTCATGAATCAACTCTCTTCTTGCTTCAAGGATTGATTTTCAACCCTCCTAAAGGTCCTAGAGACCTTATTTGAAGTTTGGAACAAGTGGAGGAAGCAAAGAATGAATTTTGAGAATTTTTGGATGGATTTCTACTATAGGAATAGAAGCTCCAGATCTGGGTACCCAGGCGCCTAGGGTTCAATGTTCTTCGAAGTGCTTGGCACCTAGGCTCCAAATAAGATGGTTCATGGGAGTCTTCTAGCACCTAGGAACCAGCTGGGCAGAGGCTGAGAGCCTCTTGGAGAGGCTCTAGGGTGCCCAGGTGCCCATGCTGGTGCCCAGGTGCCCTATGCTAAACAGTGAAGGGAAAAAATTGAATTAAGGGAGGATTCTGTTGCAAAGTTGTGGGATTTGGTTTTAGGATTTGGTTTTAGGTACTTTCGAGGGATTTTATGGCTACATTTTCAGAAGTAAATTATTAACAGCATCAAGGTGAGTGGGTAACCTTGCCTTTTAAGTTTTTATTAAAATCAGCCAAGTTCAACATAAACCTTATTCACACCATAGTTGGAAATATTATCAATGAAATTCCTTAGTTATTGGTAATAACTAGATTAAGGAATTTCATTGAATGATTACGGGATTTATTATGTGAGGTTGGAAGTTTTATGTTTAATTGTACTTAAGTCGTGAGTGGATGGGATATGTGTTGTGAGGTGTTTGTGTGAATATATTTTATGTCTGTTTGAATGTATTTTATACATGAAATAAAAAGGGAAAAGAAAAGAACCCATTGAGCATTTATAGTCCAAGGGAAATTTCAGACAAAGTCTCAACACGGTAAATGCAGGAAATGCATTGCATATCATTAGTTGCATATTCATACCATGTGAATGGGAACAGAGGAGTGGACCTTTGAAATGAGTGGAAACAAAGGGGTATACCTTTGAAATATACCTATTAAGCAGTAACAGCCCCAAGGGGAAATTCTAGATTAAGCCTCAATGTGGTAAGTGCAAGAAGATGTGGGAATACATAGCATATGTTTGTTGCATCATGTATTTCCATGTAGATGTTTACTTATGCATTTATGTGTTTGAGGATTATTTTATGAATCGTTTTGCGAGAACATAGAGTCGTATAGGAGCCGTAGATTGTGGTTGCGCAATATGGTACATTTTATTTTATTATTTCGTACTTTTATGCTCTGGTGGTAATTGCTCTAATTATGGTAGTGATGCTGTGGTGCGTATGATTTATAGCACATAAAATATTCCAGCAAGTATGCTGGGTCGCAACAAGTGATAAAGTGATAAGTAGAGTATCGTCCCACAGAGATTGATGTATCAAATAAAATTCAATTAGGCTAAGTGAAATGCTATTAAGACTTATGAAGGAAATTTCAGAAATTACACAAAATGGGGGGGTGATGATTGAAACAACACAATATAAATAACTGAAATTTAAATAACTAAATAGAAAACAAAACAGAGAAAAGATGTGGAATGGCCACAAATTCCATGGAATTGTACATCATCATCCTTTCCTTTGAATATTCTTGGCTAATTCTATTATGTAATCTTCAATCTAAAATTCTTAGAAAGTCTTCTAAGACTGAATTATATTAAAATTATAGTTAGGAAGATCTTCACTAATCTATAACTCAAATATAATCCGATCAAGTCCTAATCACATCAATGCCCCGCAATCGCATATGACATGTTATCTCTTGCCTACTCATTACAAATACATAGCAATCGCATACATGTATAAATAACAAGCTTCATAGGACAATAAATAAAATAGAACTTTGGCCAAGAAAATACTCATTGGTCCAAATGAATTAAAGTACAATTTCCATTTCATCAAATGACCAACTACACAAGAAAATGAGATTGATTTCGTTGGTCTAATCCGATTAATTCATAGACAAATTAATCTTTGAATCATTGAAGAATAATTCAATTAAATTACAATCCATTCAATGTTGGCCAATTTTCTAAAATATGATTGAATCCAAAAACTTTGATACTACAATCTAACTTAACCAAAATAATTGACTAAAATCTTAGATCAACCATTCAACTAAGTTATGAAGCTCAAGAAAATTATTCAAGCCACATAAATAAAACTATCTATATCTAGATAATCTAATTTATGGTGGAAATTACAAGGATAAAATCCATTTCATTAAACGAAAGTGCATTAAAATCGAAATTGTTCAGCAATAAAACATCATAGAACCAAACTACATCAATCTTTAAACATCAGAAAATTACATGGAAGAGAAGGAAAAACATGACAGAAAACAGAAAATACAACAGAAAACTAACAAACTATGAAGGAAAATGGAAGAAAAGGAAAGAAAATGGGAGAAGGAGAGCCATTCCCAAGTGGGAAGGCTTCCTTTCCCTGAAACCAAGCTAGAGAGTTGCCTCTGTGTTGCTCCCAGCCACTACTGCTCTAGGAAGGCAGAAAAATGGTGCTAGGACTTCCCATCAGAAAAATGACTTAGCCTCCTTAATAAATTTCGATTTTGCAAATATAAAACTGATCTAACACATGCCTAAAGGGATATTCTGCCCTAGATGCCTCCTTGGGTGCTTCTTCCATGATGTGGCAGCACTTTGACAGCAAAACAGCAGTAGAACAGCATGGCAAACAGCAGCAAAACAGCAGCAGAAAAGTATGGCAGAAAACATGGAAAATGGAGGTGCATAATTAATATTTCAGCCATGCTTTTCTTACCTACGAAAATTAATATTTCTGCCCATAAATTCTGACTACATGGCATTGAATAAGAGTTCAATTGGGCCCCATATCCAGCATATCCTAGTCAGCATCTGCATCACCCAAAAAGTGCCACATTAGCATCCAAATCAGCATCTTTGTCCATGTCAGCACTTTTCTCTCCAAAATTAAAATTTGTAGGAATTAAATTGAGCATTTTACCATTCAAGTTCTAAAAATATATAATTGAGACACATTCAATCCATAAATAGTTTATACCCAATAAATTCCAAAACATAATAAAATTAGAGAATTGACAAAATTAAAGAGGCAAAAAGGACTAAAATAGGGACAAAAATAAATGGAAAAAGTATGTTATCAAATCCCCCACACTAGGCCTTTTGCACTCCTGGGCAAAATCAATTAAATACAACAGAGACAACTAAAGAACACAACAAGCAAAGTGTAGAAAATATACAACAATGAAATAATTAAAATTTGGAAAGATTTAACGCTAGGAAAAATTAATCTTTATTTTCTTAAAAAAATTGCAAGCTTCATGGCAATTTTTTTGATAAGAATGAATTTAAGTAACAATCTCCTCACAGGGCAAGGTGTTTATCCTCTACTCTCTCAAGTGTTTAAGATGGAATCACTCAAAATCATCCTATCACAAATTTACTACCATAAGCTTGTCAAGAATCTAAATCTCCACTACTTGAATCCAATACATACTTGAATCAAAAGGACTTTACAAGGCTGTAACGTGGGTAGGAAAAATAGTGGAAAACAAAAGGGAAAGATTGAACAATGAAACAAAATATGGCAACAACTCAAGAAAATGAAGGGTATTTACAAGTGAAATATAAGAGATTGAGTATAAATAAATTTTGGGTCTCAATGTTCTACCTGCTCCTCTTTTTCATCATTTTCTTTTTTTTTTCAAATTTTTTTTATTCTTTCTTCCCTTTTTTTTTTTTGATGACGTCAGTCAAAATTTTTCTTGTTCTTTCTTTTTCTTCTTGATTGGCCAATCTTTTTCTTTTGCTTGAGAGGAAGTAGAAGAAATATAGTTCAAAACACCCCAAAATTCACAAGATTTTTAAGAATTTAAAATACTCCTCAAATCTTAAGTTAGAAGAGAAAAAATATTGTTGTACGAAGAAAAAGTGGTGGAAAAACGCAAGAAAGAAAATGGATAAGGCACAAAATGGTATACAATGGGAACAACGTATGAAAGGCTATTTGGTTAAACAATGGTTACAAGAAACAAATGCCTAAATCATTTCCAAGTATGTACAAGATATGTAGCCTCAATCAAAGATTCAAGACAAGTTCTAGAGTGACAATCCATGATAGAGAACACACAACAAGAAGAATAGTATTTTTCACTTAGGCTCAAATCCTCACAGCTAAAATACTATTACTACAAATTCATTAAAGTCAACGTCATTGCCATTTAACTTGAATTCCTTAGAGACATAAGACTAAATTCTCTTCATGCTAAGTCAATCTACACTTTAGCTATTTCATCATGCATAATTGCACACCAAAACTCCATCAAAAATTTAAAAAGTGAGCATCAAATTCGGACAAAACAGAGCAGCAAAATTCTGCAGTGCAGAATTTCTGGCGACACAGCTTTACCAACATAGAACGACCCCAAAATGGATGCGAATCACTCCAAATAAAATTCTACAACTAGAAGACATATAAAGGTTTAAAAACATGTAAAGAAAGTGGCAAAAACCATAGCCAAACAGTACAGAATATTCATGCAAGATGACTCAAAGTTCTGCCAAAACAGAGAAACAGAGAAAAAAAATGGGCAACAGAAAAAGACTAAAACAAAATTAAAATTACGAAAGAAATATAACAACAAAATTAAAAAGAGAAAGATTAGAAAAACTTAGGTTGCCTCCCAAGAGCGCTTGTTTTAAAGTCCTTAGCCAGACTTTATTTGGTGTCTATGCTTAGCGTCGCTTCTTCTTTGTTTTCCTTACTTTCTCTTTGATTTTTTTTTTATTTCCTTCGTCAAGGAAAATGATCAAGTACCTCACATGCAACAAAGAGAAATAACATGAGAGATATATCAAATAAGCAAGGTAACAAGAAGAAATGAAACTAATAAAGACACTCGAAAAGCTAAAAACGCTTGAAATTGTAAAAACTAAAACAAGAAAAGACAATGTCTAAAATAACATCACTTTGGCTTAAAAGAAAAATCAATTTGACAACCATCAATCCCCGGCAACGGCGCCAAAAACTTGGTGTGTATGATTTATAGCACATAAAATATTCCAGCAAGTATACTGGGTCGCAACAAGTAATAAAGTGATAAGTAGAGTATCGTCCCACAGAGATTGATGTATCAAATAAAATTCAATTAGGCTAAGTGAAATGCTATTAAGACTTATGAAGGAAATTTCAGAAATTACACAAAAAGAGGGGGGGTGATGATTGAAACAACACAATATAAATAACTGAAATTTAAATAACTAAATAGAAAACAAAACAGAGAAAAGATGTGGAATGGTCACAAATTCCATGGAATTGTACATCACCATCCTTTCCTTTGAATATTCTTGGCTAATTCTATTATGTAATCTTCAATCTAAAATTCTTAGAAAGTCTTCTAAGACTGAATTATATTAAAATTATAGTTAGGAAGATCTTCACTAATCTATAACTCAAATATAATCCGATCAAGTCCTAATCACATCAATGTCCCGCAATCGCATATGACATGTTATCTCTTGTCCTACTCATTACAAATACACAGCAATCGCATACATGTATAAATAACAAGCTTCATAGGACAATAAATAAAATAGAACTTTGGCCAAGAAAATACTCATTGGTCCAAATGAATTAAAGTACAATTTCCATTTCATCAAATGACCGACCACACAAGAAAATGAGATTGATTTCGTTGGTCTAATCCGATTAATTCATAGACAAATTAATCTTTGAATCATTGAAGAACAATTCAATTAAATTACAATCCATTCAATGTTGGCCAATTTTCTAAAATATGATTGAATCCAAAAACTTTGATACTACAATCTAACTTAACCAAAATAATTGACTAAAATCTTAGATCAACCATTCAACTAAGTTATGAAGCTCAAGAAAATTATTCAAGCCACATAAATAAAACTATCTATATCTAGATAATCTAATTTATGGTGGAAATTATAAGGATAAAATCCATTTCATTAAACGAAAGTGCATTAAAATTGAAATTGTTCAGCAATAAAACATCATAGAACCAAACTACATCAATCTTTAAACATCAGAAAATTACATGGAAGAGAAGGAAAAACATGACAGAAAACAGAAAATACAACAGAAAACTAACAAACTATGAAGGAAAATGGAAGAAAAGGAAAGAAAATGGGAGAAGGAGAGCCATTCCCAAGTGGGAAGGCTTCCTTTCCCTGAAACCAAGCTAGAGAGTTGCCTCTGTGTTGCTCCCAGCCACTACTGCTCTAGGAAGGCAGAAAAATGGTGCTAGGACTTCCCATCAGAAAAATGACTTAGCCTCCTTAATAAATTTCGATTTTGCAAATATAAAACTGATCTAACACATGCCTAAAGGGATATTCTGCCCTAGATGCCTCCTTGGGTGCTTCTTCCATGATGTGGCAGCACTTTGACAGCAGAACAACAGTAGAACAGCATGGCAAACAGCAGCAGAACAGCAGCAGAAAAGTATGGCAGAAAACATGGAAAATGGAGGTGCATAATTAATATTTCATCCATGCTTTTCTTACCTACGAAAATTAATATTTCTGCCCATAAATTCTGACTACATGGCATTAAATAAGAGTTCAATTGGGCCCCACATCCAGCATATCCTAGTCAGCATCTACATCACCCAAAAAGTGCCACATTAGCATCCAAATCAGCATCTTTGTCCATGTCAGCACTTTTCTCTCCAAAATTAAAATTTGTAGGAATTAAATTGAGCATTTTACCATTCAAGTTCTAAAAATATATGATTGAGACACATTCAATCCATAAATAGTTTATACCCAATAAATTCCAAAACATAATAAAATTAGAGAATTGACAAAATTAAAGAGGCAAAAAGGACTAAAATAGGGACTAAAATAAATGGAAAAAGTATGTTATCATGCTGGTATTTGTACTTGTGCTTTGTTTTATTGCACAGTCACCTACTCACTGATTTTTCATAAACTCACGCTCTATTGTTATTTTCATATTTAGCTGTTGAGGAGGATGGGGAAAACAACTCGAGATTAGCATCTTATAGAGATAAACTATATTTTTATTGAAGGGTTCGTGTAACCAATTTTCGGGCTATATGCCTCTTAGAATATGGTTGATGCCAATATGACCACCGAGTCACCCAAAATTAGATTCGTGACAACCTGCAGTATAGCGATCGACCCAGGTTATATCCTCTCAAGGAGTATTGCTTCTAAATTTCCTAATTAATTGTTCTAACACTAATCTACCTTAATTACAACCTAATTACAGCCTAATTACCATCGGGGGTGATTGCATAAATTAAACTGTAATAAAACACAGAAGAGCATAGAACAGAAACAAAATAGAAACAAAAACAAAATTACAACACAATAGATACACAGTCATCCATGGAATCCTTTGAATTGCAACTATCATTATTCTCATCTTTAGATTAGTTCTAGTTGCATTCTGCCATCAGTTTTCAACTATAATTCCTAGAAAACCTTCTAGAAGTGGAATACAATTAACCCCATAAAGCTCTAACCTAATCAAGTTAGATAATCATCTAAGCAAGCCATTTTTATTCTAGTTGCTATACCAACTGGCAATAACAAGGAACATCTTAGATTCAAGCATTTAAACCAATGATTATGTTCATATAGGTATGACTAGAACTAAAACAAACATAAAAATAGAGATAAAAGGCAAGAGTAGAAATGAAATAGAAATATCAATAAGAAAACTTATCTAATAGCTCAAGAATTAAGGTTAGAAACTTTAGATCATCCATGGACTGATTACATAAGATTTTTAGCCTTCCATGGAAGCTAAAAACACACAAAAACAGAAAAGAAAATGGGGGGCAACCTACGAAATATAGAAGAAAAATGGAAGAAAAGAGGTCTTCAACTGCAAAAATAGAGGTTCTGAAGTGCCTAAATTCAGTAGGAGAGAAGAGGACAAAATTACATTTCAAAACTAACTTAGGTGTTGTGCCTTTCTTCTGTTATAGCTACTGATACCTTTTCTGATTTTTCTTTGTCTACATGCATGCTGTTTCTGCTACTATTTTCTACTACAGAATGCTTTCCACTGTTGCTATTTTATACAGAAGTGTGGGCTCCACTAGACCACTCAGCCCTAGTCAATGCATAGTCAGCACATAATGCCATGTCGCATCTAGGTGGCATCCAAGTCAGTAAAATAACTCTCCAAATTAAATCTATAAATTAAGCACAAGCATTAATGGGTCTCTAATTAATTAAGGTCATAAAAATATGAAATTAAAACATAGTAGTTCTATAATTATTTTAGACATAATAATTACCAAAATATGATATAATTGTAGAGTTGACAACATTAAAATGGCAATAGGACTAAGATAGGGACTACATTGCATATAAAAATACTCGATATCATAATACTCTATAATCCCATAGGCTATCTAGGTCCTACTGTGCATTAGAGGTTAAATTATTTAGCTGCAATTTGTTTTGCAATTTGATTGTTTATATATTTCCCTATGTTATAGGAACTAAGAGAAAGTAATATGTAAATTTATTTCTATTGTAAATTTACACTTTCTTAATTGTGGATATTAGGATTGTTCAAGGAAATTATAGGCTACCATTGAGGTACAACCCAATGTATAAGTTAAATCACGTGCCTATTTTTTGGGGCATTTCAATTCTATTTTTGAGTAAGAGTTTTAATTTTGATTCTGTTTTAGAAAGTAATTTTCTTTTTGTTGTATTGTGATTTAGTTAGAAGTTCATCTTAGACTTCTTTACTTGCAGTTTTTCTTTTTGTTCTCCACCCTTCCGTGGCAAGTGGAGCTTCTTTTGTTTTTCTTTAGGTTGGTGACAATAAATTAATTCTTTCCACCATCCAACCTGCTACTAAGAAAAACTTCTAGAAGAAGCCAGTGCCACGCAATAGGACGACACGAAAAAGGTGTGCCGAACTGATAAGGTTGTTTCTTTTTCCCTTTTCTCTCTTTTATTTTCATGTCCTCTATGTCTATTGGATGATATGTGCTGATAATTGTTTGCATTAAGGACAATGCAAAATTAAGTGTGGGGGAGAATGAAATGGTCTTTGTTTTTAAATTCCATGCAATTTAAAAATTTTTCTATTATGTTTTTATATGTTTCTTGTCATGTTTTAGCTTCTTTTTTTGCACCTTTGTGGAGTATTTTGCTAGTATTTTTGGTGCAGAATTTAGTATGCTTTTAGATTAGTTTTGATGTTCTCTTTATGGTTTTTGGAAGTAGTTTTTGGTGTGAAAATATGCTTGCTGGAATAGTTTAGGTTTGGATTGTTTTGGCATGATTAGGATTTTAATCTTGCTTTTCTAGAGTTCAAGCTTAAATGGCAACAAATTTGGTTTTAATGAGTTTTAGTAATTGTCTTTAAACCATGAGGATTTTGTGCCTTGAATGCAAAATGTTATTATTTCTTGTTGTGTTTTTTACTTATCAGAATTTTCACTCTAGAACTTGTCTTGAATATTGATTGAGACTAAATTTGACATGTGCATACTTGGAGATGATTTAGCATTCCTTTGTAACCCATTTTTAGCCAAATAGCCATTCCACATATTTTGTTTCCATTCTTTTAGAGATTTGATGTGCTAAAATTTTTTGTGAATTTTGGGTTGTTTTGTACTTAATCTTTCTACTTCTAATTCCAAGAAAAAGAACAAATGGTCATTCAAGAAAAAAAAATTGTAGAAAAAAAGAATGATGAGAAGAAAGAAAATGACGTCGACATCAAAAAGAAAAAAAATATAAAAGAAAATAATAGAGAGAATGAAAGAGGAGTAGATAGAACTTTTAGAACCAAAATTTGTTTTTATTCAATCTCTTGTATGCTGTAGTTAATAGTCTTCATGTTCTTAAATTGTTCCCCTTCATTTTCCTAAATTATTTCCACAATTTATGCTTGTTTTTCTTCCTTTGTTTCCATTGTTTTCCACCTAACATTACAACCTTGGTAAAGTCCTTTTGATTTAAGCATGCACATGAATATATGTAGTGGAGATTTAGATACTTGAAAAGCTTATGGTAGTGAGTTTTATGATAGGTTGATTTTGAGTCATTTATCCTAAACATTTGAGAGAATAGAGTGTATGCACATCCTTTGTCAGAAAGCTAATTACTTTAATTAATTCTTGTCAAATGAAATTGCCCATGACGCTTGATTTTAAGAATTTAAGATTGAATTTCTTTTAAGTGTTAAATCTTTTCAAATTTTAGTTATTTCATTATTGCATGTTTTCCATGCTTTCCTTGTGTCTTTTCGTGTTCTAAAAATGATTTTGTCCAGGAGTGCAAAAGGCTAAGTGTGGGGGATTTGATATCGGGTATTTTTATATACATTTCGGTCCCTATCTTAGTCGTATTGCATATAATTCAATGGAAACTCTCTAGTTTTATTATGTTTTGGATTTATTGGGTGTAAATTAATTATAGATTTAATATACTTTAGTTCTATATTTTTATGAGCTTAAATGTTAAGACTCAATTTAATCCATGATTTGATTTTGTAGAATTAGAGAATTCATTTGCTGACTTAGATGCCACATAGACGTTGATGTGGCTGCTGACTAGATAGAATTACTGACTGGGTGTTGATTGTGTGGGACCCAGTATATTTCTGCACTGTTCTAGACTCTTTTTCTACACTGTCCAGCAAACATAGTAACATGCAAACACAATAAAACAGCAACACTACATAGTAGCAAACAAAAATAGAAAAAAAAATAGTATAAAGGGACAACACATAGAGAATCAAAAATTGCATTTTCGTCCTTCTCTTTGGCAGCAACTTAAAGAGACCTTTAGACTCCATTTTTCAGTGTTGAAGACTTCTTTTCTGTAACACCCGGGGTATTAGATACCCAAGTTAAGGCTAGACCTTGCACATATATGCTTATGTAGATATTTATGTAGGATTAGTAAGAGCTTGAAGGTCTTCAAAGTTGATAAGAACGTCTAGGTATATGATGTTTGTACCCATGGTAGAGTTACTCAACTTTGATGAGGGGATCTTTGTAGAGGTCCGAGTGAGGAACTAAAATGAAAAGAAAGGAAAGTGTTAGGCAATCCCATGAGATAGGTTAAGTAATGGTTCTTGGGAAGAGAAGGATTTAGAGAAGGTAAATTGCAAAGTCGTGTCTCAAAGATGGTGAAAATGAGAGCACGATAATGTATGAGATTTGAGAGGGACTAAAGTGAACATATACAATATTTTCATATTTTATTAAAATATGTTGTGAGATAGATTTTTGGTGTTTATGTATGGTGTTTTTATTAGGGATGGTTTTTTGTGCCCATACAAATTATTTTAAAAAGATGATCTAAAATCCCTCTTGAAGTTTCAATTGAGTTGCTTCTTTAAGAGGGACTAAATTAAAAGAAAAGTAGGCCCCCTTTCTCATATAAACACACACATATAAGAAAATTGGATATTTTCTCACTCCCCTCAATTGTCTTACTGTCTCTCTCTTGTGTTCTCTTCCTTTCCCGTATGTGCTTCTTACCTCCTTGGCTAAGAGGAGCTCTCACGGGTGTGCAAACTCTTCTCCGGTAAGCTCACCACTGAAAGTTCTTCTCCATTCATTGGAATACTCTCCTTAAGGTAAGAATCAAGCCCACTTCTCTTCTGGAATTCTTACAAGAAACCCTAGGTTTGAAATTCTAAGAGCTATGAAATTTGAGGTTGGGTCTTGAAGTATTTGCTTCCTTCATGCTTTTAAAATGAATTAAGAACCTATAAATTCAAAGAAAACATGGATGGAAACACATGAAGAGGAAGAATGAAATTTGGGAATTTCAAGGAAAGAACATGAATAATCTTAAATGATTTAGATGGTAATCTTGATTTGAAATTGATCTTTTAAGATTTTTTAAAATGCTAAAAACAAGAGCTTGATGACCCATATTGATGAGTTTGAGCTTTAGGATGTTTATGGGATCAAATAGATGTATTTTTGGTGTATTTTCATGGTCATGGTATACCTTGCCACCGGGGATGTTTAGTCCTCAAGACGCCAATCTTGGCACCCAGGGGTGCCCATGAGGCCGAGAGGAACAACCTTGGTGCCCCGGGGAACCAAGGTAGCCACCAGCCCTAGGCTGCAAACATTAGCATGATTAAAATTGTCATAGCTATCTTGTTTGAGCTTCGTTTCTACTAAACTATATATCTTTGGAATGATATTTGAATCTAGTTTCAAATAGAACAAGTTTCACTCAAGAATTTTTTTTTTTTTTTATGTTTTATGATTAATAGATTGACTGAAGCTCAGAAATGTTTGGAAGCATGTTTGCTAGCTATTAATATTGATGATGTTTTGAGTTGATTATAATATGAAATGAGCTCATATAGTCTTGAAAATTTTATGTGCTATTCTTCGATATGTGTAGATAAGAATTGGACAGTTTCATTGTGATTGGGGAGTAATTACTATGCCAAATATTAGAGGAACGCAACCTACCTAAGAATTTAGAGTAATCTGGGCAGTTTTAATTGAAGTTATGTTTTGATGTCTTGTTGGTAATGTTTTTACCTGAAAATTTTATGGGAAGATATCATAACATTAAGGTATATGTCTACCAAGTTTCATGGGATTTAGGGTTTAATTAGGAGAAAAAATTCCTGAGAAACCAAGACATTGTTACTGCAAAAAAAAGTCCGAGCAGTAGTTACAAAAGTAAAGTTTTGAAAAGGCAAATGTTGTTATTTCTTTCTAAAATTTTTATCCAATATTCTAGGCATGTTAGGATGTTTACTACCAAAATCCATAAACTTTGGAGTTTTGGATTTTGCCTAGAAAATTCTAGAATGTGGGAGTCCAAAATTTTGTCCTAAGTAGAACACACATAGTCTTATCGAGGGACTTAAATAGTATTAAGAGGGATTACCTCCAAATTAAGTATTTTATACTTGTATGAACATAATCATGACCTAAGACAAATATTTCATGTTTAGTAGATGATTTTTATCTAATGAAATTCAAAAACTAAAGTGAGACGTTGGAAAACTCTTTGAAATGTTTCGTGAGGAATTGCCTTTAAATCTTCTTGGAGCTCACTCTCTTCAAATTCATTATGAGGGAGAACGTCAATAGCTCAACCTTGTGGTAAGTGGTTTACCCCATTTAAGCTCATGTAAAGTTATCATTATAGTACACCATGTTTATATATTTATAAATACTAATGTGACTTTTTGTGTGAGCCATGTTTGGCCAAATTGAGACCTTGTTATAATTGAATATTGAATGACATGGATGAATATGAAAACCTGTTATTGGTATTTATAGTTGTTGTTACTATGTGGTGATGGTTAATTGCTTTGGTACATATTGGGAGTTCTGTGAATTATGTGATTTATCATTGTTGATTAAGTGTTTGTTCCCTCTAGGGAATTCTGGTACTTGATTGAGGTCTAATACACTATTGTTGATGTTGAATGCTAAATTGTATGTGAATTGCTTGGGAAATTCTGTAGGCTTAGTGGCACATGGTCCATGAAGCCTATGGGATTGTAGAACATCGTTGCCACTCATGAGGCCTGGTGGCATGTGGTCCTTGAGGCCTAAGGACTCTCTTTGATTTATTAGCCTCAAGGAAAACATGAGACCCAATGGTACATAGTCCATAAAGCCTATGGGGGTTAGTGGAATAGGGTTCCTACCCATGAGGCTTAGTGGCACATAGTTCATAAAGTCTATGATGATCTGAGTCTCTTTGATTTATTAGACTCAGAGATGCCATAAGACCCAATCCATGAAGCCTATGCGGGTTAGTGGAATAGGATTCCTTCCAATGAGGCCTGGTGGCACGTGGTCCATGAAGTTTATGGTGATCTATGGCTAAAGGTGATGTTATGAATTGTAATCTTAGTTGTTTCATAGATTGTGTTTGTTCATAAATGAACGTTACGCTGAATAAACACATAATGTATGTATATAATACATGGTGGATTATAAGGTAAGAGTTGTCATGACCGTTTGTTAAATGTCGCATGATGATATATGTAAGTCAAGTTATTGCTTGTTAAGAGATTGTATTGACTATAGTAAAATGGGGCCTTTGGATAGGCAGTGAAGAAGTTAGGAACTGATTGTATCTCTCGAGACATTAATGATGCAATAAGATCAAGGGATCCAAATGACCTACACTCAGAGCCTTCCCTTGTTAACAAAAAAAAGGGTAAACTCTTTACAACAAACTATGGGTAAGTAAAGTTGACTTTTACTAAGTATTGAATATGCTCACATTTCCTTCTTTTGTGTTTTCCATGTAGATTTTCGAATTGACCAACCCGAGGAGTATGGTTAGTGTGTATCTCAAGTTCTAAGTGAAGCCTTTAGGTTAGTAATTTTCTCCCTTTCCTTAGTTAGTTTTAGTATGCTTTGTAGTTACATGGGACACCTAGATCCCATTTTGTTTTGTTTGTGAACATTCTGGTCTAATGATTTGATTGAGAGATTACAGCCTAGGGACGACATATCCTTAGCTACTGCGCCAATCACATGCCTGGATTTCCCAGATGTGACACTCTTCATCCATTTTCTGCTTAGTTTCATAGGTTTTCTTCCCTCTAGATTTTGTGTATTTGGTCTCCATGGAAGACTAAAACCTCTTATAATCAATCCATGGATGAACTGGTATGTAATCTAAATTCTTAATGCAATGTATTGTTCTATT
The DNA here is from genome assembly GCA_037074585.1 of Biancaea sappan. Taxonomy (NCBI): domain Eukaryota; kingdom Viridiplantae; phylum Streptophyta; class Magnoliopsida; order Fabales; family Fabaceae; genus Biancaea; species Biancaea sappan. The sequence continues at coordinate 42,211,102 of CM073501.1, read as the reverse complement.
TTTTGCTCTATTTCATCTCTATTCTCTCTCTTTACCTCTTACTCTTGTATCTTGCTTTTGTTCTACTATGAACTGAGTAAATATAATTAGTTTTGTTCTGAAATCTGTCAGTATGTGATTGCAGGACATGATTATGTTAAGGCTTAATTAGATTGCATATGGTTAGGCATTAGTGAAGGTTTTCCTAATTTTGATTTATGTGTAATATAGTTTTAGGAGCCACTTGGAAATTTTAGTTGAAAACCTAATGGTAAAACTGAACTAGAAATTCAATCTGAGATAAGGATGATGATGGTTGCATTCCAAGAATTCTATGGTTGACTGCATTTCGTTTGTGTTCTGTTCTATTTTTGTATGATGTTTGATAGGATTAGTTTATGTTTTATGCTTTTAATTATTCAATCACCCCTCCCCTCATGTAATTAGTAGTTAATTAGTGTAATTAGTGTTAGAACAATTGATTAGGTAATTAGAAGCAAGACTCCATGAAAGAATATAACCTAGGTAGATCATTATACTACAAGTTACCACGAATCTAATTCTAGGCAATTCGGCAGTTGTAGTAGCATAAACCACTTTGACATCATGATCTATGGAAAGATGCCCTTACAATGGATAATGTGAAAATATCATTTGAAATCTCAGTTGATGAAGAGTAGGGTATCTAAAAAATGGAGCTAAAATCAAGACAATCGTGTTGCTCAAGGAAGAAATAAAAAGAGATTTTAGTTGTAATAAAGGCAAATCTATATTGAAATCCGTAGCCTAAAAGGGCAGATGTTGCCATTGCAAACAATTAATGAAGGAAATTAGAATGTGGAATGTTTAAGGTTCAAAGATAAGAGGGAGATAACATATAAGTATTAGCAACATAGCCTAGTGTTGTAGATAATTCTAGAGAAGTTAATATGCACTTAGTATTGAAAAATTCATTTAGTTATGTATTGGGTTCTTGATTTAAGATATTCATCTCACATGATTATGGATAAAGACTATTTTTCATCCTACATGTTAATCAATGCAGAATATCCTAACTGAAAATAAGATTTCCTATTGTGGGATTTTAATTTTATTCTATTATTGTGATTGATTTGTTTCCTTTCTTGTAAATAAAAAAGTCTTTGATTTATTTCTTTTTTTTTCTTTTATCGTGATTGATTATAATTAATATGTATTCATTAGGGTTAATTATTTCTTTCTTATTGTCCTAGTTATGTATATATAAACCCTAGGCCTCTCTTGTAAAAAACAGACTTTGAGTGAATAATATTTAACATTTGTCTTCATGGTATTAGAGTTGGTTTTCTGAATACCAAGACTCTCCTGATATCATGCATTTTTATATACATTTTAACCCTATCTTATTCTATTTGCATTTTCATCTATGGGAATTCTCCAATTTTATTACACTTTGTGATTTATTGGGTCTAAATTAGTTTTGAATGGAAAATGAATTATGTTCATATTTTAGGACTTAAATTATTAAAGATTCAATTTAATATTTAATCCATTTGTATGGTTTGCAGAAATTAAATTTGGAGATTTTCTGATGAATTGGCACTAAGGTGGACATTCTTGCTGACATGCCGCTGATGTGGCACTCTTCTGATGAGTAGGATGCTAACTGGGACTTGTTTCTACATTTTTCCTGATATGGAGACATGTGGGGCCCTTTATCCATATCACCTTTTGCATGCAGTCCAACCTTTGCTTGCCTCTTCCCTAAATTTTGCTAAAAATAGCTTATCAGCTTTCTGCATAGCAAAAGAGCCCTTTTGCTACACCTTTTTTATTCTTGCTATTGCTGTTTGTTGGCCACCCCTTACGCAAAAAGGAAACAGCCACACTTCAGCTATCCTTTTGAAAGTCAACTAAGCATCTAGGGTAGAATATTCCAAGGTGTTTAGGGCATCAGTTTTGTAACACAAAAGCATACTGTTCATATTCTGTAACTTAGAATTTCGCAGACCTCTCTTTCCCTCTGTTTTCTCTTTTTTGTTTTTCTATTTTACTCTCATGGAGGGCTAAATCCCCATTGTAATCAGTCACTAGGACCTTGGGATGTTGTTGCTTGAACTAAAAGTGCAAAATAAGTGTTTTTATTCTCTATTTCATCTCATTTTGTTTCTGTTCTATTTTTATGTTTATGTTGCTGTCAGATTCTGATTGAACTTGAAGGACTATAAATTGATTTATATTTGAGATATAACCTTGCTTTACTGATTAGAAAAGTGAGTGAAATGAAATGACTAGTTAAATGATGTTTAACTTGATTTGATTGAGGTTTTCTTTTGAAATGCATCTAGTTATAGTTAGTGAAGTTATTCTTAACTATAGTTGGAAGCATTAAATTCTAGAAGTTATTCTAGAATCATTTTCATAAAAAAAACCAAATGGTGAAATGAGAATAAAACTGAATCAATGAGTTAAGTAATGATAGTTTCACTCCCATAAATCCTAGTGGCTGGTTATATAGTCTCCTTATTTTCAATACTCTGTCATTTTCATTCTGCTGCTGATTAGCTGCTGGTTTGCTGATGTTTTAAGTTTTTGTTGTTGTTTTTGCTGTTACTGCCAACAAAACCCTACTTTTATGTGTTTTTAAATAGTGTTTAGGTGTTTAGAACAACTAATTAGTGAGTAGAAGTGAGGCTCCTTGAGTGAATACAACCTGGGGACCACTATATCTCAAAATTGTCACGAATTCAATTCTGGGCAATCCAACATCGTAGTGGCATGAACCAGAATTTTGGCACCATTGTTGGGGAGCCAATTTTTCTCTTAATCACCTAATTAGTTGTTCATTTTTATCTTTGTTTAGTCCTAATTCAATTGGCTGAAGTGGTTTACAAGTTTTTGAGTCGTTTTCTCGGAAACTAGTCAAAACTAGTCATTTTCCAACTGGCGAAAAACCTAACTATCTCCGATTGACCTCAAACATGGTAGACCATTAGTTTTTGACATTTTAAGCATGTTGCAGACCCTACTTGTCCTTTGGCCCAGTACGGAATCGCCATTTTTTCAAATTCCATCGTTTAGACCCTTTTTTCTATTTTTTAAATTTTTTAATTAATTGTGATTTTTAGTGTGATTTTTGTAGATCGAATTTTTAAGTTCTATTTTTTGAATTAGTTCCTCTAACTTGAAAAGGATTTTTCCAAGAAAAATCAAATTTTTCTGAGGTACTTCATTTTTTTCTTGATTTCATCGGTTGGATCTTAGTGTACTGCTTTTGTCAATTTCAATGTTTTTGTTGTTTTTGTTGTTTTCTTGTGAATTTTGCCTTCCCAGTGTATGAGAAGGTATCTTAACGTGGACTTACCACCTTTGGATCCTAAAATTGATAGGACCTTCCATAGGCTAGTGAGAAGCAATAGCATTAGGAGCAGCATAGTGTCTGAACTTATGTCTGAGTTTATTGATCTTGTTGTCAATAGTGTAGAAGTAGAGTCAGATTTCAAATCTGATATTGTGTTGGAGTCAACTAATTTTGAGTCAGCTGGGTAATTGGGACGGATAATCAAAATGCACAAGTGCCTCAAAATAGGCAAGAACAATCCATTAAAGAGTTGATTGCACCTGATGTGCATTATCAACCATTGTTCATAAATTATCCTGAGTTGGATGCTAATTTTGAATAGAAATCTGGTCTAATCCACTTACTGCCTAAGTTCCATGGTTTTGCAAGAGAAGATCCACATAAACACTTGAAGGAATTTTATGTTGTCTACTCCACTATGAGACCACATGGAGTTGGAGAAGAACAGATCAAACTTATAGCCTTCCCTTTCTCTTTGGATGGGGCAGCCCAGGATTGGCTTTACTACCTGCCCACTGCCTTAATTAGAAGATGGGATGAACTGAAGAAGATGCTCCTAGAAAATTTGCTTCCAACCTCTAGAACAGTAGCAATCAGGAAAGATATCAGTGGGATTAGACAAGCAAGTAGTGATTCGTTGCATGAGTACTGGGAGAGATTCAAGAAGTTGTGTTCAAGTTGTCCAACCATCAAATTTCAAAGCAACTTCTGATCCAATTTTTCTATGAGGGATTATTGCCTATGGACAGATATATAGTTGATGCAGCTGCTAGTGGGGCATTGGTGGATAAGACCCCTACTGCAGTAAACGAATTGTTGGCCATGATGGCCTAAAATGCACAACAGTTTGATACTAGACTGAATGATCCAGCCGCAGTTACTGTCAATGAAGTGAGGATACCTCCCATGAAGCAACAAAGGATAGAAAATAAATTGGAAGAGTTAGCTTCAATGGTGAGACAATTGGCATTAAATTAGAGAACATAATAACCAGCCCTTCCTCCTTCAGTTTGTGGTATTTGTTCCTTGAATACCTACCATACTAATCAGTTCCCTCAACTGTAAGAGACACCAACTGAGTCATGTGCTGGCATATTCCCTAGCAGATCCATACAGCTACAACAACAAAGATATGACCCATATTCCTCCATCTACAATCCTGGGTAGCGTGACTATCCAGCCTTTAAGTATAGAAATACCTCCAATCCCCCTCCTTACCAGCCACCCCATGTAAGATACAATCAACCTGGACCAAGCCATGCACCTCCTCCAGCACCCAAGAAGCCTGAGACTAGTCTAGAAGATTTAATGAAAGAGCTGACTGCCAACACCCTTCAGTTTTAGCAGAGAACATAAACAAATATACAGAATTTAGAGACTAAGATTGGTCAGTTAGCCACAACAGTCAATGAGATGAAAAGTTAAGGTTCAGGGAGTTTGCCATCTCAACCAGTGATCAATCCAAGAGGCAATGTTAGTGCCATCATTTTGAGGAGTAGCAAGCAAGTAGATGGTCCACCTCCTGAATCTAAACCAGCAAAGTTAGATGTGCAGCAAAGTGGTCCTTCATCCTCAACCAGTGAGCAAAATGAAAAGGATGAAGAAGTAGTTCAGAGAATACCTCTTCCTTTCCCCAATAGGCAAACTCAATTAAGGAAAGCTTCTAAATCTGACATGGATAAAGAGATCATGGAGACCTTCAGAAAAATAGAGGTCAATATTCCACTTTTGGATGCAATTAAGCAAATTCCCAAGTATGCCAAGTTCCTCAAAGAGTTGTGCACTCATAAGAGGCGCTTAAGAGGTAATGAAAGAGTGAATTTAGGGAGGAATATTTCTCTACTCATCCAACCACCTATGCCACACAAGTGTAAAGATCCTGGAACTTCCACAATACCATGCACAATAGGCAACATGGAGTTTTCCAATGCTATGTTGGATTTGGGAACCTCAATCAATGTCATGCCCAAATCAGTGTACTCAAGCCTCAAGATTGGTGTTCTTTCACCAACTGGAGTAATTGTCCAACTTGCCAACAGAAGCACAACACATCCAGCAGGAGTTCTGGAAGATGTCTTGGTAAGAGTTAAAGATTTCATTTTTCCTGCTGATTTTTATATGCTAGATATGAAAAATGATAACACTCCTGGCCATGCACCATTAATACTTGGTAGACATTTTCTGAAAACTGCAAAAACCATTATTAATGTGCATGAAGGGACTTTGTCTATAGAGTTTGCTGGCAACAAAATTGATTTTAACACTTTAGATGCCATGAAACATCCTATAGAAAATCATTCCAATATGTATGTAGTTAACTTTCTGGATTATTTAGTTGATGAGTCATGTGATGATTTCCAAGCTAAATTGATTTATGATTTTCTTGAGTTTTCTGACTTGGTTGATGCCTTTGAGTGCAATTGTGCTGGTTCTGAATTTTGTCATGCTTGCACTGAAATTGAAAATTCTCTAAGTGCTGACAATTCTGAGTTGCATTCTAATTTGCATTCTGATTTGCATTCTGGTTTGGATTCTTTTATACATTATGATTCTATCATTTTCTCTAGCTTAGATTTTGATTTTGTTTTTGTTTTAGGTAGTTGTAGGTGTAGAGATTTAAACTGTAATGTTGTACATTCTTCATCTCTTTCTTCTTGTGCTGCTGACCCTTTCTCCTCTCTAGCCAAGGATTATGTCTTTGAGCAATCTAAATATGTAGATGCCTCTTTGAATGTGACTCCACAAAAACTAATTCCATCCTCCATCCAACCACCTACATTGGAATTGAAGGCTTTACTAGAAAACCTCAAGTATGTTTTCTTGGAAGTAGGTGACTAGCTTCCAGTGATTGTAGCCAACAATCTAGAGCCTGATCAAGAACAAAAATTGATAAGTTTGCTAAAAAAGAACAAGAAGGCAATTGGGTAGACTCTAGCAGACATTCCTAGGATTAGTCCTTCCATGTGTATGCACTGAATTCTTCTTGAAGAAGAGACTAAACTAGTGAGGCAATCCCAAAGACAACTCAACCCTATGATTCTTGATGTGGTTAAGACAGAGGTAAGTAAGCTCCTCCAAGCTAGCATTATTTATCCTATCTCTGATAGTAAGTGGGTGAGTCCAATACAAGTGGTGCCAAAGAAAACTGGGGCAACTGTTATAGCAAAATAATGAGCTAGTACCCACTAGAGTGCAAAATAGTTGGCATGTTTGCATTGATTATAGGAAGTTGAACCAAGCAACTAGAAAAGATCATTTTCCTCTTCCTTTTATTGATCAAATGCTTGAGAGACTTACTAGAAAGTCTCACTACTGTTTTCTTAATGGTTTTTCTGGTTATTTCCAAATTCACATAGCACCTGAAGATCAGGAGAAGACTATCTTCGCATGTCCCTTCGACACTTTTGCATATAGATGCATGTCTTTTGGTCTTTGCAATGCACCTGGCACTTTTCAAAGATGCATGATAAGTATATTTTTTGATTTGTTAGAAGATTGCATAGAAGTGTTCATGGAAGATTTTTCTATTTATGGAGACTCATTTGATGCATGCTTGAAAAATTTGGAAAGGGTACTTGAGAGATGCATAGAAAAGAATTTGGTTTTGAATTATGAGAAATGTCATTTCATGGTAGAGCAAGGAATAGTACTATGCCACATAGTATCATCACTTGGCATAAAAGTAGATAAAGCAAAAGTTGATGTTATCTCTTCTTTGCCTTAGCCCACTTTTGTGTGGGAAGTTTGCTCTTTTCTTGGCCATGCAGGATTTTATAGGAGATTCATCAAGGACTTCAATAAGATCGCTCTACCCCTATCTAAACTCCTCTAAAAAGAAATTGATTTTGTTTTGATGATGCTTGCAGGTTAGCCTTTGATGAGTTGAAGAAGCAACTCACCTCCCCTCCTATCATCCAACCTCCACGGTGGGAGTTCTCCTTTGAGATCATGTGTGATGCCTTGAATTATGCTGTGGGAGCGGTACTTTTACAAAGAGTCAATAGGAAGTTGCATGTCATAGCTTATGCTTCTCGCACCCTTGATTCAGCTCAATCAAGTTACACAACCACAGAGAAGGAGTTTTTAGCAATTGTCTTTGCTTTAAATAAATTTAGATCATACTTGCTTGACTCCAAAGTAATTGTGTTTTCTGACCATGCAGCACTAAAATACTTACTGAAGAAACCGGATACGAAGCGATGATTGATTAGATGGATGCTACTTCTCCAAGAATTTGATTTGGAGATCAAGGATAAGAGTAAAGCGGAGAATGTAGTAACAGATCATTTGAGTAGGCTTTCTGAGCTCCCATTGGAACATCTCCCTTTTAGAAACAACTTCCTAGATGAGTGTTTTTCCCTTTTGCATGGTATTAGTGAGCCTTGGTATGTTGATTTAGTGAATTATCTTATTGCATCTGAATTGCCTGCATACCAAAATAAACATCAGTTAAATAAATTAAGAAGGGAGGCTAGGTACTATGTGTAGGATGACCCTTATTTGTGGAAGATTTGTAGTGACCAAATTGTTAGGAGATGTGTTTTAAATCATGAATTTGCATCTATGCTAAATTTTTTTCATACTCTTGCATGTGGTGGACACTTTGGTCCCCAAAGAACTGCTAGAAAAGTGTTAGATTCTGGTTTGTATTGGCCCACTTTGTTTAGGGATGCCTATGATTTTTTGTAAGAATTGCTCTAGGTGTCAAAGAACTGGAAATGTGTCAAAGAAAAATGACATGCCTCAATAACCACTTCTTTTCTGTGATATTTTTTATGTTTGAGGTATAGATTTTATGGGTCTTTTTCCTGTTTCTTTTGGCTTTATGTATATTCTGGTTGCTGTGGATTATGTGTCGAAGTGGGTGGAAGCTAAAGAAACCCGAACTAATGATTCTATTGTTGTTGTAGATTTCCTTCATTCACATATTTTCTGCAGATTCGGTGTCCCCAAGGCCATAATCAGTGATCAAGGATCACACTTTTGCAATAGAAACATGCAAGGGTTATTGAAGAAATATGGGGTGGTGCATAAAACTTCTACACCTTACCACCCCAAAACCAATGGGCAAGCGGAAGTCTCCAACTGAGAGATAAAGCAAATATTAGAGAAAACCGTGCAGCCCAATAGAAAAGATTAGAGCAAGAGGCTTGATGATGCACTTTGGGCTATAGAACCGCCTTCAAGACACCCATCGGCATGACTCCATACCGTTTAGTATTTGGTAAAGCATGTCACTTGCCAGTAGAGATTGCACATAAGGCATATTGGGCGGTTAAGCAATGCAATATAGACATGACCCTAGCCGGTAAGGAAAGGAAGTTACAACTTCAAGAATTAGAAGAACTAAGGCTAGCAGCTTATGAGAATGCGCACATCTATAAAGAGAGGACAAAAAACATGATCAGAAAATTGAGAAAAAAGAATTCCAAGTGGAAGACAAAGTCATTTTCTACAATTATCGCCTCAAGCTAATGCCTGGTAAGCTTCGCTCTAAATGGGTTGGCCCTTTTGTTGTTACTAATGCCTTTCCTTTTGGTGCAGTAGAAATTCAAAATGAGGCTACCAACAAGCAATTCATGGTAAATGGGCAAAGGTTGAAGAAGTTCTACGAGGGCTTCAAAGAAGAAACTATAGAGGAAATCCAACTCTACAATTTTCCGACTCCATGATAAGGCCATACTCTTTCTCTCCTGTTAATTTATGTCCTCTTTGTTTTATTTGATGTTTGGTGCTGATTTGGATTGAGGACAATGCAATGTTTAGGTGTGGGGGGAGAGAATTTAATTGGAGCTGATTTAAAAAAAAATGTTTGCTGTTTCCTCTGTTTTCTTTGTTTCTGTCCATAATTTTTTAGCTGTCTTCCACTAATTTTCTGTGCTAATTGGCTACGAATTTTGCTACTTTCTTTACATGATTTTATATGTTTTCTAGCTGTAGAATTTTATTTGATGTCTTTTGCATCTGTTTTGGTTTAGTTTTGTGTCGGTAAAGCCGGGTCGCCAGAATTTCTGCAGTGCAGAATTTTACTGCTCAGTTTTATCTGAATTTGATGCTCTCTTTTTGAAAATTTGATGAAGTTTTTGTGTAAAAGCATGCATGATGAAATAGCTTAAGTTGTAAATTGACTTAGCAAGAAAAGGATTCAGTCTTCTTTTTTTAAGGAACTCAAGTAAGAATGGCAATGATGTTGTTTTTAATGAATTTTTAGTAATAGTCTTTAAACCGTAGAATTTGAGCTTTCATTGCAAAATAATATTCTTTCTTGTTGTGTGTATTCCCTATCATGATTTTCACTCTAGAATTTGTGTTGAATCTTTGTTGAGACTACATTACATGTGCATGCTTGGAAATGATTTAGGCATTTGTTTCTTTTAACCATTCTAGCCAAATAGCCATCCTATGTTGTTTCCATTGTGTGCCACTTTGTGCCTTGCTTCCACCTTTCTTTCTTGTGTTTCAACCCCTTTTACACCTTAAAACAAATTCTTTCTTGTCCCCAACTTAGGATTTGAAGAGCTTTAGAAATTTCTTTTGAAAAGAGATTGAGCATGTGCAAAAAGAAGGATTTGTGGGCTATTTTGAAATTCAGTTTTGCTACTAAAAGAAAAGAAAAATTTGACTATTCTTCATGAAAAATATACTGTATGGAGATCAAAAGAAAAAAATGAATTAAAAAAAAAAGAAGAGAAAAAGAGTAAGAAAGAAGAAAAGAGAAGTAGCATTTTAGTGACCAAGTTTCATAGTTCAATCTCTTATGACTTGATTGATTGATGATGCTCTTCATTTCTTTAAGTTTTTGTTAAACTTGGTTTTGTGTATTTCTTTCCACCTTCCAATCATTCCTTCACCCAACCTTACATCCATAGTGAAGTCCTAATAATTCAAGCATGTGTGTGATTCAAGTAGTGGAGATTTAGATTCTTGACAAGCTTATGGTAGTTAATTTGTGATAGGTTGAAATATGAACGTTTTTCCTTGAACACTTGAGAGAATAGAGCGTATACACTCTTCCTTGTGAGTAGATTACTACTTGGATTCATTGTTGTCAATAAAATTGCCATGATTCTTGAACTTTTTAGAAATTTAAGACTTGTTTTCTCCTAGCGTTAAATCTTTTCAAGCTTGAACTAATTCATTATTGCATACTTTCTACACTACCTGTTATGTCCTTTGGTGCCTTTGTTGCTTTTAACTGATTTTTCCTAGGAGTGCAAAAGACTAACTATGGATGATTTGATATCTAGCATTTTTATATACATTTTAACCTCTATCTTGGTCTATTTACATTTTTATCTATGGGAATTCTCCAATTTTATTACACTGTGATTTATTGGGTCTAAATTAATTTTGGATGGAAAATAAATTATGTTCATATTTTAGGATTTAAATTATTAAAGACTCAATTTAATCCATTTGTATGCTTTGCAGAAATTAAATTTGGAGATTTTCTGATGATGTGGCGCTGAGGTGGACATTCTTGCTGACATGGTGCTGATGTGGCACTCTTCTGATGAGTAGGATGCTGACTGAGACTTGTTTTTGCGTTTTTTCTAATATAGAGACATGTGGGGCCTTCTATCTAGATCACCTTTTGCATGCAGTCTAGCCTTTGCTTGCCTCTTCCCCAAACTTTGTTGAAAATAGCATATCAGCTTTCTGCATGGCAAAAGAGCCCTTCTGCTACACCTTTTTCATGCTTGTTGTTGCTGTTTGTTGGCCACACCTTTTGCAGAAAGGAAACAGCCACATCTCAGCTTTCCTTTTGAAAGTCAACTGAGCATCTAGGGTAGAATATTACAAGGCATTTAGGGCATCAGTTTTGTAACACAAAAGCATACTTTTCATATTCTGTAACTTAGAATTTTGCAGACCTCTCTTTCCCTCTGTTCTCTCTCTTTTGTTTTGCTATTTTGCTCTCATTGAGGGCTAAATCTCCATTGTAATTATTCACTAGGACCTTGGGATGTTGATACTTGAACTGAAAGTGCAAAGTAAGTGTTTTTATTCTATATTTCATGTCATTTTGTTTCTGTTCTGTTTTTATGTTTGTGTTGCTGTCAGATTCGGATTGAACTTGAAGGACCATAAATTGATTTATATTTCAGATATAACCTTGCTTTATTGATTAGAAAAGTGAGTGAAATGAAATGACTAGTTAGATGATGTTTAACTTGATTTGGTTGAGGTTTTCTTTTGAAATGCATCTAGTTATAGTTAGTGAAGTTATTCTTGACTATAGTTGGAAATATTAAATTTTGGAAATTATTCTAGAATCATTTTCATAAAAAACCAAGTGGTGAAATGAGAACAAAACTAAATCAATGAGTTAAGTAATAATAGTTGTACTCCCATAAATCCTAGTGGCTGGTTATATAGTCTCCTTACTATCAATACTCTGTCATTTTCGTTCTGTTGCTGGTTTGCTGTTATTTTAAGTTTCTGTTACTGTTTCTGCTGTTATTACCAACAAACCCCCCTGGCGTTTATATGTTTTTAATTAGTGTTTGGGTGTTTAGAACAACTAATTAGTGAGTAGCAGTGAGTCTCCTTAAGTGAATATGACCTGGGAACCACTATATCACAAAATTGCTACAAATTCAATTCTGCGCGATTCGGCATTATAGTGGCGTGAACCATCTCCTCACCCAAAATCTCTCTCTCTCTCTCTCTCTCTCTCTCTCTCCCTCTCTCTCTCTCTCTCTCTTTCTTTGTGCCTTATTGGAGTACGCATAGTTCTTCTTCTCACCGTGCACAACCTCAGTCTTAGCAGAATCACCTGAGGGTTTCCCTCAGGAAGTCATGTCAGCCCATCCCCATCAACTGGGACCTCGCAGGATATCGTATGTACCGCCTCTTGATTATGCAATGGTTTCTCACATACCAGGGCGTGAAGGCACATGGAGTCTCCATTCCTATTACTGCTTGTGATATGAACCCAATTACCATGCTGAAAGAATAAATTCTCAATTTCATATCATTGATTTTGAGACTAAATTGTCACTGCGATCCAGGTAGCACTAATCAAGATAGCATTGGACTAAGGAAAATTTGAAAAAGATAATAGAACCTGATTTGGGATTGGCTCTGATACCAATTGATGTGATATAAACTATCAACAGACAAACTACAAGAGAAATTCAAAAAAGATAATAGAACCAAATTTTGGATTGGCTCTAATATCAACTGATGTAAACCTCTTCGAACAATGCCATCAAACCCGCAAACAATATGTTGATTAACAGACTCGAATCATCAAAACACAAATTCAAAACTTAAAGAAAATATAATTTATTAAATAAAACATAATAACAACAAATTGGAAAAAGATTATTGGCCCCATAGTTATAAAGAACTAGAAACCAATAATATAGACTCATGAACCCAAACCTGTTGGCTATAGAGAGCCAAGAACTTAAAGGTATAAACCCAAAGAAGGAGGGTTGAATGTTACAAGGATTTAGAAAATCTTCATAAGTTCAAAGATTCTCAAAGAACCAAAGAAGATGGTCTTTCACCATGATATTTTATTGAAACTCTCAAATGTATGTATTCTAAGGGATGGAGGAGGTCCCTTTTATAGAGAAATAGAACCCTCATTTCTAAAGAAACTCTAATTCTAATGGGCCACAAATAAAACAAAAAAGCCCAAATACAAATCATAATTTTAATGGGCCATAAATATAACAAAAAGCCAAAATATATTAAATTAAAAGAAAAACCTTTAATCTAATATTCCTTTGTCCAACACTATCTTGATTAGTGCCACCCGGATCACAGGGATAATTTAGCTTCAAAATAAATTATATGAAATTGAGAATTTCTACTTTTAGTATGGTAATTGGGTTCATATACATATCATACAAGTTATCATATAGGCTTAGTCAATCGAGTCGCTATGAGCCATTGTTGTAGCCGGCTTTGGTAACCCACCAAGCACTCTCGAAGAAATTCAGGTCACAAGGGAAACTTGACCAACCAAGCCCTTTCGCTAAAGGTGACGTTGTGAACCAAAGGCCCGCTGAATCCCTCTCGCTACTAGGGTTGTTATGAATCCTTCTCGACCTAGCCCCTTATCATGGCCACGAGATTTGCAAGAAAATCAACCGCATTAAGAATTCTTAGGCAGCACAACTGTGCATAAGCTCAATCAAACACTCATATACTTAATGCAACATCAACATATCTTACCAAATTGGGCTCACACATTCATCATATAACATCCCCTCTCTTGCAAACTAATTTTCTTCTCTATGAACAATTCACATACATATAGTGATTTTCTCTGGGTATACTCATTAACACATTTCAAGTTATTATTTATCTCTCATTCATAGTGTTACTCATATGATTGATTTATTTGGATACTAGTGTTCATTTCATACAACTCCATGGGACATTTAAATATACTTTAGCATAAAACTGAAACGTATACACACAAGCACTCGAACAAAACCACAGTTTCAATGAATTTGCTTTTCTAATCTTTTCAGTGCACCAAGGCACCATGTCACTATATCTGTATAAATAAATGTATATAATATCATTTATATACAATTTACTACTCTCAACACATAAACATATAGGAAACTTCTTTCATCCATTAGAAATTTATAAACTTCAACTTATAAATATAGTTTATAAACTCATGGAGATAACAACCCAGGAAATGAAACTGTGCAAGGTAAGGTTGGATACCTCACCTAGTTTCAAAGCACTTTCGCCTTCTAGGTCCCTTGGCCAAGCCTCAAACCAAAGCTACAACTCTAGAACAACAAGACACCATCTCAGCATACAAATTCATGGAAGAACTCATGCTTTGGTTGTGGCACCCAACCTACTTGGCCCCCTCATGACATTAGGCTTGGGCACCTAGATCTGATTGGTCTCGGCCTTACATGCAGATGGTGGCGCCTGAGGCACTAGCACCCTGAAGCATGGTTGGTCTTTAGTTGGTTAGTGCCTTGGGTGCCGACCACTGAACCCCATGACCTAGCTTTGGTTTTGGCTCCTAAACACCCAAATCTTCACAAAAATTCTTGATTTCTTCATTGAGGTTTCATTCTTGATTTTTTAGGAGCATTTGAGCACCAAAATCTTGAATTAAAACCACACATATAAGCTTGAATCATAGATTCCAAAATTAAAACCCCAACTTTCTTTCAATCTCTTCCTTTTCTTGAAATTCATTTTTAATCATGTTAAATCTACGAATTTGTGGTTCCAAACCCATCAACAATCATTCTAGAGGCCAAGATTCAAATCTTAAAAATTAACTCATTTCCACTCTAAAAGACCAAAAATCCAAAAAAGCCATAGAGAATAAGGAAGGGAGAAGCTCACCTTAATTCTCTTATTTTCTGGTGGAAGATGGTCACCAAAGGTCCACCCCTTTACTAGTGATTGATTGTCGGAAGCTTGGTTGAGATCAAGGTGGTGGAAGTTAAAGAGAACACGAAGAAAAGAGAGCTAAGGCTTTGGGGGATGAGAGGTAGTGATGTGAACAAGGGGAGAATGATGTGATCATGGAACCATATATTGGTGGAAATTTTGGAACTTCAAGACTGATGACTTGCATCACATTTTTGTCTATGATCTGTTAGAAATTTTTGCGAGTCCAAAATCAATAATATATATATATATATATATATATATATTTGGGCTTCATGGATAAATGAGAAGAAATTTGATGGTCCAAATTGAAGCTCATTCATAGAGAAGCCTAGAAGAACAGAAAGAAGACTATCTTGGTGTCCAAGTTAATGATTTGATTTTATTTCCTTTTTATGTTTTTAGAAAGTTTCTTTCTTTCTTTTTTTTTTGTTGTTTCTTTTTTCCCTCTATTTCCTTTCTAGCTACAATTTCCTAATGTTTTTGTAATGCCTTCCCTACTCTTTAACGGTGGCTTAAGGGGGTTAAGCTAAGAGACTATCAACTCATGGATTTGACATTAAGAGTTTAAAGGTAATGTTGCGGTGAGAGACCATTTTCTCTAGTTCTTAAAGAACCTCCAAACTTATCAAGGGTTTCTAAATCCTTGTGGCTTTCAGCCCTTCCTCTTGGAGTTTATACCTTAGGTTCTTATGATGCAAATCCAAAGCCTAAAGAGCAAAGTAGCAGCCCAAGTTAAGAAGTTCAAGTTCCAAACCCAAAGGATCCATTGTTCATCAATGGAGGCCCAATCACAAGGGCTAGAGCCAAGAGAACGAAGGAAGCACTGAATGGACTAATTCAAGATATTTGGGCCACGATACTACAGCCTATAATAAATTAGAGTTAGTCAAACATACTAGTGTTATTAATCTAATTCAGTATGTTAGGCCATGAAGCATTAAAGGAAAGAAGCGCCTAATTGGAATCAAGTTTCCAAATCATATTTAGGAAAGTTTAGGGATGAGCATTTAATTGTTTGATTAAGGAAAGTTTAAAATCAAATTGCTTATCTTGTTTTAGGTAACTTTTATTGATTGATTTTGTCATATCTCCTACAATTAGATTGCCTAAATCAATCAAGTTGCTTATTAGGAAAGCTTTTATTTTGTTTATTTTCTAGTCTAGATTGATTCCCTATGCCTATGAGAATTAAGGTTTTATTTTTGTCTATAAATACCATGTTTGGCGCATGGTGAAGGACACACATGAATTTTGAATTTTATTTGTGAACAATTCACATCTTGGTTCTTCTAAGAACTTGTGAACTTATCAAGACTTGTCTTGTGACATTCAATTGAGACTTATCACTCACTTTCTTCCCTTTTCTTGAGTGTGGCGTCCAACTTCCTTTCTTATACCGAGGGTCGTACTTCTAGTAAAGTATTGGGTCAACTAGACTTCCCATGTAGCTGCTACATCACTTGCCATATGGAGGAATTCCACATCACTTGATGTACCCAATAGAATGAGGACACGTGGCATGTGCTTTATTTTGAGAAAAAAAATCAACAAAGTACATATGGAAAGATTTGAATCTGAGACTTCATGAATGAAGGAAGCCCCCTTAACAATTGAGTCACTAATGTACCTTTGACATGTATATGCAAAATTTAATATATATATATATATATAGGAACTTCTGTTATTGTATTCAAAATTCAAAATAATATATACCAATTATTATATGTTATAAAACAATAACAAATCTTATAATAAGATAATATGCTATTATTTTACATAACTCATTTTAAATTATACAAAAATTTTAAAAAATTAATAACAAATCTTATAATATAAATTTTATTATTATTTATACTTAATAAAAATTAATTTTATATTAAAAATAATTATAAAAATATGTTATGCATATTAACTTATTTTTTAATATAAGATTTGATAATATAATTTTCAGTAATAATTAAATTTTATAATATTTAAATCTTATAAAAAATAATTATAACAATATACTATGCATATTAAAATTATTTTATAATATAAGATTTGATATTATAAGTTTTAATAATAATTAAATTTATATTATAAGATTTGTTATTAATTTTTTTAAATTTTTATATGATTTAAAATGAATTATGTAAAATAATAGCATATTATCTTATTATAAGATTTATTATTGTTTTATATCATATATTAATTGGTGTATATTGGTTTGAATTTTGAATACAATAATAGAAATTCCTATATATATTGAATTTGTCAAAGGTACATCAGTGACTTAGTGGTTAAAGGAGTTCCATTCATTCATTAAGTCTTAGGTTCAAATCTTTTCATACGAACTTTGTTGATTTTTTCTCAAAATAAAATACATGTCACATGTCGCCATTCTATTGGGTATGTCAGGTGACGTGGAATTTCTCCACGTGACAAGTGATGCGGCAACCACGTGGGAGTTCCAGTAAGCATTTTCGTTATTTTTTTATGTTTGACTAAAAAAAGTTTAGGGATATAAATGAAAGCGAGTGTAAACATTAATAACATGAAATATATTTTTTCCTACTTTATTTTGATACATATATGAGTTAGAAACTATATTTTTCCTTGTAAGATAGCAATTTAAATATTCATTGAGTCATCAATTTTCATCCATCAAATTAACGGTCATTTGCAAAAAAAGACCAAAATAAAAGGTTTTTTAAAGTTAAAGAATCAATATAAAACTAAATAAAGTTAAAAAAATTAATATAAAATAAGAAGATTAAAGAACTAAAATAATATTTTTTTAATAAAAATAAATTATACCACGCCATTATCATTCCTATTAATCACGAACTTCTTATAAATATGAGATGTTCCAAAGAATGGATTGACCACTTGTCTTCAAAAATAAGCAGCATGTTTGTCTTCTTATAAATTGTTAGATTTTAAATTTAACGATTCAAATTTTAATATTTTTTTCACAAAAAAAATATCTCTTAAAATCTAAATCGTTACATCAAATCCACCAATTTATAGAAAAATAAATAAATTATTTGTCTTTGAAAACAAGCATGATCCTTCCTCAATGTCCCACGGTCATGGCTGAATGGCTTATAGATGGTCTCACGGCAAAAAAATAAAAAATAAAAATAAATTATAAAAAAGTTGCAGCAAGGAGATAGCCGTGGCGTCGATACCACGAACATCGCCCCTTCCTCCTGCAGCGTTTAACGCATCAATTCCTGCTTCGCACGTTCTTCAGGGTACAATTTTTTTTTTTCACACTGACTCTGATGTCTACGCTACCCCACTCCTCAACTAATTTTTGTCTTCAAATTATCAAATCAAATATTGGACAAGTCCCTATACATTAATGACAATTTTATTATATGCACCTTCAAATTTAATATTTAAATGAAATATTACATATTAGTTAAATTAAAATTTTAAAATTATGTCGGAGTAACTAAGAATTAAGATTAAGATTCTGAAAATTAGACCGATTATTAAATCGATAGAAGCATTGATTCAAAGATCAATAGTTAAACTATAATCAAACTATGATTGAATCGACCTTATTGTAACATATTAAAAAATACATAATTAAATATTGTAAACACAAATTTAATTAAAAATAAAATTTGATATCAAATTACACAAAATAATATCTACAATCAAAAGTTCACAGTAAAAATTGACTAAATAAAAAGGAAATATTAATAATTAATATAATATCCATTCATACTAAACCATAAAATACCAATATATTAGTATTTTCAATAAAATTAGCTAATTTGTAATATTATTTTATTTATTAACTGAATATCGAAACATCACAAGGTTTCAAGTATTAATAGCAAAAAAAAATTTCATTAGTTAAATGATATATATATATATATATATATATAAATTTTTTCATTGTGATACTTTAGATGAAAAATATGTTACATTTTAAAATTTATGTACTAAATAATTATTTATAGCTTAAAGAATCTATATATTTCATCAAAATTTCAACAAGCATCTAGTGATTACTACATAGGCAATGTTTTTTTTAATCTTTTGTATTATGTCAAATGTTTTCAATTTTTATCTAAAAATTAACTTCCTCCTGATTTTAATCAAAGTCACTCTCTTTATGAGAGCGATGCAACTTTACTTTTACTCCCCGCTCCCCTTTTTTCTATTTGATTATTTCTCTTTTATCTTTTCTAATATTATGATCAGGTATAGATTTTTTAATTTTTTTACTAGCTATATATTTTATTTTTTCCAATAGTATATTTAGTTACCTGTTGTACTATTTCTTTTTTTTTATGACCAAAAGCGCATGTCACTATGATAAAAGTTTAACCTGTTAGCCAAAACATAACTTTTGACATATACACATTGTATCTGATGCGGACCCTTCCCTATTTAAGCTATTGGATGTGGGCCATCAAATTGAACTTGGCCCACAAAACCATCGTGCGCCTCTTTCGCGACTCTTGGGTGTATCAATTCCTCCCTCTTAGAAAAGGTTTGCCCTTAAACCTTGAAATAATTAGTGACATGTCAGACTTTGAAATTTAAACTCATGCTAGCTCTAATACCAAATGAGATAACCAAGAGCGCTTACCACTAAGTCAAAAGTTTAAGTTGTTAACCAAGACACAAATTCTAACATATACACCCTGCATCTGAAGCAGGTCTTTTACTATTTAATCCATTGAGCGTGGGTCATTAGATCAAATTCAGCCCACAGAATGAAGATTCACCCTAATAATAGTGACCTTTTTCAGTATCCTCTTAATGGTAGTTAGTGCTTCTATTGATTATTTAGATTGTGCATTCAACTTCTAATTATTTCAATACATTACTAAATATCAACCCAAAAAAAAAATTTTGTTGTTTTTAAAATAACCAAAATTTCGCTTATAATATTTGAGAAATCTGAAGTCAATTATATTTATATAATATTAGAATATCAAAATGGTATCTCATATCCATGTTCTTCTTTTGGAAGACCTTAAATTAAAAAAGAGAGAGGAGACGTGCTTATTTAATTATGCATCAAATAAGTTTTTTTCTTTTTATTTCATGCCATAGATAGATAGCCCTGTGCTGCCTAGGTATAGGTATAAGATGATTTGAGTATACATTATTTTATAATTCATCAGAAGTTAACATAATTTTTTATCTTCAGGTTATAATTGACATAAGGAGGCACGGAAAATTGATGCTAGCTATCCTTTTTAGTTGTGATTATTGGTGTTCAAAGATTTATTGTTTTTGATAAATTAATTAGTTCTAATCGGGCCAAATAATAAATTTGTAAACTTATTTCTGTAATGATTTTCTTTACTCAAAACGATCAAAATTAAGATCTTATTTAAAACTAAAAGAAATAAGTATAGAACAACTTCAACCAATTAATCAGTGTTGGTTGATATCAGCTATTCAAATTTATGTTTGTGCAAGAGATTTGTGATGCTTGTGCAACGATGAAGCCACATCCACAAATTTCCTTAAGAGCATACAGCAAATAAAGGGAAATTAATTTTACTGGTGACAAATGCAAACATTGAAATATCAGACAACAAAATAATCCTATGAATGTTTCACAACATACATATACATAATTTTTTCTTTTTTACTAAAAATTAGTGAATACACTTTTTGGTCCTTGAAAATATATTTTGGTGATAGTTTACTTCTTATAAGATGACCAGTGACCACTTTATTCTCTAAATCTTGAAACCACTACCCTAAATGGTCCCTGTATCTATCATTGTAACCACAGTCACCGTTATCTGTTGAAGTGCATTATTATGATATTATCTACGGATGTAGAGTAGCCTCTGTAGACTATTTTATTTGCTAACTGTCACGTTTAATTGTGACATAACAAAAACATGGGAGTGACGTGACATCTAGGGAATATTCTGTTTACAAAACAAAAAGAACTTTCAAGGACTAAATTGTTTAAAAAAAAATTTTAAAAGACCAAATTGTTTGGGAAAATATTTTTAAATCAGACACAAGCTTTTATCCTTGTTTCACTACAAGAAAAAATTGTTTTAGTGATGGAAAATTCCATCACTAAAACAACATTCATTACTAATTATGTCAAGTGGGTCATGGTCACTGATTTCAGAACCAGACCGGACCGGCCGGTTCGACCGGTTGGACCGGGAATCGGTCCTAGGTCTGGTCTGATTAACCTCTAAAAATCGGTTAGTGTTCGAATCGGTCAAAAATCGGTTGAACTGATTTTGAACCGGTTGAACTGACCAAACCGGCCGGTTCACTGGTCTGACCGGTTCTTTCTTTTTTTTTTTTGGGTTAGTTTGCTTTTTTTTTGAGCCACTTTGGTCACTTTGTTTTTCTTATTTTATTATTAGATGTTGAAGAAATGAAAAACTAACCAATTATAGAGTCAATTGATAAATGATAATTTTTTTTGATTAATTGGTTTATTTTTGTTGTTACTTATAAATATTTATTTGAATATGTTATCTTGTTAAAATACCTTTTGTGTAATTGAATATTAAATATTATTTTTAATTAATTTTACATTTGCACATATATAAATTATGATATGTTGATATGTAATTATAATTATATAGTTATTTTAAATAACTTATTTTGCTATTTTTATGTATATATTTTATTTTTTTAATTTTTTAATTACTACCGGTTCGATCACAGTTCGACCGCGGTCCGACCATTGAACCTTGAACCGGTGCCTCCTCCGGTTCAATAACCGGTCCGGTTATGAAAACCTTGGTCATGGTATTTATTTTCAAACTCACGTCCTTCGTGTTTTTGTCAACGCTCCTTACCATTGATCCACTTAATATCTACCATTATTATTAGCAAATTATTATATAAATATAAATATATATATATATATATATATAATACTTTGACAAGTTTAGTGACTTAGTGACAGATTCGTTTTTGTCACAAATTTGTGATGGAACTTTCTGTAACTAATCAGTTACAAAATTAGAAATTAGTGATGCATTTCAGTGACGAAAAAATCAGTCACCTAATTTCAGTTACAAAATGTGATTTTGTGACGAAAAATTCTATCACCTAATTGAAAAATTAGTGATAGATCTTAGTAACGAAATATTCTATTACAAAATGTGGGATTTAGTGATGGATTTGGTTCGTCACTAAAATTTTTCACTAAATCTCATCTTTTGTGATGAAATTTGGTAATAAATTGAAATACATCACTATTTAGTGAGGGATTTTAATGATGATTTCAATTTGTCACTCAATTCACGAGTTTTGACTAATTAGTGACAAATTGAAATCCGCCACTAAAATCATTCACAAATAACAAAATTAGTGGCATATTTCAATTTGTCATTAATTTTTTCTCTTTTCCTGGTAGTGTTTCTTGATGGACAGAAGAATGCTTCCAATTAGCTAATTAAGCTGAGGCCTAAGAGTTTTAAGATTGTACAACTTACCCAAGATTTGGAATCTCACAAGAAATGAAGTTTTGGCTAATACTGAGGAATATGGTGTTCTTAAAGTTGGACAATGATTGGGGTAGAGAATATCCTAGCTACTCTATGGCAAAAAGTGTAAAAGGATTATCAAAAGAATGAAAGAAAGAGGATAAGAAATTATTCGCTTGAAAGAGAAGCAATTGTTGAATCTTTTTGTGTTTTAAATTTTTTCACTAACAATTTGGTTCGTGAATTTTTTTTTCTTAAACAACTTGGTCCTTGAAAGTTCCTTTTCTGTAAATAAAAGTCTCTAGATGTCACATCTTTGCCACATTACCAACTAACATGACATGTTATGAAACAAAATAGTCTTCAGATGCTACGTCACCACCACATCAGTAGTTAATGGCCCACATCATTTGATAATTGCGGCCATTACGAAAGTGATGGATGGAGAGACCATTTCGTGTAATAATTTTAAAATCCAAATATTAAAGTGATCAATGACCATCTTTCAAAAACTAAACCTCACTAAGGTGCACTTTTAGGGACAAAAAATGCATTTATTACGATAAAAACATGAGACATTACAAACCATTATTTATGAGAATTAGATTCAAAGTTTTTTTTAAAACGTTTATTATCAATGACACATATAAAATTTTGTCAAATACCCAATTATATATGCTATTGAGTTTAGCCTACTTAAGAGGCAGGATAGAATCCGGCCTAATTAACTCTGCTCGCATAACTAGTGGGTAACCCCTTCCTTTTGTTTAATATAATGTCAAATCCTAATCTAAGATGTGACTAACTTGGTATGGTTCGAACCATAACTGTAGGCCAACACTCTTGGGCAACAGATAACCAAAATTTCTATGAATCCACAATGTAAACAACATCAAAGAAGAGCACATAGTATATATCATATATGAAAGAGAGTCATACAACATATGTTCTTCAAAATTAAGCCAAATAGTCGTACATACATCAAATTAGCATTCCATTCATACATATATACACCCAACACAGGTCATGGGATCCTACCCCATAGTTTACAATGCTCCTTTTAGAGTTTTACAAAATACAAGAAACAAAACATGGTTACAAAAAAAATACCAGCCCAAGAAGAGATTTGGGCTTTCACTAAACTATACTGCTCTATGGCTTCTCTCCTAGAGGTACTCCTAGCTTAGGACTACTATATGAAAAACATAAAAGAAAAAATGAGTTACAAGCTCAGTGAGTAGCTAAACCGAAGCAACAAAGAGGTGAATAAAAAATCATTGAATCATAACACAAGTTGAGTAATATAGAAATCATAAACTTTGAAAGAAAAAAAAACTTATGACATCAATTCTTTAAGTGGTAGGAAGAAAAAAATAATTTTCAAATTCAATTCTCTCCATAGATGTCTTACCATAACCCTTATCTCTCTAAGTAACCCCCTTATTCCTCCAATCTCTCCATAAGTCTGTGCTACATAGCCTACCAACTAATCTCTCCATAGATGACCCTTATCTTTCCATAGATATACCCCTTATGGCTCATTAAGTCAAGAAGCCTTTCATAAAACAGTTTTTGTAAAACATATTAATTTCAAAACTTGGACTTTGCCTTTGGTAGCCACTACTGCAGCAATACTAACCAAGATTACTGTAGCGGCAAGTTTTCTCATTACAGTGGCAGTTAGCAGCTAGCCAGCTACTTCAACCATATGTTGCTCTGTATTCACAATTACTTTTGCTATTCACAAACCAACGTTTATACTATATACAACACTCATACAACATATCCAAGCTCACCTATTCATCGAAACAAAAAGACAACCTACAAATTTGTACAAAAGCACAAGGATAATATGTTCCTATATTCAATTTAACTCAATTTATGATATGCAAAATTTTCTTATGCTCCATACTTCCAAAACTAAGAATACAACACTCACAAGTTATAATTTAGCCAGAGTTCCCAAATTTAGCTCACAACATAATTAACTTGCACACAATAATTACCCAACTATTAAATTGTAGAAGAAATATCATATTAAACTCAATACATCTTGCTCAAACTGCACTATTCTTCTTTCTCTAACTCTAGGTCACAAAGTTTCATATAGCAAGCCATCTCTCACCTCTAATTTTACCCCCTTTCTAGCCTAAGTATTTTGATTGAAAAGAAAATTTCCATCTTCTTTAGTCAGCTCCGCATGCATAGAAAAAGAAGATAAAGAAATAGAGCTATGTCACTCTGTTTTCCTTCCTTGCCGAAAGTGCTTCATCTTTCACCACCATGAGTTGATGTTAGCTACCACTTGAGCACCAACGATCTCGAAGAGAAACCATCAACACAGTGAGGGTAGTGGCTCCTAGATGGTAAAAGAGCTAAAGCTAAGAGAGAAAAGATGGTCTAAGCTAAGTTATGGGAGCTTCCACAAATAAACAGACGTGTTTAGTCATCTTTTTAGGAAAAATTATACTTCATGTCCCTAACGTTTACACTGATTTTCATTTATGTCCCTAAAGTTTGTTTTTGGTTAAACATGTCCTACATATTTTAGTTTTTGTCAGATATGCCATTTTTTTAACACCGTCAACTTATTCAATAGAAAACGCTGATTGAGCTATCATGTGGCCAAAATTATTAGCCACATCACTTGCTACATGTACTCATAACTTAAAATTACAAAAATACCCCTAATACATTTTTTTAAAAAAATCTCCTTTTTTTCTCTGTCTGCTCTCTCTCTATCACTCTCTCTCTCTCTCTCTCTCTCTCTCTTTCTCTCTCTCTCTCTCTCTCTCTCTCTCTCTCTCTCTCTCTCTCTCTCTCTCTCTCTCTCGTCTCAATAGGGTTGTAATCAATGAAGGTGATGATGAAACAGAGTCATATCCCACATTCTGAAACAAGCTCAAATCTCCCAAAAATTGTTTTTGTTACAACAAAAGGTTCTCATCCATATACGATGGAATTGAATTCTCCTCGGACATTGAAATCAGAGTGTTGAAGATGGTGAACAATAATTCAAATTCTGAGCTTGAATAATTTCTTGTAGATTCTATTATGAAATATGAGATTTTCAGTACATGCAATTTTGATGTTAGAAAAATATTGTGAAAGTAGACTAAAATAACTGATTATATATTGGTGAAAAATGAATAATCTAGAAACCTACCTGGGAAGGATTGAATATAAAGGATTTTAGGGACAAAACTAATGATATCCCCTATCTTTATTTAAAATCTTAATGTATGTTAAAAATACACATAAAACATATTTCAGCCAAGTGGAGCTAGGATAGCTATAATTAGTGACATAGTTAAGAATATGTATGTAGGATCATTGTTGGAGTAAAGTACTTGAACTAGTTAGAGATAGGTGGTTCAAAGAATTTGAGATGAGTTTAACTTTTAATAGAAATTCATTTCTGTTTGAAATTAATTCAACATCAATTGCCTATCTACAAAATTTCTTGTATCCTTTTTTACTTAAATTTCTTTTTTTTTATTCAATTATCTATTATAACCAAAATTTACATCCATTGGGATTGTTGATAGAAAAAGTATTGATGGTTCCCTAAAAATCATTGTGTAATCCGTGACCCCATATTTCATCACAGAATCTGCAACAAATTATTCAAGCTTAGAATTTGAATTATTGTTTGCCATCTTCAACACTATTTTCAGAGTCCCAGGAGAATTCGATTCCATCGTATGTGAATGAGAACTTCTTGTTGCAACAAAACCAATTTTTGGGAGATTCGAGCTTGTATCAATATATTGGGTATGACTTTATTTTGTCGATGCCTTTGACGAGTATGACGCCATTGAGATGCAAGAGAGAGAGAGAGAGAGAGAGAGAGAGAGAGAGAGAGAGAGAGAGAGAGATGGAGAGAAAAAAAGGGAAATTTTTTTTAATTATTATTAGGGATATTTTTATAATTTTAGGTTATGAGCACTTGTGGAAGTGACGTGGCAAATGATTTTTGTCACATGGTAGCCCATCCAGTGCTTTTCATTAACTAATTTGATTGTGTTAAAAAAAGGACATATTTAACAAAAATTAAAACACGTAGACATATTAGACAAAAAATAAACTTCATGGGTATAAATGAAAATCGGTATAAATGTTAGGGACATGAAGTATAGTTTTGCCCATTTTTTACAATAAACTATTTTCCCTTGGTTTAAATTGCTTAATAGCCGACTCTTTAAAAAAAACCAATTATGATTCTCTTAGTTCCCTTAAGAAAAAAAAAATACCATCTCACTACCATGTAACCTAAAATGGTTCCTTAACTCTATTAATAAAAGGGGAAAAATTGTTCCCATATATTTTAATTTTCCAATCAAGTTTCTAAATAAATTTTAAAAGTTTGAATTAGTCCTTAGGGTGTTACACACACACACACACACACACACACACACACACATACACACACACACACATATTAATAATATATGTCAAGTAGAATAATAGTAAGAGAGTAAGAGACATTATTTGAATATAATTCCATATCAAATTTACATAACCATTTGATCCTAATTAATGAAAAAAGATAACACTAGAGAAAAAGAAGAAGAAAAATTCAAAAAATGAGAAAAATATAATTTCATTTTAAGCTTTTTTTTGAGTTTCATATCTCTAAGTTGATCTCTTTATCTCTCTTTTCTAAGCGAATAAACTACTTTTTATTATTTTTTGTTCCAAATTTTTTTTCCAAATGAATGTGCAGGTTGGTGGGTTGGCCCATTTGGGTCGCCAGCCTGTACTTAGCAAGCCAAACTAGGCATGGCAATGGGGCTCCGTTGGCAAGGATTTTTCCCCTACGAGGATGGGAACAGATGGCAAAAATCCCCCCGAAAGTAATTTATGGGACAGGAATGAGGATCACACTCCTCGTCCCGCAAAGTCTTTCTCCCTAAAGGGTATTTTAGTAATTTCACTAAAATTACTAAATTGCCCTTAATATATATATATATATTAATTATCTATCTTAAGGATATTTTAGTCATTTTTGTAGCTAAAATTAAAATTAATTTAATTAGAAAAAAAAAGAAAACCTCAATTACAGACAACATACCTGATTCGCAAATCCCATTCATCTTTGGCACCATTACGTTCGTGTGCTCTTTCTCCCAATTTGATGCCCTCGCCCACTCACCATTATGTGTTCGTCCTCTCTAGTCTCGTTGTCATCATTTGTTCCATCCATTGCAATCTTAGACTCTCTATTCCTATGCTTTCTCTTTGAATTTGGTGCCCTCGCTCTCCTACCGTCATGCATTCATCCTCTCTAGTCTCATCGTCATCGTTTATGCCCTCTATGGTAGCCTTCCTTCTTCGTTGCCCTCAGTCTCTCAATCTCCTGCCATCTCTTGATTCTTGCCATCTCTTTTCATGATGACCTTCTTCATTATTGGTTGCTTGCATCCAGGATTCCAGGTTAGTGAGCATATTATATGTCAGAAAATTGATAGTTGTGTACAAAATATTGCATAATAGATTCTGTTCCTCAATCTCAGAAAATTTGTGGTTGTGATCCTCTATACTCTATTTATTTGTTTTATAGGAGTTCTGCAATTTTATCACTACAACAAAGACGGATAATAGTTATAGCCAATCAGTAGGAAAGTAATGAATTTCAGTAGTAAAATTGTGATTCCTACTAAATAGCTACTGAAATTTTTCAGTAGTAAAATCAATAGTTAGTAATTGTTTTCCGACTAATTTCCTACTGAAACATATTACCTACTGAGCTCGTTATACAGATTTTCAATCAAAAAATAACATAGATCTTCGATACGAAACAAATCATTATTGTACACGTGTTAAATGATCGAAGATCAATTTTTATAATAAAATTATAGTTAAAAATGAACAAAAATATAAATTTTTATAATAAAATTATAATTAAAAAATAAACAAAAGTATACATTTAAAATATTACAGAGACAGCTCTCGAGAGCCACTATTCTCGAGAATGGGACTCTTGAGAGCCCTCTCCAGAGTTGTTTATTTTTTTTAAAAAAAACTTTTATAATTATAAAAATTTGTTATATTTATATATTTTTATTTTAATTGTTATGTAGATTTTTTTAGTTATGAAAAAAAATTAATTAATTTACATTGTATATTTATAATTTTAGTTTAATGATATGCTGAAAAAATGATTTAAATAAAAAAGATATAAATTTACAAATTTTAATACAATTGAATTGTTTATTTTCATAAAGAAAATAAAATAACAAATTTACAAATTTTTTATATGAAATATTTTAATTGTTTTCGTCTGCTTCCATATTTTTGCGTCATTTTCCACCAGACGAGGATGAGATAGGAATGCTTCTTGGTCCAAATAAATTAATAGTTTTGGTTGATACATAAATTCCTATTGACACATAAGAGTATAAATAGATTAGAAGGCAACAAAGAAAAAAGAAGCATATAAATTGAGAAGTATCAGAAGGCAATAGAGAAAAAGAAGTGGAGTGAATAGAGAAGTATATTGAGAAAAGAAAACATACAATTATTTGGAAAACATACAATTATTTATATTGGACAGAATAAAAATTACTATATACCATAAATAAAATAAAAAAATGTGCAGAGAAGAATAATGTGAAGAAGGTACAAATTATACTATCGTCTATCTATATCTGTACATAGTCTCTCTATCTCTGAACATATTTGATGAAGAAGATGAATAACCAGTAAAAAGGAAGATGAAGATGAATGAGAGAGATTAAAAAAAAAGTCACTCAACATACCTTGAAATTGATGAAGATGAGAAAAGATGAAGATGAACAAGAGAAGAAAAGAGGAAAAGATAATGTGCAATAATATGAGAGATAACTTATATAAAAAAGAATAAGTGGAATAATGAAAATTTTAAAAGTAAGCGTAAAATTTTTAAATTCACGCCAACACTTTGTGCGATAATTTGTACTTTATTATTATTTTATATTCAATTAGAAAATATTCATGTTCATGAATTCGGTAATAAGTTTTTTTTTATTATAATATTTTTTATATTCAATTAGAAAATGCATGTTTATTTATAGTTTATTATAATATTTTTACATTATTTATTGATAAAAAATATAATTGAATAATTTATTATTTTAATATAAAATTAGCTTTAACTGGAAAAAATTTATATAATATATGTTAGTTGTATGTTAATGTATAAGTCATGAATTGTATATTTATTGAGAAAATTAATTATATATACAAATTGTGTTAAATATTCAAATATATTTATAAATTAGCATAACTAATAGTAAATTGCATTAAATAAATTGTTCATTAGTGAAAATATATTACAATAATAAAAATAAAATTAAAAAAATATATAATACATATTTCTACTCTTCATCATCATTTTCTTCATCTCCATTGTTGTTGTTCTTTCGAATATTGTCAGTTGATGGAATATAGAGGGGAATAAAAAAATTGGAAACATTGTTTAAAGATGTTATATCTGGTCGATACACGTCTATGTTTCATTGATCACTTGAACTGGCATAAAATAAGTGTTGAGGTGGATGGGGATGGGGACAAACTCCTTGCATTGCATTGAGTCTAGTCTCCATTATAGTGATTTGACTACTTAGTTGCCCCACCTCTTCTTTGTATTTTTTCAATTCTTCTTCATAAGATTTATTTAGACAATGAACAAATGTATCCTTTAAAACCTGCTGAAATTCTTGGGAGCGAATCCAGTCAAGCTGCAATTGACCTTCTTGTATAAGTGCACTTTTTTTCCCTCTTGCTACTTTTATCCATAAATTAAGATCTGATAATTGCTGTTTAGAGTTCCTTGAAGATTGATGTAGCCGTTGATATTCAACCTTTAAGGAAAATGAAATTGTATAATTAGACTGTATTATAAAATATATATCATATATGATTATACAAAAAATAACACTTACAAATGTTGCATCAGATTTTTTATCAACCAATCTTTGATCAGTCTTATTCTGATGAGTTCAAAGAAATAATTCAGATGCAATGAGTTCTCTTCCCAATTCCTTTGTCTAAGGATCCAAATATATATATATATATATATATATATAAGTAAGTATGAAACATAATGATGAAATAGTAAATAAATATAATAAAAAATTAAATTAATTACCAATCTTCTCTTATGCTCTACTATTGAAATAGAACCTCCAGTGTAGAGAGATGAACCAAATCCACTAGAATTGGAAGGTCTATTTTTTTCTTTTGCTCGCTAACTTGTTTGAAATGTGATGTTTCCCATTTTTCACACAAATGATTTCAAACAGAGTCTCCAATCCACGCTAGTTTTTTATTTTTCTTATGCGCTTGATATATTATATCTTTTAAGTGATTTGACGCACAATATTTTCAATTACTTCGAATAGAACCTTGATGTTATGGTGACCAAATATAATATTTCTGACAAATAAGATTTATAATTAATAATAGATGATGATGTGGAGTAAAAGATTGTAATAGATAAAGATAATAAAACTATACTTAAAATTCTAGCCACCACAAGTTTCGTAGTGATTCAGGTACTTCCCTCCAGCATGTGTAAGGTCCATCATATGTTGATTTAACAATGGACATAATTTGATCTCGAATCTTATTATGGTTTGGAGAAAACCTAAACCATTTATAAACTTAAAATATATTTAGGAGATTTAAAAATATGTAATGTGACCAATTTTTAAATAGAATACTAAGTACGATTGTTAGAAAAAAATTACTCTGTTCCATCTGGACTAATGAGGTCCTTTCTGATTATGTCATCTTTGTGCACTATGGGTTATGACCTCTGTTGGTATTGGTAAGGACCCAGGGGTTGGAACTAGATCAGGCGTAGGGGGGTTAGGCTTAAATGTGAAAAGGAAGTCAGAGAATGCAAAAAAATAAATCAATTATGGTATGCCTGTGACATCGTTGGTGAGTTAACAAGGACTTGAAAAGAAGTATGTGGCATTTAGATGTATCATTGCGGCTGTAAAATTACCACATTGGTGGTAGTCTGGTCGGAGTGTAACTAGGATGAGAAATTAGTCATATGTTACCTTGAAATTGTCGTGGCACAGGTGGATAAAAGTTATGAGGAGAATTTGAAGGGCCGAAAAAAGAAGAAGGATAAGGAAATAGTGGCCATGTGGTTGGTATTTCCGTGACATTTTCAGTGTTGGTGTTGGAAGAAAAAGAAGGATTTCTAGGTTGAACATTACTATGTGTTGTTGATATTTGTCTATTGCGCAAATTTTCGTGCTCCTGTGCTCTATCACTTGACATGTTGACAGAACTGTAAAAGTATTTGGATAAGAGATGAGAAACTCAAATGTGATCAAAATGTGATGGCGGGTTTGAGAGGAAAATGGAAGTGAAGAGAAGAGTAATTATTATAGGCAAAAAACAGTTAATAAATAAATGATATGACATTAGATGATATGTTAGACGTTAAAGATATGGGCTAAAATATTCGTAGGTATCTGTTATATTCTTTTCAATATTTGTAGGTATCTATTATATTCTTTTCAACAAGTATAGTAGGATCCACAACTACCGTATTTATTCTAAAAAATAGACAGACTTTGAATTGAAAAAAAAAGACACGGATAATTATTAAAAATAATTATATCAATTATATTTTATATTAACAACTAAAAAAATTATTAAAAAAATAATTTTATTAATAGATTGTTTTCCTATAACATAGTTAAATAATTAATTTTATTTATTTAATATTTATAAAAAAATATAATATGAGATAATTTATATAAAAAAATAAAATAATATAATTAAATAAATTATACAAAATAAATATCATTAAATTATACAAAATAAATATCATTAAATACTTTCTTATACAAAATAAATATCATTAATTTATCATTAAATAAATTATACAAAATTATACAAAATAAATAAATTATACAAAATAATATCATTAAATAAAAATCACAATACACAATATTAAAAATGATCTCAAATAAAATATTTTGTCAAAGTTTGATATGCCACATACACCACTACAGGACACAATTTAGAGTCTATAAAAGTCTTCAAACCTGCACACTAGCCTCACAAAAATCCTCATATCACATTCACTTTCTCACTTCTCATATTGTCAAGCTTCATACTTTCTTACACTCTTTCACTCTCTCAAGTTTCGTACTTTCTTACACTCAAATACTTTCTCTTGCTTTCCAAACGAACATGGAGGATATTAGTATCACTGCATTTGTAGGTCCACTTAATCCCAGCTTGCTATTCATGCAAGAACTTCATATTTCTAATACAGTGATGAGCGGTGATAGAGTAAGTATCATTTATTTAAATTATCTATGTCTATTATAATTATTTTTTATCTTTTTTATGAATCATCTTTTTTACTATATTTTTTTATGTGTTTAGAGCAACTGTATATTGATGATTAGAAAATGGACCAATCACATCCACCTCACGCTATAGTCCCACTTCTCGTGCAAGCTGGGTTTTATAATGCTTCTATGTTAGGAGAATTTGAATTCAGTCATGGTTTACTTTTGTAGAAAGATGGCATCCGAAAATGCATAAAATTTGCTTAACTTTAGGTGAAATGCCGATTACACTAGAAGACGTAGGAATGTTATTAGGATTTCAGTGTATGGGAAAACCAGTATGTGGGAATTCACATGTATCCAACCTGAAAGAGTTATGTACTGAAGCTTTTGGACTTGCACCACCCCAATCAAAGTTTAGTCGACAGAGACTATCGCTTAAGTGGCTGATAGACACATTTGGCGAGTTGCCTGATGAGGAAGACCAAGCCATGGTAGCATGCCATGCTAAAGCATGGGTCTTACAACTAGTAGGCAAATGCTTAATGCCAGATAAATCTGGCAGTTATGTCAACATGAATATCTTCCTTTTATTATTGATTTGCATGAATGTGGACAAACATCATAGGGCTCGGTTGTATTGGCATTTTTATATAGAGAGTTATGCATTATAACTTTAATAAACACTAAACAAATTGCCAGATGCATTGCTCTTTTACACATGTGGATATGGTCAAGATTTCCTTTTATAGCAGGAGATATTACGGTCCAACCCAATCCTCCACCTCAGGATTATTTACTATGACCACCTTTGAGTTACAAGTATATTTTCTTTACTGATATATTTTTTTCGGATAATGTGTATTTATTTAGTTACTAATTTATTTACACTTATGTAGGTAGAAGGGGGCTTACCTGTCTCAAATGCCTCAAGAAATTATGCTTTCTAGATACAGAGAGATATTAGATTTGATGACAAATGAGTCTTAGTTATATATGTAACAAATTTGCTAATATGATTAGTATAATATACTAACTTACTATCAAAATTTTGTAGATTCAGTGGACCCCCTATACATATAAGGACGTCTCACAATATTGTCGCTCTGGGAGAGATGTGGGTCGGGCTGCAGTGCCAATATTTTGCTTCCACATTTGTGAGTGCCAATATCCTGAACACATCCAATGTTAGTTTGCAAAGGTGCAGGAAATTCCTAGAAATCCCCTTGGCGGGCAAGATGCCTGGAACCTATTGAATTTGAAAGTCGTGCCCGACAAGGACTGGTCAATATTTTTCGATCAGGCTAGTGCTAGATGGAACAATTGGCCAGCACACGTAATAGATGCTGATTTTGCAACCGAAAGCTTGGGACCAATATCTCCTTATATGAAATGGTACTTTAAACATACTCATCGATTCATTAGTCAAGATTCAGAAGTGATAAATCACACGATAAAATATAAATTTTTCAGTTGTTGAATTATCTCAAATTCATATTTTATTTATAATTAGTAATTGCATTTTTTTTTATCTTTTATTCAGGCTAGCTTGGTGCAATTACTGGAAAGTATGACTATCAAGCAACCCGATAGCCCATATGTACAGAATATGAAAAAAGGTTTGCAAGAAATACAGTGGGCTGCACATAATAAAAAGCAAAGATGTCTTTCTGTAAGATGTCATGGTGACGAAGCTAGTAGCAGTAATGTTGCTGGCAGCAATAGTGCTACTGGTACTAGCCAAAGAAGAAGTAGGAGAAGGAGAGCCCCCATAGAGGCAGAGGCAGAAGAAGAAATAACGGGAGAAGGAGATGACAATGAATGAAAAAATATTTATTGTGTAAATTAAATGTGTGTAAATGTATTTTAAATTCTGTGATATGTCAAACTTTTTAGTTGTGGTTAATGGTTGTATTACTTTTAATATGTTACCATACCTATTTTATGAAAAAACATTGAAAAAATTGAAAAAATTTGAAAAAAAAACACACATAACAATAAAATAAAATTTGAAAAAATGAATAAATTTTTAAAAAATAATAAATAAGACCAAAAAATTAAAAAATTAATTTATAAATCCTAAAAAAATTAAAAAAAAGAAATAGGACTGGTTGCCTCACGGGTAACCAGTCTTCCATGCACCGTGGCTTGCACTTCCCCACACTTCGGTGTAGGGATCCTTAAAGGACTGCAGTCCCGTGAGGCCGTGGGGGTCAACTGGCCCCCAAGTTTTTTTAATTATTTTTTATAATTTTTTAATTATATTAATTTTGGAAGAATTTTTTAATTTTAATTTTTAATTTTTATCATTATATTTTTTAATTTAATTTTTTATTTTAAATTTTAAATTTTTTATGTGTATAATATTTTTATTTTATCATAAAAATATTTTTTTAATAATTAATTTCCTTTTAAAAAAACATTAATTTATACATATACAATATATATAGAGAGTAGAGAATGATTGACTAAAGTGTTAAAGATGTACAATAGATTAAATTCTAGTCGAAAGGGTTATACAGAAGAATTTTTGTGTGGTGTTAAGGAGTTTGTTGCTTTCGCCCAAAGACATGCATTAGATTCAGATGGAAAAATTAAGTGCTTTTGTTCAAAACACAGAAATAGAACCTATATAGAGGTAGAAGATGTAAAAGTGAAACAATATAAACGAAGTTTTCAACCAGGATACTGGTGCTAGACATCTCATGGTGAGGTCGGTGGTGAAGCCACAAGTTCTATTATTCATAACATCGCAAGTTCATCAATATTCACAATTAGTGAAGGAGATTCGAGATATTAGGCCATGATCTTAGATGTGACTCGACAAAATTTTGATACCAGAAATGACTCTGACTCAGATAATTAAGACACTAGCAATTTAAACACTGATCAACCTCTAAATCTAGAAGCTCAACCTCCAAATCCAGAATCTCAGATGTTCTTTGATTTACTAAACATATACCGAGGCCACTTTGGCCTAGTTGTGCTAATCACTCAGAGTTGTCTGCTTTGGTCAGAATGTTAAGTCTTAAATCTAAAGGAAATATTTCAAGACAGTCTTTCAATGATATGGCAAGCTTTATAGGAGAGATTACTCCTACTGATAATATCGTTGTCATGCCCTGAACTCGGGCTCGTGACCGGCGTAGACAGTGTGTTACTAGTATTGCCGCAAGCCTAGAATTAGTACTGCAAGATCCTAAGTGGTGGCCTATACGATTATAGAGAACACTAGAGCAATACAAATAAAATAAATATAAATTACCATACTCCAGACAATTGGGAGGTATCCTCGATCCACGAGCCTTCATCCTAACCACCCTGCATACCTTTAATTGTAAGGGGATGAGTCTAAACCACGGACTTACCGCTACTAGCCCTATCTACACAGATATACAAAAAATATATATATAACCCAAATTAGGAATATACCCCGTTAACACCAAGCTACCAGAAAGCATGCATATGGTGTTTTCCCCAAACACACATACAAACCACACAAGCAATATAAATTATGTAGATGGATGAGATGCACCACTCTTTTCCACATCATGCAAAAGACCAAGCCTCTGTTATCCACATTTTTCCACTTCCCATAAAATAAATATGCAAATGAATATAATGCAATGTTTCCACACAATTCCCATCCACACATCCCACACAACAATCCCAAATAATCCCAACACAAATCTTACACATAATACATTTAACGAGTAAATGTACATAAAATAATTTAGGAGAATAACTCCTAAAATAAAAACACACATATACATACATAGATGCATATCCGCACATAAGAGAGCTAGATAGATTCCCTCACTTGGATTCCATGCTCTTGGTGCTCCCGCCTTGCACCTTAACCATCCCTATTGTAACCATGCAAGAATTAATCATCAAGGTTACAAAATAGAGAAATTCCATACTACTACTCTCAACCTTTACCCACTTCTCTAGCCATGACTCCTAACTAGTAATGAATATCTAAGTGAAACTTATACCATTGGAAACTAGACTCAAAGAGCTTTCCAACGATATAAAGTTCACCTAAAACGGAGTCCGGATGAAGGAGTTATTGCCGATTGAAGATGGGAAAAAGTTTACCAGAAGGGCTGCGCTTGAGGCGCCCCACGTGGTGCCTGAGGCTCCAAACACCAAATTTTCTGCCCAAATTGAAGGGCTTGGCACCTAGCCACCCCTCATGGCACTCGGGGCACCAAAACCCCTCAATTTCACTCAATGGTGGTGCCTGAGGAGCCCCACGTGGCACCTAGGTGCCACGACTTCGCACCTCATGATCTGACCTCAGTATTGGGTTAGATCTAGCCGATTCTCTACTATTTTCCATGGTTTCTTCCATGGGATCCCACCCTTGATGTCTAAGGAGCCTTTAGACACCAAAAGCCCCAATTTTAATTGAGAAACAAAGCCAAAATCTCGACTTTACCCTAAACACCCATAAAACTAGAAAAATAGGAAAAAGTTTGGGAAATATGAATTCCTACCTCGATTCCTTGCTTTCCCTATGTTGCTTGGCTCCTAGAGGCTTGCCCCATCTCTCGAGATTTGCCCTCCAAAGCTTGGTTATGGAGTTAGAGTGTAGAGAGAGAAAGTAGAGAGATAGAAGAGAGAAAGAGAGGAGAGAAGGTGAAGAGAGAGGAAATGAGGAAATGAGAAAAAAGGGCGAGGCCACCTATATATACTCACCTGGGGTAAAATTACCACTTGCCCTCCAGTTGACCCTCAGTCAAGACTGGTAAAAGAAAATCCATAAAATCCCACCTCGGGTGTTTCTAAATCCTAGATGCCCCACAATTTTTCTTATTTCACTTTAGTCCCTTTTTGCATTCAACCAGTCTCCCAACTCCCTTAGTGCCCTCGATACCACTAATACACTTCTCAACTCTCAACCACTCAATATTCCACAACTTTGCTGCTTCTAAACCTCATATCTTCCTGCATACGCTACAAGTAAAATATCTTCAGCCCAAAATACTCCATAAAATTAGCTTTATGTAATACCCGAAAATCACAGATTTTCCAAGATATTACATTCTTCCCTCTTTTTGAATATCCTGTTTGATATCATCATTTGTCCAACAAAGCTTCAGACATGATGATATCAACAGATATTCACCATCACTAGTTCTTTGTGAAACTGTTATCCCATTCACTGCACAAGAACATATCTCCAACCAGGGCATCCATCCAAAAGGATAAGCCTGCACCATTCCTACCATCCTCCGACACATCTTCTCTCGTCCCAGAAAAAGGAAAGTGAAGTTCTCACAGAACTTCCCCCTTTTTAGCTCTGAGCCACGCTCAAGGCATATTCCACTCACCCTACTCACCATGCTTCCGCTGGCCACTCTGAAACCACCAGGGATTATCTTTATCAGAGATTTCCATACCCTGCATTCTAGATCATCATACTTACCATCTAGGTGTTTCCTAAAAACATAACCTTAAACCCATATTGAGTATCAACCTACTGGCCAACCTCTAGGGGTTATTGACTCAATAATAACCATGCATTGATCCACTTGAATGCATCCCACACATATCCAATCTATAAAACAGAAATAACCCTACGATCACAATCGCATACCACATAGAGGTCATGAGGATACATCTAAAGTACAAGTATCAGTGTTCTTTGAATACGATATCCAAATCTCTTGGGAACTGTGTCAAGAACTTCCTTCTAAACTGTTCCCATCCCTCGGGTGAGATTCTAGGATCCTGCTATTACCATTAGCTCATCCTTTCCCAATGGGGATGAAGATGATCTGTCACGCATTTTAATTCATGGTTTCTGTAGTCTTCGTACTCTGGGAGCACGATTCCTACACTTACCAACCCACTTTCTACTGCTTGTCAAGCCTCTTCATTCTTCCCCCATCCTGTTCTTGGCTTAACTAAGCTTTTCCCAAGGAGCATGCCCACAAGGCTCTACTTCTTCAAGATTATCATCACTTCCCCAGGCCGCTACCCCGCCAAGTTTGCTCCTAAGCTCAACGAGTCCTTAGAAAGGAACCCAATAGAAAAGAAAGGAAGACACATCCTATAGGGCCTTTGGTGAAGCCGTCGCTCTATAGTTATGCCATGACATACAATGATAGAGAATGACCCACTAAGGTTACCTTGCTTTGTAATCAACAGGAGACCTAAACCCTAAACCACAAACCACCCTCTGATACCATCTTTGGTATTAGATAAACTAACCCAACAATCCTCTGATACCATCTTTGGTATAAGACAAACTAACCCAACACCATCTTTGTCACGCCCCAAACTCGAGCCCGTGACCGGCACAGATAATGTGTTACTAGCACTGCCGCAAGCCTAGAATTAGTACCACAGGATCATAAGTGGTGGCCTATATGATTACAGAGAACACTAAAGCAATACAAATAAAATAAATATAAATTAGCTTGCCCCGGACGATGGGGAGGTATTCTCAATCCATGAGCCTTCGTCCTGACCACCTTTCATACATGTAATTGTGAGGGGGTGAGTCTAAACCATGGACTCACCACTACCAGCCCTATCTACACAGATATACAATATATATATATAACCCAAATTGGGAATATACCCCGTTAACACCAAGCTACCCAAAAGCACGCATATGGTGTTTTACCCAAACACATATACAAACCACACAAGCAATATAAATTATGCAGATGGATGAGATGCACCACTCTTTTCCATATCATGCAAAAGACCAACCCTCTACTATCTACACTTTTCCACTTCCCATAAAATAAATATGCAAATAAATATAATGCAATGTTTCCACACATCCCACACAACAATCCCAAATAATCCTAACACAAATCCCATACATAATACATTTAACGAATAAATGTACATAAAATGATTTAGGAGAATAACTCCTAAAATATAAACACAAATATATATACATATATATCTGCACATAAGAGAGCTAGATAGATTCTCTCACCTAGATTCTATGATCTCGGTGCTTTCACCTTTCACCTTGACCATCCCTATTGTAACCATGTAAGAATTAATCATCAAGGTCACAAAATAGAGAAATTCCCTACCCTGCTCCTGACCTTCAGCCACTTCTATAGTCATAACTCATAACTAGTAATGAATCTTCAAATGAAACTTATATCATTGGAAACTAGACTCAAAGAGCTTTCCAACAATATAAAGTTTACCCAAAACGGAGTCTGAATGAAGGAGTTATGGCCGATTGAGGATAGGCCAAAGTTTACCGGAAAGGCTGGTGCTCGAGGAGCCCGTAAGGCGCCAAACACCAAAGTTTTTGCCCAAATTGAAGGGCTTGGCACCTAGGCACCCCACATGGTGCCCAAGGTACCAAAACCCCTCAATTCTATTCAACGATGGCGCCTAAGGTGCCACGATTTCGCACCCCACTATCTGCCTTAGTTTTGGGTCAGATTCGGTCGATTCTCCACTGTTTTCCATGGTTTCTTCCATAGGATCTCACCCTTGATGTCTAAGGAGCATTTAGACACCAAAAGCTTCAATTTTAATTGAGAAATGAAGTCAGAATCTAGACTTTACCCCAAACACCCTTAAAACTAGAAAAATAGAGAAAAGCTTGGGAAATAGGAATTCCTACCTCGATTCCTTGCTTTCCCTATGTTGCTTAGCTTCTAGAGGCTTGCCCCGTCTCCTGAGATCTGCTCTCCAAAGCTCAGTTATAGAGTTGGAGTGTAGAGAGAGAAAGTATAGAGAAGGAAGAGAGAAAGAGAGGAGAGAAGGTGAAGAGAGAGAGAGAGAGGAAAGGAGAAAATGAGGGAAAAATGGGGCAAGGCTACCTATATATACTCACCCAGGGTGAAATTACCACTTGCCCTCCTGTTGACCCTCATCAAGACTGGTAAAAGCAAATCCATAAAATCCCACCTTGGGTGTTTCTAAATCCTAGGTGCCCCACAGTTTTCCTTATTTCACTTTAGTCTCTCTTTGCATTCAACCAATCTCCGAACTCTCTTATTACCCTCAATACCACCAATACACTTCTCAACTCTCAACCACTCAATATTCCACAACTTTGCCGCTTCCAAACCTCATATCTTCCTACATAAACTACAAGAAAAATATCTTCAGCCCTAAATACTATACAAAATTAGCTTTATATAATACCCAAAAATCACAGATTTCTTGGGGTATTACAATTATGCTAAAAGATCGGTACAATACAAAAAGGCTGCTATCCAAGCTTGGCTTATCGTCCAAAAAATCGATGTTTATGTGAATGGGTGCATGTTGTTCTTCAGCAAGGACGAGCTGGCATGCAAATTTTGTAAGGCATCTCAATATCGAGAAAATCAATCTGGGAGAAGACAAAGGGCTAAACTAGTTCCAATGAAAAAGATGAACTTTTTACCCCTCATTCCTAGGTTGCAGAGGCTTTATACCTCAATAAGTTCAGCTGAACACATACGATGATATTGCAAAAACAGAAGAGATGAAGGTGTTTTGGTCTATCCTTCAAATGGCACAACATGGAAACACTTTGACAAAGTGTATCCATATTTCACCAATGAGCCACGTAGTGTTAGGCTCGGTCTATGTACATATGGGTTTACCCCTTACAGTTATCAGGGTACACCATATTTGTGTTGGCCAGTTATAGTGACGCCATACAATCTACTGCCAGAGATGTATATGACTAATCCATATATGTTCCTTACAGCCATTATACCTGTTCTATGTAATCCAAAGGCTGGTATCGATATATATATTTGTAGCTGCTCATTGAAGAGTTGAAACTGTTATAGGACGGAGTATCTACCTTTGACGTTTTGACGAAGCAGAATTTTCAAATGCGAGCAGCGTTGATGTGGACTATAAATGACTTTCCAGTATATGGAATGTTGTTAGGGTGGAGTACTGCAGGTAAGTTGGCATGCACTATTGTATGCAACACTCAAAAGCATTTAATTTGCCTCATGAGAAAAAGAGAACACCAGGTTTGATTGTCATCACCAATTTTTGCTAGCTGATCATGCTTTTAGAAGGAAATAAAGATGCATTTATCAAGAATCGAATTGAACATGATCTACCACCACCAATATTAAGTGAGGAGAACTATGGGAAGAAATTAGAAGACTCCCTAAAGTTGTTAAAAATGGGCTTTCCAGGGCTGAAGGTTATGGATTTAGCCACAATTAGACAAAGCAGAGCATTTTTTGGGAGCTCCCTATTGGAAAAGTCTTCTAATCCGTCACAATCTAGATGTCATGCACATAGAAAAAAATGTGTTTGATAACATATT
This sequence comes from Biancaea sappan, assembly GCA_037074585.1. Classification (NCBI taxonomy): domain Eukaryota; kingdom Viridiplantae; phylum Streptophyta; class Magnoliopsida; order Fabales; family Fabaceae; genus Biancaea; species Biancaea sappan. The sequence goes on along the minus strand of CM073501.1, from coordinate 42,169,375 downwards.
CAATACTGTAATGGACATCCAAGGAAAGACAAATGATAACCTTAAGGCAAGGATGGATCTGGTGGAGTATTGCAGGCATCGTGAATTAGAGTTACAAGACTTAGGTAACAACCAAGTGATTAAGCCAAAAGAAAAATTCTCATTGATGCTAGAGCAAAGAAGAGTCATTTACGAGTAGGTAAAAGGTTTTAAAATGCCTGAAGGATATTCTTCAAATTTGTCGAGATGTATTGATGTGAAAGATGAAAAATTATTCAGAATGAAGAGCCATGATTGTCACATTTTGATGGAATGTTTATTGCCAATGGCTTTTAGCACATTACCTGAGCAAGTTTAGAAGCATATCACTAAGATAAGCTAATTTTTCAAAGACTTGTGTGCATCAAAGTTGAAAGTGGACGAGTTGATGTAAATGGAATACAATATTCCTATCATCCTTTACAAGCTGGAAAGAATATTTTCTCCTAGATTTTTTGACTCGATGGAACATCTACCTGTCCATCTCCCAAATATGGCTCGAGTTGGTAGACTGGTACAATACCGATGGATGTATCCTTTTGAAAGGTATTAAATCATTCATTAATATTATTTTTCTATATTATTTCAATTTGGCATGATTTAATACTAAACAGACTATTTTTTCCAAATTTAAAGGTTTCTAAACAAAATTAAGAAGACAATAAAGAATAAAGCTCACGTGGAAGGTTCTATTTGTGAGGCTTATTTGGCATAAGAAACATCATATTTTTGTTCTTATTATTTTGAATCTAACATACATTCAGTAAGAACAAGAGTCAGTCGGAATGCCTGTGTTCAAGAAGGGACAAGCCATCTGACATTATCAATTTTTTTTATCAATTTAGACATCCATCTCACTAGATATTTGGATGATAGAGAATTCATGACAGCTTATCTTTACGTCCATCTCAATTATGATGAAGTGAAGCCATATCTTGAGGAAGAAATACTTTATGCTGGTAATGATGTGACTAGCCTTAATGAAATATTTTCTAAGTATTATACTCACTAACTTTACTTTTATACCACAGCAATTTTGAATAATATCATAGAAGTTTAAATCCCCACTTCACAGTAGGTGATATTGATAAAATTCTTGAACAACATTTTGTCTTCTGATTAAAAAATCTTGTAAGTTGCAAAATGATTTAATTATATTAAATATAATATAAATTGGTTTATCTTTCTGCATAGAATATTAACTATTCATTGCTTATTCCAACTAGGCACATATTCAGCCTCAAGTTTTTAGTAACTCAGATATCAGGGACTTGGCTTGGGGACCATTTAGAAAGGTAGAGAGACATGGCCAATATATTTTGTAAATGGATACAAATTGCATACGGATTCTTGGCGCACTAGCAAGAAAACAACCAATAGTAGGGTATGCGTTAAAGGTACCAGAGTAAGTAGTGGAGAAAATGATTATTTTAGAGTACTCAAAGAAATCATACAATTATAGTATTTTGGTGAACATACAAAAACTATTGTTTTATTTTATTGTGATTGGTTTGACCCAGTATTGAATCATGGAACAAAGGTGCACCCACATTATGGAATTACATAAATTAGACATACAAGAATATATGGAAAATTTGATCCATTTGTCTTTGAACACATCAGGCAACCCAAGTATATTTTGTACCTTATCCCATCAAAAGCAGAGAGAAATCTGAATGATGGGCTGTTATAAAAACCAGGCTAAAAAGTCTAGTAGACAACCAACAAATACTAGAAGTTGCCTACCAGAATGAACAATCTCATATTTCTACTGTATACAGTGATTTATCAAGTGATAATTTACAAGAACAAGGAAACTATCAAGAAATAACTTATGAAAGCGAAGGAGAGGACGAACATCGAAACAAACAATCGGAAGAAGAAAGTGGAGAAGTAGACGTGAATAAAGATACAGATGAAAACCAATCTCAAAATGAAAACGAAAAAACAAGTCAAGATGAAGACGAAAAAACAAATAAAGACGTACAAACAAATGAAGAAAATGAGGAAAGTTGTGAAAGTGATAATTAATTTTTTTACATTGTATAATATATCATTTTTATTTATTGATCTTTCTTCTATATATGAATTACATTGTGTTCTTTCGATAATAATTTATAAAATTAATGAATATTAATACAACTTTATCCACTAAAAAATATTTTATTAATCTTATATAATTTTTAAAAATAATACATCATAACAAATTATTTTAAAAAATATATTAAGCGTTAAATATTTTCATATTCTTTTCATTATTTAAAAATTTTAGATAATTATTCTGTTATTTAATCTGTAATTTTTTTATTTTTCTTATATATAATGTTTTAAATTTATGCCTATGTTATTTTTTAATTATAATTTTTTTTTGTTATCTAACTTAATAATAATTAAAAAAATTCCTAAACATATCAATATATTTTAATATTTTCAATATTTTTCTTATATTTTTAAATTATGTTTTATTTTCATAATTAAAAAAATCTGCATAAATGTAAATACATAAATATAATATTTTTTATTTTTTCTCAACTTTTGTACTCTCGATTTTTTACATATTTTTCTTTATATTTTAAATTCATATTTTTTAATTATAATTTTTTATAATCAATTTATAAAAAAATTATAATTTTAAAATTTTTTATTTTTTAAACAAATTAAAATAACAATTTAAAAAATAAATTACATAATCTAAAATCTAGGAATTTCTGTGTTTATATATATATATATATATATATATAATTATTTTAAATTTTTTTATTTTTTATACAAACTAAAATAATAATTTAAAAAATAAACTACACAATCCAAAAACCAAGTTTGTTTATATATATATATATATGATATTTTTATATGGATGGACGAGTGAGTATTGAGAGGCTCTCGAGAGTCTCGAGGGACAACAGAGACTCTATAGCTATAATTATTTTAAAATTTTTTATTTTTTAAACAAATTAAAATAATAATTAAAAAAATTACACAATCCAAAGATTAAATTTTGTGTTTAGATATATATATATATATATATATATATCATATTTTATTTTTATTATTTTCAAATTATGTTAAAACTTTTTATTGTGCCCCTTGAGAGTGCTCGAGAGCCAGGCTTTCGAGAGAATGCTATGGAGGAGCTGATAATTTGAAAAATAAATTGCATAAGAGAGTTTGTGTGATTATATATTTATATATATAATTATTTTAAAATTTTTTCTTTTTTAAACAAATTAAAATAGTAACTTAAAAAATAAATTACACAATCCAAAAAGCAAACTACAAACTGTTGAGTTTTTTGTTTATATATATATATATATATATGATATTTTACCTATTATTTTTATAATTTTATAAATACAAATTATTTTAAAATTTTTTATTTTTATCACTCTCGAGAGCCTGGTCTCACTCTTGAGAGTCATGCTCTCGAGAGCCCCAGTCTTGTGTTCTCGAGGCATAAAAAATTAAATTTAGGGTATTTTTATTATTTTTTATATTTTTTAAATTTAAGATATTTTTATTATTTTTTATATTTTCTAATTGAAGATGAAAATAATATAAACATAACTATATTATATATTTTTTTAATATATATTTGTTCTTATTAAAAGTTTTTAAACAATTTCTTATAAAATATTCTTTTTTTTTTGTAATCAGATTTTAAACTATATTTGACATATATAGTAGGTATATATAATGTTTATGTATTTATTATTAAGTTAAAAAATATAAATATTACAATAAAAAATTAATACATGTGAAAATATAAAATATGATTTATAAAACAACATAATTGAAAAATATAACTATCTTGAGAGAGTCATTGTCTCGATAGTAATAATTATATTTTAATAATATGTTCAGTTGAAGGTAGTAGGAGGTAATAGTTCAAATATTTCCTACTAATATTTAGTAAATGTATCAGTCAGAAAATTTTAATATTAATGAAGACGTGTACAACTATATTTTCCTACTGAATAGCAATAGAAAAAAATATGCACAATAGTCGTAAATAGATTTACTAAAATTTAGTAGGAATTTTTCAGTCGTAATCAATATATATTGCCGTAGTGTCTTTATAAGAAGTGTTGTTGATATGCTGTTGATATAAAACAGATTGCAAATGCTACTTGAAACTAGAATTCCTGAAGTCTTAGTTTTGGAATCTACTAATGATTCGAGAAAATTAAATTACTCTTCCGTGATTATAGGAAATTGAATTACATTTTCAATTTTTTTAATAACCCCGTAAGGAGTCGAGGAACCAGGACATGGAGATTTCTTCTCCCAAGTGGGGATCGGGGGTAGGGGAGGCACTCCTCGCCCCCTTGCCATCCCTAAACCAAACTAGTATAATGCTAGCCCATTTAAAAACAAGCCAATTCGAATGAATAAAGTTGGTCCGTTTTGATAGTTTTAGCTAAGTTGTTAAAAAAATCAAATTATTATGTTTCAATTGATGATGCTGGTAAGAAAGAACTAGAAACCATGTATAAGGCTTTTTCCTATTTATAAACTACACGGAAATATTACGAATAAGTATGATTATTTACACAAATAATATATGAAGATAATTATTTTTTATATATAAAAAATAAAATTTAGGTTAATATGAAAATATATTCTTATTAATACATGTATTCATTCATGCTAGTATGTTTCTTTTTAGTATTTCTATGAGGTAGAATTGATTAACAATATTTAAAATTGAGATCCTATAACCAACTTAGTTAAGGTAAAAAAAAAACATTTTTTCAAATTTTTGTGTGTTTGGCTAGCTAGAAAAATCACTTCTAAATTAGAGATAGCAGAATCCATCTGTTCACCTTGCAAGAGAAGAATGAAATTGGAGTTTTTTTATTAATATTATATTATTATTATTATTAAATTAAAATTAAAAAATAATAACAATACATCTCAAACAAAATTCCATTAATTAAATAAAAGGCATATTCACTACAAAAAAAATTGACTTTTGCTAAGAATTGCCACCAAATGGGTCTTTCATGGCAACTCAACCTGTTGGTGATATTTCTGTCGTTGAAAGTTTTGGTAGTAACAAAATGTGTTGCCACCAAAGACAAAAAAGTCGCCCCCAAAACTTATATTTCAACATGTGTCATCATATCGAGTCGCCATAAAACGGGTGAGATTTGCCACTAAAGGTCACATTTGATGGCAAAACAAAAAAAAACAAAACTTTCTGTGGCAACTACAAAAGTCGCCACTAAAAGTCACGTTTGATGGCCAGATAAAAAAGTTTCCATGGCGACTTTCGTAGTCATCACTAAAGGTCACATTTGGTGGCCCAAAAAAAACCTTTTGTGGCGACTTTTGTAAGTTAGCCACTAAAGATGACATTTGGTGGCAACTTAAGCTACCATTGAAAGCTGCTTTCAATGGTGACTTTCTATAGTCTCCACCAAAGGTCACTAAAGAGTTTTTAAAAAAAAATTGTAAATATTTTTTCTCTTTAATTATGATAAACATCATTTAAATATAAAATATAATAATATTACTATAATAAACTTGTGTCAAATACATAATATTGTACAATGTAACCTCTATAACATATACAAAATCAACATAAATCTTACAAAATCCAAAATTACTATAACATACAAAATCAATCATTCATACATATCCAACTTTCCCTAGCTTCTACTTTAATTTACTGATGCTTGTAAGAACAATAACCATTTTTGGTTGTCCCTGTTAAAATCAATAACGAAGCTCACATACCAAAATTAAAGTTAATAATATAAACAACAATATAGCAATATGGCATGAGGCATTACACAATATGGCAAGAATACAAAGTAGAAATCCTACACATTCCAGAAGGGAGAGTGAGAGGACATGCTTAGACACCCAACCTCATGCAACAGTGACAACTTCAAGCAGGTATGTTTGCAATTGCATAAAAACAAAATTCCTCAACACAGATTCAAAAAATGTATTGAAGATAAGAATTCAGAATAAAAATCACTAAGGAGGACCATGTCAACGTTGACAATTTAGAAAATGTATTGTGGATCACCACCCTTTTTAGACAGAAAGATAATCTCGTCTAAGGTCAAAGTCACAAGTTTGTTTTTGATACTCATGGGCAATTCTATTTCAATTCATATATTTTATTTTACATAATTCAATATATTTTTTTAATAAAATTCACATAACTTAGACTTATATTATGATTAACTTGAATATTATATTCTAGACAAAAATTACCTATTTGTTAAAGTATAAATGAAAGTAATATTTAATATAGTAAATATGTATTGCCCAAAGTCTTACCCCTCAATTTGCTTCCAGTTAATTAGTTTTTGAATCAATACCATTTAGTTTTTAAACCAGGTTTTAGTCTAATGCTTTCAAGCAGCATTCACAAATTCATTTGTCACGACCTAAATTCGGGCCAGTGACCAGTGCGAACAATGTGCCATTCACACCACCGCAAGCCTAATATTTCATAGACTAACCTAACAACCACTAAACATCCCAGGAGACCTGATATAATCAAGGGCTAAAGGGCTTGGATTGGGCTTAACCACATTGTTGAAAGTGGAAGAAGTGTGAAAAAGATTGCATGTGGGATAGTTGCATTTGTTGAATATAGTTGTAGTCTATTACCTATGCATTTATTGTCTTTGACATTTAGCTACCTATGCATTTATTGTCTTTGACATTTAGCTACCTATACATTTATTGTCTTTGACATTTAGCTACCTATGTATTTATTGTCTTTGATATTTAGCCTACACTACTTGACTTTTAGTTGATGCATTTAATGCATTAGTTGGAGTCTTTTGTCTTTTTGTTTTGGAGACCCTCTATAAAAAGGGTCCTTGCCATATGTTGTAAACCATACTTGAATCATATATGAGATATTGGCATTTTGCTTTCAAGAGGATTCTTGAGTTCTTTCTCTTATCTAACATGGGTTAGTGGCGAGAGCAGCTAGATTTCTTATCACTCACGTTCTTCTTTCTTGAGTGTAGTGAGATCAACCCATTTCTCTTAGTTGTGGCGCCTTTTGGCTTATCAATTGAGTGATTTGGTTTTCTTTGTTTGTTTCTTTCAACCTATCCAAAAAATCGATTAAGTGTTTTCCCTCCGGAAATCACATCATATTGGTATCAAAGCCACTTCAATTCAGGTTCTATTATTTGTTTTGTGTTTTGTCCCTTCGTGGAAAGCTTAATTTTATTGCATTTTATTCTATGTTTTGCCACCTACATGGAAGGCTTAGTTTTCCTTATTTTGTATTCTGCCACCTATATGGAAGGCTTAGTTTTCCTTATTTTGTAATCTGCCACCTATATGGAAGGCTTAGTTTTCCTTATTTTGTAATATGCCACCTACATGCAAGGCTAATTTTCTGGTCTGTTCATCTTTATCTTTATTTCTATTCTTGTGTTGTTCTATTTTATTCCAGCTTTTTTATTAAAAAAAAAATTCATCGTTACTGTTCATTGTTCATCGTTACTGTTCATTGTTAATTCGAGTGTAAACACTTAGAGAGTGAACCTACCCTTCACCAAACTCAAACCAACAAATTACAAATCACTATGACAGGAGAAAATAGTTCTGAAGTTCCTTTTGGGCTTAGCCTACAACAAGCTCAAATTGATGGCCTACAAAAAGGTCAAGAAGAAATGATGGAACAAATAGCTCAACTAACCACTCAAATGGCTAGATTTATGGAGCTACAACAACAACAACCAAGAAGAGGAGCTTATGTTGAACACCATGGAGAAGAATCTGAAGCTGACGAAGGTGATCAACCTAGGAAAAGAAGGCAGCAGAGGGAACGTGATGCCAACATCAAAATGAAGATTCCTCCATTTAAGGGAACAAGTTCTCCTGAAGAATACTTGGAGTGGGTGCAACGAGTAGAGAAGATTTTTGAATATCAAGAATATTCAGAAGCTACCAAATGCCGTCTTGCAGCCCTTGAATTCACTGATTATGCGAATCTATAGTGGGAAAATTTGAAGAACCAACGAAGAAGAGATGGAGAGGAGGAAGTTCAAAATTGGAGATTGATGAAAAGACTCATGCAGAGGCGTTTTGTACCTGATTACTACAAGCAAGAGCTTTATTTTAAGCTTCAAAGCTTGAGGCAAGGAGGTATGTGTGTTGAAGATTATGTTAAAGAATTTGAAACTTTGATGATTCGGTGTGAGCTGAATGAACCCTAAGAGCAAACCATAGCTCGATTTCTTGGTGGTTTGAACAAAGAAGTTGCTGACTTAGTAGAGTTGCAGAATTATGTCTTCTTGGAAGATGTAACTAAATTGGCAATTAAGGTGGAGATACAGAAAAAGAGAGTTTATGGAAGAAACATTGGAGTGTCTAAACCATTGGAGAGTAAACCTTTCCAAACACTTTCCCAAACCTCAAACACTACCAAAGGGAGTAATAAGGAGATATGGAAGAAAGAGCCGAACAAATCTAAAAGTTCTAAGGGGAAGGATAAGAGAGAAGACAACCAACCCTCTAAAAGAAGTTGAGACATTAAGTGCTTCAAGTGCTTAGGTCATGGCCATATAGCATCCGAATGTCCTAATAGAAGAGTGATGATCTTGAAGGAGAAACAAGGGAAAATAGAGAGTGAAGATGAAGATATTGTGGAGGAATGTGAAGAGGAAGAATATTCTGACGAAGAAGAAGTTGTTGAGTATGCTGATGAAGGTGCTGCCTTGGTTATTAGACATGCCTTGAATATCCAAGCCAAGGTAGAAGAAGAACAGAGGGAGAATATTTTTCAAACAAGGTGCACTATCGGAGGCAAAGTTTGTAACGTGATAATTGATAGTGGGAGCTACACTAACGTTGCTTCAACTACCTTGGTTGGCAAATTGAAGTTACCTATCATCAATCATCCCCGTCCATACAAGCTGCAATGGCTAAATAATCATGGCGAGATGAAGGTCACCAAACAAGTAAAGGTATCTTTCTCTATAGGGAAGAATTACAAAGATGAGGTGTTGTGTGACATAGTTCCTATGGATGCTGGTCATCTTCTACTTGGGAGGCCGTGGCAATTTGATAGAAAAGCACTACATGATGGCTTCAAAAACACCTATGCTTTTGAGAAGAATGGAAAGAAGATTGTGTTGGCACCCTTAAAGCCAATACAAGTACAGCCGAAAGAGGATGTAATCGAGGAGAAGAAGCCTAGTTGTTTTGCTTCTAAGAATGAGTTAAAGAAGGCAATAAAAAGGGATGACTTTGTATTATTGCTAATTCTCAAGGAGTTGAATCTAGAACTTGTAGAAAAGCTTCCTAAGCTTGTGAGGGAGTTGATAGAAGAATTTACGGATGTCTTTCCGAATGAGCTACCTAAGGGATTGCCACCCTTAAGAGGAATTGAGCATCAAATTGATTTGGTGCCCGGTGCTGCCTTACCAAATAAGCCAGTATATAGAATGAATCCAGAGGAGGTTGAGGAGCTAAAAAGGCAAGTTGATGAGTTGATTGAAAAGGGTTATGTAAGGGAATCCATGAGCCCTTTTTCTGTGCCTACATTATTAGTCCCTAAAAAGGATGGCTCTATGAGAATGTGTGTGGACAGTCGTGCTATAAATAAGATTACCATCAAATATCGCTATCCAATTCCAAGATTAGATGACATGTTGGATGAGCTGAATGGTTCCAAGGTGTTTTCAAAAATTGACTTGAAGAGCGGCTATCATCAAATCCGAATGAAAGAGGGAGACGGGTGGAAGATAACCTTCAAGACAAAGCATGGACTTTACGAATGGATGGTAATGCCATTTGGGTTATCTAATGCCCCTAGCACATTTATGCGATTGATGAATCATGTGCTTAGATCTTTCATTGGAAAATTTGTTGTGGTATATTTCGATGATATTTTGATCTACAGTCAAAGTTATGAGGAGCATGTGCAACATTTAAAGGAAGTCTTGGAAGTGTTGCGAAAGGAGAAACTCTATGCTAATCTAAAAAAATGCTACTTTTGTCAAGACCATGTGATTTTTCTTGGCTTTGTAGTATCTCAGCAAGGAGTGGGAGTTGATGAAGAAAAGGTGAAAGCTATCAAAGAATGGCCCGTTCCAAGAACCATATCTGAAGTAAGAAGTTTTCACGAGCTTGCCTCTTTCTATAGAAGATTTGTAAGAGATTTCAACACCATTTTAGCACCCATAACTGAATGTATTAAGGGAGGAAAGGAGTTCAAATGGAGTGATGCAGCCCAACAAAGTTTTGAGCTTGTCAAAGAAAAATTGTGCAATGCACCCATATTGGCTTTGCCTAATTTTTCTAAGACTTTTGAGATTGAATGTGATGCTAGTGGAGTGGGAATTGGAGCTGTACTTCTTCAAGAAAGGCGTCCTATAACTTATTTTAGTGAGAAGTTGAGTGGAGTCAGTCTTAACTACTTTACCTATGATAAGGAGTTCTACTCTTTAATTAGAGCTCTTGAGACATGGCAGCACTACTTGTTACTAAAAGAATTTGTAATTCACACAGACCATGAATCACTCAAACACTTGAAAGGTCAGAGCAAGCTGAACAGAAGACATGCAAAGTGGGTAGAATTTCTTGAAGCTTTTCCTTATGTGTTGAAGTATAAGAAGGGAGAAACCAACATTGTTGCAGATGCCTTATCAAGGAGATATGCCTTAATTTCCATGATGAATGCTAAATTGTTGGGATTTGAATCTATTAAAGATCATTACATGGAAGATTCGACACTTGCTGAAATTTATCTCGCTTGTGAGAAAATAGCATATAAGGGATTTTATAGATCTGAAGGTTTTTTATTTCGCTTGGGGAGGCTTGTAATTCCAAACTGTTCTATAAGGGAATTACTTACACGAGAAGCTCACGGAGGAGGATTGGCTGGGCATTTCGGTGAAACCAAGACATTGGAGATGCTGAAAGAGCATTTTTATTGGCCTAACATGATTAGAGATGTGCATAATGTAATTGAAAGGTGTATTGTTTGCAAAAAAGCCAAGAGCAAGGAAGCAGCCCATGGACTTTATACACCTCTACCTGTTCCAGATCAACCTTGGACTGATGTTAGCATGGATTTCGTGCTAGGCTTACCAAGGACACAAAGAGGTAAAGATTCGGTCATGGTTGTTATTGATCGTTTTTCAAAAATGTCTCATTTTATTCCATGCCATAAGACCGATGATGCTGTGCACATTGCCAATTTATTTTTCAAAGAAATTGTGAGACTTCATGGCATTCCAAAGAGTATTGTGTTGGATCGTGATGCCAAATTTCTTAGCTACTTTTGGAAGACTTTATGGAGGAAGTTGGGAACAAAGTTGCTCTTTAGTACTACCTGTCACCCACAAACTGATGGGCAAACTGAAGTGGTGAACCGAACGCTTTCTACTTTGCTAAGAACTATCATTGGCAAAAACTTGAAAAGTTGGGATGAATGCTTGGCCTATGCTGAATTTGCTTACAATAGAAGTGTACATGGTACTACTAAACACTCTCCTTTTGAAGTAGTTTATGGATTTAATCCATTGAGCCCACTTGATTTAGTACTATTACCACTTGAAGCTCGAGAATACATAGATGGAAAAAAGAAGGCTGACATGATAAAGAAGTTACATGAAAACATTAAACAGCAAATTAAGAAGAAGAACTCCATCTATGAGAAGACTGCTAACAAGAGAAGAAAATTTTTTCAATTCAGTCCTGGAGATTTAGTGTGGATTCATCTTCGAAAAGAAAGATTTCCAATCCAAAGGAAGTCCAAATTAATGCCAAGGGCAGATGGTCCTTTCCGTATCATAGACAAGGTAATTGATAATGCATATAAAATTGATTTGCCTGAAGACTATGCTATTTCTATTACTTTCAATGTGAGGGATCTTTCCCCGTACTTAGAAGATAAAGAGGACTTGGATTTGAGGACAAATCCATTTCAACCAGGGGAGGATGATGTAATCAAGGATAACCCCATTGCAGCCCAAGAAAGGGAGAACACTTTAATTGGGCCTCTAACTCGTTCAAGGGTTAAAGAGCTTGGACTAATTGCAGCCCAAGAAAGGGAGAACACTTCAATTGGGCCTCTAACTCGTTCAAGGGCTAAAGGGCTTGGATTGGGCTTAACCACATTGTTGAAAGTGGAAGAAGTGTGAAAAAGATTGCATGTGAGATAGTTGCATTTGTTGAATATAGTTGTAGTGTATTACCTATGCATTTATTGTCTTTGACATTTAGCTACCTATACATTTATTGTCTTTGACATTTAGCTACCTATGCATTTATTGTCTTTGACATTTAGCCTACACTACTTGACTTTTAGTTGATGCATTTAATGCATTAGTTGGAGTCTTTTGTCTTTTTGTTTTGGAGACCCTCTATAAAAAGGGTCCTTGCCATATGTTGTAAACCATCCTTGAATCATATATGAGATATTGGCATTTTGCTTTCAAGAGGATTCTTGAGTTCTTTCTCTTATCTAACATGGGTTAGTGGCGAGAGCAGCTAGATTTCTTATCATTCACATTCTTCTTTCTTGAGTGTGGCGAGATCAACCCATTTCTCTTAGTTGTGGCGCCCTTTAGCTTATCAATTGAGTGATTTGGTTTTCTTTGTTTGTTTCTTTCAACCTATCCAAAAAATTGATTAAGTGTTTTCCCTCCGGAAATCACATCAAGACCTACGCGATTATAGACCATAATAAAGAGCTAAATTCTAAAATTTCAACAAAAATTACCTTGCCCCAGACAATAGGGATGCATCCCTGCTACTCGATCCATTGGACTAACCAAGCTTCGATACCTACAACTGTGAAGGGATGAGTACTCACTCACCAAAAGTAGTTCTACCTAGCATAAACATACAAGCTAAAGAACAAATGAAAGATGCATGATCAAAAGAACATAGCTAGATAACTATGCACCGGTACCCCATAAAACAACCTCGGTAACCTTTTCAATCCGCATGTACAATTGCAAGCATCAACAATAAAAATACAATATTAGCATATGCATCAATAAGCTCATGCTAGACATACCACAATCAGTCCACATATACGATACCATATCCCCTTAGCACCCCTATAAAATCGTATTCCATATATCTCATTCATGCCAAAATTTAAGTATGTGTATATATATATATCAAGCACCCACATTTCCTACCACAACTAAGAGTTTACCCCAACCATTGCACATCAATAAGCATCCCATCCTAGATATGCAAGTCTCTCAACTCATCCTATCAAGCTCAACTCACCCAAACCAAACAATTAGAGCCATATGAGGCCACCATCATACCAAGCTCACTAGACTTACAATGAGTCTCTTGAGCCATATATGAACGTACCAACATACTGTGCTCAACCAACCATAACCTCAATATATATCACAATTTATAGGATCCACAAAGAACAACATGACACATACAGTGCTATCAATCAATTCACAATATAAGAAAGAGGTAACACTCAATTCAATACATTCAAGCATACAATCATCGAGCACTCATGGCCTTTTCCACAAATCACATCACTGTATCAACAACTACCAGATATGACCTCGTACCCCTTTAGTCTTGGCCCATGCTCTATTCTGACAACTTCAAAATCACAGCCCCGAGGAGCACACCCCTTGGTCTCCTCCAAACACAACCACAATCACATCACAATCATTCACAATTCATAACAAATTCTCATCATGATATACCACACACATAGATGCCCTGGATATTTCCCACAACTCTTTCATAGAGAGAAATGCCACTCCAATAGCTCACATTCAAACAATTCCCACATAAGTATACAATCCATGCTTGCTTAATCACATATATCAAGTACAATAATTCCAATACCTCTATGATTCTACTAGCAATTCCACATGGAAAATTAATCTATCTCATCTCGCATTATTTTCAACATGCCCACGTATGTATATATCCATTCCCACATGCTCAAACTGACCCAAAGAATTTTGGGTGTGATATGTATATGCATAGTTTTCATTAACACTCTAAGGCTTGGCATATACATATATATATATATATATGCATGTCCTCTAAGTTAAACTTGTGGGTTTGTGCATGAATATATTTATATGTATGTGTATATATATACACGTATGCATTCTTTTCCTTCATTACTAACAAAGGGATAAATAGTAATGTATTCACTTATAAAGACCTCTTGAATTGCTTTCACATCTAGGGGAGTGGATATACACATATACTTTCCCTACACAAGTTGATATAGGCCGAGGCCTCAATTTAACATTTCCCTAACCAACCTATATACAATCACAGTATAAGTATAACGACGATCATTATACCAATGATAAGGTACACATGACCTATACATCACCATTCATACATATCACAGCATACATGCATCTATAGGAATACTCAAGCCATACCTACATTATGATCATTTTCCCAATTTCCTCTTATTGCATAATTATACATCGAGCCCTATGTTCGTATTTGGAGGTACTCAGTCATATCGCATGCATGTAGAGATTCTTACATGTTCATATTCTTTTCCATGGCTACACAACTTATAATCATCATTAGTAAAACAGGAAAATAAAATTTTAGAAATCATAATAAGCAAGATAAGGTAGAGGTCCCTCACCTTAATTCCATTCTTAACTAACTTGGCTAGTCCTAATTGATGTGGAAGGTACGTTAAAGATCCATCCCTATGAGAAAGCCATGTAAAAACATGTCAAAATCACATGATAGGGAAATGCTTGCCACTAACTCTGACCTTTGTTTACTCTTTTGGTCATATCTCCTAGATGGTAAAGAATTTTCAAATAAAATCTACTCATTTGAAATTAGACTCAAAGAGCTTTCCAACGATATATAATTTGTTAAAAATGGAATTCGAACGAGAAAGTTTTGCTTTGACATTCAATTGAACAAGTTTTTTTTTAGCTTCACTCCATTAACTTTTGGGTTTTGGAATGGTATTACCCTTCAACCTCCTTAGTAAAATTATAGGGAACTTGTTCCACAAAATCCCAAGGTCTAGGGCCACTGCATCAAAAAACATTCTCATCTTAGACTTTCAATAAGTGTAGTGTTGACCATTAAAACCAAGTGGTTTTGTAAAGGAACTTCCTTTCGATAAAACACAATCACCTAAACTAGCCACATATCAAACTCTTAAACTATTAAGTCTTGATAAAGAGACCAAGCTCTAATACCAATTGATAGAAATTGTTAGCACCCAAGAGGGGCTAAATTGGGATATAAAAACTTTTTCTAAGACTTGTTAGAAGTTTAAGAAGTTTTCTAAATCAATGCCAAACTTTTATGATAGTAAAACAGAGTATGTTCAAGATGAATATGTATGAAGTGTAATGAATAAAAAATAAAGCTTAAACAAATAAGGAGATAAGGAGGAGAAGATTAAACACAAGTATATATTGGTTTAGCTTATAACCAAGCCTACATATAGTTCTTAAGATCGCTTCTTGAGTATTTCACTATAATCCACAAGTTTATTATATATAGGCACTTGTGAGCCACTATATAGAGATCTTTTTCTTTCACAAGGGTGTTTTTTATGTGAACAAGGGAAGAATGATGTGATCCATAGAACCATATGTTGGAGGAAATTTTGGAACTTGAAGACTGATGACTTGCATCATATTTTTGTCTATGATTTATTAGAAATTTCTACAAGTCCAAAATCAGGAATATTTATATTTGGTCTTAATTGGCAAATGAGAAGAAATTTGACTTATAAAAATCTCTAACGGAGCATAGACAAAAATGTGATGCAAATCATCAATCTTGAAGTTCCAAATGCTTCTCAAACATATGGTTCCATGGAACACATCATTCTCCCTTTGTTCACATCATTACTGATGTGAACCTCTCTGAACAATGTCATGAGACTCGACAACAATTCATCGATTCATAAACTCGGATCATCCAAATACTGATTCAAAACTCAAAGAAAATACAATTTATTAAATAAAACATAATAACATAAAAGTGGGTAGAGATTATTGACCCTATGGTTATAAAGAACCAGGAACCAATAATATAGACTCTTGAACCCAGACCCATTTCTTATATAAAGCTAAGAACCTAAGGTATAAATTGCAAGAGGAAAAGTTGATAAACTTTTGAACCTAGATTCATTGGCTATAGAAAGCCAAGAACCTAAGGTATAAACCCAAAGAGGAAGGGTTGAACGCCACAAGAATTTAGAAACCCTTGACAAGTTTGAAGGTTCTTAAAGAACCAAAGAGAATGGTCTCTCACCATGACATTGTTCAAACTCTTAATTGTCTAATCCATGAGTTGATATTCTCTTAGCATAAGCCGCATTTACATATAAAGTAAGGAAGGCATTACAAAAAACATTAGGAAACCTTAGCTAGAAAGGAAATAGAGGGAAAAGGGAAACCAAAAAAAAGAAACTTTCCTAAAACATAAAAAGGAAATAAAATCAAATCATCAACTTGGACATCAAGTAGTCTTCGTTTTGTTCTTTTAGGCTTCTCCATGAATGAGCTTTAATTTAGGCCATCAAATTCCTTCTCATTTGTCCATGAAGCCCAAATGTGATGCAAGTCATAGACAAAAAGAAGTTCCAAAATTTCCTCCAATATATGGTTCCCTGATTTTGGACTTGCGAAAATTTCTAACGAATCATAAACAAAAATGTGATGCAAGTCATCGGTCTTGAAGTTCCAAAATTTCCTCCAACATATGGTTCCCTGGATCACATCATTCTCCCTTTGTTCACATCAGTGTCTCCCCCTTACAAAGTGTTTTTCTCTAAACACCAAATCAAGGAACCCACTCCTTGATCAAATCACTCAGAAATAAATAGATAAAGCAAAGTTGACTCTCTTTGGTGTAGTAGATATACAATTGTAAGCTCTCAAATCAGTATATGATTGGCAAGACTGAATTTCACAAGATTAGAGACAATGAGAATGTTTGCTTGTTGATTTGACACCCATTGTAGTTTACATTTATAGCCCTAAGTGTAAAAGATCTATTGGAAGAAGATGAAGTATGATATTAACATATTTTCTCAAAAAATAGTCGTTATAATTGATGTTAGCGTGCTAGTAGTCGACTGGTAGGTCTCTGTTTACTTTTACAAAACTTCTCCAAACTCTAGCAATTGATTGGTTCCTAATAATTGGTCGACTAATAGGCTATTAGAAGAAATTATTTTTTAAGATAAAAAGTAATCGATTGACCACTTGCAAGCAATCAGTCGACTGGTAATCCACTGGATCCATATCCACAATTGGTCCCAGCAAAATATCCAAATTAAAGGAAAGTATCCCTATATAGGAAAAATGCTTGAGGTCCTCCATTGCTATTACCATGAAACTCAAAACTCATATCCCATATACTGTGGCAAGCATTAAATCAAAATGGGGTTGGCTAAAACTAACCCAACTTGCACTATAAAAAAAAAAAAGACTTTTGGTGGCGACTTTGTCTAAAAGTCGCCACTAAAAGTCTTTGGTGGAGACTAAAGTTATTGGCGTAAGTCTGTGGCTGATTGTTATTACCATGAAACTCAAAACTCACTTGGACTCCATGCCACCAAAAGTCACTCGCCATCTTTTTAGATCCGGATTGGCCCGGCGGGTCGACACGAGATCCATTCGACTCGTGCGGGTCTTGTCCGATCCAATAACTCGTTATCCCGAGCTGACTCGATTTTTTTGTGTGCAATATTTAAGTTTATTTGAAATTAAACTAAACATGTGCATACCTGATATTCGAACCTGGGTCCCTTGCTTGCAGCCATGTGTGTCTTGGCATTCTGTCACTGCTTCATTTGTGTTATGTAAGTGCAAAATATTATATATATCTATATATATAATCTGTTAAAAATATTTTAGGTCAAAAATATTATAAAAAAGAAATAAAATAATATTAAACTTAACAAAAAGTAAATATATTATTACTATTAGAGTCACCACAAAAGTCCAACTTCAACTAATTTCATAAAAAAAATGATTTCAGTTAAAAAAAATAGACTTCAGTCGTCACCGATAATCTAATTTTTTAAAAAAATTAAAAAATAAAAAAAATAAAAAAATTAAATTTCTTTTAAATAAAATTAAGAAAAATAAAAAAATTTTGAATTTTTTAAGTAAAAAAATGACTTTTCTTAATTTTTTTTAAAAAAAATTAGACTTTTGGTGGCTACTATAGTCGCCACCAAAAGTCTAATTTTTTATTTTATTCTAAAAAATTTGACTTTTTTTATTTTTTTTAAAAAAAAGTCGTCACTAAAAGTTTAATTTTTTATTTTATTTAAAAAATAAGACTTTTTTTAAAATAAAAAATTGACTTTTGGTGGCGACTATAGTGGCCACCAAAAATCTGATTGTTTTAAATTTTATTTTAAAAAATTCAAATTTTTTAATATTTTTTATTTTTTTAAATTAACTTTTAGTAGTGATTATAGTCGCCACCAAAGATCTAATTTTTCATTTTATTTTTTAAAAAATTCAAATTTCTTTATTTTTTTTAAATTAGACTTTTGGTGGCAACTATGAGAGTCGCCACCAAAAGTATAATTTTTTTTTTAATTTTATTTAAAAAAATTTGACTTTTAGAGTCGCCACCAAAAGTATGACTTTTAGTGGCAACTATAAGAGTCGCCACCAAAACTCAACTTTTAGTGGCGACTTATTTATTCTTCACCAAAAAGTCGTCACTAAAAGTCAATTTTCTTGTAGTGTTGATTTTTCATATCATCATCAACAAATTAATTATATATAACGAGGTAGGGGAGTGTGTAGTGAGTGTGTTAGGTCACAATGCTATTAGTACCACCTATCTTATAAACTGTACTGCACTTGCCAATTATACAATGATAAAAATTAAAAGTAACAGAGATTATATACCTTATTCTAAATATGATTCTAAACAAATTTAAATTCTCGTAATCAAATTTGCTTTTGATAAAAACACAAGAATTAATAAAGATCATAATCTAAATATTCAAACTTCAAATTCTTAGCTTTAAACACTTGAATTTGAAGAACAAACACATGAACAACAACACACGTACACACACATACAGAAAAAATACCTGCAACAGTTTCTTCCCTTACCTCTCGGGTCGAGCTCCTTGATTCTCTCTCTTTTTGTACAAATCTCGAGTTCCACAACTCCAACCAGAAGAAAAACTCCTTTCTAGCTTGATTAGTTCCTCTGCAACATAGAAATTTACATAGGAAGATCAATTTCTATTTTTTTCTTGATTCGACACAACACAAGAGAAAGAGCAAGAGAAAGAGTGAGTTTGGTACTCACCTTTGATTCCTAATTCCAATCACCAAGAATTGTTGCCCGGAGACAATCGAGCTAAGTGAAATGAAGAGATGGTTGAAATAAGCAAGGCAAAGAGGCGGTCACTGAGTGAGACAAGGAGATGGAGATGGCTGGTGAAGAAAGACGGAGGTGGCTGGCGAAGAGACACAGAGAAGAGATGATAAGCAAAATTGAGAATAGAATAGAGATGAAAAAGAGATGATGTGTAGTAGTAAAGAAAAAGAGAACTAGTAAACACAAAATAAAGGAGTGAGAGACGGGAACGAATTATATAGTTAACCTTTTTTATTCAATGATTTCAAAAAATAGCTAAAGTTAATTGGTTGAGTTAGTGGCAAGCGTGCGCTTTAATAAGTGTTAGGATGCGGGCTCAAATCTTGCTTTTTAGAATTTTCATATTATTAATGAAGCTATCTTATTTAAAAAACTATTTCATAAAACACAAAAATTCTATTAGTTGAACTAGTGGCAAGTGCAGCTTCCATTAACCATCAAGACTTGGGTCTAAATCCTACACTTTGAAAATATCATGTTTTAAAAAATAATTTATGGTCACCAATTTTTTTTTAAAAAAATTATGGTGGCAACATATAAGTCACCACTGAAATGATTGTCATATTTTTAAAAAATTTATGAAAAAAATATTATGGTGAGTCAGCACTAAAGATCTTTCAGTGGCGACTGTATTATGTCGCCACTGAAAGGTATTATACAATACTTTATACCATATGATTCAGCGGCGACAACCCTGGAGTTGCCATTTAAAAGTCTTACTTCCAGTGGCAACCTTGGTAGTTGCCACCTAAAGTCTGATTTTTAGTGACAAAATGTTCAGTCGTCGCTTAAAGTCTAATTACTTGAAGTGAATGTATAAATTTTATCTTAAACATTCATAACGTGTTTCAACATGCTTTTGAAAAAGAAATGGCTGAATATTACCACTTCTCTGATACTAAACATTATATTTAAAATTAAACATCTTATAGCATGCCCTAAGTTAATTCATTTATATGCCCTTTATTAAAATTCAATTAATTTGCTACATGCTTTTAGTTTCTTTAAAATTGAAATCTATATATTTATTTTTTTCATAACAAGGGAACTTCAACCTTGACTCTTAACTTTTTAGGTGGTTCGGCCAGCCTATATAAGGTCGGGCTAAATTGACTTAGGGATTACCTTTTTTTTTTCGATATATATATATATATATATATATATATATATATATATATATATATATATGTAACATCCAATACTAGTAGGCAGTAGAGGTAAAGCAAAGGGCCAACGACTAGAGAGGAAAGGATCAGAGGAAGAGAGAACAAGGCGACAAAGTAGGACAGAGCAATGGATAAGAATAGAGCCATGGACAAGAATAGAGCAAAGTGAAAGAGAGTCTTCCACCTGAATCACCTCATCGTCAAATAGAAAAAAGCGATGGAGAAGAGAGTTGTCGTTAGTCACCCCTCGTCGTCAAACTCCCTTTTTTTTAATCAAGTATATGCTCATCAGCGCCTCAACTGAATAGTAAATCCCTAGAATCTAAATCTCTCGATTCCTTTCGACCTTTCTTTCCATTAACAGACAACAGTCTCAATCTCTCACTTTAATTTGACTTCATCTGTTTGTGTTCCCCTTCATTCATGTCTTCTCTTCTCTTCCATTCTTTGAGTTCGAGATCAAAGATCTTCACCTTCATTGTGCTTCATCATCATCCCTCATGTCCATCTCTGTGTGCGTCGACAGCGTCCATCTCTGCATTCATGCTCAACAGGTTGAACCAACCATGATTACAGTTCTCCCATCTCTCCTCTTAGTTCATCATGCTTGGATTGGATAGCAGGCTAGAAGAACCAAAAAAATAAATATTGTGCGAGCTGGCCATTTCCCAGCCTGTTTAAGAATAGGCTAACCCACCCAGCCTAACCCACTTTTTTCGTTGCCCGAGACAGGCTAGTCCACATGGGTCGGGCTAGCCGTTTTGACAGTTCTACTTACTAACTTCATGGTATATTGAAATTTATTCTCAATAAGCTATCAATATATAAAAAAAATTATAAAAATTTTAAGTATACATGTCAATATCCTTATTTTTATATTTAGGGTATATGCAACTCGTATTTTTTTAATTTTTCTTATATGTCTTATGCCTAAATGTTCTATAAACAAGATTTTAAATGGTTGAAAAGTTTAAATTATCACAGATAAAAACACCATCTAAAAAGTATGATTCTATTTTTGGCAGTACAACTGATAAACGTAACCCAGCACCAATTAAGGAATTTTGGTCATTTCACATTTAATATTACGAATTTTCTTGTAAGAGTAATGATTTTAACAGATTTTATCCTAAGTGGGACTCCACAATACACAATAAAAGATAACAATTACATTTAAAAATTAATACTTTATTGAGCTTTACACCATGAACGAACATAATCACATGGCTTAAGAGATATAGAATAAATTACATTTCTCTCCTTTTTATTTTAATAATATATACTCTTTTCCCAACTATAAAATTGCTATACTTTATTTTTTAGTGTTTTCAGAGAGCTCCATTATAGACTGTTTTGTAATATTTATTAATCTGATACCACATTATTTTAGAATAAAATACTATTCATTCAATCTAATTAAGTACATATCCAATCTTCTTCTTTTTTCTTAAAAAAAGAAATAGAAATAGAAAACTTGCATTGTGACATCTTATTCTAGATTAACAGCAAAGATAAATATCACAATATGTAAAAAATGATGTTTCTAAGATTATAGAAAGTATTTTAGTGAAAGGATATATGTGGCAGTGGGATTAAATTATCAAATGTCAAAAAAATATAAAAAGTCTCTTCAGACTGAAAATATAAAATTATGTATTAAATGTAGTTTATTTTATAATTAATTAGAGGAGAAGAATTGTAGATTTTAGAAGTAAAAAAGGAAGAGCGTGTAATTTTAAAAACTTATAAGGGAGCAGAAGTGTAATTTGCTCAATATATATTGAATCAAGAAAATAAATTAAAGAATTTGAACGCATTGGCACCCATTCATTCATTCATAGGTAGAGAACATGGAAGCCAACACTTTTGCACGTCTAGCTTCATACCAACTTGTCTCAGTTCTCATTTTCCTCACTCTTGTTTCCTTTCCAAACAAGAAAGCAGTATTAGCATGCAATCCCACTCCCGCCATTCCTTCCTATTTCCAAAACACAACACATCCTTCATATCAAACCATCAACACTACTCAAACCTACAAAACCTTCGTCCTCACTTCTTGCAATTCCACCACATACCCTTCCATATGCTACCACTCTCTCTTCCCTTACGCTTCCCAGATCAAAGGCACAACCTTTTCAGCTCTGCAACATTTCTCTCGCTCGCTCTCAAGGCCACGGCCAAAACGATGTCGGTCATAATGGATGTTCTCCGTGAGGGAAACGTGACGGAGACGGCGTTACGGGATTGCCTTGACAACGCGAAGGACTCCATCGAAGAGCTGAAGCAGTCGTGGACAAGATGGCGCATTTGAGTGAGGTGGATAGAGTGTTTCAGGTGAGCAGCATCAAGACCTACGTGAGCGCTGCCATCACCGATGACGAGACGTGTTCGGACGGGCTTGACGAACAGAGTAATGTGGATGGTGCTGTGAGGGACAACATCAGAAACAGTCTATTGAGTGCGGAGAGGATGACCAGCAATGCTTTGCATTTCATCAACAATGTCACCTATTAATATGGGATTTGGATTCTCCATTTTTTACACGAGATAGAGAATGCATTTTTTCAATTGCGACTGTTTAAATCAAAATGGATGACTGTAATTGAAAAGATGTACTCTTTATTTTCCACAAAAAAAAAATGAAGAGAATCCGAATGCAGCTTCACAAATTTTGTGTCGATCTATCTCAATTCTCTCGCTATATTATCATGTTATCTCTTTTCATGAGAAGATCTAAGTTTCTCTCTTGGGTTTGATCTCTATATATTTTGTCCTATTTTGTAATTTACGTGTGGTTTGCTCTCTATTTGGTAAAATATTTGTGTATGTGCTGCCAGAGATGTGTATATTATGAATTTATTTCTAGCTAGCTAGCTACGTGGTCATTTTCCTGTGGACCATTTAGCAGCTGCTGGACCAATTCAACGATGTGATGCTGTGGATTAATTAATGTTGTATTTACACATTTTGGATAAATATGCTTAATTGCGTGGTATTATTTTTGGTTAACATATATAGAGTAGTAGTAATAGAAACTATAGAAGCTGTAAAAACGGTCAAGAAATAGAAATAACTGAATAAGTTATATATTATGGCTGTTAAAATTTTAAAACCTTAGCATTCCTATAAACGTGTCATGACTAGTTTGTGAAATATATGAAACACTAATTATTTCTCTCATGTTCATCTAAACTGGATCACCATTATATATATATATATATATAACCTTAGTACAACAAGCAATGACTTTGAACTCCAAAAAATTGTCCCAATTATTAAAGAGGTGTATTACTTGGGTTCAAATTTTAGACCTAGTACCTAGTAGAATAAAAAAAATTTACTTTTTTTTTAAAATGCATTAGGCTAATATGGAAGACTCTTATATCTATTTTGGTCCCTGAAAGATAATAAGGTACGTGTCAATCTAGTTCCCAAAAGATCAAGTGTATCAATTTGGTTCCTGAAATATCTTTTCAATTAAAATGGTCCTTTCATCCAACAAGTTAATACCTAGTTAATGGATCTGACGATGTGACATTAATAAAGTTGACGTGACAATTTTATGATGACACAGCTATCCAATGTGGCACACCTTCTCAGTTTTGGGTTGTCCAACCTGGCAAATAAATAAATAAATAAAAAACAAAGAAAGAAAGAAAGAAAGAAAGAATCATATGAGGCTATATGGTGTTGTGGAGATAGCATTGGAAATCCTAATCCATGATCACGTCGTCGATAACACTACCTATGGGAGACACTACAAGAAAAATAGCAATTAGAGACGGAATTTTCCGTCTCAAATTGAAGGAAATTCTATCTTTGATACCTCAGAGACAAATTCAGAGATGGAAAACATTCTGTTTCTGAATGGTCCTTGGCAAACAGGTTCAGATGGAAATAATTTCCATTTTAGAGTGTGTGATGGAAATAATTCTGTCTCAAATCTAAAAATTTGTGTCAAAAGAAACTTGGGATGCTGAAACCAAAAAACTTTTGTTCCTAATTTCTTACTAAAAGTCCGTCTTTGATTTCGACTCTAATCTGAGATGGAATGTTTCATCCGAGATTTGAGACGGATTTAGGGACAACTAATCTCATCTCAGATTTGAGATAGAAATGGCAACAGGCCAATCTGTCTCTAATCAGGGACAAACTTAACCAATCCTTAAATTCATCTCAGATTTAAGACAAATTTCTAGACTGGGACAATCTGTCTCTAAATTAGGGACAGATTTTTTCTGTCTCCAAATTGAGACAGAATTAGGAACGAGAATTTCTGTCCCAAATTTTTACACAGGGTTTTTTTTTTATATTTAAAAAATAAAATTATCCAACCTGTGAACAAACATATATGTAGTCCAAATCTAATGATCCAACAGCAGCCAATAATGAAAGTATTTAAAGAAGAATTTTATATAAAGTAATAAAGACCATTGTAATTAATTACATAAGACTGAAATGATAATACAAAGTCAGAGAATAGTGTAAGTTAAGAAAAAAAAATCAACTAATCTAGGGTGTGATCAGGGGGTTGTGTCTCAGATCATCATCAACATCAGCCGGAGTACTAGGCGAAGTGTCAATGTGCCTCTCGAGGAAGTGATCCATCATTTGCCGCATCTCGGTAATCATGATCGCTTGACTATGGATCATCTCATACTGAGCATCAAGCTTCTTCTGTTGAGTCTTCAGTTGCTCAATCACAAGATCCATCCGCCGTTGTAGCTCATCCTCGAAGTTAGGATGAAGACTAGATGTTGGGGCAACAAACTGAATAGAGGGATTGATCTCACGTACCTTTAATCCTATGCCAAATATACGGCCCTTCTTGTTCATGCCACCCACCGCTTGAAGCCATAGCTCCATATCATCAGCATCATCATCTTGGTCCTCGACACCCCTACCTGTCGCAAATGCTTGTGATGATTTCAACTAAGTATACTCCTCTTGTTAAATAGATACAACCACAATTTATTTTGTTAGTTAGGTAATTGATAAAATTAATAGAAGAAAGAGAACAAGACGAGGATACATTTTTTGAATATTTGAAATTATCTTTGAAGTTAAATTGCAACAAAATATTTTTCTAATTTTTTGAAATTAATTTTGTGAAAATAAATGGAGGATACTTTTGGATTTTTAAATAATTATGACAATGATTCTAATTAAAATGAGAATTTTTTTAAATTTGTGATTTATTTTAAAATTCAAAGTAAGAGAAAGAGTATTCTTAGATTTTTGTTATTTAAGAGAGTTAAATTAGAAAAAAAAAAGTATTTTCAATTTTTTTTCTCGAAAGAGGACTGGGATCAATGTTAGATGAACTTGAGGAGTCACAAGGCATCCTTGATAAGGACCAAATTAGCTCGGGAGATGCTTAATCCTACACAACTTTTTTATTGAAGAATGCGCATTCTAGTCTGTGCTAAATAGAGTCTACGGACGAAGGAGACCTTGGCTCTCACGTGACCTTACTAAACAGTACCAAATTCACTTGAGGGGAACACATTGCTTCCGCTTGCGCACCACAAACCTAAACCAAACGCAAAACAAAAAACTGTCGCTGTGACGTCCGAGAGAGGAAGAAATGAGTATGGTGAGGAGCTTGAAGTGGGGACCGAAGAGAGTGATGGAGATGGTCGTCAGGGAAGCCCACAGGGAGAGATGAGATGGGCTGATTGAGTGTACGTGTGTGCTCAGCATAGTTATTAGACTCAATCTGACTATTGACCCGTACATGCCTTTGAGTCATCAGGTCACAAGTTTAACTATAAATTAAAAAATTAAAAATTATATATACTTATATATTTTTACAAATAAATTCAAAAATAAGTAAAATAAATCATTTATATATAAATTTCACACTATAAAGTCATAAACATCCATAATAATTCATAAACATCTATAATAATTCAAACATAAAATTATAAATACTCATAATAATTCATAAAGTCATAAATAATATTATCTAAACATAATAATTCATACATTGAAGTCTTAAAAAAATTAAACTCTCTATAAACTAATCCTTAAATTAAAAAAATTGTATAAAATTATCTATATCTTTGTTATTAAGTTTTTTTTATTAAAATAATATATATATAGAATTTAAAAAAAACCAATAGTATAAAATATAAATTTATTTTTAAAAATTATAAATTACTTAATTTGTAGCGTTAAGTCCTTGCATAATTATACCCACCACCTCAACAAGTAGGTGATTATCATATCAGACTCAGAGAGATATCATATCAGACTCCATTCAAAACGCCAAAACGGAAAAGAAGACAAAACATAAGCAATTAATTTAAAAGGAAAGAGAAAGAAGAAAGAAATGTTAGTAACTTAGTATAGAAGCTTGTATGTTTTGCCTCGGTTCTTTCCTTCATTTTGAATCAAAGAGAGAAGCCAGAGTGTTAAGAGCTGAGAAGAAAAATGAAGAAACACACCGAAGAAGATGGAAAATGAAAAACACATGACAATGTAAGCTAAGGGAAAGGAAGAAAAGGAATTGATTGGACTTTATGGCCGTCGAAGACCCATTGCCATCGATGGGGGAAGAAGAAGACCCATTGCATTTATGGAGGAAGAAGACCCAATGAGTTCTTGGCTCAGTTCTTTCCTTCATTTTTTTATGAGGAAGTTGGGTCACCCTGGTCACACCCAGGTCAATTAAAGACCAATCCTATTGCATGACTTGGACCAAGTCTAGCCCTGGATCACCTAGTCCTGGATCAACCAGCCAGGCCGAGTTGGGTCTGATCTAATAACATTGGTGCTCAGTGCTCACTCTGGTTTGGGCTATGAAAGGACCAAACGCGAGTATGAATGTGGGTAGGTGGAGCCCAAAAGTCAGGTCCCTTTTTACCTTTTCCTTTTGCGTGCTGCATCATGCATTGAATCAAACTCGGTCGAGTCATTGACCCGAGTAGGCTTCTGAGTCATCGAATCACTAGTTCAACCGTCGAATGATCAAATCAATTACTGAACCGCATAAATAAACTAAAAAAATTAAAAATTATATATATACTTATATTTGTTTACAAATAAATTTAAAACTAAGTACAATAAATAATTTATATGCAAATTTCACACTTTAAACTCTTAAAACCATAATCATTAGTCATAAACAATTAAAATACAAATATCTATAAATCATTTTTTGTCTTCAAATTACAAATATTTTTTTTAAAAATATTTGATTGTTATTTTTTTAATTAGTTGATTATATAAAATTTTTTGTTTATGTTCTTCAATTTTTCTTGATTTAATTTTTTTACATCAAATAATTATATAAATGTAATTGGTTGTTTTCTTATATCTTAATTCATTAACAATAATATACTTATTTTTTGTTAAATTAAATATCTTTTCTATTTTAGTTTTTGTCATCTTGCCCTACGCACATTTTGGTTTTTTGATTAGAATAATTTTAGCACCTTATATGTATAATATTTCACACAAATAAATTATAAAGAAGTTGATAGCAAAATAGTAACACACACAACTATAGGTGGGGGCACGAAGTTTGATTCTTAGTATGTTCACATTTTTTCTAAATTTTCATGTAAATTTAAATATTTTTATTTCACCAAAATTATAAAAAAAAAAAAAAGAGTTCCACGTCAAAGAGGCTTTGACCCTGTTGGGTCGACCCCGGTTCAACTACAATCTGATTCAAATTAGAGATTTGGACTAGTTTTGGCCCTAGGTTGCCAAGTCCTGAGTCAACCTGTTGATTTGGTCTGATAAATATGCATTGAATGGTGATGGCAGAGGAGATGAAAGTGAAATATTAAGACATGAACGTGTAATGGGAGAAAGGAAAAGAAAGGATAATGAGGGAGGGAAAGAGAAAAAGAGAGAGATGGACAGGGATGGAGGTAGTGCACATTGCGCAAACTCCACTCTGGATCTTTTGCTAAGGCTTTGTCATTCAGTGTTGGGCATTCCAATACCATTCAATTGGGATGGGACAAGTGAGACTCACTTGGACTCCACTCCAGTTTCTCAGTATCAGACTGTGTTATGAAGCCTAACACTTTGTTGGGTGGCAAAGCATAGTAGAGAATTCTAACTCTAGCTACTACTTTCTTTTTGTGATTTTATGCTTCCTTTTTTTTTCTATTTTTGCAATTCAATTTCCTATCAAAATAATTTCTATAAGACCCTTTTTGATTAAGTTTTATTCATAATACAAAAGCAAAAATAATACAAAATTTAAATAAAAAAATTGCTCAACTACGCAACCCTTCTTTCACTGCATATGTTTCCTCTTCTACACCTTCCAATGAGCAACAATTAAATGTACATCAATACCATATTTGCAAAACCTTGTGGCAACGACATGGAACAAACCCCAGTAAAACTCATTTTTTAATCTCGTTCTGAATGAGTCAAATTATATTCTTTCTCTTTGTTATTTATTATTTCCCTTCTGTGTGATTTGGGTATACTTTTCTTTTATAATTTCCTCAAATTTTTGGCATTTTATTAATTAAAAAATCCATTTTTTTGGTGTCATCTCAACAGATATGTGGCCATTTTTTATTTGATTGGACGATATTATTCTAAAGTGACAGTTCACTAACGGTCAATTTAATAATAATTATCTTAAGAGAAAGGGTTTTCTACATATCCTTAAAAGGGAATGAGCTCCCCTCTTGCGCGCAGGGGGGACATGAGAGCTGTTGGATCTATGAGAGCCAATAGTTTCTATTTATTTAGTATTTTCTCTTTTTTTAAAAAAAATAACTTTTAAAAGTATCAATTGATCTAATAATGATTGTAAACAAAAAAATAAACACAACACAATAATTTTACTTTTTTAAAAAAATACTAAATGATTGATAGTCATTGGATCTTTTCCTCCTACGCGCATGAGGGGAGCTCATTCTCCTTAAAGGTTGGAGGAGGCGTTTTACTAAATTGGAAAGTTGAAGGAGGTTAAAGTGGAAAAAATCCTTC
Organism: Biancaea sappan; assembly: GCA_037074585.1. Lineage (NCBI taxonomy): Eukaryota > Viridiplantae > Streptophyta > Magnoliopsida > Fabales > Fabaceae > Biancaea > Biancaea sappan. The sequence goes on along the minus strand of CM073501.1, from coordinate 42,139,865 downwards.
ATGGGATGTCCATTATTTTACTTTTAGCTCGTAAAAACTGACAAACAAATTAAATTGATTTTTAGTATATAAGAATGATCTAAACTAATTTTTAATCATAGAATAAATCTTTAATTTATATGAAAATATTATAATTTATATAAACACTATGATCAGTTTTATTAAGTATTAATACTTACATTATTCTTTCAACTTTTATATATTAATATTTTGAATATTTTAGAATTAAAAATATAGAGTTAATAAAAAATTTATTAAACGGATAACATTAAAAAAATCTAAAATTAAAAATTCTACTCCAATCAATGTAAACAATATATAAAATAGATATTATCTCCAAATATTTCAGTATATTCCAATAAAAAAAAGTAATATTGAGAGAAAGTAAAAAAAATTTCAAATAGCAAAAACTCACAAAACAGAGATGTGGATGGCACTTAAAGTTTAATGACGATTCTAATGAATGATCATCATGCTTTTAAAGCTTAACGGTGGTTGGAACCACCGTTATGTATAATAAATTTTACAAGACTTAACAATGATTCATGATAACTATTAATAAATCTTGAAAGAGTTTAACAACAATCTCGAAAACCACCGTTAAGTCTTAGATATTATAGACGATTTGATTGTTAGTTGTCGTTAATTATTTAAATTTAATGACAGTTAGCTAAATTGTCGTTAAAATTAGGTTTAGCAGTAGTTTCTTTATCCATGGCTATGACACAGTCACAAAATGTTAAATTTTTTGTAGTGATCTCTTAATTTTTTCTTAATGATAAGGGGCGTTGGAACCCATTGACAAGCAAACATAAAAATTATACATGCATCTCATAACAAGTGGCACGGCTAAAATAAAAAGGGAAAGTAGAAGAAAATAGCAAATAATGTCTGAGAATTTCCCATATCCCACACTACCAAAAAACCCAGATTCAAAGCTAGAATTTTGTTTGCTAGATATTTTCTTGAAAAGTTGCATGGTATAATAATTTGTTTAAATTATTTGATTGTACATGCATTATTTTTATTTAATGAACTTGAACATTAAAGGTGGAATTTAGGGATGAAATTTCAATCCTTAATTAAAGATGGAGTCAAACGGAACATTCCATTCCTGACTTGAGCCCGAAAAATTCTGTCCCTGACTGGAGGTAGAATCAGAGACGAAATTTCTGTCTCAAATTAAGAATGAACATTTATCTATTTCTGACACCAAAAATCTATTTGAGATTGATTTTTTTTTTTTAGACAGAAAATGTTTATCTCAGACATCTGAGACAGAAATTTAGGATATCTTAGATATTAAAGACATCCATCTTAGAGACAGAAATAAATTTGTCTCTAATTCTAGCTCTAGTCAAAGATGAAATTTTCTTAAATCAAAGACAGAAAATTCCGTCTCTAATGACAATTTTTTTTTTGGTATGGCCATGAGCAACAAGAAAGAAAGAAAACACAAGAACACACATACGATATGCAAACAATGGCATGTCATCACTTAAAATTTTCACTTGCCATTCCATCTCCCTCACCATTTTTGTGACATTCATACATTTGAATCGCTCACCCAAACTTACATGGCAGTCATATGAGACAAATTAACATCCCTTGCAAAAGACCAGCATAATCCATATTACAGTAAATTTAAAAATTGGACCGAACTGGTTGGTTTGATTGATCAAATTGGGAATTGACCATTAAAACCGACGGAGTTGAAAATTAGTATAGAATTGGTTGAACCGGTCAAAAACCCAATAAAATTGGTAAACCAATTTTTGTAAGAAAAAAAATCTACTATTAACAAAAATACTATTATTTTCACACTATATGAGATTTAGCAAGTTTTTATTTTTTATTTTATCTTTTTTATTCTTTTCTATCATGTTATATTTTTTCTTAATAATATTATTTTTGACACAAAAAAAATATAGAATTAAAAAAAGCTAATTACACGCATGCGCACAAACACATATATAATAATAATAACAATAATAATAATAATAATAATATAAGTTTACTAGGTTAAGTATTTAAATGTTCATTAATTAATTATATTATATATTTTAATATATAAAATTAAGAATATATATATATATGTTAAATTATTATTGATTCTACTTCGATTTGATCTACGATTAGACCAATAAACCGTGAACCAATACATTCATTGGTTCAATAATCGGTCTAGCTTTTAAAATATTGCAAATCACTATGTGTGAGACAAACCAACATTAGGGGGCTTTCATGTCCTAAGCTTATACCCTCTTTTAATGCATCTAAAGCAAACCTAGTATAAATCACTAAAAATTACTGAAATACATGGCATTCATGCTGCCTTAAACAGGGATCAAAAAGAAAAAAAAAGGCAAGTAAAAACAGAAAACAGAACAAATGAGTGAGGTTAGAAAACTAACCAGGTGCAACCTTTTTGTTCTTTTCCTTCTCTTCCTCTAATTTGCCTATTGGGTCCTCCCTAGGTGTCTTCCCCGCATTGCTACACGCACCAAAAAAAAATAAAAATAAAATAAAAGGAGGACCCAACCAACCAAAAGTGGCCAAGAAAATTCAGAAAACAAAGAGGCCTCCTTTCACTCAAACTTTATTGGGTAGCTGCCTTTGGGGCGGTTTTTAAAAGAATCCAAACGGAAGAAGAGGGTCCTATTTTAATTTGGGCTGTTGATCTTAAGGTTCAAGACCAGAAAAAATAACAACTTTAAAAAGAAAGAAAAAAAACTCCAAAAGATGTGTTTTTTCCTGTGTCCAAATTTAAAATAGCATCCTCCTATTCTCAAAGGAAGAGGAGAGAATCCATATTTGTTTTTAAGGATGCAAATGACGTTTTTTCTCAAGCTCCCACTATTGCTCACACTCCCTCACACTTCCCCCTCTAAAGGTTTATGCCTAGAGAATCCAAAAAAAAAAAAAGGGTTCAGATGCTCATATAACAAAGGCAAAATTTAGAAAAGGAAATTGGGTTCCTATAGAAATGTTCTCAAGTAGCCTACTTTAGAGGGTATTTTTTATGTTTCTGCATTGTTATGATGATTTCTCACCTTCCCTTACTCCCTTAAACTTTTCTCTTCAAGTTCATGCTCACAAATTAGAAGAAAAAGCCATGAAAATGAAGGACCAACGATGATGGAAGACTTGGTTTCAACAAAATGTGTCCCTAATCCTAGAATAAGAGTTAATTGGTAGAGGAGATGGTTAGTAATGCAAATTTAATTTCTAAATTTAGTGTACACACACACACACACACACACACACACACACACACACACACACACACACATATGTATGTATGTATATTAAGTGCTAACAATTTTGTTTAGGTGTACTTATATATTAATTATTGTATATGTGTACATATATTAGGACATATATTGTAATACCCTAGGAGTTCATGTCATGCATGTGTACAGGGGAGATTTAAATTTTTGCATTTGTTATGGCTATTGTACTGTTGTGTTATGCATGTGCTTGATGCTGGGGGATTTTGGAGTGATGCTATGTTGTTCTTGCCCATGACTTTATTTTTGGGAGCTATGGAGCTGGAAATATCCTGTGTGAATCACATAGGAGCGAGATTTAATTTCACCATTTACTTGAAAATCTTATTAATTGAAGGGAGAATTATTTATGAATTGTTTGCCTAATTAACTTATGTAAACCATGCGTGTATCATGTGGATTAGAAAATTTCACCATCAATTCATGTTATAAGCTATTAAAGAAGGAAGTTCGACTAAACCCCCTTGGAGACCAAAATGAAAATAGATGTAGTCATACAGAGCCTTATAAATTATTTTGTGTGTTTAGTGCCCTTGTACGTGTGCTTAGTGGGATGTTTGGAAGTTTGTAAGGTGTGAAATTGTCTAAGTGTTGGAGAGAGAGTGTAGAACACAAGTGGTGGTGTGTTTGTAATAGGCCTTGGGAAGTAGGGGCATTTTTGTCCACTCATACACAAAATATTATTTAAAAATCATATTTGTTCTCTTCCTTGTCTTTCCCATACCTACACACATTTGGGACCAAGTGTTCTCTCTTTCTCCCCTCACACCACACACCCACCACCTTTTGTATCCTAAGCCCTCCTTCAGCCAAGGAGGCATTTCTGGTTGGGAGTTTCTGGTTTGCTGACTAAAGGGGGTCTAAGGTGAGTTAATCTCTCTCTTCTTTGGTAGTTTATTCCCCTCCCAAAACCCTATGCTAGAGAAATTGTTGGGGCTGAGTTCTTAGGAGTTAATCTATTGTTTAAATTTTTGTTTTGGCCTGTGGTGGAAATGGAAGAGTGGATTTAGATTCATGAAACTAGTGTTCTTCTTTAGAGGAAAATCTTTATGGATACAACCAATGAATACTTTCTTATATCTTGAGGCTTTTTCAGAGTGTATTTAAAGACTTCTATTGAGATTTTGACCACCCACAAGCCTCAACAATTCTATTTTGATAAAGTTTTGAAAAGCGGGAGCCAAAAGAGTAGTTTTGGGAATTTTTCTAATAAATCTTGGGTTTACTCAAACTCGGGTACCCAGGCACCACCCAAACTCCAAGGAATAGTAAGTTTCAGGCTCGGGCGCCCAAGCGAGGAGGATCAAGCTGAGGCACCCAGGGCACCACTTGGGCAGAGAGGGTGTCATGAAAGGCCACTTGAGGTGCCATAGCCTGGAGGGAGTTGGGGACCTTGGGCATTGGCTAGGTGCCCCATTTTGGAGTTAGGATATGAGATGCATAATTTGATTTTGGCTGAGTATATTTAACCTCGTGTATTGCTTGACACATTGGCAAATGTGTTATGTATGTTTTCTCATGATTCTTATGGCTCTTAGGATTTTATTATGCTTGAGCTTGTCATAAGGGAGATTAGTGGGCCATGTCCCACGAGAGACATAAATTCACCTTCAATCAAGGAGATTGATTGTCTTCAGGGAAAGAGAATATGAATGTGCCTTCAAACTAGGAGAAATTGGATTGCCCATGGGCAAGGAGAATAATTGTGCCCTCATGTCGGGAGATGTATTCACCTTTTATTTGATTAGTTGTGTTTGGTTGTTACTCACTGAGATTGTTTATCTCACGCTATTGTTTCCATGTTTCAAAGCCTATGTACATTTAAGAACATCCGCCTGAGGAGTAACAGAGGTTCAAATATCCCAACCCCTCTGATTCTTGTGTTTGTGCTTGCCTTTGTGCTTGCCTTTGATGTAGCCCTCAAAAATTCTTCTTTTGGTAGTAGTTCTATAGTCCACTAGGACTAATTAGGAAGGTTTGTTTTGGGGAGTTCATTCATGTTTTGGAAGACATTCTTTGCATATGTTTCTATATATTCCTTGTTGTACTCTGATATAGGAATGGATAGAAACATGAGAGATGGCTATACCGTGGCTTGTTTCATTTAAAGATATGTAATAACTATATTTATCTTTATAGAGAATATTGTATTTATGCATTCATAGAAATGTGTTTGGTGACTTCTACCTTTCCCTTTGATCTTATTTGCATGTAATCTTGGGAATAGGAGTTAGGAGTTAGGCTTACATCCATTGGAGATACCCATGTGTTGTGCCGATCATGAGCCTTTGAGTTGGGTCATGACAAAGTTAGTATCAGAACTTTGGGTTAGGTCTTTTATTGATTATAGAGCGAGGTTACCATGGTGGGCCCTCTTATTGTTGTGAACAGTGATGCAACCATAGGGTGAGGTTCCATTAAAGGTCCTGTGGGAGTTGTTAGAGTCTATTTCTTTGTCTTACTCCTCATTATTGTCAAAGTTGGTCATTTCTTGGGCTCTCAAATGTTTATTGGTTTTGTAGATTCTTAATCCTTCCTCTTATGGCGGACAGAAGAAAACTTGCTTTATCCGTTCGCCTATGAGCAGGCAATGCTTGGTCTTTAAGCATGCCAAGAGTGAATATGCTCAAGATGTGAGGAGCTCGCCTTGGTCATGAATAGTCGGCTTGACAATGTGGAGGCTATAATTGGGAGACAGTCAACAATTAACAACCCTCCTACAGCATCAACACTTGTTTGAGCTCTACCACCACCACCCACTCCCTTTCCTCAAAAGGAGGGAACAGTGAAGGACACCCACCTATCGAAGTATCTGAAGCTTAAGCCCCTAGTGTTCACAAGGGAGATGGTGGGCGAAGATCTGTTATGGTTCCTGGAGAGCACGATTAAAGCATGCAAAGCCTTGGGGTGTTCTAGTATTCGCATGGTTGAGTTGGCTACATATCAGTTGCAAAGGAAGGCAAACTAGTGGTGGAAGACTTGGGATAAGTCGAGGGCCCCAAGTTCCCTACCTGTGGAATGGGATGAGTTCCAAAGGGTGTTTATGGAGCTCTTCATTCTGTGAAGTGTAAGATTGGTTAAAGCTAGGGAGTTTGGAACCTTGAAGCAAGGGTCCTTATCTGTGGAGGAATAAGATACCAAATTCAATTGTTTGTCTACCTATGCTCCTCATATGATTCCCAATAAGAGGGAAAAGATCAGAAGATTTGTGTTGAGACTTTGCCACTATATTCGACAATTTGTGAAGCTTTTGGATGGAGACTTATCCCTCATATGCGGCTATGGTGGATACGGCCAAGTTAATGGAAATGAATAAAAAGGAAGACAAAGATGCCCAAAAGAGAAAGAAGAAGCAGGGGCAAGATGGAAAATCCTTTGGCCATGGAGGAACGTCAAGGGTGTCTCAACCCTAAGGGAAGGGACAATCTATGCCCGCAACATCTATATGCCATGCTTTTCCATTGCAAGTACAACTTGGTTATATCACGACTTGCTCTTTGGGCACGTGATCGGTATAGTAAAGACACTTTTCCGTTACTGTAAGCTAACCTATCCCCGAAATACCCTACAGTTCTCATCATATTTATGTAGCCTTTTAAAAACAAATTAAGTATGTAATTACCAATTTAAATCTAAGAAATTTAAACAAAACCATATAAATAGAATATAAATTAATCCAATGCTACCCAGAAACCATCCTAAGTATCCTACGCAGCTACAGAGTAACCTATTAACATTAAAACAAAAATACAAGGCCTATCTGGCAATGGAAAGGCCCACACTGAGCACCGTTACTCCTCAGGCGAGTGCTCCTTGACAAAGGCTGGATCTGTAAAAAAAAAAAAAAGAATCAGAGCGTGAGTTATGAAAACTCAGTGAATAAATTGGCCCTGACTTAATTGACCCTTATACATTACTAATTATTTAGATAAGCTTGAATGCTATATAATCAACTAAAAATCATAGAAAATACATATCAGAATACAACAAATGCATCTAATTATTGTTTGCTGATGTACGTTCTCCAGCTAAAACGACGTTTGTTTTGAGTTCATTCCCTAATTTCCCACAATAATGCCATTTAACACTGCCATGGTTGGCCAATCATATAACAAAAGTGTTGTGACGGAGAGTTCTAAATTTTTGAAGGTCGGAGTTCTTAACTATTTAATTAATCTTAAGGTGCCTGTTCTTCGAGATTGAGGTCCGGTGCTCTTCTTAGAGGAAGATCACCCTGCTCTTTCAAATCTGGATAGTCGGATGAGCTATGTTGATAGTCTAGATCATTCAAACAATATTTATTAATAAATTTTAAAATGTGAATATTTTTTGAAGTTATAAAAAACAGAAAAAATATATCTTTTAAAATTTATTTCAAAAACTTTTTTTATTTTTTATAATTTTAAAATATATAAATATTATTTAGAAGATCTAAACTATCAAAACAGTTCATCTGATGATCCAAATTTAGAAGAGCATGGTTCTTCCTCTAAAAAGAGCAGAGGACCTCAATCACTAGTTTTTTTAATGAAAATGGACCAATCAAAACTCAACTCTCCATGCCACATAACTCTTTAAATAAGTAAAAAATGCAGTGTTTTGGACTTTCTTTTCCCCTCAATTGTTTCTTTTTTGCTTTATTTCTTTTCAGATCACATTTTAGGGTTTTCTTCTTCAATTTAGTTTTTTCCAAGATTTTTTACACTTTGAACCACCAAAACTTTGAAAATTTTCAAAAATTTATTTTCTCCAAATTCAACCCCAAATTCTAAGAAATTTCAAAATGGGTCATTGCCCAAAATATTTTTAATTTTTACTTTTGAACTCCAAAATCTTGAACATTTCAAAATGGTTCATTTTCGAAATATCTTTAATTATCACATTTGAACTCCAAATTTTGGGAAAGTTCAAAATGGTATTTTTTTTAATTTAACTGCAAAACTTTTGGGATTATAAAAACGAGTCTTTTCACATTTAACTCCAATAAAGTTTAGGATTTTACAAAAGTGGTCCTTTTCATATTTAACCCCACAACTTTTAGGATTCCCGGAGATTCTTTTTTTCCAAATTGATTTTAAACCCTAAATTCTTTTGGATTCTTAGACTCATTTTCAATTCTAACTTTTAAATTTCAAAATGGTCTTTTTTTTTTAATTTAACTCCAAAACTTTTGGGATTATAAAAATGATTTTTTTCACATTTAAATCCAAAAAAAATTTAGGATCTTGCAAATTAGTTCTTTTTCATATTTAACCCCACAACTTTTAGGATTCCCAGAGATACTTTTTCTTCCAAATTGATTTTAGACCCTACATTTTTTTTTGGATTCTTAAAATAGTCCATTTTCAATTCTATCTTTTAAATTCAAAGCCCAAAAATTTGGGGAACTTAAAAGATAGGCCCATTTTGAAATTATCCCTTAAATGTTTTATACCCAGAACTTTTGAAAATTTTCTAAAAACTTCAATAAAGGACACTTTCATTCTCATATCTAATTCTTTATTTCAATTCCCGAATTTTTGAAAAATTTAAGAAGGCCAAGAAAATATGATGTTTACAAAATAATTTTATACTTGAGAATATTTTGGTCAAATGAGACAAATATATATATATATATATATATATATATATATATAAAATACTAAAAAGTTATATAATTAAATTATTTCTCGGTGGGGGATAATAATTTACCAAAATAGGAATTGCCAATTCAAATTCATTTACTCTCATATTTAAAATTATATAAAATGTATTTAAGATAATTTACAAAGAATTGTTTCATATTAAGATTCACATGCATATTTTTTGCAAAATTTGAATATGAATATTACAAAGTAGTTAAGTGATAAGTGATAGCATAACATATACCACTATAGGCTCAACTAACACCTCTTATATTTTAGAAACAAATTGATTTAATTTAGGCAAACTAGCTATATATAAGACTTTATTTTTAGTAGTCTGATTTTTTTTTTTTAAATTTCTGGTAACAACTAACAACCACTTAATCTATTTTAATCATAGTCAAATTGAATTGTAAATTTTATATGAGAATTTGTCAAAACTATAGAGAGTAAGTAGTATTGACTTTTTTTTTAATTACTCTGATAGCGCTGTAGATATTTCTCAAATAATGCAAATTGTAATTTTTCTTTTTCTTTTTTTAAACTCAAAATCTTTCTCTTAATTGTTTCAATTGATGATCTAGTTTTCCGGGTACTAATTGTACTTGTTTCCCTTGTATCGGGTTCTTATTAGAAAATATGACAGTTTGACTTTCTTTTCTCTATTATTATAGCCCTGTCTAAGACTAACGATTAGTTGATTATCGAGGAAAATTGTTTTTAATTTTTCTATGTTGATCATTACACCAGTTCCTAAGATATTTATTCAATGGGTTTTTTTTAATGACATATTATAATACTTTCTCTTTTATCATATGGTTTATTTATGCTTCCAAAGTCAATTTTGAAATCATCATGTGCAGTCCCATCCCTTTCTCTCAAAGCTAGAGGTTACAATAATCACACGATCTGGATTTGGATTTATTTATAATAGAATTAGACATGGCGAAGAAATCTCCATGTGCCATCCCGTTTTGTGCGCAATGTGAAGAGAATTGCTTCATCATCTGCATAAATTTCAGGCCACTTATACATGCATAGTTCTAATATTAATTAGGGTATCCTAACATGAACCAAACCAACTAAGTCTGCTTAAATCAAACCAAGTCAATCAAAATTGAAAAAAATAAATCTGTATAGGTCTTTTAAATAATAACCGTTTGGTTTGATTCGATTGTTGATTTTGAATTGTTTAACCAAACTGTGCCAACCAAAGTGTGTATATTAATATATAAATATATAATATTAATAAACCCTATATATATAAAATAAAAATTGAGAATTCAAATTAACATATATATTGAGTTTTAATGAGATTTAAAAATGAAATATTTGAAATTTTGTTCAAAATTTGCTAATTTTATGCTTTTTTATTTCTCTAGAAACCATTCAAAATCTAACCAAACTCTTTAATAAAAATCAAATTCAAAATCAAATCAAACTGTCTAATTAAGAAAACTAAATAAGTTTTCATTTGTCCTAAATTAATTGGTTTGGTTCGATTGAGGTTTGAGTTCAAATCAAGCCTATAAATATCCCTAATATTAAATTATACATAACCTAGCATATAAATAATTTGGTTGCCTTATATGTCATTCTTTTCGTCAATTGCTTAGAATTTCGAACCCCCATTTGCACAAATTTGCCTATAAAAGGGCCATTATTATTCACCCCTTCCAATGCAAATAATAGACAAACAATTAAACAATGGCATTATCATCCAAAGTTCTCCCTATTACACCCTCAATGTCTATATTTGTTGCTCTTTTGTTCATCATCTCATCCCTCCACACATCCTTTGCTGCTTCATCCAACTCCACCAATTCCCTCAAAATCTACAAATCATTCGTCAAAAAGTATTGCAACACAACCACGTACCCTAAAGTTTGCTACAAATCTCTCTCCCCATATGCCTCTCTCATCAAAACAGACCCTCTAATTCTCACCAAATCCTCCATCTATATTACTCTCAAATCCATCACCAAGGCTTCTTCTTCCCTCCGAAAGCTCTCCTACACCAAAAGTCTCACCCACAACGAAACCCTAGTTGTTCGGGACTGCCTCGAGAACGTTTATGATTCACTTGATGAAGTCAAGCAATCCGCCGTAGCGATCAAACACTTGAACGACACTTCCACTAACGAAGACAAGTTTCAATGGAGTAACATAAAGACGTGGATGAGTGCCGCCATCACTGACGACGTTACTTGCTTGGACGAGTTCGACGAGATGATGGTTCGCCCTTCTTTGCAGAAGAAGATTAAAACCTACGTCACCAACATTATGAGCCTAATCAGCAACGCCCTCTCTCTCGTCAACAAGTATACCTACTATTGAATTTGGATCTTCTTGTTCACATGATTAATTAAAGTGAAAATTACTGATCTAGTCACCCAAAAATTTCAATTAGTCTCAATTTGGTCCTTAAAAAATCGAATATCTCACTTTAAAAAATTGTGTTTGTTTTGATTTAGTTCTTTTGTTTATCAAAGTGACTTTTGACAACAAAAAATTTGAGATTTGACAATGATAAATCTTACGGTTTAACAATTAAAAGGACCAAATTGAGATGACTAAGTGGAGATATTTTTATCTTTTAAAGACTAAATTGATATAAATATAATATTTTAGGAATTAAATTAGTAATTTACTTTTAATTAAAAGAACAATATTTTTTTCCAACATGTCATGTCACGTGGAAAGATCCATACTCGCGAAATTGGGACATATAATCATTCTATTCAATCTTGTATGCATGTGCTTGTATAGTTAACCTTTTCTTGAGCAATTTGTGGTTGTGCTTTAATTTGCTATGATACTGAATAACTTTTGATTGATTACTTTTATCATGGGTTTGGTACAGTGAACAAAGGATATATATATATATATATATATATATATATATATATATATATATATATATTGCATCCACGGAGCCCTAGGTGCATGATGAAACTTCATTTTGTTCTTGATTAATACATGTACATATTAATTGTCGCTTTGTAAGTAAGAACCATTAAATATCCACGATTGGGATCATACAAGGCTCCAATTTGGAAAGGCAAAGACATATATACATTTCCTTCTATCTTACTATTAGATTCTTTATTAAAAATAAAATATATGTAAAAAACTTTTTAAACACTAATTTTTATTTTCTTTTGAAAAGGCCAAAAGTAAAGAGCTGTAGTCCACAACAGCTAGGTTCAGTAAATAATGAGAGAAGGAAACACAAATAAAGTTTAAACCAGAACGACACCCATATTTAGCAACATGATATATATAGGTTACCAATCATGCTGAGTTATAAAAAATATATAATTATTTTTTAAAAACTATACACTTATTGTATTTTCATTGTAGAACATATCATATTTTAATTAGAAAATCTAATATAGTTTTAAATTGGAAAAAATGTAAAAAACACATTGCATTTTTGGTCACTTTGATGCAAACACTCAAATTTTCAAAATCGTAAATTAAGTTCCTTAATATTTATAGACTATATTAACAATTTAGTCCCTTAAAGATACATGAGTTGATTATTTAAATCCTAGAAGTTTAATTTTATACAATTTAGTCATTAAATATTATGAACTCGTTAAACTTTGTTATGTTGTTAGTTCCTCAAAGATAAGATAAATAATTTATCCTTACAAAAAGACTAATTTGTACTTAGTTTGTAATTTATAAAGACTAATTCGTTCAACATTTAAATTTTCAAAGACTAAATAATATAATAAAATGTTTCTCGTTGAGGACAAATTTATATGTTTACTTCATATATATACTATATATAGTTATAATTATGTCTTTCTGTCTACTTTTCTTTTAAACATGTTAGCTCAAACGCTATACCAATCTTCCACATAATTGACGTGGTAGCTTGTTCTTCCTTGTCTCGAATGCGAATGTCAAACAAAAAAAATAAAATAAAACAATTTATTTTCAAAAGTGTGAAAAAGCTGAAGGAGTTTATTATGGTTTTGAAAGTACAAGAAGTTGTATGAAAATAACCCAAATTAAGTTTCAGAAGAAATTTTATATTTTTCTCCTTTTTAACAAACTAATAAATAACTAAACTTGATATTGGATTGATGAGTACAAAATTGTCTTGGAGGACATTTTATCAGTTGTCCCTTTATGTAATAATATATTAAATTAAATCAAAGGTCAAAAAGAAAGAAAAAAGAAATGTATTATTGAATCAAAATATAGATTAATCATTAATTATAATTGGATTACTGAACTTCAAAGGATTAAGACTGCGAATATGATCAGATGCAACAGTTGACCAATTACTGAATAAGATGTAATATAGAAGCGAGCTTAACGGACAAGCATATGCTTATTAAATTAACATTGAATTCCCCAGATTTCCATGTTTTTGTGATCATTATATTGAGCCCATCATTATAAATTTATTATATCATGTTACTTTCTGATAAGTCTTTATTCTTTTATGTCTGTTATCTGTAGATTTCGTTTCACTGCTGTCGCAATATTGTTCCCATATCTCTTAAAGTAAAAGAAATACAATCTAGTGACTAATCAGAAGTTACAAACTAATATAATTAATTAACTAATATTTAAATAAAGCTAAGATCTTAAGTAATTAATGCTATCTGAGTTATTTCATAATGTTCAGGTATTTAGAAAAGGCTGTATTCGTCAGATTTGGCGCATCTCCAATGCTTAAAATTCTAGGGACTCTCCATGGCGCATGTGGATCGTTGGATTGGCTAAGCGAACGGTGTAGATTGCTTGTTGTAGCGAAGTTGTAGGCCGTTGGATTTACGCAATCCGATGGCCCAAATTGAAGACTGGATTTAACGAAGTTGTGTGTTTTGATTTTTTTCTTTAGGGACCCTCCTTGTACCATGTGTCCCACTGGCGCCCTGCCGACTTCGCGACTTGGGACTTGGATCTTGGACCCAACCCAATTCTCTATTTTTTTTTAATTTATTTATAAAAACATTGCACAGTCGTCTTCTTCCTCTCTCTGACGTGTCTCTCTCAGTCTCTTCCTCTCTCCAGCTCATCTCTCTCTATTAAAGAAAACACCCTTCGATGATTTCTAAAGGTTTTCATTTTCGTGCTTTTGTTTATCTAGGAGTTGCAAAGGAAGATGGACTCGTGGAACTTCAAGAGTTGGCGAGGCTGAAGATCGAGGGATTAGGAAAAAGGATTGAGATCGTGAAAGGGACAAAGACAGAGACAAAGACAGGAGAGGGAGAGAGATCGATTGAGTCACAACAAAAGAAGAAGAGGGGATAGCTAGGTTGATTCACGACAGCCATAGAGAAAATGGTGGTGAAGATAGCACAAAGGAGATAACGATGAAGAAGAAGACGGGGATGATGATGTTGGTGGTAGTGGTTCAGTTAGAATGCTTCCACTTAACCCATCGTCTTTGTCATCGTTGTCCCATCACAAGAGCTTCCCTTAGGCCAAAGATTTTAGAGTAGCGCCGATGCAGAAGACAGCCGATGAGATGATTGGGGTGTTGATGCCGAAGAAAGCACGGTCAGGTAGAGTACTTTAGATTGCAAGCAATTATATTGAATTGACAATACTAAAAAGTTGATGAACAAAATTTGGGATTTTAACATGTTCTTTCTTGCAATCCATAGAAAGGAAGAGACAGAGAGAGATGCGCCATAGAGAGGAAGAAGACAACCCGTACAATGTTTTTTTATAAATAAATAAAAAAAACTAGTGAACCTAGTTGGGTTCAAGATCCGAGTTTGAGATCTAGGTCTTGGATAGCAAAGCGGGTGGGGCGCTAGTGAGAAACGTGGCACGAGGAAGGTCACTGCAAAAGAAAAAAAATCAAAATGCATAGTTTCATTAAATCCGATCTTTGATCTGGGTTATTAGATCACGTGGATCCAATGACCCACAACTTTGTTACAAAAAGCAATTTGCACCATCTGCATAGCCAATCTGATGGTTCACACACACCAAGGAGAGTCATTGGAATTTTAAGCATTGGAGAGGCACCGAATGCGCATTCATCACCCATATCAAAAAAGGTCTCCATTTGCAGTAGAATAAAATAGTGTAAATTTTAATTCATTCAAAATTATAGATGGTCTCAATTTACTTTTTAAAAAATTAAATTTCATAATTTAATTTTAAAACTTGAAATTAGCCATGTAAGCCTATAGAAAAGAAAAAGATGATATTCATCATTACAAAGTTTCAAGACAGTAGGGGAAAAGCTAGAAAAAAATAAACACAACTCAGACCCACAGCCCGTGTTGGCCAAATGATGTGCCACACCATTAATCCATTATAGTCCCTTCGAATATGGTCGAGCAAAAAGGAAGAAAATCCTGCGGATAATTCCCCTTGAACTATTAACCCTTGAAAGGTTATATTTATTTTAATTTAGTGATTTTTACTCTGTGAAATAAAAAAAATCAAATTGAGATATGGATACAATATTTTAAAAGTTAAATTATATAATTTGATATTTTAAAAATTAATTGAGATAACTGTAATATTTTAGACATTAAATTAATAATTTACTCATTAAAATATAATAATTTTATTCAGTAAATTACACTAATATATCTTGAGATTCAATTTCATGCATCTAATACCTCTATTGTTTCAAAACTATCATTCACTCTCCTAACATTTAACACATATTGTAGAAACAACTCCTCTAACTTTTTTTTTTTTTGTGAATGAAATTAACTTTGTTCACATTAATAGTGTTCTTCTAAAAAGTGAAACAACTTAGCTACCTCTAGGGATACTTCAGAAAAAAAAAATCAATCTTATATTAGACCTTTAAATTAATTTAATTTTCTTTATTGTCATATTGAAAATACCATCAAAATTTCATTTTTTTTAAACAACACAATTTCATATTTTTGGTTTCTATGTATAGAATATTTTCAAAATCAAATAAATTCTTCCTATCATGTTACTTTAACCACTACCAAAAAAAAAAGTGGCATTGTGACAGATGTTTAGTGGTTATAAAAAACTGCCCCTAAACAATAACATAGTGGGGGTTGTTGGACAACCGCCACTAAGATAATGGCAGTTCATAGTAAATTTGTCATTATCTCTAAAATTAATGGTGGTTCGAGGAAAACCGTTTTTAAAATTATGGTGGTTTGTTTCAAGTTGTCACTATTTAGTGACGGTTTGGTCATATTGTAACATCCTAAAAATTTATTTTGTATCCTTTTATAGTAAGGAAATCATGAAATAAATAAAGAAAGATGAAGAAGTCGATTGCCTAAGAGGTAATAGTCAGTTGGTAATGAAATTTACTTGATAAAACCTATTTTAATAAAGCAAGTCGAATGGAACACTCTAGCAAGTCAACTATCACTTCTAAAACATTGAAAATGCAAAATAGGTTACAAAAGTTGACTGATAAGGGGTAACAGTCGACTGGTTTTAACTAAGAAGCACCAAAACACCGTCTGAAAGTAGAGAAGTCGACCGTTATATATACTAGAGTCAACTAGTCATACTGCAGTACATGGATGAGAAATATCTCTGTTTTTAGCAAGATAAAATCTAATTGCTCAACAATTTCAGAAATCAAAGATGCATTCATTATTTTATACCCAAATTGTTTCTAAATTTTTCAAAGACTTAGAAATAAGATTTTGGAAGCAAGAGCAGGATAATAGAAATATTAAAACATTAAAAGCTTGATATCAAAGCAATATAATTTAAATACGAGGAAAATAGGAAAAATAAAAGGGACGTTACACATACCACCACTATTTAGTGGATATTTAGTGACGGTTTGACCTAACCGCTATTTAGCGGTAGTTTGACAAAACCACCACTACTTAGTGGAGGTTAGGTATAAACTGCCATTAAATAATTTAGGGTCTGTTTGGTTTATGAAAATATTTCATGTTTTCATTTTCAATCTTCATTTCCTGAAATGCATTTCCTGAAATACTGAAAACATCTTTTTTGTATTTTCAGATTTAGACTTATTTTAAGAAATGTTTTCAAGAAAACGTTTTCAGTTAACTCAACCAAACATATTTTCAAGTTTATTTTATATTTTCAGTGAAAATGAAAACAAGAAATGCCCTACCCCCTTCAAATCAATGTCATTCATGCTCGCTATCGACATCTCCTCAGTTGGTTCTTCTCTCATCATAATTCGTGCTACCTCTCGTCACTGTGATTCATCTCACCAACCGCCCTTCCTCTAGCTTGAGTCTCCATCATCATTCGTTCTGTTCTAACCTACCATTACTGTTGTCGCCGTGGTTAACTTCTTTTATTTTTCTATAATTTTTTCTCCTTTTTAATGTTTTGCCCCATCTCCCATGAGGCTAGGAAAATCAAAATCTTCAACCAATGAGTAAAACCAAGAAAAACAAATTTTATAAGTGTGTTTTAGTATTTTATTAATGAAACCCTCCTTTAGTTTCATTCCCACCTAAGGGAATCAGTTTTGGTCTAGATGTCAAATTTAATCCTATCTACAATTAAGAGGATGAGAAATGATTCAGACTAAAAAATACAGGCAGTTATAGCACAATTGGAAACAATAACCAACATCTCTTATTAGTGTAATGGAAAGTTAACCAATTATGTCCATTACTGTGTCCAAGATGTTGGTATATAGAATTGTAATTAGGCAATGATTTATTCCCCCCTCCTTTTTGTTTTTGTAGTTGATTTGAGTTCAAATAGCTTTCTAGACTCAAGTACTAATTTTCTTTTATTGTGACATATAAAAATTGTAATCAAGGAGACCAAAGGACTGGATAATTAATTTTTGATCCAACAAAGACAATAATTTTTGTGAATATTTAATTATTTACTCAGTGTCCTGCCATGACATGTTACCAAAAATATCTTGTTGTGTAATTTGTGTTTGACTTTGTCATTGAAATTAATCTTTTTATTAGCTATTAATTTATAAATTGTGTTTTGATTCCCTTTGGGTTATTAATGTAGCTGAATTTTGCTAGTTTGTTTGCATATCATGGCTCTTTCCTGTATTATTTATTGTTAATGCTAATTTACTTTGTTGTTTATAATCGAGTAGTGAAATAATATTAATTGATAGGCAAGAGTAAAATGTGACATTATTTGGATGATTTTAAATTCTAATTCTACTTATTAATTGGGCAAAATGGGAAGCGTTAGGATGATACCTTTAATGAACTAGTAGCGCAGGGATGTGCATTTTGACATGATTGTTTTTGGGCTAGATGTCAAATTTAATGAACTAGTAGCCTTGTCTCCCATGAGGCTAGGAAAATCAAAATCTTCAACCAATGATAATAAAACCAACAAATACAAATTTTATGTTTAGTAAGCGTTGTTATTGCCATGAGAGATTTCATTTGACTGCAATCCTTATATTTTGTGAGGATTATAACATTGCTGATTGGCTTTTATTGTTAGTATATTGTCATGGTTGTTAGCTTAATGGTTCTGATTTTGTTTTGATGGGTGGATGGTATCATGTCGGGAATGTGAAATCTTGTTTTTGTTGTATGGAGAAGAGATTGAAATATTTCAATACCTCTTTAGAAGTCTATGACAAATGAAATAATTGCTACAGCTTCATTGTTGTGTGTTTAAACTGTTAGTCTTATGTGTTCTGGAGCATGCTTTCTTATTTTATGGCCCTTTTTTTTTTAAAAAAAAATTTGACTTTAAAGCTTGTTATGCTTTATTGCATTTTGTGTTTGCTATAGTTTTCTGGACTTTCTGTGGCTAATGTTCCTACTATTTGGATGACAACTTACTTAACTGTTACATATTGTTGCTTAAATGAATTTGTGTTTTGGATGATTATCAATTTTGTATCTGGCTTTAGCTTTACTTTAAATGAGCGTAAGTTTGAACTTAGGAAGTAATAATTGTTTTTGCTTTTTCCTAGTGCACCAAGTGAACAAATTCTTTATAGTTAGTTATAATATTGTTTTGATTGGTTATAGAATATAATAGATAAGTCTTGGCTAAACCCCAAAATACTTTTGAATATATAGAGAGGGACTTAATGAGTTCTTAGATTTTGCAATTACAATAAGATTATTGAGGAAAAAATCATATATTTATGTCTCAAATGCAAATTTAAAAAGTGGCTTTTGAATGTGATTGCAATTTTAGTGGTGGTTTGAATCGCCATTAAAAAAATTGCTCATTTTAGTGTAGGTTCAAACTGAAGCTAAACTAAAATATAATGGTGGTTATACACAAACTGCCACTAAATATGCTGATAAATAGCATGGAAGTTTGTATATATCTGCCACCATAAAAATTTTTTGAGGCGTTGACATGTAAATCGCCACTAAACCAACAATTTCTCCACTTTTGTAAAGGTGTAGTGGCAGTTTAAACTGCCATTTTAACCACCACTGTTAATATTTAGTGGTGGTTATTCCCATGGTTGATGGAAACAACCATTAAATAGCTTGTGGCAATTGATTTTGTGGCAGTTCTTGGAACCGCCACTATATGGCCCTCGCAATCGCCACTATCTAGCATTTTTTTTTCAGTGAACTTGTCAGTACCTCACTGTCATGACCTGAAAATCAGGCATGTGACTTGCCCATAATTCCCAGGTGTACCTCCTTGGCATCCCCAGACTCCCTTAAAACAAATATTAAACCACAAACATACACTCATAGACAATCTGTCAATTTCCAACAATAACGAACTTTCATTCATAAATGTTTGCAATGTTCTTAGTTTAGTCCCCATATCTCATACTATAGAGAAAATATTTAAGATGAAGCACAAACATAAATTATGGCCGAATAACAATAATTCCCTACATTACAAACAAACCTAGGTGGCCTATACGACTACGGAGCATTTCCTAGACTTCCAAAAATGGTTCCAAGAACTCACCAACAAAAATAAAGGATATCCCCCAAGATGTCACTACTTCTTCAACGAATACTTCTCCTTCTCAATCATTGAATCAAAAAATGTTAAATCACAGAGGGTGTGAGTTCATCAAAACTCAATGAGCGGAAAACTATGTAAAAATAAGCAATAACATCTCAAATACAATGCTAAAGCTTACCATCATAACCGAAATGAGTGCCATAGATACTTGCACACATATAAATATATACACGAAGAATATGTTATACACAGACAATCATATGTTTCCTCTCGTGAGCCTACATTCTCATGAAATTACCTTCTTAAGGCTCTAATCATCAAGATTTATTCTCCCTAGAAATTGCCACTCAAGAGGTTTAGGGGTCTACATTCCCCAAATTCCCAATTTCGAGTTTCGTCAACATGGATCTACCCATCCAAGGACTACTTGCTCAAGTCTCACCGGAGGACTACATTCCTATGGCGAAGTCCCTTTCCCAATGATGCAAATCAAGGCCTGGAACAATCGAGTTCAAGTACTTCAAGGGATCCATTAGATTTTTCAAGTGGACCATAACAAGAGCACAAGCTAAAATAATCAAAAAAGCATTAAACAGGCTTGTTCAAGAGTGGGCTGAGCAAATTCCACTTGAATATAAACTAAACAAAGATCAAAATGTGCATAACATCATTTGGGGTGAAGATGGAGCTGTTGAAGGAAATTTGGCCCAAAATACTACAAATTAAGCCCCTTGGACCAAGAGCTAAACATAGGCCAACTCAACTTGGGCTTAATTATGTCATTTTGGAATGTTTTGTAACATTTTGATGTATTTGGATGAATTTTTAACTTGTTGGTCAAAATAGCTAGTCATTTTCCAAAGCATATTAAATGCTTTATGTTTCCAAGTAGTTGTTGTTTTCCTAGGCTTAGTAAAGTCTGATTATGACTATTTTGAGTTCCTAGATTTTCATTTCCTAGGCTAGGCTGCACATTTTATAAATATCACATATCCAAACATGTTGTAATTAGATTTCAAATTTGAATTTAAAGAATTTTCTTTTGAGAGAATTATTTCTTTCTGGTTCTTCTAAAAACTTCTAAACTTACCAAGGAATTCCAAATCCTTGTGGCATTCAAAACCTATCTCTTGGGTTCTTGTCTCCTTATAGGCAACAGGTTCAAGAGTTTATATCTTAGGTTCTTGGCTCTCTATAGCCAACGGGTCTGGGTTTAAATCTATCCAATTTAACGTTTCTGCATCACCCAAGCACACACATTTCATCACAACAAGACCACGTGATACATACACCATCCATATATATATATATAGAAACCATATAAACATTCCCACACATATAGTGATCTTAGATATTTAGTTAATACAATTAATTAAGGATCGATTTCATTTATCACATATTAATTGGCAAGGAAAATAACATTGTATACTTAGAAGAAAGCATAACTTAACAAGGTCATCCACTCACCTTGATACCAAATAAGTTTTACTGAACGATAAAATGGCCTAAAAAGGGAAAGGCATCCCAAAATCTACAGTCTATTCCTATCAAATAAGTGCATAGAAGAAAAGAAATGATTAAAATCTGTAATTACAAACTATGCAGCAATCAGTTGACTGCCTTTTTCTAAGCAATTGACTGGTCATGTATAATTAGGTTTGACCCGAGAGCAACTGGTCGACCAGTGATGCCTTACCGGTTGACTGGTGTGTCTCTGCCAAAATTACCATTTCTACTCAAACGTAGCTGGTCGACTGGTAATACCCTGCTAGTTGACCAGTGCATCTTTGTCAAGATGGCCATTCTTCCCAAAGAGTAACCTGCCAGTCGACTGGTGATTTGATACCAATTGACCAGTATGTCTTGGTTAGGTTTAGGTAGAAAGCACCAAGGGTAGCTAGTCGACTGCTTTTGGCTCAACAGTTAATTGCTTGCCCGTAAATGCAAAAAAATATGACAACTATTCCCATTTTTCTTCACCTAATGCAATTTCCTTTGGTTCTTGCTTTAAAATAAGATCAAAAGAGCAATGTAAAGTAAGTAAAATCCTCACAAGTTCAATAGGTAAGTTGGTTCCATGGTTTCTTAAAAAACCCCATATCTTTCCCTAAAGAATTTCACTACCTGCTCCCATGAAACCAATCTTATTACCCAATGAGTTGTGCCTTATGGTTTTTAGCAACCAAACCAAGGAGAATGACAAGAAGAGCAAAGTTCATAACCTAGCTTCACAAAATCCCCATTTCTACAACTAGAGCACAAGATGAATGAAAAAAGAGGAGATGGTGAGAATAAAAAGTTACCTTTCTCTCAAAAGCTTTGGTGAATAGGAATGTAGCCGGACGAAGGGACGACCGCTGGAGAAAATAGGTGGAGGGCTTGTGGGTTGCTTGAATCAAGAAAGGAAGTTAAAGGAGAAGCTCCACTCTTGCCCAAATGTGTGTGTGCGTAAATAAGAGGGAAAGGAAGGCAAAGGGTGCTTTAGGTGGCTAAGTGGGCCTTGGGTGTCCCATAGGTATCCACCCATCCAATAGACCTTTTTCTAGCCTAAGTGGTTCAAGCAATAATTTCGACAAGAATTCCATTAACTCAAATAAGTCCCTCCCCCAACATCTCCACAATTTATAGAATTTTCCACACAGCATCAAAAATTGCCAATTAGGCCATTTGACATAATTCCATAATTTCCATAATATAAAATAAAATAATTAGGGAAGAAAAATAAATAATGCATAAATTACTACAATATTACCAAGCACATGACCCCAAATTTAGTGGGTATTACAATCTCCCCCTTAAAAGAATTGAGTCCCTCAAATTTAAACTCACCTCAAGGCTTAAACAAATAGGGATACTTCATCTTCATCTCATCCTCTACCTCCCACGTAGCTTCTTCATGGAAGCGGTTCCTCTATAGGACTTTAATGGAGGGAATTTTCTTGGTGCAAAGTTTCTCAACTTGTTTATCGAGAATGGATACTAGGACCTCCTCATGGGCAAGAGTCTCATTAAACTTCACTTCTTGCGGTTGAATGACATGAGTGGGATCATGGAGATACTTTTGTAACATTGACATGTGGAATACCGGATGTACTCCCTCTAAGTCCAAAGGTAAGGCTAGGTAGTATGCCATGTTTCCTATTCTCTCCACAGTCTCATAAGGACCGATATACCTTGAACTTAGCTTTCATTTCTTCTAAATCTCATCACTCCCTTCATAGGTGATATTCTCAAAAATACCATATCCTTTGTAGCAAACTCCAAATCATGTCACCAATTCTTCGCATCCTTTTGCCTAATCTGAGCAGCAAGCTCAAACCACCAGACAGGAGATTTACATTGTCTGCTATACAAAGCTTCGAAAAGCACTATCATCTCCCATCCCCTCTCCCTAGGTCTCTATATGTCCCCACAAATTCAATTAATTTCTTTTTAAATTATCAAAGAAAGAAAGGAAAAAATAGGATTAAATTTAAAATTAGTGAGATTACTTTAAGTATTTAATCAATAATATTAATGCCAAGCTAAAAAGGTAGAGATAGAGATCACACTATCATTGTCATCATCATTGTAGATTACTTTGAGGAAAAGGGAGCTTGATGACAAGGCAGAACTACAGAGTTAGAGAATGAGTTTTCTTGTTGAAAGGCTAGCTGGGAAAGAGACGGTGTATTTTTTTTTTTTTTCAGGAATCCAAACATGCCATGGGAAATTTGCCCAAAAAACCCCATTTCCAGGAATCTTGAGGGGGTTTCTTGTTCTTCTATTGTATCAATTGTTGAGCACGAAAGCCACCCCACATTGTCACAACTGACAATGATAGACTAAGAGACAGAAGAGGCTGAGAGTAAGAGACGAGAGATGGCTATAGGGTGCAACTGTGCGAGAGGGGCTAAGAGAGTAGAGATTGACTAAGAGTGACACTTAGGGTGTGTCTAAATTTTAATTAATTAATTATAATTATAAAATTACTTAAATATCCCTATATAAATATTATATATGTTATAAGGGTTTTTTTTGCAAATTTACTAAAATGCCCTTCAAGAACAAGGACCCCGGGCAAGGAGTGTGATCCCTATCCTCATTCTCAAATTGCCTTCAAGGGAATTTTTCTACTATCCCTATCCCTACAGGAAAAAAAAATCCCCCACTACAGGGCTCCAAATGGGACAATCCCCACGAAGATCCTCGATCATGGGTAGAAATTGCCATTTCTAGTCCACAAGCATATATTAATATAGAAGATATATGAAAATTTGCATTAACGTAGAGTTATAATATATATGTATATATATATATATATATATATAAAGCTAGTTTTTGGGAGAGGTAATGTGATCTAGCATCTGCACTTTACTTTTTTCTTCTTTTCGTGAATTTAAATTGATAAGATGTTTTATTTTCCTCTTTATCCATTGATTTCTTAGGATTGCATATGCATTTTAGCTGCTTTTGAACGTTGTCATTGTAAGTTGGTTTTACTCAAACCTGAAGTCATTTTTTTGCATCAAAGGCCATTTATTTTTATAACAACTTAAGGTGTTTATGGTTTCTAATGGTGGCCAATAGATTGGACATGGAAAGCCAGTTACATCCTATATATATATGTGTGTCCTTGTGTAATGGCAATTGTATGAATATAGATGGGATGAAAATATATATGATATATTTACACTATTGTGTGATATTTTTTGATAGAGAAAAGTTTAGGTAAATAAGAGTCATGTCTACCTTTTTTGTATAGGTGAGTCTTGAGTTATTATGTTTAGGTGTGACAATGAGGCCCCAAATTCTGGGATTCCCATATTTGGGGCCCTGTTGGCAGGGATATTCCTGAAGGACATTTTAGTAATTTCAAAAAAATTACTAGAATGCCCTTAAAAAATATATATATATATATATATTAATTATCTATCTTAGGGATAATTTAGTAACTTTATAGATAAAATTAAAATAATTTTGATAAAAAAACCCTAAATCTATTACCATTCCTAAGTCTTGACCTAATATTCCTAAATCAAATTTGAAATCCCTAAATCCCTTCTTGGCCTTCGTCTCCACCATGTCATCGTGCCTTCGTGGCTTTCTTCTTCATCAGTTATGCTCTCATCTAAAATCCCTAAATCCCTTCTTCAGTCGTGCTGTCATCTCTATTCTCCCTTCAGTCATGTAGCATGCTCTCATCTCTTCGAGTCCATCTCCTTCCTCCTCTCATCATTATCATCTTTGGCTCTCTCTTGGTCATCGTCTTTGAAATCCCTTTAGTCGTGCTCATCATTGTCATTGTCTTTGGCTTTCTGGGGGTTATCATCTCTAAAATCCCTTCAATCTTGCTCATTACCAAAGTTATCGTCTCTACTCATAGTTGCTGATCACTTTCAGACTTTGCGATGCTCTTCTATCTCATCATCCCGAGTTGCTTTTAGTCTTAGGTACTGAATCATCCTTAGTTTCTCTGCCTTTAGTATGCATTTTGATTGGTGCTCTTCTAGTTATGGATTTTATTTTTACATTTTTGAATTTTTTAATAATCTCGTGGGATTAGAGCGGAAACCTAATGGGGAGCGAGGAACATGGATAAGGCATTTTTTCTCCCCGGTAGGTATCAAGGATGGGGACGGGGTGAAAACTAGGGGTGGGGATGGGGATAAGGAAGGCGAGTTCGCCCCCACCCCAGTAGGTATCAAGGATGTTGTGATGGATCTTTCTTACCAATTATTACAAATTAAAAGGGTTAAAATAGAAATCTGACTTACATTCGATTATGACCTTCATGCACTGTTTTGTTCATATCTCCTAAATGATATAGAATCTTTTTTTACGAATCTGGTTTCATCTGAAACTAGTGAAAATAGATTTTCATTGATAGGTAGCTCGTTAAAATTGGAAATTTTGTGAGGGAGATATAATCGATTTAATGTATATGAGGATTCATAGAACCCTAAAGCAAAAACTGTCTTAATTTGATTATGACCTTTGCTCACTGTTTCAATAATATCTCCTAAACAGTGTGGAATTTGCAGCCCAAACTGGTCTCATTGGAAACTAGACCAAAAAAGGCTATCCATTAATAGGTAACTCGTTAAAAATGGATTTTCTGTGAGGGAGTTATGACTGAATCAATGTATATGAAGATTAAAGGTATGGAATTTTGAGTTG
Source organism: Biancaea sappan (assembly GCA_037074585.1). NCBI lineage: Eukaryota > Viridiplantae > Streptophyta > Magnoliopsida > Fabales > Fabaceae > Biancaea > Biancaea sappan. Next base: position 42,113,926 of record CM073501.1, on the reverse strand, counting down.
TTTCTATCTTAGCTTATTTTTGACTTTTCCCTGGAGTATTTTCTTGAAGTTTTGGTTATGGGATTGAATATGCAGATGCTAGGATTTGTAGGTGTGAGTTGGTTATGGTGTAGGGCTAGGGTTTGGTATGAATAAGGTTCCCTTTTACTTGATAGAGGGAGAGGTGTGTCATAGAGGAAGAGAGAGGCAAGAGAAAGGTGTATGGGAGGCGGCCAAGTGATGGCTAAGTCTAGGGTTAGGGTTCTTTGAGTGTAAGATGTGTTGGGTGTTGGTAGAGAGAGGGAAAGAAAATTTTGTTTCTAGGGTTTCCAATGTTGGATTTAGGTTTTGTTTATTTAATATGCTTGTTAGTTGGTTGCTTACCATTGGTTTTTACTTAATTGAATTAGAAGGGTTCTAGACTAAGATGTTGTTTAAAATATATCATTTGTGTATAATATATTTTTATTTTATTATTTTAAAGAGAGGAAAAGGGAGAGGGATGTTGGCTAGGTAGGATTAGGCTTTAGATGTTTTTTTAAATTAGATTTAGGTGATCTTGGTAGGTTATTTAAATCTTAATTAGATTTCTTCATTATATTTTCCTTATCCTAATTTTATTTATCCATGGTTATTTTTTTATCTTGTTATTTTATTTATGCAATTATTTATTATTTATTTTCTTCCTTAATATAATTGGGTTATCCTATCTTACTTATTATTAGTTAGTTTTAGTCCTTGTTTATCCAATCTTTATTGGAATATTATAGCTTAAAACTAAATCATAGAAGGCTTATCTAGAGGGATTTATTTTAATAGCTTAACAACTTTCTTTTATTTAATAAATCTTGCTTATCTCATTATTTAACCTTTATTTGTTTATTATTATCATCATTATATTATTTCTTTTAGTTGTTCATATATGTATATATACTAGTACACGCCACACACACACACACTATATGTATATAGCTTGTTTTATTCCTTGTAATCTTTCATTTATTATTTTGTTATCCAAGTCCTATTTGAATTTATTATTTAATTGTTAGTTATGGTCTATCCAAAGATCTTAATCTAAGATGATTGTGTTTCTCATTTTTAAACCAATGATATTTATTGAATGGGTTTTTACTTATTTTACTATTTATTTATTTGGCTTATTCCTTATCTACTTATTATATAAAATATTGTTTCATGTGCCTATCATATTATAATTATCACTAATTAATTTATTTGATTTATTTTGGTCATTTATTATATTTTTTTTGTTATATCATAATATGCATCATTTTGGGTCTAGTATCTATTTGGGCTTTCCTTCAACATTACTACTATATTTATATATTTATATTTTCTTGAAAGCCTAGGTCCATTATGCATTTCTCTCCCCTTTTTTTTAAAACTCTTATAGGCCTCACTCCCCAAAGCCCAAGAACATGCGATTGCATTTGAATACATTAAACGAAAACAAGATAGCAGGAAAAATTCAAATTTCCACATAAGGGTGATTTTTAGTGGTGAATCTTTTTGTCGCCACTAAAACTTTCAGCAACTAGGCTTTTAGCAGCAACTTTGGCCGCCACTAGAGTAACCAAAGACCCTTTGGTGGTGACTGTTTGACTTTTGGTACTGAAAGTCCTTTTTTTTTTTAGTGGGAACTTAGCCTTACCTTATTTTTTTGCTTTCTAGGACTTTTCTTGGTGTAGTAACTTTTGCAAAATACATGATATGGTGACATTGTGATGAATGTGCATGATACCTCACATGCTTACAATTTGAACAAGCATACCCATGTGTGAATGTTGAATATGAATAGTATAGGGGAATGTATGCTGAAAGTTGTGTACGAGTGGATAACTATACATGAATATGGTTAATTGTGTATGAATATGAATAATTGTACATGAATTTTGATAACTGTACATGAATGTGAATGGTGACATTTTGTATTTATTATGAATGTGGATAATTGTACTTGGATGTGAATGATGAACGTTGTGTATGTGTGAATGGAAGTGTGAATCTTGTATGTGAAATACGATTGTGAGTATCATACCGTTGTGGAATGATGCCTTAGGTAGTTGGGCCTTGAGCAGACTAATTTGGGAAACCCCAATTCTTACCTCTGATTGCTATCCCTTTGAATAACAATGAAATATGCATGGCGAGTTGGACAGGATTTATGAATGAAAACACATGCTAAAGTAGGGACCCTATGAAATAAACAATGAAAAACTATTTTGAAATTTCAGTGTCTATACTCAATCATGTACAGGGGTTTGAATTATGAAAATAAGGCTATGGCCAAGGGAGAAAGCAATTAGGGGGAAGAATGTAGAGGATATGAGAAGTCATGATAGGACATGTGTTGACAGACAAACTTTCGAGTTGGCACCACAATGCAAAAATTGTGGTATAACCATGTGTGATGGATAGTGGGAGCCATGTGATATAAATTGTTCATTATGTGTAGACATACATGGTGAGTGTGATGCCCTAGGTTTTTGAGGTAATGAGTAGTGAGCCCTCAGAAATTTAAAGAGAAATTTTTAAGATTTAGATTTTTAATTTTTGAAAACTATGAGTACTAAAGTGAAATGGAAATAATATGACAATATATTCTTATGGACTTGTTTGAAAGTTTTATAAAGTCATGTGGAGATTCTATTTTAAATGGAAGAGGTGAGGCAAGGTGCAATAAAATAATTCTGGATGATCGGGAATTATTAGAAATTCTATTAATTAAAATGGACTCGAGTGAATTTTGATTAAAAAGTGTAGTGGCTCTATATAGTTTAGGCCAAGGGAGTACTAGGTAGTATAAAAAAAGTGGGACTAGTTCATGCCACCATGATGCCGAATCGCCCAGAATTGAATTCGTGGCAATTTTGCGGTATAGTGGTCCCCAAGTCGTATTCACTCAAGGAGCCTCACTTCTAATCGCTAATTAATTGTTCTAAACACTCAAACACTAATTAAAAGCACATAAACAAGGGGGTTCGTTGGTAATAACAGTAAAAATAGAAATAAATAGCAATAATGAAGAACAGCAACAATAAATCAGCAGCAGAACAAGCTTGACAATAACAGAAGACCAAGCAACCAACCACTAGGGTTTATGGAAGTGCAACTATCATCACTTAACTCATTGATTCAGTTTTGTTCTCATTTTACCATTTGGTTCTTTATGAAAATAGTTCTAGAATAACTTCTAGAATTTAATGCTACTAACTATAGTCAAGAATATCTTCCCTAACTATAACTAGATGCATTCAATAGAAAACCTCAACCAAATCAAGTTAAATATATCATCTAACTAGCCATTTCTATTCACTCACTTTCCTAATCTGTTAAGCAAGGTTATATCTCATATATATAATTCAGTTTATGTTCCTTCTCGAGTTCAAATCAGAATCTGACATCAACATAAACATAACAGCAGAACAGAAACCAAATGAGATGAAATGGAGAATAAAACACTTGTCTTGCACTTTCAGTTCAAGCTATAACATCCCAAGGTCCTAGTGACTTATTACAATGGAGATTTAGCCCTCCATGAGAGCAAAACAACAAAACAGCAAAAAGGAAAACAGAGAGGAAGAGAGAGCTGTGAAAATGCTAAGTTACAGAAAATGAAAAGTGTCCCTTCTATTAGAAAACTAATGCCATAAAATGCCTTGGAATATTCTACCCTAGATGCTCAGTTAACTTTCTAAAGGAGGGCTGAAATGTGGCTGAATTCTTTCTGCAGAAGGGGAATAATAGACAGTAGTAGGAATTCATCAAAATGGTGCAGCAAAAAGCCTCTTTTGCTATGAAGAAAGTTGACATGCCATTTTCAGCAAAGTTTGGGGAAGAGGTAAGCAAGGGTTGGCTGCATGCAGAAGATAATCAAGATTGAGGGCCCCACATGTCTCCACATCAGCAAAAATGTAGAAGCAAGTCCTAGTAGCATCTTTCTCATCTAAAAAATGCCACATAAGTGCCATGTCAGCAAGACTGTCCACCTCAGCACCACATCAGCAGAAAATCTCCAAATTTAAATTATGCAAAGCACATAAATGGATTAAATTGAGTCTTTAATAATTTAAGTCCTAAAATATGAAAATAATTCATTTTCCATCCAAGATTAATCTAGACCCAATAAATCACAAAGTGTAATAAAATTAGAGAATTCCCAAAGATGAAAAATGCAAATAGACCATATTAGGGGTTAAAATGAATATAAAAATGTTAGATATCAGGGACACTTGTAGCATTCTCCACTATTGGACTTAAAAAAAAAAAAAGAAAGGAGAAGAAAATTGGCTTCTTGAAGAAGCCTCCTCCTTCACATAGAGAGAATGGAGATCAAGTGAGAGAGAGGAAAAAATATAGAGGAAAAGTAGGAAGAGAAAGAGAGAGACATCTTGTGGTGGCCACCGTCGGCCACCACCTCCCCACCGACCAAGCCCTCCTTCCACCACCTTGTTCCCGTTTGTCATTCGATCTGTGCGCAGCAAGATGGTTAAGAGAGAGAGAATGAGAGCTTGATAGAGGGGCTACGATGGAGCATGATAGAGGTCACGGCAGGCGAGCAGTGGCTATTATTATGGTAGCTAATTAGATATGGAAGGCGACTTTGATGGTTGTAACACCATAGCCAAGAGCTTTAGTGAGGAAGAAAAAAAATGGCGATCAGATCGTGAGGCCTTCAGTGGGATCTTGGATATCTTTTCCTTGGTATAAAGTGTAGAAATGTAGCTTGGACCCGAGGTAAGGGATCTAGCCTTACCTTGTATGATTTGATTTCTTAGGATATTATCTTGTAATTGTATAAGACACAATTGTGATTTGAATATTGAGATATTCTGTATAGATGAAAATGGACCTCACATGTTTATGAGATTGATTATACTTAACAGTATGCAAATGATACATATATTCATATATAAATACCTGATATCAGGCATTTTTATATGCAATTTAGTCCTTATCTTAGTCCTATTGCTATTTTAATATAGTCAACTCTCCAATTATATTATATTTTGGTAATTATTGGGTCTAAAATAATTGAAGAACTCATATATTTTAATTCCATATTTCTATGAGCTTAATTGATTTGAGATCCATTAATCCTTGTGTCTAATTTGCAGATTTAATTATTGGAGAGTAATTTGCTGACTTGGAGGCCACCTAGATACTGACATGGATGAAATGATGACATGGCAGCTGACTGTGCATTGACTGGGCATTGACTAGGGCTGACTGGTCCAGTGGGGCCCACTTTTCTTCACTTTCCCAACATAGTAAACAGAACCAGAAAAGGCTTTCTGCAGTAACCAAAAAATAGAAAATAGTAGCAGACAACAACAGAAAGCATGCAACAGTAGAAACTAGAGAAAGGGACAGCACATGAAGACTTTTCTGAAATACAAATTCGTCCTCTCTCCTGGCAGCAACTTAAAGACAAACTAAAACTCCATTTGCAAGCAGTTGAAGAGTTGTCTTCTTCCATTTTCTTCTGTATTTCATTTTTCTTCTTCCCCCTTGTGTATTTTGGCCTCCATGGAAGGATAAAACCTCATGTAATCAGTCTTGGTTGGAAACTGGAGATGTAACTTAAGTTCTTGAGCAATAACAAATAAGTTCTTGTTCTGTACATTTCATTTTCATCTTGCTTTTCTGCTTCTGGTTTATGTTTTTATGTTGTTCTGGTTAGATAGCATAGATTCATTTTCTGGTGGTTTATTTACTGTCATTGGTTGATGTGGTAAATGAGATGGAAACGACATGTAATGGTGTTTATCTTGCAAGATGCTAGTTAGGTTATTGAGGTTATGCTGAGTTATATTGTAAAGAAGATTTTCTTGCCTATCTCTTAGTGTAACTTAGGCTAGGATATTTTTCTGGACAATTTATTTGAAAACCAGATGATGACAGAACTGAACTTAACATTAGAATAGGACAAGGATGGTTGCAACTACAGAGAAAATCAAGGCTGATTGCATTTTTGTTTCTGTCAGTGTTTCTGTTCTGTTCTATTTAGCTGCTGCTAGTTCTGTTTTATATGTTAATTATGCAATCACTCCTCCCCCGGTGGTAATTAGTAGATAATTAGGGGTAGATTAATGTAGATTATAGTAGATTAGTGTTGGAACAATTAATTAGGCAAATTAGAAGTAAGGCTCTAAGAGTGAGATGACTTGGGATGACCATTATACTGCAAGTTGCCATGAATCTAATTCTGGGTGACTCGGCGGTTGTAGTGGCTCCAACCAATATCCTAATGTGGTACATTGGTGTGCCAATGAAGTTAGTGAAGCAAAACTTACTTGAAATTATGATTTTATTTAAATATGTGTACCTTTGTGTGTGTATGTGCTTGAGCTTGCATAAATGACACAATGAATCACTTGAAATGCATGTAAGTAGCCAAACAAATAAGCAAGTAAATCAACTTTAAAAGCAACCTTATGAATGGGGAACAAATAATTACCTTGAATATGTATATGAGCATGTCTAGAGGAATTACCATATATATATTTATGTGTAGTACCGTATAAGAAAGTTGGTTTAAGTGTGAGAAGTGTTATGTATAAAGAGCTTGTGAGTGCAAGATGAATATGATTTAAGCTTAAAATCACTTATAGGTATAGAATCTTCAGACATGACATGTGTGACTTCCACAAATTATGACTGAGTATATATGTGATGATGTTGCATTATGTGTATGTATGTATTTGATTGATTTTATGCATGATTGTATGTGTGACTAACATGTACTTACTTGTATTTATGTTGGTGTGTGAAATGGTCTGGCTTCGATGTCTTTTGTCTCACGTTGCTACATGCACAATAAGGGCCCATACATTGTGGTTGTTGAGTTGCTTAGGAATTGATTGGCCTACTTGCATTTACTACTTCCTATGCAAATGTTTCGTGTATGCTTGTCGTATAAGAACATTTTGTTGATCACTTGATGGTAGTGGTACCCCTGGTTATAAAAGGGTAAGATTAGGCTTCGATGTCCTTGGTCTCACATTGCTGCATGCACAATAAGGGCTCGTGCATTATCGTCGTTGAGTTGCTTAGGAATTAATTGGCCTCTGGCCTCGGTGTGATAATGCACTTCAGATGTATTTCAATTGCATGCAAGTATAATAGTGCATTTCATTGGTTGATCCTACAACTATCATTTATTGCATTCGGTATGAGATGATTTATGATTGTCTTTGTTTCATGCATGTGCCTCCTATGTGAGGATTAGTTGTTATGATATGTTGGTTGTCGTTAGCCTAATCAGATGCCATGACATTATGTTTTTAGCATAGTCTCATAGCATCAAGGCGAGAACAGAACAAAGAAATTCAAGAAAGAAATTTCAAGTGGTAAATGTATATTAGGGCCTTATTGCTTTCTTTTTCTGCTAGAGTGTCGGCATGCTCATGTTTTCCTTATTCATGTACATGTTGCAAGCATAGTTATATATGTTTGCTTGGTAGGGATGTCTATGGTGAGTAAAGTGATTGGACTCACCCCCTTACAATTTCAAGTATCCAAGATCTCTTTGTTTGAGGACGTGCGTATTCAAGGATGCCTTCCCTTTGTTCAAAGTAAGGTAGAATACTTTAGTTTTATGTTAAGAAATTCTAGAAAAGCTCTGTAATCAGGTAGGTCATATATTATTCTATAGTAAGGTTATGTACTCATGGTATAGGAAACACTTAAGAAAAGTGTCGTGTAAACTTAAGAACTTATTGATGTAATTGTAAGAATACACCTTTTATGCATTTATGTGTATGACTATGAAAAGGAAAATGACTTTTTGATCATCTATATTTCTAAAATTTGATTTGCTTTTAATTAAGAGAATAAGTGAGATAGAGAAAGTAAGGGAATTAAGGAAGTCTCAGGCTTGTGGCTATGTGGGGTTAGGCACCATCTGTGCTGGTCATGTGCCCGATTTTTAGGGTCATGATAGTGAAGGCGTGTGATTAAATAAGGGTGCAAAATGAGATGATATGATGCGGATGGGGTGATGTGATGAGAATAAAAGCACAAGTGGTTCTCAATTTTGCGATTGCTTAGTTTTGATATATGTTGAGCCTGTGTGGCCATATAATGACTTATGTTTGAATTTGTGTTATAGATGTGTAAAAATTATTTTGATATTCGTGTATGTTGTGTTGGCTAATCGATCGTGCATTGTATCTATGTGTTTCTCTTTTGCATGCATAGTCGTGTTTATGTGATAGGTAGAGGGCTAATACAGTGAGTTAGTAAAGCATTAAATTAATCTTAACTGGTTTGGGAAACTTTGGTGTAGATCCAAAGCCACCCAACTTTAAGTCATAGCTTCGAGAGAGTTGCTCTGAACATCAGTTTAGAGCACTTTCAGGAACTCCATCACCAAAAACAACTAGTGTAGCACCTCTAACTTGTTTTGCTGTTGATGCAATGAATGTTGACTAAACAAAATTATGCAGGTAGCCTACCAACCATGACAGGATGAGTTTAATCAATTTTAAAGGCATCATGCACAAGCTTTGATATAGAAGTTCACGTTGCCTTTTGAAGCTCCAGAGCTTCCAAGCAAGTGGAAAAACCTGAGCTTCTTCATTATGGATGCAATACCGGCCAATTTTATATTTATATAATTGATGGTATTACGGTATTTAAACCTTTTTGTGGGAATTACGATATTTTTAATGCAATATTTAATATCGTTATTTTATTTCATTATTTCCAATCATTTAATTTCCATAAATTAGAGGAATAATTTTGGTAATTTATTTATGGATTTAATATTATGTGATTGGATTAGGTGATTCGTGGTGTTGTGGTATTTCCTGTGATGTGTGGAAAATCATGGATAAGGGATTGTTTGGAATCTATGTGGTTTATTTGAGATTTAATTGTGGCTATTTGGAAGTGGGTCAAGTGGGTTGGGCATGGGTCCATGGGTTGACCCATGACCGACCACACTATAAGTGTCTCCTTCACTCTTTTTCCTCCATTCCAACACTTAGGCATTTTAGGGCTTTGGAGAACTTCCTATTTTCTCTCTTTTCTCTCTTCATTCAACTTGTATTTTCACAGATTAAACTTTAGTTTCTGGTTGCTTTTAGCATCTCTGGACAATTCTAAAACAAAGGTAAGATGGTATTCCATTAATCTTCTCTAAATCCTTGAATTTATCCATGCCCAAGGTTAAAGTGAGTTTTGGGTTTTTTAATGGAAATTTTGTCTTGTTGTCTCCTTTCTTGGATTTGTTTGGTTGATTATGTTACAATCTAGTTCATGGTGGTAAAACAAACAAGTTTCATGGATTAGAATCCAAGAACACACTCTTTAGAGATTTCTAGAGAATTTGAGGAAATTCATGAAATTCATTTGTTTTGCATTTTAATTGTCCTAAATTGCTTTATGAACTTCATTTGGACTTGGGAAATCAAAGGAAGAAGACAAATGGGTGCAAATTATGATTTTTGGTGGATTTCTTGCCAAAATCCATGAAGAATAGTGAGAAGGCCGAAGTTCTGTGGTGCCAGAACCACTTCATTATGCTTAGGCTTGGCGCCCAGACACCATGTGTGGTGCCTTAGGTGCCAAATTCATAATTTTAGGTAGAGAGTTTAAGCATTGGCACCTCATGCGCCACAGGTGGTGCCACAGGCACGCTTGAGCTGAAAAGTGGCTAAATGAAATATTTTGAGTGGAATGTGGAGGGATCCTTGATGTATATTTAGGTAGTTTGGTAGGATCAATTGGCTCCATTTCGAGACTTCGAGTACGGTAAAAACTTTGTTGAGGCAAAGGTGAGTGGTGGACCTTGCCAAAGTTATTTAATTTCAAGTACAATATAAATCCCTCGTCCCTCATTGTAGAAAATAAGTTAATTATACCTCTAATTGATTATATACATTGGAAAGTGAAGATTGTGTGTGGAATATTTATTGTGGTTGTGATATGGCATGTTGTGTATTAGTGTTGTTGCATCCATTCATGACACCTAACATTAATGAAAATGTGTGGGAAAGCAGAGGCTTAGTCTTCTACATGATGTGGAATATTCAGAGAGGGTTAACCTCTGGAATACACTCACTGAGGGTTGGTCTTCAATGAGTAGAGTGGGTAAAATATGACAAGCATTACATTTGTTTGATTGCATATTTGTAATCTATTGTGGCAATTTTAATGTTTGTTGTATATTTGGATAACTTCCATTGGCGGTAGTGAGTTACAATATTTGTACTTGTGGACTAATTATTTTTCTACACAATCGATTTCTCATTGAGTTTTGATGAACTCACACCCTCTGTGGTTACTCTTTTTAGATACGGAGACTGAGGAAGAGGAGTTTTCGCTGGAGAGTTAGTGGCTCTTTTGGAGATATACTTCTCTTCATGTCAGTGGGTTCATGGAACCAAATTTTGACAAGTGTAGGATAATGCTCTGTAGTATGTTAGGCCACCTAGGCTTGAGGCAGAAAATTGTACATTATAAATTTAGCTATAATTTATTTTCTGTACTGTTATTGCTACATTATGATGTTGTAGGATTTTCTATACATATGTGAATGTATAATATTCTACTTTTATGATAATAACTGGCCTATATACTGCTAGTTGTTGATAACTAAGATTGTTTGTTATGGTAATGAATTATTCACGCTTGTTAAACGGGTTAAATTTTTAGGGCGTGACAATGGAAATGCCTTTGGATATTTTGCATTATATGATTAGCATGTGAGCATAACTTGGAATAAAACTCAACTTCTGAATTAGATATTGCTCCTTCATTGTTAATAGCTATGCAGGATGCCAACTCCCTTGGGAAATTGTCATCATTCTAGACAGTATAATTTAATAGCTTGAATAGATGATGAAAAAGATTGATGTCACTCTCACCAATCAGTGTTGACAAGATCTCTGGTCCATTGATGCGGAGAAAGAAGGCACCAATTTCATTTGAAACTATTCAGGTAATTAAGGTCTTACTAGACCCAAGAGGCCCATACAGCAAAATTCTCTTGGTTGGCTTAACTCCAATAATAGCCTTAAATAAATGTGGAGGCCTCAATGGCAGTTCCACCAATTCCCTAATATGGGCCATCTGCTTTCTTACACCCCTGACATCATCATAACCAACCTCATATATTCGATACTCATCTTCTCTTTTCATAGGCTTTCCTTCACAAAAGATCTCAGTATCTGGTGCAATAACATAATACTTAGAAGGGTCAGTTTCAACGACCGTACATTCTACACTTCTCATTCCCCCTCTCTGATCTTGAATATTGGCTAGAGTCCTTTGTCCCAAGTTTAGTCCTTTGCTTGAATCTGACACTGCAGCCCCACCCTTGGAATTGCACCTGAGATTAATTCCTTGATCTTGGCAAATCTAGTGGCCTCCAGTACCATTCTTGGATTTAACAACCTCATATCCCAAGCAATTTGCTCCTTCAAACCTCCTAAATAATAGTCCAGCTTTTGTACTTCAGTTAAATCACTTATGTAGGAGATTCTTTTGAAGTGTTCCTGATAATCCTTGAGGCTCCCTGTCTGTTTCAGCTGCATTAATTCTTCTAAAGGAGGTATATCTATCTTAGTGGACCATGTAAGCGAATGGTAACCCTTTTGTGGATTCACATTTAGGTTCAGCAAGAACTCCCTCATTTGTCATGAAAATTGCACTACAAATTCTTGGATGTGCGATAACTCACCTTTGACATCGGTGTAGTGTTGTTCTGTCATGGCTCGAAGTTCTGCCATCTTCCCTTCCATATTGCACAAGACAACTTAAGCTTGTGTGGTATCATGGATGGTCATAGGATCTCTGATATAGTAGTAGTAGTAGATTATGGTACCAAGATATGGGTTTAATTATGATATACTCAAGAACTATATAATCCGAGAGAAATATAATTGAAGCTAATGAGAGGAGCTAAATATTGGATACAGACATAATCGAAGAATATAATGGATTAAGGAAAATAATTCAGTTAACAGGAAAAAAAAAGAACAAGAGAGAAAGATAGCAGACTCAAAAGATAGAAACAAGCAGAGATGCAAGAGTGAGAAGATAGATTAGAGAGAGAGTAAGAAAAGAGACAATAGTACAGAGAAGATCTAGAAAAGAAGATGAGAGAAAGTGCATAATAGGGGACCCAAGCGGCAAGATCGCAGCTCTGATACCAATGTTACATATTCAATCAGAAGAATCATAGATGACGAATAAGAATTAATAAAATAGATTTAAAGATAGGAAAAAAGAAAAACAAAGGAATGATATTAAGGGAAGAAGATCGAATTACAGAGAACAGAGGGAAGAAGACAAGTACAGAGGACAGAGAGAGAGAATTAACATTCAACAACTACTTCCTCTAATTGCCACATGACCCTTAAGTACATATTGATTGTCAATGGTTAGCAAATACACATTAGCCCGAAAGACTAATATAACCCAACTTATTCATATAAAGATGAAAATACCCCTGAGTCCCATATACATCCTAACAAGATGAATAGACGTTGGTGGCTGTAGGGACTAGTTGGTACTGAGGAGACATCACTGGAGACTAGATCTAAGCAGACAGCAACGGCATGAAGCGACGCCTGGCATATCGGAGGAATTGGTACGTGATGAGAAATGAGAGAGATCTGATGCTGGGCCTGTGCTTGATGTTTGGTAGGTTTTTAAATATTAACTAAATAGTGGTAGTTTTGGTTTAAATTGCCACTATATAGTGGCAGTTGGAAAGAAACCACCACTATTTAGTAGTGGTAGTTTTCCTCAAACTACCATTAATTAATGGTAGTTTTACGAAAACCACCACTAGATAGTGGTTGTTGTGTAAACCGCCAGTAATTTATTATTTAGAGACGGTTATTTGTAACTACAACTAAACAACAGCCATTAAATTGCCTTTTTTGTATTGTGTGTTATGTTGTTAAGTTAAATTTATTTAAATGTGCCACTTTAGCATGCATAGTTAGCATTATATTATTGCAATGACATTAATGGAGTTAACTAAGACATTTTTGGATAGAAAGGCCAATTTGATTAGGGATCGATCTTTCAAGAAACAAATGGAAAAAGACCAAATCTTTCAAGGACCAACACTTTAATTTACTCTTAAATGTATAATTATTCTAAGTTATTGTGTAAAGATATTCCTAATAGTTTATCTAGTTGGGCATGTAGTATTTTTAACCAATGTTGTTTAGGTGATAAAGAGGGCAAAGCCCTAAGAAAGAATTACATTGGAACTATTCTAGTTTAAGTGATGTCCATGTAAGTACTAGTGATCTTAGCTTTCATCTGAACCTTTCCTTTCAAGCCATCCATCCACATGGCTTTTGGAGTTACTTTCCATAATGAATTTTTTATAACCCATGCTTTTGGCTAATTAGTTCCTTCTATGACTCATCTTAATTCAACCTTCAAATAGAACATGAGCTTTACCTTAAACCAAGCTCAGCAACACATTCCCTATATGATTTTAGATCAAGGCACTACTTCCTGACCTTGGCCCAACAAATTTTACTTCCTCGTCATAATTAATTTGACCCATTTTTCATTAAGGTAAGTCGATGTTAATGGCATCTCCTTATAACAGGTTGTCCCAAACTACCCGTCATAGGCCATAGGTCTCAAATTGCATGTCTGAAAACTACCTATATTGGACCACAGGGTTTAAATATTCAGCTTGTAGGCTATTTTTCTTATTTTTATATTTAAATAATATTTTAAAATTTTTAGTTAAAATATTCAATAATTTTTTATTAAAATACAATTTAAACATGTAAAACATTACTTTTTTTAAAATTTTTTAAATAATAATTTTTCATATTTTCTTTTTAAATTAACTATTTTATATTTAAATTTGAAAATTCTACATTTATTGTGAAAAATTACAAAAGTTTCCTTATCCAAAATTAATATCTTTATTGAATATAATGTTATAAAATATAAAAAATATAATAAAGTGAGGTTATTTATACTAAAAATACAAATTTTATTTAAAAAAATTAAACGAGCCAACCCATTTTGGCCCTGTACAGTCCGTCTTGGAATCAAAAAATTTCACCAGAGAAAAATATCCCATATATTAGAAACACAGAATCTCAAAAAGAACTTCAAGAAAAAATCTACAAAAATCAAACTAAAATTCACAAACAACTAGAACATTGGGACAAAAAAATACAAAAACTTGAAAAAGTGGCATAAACGATGAAATTTGCATTATTTTTTTGGCAAAAAATCATGGGAGAATTTACTCATATAGAAGGAAGGAAAAATTGGTATTGAGAACGCCAATTATGCTATCCTTAATACTCTTACTACTATTACTAGCCTTCAAACAGTCCCGTACGGTCTGTCTTGGAATCGAAAATTTTCACATGGGAAGAATCCCTCATACATTAGAAACACAGAATCCCAAAAAGAATGTGACGAAAAAATCTACAAAAATCAAAAAAATTCACAAACAATTAGAAAAATAAAACAAAAAATACAAAAAAATTGAAAATGTGCCCTAAATGATGGAACTTGGCTTTTTTTTTTGGGTAAAAAATCATGGGAGAACTTACTCATACACAAAGAAGGAAAAATTGGTATTTTAAACACCAATTATGCTACCCCTAATATTCATACAACTGTTACTAGTCTCTGAATAATCCCGTATGGTCCGGCTCGGAATCGAAAAATTTCACTTGAAAAAGATCCCTCATACAATGGAAACACAGAAAGCTAAAAATAACTTCAACTTAATTTCTACAAAAATAAAACAAAAATTCACAAAACAGTTAGAAAAATCTGACTATATAATACAAAAAAATTGAAAAAGTTGCCTAAACGATGCAATTTGCCTTAGTTTTTTGACTAAAAAATCATTAGAGAACTTACTCATACTCAAGGAAGGTAAAATTGGAATTGAAAATCCCAATTATGCTACTTCGAATACACTTACAACTATTACTAGTCTTCGGACAGTCTTGTATAGTCCGGCTTGGAATCGAAAAATTTTACTTAGAAAAAATCCCTCATACATTATAAACACTGAATCCCGAAAAGAACTACAAGAAAAAATAAAACAAAAATTCACAAACAATTAAAAAAATCAGACGAAAAAATACAAAAAAAAATTGAAAATAAGGCCTAAATTAGGGAATTTGGCTTATTTTTTTGGGTAAAAAATCAAGGGAGAACTTACTTATACACATGGAAGGAAAAATTGGGATTGAAAACACCAATTATGCAACCCCTAATAGTCTTACTACTATTACTAGCCTCCGAACGGTTCCGTACAGTCTGGCTCAGAATGGAATTTCACTTGGGAAAAGTCCCTCATACATTGGAAACACAGAATCCCAAAAAAAAAACTTCAATTTGAACTCTAAAAAAATAAAACAAAAATTGACAAATAGCTAGAAAAATAAAACTAAATAATACAAAAAATTGAAAAAGTAGCCTAAACTATGGAATTTGCATTATTTTTTTGGGTAAAAAAGTCATGGGAGAACTTACTCTCACTCAAGGAAGGCAAAATTAGTATTGAAAACACTAATTATGCTACTCCTAAAACTCTTATTACTATTACTAGACTTCTAACGATACCGTACGGTCTGACTCAGAGTCGAAAATTTTCCTTAGAAACAATTCCTCTAAAAAAATAAAACAAAAATTCACAAACAATTAGAAAATTTGAACGAAAAAATACAAAAAACTTGAAAAAGTGGCCTAAACGATGAAATTTGCATTACTTTTTTGGGTAAAAAATCATGGGAGAACATACTCTTACTCAAGGAAGGAAAAATTGGTATTGAAAATACCAATTATACTACTCCTAATACTCTTACTACTATTACTAGTCTTCGAACGGTCCTGTTCGGTCTGGCTTAGAATCGAAAAATTTCACTTAGAAACAATTGCTCTTACATTGGAAACATAGAATCCTAAAAAGAACTTCAATTTGAACTCTAAAAAAATAAAATAAAAATTCTCACAACAATTAGAAAATTCAGAAAAAAAAACAAAAAACTTGAAAAAGTGGCCTAAGCGATGGAATTTGCATTATTTTTTTGATAAGAAACTATGGGAGAACTTACTCATACACAAGGAAGGAAAAATTGGTATTGAAAACACCAATTATGTTACCCCAAATACTCTTACAACTATTACTAGCCTCTAAAAAATGGAAAAATTTCACTTAGAAAAAATCCCCATACATTAGAAACATAGAAACCCAAAAAGAACTTCACGAAAAAATCTTCAAAAATCAAACAAAAATTCACAAACAATTAGAAAAAACGGATGAAAAAATACAAAAAAATCGAGAATGTAGTCTAAACGATGGAATTTTCCTTATTATTTTGGGTAAAAAATCATGGGAGAACTTACTCATACACAAGGAACAAAAAATTGGTATTAAAAACACAAATTATGCTACCTTTAATACTCTTACCACTATTACTAGCCTCCGAACGGTCCCGTATGGACCGGCTTGGAATCGAAAATTTTCAATTGGGAAAGTCCCTTATACATTGGAAACACAGAATTCCTAAAAGAATTTCAATTCGAACTCTAAAAAAATAAAACAAAAATTCACCAACAGTTAGAAAAATCAGACTAAATAATGTAGAAAATTGAAAAAGTGGTCTAAACAAGGGAATTTGTTTGATTTTTTCGGGTAAAAAATCATGAGAGAACTTACTCATATACAAGGAAGGAAAAATTGGTATTAAAAACACCAATTATGCTACCCCTAATATTCATACTACTATTACTTGTCTCTGAACGGTCCCATACGATCTAGGTCGAAATCAAAAAATTTCACTTGGGAAAAATTCCTCATACAATGGAAACATAGAATCCCAAAAACAACTTCAAGTTAATATCTAGAAAAATAAAACAAAAATTCAAAAACAGTTAGAAATATCTGACTATGTAATACAAAAAATTGAAAAAGTAGCCTAAACGATGGAATTTGTCTTTTTTATGGGTAAAAAATCATGGGAGAACTTACTCACACTCAAGGAAGGAAAAATTGGAATTAAAAACCTCAATTATGCTACTCCGAATACTCTTACAACTATTACTAGTCTTTGGACAGTCCCGTACAGTCCAGTTCGGAATCGAAAATTTTCACTTAGAAAAAATCCCTCAAACATTATAAACACTGAATCCTAAAAGAACTAGAAGAAAAAATCTATAAAAATCAAACAAAAATTCACAAATAATTAGAAAAATTGGACAAAAAAATACAAAAAAATTGAAAATGTGCCCTAAACGATGGAATTTGCATTATTTTTTTGGGTAAAAAATCGAGGGAGAACTTACTCATACACATAGAAGAAAAAATTGGGATTAAAAACACCAATTATGCTACCCCTAATAGCCTTACTACTGTTTTCAGCCTCCGAACAGTCCCGTACGGTCTGGCTTGGAAATGAAAAATTTCACATAGAAACAATTGCTCTTACATTTGAAACACATAATCCCAAAAAGAACTTCAATTTGAACTCTAAAGAAAAAAAATTCTCAAACAACTAGAAAATTCGGATGAAAAAATACAAAAAAAAAATGAAAAACTGGCCTAAGCGATGGAATTTGCATTATTTTTTTTTTGATAAAAAATAATGAGAGGACTTACTCATACACTAGGAAGGAAAAATTGGTACTGAAAACACCAATAATGCTACCTCTAATACTCTAACTACTATTACGAGCCTCCAAACGGTCCCATATAGCCTGGCTCGGAATCGAAAAATCTCACTTGGAAAAAATCCCCTGAACATTAGAAATACAGAATCCCAAAAAGAACTTCAGGAAAAAATCTACAAAAATAAAAAAAATTCACAAACAATTAGAAAAATCGGACTAAAAAATACAAAAAAATTTGAAAATGTAGTCTAAACAATGGAATTTGCCTTATATTTTTTGGGTAAATAATCAAGGGAGAACTTATTGATACACAAGCAAGAAAAAATTGGTATTGAAAACACCAGTTATGCTACCCCTGATATCCATGTTACTATTACTAGTCTCCGAGCAGTCCCATATGGTAAGCTCGGAATAGAAAAATTTCACATGGGAAAAAACTCCCATACATTGGAAACATAGAATCCCAAAAAGAACATCACGAAAAAATCTACAAAAATAAAAAATAGTCACAAACAATTACAAAAATCAAATGAAAAATACAAAAAAAAATTTGAAAATGTGGTCTAGACATTGGAATTTGCCTTATTTTTTTGGGTAAAAAATCATAGGAGAACTTACTCATACACAAGAAAGGAAAAATTGGTATTGAAAACACCAATTATGCTACCCCTAATATTCATACTAATATTACTAGTCTCCGAATAGTCCCATATGGTTCGGCTTGGAATTGAAAATTTTCACTTGGGAAAAATTTCTCATAAATTGGAAACACAGAATTCCAAAAAGAACTTCAAGTTAATAACTGGAAAAATAAAACAACAATTCACAAATAGTTAGAAAAATCATACTATGTAATACAAAAAAATTGAAAAAGTGGCCTAAACGATGGAATTTGCCTTATTTTTTTGGATAAAAAATCATGGGAGAACTTACTCATACTCATGGAAGGCAAAATTGGAATTGAAAACCCCAATCATGCTTCTCCGAATACTCTTACAACTATTACTAGTCTTCGGACAGTCCTGTACGGTCCAGCTCGGAATCAAAAAATTTAACTTAGAAAAAATCCCTCAAACATTATAAACACTGAATCCAAAAAGAACTACAAGAAAAAATCTACAAAAATAAAACAAAAATTCACAAACAGTTAGAAAAATTAGACAAAAAAACAAAAAAAAATGAAAATGTAGCCTGAACGATGGAATTTGGCTTATTTTTTTGGGTAAAAAATCAAGGGAGAACTTGCTCATACACATTGATGGTAAAATTATGATTGAAAACACCGATTATGCTTCCCCTAATAGTCTTACTACTATTCCTAGCCTCCAAACGATCCTGTATGGTCTAGCTGGGAGTGGAAAATTTTCGCTCAGGAAAAGTCCCTGATACATTGAAAACACAGAATCCCAAAAAAAACTTCAATTTGAACTATAAAAAAATAAAACAAAAATTCACAAACTGTTGCAAAAATCAGACTAAACAATACAAAAAATTGAAAAAGTGCCCCAAACAATGGAATTTACATTATTTTTTTGGGCAAAAAATCATGGAAGAACTTACTCTTACTCAAGGAAGGCAAAATTGGTATTGAAAACACCAATTATGCTACTCCTAATACTCTTACTACCATTACTGGTCTTCGAACAGTCCCGTACGGTCTGGCTAGAAGTCGAAAAATTTCACTCATAAACAATTACTCATACATTGGAAACAAAGAATCCCAAAAAGAACTTCAATTTGAACTCTAAAAAAAATTCACAAACAATTGGAAAATTTGAACGAAAAAATACAAAAAACTTGAAAAAATAGCCTAAACGATGGAATTTACATTATTTTTTTGGGTAAAAAATCATGGGAGAACTTACTCTTACTCAAGGAAGGCAAAATTAGTGTTGAAAACACCAATTATGCTATTCCTAATACTCTTACTACTATTACTAGTCTTCGAACGGTCCCGTATGGTCTGGCTTGGAATCGAAAAATTTCACTTAGAAACAATTACTCTTACATTGGAAACATGGAATCCCAAAAAAAACTTCAATTTGAACACTAAAAAAATAAAAACAAAAATTCTCAAACAATTAGAAAATTTGGATGAAAAAATACAAAAAGCTTGGGAAAGTCGTCTAAGTGATGGAATTTGCATTAATTATTTTGATAAAAAAGTATGGGAGAACTTACTCATACACAAAGAAGGAAAAATTGGTATTCAAAACACATTATGCTACCCCTATTATTCTTACTACTATTACTAGCCTCTGTCCGGTACCGTATAGTCCGGCTCAGATATGAAAAGTTTCACTCGGGAAAAATTACTCATACATTAGAAACACAGAATCCCAAAATGAACTTCAAGAAAAAATCTATGAAAATCAGCCAAAAGTTCCTGAATAATTAGAAAAATCAGACAAAACAATGGAATTTACATTTTTTTTTTTGGGATGGGAGAACTTACCCATGTACAAGGAAGGAAAAATTGGTTTTGGAAACACCAATTATGCTACCCCTAATACTCTTACTACTATTAGTAGCCTACGAACGGTCCCGTACGGTCTGGCTAATAAGTTTCACTTGGGAAAAGTCCCTCATACATTGAAAACATAGAATCCTAAAAAGAACTTCGATTTGAACTCTAAAAGAAAGAAACAAAAATTGACAAACAGTTAGAAAAATCAGACTAAATAATACAAAAAAAGAAAAAAGAAAAAGTGGCCTAAACGATGAAATTTTCATAATTTTTTTGGCTAAAAAATCATTGGAGAACTTACTCTTACTCAAGAAAGGCAAAATTAGTATTGAAAACATCAATTATGCTACTCCTAATACTCTTACTGCTATTATTAGTCTTTGAACGGTCCCATACTGTTTGGCTCGGAATCAAAAAATTTCACTTAGAAACAATTCCTCTTACATTGGAAACACATAATCCCAAAAAGAACTTCAATTTGAACTCTTAAAAAACCAAAAAAAAATCTCAAACAATCAGAAAATTTGGATGAAAAATACAAAAAAATGAAAAAGTGGCCTAAGCGATGGAATTTACATTATTTTGTTTAGTAAAAAATCATGGGAGAACTTTCTCATACACAAGGAAGGAAAAATTCATATTGAAAAGACCAATTATATTACCTCTAATACTCTTACTGCTATTACTAGCCTCCGAACGGTCCCGTATAGTCTGACTCGGAGTCAAAAAATTTCACTTGGAAAAAAATCTCTCATACATTAGAAACACAGAATCCAAAAAAAGACTTCATGATAAAATTTACAAAAATCAAACAAAAATTCACCAATAATTAGAAAAATTGGACAAAAAATTCAAAAAAAAAATTAAAAATATGGTCTAAACGATGGAATTTTCTTAATTTTTTGGGCAAAAAATCATGAGAGAACTTACTCAAGCACAAGGAAGGAAAAATTGGTATTGAAAACAACAACTATGCTACCCCTAATATTCATACAACCATTACTAGCCTCTGAACGGTCCCATATGGTCTGGCTTGGAATCGAAAAATTTCACTTAGAAAAATTCCTCATACATTGGAAACACAGAATCCCAAAAAGAACTTCAAGAAAAAATCTACAAAAATAAAACAAAAATTCACAAACAATAAGAAAATCCGGACCAAAAAATACAAAAAAACTTGAAAAAATAGCCTAAACGATGGAATTTCCATTATTTTTGGTAAAAAAAATGGGAGAACTTACTCATACACAAGGAAGGAAAAATTGGTATTCAGAACACCAATTATACTGCCCCTAATACTTTTACAACTATTACTAGCCTTCGAACGGTCCCGTACAGTCCGACTTGAAATTGAAAATTTTCACTTGAAAAAAATCCCCTATACATTAGAAACATAGAAACCCAAAAAGAACTTCATGAAAAAATCTTCAAAAATCAAAGAAAAATTCACAAACAATTAGAAAAATCAGACCAAAAAATACAAAATAATTGAGAATGTGGTCTAAACGATGGAATTTGCCTTATTATTTTAGATAAAAATCATGGGAGACCTTACGCATATACTAGGAACGAAAAATTGGTATTAAAAACACAAATTATGCTACCCCTCATACTCTTACCACTATTACTAGCCTCTGAATGGTCCCATATGGTCTGGCTCGGAATCAAAAAATTTCACTTGGGAAAAGTCCCTTATACATTGGAAACACATAATCCCTAAAAGAACTTAAATTTGAACTCAAAAAAATAAAAAAAAATTCACAAACAGTTAAGAAAAATCAGACTAAATAATACAAAAAAGTGAAAAAGTAGTCTAAACAAGGGAATTTGCCTGATTTTTTTGGGTAAAAAATCATGGGAGAACTTACTTATATACAAGGAAGAAAAAATTGGTATTGAAAATACCAAATATGCTACCCCTAATATTCATACTACTATTACTAGTCTTCAAATGGTCCCGCTCGGAATTGAAAAATTTCACTTGAGAAAAATTCCTCATACATTGGAAACACAGAATCTCAAAAAGAACTTCAAGTTAACATCTAGAAAGATAAAACAAAAATTCAAAAACAGTTAGAAAAATCTGACTATATCATACAAAAAAATTGATAAAGTGGCCTAAACGATGAAATTTGCCTTGGTTTTTGGGTAAAAAATCATGGGAGAACTTATGCATATACAAGGAACGAAAAATTGGTATTAAAAACACAAATTATGCTATCCCTAATACTCTTACCACTATTACTAGCCTCTAAACGGTCTCATATGGTCTGCCTCGGAATTGAAAAATTTCACTTGAAAAAAGTCCCTGATACATTGGAAACACAGAATCCCTAAAATTCACAAACAATTAAGAAAAATCAAACTAAATAATACAAAAAATTGAAAAAGTGGTCTAAACAAGGGATTTTGCCTATTTTTTTGGGTAAAAAATCGTAGGAGAACTTACTCAAAGACAAGGAAGGAAAAATTGGTATTGAAAACACCAATTATGCTACCCTTAATATTCATACTACTATTACTAGTCTCTAAACGGGTACCCTATAGTTCGGCTCGGAATCAAAAAATTTCACTTGGGAAAAATTTCTCATACATTGGAAAAACAGAATCCTAAAAAGAACTTCAAGTTAATATTGAGAAAAATAAAACAAAAATTCAAAAACAGTTATAAAAAACTAACTATATAATACAAAAAAAAGTGATAAAGTGGCCTAAACGATGAAATTTGCTTTGTTTTTTGGGTAAAAAATCATGGGAGAACTTACTCACACTCAAGGAAGGCCAAATGTGAATTGGAAACCCCAATTATGCTATTCCAAATACTCCTACAACTATTACTAGTCTTCGGACTGTCCCGTATGGTCCGGCTCAGAATCGAAAAATTTTACTTAGAAAAAAACCCTCAAACATTATAAACACTGAATCCTAAAAGAGCTAGAAGAAAAAATCTACAAAAATCAAACAAAAATTCACAAACAATTAGAAAAATCAGACAAAAAAATTGAAAATGTTGTCTAAATGATAGAATTTGCATTATTTTTTTGGGTAAAAAAATCAAGGGAGAACTTACTCATACATGTGGAAGGAAAAATTGGAATTGAAAACACCAATTATGCAACCCCTAATAGTCTTACTACTATTACTAGCCTCCGAACGGTCCCGTACGGTCTGGCACAGAATCGAAAAATTTCACTTGAGAAAAATTCCTCATAGATTTGAAACAAAGAATTCCAAAAAGAACTTCAAGTTAATATCTAAAAAAATAAAACAAAAATCCATAAACAGTTAAAAACATCAGACTAAATAACACAAAAAAATTAAAAAAAAAAGTGGCCTAAATGATGGGATTTACCTTAATTTTTTAGGTAAAAAATCACTGGAGTACTTACTCATACATAAGGAAGGAAAAATTTATATTGAAAACACTAATTATGCTACCCCTAAAACTCTTACTACTATTACTAGCCTCCGAACAGTCCCGTACAGTCTGGCTTAGAATCAAAAAATTTCACCTGGGAAAAATCCTCCATACATTGGAAGCAAAGACTCCCAAAAAGGACTTCACAAAAAAATTTGCAAAAATTAAACAAAAATTTGCAAATAATTAGAAAAATCAGATGAAAAAATACAAAAAAAATTGAGAATGTGATTTAAACAATGAAATTTGCCTTATTCTTTTTAGATAAAGAATCATGAGATAACTTACTCATGCACAAGGAAGGAAAAATTGGTATTGAAAACACCAATTATGCTACCCCTAATAGTCTTAGTACTATTACTAGCCTCCAAATGGTCCCGTACGATCCGACTCGAAATGGCAAAATTTTTGTTGGGAAATGTCTATCATACATTGGAAATACAAAATCCTAAAAAGAACTTTGATTTGAACTCAAAAAAATAAAAAGAAAAATCACAAACAGTTTGAAAAATCAGACTAAATAATAGCAAAAAATTGAAACAGTAGCCTAAATGATGGAATTTGCATTATTTTTTTGGTAAAAAATCATGGGAGAACTTACTCATATGCAAGGAACGAAAAATTGGTATTGAAAACACTAATTATGCTACCCCAATAGCCTTATTACTATTACTAGCCTCTGAACAGTCCCATACGGTTTGACTCGGAATTGAAAAATTTCACTTAAGAAAAATCCCCCTATACATTGGAAAGACAGAATCCCAAAAAGAACTTTAAGAAAAAATCTATAAAAATCATACAAAAATACACACACAATTAGAAAAATCAGACGAAAAAATACAAAAGAAAATTGAAAATGTCACCTAAACGATGGAATTTACCTTAATATTTTGCGAAAAAAATCGTGGCAGATGTTACTCATACACAAGGAAGGAAAAATTCTTACTGAACACACCAAATATGCTACCCCTAATACTCTTACTACTCTTACTACTATTACTAGCCTCTGAACGATCATGTACTATCTAGCTCGGAATAAAAAAATTTCACTTTGGAAAAATTCCTCATACATTGGAAACATAGAATCCAAAAAAGAACTTCATGAAAAAATCTACAAAAATAAAAAAAATTCGCAAACAATTAGAAAAATCGGACAAAAAAATACAAAAAATTTGAAAATGTAATCTAACCAATAAAATTTGCCTTATTTTTTTCAGTAAAAAATCACGGGATAAATTACTCATACACAAGCTAGGAAAAATTGGTATTGAAAACACCAATTATGCTACCCCTAATATCTATACCACTATTACTAGTCTCTGAATGGTCCCACTTCACTTAGGAAAAATCCCTCATACATTGCAAACACATAATTCAAAAAAGAACTTCAAGTTAATATCTACAAAAATAAAACAAAAATTCACAATAGTTAGAAAAATCTGACTAAATAATGTAAAAGAATTGAAAAAGTGGCCTAAACGATGAAATTTGCCTTATTTTTTTGGGTAATAAATCATGGGAAAACTTTCTCATACTCAAAGAAGGCAAAATTAAAATTGAAAACCCCAATTATACTGCTCCAAATACTCTTACTACTATTACTATTCTTCATACGGTCCCATACTGTTTGGCGCAGAATCGAAAAATTTAACTTAGATAAAATCCCTCATACATTATAAACATTGAATCCCCAAAAGAACTACAAGAAAAAATATACAAAAATCAAACAAAAATTCATAAATAATTAGAAAAATCAGACGAAAAAATACAAAAAAATTGAAAATGTTGACTAAACGATGGAATTTTACTTATTTTTTTGGGTAAAAAATAAGGGAGAACATACTTATACACATGAAAGGAAAAATTGAAACACCAATCAGGCTACCCCTAATAGTCTTACTACTATTACCAGCCTTCGAATAGTTCCACACGACTTGACTCGAAATCGAAAAATTTTAACTGGAAAAAATCTCCCACACATTGGAAACAAAGACTCCCAAAAACAACTTGAAGAAAAAATATACAAAAATAAACAAAAATTCACAAATAATTAAAAAAACAGACGAAAAGATACAAAAAATTTGAGAATGTGGTCTAAATAATGGAATTTGTCATATTTTTTTGGATAAAAAATCATGGGAGAACTTACTCATAAACAATGAAGGAAAAATTGGCATTGAAAACACCAATTGTACTACCCCTAATAGGCTTACTACTATTACTAGCCTCTAAATGGTCTTGCAAGATCCAGCTCGGAATGGAAAATTTTCTGTTGGAAAAAGTCCCTCATACAGTGAAAACATAGAATCCCAAAAAGAACTTCGATTTGAACTCTAAAAAAATAAAATAAAAATTCACAAACAGTCAGAAAAATCAGACAAAATAATACAAAAAATTGAAAAAATGGTGTAAACGATGGAATTTGCCTTATTTTTTTGGATAAAAAATCATGGAAAAACTTACCCATATACAAGGAAGGAAAAATTGGTATTGAAAACACCAATTAAGCTACCCCTAAAACTCTTACTACTATTTCTAGCTTCCGAACAATCCCGAATGGTCTGCTCAGACTCGAAAAATTTCACTTGAGAAAAATCCCCCATACATTGGAAACACTGATGCCCAAAAAGAACTTCAGGAAAAAATGTACAAAAATCAAACAAAAATTCACAAACAATTAGAAAAATCAGACAAACAATTACAAAAAATTTAAAAAGTAGTCTAAACGAAGGAATTTGCCATTTTTTTTAGATAAAAAATATGGAGAACTTACTCATATATAAGGAAGGAAAAATTGATATTGAAAACACCAATTATGCTAACCCTAATACTCTTACAACTATTACTAGCCTCCGAACAGTCCCGTGTGGTTCGACTCGAAATCAAAAAAATCTCTTGGGAAGAATCCCCCATACATTGGAGACACAGAATCCCAAAAG
The DNA here is from genome assembly GCA_037074585.1 of Biancaea sappan. Lineage (NCBI taxonomy): Eukaryota > Viridiplantae > Streptophyta > Magnoliopsida > Fabales > Fabaceae > Biancaea > Biancaea sappan. Next base: position 42,087,474 of record CM073501.1, on the reverse strand, counting down.
GAACTTCAAGAAAAAATCTACAAAAATCAAACAAAAATTCATAAACAATTAGAAAAATCGGACGAAAAAATATAAAAAAACTGAAAATATCGCCTAAACAATGGAAATTGCCTTAATATTTTGGGTAAAAAATCGTGGCAGAAGTTACTCATATACAAGGAAGGAAAAATTGTTATTGAAAACACTAATTATGCTACCCCTAATACTCTTACAACTATTACTAGCCTCCGAACGGTCACGTACGGTCTAGCTCGGAATCTAAAAAGTTCACTTGGAAAAAATCGCCATACATTGGAAACACAGAATCCCAAAAAGAACATTACAAAAAAATCTACAAAAATAAAAAAAATTTACAAACAATTAGAAAAATCGATCGAAAAAATAAAAAAAAATTTGAAAATGTGGTGTGAACAATGGAATTTGCCTTATTTTTTTGGGTAAAAAATCATAGGAAGACTTACTCATACACAAACAAGGAAAAATTGGTATTGAAAACATCAATTATGCTACCCCTAATATCCATACCACTATTACTAGTCTCCAAATGGTCCTTTAAGGTCTGGCTTGGATTCGAAAAAATCCACTATTACTAGTCTCCAAAAAGAACTTCAAGTTAATATCTACAAAAATAAAACAGAAATTCACAAACAGTTAGAAAATTTTGACTAAATAATACAAAAAAATTGAAAAGGTGGTCTAAATGATAAAATTTGCCTTATTTTTTTGGGTGAAAAGTCATGGGAGAACTTACTCATACTCAAGAAAGGAAAAAATAGAATTGAAAACCCCAATTATGCTTCTCTGAATACTGTTACTACTATTACTATTCTTCAGACAGTCCCGCACAGTCCAGCTCATAATCGAAAAATTTCACATATATAAAATCCCTCATACATTATAAATACTGAATCCCCAAAAGAACTACAAAAAAAAAATCTACAAAAATCAAACTAAAATTCACAAGCAATTAGAAAAATCAGATGAAAAAATACAAAAAAATTTAAAATATGGCCAAAACGATGGAATTTGCCTTTTTTTTTTAGGTAAAAAATCAAAGGAGAACTTACTCATACACATGGAAGGAGAAATTGGTGTTGAAAACACCAATTATGCTACCCCTAATAGTCTTAGTACTATTACTAGCCTCCGAACGGTCCTATAGAGTCTGGCTCGGAATGGAAAAATTTCACTTGGGAAAAGTCCCTCATACATTGGAAACACAGAATCCCAAAAAGAACTTCAATATGAACTCTAAAAAAATAAAACAAAAATTCTCAAACATCTGGAAAATTAGGATGAAAAAATACATAAAACTTGAAAAAGTAGCCTAAGCGATGGAATTTTCATTATTTTTTTTTTTTTGGTAAAAAATCATGGGAGAACTTACTCATACATAAGGAAGGAAAAATTGATATTGAATACAACAATTACGCTACCCCAAAAACTCTTACAACTATTATTATTATATCCTGAACTGTCCTGTACAATCCGGCTCAGAATTGAAAATTTTCACTTGAGAAAAATCCCCTCTACGTTAGAAGCATAGAATTGAAAAAAGAATTTTACTAAAAAAATCTTCGAAAATCAAACAAAAATACCCAAATAAATAGAAAAAATTGACAAAAAATACAAAAAATATTGAGAATGCGGTCTAAACGATGGAATTTGCCACATTATTTTAGGTAGAAAATCATGGGAGAACTTATTCATACACAAAGAAGGAAAAAATGGTATTGAAAACACCAATTATGCTACCCCTAATATTCGTACTACCATTACTAGCCTCCAAACAGTCCCATACGGTCCGGCCCGAAATCAAAAAATTTCACTTGACAAAAATCCCTCATATATTGGAAACACATAATCCCAAAAAGAACTTCAAGAAAAAAATCTACAAAAATTAAACAAAAATTTCCAAACAATTAGAAAAATCGGACAAAAAAATACAAAAAAATTTGAAAATGTGATCTAAATAATGAAATTTGCCTTATTTTTTTGGGTAAAAAATCATGGGAGAACTTATACATACACAAGGAAGGAAAAATTGGTATTGAATACATCAATTATGCTACTGCTAATACTCTTACTACTATTACTAGCCTTCGAAAGGTCTGGCTCGGAATAAAAAAATTTCACTAAAAAAAATTCCTCATACATTGGAAACACATAATCCCAAAATGGACATCACGAAAAAATCTATAAAAATTCACAAATAATTAGAAAAATAGGATGAAAAAATACAAAAAAATTGAAAATGTGGCCCAAACGATGGAATTTGGCCTATTTTTTTGGGTAAAAAATAAAGGGAGAACTTACTCATACAAATGAAAGGAAAAATTGGGATTGAAAACACCAATTATGCAACCCCTAATAGTCTTACTGCAATTACTAGCCTCCAAACAGTCCTGTAAGGTCTGGCTTGAAATGGAAAATTTTCACTTTGGAAAAGTCTCTCACACATTGGAAACACAGAATCCCGAAAAGAACTTCAGTTTGAACTATAAAAAAATAAAACAAAAATTTACAAATAGTTAGAAAAATCAAACTAAATAATACAAAAAATTGAAAAAGTAGCTATACGATAGAGTTTGCATTATTTTTTTTTGGGTAAAAAATCATAGGAGAACTTACTCTTACTCAAGGAGGCCATAATTGGTATTGAAATCACCAACTATGCTACTCCTAATACTCTTACTTCTATTACTAGTCTTTAAACGGTCCTGTACGATTTGGCTCGAAATCGAAAATTTCACTTAGAAACAATTCCTCTTACATTGGAAATACAGAATCCCAAAAAGAACTTCAAGCAAAAATGTACAAAAATCAAACAAACATTCACAGACAATTGGAAAAATCACACAGAAAATACAAGAAAATTGTAAATGTCGCCTGAACGATGGAATTTGCCTTAAATTTCTGGGAGAAAACAGTGGGAGAACTTACTCATACACAAGGAAGGAAAAATTGAAATTGAAAACACCAATTTGCCTTAAATTGGCACATTCTTGGATGACTTGGCAGCTTATTCCATTTGTCTGATGACATGGATGTGTGGGACCCATTCTGCAGCACTTCAGACCATCTTTCTGCTCCCATGCCTCTGACCTTGCTGAAAGAAGTAGCAGCCATGCCATTTTCTGAAAAAGCCAACCACCATTCTGCAGAAGACATGTCCTCCATACCAGAAATCAGCTGACAAAAAGGCAGCAGTGAAGTTTCCATCAGTAGCTTTTTGGGCAGTAGTTTAGTTTTAGTTTTCAGACTTTAGTTTTTTTAGTTTTTCAGTTCTGGTTTTGCTGAACTCAGACACATTTTCGTAGACCATTTTCCCTCCTCCTTTCTACCTTCTGTTTTTCTGGTTTTTGCTCTCATTGAGGGCTGAATTCTGTTGTAATCAGCCTTGGTTCAGACTGGATATTGTAATATGAGTTCCCATGCTTATAAGATAAGTTTTATTCACTTTATTCCAGTATTCATCTATTTCTTTAGCCTATGTTCTGTTATGCTTATGAATGTTTTTTATTAGAGTTTCATAGACTTAAACAGTTAGTTTCAATTGATGGATATGAGGGTTTATCTATCATGACTGATTGGAATGGTAGAAAGAGATGAAAATGACATGTAATGAAGATCTTCTTACATGATTTGATTATGTTTACTATGATTGCAATAATATGTAGTCAGAGAAGGTTTTCTTTGAGTATGTTTTAGTGTAATCCATATCAGAAGATTTTCTGGACTTTTTAGTTAAGAATCAAATAATAAATGAATGAAACTTAGCATCTGAACAAGAACTAGGAAGGTTACATCTCCAGGAAAAACCAAGGCTAGTTGCGTTCTTCCATTGTTTTCTCACATCTGTTGTTTGCTGTTTTGTTTGTTGTTGCTGCTACTGTCTTTAACTGTAATTTTTATTGTTGTCACAACCAACCCCCCCCCCCCCCGCGTGTATTAATTAGTCTTTAATTAGTGTTTATGTGTTTAGAACAATTAGTTAGTAGTTAGAAGTGAGGCACCAAGAGTGAAAATGACCTGGGGACCATTGTGCTGCAAAATTGCCATGATTTCAATTCTGGGCGATTTGGCATCACAGTGGCGTGAACCAGCTACTAAGATTTCTATGTCTCATGATTTTGTACTGTATTAACCATTTTCCAGGTACAAGTCAAAGTGGGAATAGCGGGGTTGCAGCAGGGAGTCAGTAGCTGTAGCTTAAATTTTATGGTTATTATAAAATAATTAACCTCTAGTGATGTATATATATATATATATACAATGGCAGCAATGTAAAACCTATGTGGATTTCGAGGTTTTACCTAATGATGATAACACCGGTTCCTAGTCATTCTTAGTTATGGATTTCTGATCTTTCGAATGGTGAAAGTTTTAAAAATTGGCTTAATTATTCTATAAGGAACCTTATTTTCGAAATCTATTAGACTGGAGATAGTCTCAAGTGATTTTAAGGTGTTACAGAATTTGCCTTATTTTTTTTGGGTAAAAAATCAAAGGAGAACTTACGCATACACGCGGAAGGAAAAATTGGTATTGGAAACACAAATTATGCTACCCTGAATACTCTTACTACTATCACTAGCCTCCAAACAGTTTCGTACGGTCTGGCTCGGAATCAAAAAATTTCACTTGGGAAAAATCCACCACACATTAGAAACACAGATTCCTCAAAAGAACTACACGAAAAAATCTACAAAAATCAAACAAGTACAAAAAAATTAGAAAATATGGTCTAAACGATGGAATTTGCCTTCTTTTTTTGGATAAAAAATTACGAGAGAACTTACTCATGCATAAGGATGGAAAAATTGGTATTGAAAACACCAAGTATGTTATCCCTAGTATTCATAGTACTATTACTAGCCTTTGAACGGTTCTTTGCAGTCCGGCTCGGATTCGAAAAATTTCAGCAGGAAAAATCCCTTATAGATTGGAAATACATAATTCCAAAAAGAATTTCAAGTTAATATCTACAAAAATAAAACAAAAATTCACAAACAATTAGAAAAATCATACTAAATAATACAAAAAAAAAGAAAAAATTGGCCTAAATGATAGAATTTTGCCTTATTTGTTTGGGCAAAAAATCATGGGAGGACTTACACATACTCAAAGAAGGCAAAATTGGAATTGAAGACCCCAATTATGCTACTCCGAACACTCTTACTACTATTGCTACTCTTCTGACATAGTCCATAATTAACCTATGGTACTGTAATCTAATTAAATAAAACAAGTTAGCCCAACCGAAAAAAAAAGTGACGTGAAGCCTGTATGGTCTGGCTCAAAATCGAAAAATTTCACTTAGAAAAAAATCCTCACACATTAGAAACACAGAATCCCCAAAAGAACTTCAAGAAAAAATCAAACAAAAATCAAACAAAAATTCACAAACAATTAGGAACATCAGACGAAAAAATACAAAAAAAATTGATAAAATGGCCAAAATGATGGAATTTGCCTTATTTTTTTGGGTAAAAAATTAAGCCAAAACTTACTCATACACAAGGAAGGAGAAATTGGAATTGAAAACCCCAATTGTGCTACTCTGAATACTCTTACAACTATTACTAGTTCTCGGACAGTCTTATACGGTCTGGCTCGAAATAAAAAATTTTCACTTGGAAAAAATCCCTCATATATTGAAAACACAAAATCCCAAAAATAAATTCAAGAAAAAATCTACAAAAATAAAACAAAAATTCACAAACAATTAGAAAAATCGACCAAAAAAATATAAAAAAAACTGAAAATGTCGCCTAAACGATGGAACTTGCATTATTTTTTTTTTGGGTAAAAAATCAAGGGAAAACTTACTCATACACATGGAAAGAAAAATTGGTATTGAAAACACCAATTATGTTACCCCTAATACTCTTACAACTATTACTAGCCTCCAAATGGTCTCGTACGGTCTGGTTCAGAATCGAAAAATTTCACTTGGAATAAATCCACCATGCATTGCAAATGCATATTCCAAAAAGGAACTACACGAAAAAATCTACAAAAATATAACAAATTTCCAAATAATCAAAAAAAAGGATGAAAAAATACAAAAAGAAATTTGAAAATGTGGTTTAAACGATGGATTTTGTGTTAATTTTTGGGTAAAAAATTATGGGAGAACTTTTGATACACAAGGACGGAAAAATTGTTATGGAAAACACCAATTATGCTACCCCTAATATTCATACTACAATTACTAGCCTCCAAACGGTCCCATGCGGTCTGGCTCGGATTTAAAAAATTTAACCAAGAAAAATCCCTTATAGATTAGAAATACATAATTCCAAAAAGAAATTCAAGTTAATATCTACAAAAATAAAACAAAAATTCACAAATAGTTAAAAAAATTAGACTAAATAACACAAAAAATTTGAAAAGTGGCCTAAACGATGGAATTTGCCTTATTTTTTTGGGTAAAAAATCAAGGGAGAACTTACTCATAACCAAGGAAGGCAAAATTGGAATTGAAATCCCCAATTATGCTAGTCCGAATACTCTTACTACTCTTACTACTCTTCGGACATAGTCCATAATTAACATAGGGTAATGTAATCTAATTAAATAAAACAAGTTACCCCAACCGAAAAAAAAGTGACGTGAGGCCTGTAAGGTCTGGCTCGGAATTGAAAAATTTTACTTAGAAAAAACCCTCATACATTAGAAATACAGAATCCCTAAAAGCACTTCATGAAAAAATAAACAAAAATTCACAAACAATTAGAAAAATCAGACAAAAATACAAAAAATTGATAAAATGGCCAAAACGATGGAATTTGCCTTTTTTTTTTAGGTAAAAAATCAAGGTAGAACTTATTCATACTCAAGGAAGGAAAAATTGGAATTGAAAACCCCAATTATGCTGCTCTGAATACTCTTACAACTATTACTAGTCCTTGGACAGTCACGTACACTCTGACTCAAAATAAAAAAAATTTCGCTTGAAAAAAATCTCACACATTGGAAACACAGAATCCCAAAAATAACTTCAAGAAAATATCTACAAAAATCAAACAAAAATTCACAAACAATTAAAAATATCAGACGAGAAAATACAAATAAATTGAAAATGTCGCCTAAACAAAGGAAATTGCCTTAATTTTTTAGTTAAAAAATCGTGGGAGAACTTATTCATGCAAAAGGAAGGAAAATTTGGTATTGAAAACACCAATTATACTGCCGCTAATACTCTTACTACTATTACTAGCCTCCGAATGGTGTCGTACGGTCCAACATAGAATCGAAAAATTTCACCTGGGAAAAATCCCCCATACAATGGAAACACATAATCGCAAAAAGAACTTCACCAAAAAATCTACAAAAATAAAACAAAAATCCACAAACAATTAGAAAAATCAAACGAAAAAATAAAAAAAAATTGAAAATGCAGTCTAAACGATAGAATTTACCATATTTTTTGTGTAAAAAATCATGGAAGAACTAACTCATAGACAAGGAAGGACAAATTGGTATTGAAAACACCAATTATGCTACCCCTAATACTCTTACATCTATTATTAGCCTCTGAAGGTCCCGCACGGTCTGGCTTGGAATCGAAAAATTTTACTTAGGAAAAATCCCTTATACATTCGAAACACAGAATTCCAAAAAGAACTTCAAGTTGATATCTACAAAAATAAAACAAAAATTCACAAACAGTTCGAAAAATGTAACTAAATAATGCAAAAAAAAAATGAAAAACTGGCCCAAACCATGGAGTTTGCCTTATTTTTTTGGGTTAAAAATCGTGGTAAGACTTACTTAAACTCAAGGAATACAAAATTGGAACTGAAATCCCCAATTATGCTAGGCCGAATACTCTTACTACTATTACTACTCTTTGGTCATAGTCCATAATTAACATAGGGTAATGTAATCTAATTAAATAAAACAAGTTACCCCAACCGAAAAAAAGTGACGTGAGGCCTGTAAGGTCCAGCTCGGAATCAAAAAATTTTACTTAGAAAAAAACCCTCATACATTAGAAATACAGAATCCCCAAAAGAACTTCATGAAAAAAAAAACTAAAATCAAACAAAAATTCACAAACAATTAGAACAATCAGACAAAAATACAAAAACATGATAAAATGGCCAAAACGATGGAATTTGCCTTTTTTTTGGGTAAAAAATCAAGGTAGAACTTATTCATACTCAAGGAAAGAAAAATTAGAATTGAAAACCCCAATTATGCTGCTTCGAACACTCTTACAACTATTACTAGTCCTTGGACAATCTCATATGGTCCGGCTCGAAATCAAAAAATTTCACTTGAAAAAAATCTCTCATACATTGGAAACACAGAATCCCAAAAATAACTTCAAGAAAATATCTACAAAAATAAACAAAAATTCACAAACAATTAAAAAAATTAGATGAAAAAATACAAATAAATTGAAAATGTCGCCTAAACGAAGGAATTTGCCTTAATTTTTTAGTTAAAAAATCGTGAGAGAACTTATTCATGCCTAACGAAGGAAAGTTTCATATTGAAAACACCAATTATACTACCCCTAATACTCTTACTACTATTACTAGCCTCCGAATGGTGTCGTACGGTCCAACACAGAATCGAAAAATTTCACCTGGGAAAAATCCCCCCATACAATGGAAACACATAATCGTAAAAAGAACTTCGCGAAAAAATCTACAAAAATCAAAGAAAAATTCACAAAAAATTAGAAAAATCAAATGAAAAAATATAAAAAAAATTTGAAAATGCAGTCTAAACGATAGAATTTACCATATTTTTTGTGTAAAAAATCATGGAAGAACTTACTCATAGACAAGGAAGGACAAATTGGTATTGAAAACACCAATTATGCTAACCCTAATACTCTTACATCTATTATTAGCCTCTGAAGTTCCCGCACGGTCCGGCTCGGAATCGAAAAATTTTACTTAGGAAAAATCCCTCATACATTTGAAACACAGAATTCCAAAAAGAACTTCAAGTTGATATCTTCAAAAATAAAATAAAAATTCACAAACAGTTCAAAAAATGTAACTAAATAATGCAAAAAAAAAATGAAAAAGTGGCCTAAACGATAGAATTTGCCTTTTTTTTTTGGGTAAAAAATCATGGTAGGACTTACTCAAACTCAAGGAATACAAAATTGGAACTAAAATCCCCAATTATGCTAGGCCGAATACTCTTACTACTATTACTACTCTTCGGACATAGTCCATAATTAACATAGGGTAATGTAATCTAATTAAATAAAACAAGTTACCCCAACCGAAAAAAAGTGACGTGAGGCCTGTAAGGTCCGGTCCGAAACGAAAAATTTTAATTAGAAAAAAACCCTCATACATTAGAAATATAGAATCCCCAAAAGAACTTCATGAAAAAATAAACAAAAATCAAACAAAACTTCACAAACAATTAGAAAAATTAGACAAAAATAGAAAAAATGATAAAATGGCCAAAACGATGGAATTTGGCTTTTTTTTTTAGGTAAAAAATCAAGGTAGAACTTATTCATACTGAAGGAAACAAAAATTGGAATTGAAAACCCCAATTATGCTGCTTCGAATACTCTTATAACTATCACTAGTCCTTGGACATTCTCGTACGGTCCGGCTCGAAATCAAAAAATTTCACATGAAAAAAATCTCTCATACATTGGAAACACAGAATCCCAAAAATAACTTCAAGAAAACATCTACAAAAATCAAACAAACATTTACACACAATTAAAAAAATCGGATGAAAAAATACAAATAAATTGAAAATGTCTCCCAAACGAAGGAATTTGCCTTAATTTTTTAGTTAAAAAATCGTGGGAGAACTTATTCATGCCTAACGAAGGAAAGTTTGGTATTGAAAACACCAATTATACTGCCCCTAATACTCTTACTATTATTACTAGCCTCCGAATGGTGTCGTACGGTCCAACACGGAATCGAAAAATTTCACTTGGAAACCATTCCCCTTACAATGGAACACATAATCGAAAAAAGAACTTCACGAAAAAATCTACAAAAATCAGATGAAAAAATATAAAAATGAAAATGTCGCTTAAACGATAGAATTTGCCTTATTTTTTTTTGGGTAAAAAATCAAAGGAGAACTTACGCATACACGCGGAAGGAAAAATTGGTATTGGAAACACAAATTATGCTACCCCTAATACTTTTACATCTATTATTAGCCTCTGAAGGTTCCGCACGGTCTGAATCGGAATCGAAAAATTTTACTTAGGAAAAATCCCTCATACATTCGACACACAGAATTCCAAAAAGAACTTTAAGTTGATATCTACAAAAATAAAACAAAAATTGACAAACAGTTCGAAAAATGAAACTAAATAATGCAAAAAAAAAGAAAAAAGTGGCCCAAACGATGGAATTTGCCTAATTTTTTTTGGGCAAAAAAACATGGTAGGACTTACTCAAACCCAAGGAAAGCAAAATTGGAATTGAACACCTCAATTATGCTACTCCGAATACTTACTACTATTACAAGTCTTCGGATGGTCCCATACTGTCCGGCTCGGAATCGAAAATTTTCACTTAGAAAAAATTCCTCATACATTAGAAACACAGAATCTCCAAAAGAACTTCAAGAAAAAAATCTACAAACATCAAAAAAATTCACAAATAGTTAGCAAAATTGGACGAAACAATACCAAAAAAAATTGAAAATGTGGCCAAAACGATGGAATTTGCCTTATTTTTTGGGTAAAAATTCAATGGAGAACTTTCTCATAAACATGGAAGGAAATTTTGGTATTGAAAACACCAATTATGCTACCCCTAATAGTCTTACTACTATTCTTGGCTGCGAACGGTCCTGTACAGTCCGGCTCGAAATGAAAAAATTTCACTTGAAAAAAATCTCTCATACATTGGAAACACATAATACCAAAAAGAACTTCACGAAAAAATCAATAAAAATTCACAAACAATTAGAAAAATCGAACAAAAAATTGGAAAATGTGTCGTAAAAGATGGAGGATGCATTATTTTTTTGAGTAAAAAATTGTGGGAGAATTTACTCATACGCAAGGAAGGAAAATTTGGAATTGAAAACCTTAATTGTGCTACTCTAAATACTATTACTACTTTTACTAGCCTCCAAACGATCTCGTACGATACCACTCGGAATCGAAACATCTTACATAGAAAAAATTTCCCATATATTAGAAACACAGAATCCCCAAAAGAACTGCAAGAAAAAATACAAAAAAATAAAAAAAAAATCAGAAACAATTAGAAAAATCGGACGAACACATAAAAAAAATTGAAAATGTGGTGTAAATGATAGAATTTACCTTTTTTTTTGGGTAAAAAATCATGGGAGAACTTACTTATACACAAGGGGGGAAAAATTGGTATTAAAAACACAAATTATGCTACTCGAAATACTATTACTACTATTACTAGTCTTCAAAAGGACCCGTACGGTACGGCTTGGAATCGAAACATTTCAATTAGAAAAAATCCTTCTTGCATTAGAAACACAGAATCCCCAAAAGAACTTTGAGAAAAAACATACAAAAATAAAACAAAAATTGACAAATAGTAAGAAAAAATCGGACCAAAAAATACAAAAAAATTAAAAATGTGGTCTAAACGATGGAATTTGCCCTAATTTTTTGGGTAAAGAATCATAGGAGAACTTACTCATACACAAGGAAGGAAAAATTGGCATTGAAAACACAAATTATGCTACCGCTAATATTTATATTGCTATTACTAGCCTCTGAACGGTCTCGTACAGTCCAGCCCGAAATCAAAAAATGTCACTTGGAAAAAATGTCTCATACATTATAAACGCAGAATCCGCAAAAGAACTTCAAGAAAAAATCTACAAAAATCAAATAAAAATTCACCAAAAATTTGAAAAACTGGACTAAAAAATATAAAAAAATTGAAAATGTCGCTTAAACGATAGAATTTGCCTTATTTTTTTTGGATAAAAAATCAAAGGAGAACTTACGCATACACGCGGAACGAAAAATTGGTATTGGAAACACAAATTATGCTACCCCCAATACTCTTACATCTATTATTAGCCTCTGAAGGTTCCGCACGGTCTGGATCAGAATCGAAAAATTTTACTTAGGAAAAATATCTCATACATTCGAAACACAGAATTCCAAAAAGAACTTTAAGTTGATATCTACAAAAATTGACAAACAGTTCGAAAAATGAAACTAAATAATGCAAAAAAAAAAAAGAAAAAGTGGCCCAAACGATGGAATTTGCCTTATTTTTTTTGGGTAAAAAATCATGGTAGGACTTACTCAAACCCAAGGAAAGCAAAATTAGAATTGAACACCTCAATTATGCTACTCCGAATACTTACTACTATTACTAGTATTCGGATGGTCCCATACTGTCCGGCTCGGAATCGAAAATTTTCACTTAGAAAAAATTCCTCATACATTAGAAACACAGAATCCCCAAAAGAACTTCAAGAAAAAATCTACAAACATCAAAAAAATTCACAAATAGTTAGAAAAATTGGACGAAACAATACCAAAAAAAATTGAAAATGTGGCCAAAACGATGGAATTTGCCTTATTTTTTGGGTAAAAATTCAATGGAGAACTTTCTCATAAACATGGAAGGAAATTTTGGTATTGAAAACACCAATTATGCTACCCCTAATAGTCTTACTACTATTCTTGGCTACGAACGGTCCTGTACAGTCCGGCTCGAAATGAAAAAATTTCACTTGAAAAAAATCTCTCATACATTGGAAACACATAATACCAAAAAGAACTTCACGAAAAAATCAATAAAAATTCACAAACAATTAAAAACATCGAACAAAAAATTGGAAAATGTGTCGTAAAAGATGGAGGATGCATTATTTTTTTGAGTAAAAAATTGTGGGAGAATTTACTCATATGCAAGGAAGGAAAATTTGGAATTGAAAACCTTAATTGTGCTACTCTAAATACTATTACTACTTTTACTAGCCTCCAAACGATCTCGTACGATACCACTCGGAATCGAAACATCTTACATAGAAAAAATTTCCCATATATTAGATACACAGAATCCCCAAAAGAACTGCAAGAAAAAATACAAAAAAATAAAAAAAAATCAGAAACAATTAGAAAAATCGGACGAACACATAAAAAAAATTGAAAATGTGGTGTAAATGATAGAATTTACCTTTTTTTTTTTGGGTAAAAAATCATGGGAGAACTTACTTATACACAAGGGAGGAAAAATTGGTATTAAAAACACAAATTATGCTACTCGAAATACTATTACTACTATTACTAGTCTTCGAAAGGACCCGTACGGTACGGCTTGGAATCGAAACATTTCAATTAGAAAAAATCATTCTTATATTAGAAACACAGAATCCCCAAAAGAACTTCGAGAAAAAAACATACAGAAATAAAACAAAAATTAACAAATAGTAAGAAAAATCAGACCAAAAAATACAAAAAATTTAAAATGTGGTCTAAACGATGGAATTTGCCCTAATTTTTTGGGTAAAGAATCATAGGAGAACTTACTCATACACAAGGAAGGAAAAATTGGCATTGAAAACACAAATTATGCTACCGCTAATATTTATATTGCTATTACTAGCCTCTGAACGGTCTCGTACAGAGCCCGAAATCAAAAAATTTCACTTGGAAAAAATGTATACATTAGAAACGCAGAATCCCCAAAAGAACCTCAAGAAAAAATCTACTAAAATCAAATAAAAATTCACAAACAATTTGAAAAACTGGACTAAAAAATATAAAAAAATTGAAAATGTCGCTTAAACAATAGAATTTGCCTTATTTTTTTTGGGTAAAAAATCAAAGGAGAACTTACGCATACACGCGGAAGGAAAAATTGGTATTGGAAACACAAATTATGCTACCCCTAATACTCTTACATCTATTATTAGCCTCTGAAGGTTCCGCACGGTCTGGATCGGAATCGAAAAATTTTACTTAGGAAAAATATCTCATACATTCGAAACATGGAATTCCAAAAAGAACTTTAAGTTGATATCTACAAAAATAAAACAAAAATTGACAAACAATTCGAAAAATGAAACTAAATAATGCAAAAAAAAAAAAGCAAAAGTGGCCCAAATGATGGAATTTGCCTTATTTTTTTTGGGTAAAAAATCATGATAGGACTTACTCAAACCCAAGGAAAGCAAAATTGGAATTGAAAACCTCAATTATGCTACTCCGAATACTTACTACTATTACTAGTCTTCGGATGGTCCCATACTGTCCGGCTCAGAATCGAAAATTTTCACTTAGAAAAAATTACTGATACATTAGAAACATAGAATCCCCAAAAGAACTTCAAGAAAAAATCTACAAACATCAAAAAAATTCACAAATAGTTAGAAAAATTGGACGAAACGATACAAAAAAAAAATTGAAAATGTGGCCAAAACGATGGAATTTGCCTTATTTTTTGGGTAAAAATTCAATGGAGAACTTTCTCATAAACATGGAAGGAAATTTTGGTATTGAAAACACCAATTATGCTACCCCTAATAGTCTTACTACTATTCTTGGCTTCGAATGGTCCCGTACAGTCCGGCTCGAAATGAAAAAATTTCACTTGAAAAATCTCTCTCATACATTGGAAACACAGAATACCAAAAAGAATTTCACGAAAAAATCAAGAAAACTTCACAAACAATTAGAAAAATTGAACAAAAAACTGGACAATGTGTCATAAAAGATGGAGGATGCATTATTTTTGAGTAAAAAATTGTGGGAGAATTTACTCATATGCAAGGAAGGAAAAATTGGAATTGAAAACCTTAATTGTGCTACTCTAAATACTATTACTACTTTTACTAGCCTCCAAACGATCTCGTACGATACCACACGGAATCGAAACATCTTACTTAGAAAAAATTTCCCATATATTAGAAACACAGAATCCCGAAAAGAATTGCAAGAAAAAATACAAAAAAATAAAAAAAATTCAGAAACAATTAGAAAAATCGGACGAACACATAAAAAAATTGAAAATGTGGTGTAAACGATAGAATTTACCTTATTTTTTTAGGTAAAAAATCATGGGAGAACTTACTTATACACAAGGGAGGAAAAATTGGTATTAAAATCACAAATTATGCTGCTCGAAATACTATTACTACTATTACTAGTCTTCGAAAGGACCAGTGCGGTACGGCTTGGAATCGAAACATTTCAATTAGAAAAAATCCTTCTGGCATTAGAAACACAGAATCCCCAAAAGAACTTCAAGAAAAAAACATACAAAAATAAAACAAAAGTTGACAAATAGTAAGAAAAATCGGACCAAAAAATACAAAAAATTGAAAATGTGGTCTAAACGATGGAATTTGCCTTAATTTTTTGGGTAAAAAATCATAGGAGAACTTACTCATACACAAGGAAGGAAATTGGTATTGAAAACACAAATTATGCTACCGCTAATATTTATATTGCTATTACTAGCCTCTGAACGGTCTCGTACAGTCCAGCCCGAAATCAAAAAATTTCACTTGGAAAAAATGTCTCATACATTAGAAACGTAGAATCCCCAAAAGAACTTCAAGAAAAAATCTACAAAAATCAAATAAAAATTCACAAACAGTTTGAAAAACTGGACGAAAAAATATTAAAAAATTGAAAATGTCGCGTAGACGATAGAATTTGCCTTATTTTTTTGGGTAAAAAATCAAAGGAGAACTTACTCGTACACAAGGAAGGAAAAATTGGTATTGAAAACACCAATTATGTTACCCCTAATATTCATACAACTATTACAAGCCTCCGAACGGTCTCGTACGGTCTGGCTCGAAATCAAAAATTTTCACTCGGGAAAAATCCATCACACATTGGAAACACTGAATCCCAAAAAGAACTTCAAAAAAAATCTACAAAAATCGAGCATAAATTCCCAAAAAATTAGAAAAATCAAACCAAAAAATACAAAAAAAATTGAAAATGTCGCCAAAACGATGGAATTTCCCTTAATTTTTTGGGTAAAAAATCGTGGGAGAACATACTCATACACAAGGAAGGAAAAATTGGTATTGAAAATATCAATTATACAACCCTCAATACTATTACTACTATTACTATCCTCTGAATGGTCCCATACGGTCTAGCTTGGAATTAAAAATTTTCACCCGGGAAAAATCCCCAATACATTGAAAACACAAAATCCCAAAAAGAATTTCATGAAAAAATCTACAAAAATCAAACAAAAATTCACAAACAATTAGAAAAATCTGATGAAAAAATACAAAAAAATTGAAAATGCCACCTAAACGATGGAATTTGCCATAATTTTTCGAGTAAAAAATCATGGGAGAACATCCTCATACACAAGGAAGGAAAAATTGGTATTGAAAACACCAATTTTGCTACCCCTAATACCCTTACTACTATTACTAGCCTCCGAATGTTCCTGTAGATCTGGCTCAGAATCAAAAAATTTCAATTGAGAAAAGTGCCCTAAACATTGGAAACAGGGAATCCTAAAAAGAACTTCACGAAAAAATCAACAAAAATCAAACAAAAATTTACAAACAATTAGAAAAATTTGACAAAAAATACAAAAAAATGAAAATGTGACCTAAACTATGAAATTTGCCTTATTTTTTTGGATAAAAAATCAAGGGAGAACTTACTCATACACATGGAAGGAAAAATTGGTTTTGAAAACACAAATTATGCTACCCCTAATAGTTGTATTATTATTACTAGCCTTTGAATGGTCCGATGCGGTCTAGCTCGGAATAGAAAATTTTCACTTGGGAAAATTCCCTTATACATTGGAAACACAGAACCACAAGAAGAACTTCGATTTGAACAAAAAAAATAAAACAAAATTCACAAACAGTTAGAAAAATTAAACTAAATAATACAAAATATTGAAAATGTGGCCTAAACGATAGACTTTGCCTTATTTTTTTGGATAAAAAATCATGGGAGAACTGACTCTTACAAAAGGCAAAAAAATTGGTATTGAAAAAACCAATTATGCTACCCCTAATATTCATACAACTATTAATAGCCTCCGAACGATGGAATTTGCCTTAATTTTTTGGGGAAAAAATTGTGGGAGAACATACTCATCCACAAGGAAGGAAAAATTGTTATTGAAAACACCAATTATGCTACCCTTAAAACTATGAATTCTATTACTAGCCTTCGAACTGTCCCGAACGGTATGGTTCGGAATCGAAAAATTTTACTTGGGAAAAATCCCCCATACATTGGAAACATAGAATCCTAAAAAGAACTTCACGACAAAATGAACAAAAATAAAACAAAAATTCACAAACAATTAGAAAAATTGAACGAAAAATACAAAAAAAATTTGAAATTGTGATCTAAACAATCGAATTTACCTTATTTTTTTAGGTAAAAAATCATGCGAAAACTTACTGGTACTCAAGAAAGAAAAAATTGATATTGAAAACACCAATTATACTACCCCTAATATTCATACTACTATTACAAGCCTTCGAACGGTCTCGTACAGTCCGGTTCAACATAAAAAATTTTCACTTGGAAAAAATTCCTCATACATTGTAAACACAGAATCTCAAAAAGAACTTCAAGAAAAAATCTACAAAAATAAAACAAAAATTCACAGAAAATTAGAAAAATCAGAAGAAAAAAAAATTGAAAATGTCGCCAAAATGATGGAATTTCCCTTAATTTTTTGGGTAAAAAATCGTGGAAGAACATATTTATACACAAGGAAGGAAAAATTGATATAG
Organism: Biancaea sappan; assembly: GCA_037074585.1. Lineage (NCBI taxonomy): Eukaryota > Viridiplantae > Streptophyta > Magnoliopsida > Fabales > Fabaceae > Biancaea > Biancaea sappan. The sequence continues at coordinate 42,069,762 of CM073501.1, read as the reverse complement.
AAAACAACAATTATGCTACCCCTAATACTATTACTACTATTACTAGCTTCCGAATGGTCTCGTACGGTCTGGTTCGGAATTGAAAATTTCACTTGGGAAAAATCTCCCGTATATTGGAAACATAGAATCCCAAAAAGAACTTCACAAAAAAATCTACAAAAAATCAAACAAAAATTCACAAACAATTAGAAAAATATGATGAAAAAATTAAAAAAAAAAAAAGAAAATGTGGCTTAAACTATGGAATTTGCCTTATTTTTTTGTGTCAAAAATCAAGGGAGAACTTACTCATACACATGGAATGAAAAATTGGTTTTGAAAACACCAATTATGGTACCCCTAATAGTTTTACTATTGTTACTAGCCTCCGAACGGTCCCGTACGGTCCAGTTGGGAATGGAAAATTTTCACCTGGGAAAAGTCCCTCATACATTGGAAACACAGAATCCCAAGAAAAACTTCAATTTGATCACTAAAAAAATCAGACTAAATAACACGAAACTGAAAAAGTGGCCTAAACGATGGAATTTGCCATTTTTTTTGGGTAAAAAATCCTAGGAAAACTTACCCTTACTAAAGGAAGGAAAAACTGGTATTGAAAACACCAATTATGCTATCTCTAATATTAATACAATTATCACTAGCCTCCGGAAGATCTATTACGATTCGGCTTGAAATGGAAAATTTTCACTTGGGAAAAGTTCCTCATGCATTGCAAACACAGAGTCCCAAAAAAACCTTCAAGAAAAAATAAACAAAAATCAAATAAAAAATAAAAAACAATTAGAAAAATCAGACAAAAAATACAAAAAAATTGAAAATGTCACCTAATCGATGGAATTTACCTTAATTTTTTGGGTAAAAAATTGTGGCAGAACACACTCATACACAAGGAAGGAAAAATTGGTATTGAAAACACAAATTTGCTACCTCTATTACTCTTACTACTATTACTAGCCTCCGAATGGTTCCGCACGGTCTGGCTCGGAATCGAAAAAATTGACTTGGAAAAAATCCTCCATACATTAAAAACACAGAATCCCAAAAAGAACATCACAAAAAAATCTTCAAAAATAAAACAAAAATTCACAGACAATTAGAAAAGTCAAATGAAAAAATAAAAAAAAAATTGAGAATGTAGTCTAAACGATAGAATTTGCCTTTTTTTTTGGATAAAAAATCGTGGGAGAACATACTCATACACGAGGAAGGAAAAATTGGTATTGAAAACACCAATTTGCTACCTATATTACTCTTACTACTATTACTAGCCTCCGAACGGTCCCGTACAATCTGGCTCAGAATCGAAAAAATTCACTTGAAAAAAATCCTCCATACATTAAAAACATAGAATCCCAAAAAGAACATCACAAAAAAAATCTTCAAAAAAAAAAATAAAAATTCACAAACAATTAGAAAAATCAGACAAAAAATACACAAAAATTGATAATGTGGTCTAAACGATGGAATTTGCCTATTTTTTTAGATTAAAAATCATTAGAGAACTTACGCATAAACAAGAAAGAAAAAATTGGTATTCAAAACACCAATTTTGCTATTACTAGCCTTCGAACGTTCCCTTATGGTCTGGCTCAGAATTGAAAATTTTCACTTGGGAGAAATGCCCCGTACATTGGAAAAAAGAATGCCAAAAAGAACTTCAAGAAAAAATCTACAATAATCAAACAAAAATTCACAAACAATTAGAAAAATCGGACGAAAAAATACAAAAAAATTAAAAATGTCCCCTAAACGATAGAATTTGCCTTAATTTTTTGGGTTAAAAATTGTGGGAGAACATACTCATACACAAGGAAGGAAAAATTGTAATTGAAAACACCAATTATGCTACCCTTAAAATTAAAAGTTCTATTACTAGCATTCAAACAGTCCCGTACGGTCTAGCTCCGAATCAAAAAATTTCGCTTGAAAAAAATCCCCTATACATTGGAAACAGAGAATCCCAAAAAGAACTTCACAAAAAAATCTACAAAAATCAAACAAAAATTCACAAACAATTAGAAAAATTGGATAAAAACATTAAAAAAATGTTGAAATTATGGTCTAAACAATGGAATTTACCTAAATTTTTTAGATAAAAAATCATGCGAGAACTTACTCATACACAAGGAAGGAAAAATTGTTATTGAAAACTCTAATTATGCTACCCCTAATATTCATACAACTATTACAAGCCTCCGAACGATCTCGTAGGGTCCGGCTCGAAATAAAAAATTTTCACCTGGGAAAAATCCCTCAGGCATTGGAAACACAGAATCTCAAAAAGAACATCAAGAAAAAATCTACAAAAATCAAACAAAAATTCCTAGACAACTAGGAAAATCAGTCGAAAAAATACAAAACAATTGAAAATGTCGCCAAAACAATGGAATTTGCCTTAATTTTTTGGGTAAAAAAACATGGGAGAACATACTCAAACACAAGGAAGGAAAATTTGAAAGTGAAAATACCAATTATGCTACCCCTAACACTATTACTACTATTACTAGCCTTTGAACGATCCCGTATGGTTTGGCTCGAAATTGAAAATTTTCACTTGGAAAAAATCTCCCATACATTGGAAACACAAAATCCTAAAAGGAGCTTCACAAAAAAAATCTACAAAAATCAAACAAAAATTCAAAAACAATTAGAAAAATCAAACAAAAAATACAAAAAAATTGAAAATGTGGCCTAAACTATGGAATTTGTCTTATTTTTTTGGGTAAAAAAACAAGGGAGAACTTACTCATACACATGGAAGGAAAAATTGGTTTTGAAAACATCAATTATGTTACTTTTAATAGTTTTGCTACTATTACTAGCCTCCAAACGGTCCCGTACGGTCCGGCTCGGAATGCAAAATTTTCAGTTGGGAAAAGTTCCTCAAACGTTGGAAATATAGAATCCCAAAAAGAACTTCAATTTGATCTATAAAAAAATAAAACAAAAATTCACAATCAGTTAGAAAAATTAGACTAAATAATACAAAAAAAAAATGAAAAAGTGGCCTAAACGATGGAATTTGCCTTATTTTTTTGGGTAAAAAATCTTGGGAAAACTTACTCTTACTAAAGGAAGAAAAAATTGGTATTGAAAACACCAATTATGCTACCCATAATATTCAGACAACTATTACTAGCCTCCGAACGGTCCGGTACAGTCCAGCTCGGAATGGAAAATTTTCACTTGGGAAAAATTCCTCATACATTGCAAACACAGAATCCCAAAAAAACCTTCAAGAAAAAATAAACAAAAATCAAACAAAAAATCAGAAGCAATTAGAAAAATCGGACAAATAAATACAAAAAAAATTGAAAATGTCACCTAATCGATGGAATTTGCCTTAATTTTTTGGGTAAAAAATCGTTGGAGAATATACTCATACACAAGGAAGGAAAATTGGTATTGAAAACACCAATTTGCTAACCCTATACTCTTACTACTATTACTAGCCTCCGAACGGTCCCGTACGGTCCAACTCAGAATCGAAAATTTTTACTTGGAAAAAAAACTCCATGCATTAAATAGACGGAATCCCAAAAAGAACATCACGAAAAAAATCTTTAAAATTCAAACAAAAATTCACAAACAATTAGAAAAATCGGACAAAAAATACAAAACAAAATTGACAATGTGACCTAAATGATGGAATTTGCTTTATTTTTTTGGGTAAAAAATCATGGGAGAAGTTACGCATACACAAGAAAGGAAAAATTGGTATTGAAAACGTCAATTTTGCTACCCCTAATACTCTTACTACTATTACTAGCCTCCGAACGGTCCTATATGGTCTGACTTAAATTCGAAAATTTTCACTTAGAAAAAATCCCTTACACATTGGAAACATAGAATCCGAAAAAGAACTTCACAAAAAAAATCTATAAATATCAAACAAAAATTCACAAACAATTAGAAAAATCAGACAAATAAATACAAAAAAATTTGAAAATGTGGTCTGAACAATGGAATTTGCCTTCTTTTTTTGGGTAAAAAATCATGGGAGAATTTACTCACACACAAGGAAAGAAAAATTGGTATCGAAAACACCAATTATGCTACCCCTAATACTTTTACTGCTATTACTAGCCTCCAAACGGTCCCGTACCATCCGGCTCTAAATGGAAATTTTTCACTTGAGAAAAGTTCCTCATACCTTGCAATCACAGAATCCCAAAAAAAAACTTGAAAAGAAATAAACAAAAATCAACCAAAAAATCAGAAACAATTAGAAAAATCGGACGAATAAATATGAAAAAATTGAAAATGTCGCCTAACCGTTGGAATTTGCCTTAATTTTTTGGGTAAAAAATCATGGGAGAATATACTCATACACAAGGAAGGAAAAATTGGTATTGAAAACATGAATTTGCTACCCCTATTATTCTTACTACTATTACTAGCCTCTAAATGGTCCCGTACGGTTTGACTTGGAATCGAAAATTTTTACTTGGAAAAAAATCCTCCATACATTAAAAAGTCAGAATCCCAAAAAGAACATCACAAAAAAATCTTCAAAAATCAAACAAAAATTCACAAACAATTAGAGAAATCGAGCGAAAAAATTGAAAAAAATTGAGAATGTGATCTAAACGATGGAATTTGCTTTATTTTTTTGAGTAAAAAATCGTGGGAGAACTTACGCATACACAAGAAAGGAAAAATTGGTATTGAAAATGCCAATTTTGCTACTCCTAATTCTCTTACTACTATTACTAGCCTCTGAATGGTCCTATATGGTCTAACTCATATTCAAAAATTTTCACTTGGAGAAAATCCCCTATACATTGGAAACATAGAATTCGAAAAAGAACTTCACGAAAAAATCTACAAATATCAAACAAAAATTCACAAACAATTAGAAAAATCAGACAAATAAATGCAAAAAAATTTGAAAATGTGGTCTGAACAATGGAATTTGCCTTTTTTTTTTTTGGGTAAAAAATCGTGGGAGAATTTACTCATACACAATGAAGGAAAAATTGGTATAAAAAACACCAACTATTCTGCCCCTAATACTTTTACTGCTATTACTAGCCTCCAAACGGTCCTGTACGGTCTGGCTTAGAATCGAAAATTTTCACTTGGGGAAAATCCCCCATACACTGGAAACATAGAATTCAAAACAGAACTTCAAGAAAAAATCTACAAAAATCAAACAAAAATTCACAAACAATTAGAAAAATTAGACGAATAAATACAAAAAAATTTGAAAATGTGGTCTAAACAATGGAATTTGCCTTATTTTTTTGGGTAAAAAACCATGCAAGAGCTTGCTCATACACAAGGAAGGAAAAATTGGTATTGAAAACACCAATCATGCTACCCCTAATATTCGTACTACTTTTACTAGTCTCCGAACAGTCCCATATGGCCTAGCTCAGAATCGAAAAATTTCACTTGGGAAAAATCCCCCAAAGATTGGAAATATAGAATTCCAAAAATAACTTCAAGTTAATATCTAGAAAAATAAAACAAAAATTCACAAATAATTAAAAAATTGGACAAAAAAATACAAAAAAATTGAGAATGTGGTGTAAACGATGGAATTTGCCTTTTTTTGGGTAAAAAATCGTGGGAGAACTTATGCATACACAAGAAAGGAAAAATTGGTATTGAAAACACCAATTTTGCTACCCCTAATACTCTTACAACTATTACTAGCCTCCGAACGTTCCCGTATGGTCTGGCATGGAATCGAAAAATTTCACTTGGGAAAAATGCTCCATAAATTGGAAACATAGAATCACAGAAAGAACTTCACGAAAAAATAACAAAAATCAAACAAAAATTTACAAACAACTAGAAAAATCGGACGAAAAAATACAAAAAAAATTGAAAATGTGTCCTAAACTATGAAATTTACCTTATTTTTTTGGGTAAAAAATCAAAGGAGAACTTTCTCATACCCGTGGAAGGAAAAATTGTTATTGAAAACACCAATTATGCTAGTTTTACTACTATTGCTAGTTTCTGAATAGTCCCGTATGGCCCGGCTCAAAATCCAAAAATTTCACTTGGAAAAAATCCCTTATACATTAGAAAAAAAGAATCCCAAAAAGAACTTCAAGAAAAAATCTAAAATAATCAAACAAAAATTCACAAACAATTAGAAAATTCAGATAAAAAATACAAAAAAATTGAAAATTTCGTCTAAACGATGGAATTTGCCTTAATTTTTTGGGTAAAAAATTGTGGGTGAACATACTCATACACAAGGAAGGAAAAACTAGTATTGAAAGCACTAATTATGCTACCCCTAATGTTCATACTACTTTTACTAGTCTTCGACTAGTCCCATACAGCCTAGCTCGGAATCGAAAAATTTTACTTAGGAAAAATCCCCCAGACATTGGTAACACAGAATTTCAAAAAGAACTTCAAGTTAATATCTACAAAAATAAAACAAAAATTCACAAATAATTAAAAAAATAAGAAGAAAAAATATAAAAAAAATAAATGATATTAGTTTGAGAGGAAAATTATAAATGGAAAGAAAGCAAAATTTTTTTTCTGAGAAAAGTTGGAGGAAATATCAAAAATAAGTTTTGGCGATAAATAAATTTTTTTTTTCATTTACACCAAGGACCCATTTGCAAATCAAAAAAAAATTGGAAAAGCCATATTAGAATTTTAGCTAAACAATTTTTATGGCAACAAAACATGAAGGAAAGTATGCATAATACGTGGTGTCTCCCTTGTCTTCACCGTAACCTTGAACCAATGGGAATAAGGCATCATATATCCCACCATGGTGCTATTTTCTCTTTCCATATAATGATGATGATCCTTATGTGCATAGTATTCATTCTCATCCAATTCCATGTGCTCAAGCTAATTGTAAAGGGGAGAATATTCATCATTAACAACCCTTTTAGTCTCACTGACTTGCACGTATTCAGCCATGCATCGAAAGTAATAAAAAGGGTATGTATATGTGGGAAATGGAAACCTCTTAGTTTTTCATCATGATGCACCAAGACTCATTATTCCCATCTCCACATGGTCGGCCAGCCTTCCTTTTTCAGTTGTAGCAGTACGGTGCCCTCCATTTTGAGGACAGGAGGATGATCAAGTTGAGAAAGGGAGAACATGGGAAATTGAAAAAGAAAAGCATGGGAAATAAGGAACCCGTCTTTGCTCCTTTGCTGTCCCAAACCCATGAGCTGTACGTGTGAGAAGTAAGAAAGAAAGTGACTCCAGTATCTGGTGTTGCCTATGTGAACTGCCAAATAGATCTTTGTGCATACATTAAAGGGACGCATAGCTTCACTCCCTTGTTGCCTTGAGTGTGAACTTGAGAGAGAGAATAAGAGAAAGTTGTGAGTCTCTTTTTTACTGCACCAAACCGAGAGGAAGAATGTGAGATCCTTTTTTATTTTTTTGTAGTCAAACCAAGACTAAGAGAGAACCCAAGAGAGAAAACAACAAAAAAGTGGTGAGTCTCTGCAGCAAATCAAGAAGAAGAGAGTTATCTTGCTATAATGGAAAACGTGAAGCTTCTACATATTTCTTTTTAACCCAAAACAACAAGCCACCCTTGGGCAACTTTGGCACTGACCAAAGGACCTTCTTAGCAGTGGATTTGAGGTCCAAAGCACACCTTGACAGCAGCACAACAATAACAGGAAAGTGCAGAAAAATTTGGAGAGAAAGTAAGCTTGGAAATCTTGGGTAAGCTTTAATTCTTTTTTTTAGGCTCGCATGTGTTTAAGAAATGATTAAACATGTCTTAGAGAGTCCCTAGATGAGTTTGGGAGAGCTATGCAGCAAGAAAAATGGAAAAACATGGAGTTTAGAGGTATGCATGCATGACAGGGACTAAACTGAATAAAATCAAAAGTTTGTAGGAGTAGCTATAATTTCGAAACAAGATATATTTGTAACCTATAGACTTAGATGAAACTAAATATGGTCTTATATCATGAAAAAGATAAGGGAAAAATAATTATTGAGGACCTAAGTGAATGAAATGAAAAGTTGGAAGGAAAGAGTAAAAATTCTGAAAATGTCCAGATTTAGTATATATGGGATTTTAGTTAAAATTTGATGGAATTTACCAAATTTTGAAGGTTATTTATAAGATTAAAGTTTGAATTAAGGACCAAAGTGAATTAATTCAAAGTTTCGAAGAAAAAGGAAATAGGGTGGAATTTGAGAAATAAATTAGAAGAAATTTTAGCTGATCATAATTATTTGAATTTGGGACTATAAATGGGATTATAGATATTACGTAATTAATTTTTGAGGCACAAGATTTAATTAATTATGAAATAGTAATTTTAATCTCTTCCCTATTAGGATATTTTTTTAGCTAATTATATTTATTATTTTTGGGATTTGAAATAAGATTACGAATAATATGTAATTAATATTTAGTGCATAGAAATTTCATTTAAAAATGGAATAGTATTTTAAGTATTCCATATTAGGATTTTAATAGCTAATTTATTTTATCAGCACCTTGGAATAATTTCGAGTGGAATCGGTACGATATAGTAAATTCATGTAGCCAATTACATTTTATAAAAGTGCTGTTCATATATTTTGAAATTGTTTTATACTGAAAATGATTTATTGATAAATTATGTGATATTCAACTCTATACATTGTTATGTATGTATATGTATTATTATGATACTCATGTGCTAAGGCAGTGTACGCCAAGCATCTGGGGTACGACGGTACGCGCCAGTATAAGACTTGCCATGGTTAGGGTGGAAGCAGCTATGCATAATGATGCTAGTGTCAGTCTTGCTAACCTTTGTGCCACAGGGTATAATCAGACCCTGGTGGTAGGCACTGAGAATAGTGATGACCCTTGGCACCACTTGAGGTGAAACAGACTCTTGTGGTACTAAGACCCAGGAATAATCTCTGCATGACAGTGGCATAGATGAGTTGAACTGAATTATGAATGGTGTTATGAACTTGCTTTTATGACTGGGAATGGTTTTTGTTTTCAAGATTAACTACTGGCTACTGAGATTTCTATGTCTCATGATTTTGTACTGTATTAACCATTTTCCAAGTGCAAGTCAAAGTGGGAATAGCGGGGTTGCAGCAGGGAGTCAGTAGCTGTAGCCTAGGTTTTATAGTTTTTGTAAAATAATTAAGACTTAATCTCCAGTGATATGTATATATGTCGAAATATGGTGATGTAACGCATGCTATGGTGTAAATGGTTCCTAGTTGCTTTTAATTATAGACTGGAGATCTTTGAAATTTAAGGTTTGAAAATTTCCATAATTATTCACTAAGGAACCTTATCTTAAAAATCTTTTATCTTGGAGATAGTTTTGTGAAATTTTGAGGTGTTACAATCCCAAAAAGAACTTCACGAAAAAGTTTTCAAAAATCAAACAAAAATTCACAAACAATTAGAAAAATCGGACAAAAAAGTACAAAAAAATTTGAAATTGTGGTCTAAACAATGGAATTTCCCTTATTTTTTTGGATGAAAAATCATGCGAGAATGGTTCATGCCACTACGATGCTGAATCGCCCAGAATTGTAATCATAGCAATTTTGTAAAATAATGGTCCCAGGTCGTTTTCACTCTTGGAGCCTCACTTCTAACCACTAATTAATTGTTCTAAACACCTAAACACTAATTAAAAGCTAATTAACACACAGGGGAGGGGGTTTTGGTTGTGACTGAATCAAAAAAATACAATCAAAGAACAGAAACTGCAGAAGCAAACAAGATAGCAGAAAGTAGCAGAGTTCAACAATAACAGAAGAATGCAACCAGCCTTGGTCCTTCCTTAAGATGAAATTTTCCTAGTTCTCTTTAAGTGATGAGTACTTGTTCTATTTATCATCTGATTTTATAAATCATAAGGTGTCTAAAAAGAACTTCTAGACTAAATCCCATCAAGCTATGATCAAAAAAAATCCTCTAACATAATCTTAATGTGATTCTAGTAAAAGTAGTCAGATTTATGCAAGGTAACCACCATTGCACACCATTTCCAATTCAGTTACCATTTCAACCCGATACAGTAACATCCCTCAGATGCAAAGTGTATAAAACCAGCAAATGAAAATACTATCCTAACCAGAACAACATAAATCACAAAGCAGAGGCAAGGAAGAAATAGAAATGGAATAAATAAATGAATACTTATCTCATTAAGCCCATGAACTCATATTACACTTCAGTTTCAGACCAAGGCTGATTACAAGGGATTTTAGCCCTCCATGAGAGCAAAAACCAGAAAATAGAAGGGAGAAAAAAAAAAGAGAGAGAAGTGACCTGTGAAATTCTCTAAGTTACAGAAGCCCAGATACAACTAAAGTCTAAAAGCCAACTAAACTAATGCCCTCCAAAAAGCTGATGGAAACTGACTTTGCTACCTTCTCCTCTGATTTTTGATATGGGAGGACATGTTGTTGTAGTGCAGAAGCTACTTTTTCAGAAAGTGGTATGGGTGGTTGCTTCTTTCATCAAGGTTAGAGGAATAGGATGCAAAAAGTTAATCTAAAATGCTACAGCCCTGGGTCCCACATGTCCATGTCATCAGGTAAGTAGAAGAGGCTGCCAAGTCATCCTAGAAGGTGCCACATCAGTGTCCAGTTCATCAGGAATGCCATGTTAGTGCCACATCATCAAGAAATCTCCAAAATTAATTTTGAAAATTACACAAGAAGGATTATATTGAGTCCTTAATAATTTAAGTCCTAAAAGATGAAAATAATTCATTTTCCATCAAAAATTAACTTAGACCCAATGAAGCACAAAGTGTAATAAAATTGGAGAAATTCTATTGATGAAAATGTAAGGAGACCAAGATAGGGGTTAAGATGTATATAAAAATGCTAGATATCAAATCCCCCACACTTAGTCTTTTGCACTCCTGGGCAAAATCAATTAAAAGCAACAAAGGCACCAAAGGAACACAACAAGAAGTGTAGAAAGTATGCAATTATGAAATAGTTCAAGCTTGAAACGGTTTAACGCTCGGAGAAAACTAATTTTAAATTTCTGAAAAGTTCAAATATCATGGCAATTTTGTTGACAAGAATGAATCCAAGTAATAATCCACTCATAAAGGAAGGTTTATATGCTCTATTCTCTCAAGTGTTTAAGGTAGTGCACTCACATTTCAACCTATCACAAATTCACTACCTTAAGCTTGTCAAGAATCTAAATCTCCACTACTTAAATCACATACATGCTTGAATTATTAGGACTTTACTATAGATGTAAGGTGGGAAAAAATGATTTAAAGATGGAGGGAAATACAAGAAACAATGTTTAACAAAACCTTAAAGAATTGAAAAGCATCAACCAAGTCATAAGAAATTGAACCATGAAACTTGGGCATAAAAATGCTACTTCTTTTTCCTTCTTTCTTTCTTGCTCTTTTTCATGTCTCTTTTGTTTTTATTTTTCAGATTTTTTTTTATCTTCATATAGTATATTTTTCATGAAGAATTGTCAAAATTTTCTTTTCTTTTGAGTAGCAAAATTAAATTTCAAAACAGCCCACAAATTCTTCTTTTTGCACATGTTCAATCTCTTTTCAAAAGAAATTTCTAAAGCTCTTCAAATCCTAAGTTTTTAGGGAAAAGAAAGAATTTGTTTTAAGGTGGAAAAGGGGTTGAAAACACACGAAAGAAAGGTGGAAGTAAGGCACAAAGTGGTACACAACGGAAACAATGATAATGGATGGCTATTTGGCTAAAAGTGGGTAACAAGAAACAAATGCCTAATTCATTTCCAAGCATGTACATATAATGTAGCCTCAACAAAGATTCAAGAAAAATTCTAGAATGAAAATCATGATAGGGAATACACACAACAAGAAAGCATATTCTTTTGCAATAAAGGCTCAAATTCTCACAGTTTAAAGACTACTACTAAAAATTTATTAAAAACAACGTCATTGCCATTTTACTTGAGTTCCTTAGAAAAATAAGATCAATTTCTTTTCATGCTAAATCAATTCACTCACTTAAGCTATTTTATCATGCATGCTCTCTCACAAAAAATTCCATCAAATTTTCCAAAAAGAGAGCATCAAATTCAGACAAAACAAAGCAGCAAAATTCTGCATTGGCGACTCGGCTTTACCGACACAAAAGTGCACCAAAACAGATCCAAAAGACACCAAATAAAATTCTACAGCTAGAAGACATATAAAGCTTTAAAAACATGTAAAGAAAGTAGCAAAATTCATAGCCAAACAGTACAGAAAATTAGTGCAAGACAGCTCAAAAAATTTAGGACAGAACAGGGAAAAATAGAGAAAACAGCAGAAAAATTTTTAAATCAATAACCAATGTTTTCTCCAATTAAATTTTCTCCCCCCACACTTAAATATTGCATTGTCCTCAATGCAAATCAGCACTAAACATCACATAAAATACAGAGGACATAAATTAAAAGGAGGGAAAGAAAACGGCCTTATCATGGAGCCGGTACACTGTAGAGTTGGATTCCCATTTACCATGAATTATTTGTTAGTGGCCTCATTTTGAATTTCTACTGCACCAAAAGGAAAGACATTAGTAACAACAAAGGGCCAATCCATCTAAAGCGAAGCTTACTGGGCATGAGCTTGAGGCGATAATTGTAGAGAAGGACTTTGTCTCTCACTTGGAATTCTTTCTTTTCAATTTTCTTATCGTGCAGAGCTTTGGTCCTTTCCTTGTAGATGTGAGCATTCTCATAAGCCGCTAGCCTTAGTTCTTCTAATTCTTGAAGTTGTAACTTCCTTTCCTTACCTGCTAGGGTCATGTCCATATTGCATTGCTTAACTGCCCAATATGCCTTGTGTGCAATCTCCACCGGTAAGTGACATGCTTTACCAAATACCAAGCGGTATAGAGACATGTCGATGGGAGTCTTGAAAGCGGTTCTATAGGCCCAAAGCGCATCATCAAGCCTCTTACTCTAATCTTTTCTATTGGGCTGCACGGTTTTCTCTAATATGTGCTTTATCTCTCGGTTGGAGACTTCTGCTTGCCCATTGGTTTAGGGATGGTAAGTTGTAGAAGTTTTGTGCACCACCCCATATTTCTTCAATAACCCTTGCATCTTCCTGTTGCAAAAGTGTGATCCTTGATCACTGATTACGGCCTTGGGGACACCAAATCTACAGAAGACATGTGAACGAAGAAAATCTACAAGAATAGAAGAATCATTAGTTTGGGTGGCTTTAGCTTCCACCCACTTCAACACATAATCCACAGTAACCAGAATATACATGAAGGCAAATGAAACTGGAAAAGGACCCATAAAATCTATACCTCACACATAAAAAATATCACAAAAAAGAAGAGGTTATTGAGGCATTTCATTTCTTCTAGACACATTTCCAGTTCTTTGACAAGTAGAACAATTTTTTCAGAAATCATAGGCATCCCTAAACAAAGTGGGCCAATACAAACCAGAATCTAGCACTTTTCTAGCTGTTCTTTAGGAACCAAAGTGTCCACCACATGCAAGAGTGTGACAGAAATTCAGCACAGATGCAAATTCATGATTTGGAACACATCTGCTAATAACTTTATCACTACAAATCTTCCACAAATAAGGTTCATCCCACATATAGTACCTAGCTTCACTTTTTAATTTATTCAATTGATGTTGTTTTGATATGCAGGTAATTCAGATGCAACAAGATAATTCACTAAATTAACATACCAAGGCTCACTAGTACCATGCAAAAGGGAAAAACACTCATCTGGGAAGTTGTCTCTAATAGGAAGATGCTCCAAAGGAAGCTCTGAAAGCCTACTCAAATGATCCACTACTACATTCTCCGCTCCACTCTTGTCTTTGATCTCCACATCAAATTCTTGTAGAAGTAGCATCTAACTAATCAATCTCGGCTTTGCATCCAGCTTCTTCAACAAATATTTTAATGTTGTATGGTCAGAAAACATAATCACGTTATAGCTAAGCAAATATGATCTAAATTTATCCAAAGCAAAGACAATTGCTAAAAACTCATTTTTTGTGGTTGTGTACTTTGATTGAGCCGAATCAAGGGTACATGAAGCATAAGCTATGACATGCAACTTCCTTTCTACTCTTTGTGACAGCACCGTCCCCACTGCATAATTTGAAGCATCACACATGAGCTCAAAGGGGAGCTTCCACCGTGGAGGTTAGATGATAGGAGGGGGAGTGAGTTGCTTCTTCAACTCATCAAATGATAACCTGCAAGCATCATAAAAAACAAAATCAGTTTCTTTTTGGAGAAGTTTTGATAGAATTAGAGCGATCTTACTAAAATCCTTGATGAATCTCAAGAAAAGAACGAACTTCCCGCACAGAAGCGGGGTAAGGCAAAGAGGAGATAACATCAACTTTAGCTTTATCTACTTCTATGCCACGAGATGACACTATATGGCCTAGAACTATCCCTTGCTCTACCATGAAATGGCATTTCTCATAATTCAAAATCAAATTCTTTTCTATGCATCTCTCAAGTACTCTCTCCAAATTTTTCAAGCATGCATCAAATGAGTCTCTATAAATAGGAAAAATCATCCATGAACACTTCCATACAATCTTCTAACAAATCAGAAAATATACTTATCATGAATCTTTGAAAAGTGCTAGGTGCATTGTAGAGACCAAAAGGCATGTGTCTATATGTAAAAGTGCCAAAGAGACAGGTGAAGGTGGTCTTTTCTTGATCTTTGGGTGCAATGTGAATTTGAAAATATCCATAAAAATCATCAAGAAAATAGTAGTGAGACTTTCTAGCAAGTCTCTCAAGCATTTGATCAATAAAAGGAAGAGGAAAATGATCTTTTCTAGTAGCTTGTTTCAACTTCCTATAATCAATGCAAACACACCAACTATTTTGAACTCTAGTGGGTACTAACTCATTATTTTCATTTGCTATAACAGTTACCCCGATTTTCTTTGGCACTATTTGTACTGGACTCACCCACTTACTGTCAGAGATAGGATAAATAATGCCAGCTTGAAGAAGCTTACTTACCTCTTTCTTGACCACATCAAGAATCATGGGGTTGAGTCTTTTTTGGGGTTGCCTCGCTGGTTTTGTCTTGTCTTCAAGAAGAATACGATGTATGCACACAGAAGGACTAATCTCGGGAATGTTTCCTAGGGTCCACCCAATTGCCTTCTTGTTCTTTTTCAGCAAACTTATCAATTTCTCTTCTTGATCAGGCTTTAGATTGTTGGCTACAATTACTAGAAACTGGTCTCCTACTTCTAAGAAACCATACTTGAGGTTTTCTGGTAGAGCCTTCAACTCCAATGTTGGTGGTTGGATGGAGGATGGAATTAGTTTTTGTGGAATCACATCCAAGGAGGCACCTACAAATTTAGATTGCTCAAAGATAGAATCCTTGGCTAAAGAGGAGGAAGGGTCAGCAGCACAAGAAGAAAGAGGTGAAGCATGTACAACATTACAGTTTAAATCACTACACCTACAACTACATAAAATAGAAACAGAATCAAAATCTAGGCTGCAAATCAAAATCAAAATCAGAAGGTGAATTAGAATGCAACTTAGAATTGTCAAGACTTAGAGAATTTTCAATTTCAACACAGGCATGACAAAACTCAGAACCAGTAGCACAATTGCACTCAAAGGCATGAACTAAATTAGAAAACTCAGGAAAGTCATAAATTAAATTAGCTTGGAAATCATCACATACCTCATCAACTAAATAATCCAGAAAACTAACCACATGCACATTAGAATGATTTTCCATAGGATGTTTCATGGCATCTAAAATATTGAAATCAATCTTGTCCCTTCATGAACATTGATAATGGTCTTTGAAGTTTTTAGAAAAGGCCTACTAAGTATCAATGGTGCATGACCAGGAGTGTTATCATTTTCCATATCTAGCACATAAAAATCAGCAGGAAAGATTAAATCCTTAACTCTTCCAAGTCAACTTCCAGAACTCCTACTGGGTGTGCTGTGCTTCTGTTGGCAAGTTGGACAATCACTCCAGTTGGTGAAAAGACACCAATCTTGAGGCTTCAGTACACTGATTTAGGCATGACATTAATTGAGGCTCTCAAATCCAGTATAGCATTGGAGAACTCCATGTTGCCTATTATGCATGGTATTGTGAAAGTTCCAGGATCTTTATACTTGGGTGGCATGGGTGGCTGGATGAGTGCAGAAACATTCATCCCTAAATTCACTCTTTCATTGTCCCTTAAACACCTCTTATAAGTGCACAACTCTTTGAGGAACTTGGCATACTTAGGAATTTGCTTAATTGCTTCCAAAAATGGAATATTAACCTTTATTTTTCTGAAGGTCTCTATGATCTCTTTATCCATGTCAGATTCAGAAGCTTTCCTTGACTGAGTTTACCTATTGAGGAAAGGAAGAGGTATTCTTTGAACCACTTCTTCATCATTTTTATTTTGCTCACTGGTTGAGGATGAAGGAACACTTTGCTGCATATCTAACTTTGCTGGTTCAGATTTAGTAGGTGGACCATCTAGTTGCTTGCCACTCCTCAAAATGATGGCACTAACATTGCCTCTTGGATTGATCACTGGTTGAGATGGTAAACTCCCTAAACCTTGAATTTTCATCTCATTGACTGTTGTGGCTAACTGACCAATCTTAGTCTCCAAATTCTATATATTTGTTTCTGTTCTCTACTAAAACTAGAGGGTGTTGGTAGTAAGCTCTTTCATTAAATCTTCCAGACTAGTCTCAGGCTTCTTGGGTGCTAGAGGAGGTGCATGGCTAGGTCTAGATTGATTGCATCTTACATGGGGTGGCTGGTAAGGAAGGGGATTGGAGGTATTTCCATACTTGAAGGCTGGATGGTCACGCCACCCCGGATTATAGGTAAAGGAATATGGGTCATATCTCTGTCGTTGTGGCTACATGGGTCTACTAGGGAATATGCCAGCACATGACTTAGTTGAGGTCTCTTGCAACTGAGGCCACTGATCAGTATGGTGGGTATTCAGGGAACAAATACCACAAACTGTAGGAGGAGGAAGGGCTGGTTGTTGTGTTCTTTGATTTAATGCCAATTGCTTCACCATTAAAGCTAACTCTTCCAATTTATTTTCTATCCTTTGTTGCTCCATGGGAAGTGTCTTCACTTCATTGACAGTAACTACTGCTGGATCATTTAGTCTAGTGCCAAACTATTGTGCATTTCGGGCCATCTTGGCCAACAATTCATTTACTACAGCAGGGGTCTTGTCCACCAATGCCCTACCATTAGCTGCATCAAATATATATCTATCCATAGGTAATAATCCCTCATAGAAATACTATATGAGAAGCTGCTTTGAAATTTAATGGTTTGGACAACTTGAACACAGCTTCTTGAATCTCTCCTAATACTCATGCAAAGACTCACCACCTACTTGCCTAATGCCACTGATATCTTTCATAATTGCTACTGTTCTGGAGGCTGGGAAGAATTTTTCTAAGAATATTTTCTTTAGTTCATCTCATCTTGTCATTAAGGCAGTTGGTAGGTAGTAAAGCCAATCCTTTGCTGCCCCATCCAAAGAGAAAGGGAAGGCTATCAATTTGATCTGTTCTTCTCCAACTCCATGTGGTCTCATAGTGGAGCAAACGACATGAAATTCCTTCAAGTGTTTGTGCAGATCTTCTCATGCAAGACCATGAAACTTGGGCAGCAAGTGGATTAAACCAGATTTCAGTTCAAAATTAGCATCCAACTCAGGATAATTTATGCACAACGGTTGATAATGCACATCAGGTGCAATCAACTCTTTAGTGGATTGTTCTTACCTATTTTGAGGCACTTGTACATTTTGATTATCCATTCCAATTATCCCAGCTGACTCAAGATCAGTTGACTCCAACAAAATATCAGATTCAGACTCTGACTTTACTTCTACTTCTACACTATTAATAACAAGATCAATAAACTTAGACAAAAGTTCAGACACTATGTTATTCCTAATGCTATTGCTTCTCACTAGCCTATGGAAGGTCCTATCAATTTCAGGGTCAAAAGGTGGTAAGTCCACGTTAAGAGACCTTCTCATACACTAGGAAGGGCAAAATTCAAAAGAAAACAACAAAAACAACAAAAACACTGAAATTGGAGAAATCGGCACACTAGGATCCAATCGATGAAAACCGTCGAAAAAAATGAAGTATCTCAGAAAAATCTTATTTTTCTTGGAAAAATCCTTCACAAGTTGGAGGAACTAATTCAAAAAACAGAACATAAAAATTTGTTCTACAAAAATCACAATAAAAATCACAATTAATTAAAAAAAACATTAAAAAATAGACAAGATGGTCTAAACGATAGAGTTTGGAAAAATGGCCACCCCATAGTAGGTGAAGCAAAGTAGGGGTTGCAACATACTTAAAATATTTTCAAAACTGGTGGTCTATCAAGTTTGAGGTCAATCGAAAATAGTTAGGTTTTTCACCGATAGGAAAATGACTAATTTTCACTAGTTTTCAAGAAAACGACTCAAAACTTGTAAACTATTTCAACAACAATGAAATAACTGAAAATCAAACAAAGACACACATAAACAACTAATCAGACAACTTAGAAGTGAATTGGCTCCTTGGCAACAGTGCCAAAATTCTGGTCCACACCACTATGAAGCCGAATCACCTAGAATTGTAATCATGGCAATTTTGCAGAATAATGGTCCCCAGGTCGTTTTCACTCTTGGAGCCTCACTTCTAACCACTAACTAATTGTTCTAAATACCTAAACACTAATTAAAAGCTAATTAACACATGGGCGTTTTGGTTATGACAGAATCAAAAAAATGCAATCAAAGAACAAAAATAGCAGCAACAAACAAGACATCAGAAAGTAGCAGAGTTGAACAATAACAGAAGAATGCAACCAGCCTTGGTCCTTCCTTAAGATGAAATCTTCCTAGTTCTCTTTAAGTGATGAGTACTTATTCTATTTATCATCTAATTTTATAAATCATAAGGTGTCTAAAAAGAACGTCTAGACTAAATCCCATCAAGCTATGATCAAGAAAATCCTCTAACGTAATCTTAATGTGATTCCAGTAAAAGTAGTCAGATTTATGCAAAGTAACCACCATTGCACACCATTTCCAATTCAATTACCATTTCAACCAAATACAGCAACATTCCTCAGATGGAAAGTGTATAAAACCAGTAAATGAAAATACTATCCTAACCAAAATAGCATAAATCACAAACCAGAGGCATGGAAGAAATAGAAATGGAATGAATAAACAAATACTTATCTCATTAAGCCCATGAACTCAGATTACACTTCAATTTCAGACCAAGGCTGATTACAAGGGATTTTAGCCCTCCATGAGAGCAAAAACCAGAAAACAGAAGGGAGAAAAAAAAAGAGAGAAAAGCGACCTACGAAATTCTCTAAGTTACAGAAGCCCAGATACAACTAAAGCTTGAAAGCCAACTAAACTAATGCCTTCCAATAAGCTAATGGAAACTGACTTTGCTGCCTTCTCCTCTGATTTCTGATATAGGAGGACATGTTGTTGCAGTGGAGAAGCTACTTTTTCAGAAAGTGGTATGGGTGGTTGTTTCTTTCATCAAGGTTAGAGGAATGGGATGCAAAAAGTCGATCTGAAATGTTGCAGCCTTGGGTCCTACACGTCCATGTCATCAGGCAAGTAGAAGAGGCTATCAAGTCATCCTAGAAGGTGCCACATCAACATCCAGTTCATCAGGAATGCCATGTCAAAGCCACATCATAGAAATCTCCAAAATTAATTTTGAAAATTACACAAGAAGGATTAAATTGAGTCCTCAATAATTTAAGTCCTAAAAGATGAAAATAATTCATTTTCCATCTAAAATTAACTTAGACCCAATGAAACACAAACTATAATAAAATTGGAGAAATTCTAAAGATGAAAATGTAAGAAGACCAAGATAGGCGTTAAGATGTATATAAAAATGCTAGATATCAGAGAACTTACTTTTACACTAGGAAGGAAAAATTAGTATTGAAAACTCCAATTATGCTTCCCCTAATATTCATACTACTATTACTCGTCTCTGAACGGTCCCATACGGTCAGGCTCGAAATTGAAAATTTTTACTTGGGTAAAATCCCTCACACATTGGACATACAGAATTCTAGAAAGAACTTCAAGTTAATACCTACAAAAATAAAACAAAAATTCAAAAACAGTTAGAAAAATGAGTAAATAATACAAAAAAAAACTGAAAATGTGGCCTAGACGATGGGATTTGCCTTATTTTTTTGGGTAAAAAATCGTGGGAAAACTTACTCATACAGAAAGACGGAAAAATTGGTGTTGGAAACACCAATTATGCTATCCCTAATACTCTTACTACTATTACTAGCCTCCGAACGATCCTGTATGGTCCGGCTCCGAAAGTAAAAATTTAACTTGGAAAAAATCCTTATACATTGGAAACACAGAATTCCAAAAAGAAATTCAATTTGAACTGTAAAAAAATAATACAAAAATTCATAAACAGTTAGAAAAATCAAACTAAATAATACAAAAAATTGAAACAGTGGTCTAAACGATGGAATTTACAATATTTTTTAAGTAAAAAATCATGTGAGAACTTTCTCTTACACAAGGAAGGAAAAATTGTTATTGAAAACACCAATTATGCTACTCATAATACTCTTATTACTATTACTAGTCTTCAAACGGTCCCGTACGGTTTGGCCCGAAATCGAAAATTTTCACTTAGCAATAATTCCTCATACATCAGAAACACAGAATCGCAAAAAAGAACTTCAATTTTCAACTGTAAAAAAATAAAACAAAATTTCACAAATAATTAGAAA
Source organism: Biancaea sappan (assembly GCA_037074585.1). Lineage (NCBI taxonomy): Eukaryota > Viridiplantae > Streptophyta > Magnoliopsida > Fabales > Fabaceae > Biancaea > Biancaea sappan. The sequence goes on along the minus strand of CM073501.1, from coordinate 42,048,990 downwards.
ATTCGAACAAAAAACACAAAAAACTAGAAAATGTGGCCTAAACGATGGAACTTGCATGATTTTTTTTGGTAAAAAATCATGAGAGAACTTACTCATATACATGGAAGGAAAAATCTGTATTGAAAACACCAATTATGCTACCCCTAATAGTTTTACTACAATTATTAGCCTATGAATGGTCCTGTACAGTCCGGCTCAAAATGGTAAAATTTCACTTGGGAAAAATCCTCCATACATTAGAAACAAAGAATCCTAAAAAGAACTTCACAAAAAAATCTTCAAAAATCAAACAAAAATTTATAAACAATATGATAAAATACAAAAAAAATTGAGACTGGTCTAAACGATGGAATTTGCCTTATTTTTTTGGATAAAAAATCAAGCAAGAGCATACTCATACACAAGGAAGGAAAAATTGGTATTGAAAACACCAATTATGCAACATCTAATATTCATACAACTATTACAAGCCTAAGAATGGTCCGGCTCGAAATAAAAAATTTTCACATTGGAAAAAACCCTCATATATAGGAAACATAGAATCCCAAAAAGAGCATCAAGAAAAAATTTACAAAAATCAAACCAAAAATTCATAGACAATTAGAAAAATTGGACCAAAAAAATAAAAAAAATTGAAAATGTCGCCAAAATGATGGAATTTGTCTTAATTTTTTTGGGTAAAAAATCGTGGGAAAATATACTCATACACAAGGAAGGAAAATTTGGTATTGAAAATACCAATTATGCTACCCCTAATATTCATATAACAATTACAAGCTTCAGAACGGTCTAGCTCGAAATCAAAAATTTTCACTTGGGAAAAATCCCTCATAGATTGAAAACACAGAATCCTAAAAAGAACTTCAAGAAAAAATCTACAAAAATCAAATACAAAATTCACAGACAATAAGAAAAATCAGACAAAAAAATACAAAAAAATTGAAAATGTCAACTAAACGATGGAATTTGCCTTAAATGTTTGGGTAAAAAATTATAGGAGAACATACTCATATACAAGGAAGGAAAAATTGGTATTAAACACACCAATTATGCTACACCTAATACTCTTAATACTATTACTAGCTTTCGAACGGTCTCGTACGATCTGGCTAGGAATTAAAACATTTCACTTGGGAAAAATCCCCCATACATTGAAAACACAGAATTCCAAAAAGAACTTCATGAAAAATCTGCAAAAATCAAAGCAAAATTCAAAAACAATAAGAAAAATCGGAAGAAAAAATACAAAAAAAAAATTTGAAATTGTGGTGTAAACAAAGGAATTTGCCTTATTTTTTTGGATAAAAAATCATGCAAGAACTTACTCGCACACAAGAAAGGAAAAATTGGTATTGAAAACACCAATTATGCTACCCCTAATATTCATACCACTTTTACAAGCCTCAGAACGGTCCGACTCGAAATAAAAAATTTTCACCTTGGAAAAAATCCCTCATACAATGGAAACACAGAATCCCAAAAAGAACATCAAGAAAAAATGTACAAAAATCAAACCAAAAATTCACAGACAATTAGAAAAATTGGACAGAAAAAGAACAACAAAATTGAAAATGTCGGTAAAATGATGGAATTTGCCTAAATTTTTTGGGTAAAAAGTTGTGGGAGAACATACTCATACACAACAAAGGAAAAATTGGCATTGAAAACACCAATTATGCTACCCTTAATACTCTTACTACTATTACTAGCCTCTAAAAGGTCCTGTATGGTCTCGCTCAGAATCGAAAAATTTTACTTCATAAAAATCTCCCATACATTGGAAACACAGCATCCAAAAAGAACTTCACAAAAACATCTACAAAAATCAAACAAAAATCCACAAACAATTAGAAATATCGGACGAAAAAATACACAAAAAATTTGAAATTGTGGTCTAAACAATGGAGTCTGCCTTTTTTTTTGGGGGTAAAAAATCATGCGAGAAGTTACTCGTACACTAGGAAGGAACAATTGGTATTGAAAACACCAATTATGCTACCCCTAATATTCATACAACTATTACAAAACTCCGAACGGTCCGGCTCGAAATCAAATTTTTACTGGGGAAAAATCCCTTATACATTGGAAACACTGACTCCCAAAAAGAACGTCAAGAAAAAATCGACAAAAATCAAACAAAAATTCATAGACAATTAGGAAAATCAGACGAAAAAATCTAAAAAAATTGAAAATGTCTCCAAAATGATGGAATTTGCCTTAATTTTTTGGTTTAAAAATCGTGGGATAACATACTCACACACAAGGAAGGAAAAATTGGTGTTGAAAACACCAATTACGCTACCCCAAAAACTCTTACTACTACTAATAGCCTCCGAACGGTCCCATACGGTCTGGCTCGGAATCAAAAAAATTTCCTTGGGAAAAATCCACCATACATTTAAAACACAGAATGCCAAAAAGAACTTCACAAAAAAAAATCTACAAGAATCAGACAAAAATTCACAAATAATTAGAAAAATTGGACGAAAAAATACAAAAAAGTTGGAAATGTCCATTAAATGATGGAATTTGCCTTAATTTTTTGGGTAAAACATTGGGGGAGAACATACTCATACACAAAGAGGGAAAAATTGGCATTAAAAACACCAATTTTGCTATCCCTAATACTCTTAATACTATTACTAGCCTTCAAACAGTCTCATATGGTCTGGCTCGGAATTGAAAATTTTCACTTGACAAAAGTCTCCCATATATTGTAAACGCAGAATCCCAAAAATAACTACTCGAAAAAATCTACAAATATCAAACAGAAATTAACAAACAATAAGAAAAATCAGACAAAAAAATACAAAAAATTTTAAATTGTGGTCTAAACAATGGAATTTGTCGTTTTTTTTTGGATAAAAAATTATGCAAGAACTTACTCGTACACAAGGAAGGAAAATTTGGTATTGAAAACACCAATTATGCTTCCCTTAATATTCATACAAGTATTACAAAGCCTTAGAACTGACCGGCTTGAAATCAAAAATTTTCACTTGGGAAAAATCCCTCATACATTGGAAACATATAATCCCAAAAAGAACTTCAAGAAAAAATCTACAAAAATCAAACAAAAATTCACAAACAATTAAAAAAATCAGACAAAAAATAAAAAAAAATTGGAAATGTTGACTAAACAATGGAATTTGCCTTAATTTTTTGGGTAAAAAATTGTGGGAGAACATAGTCATACACAAAGAGGGAAAAATTGGTATTGAAAACACCAATTTTGCTACCCCTAATACTCTTAATACTATTACTAGCCTTCAAATACTTACGTACGGTCTGGCTCAGATTCGAAAAATTTTAGTTGGCAAAAATCTCCCGTATGTTATAAACACAGAATCCCAAAAATAACTTCACGAAAAAATCTACAAAAATCAAACAAAAATTCACAAACAATGAGAAAAATCGAACAAAAAAATACAAAAAAATTGAAATTGTAGACTAAACAATTGAATTTGCCTTTTTTTTTTTGGATAAAAAATCATGGAAGAACTTACTCACACACAAGGAAGGAAAAATTGGTATTGAAAACACCAATTATGCTTCCCCTAATATTCATACAACTATTACAAGCCTTAGAATAGTCTGGTCGAAATCAAAAATTTTCAGTAGGGAAAAATCCTTCATACATTGGAAACACAGAATCCCAAAAAAACTTCAAGAAAAAATCTACAAAAATTCAACAAAAAATTCACAGACAATTAGAAAAATCGGATGAAAAAAAAATTGAAAATGTCACCAAAATGATGGAATTTGCCTTAATTTTTTGGGTAAAAAATTGTGGGAGAACATACTCATAGACGAGGAAGGGAAAATTAGTGCTGAAAACACGAATTATGCTACCGTTAATACTCTTACCACTACTAATAGCCTCCGAACGGTTCCGTACGGTCTGGCTCGAAATCAAAAACTTTTACTTCAGTAAAATCCATCATACATTGAAAACACAGAATCCCAAAAAGAACTTCACGAAAAAATCTACAAAAATCAAACAAAAATTCACAAACAATTAGAAAAATCGAACAAAAAATACAAAAAAATTGGAAATGTTAACTAAACAATGGAATTTGCCTTAATTTTTTTGGGTAAAAATTGTGGGAGAACATAGTCATACACAAAGAGGGAAAAATTGGTATTGAAAACACCAATTTTACTACCCCTAATACTCTTAATACTATTACTAGCCTTCAAATGTTCCTATACGGTCTGCCTCAGAATCGAAAAATTTCACTTGGCAAAAATCTCCCATATATTGTAAACACAGAATCCCAAAAATAACTTCACGAAAAAATCTACAAAAATCAAACAAAAATTCACAAACAATAAGAAAATTCGGACAAAAAAATACAAAAAAAATTGAAATTGTAGACTAAACAATTGAATTTGCCTTTTTTTTTTTGGATAAAAAATCATGGAAGAACTTACTCACACACAAGGAAGGAAAAATTGGTATTGAAAACACCAATTATGCTTCCCCTAATATTCATACAACTATTACAAGCCTCAGAATAGTCTGGCTCGAAATCAAAAATTTTCATTAGAGAAAAATCCCTCATACATTGGAAACACAGAATCCCAAAAAAACTTCAAGAAACAATCTACAAAAATTAAACAAAAAATTCACAGACAATTAGAAAAATCGAATGATAAAAAACAAAAAAATTGAAAATATCGCCAAAATGATGGAATTTGCCTTAATTTTTTGGGTAAAAAATCGTGGGAGAACATACTCATAAACGAGGAAGGGAAAATTAGTGCTGAAAACACGAATTATGCTACTGCTAATACTCTTACTACTACTAATAGCCTCCGAATGGTCCCGTACAGTCTCGCTCGGAATCAAAAAATTTTACTTCAGTAAAATCTACCATACATTGAAAACACAGAATCCCAAAAAAAACTTCACGAAAAAATCTACAAAAATCAAACAAAAATTCACAAACAATTAGAAAAATCGGACAACAAATACAAAAAAAATTGGAAATGTCGACTAAACGATGAAATTTGCCTTAATTTTTGAGTAAAAAATATTGGGAGAACATACTCATACAGAAAGAGGGCAAATTTGGTATTGAAAACACCAATTTTGCTACCCCTAGTACTCTTAATACTATTACTAGCCTTCAAATGGTCCCGTATAGTATGGCTCAGAATCGAAAAATATCACATGGAAAAATCCCCCATATATTTTAAACACAGAATCCCAAAAATAACTTCACGAAAAAATATACAAAAATCAAACAAAAATTCACAAATAATAAGAAAAATTGAACAAAAAAATAAAAAATTTTTTTGAAATTGTGGTCTGAACAATGGAATCTGCCCTTTTTTTTGGGATAAAAAATCATGCGAGAACTTACTCTCACATAAGGAAGGAAAAATTGATATGGAAAACACCAATTTTGCTTCCCCTAATATTCATACAACTATTACATGCTTCAGAACAGTCCGGCTCGAAATCAAAAATTTTCAATTAGGAAAAATTCCTCATACATTGGAAACACAGAATCCCAAAAAGAACTACAAGAAAAAATCTACAAAAAGCAAACCAAAAATTCACAAATAATTAGAAAAATTGAATTAAAAAAACAAAAAAATTGAAAATGTCGCCAAAATGATGGAATTTGCCATAATTTTTTAGGTAAAAAATCGTAGGAGAACATACTCATACACAATGAAGGAAAAAATGGTATTGAAAATACCAATTATGCAACCCCTAATACTCTTACTACTATTACTAGCCTCCAAATGGTCCCGTACGTCTGGCTTGGAATTGAAAATTTTTACTTCAGAAAAATTCCCCATACATTGGAAACACAAAATCCCAAAATGAACTTCAGGAAAAAATTTACAAAAATCAAACAACAATTCACAAACAAATTAGAAAAATCAGATGAAAAAATACAAAAAAAATTTGAAATTGTGGTTTTAAACAATGGAATTTGCCTTATTTTTTTGGGTAAAAAATCTTGCGAGAACTTACACATACACAAGGAAAGAAAAATTGGTATTGAAGACACCAATTATGCCACCCCTGATATTCATGCAACTATTACAAGCCTTCGAATGGTCCAGCTCGAAATCAAAAATTTTAACTTGGGAAAAATCTGTCATACATTGGAAACACAGACTCCCAAAAAGAACAAAAAAAGCTACAAAAATCAAACAAAAATTCACAGACAATTAGAGAAATTGGACGAAAAAATACAAAAAAAAAATTGAAAATATCACCAAAATGATGGAATTTGCCTTAATTTTTTCAGAAAAAAATCGTAGGAGAACATACTCATACACAAGGAAGGAAAAATTGGTGTTGAAAATACCAATTATGTTACCCCTAATACTTTTACTACTACAACTATCCTCGCAATGGTCCCGTACGGGCTCAGAATAAAAAAATTTCACTAGGTAAAAATCCGTCATACATTACAAAACACAAACTCCCAAGAAGAACTTCAAGAAAAAATCTACAAAAATCAAACAAAAATTCATAGACAATTAGATAAATGGAATGAAAAAATAGAAAAAAAATTGGAAATGTCAACTAAACGATGTAATTTGCCTTAATTTTTTGGTTAAAAATTTGCGGGAGAACATACTAAAACACAAAGAGGAAAAAATTGGTATTCAAAACACCAATTTTACTACCCCTAATACTCTTAATACCATTACTAGCCTTCAAACGGTCCCGTACGGTCAGGCTCGTAATCGAAAATTTTCACTTGGGAAAAATCTCATATACATTGAAAACACAAAATCTCAAAAAGAACTTCACGAAAAAATCTCCAAAAATCAAACAAAAATTCACAAACGATAAGAAAAACCGAACAAAAAGATACAAAAAATTTTGAAATTGTGGTCTAAACAATGGAATTTGCCTTTTTTTTGGGATAAACAATCATGCGAGAACTTACTCGCACACAAAGAAGGAAAATTGGTATTGAAAACACCAATCATGCTTTGCCTAATATTCATACAACTAATACAAGTCTCAGAATGGTCCAGCTCGAAATCAAAAATTTTCAGTAGGAAAAATCCGTCATACATTAGAAACACATACTCTCAAAAAGAACTTCAAGAAAAAATATACAAAAATCAAACAAAAATTCACAGACAATTAGAAAAATCAAACGAAAAAAACAAAAAAATTGAAAATGTCGCAAAATGATGGAATTTGCCTTAATTTTTTGGGTAAAACATCGTGGGAGAACAAACTCATACACAAAGAAGGGAAAATTGGCGTTGAAAACACCAATTATGCTATCCCTAATACTCTTGCCACTACTACTAGCATCCGAACAGTCCTGTACTGTCTGGCTCGGAATCAAAAAATTTTACTTGGAAAAAATTCACCATACATTGTAAACACAGAATCTGAAAAAGAACTTCACAAAAAAATCTACAAAAAGCAAACAAAAATTCACAAACAATTAGAAAAATTAGACGAAAAATACAAGAATATTGGAAATGTCGACTAAACAATGGAATTTGCCTTAATTTTTTGGGTAAAAAATTGTGGGAGAACATACCCATACACAAAGAGGAAAAAATTGGTATTGTAAACACCAATATTGCTGCCCCTAATACTCTTAATACTATTACTAGCCTTCAAATACTTACGTACGGTCTGGCTCGGAATCGAAAAATTTTACTAGGGAAAAATCTCCCATAAATTGGAAGCACATAATCCTAAAAATAACTTCACGAAAAAATGTAAAATAATCAAACAAAAATTCACAAACAATATGAAAAATTAGACAAAAAAAATACAAAAAAATTTAAAATTGCGATCTAAACAATCAAATTTGCCTTATTTTTTTGGACAACAAATCATGCGAGAACTTACGTACACATATAGAAGGAAAAATTGGTATTGAAAACACTAATTATGCTACCCCTAATATTCATACAACTATTACAAGCCTCCGAATGGTCCGGCTCGAAATTAGAAATATTCACTTGGGCAAAATCCATTATACATTGGAAACACAGACTCCCAAAAAGAATTTCAAGAAAAAATCTACAAAAATTAAACAAAAATTCATAGACAGTTAGAAAAACCCGACAAAAAATACAAAAAAATTGAAAATGTCACCAAAATGAGGGATTTTTCCTTAATTGTTTGGCTAAAAAATCGTGGGAGAACATACTGATACACAAGGAAGGGAAAATTGGTGTTGAAAACACCAATTACGCTACCCCTAATAATCTTACTACTACTACTAGCCTTCGAACGGTCCCGTACAGTTTGGCTCGGAGTCAAAAAAATTTACTTGGGAAAAATCCACCATGCATTGAAAATACAGAATCCCAAAAAGAACTTCACGAAAAAATCTACAAAAATCGAATAAAAATTCACAAACAATTAGAAAAATCAGACAAAAAAATACAAAAAAAATTGGAAATGTCGACTAAACGATAAAACTTGCCTTAATTTTTTGGCTAAAAAATTTTGGGTGAACATACTCGTACACAAAGAGGAAATAATTGGTATTAAAACACCAATTTTGCTACCCCCAATACTCTTAATACTATTACTAGCCTTTAAACGATTCCATATGGTCTGGCTCATAATCAAAAAATTTCACTTGGAAAAAATCCCCTATATTTTGAAAACACAAAATCCCAAAAAGAACTTCACAAAAAAATTTTAAAAAATGGAACTAAAATTCACAAACAATAAGAAAAATCTGACCCAAAAAATAAAAAAAAATTGAAATTGTAGTCTAAACAATAGAATTTGCCTTTTTTTTGTATAAAAAAATCATGCGAGAACTTACTTACACACAAGGAAGGAAAAATTGGTATTGAAAATGCCAATTATGCTTCCCCTAATATTCATACAACTATTACAAGCCTCTAAACGGTCTGGCTCGAAAACAAAAAGTTTCACTAGGGAAAAATCTGTCATACATTGGAAACACAGACTCCCAAAAAGAACTTCAAGAAAAAATCTACAAAAATCAAACAAAAATTCTTAAACAATTAGAAAAATCAAACGAAAAAATTCAAAAAAATTGAAAATGGTGAGTAAACGATAGAATTTGCCTTAATTTTTTGGGTAAAAATTTGTGGGAGAACATACTCATGCACAAAGAGGGAAAAATTGGTATTTAGAACACCAATTTTGCTACCCCCAATACTGTTAATACTATTACTAGCCTTCAAATGGTCCCATACGGTATAGCTCGGAATCAAAAAATTTCACTTGAGAAAAATCCCCATACATTAGAAATACAGAATCCCAAAAAGAACTTCATGAAAAAATCTAAAAAAATCAAACAAAAATTCACAAACAATAAGAAAAATTGAAAAAAAAAAATACAACAAAATTTGAAATTGTGGTTTGAACACTGGACTTTGTCTTATTTTTTTGGATAAAAAAATCATGCGAGAACTTACTCACACGCAAAGAAGGAAAAATTGATATTAAAAACACCAATTATGCTTCCCCTAATATTCATACAACTATTACAAGCCTCAGAACGGTCGAGCTCGAAATCAAAAATTTTCACTTGAGAAAAATCCCTTATACATTGGAACCATAGAATCCTAAAAAGAACTTCAAGAAAAAATCTACAAAAATCAAACCAAAAAATCGCAGATAATTAGAAAAATCGGATGAAAAAAAATAAAAAAATTTAAAATGTCGCCAAAATGATGGAATTTGCCATAATTTTTTGGCTAAAAAATCGTGGGAGAGCGTACTCATGCATAAGAAAGGGAAAATTAGTATTGAAAACACCAATTATGCTACCCATAATACTCTTAATACTATTACTAGCCTCCGAACAGTCCCGTACGGTCTGGCTCAGAATCAAAAAATTTCACTTGGAAAAAATCTCCCATATATTGAAAACACAGATTCCCAGAAAGAACTTCACAAAAAAATCTACAAAAATCAAACAAAAATTCATAAGCAATAAAAATAATCGGGCAAAAAACTACAAAAAAATTTGAAATTATGGTCAAAACAATGGAATTTGCCTTATTTTTAAAAAAAAAAATTATGCGAGAACTTTCTCGCACAAAAGGACTATCTTAACCCTCCATTGAGCTTCTCACTAAAGTATGTAATTAGATGTTTCTCTTGCATCAAAATAACACCTATTTTGATCCTAGAAGCATTACATTCAATCTCAAAAGTTTTATTAAAAACAGGAAGATCCAAAATAGGAGTCGAACACAATTTCTTTTTTAAGAGTATTAAATGCATATTCCTTATCCTCACCCCATTTAAATCCAACTTCCTTTTTCACAGCCTCATTTAGAGGCGTTGCAATAGTAGAAAAATCTTTCACAAACCACCTATAAAAACTAGCTAGTCCATGAAAACTCCTCACCTTAAACACAATTTTTGGCGTTTGCCATTCACATTGGCTTTCACCTTCTCACTATCAACTTCTATACCTTTAGAATTGAGAACAAAGCCCAAAAAAAACAAGTTTATCAATGCAAAATGTGCATTTCTTAAGATTGGCATACAACTGTTCTTTCCTAAGTACCTCTAACATAGCTCTAACATGCATGATATGTTCATTAGATGATTTACTGTATATAAGGATTTCATCAAAAAAAAAAACCACAACAAACTTACCTAGGAAAGCATGCAAAACATGGTTCTTAAGTCTTATAAAAGTGCTAAGTGCATTAGTAAGGCCAAATGGCATAACTAAGCACTCCTTATTTTGTTTTAAAGGTTGTTTTCCATTTATTACCTGGTTTCATCCTAATCTGATGATAACCGCTCTTCAAATCAATTTTAGTGAAAATGCACACACCATACAATTCATCTAACATATCATCAAGTGTAGGGATAGGATGTCTATACTTTATTATGATTTTATTTATGGCACTACAATCCACAAACATCCTTTAAGTTTTGTCCTTCTCAGGAACAAGTAGCACCTATACAGCACTAGGTCTAAGGTTTTCCCTTATATGACCCTTTTCAAGCAACTCTTCTATGTGCCTTTGGAGTTCCCTTGTCTCCTCAGGATTACTCCTATAGGTTGGTCAGTTTATAATCTAAGCTCCAAGCATGAAGTCAATATAATGTTCCATGCCTCTCAAAAGGGGTAAACCTTTAGTGATACGCCCAACGGTCACGAAGGGGTGCATATTGGTTATGTAGGCAGGTTTGATCTAGTGGCCTGCAGGGTGTATATGTCAAGAATTATGCCTTGACTAATAGGTCAAGCTTTTGGCTTGGTGGTAAATAGGGGTTCGAGTCCTAAGGTCATCATGTCCCTAGTTATTTCAAGGTTTAAAGGCAAACTATAATACCTGTGATTTTCAGGTATTATGGAGCAAATTTTTCATTTGTAGGCTGGAAAAATGTGAGTTTAAAAGTAGCAAGATTATGGAATATTGAGTCATAGAGAGCTAAGGAATGTATTGGTGGAACTGAGGGCATCAAATGAGTTAGAAGACAGGTTGAATAGAAAGAGGGACTAAAGTGAAATTAGGAAAAATGTGTGGCACCTAGGATTAAGAAACACCCGAGGTGGAATATTACAGATTTGCTTTTACTAGTCTTGACTAAGGGTCAACTGGAGGGCAACGTAGTAATTTCACTATGGGCGAGTATATATAAGTGGCTCGACCCCTTTTTCTTCATTTTCTCATTTTCTCTCTCTTTACCCTCTCTCCTCTCTTTCTCTCTGCCTTCTCTCTACTCTCTGTCTCTCTCCACTCAAATCCTTCAACTGAGCTTTGGGGAAGGATCTTAGGTAATGAGGCGAACCTCTAGGAGTCTAGCAACGCAGGGAAAGCAAGGAATCAAGGTGGGAATTCCTATTTCCCCAACTTTTTCCTATTTTCTAATTTTAAGGGTATTTGGGGTGAAATCAAGATCCAGCTTTGTTTATCAATTAAAATTGGGGATTTTGGTGTCTAAATGCTCCTTAGACATCAAGGATGAGATTCCATGGAAGAAAACATGAAAAATGGTGGCAATTTGGCTAAGATTTGGGCCAAATTCAAGAGGAATTATGGAAGAACACAATCTTGGTACCCAAGTGTTAGGTTTTAGAGCATTGCGGGAAGAAGATGACCTTGGCACCCAAGCGCCAGGCTTGTGTTGGGCGCCCAAGCGCCAGGCATTCTAGGAAACCTTGGCTGTTCTTCAAACAGCTATAACTCTCTCATCCAAACTCAATTTTGGGCAAACTTTATATTGTTGGAAAGCTCTTTGAGTCTAGTTTCCAATGGTCTAAGCTTCATAAAGAAATTCATTTCTAATTAAGAGTTATGTTTGAAGAAGTGGGTAAAGTTTAAGAATAGTATTACGAAATTTCTCTATTTTGTAACATTGATATTTTTGCTTGGTTACTTAATAGGGATGGTCGAGATGCAAGGTGGCTGCTGAGAGAGCATGCAATCTAGGAAAGGGATCTATCTAGCTCTCTTATATACAGATATACATATATGTATGTATATGTATATTTATATTATTAAATGTATTATTTGTTTGGGATTTTTTGTGGGGATTATTTGGGATTGTTGCATAGAATGTGAGTGGGAATTATGTGTATACATTGCATTTTATCATATGCATATTTATATTATAAGAAGTTGAAAAGTGTGAAAATAAAGTGGGAAGCTACCCATTGTGTAATACAACTTAGTGATGTTAATGGGTATGCATACACATTGACGGCTGGTCCCTAATATGGTGTGAAAAAGAGCAAGATAAACATTACATTTTATTCATCTGCATAAATATATATATATATATATCTATGTGGCTATAGTGGTTTATTTTTATATGGGATATATATGCTAGCTAAAGGCATGATCCGAGAGACCATACATATGTTATGGTTATGGATATGACCCAATAGACCCAGTACATAATTGGATATCTTGAGTGATAATTCGTGGAAATGTAAACCCACGTTGAGTAATCTCTTGAAATATGGTATGAGAGTACGGACCCTTGTGTAGGGTTACGCACATTTAATGTGTGGTATGTTTATGTGTGTGTTTAGGGGAAAATATAACGAGACGTGATACCATATGTTTGTCTTCGGGCAGCTTGGTATCATGCGGGATAAATTCCCAATTGGGTATATATATATATATATATATATATATATATGTTCTGCATATTTGTGTAGTGTAGGGCTAAAATTGGTGAGTCTGTCGTTTAGACTCACCCCATCACAGATGCAGTTATGCAGGAGCGATCACGTTGAGGGCTCACGGGTTGAGGATGCCTCGCCATTATTCAAGGTAAGGTAGTTTATTTTATTATATTGCTCTAGTGTTCACTGTATTCACATAGGCCACCACCTACGATCTTGCGATAGAAAACTAGGCTTGTAATAGTGTTAGTAATACACTATCTATGACGATCATGAGCCAGGGTTCAAGTTATGACACAAACCTTCTCTAAGAGGGAGGAAATGAAATGCCCAAGGAACACGAAGGAGTGTATGTTAGTTTTGTGGGCTAGGTTTGATTTAGTGAATCATGCCCAATGGCTTAAATAAGGAAGGGTCATATGCATGGTGTATATATCAAAGTTGCACCCTGACTAACAGTTAAGCTTTTGGCCTAGTGGTAAGTGCTCTTAGTCATATAATTTCGGTACCACATCTGGAAACACATCTACGAATTCCTGTAAAAATGCAACAAAACCACAAGGCAATTCGAGTTAATGTTAGTCATAGATAATTGTGCCTCTCTAAACTAAATCACTATAAGTGATCTTTTGCATGCATATGCACTCATAAGCTCTCCTTCTTTTGTATAGAAACTCTTTCTTCTCTTCTTTTCTCTCCTATGATCTCTTTCTTTTCACTTTTAGCCTATTTGCTCCCATTCTTTTTACTTATTTCCACAAAACCCGAAATCCCCTCTAAAGCTTTCATCATTTAAATTGATCTGTACACTTCTTTAGGTGACAAGGGAACCATAGTGAGTTTTTGTCCTTCAATTCAAAAGCATAATACCCGTATTTTTTGGTATTTTGAAGGAAATTTTTTCATTGATATTGAGTGGTTGAAAGTCAAGGAGTGTATTGGTAGTATTGAGGGCATCAGGGAAGTTAGGAGACTAGTTAAACTCAAAGAATGACTAAAGTGAAGAAGAAAAATTGTCGACACCTAGGATTTAGAAACACCCGAGGTGTGATTTTACAGATTTACTTTTACCAGTCTTAACTGAGGGTTAATTGGAGGGCAACGTAGTAATTTCACCCTGGGTGAGTATATATAGGTGGCTCTGCCTCTTTTTCCTCATTTCCTCCTTTCCTCTTTCTTTTCACTCTCTCTCCTCTTTTTCTCTTTTTCTTCTCTCTACTTTCTCTCTCTCCACTCAAATCCTTCAACCGAGCTTTAGGAGATGGATCTCAGGCAATGAGGCAAACGTCTAGAAGCTAAGCAATATAGGGAAAGCAAGGAATTTATGTAGGAATTCCTATTTTTCAAACTTTTTCCTATTTTTTAGTTTTAAGGGTATTTGGGGTAAAATCGAGATTCTGACTTCGTTTTTTGATTAAAATTGGGCTTTTTGTTTCTAAATGCTCCTTAGACATCAAGGATAAAAGCTCATGAAAGAAATCATGAAAAATGATAGAGATTTGACCAGATCTGAGCCAAATCCAAGAGGAATAGCGGAAAAATGCGATCGTGGCACGCAGGCACCAGATTTCAGGTGTTTCGGGGAAGATGACTTGGCACCCAAGCACCAGGCATATGTTGGGTGCCCAGGCACCAGTCGTGCCATAACTCTTTCATCCAGACTCTGTTTTTAGTAAACCTTATATCGTCGGAAAGCTATTTGATTCTAGTTTCCAATAAGTTTCATTCAAAAATTCATTACTAATTAAGAGTTATGATTGAAGAAGTGGATAAAGGTCAGGATTAGTGGTAGGAAATTTCTCTATTTCGTAGCCCTAATATTTTTCATGGTTACTTAATAAGGATGGTCGAGGAGCAAGGTGGCTGCTGAGAGAGTGTGGAATCCAGATAAGGGATCTATGTAGCTCTCCTATATGCGAATATGTACATATACGTGTATATATATATATATATGCTTATATTTTAAGAGTTATTGTCCTAAATTGTTTTATATACATTAATTGTTAAATGTATTATGTGTGGGATGTGTGGATGGGAATAGGGGATTGGTTGTTGTGTTTGTGTAGATGCATTGCATATTAAATTTGCATATTTATATTATAGAAAGTGTAGAAATAGAGTGAGAAGTATATCCATTAAGTAATACCAATTGAAGGTATCAATGAGTATGCATACACATTAAGGGTTGGACTTCAATGTGGTGTGAAAAGAGCAGGATAATCATTGCATCTCATTCATTTGCATTATATATATTGAGTATGGCTGTGTTGTCATGTGTGTGGGATATATATGTTTTGGCTAAGGGCATAATTCGGGAGACCAAATGCATGGTAAAACCATGGGTATGACCTAAGAAGTCAAATACATGCTATGATTATGGATATGACCGAATAGGCCAAACATATCTTAGAGATTTCTTGAGTGATAATTCGTGGAAACGTAAACCCTCATTGATTACACTCTTGAAACGTGGTATGGGAGCATAGACCTTTGTGTAAGGTTACGTGCATTTAACATGTAATGTGTATGTGTGTGTTTGGAGGATTATATGATGGGACGTGATACTATATATGTGCCTACGGGTAGCTTAGTGTCATGTGGGATGAATTCCTGATGGGATATATATATATATATATATATATATATATATATTCTATATATTTGTATAGTGTATGGCTAATATTGCTGAGTCTGTGATTTAGACTCACTTCCTCAGAGTTGTTCGCCCAAATCCTAGTGCCTAGCGCCCATACTGGCGCCTGGGTGCCAGAACCTCTCTTCTACATATAAACCTTGATGCCTAGGCACCAAGTTTTGCAGAATGTTTTCTTCCTCTGTTCTACACGACTTTTAGCCCAAAAATCCATCCTTTGCTTCCCTTTTTTACTTTCCTTTAGTCCTTGCATCATTTTAGAGTTCATAAAGCAATTTAGAAGAATTAAAACTCAAAAACAATTAGTTTCATGAATTTCCCGAAATTTTCTAGAAATTTCTCAAGAACACATCCTTGAGTTTTAATCCATGAAACCAACTTGTTTTGCCTCCAAGAACCAGGATCTACCATTTACAGCAAGAATACTAAAAGAAAGAAGCAAGGGAAGCAAGGTTCTAGCTCAAACCCACAAGCATGTATGTGGCGCCCTAGCGCCAATCCGAGATTCCTTGATCTATTTTCAAATAGTCATAACTCCTTCGTTTAGACTTCGTTTTTAACAAACTTTATATCGCTAGAAATCTCTAAGTCTAGTTTCTAATGGTATAAGTATTTGCAAATTACTTACTAGATAAGATTTATGATCAAAAGAATAAGCAAGGGTTAGTGTTAACAGTGAAGATTTCCTTTGTTTTATTTATCATTGGTGGTGGTTGATTCCAGGTGACTTGGGAGCTTCATTAGCTTTGTCTCCTAGGACTTCTTGTGCGGTAAACTTTATCGACATTAAGGTGAGTAGATGACCTTGCTATTTAAGTTTTATTGACCAAGTCAATATAAATCTCATTCACACCATAGTTAGAAATTCGTCAATAAAATTCCCTAGTTAATGGTAATAACTAAACCAAAGAATTTCGTTGAATGATTGTGAGAATTATTTGGTGGGATTGGGAGTTTTATGTTATGTTTCTAATTAATAATATTAATTAGAAAGTGAAAATTGTGTGTGGTATTCTTACCATTATTGTGATGTGGAACATATGAGGGAATAATGGATTGGTTATGGAGAATTGATGTGGTATATGTTGTGAGAACTTTTGTGTGGGAAATGCATTGCATATCATCATTTACATATTTATATAATGAGAATGGAAAATGTGCAAATATTGCTGGAAGCTACCCATTATGTAATACCGTTGAATGGTGTTAATGTATATACATATATATTGAGGCTCAGTCTTCAATCTGGTATAGAAAAAGAGTAGGATAAACATTACATAATATATTTTTCCACATCGCGAGAGGGAACAGAGGGACAGACCTCTGAATGAACCCATTGAGGGCTGACCTTCAATGTTGTAAGTGGTTCCTAAGTCACTTGGAATCAATCCAAATCAATAACTAAATAAAACAAGAAAAATCCTCACCACTAACATCGACCTTTGGTCACTCTTTTGGTTTTAACTCTTAAATAGTAAGGATTTTTTAAACAAATCATATACCATGACACCCATGCGCCAGGATTTGTGAGGAAAGGTGTATTTTTGGCGCCCAAGTGCCAGCCATACCAGGAGTTCATGGTCCATTTTCAAATGGTCATAACTTCTTCGTCCAGACTCTATTTTTAGCAAACTTTATATTTTTGGAAAGCTCCTTGAATCTAGTTTCCAATGGTAAGATTTGTTTAAAAACTCTTTACCAATTAAGAGTTATGACCAAAAGAATGACCAAAAGTCAGGGTTAGTGGTAAGGATTTTCCTTGTTTTATTCAGTTATTGATTTGGAATGATTCCAGATGACTTGGGAGCTTCTTTTGCTTGTCTCCTAGGAATTCTTATGCAGTCAATCTTTTCGGCATCAAGGTGAATAGATGACCATGTCATTTAAGTTTTATTAAATTATTTGACCAAGTCAATATAAATATCATTCACACCATAGTTAGAAATTCATCAATGAAATTCCCTAGTTATTGGTAATAACTAGACCAAGGAATTTCATTAAATGATTTTGGTAATTATTTGGTGGGATTGGGAGTTTTATGTTATATTTCTAATTAATAATATTAATTAGAAAGTGGAAATTGTATGTGGAATTCTTACCGTTGTGATGTGGAACGCATGTGGGAATAATGGGATGGTCGTGGTGAATTGATGTGGTATGTGCTGTGAGAAATTTTATGTGAGAAATGTATTGCATATCATCATTTACATATGCATACACATTGAGAGTTGGTCTTCAATGTAGTGTGAAAAAAAGTGAGATAAACATTGCATATTGCATTTGTCCACATCGCGAGAGGAAATAGAGGGATGGACCTCTAAATAAACCCATTGAGGGTTGGTCTTCAATGTGGTAAGTGTAGAAAGGATGTGAAAAATGCATCATACATTATGTATTGCATAATGTATTTTGGTATGGTGTTTATTTATGCTTTTGGTTGAGGATTATTTTATGGATTATTTTGTGATATCGTAGACTTGAATTGAATTGCAGGTCTTAGTTGTGTGGTAAGGTGCGTTATATATATTTTATTTCGTACCGATATGTGAGTGGTGTTTATTTTAATTATGGTAGTGAGGCTAGTATTTGCACTTCTACTATGTTTTACTGCACAGTCACCTATTCACTGAGTTTTTGATAAACTCACGCTCTATTTTGCTATTTTTAGCCTTAAAAGCTAAAAGGGATGGGGAAACCATTGAAGGTTAGCAGCTTAAAGACATACTTCATTTAGTCGGAGGGTTCTCAACGAACGAATAGAAATACTTTGTAATCCTATAGGCCACTCATCTTGATGCCGATAAAATTTACCGCATAAGAAATCCCGGGAGACAAGCCAATAAAGCTCCCAAGCCACCTAGAACCAACCACAACCAATAATAAATAAAATAAAGAAAATCCTCAGCACCAAGAGCTTTGGCCACTTATTTAGTTATAACTCTTATCCAATAAATAATTTTCAAATTAAACTTATATCATTGGAAAGTAGACTTAAAGATCTTTTCAACGATATAAAGTTTGTTAAAAATGAAGTCCAGACGAAAGAGTTATATGGCTATTTAAAAATTGGACCAAGGAATCTCAAATTGGTTGGCGCCACACACATACTTGGCGCCTGGGCACGACACTTGGCCCCTAGGCGCCAAGGCCCTTCCTTTTTACTTGAAGTGTGGTACCTGGGTGCTACACCTAGCGCCTAGGCACCACGATCATGACTTTATGTGATCTGGTTCAAATTTGGCCCAGATCTGGCTAAATCTTCACCATTTTCTATGATTTCTTAATTTGAATATATATGGTTTTGTGTGGTTGTAGCTGTATTGTTTTATGGATTACAGAGCATTTCTATTAGTTTATTTAGAACCCTCCAGAGTAAATAGAGTATATCTTCAAGTGCTAACCTCTAGCGGTTTTCTCATCCTCCTTAACTGTTAAATCTGAAAATAGCAATAAAGAGCATGAGTTTATGAAAACTCAGTGAACAGATGACTGTGTAATAAAACAAAGCACAAGTACAAATACCAGCCTCACTACCATAATCAGATTAAATGCACTAACACATAACAATACGAAATATGATATATATAACGTACCTTACCACGCAACCAAAACCTATGATTCAATGCGAGTCTACAATCTTACAAAATAATCCGTACAACAATCCCCAACCAAATAAAAAGCATAAGTAAATAGTCACTCCAAAATGCATTATGCAATGCATGATGTATGATGTGTTTTCCACATCCTTTTCACACTTACTACATTCAAGACCAACCCTTAATGGGTTTATTTGGAGATCCATCCCTCTGTTTCCTCTCGCGATGTGAACAAATACATTATGTAGTGTTTATCCCACTCTTTTCCACACCACATTGAAGACTGAGCCTCAATATGTATGAATAACTAATTGGAGCCACTGCGACTGCCAGTCGCTCAGAATTAGATTTGTGGCAACTTACAATATAGTGATCATCTCAGGTCATATTCTCTCAAGGAGTCTTGCTTCTAAATTGCCTAATTAATTGTTCTAACACTAATCTACCCTAATTACCTACTGATTAACTACTTAATTACCAAAGGGGGTGAGTGCATAATTAAATATTAAAACAGAAACTAAATCTAACATAACATAGAACACGAAGCAAAACAGAATCTAAAACACAGAACATAACAGAAATGAAATTGCAAACAATAGAGATGCAATTAGTTGTGGAATCCCTAGAGTTGCAACTATCATCATTCTTGTCTTCAAATTAATTTTAGTGTTCTCTTTCATTAGGTTTTTTAACTAATATTTCCAAGACAATTTCTAGAACTAGATTACACATAAGTTAAACCTAACCACATGTAATCTGATTAAGCCCTAACCTAAATCATGCTTGATAATCACCCAAGCAAGCCATTTCTATCCTACTTGCTACACCAAACAGTAATAACCAGGAACATCTCATATTTAAAACATTCAAACCAATAATCACATCCATAAATTCTAAACAGCATAGATATGAATCTGAAAACATAGAGGAATGTAGAATAGAAATGAAATAGAAGAAACCACAGGAAAACTTATTTGATTTAGCTCCAAGAATTCATGTTACAATGCTAGTTCTTCCAGTGGACTGATTACAACACAAATTTCAGCCTTCCATGAAGGCCAAAACAAAAGAAAATACAAGGGGGAATACGAATTTACAAAGGAAATATGGAAGAATATACTCTTCAACAACAAAAATAGTAGTCTGAAGTCTCTTTTAAGCTGCAGGAAAGAGGGAGGACGAAATTTCAATTCTGAGAAGTCTTTTTCTGCTTCTGTTTTGACCAGAAATGCAGTAGCAGCAATGCAGAAAAGGTACATTGAAATATAGTGCTGTAGAAACTCTTTTTCTAGTGCAGAAAAGAGATTGCCATTTTTGTATAAAATCTGGAAAGCATGCTATAAAAATGCAAACTACTTTACATAAAATGGGGCCCACACAATCAGCAAAGTTGGTCAACATCCTAATCAGCACAAAACACCAAGTCAACATGTCCAGGTGGCATCTACATAAGCAAAACGTCCATGTCATCAATTTAGCTCTCTAATTATGAAATTAAAGCACAATTAGTCCATGATTAGATTACATCTAATAAATTTTAAAATATACTAAAATTAGAGAGTACATAATATTTAAGATGCAAAAGGGACTAAGATAGGAACTGAATTGAATATAAAAATACTCGATATCAATACCTTCTGAACTTTTCAACGAAGTCCAAATCCTTGTGGTGTTCAAAACCCATCTATTGGGTTCTTGTCTCCTTATAGGCAATAGGTTCAAGAATTTATACTTTAGGTTATTGGTTCTCTATAGCCAACAGGTCTGAGTTTGAATCTATCCAATTTAACATTTCTGCATCACTTCTAACGAAGTAATAGCAAAGCTATAAAGGGACCATTGTATGACTATCAGGTTCCTAAGAGAAAAACTACATAAGGCACAAGAGAGGATAGAGCACTACGCTGACAGAGGAAGGACATACAAGAGATTCCAGGTTGGGGATTATGTCTACTTGAAGCTACAACCCAACAGGCAAGCTATGATTGCTAGAAGACTTAATTAGAAATTGGCAACTAAATACTTTGGACCCTACCAGGTGTTAGAAAAAATTGGTTTAGCAGCCTACTATAGGCTCAATCTACTTAAGGGTTCAAGCGTCCATCCAGTATTTTATGTTTCACAATTAAAGAAAATGGTTGGGCCTAGCTTAACAATTAATCCTACAATTTACGTTGCAGATTTTCAGGGCAATATAGATATTCAATTGGACATAATAATAAACAGAAGAGCAGTAAAAAGAGGCAATTAAGCATCAACTCAAGTCCTAGTCAAATGGTCCCACGTCGACCCCTTAGACACCACCTGGGAAGATCTTGCGACCCTTCAGTGACGAATTTCTTCGTTCAGTCCTTAAGACAAGGACTTACTAAGGGGGAGGAAGTGTCATAGGCCCTCACATGCCTTAAACAGTTGTTATCATCATCAACACACATTTTTATAATTTAAATTATTTAGCACGGCTCAATTTAGGCCATCAACAACATGCATACCATTTCAATCCATTAACTAAGTCAGCACAGCACATACAGAACCCATCAGCCCAACATGCATTCAGCCCAACCCATATGCATAGCATGCATACATTCGGAACCAGCCTACATATAGTTTAAGTAACATAAAGCCCAGCCCACATATCAGTCAGATCATCACAGACAAAAGCAAGAAAAGAGGCATACAACCTCATCATCACCATGTCAACAATGTTTGCTGATGCGACTCAGGTCATCATCCACATCATCATTCATAGTCGACATCAACCACATATCAGAGTTACAGTCCGTATTTGGTACAGTCCGTTACAGTTTATTTTACATCATTATGTAGATATTGCATCAAAAATATTAAAAAAAAATCAGGGAAATAGGTATTACAGTAGTCGTGTGTCACGAATAGAGGTAGTGGAGAAATCCTCTCGAAGATCTCGACACGCTGCCAAGAAAATGGAAGGATTGTAGTAGAGAAGAGACTATAAATATGTGAAGAAGAAACCAGAATGTACTAAACAGAAATTCATGAATATACTTATCTTTTTCTTGGATCTTCTCTGATTCTCTTGTCTTCTCGTTCCTTATTTATTCTTCTTCACCCAATCTCAACTACCTCTAATCATCTTCTTGACACCTTCTTTTCTCCTCTAATTTGTGTGTTTGCAAGAAACAGACCTTTTTCGTCTTCTCACCGTGATATCTAGAACTCAGTAGTATAATACATTGTTGCAATTGCCAGAGGCAGTATATTGGTAAATTAGGCCATTTAACTGGTGGAATTTCATCAAAGGCGTCATCGGAACTCTAGAAGGGCCTCTCGGCTGAGAGAATTAAACCAGTAAACAAGAGAAGGAGACAGAAGTGAATTAGGGTTTTCGGACAAGTGAACAAAGAAGATGCTTAAGTACTCTAAACAAATTACTAGTGTGTTCTGTCAAATTGAGGGAACACAAAGGTGTAATTACCATATTCCCCCTCCCCTCTAATAGAGCGCTCATAATCGCCCATCACACAGAATTACCGTTTTGGCCTTCTGACCCTTAACTACCCACAGTTAAGTTACTGCATTGCCCCTACTTATTCAGTTAAACTTACTATTTTACCCTTCAGTATGACTTAGATTATAGTTATTGCCCTAAAACGGATCGGAGACACCTTGGGCTTACTATTGGGCCAAGTCACCATTGAACTTGGGCCATAACATTTTCAAAGTTCAAGAAATTCTTTGAAATTTTCGTTGAAAATTCATGAAATTATCTGTGTTCCAAATATTTTTCACAATTATAATAAATTCGAAAATTTTCTAAATATATTCTTTTCAATATTAATAAAATTTTTCTGGACTCATGCATTTCAAAAGATTTGTGAAATTTTCCTCAGTATTTTCTTTTCTTAAAATTTTATGAAATTTTTTAAAATTCTTTCCTAAAACCTTTTAAGATTGTCCTGACAAATTCCCTAAGCTTTGTCGGCGAAATTGTAATTTTGATGATTCTTACCTACGTAAACTATTCCTCTATTATGCATATCCAAGAATTGTGTAATTAAACTCTTTTGACGAAATTCAAGTTTTCATAAAAGCAAGCCTGCAAGAATAGTTAGGAAATTTGAATGGTTTGCTTTATTTATTTATTTTTCCTGTTTTAAATCATGTTCAATTGATTTAAAACAATATTCAAATATAATATGGTTAAAAACAGAAAATATCACTTTTCAGAATTAGTCGTTCTTTTCAAAACAACTTTCCTAAAGATAATTAAGAAATATGAAAAGTTTACAAAGCAACTTTATGGGTTGAAGCAAGATGATGTAGGTTGAAAATTAAGTATGGCCTTACATGAAAAAATTAAAAATTAAATGATAACAAAAAAAGAGGCATTTTAGGACTTTCTTTTTTCTTTTTTTTTTAAACCAGAATCGCCCATTTTATTTATAGATATAAAGATTAGAGAATTTAAATTAAAATTATGAAATATGATATTTATATTCTATATATTACATATCATAATATTTAAAAATTATCTCATATATATAACATTAAAATCTATTATATTTTTTATTAATATATATATATATATATATGAATTTATATATTATATGTATTAAAATATATAAAACTAATCATAAAATGGAGTAATTAAATGGAGTAATTTTCTTTCATTTTATTTGGGCTATGTCTTACCCAAATAACAAGAGAAGCATATGGAGTTTTATCCCGCTGAGAAAAAGCCGAAAAGATTGACAATGGATTTTAGTTGTATGCTTTTTACTGAAACTGACAGAAGGAATTTACATTATTATTATTATAACTTTATTTTCCATGCAACTGAGTTATTATGTTTGTTTTACTTTTATAAACACATTTTAAGTAAATAAATTGAATATTTACTTCAATACTTGAGTTAAATAATAAATTTAACATCATTTCATGTTATTAATTTACAAATATATGTTCTTTTAATTAGATTAATTAAATTGAATTCGTTTCTTTCTTTACGACTTTATTATGAAGATTTATTTTTGTATAACATGCTTTTTAATAACAGAGTTAAATATTAACATAAATAAAACTAATTTTTTATTCATCACGGGTCACAATCTAGCTGTTTATACGGTGATGAAATTATTGATGTGGGTTTTGAAGAAAGAAGCCAATGGGCACTTCCCAGACCTGTCAATCTCACCATTATTGCCTGAAAATATTGAAGATTCGAATAACATGTTGTAGTCCAAGACAAGGCGGTTACATTTTTGGCATTATCAAAAGATTAGATCAAAATATTTAAGTATCTAACGTAAAAGAATCATAACAACTCAGCGTCACTTTTCTTTTTCTTTTTCTTTAAAATTTTATTTTGGACATTCTATTAAAACTAAAACTTCTCTTATTAGATTTAGAATTTTTTTTATTTAAGGTATCTTTTAGGGAAAAAATATTAATGCATTTCGAGTATAATAAATACAAAATTATAAAATTTTCTATAAATTAATATCTCTAGAAATTAAATTATGATTAATCTTAAGATTTAAATAGTCATTATTACCACAATTAAATAATATTAAATTTATTACTAAACCAATTTTGGTCCTTCATAAATATATTTTTCTTAATTTGACCATTTATAAATTTTTATTTTTAAGTTGGCTATACACATTTCTAAATGTTCTTAATTTGGTCTTTCATAATTTGAAATGTTTTCAATTTGGTCCATTAGATATTTTTATTCTTAATTTGGTTCCTTACAAGTATAAACGTTCTATAGTCCATCCATATGGCTCTCAATTTTATTCTTAATTTCATTGAATCCTCCAATACTTCACATAATATAACACAAAAAAGAAAATATCATATAGCATCCACATTTGCAAGTTAACTACCAAAGCAGCATTTTCGCTAAATATTTTAATAGCAGCCACATTGAGGGATCAAATTGAGAATGTTTGGATTTGTGAGGAACCAAATTGAAAATTAAAAAAAAGTGAAGAGCCAAATTGAGAACGTTTGAATCTTGACGAACCAAATTGAGAATAAAGATATATGAGAGATCAAATTAAAAATAAAAATTTGTAAAAGACTGAATTAAAAAAGAGAGAGAAAGAGTTGTGAGGGACAAAAATAAACTTTTAAATTTATTTAAAAAGTTCTTTCGTGGTAGCATAAACTTGCACCTTAAACTAAGTGGCTGTTTGGTTCTGCATTTGGAGAGATAGAACATGCGAATTTGAAGCTGTTTGGTTCTACATTTTTCTTCAATCCCATAATCGATTCCATGTCCAAAAACAATTATGGTTCAACGCTTCATTGATTTCATTTCCTCTACTACCCTTCTCATTGTGCTTTGTTCTCGATCTGCAATCTGGTTCTCTCTAGACAGAAGATGGGGAGAGGAGAAGGAAAAGGAGAGGAGGTCATCTCTGTTTCTCGATTCTATCCAGTTCTCCCTCTCTCAGCATGCTTTGGACAATTAATGGTGGATTTGATTCTGCAATCCTTCTCTGTCTTTGTTTCTCTACATCTGGTTCTCTCTGCAATCCTTCTGCTTTGAGTGTGTCTTTGAGAGGATGGATTTGTGGTGTTGCTGGGTGGACGTGTGGTGTTTCTCTGCTTCTAGGTCTCTCTGCAATCCTTCTGCTTCGAATGTGGTGGGTGGACGTGTGGAGAGGATGAAGTGAAAAAAATTGTGTCACTGATTGAAGAAATGAAATTTTCATTTCATTTGATTATAATATTTTTTAATTTAATTTAATTTATTTATCAACTCAAATGGTGATTATAAATTGATTAAATATAATTGAGAATTTGGAACCAAAGTGAACAAATAGAAAATTTTATAGGGGTTGATTTCAACAAAGAATAAAATATATTTTCAAATTAAGGACCAAGATAAAGTAACATAAGAGTTTATATTAAGCAAATGACAAAAGAAAAAATTTTAGCTAGGGACTTAAGTAAATAAACAAAAAAGTTTTGGTTAAATAGTAAAATTAAAAAAAAAATCTAATTTAAATTATTAATTCATTTTGTTTTAAATAATGAATAGTTTATTTTGTTTAAAATTTAATTATAATGGGTATTTAGTTTATTTTATTTAAAAATAATTATTAATTAAAAATTATTCAATAATTCATTTTGTAATTAGTTTATTTTAGACCCACTTGTAACCAATACATTAAGCAAAAAAATAGCAAATTATTTCTTTAATCATTGATGTAATTACATAGTTTAAATTAAAATATATATTTTATGACATCTATTTTTTAATTACTTTTTTTGTATTTAATTTGATATAAGAAATTAAATAAGAGTAAATGAAAATAAACAATATAAAATTTATACTATTTCTAATAATTACACCTTTAAAAATGTTTATATTAACCAATATCCAAGTAAAATTTATTTTTTAAAATTATTTTTTTATAACAATTTCTAAATATAAATTATATTTATTCAAAATTAATTCTACTCAAAATTAATTTTGTCCAAATCTAAATTTACTCAACAAATTTTCAAATACTGCTTAAGATGGGCATAGTAATGGATCAAGGTATTCCCGAGACGTATCTACAACAATTCAGGGCCACGAGTGGAAAATGAGTAAAAAAAAAACAATAAATATAGCACAAAAAGTCCCAAACTGCTTTACACAACCATCAAAATGTTGCACTATTTGTCTGTAGTTTGAAATTACATCACATAAAACGCTCACTAAATTACACATGAAAACAAACCACATTACGATGGTTGTCCCAAAAAAAAAAGCCATGAAAAATCTTTAGAATAAATACACTATTCCATCTTTAAACGGTATACTTCTTAATGTTTTAATCTTTGGATTTATTTCTTTACATCAATCAATCTCTCCAAATTTATAACTTGCTACATGCTAGGTTAATATATGCGTGTAGGTATATAGATGCAGCAAGTTAAAAACAGAGAGACTAATTTATAGACTAAAATTTATTTTAATCCCTTATAAATAGGATGTTTTTAATATGATCCCTTACAAAATTACTATTTCAAATCGGTCTCTTATAAGTGAGATATTTTTTAATTTGGCCCTTTATAAATTTTCTTTTTCGTATATTGATATTTCTCAATTTGGTCTCTTGTATAACATCCCTCTATCAATATTGTGTAACATTTTTTTTTGACAAGTAATTATTTGTCACCATTATATAATATGTAAGTTGACAATTAAATTTTTTAATAGCAATCTATTAAAATAACTTATTTGTGAGAGACTTAAGTAAAAAATATTTTATATATGAGAAAACAAATTGAAAGATAATTTTATGAAATTTTCTATATGAGAGAGAGAGAGAGAGAGAGAGAGAGAGAGAGAGACTAAATCAAGAAGACATATTTATAAGATACGAAAGTGAAAAATAACCTACTTACAAAGGACCAAAATGAAGTTTAGTCTTAGTTTATATAAAGAAATAATTTTTACTACTACAACAAAAAAGAAATACATATTTCAAAGAGTAATTTGTATATTACTATATTTAAACTTTTTTAGACTGTAAACCCTCCATGGGCTCAGGGGTTAGACGCAGCATAGTTGTTGATGAGCGAGAGAGCATTACTCGTGACCTGAGCTACATTAACCATTCTGGCTCTAATCGAAGCCTTGACCTTCCCATCCAAGGCCTTTCCGGCGAACCCATCGCTGCAAGTGCTCTCATCGGTCAAGGCGGAACTAACCCACGTCTCCACATTACTCATGTGCCAGGTGAAATCCTCACCCTTGGATCTGCACAGCTTGAGCTCCTTCAGAGATCGACTGAGCCTGTCGACGCTATCGGAGATCTCCTCGACGCAGTCCTTGAGAGCGGCGGTTTCTCGGGGGTTGAGGCCCTTGAACTTGTTGAGCTTGGCGACGAAGGCGCGGGTCGCGAGGGTGCGGTTGAGGCTGAGCGAGAGGGCGGTCTCGACAAGCAGGTGCGGGTCTTGCTGGATGGTGGAGGCGTAGACGGAGAGGGATTCGACGCAGAGGGAGGGGTATTGGGTGGCGCTGCAGGAGTATTTGATGAAGTTGGAGGAGGAGGAGGAATCGGCGATGGCGAGGTTGGATATGGCGGCGATGCAGAAGAGGGAGAGAAGAAGAGGGAGAAGAGAGAATGCGTTGGCCATGTTTGATAAAATGTCTATGTCTCAATGAAATGCGATGTGTGTGAGTGAGAGATTGGGATTGGCTGTGCATTTATAGAGGGCCTCACCAACTCCACTCCTTTCTTAATTCTTGTTTTTTACTAGTTACGACTTACCTCCCATGTTGCACTCAATAATTTACTATTGTTTCCATTTATATTTTGTTATGTAATTTATTATGATTTTTTTTTTATAACAGAGATATAAGGCTTAAAAAAATAGAGAATAGAAAAAGAATGCAAGAGAGATCAACCTTCAATCATTAAAATCTCTCGGAGTTTAAATCCAAAAAAAGTACCAATTGAACTAAGGCTATTTGACTCACATAAGCTAATTTTAAATTATGATTGAATTAAAAAAAATCACTTGTCAAAATATGAATGAATGTGGTATTAAATCTTATATTGCCTTAACTAAAAAATTATTGAGTAACTTATTGGTTTGGTGTTTAAAAAATTACAGTTATTTTAATTTAGTTTTTAAGAGATTAAATATTTCAATTCAATTTTTAAAAGTTATTATTTATTTTAATTTGGTCCCTCTATATATTAAAATTATTGAGTAAATATAATTTTGAAATATCTATATATTAACATGATAATTGTATAAATATTTTTATAAAGATGTTTTTGTCTTGCGAGATTTGTATTCAAAGTACTAATATTTTGCGTTTGGGTTCTCTCCTGCGCTTGTGCAACACGTGGCTGCAGCGCCTTTCATCTTTTTTCTTAATAAAATTCAAAACGCACTGGTTTTATGTAACTCAACCTACTATGTTTTTCCACCATCTATGTTCCTCTCGGTTTGGTCTTCTCATTCAACCCCAAAACTTTGTGAATTAACTTAGATTATAACATATCAATTATGTCTACCCACAAGATGAGAGAGACTTTCTAAAAGGAAAAACTGAACAGAATTCATAATTCTTTTACTGCATGATGCAAATCCAAAGCCTAAGAAGCAAAGTAGCAGTCCAAGTTAAGAAGTTCGAGTCTCAAATCCAAAGAATCCATTGTTCATCAAGGGAGCCCCAATCACAAGGGCTAGAGCCAAGAGAATGAAGGAAGCACTAAATAAACTTATTCAAGACATTTGGGCTACAGTGACATGATCCCATGAGAGTCCAACTGAGGTAAATTTCATAAGCAAAGTTATGTGATACCCAACGACAAGATGTTGAACTTCTTAGATCGAAAATCAAATTATATCAGGTTCTTAACAACGAAACAACAAGGAAAACAAGGAAAGGAATATTGACCCCGTGGCTATAAAGAGCCAAAAACCAATATTATCAATGGATAAAAGATTGTTGACCCTAAGGTTATTAACAACCTAAAGCCAACAATATAATCCATCAATAAATCTCAAGTTATCTGCTTGGGATTTTCGGTTTGAAAACTGTAGAACAGCATAAAGGAGAACAAATCTCACTTATATTTATCAAACTCAAGTTATGTACAAAGCATGTGGCATGAGGCCTATTTATAGGCTAGAAATGGAAGACTAAAAGACATAAGAGAAACCTAAAGGTTGTTCTTAGCCAACAAGTTAGATTAAGACCTAAATCAAATTGGGCCAAGAACTAAACACACTAAATAGAAAGTTTAAGGCTTTTTTGGGCCTTTTACAAAAGACTGAAAACAAACATAAAAGAAGTCCAAATAGTCTAAATAAGAATAAACAAGGTATTTAAAGCCTTTTTACATCAGTTTTGGGCTTAAGTACACAAAAGAGATCCAAAATGCTTAAAATGGCTAGATAAGTTGTTTTAAGCCCAAATAATACACTTTAGATGCTTGAAGTTTCTTCATCCTTCAGTGCTTGGTTCTTCTTGGATCTGAAAGTGTGAAACATTGTAGGAATGCTCCAGCACTTCCTCTAGGTGATTTCCACATTGAAATTGCATCAGGATGCCATTCACAGCTTGCTGGATTTGTTTGGCTTTAGCTCTTGTAACTGGCCCTTTTGGAACATCATTTTCAGCTTTGGATGGTGTAATTAGCTCCTCTTCTTTTAACTCTAAGCAAGGTGGCTAGATCTCATCATACAGCCTATAATGAATTAGAGTTAATCAAACATATTAGTATTGTTAACCTAATTTAGCATATTGGGCCATGAAACATTAAAGGAAAGAAACGCCTAATTGGAGTCAAGGTTCCAAATCAAATTTAAGAAAGTTTAGCGAGGAGCATTTAATTGTTTGATTTAGGAAAGTTTTTCAAATTATATTGCTTATGTTGTTTTAGGATACTTTTATTATTTGATTTAGGCATTTTGATTATTAGAAAGGTTTCTATTTTTCTTATTAGGAAAGTTTTTATTATTTTTTCTATTTTTGGAAGTTTCCTTTTCTTTATTATAGGCTATTAGTTTCCTTTTAGCTATTAGTTTCCTTTTTCTATTTTTGGTAGTTTCTTTTGTAATGCCTTTAAATAGGCATTTCATTCAATAAAAAACAGAATACTTTTGTGAGGATAAATTTCTCTTTGGTTTTTTGAAAAACTTTTCAACTTATCAGATTTTGTCTATGGCGTTCTTACTCTAACTTATCAATCAAGTTTCCATCCCTTGATTGTGGCGTCTTCATCATACCATGGATCACATCTCTTTATAGGTATTGGGTTGCAGTTTCCATCCAAATCTGTAGTAGAATGGTCTTAGGGACTAATTTTCTTTACGAGTTTCGTCACAAGTTGTCGAGGTTTGTATACTGCCTTGTTTTCTACGTTGCTATTTTCCTTCTTGGTTTCAAGCCTAATTTCGACCAAGACCCCACAAATTTAGTTGCAAGATCAGCTACCTAAATGCATAGAAAAGTTTTGAACACCTATTGCTAATTTCTCTCACTATTTCTCACTCTTATCTTCACTGGAAAATCACTCTATTTTCATGCTCAAAAAATAGAGCATGGAACTCTCATTCTCTCAGCTCACTCTAGAATTAGATAAGAAGAGGTACGTCACATGAGTTCGATGTAATGCTTTCTCCATAGGAGGTAATTAGTGAGAGAGTGTGACGCCGCTATTTCCAGTTTAGCTCTATGAATAAGATTAAGGAAGATGCTGCTAGCTTCTTCTTGCTATATGTAACTTATATCTGGCATTTTTATATGTAATTTAGTCCCTATCTCAGTCCTATTTCCATTTTAATATTGCTAACTCTCCAATTATATCATATTTTGGTAATTATTGGGTCTAAAATAATTATAGAACTAATATTGTCACGACCCGTTTTCTAGGCACATGACCGGCACAATGATGAATATCCCATCACTGTAAGCCTTTCGACAAATTCTTACCCATGAGTTAAATTATTAGTCATTGTCTCTATATTCTCAAAATAATCATTCCTTAACAAATACGAAGGAAATATATCAAATTTTCTTAATTAAAAATAATAGATTCTTAATACAAAATACATTATCATACTGAAATACAAGCCAAATACCAAACCCTTGACCTAGATGTCCTAGATGATTACCGAGCACCATAATCTATAACAAAAGAGGGGCCTACCCGACAGCGGGAAGGTCCAAGGTGATTTACTCCTCTAGTGGATATTCTTCGCCGGTAACTTAATCTGAATAAAAAAATTTCACAAAGAGTGTGAGCTTTTAAACTCAATGAGCGAATCGGCCTCGCGTTAATAAAATTCAAATACATCGCCGGTCATGCAAGTATATTCGAAGGCTCAAACTCAACCAATAGACATAGTTAGAAATTACATACAAGAAGATAAAAATCCATCCAATTCAACAAACGTTACTAGTACTCATCAATGACAATATATCTCGGAGAGCGCACACAGGCTGGCTCACCAATTCTGTATATTTCAGCCATGACGCACAACCTCATCCTCTTAGCTAGGGCGCCTCACGGATTTATCACCAATCCGGGCTATATCCCTACTGAGGGAATCGTTGTCTCCACACTCGTTGGTCAAGACGCCCTTTGAACCGGGTTTTCTGCCTTGCCTTGAGAGGGGGTACTGTCCCGCTCAATCACAATCAATAGCACATCATTTCATATCATAATCAGAAGTACAATGTAATATTCATTTATATAACATGTATAATATATAACTATATTATAGGTTTATAAACCACAAATCAAGATAACAATTAAACGATTTTTGAAAAGATTCAAACTCCACATCATCATGAGATACTTGCTTCGTCTTATCCATACTTTTGGATTAATTATCTCATTAGATTCGTCATTCTGAATCCAATTTCCCCCTATGAATCTTGGGAGTGTCCTACGACATACTTTTTATCACCAGTAATGCTAAAACTCTATTAAAACGGGGTCGTTCCACTTACCTGGATTCCGTACGAGTATCGCTTCTGTAAGTCGTTATGGATAAGAGTACTCAGGTGAATTTCAGTGTTCCGCTACAGAGATTTTCATGAAAGATTAGAGAAGATACGTTAGGATTGTTTTCGTACAGATACTGTTCATACGTACGGTTACTGTTCATATGTATGGTTACTATTCATACCAGAAATAGAGAATACAATTTGTAAAAGAGTACACTAGGTAAGTTCTCAAGAAAGAGTGGAGGGACACAATGGACACACTTAAAAAATCAGGTCTTTCCTAGACATGTATTCTTCACAGTTTACATCCTATTTCGGTAATCAAAATAACATATAGATAGCTAAGGACAGTTTTTCTGATGATCAGCCAAAGCCGCAACCACAGAGCATACTTAAGGAAATAGCTTCTAAAATTGAAAGACATAAAAAAAGTATAGTATCCTTACTTAAGCTTAAAAGGAAAGGCCAAAAATCTCAAAGGTCTAGCGTCGGACCAAGAAATCTTAAGGAGAGAATAAGAGAAGTTGAAGGTGTGATTTTGAAAGTGAAATGAAAGGGTCTATTTATAGGAAAATTTAAGGGTACTATTCCATCTACCCCGTCTCACCTACCAATTTCACTTACTAGTTTTACTTACTAGTCTCATCTACTAGTCTCACTTACTAGTCTCATCTACTAGTATAATCAATTTGCTAATTTAGTTTCCTTTCAATTTAGTCCCTCAGGGAATTCTCTTATATAAAATGTCATTTTCTCCTACAAATTTCTTTCTAATTTTCTCTTATGATCAAACCACATCTAGTACTTGACATTTTGATTGTATAGATGAACAGTACCATATACGTAAATAGTATTAGTAGTTTGTAAACACGCATTTATATTTTATTTTTCATAGGTATTACATTATCACCCCCTTTAAGAAATTCGGTCCTCCGAATTTAAATTACCTCAAGTCGTGAAAAGATGCGGATATCTAGAACGCATGTCGGCCTCGGCTTCCCATGTGGCTTCTTCGTGAGTTTGATTCCTCCACAACACCTTGACTGATGGAATCTCTTTAGATCAGAGTTTCTTTACTTGACTATCGACGATAGCCACCGGTACCTCCTCGTATGACAAGTTTTCATCTACTAGGATAGAATCATTGTGAGAAGGGTGATGTAATACCCCAATAATTTGTATGAATATTTAAAATCTATTTTGGAGTTTAGTGAAAAATTTAATTACGTGGAAAATGTGCTATTTGAATTAGTGAAAAAAATCTGGGAATAGAAATTTTATTTTTTAATTTAGGAAATTTTTACAAATTCTCAAGGACTTAAGTGAACAAATCTTATAAGCTAAGGTGGCTATGAGCGATTTTATCGAAAAAGAAATTAGTGGGGCCCACACATACAATTATTAGTTTCTCTTCTCCTTCTTCCTCCCGAGACTCCACTTCTTCTTTATCTATCATTTCCATCTCCTTCAATCCTTTCTTTAAGTTTTTTCGGTGATCTGATATTTTCTAACCATACTTCCGATTCTTAGGAGTTCTAGAAGGAAAGAGGTAAGTTTTATCTACTCTATTTCTCTTTTTCTCCATTTTCAGACCTATGGAAGAAAATTAAGATTTTGAGTTTTAATGGATGAATTTAAGTATGGATGTTAATCTAAAACATTCCTAGGTGGTTTATGATGTTATTAGAACAAGAAATTTGGAGAAAACTAGGAGAAATTTGTAGAATTTGGATATTTGAAAAAAGTTAGTGTTCTTGATAAAAATTTGAGATTTAAGCTTGGATTGTTGGTAAAAATTGGGAGTTTTGGTGTTAAAACACTCCTTAGACATTAAGGATGAAAACCCATGGAAGAAATCAAAAGAAATGTTGTTTTAGATGTGATTTTAGGATTTTTGGATGAAGAACATGAAGAATGTCACTGTTCATTCTGGAAATTTTCCAGAAATTTTCCAGAAAATACTGTTCACCGAGAAAATTTTTCTAGATTTTCTCGTTATTGTAGCATTGACTCGGTCAATGTTACTGTAGCATTGACTCAGTCAAAGTTACTGTAGCATTGACTTAGTCAACGACACTGTAGCTGCGTTGACCGTTGACCATTACTGTAGCATCAGTTTTTTTTTTAATATCATTGAAAAGCTCTTTGAGTCTAGTTTCCAATGGTATAAGTTTCATCTGGATATTCATTACCAGTTAGGAGTTATAATTTAAGAAGTAAGTGAAGGTCGGGAATAGTGGTAGGAAATTTCTCTATTTCGTAACCCTGATGGTTTTTATCTAGTTACAATAGGAATGGTCAAAGCGCAAGGTGGAAGTGCCGAGAGCATGAAATCTAGGTGAGTGGGTTAATACTTGCTATGATTAAATATCTTTGTTATTGACTTTTTGCATCATAGTGAAAATATGTTGTATATCCAAGTTTGAAGAGGATGATGTGGGACGATGAGACATAAATAATTGTGGAACTTGCCTGGTGATGTATATAATTATATTTTCTTATTTTCTCATGAATGGAGGTTATATGATGGATTGTGAATGGCATGTGAACTGAGTTGAAATGTGTCATACTCTGATTGTTGAGTTCATTCATACGCGGATAGTTGAAGTATGTTATTGTTGAATAATTGTTCTATATTATAGGTTATGTTGTATACATGCTATGTTGCTGGAACCATATTGATTATGTTGTGACTTGAATTGTAAATGACTGAGTTGTGTATGTGGCTCATGATCATGATTGAGAATGCTCTTAGATGTGATTGTGATTGTGTTTGACTAGAAAGGAAAGGCATGGCAGTGCACCCCATGGGGAAATCTATGTGAAGCTATAAGGGTGGAGAATATAAATGGAGTGATAAGGGTGGATTCGGCAGGGGCCGCGGGCAACGATCCAGAGGTACCCTGGACGACCCGGTTGGTATGAGAAATGTGTGAAATTGATTTCACTGTTTGCTATTGTGAATTATTTGAATTATGTTGAAATGTATTTGATTTACTTGGATATTGTTGTGAAGTATTATGAATTATATTATATTATATTATGATCGATTACATATGATTGCTACATGTTATCATTATGATGCATGATATTTTTTTTGTCATAGTGTTGTGTTGTCTGCTCACTGGGCACGTGGTTTCCTCATACCCCTCTTATTAACATTTTTTTCAGAGTTGACAGTTGAAGGTAAATATCTATACAAAGAGTTATGGATCCTTAGCCCATGATTACCTTTTCATTTGTTTAAGGTAAAGGTATAATGTTTAGGTCTTATTCTAAGTTGTATAAATCTAGAAAATATTTGTAATCAGGTAGGTTCATTCAGTGATGTAATGTGAATAACTGTAGTGTGTATAGAGAACTCGGTTTAGCCGTATTTTCTTATCTTTTGTGAAAAGATGAATAATTCTCTTATTTTAATTCTTAAATTATGTAATTTAGATTAATTGTATTTAAAAGAATGGTATGATGCTTAAGAGAAAGATAGGCTTACGGAGGTGAAATGAAATTCACTTTTTGTGCTGGTCATGTGCTCAGATTTTGGGACGTGACAGGTGAAGTATGTGAGAAGGGTTAGGAAGGTACTTCCTCAACATGGATACGTGAAAAACAGGGTGGATCCCTTCCAGTTCCATAGGTAGGGCTAGCTAATAAGCCACTTTTCCCACTCGTTCTAAAATCTCATAAGGCCCGATGTACCTAGGACTCAACTTTCCTTCCCTTCCAAATCTCAACACACCTTTTATTGGAGAGACTTTTAGGAATACCATATCGCCGACTGAGAACTCTAAATCACGTCATCTGTGGTCAGCGTATGCCTTTTGTCTACTTTGAGCTGCTCGCATCCTATCTTGTATTGTTTTAACCTTGGTTAGGGCATCTTGAGCCAAGTCGGGTCCTAATGCTTTCGCTTCACCTACCTCGAACCAACCAATCGGAGATCTGCAACGTCTCCCGTACAAGGCTTCATAGGGTGCCATCCCAATAATGGCTTGGTAGCTGTTGTTATATGCAAACTCTACGAGATACAAATGCTTCTCCCAGCTACCACTGAAATCTAGGATACAAGCTCGTAACATGTCCTCTAGCATCTGAATCGTCTGCTCTGACTGTTCGTCTATCTGTGGGTGAAAAGCGGTATTGAGGTCCACTCGAGTACCTATGCTTCTTGAAAACTTCTCCAGAAACGAGAAGTAAATTGAGGACCTCTATCAGAAATAATAGATATGGGTACTCTATGTACCTTCACTATTTCCTTAATATATAATTGTGCCAACGTCACCACACCATAAGTGGTTTTGACTGGAATAAAGTGTGCTGATTTGGTTAGTCGGTCAACAATGACCCAAATTGAGTCATAACCTCCTATAGAGTGAGGTAGACCAACAACAAAGTCCATCGTCACTCGTTCCCATTTCCATTCAGGAATCTCTAATTTCTGTAACAAGCCTCCTGGCTTTAGATGCTCAGCCTTAACCTGTTGACAAGTTAAACAACGAGACACAAATTCTGCTATGTCTTGTTTCATTCCTTTCCACCAGTAGATCTCTTTAAGATCTTGATACATCTTGGTGGCCCCTGGATGTACAGCATATGCAGCATTATAGCCTTCCTCCATGATGTCTCGTCTAAGAGTTCCAACATCTGGTACGCACAACCGTTGTTCAAAACGCAAGGCTCCTGCATCATCGAGTGTGAAACTATTCACTTCATCATTCTTTACCTTATCCATAATTTGGACAAGCTCAGGATCCTCCATTTGGGATATCCGTATCTGGTCTACAAGCGAAGATCTAGCCCTAATATGGGCTAAAAATGATCCTGTCCTTGTAACCTCGAAAGTAGCACCTTTTGCTCTCAGCTCCTGTAGTTCTTTGATCAATGGTCTTCTTGTCACTGCTATATGAGCTAGACTACCCATAGATTTTAGAATTAAAGCATCTGCCACCACGTTCGCTTTGCCTGGGTGGTAAAGAATATTGCAATCATAATCTTTTAGTAATTCTACCCATCTCATTTGCCTCAAGTTTAGGTCCTTTTGGTCGAAAATATATTTTAGACTTTTATGGTTAGTGTAGATTTCGTAGGTTTCTCCGTATAGATAGTGTCGCCATATCTTTAGGGCGAAAACTACTGCTGCCATCTCCAGATCGTGGGTGGGGTAGTTTTGTTCATGTTTCTTAAGCTGTCTCGATGCATATGCCACTACCTGACCATGCTGCATGAGAACGCATCCCAACCCTACTCTTGATGCATCGCAGTACACTGTAAAACCTCCAGGTCCTGAGGGTAAGACCAATACAGGTGCGGAGATTAACCTTTTCTTAAGTTCTTGGAAGCTTTCTTCACAAGCATCATCCCATTGGTACTTTACTCCTTTCCTAGTCAGTCATGTGAGAGGGGTGGCTAACTGGGAAAAATTTTGGATGAAACGACGACAATATCCTGCCAATCCCAAGAAGCTGTGAATTTTCGTGATGGAGGTGGGTCTAGGCCACATTTTGACTGCTTCCACTTTGCTTGTGTCTGCTTGGATGCCATCCTTGGAGATCGCATGTCCCAAGAAAGTCACGCGATCAATCCAAAACTCGCATTTAGAGAATTTGGCGTACAATTGATGATCCCTCAATGTCTGCAACACAATACGAAGGTGTTATTCATGCTCTTCTGAAGTCTTTGAGTATACCAGAATGTCGTCTATGAAGACAATAACGAATTTGTCTAAGAAGGATTTAAAAATCCTATTCATTAAATCCATGAAAGCAGCTGGTGCATTTGTTAGTCCAAATGACATTACCAAGAACTCGTAGTGCCCATATCTGGTACGGAAGGCTATTTTAGGCACATCCTCCTCTTGATCTTGAGTTGGTGATAACCAGACCTCAAGTCAATCTTTGAAAAACACTTGGCTCCTTGAAGTTGATCAAAGAGGTCGTCAATACGAGGCAACGAATATTTATTTTTGATAGTTACTTTATTCAATTGCTTGTAATCTATGCATAGCTTCATCGATCCGTCCTTCTTTTTCATGAACAGAACAGGAGCTCCCCAAGGTGAATAACTTGGCCTTATAAAGCCTTTATCTAGCAAGTCTTGTAACTTAGTCTTTAGCTTTTTTAATTCTGTTGGTGCCATCCTATAAGGGGGTATGGAGATTAGGCGAGTATCTGGAGCTAACTCTATCTGAAACTCAATCTCTCGATCTGGGGGTACACCTGGTAGATCATCCGGGAAGACGTCTACAAACTTTGGGACTACTGGGACGTCCTCTATTTTTAGTTCTTCTTTCTTAATATCTTTAAAAAATTCCAAGTATCCTTGACAGCCCTTTCGCAATAAACGCTGGGCACACATTAATGATATAAGATTTCCAGAAATCTCACTCCGTTCACCATGAAAAACGAAGGAGGGTTCCCCTGGAATACTGAACTTAACTATCTTATTATAGCAATCCAGAGTGGCATGACAAGATGCTAGCCAATCCATGCCTAAGATGACATCGAAGTCTGTCATATCCAACAACATTAGGTCTACTGTTGTATTTATTTCTCCGACTCTTATCTTGCAAGCCTGGTAGCCTCGTTCTATTAGTAGGGTGCCTCTAGTAGGCGTAGTTACTAAGAACGGACATTCTAATCTAACAACTTTTTATTTAAAGTTCTTAGCAAAATGGTGACACATAGGAATGCGTAGAGCCAGAGTCAAACAAAACATGTGTAAAATTTGATTCAATCAGAAGGGTACCTGCTACCACCATATTAGAAGCCTGAGCATCTTGACGGGTTAAAGTGAATACTCGAGCGGTCCCTTGGCCTGCTAAAGCTTGACCTCGACCACCTTGTCCTCTGCCAGCACCTCTTCCGATTTCATTGCCTCCTACCATTACAGGGGCTCTGTTGGCAACAGTGGCCTCTGATTGATTAGGGCGTACTGATCCTTGGCCAGATCTCGTATGGAGTTGGGGGCAATCTCTTTTGATGTGGCCCTGTTGACCACACTGGTAACAGACCTTAGTGTTGTTGTTGATAAAACAAGCTCCGAAGTGGTTTCTTTCACATTTAGAGCACCAGGGCCTTTGTTAAGCCCCTGTGCCACTTTATTGATGCTGTGGTGCACTAGCAGTAGAGGCTACATGTCCAGTGGTTTTAGTGGGTGCAGAACTCTCTCCGTGGTAGCGTGATTTCTCATCTTGTTTCCTTTTTCTTTTGTTATTCCATTTTTCTTTATGCATATCTCTTTCTTCCATCATACGGGTGATGTCGACGGCTTCTGTATAGGATGAAAAATCTCGTATCTTCGATCCCACCCTGTCAAATAGAGACTCTCGAAGGCCTTTAATAAACCGTCGGATCCTTTCTTTCTCAGTTAGGACTATGTGAGTAGCATATTCAGACAACTCCACAAACAGATTGTCGTATTCATCGACGGTTCGTGCTCCTTGCCGGAGTGTCTCAAACTCATTCATCTTTGCTTCTCATATACTCTCTGGAATAAATTGTTCTCGAAAAATTCTTTTAAAGTCCTTCCATTTGAAGGGTGGGGAATTTCTGGCCATGCCCTTCTTCGACGTTTGCCACCAGCGGTCCACCTTACCTCTTAATTGAAAGGTAACAAGAGTCACTCTTCGAGGTTCAGGGCACTCCAAAGTGTCAAGGATTTTCTCACAGTCATCTAGAAAATGTTGTGGGTCTTCATTAACATCTCATGCAAAGATTGGCGGATTCAGCTTTATAAATTTTGAGATCTTGACCTCTGTCCCTACCCAATCTTGAGGAGGGGGTGGGGGTGGCATCTGGTCTGTCTCTTGCACTCTTGTAGCATGTACTGATGCCTGTGAGTTGTCTTCAGATGACTGTCCCATCAGAAGTTCCTTCAGCCCATTTACCTCGTTCTGCATTGCAGCTAATGCTTCCATCACTATAGTCGCGTCAATTTGTGATGGTACTCCACCACTTCTTTCATGATTTTTAGTGGGTATCTCTCTATTTTGTGCATGGTTACCTTTTGCACGATTAGGCATCTCCAGCCTTGCATCTGCTGACTGAGCAACTGGAGGGACCAAGGCCCTGCCAGATCTTGTGCGGATTCTATAAGCGTTTGATTTTCTTGGTGCCATCTAAACTTATTCTACAATTAAAAATAATATGTATCGTCACTATTATGCTTCAAGGAGAGACACGAAAGAAAAGAATTTTAAACTCTATAGGGCTTTTGGTAGATCTTCATCCTATGGTCGTGTTGCAGTCACGACAATAGGGGAAGGCCCACTAAAGACACCTTGCTCTGTAATCACTAGGAGACCTAACAACCTTTGCTCTAATACCAACTTTGTCACGACCCGTTTTCTAGGCACATGACCGATACAATGATGAATATCCTATCACTGTAAGCCTTTCGACAAATTCTTACCCATGAGTAAAATTATTAGTCATTGTCTCTATATTCTCAAAATAACCATTCCTTAATAAATATGAAGGAAATATATCAAAATTTCTTAATTAAAAATAATATATTCTCAATACAAAATACATTATCATACTGAAATACAAGCCAAATACCAAACCCTTGACCTAGATGTCCTAGATGATTACAGAGCATCATAATCTATAACAAAAGAGGGGCCTACCTGACAGCGAGAAGGTCCAAGGTGATTTACTCCTCTAGTGGATATTCTTCGTCGGCAACTTGATCTGAATAAAAAAATTTCACAAAGAGTTTGAGCTTTTAAACTCAATGAGCAAATCGGCCTCGCGTTAATAAAATCCAAATACATCGCCAGTCATGCAAGTATATTCGAAGGCTCAAACTCAACCAATAGACATAGTTAGAAATTATATACAAGAAGATAAAAATACATCTAATTCAACAAACATTACTAGTACTCATCAATGGCAATATATCCCGGAGAGCGCACACAGACTGGCTCACTAATTCTGTATATTTCCGCCATGACGCACAACCTCATCCTCTTAGCTAGGGCGCCTCACGGATTTATCACCAATCCGGGCTATATCTCTACTGAGGGAATCGTTGTCTCCACACTCGTTGGTCAAGACGCCCTTTGAACCGGGTTTTCTGCCTTTCCTTGAGAGGGGGTACTGTCCCGCTCAATCATAATCAATAGCATAACATTTCATATCACAATCAGAAGTACAATGTAATATTCATTTATATAACATGTATAATATATAACTATATTATAGGTTTATAAACCATAAATCAAGATAACAATTAAACGATTTTTGAAAAGATTCAAACTCCACATCATCATGAGATACTTGCTTCGTCTTATCCATACTTTTGGATTAATTATCTCATTAGATTCATCATTCTGAATCTAATTTCCCCCTATGAATCTTGGGAGTGTCCTTCGACATACTTTTTATCACCAGTAATGCTAAAACTCTATTAAAACGAGGTCGTTCCACTCACCTGGATTCCGTACGAGTATCGCTTCTCTAAGTCGTTATGGATAAGAGTACTCAGGTGAATTTCAGTGTTCCGCTACGGAGATTTTCATGAAAGATTAGAGAAGATACGTTATGATTGTTTTTGTACAGATACTGTTCATACGTACGATTACTGTTCATATGTATGGTTACTATTCATATCAAAAATAGAGAATACAATCTGTAAAAGAGTACACCAGGTAAGTTCCCAGGAAAGAGTGGAGGGTCACAATGGACACACTTAAAAATCAGGTCTTTCCTAGACATGTATTCTTCACAGTTTACATCCTATTTCGGTAATCAAAATAACATATAGACAGCTAAGGATAGTTTTTCTGATGTGGAAGATCAGCCAAAGCTACAACCATAGAGCATACTTAAGGAAATAGCTTCTAAAATTGAAAGACATAAAAAAAGCATAGTATCCTTACCTAAGCTTAAAAGGAAAGGCCAAAAATCTCAGAGGTCTAGCGTCGGACCAAGAAATCTTAAGGAGAGAATAAGAGAAGTTGAAGGTGTGATTTTGAAAGTGAAATGAAAGGGTCTATTTATCGGAAAATTTAAGGGTACTATTCCATCTACCCCGTCTCACCTACCAATTTCACTTACTAGTTTCACTTACTAGTCTAATCTACTAGTCTCACTTACTATTCTCATCTACTAGTATAATCAATTTGCTAATTTAGTTTCCTTTCAATTTAGTCCCTCAGGGAATTCTCTTATATAAAATGTCATTTTCTCCTACAAATTTCTTTCTAATTTTCTCTTATGATCAAACCACATCTAGTACTTGACATTTTGATTGTATAGATGAACAGTACCATATACGTAAATAGTATTAGTAATTTGTAAACACGCATTTATATTTTATTTTTCATGGGTATTACAAATATGTTTTAATTCCATATTTTTATGAACTTCATTGATTAGAGACCCATTAATCCTTGTGCTTTAGAGAGTGATTTACTGACTTGGAGGCCACTTGGACACTGATATGGCATTATGTGCTGACTGGGCTTTGACTAAGGCTGACTGGATCAGTGGAGCCTACATTTCTGCATTGTAATAGCATGCATGCAGAAGCTTTAAACAGCAGTAGCAGAAAAAGACATTAGCAAATTAGAAAAGGGCAGAATAATAGAAAG
Organism: Biancaea sappan; assembly: GCA_037074585.1. NCBI lineage: Eukaryota > Viridiplantae > Streptophyta > Magnoliopsida > Fabales > Fabaceae > Biancaea > Biancaea sappan. The sequence goes on along the minus strand of CM073501.1, from coordinate 42,005,591 downwards.
AGAGAAAAGGACAGCACATGGAGTCAAACAATGAAGCAATTTTCGTCCTTTTCTCTCTCCTAGAGCTGCAGCAATATAAAGACACACCAAAACTCTATTTGCAAGCTGTTGAAGACTTTATTCTTCCACATTTTCTATAGTATATCGTAGGTTTACTTTCCCTTCCCCTTTTTCTCTTCTGTTTTGGCCTCCATGGAAGGTTGAAAAATTGTGTTGTAATTAGTCCATGATGAACTAGAGATGTATCTTGAATTCTTAGAGCAATTAGTAAGTTTTTCTTGTTGTCTCTCTGTTCCATTTCTGTTCTTTAATTACATCTGGTTTTTATGTTGATACTTACTCTGATATGAGTTAGTGTAACAAGTAGAATGAAAATAGCTTGCTTAGATGATTATCTAACATGATTTAGATTAGGGCTTAACGAATTACATGTGGTTAGGTTTAACTTATATGTAATATAGTTCTAAGAAGTCCCTTGAAAATGGTAATCAATAAATAATTAGGCTATAATTAGGTTAATTAGTGTTAGAATAATTAATTAGATAATTTAGAAGCAAGGCTCCTTGAGAGAATACAACCTGGGACGATTACTATACTGCAAGTTGCCACAAATTTAATTCTGGGTGATTCAACTGTTGTAGTGGCTCAAACCAGTAACATCTCATATTTTCTTTTATTTAAGTTAGAAATGATGTTAGAAATTAGTAAAATATATTTTTGGATGCTTAGGAGGAAGTAATAAAGGAAAGACATGAGAAATTAGGATAAATGAGTTAAGAATAAAAGGAAAATGGCTTGCTTAGATGATTATCTAACATGATTTAGGTTAGGCTTAATCGGATTACATGTGGTTAGGTTTAATTTACATGTAATGTAGTTCTAAGAAGTCTCTTGAAAATGGTAATCAATAAATAATTAGGCTATAATTAGGTTAATTAGTGTCAAAATAATTAATTAGATAATTTAGAAGCAAGGCTCATTGAGAGAATACAACCTGGGATGATCACTATACTGCAAGTTGTCACAAATTTAATTCTAGATGACTCGACTATTGTAGTGGCTCAAACCAGTAACATCTCATATTTTCTTTTATTAAAGTTAGAAATGATGTTAGAAATTAGTAAAATATGTTTTTGGATGCATAGGAGGAAGTAATAAAGGAAATGCATGAGAAATTAGGATAAATGAGTTAAGAGTAAAAGGAAAATGAAGTTATGAGGGAATCAGTCGACTAATTGTAGCAAACCAGTCGAGTAATAGTATCAGAGATCAAACTAGGTTGCTGATATCTATAATTGATCAACTGATGAGGAGAGATCAGTCGACTGATTATTCTCTGTCAAGATAAAATTTTAAGTTCAGTAGCAATCAGTCGACTAAGTATGAGAGATCAGTCAACTCATTGCAAATCAGTTGACTAATGGACTGTTGAAGTGTGAAAATAAGTCGGTGTTAACTGAAAAATCAGTGAAAAAATTTACTTAAACACCCCTAATATGCTAATAAAACTTAGAAATAAGAAAGTATGGTTAAAAGAGGGATTTCCACAATAAGAAAGCTCTTTAGACTCTTTTAGAAGTAAGAAGAGAGAGAGAGAGCAATTTCTGAAATTTAGAGAAGAGAGAGAGAGAGAAGACGTAAGGAGCAAGAAGAAGAGAGAGAAGGAAATTCTAATGGAGATTTTAGCAAGAAGATTATAAAGGTAAGTTTTTAATTAAATTCTTCTAGTTTAGATGGATTCTAGAGCTTGAAAAAAGATAGAATAAGGATTTTCAGGCTAAGGAAAGAAGAAAGAAGAAATAGTTAGTTTAGAAGTTGTAGAAACAAGGAATACTAGAGAGGAACTAGAAGATATTACATCAACTTTAGCTTTGGGAGAATTAAAGGTAGTTAGTTTTTCATAAAAGTAAAGTATTTGATGTATTTGTCATTCCTTTGTATGACTTATCAAGTATTCACATCTTAAAGCTTTCCATGAATATGTAGAACCAACTTTCTATGTCTTTATGGGATGACAGAACCCCAGAAATTCCCCATAGGATGACAGAAATTCCTCACACGATGTGAAAGTCCTTATGAGATAACAGAATTCCAGAAATTTCTCATGGGATGATAGAAATTCCTCATGGGACATTAAGTACTTTTCTTGAGAAATGAATTAAAGTATAGTGCACTATATTGAAAGAGAAGACCATATCACAGTTTATGTGTTCATATATCAATTTATATTTCATGGAATAAGATTTTCCATTAGAATCGCTTTTATGATTGAAATAGTGGTAATGTTTTCATAAAATGTGCTAGCTACTGAGATTTCATATCTCACCTTGTTTTTGATGATTTTACCATTTCAGGGACTGAAAGAAAAGAGAAAGAAAAGAAATAAGTTTATAATATATTAGTTAGTTATGTCACTTCCTTTTGGTGGAAATTTTTTTGAGGAAGTGTTGTTTATTGTATATACTAATGATAAGGTTCATGAACTTGTTATATTTCATAGGAGTTGTAACTAAACCTTTTATGTTATGTATATAAGAGAAGAGAATTTGCATGAAATAGTTCAACTTGCGTTGTAAGTTATGTGTATGTATAAGTGGAGATGGTTGTGCTATGTTTCAAGTACCATTTTTATGAAAATTGAAGTTCAAGATATATTAGTTGACTGATTATCTTGTATCAGTCGATTGATACCTCTCGGTTTTCAAACTATGCAAATTCACAACCAATCAATCGACTGATAGTTATAGATTAATTGACTGATCGCTTATTGCCAAATATAAAATTTTATGTTTTAAAATATTCCAAATTTTACTTATTTTTATGAATTTGGATTTTAGAAAAATATCATGCTTTGACCAAATTTTCATTTGGTCTATATTACCATTTTTGCTAAATTGCCACATAATTCTAATAGATGTTGCACTATAACTCTGCATAGCTTAAATATATAATTACCCATTAATCGTAAATTCCTGCAAGGCCCGAACAGCGAGGATTAGTCGACAGCGTGAAAGGTGTTGGGAACCCAAATCCGGTTCATTTTGAATTTTATTTAAAAAAAACAAGATGAAAGGCATTGCCACCACATGTTGCACAGTGCTGGAGCAAATCCGAATGCCTAATATCTCTACTAAAGAATTATATATATTTTTTTATAGATAATGTCTATCACATAATTTACAGGCTATATATGCTTATAATATTAATAAGTTAATTTAAAATAATTATATATATATATATATAAAGAATTTGTATATAATTAATAGTATTTGGTTTTAAAATAAAAGAAAGAAAGAAAAAAATGTTAATCATTCGTAAACAGTAACTTTTCATTAAAAAAAAAAGTCATTTCTCATTCTTTTTTGACTCTAATGCTACTATGACTACTTTAGGAAAATAATTTATGTACTCTAGATTTAATGCTATTTTACTTACAAAAAATAAGTAATTTTTTTAACTTCAATATTCAACTTATCTATAATGATATATGAATGAAAGTAGTGCTAAAATTTTTAATACCGCGTTATGTAGAGCATTATGGGTGCTATATGGACTATATATTGCATTAAAAGGGAAAACAGATATAAAATATATTTTTTAAAATTTAAAAATTAAATGAAATCTTTTAATTTTAACACTTATATTACAAATAAATTTATAGGTGACTTAAAACTTTGCACTGTTTCTTTTTTTTTTAATAATTTGATATATGATGTAAACCCCACTAAATCACAAGTAGTAGTACGTTGGGATGGCAATGGGGTAGGATATTAGGGATTCTCACGAGATTCTCGTTTTTTGAAGGACATTTTAGTAATTTCATTTAAATTACTAAAATACCCTTGATGTGTGTATGTGTGTGTTTATTAGGAATAGTTTAGTCATTTCATTATTAAAAACAATTTAAATTAATTTAATAAAAAATTGAAAACCCTAATCCCATCCCATTCTCATTTGGCTTGACCATTCTCTATGACTCTGTCTGATTCTCGTCTCTCAACTCTCGACTCCCATCCATCATCATTATGTTGGTCATTCTTGTCGATCGTCATCATCCATTATCATGCTTGTGTTCCCTGTCATCGTTATCGTACTCGTGGTCTTTGCCATTGTCATCGTGCTCTTCCTCCCTCCATCGTATCATCATCGTCTCTGTTCGTGCTCACTCTCACTCCTTGTCTCGCTTGTATCTCACTGTCATTCTCAGGTACTATTATCTTATTCAACCCTTCTCACTTGCTCTCGTTGTCGTTGATTGAGTTCTGATTCAACTTCTCCCTCATGTCGTCATTGTCTTTGCTCATGCTAGCTCTCAGTCTATTTTCATGTTGTTGTGTTTTCACCAAATTGCTGTGTTTTTATGTATTATTGATTTTTTTTAATTTTCAAATAATTTTTTAATAACTCCGTGAAAAGGCATAGATCAGGAATGGGGGTTAAAATTGCTCCCCAATAGGAAATGGGGGTAGGGGCAGGGATGAGAAGCGGGGAGGCTCGCCCAGTTGCCATTCCTAGTAGTGCACCTGTATAAGCATGATTTATCAACTCCCTAAAATGTTTTTAATACATAAAAAATTAATTTGTTTAATAAAATTTATTTTCAAAATTATTAAATGAAACAAGTATGAAGCAATTAAAATTATTTATACCTCTTTAATAATATAAAAAATATTATACATATCAGTTCAAAATTTTAATATATAGAATTTTAAAAAATAATACACCTAAATGCAAATTTTTACATTCACATTGGTACCAATTTCTAGAATCAACTTAAATATATATGGGGTCCACTTATAAATCTAAGAATTTTTTACGATGTGATTAGAAAAATTAAAAAATGAATTAAAAAAAAAAGAACGCACCAATCAGGCAAGACTATAAGGGCTATTGCCATATTTGTCCAATCTCATGTAACGTGTGAACTGGTGCATCATGTGGCAGGGTGTTTTTCGTTTTTTTGAGTAAATATAATTTTCAAAAATACATAGATTGAAATAAAAAATTTTATAATTTTTTTTTAATTCAGCTTTTTTGTTTTGTGAAATTTGCATTCAAAGTATTACTATATCTCCATTAAAAAATTAGATTTTTTTTTGGAAAAAAATAGACAATATCTATCTCAAAATTTACGGATTATATTTTCTTATAATAAGTGATTTTTTTTAACATGACATACATAAAACATTTATCTATAATGTCTATGGTTTTATTTTTTTTTTGAAAATAAAGAAATAAAACCAAAACTTTAAATAATTTGTAAATAGTAAGTTTCAATTTTTTTTAAAGTTATTTCTTATTTTACCTTTAGCTTAATGGTTACTTCTTATGCTACTTTAGATTGTTTTTAATATAATTAATAAAGAAAGCTCTCATTTGTTTCTAACGCTATTATGCCTAATTCTGGAAAATATATATACTCTAGATTATATTTTACTTGTACTCATATTTTAATATTTTGATAAGCAAGTGATTTTATATTAAAATTTTAAATTCAACTCAATTAAGTAAATTTTATCAGAAGAAATTATAATATTACAGAATAAAATATGAATGTAAGTAGCATTGTCTTTCACTATTTCTTAGTACTTTGATCAGCATTCTGAAAAAACAAGTGCCACATGATTATGAACTATTGTATTAAAAGTGAACACAGATATTAAAGTTTATTTTTTGAAGAGTAAAAATTAAATGACTTTTTTGTATTTTAACAAATTACAAATAAATTTACAAGTGAAATAAAGTTTAGAGGTAAAGTTTTGCATTTTTCTTTTTTTTTTTTCAAAATATAGAATTAAAACAACAACTAAATGCCAATTTCCACATTGACACATTCACATAATCACATTGGCACGAATTTCTAGAATCAACCGAAATATGGGATCCACTTATAAATCTAAGAATTTTGGACCGTGAGATTAGGAAAAAAAAAATGCACCAATCAAGTCAGGAGATGGGGCCTGAGCGCTACTCCCATCTTTGTCCAACTTCATGTGATTTGGTCCAATTTAATGAAAAATTAAAAAATGACATATAGATTTTTTTATTCAAATTTTAAATTAAACTGCGTGACTGGCTATGATGATTCTTAAGTGATTCTTAAATTGAAAAATTAGTTTTTATTTCGGTCATCACTGTGGTTTGCTACGATGGCTGCCACATGTAAGAATGATTCTTATATAATAAAATAATAAAAAACATTTAAATTAAATTTTAATTAATGTTCCCATTTTCCTAGGCTATGCTTCCAGAGAGAGAAACCCACCTTCAGAAATTGTTTTGCAATGGAGTCATGGAGTTCGACAGGTTCTGGTAGCATATGGCAACACCCTTGGCAGAGTCTTCAGCAGTGTGCGAGGTTGACAAGTTGTGGGAAGGAGTTCACCGGTGTTTGGGTGCAAGTTTGGTGTCATCTGGTTTCTAGGTTCCTGATGGGGATTTGATTTCTAGGTTGTTGGTGGGGATTCTAGTGTTCGCCAGATTGTGTGTTTCAATAAGATTGGGTTTTGGGATTTGAGAAGCAGAAGAAGAATTTTGAGTTGGAATTCTCGAACGACACTGTATCAAGCAAAGAGAGTTCTGGAAATGAGCCTGATTTGGATGGCGTGCTCGTTGTTCGCTGGTCGGTGAAGTAGTTTTTCGACGAGGAAGATGGGAGGAGGGAGATGGAAGATGATGATGCGAAGGCTTCGGCGATTGATGCAAGGCTAACAGAATTTATGAAGAAGATGCCGATGTTTGAACTGGAGATATATGAATGTATTTTTTAGATTTTTATTTTAATTATATAATCAAAATTAGAGTAACTATAGATGAAAAATTATTTGTGAGACCTATTTATAGGTTTTTAAGAGGTTTACACTGTAATAGACAATTACTTAAAGTGGTAGAGAGTTGCTTAAGCAAATATAATACTGTGAGACATAAAATAAAAATTTAAGTGAAATTTATTGTATAAATACTATTAGTACCTTACCACATGACATAAACTGGAATTTTCATTTATTTATTTTTTCTTAACGAACATTGGTTAACGGGATTGATAATGAAAGTAGGCCCACGTGGGAGCCCGCTTTGCAGAGTAACTTTCAGTTTTCACACTTCAACCTGTGACTTTAGCCATGTCCCATGTGAGTGTGTGACTAACAATCTCAATAATATTCCTCACAAGTCACAACTTTCTCCTTTTAAAAGAGAATATTATTTAGACAAATTAAATGTTCTATAATTATCCAATTATGACAACTATCTAGTATCTAGATCTGATTGATTTAAACCACTAGTTTTTCAGAAAATATAGTTTTTTATGCTGTAGTTTTTTAGAAAATATAGTTTTTATTCTTGAAAAATACATTCAATTATTTGGCCTCACAAGTCACAACTACTTGTTAGTTTTTTCTTTTTAAATTTTTCATAAGAATCTTTCATTAAAAATAATATGTTCAAAGTACTGTCAAAAAATAAATGTAGGTACATCTCCTAATACAAATTCAAACCTTATATTTCAATACATGTATATATATATATATATATATATATATAGGAATATTGAGCTGTGAATCAAAAGCTCTAAAAAACATTAAACCGTGTATTTTTAAAATTTAATAACAAAATCATGGAAGATGTATTTTAAAGATTGTTAAAATTATGTATTTTTAAAATTGTAGGATAAATAGTTAATACATATATCTTTTAGATACTAAAAAGTATGTATATATATATATATATATATATATTCTTATTTAACAACATTGGAGTCATTATTACGGTTAAAGAGCCATATGGTAAAACCTAATTAGAAAACGATTGTATAATTATGCCTAATTATTATTTTAATAACATTAAATAATGTTACTCTCTAATTTTATGTTACTTTGAGTTGGCAATAGTGCACTTTCTGTTTGACTTGTTTGATAATGACTATACCTTATTTTTCGTTGTTCAAAGTCCAAACCTTCGCTCAATTGAGTGGTTAACTAAAATGGAATGCATTGAAGGAAATTAAAAATTCCTTGCGTAATACAAGGTCAAAGAGTTCATTAATTAGTTAATTACCTTAGTATCTGCTAAACTAGAATTACAAAAAAAAAAGCATATAATATAAACAAAAATTGTATTAATTGACATGATCCAAAATTAATGCAAAAGTTTCTCTTAGAGCACCACCTAGCTAAGAATGTAAAATTCCAACTCATTATATATATATATATATATATATATATATATATATATCCACCATTGTCAACTAGTTTGATATGTATGAATGTATATGTATTGAGACCGTGAGGTTGACTAAAGTGGATCTGGATCCTCTGCAATAGGATTGGGTGGCTGCTCTTCGTGTAAGAACAGCAGCCAACTCTTCCCTTGTGGCAACAGTTTTAACTGTTGCCACAAGTTTCAGCAACGGTTTAAAACCGTTGCTATAAGTTTTAATTGTAATATTTTTTTTACAAAATTTATAGCAACGGTTTTAAACCGTTGCTGAAACTTGTGGCAACAGTTAAAACTGTTGCCACAAGAGAAGAGTTGGCTGCTCTTCTTCGTGGAAGAGCAGCCACTCCAGATCCCTCTGCAATATTGCAAAGATGCAATACTTTTAGCAACAGTTTTTCAGTTGTTAAAAAAAGTATCGCACTTTGCAATACTAAAAGTATTGTAGAGGATCCAAGTCCGACTGAAGTTCGGGACATCTCCATTCTCAAGTTCGGATTAATATAAATAATATTAGACACTCCTTTTTGGGAGGGCTATGACTGTTACTGAGCATGTTCTCAGAGAAATTATTAGTTGTGCTAATATTCTTGCCAAATTGAAAGGTCGTCGCGCATCCCATTTGTACTTTGGAAAGCCCCCTTGAGTTGCCACTTTCACTTTTGGCTGACTACACCTCTACGGAAAACATCAAGCATTAATCTTTTTTTTTTTGCTTTTTTTGTTTTCTCCTGGTTATACAAAAAAAAAACACGTACCTAATTTGAAGCCAATATCTTAAATATATTTATTAGTATCAAACCTAAAACTTTACTTAAAAAGAATAAGTGTGTAACACCTTGTATCTTATTGATTTTAGAATGTTAATTCTTTTCCTAAGCCTTTAACACTCTTAAGAATTGGTTTGCTTAAGTAGAGTTAAGTCAACATTATGTATCGCAATAATTCTTCTCTTAATTTTAGAATGTTAATTCTTCTCCTAAGCCTTCCATGCTTCGAATGTGAATGCTTCAGGTAAAAGAAAATTTAGACAATTCCTCAAATAGGGCCTTATACTCTCGCTAACTATCATATCTCCTTGTTTTATTTGAATAAATTCCACTTCCTTTTGGTTTTTAACATTGTTGGCAAGATACTTGTTAAAGAAAGCAGTCTAAAATGCTTCCCATGTCACCTTGATTCTCCTTGACTCCAATAACTTCCAGGCTCCTAGCCACTTGTACTCTACTTCTCTCTCTAACTTATACATGGCTAATGCTAGTTTCTGTTATGGGGTGCATTCCATTATACCAAAGATCTTTGCCAACTGATTCATCCAATGTTGTGCCTCTTCAGGGTTATGGGTACCTAAAAATGATGAAGGGTTGGCGTTTCTAGATTCTCCCAATACCTTAGTTATAGGTTGTGCCTCTCCTTCATCCTCTTTTCTTACTCCCTCTCTTATCCCTATAGCCTCTTCCTGCATGGCACTAAGGATCTCCAATGTTGTAGCTTGGTTATTTGATTGTTGTGTAACTTGAGCCGCTAAGGTTTCTAGGCGATGAGTGATTCTGATGTGATTTACAGAGGGTATACACTTAGTTGATTTTCTGGATAGGTTGAAATGAAAAGACAAAGAAAACTAAGTCACTTAATTGATAAGCCAAAGGGCACCACACCTAAGAGAAATAAGTTGATCTCGCCACACTCAAGAAAGAAGAACGTGAATGATAAGAAGTCTAGTTGATCTCGCTACTAACTTAAGTTAGATAAGAGAAATAATTCAAGAATCCTCTTGAAAGCAAAATGCCAATATCTTATATATGATTCAAAGATGATCTTACAACTATGGCAAGGACGCTTTTATAGAGGGTCTCCAAAGAAAAAGACTACAAACTCAAACTAAATGCATTAAATATATCAACTAAATGTCAAAGACAATAAATGCATAGGTAGCTAGAAGACAACTAAATTCATTAAATGCATAAGCTAAATGTCAAATATTGTAGGCTAAGATAATAAATGCATAGGTAGCTAAATACCAAAGGCAATAAATGCATAGGTAGCTAGACTCCAACTATATTCATTAAATGTAACATTCCTACATGCAGCAGCAATCTTCCTACATGTAGTAGCGACCTTCTCATATGTAACCTTGTTCACACTTCTTCAACTTTTAAGAATGTGGTTAAGCCTAATCCAAGTCTCTTAGCTCTTGCACAAGTTAGACGCCCAATTGAAGTGTTCTCTTTTTTTTTTTGGGCTGCAACTGAGTTATCCTTAATTACATCATCCTCCCCTAGTTGAAATGGATTCGTCCTCAAATCCAAGTCTTCTTCATCTTCTAAGTAAGGAGAAAGATCCCTCACGTTGAAAGTAGAAAAAACAGCATAGTCTTCAGGCAAATCAATTCTGTATGCATTATCATTTATCTTGGCTATGATACAGAAAAAACCATTTGCCGTTGGTATCAATTTGGACTTCCTTTGGTTTGGAACATTTCTTTTCAAAGACAAACCCACAATAAATCTCCAGGACTAAATTGAACAAAATTTCCCCTCTTGTTGACAGCTTTCTCATAGATTGAGTTCTTCTTCGCAATCTACGGCTTAATGTTTTCATGCAACTTCTTTATCATGTCAGCCTTCCTTTTTCCATCTATGCATTCTAGAGCCTCAAGTGGTAATGGTGCTAAATCAAGTGGGCTTAATGGATTAAACCCATCAACTACTTTAAAAAGGAGAGTATTTAGTAATAGTATGTACACTTCTGTTGCAAGCAAATTTAGCATAGGACAAACATTTATCTCAACTTTTTAAGTTTTTGCCAATGATAGTTCTTAGCAAAGTAGAAAGTGTTCAGTTCACCACTTCAGTTTGCCCATCAGTTTGTGGGTGACAAGTTGTACTAAAGAGCAATTCCAGTTTCCTCCATAAAGTCTTCCAAAAGTAGGTAAGAAATTTAAAGTCATGATCTAAAACAATACTCTTTGGAATGCCATGAAGTCTCACAATTTCTTTGAAAAATAGATTGGCAATATATACAACATTGTTAGTCTTATGGCATGGAATGAAATGAGACAATGTGTACAACATTGATAGTCTTATGGCATGGAATGAAATGAGACATTTTTGAAAAATGATCAACAACAATCATGGCCAAATCCTTACCTCTTTATGTTCTTGGCAAGCCTAGCACAAAATCCATGCTAATATGAATCCAAGGTTGATCTGGAACATATGGAGGCATATGAAGTCCATGGCTTACGTCCTTGATCTTGGCTTTCTTGCAAATAATACACCTCTTAATCATATGATGCACATCTCTAATCATGTTAGGCCAATAGAAATAATCTTTTAGCATCTCCAATGTCTTCGTTTCACTGAAATGCCTAGCCAATCCTCCCCCATGAGCCTTTCCTGTAAGTACTTCCCTCATAGAACATTTTGGATTTACAAGCCTCCCTAAGCGAAATAAGAAACCTTCAGATTTATAAAATCTCTTGTATGCCATTTTCTCACAAGCTAGATAAATTTTAGCAAGTGTTGAATCTTCCATGTAATGGTCTTTAATAGATTCAAATCCCAACAATTTAGCATTCATCATAGAAATTGAGGCATACTTTCTTGATAAAGCATTTGCAACAATATTGGTTTCTCCCTTCTTATACTTCAACACATAAGGAAAGGCCTCAAGAAATTCCACTCACTTTCTATGTCTTCTATTCAACTTGTTTTACCCTTTCAAGTGTTTGAATGATTCATGGTCTATGTGAATTACAAATTCCTTTGGTACAAAGTAGTGCTACCATGTCTCAAGAGCTCCAATTAAAGAGTAGAACTTCTTGTCATAGGTAGAATAGTTAAGACTTGCTGCACTCAACTTCACACTAAAATAAGCTATGGGATGCCTTTCTTGAAGAAGTACAGCTCCAATTCCCACTCCACTAGCATCACATTCAATCTCAAAAGTCTTAGAAAAATTAGGCAAAACTAATATGGGTGCATTGATAATTTTTATTTGATAAGCTCAAAGCTTCTTTGCGCTGTAATACTCTATTTGAACTCCTTTCCTCCCTTAATATAGTCAGTTATAAGTACTAAGATGGTTTTGAAATTCCTCACAAATCTTTTATAGAAGGAGGCAAGCCCATGAAAACTTCTTACCTCAAATTTGGTTCTTGGCACAGGCCATTCTTTGATAGCTTTCACCTTTTCTTCATCAATTACCACTCCTTGCTGAGATATTACAAAGCCTAGAAAAATCACATGATCTCAAAAGTAGCATTTTTTTTAAATTAGCATAGAGTTTCTCCTTTCGCAATACCTTTAAAACTTCTTTCAAGTGTTGCACACGTTCTTCATGATTTTGGCTATAGATCAAAATATCATCGAAAATCCGTTAGGTAACTCCTTCGAAAAAACATCTGCAAATTCTTCTATCAACTCTCTCATGTGCTTAGGAAGTTTTTCTGCAAGTTCTAGGTTTAATTCCTTGAGGATTAGTAATAATACAAAGCCATCCCTTTTTATTACCTTCTTTAACTCATTCTTAAAAGAAAAACAACTAGGCTTCTTCTCCTTAATTACATCCTCCTTTGGTTGTACTTTTATTGGCTTTAGGGGTGCCAACACAATCTTCTTTCCATCCTTTCCAAGTCATAGGTGTTTTTGAAGCCATCATATAGGGCTTAGATCAAATTTCCACGGCCTCCCAAGTAGAAGATGACTGGCATCCATATGAACTATGTCACACAACACCTCATCTTTGTAATTCTTCCCTATAGAGAAAGGTACCTTCACTTGTTTCATGACCTTCATCTCTCCATGATCATTCAATCATTGCAGCTTGTATGGACTGGGATAATTGATGATAGGCAGCTTCAATTTGTTAACTAAGGTGGTTTAAGCAATGTTAGTGCAGCTTCCACTATCAATTATCACATTGCAAACTTTGCCTCCAATATTGCACCTTGTTTGAAAAATATTCTCCCTATGTTCTTCTACCTTGGCTTGGATATTCAAGACACGTCTAATAACCAATGTAGTACCTTCATCAGCATATTCAACAACTTCATCTTCTTCAGAACACTTTTCCTCTTCACATTCCTCTACAACACCCTTATCCACACTTTATATTTTCCGTTGTTTCTCCTTCAAGATCATCATTGTTCTATTAGGACATTTGGATACTATACGGCCGTGACCTAAGCACTTGAAGCACTTAATGTCTCAGCTTCTTTTAGAGTGCTGGTTGTCTTCTACCTTTTCTTTCCCCTTAGAACTTTTGGTTATGTTTGGCTCCGTCCATAATCTTTAGAGTTTTAAATCATTAGAGTTTCAAATTCTTTAACATAATCTTTAAAACACATACGTCCTTGCCTCAAGCTTTGTAGCTTAAAGTAAAGCTCTTGCTTGTAGTAATCAGGTGCAAAATGCCTTTGCATGAGCCTTTTCATTAATCTCCAATTTCAAACTTCCTTTTCTCTATCTTTTCTTCGTTGATTCTTTAAATTTTCCCACCATAGATTCACATAATCAATGAATTCAAGGGTTGCAATACTGCATTTGATAGCTTTTGAATATTCTTGATATTTAAAACGTTGCACCTACTCCAAATATTCTTCATAAGAACTAGTTCCATTAAATTTTTGACGTTGGCATCACTTTCCCCTTTGCTGCCTTCTTTGCCTAGGTTGTTTATCTTCTTTAGCTTTAGATTCTTCTCCATGATGTTCAACAAAAGCTCTTCTTCTTGGTTGTTGTTGCTGTAGCTCCATAAATCTAGCCATTTGAGTAGTGAGTTGAGCTATTTGTTCCATAATTTCTTCTTGTCTTAATTATAGGCCAACAATTTGAGCATGTTGTAGGCTAAGCCCAAGAGGAACTTCAGAACTATTTTCCCCTATCATAGTGATTTGTAGTCTTTGGTTTGAATTTGGTGAAGGGTAAGTTCACTCTAAATGTTTACACTCAGATTAACAATGAACATAATATATTTTTTTAAGAGCTGGAATAAAGTAGAACAATACAAGAACAAAAACAAGAACAAAGATGAACAGACTAGAAAATTAGCCTTCCATGTAGGTGGTAGAATACAAAATAAAGAAAACTAAGCCTTCTATGAAGGAGGCAAAACACAAAATAAAATGCAAAAAATAAAAGCCTTCCACAAAGGGCAAATCACAAAACCAAGAACGTAACCTGATATGGAGTAGCTCTGATACCAATATGATGTGATTTATGGAGGTTATACACTTAGTTGATTTTCTAGATAGGTTGAAATGAATGGTGCGTATATTTTATAACACATAAAATATTCCAGCAAGTATACTGGGTCGCAACAAGTAATAAAGTGATAAGTAGAGTATCGTCCCACAGAGATTGAGGTATCAAATAAAATTCAATTAGGCTAAGTGAAATGCTATTAAGACTTATGAAGGAAATTTCAGAAATTATACAAAAAGGGGGGTGATGATTGAAACAACGCAATATAAATAACTGAAATTTAAATAACTAAACAGAAAATAAAACAGACAAAAGATGTGTAATTGGTCACAAATTCCATGGAATTATACATCATCATCCTTTCCTTTGAATATTCTTCGCTAATTCTATTATGTAATCTTCAATCTAAAATTCTTAGAAAGTCTTCTAAGACTGAATTATATTAAAATTATAGTTAGGAAGATCTTCACTAATCTATAACTCAAATATAATCCGATCAAGTCCTAATCACATCAATGCCCCGCAATCGCATATGACATGTTATCTCTTGTCCTACTCATTACAAATACATAGCAATCGCATGCATGTATAAATAACAAGCTTCATAGGACAATAAATAAAATAGAACTTTGGCCAAGAAAATACTCATTGGTCCAAATGAATTAAAGTACAATTTCCATTTCATCAAATGACCGACTACACAAGAAAATGAGATTGATTTCGTTGGTCCAATCCGATTAATTCATAGACAAATTAATCTTTGAATCATTGAAGAACAATTCAATTAAATTACAATCCATTCAATGTTGGCCAATTTTCTAAAATATGATTGAATCCAAAAACTTTGAAATTACAATCTAACTTAACCAAAATAATTGACTAAAATCTTAGATCAACCATTCAATTAAATTATGAAGCTCAAGAAAAATTATTCAAGCCACATAAATAAAACTATCTATATCTAGATAATCTAATTTATGGTGGAAATTACAAGGTCAAGCTCAATATCTAGCTAACTCTAGCATAGACATCAAAATCCCAAACTCATTGAAGGTTAATCAAGCATTCAAGAGCTTAATAATCGGTAAAATCCATTCCATTAAACGAAAGTGCATTAAAATCGAAATTGTTCAGCAATAAAACATCATAGAACCAAACTACATCAATCCTTAAACTTAGAAAATTACATGGAAGAGAAGGAAAAACATGACAGAAAACAGAAAATACAACAGAAAACTAACAAACTATGAAGGAAAATGGAAGAAAAGGAAAGAAAATGGGAGAAGGAGAGCCATTCCCAAGTGGGAAGGCTTCCTTTCCCTCTAACCAAGCTAGAGAGTTGCCTCTATGTTGCTCCCAGCCACTGCTGCCCAAGGAAGGCAGAAAAATGGTGCTAGGACTTCTTATCTGAAAAATGACTTAGCTTCCTTAATAAATTTCGATTTTCCAAATATAAAACTGATCTAACACATGCCTAAAGGGATATTCTGCCCTAGATGCCTCCTTGGATGCTTCTTCCATGATGTGGCAGCACTTTGACAGCAAAACAGCAGCAAAATTAATATTTCTACAGCAGAACAGCATGGCAAACAGCAGCAGAACAGCAGCAGAAAAGTATGGCAGTAGCAGAATTAATATTTCTGCAGCAGAAAGTGATAAACAGCAGCAGAATATCATGGCAGTAGCAGAATTAATATTTCTACAGCAGAAAGTGACAAACAGCAGCAGAATATCATGGCAAAATTAATATTTCAGCCATGCTTTTTTTGACCTACGAAAATTAATATTTCTGCCTAAAAATTCTGACTACATGGCATTGAATAAGAGTTTAAGTGGGCCCCACATCCAGCATATCCTAGTCAGCATCTGCATCACCCAAAAAGTGCCACATTAGCATCCAAATCAGCATCTTTGTCCATGTCAACACTTTTCTCTCCAAAATTAAAATTTGTAGGAATTAAATTGAGCATTTTACAATTCAAGTTCAAAAAAAAATATATAAAATTGAGACACATTCAATCCATAAATAGTTTATACCTAATAAATTCCAAAACATAATAAAATTAGAGAATTGACAAAATTAAAGAGGCAAAAAGGACTAAAATAGGGACTAAAATAAATGGAAAAAGCATGTTATCAATGAACAGACAAAGAAAAACAAGTCACTCAATTGATAAGCCAAAGGGTGCCACAACTAAGAAAAATGGGTTGATCTTGCCATACTCAAGAAAGAAGAACGTGAGTGAGAAGAAATCTGGTTGCTCTCGCCACTAACCTAAGTTAGATAAGAGAAATAATTCAAGAATTTTTTTGAAAGCAAAATGCCAATATTCATATATAATTCAAAGATTATCTTACAACAAATGACAAGGACCCTTTTATAAAATGTCTCCAAAGCAAAAGATAACAAACTCCAACTAAATACATTAAATGCATCAGCTAAATGTCAAAGACAGTAGCTAGACTCCAACTAAATTCATTAAATGCTTCAGATAAATGTCAAATATTGTAGGCTAAGATAATAAATGCATAGGTAGCTAAATGCCAAAGACTATAAATGCATAGATAGTTGGACTCCAACTATATTCATTAAATACAACCTTCCCACATGAAGCAACAATCTTCCCACAAGCAGTAGCAACCTTCCCACATGCAGCCTTGTTCACACTTTTTCCACTTTTGACAAGGTGGTTAAGCCCAATCCAAGTCTTTTAGCTCTTGAACGAGTTAGAAGCCTAATTGAAGTGTTCTCTTTTTCTTGGGCTACAATAGAGTTATCCTTGATGTTATCCTTGATTACATCAGATTCCCTCCAATAGCTTGTGTTTTTTTAGGGAAGCCATTTTCCTACAATCACTAACACAAATCCAATTTTCCAAACATATATCCCATAAGCACAATTATGATATGGTGACCTGATTGTACCAAGTTATACCAGAACAATTCCGAAGGCATAAGTTTCATAAGATGAGTCACTAAGTTCAACCTATGCAACATACACAAGTTAACTAAAATATTCTATATAGGCAATAAAACTACCTATTCCTACCCACATGGTGTCAAAAACGTTGCTTTGATACCATAAATATACACCTTGTAATATGAACCTTGATGCAATGCAACAAGACCCTAATTGCGAAAAAGAATAAATGTAATACCAACCAATTTTGGATCACGTGATTGGCGGTATTACGGTTTCTATAATAAAATTTTCATTATTTTAATGGCATTATTTTATAGCGTTATTTTTATGACATTATTTTCAATACATTATTTTAATGAAATTATTTGGTTAATTTTAATTTTCCAAATTTAATTTGTTCTTTTTGAATATTATTTATGGAAGTGGAGATAAATGATTGAAATTATGGATGATATTTTTGAGAGTTGAGGAAAGACAAGAGGAGGAGGAAATTTCATAGAAATAGCGTTGAGGGGATGGGGAAATGACAGAAAGCAATTATGAGACAAAGAGGGAGCTGGGTACCTATAAGGTCCAAATAGGGACTAAAGTGAAATGAGGAACTAGGTGGCACTTAGAATATAGGAAATACCCAAATTGAAAACATTATGAATTTGCTACTATCAAGGTTAATGGAGAGTTAGCTAGGGGCAAAGTAATAATTTCACCATGGGCAGGTTATATAGGTGGTCCCACACTTTTTTCCTTATTTTTCACTTTTTTCTCTCTCTCTTCACTCTCATTTTTCTCTTTCTCTCTTCCTTCTCTCTACCTCACCCTCTTCACTCTGAATCCTCTAACGAGCTTCGGAAAGCCTTTCTCCAGTGGTGGGATGAGTCATCAGTGGTCAAGCAACCTAGGGAAAGTAAGGAATCAAGGTAGGAATTTTGATTTCTCAAACTTTTCCCTATTTTTTAGCTTTAAGGTCATCTGGGGTAAAATCAAGATTTTGGCTTCGTTTCTCAATTAAAATTGGGGCTTTTGGTGTCTAAATACTCCTTAGACACCAAGGATGAGATCCTATGGAAGAAATCATGAAAAATGGTGGAGATTTGGCTTGATTTGAGCCAAATCCGAGGAGAAATCGCAAAGATCATGATATTGGTGCCCAGGCGCTAGGTTTTAGACATGTTGGGGAAGAAGAAGGTCTGGCGCTAGGTGCTAGGTGCCACGTGCTAGGCGCCAAGCATTAGGCATGTGTGTGGTACCCAAGCACTAACTGTGTTGGGAATCCTTAGGCCTTTCTTCGAATGATCATAACTCTTTCATCCAGACTCCATTTTTAGTAAACTTTATATCGTTGGAAAGCTTTTCAATTCTAGTTTCCAATGGCATAACTTACCAATTATGAGTTATGACCAAATGAGTGGCCAAAGATTAGAGTTAGTGGTTAGGATTTTCCTTATTGATTTATTGTTGATTGTGGTTGGTTCTAGGTGGCTTGGGAGCTTCATTGGCTTCATTTCCTAAGACTCATATATGGTAAACCTTGTCAGCATCAAGGTGAGTGAGTGACCTTGCCTTTTTAAGTTTTTACTAAAAATTAGCCAAGTTTAATATAAATTCTATTCACACTATAGTTAGAATTAAATCAATAAAATTTCCTAGTTAGTGGTAATAACTAGATTAAGGAATTTCATTAAATGATTGTGGGATTTATTTTGTGGGATTGAGAGTTTTGTTTAATTATATTTAAAATGGAAATTTGATGTGGCATGTGTTGTGATGTGTTGTGTATTGATGTTATTGCATCCATTCATAACACTTTGCATATATAAAGGAAAAGTGTGGAAAACAAGTGGTTGGTCTTCTGTATGAAGTGGAAATCAGAGGGGTGGACCTTTGAATACAACTATTGAGGGTTGGTCTTCAATGTGGTAGAGTAGGAAAAGAGTGGAAAATGCATAATATATTGTGCATTGCATAATATGTTTAAGTGTGGATGTTTATATATACTTTTATTTGTTTGAGGATTGTTTTATGAATTGTTTGTGAGATTGTATACTCGCATTGAAACTGCAGGTTTTGGTGGCGTGGTACTGTACATTATATATATATTTTATTTCGTACTGATATCTGCTGGTAGTTTTTACTCTGATTATGGTAGTGAGGCTGGTATTTGTATCTGTACTTTATTTTATTGTACAGTCACCTGCTCACTGAGTTTTCATAAACTTATGCTCTCTATTACTGTTTTCAGATTTAGTAGCTGAGGAGGAAGAGAAAATCACTGGAGGTTAGCGGCTTGGAGATATACTACATTTTTTTGGAGGGTTCTTGATGAATCAAATTTTGGGCTTGATGCTGATAAAATGCTCTGTAAACTTATAGGCCACTTAGGTCCTGTCGTGTTAAGGGAGTTTACTTATTGTAAATATTTCATGATATCATGGGAAAAAAAGGAATGTATTGTGTAAATTTATTTTACTTTATAAATTTACATTTTGTATAGTTGTGGATATTAGCATTGTTCAGAGAATCTACGGGCTACCATTAAGGTACCATGAGAATTGTATGTTAAGTTAAGTGCCCATTTTTCAAGGCGTTACAGAATGGTACAAGATGGAAGTTTGTTTAGGTCTTCTATAAATTACATAGCAAAATATACTTTGTGGGCCCTTACTCATTGTTGTGAATCTTTTGGCAAGACCATGGGTTTAGGTTCCATAAAAGGCATTATAAGATATTGAGTTTTTCTTTGTGACTTACTCCTCAGTCGAGTGAGTTAGAAATAATTTTATTAATATGAGAAGCACTTGTTCATTATGCAAGTTATTGGCTCCAGATGAGGGAGAAATCCTCAGAGCACATAGAGCTCATAAGCTCAGCTCAAGCTTTGCTACACTACCACCTGGTTAGTTGTAAATATTTTTGATAAGGATATGGGTGTGTGTGTGGTTATGTATTGTGAAAATACAGGATTTCTATGTGATGTGTGGTTCTCTGTGATAATTTATTTTTGGTTTGGTATGTTGTAGTATGTAAACTTAATTATTTTCTGAAAGGTATGTATATGTTTATATATGTATCTATAATGGGGTTGTAAGTGGTAAGTGGGGAACTGGGGTATCAGTTACTAATTTGGAAAGGTATGCTAAGATTTGTCTTGTCATTGTGTGACGGGTTCTTGCATGTATATATTCTGCAAATTTTCATTAATATATTTTAATGAATTGTTGAAACTAGGTTGTTAGCAGAAAAGTGGGAAATGGTTATAACATATATATAACCTAAATACATTACATGTATGCGTGTATTGTAATGCAGATTACTATGGGTAGAAAACGTATACCCACAAGGTGTGTGGGCATTCTTTATAACTTGGGCATTTGAGTAAGTGGAGTGATGAGTTTGGGATCTTATAAATCAACACCTATGAGAATGTGTGTATAGTCCATTCTCCTAAGTGTTGATGGCATTCTAGATGGGCTATGTGTAGGAAGGTACTCTAACCAAGTTATCTTGGGCTAAAGTCAGATAATGAGACATTAGGAAGAAGGGAGTATGAGAGGGGAGAATGCTCACGTGAGATGAGCTAAGGGCTAAGATGTAAGTTTTATCTTAAGAACTAGGGTGGTTACAGATCTTCTAGTCGAGGTGGTTCTCAGGCTAGAAGATGGTGACCTCGATGTTTAAAATGTAGTAGACTCCATCAATAGGCTAAGACTGTTTCTTTTTACGGCCAAAAGATATACCTTAAGAGGAATCTAGAGGAGAAAACGTGAGTTGTTAGAATTAGGATGCATACTTAAGTATGTATTCTAGAGAATTCTAGTAGTTGAGGAAGACACCTTAGTGAGGTGAAAGGCGATATAAGGGTGATTGAAGTGAGTTGTAAATCTTTTGAGGCAACTTGACTAAGTTACACCCATTTGATTGGGGGTTTGTATGTAGTAATACAGAAAGGTGAATGTGCTTAGATAGGTGGAATTAGTCTTAGAAACAAGAAAGGACTTACGAGACTAGTTCTCGATAGTCATTGAGAGAAGATATAGTCGGTGTAGGAATGTGAGGATGCGTGTTATACCCCAAAAAATTCATGATTTTTAGGTATTACGTAAAGCTAACTTTATAGAATATTTTGGGTGGATGAAATATTTTTTGTTGCGTAGGTTGAAAAAATATGAGGTTTAGAAGTGGCAAGGTTATGGAATATTGAGTGGTAGAGAGCCAAGGAATGTATTAGTGGAACCGAGGGCATCGAATGAGTTCAGAGACAGGTTGGATACAAAGAGGGACTAAAGTGAAATAAGAAAAATTATGAGGCACCTAGGATTATGGATTTGCTTTTACCAGTCTTGATCAATGGTCAACTGGAGGGCAACATAGTAATTTTACCATGGGCGAGTATATATAGGTGGCCCCACCTCTTTTTCCTCATTTCTTCCTTTCCTTTCTCTCTCTCTTCACCTTCTCTTTCCTCTCTTTCTCTTTTTTCCTTCTCTCTACTCTCTTTCTCCACTCAAATCCTCCAACCAAGCTTCTGGGGATGGATCTCGAGTGACGGGTGAGCCTCTGGGATCTAAGTAATATAGGGAAAGCAAGGAATCGAGGTAGGAATTCTTATTTCTCAAGCTTTTCTCTATTTTTTAGTTTTAAGGGTATTTGGGTAAAATTGAGATTCTGACTTTATTTCTCAATTAAAATTAGGGCTTTTAGTGTCTAAATTCTCATTAGATATCAATGATGAGATTCCATGGAAGAAATCATAGAAATGGCAGAGAATCAGCCTATTTGACCCAAAACTGAGACCAGATCGTAGGGTTGAAGTCATGGCGCCCCAGGCACCACCCTTAAATGGAAAGGAGAGGTCTTGGTGCCTCAGGTGCCAAGCACTTAAATTTAGGTAGAAACTTGGGCAGCTGGCGCCTTAGGCGCCGGCCATCCGAGTGTTATTAGGCTTATCTTCAAACGACCATAACTTCTTCATCCAAACTCTGATTTTAGTAAACTTCATATCATTAGAAATCTCTTTGAGTCTAGTTTCCAATGGTATAGTTTTCATTTGAAACTTCTTATCAATTAGGAGTTATGACTGAAGAAGTGGGTAAAGGTCAGGATTAGTAATATGAAATTTCTATATTTTGTAACCTTGATGATTATTTTTACTTGGTTACTTAATAAGGATGGTCGAGGCACAAGGTGGTTGCTGAGAGAGTGTGGAATCTAGGTGAGGGATCTATCTAGCTCTTCTATATACGGATATACATATATGTATGTATATGTAAATTTAAATTGTTTATTATACATTTATTTGTTAAATGTATTATGTGTGGGATATGTAGTGGGAATTATTTGAAATATGTATGGATGGGAATAATGGATTGGCTGTGGTGTGGTATTGGTGTAGATGCATTGTATATCATCATGTACATATTTATTTTATGGAAAAACATGGAAAAAGAGCAGGAAGCTACCTATTGTGTAATACCATTGAGTGGTTTCAATGGGTATGCATACACATTGAGGGCTAGTTCTCAATGTGGTATGAAAAAGAGCGGGATATGCATTGCATCTCATTCATCTGCATATATATATATATTTTTTTTTCTGTATGGTTGTGGTGGTTTATTTGTATGTGGGATATATGTGCTGGCTAAGAGCATGATCCGAGAGGCTAGACATATGTTATGGTTATGGATATGACCCAATAGGCCCAGTACATAATGGGATTTCTTAAGTGATAATCTGTGAGAACATAAACCCACGTTGATTAAGTTGTTGAAATGTGGTATGTTTATGTGTGTTTGGGGGAGAATATAAGGGGATGTGATACCATATGCGTGTCTTCGGGTATCTTGGTGTCATGCAGGATAAATTCCTGAATGGGTTATATATATATATATATATATATATATATATTCTATATATCTGCATAGTGCAGGGCTAAAATAGGTGAGTTTGTGGTTTAGACTCACTCCATCACAGTTGCAAGTATACAAGAGCGGTCAAGTTGAAAGCTCGCGGGTTGAGGATACCTCCCCATTGTTTTGGGGTAAGGTAATTTATTTTATGATATTACTCTAGTGTTTTTTTTTGTAATCATATAGGCCACCATCTACGATCTTGCGATAGAAATTTAGGCTTGCGGCAGTGTTGGTAACACATTTTCTGTGCTAGTCACGAGCTGGGTTTAGGTTGTGACAATGCGTGAAGTTCTTACACTCAAAAATCCATAAAGTAAAAAGGATGGTTTATTAGATTTCCTATCTTGGTGAGTGTGTAGAGAACTCATGACCTTGGAATGGTCTGATTTTTCTACGAGTAGGTTATTAGCTTAGGTGCCATCTATGTTGAGTAGGTGTAGTGGTGAAAATGTAGTGTTAGAGGTTAATAGGAGGTTTGGCCCACTTTTCTTTGATAAGAGGGCTTATGAGTCTATAATGTGCACATATCAACAGATATGTAAGAAGCCTGGGGTTTGCGTACAACCAAGAGAGGTGGAGGATGTAAGTTAGTAGAGTAGGCATTGAGGGTGTTTCATATAGAGAATAAAGGAATAGTGCCATGAATATGGCTTGGGATGAGTTTAGGTTAAACCTAAGCTCATTGATGTTAGAATGAGTATTTTAGGAGCATGTGCGCTAGTTTAAGAGGGATTGCATTTGGGTGTGTGTGGAAATGCGATGACTCACATATGAACATACATTGAGTGTGTATATATGTGTAGTTATGTAAGGATCCCAAATGGGAGTTTATTTAAGCAGAATGACCTTCTTGGGACTTGTAGTCCCCGTAGGGTTGAATCGAGGAATGGTGGCGTATAATGGGGAATTTTTGAATCAAACTATTCCATGGCAGGTTATAGGTACATCTTCTTTTGCGAAAAGAGTTGATGAACTTCGAGGGAGACTTTACCTACCAGAAAACCTATGAGGCCTGGCTGACTGGGTAGTACAAGGTTCAGTTTGAGGAAGAGAGTATGTGGAAGGATGTACAAGCCTAATTACTTGCATATGAACATGCACGGGGTATGTATATATGCGTCAATACATAAGACTCCAAATATGAATTTATTTGGGGAAGTATGTATGAGGTGGGTTTAGTTTTAGTTTCATGGATTGGGGTAAAGGCTTTGACCTATAGGTTAGTGTGTTGTGGTTGCAGGCATGTTCCTACTGACCTGTTATTGGTTACAGACATAGCCCATCAAATTGAGGGATTGGGATGGGCATAGTACACCCATGAGTTCGTAAGACTTAGAATGGAGGTTCGTGCTAGGAAAGCTAGTTAGGAGGTTCATCTTATGAATTTGGCGCCTATAATAGGTCGCCTAGTGATTATAGACAACTGACGTCGTCAAGACTCAAAGGCTAACATCTGGAAAAGAGTGGGAGTTTGGAACCAGCCTATAGTAGGACTTAAGTTAGTCGAGTGATTAGTGGATAGAGATGTGGAAATGGGGTGGTATACTCCTAATTGGATTTCTCATGGAAACATAGACCCATGGGAAATGAGGTGGGGCCTCATTGTACACTTTTGGGGCTAAGATGGTAGTTGCTGTGGTTTAGCATAAGCCAGAGCTCAGGATGGGAGTCTTATCAGAGGGACAATACGCCTTTGACAGGGAGCAAACATTCTATATTATTCTAAACTATGTGTTTGGGTTTGTGTTTATGTGTGGGTTTATGTTTATGTTATGCATAATATAAAGTATGTGATTGGTAAGGTTTATGAGCGGGATGTAGTATATAATGGTATCAAAAATATGCTCTATGAGAACCACGAGTGAGATACCGTATTATGTGTATGCTTCCAAGGCAATTGGGAGTGTTGAGGGATAAATTTACCAAGGGTATTTAAATATTTATGCATATGTGTGTGGGTGCTTTCTAGTTTAATTCATGAATAGATTGGATGGTGGAGGAACTTACATATGGTCAGTATTTAAACCATTCTAAGTTTCCTAAATTTGTTGGTGATAACAATAATTACCAAGGTACGACACCTTCCGAGGCTTTATGTGAGAAACTTTGTGCTTTTGATTTTGGGTTTTGGTCATTGGGATAATTTGTGCACATCTCTGAGTGACGGAAGTTATGGAGCTCCATGATATAATGGAGCTGTGTTACAACTGGAAATCCCAGTTCTCGCCTTAGTTTTGGAGAACACGGGGTTTTGTGAGTGGCAGTGTATATAATTTGGTTTTCAATGAAAGGTGGGGAATGCTGCTTCTCATTGATTGTTGTAGTGCCTTTTGAGACTTGTGGTGAGTTTTTGAATTCGAGGGACCAAATTCTTTTAAGGGGGTATAATGTAATACCCACAAATTTTGGATCACGTGATTGGCGGTATCACGATTTCTATAATAGAAATTTTCATTATTTTAATGGCATTATTGTATAGTGTTATTTTTAATGCATTATTTTAATAGAATTATTTGGTCAATTCTAATTTTTCATATTTAATTTATTCTTTTTAAATATTATTTATGGAGATGGAGATAAATAATTGGACCGAGTATTTTGCTGTGGATGATATTTTTGAGAGTTGAGGAAAGACAAGAGGAAGAGGAAATTTCATGGAAACAGTGTTGATGGGATGAGGAAATGAGAGAAAGCAATTATGAGACATAGAGGGAGCTGGGTATTTATAAGATCTAAATAGGGACTAAAGTGAAATGAGGAATTAGGTGGCACTTAGAATACAGGAAATACCCAAATTGGAACTAGGTGCCACTATCAAGGTTAACATAAAGTTACCTAGGGGCAAAGTAATAATTTCACTATAGGCAGGTATATTTTCACCATTGACGCCTTTTTCCTCATTTTTCACTTTCCTCTCTCTCTCTCTCTCTCTCTCTCTCTCTCTCTCTCTCTTCACTCTCTCTTCTCTCTTTCTCTCTTCCTTCTCTCTACCTTACCCTCTTCACTCCAAATCCTCCAATGAGCTTCGGAGAGCCTTTCTCCAGTGGTGGCGCGAGTCATCAGTGGCCAAGCAACCTAGGGAAAGCAAGGAATAAAGGTAGGCATTCTAATTTCCTGAACTTTTTCCTATTTTTCCATCTGGGATAAAATCGAGATTTTGACTTCGTTTCTCAGTTAAAATTGGGTTTTTGGTGTCTAAATGCTCCTTAGAGACCAAGGATGAGATCTCATGGAAGAAATCATGGAAAACAGTGGAGATTTAGCCAAATTTGAGCCAAATCTAAGGAGAAATCATGAAGATCGCGATCATGGCTCCCAAACACCAAGCTTTAAACATTTTGGGGAAGAAGAAGGTCTAGCACCTAGGCGCCAGGCATGTGTGTGGTGCCTAAGTGACAGTTGTGCCAAGAATCCTTAGGCCTTTCTTCAAATGGCCGTAACTTTTTCATTCGGACTCCATTTTTAGTAAACTTTATATCATTGGAAAGCTCTTTGAGTCTAGTTTTCAATGATATATTTTTATTTAGAAACTCCTTACTAGTGAACAGTTATGACCAAATGAGTGGCCAAAGGTCATAGTTAGTGGTGAGGATTTTCCTCATTTATTTATTGTTAATTGTGGTTGGTTTTAGGTGGCTTGGGAGCTTCATTGGCTTCTTTTCCTGGGACATATATATAGTAAACCTTGTTGGAATCAAGGTGAGTTGGTGACCTTGCCTTTTAAGCTTTTACTAAAAATTGGCCAAGTTCAATATAAATCTCATTCACACCATAGTTAGAATTAAATCAATGAAATTTCCTTGTTAGTGGTAATATCTAGATTAAGGGATTTCATTGAATGATTGTGGGATTTGGAGTTTTATGTTTAATTATATTTAAAATGGAGATTTTATGTGGTATGTGTTGTGATGTGTTGTGTATTGACGTTATTGCATCCATATGAAATGGAAATCAGAGGGGTGAACCTCTGAATAAATAGTGTGGAAAATAGAAGGTTGGTCTTCTATATGAAGTGGAAATTAGAGGGGTGGACCTCTGAATACACCCATTAAGGGTTGGTCTTCAATGTGGTAGAGCAGGAAAAGAGTGGAAAATGCATTATACATGTGCATTGCTTAATGTGTTTTGGTGTGGATATTTATTTATACTTTTTTTTATTTGAGTATTGCTTTACAAATTGTTTGTGAGATTGTAGACTTGCATTGAAACCTCGGGTTTTGGCATCATGGTACGATATGTTATATATATATTTTATGTCATACTGATATCTACTGGTAGTTTTTACTATGATGTGCTTTATTTTATTGTACAGTCACCTGCTTACTAAGTTTTCATAAACTCAAGCTCTCTATTGCTGTTTTCAGATTTAGTAGTAGAGGAGGATGGGAAAACCACTGGAAGTTAGTGGCTTAGAAATATACTCCATTTTGTTGGAGGGTTCTTAATGAACTAAATTTTGGGCTTGATGCCGATAGAATGCTCTATAAACTTATAGGCCACTTAGGTCCTGCTGTGTTAAGTGGGTTTATTTATTTTAAATATATCATGGGAAATAAAGGAATGTATTGTGTAAATTTATTTACTTTGTAAATTTACATTTTGCATAGTTGTAGATTTTAGGATTGTTTAAGGAATCTAAGGGTTACCACAGAGGTACCTTGAGAATTGTATGTTAAGTCACGTCACCATTTTTTGGGGCGTTACAATAAACAACCTGGAAATTCTAAATTCAGATTCAAAAGACCTTGACCCAATACTTTACTAGAAAAGGGAAGAAAGTGAATGATAAGTCTTAGTTGAAAGCCACAAGACAAGACTTGATAAATTCACAACTTCTCAGAAGAACCAAAAAGTGAATTGCTTACAAATAAAATTTAGAATACATGTGTGTCCTTTACCATGTGCCATACATAGTATTTATAGACAAAATAAATCCCTAATTCCCAAGAAATCAATATAGAATAAAAAAATAAGCAAAATATAAACTGACTAAGAAGTTTTCCCAACAAGCAACTTGATTGATTTCGGTAATCTGATTATAGGTGATATGACTAAATCAATCAATAAAAGTTTCCTAATAACAAGATTGGCAATCTGATTTGAAAATGTGACTAACTCAAGCAATTAAATGCTACTAATTGACTAAATCAATCAGGCACTCCACTTAATTACAAAAAAAAAATCTTGATAAGATTCTTGACTCTAACTAGGTGTCTTTTTTAATGCTTATTTGACGAGGCACCTCTTACTTCCTTAATGCATTTTCAGCCTAAATAAGTTGGAACCATGTCCCAATATGCTGAATTAGGTTAATAACACTAGTCTGTTTGATTAACTCTAATTCCTCATGGGCTATACTAGGCATAGCCCAAATGTCTTAAATAAGTCCATGTAGTGCCTCCTTCATTCTCTTGGCTCTAGCACTTGTGATTGGGCCTCCTTTTATGAACAATGGATCATTTGGGTTTAAAACTTGAACTTTTTGACTTGGGCTGCTACTTTGCTCCTTAGGCTTGGGATTTGCATCACCTTGTACCTTACTGATTTTAGAATGTTAATTCTTTTCCTAAGCCTTTAACACTCTTATGAATTGGCTTGCTTGAGGTAAGTCAACATTATGTATGCTCTTTCTTGCCATGAACTTGGTTAAATTAAAAAATCATTAGTATATCTTGAGCAAAGGAAGCTCAAAATATATGAAAAGACCATTTAAATGAATTATAGAAAACCTGACTAGTGAGTGACTGATTTATTGGTAGAGGTAGATCAGTCGACTAGTTGCTTACCTGATCAATTTCCTACTACAAGCAATAGGCTAGCAATCAACTACTTGTATACTGTCAATAGTCACTCAACATATTTTTAGCCTATCTTCTCCTAGTAAATGCATATGCTATCTGTTCCACAACAAATACATCCTATAGTTATAATTAAGTATTAGGTCCTAGCTTTAAGAACACTCTCTACATAAACCATAATTGATTAAAGTATTCAATACACTAATTGTTAATGATCATATTAATTAGCTTAATTCAGGAATTGTTATACTCATGTAACCTTCCAATTAACAAGTCTCCATTTAGTAAACCTTCCATGTACTAGTATATACATCAAGAATATATGTCACAAGTACCATGTGATAAGACAGTACATCTCAAACTACATCATCACACTTCCTATTACAACATTACAAGACAAGTCGTAATAAGTTCACAAGTTCTTAGAAGAACGAAGAAGTGAATTGCTCACAAATAAAATTCAGAATTCATGTGTGTCTTTCACCATGCACCATACATAGTATTTATAGGCAAAATAAAACCCTAATTCCCATATACATAGGGAACCAATCTAGATTAGAAAATAAACAAAATAAAAACTTTCCTAATAAGCAACTTGATTGATTTAGGCAATTTGATTATAGGAGATATGACTAAATCAATCAATAAAAGTTTCCTTAAACAAGATAAGCAATCTAATTTGAAACTTTCCTAAATCAAAGAATTAAATGGTCCTTCTTAAACTTTCCTAATTCTGATTTGGAAACTTGACTCCAATTAGGTGCTTCTTTCCTTTAATGTTTTATGGCCCAACATGCTGAATTAGATTAATAACACTAGTGTGTTTGATTAACTCTAATTTATTATGGGTTGTAGTAGGCGTGGCCCAAATGTCTTGAATAAGTCCATTTAGTGCTTCCTTCATTCTCTTGGCTCTAGCCCTTGTGATTAGGCCTCCCTTGATGAACAATGGATTCTTTGGGTTTGGAACTTGAATTTCTTGACTTGGCTACTACTTTGCTCCTTAGGCTTTGGATTTACATCAATATAAATCCTTCCAGATCAGTGAAGGTAAAGGTGTTTTTGAAGCCATCATGTAATGTTCTTTTATCAAATTGCCACGGTCTCCGAAGTAGAAGATGACTAGCATTCATAGGAACTATGTCAGATAGCACCTTATCTTTGTAATTCTTCCCTATAGAGAAAAGGACCTTCACTTACTTTGTTACCTTCATCTCTCCATGATCATTCAACCATTGTAGCTTGTACGAACAAGGGTGATCAGTGACAGGTAGCTTCAATTTATCAATCAATGTGGTTGAAGCAACATTAGTGTAGCTCCTCACTATCAATGATCACATTACAAATTTACCTCCAATAGTGCACCTTATTTGAAAAATAGTTTCCCTTTGCTCTTCCTCCATCTTGGCTTGGATATTCAAAGCACGCCTAATAACCAAGACAACACCTTCATCATCATATTCAACTATTTTCTCTACTTAAGAAGACTCTTCATCAATTTCCCCTCCAATATCCTCATCACTGTCTGTTTCCCCTTGTTTCTTCTTTATGAACATCACTCTTTTATTTGGATAATCAGATGCTATATGGCCATGACCTAGGAAATTGAATCATTTGATGTCTCAGCTTTTTTAGAGAATTAGTTGTATTTTATGTTCTCCTTTCCCTTATAGCTTTCGGTTTTATTTGGTTCCTCTTGCTCTACCTCCTTATTACTTTCTTTGGTAGTGTTTAAGGCTTGGGAAAGTGTTTAGATAGGTTTAGTCCCTATGGCTTAGGCACTCCAAAGTTTCTTCCATAAACTCTCTTTTTTGCCTTTCTACTTTAATTGCCAATTTGATCACATCCTCCAAGAAAACATAATTTTGCAACTCCACCAAGTCAGCAATCTCTTTAGTCGGGCCACTTAGAAATCTAGCTATGGTTTGTTCTTGAGGTTCATTTAGTTCACACTGAATCATCAATGTTTCAAATTCTTTCAAATTCAAATTCTTTAACATAAACCTCTTGCATGTAGTAATCATGTACAAAACGCCTCAGCATGATCCTTTTCATCAATCTACAATTTTGAACTTCCTCTTATCCATCTCTTCATCATTAATTCTTAAAATTTTCCAACCATAGATTCACATAATCAATGAATTCAAGGGGCTGTGAGATGGCATTTGGTAGCTTCTGAATATTTTTGAAATTGAAAAATCTTCTCCACTTGTTGCACAATTCCAAGTATTCTTTAAGAGAACTAAATCCTTAAATGGAGGAATCTTCATTTTGATGTTGGCATCATGATCTTTTTGCTGCCTTCTTTTCCTGGCTATTCATCTTCTTCAGCTTCAGATTCTTCTCCATGGTGTTCAATATATGTTCCTCTCCTTGGTTGACGTTATTGTAGCTATATGAATCTAGCCATTTGAGTGGTGAGTTATCTCTTCTTGACTTCTTTATAGGCCAACAAATTGAGCTTGTTCTAGGCTAAGCCCAAGAGAAACTCTAGAATTATTTACTCCTATCATCGTGCTTTATGGTTACTGGTTTTATGTTTGGTGAAGGGCACGTTCACTCTCTAAGTGTATACACTCAAATTAAGTAGCTATGATAATATGATGTGAATTAGAAAGGGTTTACTCTTAAAATGATTTTTGAACAAAATTGAAGAACAAATTAAAATAAAACTTAAAAGAACAAATTAAATAAAAATTACAAATCTGATTTAATTGAATTTTCCCCCAAAATGCAACCTTATTGAAAATGAAACTTTTATCTTTTTCTTCCCAAATGTAGCCTTGTTCACACTTCTTCCACTTTTAATAAGGTAATTAAGCCCAATCCAAGCCTCTTAGCTCTTGCATGAGTTTAAGGCCCAATTGAAGTGTTCTCCTTTTCTTGGGTAGCAATTGAGTAATCCTTGATATTATCCTTTATTATATCAAGCTATTTCTTAGAAAAGTGTCAAATAGACACTTGTAGCTTCTTTAACTATAGAGGCCAAGTTCATAGCCTACTATGAGGCATCGAACTAGGTGGTTTGGCAGAGTAACTTCATCACAGGTTTATAGATAGTTGAGGGCATTGCTTTGAGATTGTATTGTGATAGTAGAGTCATCGAGTTGTTTTATAAGAATAACCATAGTTTGTCTAGGTCGAAACACAGATATTAAGTTTCTGGTTATTATAGTAAGGGTTTAGAGTAAGATTGTGTCTGTAGATCACATTAATATTTATCATATGACTACGGATCCATTAACTAAAGATTTTCCACCTTGAGTTTTTGTGAGCATGTGGCTCATATGGGTGTGGTAAAACCTTTAAACATTTGAGTGTGTTTTATACAGTTTGATTTTGTACTTGATCATTATACTTATATTTGTGATTATGTGCTTATTCATATATAGATTTATGTATGTATATGTGTATATTTGAGAACTCTGAACTATATGTTTTGTTTTCTCATGTGGTGAGCATGTGGCTCATATGGGTGTGGTAAAACCTTTAAACATTTGAGTGTGTTTTATACATTTTGATTTTATACTTGATCATTATATTTATATTTGTGATTATGTGCTTATTCATATATAGATTTATGTATGTATATGTGTGTATTTGAGAACTCTAAACTATATGTTTTGTTTTCTCATGTGGTGAGCATGTGGCTCATATGGGTGTGGTAAAACCTTTAAACATTTGAGTGTGTTTTATACAGTTTGATTTTGTACTTGATCATTATATTTATATTTGTGATTATGTGCTTATTCATATATAGATTTATCTATGTATATGTGTATATTTGAGAACTTTGAACTATATGTTTTGTTTTCTTATGTGGTTTAGCCCAAGCAATTTAGCATAAAGTCGAGAAAGTGTAGGAACCATTTGGAAATATGCATATGTGAAGATCCTTGACATGTAATTCCCATGCAATATTCAGGCTTGATTTATGTCATTAGCTATGTTAGCATTGTTATTGTAACATCCCGACTTTTTATTTGCTTTAAAAAAATAATACTTCTTCTCTAAATCGGTTTATTAAATAATTTCCGAATAAATTCTTTTCAAATAATTATGAATTTTACTATTCACAAATTTTACTATTCATGTAAATAGTAACCTTGCAGAAAATTTGCAAGATTCTCATTAATTATGTCTGAGCTTGAATATATACAAAAATAATTTACATAATATTTGCTATTATCTTTACATCTTTGTATTATAAATTACCATAAAATATATTTCTACGCTTCAATCTCATCATTAATATCATCAAAGCCTTCCCTTTTTGCCCTTTTCCTGAAATGATCAATTTTCTAAAAGTGAGATATAAAATATCTCAGTAGTTAGTCAGTTTCTAAAAAAAATGTAAACACATGAGGAGATTATTTTAGCCATAAAAGTATAATATCACATTGATAATAATTAAATTTCTCTTATTTACTATGTAGAACATGATTTATAAATAAAATTTTGTAAAAATTGATTATGAACATAGATATCATAAATCATAAGTAATCATACTTTTATAGAAGACTAACTACCTTGTATGAAGAACAAGCCTTAACTTTAGTTCTAATTCTCTTCTTCATGTTCTTTTTTGTGCTTCTTCTCTCTTTCTCCCTTCTATTTGTTTTTCATCTCTCTCTCTCTCTCTCTTCTTTACTCTTCACGACCCCGACACTCCTATCTCAACACACACACCTATATATATATGGATATATTCTTTCTTTCTTTTATTTCCTCATTACCCCACCACTATGAATTACCCTTTATTTTATTTAATCCTTATCATTGTGTTTCCATTTTCATCTTTATCTTCTATCTTTCTTTTCTTTTCTCTTCTATATTTGTCTTTTCCTCTCTTTTTTCTTCTCCCCCACCGAGTACTTACACAACATACTTGTATTGCAAATTTTTCAATATTTAATCCATAAGTGGACTATCTTATGCTAAACATGTGTAAACCTAATCTAATATAATATTTCGTCATTTTCCACTTTTTTTTTCTTTTTACCTAACTTTGTCATCATTTCTTCCTCTTTTTCTCTCATCTGTCCATTTGCCTTATATGTGTTTCTTTTGGTTAAAAATAATAAAAAGACCTTAAATCTTTTTATTCTATTCAATTAGGTCCCTAATCAATGAATAAAATTCTATTTATATTTCTCAAAAATTTCATGATTACTATTTTATCCTTATTTACTTGTTTGATTATTTATTTAGCCTCTTTTTTCTAAGGTAATTAAATTTGGGATATTACAGTTATCACTGTTAGGTTTTGTTTCAATTCAACTAGTTACAAACGCCTCTTTGTCTTGTGTTGATATAGTTAATGGACCAAATTGTTGTGATATATTTGATTAGATAGCAAGGTGTACACACTGAGGGTTATATACATGTGTATGTGCATATACAATTTTAGAATCATAATAAGTTCAAATGGGAGAATTATTAGCCTTAATTAT
This sequence comes from Biancaea sappan, assembly GCA_037074585.1. NCBI lineage: Eukaryota > Viridiplantae > Streptophyta > Magnoliopsida > Fabales > Fabaceae > Biancaea > Biancaea sappan. The sequence continues at coordinate 41,971,091 of CM073501.1, read as the reverse complement.
TTTATATATAGCGTTAACAATTATTTGAGTGGACTGACATATTAAGTATTATATATTTAAGCATATTTTGGGACATATATATTAAGTGCTATCTTTAATTAGTCTGTGATAAGCTTCATGAATTTTATGTTAGAGGGACATATTTGATATATTTTATATTTTGTTTGTGGTGTTAGTGAAAATAATTTTATGTGTAGATGCTCGACTCTAAATAATAATAGCATTGAGGTGTTATTATAAAAGGGGTCAACCCATGGGTAGATGGACAAAGTTGTGGTTGCCTAAGTTATAAAGTCACTCATATTCTCCCGGAAGAGCCTACCTATAATTTGTGTTCGGATTGCAATGGATCAATGTATGCTCTAAATTCGTCTATTATAATGAGTTATTTTGCTTATCAAGATCATTTAAACAACAAAATTATAACAAGAACAATTTTCTGTTCTGATTTATAAAATTCTGCATTTATGACTTTATAATTATGGGTTGTTTGGCTTTTGATTTGTGTAAATTTCCCTTCATAATATGATCCTCTACTTCAAAACCTAGTTCGTGCATAAATATTCAATACCACCAAGCATCTTCATCCTAGTATCAAATTGTTAATGATTTGCAATTGCAAAGATAGTCAAGGTTTAACCAATAAATAAAGCATGTATCTCATAAGAAAAATCAAATTAGAGTTTATGATAATTACATACAAGAATTTTCTCCAATTGAGTGAGAATTTGTTTATTTTCCTTTGCTTTTGTGGAACCTTGCTTTGTCAATCTTCTTTATAAGATTGGCGATTCAAATTCACAAAAGCCTCCAATTTGTGCTTCAACCCAGGTGTATTGTTGTGAAGATTGGTTTATTTTGATTTCGTGGCTTGACAAGTGTTGTAAATTGTAGGTCACATTTTATACCATCCATACAAGCTTCAATGGCTCAATGAATGTAGGGAAATGAAGGTGAGTAAACTGATGAAACTACTCTTTTCTATTGGAAAATACAGATATGAAATACTATGTGATATTGTACCCATGAAAGCATGTCACCTATTGTTAGGAAGGCATTGGCAGTATGATAGGCATGTGACACATGACAAATTCTAAACCATTATTCTTTTTTGCTCATAGGGGAACCTATAACCCTTATTGCTATATCACCAAAGCAAATATTGGAAGATCAAATAAAGAGGGAAAAGTAAAGAGAGACTGAGAGCAACCAAGAGAATACAAATGAGAGTGGAAACATTCAAAGAGGATTGAGTAAAGAAGAAAAAGAGAATGCTTTGAGAAGAAAGAAAGAAAGAAAAGAAAAAGAAAAAAGAGAGAAAATGGATGAAGGAGAGAAAAGTTTACTTGTGGCAAGAAAGAGTGACCTTAAGCAAGCTTTATTTTCTTAGCAAAACCTCCTAGTACTTATGTACAAAGAGGCTATGTTGAACACTGAAGACTTAATCTCTATTTTGCCTAGTGTTTTTTGTCTCTCTTGAAGGAATATGAGAGTGTTTTTCTCGATGATGTACCAATAGGTCTGCCACCAATTAAAGGGATAGAACATCAAATTAATTTCAATCCTGGAGCAACCTTGCCGAACCAACCAGCATACCATGCTAATCCTAAAGAGACAAAAGAGATTCAGAAACAAGTCCAAGAGTTACTAGATAAAGGATAGGTGAGAGAGAGCCTTTGTCCTTGTGCAGTTTTAATATTGCTTGTACCTAAGAAGGATGGCAGATGGAGGATGTACATTGATAGTAGAGCCTTTAACAACATAACGATAAGCTATTGTCATCCTAGGTTAGATGATATGCTTGATGAATTGTTTGGTTCTACTATCTTTTCTATAATTGACTTAAAAAGTGGCTACCATCAAATTAGAATGAAACAAGGAGATGAATGGAAAAAGACATTTAAAACTAAACATGGACTTTTTGAATAGTTAGTTATGATACCTTTTGTGTTAGCTAATGTACCTAGTACATTCATGAGGTTAATGAATCATGTCTTGGCGCATTCATAAATTTGCGATAGTTTATTTTGATGACATTCTTGTAAATAGTAAAGATATAAGAGTTGATGAGACAAGGTTTTAAAGCAATTCAAGAATGGGCCATCTCCAACCACCATTGGACAAGTAAGAAGTTTCCATGACTTCTATTAGAGGTTTGTGAAGGACTTTAGTACTCTAGCAGCTTCATTAAATGAATTCACGAAGAAGAATGTTCCCTTTAAGTGGAGAAATGTTCAAGAGAAAGCCTTCTAAACCATTAAGGAGAAGCTCATTAATGCGCCTTTACCAACCCTTCCTGATTTCAATAATACTTTTGAAATTAAATGTGATGCTAGTGGAATTGGCATAGGAGGAATGCTTATGCAAGAAGGTAAGCCCATTGCATATTTTAATGAAAAACTAACTCGACCTATTTTTCACTATCCTACTTATATGACAAAGTTGTGAATTATTTTAGAGTGTTGGAAACTTGGCAACTTTATTTGTGGCCTAAAGAATTTGTCATTCGTTCAGATCATGAGGCTCTCAAGCATATTAGGAGCCAAAGCAAGCTAAATCGAAGGCATTCTAAATGGATTGAGTTCATTGAATCATTTCCATATGTTATTAAGTACAAGAAAGGTAAAGAAAATATTGTTGCTGATGCTTTAACATGGAGGTATATTCTTCTTTCCATGCTTCTTGGCCTTGGGTTTGTTACAGAATTGTATACTACTAGATGTTGATTTTGGTGAAGCATTTAGTCATTGCCAACCAAGTAGTAGTTGGAACACATTTTTCTTCCATAAAGGATTATTATTTCATGTTGACAAACTTTGCAGCCCCAATTGTTCTTTGCGTGGGCTTTTTTTGAAAGAAGCACATTTTGGTGGTGTCATGGGTCATTTTGGTATTGCTAACATATTTTATGTTTTGAATGAACACTTTTATTGGCCTAAGATGCATAGATATATTGAGAAATTTGTTGGAAAATGCATTATATGTCATAAGGCAAAATCTAAAGTAAATTCCCATGGATTATACCTTGGGAAGATATTTCAATGGATTTTATTGTGGGACTACCTAGGTCTAAGATGGGGAGAGATTCTATTTTTGTTATTGTGGATAGATTTTCCAAAATGGTACACTTCATTCCATCTCACAAAGTTGATGATGCTTTTGACATTCTTAATTTGTTCTTTAGGGAAGCTGTGAGGTTGCATGGGGTTCATGAACCATTGTGTCTGATCAGGATACTAAATTCTTAGGTTATTTTTTGGAAGACTTTGTGGAGCAAGCTTGGAATCAAATTGTTGTTTTATCCACATGTCATCCACAAACTAATGGATAAACTGAGGTTGTGAATATGACACTTTCCTCATTGTTGAGAACAATCATCAAGAAGAACTTGAAGAATTGGGAGGAGTGCTTGCCATATATCGAGTTTGCTTACAATAAGGTTGTTCATTCCACTACAAAATTTTCACCCTTTAAAATTTTTTGTGGATTTGATTCTCTTACACGTATTGATTTGATTCCTTTACCTTTGCAGAGAAGAGTATATAGACGGTAAAAAGCATGCTAAATTCATTAAGCAAATTCACAAGACGACATGACACAACATTGAAAGGATGACTCAACAATATGAAAAATATGCTAATAGAGGAAGAAAGCTAGTAATTTTCAAGCCTGGATATTTGGTTTGGTTACATCTTAGAAAAGAAAGGTTTCTTAAAAGAAGGACGTCGAAGCTCATGCTTAGAGGGGATGGACCTTTTTGAGTCGTTGAGAGCATTAATAATAATGTTTACAAACCTTAATTACCAGATGAGTATGGGGTGTATACTTCCTTCAATGTTTTTGACCTCCCTCTTTATTTTGATGCATATCTTGAAGAGTTGAGGATGACTCATTTTCAAGAAGGGGAAGATGATGATAATATGAACCCAACCACCACTTTGCTCACCAAGAAGAAAAATGATTTAAGTCTTAGTGCTGGCCCAATAAAAGGGTGGCTTAAAATGTTACAAAAAGCAATTGGGGCACAATTCAATGCATTGCTAGCCCAACATGAAGTGCATCACCTTTTAAATCTGAAGTTATTTAGAAGAAGAAGAGTCAAGAACAAAATTTTCTTATCTTGTTTTGGTGTTCTTAGTTTTTTTTTAGTCTTTTTGTTACCCTAAATCATTATAACAGCCCATGTAACCTCCAAAACCACTAGTTGTCTTTTATTAAAGTGTTTTTGGTGTCAAAATGATCTTTAATTAGTGTCTTTTGGTTGTTTTGGAGTTATGTGTTGCTCTACCTATAAATAGAGCATGTATCTAACAAGAAAAATCATATTAGAGTTTATGATAATTGCATTCAAGAATTTTCTCCAATTGAAGTGAGAATTTGTTTATTTTCTTTTGCTCTTGTGGAACCTTGCTTTGTCAGTCTTCTTTATAAGACTGGTGATTCAAATTCACAAAAGCCTCTAATTCATGCTTCATCCTAGATGCGTTGTTGTGTGGATTGGTTTATTTCGTGTTCATGGTTGGACAAGCATTCTAAATAGCAGGTCACATTATAGCTTTGGCTGGTTATTTTCTCTTGTTTGATCATGTTTTGTTTTAGTCCTGAGTTTGTTGACCACTTATGCCATGAAGATTGGTGATGTGACCGGCTAATGGCTTACCGTTAATGGCTTACCAAGATTTGGATCCTCCAAAACAGATTTGGGACTTAAATGAACACATAATTAATTAATTAGGATAGATTAAAATCTAGACCCGCTGGCTATAGAGAGCCAAGTACCTAAGGTATAGACCCTTTAAGTCGTTGCCTATAAAGAGACAAGAACTCAAGAGATAAGATTGAATGCCACAAGGAGTTGGAAACCCATGATAAGTTCAAAGGTTAAAGAGAAATGATTCCACAAGAAAAACTTCATTCACTAAAATTAGTTATCTTGCCACAAGGGGTGAGTTCCCTTTTATAGAGAACAAATACCAACCACCTCATTAATTGCAACCACAACACCTCATTAATGCAACCACAACCAATAATACAACTACCACAACTACAACCACCTCATTAATACAACTATAACAACTACAACCACCTCATTTTAAATAGGCTTTCTTAAAAATAAGATAACAAAGCCCAAAGCCCAAATACAATCCAAAAGAAAGGGGCCTTTTAATTACTTAAGCCTCCCTCAGCCTAAATGTATGTAATTACACTTCCAAGGTCTTTTTGGGCCCCATTGCAATTCAACTTTTTAATAAGCTCATTTACTGCTTCTTTGATTCTTTTAGCTCGTGTTCTTGTAATTGGTCCACTTGTAATATGCAATGGATCCCTTGTAGTGCTTGAATTGGGTTGATCCCATCATTGATTCACGTTATTCCCCTCCTCTTCAAAAGGATTTGTCCTCGAATCTATATCATTTGTATTAAAAGAAGAGAGATCAGAAACATTGAAAGTAGCGCTCACATTGTACTCACCTAGCAAATCTAACTTCTATGCATTGTCATTGATTCTTTCAAGGACTTGGAATGGACCATCTCCTCTAGGGTGCAGCTTGGATTGCCTTTTTTCCAGAAAAACCCAAACCTAATCTCGAGGTACAAAAAAGATCTTTTGTCGGCCCTTGTTTGCTTTTGAAGTATATTTTTCATTCATTTTCTCAATTTGAGTCTTGACTATTTCATAAAGTTTCTTCATAATTTCAGCCTTCTTCTTGCCATCTAAGCTATTCTATCATTCACAGGTAAAGGAATCAAGTCCAAAGGAGTTAATAGGTTAAAACCATAAAAGACCTCAAAAGGTAAATGATTAGTAGAAGAATCAACATTTTTGAATGAAGGCAAACAATCTTTCCATGTTTTAAGATTCTTAGAGATCTCAGCACGCAACATTTGAGATAAAATTCTATTCACAACTTCAGTTTATCCATCAGTTTATGGTGACAAGAAGTAGAGAATAACAATTTTGTTTCCTAATTTTCCCCACAAAACCCTCCAAAAATTACTAAGGAACTTGGTATCTCTATCAGAAACAATACTCCTTGGAAACCTATGCAATCTCACAATTTCTTAAAAGAATAAATTTTCAATTGAGATGCATCATCTATTTTATGACATGCAACGCAATGTGCCATTTTTGAAAATCTATCTACTTTCACAAATATGGAATCCTTTCCTTTTGGTGATCTAGGAAGACCTAAAATAAAGTCCATAGACAAATCAACCCACGGTTCACTAGGAACGGGTAAAGGTGTATACAACCTATGAGGTAGGACCCTAGATTTTGCCTTCCTAAACTAGAATAGATTCTTTCCACATCCCTTTCATTCTAGGCCAATAAAAATGCTTATGCAATACTTCCAAAGTTTTCTTTATACCAAAATGCCCCATTAGTCCTTCCCTATGTGCTTCTCTCACAAGCAACTCTCTTATAGAACATGATGGCATGCACAATTTATTTTCCTTGAATAAGAAACCATTCATCTTATAAAAATTTTCAAAAGCTTTCTTTTCACACTTAGCAGACACATTTGAAAATTCATTATCAGTTTCACACAAACCTTTCATAGGTTCAAATCCAAGCAATTGAACATTCAAAGTAGAGATTAGAGAATACCTCCTTGATAGTGCATTAGCTACAACATTCTCTTTTCCTTGCCTGTATTTAATGACATATAGAAATATTTTATGAACTCCAACCACTTGTCGTGTCTTTTGTTTATCTTCCTTTGTCCTTTCAGGTGCTTTAAGGACTCATGATTAGTGTGAATAACGAATTCCTTTGGCCACAGGTAATGCTGCCATGTCTCCAATGCCCTTACCAAGGCATACAACTCTTTGCCATATGTTGGATAACTTGAAGTAGGTCCATTAAATTTTTCCTTGAAGTAGGCTATTGGACATTTCTCTTACATCAAAACAGCCCCAATAACTATTTTGGAAGCATCACACTCAATTTCAAAAGTTTTAGAAAATCAGGTAATGCTAGCAAAGGTGCAGAGCATAACCTTTCTTTAATTTCAATGAAGGTGTTTGCTTGTTCTTTTTCCCATTTAAAACCAATAGATTTTATAACAATCTCATTGAGTGGTGAGGCAATGGTGTTGAAATCTTTCACAAATCGCCTATAAAAACTAGCTAAACCATGGAAGCTTCTTACCCTAGTTATTGACTTAGGTGTTGAACAATTTCTAATTGCATTCAATTTCTCTTTATCAACTTGTATTCCTTAAGAGCTAACAACAAAACCAAGAAAGACAGTCATTTCCATGTAGAAATTACATTTCGTAAAGTTAGCATACAACTTTTCTTTTCTCAAAACTTCAAGCACACTTCTCAAATGTTCAACATGCTCATTTAGATTCTTGCTATAAATCAAAATGTTGTCAAAATAAAAAACAACAAATTTTCCAATAAATGCATGCATGACATGGTTCATTAATCTCATGAAAGCACTTGGAGCATTGCCAAGACCAAATGGCATAACTAACCATTCATACAATCCGTATTTGGTCTTAAAGGCAATTTTCCATTCATCAGCTTCTTTCATTCTTATGTAGTGATATCAACTTTTCAAATCAATTTTAGAAAACACATAAGAACCATGTAATTCATCAAGCATATCATCTAGCCTAGGAATGGGATGTCTATACTTTACCTTAATGTTGTTGATAGCTTTACAATCAACACACATTCTCCACAAACTATCTTTCTTAGGCACTCGTAAAACTGGCATGGCACACGGACTCATGCTTTCTCTAACATATCCTTCTGCGAGCTACTCCTCAATTTTCCTTTGAAGTTCTTTTGCTTCCTCGGCATTACACCTACAAGCTGGTTTGTTTGGAATGGAAGCTTGAAATCAATTTGGTGTTCAATACCTCTTAAAGATGGTAATCCACTAGGAATCTCCTTTGGAAAAACTTCAAATTCCTATAACAAAGAACCAAAAATACTAAGGAGGGAAGGGTTAAGTTCATTAGCGTTAAGATAGGCTTCCTTGTAAATTAGTACAAGCACTGGTCGATTGGAAAAATAAGCGCTTTTTTCTTCTCTCACCCTTACATAAATACTCCCTTGTTTTCTCTCTTTTTCCCCTTATTTTCTTTAATGTTTTTCTTATGATAACCCTTTTCCTTTTCACTCTCTTTTTTTTTCCTTCAAAATTTTCTCTTCTCTCATTTTCACTCTTTCTTTGTAATTTCAATTTATCTTCATACACTTGTTTGGGAGCCATTGGAGCAAGTGTAATGTTTTTACTGTCCTTTTCAAAGGAATATCTATTCTTATACCCATCATGCATTACTCTCCTATCAAATTGCCATGGTCTTCTCAAAAGAATGTGTGCAGCTTGCATGGGCACTACATCACACAACACTTGATCCGAATACTTTCCAATTGAAAATGGCACCATGACTTGCTTGGTCACTTTAACTTCTCCACATTCATTAGGCTATTGAAGTTTATAGGGTCTTAGGTGCTTCGTGTAGGCAACTTCAATTTTTCAATCATGTTAATAAGATACATTAACATAGCTACCTCCATCAATGATCATGTTATTAACATTGCACCTTGTATGAAAGATGTTCTCCCTTTGTTGGTCAATTTCTTTAACTTGGACATTTAAACTCCTCATAATCACAAGCAATTCACCATTCATGGGATATTCAACATCACTAGCATCCTCAAACTTAGGGATCTTTACTTCTTACTTCACTCTCGATAATGATTTCTTTATCTTTCAAAATCATACCTCTCTTGTTGGGACATTGAGAAGCAATATAACCTATACCCAAACACTTGAAACATTTAATTTCTCTATTTTTGAGAGGTTTAGAATTATTGTTATCTTTCACTCCTCCTTAGCATTGGACAAGTTAGGCTTTGTCTTGGAGTTTGCCTTCTCTTCTTTCCTCCCATGTCAATTAGCATTAGAACTAGAAGAAGCCCTTGCAATGTTTTTTTACTTCAATTGCCTCTCCACCTTCATGGCTATGTGAACCATATTTTCCTACTCCACATAATGTTATAGTTCAACCATATTCGTAATTTCCTTATTCAAACCACTCAAGAATCCAGCTATCTCCATCTCCTTGTGGTATTCTTCCAAACTTTTGGAACTTTGCTTGAGACTCTGCAGCTTTTGACAAAGATCCCCATAATAATGGTTAGGGATGAATCTCTTCCTAATTAAAGTCTTTAAGTCTCCCTAAGTATCTACAGGTCTCTCATGATTTCTCCTTCTACTAGTCACCAATTGATCCCACCAAATTATGTCATAATTAGTGAACTCAATGACTGCAATCTTCAATTTCTTCTCCTTGGAATAATTGTGGCAATCAAAGATCAATTCAACCATCTTTTCCCATTCTAAATAAACATTTGGATCATTTCTCCCTTAAAAGGAAGGAATATTCATCTTGATGCTTCCAAGATTATTCAACATCATTTCTTCCTCTTGGAACATTCCTTCATGGACTATTTTGATATGAACCTTGATGGAATGCAACGAGACCCAAATTGCAGAAAAGAATATATAACTCAAAAAGTCTAAATTTGAATTCAAAAGACATTTATCCAATACTTTACTAGAAGTATGAATCTTGGCATAATAAAGAAAGTTGGATGCCACACTCAAGAAAAGGGAAGAAAGTGAGTGATAAGTCTCAATTGAACACTGCAAGACAAGTCTTTATAAATTCACAAATTCTCAGAAGAACCAAGAAGTGAATTGCTCACAAATAAAATTCAAAATTCATTGTGTCCTTCACCATGCGCCATACATAGTATTTATAGGTAAAATAAAACCCTAATTCCTATATGCTTCAGGAATCAATCTAGAACAAAAAATAAGCAAAATATAAACTAATTGAGAAGTTTTCCTAACAATCAACTTGATTGATTTAGGCAATCTGATTATAGGAGATATGACTAAATCAATCAATAAATATTTCCTAATAACAAGATAGGAAATCTGATTTGAAAATGTGACTAAATCAAGAAATTAAATGCTCCTAGTTGACTAAATCAATCAGGCACCCCACTTAATTAAAAAATAATAATCTTGATATGATTCTTAACTCCAATTAGGCGCCTCTTTTAATGCTTCTTTGACCAGGCTTCTCTTTGCTTCCTTAATGCATTTTTGGCCCAAATAAGATGGAATCATGGCCCAACATGTTGAATTAGGTTAATAATACTAGTATCTTTGATTAAATCTAATTCCTCATAGGCTATAGTAGGCATGGCCCAAATGTCTTGAATAAGTCCATTTAGTGCCTTTTTCATTCTCTTGGCTCTAGCCCTTGTGATTGGGCCTCCCTTGATGAACAATGCATCATTGCGGTTTAGAAGTTGAACTTCTTGACTTGGGCTACTACTTTGCTCCTTAGACTTTGGATTTTCATCAATCCCCCTTTCCTCAAAAGGATTTGTCCTCAAATTGGAATCTGCATAAAAAAGAGTTAAGTCAACAACACTGAAATAGCACTTACAGTGTACTCACCGAGTAGGTCAAGTTTATAGGTGTTGTCATTGATCCTTTCAATTGCTTGAAAAAGGACTATCTTCACTTGGGAGTAACTTAGAACACCTTTTGATGTAATCAAAGATAACCCAATTGCAGCCCAAGAAAGGGAGCATACTTCAATTGGGCCTCTAACTCGTTCAAGGGCTAAAGGGCTTGGATTGGGCTTAACCACATTGTTGAAAGTGGAAGAAGTGTGAATAAGATTGCATGTGGGATGGTTACATTTGTTGAATATAGTTGTAATATATTACCTAGACATTTATTGTCTTTGACATTTAGCTACCTATGCATTTATTGTCTTTGACATTTAGCCTACACTACTTGACTTTTAGTTGATGCATTTAATGCATTAGTTGGAGTCTTTTGTCTTTTGTTTTGGAGACTCTCTATAAAAAGGGTCCTTGCCATATGTTGTAATCCATCCTTGAATCATATATGAGATATTGGAATTTTGCTTTCAAGAGGATTCTTGAGTTCTTTCTCTTATCTAACTTGGGTTAGTGGCGAGAGCAGCTAAATTTCTTATCACTCACGTTCTTCTTTCTTGAGTGTGGTGAGATCAACCCATTTCTCTTAGTTGTGGCGCCCTTTGGCTTATCAATTGAGTGATTTGGTTTTCTTTGTTTGTTTCTTTCAACCTATCCAGAAAATTGATTAAGTGTTTTCCCTCCAGAAATTACATCATATTGGTATCAGAGCCACTTCAAATCAGGTTCTATTATTTGTTTTGTGTTTTGCCCCTTCGTGGAAGGCTTAATCTTTTTGCATTTTATTTTCTGTTTTGCCACCTACATGGAAGGCTTAGTTTTCCTTATTTTGTATTCTGCCACCTATATGGGAGGCTTAGTTTTCATTATTTTGTAATCTGCCACCTACATGGAAGGCTAATTTTCTGGTCTGTTCATCTTTATCTTTATTTCTATTCTTGTGTTGTTTTATTTTATTTCAGCTTTTTTATTAAAAAAAATTCATCATTACTGTTCATTGTTCATCGTTACTGTTCATTGTTAATCCGAGTGCAAACACTTAGAGAGTGAACCTACCCTTCACCAAACTCAAACCAACAAATTACAAATCACTATAACAGGAGAAAATAGTTCTGAAGTTCCTTTTGGGCTTAGCCTACAACAAGCTCAAATTGTTGGCCTACAAAGAGGTCAAGAAGAAATGATGGAACAAATAGCTCAATTAACCACTCAAATGGCTAGATTTATGGAGCTACAACAACAACAACCAAGAAGAAGAGCTTATGTTGAACACCATGGAGAAGAATCTGAAGCTGAAGAAGGTGAACAACCTAGGCAAAGAAGGCACCAGAGGGAACGTGATGCCAACATTAAAATGAAGATTCCTCCATTTAAGGGAACAAGTTCTCCTGAAGAATACTTGGAATGGGTGCAATGAGTAGAGAAGATTTTTAAATATCAAGAATATTCAGAAGCTACCAAATGCCAACTTGCAGCCCTTGAATTCACTGATTATGCGAATCCATGGTGGGTTCATCTTCGAAAAGAAAAATTTCCAAACCAAAGGAAGTCTAAATTAATGCCAAGGGCAGATGGTCCTTTCCGTATCATAGACAAGGTAAATGATAATGCATACAAAATTGATTTGCCTGAAGACTATGTTGTTTCTACTACTTTCAATGTGAGGGATCTTTCTCCGTACTTAGAAGATAAAGAGGACTTGGATTTGAGGCCAAATCCATTTCAACCAGGGGAGGATGACGTAATCAAAGATAACCCAATTATAGCCCAAGAAAGGGAGAATACTTCAATTGGGCCTCTAACTCGTTCAAGGGCTAAAGGGCTTGGATTGGGCTTAACCACATTGTTGAAAGTGGAAGAAGTGTGAATAAGATTGCATGTGGGATGGTTGCATTTGTTGAATATAGTTGTAATCTATTACCTAGACATTTATTGTCTTTGACATTTAGCTACCTATGCATTTATTGTCTTTGACATTTAGCTACCTATGCATTTATTGTCTTTGGCATTTAGCCTACACTACTTGACTTTTAGTTGATGCATTTAATGCATTAGTTGGAGTCTTTTGTCTTTTGTTTTGGAGACTCTCTATAAAAAGGGTCCTTGCCATATGTTGTAATCCATCCTTGAATCATATATGAGATATTGGCATTTTGCTTTCAAGAGGATTCTTGAGTTCTTTCTCTTATCTAACTTGGGTTAGTGGCGAGAGCAGCTAGATTTCTTATCACTCACGTTCTTCTTTCTTGAGTGTGGCGAGATCAACCCATTTCTCTTAGTTGTGGCGCCCTTTGGCTTATCAATTGAGTGATTTTGTTTTCTTTGTTTGTTTCTTTCAACCTATCCAGAAAATTGATTAAGTGTTTTCCCTCCAGAAATCACATCACCTTTGAGCCAGAAACCTCTCTTTGCTCATATGAACTCAAACCCAATCAGCAGGATCAAAAATCACTTTCTTTTGCCCTTTGTTAGCTTAAGTAACATTTTACTCCATCCTTGCCTCAATGTTTAGTCGCACCTTGTCATGCAATTACTTCACAAATTCAACCTTCTTTGCACTATCTAAGTTAATATGCTCATGTATAAGCAAAGCAGATGGATCTAATGGAGTTAAAGGAACAAAATCATAAACAATCTCAAAAGGTGAATACTTAGTAGCAGAATGCACACTTCTATTATAAATAAACTCAACATGTGGCAAACATTCTTCCCATGTTTTCAATTTTTTCTTAATGATAGCACGCAAGAAAGTAGACAAAGTTCTATTTACTACTTTCATTTGACTATCGGTTTGTAGGTGACAAGTAGTAGAAAACAAAAGTTTAGTACCTAATTTACACCAGAAGGTCTTTCAAAAGTAATTCAAGAACTTAGTATCTATATCATTAACAATAGTACGAGGCATGCCATGTAATCGCACTATTTCCTTGAAAAACAAATCAGCAATGTGATATATCATTGGTGTTATGACATAGAATAAAATGAGCCGTCTTTGAAAACCTATCAACAACCACATATATGGAATCTCTACAACTCCTAGCCCTAGGTAATCCAAGAACAAATTCCATTGAAATATCGATCCAAGCTGCATTAGGAATAGGTAATGGCATGTACAATCCATGAGATTTAACCTTAGATTTAGCTTGTTTGCATGTAACACATCTATATATGTATAACATTTCGTTTCATATTAGGCTAAACAAAGTGTTCATGTAAAAAATCCAAAGTCTTAGCAATGCCAAAATGCCCCATTAACCCATGATGTGATCCATGGAACCATATGTTAGAGGAGAATTAAGAACTTCAAGACTAATGACTTGCATCACATTTTTTTTCTATGATTCATTATGTTAGAAATTTCTTGTGAGTCCAAAATTGAGAATATATATATATATATAGGGCTTCAAGGACAAATGAGAAGAAATTTGATGGCCCAAATTAAAGCTCATTCATAGAAAAGCCTAGAAGAACAAAAAGAAGACTATCTTGTTGTCCAAGACCCAAATTGCGGAAAAGAATAAACAACACATAAAGTCTAAATTCAGATTCAAAAGACCTCAACCCAATACTTTCCTAAAAGTACAAACCTTGGTTAAGAAAGGAAGTTGGATGTTGCACTCAAGAAAAGGGAAGAAAGTGAGTGATAAGTCTCAATTGAACCCCATAAGACAAGTCTTGATAAGTTCACAAGTTCTTAAAAGAACCAAGAAGTGAATTGCTCACAAATAAAATTCAGAATTCAAGTGTACCATTCACCATAAATAGTATTTATAGGCAAAATAAAACCCTAATTCTAATAGGCCTTTCTTGAAAGGTTAAGATAACAAAAGCCCAATTTTAAAAAAATAAGTGTTTTAGGCCTTAATTAAGCAAATACAACTAAATTATAACATTTCATCCTAAATACATTAAATTAAAAGAAAAGCATTTAATTTAATTTTCTTTGGTCTAGCGTTATCTTGATTAGTGCCACTTGGATCATTGGGACAATTTAATCTCAAAATCAATGATATAAAATCGAGAATTTCTTCTTTCAACATGGTAATTAGGTTCATATCAATGAACCTTTTCACTTGTCAGCTTCTGTCTCTCTCTTCAAGTCCTTTTTCTTTGTGTTTTCCCTATACACCATTACTTCATTAATCTAAACTCCATAAAATTGGTTTTCCTAACTTAATTAATTACCTCTCTTCTTCTTACCTTAATCCTTCTCGTACTCTTTTCTAGTGAATTCAACCTCTAGCAAGTCACAACGTCCCTTTCGTGTTTTTCTCTTTCACAATGTACTATGTTTTGTAGCAAATGATCCTCTTAAATCTTAATAACTCATTTTTACCTATTTCACCACTTAAGTGTCACATCCCAACCCGGGCGCGTGACTGGCACAAAAAATGAGAAAACCACCTAAATATCCATAAGCTTATTCTCATCTCAAACAACACTAAACATCTAATATCTAAGCCAACACATACCAATAAAGGAAGAAAAGCTCTTTATCCAAAGAACAATTTTCATAAATGCTAATAACCTCCTAGAAGCATTCAACAATCTTTCATGCATTGCACATAAGAAAACATCATCTATTACTTTACATTCACACACAAGATTGCCTAAGTGACCTACGTGACTACAGGGTGATTCTAAATGAAAATTTAACTTGCAAAAACTTTATAAACACTTACCCCTGCATAAAAAGGGGTCTTGCCATAGGATGACACTATCCCTCACGTTACAATTTTATACTAGCCACCTGCTTCAAAAAAATAAATAAATAATACCAATGTGTCACAGACTCAGTGAGCAAGACGCTAAACTCAAAATAATTTGTTTACCAATCCTCTTAATCATACACATGTAATTAATAAACAATAATAAAAAAGCGATTTCAGTTAAGTACATAACATACCTGCATATCCCATTATTTCTTTCAGTATGCATTAATACTCATTCTTATCAACATATGAAACATCATAGGTAGATGACAATAACATACATATAGAGATTTTTACACACACATACACACATGTAATTATGCTCAACTACAATTAGGACAATTCCAACCTCAGAGGTATCAGAATGCAATCAATCTCACACAAATCATAGAAGTCAAGTTGAATCATCCACATTCAACAAAAAGGCGCACAACATTGAAACAATTATTTCAATCACATAATTTCTCGTACCAGGCAGGTCATCCAGGGTACCACTGGATCGTTGTCTGCAGCCCCCACTGCATCTACCCTTATCACTCTAAATATAAATCTCCACCCTTATTGCTCCATGTATATCATCTCCATGGGGTGCACAACCATGTCTTTCTTTTCCGGTCAAACACAATCACAAACATATTCATAAACAACATACACATTTCAGTCATCCATGAATAATACAATAACATCATCCAGCAATCACATAAGCTCATGACACGTTCTACAATACAGTCATAGTCATAAATAAACCACAACTATTTGCAATTCATACCACAACATAATCGACATATTGTCAACATCACACCTCAACTATCTATAATAAATAAATTGAATAATTCAAGTATGCCATGACTCAATTCATTTTCCATATTATTCACAATCCATAACATAATCTGAACACACAAAATTGTTCACAATTATCCCATATAAATCTTCATCACATCGTAACAATTTAACATACAGAGAAATCTTGTTATGTCCATCACAAAATTAGAATACCTATACATATTAGCCGAATGCCAAAATTAAATCTTCTAGGCAAACAACATAAATATTTGCATGTATATATACATGTATCTTTTAAGTTATGGACTTAATACTTCATCCTTTCTATGTATATATATGTAAACATATATATACTCCATTTGTACATTTCCAAGGAACGGAAGAATGTATATGTTCATCCACAAATTCTAAGTCCCATGATGAATCATAAGAACACATATATGCATACATATATATACACATACACATCTAGATGTATAGTTTTCTCATCTCTAGTCAAGAAATAAGACAAACATGATATATATATATATATATATATAGATCCACACAAAAAGGCTTAAACTAGCTTTGTCTCAATCGTTGTTTCTCAAAGACTTAAACATATTCACTTGAAGAATCATTGGGCGAATTTGTTTAGGTTTAAGAAGTTAGAAGGATAGCTCTTTATTGGATTATCTTTTTTTTTTCTACTTAAATTAGAGGTAAACCCCTCTTAAAACCATTTAAATCTCTCAAAAAGATCACACATATTCTGTTTTGGACTGAATTTCATATTCCAAATTTTCTAAATTTTCTAGGCAATAATTACAACTCCAAAATTTATGAATTTTGGAAGAAAATATCCGTAGCATGTCTAGAATCTTAGATAAAAATTTCAGAGAAAAATAATACACTTTGCTGCTCCAAAACCTCAGTTTTGTAACCGCTCTCCAAACTGTTTCCGCAATCTCAATGTCTCGGTTTTGCAAGCCTTTGACCTACTATTTCAACTCCAATTCTTATGAAACTTGGTAAACTTATAACTTAGTGTTTTAAAATCCTTCCATAAAAGTTTCAAAGCAAAATATGACCAATTGAACAGTATAACATAGCTTTAAACAAAAATGGTCAGATTGTCCTAATTTCTGAGGTAGGTTCTGTTTTTTTTTTTTGGTTTGTCATTATGCTTAGAAATACTTTTCCAAACACTGTAAGGCTGTCCAGTTCACATCTACGCATGCCAAGGAATGCCTCATAAAAATTCCAAGTCAAAAGGATTTGATTTAGATATGTTTTTATCTCAGAATGCACACAACAGTGAAGCTGCCTATTTTGGTTGACTATGTTAATTAAGGAGGAATTTAGGGTACCAAATGAGATTAGATTCTAATAAATCTTGGTGGAAACCTTTTATGATGTCAACACAAGGGGAAAATCAAATTTTAAGTTTAATGGAGCTCATACTATACCTCGAACAGACCAAGACTCCAGTAGTAAACAAAAAGGGCAGCAATCACTTTAAGCAACTTCATTCCCAAAATACATATCCTTACATAGTCTTTTAATTTTGGCTATCAAATTAAAATGAATTCTTTTGGCTTAACCATTCCATCTTTCTATGATAGCTCGACCACTTCTTTCACTACCCTTACATCCCAAAATTTTCATTTAGGTATATAGGAAAAGAAAAATCTTTCTAATCTCACTTTCACAACTTCATCCTCCACCATTCTCACACCCAACATCAGGAAGTTCAGAACTAAAGCTCAAGTTCATCAATATGGAATTAAAATGGACAAAAATAATATAAATTTGTAGTCCAAGTTGTGAAGCAACATTGGATGCCAATAAATTGAAAGAAAGCTGAAATAGAGGAAAAAAAATCCATAGAGAAGGGACCTTACAAAAATTTCATAACTATTGAAACTTATATCATACCACAACAGCCTAGACATCATAGAGAAAACTAATTGCTACTCTTCCATTCTCAGGTATCTATAATAGAAAAGGTTCCTCTGTTCATGTCTCCCAAAGAAACTGAAATTAAAATCTTCAATTCACAACAACTACATAACAAACTTAAATTTTAGGAGAAAACGATGAAAGGAAAGGTATCTTAGCGATTTACCTTTTATTTTGCTTCACCTTTGTTTTGTGTGACAAAGGGGAAACTGACGAAAGAACAAAAATTGGTGATCAGTGACAGCTCAATCAAAGTTCATCTCTCCTGTGTTCCCTCTTACGATCACGCATGCTCTGCCTCGTCACTTCTTTGCATTCATAGCTTTACTCCACGACCAAATGGCAAGGGAGAAGAGAGGAAAAATGGAGGTTTTCTGGTGCAGGGGATGGTTGGAGCCACTACAACTGCTGAGTCACCCAAAATTGAATTTGTGGCAACTTGAGGTATAATAGTCTTCCCAGGTCATTTCACTCTTGGAGTCTTACTTCTAAATTACCTAATTAATTGTTCTATACTAATCAACCCTAATCTACACTAATTACCTACTAATTATAGCCTAATTACCGCTAGGAGAAGTGCATAATTATGGACTAAAATAGAAACTATCTACAGCAAAATAGAATAGCATAATGAAGCACAAAACAAAACAGAACAAAAGTAAAGAACAATAGATGCAATCAGCCATGGAGTCTTAGAAGTGTAACTATCATCATCCTTGTCTTCAAATTAATTATAATGTTCTCTATTCTAACCAATATTTCCAAGAAATTTCTTAGAACTCGATTACACATAAGTTAAACCTAACCCACATGCAATCTGATTAAGCCCTAACCTAAATCATACTTTGATAATTACCAAAACAAGCCATTCTATTCTACTGGAATACCAACCAGTAAAAGCAAGATAACTTCTCAGAGCAGAAATGATAAACTAGAACAAAAATGAAATAGAAGAACAAGAAGAAACTTATCTCATTTAGCTCCAAGAATTCATGTTACAACTCTAATCATCCATGGATTAACTACAACATTCTTTAGCCTTCCATGGAGGCCAAAATACACAAAAGGGGGGGGGGAGGGAAGAAGACCTACAAAATTACAGAAATGGAAGAAGAGGAGAAGTCTTCAATAGGTTGCAGATGGTGTTCTGAAGCTTCTTAAGCAGCCAGGAGAGAGAAAGTGACGAAATTGATGTGTTTGACTTCATAAACCAGTCTTTTTCATCTGTATTTTTCTATTGCAGCTGCTGCTAACTTTTTTGCTGGTTCTTCTTTTTTCTATGGAAAGCATTTGATGTTGTTTCTCTACTGTTGTACTGTGCAGAAAAGGAAACTAGAACAGTGCAGAATGTGGGCCCCAGTCAGTCATTGCCCAGTCAGCCCTAGAATGCCATGTCATCATTTTGTCCATATGGCATCCAAGTCAGCAAAGTTTATTCTCCAATAATTAAATCTGCAAATTAGACACAAGGATTAATGGATCTCTAATCCATTAAGCTCATAAAAATATAGAATTAAAACATATTAGCTCTTTAATTATTTTAGACCCAATAATTACCAAAATATAATATAATTAGAGAGTTGATAATATTAAAATGGCAATAGGACTAAGATAGGGACTAAATTGCATATAAAAATGCCCGATATCAAATCCCCCACA
The DNA here is from genome assembly GCA_037074585.1 of Biancaea sappan. Classification (NCBI taxonomy): domain Eukaryota; kingdom Viridiplantae; phylum Streptophyta; class Magnoliopsida; order Fabales; family Fabaceae; genus Biancaea; species Biancaea sappan. The sequence continues at coordinate 41,951,488 of CM073501.1, read as the reverse complement.
CTTAGCCTTTTGCACTCCTGGGCAAAATCATATTCAGAACACCAAAAGACACCAAAGGAAAAGTGTAAAAAGCATGTAAGGATGAAATAATTAAAATTTGAAAAGATTTAGCATTTAAAGAAATTGAATCTTAAATTTCTAAAATTCAAGCATCATGGCAATTTCATTTGATAAGAATGAATCAAAGCAATTAGCCTCCTTACATGGAATATGCTTACTTTCTATTCTCTCAAGTGTTTAAGGGTAAATCACTCAAAATTCAGATTATCACAAAATCACTACCATAAGCTTGTCAAGTATTTAAATCTCCACTACTCATATCCATATGCATGTTTAAATCAAAAGAACTTTATCAAGATGTAATGTAGGTGGAAGGAAAATAATGGAAAGAGAGAAGGAAAACAGAATAAAGATGGAAAATAACTGAAGAAAGAAGGTGAAAGAAACAATTGAGAAAATGAAGGGGAACAACTTAAGATCATGAAGAGCGTTAACCATAACAATGCAAGAGATTGAATAAAAACAAATTTTGGGTGTAAGAAGTTCTTTCTAGTCCCTTTTTTCTTTTTTCTTTTTTTTTCTTCTTCTTCTTTCTTTTCTGTACTTCTTTTCTTTTTCTTTTTCTTTCTTTTTGACATCGACATCATTTTCTTTTTTTTTTCAATCACAATATATATATATATATATATCTTTTTTCTTGAATAGCCTTTTTTTTTCTTTTGCTAAAGAGTAGAGAGAAATATTCATTCAAAATATCCCAAAATTTACAAGAATTTTCAGCACATCAAATCTCTAAAAGAATTTGAATGCTCTTCACTTCTTAAATTGGGATGTAAAAATTCTGGTTTGGAAGGAAAAAGTGGTGGAAAATGGAAGAAGGAAAGTGGAACGAGGCACAAAATGGCATACAATGGAAACAACACATGGGATGGCTATTTGGCTAAAAATGGTTCACAAAGAAATGCCTAAATCATCTCCAAGCATGCACATGTAAAATGTAGGCTCAACAAGATTCAAGACAAGTTCTAGAGTGAAAGTTCATGATAAGTATAACACTCAACAAGAAAGAATAGCATTTCCTCAAAATCCTCACGGTTTAAAGACTATTACTAGAAATTCATTGAAACCAAATTTATTGTCATTTAAGGTTGAATTCTAGAAAAGAAAAATTAAATTCTAGTCATGCTAAAACAATTCAAATCTAATTATTCCAACAAGCATATTTCTACAACCAAATCTTCTTCCAAAAACTAAAAAGAAAGCACTAAAAACTAATATAGAAGCAATCTAAATTCTGCACCAAAACAAAAACCAAAAGCTCCAAAAAGTGCAGAAAAGAAGCTGGAAGCATAGCAAAACACATAAAAACAGAACATTAAATTTTTTTCTTTTTTTTTCAAACATGAAAATTCTAGAATTATTTATTCTCCCTTCCCCCCACACTTAAAATTTGCATTGTCCTCAATGCACAGAACATATTTTCCAATAAAAAGTAAAAAGAGAAGGGAATAGAAATAGCTTGATGTTGCACGTCGCACGTCGCTTCCGCTTTTTCCAATCACATGGCATTGGCTTCTTCCAAAAGCTTTGATTGAGAGCAAGTGGCTACATGGTAGGAAGAATTACTTGCTCTAAGCCAATCTACACAAAGACAGAAGAAGCTCTGCTTGCCAGGGAGAGATCAAAGTGAAAAGGAAAAGAAGAAGAACTACTATCTAAACTAGAATCTAAGACAAAGAGAGAGCTACTTTCTAAAATAGAAGTAAAATTAAAACTAGAGCTACTATCTAAAACAAAATCCAAATCAGAACTACTATCTACACCATAAAAAATAAAACTATCATCTAAAACAGGATCTAAATTAAAAACAGAGACAGAAATTGAATCAAAGTCAGAATCAGAAATAAAAACAAAATTAAAATCAGGAGGAGATGTAGAAAAGGAATCAGAATCTGAATTGCAACCAGAATTAGGAACAACAAATCTACAGTAGAAGCAGAATCCAAATCTGGCTCACACAACTTAGAAATTGAAAATTTAAATTTACCAGGATTTAAAGCATTTTCAATTTCCAAACAAGCTTGGCAAAAATCAAAATCACAGTCAAATGAAAATTCATCCACATAATCAGAAAAATTAGAGATCATATCAAATTCAAGTCAGCACAATCATCATCATCCATCAATGTGTCAATAAAGCTGACAAAATGCATAGTAGAAGAAGAGGACTCTTCCATGGATTGCTCTAAAACATTAAAATGAATTTTATTTCTAGCAAACTCCATAGAAAAAGTACCATCATGCACATTGATAATGGCCTTTGATGTTTTCAAAAATGGTCTGCCAAGAATCAATGATGCATGTCCATGAGTACTAAAATTTTCAAGCATATAAAAATCTGCAAGGAAGATAAAATCTTTGACCCTAACTAAAACATCCTCTAGTACTCCAGATGGGTAAGCTGTAATTCCATTTGCTAATTGCACTACCACTCTTGTAGGAGAAAGGGTCCCTATTTATAAATCTTGGTACACTGTCTTAGGCATGACATTGATTGAGGCACCTAAGTCCAGTAAGGCACTGGGGAACTCCTTATTTCCAATGGTACAAGGAATGGTGAAAGTGCTCGGATCTTTGCATTTGGACACTAATGGTGGGAGAATGAGGGCCGACACATTTTGGCCTAAATTGACTTTTGCATTTCCCTTCAGATGCCTCTTGTTTATACATAATTCATTCAGAAACTTGGCATACTTAGGGATTTGCCTTACTGCCTCCGACAATGGGATATTGATCTCAACCTTCCTAAAAGTCTCCATAATTTCTTTTTTTGCATCAAGCTCTAAGACTCTAGATTATGTCAACCTCCTAGGGAAGGGTCGTGGTCTACTAGGGATCTCCTTATCATCCTTATCTTTCTGTTTTGAGCTACTTAAGGATAGAAGACTTTCTCTTTGCTCATCTGATTTTTCTACCTCAATGGGTGGGAAAGGGCTCGAACCTATTACCTCTTTGCTACTTCTTAAAGAAATGGCACTCATAGTTGCTTTAGGGTTGACCACAGGTTGGGAAGGGAGACTACCAGAATCTTGGCTCTTAAGCTCATTGATGGAGCTAGCTAATTGGCCTACTTGAGTCTTTAAATTTTGAATGCTAGACTTAGTCCTTTGCTGGAATTGGATGGTGTTGGAGGCCAATTGCTTAACAAAATCCTCTAAGCTAGGTTATAGTTTATGTGGAGGGGGAAGGATATTGCTTGGACCAGGAGCACTATACCTATTCTGAAAAGGCTGATTTGAACTACTCCCATATTTCAGATTTGGATGATCTCTCCATCCAGGATTGTATATGGAAGAGAAGAGGTCATATTTGGATTGATGGGAATAATGTGGTTGTTGGGGGAAAATGCCAGCACAAGATTCACTGTTATCTTGCAATTGAGGGCACTAGTCTGTGCTATGAGTGGCCAAAGTGCAAATGCCACAAACTGAAAGAGGAAGGGTTGGTGGTTATGATCTCTGATTCAGCGCTAATTGCCTCACCATTGAAGCTAACTTTTCCAATTTATTTTCTATCTTTTATTGCTCCATGGGAGGTGTCCTTACTTCATTTACACTAGCTGTTGGATTATTCAATCTAGTGCCAAATTGTTGTGCATTCTGGGCCATCTTGACCAATAATTCATTTGCTGCAGCTGGGGTTTTATCTACCAATGCCCCACCAGAAGCTGCATTCACTATGCACCTATCCATAAGCATCAGTCCCTCATAAAAATATTGAATGAGAAGTTGGTCTGATATCTGGTGGTTTGGACAGCATGAACAAGGCTTTTTAAATCTCTCCCAGTATTCATGCAATGATTCACCACTTAATTGCCTAATTCCACTTATGTCTTTTTCTGATTGCTACTATTCTAGAGGCTGGGAAGAATTTTCTAAGAACATCTTTTTCAGGTCATCCCATCTTGTTATCATAGAGTTGGCAAGTAATAAAGCCAATCCTTGGCTGCCCCATCCAAAGAGAAAGGGAAGGCTATAAGCTTGATCTGTTCTTCTCAAACTCCATGTGGTCTCATAGTGGAGTAGACAATATGAAATTCTTTCAAGTGTTTGTGCGGATCTTCTCTTGCAAGACCATGGAACTTGAGCAGCAAGTGGATTAAACCAGATTTTAATTCAAAATTAGCATCCAACTCAGGATAATTTATGCACAATGGTTGCTAATGCACATCAGGTGCAATCAACACTTTACTGGATTATTCTTGCCTATTTTGAGGCACTTGTGCATTTTGATTACCTATCCTAATTATCCCAATTGACTGAAAATTAGTTGACTCCAACACAATATCAGATTCAAAATTTGACACCACTTGTATACTATTAACGGCAAGATCAATAAACTAAGACAGAAGTTCAGACACTATGCTACACCTAATGCTATTGCTTCTCACTAGCCTATAGAAGGTCCTATCAATTTCAGGATCAAAAGGTGGTAAGTCCACATTATGAGACCTTCTCATACACTAGGAAGGGCAAAATCCACAAGAAAACAACAAAAACACTAAAAATGACAAAAGCACTACAAGAAGCTCCAACGGATGAAAATTACCAAAAATTGAAGTATCTTAGAAAAATCTCATTTTTCTTGGAAAAATCCTTCTCAAGTTGGAGGAGAAAATGCAAAAAATAGAACTTAAAACTTCGATCTACAAAAATCACACAAAAAATCACAATTAATTAAAAATAAAAACATTAAAATATAGAAAAGAAGGCCTAAACGATGGAATTTGGAAAAATGGCCACCCTATACTGGGTCAAAGGCAAAGTAGGGGGTTGCAACTTGTTTAAAATGTCAAAAACTAGTGGTATACCAAGTTTGAGGTCAATCAGAGATAGTCAGGTTTTTGCCGATTTTGAAAATGACTAGTTTCAGAGAGACAAAAAAACTAAAAACTTGTAAACCACTTCAACAACACTAAATAACTTAAAATTCAACAAAGAGAAACATAAACAACTAATTAGACAACTTAGAAGTGAATTGGCTCCCCGACAGCGATCCCAAAATTCTGGTTGGACACTACGACTACCGAGATGCCCATAATTGAATTCATGGCTATTCGCTATATAGTTGTCTTCCCAGGTCATTTCATTCTTGGAGCCTTGTATAACGTCCTTATTTTACTATACTAAAATCTGAAATTTTTTTTTAAATTCTAATGCTTAATACTCATATCTTCAAAAAGAACATTCTACAATTGTTCTCAGTACAAATCATAATTGGTTATACATAATAATTGAAAATCTAAACATAAGATAATTTTACATTCGTTTGAAATAAATTACAAATCTGTCGTACATAGTAATTTGATATCTAAACTTAAAAAAATAATCTATAATTCTAATACTTAATAAACTTGAGTGCTCTAAAAGTGTTCAATCAATCTTTACACCTTTCCCCTTATAGTCAGCCCCTGAAATGGTCAGTTGGAAAAACACAAAAAGGTGAGATAAGGGTATCTCAGTAGCTAGCATAATTTTATAAACATTTATAAATATACCATTTCAGTCATAAAAGCACTTATATCATAAAAATCAGTCCATGTAATATAAATTCTCAGTTTAGTGTAATAGGTTGATGAAAAATTAGCAAGCTGATATATGAATAAATCATGGAATCAAGAATAGTTGGTGGCACACTCAACAACATGGAAAAGATAGTCTACAGAACTATTTTTCCAAGCTAAACATGAGTAAAAGGCTACTGCAGTCCTTTAACTCAAGCTAGAAAGATTCCAAACTAAAACATGGAAATATAATTTCCAAGCTAACATGGAAATAGAATTTCCAATCTGACATGGAAGAAAACTTCCAAGCTAATATCATGCTAATTTCATCATGAAAAACATATTTCACTTTAGATAAAACTTCATGGACATAAAATATTCAAGTAGTAAAACAAGCTTTTATGAATTGCTACACTACCTGTACTTTGTAGTCTAACTTTTTAGCTCAAATAGCTATTCAATCTGTCTTGAAATTCGTTTTCACGATTTTTGACCGTTGACCGTGGGGTAGTCTGCACTGGTTTTGGTTCTAATTTTTGCTTCCTATTCACTGCCACTTCTCCCTTAACACTTGTGTGGGTTAGTAATAGAAGAATCTCCTCAAAGTAGCTCAGAAAAATAGAGTTTAACGTTGCTATTTGCTTCTTCCAAAAACCTCTATTTTATGGTTGAAGAAAACAGAGGAATTTTTTTTCTACTTCTGTCCAAGCTGCTGGATTCTCTTTTTCTCACTCTCTCTCGGCTATGAATTATGCAAGGAAAGGGGAGGAAGATATTGCTATTTATAGCTAAGAATGGGAGGCAAGTGGAAAATTCCTTTTGAATATTCAAATATCTCTCTAAAGCCTAGAAATGTTTAGAAAACTCAAGATAACTCTAGATAAACCTAGACTAACCTAGAATTCTCTAGAATTATCTATACTATAAATGTTTAGAAAACTCAAGATAACTCAAGATAAACCTAGACTAACCTAGAATTCTCTAGAATTATCTATACTAGAAATGTTTAGATAACTCAAGATAACTCAAGATAAACCTAGACTAACCTAGAATTCTCTAGAATTATCTATACTAGAAATGTTTAGAAAACTCAAGATAACTCAAGATAAACCTAGACTAACCTAGAATTCTCTAGAATTATCTATACCATTCTACAATATTCTACACTTATCTAGGAAATTCAAGAATATACAAGATATCTGTAGAACATACAAGATTCCTCTAGAACAATCTTAGATTCATCAAGGACATTCAAGAGATTTCTAGAGTCTCAAAATAAATAAAAAAAATATTAAACATTTATTCCATAATAATTTGGGATGTTATACCTTGCTTCTAAATTTCCTAATTAATTGTTCTAAGCTAATCTACCCTAATTTACACTAATTACCTACTGATTATAGCCTAATTACCACTGGGGGAGTGCATAATTATGGACTAAAACATAAACTAACTACAACAAAATAGAATAGCACAGCGCAGCACAAAACTGAATAGAACAAAATTAAAGAACAATAAATGCAATCAGCCATGGAGTCCTAGAAGTGTAACTATCATCATCCTTGTGATCAAATTAATTCTAATGTTTTTTATCATTAGGTTTTCTAACCAATATTTCTAAGAAATTTCCTAGAACTAGATTACACAAAAGTTAAACCTAACCCACATGCAATCTGATTAAGCCCTAACCTAAGTCATGCTTGATAATTACCAAAGCAAGCCATTCTATTCTACTACGATACTAACCAGTAAAAGCAAGATAACTTCTCAGATCAGAGATGATAAACCAAAACAGAAATGAAATAGAAGAACAAGAAGAAACTTATCTCATTTAGCTCCAAGAATTCATGTTACAACTCTAATCATCCATGGACTGATTACAACATTCTTTAGCCTTCCATGGATGCCAAAATACACAAAGGGGGGAGAAGACCTACAAAATTACAGAAATGGAAGAAGAGGAAAAGTCTTCAATAGGTTGTAAATGGTGTTCTGAAGCTTCTTAACCAACCAGGAGAGAGAAAGAGACGAAATTGCTGTGTTTGACTTCATAGACCAGTCCCTTTCATCTGTATTATTCTACTGCAACTGTTGTTAACTTTTTTGCTGGTTCTTTTATTTTTTGTAGAAAGCACCTGATGCTATTTCTTTGCTACTGTACTATGTAGAAAAGGAAACTAGAATAGTGCAAAATGTGGGCCCCAGTTAGTCATTGTCCATTCAGCCCTAGAATGCCATGTCATTATTTCGTCCATGTGGCATTCAAGTCAGCAAAGTTTATTCTCCAATAATTAAATATGCAAATTAGACACAAGGATTAATGGATCTCTAATCAATTAAGCTCATAAAAATATGGAATTAAAACATATTAGTTCTTTAATTATTTTAGACCCAATAATTGACAAAATATAATATAATTGGAGAGTTGATAATATTAAAATAGCAATAGGACTAAGATAGGGACTAAATTGCAAACAAAAATGCCCGATATTAGGTGACAGTGGTGGTGGCCATCTGTTGCCTCTGCAGTTCGATCTCTCACTCTCTCCCTCATTATTGGTCTCTCTCTCTGATCTGTGCTCTCTCCCTTCATCTCTCTATCTCACCGTGAATCCATCTCTCTCTCACTTATCTCTATTCTCTTTTCTTGAAGGTTCCAAAAGTCAATTTCTCTTCTTTTTTCTTCCTAATGAATCATTACAGCATATATAAAGGAAGCTACCTATGCATTTATTGTCTTTGACATTTAGTTACTTATGTATTTATTGTCTTAGCCTATAATACTTGACTTTTGGTTGATGTATTTAATGTATTTAGTTAGAGTCTTTTGTCTTTTGTTTTGGAGGCCTTCAATAAAAAAGGTCCTTGTCATATGTTGTAAATATATCATCTTTGAATCATATATAAGACATTGGCATTTTGCTTTCAAGAGGATTCTTGAGTTATTTCTCTTATCTAACTAAGATTAGTGGCAAGAGCAACCAGATTTCTTATCATTCACATTCTTCTTTCTTGAGTGTAACGAGTTCAACCCATTTCTCTTAGTTATGGCACCATTGGGCTTATCAATTGAGTGAATTTCATTTTCTTTGTCTATTCCTTTCAACCTATCAACTGAGTGTTTTCCCTCCATAAATCGCATCATATTGGTATCAAAGTCATTCCAAATAAGCTTATGTTATTTGTCTTGTGTTCTGCCCCTTCGTGGAAGGCTTTTTTTTTTTTACAATTTATTTTGTGTTTTGCCCCTTCGTGGAAGGCTTAGTTTTCTTTATTTTTGCAATTTATTTTATGTTTTACCCCTTTATGGAAGGCTTAGTTTTCTTTATTTGGCATTTTACCACCTATATGGAAGGCTAATTTTCTAGTATGTTCATCTTTGTTCTTGTTTTTGTTCTTGTATTGTTCTACTTTGTTTTAGCTCTTTTAAAAAAATTTTTGTTCATTATTCATCATTACTATTCATTGTTAATCTAAGTGCAAAACACTTAGAGAGTGAATCTACCCTTCACCAAATACAAAACCAGCAACTACAAATCACTATAGCAGGGGAAAATAGTTTTGAAGTTCCTCTTGGGCTTAGCCTACAACAAGATCAAATTATTGGCCTACAAAGAAGACAATAAGTAGTTCCTTTTAGGCTTAGCCTACAACAAGCTCAAATTATTGGCCTACAAAGAAGACAATATGAAATGATGGAATAAATGGCTCAATTCACTACTCAAATGGCTAGATTTATAAAGCTACAACAACAACAACCAAGAAGAAGAGCTTATGTTGAACACTATGGAGAATAATCTGAAGCTGAAGAAGAAGAAGAAGCTAAGCAAAGAAGGCAGCATAGGGAGCATGATGCCAACATGAAAATGAAGATTCCCCCATTTAAGGGAACTGATTCTCCTAAAGAATACTTGGAGTGGGTATAATGAGTGGAGAAGATTTTTGAATATCAATAATATTCAGAAGCTACCAAATACAGTCTTCCAGCCTTTGAATTCATTGATTATGCGAATCTTTGGTGGGAAAATTTGAAGAATCAATGAAGAAGAGATGGAGAAAAGGAAGTTTCAAATTGGAGATTGATAAAAAGGCTCATGCAGAGGTGTTTTGTACCTGATTACTACAAGCAAGAGGTTTATTTTAAGCTACAAAGCTTGAGTCAAGGAGGTATATATGTTGAAGATTATGTTAAAGAATTTGAAACTTTGATGATTTAGTGTGAACTGAATAGACCCCAAGAGCAAACCATAGCTCGATTTCTGGGTGGTTTGAACAAAAAAGTTGCTGACTGGGTAGAGTTACATAATTATGTTTTCTTAGAAGATATAATTAAATTGGTGATTAAGTTAAAGAGACAGTAAAAGTCAATTTATGGAAAAAAAGTAATGTCTAAACTATTAGGGGGTAAACCTTTCCAAACATTTTCCCAAACCTCAAACACTACCAAAGGGAGTAATAAGGAGATATGGAAGAAGAAGCCAAACAGAACCTAAAGTTTTAAGGGGAAGGAGAAGGTAAAAGACAACCAGCCTTCTAAAAGAAGTCAGGACATTAAGTGCTTCAAGTGCTTAGGTTATGGCCATATAGCATCTAAATGTACTAATAGAAGAGTGATGATCTTGAAGGAGAAACAAGGGGAAATAGAGAGTGAAGATGCCTTGTAGAGGAATGTGAAGAGGAAGAGTGTTTTGAAGAAGAAGAAGTTGTTGAATATGCCAATGAAGGTACCCTTGAATATGCCTTGGTCATTGGACATACCTTGAATATATCCAAGCCAAGGTAGAAGAAGAATAAATGGAGAATATTTTTCAAACAAGGTACACTATCAAAGGTAAAGTTTGTTATAACTTTTTCAAACAAGGTGCACTATCAGAGGCAAAGCTTGTAATGTGATAATTAATAGTGGGAGCTACACTAACATTGCTTCAACCACCTTGGTTGGCTACTTGAAGCTGCTTATCATTAATCATCCTTGTCTATACAAGCTGCAATGGCTGAATGATCATAGAGAGATAAAGTTCATGAAGCAAGTGAAGGTATCTTTCTCTATATGGAGGAATTACAAAGATGAGGTTTTGTGTGGCATAGTCCCTATGGATGCTAGTCATCTTTTACTTGGGATGCCATGGCAAATTGATAGAGGAGCATTACATGATGGCTTCAAAAACACCTATACCTTTGAGATGGATGGAAAAAAGATTATGTTGGCAGCCTTAAAGCTAATACAAGTATAACCAAAGAAGGATGTCATTGAGAAGAAGAAGCCTAGTTATTTTGCTTCAAAGAATGAGTTAAAGAAGGTAACAAAAATGGATGCCTTTGTATTATTGCTAATCCTCAAGAAACTGAACCCAGAACTTGTAAAAAAGCATCCTAAGCATGTGAGAGAGTTGATATAAGATTTTGCAGATGTCTTTCTAGATGAGCTACCTAAGGGATTGCCACCCTTGAGAGGAATTGAGCATCAAATTGATTTGGTGCCTGGTACTGCCTTTCTAAACAAACCCTCATATTGATTGAATTCGGAGAAGGCTATGGAGAGGAGTTAAAAAGACAAGTTGATGAGTTGATAGAAAATGGCTATATGAGGGAATCCATGAGCCCTTGTTTTGTGCGTACATTATTGGTCCCTAAAAAGGATGGTTCTATAAGAATGTGTGTGGGCAGCCATCCCATAAACAAGATTACCATAAAGTACCGCTACCCGATCCCAATATTGGATGACATGCTAGACGAGCTGAATGGTTCCAAGGTATTTCCAAAAATTGATTTAAAGAGCGGCTATCACCAAATCTGAATGAAATAGGGAGATGTGTGAAAGACAGCCTTCAAGACAAAGCATAGACTTTACGAATGGATGCTAATGCCATTTGGTCTATTTGATGCCCTTAACACATTTATGTGATTGATGAATTATGTGCTTAGATCTTTCATTGGAAAATTCCTTGTGGTATATTTCGATGATATTTTGATCTATAATCAAAGCTATGATGAGCATGTGCAACATTTGAAGGAAGTCTTGGAAGTGCTGGGAAAGGAAAAACTCTATGCTAATATGAGAAAATGTTACTTTTGTCAAGACCATGTGATTTTTCTTGGCTTTGTAGTATCTCAGCAAGGAGTGGGAGTTGATGAAGAAAAGGTGAAAGCTATCAAAGAATGGCCCGTGCCAAGAACCATATCTGAGGTAAGAAGTTTTCATGCACTTGCTTCTTTTTAGAGAAGATTTGTCAGGGATTTCAACACCATCTTAGCACCCATAATTGAATGTATTAAGGAGGAAAGGAGTTCAAATAGAGTGGTGCAGCCTAAAGAAACTTTGAGCTTGTCAAAGAAAAATTATGCAATGCATACATATTAGCTTTGCCTAATTTTTCTAAAACTTTTAAGATTGAATGTGATGCTAGTAGAGTGGGAATTGGAGTGGTGCTTCTTTAAGAAAGGTGTCTGATAGCTTATTTCAGTAAGAAGTTTAGTGGATTAAGTCTTAACTACTCTACCTATGACAGGGAGTTATACTCTTTAATTAGAGCTCTTGAGACGTGGCAGCACTATTTGTTACCAAAGGAATTTGTAATTCACACAAAACATGAATCACTCAAACACTTGAAATGGTAGAGCAAGCTGAATAGAATACATGCAAAGTAGGTGGAATTTCTTGAGGCCTTTCCTTATGTGTTGAAGTATAAGAAGGGAGAAACCAACATTGTTACAAATGCTTTATCAAGAAGGTATGCCTTAATTTCCATGATGAATGCTAAATTGTTAGGATTTGAATCTATTAAAGACCATTACATGGAAGATTCAACATTTACTGAAATTTACCTAGCTTGTGAGAGAATGGCATACAAAGGATTTTATAGATCTAAAGGTTTCTTATTTCGTTTAGGGAGGCTTGTAATTCCAAACTATTCTATGAGGGAATTATTTACATGAGAGAATCATAGGGGAGGATTGGCCAGACATTTCAGTGAAACCAAGACATTGGAGATGCTAAAAAAGTATTTCTATTAGCCTAACATGATTAGAGATGTGCATCATGTGATTGAGAGGTGTATTATTTGCAAGAAAGCCAAGAGCAAGGAAGTAGCCCATGGACTTTGTACACCTTTACCTTTTCTTGATCAGCCTTGGATAGATATTAGCATGGATTTTGTGCTAGGCTTGCCAAGAACACAAAGAGGTAAGGATTCGGTCATGGTTGTTGTTGATTATTTTCAAAAATGTCTCTTTTTATTCCATGCCATAAGATCGATGATGCTATGCATAGTGCCAATCTACTTTTCAAAGAAATTGTGAGACTTCATGGCATCCCAAAAAGTATTATATTAGATCGTGACTCTAAATTTCTTAGCTACTTTTGGAAGACTTTATGAAGGAAATTGGGAACAAAGTTGCTCTTTAGTACCACCTGTCACCCATAAACTGATGGGTAAACTGAAGTAGTGAACCGAACACTTTCTACTTTGCTAAGAACTATCACTGGCAAAAACTTGAAAAGTTGGAATGAATGCTTGGCCTATACTGAATTTACTTACAACAAAAGTGTACATGGTGCTACCAAACACTCTCCTTTTGAAGTAGTTTATCATATTAATCCATTAAGCCCACTTGCTTTAGCACTATTACCACTTGAGGCTCGAGAATGCATAGATGGAAAAAGGAAGGTTGACATGATAAAGAATTTGCATGAAAACATTAAGTAGTAGATTGAGAAGAAGAATTCCATCTATGAGAAGGCCGCCAACAAGAGGAGAAAATTTGTTCAATTTAGTCCTGGGGATTTAGTTTGGGTTTATCTTCAAAAAGAAAGGTTTTCGAACCGAAGGAAGTCCAAATTGATGCCAAGGGTAGATGGTCCTTTCCGTATCATAGCCAAGGTAAACTATAATGCATACAAAATTAATTTGCCTGAAGACTATGTTGTTTCTGCTACTTTCAATGTGAGGGATCTTTCTCCTTACTTAGAAGATGAAGAAGGCTTAGATTTGAGGAAAAATCTATTTCAACCAAGGGAGGATGATGTAATCAAGGGTAACATAATTGCAGCCCAAGAAAATGAGAACACTTCAATTGGGCCTCTAACTCATTGTGCAAGAGCTAAAGGGGTTAGATTGAGCTTAACCACCTTGTTAAAAGTGGAAGAAGTGTGAACAAGACTGCATGTAGAAAGGTTGCTACTGCATGTAGGAAAGTTTCATTTGTTGAATATAGTCAGAATCTAGCTACCTATGCATTTATTGTCTTTGATATTTAGCTGCCTATGCTTTTATTATTTTTGACATTTAGCTACCTATACGTTTATTGTCTTAGACTACAATACTTGACTTTTAGTTTATGTATTAATGCATTTAGTTGGAGTCTTTTATCTTTTGTTTTGGAGGCCCTCTATGTCACGACTCGAAGTCAAGGACATGACCAGCACGATAATAGGATCCTTACCACCACCGTCAGCCTGAATTCATAAATACTTAGACCACATAGCCATACACGATATTCAAGAAAACCCTTAGACATCTATATACAAAGAATACCTAGGAGTTCTATCTACTACAGAATGACTCAAGGAACATCAGACATACCTGACTTAGCATTGACCCAAACCCCGAAAAGAAGTTGATGACAAGGAAGAACTACTACTCCTTATATGAAGTCCGACCAACTAACTAGATCCTACAAGGGCACGAGAAAAGGGTGAATACAAAAATGCTCAGTGAGGAACATAACTATACTAAATAGGTTACCACCACGTGCCGCTCCCAAGGACGAGACACGAAATTAATGTCCATCCGATAACACTAGGCCTAAATCATATCCCACTCATCCTACAAGGCCAAGAGAATAAATCCTATCTAAGGCATAAATCATATCTTATCAGGGATGGTATAATGTCCATTCCATTACATGACTCAATCACACAAGATTAACATGTAACAATAAGCATCCTTTAAATAGATAAAATTAACGCCTCCACAGAAATCACACAGTAGATGAATAGCCATCTAACTCAACATAAACCTAATCTACGTGTAAGTCCACCATTCCAAGCCATTGACTACAGTCATTAAAAATATGGAATTGAACATACATACACTAGCATACATAGCAATAACCTCAATAAAGAAAACTTTACGAACTTCAGTCATCTCCGTGTAGTTTCCTCACTATGTAGAAATAATAATATTATGATAAACTTAATGAATGTGAGAAGCCAATCCTCTAAGTTATATGAGGGGCCAACCCTCTAAATTATATATAAGGGGTTAACCCTCTAAATTACATATAAGGGGCCAACCCTTTTGGCAAGTCTCATGAATGTAATTCCCTCTTGGAAAGCCTCATGAATATGATTCCCTCTTGGCAAGCCTTATGAATATGATTCCCTCTTGGCAAGCCTCACGAATATAATTCCCTCGCCCTTTCGACACCAAGGCGGCATCTCGAGTGTGACATTCTTGAGGAATTAGTCGCTTAGCCATATTGCGATTTATTGTGGGGCTCTTCCCTCAATGTATTTACTATAGCAATTGGGGTCACCTGTATTTATAATAAAATAATATCATCGGGCTCTTCCCTCAATGTCAATTGGAGTCACCCATATTCATAATAACATAATAAGTATATCATACAAGCATAGTACAATGCTTCCTAATTAATTACTCATTAATCAGTCATTTAGACATGGTTAATTCCTCACGTCACCTTTACCAACCAAAATAGAAGAATAATTTTATATAATTACCTGAATGAGCAAGGCCACCTATTCATCCTAACCATTGTATACAACCCAAAGTAGTTAAATGTTACCTCAACATCAATAAAGTTTTCTATGTGACAAGTAGTCATACACACAATTCATAGAATTTCTATATGTTCACGTAAGTTACTATTCACAAAGTACAGGATTTCCCCAACCCTGGGAATCATACACACACACACACACACACACACACCCACACACACACACACACACATATATATATATATATATATTCATGTAGTTAACACAGGGCAATTACCATTCTTACAATTTACGTTTCACATAATGCAGTTTTTCAGGGGCATGCTATGCTAATCGTGACATCATAAGTGTAATTTCCTACTAAATTCATAATAGTAAAGGGTGTATGCATCATTGCTTCAGTATATGTATATATATATATATATATATGAATACATGTACACATAGCAAACATATGTACTTTACCATGGGTGATGTATATATAGCACACATAATTATTTTATAGCCAAGGCCTATTTGTATCTATTAGATCAACGTACACCTGACCACATTCATCAAACAATTATGTTCTTTTCAGAAAATGGTATACTTCTGTTTTATAAACACTCTCAAGGGCTTTAAACCTTATACTTAAATTAACAAAGTTGTAAATGCACTTTTTTTTTTTTACATGATCAAGGTAAGATAGAGGTCTCCTCACCTAGACTTGAAGCACTTCCGACCTCCAAAGAATATTCCAGGCAAACCTCGAACCATGCTCAAGCCTACGAAACATTAAGGAGCAATTCAAAACTCAGAACTAAAGAGTCCTCACATGGCCAAGCTATGGTGCCCTAGGCGCCATGGCCTCTATAAGGCCATAAACGCTGCCCAGAAGATGGCACCTCAGGCACCACGCATGGCGCCCTAGGGCACCAGACCCTGAACTCTTTACCAGCATAAGATTCGTGGCGCCTCACCTGCAACCATGATAGATAGCTTGGGTTTGAGGCTAAAAACCTCAAATCTCCATCAATTTCCTTGATTCTTTCAATGGGGTTTCATCCCCAATGACCAAGAGTTAGATTGGCACCAAATCCCCTAATTAAAACTATGTATACAAGCTTGAATCAACAAAATTTCACTATAAGCCCTAACTTTCACCATTTCCCCTTCAATGACTTAAATCCATTCGTAAATGTGACAAAACCACAAATTTCTAGTTCAAATCTCATCACTAATCATCCAAGAGTATTTTAAAATGTCACCCAAACCTCATAAATTGAAAAAATAAAGCAAAAATCCAAAAATGGAGTACAAAGGGAAAGAGAGAGGTGCTTACCTTCTCTTTCTCATTTTTCCCGCATATTGGTTTGCTAGAACTTGGCCTCCTTATTGGAGAGCAGCTATCGGATGCCTGGATGAAGGCTTGGGAGGGAATGGAGGAAGAAGGTCTATGGGTGCCAAGATGAAGAGAGAAGTCGTGAGGGGGGAGAGCAAAAATGGATGAAGAAAAAGGAATTAGAGTATTTAGATTAGTTGTATGGGGTCCACTGCCCCTCTTTCAATTTGGTCCCTCTTAACTGCACTTCTAATCAGTATCTCTCAAGGTAAAAGGATAATTCAGTCATTATAAAAACACTCAGTCACATTTCCATAAGTACACATCATCACGCCTCCCTTCCAATAAAATGTTGAGATTTCACATTCATTCATTCCAGTCCTTCTTGGTGTTTAAGCACCCATTTAACCTCTATCCAATAGTTTCAAGGGGTGGGTTCATAATTTATCTTCAGAAGTTCGCTCCCCCACGTGGTCTACCCATTCAACCGTTTCTCTAAGGTGTTCCATATTTTCTTGCTCTCAGAATACTCTCTAACAAAATTCCAATAAACTAACATCCGAAGTGGCGAATATTACACTCTATAAAATAGGTCATTGTCATATGTTGTAAACACACCATCTTTGGATCATATATGAGATATTGGTGTTTTGCTTTCAAGAGGATTCTTGAGTTATTTCTCTTATCTAAATTAGGTTAGTAGCGAGAACAACTAGATTTCTTATTAGTCACGTTCTTCTTTCTTGAGTGTGGCGAGATCAACCCATTTCTCTTAGTTGTGGCATCATTTGGCTTATCAATTGAGTTATTTGGTTTTCTTTGTCTATTTCTTTTAACCTATCTAGAAAATCAATTAGTGTTTTCTCTCCGTAAATCACATTATATCAAAGTCTTGTTTCTTCATTCCCTTTAACTCATTAAGGTTCCTGATCATCATAGCCTCCTTAATTCTCTATTTACTCTCATTTTAAAGCAACTTAAGTGGGGATGTTACAAAGTCAACCACTTGAATCGCATTATAGTTAGTATTTTAAAATATATTTTTTTCAGAGCATATACCTAATTCTAACCCAGTGTCTTAAATGTATTTATTAATCAAACTCTAATCTTTTCTAGTAAAACTGTTTGCACAACCATGGATACCAAAGTTCTGGGAAAATTTTATAGAGAAGCAATAAAATTTTTATGTCTTTAACTTTTATATAGTATATATAATTACCCTTACATTTGTACAAGATAAAAAATATGGCTAGACTTAGGTATAGTTATTTATTCCTCAATAAAAAAAATATAATTTGAGTAAAACAAAGTTATTTAACTCAATAAGTAACGTTGACTGTAAAATTTATACACTTACTATATTTTTTTATTTAAAATAAATTAAAAACACAGATATACAAATACACATAATTTTCTTCATAAAAAAATAATGGTAATGTGCATTCAGATATTTTATGGATTCTAACAATGATGCGATAACTATTAAAGGTAACACTCTATTTATTAATTCTATTAAATTTTTGTGTTTAATTTCTAAAAATATTAATTCTTTAAATACTTCACAACTTCTACTAAGATCAAATGTGTGTGTGCGTGTGTGTATATATATATATATATTTACAACTGAACTTATAGCTCAAATGGTATGAGATTAAATATTGTGGATTAAAAACTAAAGTTCAAGAACTCTAATTAAAAAAATGCAGTTATTTTCATATATTTGATAAATAATTATAAAATAAAATAAATAAAATTAAGAAATATTATTTCATAGTTAGGCGATTCACAACTAACGACACATATTTCATGATTTTATTTTCTAAAAAGAATTAAAAAAACCAATATCCATAAATTTGGGCTATTGGTTGTGAAATCAAACTGCCCAAATTGGACCAAACAGAGGATCCTCTTCCAAAAGAGATCTCTTAACTCAATATGTTTTCTCCTTGTTTCATGCTATTTAAAAGTTGGCTTTCAAGTGTCTTGAAAATTATTAATACACAAGAATAATGTTTTTTGTTTTCATTAAGATTTTGACGAAAAATGAAAGTGAGGTATGTGACTTTTAAAATAATAAAATTCTTAATCTAGCCATTTGAATCTCATTTTCGAAATTCTCTTCATTCTCCTAGCAAATTAGCACCTAAATCTCATTTATTTGTCATAAATAATCTCAATTTTTCATTTAATTTTAAACCCTCATTTTGCAAATCAACATCTAAAACTTTTGGTCTATCATGACAAAAATAAACTTGAGGTTTTCGCAGCTTATTTAAGTTCCCGAAGTGAAAGGCTTTGAGGACAACCTCAGCTTGTTTTTTTTTGGGATGAATCTTAAAGATTTTTGAAGAAAAATTAATTTAAAAAAATGTCAGCATAGTTAATAACTAATTTCAATGACAGTCTCATATACATTGTCAATTATCATAACATATGTAGAAATATTAAAGTGAAAAAAGTTCTTCAAAATCATTACAACTTTTCTTACAAGAGTCTCTTAGAAGGTAAATATTAAATGATAATTTTTTTATTTAATGGAAGTTTTATATATCTCTACATAATTATAACTCATAAGGGTGAAGATGGAAAAAAATTTTGTTCCCATAAGATGGAAATGAAAATCAATTTCCCTTATCAAGAACAAGTGAGGACAAAAGCACGAATCACACTTCCTTTTCTAACTAAAATTATTCTTCTTTGATTTATTTGTTTGTCGTTGTTGTTGTTATATGTGTGTCCAAATTAAATTGTTTACATTTATAATATTTATTGTTGAACTTTCATAAATATTTATTTTTATAAACATATTTGATTTGATATCATACTTTTAATTTTAAAATTTTTACTTAAGTTTGTAAAATTGTTCACAGGTCCTATACCTCCAAGCTTTCCGCAAATGAAAATAAAAGAAATTTGTCATCCACAATAAAAGGATCGAGTTCAAATTGGACCAGTTGGAGTTATTTGCAACAAATAAATGGTGAGAATTTGTAAAATTAGAATTTAAAATAAATAAACTGATTTTTTTTTAACGGATCACATGCATGCAACTCACATGCATTACCCGTCAAAAAAATTTAAAAGAAATAAATCATAGAATCTGTTTGAACACAGTCCACTCAAGTACTGACATTTAAACATGGACGGTAACATCACATAATTAATCAATGACGAGGCTTGCAACTAGACCTGTCTGCAGTTAGGTTTAAAATGACCCTATTGTCAAGCACTATAGGCCTACACCAGTTAATGCAGCTGGGAAGAGTAGTTAATTTTCTTCCCGAAACTTGTTGCTTGTGTTGGTGCAGAACACCAAGTCCATCTTCTAATTATATGCTCATCCATTACATTGAATTCCAGCATTCAATTTGTAGAGCTTCCCCCAGACAAAGAAGACCACACGCCACTCAAACCCATTTCACATTTTCACGTTGCAGGCCCCTTTCCATTATTAAACCCCTCAAATCATCATCTTCTTTGGTGCGTTGCATATCTTACCTGATGCGAGCAAGGATCACCATGCAAACGAGATTGGGGGAGGACCACAGAAGGATGAAGACCTTACAGTTTTAGTTGGGTCAATTACAAAGTCACAGGCCGAAAGACTCAAATATGTCTTGCAAAGCAATGTGGGTCATTTAGAGAAGCAAAACTTTCATGGGCCCTTGATTGAAACTAATTTTGGACTAACAAAAAGAATTGAATGGACAACTTGCCTAATCTCTTTATGCTAGGCATGTGGATCTTCGTTGGTGGTATGAAGCCCAAATTTATGTGTAGAATCTAGTACAATTAAAATTAATTCAAATCATCAGAATTAATAAACACTTTGTGTAATATCACAAATTTTTTAAAATAATACAGTAGACCTTTAAAATTTTTTAAACAAAAAAGAAAAAGAAAAAATTTTGAGAAATTGGAATTCTAAATTTCAAAAATATATAATGAGGATTAATTTTTAATAATGGATACTTGAGGACTTTTTTTTTTAAAAAAAAAATTCAGGTAGGAGAATTAATTTAATGGGAAAGGTCATGAATTAGTTTGTTATGACATGTAAATGAAATTTTAACCATGTGGGTAAAGACTGAGTTGCAAAGATAGAAAGTTTGAGAAGAATTGTTTACTATTTTAACCAAACTAGTCTTGGGTGGCAATTTAGGAACCATACACGTGTATTCCACTACTTTTTTCTAAAGGTTGCCGAGAAGACTCCAGCATTTATGTGGTTTTCTGCAGAATCTCCTTTCTTAAGAAAATATCATACTTCATTTGTAAATCTCCTCTTCTATCTCCGTGAGCACCCTTTTCCTCCTCCATTGTCTGCTGGTGAGCCAAGTGTGAGAATTAGCTTCGTACCTCTGCTGACTTGAGTGATGAGAGCTAAAAACAAATTTAAATAAGAGTAAATCATTGCCCTACATGCCTTTGCCTCACTTCCTGCGACCCATCTCATTGTGAGCAATCATTCATATTCCTTCATATTCCTTCATATCCTCTTTCCCATCATCCGTTCACCCTTTCATTAATTACACAATTGCCGGTTTATAAAATATTTATATTTTATCTTTTTCCATCAAAACCTCCCTTTGGCTATCCAAACCGTGATGTTCCTGCAGAATCCGAGAAGGTGAGAGAGTTTCTGCAGTATGAAATTCTGTGAACTAAAATGATAAGAGTGAATCTATTTCTGCTTTGGATGCCACGTGAATCAATCCCACGATTTAAGATGACCCTTAGTCCATTCCTTTGCTACCCTAGATGTTCAACGAAGAGAGTAAGAGAGCTTCCCTGTTTTCTGCAGTGCAAACCGTGAGAGAGAAACTCTGTTCTTCATATCCGAAAATAGAGGATTTATTCCTTAATGAGTAGAGTGAAACTGATGTGGGAAACTAACCTATGAAATTTAAATTTCCTAGGCTTTGGGGTAGCAAAAATCGTGTACAAAGTGCTCAGATCAGAAGTCACGAAGCTTGGTTGAAATAAAGATGAAAATCGAGAGTAGATATAGAAACCGAGAAAACAAAGGTAACTTCAAATTTTCTGAAACTTTGGTTAAACCATTTCCCTTGCTTATTTTCCAGAAGAAGTAATTAGATAGATTCTGGTTAGGTTAAAAATGAAGAAAAACAAGATGAAGAGATAAAAATATGAACCAAACCAGAAAAATGAAATGAGAGAACAGAGGCAATGACGTGATGATCATTGTGGGTTTTGAAAATCTCCAAAATTTTTGGTTTCAATTCATGTTTTTCCTTGCTTTATCACATAGGTTCTAAAAATACCTAGGAAGAAGTATTGGGCTGGTTTGGGAATCAAACTCATGAGAAAAGAACTAACATGCATGACAGGGATTAAAGTGCAAAAATCGAAGAGTTTACAGTGGTCGATTTAATTTTAGAAAAATTATATTCTGGGACTAGGGACGTAGATGAAGTTAAATATGATTTTAGATCATGCAAAAGACAAAAGAAACATATTAGCTAGGGACCAAAGTGTATAGACAAAAATTCCTCCAAATTCTCATTTTTCAGCTTGTTCTTCTCATTTCTTTCTTGATCAAATTCTAGGGATTTATCTTGGAGACATCTTGGTGCTTAAACAGTGAGGGTGAGTAGCGATAAATGGTAATTCTAATGCCAAATCAAGGTGAGTGGGATTTATGCTTCCTATGACTAAGTTTTTTCTTTAAAGTCCTTGGCATCACAATGAGAACATGTGATGTATGTAATTTAAAGGAAAGAATGATTAATGTATATGATGGTATGTTGAATTCATAATAATGTTGTGCCTTGAATGAAATGATATGATATAAACACTGGTGAGAGTTGAGTGGTTATGTATGTACAACTATGGTTCTTCATCTTCCCATGAATGGAAATATAAAGGGTATAATTTCATGTGTGCATATGTGTGTATTTTCATATATATTTATATATGTTCATATGTTAAATTGATATACAAGAGAACTTAGTAAACATGTATGTACATACACCTTTTACCCTTTGAAGATGTGAAAAGGAAATATATATATATATATATATATATATGTATGTATGTATGTATATATGTATACATGGAAACTTATAAAGTTTTTCCTTAAATTTAGATAAACACATGTGTATATGTATATATATAATTAGATAATCTTGAGATGTATGTACATATATATATATATATATATATACTTACTTTGTAAAGTATTGTTTGGAAGGTTTAGCCTTGAAATGGAAGTATGGAAGTTATAACTTTTTAGTATATTAAGTTACGTATGATATGTTAAAATACATATAAAGTAGATGTAAGCTTTTGAGTATGCCACGTATATTGGATGTTAAGATCATATTATGCTTTGTGTATGATATGAGGATTATATTAAAGTGTGACAAGTTTTGATTATTGAAATTGTCCTTGATGGATAGTTGAGGTAGGTTATGGATGAATAATTGTTTATGAATTGAGATGAGAACTATTGAATGTATGTTGTGTTGATGTAGCATGTTTCTTGTGGATGTCGTGAGCTTCTATGCATATGGTATGGCATAAGTGTGGAATTGGCATGAACTATGACTGGTTTTGATATATTCTTGGTTGTGATTGTGATTATGTTTGACAAGAAAGGAAAGACATGGTGGTGCATCCCATGGAGAATTCTACAAAGAGCTATAAGGGTGGATATTTATAAATAGAGCGATAAGGGTAGATGCGGCGAGAGCCACGGACAACGATCTAGTGGTACTCTAGACAACTTGGTTGGTACGAAAAATTTGTATATTTGATTAAATTAATTACTGTTGTAAATTGTTTGAATTATGTGATATTGAAACGCGGTTGGTTTACTTGGATGCTATTGAGAATTATTTTAGATTACATTGCATTGTGTTTTAATTGGTTTATGAAAGATCGATACATGTTATCATTATGATACTTTATAACAATTTTTCATCGTACTGTTGTGTTGTTCCCTCACTGGGCATGTAATTGCTCATACTTCTCTTATTAAACATTTTTCAGAGTTGGTAAACGAAGATATATCTATTCGAGCAAGGAGTTATGAAACCTTAGTCTAATACCCTACTTAAATCCGAGGATAGCTTATTGTTCATTCTTGTAATTTTTATATTACTACGCTAGAGTCGCTTGTGATCTCACAGGTAGCCTAGGAACTGGAATCCGATTAATGTAAGCCGAGGAAATTATGTATGTAAATAACCTAATTGTATCAAACATTTGGTTCCAAATATTTTATTGAATTAACTTCTTGTAACGAAATATATAAAATATGTTTATGAGATATGAATAATTATATTTAGTCATTCACAAATGAGTATAAGAAAATTTTTTATTGATGAAATTTATTTGTATTTGTCTGTTTTGAAATATTAGATATATAGAATCATTTAAATGAGATAGGTTTGGAGGTGAGGATAGATTCACTTTTGTGCTGGTCACGTACCCTAGGTGGAATGTGACACTTCGTTTTCTACAATTTGCAAGTAAGATTTGTTTGCTTTCCTTAGTTTTCATCAAGAATTGATTTTCTTATCATGGTATTTTTACTTTGTTGTGAATTTCTATTCTTGTGTTCTTTCTAACCCTATTATATGTGTTTCTAGTCTTTAATAGATTAGGAGTTTGGTAGGGTGGGAATTCATCTAGACTGATTTTTGAATTCAAAGAGTGCATGGGGGTTTCAAGATCTATTTAACCTCTGGGGTTCTGCATCACTACCACTAAATATTTCTTCTTTTTTCTTGGTAAACAACAATATAGTGTCCGATCACTACACTTGTATTGACTAATCTAGATTTGAACCGGATAGGGCCACAATAATTAGTGAAGCTCTCCCTACCAAGTTGTAAGGCAGCTACATTCCTAATTCAACACCTTTAATTAAGCTAGGACAATCCTTTATGAAAGAAATGGTTGGATCCCAAGAGGGGGGGTGAATTGGGTTTTATAAAAATTTTCACAAAACTTAATTGGAAGTTAAAATGATTTTCTGAAATTGGATAATGTTAAAGATAATAATTTAATTCAGAAAATCAAAATGTTTATCAAGATGAATAATTTTATAGTGCAAGGAATTAAGGAGCAAATATAAATCTACACAAATTAATTAATACTTGAGGTAGAAATTAAATATAAACGCAAAGCATTAATTAATTAACTTCAAATGTAAATAGAGTAGGGATAGAGAAAGCAAACTCAGAGATTTATACTGGTTCGGCTAATCCCAAGCCTACATACAGTCCTCAAGAGACCACTTGAGTATTTCCACTATAATTGCAAGTTTAATCCGGGTACTTGCAAACCACTACAACATACTTTTCTCCCTCAAGGGTGTCTCTCCCCCTTACAACGTGTTTTCTCTCAAACACTAACTCAAGGAACCAATCCTTGAGAAACTAAATTTAAAGGCTTAAGGAAAATAATGGTAAACACTCTCAAAGTGTAGATAACGCAGAAATTAAGCTCAGAATATTTCTCTAGCAATTTAGAGAGAATGAACTCAAGAAAATATGAGAAATGAACAATTGAAGCTTGATGTAAATGGTGTTGTGAAGTCCCCTTTATATAGTGAAACCTTGCTGCTACAGTGACTGCTTTAGTCAAAATTGCTACAGTAAGCTTCATCATCATTTTTCAACCTTTCTACAACAACCAAAAAAACTTTATCAATCTTTTTCAACAATCAATATTCTTTTTCAAATTTGCTACAGTAAAAAGTATTTTTTTTCAAAGTTTATTACAACAACCAATAAACTTTATCATACTTTTTCAACAATCAAAATTCTTTTTCAAAAGTGCTACAGTAAAAGATATTCTTTTTCAAATTATATTACAACACCCAATAAACTATATCATACTTTTTCAACAATCAAATTTCTTTTTCAAAAGTGCTACAGTAAAAGATATTCTTTTTCAAATTATATTACAACACCCAATAAACTTTATCAAAAATTAATTTATATTACTATATATAAATATATAAAGCATTAAATATATTTGGGCCAAGAAAAATTGAATCATGCATTTGGGCCAATAAGATTAAATCATACATTTGGGCCAAGAAAATTAAATCATACTATTTGGGCTAAGAAAGATTAAATCATACATTGGGCCAAGAAGATTAAATCATACTATAATTCTCACATATTTGTCATCATCAAAACTTATAGCATAATACATTAGGGCTAACACTTTAATACAAAGGTATTAACTACTACCTTGTGTCTCTTTTCTAAGGAGAATATACCAATCAATTCACTCTGAACTTTGTATTCACTTGCAAAAATTTTTCCCAATTTCAAAAATAGCAATTTATTCTTTAATCTATTAGTTTCATAACCCTCCGAATCGTTAAAAAAAAATTAATAGAGAAACTTAATTTAACAATTTTATAATTAAGCTCTTCAATTAAAATACAATTGTATAATAATAACAGGCACAATGCAGTTGCAGCTGCATTAACAGCAACAATAACAACAACAACAATAATAATAATAAATTAATAACAGTCAGATCATGTGAATCAAACCATGTTGTCCATGGGATTTTGAATTTTTGATAGATATTGTGAGAAATTTTTAATATATAATGAGATTTTGATTTTACACTTAGAGTAAGAATTAGGGTTGAAATAGGGACATGTGAAAGTAAAGAGATTCCGAATGAAATGTCATTGTTTAAGAAAAAGAGAGAGATACCAACAATATGGTAATCTTAGATTCAAAACCTTGCTAGGAGATGTACTCACAAGATTTACTCTAATAAAAAATATCTAACAAAAAACCAAAAATAAAAAGAGGGTAATTCGGTCAATTTGAATTGTCTTGAAACTTTAGTGAGGCGTGGGTTTGTATATGGGTACTTGAAAGCTTGAACGGATAAACTCATTTTAATGGTTGAAAATTTTGAAAGGTGATTGTCATGAAATTAATGGATCAGAAGAGAAATTAATTTTTGTTTAGATTTTATATTCACCTAATTTAGGATTAGTTTGCAATTTTTTTAAATAAATTTTTAGTTTAGATAGGGAAAATTAAATTTTTTGTTTTGATCAAAATTTGAAAAATTGAATTGATTGATTTGCACATAAATTGACACTAGGATCACTTAATCATAATAATAAAAAAATATTTTTATTTTAATCATAATTAGAAATATATTTAGCCGTTGTTTTTTAATAATTGATTTTAAACTATAAATACTTTATTAGCAACTCAAGGTGACGTTTGGCATATATAATTTTATATTTTAAGAACGTTACAATTTCATGTTTAAATTTATTATAAATATTCTTGAATTTTTTTTATAATCCTGAAAATATGATATTTTCATGCTTAATTCATTTCAATGTTCTTAAGACTATTTAAAGTAGTGGTGTCATAATTGGTTGCTCCATGGCTGATCTCTTTTTTTCAAAAAAATTTATTTTATTAGATTTATCATATTATATGCATTTTTTTCTACACCTTATCATATATAATATTAAGTATGCACAAAAACAATTTTATCTCTTTCTAAGTGGTTTAAGAAAATAACTTCTCTCTCTTTTTTTGTGAGGTTTCTCCATGGCATGAGCCACCTAAATTCCTTTAGCTAGCAAGCTAAATGAGGTATGACTTTTAGTTTTAAAAGAGCATATACATCTCTCTCTCTTCATAAACTAGCATGTGGTCCGACTTATCCTAATTCATTTAGCTTTCAAGATAAATTGGTTATTTCTTTTAAGTGATTTCAAAAGAACATTTCTCTCTCTCTCTCTCTCTCTCTCTCTCTCTCTTCATGTGTTGGTCCATAAACTGGCCTAGTTAAACCTATTTTATAGGCTAAACAGGCTAGTCAACTTAGTCCCATTTTCGAATGGACAATTTTTTTTTTTTTTAGTTCAAGCATGTTAACTTGATAGGCTAAACGACCAACTCGCTCGCTTCAACCCATTTGACATCTTTCGAGTATAAAGGTAAAGTAGTAGACAATAAAGGATAAATGATGAAATAAACGATGAACAATCAAATTTTGATAATTAAGAATATAACATGGAATATAGCGATAATTTTATTCTGGAAAAAAAAATCATGCCTCACGAGAATATATCATTCTCGCCTTTCTCTATAAAAAAAAAGTATACTTCATGTTCCTAACGTTTACACCAAGTTTCATTTATACTTCTAATGTTTTTTTTTTGGGATCAAATATGTCCCACATATTTTTTTTTTGTAAATATACTTTTTTTAACATCGTCAACGATACTAACAAAAATTAGTCCTGTGGCACATTGCACCTGTCACGTCTTTTGTCACGTAGACCCATAACTTAAAATTATAAAAATATCCTTAATAATAAGTTAAAAAAAAAGAAAGAAAGAATGCTACTCTCTCTCTCATTCAATCCCTCTCTGTTGCTTCCCTCTCTCACCTCCTTCATGGGTTTTCTCTCTCTCTCTCTCTCTCTCATGTCTCAATCCCTCTTCGTCGCTATGAGAGGGAGATAGAGACCTGTCATCTCTATTTTCAGCCTCTCTTTGTCTTTTCTCTATCTCTTAACTCTCACCTCTCTCTTTGACTAACAAAGTCTACTCATCCTACTTCTTTATACCAATTTAGTAAAGATTCCTTTTACCTGTTAAAAGTGAATGTATAAACTCTAGGTATTAAAAGTTGGATAATAATCAGGTTTATGGGCTCAATACATGATAGATTATAAAAAGTCATTTCTTAAGGATTCTTAAATTCCTAAGTGTTAGCAATAGAAATGTTGCAAAATAAAGTACATGCTGGGGGCTATATAGCCAATGAAGCCACATAACAGGCCATGCATTGAATTGAAAGATATGGATTGAACTGAAAGATGCTGAGTTATTGATGGACATATCCTAGTCACCTTTAAGCCTAGCAATTCCAAAATCTGTTACCAAAGCTGTCTTATCGTTTGTCAAGAAGAATATTGCTTGGCTTAAGATCACAATGCAAGAGTCATCACCCCTATTTTTCAAACTCAAAACAGTGCTCTCATCCAACATCCGTACCACACCCTCTCTCAGCTTCCCACTCACACTTACAGAGACTTCCCCCACTTCATTTCACCATTTCTTTCTCGGCGAAGAACCAATACACCATAGCCCATCCTCTCTTTAGCTTTTGACCTCCCTTTCTCACCCATACACGCACACACATGTTGCTTTCCATGAGGACTGAGAGGAGTAGAAAACATAAACAAAAAGAAAAGTCAAGTAGAGAGACAACATGATAGTGAGAGAAAGACTAAGAGAAAGGATAGATGAGAAGCAGGGGTAGACTGACCAATAGAAGGCTTCCACATCCCCTATTTTTGGTTGTTGTAATAGGATGTGAGAGAGAGACAGAGCTGAGAAGGACAGAGAGAATGAGGAGGTAAGGGATTGAGACGAGAGAGACGAGTCATAGAGATGAGAGAGAGGGATCGAGATGAAAGTACTTAGTCGCCGCCATCGTCGTCGTCGCCCTCGCTGCTGCGATTGAAGTTGGTCGTCGACCAAGACCAAGGGGAAATCCATACAATGTCATCTCGCTCTTCCAAATTAAATTTCTAAATCCTAATTTGTTTCCATCTGAAGGTTATATGCTGGAAGGGTATTTTTGGTATTTTGATGTGTCCATGTGGCAAATGACGTGACAGATTTTTTTGCCATATGGCAGCTCAGTTAGCATTTTCCATTACTTTCTTTGATGATGTTGAAAAAAGGGCATATTTGCAACAAAAAAAAAGAAACATGTGGGACATGTTTGACTTAAAAAAAATTAGGGGCATAAGTGAAAATTGATGAAATATTAGGGACATGGAGTATAATAATGCCTAGAAAAAATAATGGGAATTTTTATATTCCTAAGAATATCACATTTTTCAAAAATTAGTTTTTAAAGAACTATGTAACAAATGTGTGATTTTCATATGTTTTTGAAAATCAATAACATTTTTGCATACAAAAGACCTCATAAGAGTATAATCATGACATCTTACCTAAGTCTCGGGCTTATAATTAATTGACTATTAAATAATGGAAAAGGCCATTAGATGCTCTTATGGGATCATTAATTGTAGGCTTAAATAAGAAGATTTTGTCTTTGGTCGGCAACACCCTCGCCACATGTTTGGCATTACATTGCATAAATTAAATACCAATATAAAATTATATCACTATAGCGTACATATCACTATAGCGTGCATGTGACAAATAGATGCACTATAAGAAAACAGTCATAAAGACTGCAGGGTCAAGTATCTGATTGAAAGGAGGGGAAAACAAATTGAAGACACTCAATAATGAACTTGATGAAGAGAAGTTGTGAATGATTGACATTTGCGTCATGAAGGGTCTATTATGGAAGCACGCCAGTCGGATCTATATCAATGAATTATTCATTGGAGATATTAATTAATGTAATTAGTTACTTGGTATGATATTTAATTGGATGAGAGATTTTAATCATTTGTATGATATTTCATAAATAGACTAAACATTTATTTTGGTCCCTTACAGATAAATTATTTTTATTTTGGTCCCTCATGGAGTTGTTCTCTCATTTTAGTCCCTCACATATAAGATTTTTCTTAATTTGTTTCATTATAGTTAGGGTATTTCTTATATTAGTCTTTCACAAATAAAATTTGTGACTAATAATGTTCTTTTGCTATTAATAAAGTTAACTATCAGTTACAAATTATATAATGATAACGAAGTAGTAACTTATTAAAAAATATGTCACACATATATCATCACATTTGCTAATTTGGTGACAAACTTGTCATTTTTCTCATCCTTTATTAACCTCGTTAATTTTTTTTTAAAATATTTACAAAGGAAGAATCTAACATGTGATTCTTTACCTAAATTTTCATTAGCTCCTATTACACAAGTAGGGGATGGCAATTTCAGCGTGGCTTATGTTTCTTAGCTATATATGTGGTTGGAAAATTATTTTAAAATTTTTAATAAATGTTATCATGTTGAATAATGATTAATAAGTATATGATTAAAACCAATTTGATGAATGATAGCATTGGAGGGCATACAGAGCAAAACATTTTTCACAAATTCAGGTATGAGGAAATAAAAATAAAAATATCTACAAAATATGAAGTGGGAATAAAGAGATTTGAAGATGGAAAAAGCTTAAGAGCAGGGGTCTTACATTTTTGTCATTAGGTTCTCTAATTAGAATACGATAAGTGAATGAGTTTTTTGAATCCCTACATCTATTTTCACCATTCAGTTAACTGATGTGGCATGTTATTTGCCTACGTGTTCGTTAAGTGTTGACATGACATGACATGTGTCATTCCATACTTGAGGAAGTGAATTTGGAAGTGAATAAAGTAACAAATGATCAATATTTGAGAAAAAACTAAAAATGGAGAATAATAGGCCAACATGAATAAGCTTTGTTAGATTTATCCATATGGTGTGAAACCATCAGCACATAGCCCAAGCATTTCCTTAGTTGCGATGATTATCATAGTGCCACCTTATTTCCTTAGCTGTGACGTCAGAAGTAACTAACCTTTGAAGTGTTGGGATCAAATTTAGGGATCACAACCGCTTATCTGCCACCTTTCTATGAGTACCACGACTTCTAATTGTATAATTAGCACTCCCATAAAACTTACACTGCATTTCATTTACGTCATCCTTGTAATAAAATATGCAACCATTAACACAACAATCAGTTGTTGAGTACCCAAGTCCTAACCTTGCTACCAATTTCATTGTCTTGTAAAAGTAAATGAGAACTTAGTGTTTGATGGTATAGCCTCACCAATAAATTGCATTGAAGGCATGTAGTTCCCTCCAACCATGTTGTAGTTTAATTTGATGCTCAAGAGCCTTATAGCCACTAACAATTTGAAATGACTATTTCACCCTTCCCAAAAAGGAGCTTGTGCAGCATATAACATGTCATAAAAGGCCTAAGCATCTAGGCTCGGGACTCTTCTACCATTTGGTCAAGGTCAACACTGATGCTAGGCCTAGCCGCATCTAAAACCATTTCCTCATATTGATATGAACCTAACAACCACTTTGGATGATCAAGAAGAAGATGATTTGAGTCTTGGTGTTGGCCTAATAATGAGACAAAGGCTTAAAAGGATAAAGAAGCAATTAGGGCATAAGTCAATGCCTTGATGGCCCAAAAGACAAGTGACCAAAAAATGGAAGGAAATCAAGGCCCAAAATAAAGTGTTTCATCATTAAAATCTAAAATGTTTTCTAAAAATAGTCAAGAGACACCATTGTCTTATTTTTGGTGGAATTTTTGTGTATATTTTTAAGAATTTTACATGTGGAAGTCTTTTGGTGTTCTCAGGTCAGTTTTTAGTCTTTTAATTACCATAAAACAGTTACTAACCCATATAATTTCCAAGTCCACCAATTGTTATTTATTAGTTTTTTTTGTGGTCTTTAATTGAAGTCTTTTGTTGTCTTTGAGTTATGTACTGCTCTACCTATAAATAGAGCATGTAACTCACAAGAAAAATCATATTAGAGTTTATGATAATTGCATTCAAGAGTTTTCTCAAATTGAGTGTTTTATCTTCTTTTATTCTTATGGATGCTTTGCGAATCTTCTTTATAAGATTGGTGATTCAAATTCACCAAAGCCCCCAAGTTGTGCATAGGTTCGTTGTTATGTGGATGGTTTATTTCATGTTCATGGTTGGACAAGCATTCTAAATAGCATGTCATGTTCAATATAGCATTGGTTGGCTATTTGCTGTTGTTAGGTCATTGAACCACTCCACACCAAAGCTTACCAGACCCAATTCTTTTCTTCAAATCTAGAGTGTGGTGTTCATTACCTTCTTTCTCTTTTGTCTTAAATTTGTTGGACTGCCTACACCATGAAGGTTGGACAAGCATTCTAAATAGTATGTCATGTTCAATATAGCGTTGGTTGGCTATTTTCTCTTGTTAGGTCATTGAACCACTCCAAACCAAAGCTTACCACATCCAATTCCTTTCCTCAAATCTAGAGTGTGGTGTTCATAACCTTCTTTCTCTTTTGTCTTAAATTTGTTGGACTGCCTACACTGTGATGATTAGGCCATCCTAGACAATTTCTTATCACATATTGACTCGGTTGTTCCTCATTGTCCCCAAGGTTAAAAGGTCGATCAACTAAGAGAGGATACACTATTAGGGAGATTTCCCTATGGGATGTTCAGTAATAATAATCTAGTTGGAAGGAACACTTCAATGAAATCAGCATCATCAAATCCTTGATATATTTAAACCCAATCAATCAAGAGCATTTAGAGAAGTAAGAATAATATACCTTCTAGATAACCCACCTGCAACCATATCCTCCTTACCTCGCTTGTATTTGATGATGTATGGGAATCTCTCAATGAATTTTAACCATCACACATGATGTCTATTCAACTTGCCTTGACCCTTTAAATGCTTCAAAGATAAGTAATCAGTGTGGATGACAAACTCTTTAGGCTAAAGGTAGTGTTGTCAAGTCTCTAACGCTGTCACAAGTGCATAAAGCTCCTTGTCATAAGTTAGGTAATTCAAGGCAACACCATTTAGCTTCTCGCTAAAACCTACTTTAAAAAAACTACTAACCAACTCTAGATGCATCACACTCAATCTCAAAAGTAATAGCAAAATTAGGTAATTCCAAAACAGATGTAGAGCATATCCTTTCTTTCAAAGCATTAAATGCATCATCTTGTGCTTTTTTCCATTTAAATCCAACAGAATTCTTTACTATTTCAATGAGTGGTGCATCAAGTATGCTAAAAATCATTTAATAAATATTGGTATAATCTAGCTAATCCATGAAAACTTCTTACCTTGGTGCTTCATCTAATATGGGCCACTCTTTGATAGCCTTTACCTTTTCTTCATCAACTTCTATTCCTTGTGCACCTACAAGGAAACCAAGAAACACAAACCATGCAAAAGCTACACTTTTTTCGATTAGCATACAATCTTTCCTTTCTCAACATATCCAGCACATAATGCAATTGATTTAAATGTTCATCAAAATAAACCACAACAAATTTCCCAATGAATGCATATAAAACATGATTCATAGACCATATGAAGGTGCTAGGTGCATTAGTTAGCCCAAATGGCATGACTAACCATTCATACAATCCATGCTTTGTTTTGAAAGCACTTTTCCACTCATCACCTCTTATCCTAATTTGATGGTATCAAGATTTTAGATTAGTTTTAGGAAAGATACTAGACTCATGCAATTCATCAAACATATCATCCAAGCTATGAATGGGATGTTGATATTTCACCATTATGTTGTTCACAGCATATCATCCAAGCACATCTAGATTAGTCCTATATATTGGGTGATTAGGAATTGTTACTCTGAGAATGAAATCAATCTGATGCTCAATTCCTCTAATAGGTGGTAACCCAAGAGGAATTTCTTCAGGGAACATGTCTTCAAATTTCTGCAACAAAGACAACACTAGGAAAAGAAGAGTCAAGTCCGTTAGAGTTTAAAAAGGCTTCCTTGCACACAAGTACAAGTAAGGGCTTTTTAGCTACAAAAGTCTCCTCACCCTCTTTTGCATAAATACTCACTTTTGTCTTTTTCTTTTCTTACTTTCTTTCTCTTTACTTTCTTTTTTTTAACTCTTAGTTGTTCTTTCTTTTTCACTCTTTTTTTTCCATATTTTTCTGATCACTCTCATTTATTTTCTCTCTCTCTTTTCATCTTTAGTTGGCCTTTATTTATTTGCTTAGGTGTTAATGGTGCAAGAGTAATTGTTCTGTCATTCATTATGAATGTGTACCTATTTGTAAATCCATTGTTGATAGCCCTACGATCAAACTCCCATGGCCTCCCAAGAAGTATATGAACCATATGCATAGGGACAACATCACATAGCACCTTATCACTATACTTCCTAATTGAGAATGAAACCAGAACTTGCTTATTAACCTTGATTTCTCCACAATCTTTCAACCATTGCAACTTGTATAGCCTAGGGTCTGTGATAGTAGCAAGTCCAATTTTTGCTTATTAACCTTATCACTAGTGTAGTGCTAGCAACATTAGTGCAACTTCCCTTATCAGTAATCATATTGCATACCTTATTTTTCATGAGGTAACGAGTGTGAAAGATGTTTCCCCTTTGTTGCTCCATGTCGTCCTTCTTAGCCAGAGCACTTAAGGCATGCCTAGTCACAAGTTCTTATCACTGCATACTCAATCTCATCATCACTAGCATCTTCAAGTGAAGGCATGGAATCATCACTATCACTTTCAGTCACCACTTCATTATCCATCATAATCATGACTTTTTTATTGAGTCATTGTGAAGCTATATGACCTGATATTTTATATCACTATTTTTAAAGGGTTGGGATTTAGATTTACCTTTGTGATGAGATCCAGCCACCTAGCTTGGAGCTAGAAGAAGAAGAGCTAATTACACCATCCAAAGTTGAAAATGATGTGCCAAAAGGGCCAATTATAATAGCCAAAGCCAAATAGATTCAGCAAGTTGTGAATGGCATTCTAATGCAATTGCAACGTGGAAATCACCTAGAGGATGAGCTAGAGCATTCCTACAACGTTTCACACTTTTAGATTTAAGAAGAACCAAACATTGAAGGATGAAGAAACTTCAAGCATCCAGAATAGGTTAATTGGGCATAAAACAACTTATCTAGCCATTTTAAGCATTTTGAACCTCTTTTGTTTACTTAAGCCCAAAACTAATGTAAAAAGGCTTAAAATGCCTTGTTTAAGCTTATTTAGACTATTTGGGCTTGTTTTGTTAAGTTTGTTTTCAATCTTTTGTAAAAGTCCCAAATAAGCCTTAAACTTTCTATTTAGTGTGTTTAGAGTGTTTAGTTCTTAGCCCAATCTGATTTACGCCTTAATCTAACTTGTTGGCTAAGAATAACCTTTAGGTTTCCCTTACGACTTTTAGTCTTCCATTTCTAGCTTGTTGGCTAAGAACAACCTTAGGTTTCCCTCATGTCTTTTAGTCTTTCATTTCTAGCTTATAAATAGGCCTCATGCCATATGCTTTGTACACAACTTGAGTTTGATAAATATAAGTGAGATTTGTTCTCCTTTGTGCTGTTCTACAACTTTTATACTGAAAATCTGAAGCGGATAACTTGAGATTTGTCGATTGATTATATTGTTAGTTTCAGGTTGTTGATAATCTCTAGATCAACAATCTTTTATCCATTGATAATATTGGTTTCTAATTATTTGTTTGTTTTAGGTTGTTAATAACCTCGGGGTGAACAATCTTTTATCCATTAATAATATTGGTTTCTGGCTCTTCTTAGCCACGGGGTCAATATTCCTATCCTTGTTTTCCTTGTTGTTTCAATGTTAAGAAACTAGTATAATTTGGTTTTCGATCTAACAAGTTCAACATCTTATCGTTAGGCTTCACATAACTTTGCTTGTGAAGTTTACTTTAGTTGGACTCTCAGGAGATCATATTATTTGGTATTAGAGCCAGCCAAATTAAGGTTCTATTAATTTTTCTTTCTTAGTTATATTTTATTTCTCCCTCTTGTTGTTTTATTTTCATTTGTAGTAATCTTTGTTCTATCCATTTTTGTTTCTGTTCATCTTTCAATTTTTTTTCCAAAAAAACAATTCGTGCCTTTTTTGGGTCTGTTCATGTACCATTTTCAAAAATTTAGCCTTTGGTTGTCATTTTAGTTCATTATTGTTGGTGATTTCCTTTTCCTTAATCTGTTTGCATAATAATTAAGGTGGATTTCATATTGTTTGAGAATTTTACTTGCATCTAAAAAAAGACAAAGAAAAGGAAAGAAAAAAAGTAAAAAGAAAAAATAGAAAAAAAGAAAAAAAAAAGAAAACGAAAGAAAAGAATTAAAAAAAAGTGAAAAGAGAAGAAAGAAGTAAAAAAAAAAGGATTCAAAGAAACCACAAATTCTGCAATCAGATTAAAATCATCATCAATTTTTAAAATTTGAGTCATCTTCTTGCTATCCTTGTTGTTTCTAAGGCTCCAATTCCTTTCAAATCAAGCCTTTCCAAATTAAATTTTGTCCTACTTTGTTTTTACTCTGAATTGACTCTAATCCTTTTAACAAGTTGAAATCTACAAATATAACTCAAATTGGTTGAGATCAAGTATTTAATTGGTTGAGTTCTGGTTGAAACTATAGAGCTTTAAAAGGGAACTTCAGGGGAAAAAGGCAAAGATAGTTGAGAGAACATGAAAAGGGTTAAAAAAGCTTGAATAACGCTTGAGCGAAAACACGAGTGGATTGAGAGACATTTTATTCGAGTGAAACAAGTAAAAAGAGAGAGTGAGGATTTCTTTTATATAACTTTTCCATTGTTACAGAATTCATTATATCTCAAAGTGGGAGAGAAGAACAAGAAATGAATGACCCGGATCAGAAACTTCTCCTAAGAAGTTTAAGTCAAAGCCTTGAGAGGATGACTTTGACAATTGCCAACATTAATGAAAGACTCACTAATATTGAAAGATATGGGCAAACCAACTCTAGTTCAAGAAATTGAAGAACCTAAAGGAAGAGCCCTATCTATGTAGAAGAAGATAGTGATAATAGAGAGAGATCATTTTCGGATGCTAGGACTAGATTAGCACCAAGAGTACCAAGGCAACACCAAACAAGCACAAAACTGAGAAAGAGAACTAGTAGATAGAAATACTGGATCAATTAAGCTCAACCTACCACTTTTCTAAGGCAAAAGTAATCCGGACGCCTACATTGAATGGGAGAGGAAAGTAGAACTGATTTTTGAATGTCACAGTTATTCTGAAGATAAGAAAATTAAACTTGCTGTTGTAGCCTTTTCAGACTATGCAATTATATGGTGGGATCAACTTGTCCCAAGCTGAAAGAGGAACCATGAAAGACCAATTGATATTTGGGAGGAGATAAAGGCTACACTTAGAAGAAGGTTTGTTCCCTCACACTATTACTGTGACTTGCAGTTGAAATTGCAATCTTTGAAACAAGAAACTAAAACTATGGAAGAGTATTATCAAGAGATGGAGATTGCTCTAATTTGGGAAAATATTGATGAAGACCGAGAAGCAATAATGGCAAGATTTATCTGTGGCCTAAACCAAGAAATAGCCAATGTGGTGGAGTTACAACACTATGTGGAAATAGAAAATGTTGTACACATGGCTCAAAAGGTGGAAAGGCAATTGAAAAAGGGATGCTGAGGCACTTCCAAAACTGAACTTTTAATTGGAAGCAAAAATGGAGTAACCTATCGAAATCAAGTGACACTAAAGGAAAAGAACCCAAAGTGATTGCAAAACCATTCCAAGCTTCCAAAGATTTAGGTATAACTTCTAACTCCTCATATAGAACTCAAGATATTATATGTTTTCATTGTTTAGGTACAAGTCACATTGCTTCCCATTGTCCAAACAAGAAAACTATAGTGCTTCTAGAAAATGGAGAATTGGACTCTGTAGAAGAAGAAAGAGAGCAATCTAAACATTCAGAGGAAGAAGAAGGAAGTGAAATTAAGCATGCTGTGGAAGAAGTACCTTAGTGGTGTTAAGAGCTTTGCATGCCCAAACTAAAGATGAAGGAACTGAAATACAAAGAGAAAACATATTTTACACACGCTGCCATGTAAAAGAAAAGGCTTGTGAACTAATCGTTGATGAAGGGAGTTGTGTGAATGTTGCAAGCAAGTTGATGGTGGAAAAGCTAGGACTTCACACCACCAAGCAAGCAAGACCATATCAGCTGTAATGGTTGAATGAAAGTGGAGAGGTAAAAGTGACAAAACAAGTGTTGGTTTCATTTTCCATAAGACAATATAAAGATGAGGTCTTGTGCGACATTGTACCTATACAAGCCAACCATATCCTACTTGGAAGCCCATGGCAATTTGATAGAAGAACCTCAAATGATGGGCATAAGAATAGGTATAGTTTTGTAAAAGATAGGAAGAATATCAGTCTTACTCCACTACCTTCTCAACAAGTTTTTGTTGAACAAGCTAGAATAAAAAAGTCTATTGCTACTAGTGGTAAGAGACCCTTTTCTGAATCTACTCATAAAGAAAAACAAAATAAGCAAGAAGAAAAGGGTAACTCATTAAAAGGAGAAGAAAAATACAAAAATAAGGAGAGAAATGCAAGTTAAATTTCGTTGCAAAAGAAAAGGAAATTAGAATATCTTTAAACTCTGAAAGAGCTTAATTTTGCTAATTCACAGAGAGTCTTACCTTTTGGCTGAAGCCATTATGACTGCGGAGTCACCCAGAATTAGCTTTGTGGTAACTTGCAGTATAGTGATCATCCCTGTTTATATTCTCTCAAGGAGCCTTGCTTCTAAATTGCCTAATTAATTGTTCTTACACTAATCTACCTTAATTGCAACCCAAATATCTACTGATTAACTACCTAATTACCACTAGGGAGGGTGTGACTGTATAATCAAAGCTTAAAACAGAATTAGAATACAAACCTATAGCTAACAGAGCACAGAACAAAATGAAATTAAGAATACACTAACAAATGCAATCAACCATAGAATCCTAGAATTGCAACTATCATTATTCTTGTCTTCAAATTAATTATAGTGTTCTCTATCATTAGGTTTTCCAACTAATATTTTCAAGACACTTCCTAGAACTAGATTACACATAAGTTAAACTTAACCACATGCAATCTAATTAAGCCCAACCTAATCATGTTAGATAATTATCTAAGCAAGCCATTTCCATTCTACTTGTTACACTAAACAGTAATAACAAGGAATATCTATGATTTAAGCAATAAAATTAGTAATTATGTTCACAAAGATCTGACTAGAACTTAAACAAACATAAAAACATATATGAAAGACAAGAACAGAAATGAAACAGAGATAAACAGCAAGAAACTTATTTGATTAAGCTCAAAGAATTCATGTTACAAATTTTACTTCTCCATGGAATGATTACAAGAACTCTTTAGCCTTCTATGGAGGCCAAAACAAAAGAAGATACAAAGGGGGGAACACAAAATATAGAAGAATGGAAGAAGATAGATCTCTTCAACACTTGCAAATAGAGGTCTGAAGGTGTTTTTAATCAGCAACCAAGGAGGGAGGATGAATTTGACTTTTGTTAGGTCCCTTTTAGCTTTTGTTTTGACCAAAAATGCAAAACAAATTCATGGAAATAGTGCTATAGAAACTCCCTTTTGATGGTGTAGAAAAGTGGCTGCCCTTTTTGGTTTCTACTGCTTTTTCTGATGCTACTGTTTGCTATGCAAAAATGCAGAAAATTTGGATGCATATTGGAAAGTGTAGAACAGTGGACCCCAGTCAGTCCATTCAGCCTTAGTCAAACCCAAGTCAGTGCGACATCATCAAATACGTCCATGTCAGTGCTTAGGTGGCATCCATGTCATAAAATACTCTAATTATTTATCTGAAAAATATATAATTGAATTAATTGGGATAAAATTATGAAAGTGAAGCATATTAATTCTATAATTAATTTACACCCAATAAATCCAAAACATAACAAAATTGGAGAGTTTACAATGTAAAAATGGTAAGGAGGCTAAGATAGGGACTAAATTGCATATAAAAATGCCCGATATCACCTTTCTAACATTGAATTAAATTCTTCTTTGCCTGGTACTGCCTTAACCCTTTTGCAAGAATTCCAAGATGTTTTTCCAGAAGAGCTACCTGTTGGGTTGCCACCAAACCGTGGAATTGAGCACCAAATAGATTTTGTGCCTGGCTCACAAATCCCAAACAAGCCTACTTACCGTAGCAGTCTTGAAGTAGCTAAAGAATTGCAAAGACAAGTAGAAGAACTCATGAAAAAGGGCTATATTAGAGAAAGCATGAGCCCATATACTGTACTAGTTCTTTTGGTTCCAAAGAGGGATGGCTCTTGGTGAATTTGTGTGGATTACCAAGCTATCAACAAAATCACAGTAAAATATAGATATCCCATCCGTAGACTTGATGATATGCTAGATGAATTACATGGTTCAATTATTTTCTCAAAAATTGATTTAAAATGTGGATACCATCAAATTAGGATGAAAGAAGGGGATAAGTGGAAAACTGATTTTAAAACAAAGCAAGGTTGGTATGAGTGGTTAGTAATGCCTTTTGGCTTAACTAATGCACCAAGTACATTTATGAGCTCAATGAATCATGTTTTAAGAATCTTTCTTGCGAAATTTTTTGTTGTATACTTTGATAGTATCTTAGTATATAGCAAAATTGATTCTAAACACATGAATCATTTAAGAAGTGTACTTAAAGTCTTAAGAAAAAAAATTGTATGCTAATCTTTTGCATAGATAGAGTTGTCTTCCTTGGTTTTGTTGTAAGTGCCAGGGGAGTTGAGGTGGATGAAGAGAAGATAAAGGCAATCAAAGAATGGCCTACTCCCAATATAGTTATTGAGGTAAGAAGTTTTCATGGCCTAGCTGGATTCTATAAGAGGTTTATACAAAACTTTAGTACCATTGCTACACCTCTCACTGAGGTCATCAAGAAAAATGTTGGATTCAAGTAGAAAAAGCTCAGGAAGATGCATTATACAATCTCAAGGAAAAGCTAAGTACTACACCCCTACTTGTTTTACCTAATTTTTCCAAAACCTTTAAAATTAAATGTGATGCTTCTGGGATTGGAATTAGTGCTGGTCTTGTGCAAGAAAAGAGGCCAATAACTTATTTCAGTGAAAAATTGAATGGAGCTACTTTGAACTACTCCACCTATGACAAGGATCTCTATGCTTTAGTTAGAGCATTAGAGACATGGCAGCACTATCTATGGTCCAATGAATTCGTCATCCAGATTAATCATGAGTCTTTAAAACACTTAAGGGACAGCATAAGCCGCAAGCATACAAGATGGGTGGAACTTATAGAGATGTTTCCTTATGTGGTTCAATACAAACAAAGGAAAGAGAACATAATGGATGATGCACTATCAAGGAGGTATATTATAATATCTACTCTTAGTACAAAATTTCTAGGCTTTGAACACATCAAAAACATGTATGAAAATGATAATGATTTCTATGTTGTTTTAGCAGCTTGTGATAAAATCCATTTAGGAGGTTCTTTGGGCAAGATAGGTTTATATTTAGGGAAAATAAACTTTGCATACCCAATTGTTCTTTGAGAAATTTGTTGATTAAAGAATCTCATGGGGGAGGATTAATGGGACACTTTGGGAAAGCCAAAATACTTGAAATTCTAAAAGAACACTTCTTTTGGCCCCACATGAAAAAAGATGTAAAAAAAAACATGCTCTAGGTGTATAACTTGTTTAAGGGCTAAATGAAAAAATGAACCCCATGGTCTTTACGTGCCTTTACCAACTCCCATACACCCTTGGGTTGACATTTCAATGGATTTTGTATTTAGATTGCCAAGGACCCAATCTGGAAAATATTCTATCTTTGTGGTTGTAGATAGATTCTAAAAAATGGCTCACTTTATTCCATGTCATAAAACTAATGATGCCACTAACATTGCAAACTTTTTCTTTAAAGAAGTGGAAAGGATACATGGTCTTCCTAAAACAATTGTTAGTGACCAAGATGTCAAGTTTTTAAGTCACTTTTGGAGAGTATTGTGGGGAAAATTAGGAACAACCTTGCTTTTTTTAACTTTATGTCATCCACAAGCTGATGGCCAAACTGAGGTAGTTAATAGGACTTTGGGTACTTTATTGAAGGTTGTTTTGAAAAAGAATTTAAAATCTTGGGAAGCATTCATCCCTCATACAGAATTTGCATATATAGATCCT
This sequence comes from Biancaea sappan, assembly GCA_037074585.1. Taxonomy (NCBI): domain Eukaryota; kingdom Viridiplantae; phylum Streptophyta; class Magnoliopsida; order Fabales; family Fabaceae; genus Biancaea; species Biancaea sappan. The sequence goes on along the minus strand of CM073501.1, from coordinate 41,909,071 downwards.
GCATTTTCAACTAAATTTTCACCATTTGAAGTTATATATGGATTTAACCCACTAACCCCTTTGGACTTCTTACCTTTTCCAGTTAACAAGCTTGTTAATATTAATGGAAAGAAAAAGGCAGATTTGGTGAAAAAAATCAATGAGGAAGCACAACGCCATATTTAGCAAAAGAATGCTTAAAATGCCTTCCATGCTAACAAAGGCAAAAAAAAAGCAAGCACTATTCCAACCTGGAGACTCAATATGGGTTCATTTTTGCAAAGAAAGGTTTTCAAATCAAAGGAAATCCAAATTGCATCCAAGAGGCAATGGGCCCTTCAAAATACTTCGGAAAATCAATGACAATGCCTATGTTGATCTTCCATGTAAGCATCAAGTTAGTCCTACATTTAACATTTCTGACCATTCTCTTTATCATACAGATACTGATTCAAGGACAAATCTTTTTGAGAATGAAGGGAATGATGAGATCCAGACACCTAGCTTGGAGCTAGAAGAAGAGGAGCTAATTACACCATCGAAAGCTAAAAATGATGTGCCAAAAGGGCCAATTACAAGAGCCAAAACCAAACAGATTTAGCAAGCTGTGAATGGCATCCTGATGCAATTGCAGCATGGAAATCACCTATAGGAAGAGCTAAAGCATGACTACAACATTTCACACTTTCAAATCCAAAAAGAACCAAGCGTTGAAGGATGAAGAAACTTCAAGCGTCCAAAATATGTTATTTAGGCTTAAAATAGCCTATCTAGCCATTTTAAGCATTTTGGACCTCTTTTGTTTACTTAAGCCCAAAACTGATGTAAAAAGGTTTAAAATGCCTTGTTTAAGCTTATTTAGACTATTTGGGCTTCTATTGTTAAGTTTGTTTTTAGTCTTTTGTAAAAGGTCCAGATAAGCCTTAAACTTTCTATTTAGTGTGTTTAGAGTGTTTAGTTCTTGACCCTATCTGATCTAGGTCTTAATCTGATTTTTTGGCTAAGAATAGCCTTTAGGTTTTCGTTATGACTTTTAGTCTTCCATTTCTAGCTTGTTTACTAAGAGCAACCTTTAGGTTTTCCTCATGTCTTTTAGTCTTCCATTTCTAGCCTATAACTAGGCCCCATGCCATATTCTTTGCATACAACTTGAGTTTGATAAATATAAGTGAGATTTGTTCTCCTTTGTGATGTTCTATAGCTTTCATATCGAAAATCTCGAGCGGATAACTTGAGATTTGTTGATCGATTATATTGTTGGTTTCAGGTTGTTAATAACCTTGGTGTCAACAATCTTTGATCCATTAATAATATTGGTTTCTGGCTCTTCTTAGCCATGGGGTCAATATTCTTATCCTTGTTTTGCTTGTTGTTTCGTTGTTAAGAACCTAGTATAATTTGGTTTTTGATCTAAGAAGTTTAACATCTTGTCACTGGGTTTCATATAACTTTGTTTTTGAAGTTTACTTCAGTTGGACTCTCATGGGATCATATCACTTTGTCCTTGGTTAAAGGGACTTCCTTTTGAATAGCTTTATTTTCTTTCTTCCAACTCTGTTTCATTAAAGAATTAGAACCATAGTTGAATTTTAGGGCACCCTTTTTGCGTTTGAGTTACTTCTCTACCTTAATTGCCACATGTAACATATAATGTTGTAACTCTACAACATTGGCAATTTCTTTATTCAGCCCATTCAGAAAATGAGCCATCATAGCATTCCTATCCTCCTTGACAATAGCCCTTATCATAGCTAACTCCATCACTCTTTACTCTTAGAACCTTGTGTAAGGTTTTGCAATTTTTGATAGAGGTCTCTATAGCAATGGTTAGGTATAAATATCCTCCTCATTACAACCTTTATTTCCACCAAAGTTTCTATAGGTGAGCACCATTTCCCCTCTTACATAGGACCAACTAATCCCACTAAATAATTGCATAATCAATGAACTCTCTATTACATCCAACTTTACCTTTTTCGCTTTAGAATAATTATGGTCCTAAAAAATTAGCTCAACCTTTTTCTCCCACTCCAAATAAGCTTCAGGGTCATTTATACCTGATAAAGGAGGTATCTTCATTTTAATATTCTCGAAGTTCCCATCTACTTGATTCCTTCCGCTATAATTATTTTTCCCTTAATGCCTTTCTTGCCTAACTCCTATATATCTATTTCTACCTACTCTAATTTCAGAATTATAATCCTTATCTTCATCCTCACTCCCTACTTTGTCACACCTGAAATGTGACCGGCCGGCGTTCCTTTTTAAAAAAATGTACTTAAAATCGACTTTCAAAATTGAAAACCAATTTTATTAGGAGCCGCTACCAAAGTTTAATTCGTTGGGAAAAACTTGGAAAAACCTTTGAGTTTGATGGTCTACATTTTGAAGAAAGTGAGTTCGGAAATTGAACCGTATAGGGAAGGTGTTAGGCACCATATACGTCTGATTTAGAAAGTGACCAATTATTTCGTATTTACCTTAAATTATCCTCCTTGGTCACATAAGAACATAATAAAGAAAAGCATCAAAACAAATGGATATGTACAAGGGTGGACTTGGCTAGGCAAAGCCTAGGTCCTACGTACCCATCGATTGGGATCAAAGTCCACGTAGGTCGTCATCTGAAATGCCGCAAGGGCCAGGGGAAAGACTAAAATTTTTTTTGCGGGAAGAACTAAAAAGGTTCAAAATTAATTATTTCCATAAATCAAACGAGATTGAAGAGTTGTGATTGTGTTTGAATTTATGATAACAAATCATCTTGATCTTTGGTTCTTCCCATTTTAAAAGACTTTTGATTCTTCGGATTTTTCCTTTTGAGGATATTTAGAAAGAAAACGAAATGAATATTTTTTTTTTGGATTTTGAGTTTTAAATATTTTTTTTTGGAGTTTGAAAGAATAATTCAATGAAAGCATATTTTTTGGATTTTTGAAATTGTCTTGAGAATGAAAATAAAGGAAGTACTTTTTTTGGATGTTTGAAATTATTATGAAATCATTTGAAAGAAAATGTTTTTGATCTTGTGAAATTGTTTTATGAAATTATATAAAAAAAATATTTTGGTATTTTTTTTTAGAAAAAAAATATCATGAATAAAATTTAAAGGAAAAATATTTTTTGAGTTTTGGAATTTATCTTGTAAATGGAACAAAGAAACATTTCTTTTTTAAGACTTTTTTGAATGGAAATGAAAACAAAGGAAACATTTTTTTTTTGGAAATTTTGAATTTATCTTGAGGATGAAAACAAGGGAAATAATAATTTTAGTAATAAATTTTTTTATATATTTGAAAACAAAGTTAAAGGAAAATATTTTTGGATTTCTGATTTTGAGGAAAGATAAAATCTACACAAATACAATTACATATATATATATATATATATATATATTCATGTAAGATACATAAATAAAAGAAATAATATGCATGTAAAGACACATATACATGCACTCGCATACATATTTACATAAAACATGCACAACAAATTAAACCCGTATGTACATATATACATATATATATATATATATATATATAATATAAACTCATGTACACACACTTTTATATATATATATATATATATATATATATAACGCACACCTATATATATTTATGTAAAGTGCAAAAAAAATAAAAATAAAAATAAAATAAAATAAAATAAAATAAATAAAATAAAAAGGAAAGAAATAAGCATGCTAGTATATGCATATTTTTCTGTCTTTTCATTTGGGTCCCTATGCGAAATTTTTCCTTTATTCTTTTGCTTGATCTGATATCATAGTTGTCTTCATATAGGTCCCTCGGTCCAGAAAATGTTTTAATTTTGAATTAAATTAACCCCTGCAAACTTCTAAATTTTTTCAGTTTGGTCCCTATTTTGCATGAATCATGTCCAAGTCTCAATTTTTCTTTCCAAATATGTCCAGAACTTCTTCTAGGATGTTTTTGGGTCATTTTAGGTCCATTCCAATCCATAGCACGGGAAAAATGAATTAAAACCAAGTTCTTGGGAATTTTCACGTTTTCACGGTTCATCGTGTCACTTTGCTTCTTTCCATGATTTTTCTGATTTTTTTTTATTTTGATCTTCTTTTAAGTTCCAAAGTTTAAATTATGGCATGCAAAACTAACTCTACAAAAAAAAAACAAAAAAAAAAACCAAAAAAACAAAACACAAAAAGAAAATAAATAAATGCGTGAGAGAAATCAACTTACCTTCACGGTTGCCTTTTTTTTTTGGATTTACTGCACTCCTCTAAGTTTTGAGCTTGTTTGCAGCTGAACTTCACTCTTTCAATCACCACATTTGCTCTTCCAATGCCCAGAGTGTTTGTGAATAATTTATAACTGATCTTCTTCTTCCACAATACTCCAAAAGAAAGCAAATCTTTCTCAATTTCTACATAGAAAATAGAGCATGTATTTTTTGCTCTTTCTTTTCTCCCCTCTCTTCTCTCTTCTCCTCCCTTTTTTTTCCTTTGTTTTTTTTCTCCTCTCTCAAGGTAAGAAAAAAGTCCTTTACTTATAGTGAGAGATGGGGGTGCAAAATGATTATGTTAGTGGAAAAAACTTCCAAATCATGTAACTCTTATCTTGTCCTCATGTTCTTTTCTTGACTAGTAGTATGATTGCCATTTGAAAAAAAGGAAAGGAGAAACATAATTGAAGTACCTTGGCTAGAGATTCCTAACCATTCATGTGAAGGAAGGACACCACCATGTGTGTATAAAAAAAAACATGTGACATTTTGTACTTTTATTATTTTATCATTTTTTTAATATTTTCTTTTTGTTATTTTTATTATTATCTTTTTTTCTGCCTTTTTGTTTTAAGTATTTTTATTTTTTATTTTTTACAAAAAGAAAAAGAAATTATAATATCATGGACAAAATTAGGTGTTACAGTTGCCCCTCTTTACTCATTATTAAACAAGATTATGAGAAATTAAATTCGAGATATTCTTGTTTAAGAAATGAGTAAAGATAAGAAACACTTAATTTTGTCAAGATGCTAATGACGTATACAAAAAACGATATGCTACATAATCATGTAATGTCTGAAAGGATGGGTGCCAGTTGTAGCCGGGTTTTGAAAGGAAAGGGGGGCCGGTCGTCTCCAGGCTTTGAACTGCTAGGGGGGCCGGTCGTCTCCGGGCTTTGAAAGGAAAGGGGGGCCGGTCATCTCCAGACTTTGAAATGCTAGGGGGCCGGTCGTCTCTGGGCTTTGAAAAGATGGGTGTCAGTCGTCTCTGAGCTTTGAAAAATGGGTGCCGGTCGTCTCCAGGCTTTGAAAAGATGGGGGTCGGTCGTCTCCGAAGCTAAGTGTGTCACAGTTAAGTAGTGGCTGAAGATAGAGTATTCTGGGTGCTCAGCCCGAATATGTGCAATGCTGTGCGTGCAAGTGGTTGCTCCGATGATCAACAACGTTTAAGGCTCACAGTCCTGGCGGGATCCACTGGTCGGAGTTGTATTCTTCACAAGCATGACAGAGATAGAAAGAGGGCAGCTTCACGAAAAGAAGAGACAACAGAGCAGAAGGGAGATTTACAGGAAAAAAAAAAGAAAAGAAAAAAAAAGAAAGAAAAAAAAGAAAAAAAATTCAAAATGAAAACGTGTAAACTAGGAAAACTGTATAAAAACATTTAAAATAATCAATAATAGTCTCTATAAGTCAGCACGAAAGCCAAAAAAAAGAGGTGCAAACCCCACAAAAGAATCCAAAGAAGATAAAAAAAATGTATTTCTTTGATTTCAAAACATCTTTAGAAGGCATAGCAGCTCAAGTGGAGAAATATGGTGGGTAGAACAACAAGTCAGCCGCAATAAGTACAAATCTTTGACTTCCATGGTAACTTGCATTAATGACGTGCTGTTTGCATGCTCGCTTGTTCCAGCTTTGGGTTACCAATTTGTAGACTCTGTAGGGTTGGCATGTAGGGGTGCGGTGGTTTGCGTTATTTCTGGAAAACTCAACCCTAACGTTTCTTTATAAAACCCTATCAGAAATATGAAACTATCACGAGTTCAAACTAAGAAGTCTATACCTTTTCTCTTCTCTCTTTTTTTTTTCAAACATATACTCCAGTTCAGAAGTTCACCCAATGGCTTCTAAGTAGTTTATCGATCTTACTATCCCGCCCGAGAAGGAGGAACTCAACTTGATTCTACGTTTAGGGTAGGATGACAAAGGTAAGCAACCCATGGAGGAGTCCTCAGAAAGGGATACCAAGAGAAAAAGGCTTGATGAGGAGTTGGAGGGGTACGGCGTAGGCCGTACTTCAGAAGATGAAATTGCTCTTTTGAAGAAGGAAGTGGAAGGGCTGAGGCAGGAGATTAAGGGTCTAGAGCGACTGATGAGAAACCAGTATAACAGCTTGGGAGAAAAAAATGACAAATATTATTTTTGGTTGATTCAGTGTTTCTGTAGCCAAAACCAGAAAAACATTGAGTCCCATAGTAGGATTTATATTTTTCTCCAAGAAATTATAAAGGCTCTCAAGAAGGGTAGTGGTCAAGAGATATCACTACAATCCACTACTCCTAAGAACGAACCCGAGGCTCCCTCTTCATCCAAGAAGCCACCTTACCCATAGGTTACATATGTTATGCTTTGTGATTTCTCTTCCCCCTTTTTGCATAATGTAATCCTCAGTCTCTCTCTCTCTTTCTCTTTTTCTTTAATGCAAGTGGTTTTTTTTTTGGAAGATGCATTTCAAGGACACTAAAAGAAAGAAACAATCAGATGAAACCAATCTAGATTCAGCAAACAATCGAACCAATAAAACCAGACTTAAGATCATAAAAGAAACCCAAAAAAAAAAAAATTTAGGTTGCCTCCCAAAAGCGCCTTGTTTATAATTTTTAGCCAGACATTATTTGGTATCTTTGTTCATCATTGTCTCCTTCCTTGAGACTTTCATCTAACCAGACCCTCATGTTCTTGACTGTGTTGCTGGATATAATTTGTCGTTGTTTTGAATTTGCCCCGGTTTTGTAATGGAATTTAACCTTTGACGTTAAAGAGCTGAAATTGTTTCCTCGTGTTACCATTGGATCGAAACTCAACTTAACCTGTTCTTTGAATGAAAAAAAACTAGAGATCTCACATATTAAAGGGAGCTTAAATGAGTCGTTCGATGTGATTCTTTATTGAATGTTATCATTTTCAATTGCTTTATGTGGAACAAAAGGAATACTTGTCATGGCTATGTGGAGTTACTTTCTAGGCAAATGAGACATTATTAGAAGAATAATTCTCATCCATTAAAAAGTATGAGCGAGAGACATGTAGCTGAGGTAACAAGGATAATGAAATAATTCAAATTAATTGGAGTTTGAAAAAACCATAACTAGATTGATTCTTCTATAGAATGTCCTTTGTTCTTGAGTTGACTCTCTGAATGAATACATGTTACAATAGATATGTTCTCATGAATGCTAACTGATGCCATAACCCGATTTCAATTTGGCATATCCCCTTTTGTGCTTCTGTATGTTGAGGGAACCAAGCTGAAACGTCTGACTCCCCATTTCTTATATTACTTTGAGTACTTTGAGGATTTTTCATTGCTCTAGCTTTTGCCTAGGCTGCCTTTTCAGGTTTTTAGTCTAGCGAGCACCCTTTTTAAAAGATCACTTTTCATGTCTGAGCTCTAATTTTTGCCTGAGTCTTTTTCAAGTTTCCGACTCAGCGAGCTTATTCCTTTTTTTTTTACAAAAAAGAAAACCTCTTTAAGCATAATATCTCTTGACCGCATCAGAGTTGATAGGCCTTGACAACTCCTGACCATCCATATCTGTTAGGATCAATGAACCTCCTCAGAAGGTAAATTTAACCACATAAGGCCCCTCATACGAAGGCGCCCACTTGCCCCTTGGATCCTCTTGATTTGGTAATATTTTCTTAAGTACCAAATCACCGGCTTTGAACTCTCTGGGACGTAATTTTCGATTGAAAGCCCTGGCCATCCTCTTTTGGTATAACTGCCCATGACAAATAGCAGTCAGCCGTTTTTCTTCAATCATATTCAGTTGCTCATATCTAGCTTTTACCCATTCATCTTCCCTTAGATTAGCTTCAATGTGCACCCTCAAAGATGGGATTTCTACTTCAACAGGTGTCACTGCCTCCATCTCGTAAACCAAAGAGTAAGGAGTTACCCCAGTTGAAGTACGTACGGTAGTCCTGTAGCCGTGTAAAGCATAGGGGAGCATCTTGTGCCAATCTTTGTATGTTACTATCATCTTCTCAATGATTTTCTTGATGTTTTTATTTATAGTTTCCACTGCACCATTCATCTGTGGTCGATAAGGTGCTGAATTATGTTGTTTAATCTTGAATTGGTCACAGAACTTTTTAATTTCTGTTCCATTCACATTTCGTGCATTATCTGTGATAATCCTCTCAGGCAAGCCATACCGACATACGGCATTAGTCTTCATGAATCTGATGAAAATTTTCTGAGTCACATTAGCGTATGAGTTGGCCTCTACCCATTTAGTGAAATAGTCGATGGCGACCAAGATAAAGCGATGTCCATTCGATGCTTTTGGGTTAATAGGGCCGATTACATCGATGCCCCACATTGAGAACGGCCATGGTGCTGTTAAATTATGTAGCGGAAGTGGAGGTGCATTGATTTTATCAGAGTAAATCTGACACTTGTGGCACTTTCTGACATATTCTATGCAATCTTTGTCCATAGTCATCCAAAAGTACCCGCATCTTTGAATTTGTTTAGCCAAGGTGTGGCCGTTGGCATGAGTCCCACATATTCCTTCATGAAGTTCTGTAATAATTCTTTGAGCTTCTTTTGAATCAACACATCGGAGAAGTGTGCCATCATGACTCCTTTTATATAAGACACCATCATTGATAAAGAAATTCATGGCTAAGCGTCGAATTGTCTTCTTATGGTTTTTCGTAGCTCCTTTTGGGTAGACCCTATCTTTCATGTAAGTCTTGATGTCATGGTACCAAGGATGTTCATCAAATTCCTCCTCTATGTTCAAGCAATGCGCTGGCGTGTCACTTGATTTTATTTGGATTGGTTGGACTTGCACTCCGCAGTCAAGCTGAATCATCGCTGCTAAAGTGGCCAAAGCATCTGCAAATCGGTTCTTATCTCTTGTCATGTGATAAAAACTGATTTCTTCAAACTGATCGATTAGCTGGATCAGGTATTTCTAATATGGTACTAATTTTGAATCTTTAGTTTGCCATTTTCCATTTACTTGGTAAATGATTAGAGCTGAATCGCCGAATGCCTCTAAGTTTTTTACTCCTAAGGTAATGGCTGCTTGTAATCCACTAACGCATGCTTCATATTCTGCTACATTGTTCGTGCAGTCAAATTCTAGCTTGATGGCTACCGGGAATTGCTTTCCTTCTGGAGATACCACTACAGCTCCGACACCATTCCTTGTGTGTTAACAGCCCCGTCAAAATACATTTTCCATCTTTCTGCTCCATCATCAATATTACCTTCCTCTTTATCGATAGTAACGATATCCTCATCCGAGAAATGGAACTTCAAGGGTTGGTATTCATCAAGTGGGTGCTCTGCCAAATGATCTGCTATTACACTCCCTTTAATGGACTTCCTCGTCATATATACGATGTCGTACTCAGATAGTATCACTTGCCATTTCGAAACCCTTCCAGCTACATGTGGGTTTTCAAAGATAAATTTCAAAGGGTCCATTCTAGATATCAGCCAAGTAGTGTAATAGAGCATATACTATCTTAACCTTCTTGTTGTCCACACTAATCCACAACATGTTCTTTCAATCATTGTATAGCATGTTTCACAATCATTGAACTTCTTACTCAAGTAATAAATCGCCTGTTCTTTCCTCCCTGATTCATTATGTTGCCCTAGCACTGCCCCCATTGATTCGGTTAAGATTGTCAAATACAAGATTAAAGGCCGGCCTGGTGTTGGAGGAACAAGGATTGGGGGGCTTAGTAAATAATCTTTAATTCTATCAAAAGCTTTTTGGCAATCACCATCCCATTTCTCAGTGTGGTTCTTCCTCAACAATTTAAATATTGGCTCACAAGTTGCTGTCAAATTAGCGATGAACCTTGCAATGTAATTCAGTCGCCCCAAGAAGCCTCGAACCTCTTTTTCTGTTTGGGGAGGTGGCATTTCACGAATAGCTTTTATTTTGTCAGGATCAACTTCTATCCCCTTTTGAATTACAATAAATCCTAATAGTTTCCGGGATAAGGCTCCGAAAACACATTTATTAGGATTTAATCTGAGTTTATACTCGCGTAACCTCTCGAATAATTTTCTAAGGACTGCTACATGACTTTCTCCTTCAATAGTCTTGGCCACCATGTCATCTACGTATACCTCAATTTCCTTGTGCATCATATCATGGAAAAGTGCAACCATGGCTCGTTGGTAGGTTGCCCCAGCATTTTTCAACCCAAATGGCATTACTTGGTAGTAATAAGTCCCCCACTGAGTAATAAAGGTGGTTTTCTCCTTGTCCTCTTCATGCATAGGAATTTGATTATAGCCTGAGAAACCATCCATGAATGAATAACGATGGTTGCATGCAGTGTTGTCCACCAGCATATCAATATAAGGGAGGGGGAAATCATCCTTTGGACTAGCCCTATTTAAGTCTCTATAGTCTATGCACATCCTGACCTTACCATCTTTCTTAGCCACAGGCACGATATTTGCCACCCATTGAGGGTATCGAGCGACTTGGAGAAAACCAGCGTCGAGTTGTTTCGTTACTTCTTCCTTAATCTTTAGGGATATCTCTGCATTTAGTCTTCTTAACTTCTGCTTTTTAGGCTTCACGTCTGGGAAAAGTGGAATCCTGTGTGACGCGATTCTTGGATCAAGCCCTGGCATGTCTTGATAAGACCATGCAAATACATCAAGATATTCTTTGAACAACTTGACCATTTCTTCTTTTTCTGGGCCATCGACAACTTTTAACTCACTTCTATGTTCTTTAGTCCCCATGTTTATTATTTCGATCACTTCTTCATGAGGACTTATCCCTTTTTTCAGAAGATTCGAGGATTTTAGCGAATGTTTGGACTATTTCTTCATCATTAGATTCATGATTTTGCGTATCTATGGTAACACATAAGTCATTCAACCGAGTCTCAAGAATTCCCGTGTTGGATAAGAGTTCCGAGGAATGCAAATTCCTGGAGGGTAAAGAAATGAATATGAAATGAATTGGAAGAAAACAAGGAGAGCAAATGAAGCACAAGTACGAAGCATTTCAAATTTCCATTTATGTTCCATAAAAGCATTATTCATGAAAATAACAACATTGCAATTGAAAAACAATTACTTTAAATCAAAAACATCTTGAACATCTTCAATCTCCCAATTCTTCAATGAATCTCCAGTATCATCGTTCATAATCTGAGGCTTGGATCCTTGCATATCATTTTTATCCTCGGCCACCATAGAACTCTCAGGCTGGTTGATCACTTCGGATGGCATTGGAAACGAAGCTCTTATATGTGGGACTTCTAGCTTACCACGTTGTTTGTTTATGTTGAGTTTTCCATTCATCTGATCCTCTATTGTAGGCTCATATCCTAACCCACGTCGGTCTGTATTTGATGGAAGGACAATTAGTTCTTTAATGCCTTGTAGGTTTGTACCTAAACCTCTGCCTATCTCGAACCCATTCTTTTTCATGATAGTTGTGGTCACATAATTTATATCTTTGTTGGGTTCCTCAGTTGCCTCAACTTCCAAGCTTGGGAAAGTTATCTCGGTTACTTGCTCAGCAGCCTCAATATATGGGATAGAACTTGGCTTTGTTACCATCAACTCCTCTTCTCCTTTAACAGTGATGGTTCTCCCTCCGTCAATAAACTTCACTTTCTGGTGTAGGGTAGATGGTACAACACCTGCCTTATGGATCCATGGCCTTCCTAAGAGCATGGTATATGATGGATCTACGTCCATGACTTGAAAGTTTACCATAAATGTACACAGGCCAATTTCAAGGGGTAAATCGACTGTACCTAATACCTCTCTTCGAGTTCCATCGAATGCCCTTACTGTCATGTCACTATCCTCCATCCGTAATAATTCTAATTTCTCGAACGTGGACAGTGGCCAGACATTTCAAGCTGAGCCACCATCAATTAGAACTTTGGCTAGGATAAACCCATGGCATTTAAGGGTGATATGCAAAGCTTTTGGTTTGCTAGTAGCAGTTCCATCGATTTCTTCTGCTGAAAAAGAGATTGCGATCATAGATTTGGTGATGTTCATTACATCTGCTACTCTTTCTGGGGACGCATCTGGTCGTACAAATGTTTTTCCTAAGACCTTTAGTAGAGCCTGGCGATGCGCCTCTGAATTTATGATTAGCGAAAATATTGAGATTTTGGCAGGAGTCTTGTTCAATTGTTCCACGATATCATATTCACTTTGTTTCATGGTTCGCAAGAACTCTTCCTCATCCTCTTCAGGTTTCTTTTTTATTACTTGTCCCTTTTTGTCTACCTTCTTTGTTTCAGTAGGAAGGTATATTCTGCCGCTTCACGTCACCCCTCCTGTATTGGCTATGTTTGTCACGAATTCTTCCTTAGGTACTTTAACTGTCTCTGAGTTGTTGGAAGGAAGCTCTATTCGGCTGCCATACCTCCATGGCACCGCACGATTGCTTTGGTAGGGAAATGGTGCTGGCATGTTTATAACCATAGTTGGTTGTTTCTGAATTGACATTTTAGGTTAAGGGGTATAATTAATCGTGTAGTAAGCTGACTCAATTCCTTTCTTGCTGACTGGGCTTGGTGTTTTTGTTATTGTGCAAATCACTTCACATGCTTTCACAGGGACTATTATCCCAAAAGCAATCATTTTCTTAACCAAAGAGTTGAACTCTAAGCACTTTTCAATGTCATGCCTCATTTTTGCTTGGTGATACTCACAATGTTTTAACTCTTGAGCCACCACCACTTCATCTTTTCTTATCGTCAATGGTTCTAACTCGTACCCAGCTTGTTTAAGGTTCACATAGAGCCACTTCATCGACATCTTCATGTTAGTCAATTCCTCTAGAGACTTAGTCTCTTCTTTGACAGCATTCACTTGATGTTCGTGACTAGGCATTGGATTCTTCGCAATGGTAGAGTTCTCTCTTGACTTTAATTGGATATGGTTTGAATCAATCAAATCTAGTACGTTTCTCTTGAATGCTATACAATTTTCAATTGAATGCCCAACAGCACCCATGTGAAAATCGCATGTGGTATTTGGATCATACCATGCTGGATATGGAGGATTCATTACTCTACCCGGTCGAGGCCCCAAGAGTTGGGCAGCTAATAGATTTTTGTATAATTCAGCATTTGTTGTGCCAAAATTTGGCCAAGGGCGATTATCTACGGGTCGTGGGGCTCTTTGTGCGCCCAATTGAGTACGTCTACTTGGCCCCGATTGACCTTGATTTTGATTGCTTGTTTGGTAAAAATTAGATTGCTGTTGGGGGTATGATTTTACTGGTTGAACATAATTTACATCTGATTCCTTCTTTTTTGTGAATTGTCCTTTCTTTAAGCTATTTTCTGTACGGGGGCATGAGAGTTTTCCTTCATGAATATCGGCATCAATTCTTTCCCCGATCTCAATTAGGTCTGCAAAGTCTGTGACATGTGTCCCAAGCATAATCTTATAGAATGGGTCTGGCAGGGTGCGCACAAAGTAAGAACAATATTCGGACTGGATTAACGAAGGTTGTACTTGTGATGCAGTAACCCTCCATCTTTGGGCATATTCCTTGAAGGTTTCAGAACTCTTCTTTGTCATTGCTTTTAATTGTTCTCTAGTTGGAGCTGTTTGCAAATTAAACTTGTACTGCTTCATGAATGAGTCTGCTAAGTCCCTCCATTTTTGAACCTTTGAGTGGTCTAGTTGCATAAACCACAATAGTGCGGCTCCAGTTAAGCTCTCAGGGAAAAAATTAATTAGGAACTTCTCATTACGGGACCAGACACACGTCTTAGTACAATACGACTTCAAATGGTAAACCGGATTTCCGGTGCCGTCGTACTTGGAGAATTCTGGTATCTTGAATTCCTTTGGGATCGTTATCTCAGGAGTTAGGCATAATTCATCTAATTCTAATGATCCCCAAGATACTGGCCCTCGTAAGGCGCGCAGTTGGTCTTTGACTTCTCCAATTTGCTCCTTAAGGCTTGTGTCCTCTTTATCGACACTTGAGGCTGGGATCTGGACTGTGTATGCAGGATCATCACTAGGGTATCCCTGCGCGGTGCTATCCCCTATGATTTGATCAGTATGGCCAAGTGCATTCGTGATTCGGGCTTGGGAACCTATCCCTTTATTGAGTGCAGGAACAACCACTGTCTCGTTCACTTTTTCTCTTGGATTGGCATGTGCTGATGTTGGGTTAATTGTCTCAGCCTGTGTTTCGATAGTGATAGGCATAATGGGTGGATCTATTTGTTTTCCTTTCATTGCTTCCGTCAATGCTAGGATCATTTCAGCTATGTGAGCAAGTTGTCCTTCCAACACCCCAATGCGCGCAGCGGTGTCATTTTCTATTCTTTGATTGTCTTCATATTGGCTTTCCATTATACTACTTCGTGAGCGGGTGTTGTATACACGAGTCGATGGTAGGGTCTGATTAGACGATTTTCCTTTAGGAGGCGCAATGATGAAGTTTTTTTTTTCTGAAAAGATCAAAAAATTTTTTTTTTAAAATCTTGTTATCACTGCTCTTTTTGAAACATTTCCCTATTGAAGCACGAGTGTTTTATTTTTATTTTTATTTTTATTTTTATTTTTATTTTTTGAGAATAAGAGGACGTTTTCCCAAAAACTCATGAAGGTTTGTGACTTTTGTCGAATTATGATGAGATTGTTGATGGTTTTATGAAATTTGGATAACACCAACATTTCTTGATGAAGAACAATATTCAAGCGAATTCAAACGATACCAACCAGACGAAAAAGCATATTTATAAAATTCGAATGACACCGACATTTTATTTAAAAGAACAATTAATTCAAATTCGAAATACATCGACATTTGCCTCATAGACTACATTATTATTCAATTACAACTCCACATCCCTAAGAGTTCCTTTGTTTCATTGTACAATTCTATCAACTCTCTTTCCGGGAGCCTAAACGGCGTAGTTTAATCTTCAATTGCCTTCACTCGTGTAGCCAATTTTGTCATATTTAATTCAGCCTCATTTATTAATTCCTCATTTTTGTCTATTTCCCTTTTATGTTGTTGTATGATATGCTCTATATTGGACCTCAGGTGATTGATTCGCCTTGCCTCGGATTCTAAGCGACTATTCTTACTCTCTAGCCTTGCAATTGTCTCGTCTCTTTCTGCAACTTCGTCTAAAGCTTGACTCTTTTCTGCCCTCAAGCGTTGCGCATCCTCTTCAAGGTATGTTATTTTCTGCTGATACATATCGATATGACCTTGTTGTTCATCTATGGCCCCAGACAATTGGCATACCTCAGAAGTTAAAATGTCAATTTTGGCTTGTGAAGTACGAATGAGGTTAGCACAAAGCACTTCCCTTTCCTCTTCTATTTTCTGGATTTTCTTTATCAACAACTCACACTCTTCTTCTTTCTTCCTTTTCTCACCAGCTATCTTCTTTAGTTCTTCGATTACTTTTGCATGGTCGAGCTTGCTGTGCATCTTGTCTTCTTCAGTGTAGTCTCGAGGGTCTGTTGTAATCTTGGTGGTTGATCCGCATTAATCATTCGAGTTATTACCATATCTTTCCCCCTTTCTTTAAACCATTGCGAGTATTCAGGAGTAGTCCATCTTCCGAATGGCCTTACTTCTTCGCAACTCGAGTTTGTTCCCATAATTCTTTGCTATAAGAATCTTGATATTCAAATTCAACTTCTTTTAAACCTCGTGTCCTAGGGATGTATTACATCCGACCATATTGTCTTAGAACCATGGCCGGGTTGTATGCTATACAACCTCTGGACCCTATCAACGGCACACATTGAAAATTACTACACCATAATAAGACACCTCTTGTTGCCGCCCCAGATAAGCTCCATGTATAAGACGATGAATTTATAGACCGAAAGACTCTAACCCACTCTTGTTTGTTCTTTTGCTCAATAGGAGCACGTAAGAATCTTTCTACAGGCTTTGGTATTGGTCCATAAGCTCCGTACTCTTTTCCAAAGACATGATTACACATCCAAACATACAACATGTGTATGCAACACCGAAGATTTCCCTTTCCACTTCTTCGACTATGACTTAAAGATAGGAATGTGTCTGCCAAGATCGCTGGGATGGGGTTGACTCCATTATGTAGTACTGATAAGAATACATCAATTGCTTTCTGGTCCACTATCCCCATTGCTGAAGGGAAAAGTACGGACCCATAGATTGCTAGAGAAAACAGATTAACGTATGCCTTTCTGTTATGACGCATTTTGGACTCATTCAGAATTTTTAAGATGTAGCTTAATTCCCATCCAATAGTCTTTCCTCTTTTTACCATTAACTTCTCTACCTGAATATACGACACCCTAAACAGTGCAGCTATCTTATTCAAGGATGAATTGACACGTCCTGGTATGTAGATTGGCTGGTGGTCGTTCAAACGCATATCAAGCATGAGTCCATATTCTTCTATTGTGGGGGTCGTGTCCATATCTTCAAATGTGAAAACTCGCAATGATGGATCCCAATAATTCATCATCACTAAAATTGCCATCTCTTGAGGCTTCACATACAGTAGATCCGCAATCCTTCCAAATTTCTTTGACAATGAATCTCTTTCGGTTGGAGACATTAACTCGTGATGGAATATGAGCTCTTGAAGACAATTGACTTTAACTGTCACTTTGATTTCCACTGGCAATGAGCTCTGATAGCTTTTAGATAATGCATCACCGTCTCGCTCTTGGTGGGCCTTCATTTCTTTCATGAGTTTTCGGGATGAACGATTGTCGGAAAAAGCCATTTTTATTTTTTGTGTGTTTTTATTTTTTTTTTACTCGTGCTTCACCAATTAACTGAAAAGACAAAGGAATTATAATGATGTTTAGGAAGCAGAAAGGTTTTCTTTCATTTGGAGTGGAGAAGAATGGAATTAGGAATACAAATCATTTTTCCTTTTTTAAAAAAAAAATCAAAATGGAAAGTAGAAAGAAAAAAAGGTTAAGAAATGACCAAAGCTGTTTCCCATATGACTTGCTTAAGGATCTTTGTTCTTCTAGGCCAACTAAGTGCATAGGTTTTAGGGTGGATTTACAAACCTATGGATATAAAGGTCCCTAGACTGCCCCCATAGTCGAAACTCATGGGGATCTCCGATTGGCAATATTGAAAACACAAGAGTTATACTCTCTATGAATCTCGTATTGACAAAAGAGATCAGTCTAAGCGGAAGCTTTCGTGATCCCCGACATCACTAGACTTCCTTCTATCCTATGGTTGCGCTCAGCCCAGGTGTAGGGCTAGTGTGTGCAAGGGATGTATTGATGCATAATGTGTGAAAGGATTAACCAATCTACCAGGAGGAGAAAATAAACCATATATATACAAGTGAATATGTACAAAAGTATAATGATGAAGATCAATAAATAAATAGATAATGAAACTAAAATAAATAAAGAAACAAAATGGTAACTAAGGAAAATATAAAATTTGGTTGCACACTTAGAAAATCAATATCAACTCTCGAAAGTCCCAAGTGGAGTCGCCAAACTGTCACACCTGAAATGTGACCGGCCGGTGTTCCTTTTTAAAAAAGTGTACTTAAAATCGACTTTCAAAATTGAAAACCAATTCTATTAGGAGCCGCCACCAAAGTTTAATTCGTTGGAAAAAACTTGGAAAAACCTTTGAGTTTGATGGTCTGCATTTTGAAGAAAGTGAGTTCGGAAATTGAACCGTATAGGGAAGGTGTTAGGCACCATATACGTCTGATTTAGAAAGTGAGCAATTATTTCGTATTTGCCTTAAATTATCCTCCTTGGTCACATAAGAACATAATAAAGAAAAACATCAAAACAAATGGATATGTACAAGGGTGGAAAAGGCTAGGCAAAGCCTAGGTCCTACGTACCCATCGATTGGGATCAAAGTCCACGTAGTTCGTCATCTGAAATGCCGTAAGGGCCAGGGGAAAGACTAAAATTTTTTTTGCGGGAAGAACTAAAGAGGTTCGAAATTAATTATTTCCATAAATCAAACGAGATTGAAGAGTTGTGATTGTGTTTGAATTTATGATAACAAATCATCTTGATCTTTGGTTCTTCCCATTTTAAAAGACTTTTGATTCTTCGGATTTTTCCTTTTGAGGATATTTAGAAAGAAAACGAAATGAATATTTTTTTTTGGATTTTGAGTTTTAAATATTTTTTTTGGAGTTTGAAAGAATAATTCAATGAAAACATATTTTTTGGATTTTTGAAATTGTCTTGAGAATGAAAATAAAGGAAGTACTTTTTTTTGGATGTTTGAAATTATTATGAAATCATTTGAAAGAAAATGTTTTTGATCTTGTGAAATTGTTTTATGAAATTATATAAAAAAAATATTTTGGTGTTTTTTTTAGAAAAAAAATATCGTGAATAAAATTTAAAGGAAAAATATTTTTTGAGTTTTGGAATTTATCTTGTAAATGGAACAAAGAAACATTTCTTTTTTAAGACTTTTTTGAATGGAAATGAAAACAAAGGAAACATTTTTTTTTTGGAAATTTTGAATTTATCTTGAGTATGAAAACAAGGGAAATAATAATTTTAGTAATAAATTTTTTTATATATTTGAAAACAAAGTTAAAGGAAAATATTTTTGGATTTCTGATTTTGAGGAAAGATAAAATCTACACAAATACAATTACATATATATATATCTATATATTCATGTAAGATACATAAATAAAAGAAATAATATGCATGCAAAGACACATATACATACACTCGCATACATATTTACATAAAACATGCACAACAAATTAAACCCGTATGTACATATATACATACATATATATATATATATATAATATAAACTCATGTACACACACTTTTATATATATATATATATAAGGCACACCTATATATATTTATGTAAAGTGAAAAAAAAAAAATAAAAATAAAAATAAAATAAAATAAATAAAATAAAAAGGAAAGAAATAAGCATGCTAGTATATGCATATTTTTCTGTCTTTTCATTTGGGTCCCTATACGAAATTTTTCCTTTATTCTTTTGCTTGATCTAAAATCATAGTTGTCTTCGTATAGGTCCCTCGGTCCAGAAAATGTTTTAATTTTGAATTAAATTAGCCCCTGAAAACTTCTGAATTTTTTCAGTTTGGTCCCTGTTTTGCATGAATCATGTCCAAGTCTCAATTTTTCTTTCCAAATCTATCCAGAACTTCTTCTAGGATGTTTTTGGGTTATTTTAGGTCCATTCCAATCCATAGCACGGGAAAAAATGAATTAAAACCAAGTTCTTGGGAATTTCCACGTTTTCACGGTTCATCGTGTCACTTTGCTTCTTTCCATGATTTTTCTGATTTTTTTTTGTATTTTGATCTTCTTTTAAGTTCCAAAGTTTAAATTATTGCATGCAAAACTAACTCTACAAAAAAAAAACAAAAAAACAAAACACAAAAAGAAAATAAATAAATGCGTGAGAGAAATCAACTTACCTTCACGGTTGCCTTTTTTTTTTGGATTTACTGCACTCCTCTCAGTTTTGAGCTTGTTTGTAGCTGAACTTCACTCTTTCAATCACCACATTTGCTCTTCCAATGCCTAGAGTGTTTGTGAATAATTTATAACTAATCTTCTTCTTCCACAATACTCCAAAAGAAAGCAAATCTTTCTCAATTTCTACATAGAAAATAGAGCATGTATTTTTTGCTCTTTCTTTTCTCCCCTCTCTTCTCTCTTCTCCTCCCTTTTTTTCCTTTGTTTTTTCTCCTCTCTCAAGGGAAGAAAAAAGTCCTTTACTTATAGTGAGAGATGAGGGTGCAACATGATTATGTTAGTGGAAAAAACTTCCAAATCATGTAACTCTTACCTTGTCCTCATGTTCTTTTCTTGATTAGTAGTGTGATTGCCATTTGAGAAAAAGGAAAGGAGAGACATAATTGAAGTACCTTGGCTAGAGATTCCTAACCATGCATGTGAAGGAAGGACACCACCATGTGTGTATAAAAAAAACATGTGACATTTTGGACTTTTATTATTTTATCATTTTTTTAATATTTTCTTTTTGTTATTTTTATTATTATCTTTTTTTCTGCCTTTTTGTTTTAAGTATTTTTATTTTTTATTTTTTACAAAAAGAAAAATAAATTATAATATCATGGACAAAATTAGGTGTTACATACTTCATCCTCCAGCTCATATTCATATATGCTCATGTTCTCGCCTAACAGCTCTCCTAGGATTAGGACTTCTCTTTTGTAAATTTGGCAATCCTAGTGTCTTTGCATCCAGCCTATCCCATATATCGCCAATCACCGCATTGAAGCACTTAAACTAACGATTCATAGCCTTCAGGACAAAATCCAAGTCTTGTGAATTTCCTCCACTGTTTAATTCTTCCCTATTAGACATTTTTTTATAGTTGTAGGGAAACTGTTAATTAAAAAAAAAAAGATCCTCACAGATTCCTCACGTGTTTACACTCAAGAAATGTCACTTTGCACTTGTGTTTCACTCTTTATAGGCTATTTCGCAAGATGTATCACTCTTGCCTTTTTCCTTTCTTAGCCCACTCTATAGATTTTTCAAGGTAATTAACTAACTAATTCAAGGCTGCTGTAGGGTTTGTAAAGTCAATTGAACACCCAGAGATAAATGCCTTAGTCAATTCAGCATAATAGTGGTTCAAAAGAAATCAAGAAATCAAATCAAGTTAATCCTTAACCAATTTAGCACAATCATTTCCTTTTTTTTTAGGCTACTTTTTCTTTTTTTTGGTCCTTTTTTTGATCTTTTTTTTAAATAGATATATGGAGAAAGTAAGAAAAAAAATTACATAAAGAAATTGACATAATGATAGATGCTCAAAGAAATTGGCAAAAGGAGACGTAAGGAGATGAACAAGACAAGGAAGAATAGAAATACAATTTAGAGATAAAAAAATAAATAACATATATAACTCTGGGGAATTGAAGATCTGATATCAAGATGGTGCAAACCAACAAGAGTAGACTCTAGAACCTGTAATCCCAAGCAAGACAATGCGAACTCAAGAGGATATACACCTTAGAACCTACAGCTAAAGCAATGATATGCACACCCCCAGGAACGCCCAAATTTGGTCTAGTTAATTCACTAAGAACCATTTAACACAAAAGAACAAGAACCTTGAGTATTAGAAAACACCATAAGTGCGATCAAGCCTTGATAAGTCGTAAGTTCTATGAGGAACCCTAGAGAAGACACAACCTCTGAATTCAGAAAATGAATTCTTATTTCCAAATAAGTTGTCTTCCATAATGGAAGTGAGTACATTATATATAAAGTATGATTGCTAAAAAAAGGAAAGAAATTTTTAGAAATAAAGCCTAGGAAATCAAAAGATTACAAATAATAAAATCCTAGAAAGTTGCCCAAACCATTTAAACACATGAGGAACCTAAAAAAGGCAGTTATTACACATGATTCAAATTGCCTAAAAGTTTCTAAAAACTTAAAATTCGTCCAAAAATATTGTCACTTATTTAATCAGCTTGACTAGTTTCAGCATAAATGAGTCCCAATAAGTCAGCTCATACATGCACTATGGGCCTAGCTCCTCATTTAATATTGTTATGGCCCAAAAATTTCCTAATAACTCCATCGTCACCTTGGATAATGGTCAAAATACCCTCAATAAATTTTTGCCAAAATCTTGATCCATTTGCATCACTAGAGTGTTTTGAACGAGTTCATTCAATGCTTCATTAATCCTCTTAGCTTAGGCTTTGGTGACTTATAAGCTTGGAAGTTTCAATGGTTTAATTGCTTGTTCACCTTGATGGATCACATCATCTAAGATGCAAGTTTAGAAGCTTTTTGAGTGTTATTCTACTTTTGTTTGGTCTATTGTAGCTCATTTATATAGGGAGAGGTGCAAAAGATCCATTGAGAGAAGTTTGTAAGCTTTGGGTACGAAAATAACAGTTATTCCTTCTGTCTATACCTTTTCGTATTGTCATTAGTTGACTAATTGACCTCGTTAGTCGTCTAATGGTAGTTTAAAAAATTGTTAGTCAACTACTACTTTTTTGTCAAAATATTTTTGAGCTACAAGGATGGATTAGTTGACTAATTAACCTCCCTTTGTTGACTAATGAGCCACAGAGACTAATGCTCATCTATTAGTTGACTCCAATGACCTTAGTTTTTGAAGAACTTGAGAGAAGCTAGTTGACTGAACTCGTACAATTAGTCAAATAATGACGTCTGGAAATGAAAAATGACTGCAAATGTCATTAGGATCAGATCAAAACTATTTTTTTTAACACTTTAAAATCTCAAATACATTGAAAAGAATATTTTAAGAGTAAGAGAAAAAGGAGTTCTTGCTTCCCTACCTCTTACATATGATTATGTAACCCTTAAAAGGTTAAGATTCTTGAGAAAACTTAAATCTTGAAAATTTGATAAAACTTGAAACTTTTTTTTCTTGAAAGATGTGACACTTAAAGCATAAATTTTTAAGATTAATTCTTGTGTTTGTTGTCATCAAAAGAATATTTGAACTAGGCAATAGGGTCAACGAGAAATTGGCTAAAAATTCATGGTAAGCCTTTCTACCTGAGATTTTCCCTCTAATTCCATCTTCTACACCTAAAAATCTCTCTAATTCTTAGTAGGTAGTGTGATATCTAGTTTGAGGTGCTTTGGATAATGAATTTATCAAGTAATTATGCAATTGTGAAACCTAGCATGGGTATTTCTATCTCGTGTATATGTATGGATATATGGATTATTGAGGACAAGAATATATTCATTGATTTATGATAGGATATCAGGTGATGGTCACAGTATTGAGTTATGGCATTAGGGCCCTTGTGTAAGGACCAAAGTGAAGCAATAAGAAAAACGCTTGTGATGGATGAAAGTTGTAATACCCGATGGTCTCAGCTATTAATGTTGTTGGATTTCGGCAAATGTGTGTTGTTATAGAGGGATTTCTCAGTTTTGGTGCAAAGAAAATCCATGTTTGGAAGTGGCATCGTGCATGATGAGGGAAGTGGCAGTAGTTGAGTGAGTATGTGTGGCACGACGAGAGTTGGATGAACAATGAGCCCTTGTAACGCAGCTCACTAATGGATTGCCAAGATTCAAAGATCTTCTAAAACATATTTGGGACTTAAAGAACACATAATTAATTAATTAGGATAGATTAAAACCCATATTGCTAGCTATAGAGAGCCAAGAACCTAAGGTATAAAATAAAACCCAGACCTATCAGCTACAGAGAGACAAGAACCTAAGGTATAGACCATTGAACCCGTTGCCTATAAAGAGACAAAACCCAAGAGATAAGATTGAACGCTACAAGGAGTTTGAAACCCTTGACAAGTTTAAAGGTTAGAAAGAAATGACACTCACAAAGATATATCTTCATTCACTAGATTGTTGTTTTTCCACAATGGGGCAAGATCCCCTTTATAGAGACTACAACTACCAACCATCACATTAATACAACTACCAACCACCACATTAATACAACTACCAACCACTATATTTATTATAACTATCAACTACCACATTTAATATAACTACCAATCTCTTTCCAAATGGGTCTTCTTAGATTTTAGGATAACAAAGCCCAAAGCCCAAAGACAATCAATTTTTAATGAAAAGGGCCTTTTTAATTGCTATTTAATCTTCCTTGGCTGAAATGCATATAATTACACATCCAAAGTCTTCTTGGGATAAATTACAATTAAGCTCCTTTATAATAAGCACATTTAATGCTTCTTTGATCCTTCTAGCTCGTGCTCTCGTAATTGGTCCACTCAGAATATGTAATGAATCCCTTGAAGTGCTTGAATTAGACTATTCCATGCCTTGATTCGCATCGTTCCCCTTCTCTTCAAAAGGATTCGTACTTGAATCTTCATCATCTGCATCAAAAAGAGAAAAGAGATCAGAAACATTAAAAATAGTGCACAAATTGTACTTACTTGGCAAATCCAGCTTGTATGCATTGTCATTGATCCTTTCAAAGACTTGAAATGGACCATCCCCTTTAGGTTGTAGCTTGGATTGCTTTTTTGCTAGAAATCTTTCTTTTCTCATATGAACCCAAACCCAATCTCTAGGCTAAAAAATGATATTTTTTCGGTCCTTGTTTGCTTTTGAAGCATATTATTCGTTCCTTTTCTCCATTTGAGTTTTGATTGTTTCATGAAGTTTCTTCACTATTTTAGCCTTCTTCTTGTCATCTAAACTATCTGTTTCATTTACAGGTAATGGAATCAAGTCCAAAGGGGAGTCAGTGGGTTAAAACCATTGACGATCTCAGAAGGTGAATGATTAGTCGAAGAATGAACAATCCTATTATAAGCAAATTCAATGAAAGGTATACAATCTTCCCATGTTTTACGATTCTTAGAGATCACAACATGTAACATTTGAGGTAAAATTCTATTCACAACTTCAGTTTAGCAATTGGTTTGTGGTGACAAGAAGTAGATAATAACAATTTTGTTCCCAATTTTCCCCACGAAATCCTCCAAAAATGACTAAAGAACTTTGTAATACCTACCAATTTCATTTTTATAATAATTGACGGTATTACGGTAATTATTTACTTTTGTGAAATTGGTGTTATTTTTATTACAGTGCTTTGTAGCGTTGCCTTTATTTTTCTATTTCCAATCATTTAATTTTCATAAATTGGTGGAATACTTTTGGTAATTTATTTATGGATTCAATATTATGTGATTGGATTGGGTGATGTGTGGTGTTGTAGTAATTTTATGTTATATACAGGAAATTATGAACAAGGAATTTACTAGAATTTATGTGATTTAATTATGATTCTATAGAAGTGGGTTGGTGTGGGGCCCATGGGTGTGGGGCCCATGGGTCAACCCATGACCCACCACCTATGTATGGCTTCCTTCAACTTTTTCTTCTTCATTTTCACACTTAGAGTATTTTGGCCAAGTTGAACCCTTCAATTCTCTCTTCTTTCTCTTCACTTAACTTGATCTTTTCACCAATCAATCTTTAATTTCTGGTTGTTTTCTTCATCTTGGGACTATTCTAGGACTACGGGTAAGATTACATTTTATTAATCTCTCTTAGATTCTTGAAATTTCCTTTGCCCTGGGTTACTATGAGTTTTGGTAGTTTTTCATGAAAACTTTGCCTTTTTGTCTCCTTTCTTAAGTCTGTTCGGTTGATTATGTTTTAATCTAGTTCATGGAGGTAAAACAAACATGTTTCATAGATTAAAACTCAAGAACACATTCTTGAGAAATTTCAAGAGAATTTGAGAAAATTTGTGAAATTCGTTTGTTTTACGTTTTAAATGATCTAAATTGTTACATGAACCTTATTTGGACTTGGGAACTCAAAGGAAGAAGAGAAAGGGGTGAAAATCTAGATTTTAGGGAGTTTTCTTCCCAAAATCCGTGATAAACTATAAAGAACTGAATTTTTGGGTTCTAGCGCCTAGGCGCCACGTATGGCTTCTCAGGTGACAAGAGCAATATTTTGGGTAGAGAGTTTAGGGCATGGTGCCCTAGGCGCCCTATGTGGTGCCCAGGTGCCAAGTCTATAACTCTGGCAGAGAGTTTAGGTGTTGGTGCCTTAGGCGCCCTTGGAGCTGAAAAGGGATTTTAAGGGTTTCGTTATGGGTTTTTGACGAGTTCTTGAGGCCTATGTTTTGGTATTTCTTTTAAGTGCATTGGAAGAATTAATCGGCTCTGTTTCGAGACTTTGTGAATGGTAAAACTTATGAGGCAAAGGTGAATGGTGGACCTTGCCAAATTTATTTTATTTCAAGTACAATGTAAATCCCTCCTCCCTCATTTGTGAAAGATAAGTTAGTCTTATTTTTATTTGGTCATATTAATTAGAATGGAATAGTAGATGGAATGTTTATTTAATAGTAAGTGGTGTATTTATTAAGATTACGTTATACTGTGTTGTGTTCTGGAATCATTGCATTCATTCATGACACAAAATACATAGACGTGGGAAGCAGAGGGCTGGTCTTCTGCAGGATGTGGATATTCAAAGGTGTATGCCTTTGGAATACACTCATTGAGGGTTGGTCTTCAATGGGTAGTGAGGTAAAATATGGCAAGCATTCATATGGTTGATTACATAATTGTAATCTGTCACTATTATTTAATATTTCTTTGTATTGGATAGCTTTCATTGGTGGTGGTGAGTTACGGTAATTGTACTTATGCATTATAACTATTTTTTCGCATAGTCTTTAGCTCACTGAGTTTTGATGAACTCACACCCTCTATGGTTATTCTTTTTAGAGGTGGAGACTGGGGAAGAGGGGTACCTGCTGGAGTGTTAGCGGCTCTTTGGAGATATACTTCTCTTGGTGTCGGTAGGTTCTTGGAACCAAATTTTGCTAAGCTTAGGATGTCACTCTATAGTCGGTTAGGCAACCTAGGCTTGGGACAAGAATTATACATTATAAATTTGGTTGTAATTTATTGTTGTATTGAAATTTCTTTCGGTTATAATTTATTGTTGCACTAAAATTGCTGCGTTCTAATATTGTAGGATTTTCTATACATATGTATATGTATATTATTCTACTTATATAAAAATGACTGGCTTATGTATTGCTAGTTGTGGATAGCTAAGAGTGTTTGATGTAGTTTGAAATATTCACGCTTATTGTATGAGTTTACTTTTTGGGGCATGACAAACTAGTTATCTCTATCAGAAACAATGCTCCTTGAAACTCCATGCAATCTCATAATCTTTTTAAAGAAGAAATTGGCAATATTATATGCATAATTTGTTTTATGACATGCAATGAAATACACCATTTTCAGAATCTATCTACTATAAAAAAAATGAAATCTTTTCCTTTTGGTGATCTAGGAAGACCTAAAGTAAAGTCCATAGACAAATCAACCTACGGTTCACTAGAAACTGGTAAAGATGTATACAAACTACGAGGTCGAACCCTAGAGTTTTCCTTCTTACATTGAATGTAACTAGAACAAATGCTTTCCACTTTCATTCTTGATCAATAAAAATGTTCATGCAATACTTCCAAAGTTTTCTTTATGGCAAAATGCCCCCTTAGTCCTCCCTCATACGCTTCTCATATAAGCAACTATCTTGTAGAACAAGATGGTATACACAATTTATTTTCATTATATAAGAAATCATTTATCCTATAAAACTTTTCAAAAGCTTTCTTTTCACACTTAGCAAACACATTTAAAAAGTCACTATTAGTTTCATACAAACCTAAATCTAAGCAATTTAACATTCAAAGTAGAGGTAAGAGAATACCTCCTTGATAGTGTATCATCTACAACATTCTTTTTACCCTACTTGTATTTAATGACATATAGAAATGTTTCTATGAACTCCATCCACTTGGCATGTGTCTTGTTCAACTTTCTTTGTCCTTTTAGATGCTTTAAGCACTCATGATCAGTGTGAACGATGAATTCCCTTGGCCACAAGTAGTGTTGCCAGATACAACTCTTTGTCACATATTGAATAATTTAAGATAGGCTCCATTGAGTTTTTTTTTTTTTTTACTAAAGAACACTATTGGATGTTTGTCTTTGACTAAAATAGCCCTAATACCTATTCCTGAAGCATCACACTCAATTTTGAAAGTTTTAGAAAAATTAGGTAATGCTAACATGGTGTAAATCGTAACCTTCAATTTCTTTGAAGGCATTTTCTTGTTCTTTTATCCATTTAAAACCAACAGTGGTGCTGAAATCTTTCATGCTATCAATGATGCTAAAATCTTGCACAAATGCCTATAAAAACTAGCTAAATCGTGGAAGCTTCTTACCTCAATTATTGACTTAGATGTTGGCCAATTTCTAATTGCATTCAATTTCTCTTTATCAACTTGTATTCCTTGAGAACTAACAAAAAAAACCAAGAAAGACAATCCTTTCCATGCAGAAATTATACTTCTTAAAGTTAACATACAACTTTTCTTTTCTCAAAACTTCAAGCACAATTCTCAAATGCTCAACATGCTCATTTAGATTCTTATTATAAATCAAAATGTTTTCAAAACAAACAATAACAAAATTTCCAATAAATGCACACATGACATAGTTAGAGTCAAATGCAGGATGTATATGTCAAGAGTTGCACCTTGATAAGTGGTAAGCTCTCTTGGTCATATCATTTGGTATCAGAGCTAGCATAAGTTTGAGTCCCAAGGTTGACATGTCCCCAATAATTTCAAAGTTTGAGGAGTGTTGGTTCTGTAGGCCGGGTTCAATCTAATGGCCCACGCCCAATGACTTAAATTGGGAAGGGCCCACATCAAATGCTAGGTGTATATGTCAAGAGTTGTACTTTGACTAACAGCTTAAGTTTTTGGCCTAATGGTAAGCTCTCTTGGTCATATCAATGGTTCATTAATCTCATGGAAGTACTTGGTGCATTGCTAAGACCAAATGGCATTACTAACCATTTGTACAATCCATATTTGGTCTTAAAAATAGTTTTCCATTCATCACCTTCTGTCATTCTTATTTGGTGATATCCACTTTTTAAATCAATTTTAGAAAAGACACAAGAATCATGCAATTCATCAAGTGTATCATCTAGTCTAAGAATGGGATGTCTATACTTTGTCATAATGTTGTTGATAGCTCTACAATCAACACACATTCTCCCTGAACCATCCTTCTTAGGCATTAGCAACACTGGCACTGTACATGGACTCATGATTTCTCTAACATATCTTTTGCAAGTAACTTCTCAATTTGCCTTTGAAGTTCTTTTGCTTCCTCAGGATTACACCTATAGGTTGGTTGGTTTAGAATGGAAGCTTCAGGTATGAAATCTCTTTGATGTTCAATACCTCTTAAAGGTGGCAATCTGCTGGGATTCTCCTTAGGAAAAACTTCTTCAAATTCCTATGACAAAGAAACAAAAACACTAGGGAGGGAAGGATTAAGTTTGTTAGTGTTACATTGGCCTCTTGGAAAAATAAGCATTTTTTACTTCTCTCACCCTTGCATAAAAAACTCTCTTGTTTTCTCTTCTTTCTTACCTCATTTTGTTGAACTTTGTTCTCATGGTAAACCTCTTCTTTTTCACTCTCCTTTTCCTTTCCTTCAGAAGTTTCTCCTCTCTTATTTCTCCTCTCTCTTTTTTACAATTTCAATAGATGTATACACTTGTTTGGGAATCACTGGAGCAAGTGTAATATTTTAGCCATTTTTTTAAAGGAATATCTATTCTTATACCCATCATGCATTACTCTCTTATCAAACAGCCATGGTCTTCCCAAAAGAATATGTGCAGCTTCAATTGGCACCACATTACACAAATTTGATCCGAATACTTTCCAATTGAAAATGATACCATGACTTGTTTCGTCACCTTAACTTCTCCACATTCTTTAAGTCATTGAAGCTTATAGAGTCTTAGGTGCTTCGACATAGGAAACTTCAATTTTTAGTCATGTTATTACTAGCCACATTAACACAGCTACCTTCATTAATGATCAAACTATATACCTTGTTATTAACATTGCACCTTAAGAACCCTTTGTTGGTTAAATTCTTTAACTGGACATTTAAATTCATCATAATCACAAGAAACTCACCATCAATGGGATATTTAGTATCACTAGCATCTTCAAGTTGAGGCATCTCTTCAATTTCTGGTTCACACCACTACGATTGTCTAATCGTCCAAAATCGAGTTATGTGGCAAAATTGCAATGTAGTAATCCCCAGGTCATATTCAGTCAAAGTAAAATAGGAATAGAAATTTACCACAAAGTAAAATACCTTGATAAGAAAAATAAATTCCTGATGCAACCATGGAAAACAAACAAACCTTACTTGCAAAGTGTAGAATAGGCAAAGCCAAAAGTGTTTATTAATTCTAATGATATGTGTTTCATCCCCTAGCATATGCTCAATTTATATAGAAGAAAGAAGGCATTGGAAAATTAATTAAAAATAAAAATCCTAATATTGATCAAAATATAAATCTAAAAGATAAGATTACTTAAAGAATTCCTAATCCTTATCCAAATAGAGTTCTAGAAACAATAACATTAAAAATCATCCTAATCCTAATTAAAATAGTATTCTAGAACATTAAACAAAAGTCGAACTAAATAAAATAAAGCCTAAACTAAGTCCAATAATATTACAAGAAATTTGAATTTATATTGGACTTCTACCTATAAAAAGAAGCCCAAATATAATAATTTTCATTTTTTTCACAGGAGTTTGCTGGTGAATTCCAAATCCAATTTACATTTTTGTTTTTAGTTTTTTCAAAGAGGGAGTTATAAGCTCAGGCAAGGGTGAAGGAGCCATTAGCAGTTAAATTCCAGGAGATAGAATCATTTACATGAAAGATGTTCTCCATCAATGATCAATGATCAAACTATATACCTAGTTATTATTAGCTACATTAACATTGTTAACATTGCACCTTCAATTTTTAATCATGTTAGTACTAGCTACATTAACACAACTACCTTCATCAATGATCAAACTATATACCTTGTTATTAACATTGCACCTTGTATGGAAGATGTTCTCCCTTTGTTGGTCAACTTCTTTAACTTGGACATTTAAACTCCTCAAGATCACAAGTAACTCACCATCAATGGGATATTCAGTATCACTAGCATCTTCAATCTCAGGCATCTCTTCACTTTCTGGTTCACACCACTACTATCACATTTGAAATGTGACAGGCCGGCATTCCTTTTAAAAAAAGAAAATATACATAAAATCGACTTTCAAAATTGAAAGCCAATTTTATTAGGAGCCACTACCAAAGTTTAATTTGTTAGGAAAAACTTGGAAAAACCTTTGAATTTGATGGACCACGTTTTAAGGAAAATGAGTTTGAAAATTGAACCGCATAGAGAAAGTGTTAGGCACCCTATACGTCTGACTTAGAAAGTGAGCAATTATTTCGTATTTGCCTTAAATTATCCTCATCGGTCACATGAAAACATAAGAAAGAAAAGCATTAAAAAAAATGAAAATATGTACAAGGGTAGACTTGGTTAGGCGGAGCCTAGGTCCTAAGTACCCGTCGAGCGAGATCAAAGTCCACGTAGTTCGTCATCTGAAATGTCGCAAGGCCAGAGGAAAGACTAAAATTTTTGACGGGAAGAATTAAAGAGGTTCAAAATTAATTATTTTCATAAATCAAACGAGGCTGAAGAGTTGTGATTGTGTTTGAATTTATGAAAATAAATTATTTTGATTTTTGACTCTTCCCATATATATTTTCTTCAATATATATGCACACTTTTCTATCTTTTCATATAGGTCCATATGTGAAAATTTTCCTTTGTTCTTTTGCTTGATCTGATGTCATAGTAGTCTTCATATAGGTCCCTCAGTGCAGAAAATATTTTATTTTTGAATTAAATCAGCCCCTGTAAACTTTTGAATTTTTTTAGTTTGGTCCCTATTTTGCATGAATCACGTCCAGGTCTCAGTTTTTTCTTCCCAAATCTGTCCAAAACTTCCTCTAGGATGTTTTTGGGTAATTTTAGGTCCATTCTAGTCCATAGCAAGGAAAAAAAAGAATCAAAATCAATTTGGAATTCTTTCAAGTTTTTCAGTTTCATCACATCATTTTTCTCCTATTCTGTGTTTTCTTTTTTCTTTTTTGTTTTAATTTTGTTTTGATCTCATTTTAGCTTCCAAACTTTGGGTTATGGCTTATGGAATTCACTCTATCCATAAAAATAAGAATGCGTGAAAGAAAACACTCACCATCACAGATTACTCTATTTTTCGGGCTTGCTGTTTTCCTCTCGGTTTTGAGCTTGTTTGCAGTTGAACTTCACTCCTTCAATCACCATGTTTGCTCCTCAATTGGCCAGAGTGTTTGTGAGTAATCTACTACTGATCTCCTCCTTCCACAATACTCCAAAAGAAGGCAAATCTTTCTCAATTTTTGCATGAAAAAAAATAGAGCATGCATTTTTGCTCTTTCATTTCTCTTGGCTCCCCTAGAAAGAGAAGAAGGGTCCTCTACTTATAGCTCAAGATGGGGGTACAAAATGATTGATTAGTGGAAAAAACTCCCAAATCATGTAGCTAATTGGTTAACACCACTACGATGCCGAATCGTCTAAAATTGAATTTGTGGCAATTTTGCAGTATAGCGATCCCCAGGTCGTATTCACTCAAGGAGCCTCACTTTTAATCACTAATTAATTGTTATAAACACTCAAATACTAAAAACAAATGCATAAACGGGGGGTTTGGTTATGACTGTAATAGCAATAACAGAAATAAAAACTTAAAACACAAGTAATGAACAACAGTAGCAGCTAATTAGCAGCAAATCAAGTTTGACAGTAACCATGCAACCAACCAGGAGAGAGAAAGGGACGAAATTGCTGTGTTTGACTTCATAGACCAATCCCTTTCATATGTATTTATCTACTGCAGCTGCTATTAAATTTTTTGCTGGTTCTTCTATTTTCTGTGGAAAGCATCTGATGTTGTTTCTTTGTTGTTGTATTATGCAAAAAAGGAAACCAGAATAGTGCAGAATGTAGGCCCAGTCAGCCCTAGAATGCAATGTCATCATTTCGTCCATGTGGCATCCAAGTCAGCAAAGTTTATTCTCCAATAATTAAATCTGTAAATTAGACACAATGATTAATGGATCTCTAATCAATTAAGCACATAAAAATATGGAATTAAAACATATTAGTTCTTTAATTATTTTAGCCCAACAATTACAAAATATAATATAATTGGAGAGTTGACAATATTAAAATGGTAATAGGACTAAGATAGGGACTAAATTACATAAAAAAGCCCGATATCACTAATACCTTGTCCTCATGTTCTTTCCTTGACTAATAGTATGGATTGTCATTTGAAAAAAAGAAAAGAAGGGACATAGTAGAAGTACCTTGGCTAGAGATTCCTGACCATGCATGTGGAGGAAGGACACCACCATGTGTGTGTGATGAAAAACATGTAACATTTTGGACTTTTATTATTTTATCATTTTTTAATATTTTCTTTTTTGTTATTTTTACTATTTTTTGCCTTTTTATTTTTATGTATTTTTTACAAAAAGAAAAAGAAATTATAATATTATGAACAAAATTAGGTGTTACAGTTGCCCCTATTTACTCATTAATAAATAAGATTATGAGAAATTAAATTCGAGATATTCTTATTTAAGAAGTCAGTAAAGATAAGAAACACTTAATTTTGTCAAGATGCGAATGACGTGTACAAAAAGCGATCTGCTACATAATCATGTAATGTCTGAATGGATAGGTGCCAGTTGTATCCGAGCTTCGAAAGAATAGGGGCCAGTCATATCTGGACTAAGAAATAGAGGCTGGTCATCTCCTGGCTTTGAAAGGATAGTAGGGGCCGATCTTCGCCGAGCTTTGAAAGAATGGGGGGCCGGTCATCTCCGGGCTTTGAAAGGATGGGTGTTGGTCTTCTCTTAGCTTTGAAATATTGGGGGCTAGTCATCTTCGAGCTTTGAAAAGATAGGGGTCGGTTGTTTTTGGGCTTTGAAATGTTGGGGGCCGGTCGTCTCTAGGCTTTGAAAGGAAGGGGGTTGGTCTTTTCTGGGCTTTGAAATGCTAGGGGCCGGTCGTCTCCAGGCTTTGAAAAGATGGGGGCCGGTCGTCTCTAGGCTTTGAAATATTGGGGGCCGATTGTCTCTGGGCTTTGAAAAGATGGGTGTCAGTTTGTGTTTGAAGATAAGTGTGTCATGGTTAAATAGTGGCTAAAGGTAGAGTATTCTGGGTGCTTAGCCCAAATATGTGTAATGTTTTGTGTGCAAGTGGTAGTTTTGATGACTAACAACAATGTTTGAGTTTAGAGTCCTGGTGAGATCCACCAACTGGAGCTGCATTCTAGAAGAGCACGGCGGAGACAGAAAGAGGGTAGCTACAAGAAAAGAGTAGATAGCAGAGTAGAAAGTAGAGATTTACAGAAAAATTTCAAAATGAAAATGTGTAAACTAAGAAAAACTATACATAAATATTTAAAAAAATCAACGATAGTCTCTACATATCAGCACAAAAACCAAAACAAAGAGATACAAACCCAAAAAAAATCAAAAGAAGATATAAAACAGTAAAAAAAATATTTCTTCAATTTCAAAACATCTTTAAAAAACACAGCAGCTTAAGTGAAGAAATATAGTGGGTAGAACAACAAGTCAGCTACAATAAGTACAAATCTTTGACTTCCATGGTAATTTACATTAAAGACGTGATGTTTGTATGCTCGCTTGTTCCAACTTTGGTTGCCAATTTGCAGACTCCATAGGGTTGGCATGTAGGGGTACGATGATGTACATTATTTTTGGAAAACTCAACCCTAACGTTTCTCTATAAGAGCCTTTCAGAAATATGAAACCATCACAACAAGTTCAAACTAAGAAGTCTATACCTTTTCTCTTCTCTTTTTTTTCTCTTCCAAACACATACACCAGTTCAGAAATTCACCTCAATGGCTTCTAAGTAATTTATCGATCTTACCATTCTGCCTAAGAAGGAGGAGCTTAAACTGATTCTACATTTAGGGCTAGATGATAAAGGTAAACGACTCATGGAGGAGTCTCTAGAAAGGGATACCAAGAGAAAAAGGTTTGACGAGGAGCTGGAAGAGGCAAGCATAAGCCGTACTTCAAAAGATGAAATTGCTCTTCTGAAGAAGAAGGTGGAAGGGCTGAGGCAGGAAGTTAAGGGTTTGGAGTGACTAACGTGAAACCAGTATAACGACTTAAGAGAAAAAATTGACAAATATTATTTTTGGTCGACTCAGTGTTTCTGTAGCCAAAACCAGAAAAACATCGAGTGCCATAATCAGATTTATATTTTTCTCTAAGAAATTATAAATGCTCTCAAAAAAGGTAGTGGTCAAGAGATAACACTACAATTTACTACTCCTAAGAATGAACCCGGGGCTCCCTCTTCATCTAAGAAGCCTCCTTACCCATAGATTACATATGTTGTGCTTTGTAATTTCTCTTCCCCCTCCCCCCCCCCTTTTTTTTTTGCATAATGTAATCTTCAGTCTCTCTCTCTCTCTCCCCCCCCCTTTTTTCTTTAATGCAAGTGGTTTCTTTTTTTTGGAAGATGCATTTCAAGAACACTAAAAGGAAGAAACAATCAAAAAAAAAAAACCAATCTAGATTCAACAAACAATCAAACCAATAAAATCAGAATTAAGATCATAACAGAAACCAAAAAAAAAATTAGGTTACCTCCCAAAAGCGCCTTGTTTATAGTCTTTAGCCAGACTTTATTCAGTATCTTTTTTCATCATTACTTCCTTCCTTGAGACTTTCATCTAACCTGATCCTCATGTTCTGCTGGATAGAACTATCGTTGTTTTTTAATTTGCCCCAGTTTTGTAATGGAATTTAGCCTTTGACGTTAAAGAGCTAAAATTGCTTCCTTGTGATATGATATGATCGAAACTCAACCAGTTCCTTGAACAAAAATCTAGAGATCTCACAGATTAAAGGGAGCTTAAATGAGTCATTCGATGTGATTCTTTATTGAATGTTATCATTTTCATTTGCTTTATGTGGAACAAAAGGAATAATTGTCATGGCTATGTGGAGTTACTTTCTAGGAAAATGAGACATTATTAGAAGAATAATTCTCATCTATTAAAAAGTATGAAAGAGAGATATATAGTTGAGATAACAAGGGTAATGAAATAATTTGAATCAACTGGAATATGAAAAACTACAATTAAATTGATTCTTTTATAGAATGTCCATTCTTGAGTTGACTCTTTGAATGAATACATGCTATAATAGATATGTTCTCATGAATGCTAACTGATGCCATAACCCAATTTCAATTTTGCATATCCTCCTTTGTGCTTCTGTATGTTGAGGGAACTAAGTTGAAACGCCTAACTCCCCATTTCTTATGTTACTTTGAGTACCTTGAGGGCTTTTCATTGCTCTAACTTTTGCCTAGGTCGCCCTTTCAGGTTTTCAGTCTAGTGAGCACCCCTTTTTTTAAAAAGACCTTTTGGATGTTTTCAATCTAGCAAGCTTTAGTGAGCTCTAATTTTTTCCTAAGTCTTCTTTTCAAGTTTTCAGCTTAGCGAACTTATTCCTTTCTTTTTTTTTAACAAAAAAAAAAGCCCTCTTTAAGCTTAATATCTCTTGACCGCATTAGAGTTGATAGGCCTTGACAACTCCTAACCATCCATATCTGGTAGGATCAATGAACCCCTTGAGAAGGTATATTTACCCACATAAGGCCCCTCATACAAAGGTGCCCACTTGCCCCTGGGATCATCTTGATTCGGTAATATTTTCTTCAGTATCAAATCACCGGCCTTGAACTCTTTGGGACGTAATGTTCGATTGAAAGCCTTGGCCATCCTTTTTTGGTATAACTATCCATGATGAATAGTAGTTAGCTGTTTTCCTTCAACCATATTCAGCTTCTCATATCTAACTTTTACCCACTCATCTTTTCTTAGATTAGCTTCGATGAGCAGCCTCAAAGATGAGATTTCTACTTTAATAGGTGTTACTACCTCCATTTCGTAAACTAAAGAAAAAGGAGTTGCCTCAGTTGAAGTACGTATGGTAGTCCTGTGGCCATGTAAAGCATAGGGAAGTATCTCGTGTTAATCCTTGTATGTTACTGTCATCTTCTTAATGATTTTCTTGATGTTTTTATTTGCAGCTTTGACTGCACCATTCATCTGTGGTGGATAAGGTGATGAATTGTGATGTTTAATCTTGAATTGGTCTCATAACTTTTTAATTCCTGTTCCATTCAAATTTAGTGCATTATCTATGATAATCTTTTCAGGAAAACTATCCCAGCATACGACATTAGTCTTTATGAATCTGATGAAGATTTTCTAAGTCACATTAGCGTATGAGCTGGCTTCTACAATGGCGACCAAGATAAATCGGTGTCTATTCTATGCTTTTGGGTTTATAGGGCCGATTACATTGATGCCCCACATTGAGAATGGCCATGGTGCTGTTAAATTGTGTAGAGGCGTGTTGATTTCATCAGAGTAAATCTAACACTTGTGGCACTTTCTAACATATTCTATGCAATCCCTTTCCATAGTCATCCAAAAGTACCCACATCTTTGAATTTGTTTGGCCAAGGTGTGGCCGCTGGCATGAGTCCCACATATTCCTTCATGAAGTTATGTAATAATTCTTTGAGCTTCTTTTGAATCAACACATCGGAGAAGCGTACCATCATGACTCCTTTATATAAGACACCATCATTGATGAAGAAATTCATGGCCAAGCGTCGAATTGTCTTCTTTTGTTTTTCAATAGCTCCTTCTGGGTAAACCCTATCTTTCATGTAAGTCTTGATGTCATGGTACCAAGGATATTCATCAAATTCCTCCTCTATGTTCAAGTAATGCGCCAGCGTATCACTTGATTTTATTTGGATTGGTTGGACTTGCACCCCGTAGTCAAGCTGAATCATCACTGCTAGAGTGGCCAAAGCATCTGCAAACCAGTTCTTATCTCTTGTCATGTGATGAAAACTGATTTCTTCAAATTGATCGATTAGCTGGATCAGGTATTTTTGATATGGCACTAACTTTGAATCTTTAGTTTGCCACTTTCCATTTACTTGGTAAATTATTAGAGCCGAATCGCCGAATACCTCTAGGTTTTTTACTCCTAAGGCAATGGCTGCTTATAATCCACTGATGCATGCTTCATATTCTGCTATATTGTTTGTGCAGTCAAATTCCAGCTTGATGGCTACTGGGAATTACTCTCCTTTTAGAGATACCACTATAGCTCCAACACCATTTCCTTGTGTGTTAATAGCGCTGTCAAAATACATTTTCCATCTTTCTCTGTTATCATCAATATTATCTTCCTCCTTATCAATAGTAACGATATCCTCATTCAAGAAATGGAATTTCAAAGGTTGGTATTTCGCCAAATGATCTGCTATTACATGTGGGTTTTCAAAGATAAATTTCAAATGGTCCATTCTAGATAACTTTATTCCTTGTCATATATACCATGTTATACTCAGATAGTATCACTTTCTATTTCGAAACCCTTCCAGCTACATGTGGGTTTTCAAAGATAAATTTCAAATGGTCCATTCTAGAGATTAGCTAAGTGGTGTAATAGAGCACATACTGTCTCAACCTTCTTGCAGTCCACACTAATCCACAACACTTTTTTCAATCATTGTATAGCGTGTTTCACAATCATTAAACTTTTTACTCAGGTAATAAATTGCTTGTTCCTTCCTACCTGATTCATTGTGATGCCTTAGCACTGCCCCCATTCATTCAGGTAAGATTGTCAAATACAAGATTGAAGGCCAGTCTGGTGTTAGAGGAATAAGGATTAGGGGGTTTAGTAAATAATCTTTGATTCTATCAAAAGCTTATTGGCAATCATCATCCCATTTCTTACTGTGGTTCTTGTTCAACAATTTAAATATTGGCTCACAAGTTGCAATCAAATTAGTAATGAACCTTGCAATGTAATTCAGTCACCCCAAGAAGCCTCGAACCTTTTTGTCTATTTGGGGAGCTGGCATTTCACGAATAGCTTTTATTTTGTCATGATCAACCTCTATTCCCTTTTTACTTACAATGAATCCCAATAATTTCCCAGATAAGGCTTCGAAAACACATTTATTAGGATTTAATCTAAGTTTATACTCGCGTAGCCTCTCAAATAATTCTCTAAGGACTGGTACGTGGCTTTCTTCTTCAATAGTCTTGGCTACCATGTCATCTACATATACCTCAATTTCCTTGTGCATCATATCATGGAAAAGTGCAACCATGGCCCGTTGGTAGGTTACCCCAGCATTTTTCAGCCTAAATGGCATTACTTGGTAATAATAAGTCCCCCATTGAGTGATAAAGGTGGATTTCTCTTTGTCCTCTTCATGCATAGGAATTTGATTATAGCCTGAGCCATGAATGAATAATGATGCTGGCGTGCTGTGTTGTCAACCAGCATATCAATATAAGGTAGGGGAAATCATCCTTTGAGCTAGCCCTATTTAAGTCCCTGTAGTCTATGCACATCTTGACTTTACCATCTTTCTTAGCCACAGGCACGATATTTGCCACCCATTAAGGGTATCGAGCGACTTGGAGAAAACCCGTGTCAAGTTATTTTGTTACTTCTTCCTTAATCTTTAGGGATATCTCTGCATTCAATCTTCTTAACTTCTACTTTTTGGGCTTCACATCAGGGAAAAGTGGAATCCTGTGTGAAGCGATTCTTGGATCAAGCCTCCGTATGTCTTGATAAGACCATGCAAAGATGTCAAGATATTCTTTAAACAACTTGACATTTCTTCTCTTTCTAGGCCATCGACAATTTTTAACTCTCTTTTATCTTCTTTAATCCCCATGTTTAATATTTCCATCACCTCTTCATGAAGACTTATCCTTTTTAGTAGATTCAAGGATTTTAGTGAATGTTTGGACTATTTCTTCATCATCAAATTCATGATTTTGCATATCCATGGTAACACGTAAGTCATTCAACCAGGTCTCAAGAATTCCAATGTTGGACAAGAGTTTCGAGGGATGCAAATTCCTAAAGGGTAAAGAAATGAATGTGAAATGAATTGGAAGAAAACAAGGAGAGCAAGCGAAGCAAAACTTAGAAGAAATACAAAGCATTTCAAATTTCCATTTATGTTCCATAAAAATTATTATTCATGAAAATGAAACTGACAACATTGCAAGCAAAAAACAATTACTTTAAATCAAAAACATCTTGGACATCCTCAATCTCCCAATTCTTCAATGAGTCTCAAGTATCATCATTCATAATCTGAGTCTTGGATCCTTGCCTATCATTTTTATTCTCAGCCATCATAGAAATCTCAGGCTGGTTTATCACTTCGGATGGTGCTAGAAATGAAGCTCTTATATGTAGGACTTCTAGCTTGCCATGTTGTTTGTTTATGTTGAGTTTTCCATTCATTTGATCCTCTATCGTAGGCTTGTATCGTAACCCACGTCAGTTTGTATTTGATGGAAGGACAATTGGTTCTTTAATGCCTTGTAGGTTTGCAGCTAAACCTTTGCCTGTCTCAAACCCATTCCTTTTCATGATAGTTATTGTCACAGAATTTATATCTTTGTTGGGTTCCTCAATTGTCTCAACTTCCAAGCTTGGGAAAGCTATCTCAGTTACTTGCTCAATAGCCTCAATATATGGGACGAAACTTGGCTTTGTTACCATCAGCTCATCTTCTCCTTTAATAGTGATGATTCTCCCTCCATCAATAAACTTTACTTTCTGGTGTAGGGTAGATGGTACAGCTCCTACCTTATAGATCCATGGCCTTCCTAAGAGCATGGTATATGATGGATCTATGCCCATGACTTGAAAGTTTTCTATAAACATACATGGGCCAATTTCAAGGGGTAAGTTAACTGTACCTAATACTTCTCTTTGAGTTCCATCAAATGCTCTTACTGTTATGACACTATCCTCCATCTATAATAATTCTAATTGTGGACAATGGCAAGACATTTAAAGCTGATCCACCATCAATTAGAACTTTGGCTAGGATGAACCCATGACATTTAAGGGTGATATGCAAACCTTTTGGTTTGCTGGCAGTGGTTCCATCAATTTCTTCTTCTAAAAAAGAGATTGCGGACATGGATTTGGTGATGTTCATCATATCTGCTACTCTTTTCAGGGTAGCATCTAGTCGTACAAATATTTTTCCTAAGACCTTTAGTAGAGCCTGGCGATGTGCCTCTGAATTCATGATCAATGAAAATATTGAGATTTTAGCAGGAGTTTTGTTGAGATATTCCACGAGATCATATTTACTTTGTTTCATGATTCGTAAGAATTCTTCCTCGTTATCTTCAAGTTTCTTATCTATTACTTGTCCCCCTTTGTCTACCTTCTTCGTTTTAATAGGAAGGTATATTCTACAGCTTCACGTCACCCCTCCTGTATTGGCTATGTTCGTCACAAGTTCTTCCATAGGTACTTTAACTGTCTCCGTGTTATTGGAATGAAGCTCTATTCGGCTGCCATACCTCTATGGCACTGCATGATTGCTTAGGTATAGAAGTGGTGCTGGCATGTTTATGACCATAGCTAGTTGTTTCTGAATTGACATTTTAGGTTAAGGGGTATAATTGATCATGTAGTAAGCTGACTTGATTCCTTTCTTGCCGATTGGGCTTGGTGTTTCTGTTATTGTACAAATCACTTCACATACTTTCACAGGGACTATTATCCCAAAAGCAACCATCTTCTTAACTAATGAGTTAAACTCTAAGCATTCTTCGATGCCATGCCCCATTTTTGCTTGGTGATACTCACAATATTTTAACTCTTGAGCCACCAGCACTTCTTATTTTCTTGTCGTTAGTGGTTCTAACTCGTACCTAGCTTGTTTAAGATTCATATATAGCCACTTCATTGACATTATCATGTTAGTCAATTCCACTTGAGACTTAGTCTCTTTTTCGACAGTGTTCACCTGGTGCTCATGGCTTGGCATTGGATTCTATGCGATGGTGGAGTTCTCCCCTGACTTTAATTGGATATGGTTTGACTTGATCAAATCTAGCTCGTTTCTCTTGAACACTATACAATTTTAAATTGAATGTCCGACAGCACCCATGTGAAAATCACATGGCATTTGGATCATACCATGCTGGATATGGGTGATTCACTACTCTACCCGGTCGAGGCCCCAAGAGTTGGGCAGCTAACAGATTTTTGTATAGTTCAGCATTTGTTGTGCCAAAATTTGGCCAAGAGCGACTATCTACTGGTTGTAGGGCTCTTTGTCTGCCCAATTGAGTATGTCTATTTGGCCCTGATTGACCTTGATTTTGATTGCTTGTTTGGTAAGAATTAGATTACTGTTGGGGATATGATCTTATTGGTTGAACATAATTTACATCTGATTCCTTCTTTTTTGTGACTTGTCCCTTCTTTAAGCTATTTTCTATATGGAGGCTTGAGAGTTTTCCTTCATGAATATCGGCATCAATTCTTTTCCCAATCTCAATTAGGTCTACAAAGTCTGTAATATGTGTCCCAAGTATAATCTTATAGAATGGGCCTGGCAGGGTGCAAACAAAGTAAGAACAGTATTCGAACTAGATTAATGGAGGTTGTACTTGTGATGCAGTTACCCTCCATCTTTGGGCATATTCCTTGAAGGTTTCAGAACTCTTCTTCGTCATTGCCTTTAATTGTTCTCTGGTCGAAGCTATTTACAAATTAAACTTATACTTCCTCATGAATAAGTCTACCAAGTCCATCTATTTTTGAACCTTTGAGTGGTCTAGTGGCATAAACCACAATAGTGCGGCTCCAGTTAAGCTTTCAGGGAAAAAATTAATTAGAACTTCTCATTACGAGACCAGACACACATTTTAGTGCAGTATGACTTCAGGTGGTAAACTAGATTTCCAGTGCCATTGTACTTGGAGAATTCTGGCATCTTGAATTCCTTTGGGATCGTTATCTCAGGAGTTAGGCATAATTCATCCAGTTCTAATGATCCCCAAGATATTGGCTCTCATGAGGCACGCAGTTGATCTTTGACTTCTTTAATTTGCTCCTTAAGACTTGTATCCTCTTTATCGACCCTTGAGGCTGGGATCTGGACTGTGTACATGGGATCGTCACTAGAATATCCATGCACAGCGTCATCCCCTATGTTTCGATTAGTATGCCAAGTGTATTCGTGATTTGGGTTTGGGAACCTATCCCTTTATCTAGTACTGGAACAACCACTGTCTCGTTGACTTTTTCTTTTGAATTGACATATGCTGATGTTGGGTTAATTGTCTCAACTTGTGGTTCAATAGTGATAGGCATAACAAGTGGATCTATTTGTTTTTCTTTCGTTGCTTCTGTCAATGCTAAGATCATTTCAGTCATGTGAGCAAGTTGCCCTTCCAATGCCCCAATGCGTGCAGCAATGTCATTTTCTGTTCTTTGATTGTATTTAGATTGGCTTTCCATTATGCTAATTTTTAAGTGGGTGTTGTATACACGATTCGATGCTAGGGTCTGATTAGATGATTTTCCTTTAGGAGGCGCAATGATAAAGTTTTTTCTCCCTCTGAAAAGATCCAAAATTTTTTTTAATCATGTTATTAGTGCTCTTTTTGAAACATTTCCCTATTGAAGCATGAGTGTTTTATTTTGATTTTTTTTTTTGAGAATGAGGGGGCGTTTTTCTGAAAACTCATGAAGGTTTGTGACTTCCATTGAATTGTGATGAAATTTTTGATGGTTTTATATACTTGAATAAAATTCAGATAGCACCAACATTTCTCGATGAAGAAGATTATTCATGTGAATTCAAATGATACCAACTAGACAAAAAGGCATATTTATAAAATTCAGATGACACCAACATTTTACTTAAAGAACAATTAATTCAAATTTGGAATACACCGACATTTGTCTCACAGACTACATTATTATTCAATTACAACTCCATATCCCCAAGAGTTCTTTTGTTTCATTGTACAATTCTATCAACTCTCTTTCTAGGAGCCTAAACGGCGTAGCTTGATCTTCAATTACCTTCATTCACGCAGCCAATTTTGTCATATTTAATTCAGCCTCATTTATTAACTCCTCATTTTTGTCTATTGCTTCTTTATGTTGTATTATGGTATGCTCCATATTAGACCTAATGTGATTGACGCGCCTTGCCTCAAATTCCAAGCCACTATTCTTACTTTCTAGCCCAGCAATTGTTTCATCTCTTTCTGTAACTTCGTCTAAAGCTTGACTCTTTTTTGCCCTTAAGCGTTGTACATCCTCTTCAAGATATGTTATTTTCTACTGATACAAATCGATATGACCTTGTTGTTCATCTATGGCCTCGAACAACTGGCATACCTCAGACGTTAAAATGTTGATTTTGGCTTGTGAAGTACGAACGAGGTTAGCACAAAACGCTTCCTTTTCCTTTCTATTTTCTGGATCTTCTTTATCAATAGTTCACACTCTTCTTCTTTCTTCCTTTTCTTACTGGCTATCTTCTTTAGTTCTTCGGTTACTTTTAAATGGTCGAACTTTCCACGCA
Organism: Biancaea sappan; assembly: GCA_037074585.1. Lineage (NCBI taxonomy): Eukaryota > Viridiplantae > Streptophyta > Magnoliopsida > Fabales > Fabaceae > Biancaea > Biancaea sappan. The sequence continues at coordinate 41,864,823 of CM073501.1, read as the reverse complement.
TCTTGTCTTCTTCAGCATAGTTTGGAGGGTCTATTCTAATCTTGGTGAATGATCTGCATTGATCATTCTAGTTAATACCACATTTTCACCCTTTCTTTAAACCATTGCAGGTATTCGGGAGTAATCCATCTTCTGAACGGCCCTACTTCTTACAACTTTTTATTTCTATGTTTTCCCAAGCAACTCGAATTTGTTCCTATAATTCTTTGCTATACAAATTTTGATATTCAAATTCAATCTCTTTTAAACCTCGTGTCCTAGGAATGTATTGCATCCAACCATTTTTTCTTAGAACCATGGCTGGGTTGTATGCTATGCAACCTTTGGACCCTATCAGCAGCACACATTGAAATTCGCTACACCATAATAAAACACCTCTTGCTGCCACCCTAGATAAGCTCCATGTATAAGACGATGAATTTATAGATCGAAAGACTCTAACCCACTCTTGTTTGTTTTTTTTTTCAATAGGAGAACGTAAGAATCTTTCTACAGGCTTTGGTATTGGTTCGTAAGCTCCGTACTTTTTTCCAAAGACATGATTACACATCCAAACATACCATATGTGTATGCAACACCGAAGGTTTCCCTTTCCGCTTCTTCGACTATGACTTAAAGATAGGAATGTGTCTTCCAGGATTGCTGGAATAGGGTTGACCCCATTATATAGTACTGATAAGAATACATCAATTGCTTTTTGGTCCACTATCCCCATGGCTGAAGGGAAAAGTACAAACCTATAGATTGCTAGAGAAAACATATTAAGATATGCCTTTCTATTATGAAGCATTTTGAACTCATCTAGAATTCTTAAGATGTAGCTCAATTCCCATCCTATGGCATCTCCCCTTTTTACCATTGACTTCTCTATTTGAACATACAATACCCCAAATAGTGCAGCCATCTCATGCAATGATGAATTGATATGTCATGTTATATAGATTGGATGTTGGTCGTTCAAATGTATATCAAGCATGAGTCCATATTCTTCTATCGTAGGGGTTGTGTCCATATCTTCAAATGTGAAAACCCGCAATAATGGATCCCAATAATTCATCATTACAATAAAATCAGCAATTCCTCCAAATTTCTTTAACAACAAATCTTTTTCAGTTGGAGACATTAACTTGTGATGGAATATAAGCTCTTGAAGACAATTGACTTTAACTGTCACTTTCATTTTCACTAGCAATGAGCTCTGATGGCCTTTAGATAATGCATCACCATCTCGCTCTTGGTGGGCCTTCATTTCTTTCATGAGTTTTTTAGATAAACGGTTGTCAGAAAAAGCCATTTTTTATTTATTTATTTTTTACTTGTGCTTCACCAATTAACTGAAAAGACGGAGGAATTAGAATGATGTTTAGGAAGAAGAAAAGTTTTCTTTCTTTTGGAGTGAAGAAGAATGGAAATAGGAATAAGGACCATTTAAAAAAAGTCAAAATGGAAAATAGAAAGAAAAAAAATGGTTAAGAGATGACCAATGTTGTTTCCTATACATCTTGCTCAAGAATCTTTATTCTTCTAGGCCAACTAAGTGCATAGGTTCTAGGGTGGATTTACAAACCTATGGATATAAAGGTCCCTAGACTGCCCCCATAGTCGAAACTCATGGGGATCTTTGATTACTAGCATTGAGAGCACAAGAGTTATACTCTCTGTGAATCTCATACTGACAAAAGAGATACAGTCTAAGCGAAAGCTTTTGTGATCCTCACAAGGGATAGACCCTCTGCGACATCACTAGACTTCCTTCTATCCTATGGTTGTGCTTAGCTTGGGTGTAGGGCTAGTGTGTGCAAGGCATGTGTGGGTGCATAGTGTGTGAAGGGATCTACCAATCTAGCAGGAGAGGAAAATAAACCATATATACAGGTGAATATGTACGAAAGTAGAATAACGAAGATAAATTAAATAAAGAGACAAAAAGGTAACTAAGGCAAATATAAAATTTGGTTGCACACTTAGAAAATCAATATCAACTCTCAAAAGTCCCCAGTGGAGTCGCCAAACTGTCACACCTGAAATGTGACTGGCCGGTGTTCCTTTTAAAAAAAGAAAATATACATAAAATCGACTTTCAAAATTGAAAACCAATTTTATTAAGAGCCGCCACCAAAGTTTAATTTGTTAGGAAAAACTTGAAAAAACCTTTGAATTTGATGGTCTACGATTTAGGGAAAATGAGTTTGAAAATTGAATCATATAAGGAAGGTATTAGGCACCCTATACGTCAGATTTAGAAAGCGGAGTAATTATTTCGTATTTGTCTTAAATTATCCTCATCGGTCACATGAAAACATAAGAAAGAAAAGCATCAAAACAAATGGAAATATGTACAAGGGCAGACTTGGCTAGGTAGAGCCTAGGTCCTATGTACTTGTCAATCGGGATCAAAGTCCACATAGTTTGTCATTTGAAATGTCACAAGAGCTAGAAGGAAGACTAAAATTTTTAGCGGGATAAACCAAAGAGGCTCAAAATTAATTATTTTCATAAATCAAACGAGGCTGAATAGTTGTGATTGTGTTTGAATTTATGAAAACAAATTATTTTGATTTTTGACTTTCCCATTTTAAAATCTTTTTTGATTTTTTTGGATTTTTCTTTTTGAGGATATTTAGAAAGAAATTGAAATAAACATTTTTTGGATTTTTGAGCTTGAAATATTTTTTTGGGATTTTGAAAGAATAATTTCAATGAAAGCATATTTTTTGGATTTTTGAAATTGTCTTGAGAATCAAAACAAAGAAAATATTTTCTTGGATTTATGGATTTATCTTGAACATGAAAACAAAGAAACACATTTTTTTTGAGATTTTTTTTGAATGGAAATGAAAACAAAGGAAACATTTTTTTTGGACTTTTTGAAAGAATAATTTTAATGATAGCATATTTTGGATTTTTTAAAAATTATATATATTGAAAATGAAGTTAAGGCAAAATATTTTTGGATTTTGTGATTTTGAGAAAAGATAAAATATACACAAATACAATTACGCACATATATCTATTTATGTAAAATACATAAATAAAAAAAATAAGTAAAAGAAATAATATGCATACAAATACACATATATATACACACTCGCATACATATTTACATAAAACATGCACAACAAATTAAACTCATTCATATATATATATATATATATATACATATATGATGCACTCCTATACATATTTATGTAAAGTACATATAAAAAAAAAGAAAGAAAAAATATGCATGCTATCAATATATATGCACACTTTTTTATCTTTTCATCTAGGTCCCTATGTGAAATTTTTCCTTTGTTCTTTTGCTTGATATGATATCTATTTGTCTTCATATAGGTCCCTCAGTCTAGAGATGTTTTATTTTTGAATTAAATCAGCCCCTGCAAACTTTTAAATTTTTTCACTTTGGTCCCTATTTTGCATGAATCACATCCAGGTCTCAGTTTTTTCTGTCCAAATCTATCCAGAACTTCCTCTATGATGTTTTGGGTCATTATAGGTCCATTCCAATCCATAGCAAGGAAAAACAAGGATCAAAATCAAAATTTCAAATTCTTTCAATTTTCAGTTTCATCATGTCATTTTTCTGCTATTCTGTGTTTTTTCTTTTTGGTTTTTTTTTTATTCTGTTTTGATCTCATTTTTGCTTCCAAACTTTGGGTTATGGCTTATGGAATTCACTCTATCCATAAAAATAAGAATGCGTGAATGAAAACACTCACCTTCACGGGGATTACTTTATTTTTTGGGCTTGTTGTCTTCCTCTCGGTTTTGAACTTGTTTGCAGCTGAACTTCACTCTTTCAATTACCACGTTTGCTCCTCAATTGTCCAAAGTGTTTGTGACTAATCTACTACTGATCTCCTTCTTCCACAATACTCCAAAAGAAGATAAATCTTTCTCAGTTTTTACATGAAAAAAATAGAGCATGTATTTTTGTTCTTTCTTTTCTCTTCTCTTGGCTCCCCTGGAAAGGGAAGAAGGGTCCTCTACTTATAGCTGGAGATGAGAGTGCAAAATGATTGTGTTAGTGGAAAAAACTCCCAAATCATGTGTCACATCCCAAAAATTGAGCATGTGAAAAGATACTACTCATTTGATAAAATTCTCAAACATACGTTATTTACATATATTCTGTAAGGTTTTACATTCAACCTTAATCATTCATTCCACACTACAGAGTTATATTCATCTGATAAGCAAATATAGACATACATAGTCTGATATTTCTATCTCATCGCAAGCCTAGGAGACCTATAGAAAGTACAGAGCGTTTCTAGTGTCCACATTAATAAGTACTGGTATCCCACCAGACATAAATAGAAAATAATCCCAAGGGGCTTCTAATCTTCAAACGGATACTCTTGTTCTTTATTTTCTGTATCTGAAAAAAATAATCATAGGGAGTGTGAGTTTATTTAAAAACTCAGTAAGTAAATAACTGTACTATATAAAATATCAAAAGTACAAATATCACATTTACTCATATAATTAATTGTCTTATACATCGAGTAGTATGAGACTCTAACCCTTTCAAACTCATGAATAAGATTTCATAGATATACACCGAGTAGTATGGGACTCTAACCCTTTCAAACTCGTGAATAAGATATCATAGGTATACGCCGAGTAGTATGGGACTTTAACCCTTTCAACTCGTGTATAGGTTTCATAGATATGCACTGAGTAGTATGGGACTTTAACCCTTTCAAACTCGTGTATAAGATTTCTTAGATATACACCGAGTAGTATGGGACTTTAACCCTTTCACACTCGTGTATTAGATCCCGTAGATCTTTACTCATTAATAAAATAGTGAGAATTCATCACATAGTACAATTTTCATGAAATAAATAATTTCTTCATACTCTTATTTCTACTGATCATCATATACTCCCATATGAAAAATTAATTGCTTATTATCCAAATAATATTGTAAATGGAACTTATATTGTACTTTGACTAGTAATATCAAATTAGCTGAGCAAGGTTATTCACTCACCTTGATGTTTGTCCAAGTTTACCTTGTTCCACACTAGAATTTGTGTAGGAAAATTTTCTAGTAAAATATATTACAAGGAAACATAAGAAAGGAAACAAAATCACGAAAATACGCAAAATTTTTTGATTGCTACAGTGACGGTTTGCTACAGTAACGGTTGCTACAGTAACGGTTGCTACAGTAACGGTTCGCTACAGTGTCGGTTCGCTACAGTAACGTTGACTGCTACAGTATCGTTGACTGTCGACACTACAGTACTGCTACAGTACCCGAAGAAAATTTTCCAGATTTTTTTCCGAAATTTCTGGTCGCTACAGTAACTCGGTTTTTGCAGAAGTTTTTGCAGAAATTTCTAACAAATTCATCCTTTCCTTTCTTGTTTCAAAACCAGAATTTCAACTCTTTTAACCGATTATAACTCAAATATAACTTCTAAAACAATTGAGATTCACGAATTATCATCAAAATCTTCAAGAACAAAACCTTCTCTAATCTTCCATATAAACTTAGATTTAAGGAAAATAACGAGATTAAAGCTTACCTTTGATCCTTACAAAGCTTTTGAACCGAACAAATAATCGAACTTCTGAAGATCAAGGAAAGGATTTAAGAAGAAAATGAAGAACTGAGAGAGAAATGCTTTTCTGCCTTCCTTCGGCTGAGTGAAAAATGAGGGGTACTATTGAAACTTTATATTAAATATTTCTAATGGGTTATTCAATAACCCATGGGTATCCATAACCCAACATCCAAACCCATCCAATCAATTTACAATAAATGGACTAATTGACCATTCTGAAACCACTTTTCCATGAATTTCACCATTCTTAGAATATATCCCACATTGTGCAAATATTTAGTCCAGTCATTTAACTCAATTTTCATAAATAATATTCAAAGAGAACAATTAAATATTAAAATTAAAAATGAACAAAATAAATAACTAAAGTAACGTTGTAGAATTCTAAAATACTCTTAAGCGAATTATATTCTGAAATTAACGGGTATTACATTCTACCCCCCTTAAAAGAATTCGGTCCTCCGAATTAAAATCTTTCCTCAAGTTTCAAATAAATGTGGATAGTTTTTCCACATTTCATCTTCTGCCTCCCACGTAGCTTCCTCGCGAGAATGATTTCTCTAAAGAACCTTGACAGTAGGAATTTCTTTAGTACGCAATTTCTTGACTTTTCTATCAAGGATAGCTACTGGTACCTCTTCGTAGGTGAGAGTTTCATCAAAATGAAATTCTTGGGGTTGAATGACATGAGAAGGATCAGGAAGATACTTCCGTAGCATAGACACATGAAATATTGGATGAACTCCCTCTAGGTCGGAAGGTAGGTCTAGGCGATATGCCACATTACCCACTCTGTCTACAACCTCATATGGGCCAACATACCTCGGACTAAGCTTGCCTTTCTTCCCGAATCTCATTACTCCCTTCATAGGTGAGATTCGTAAGAAAACCATATCACCTATTGCAATTTCAAGATCACGTCGTCGGTTGTCCGCATAAGATTTCTGTCTACTCTGAGCAGTTAACAACCTCTCTCTGATAAGTTTAACTTTATTTATATCTTCCTGAATCATCTCAGGTCCAAATATTTTGGTTTCACCAAGTTCAAACCAACCTATAGGAGATCGACACCGTCTGCCATATAAAGCCTCAAAAGGTGCCATCTGAATACTGGCTTGGTAACTGTTATTATAAGCAAATTCAATAAGAGACAAATGATCTTCCCAACTTCCACTGAAATCCATCACACAAGCTCTTAGCATATCCTCTAAAGTCTGAATTGTCCTTTCGGACTGTCCATCAGTCTGAGGATGGAATGCTGTGCTAAGATTCACTTTGGTACCCAAAGCCTCTTGAAAGACTTTCCAGAACCGAGAAGTAAACTGAGGTCCTCGGTCTGATATAATGGATATTGGTACACCATGAAGTTTCACTATTTCTTTAACATAAAGTCGAGCAAGTTTTGCTACACTGAAAGTGGTATGAACAGGAAGAAAATGTGCTGACTTAGTAAGTCGATCCACTATGACCCATATTGAGTCATTTCCTTTTGTTGACCGAGGTAAACCTACTACAAAATCCATAGTGATCCTTTCCCACTTCCACTCGGGAATATCTAGTTTTTGCATCAAACCAGGTGGTAATCGATGTTCAGCTTTAACTTGCTGACAAGTCAAACATCGAGCTACAAAGTCAGTCACGTCTCGCTTCATGCCCTCCCACCAGTAAACTTGTTTCAAGTCCTGATACATTTTCACAGCACCAGCATGTACAACGTAGGGTGAACCATGAGCTTCCATTAAGATTTCATGTTTCAAAGATTCAATGTTGGGGACACAGAGTCTCCCATTAAACCATAAGACTCCTTCTTCATCTACCAAGAAACTTGGTGCTAGACCTTGCCTTGCCTTATCTCTGACTTTGACCATATCAATGTCACCTTCTAAAGTTGCTTTTACTTTTTCAACAAGGGATGATCTAACTGTTAAATGAGCCAGAAATGTACCTGACTCAGTGATCTCGAAGAATACTCCATCAGCTTCCAATTCTTGTAGTTCATGTATTAGAGATCTCTTTATAGTGGCAATGTGAGCTAAACTTCCCATAGACTTTCGACTTAGAGCATCAGCCATTACATTTGCTTTACCTGGATGGTAAAGGATGGTACAATCATAATCTTTCAGAAGTTCCATCCACCTTCGTTGCCTTAGATTGAGACCTCTCTGCTCAAAAATGTACTTAAGGCTTTTGTGATCTGTAAAAATTTGACAAGTCTCCCCATACAAGTAATGTCTCCAAATCTTTAGGGCAAACACTACAGCTGCCATTTCCAAATCATGATTAGGATAATTCAATTCATGCTTTTTAAGCTGACGTGAGCCATAAGCTATGACTTTACCATGTTGCATCAACACACATCCTAAGCCTATCTTTGAGGCATCACAGAATACAGAGTAACCCCCTGGTCCTGATGGTAGGATTAAGACTGGTGCAGAAGTTAAACACTCTTTCGGGTTAACTTATTTAATGGGAGAGCCGTCTTAGAGAAATATTTGACAAAGCGACGGTAATACCCTGCTAAGCCAAGAAAACTATGTACTTCAGACACAGTTGTTGGTCTAGGCCATTGTTTTACTGCTTCAATTTTACTTGGATCTACATGAATACCTTCTTGGGAAATAACATATCCCAAAAATGTTACATGACTCATCCAGAATTCACATTTTGAGAGCTTTGCGTACAACTGATACTCTCTCAAGGTCAGAAGCACTATTCTCAAATGTTCAGTATGTTCTTCATGACTCTTTGAATACACCAAAATATCATCAATAAATACAATTACAAACTTATCAAGGAATGATTTGAACACTCTGTTCATTAAATCCATAAATGCTGCTGGTGCATTTGTCAACCCAAAAGACATCACAAGAAACTCATAATGTCCATACCGTGTACGAAAAGCAGTCTTAGGTATATCATCACTCTTAATTCGTAACTGATGATATCCAGACCTTAGATCAATCTTTGAGAAGTATTTTGCTCCTTGAAGCTGATTAAACAAATCATCTATCCTTGGTAAAGGATACTTATTCTTCACTGTGACTTTATTCAACTGACGATAATCTATACATAATCTCATAGAACCATCTTTCTTTTTCACAAAAAGAACAGGAGCACCCCAAGGTGAAAAACTTGGGCGAATGAACCCTTTGTTTAACAAATCTTCCAATTGTTCTTTGAGTTCTTTTAGCTCAACAGGAGCCATACGATAAGGTGGAATAGAAATTGGTCGTGTGTATGGGACCAAATCAATACTGAACTCAATATCTCTTTCTGGCGGTAATCCAGGTAAATCTTCTGGGAACACATCTGGGAATTCATTAACCACATGAATGTCTTCTAACTTCTGTTCTTTCTTTTCTAAATCTTTGATAAAAGCTAGAAATCCCTGACATCCCTTTCGTAACATACGCTGGGCACTTAACATAGATATCATGTTGCAAGGTACATCACTTCGATCTCCTTGAAACACAAAATTACTCCTCCCCGGTATATTAAAGGAAATAACTTTGTCACGACAATTTATAGTAGCATGACAAGAAGATAGCCAGTCCATCCCTAGAATCACATCAAAATCTAACATATTGAGAACCATAAGATCTATCTCAGTTTCCATGCCTCCAACGATTATTTTACAAGAACGATAACATGTTTTAACCATCAAAGTCTCTCTCATCGGTGTGGAAACCAAGAATGGTTCTTTAAGAATAATCGAATCAAATGCAAATCTCTTGGCAAATAGGGGCGACACATATGAGTGAGTAGAACCGGGGTCAAACAAAATACGTGCAGCAAAAGTATTAACAGATAATATACCTGTAACTACAGCATTGGATGTTTGAGCATCCTGTCGGGTTAGAGCATATACTCTTGCATTTCCTCTGCCAGCAGCTTATTTTCCACGGTCACCTTGGCCTCTTCCAGAACCTCTTCCCATACTACCCTCTATTGAAGGGGTTGGTGTTCGAGTAATAGAAGCAGAAATAGATTGTGGTCGAGGTGGCAAAGTAGACCCTTGACCTGGTCCTGTCATGAGCTGAGGGCACTCCCTTATAAAATGTCCTTTTTGTCCACAGTTAAAACAACCTGTACCAACAGTGTTTAACCTGCATTCTCCGAAGTGAAACTTTCCACATTCAGGACATTGAGGTTTTTCCCTTCTACCTTGAGTACCTCCTCTACTAGAAGAGCTAAAACCACCCCTGCTCTCTAAACGAGGCTTAGCCACACTGGCTGTAGAATAAGTTGACTTAGTAGGAGTGGCTGGAGCATTTTGTGATGCAGTAAAGGGTTTCAAAGTCCCTGAGTCTTCCCCTTGATCAAAAGATCTTCTATATCTAGCTTTCTTCTTTTGTCGATATTCTTCTTTATTCTTTGACTTCCTTTCCATAACCAATCTGTAAAACTCTGTCCACATAACTGGCGGTGCGCCTTGAATTCTAGCTTTCTTCCAGTTCCTCCACCATTTACCAGCCCTACCTTTTAACTGAAAGGAAGTGAATTCTACCTTTTGAGTAGGAGAACACCCTATAGCATCACAGATTGCTTCACAATCTTCAAGGAAACATTGTGGGTCCTCTTTGGGATCTTCCCCTGAAAAAGTAGGAGGCCTCATTTTCTGGAATTCAGACATTCTTACCTCTCTTACATTAACTCCTCCCGCTAACGGAGCTGGTGGTACATTTTCAGCTTCAACAATAGGAGGATCCACTGGCAGGTTAGCTTGTGCAGCTCGACCTCTCATTTCAGCCTTAAATCGGTCAAATCGTTCATTCATCAAATGAATCACATGTGCAATAGTTGCATTACCAATGTGAGCATCAGGTTCGACTCTCCTTGCTTGCTCACTAGTTGCGCCCTCAGTACTTTGAGCATGTAAACTATCACCACTGTTAGGATCATCTTGCACATGTACTAGTGGATTTATGGCCCTCCTTGGACCCATATGCTCATTATTATTAGAAGATCCTTCTGACATTGTACTGTCACAGATCTACACACATAACAAATAATTTTCAGACATAAACAAAATATCACTTACTAGCCCCACTGAGAAGTTATCTATAAAATGACGTTATACTCTACAAGGTCTTTTATGGAACCTAATCCTATGGTCATGCCGCGGCTCATGACAATAGGGAAGGGCCCACAAAGATCACTTTGCTCTGTACTCTATAGGGGACCTATCAAACCTATCCTCTGATACCAAATTGTCACATCTCAAATATTGAGCATGTGAAAAGATACTACTCATTTGATAAAATTCTCAAACATACGTTATTTACATATATTCTGTAAGGTTTTACATTCAACCTTAATCATTCATTCCACACTACAGAGTTATATTCATCTGATAAGCAAATATAGACATACATAGTCTGATATTTCTATCTCATCGCAAGCCTAGGAGACCTATAGAAAGTACAGAGCGTTTCTAGTGTCCACATTAATAAGTACTGGTATCCCACCAGACAGAAATAGAGAATAATCTCAAAGGGCTTCTAATCTTCAAACGGATACTCTTGTTCTTTATTTTCTGTATCTGAAAAAAATAATCATAGGGAGTGTGAGTTTATTTAAAAACTCAGTAAGTAAATAACTGTACTATATAAAATATCAAAAGTACAAATACCACATTTACTCATATAATTAATTGTCTTATACATCGAGTAGTATGGGACTCTAACCCTTTCAAACTCATGAATAAGATTTCATAAATATACACCGAGTAGTATGGGACTCTAACCCTTTCAAACTCGTGAATAAGATATCATAGGTATACGCCGAGTAGTATGGGACTTTAACCCTTTCAACTCGTGTATAGGTTTCATAGATATGCACTGAGTAGTATGGGACTTTAACCCTTTCAAACTCGTGTATAAGATTTCTTAGATATACACCGAGTAGTATGGGACTTTAACCCTTTCACACTCGTGTATTAGATCCCGTAGATCTTTACTCATTAATAAAATAGTGAGAATTCATCACATAGTACAATTGTCATGAAATAAATAATTTCTTCATACTCTTATTTCTACTGATCATCATATACTCCCATATGAAAAATTAATTGCTTATTATCCAAATAATATTGTAAATGGGACTTATATTGTACTTTGACTAGTAATATCAAATTAGCTGAGCAAGGTTATTCACTCACCTTGATGTTTGTCCAAGTTTACCTTGTTCCACACTAGAATTTGTGTAGGAAAATTTCCTAGTAAAATATATTACAAGGAAACATAAGAAAGGAAACAAAATCACGAAAATACGCAAAATTTTTTGATTGCTACAGTGACGGTTTGCTACAGTAACGGTTGCTACAGTTACGGTTCGCTACAGTGTCGGTTCGCTACAGTACGTTGACTGCTACAGTATTGTTGACTGCCGACACTACAGTAACTGCTACACTGGTCGCTACAGTAACTCAGTTTTTGCATAAGTTTTTGCAGAAATTTCTAACAAATTCATCCTTTCCTTTCTTGTTTCAAAACCAGAATTTCAACTCTTTTAACCGATTATAACTCAAATATAACTTCTAAAACAACTGAGATTCACGAATTATCATCAAAATCTTCAAGAACAAAACCTTCTCTAATCTTCCATATAAACTTAGATTTAAGGAAAATCACGAGATTAAAGCTTACCTTTGATCCTTACAAAGCTTTTGAACCGAACAAATAATCGAACTTCTGAAGATCAAGGAAAGGATTTAAGAAGAAAATGAAGAACTGAGAGAGAAATGCTTTTCTGCCTTCCTTCGGCTGAGTGAAAAATGAGGGGTACTATTGAAACGTTATATTAAATATTTCTAATGGGTTATTCAATAACCCATAGGTATCCATAACCCAACATCCAAACCCATCCAATCAATTTACAATAAATGGACTAATTGACCATTCTGAAACCACTTTTCCATGAATTTCACCATTCTTAGAATATATCCCACATTGTGCAAATATTTAGTCCAGTCATTTAACTAAATTTTCATAAATAATATTCAAAGAGAACAATTAAATATGAAAATTAAAAATGACCAAAATAAATAACTAAAGTAACGTTGTAGAATTCTAAAATACTCTTAAGCGAATTATATTCTGAAATTAACGGGTATTACATCATGTAGCTAATACCTTGTCCTTATGTTCTTTCCTTGACTAGTAGTATGGATTGCCATTTGAAAAAAGGAAAAGAAGGGACATAGTGGAAGTACCTTATTTAGATATTCTTGACCATGCATGTGGAGGAAGGACACCACTACGTGTGTGTGATGAAAAACATGTAACATTTTGGACTTTTATTATTTTATCATTTTTTAATATTTTCTTTTTTGTTATTTTTATTTTTTTTTTTTGCCTTCTTATTTTTATGTATTTTTTACAAAAAAGAAAAAAAATTATAATATTGTGGACAAAATTAGGTGTTACAACTACGATTGTTGAATCACCCATAATTTTGTTATGTGGCAAAATTGTAACATAGTGATCCTCATGTCGTATTCACTCAAGGAGCCTCACTTTTAATTACTAATTAGTTGTTCATGACATTCAAACATTAATTACACTAATTATAATTAAGGGGGGGTTTGACATAATTCAAGATAAATGCATAAATAATAACATAATGATAAAACGAAATATAGTCAAAGGAGCATACAATCAGTCATGGTTTTTCCATAGAAATGTAATCATCCTAGATCTATTTGAATGTCAAGTCTTGTTCTATTTATCATCTAATTTTCAATTAAATTGCCCAGAAGATCTTCTGGCCTAGGTTGCATTAAGATATAATCATGAAAACCTTCTGTAATCATAACTTAATACAACCCCAATAAACATAATCTGAATCATGCAAGATAATCATCTTTATATACCATTTTCATCCTATTTACCAACCTATTGGTTACAATAAATGAATCCTCTAATGGAAAAATATAGAACCAGAAAATGAACCTATGCAACTTTAACCTGAGCAGCGCAAGTTCATAAACAAGAGGCAGTGAAGAGATGAATGATGGAATAAACAGAGCAATACTTATCTCATTAAGCTCAAAAACTCATATTACATCTTCTAGTTTCAACCAAGATTGATTACACAAGAATATTTAGTCCTCAATGAGAGCAAAATTCAAAAAAAAGAAGAGAAAAGTGGTGTAGAGGATATCTACGAAATTCTAAGGCTGAGTGGAATGGAATGTGTTCTGAAAAATTATAAAAACTGTTTATTACAAAGCTGAAGGAATATTCTACAAAATGATGCCCTAGTTGACTTCTCAAAGTGCTGATGTGTTGCTATTATGATGTGTAGGATTGTTGCATAATTTGGGAGCTATAGAATGCTTCTTTTGTAGTGTAGAATGTTGTCGTATGCAAACTCTCCAATTTCAACAAAGTGGGTCAGCAAAAGGTGTCATTGATTCAACATAAAAGTGTAGCAGGTGGGCCCCATGCATCCAAGTATGCAACCAGAAAAGAGAACATGCCTAGTCAGCATCTTACTCAACATCCACGTCAGCAAAAAGCGTCATGTCATTATAACACACCACACCAGTGTCTAGGTATGCAAAATACTCTCTAACTACTTTAATTTGCAAAATACACAAATGAATTAAATTGTATCTTTAATTATTTAAGTCCTAAAAATATAAAATTAAAGCATATCAACTCTATAATTAAATTTAGACCCAATAAATTTTAAAACATAATAAAATTAGAGAGTTTTTCATAATTAAATTGCAAAGAAACTAAGATAGGGACTAGAATGAATATATAAATGCTAGATATCACTTTCTCCTTCACGTTTAGTAATGATTTCATTATCCTTCAAAATCATAGCTGTCTTATTTGGACATTGAGAAGCAATGACCTATTCCCAAATACTTGAAACATTCAATTCTTTATTTTTAAAAAGCTTAGAATCTGAGAAAAAATAATGTGGCTAAACTTTGCGGTCATTGCACTGGTCTAAGTGAGCCAGAAAACTTAACACATTCAATTCTGTTATTGAAAATGATTCCAAACTTGTTTATTATGTCATTATGAATATGTCCTAGGAAAGCTAAATCTACCCCCCCCCCCCTCCTCCTCCCCCAAAAAAAAAATTCTTCTGTTGAAGAAATTCCTCCATTCCCACCCCCATTAAGAGAAATCCTCATGGGGATTCCCTCTAACAGGAAAAATTGCCATCCCTAACTATAAAGAATCAAGTTCGTCATCCCACAATAATGCTTCTCTTGAAATTTACTGGGTTATACATCAAATAACAAGGGTGAAGATCAGAATAAGTAGGACTAGCAAATTAGCTGATTATCTCTTAAACACGTGCATCTATAGAAGGAAGGTGTTTTGGGATCAGCATCCTCAGCAGTTTAACATGATGTTAAAGTTAGATGAAATCACATGTACATTTACAATTAACAAATGATACTGAATTGATTCTATCGGTTGTCATAATAAATCTTCCTTGTCTAATAATATGAACATTTAGAGAACTATAATGAGTAGAACAATATGAAAAGACTAAAACCAATTTTGGTCCATCACACGTGCTTGTTTTATCAATTTGGTCTCTTATAGAGTTTCATTCTAAAAACGGTTCCTTACATATTTAAATGTTATCACTTTTGTCTGTCTATGTGGCTACTGTTAGATATTTTAACAGAATTGCTGATTTGGATGTTAACAAGCTTGCTGAACTGTATTGACCTGAAAAAAAAAATAAATAGAGCTTAAACTACGCCTTTTGGAGAGCAAATTTCCCATTTTGCTATGTGTTCTGGAGAATAAATTGGGATACTGTGTGTCCTGGTTGCCTTCTAGAGCGTTAAAGACTGAACCCTATCTTCTTCGACAGATGGCGACTGCGCTTAGAGGGAAAGAATGTGCAACCACTAGCTTTGGAACCCCCGTCACTAGACTGCGGACATCTGGTCAGGTGCATTCTCCATCGTTTTGCTGTTTCGATTTTGTAACATAAGAGCCAAGGGTGCCAAGAGAAATTAATGATTGGCGATATATATAACCAAAACGTATCAATTTGTTTTGTGTGTGTGAAGGGATCATGCGTTTCTGCACTACAAACAATGTTTTCCAAGGATAGAGGATTAGAGCATATGGGAATGGGATAATATGACTCTACCAGGTTTAGTGAAAAAGTCTAGTACTTTTCTTTTGTCAGCCTACAAACATTTGCTTTTTCTTTCTTACATGGCTTCTTGCAACTTAATGCATCTTGCCTAGTAAAAATCAAATTTTGCAATATTCATGGTTGCGTTTGATTTGCAGTACAAATTCAACTTCTTTGCTGATAGAAATACATATCTAATCCCTGCTGAAAGATTTGTATATAGTTGATAATATCAAACTCCTGTTAATTAGTATATATCAGACAGCTAGAGGCAAACTCCACCAACACAACCAGAATAGAATGATAACTATAAAAGACAGAGAGAGAGAGAGAGAGAGACAGATCATTTGTTAGTTATTGCATCTAAAACTCCTATTAATTAGTATATAACGGACCTTGCAGGAAAGAAGATAAGGTTTGGGGGATAAAGGAAGAACACATTTGAATGGGAAGAGCGCGCACAACAGCATGTGAAATTTGCCCTCCTCTCTCCCCCCTCCCCCCCCTCTCTCTCTCTCTCTCTCTCTCTCTCTATATACACAGAATATTGAAGGAGGATATTATAAAATTTGCACATTATCAGACTCATATAACTCTAGTCTTCATAAATAACAGATTTGCATATTAGTCCTTTTGTCATAGGACTAAGTTTTAATGTTCTCAAGGACTAATTTATTCATTCACTAATTCTGAGGACTTAAGCTAAATTAACTGAATAATTGAGGAAACTCATTGGTTTATACTTAATTTTGGGTAGACTTAGCGGTCCCTGGAGTCCCAACCAAAGAGATCAGTAATTCTGTTAAGGCATCTCTCCATCGTCGCACCTTCTCTTCGTTACACTGAAATCTAGTTCAAGTTTCCTGAAAGCTTCTGCGAAGAGTCCCTGTTTGGTGTCTTACATCACTGGGGTCCACTCCGTAGAAGATTGGAAAAACCAATTGCCCCAAATTTTTCTTGCACTCAACAATATTTCGATTCGGAGCTCATCCAAACACCATGTGGAAGAAGCATAGTTTGGTGAGAGCACGATAATAGCAAACATATACCCTTCAATTGCTTTGAGGAGTTCCGATAAAATAAATTCCACTCTGGCTAATTCTTGGCCGTCCCTAAACGTTGTAATTCCTCTTCGTTGCAATGAAGCATACAAACTAAATCCCCTCCGTGTGTCTTCCCCTCTGAAACTCAAGAAAACTTGGTATTCCCATCGCGGGGTTGAATCGGAGGAAGAAGAATATGTGGGTTCAGCAGCGGGGAGTGCCATCAAGAAATTTAGGGTTCGTGAGTTCTGCAATATTCAGATATTCTCGACTTCTCTGCCAGTGGTGATACTGATTGAAATGGGGAAAGGCAGAGAGGATGCAAGAGAATTCGTAAAGACAACGACGATGGAGCCACTGTCAGGTCACCATAATATTCCATTTCAGTGGTCCATTGGTCGTTCCTGGAAGGGAGCTAAGGACGGAATCCTGTTTCTATAATTCAACTGTTGATGCATCTTTATCCAATTTAACAAAGCCATTACTCCTAGCTGATTCTTGGTTAATTGAAGAGCTTCTTCTTAACAAAAAAAATTAGCTTCTTTCAATCTAGATTCCATTTAATTGTATGATAAACATGGAATGCAAAAACGGACGCCTAGGTTCCGATTTGGTCAGGGCAAAAAACTGTTCTGGGCTCAAACCGATTTTCGGATCGGCACCACTGGTTCCTACCAATTTTTTTTTTTACCCCTAACATTCCAAAAATACATCATTTTACAATGAACTAAAAAAAATCTGGACTACAACGACCCGAGAAGCCATTAGATTCATTTAGTAGGAAAAAAAGAAAAAAACCAAACACCACCGCCGGTCATGTCCGTTGAAGCAAAAGGTTGGCAAATAATAAGAAATAGAGTGAAGAAGAAGAAGAAAATCGAAAGTACCTTTGGCTTGAGGAATATTGAGACGAAGAGAGAACAGAGTAGAGCTTTAGTACACGTTAAATGACGGACAAGAACATCGAGAAGCAAAAGATGAAAAAGAAATGATGGGAAAACATTGGAAAGTGAGGTTAGAAAAGTAGTGGAACGAGTATTGAGGGAGAACATTAGGAACTGAAAAGTGAGAATAGAGAAAAAATGGGATGAGTATTGACTATTAAATTATTTAATAAGACAGATTACTGGTGGATAAAACTAATTTTATAAAAATGAATAATATTTATTAATATAATACATATAATAATTTATATATTTTAAATATTATTAGTTTGATCACAGTTAAACTACTGACCGATCTAATTTTTTAAATACTGATATATGATGATATAAATAAAAAGTTAACATTTATCTAAATAATTATATATTTTTCTTGCTTTTCTCTGTATGTATTGATATATGGTCTTTTTTTTTTTCAAAAAAGAAAAAAGTTCCATAGAAATTGAGTTCTTGAGAAAAATGAATAAATGGATTCCTTCTATTTTCAAGTGTTAAAGCTAAAATTGTAGTCTTATTACCTAATTGTGATCACTTATTTTGAATTATACGATTAGAATTAAAAGAAAAAAATTTTAAAAAAAACGGACAAATTGCATACATTTAAACTTTCTTTCAATTGTAACAACCTAATTCAAAACGGTCAACTATAATTATATAACAAAGAATCCAAATTCTCTCTCTCTATATATATATATATATAATTAAAAAATATATAAGATCTCTTGTTATTCATAAACCAGCCACCATAAAAGAATAATTACGATCAAGCAACAATATATGTGTTATGTAGGATCTGCGTTCAATATTCATACCAATGCAATAAATATCGTATCATGACTCATATTTATGTCAGTATTAAATGATCACACGCTTCATCTGATATTGATTTTCTTGTCAATGGATCAATCGAACATAATCAATATCACTCAGTTTGCCTTTGACAACGTGTGATGGCATTGCAACCGCGAGTGTAAGGGTTGGCTTGAGTCCTGTGATTGCAATCATAGTAGGAATGTCCCCTTTGTCCGCAAGGGGTTTGGTCTGCTCTTAGGGCATCGTAGCTAATATATCTATGGCCCCGTAACAATGTTCGACGGCTTATCTCCGATTCCATGAGCATCTCATTGTCCTCGCCGATGAAGTTGCCGATTGTGTTGCCGTTTCCGGTGTGGTTTTCAACCTTGGATGCGTCGGCCGCCGCCGTGGCCAAGGCCAGGAGGAGCAACACAATCAAAGGTTTAGACTCCATTACTTTTCCAACTCAATGTTATTGTTGTTATTATTATTGGAATGTAAGAAAAGAGCAAGAGATTTTGCTTCGTTGCCCTTCCTTGTTGAAGGAAGGAAGAGAAGGCCGAATATATAGATAGGCGAATTAATGGAGGGGCAAGGTTTATTGTGAGCTTTCTGAGATTATTTAAAGAGTTGTGATATTGTGAACCGAAACTTCACCTTGAATTCTAATTATAACATATTAACTACTAAATATAGAATAATATTTTATTAGATTTATTTATCATAACAATATTTATTAACCACTATTTACAAAACTAGACCATACCAGTCGGTTGGATTGAAAAACCAATAAGCCAGTTACAAAGTCAATTCGGTTTAACCCAATAAACTAATAAACAAAAAAATTTGTCAAGAACTGAAAAAATCAGTTAAAAACCGGTAAAATTGAATAGTTCAATAGTTGATCCTGTTTTAGTTTTATTCGTATTTTTTCTTTTTTCATACAATTTTATATTTTTCATACGTTTTTTGTGTACTGTTGTGTAATTCTACATAAAGGTATTATTGATATATTATTTTGTAACTAAGTTTAAATTTTGTTCTACATTCATATATTACTTAGATTAAGTATTATTATTAAATGTGTATAAAAATGCTTAATAGCTTGTTTAGAGCCTTGTTTGTGAATCTAAGTATGAAAACCACTGAATAAATTATTATATTAAAATTTTGATGTGTAAATTATTATATTACAATCGGTTCAACCGTGAGTACAATTAAACCAATAAACTTTGAATCAATATTTTTACTGAACTGGTCCCTTTTTTAAAATAAAAAAAACCTTTTTATTAACTGCTAAATATAATAGTTCGCCATGCCCGTTTCTTCCTCCATGTTTTTCTCTGTGGTTAAACGCTAAATAGAGATAGGTCTTCTTGAGGTCTCAACTTAATTTCAACTATTGAAAATGAAGCATGCACAGATTATTGCAAGATAATACGTAAAATTTAATGTATACTAACTATATCAAATACTAAGTAAAAAATAAATGACGGTAGTAAAATTATATTTTGTAGTTTTTGTTCAGTTGCAGACTTGGCGTTATTTCTCAACTAGACACTTGTGTCATTAATAAATAAAATGTTATTATTCTTTGGCCAAATGAGAAAATGAATATACTTATATAAACTTTCTTATACCTTTGTTATTAAATTCTTTAATACAAATAAAGATTTTATTTAATAATAAATTGTAAAAAAAAATAAAAAATATTTTTTAAATAGTATATAATTGTCGTATTTTGATTAAAAAATTATACATTTATCATATTTTGATTGACAAATTTGATAACAAATATATAAGAAATTGCGCCTAATTTTTTTTTTATTTAGAAAAAAGTAAAGATTTTATTCATTACAAATCGTTGCTAGAATATTCCTCCCCAAAATGATTCCATATAAATAGAGACGTTTGATTATTGCTTAATTGACCCTTGCCAAATATAATAAAAAGAGATAAAATATCGTTGTTATCATCATCATCATCATTATTCATGCTGTAATTAGTGTTCTTTTTAAATATCTAGATCAATCATTGTTAAGAAAAACAAATAAAAAATTAAAATTGGACTTTAACACGATTAAAATTCAAGTGCCTATATACCTATCTCAAGATAAGATCGAAGTTCACCGGTGGAGGTTGGGTGTCGGTTTTTTTTTTATAGACACACACACACACATACAGATATATATATATATATGTATATATATATTAAAAAACAAAATAACAACAATAATGTGAATAAAAGCGATCGCTGAATTGTTTGTTTTTACTGATATTGCAATACAATGGAACAATATATTTATATAGTTGTTAAAGGAGGGACACCTCAGCTTATAATTAACCTAAAAGAGAAAATCTAGAAATTATCCTACGGTCTGTACACTTTACTACTAACAGAATGAACCTATACAGCACCTGTACAGCTGTGATAGAGAGGAAAGCAAGGTATATGGAAAACTAATTGTCATTTAGTACGCTCCCTTAAACTCAAGGTGGGGAATAGAAATGCACCACATTGAGTTTCTCACAAAGAGAAGTAGACCGACTTGCATAAAGAGGTTTAGTAAAGATGTCTGCAAGTTGATTTTCATCAGAGGAGATGTAAGAAACTTCAATTACACCTCCAACAACATTTTCCTTGACAAAATATAAGTCAATCTCAACATGCATGTTTGGTTCTAGCATGTTGCACTAGATTGTGAGACATGATAATTGCACCCATGTTGTCACAAAATACCAATGGTTGAGTGTTTGTTTTAATTCCAAGCTCTGTAAAAAGTGATTGAATCCACAATATTTCAACAACAGTGGAAGCTAGACTGCTAAATTATGTTTCTAAGCTAGATCGAGAAACAACACTTTGTTTCTTGCAGAACTAGCTGACTAAGATTATTACCTAAAAAGGTGCAAGACCCAAAGGTAGATCGCCTATTGTCTAAGTCATTGCCTCAGTCTGCATTTGAAAAGCTTATGATTGAGAAATTAGGTGATTTTTGTATGATAATACTAGAATGAGAGGTTGTAGCAAGGTATCTAAGAATACGCTTAGTAGCCTGCCAATGATGTTCTAAAAGAGCACTCATAATTGACACGATCTATTGACTGAGAAGGAGATTTAAGGATGAGTGAGAGTAATATATTGGAGAGAACCCACTATAGTTTTGTTTTGAAGGAGATTTAAGGATGAGTGAGAGTAACATATTGGTTTGGGATACGAAGGATTCCTATGTTATGGAAATTCGTGCTATTTTTCCACCAATAATAAATTCAATAATACCCAACAAATAGCCTACCATGTAGGAGGAAAAATATAAAGCAAAATAAATAAAGAGCATAAATTAAATAGAGAACACTAGAAATTTAATGAGCTTCGGCCAATTTATGCCTACGTCCTCGAACACCACTAAGATATATTTCTAATAGAAAGAGAAGAGAAAATTAAGCCTTTAGAAAGAATGTTAGGCTTTAGTTTTGAGGTGATTATACAAAGAGTGGAACTTCCCTTTTATAGCATTAGGAGCCCACCATCCCCCTTCACCTCACCAATATGGGACTTTGAAGGAGCCAAAGAAACTACAAATCTCCACCTTGGCAACTTTCAAATCCTAAGCAAAAATTACAAAATTTCTCTCACTAGAAAACTATCTACAGAAGTGTCTTCAAATGCGCCTAGGGCACCATCCAACTTCAAATCTTCACAATATTAATCAAGTCCAAGCAATGTTGGAACTTGATCGACGTCACCACTTTGGTCATCATGTCTATGAGATTTTCAATTGTGTGAATCTTCTGAAGTAGTAATTCATCTTCTTCAAGAATTTCCCTTACAAAATAATATCAGGCATCTATATGCTTTGTCCGTGCATGATATACTTAGTTCTTTACTAAACAAATAGCACTCTAACTATCACAATGCACTTTGATGTGCTTCTGACCAGTTCCCAAGTCTTTAAGCAATCCTTGAAGCCAAATAGCCTCTTTAACAGCCTCTATAACTATCATATACTTTGCTTCTGTGGTAGACAAAGCAACTATTGACTGTAAAGTAGACTTCCAACTGACCGGTGCCTTTGCAAGAGTCAACACATAACTGGTAGTTGATCAACGTTTGTCCAAATCATAAGTATAGTCGAAATCACAATATCCAACTATATATTGACCAATTTTCTCATCCCACTCAAACATTAAACCAACATCCACAGTGTTTAGAATATACCGCATAATTCATTTAACAGCTTACCAATGTCCTTTACCAGGATCATGCATATACCTACTCATAGCCCCAATTGCTTGAGAAATATCAAGTTTCGTACACACCATAGCATACATCAAACTAGCAACAATATTTACACGTGGAACTTTTGACATATATTCTTGTTCAGCATCATTCTTTGGAGATAAATCAGCACTAAGTTTCATTTGAGGAGTAAGCAGGGTAGTCACAGGTTTTGTCTTGTCATCCATGCCAAAATGTTGTAGCACCTTTCTCAAATATTGTTTCTGAGTTAGACAAAGTTGTCCTAATTTTTGATCTCTGCTAATTTCAAACTCTTGCTTCAACTGTACTTTTAACTTCTCAATCTCTCCTTGATTTCTTGAAGCTATCAGCATATCATCACATATAGGAGAAGATAGATAAATGATCCATCTTGTAGCTTACACAAATACACACAATGGTCATATTTGGTCCTTGTGTACTTCTACCCCAATATCAACTTGCTAAATTGCTTGTACCACTGCTTTAGTGATTGTTTTAATCTGTACAAGGATTTTTCAAGTTTACATACCAAATTTTCTTTTCCAGCAACCTTGAACCTTTCTGGCTGAGTCATATAGATTTCTTCCTCCAAGTCTTCATGTAAAAACACAGTTTTTACATCAAGTTGAACAAGTTCCAAATCCAATTGAGTTACCAAGGCCAATAAGATTCTAATAGAGGAATATTTCACCACTGGAGAAAAAACTTCATTATAGTCAATTCCTTCATTTTGAGCGTAGCCTTTAGCCACCAACCTTGCCTTGTAGCAAATGCTTTTCTTGTCAGGAAATCCTTCTTTCTTTGCATATGCCCATTTGCATCCAATTGTCTTCTTTCCCTTTGATAGACTTGCTAATTTCCCTGTCTGATTCTTCTGAAGAGACTACATTTCTTCATTCATGGCATTCCTCCACCTATCATCTTCTAAACTTTGAACTACTTCTTGGTAAGTGGTAGCAATTTCATCATTGGCAATTATAGATGCATAAGCCACGATATCATTAAATTGAGCAGGTTTATGTCTTACTTATTGTGGCTTTCGTAGTGCAATCCGTTCTTGTTGTTGTGGAGGTTCTTGGACTGGAATTTCCTCTTCTTTAAACTCCTCTTCTGCCATAAGAGTTTCTTTATTTTCTTAATCGATTACTAGGACAATGCTTCTTTTAAACTCCACCTGATTTGGAGTTTTCTCCACCTGCTGTGGAGCATCATTGATCTGTTGAATATTGTCTTTTGTTACCTTCTTCAACATGGCAGATTCATCAAAGGTAACATCTCTACTAAAGATTATTTTTCATGTTTCCAGACACCATAGACAGTATCCTTTCACACCAATAGTGATCCCTATAAAGATCGCCTTCTTTGCTCTCGGATCTAACTTTGATTCCTTAACATGATAGTATGCAGTAGAACCAAACACATGCAAGGAATCATAATCGATAACAAGTTTTACAGACTAGACCTCTAGAGGTGTTTTGCCACCAATAGTAGATGATGGCAAATGATTAACAAACTTTCTCCAGCAATGTTTGGTTCATGCATTCTGCCACCCCGTTCTGTTGTGGTGTATTTCTAACTGTGAAGTGTCAAACAATACCTTCATTTTAACAAACTTTATTAAACGGATCAATTTGGTATTCACCTCCATTATCTGTTCTGAGTTGTTTGATCTTTTTGCCAGTCTGAGTCTCTATCATTTTTTCTACTTAAGGAAACAATCTAACAATTCACCCTTTCACTTCATGGTGTATACCCACACTCTTCTAGAGAAGTCATCAACAAAAGTAACATTATAATGTTTACCTCCCAAAGAAGCTATCTTGGAATGTCCCCATACATTAGAGTGAACATAATCCAAAATACCCTCAGTATCATGGATTGTGGTACCAAATTTCACTCTTTTCTGCTTTCCCATCACGCAGTGCTCGTAGAAATCCATCTTATAGGTTTGTGCATCTTTCAACAATCCTTGCTTCATCAAAATTTGCAAGGACTTTTCACCTGCATGCCCTAACCACATGTGCCATAACCTAGTTGCATCTGACCCATCATCATCAAGAATAGCAACTACAACTGTCCCAACAATTATATAACCATTGTGGTAATACAAACTATTCTTTTAGGTACCTTTCAACATCACCGGAGCTCCAGAGATGACTTTTAAAACTCCATCTCACATCGTCACTGCTAATCCTTTGGATTCCAGAACTCTCATCTGGTACATATCTAACTTCTGTTAGAACTGTTGTATCCATCACGATTCTTTAAGTAGATTGAACCAATACCAGTTGATTTGCAATATGTGTTATTTCCCATGTAAATAACACCACCAGCTACTTCTTCAAATTCAGTGAACCATTCCCATATATCACAAGTATGTTGGTTACAAGTTGAGTCAAACATCCATTTATCAGATCACCTTATTGATATTATAGCAACTAGTGAAAGATCTGAATCTTCATCATTGAACTTAGCTACATTTGATCCTACCTTCTTTGTCTTTATTTTTCAATTTTAGGTAATCTTTCTTCCAATGCCCCTTCTCTCTACAAAAGGCACATTCATCTTTGCTCGGTCTACCTTTTGACTTAGATCTCCCTCTCCTTCCTTTCTTTTGGCCTTGTAGTCTACCTCTAGCCACTAGTGCTTCTGCTACCACCTTTGCTTGTATGTTTTCCTCTCGATCCTTTTTCCTCAATCCATGGCTATATAGAGTAATGCACACTTCATTGAGGGAAACTTTTTGTTTCAAATGAAGTGGCATGGCTTCTATAAATGTGTACTCATTAGGTAGGGAAAATAGCAACATCAGGGCCAGATCTGCATCTTTGAAAGTCTCATCAATATTAATCAAATCAGCTACTTCCTTATTAAAAGTAGTAATATGATCATTCATGGTGGTACTAGGTTTGTAACTAAAGCGGAACAATTTCTGCTTCATATAGAGCTTGTTGTGGCTGTTTTTCTTCATGAATTTGTCTTCAATGCCTCCCACAACTTACTTGCAGAAGTTTCCTTTGCGAATGAATACTTCTGCTCTCTGGAGAGGCATGATCGAATAGTATCACATGCCAATCGATTGATGGTCTTCCAATCTTCTTCATCAATTTTATCTAGTTTATCCTCTTCAATAACAATATCTAGACCTTGCTAGAAAAGAGTATCTAGAACTTCACCTTGCTATATGCCGAAATGACCCGTATCGTAAAAAATCTCCACCGTTAATCTCGGATTTGGCGTAGCATTGTTGTCAAAATTGACGATGAAGAAGCTACCGACATTGTGGTGGAAATGGAAATAATCCAGTCCAAAAAAATGCACCAAGAAAGAGTGGAGGGTCACAACGGACACACTTAAGAACCAGGCCTTTCCTTAGCCAGACCTTTCCTAGACATGCACTTTAATTAGACAATATATTACTAATAATTTTACCAAAAAACATTTCAAACAAATTCTCGAGAAATTTTTCTAATTATAGAAGATCAGTTAAAACTGCAACCACAAAAACATACTAAAATTTCAAGAGTTTTGAAACCTAGAGCTCTGATACCAATTGTTGTGGAAATTCAGGCTATTTTTCCACCAATAATAAATTCAATAATGCCTGAAAAATAGCCTACCATGTAGGAAGAAAAACATAAAGCAGAATAAAATAAACAGAACAAATTAAACAGAGAACACCAGAAATTTAACAAGGTTTGGCCAATTTATGCCTACGTCCTTGGACACCACTAAGATATATTTCTAAGAGAAAGAGAAGAGAAAACTAAGCCTTTAGAAGGAATGTTAGGCTTTAGTTTTGAGGTGATTTTACAAAGAGTGGAACTTCCCTTTTATAGCATTAGGAGCCCACCATCCCCTTTCACCTCACCGATGTGGGACTTTGAAGAAGCCAAAGAAACTACATCCTAAACTCAATCCTAAATCTGATAAGCTTTATCACAACCGATGACCCTGGTCAGCATACTCTTAGTCATGGAGGACAACAAGCATGATATGAGAAGTTATTCTTACTTCTTCCAGAGTTGGTATTCCTTGTTGACTTCATCGACAACTTCTTTATCAGCTGAACATACTTTTGAGGCCAAAATATCGAATCCATAACGAACTTGTCAAGTTCATGACTACAAATAGTGTAATACCTCGAAAAATCTGTGATTTGCGAGTATTATGTAAAGCTAATTTTGAGAAGTATTTTGAGCTGAAGATATTTTTCTTGTGGTATATGCAAGAAAGTATGAAGTTTAGAAGCTGCAAAGTTGTGGAATATTGAGTGAAGAGTTGAGAAGTGTATTGGTGGAACTGAGGGCATTAAGGGAATTAGGAGATTGGTTAATGCAAAGAGGGACTAAAGTGAAATAAAGAAAACTATGGTGCATCTAGGATTTATAAACACCCGAGGTGGGATTTTACAGATTTGCTTTTACTAGTCTTGATTGAAGATGAACTGGAGGGTAAGTGGTAATTTCACCCCGGGCAAATATATATAGGTGGCCTCACCTCTTTTTCCTCATTTTTTCCTTTCCTCACTCTCTCTTCACTTTCTCTTTCTCTCTTTCTCTCTTTCTCTCTTCCTTCTCTCTACTTTCTCTCTCTACACTCCAACTCTACAACCGATCTTTGGAGGGCATATCTCGGGGGAGGGGGCAAGCCTCTAGGAGCCAAGCAACGTAGGGAAAGTAAGGAATCGAGGTAGGAATTCTTATTTCTCAAGCTTTTCCCTATTTTTCTAGTTTTAAGGGTGTTTGGGGTAAAGTCGAGATTCCAGCTTCATTTCTCAATTAAAATTAAGGCTTTTGGGGTCTAAAAGCTCCTTAGACATAAAGGGTGAGATCTCATGGAAGAAACTATGGAAAACGATGGAGAATCGGCCAGATCTGACCTAAAACTGAGGCCGGATCGCTGGGTGCAAAATCGTGGTGCCTAGGCGCCATGTCAGGTGCCTCAGGCACCACCGTTGGGTAGAACTGAGGGGTTTTGGTGCCTTAGGCACCACGTGGGGTACCTTGGCACCAAGCCCTTCAATTTGGGTAGAAACTTTGGTGTCTGGCGCCTGAGGCGCCACCCCTTGAGCGCCAGCCATTCTGGTAAACTTTGGCCCATCTTCAATCGGTCATAACTCCTTCATCTGGATTCTGTTTTGGGTAAATTTTATATCATTGGAAAGATCTTTGAGTCTAGTTTCAAATGCTATAAGTTTAATTTAGAGATACCTTACCGATTAGGGGTTATGACTGGAGAAGTGGGTGAAGGTTAGGAGTAGTAGTAGGGAATTTCTCTATTTTGTAACCTTGATGATTAATTCTTGCATGGTTACAATAGGAATGGTCGAGATGCAAGGTGGGAGTACTGAGAGCATGGAATCCAGGTGAGGGAATCTATCTAGCTTTCTTATGTGTGGATATGCATATATGTATATATATGTATATGTGTGTTTATATTTTAGGAGTTATTCTCCTAACTTGTTTTTTTATACATTTATTTATTAAATGTATTATGTGTAGGATTTGTGTTGGGATTATTTGGGATTGTTATGTGGGATGTGTGGATGGGAGTTGTGTGGGAACATTGCATTATATTCATTTGCATATTTATTTTATGGGAAGTGGAAAAGTATGGAAAGCAGAGGGTTAGTTTTCTGCATGATGTGGAAAAGAGTGGTGCATCTCACTCATCTGCATAATTTATATTGCTTGTGTGATTTTATGTTTGTTTGGGGGAAACACCATATGCGTGCTTTTGGGCAGCTTGGTGTTATCGGGGTATATTCCTGATTGGGTTATGTATATATATTTTGTATATCTGTGTAGCATAAGGCTGGTAGCAATGAGTCCATGGTTTAGACTCACCCCCTTACAATTACAGGTGTGGCAGGACGGCAACGTGAGGGCTCACAGATCGAGGATGCCTCCCCATTATTCAGGATAAGGTAATTTATTTATTTATTTATATTACTCTAATGTTCTCTGTAATCAAATATGCCACCACTTATGATCCTATGGTATTAATTCTAAGCTTACGGTAGTGTTGGTAACAAACTATCTATGCCGGTCACAGGCCCGGGTTCGAGGCATGACAAAGATGGTATCTGAGGAATGTTGGTTTAATTTGTTTGATACCAAAGATGGTATCAAAGGATTGTTGGGTTAGATTTTGTCTGATACCAAAGACGGTATCAGAGCAAGGTTGTGGTTTAAGGTTAATTTGTCTAATACCAAGGATGGTATCTAAAAGTGGTTTATGTTTCAGGGTTTATGTCTCCTATTGATTACGGAGTAAGGTAACCTTAGTGGGTCCTTCTCTATCATTGTGTGTCATGACATAACTATAGAGCGACGGCTCCACCAAAGGCCCTATAGGATGTGTCTCCCTTTCTTTTCTATTGGATTCCTTTCTAAGGATGCATTTTTGGCGGGGCAGCAGCCTGGGGAAGTGATGATAATCTTGAAGAAATAGAGCCTTGTGGGCATGCTCCCCGGGAAAAGCATAGTTGAGCCAAGAAGAAGATGAGGGAAGAATGGAGAGGCTTGACAAGCAGCAGGAAGTGGGTTGATAAGCGTAGGAATCGTGCACCCATAGTACAAAGACTACACAAACCATGAATTAAAATACGTGGCAAATCAGCTTCATCCTCATTGGGAAAGGATGAGCTAATGGTAATGGCATGATCCCAGATTCTCACCTGGGGGATGGGAACGGTTTAGGTGGAAGTTCCTAACACAGTTCCTGAGAGATTTGGATATCGTATTTAAAGAACACCAGCACTTATACTTTAGGTGTATCCTCATGACCTCCGTGTGGTATGTGATTGTGATCGCAAGGTTATTTCTGTTTTATGGATTGGATATGTGTGGGATGCATGAGAGCAAATATTATTGAGTTAATCACCCTTGGAGGTTGGCCAGTGGGTTGATACTCAGTGTGGTTTGAGGCTATGTTTTTAGGAAGCACTAAATTGTAAGTGCAGTGATCCAGAGTGCGAGATAGGGATTCTAATACGGATAGTCCCTGGTGGTTTTAGAGTGGGTAGCAGAAGTGTGGTAAGTAGGGTGAGTGGGATGTGCCTTGAGCGTGGCTTAGTGCCAAAAAAAGGGGAAGCTCTATGAGAACTTCGCTTCCCTTTTTTTAGGGCGAGAGAAGATATGTCGGATGGTGGTAGGAGTGGTGTAGTCCTATCTTTTTGGATGGATGTCCTGGTTGGAGATATGTTCTTGTGCAGTGAACGGGACAGCTACTACACAAAGAACTAGTGATGGTGAATATCTATTGATATCATCATGTCTGAAGTTTTGGAGGAGAATGATGATATCAAGTAGACATTCAAAAATGGGGAAAGAATGTAATACCCTGGAAAGTACGTATTTTTGGGTATTATGTAAAGGTAATTTTGTGAAGTATTTTGGGCTAAAGATATTTTTCTTGTGATATATGCAAGAAAATGAGGTTTGGAAGCGGTAAAGTTGTGGAATATTGAGTGGTGAAGAGTCGAGAAGTGTATTGGTGGAACCGAGGGCATTAAGGGAATTGGGAGATTGGTTGAATGCAAAGAGGGACTAAATTGAAATAAGGAAAACTATAGGGCACCAAGGATTTAGAAACACCCGAGCTGGGATTTTACGAATTTGCTTTTACCAGTTTTGATTGAAGGTCAACTGGAGGATAAGTGGTAATTTCACCCCAGGCGAGTATTTATAGGTGGCCTCGCATCTTTTTCTTTATTTTCTCTTTTCCTCTTTCTCTCTTCACTTTCTCTTCTCTCTTTCTCTCTTCGTTCTCTCTACTTTCTCTCTCTACACTCCAACTCCACAACCGAGCATTGGAGGGCAGATCTCGGGCAACGGGGCAAGCCTCTAGGAGCCAAGCAACGTAGGGAAAGTAAGGAATCGAGGTAGGAATTCCTATTTCCCGAGCTTTTTCCCTATTTTTCTAGTTTTAAGGGTGTTTAGGGCAAAATCAAGATTCTGACTTCATTTCTTAATTAAAATTGGGGATTTTGGTGTCTAAATGTTCCTTAGACATCAAAGATGAGATCCCATGAAAGAAACCATAGAAAATGATAGAGAATCAGCCGGATCTGACCTAAAACAAGGCTAGATCGCGGGGTGCAAAATCGTGGCGCCTAGGCACCACGTGGGGCACCTCAGTGCCACTGTTGAGTGGAATTGAGGGGTTTTGGCACCCTGGGCACCACATGGGGAGCCTAGGCACCAAGCCCTTCAATTTGGGCAGAAACTTTGATATCTGGCGCCACGTGGGGCGCCTTGAGCCAGCCATTTCGGTAAACTTTGGCCTATCTTCAATTGATCATAGCTCATTCATACAGACTCCGTTTTGGGTGAACTTTATATCGTTGGAAATCTCTTTGAGTCTAGTTTCCAATAATATAAGTTTCATTTAGAGATCCATTATTGGTTAGGAGTTATGACTGGAGAAGTAGGTGAAGGTTAGGAGTAATAGTAGGGAATTTCTCTATTTTGTAACCTTGATAATTAATTCTTGCATGGTTACAATAGGGATGGTCAAGGCGCAAGGTGGGAGCATCAAAAGTGTGGAGTCTAGGTGAGAGAATCTATCTAGCTCTCTTATGTGCGGATATGTATATATGTATATATATGTATATGTGTGTTTATATTTTAGGAGTTATTCTCCTAACTTGTTTTTTATACATTTATTTATTAAATGTATTATGTGTGGGATTTGTGTTGGGATTATTTGGGATTGTTGTTTGGGATGTGTGGATGGGAGTTGTGTAGGAACATTGCATTATATTCATTTGCATATTTATTTTATGGGAAGTGGAAAAGTGAAAAGTAGAGGGTTGGTTTTCTGCATGATGTGGAAAAGAGTGGTGCATCTCATTCATCTACATAATTTATATTGCTTGTGTGATTTTATGTGTGTTTGGGGGAAACACCATATGCGTGCTTTTGGGCAGGTTGGTGTTATCGGGGTACATTCCCGATTGGGTTATATATATATATTTTGTATATCTGTGTTGTATAAGGTAGGTAGCGGTTAGTTTGTAATTTAGACTCACCCCCTCACAATTATAGGTGTGGCAATACGGCAACGTGAGGGCTCACAAACCGAGGATGCCTCTCATTGTCCGGGGCAAGGTAATTTATTTATATTACTCTAATGTTCTCTGTAATTAAATGGGGCGCCACCAATTATGATCTTGCAGTACTAATTCTAGGCTTACGGCAATGTTGGTAACACACTATCTGTACCGGTCACGGGCCCGAGTTTGGGCCTTGACAAATAGTAGACAATACTTGTTGTTTCTAGAAGAGATAATTCTTGTTTGATTTCAAGATGTTGAGTTGATTGTTTGAGGTAGTCGAATCTAAGTTTTCCATTGCTGGTGGGCGTTGCTCTGACAGCATGTGAGTAAAAGTGATTGTTGAATTGGTTGTTTTTATTGATATTACAATACAGTGGCATAGTATTTATATAGTTTTTAAAGGAGGGACACCTCAGCATAACTAACCAAAAGAGAAATCTAGAAATTATCGTACAGCCTATACACATCCACTACTAACAAAATGAACCTATACAACTCTTGTATAGATGTGACAGAGGGGCAAAGTTAGGTAAATGAAAAACTATCATTTACACTAATAATAATAAAAAATTTTATGCCATGCGTTGTTATTAAAAAAAAGGGTTTCGTCTAACTTTAAAAAGTGATCCAATCTAAATATACTATCAAAAGAGTTCCGCTCAAGCACATTAATTACAACACTGTCATTAAATGCATCCACATCAACATTTTTTCTCTTCTACTATTGACATGTTGTTCCACCTTTCCTTGCACAAATATTGCTGAGTTCTTATCTATTTTCTTTTCATTTAATAGCCACTTTTGACAACCAATTAGATGATTTTATATCTCAAATACCTTATTTATTTTGCATGCTCTCATTATTGGTGTAAAAAATGGGTGAACCACTAATCATTGCAATAAATGATGGAATGTGAATAGTTCATATTCCTAACTCATTTTAAATTTGAACTTGTTGTGTTATGTTATAAATATTCGTCTCATTCTTCACTTTGCATATGTTGCTTTCACTAGCTTGGCTTCAAGGTTGGTTTTTTGTTCTCTATTGTTCTCTATTCATTGTTTGTTTCTGGTTCAACTTCATTTTCCTTTTCTGTTGCTATTTTTTGGTTTTTTGCTTTGTTGTTCTTCACAGATCTTTATTTCACCTCTCTCAAGATCCAACCTTAAACAACACAAAGGGAATAGAGCTTCAACCCAGAAGATGAGACCTTTGTGGTTTCTTATTGCCTCAATCTTCTTCCATGGTACGCATACATTATATTCCCATATAATCTTTCATCTCCTTCATTTCTCTGCAGCAATTTTTCTACTTCTGATCAGATTTCAAAATTGTTATTTTTGCCCATATCTTTGCCTTAACAGTTCAATGTTGTAAATGGTCTCTAACTATAAAAGTTCAAATGGTTCTTTTACATCCTCTTCAAATTATCTCCATGCACTTTTGATTATTTTTGTTTTGACCCTACATAGTTTTCATATTTAGGCCTCTTTTTCCTTTAGGGTATCCTCTGTAAGTCTCTCTCTCTGTTTTAGTGTAGAACATGCTTCATGCAATTTCATTTTTTTTTTCATTTATGCCTTAATCTTACATTTGATTATATATGTTTTTATTTTAGGTTCTGTTTAGTGAGTTGGCAAATAGCAAAATTTATACTTTCTGCATATAAATGATTTAAAAATTGCTGCCTAACTAATTCAATATTTATAATTTTGACAAAAATAAGTTATGTATTTAGTATATTTTTCTATAATTATGATGAATAGTATAAATTTGTACAATCCAACATCCTTTTAAACTTTGAAAAAGATCATTTCTATTTCTTTATGCTTTGTCATGACTATCGAATAATAAGTTATTCACAATTTACTATTATTTAGATTTAATGCTTTTACCTAATAAAGCAAATGAAGTGAAGAGGGATCTCTAAGAAGCCAAGCTGAAAAGAAAGTGGTTAACACATATCAAAAAGCAAGAAGGATGAATCTTAGATTTTAAGTACATGTTAGGGCTGCAATCTTTATATAAGTGCATAAACAAGAATGGTTACTGTAGTTTTGTGTTGGGGCATTGCGGGCTATACTCTATCCTGACATCAGTCATGTTGTAGGCTACCAAATGATTTATTATCTAGGTCAGAATCTGAACAATGTGAGCAAGTCCAACATCTTTTTTGCGTTTAACATCATCAAATATTATCACAATAAAATGACTCATTTGCGAGTTGAAATGATTTGAATAAAATTCATTTTTCTGTACTCTTAAATATATATATCTTATGCAAATTATAAAGGCTTTGAAGTTTCTAATTGTATGTTTCAAGTGGGAGAAAAGCATAAATATGTGTAAGAAATTGACCAAATCTCAATAAAATTGCGGATTGGTAAGATATATTACTGTTCTTATTTTAATAAAATTTTATATAATCGAATTTATATTGACTGTTAAACAAGCAACTTACATAACTTGAGTCCAATTTTTGGTCTTATCAAGGTATGAAGTATTTTTGCTAAAATTACTCTATCGTTGATTTTCGTAATGGTTTTGTTTCCTATGTCCATGAAAAAAAATAATAATAAATGAATCAAATTGTACTCCATATAACTAAATTTAAAATTTACAATAAAAAACACTAATTGTGACAAAGTTGGGGAAGCATGTTCTCGAGGGAATAATTATTGCTAGGAAGACTATTGTGGAAAAAGTAAGGAAACCTAGAATGGATCTTACTCCATATGCTAAATTTCAAGAGACAATTTTCTGAAGTTTTGTGCTTTGCCATGACAATTAATAAAAGTCAAGGACAATATCTTTTATCAGTTAAATTATATCTTACAAATCATATTTTTAGTCATGGTCAACTTTACATCGTTATCTGAAGAGTGAAAAGTAGAAAAGAGATTAAAGATTCAAGTACTTATTAGTAAGGGAATCTAATGACAAACACCACTAATGTAGTTTTCAAAAAATTATTCCAAAATCTATGTTAGAGGTCAATACCTATTATTTCAACTATTTTTAATCATTAATATATTTATCTAAATTAATTTATGTAATACCTTATTTTTTGTTTCTTTTTTTTTATCTGATATTATTTACATTCAATATTTAAGGCATTTGTATATATAGAATCATCTTATATGTATATGAACATGACCAGAATGTCTCATTATTTTTGTACATATATTCCTTTATATGCATCTTAAATGTTATTATTTATTTGATAATCAAAACTTGTGGCATTTGTGTCCACTCGTGCATTGGTAATCAAGGACTAGGCCCGTGGGCCAGCTCGTGATGACCTGTAAATGGGTGGTCTGTATAATACTTCATAACAAAATTGTGTTATATTATTTACAATAATTCATGATTTTTATATTTTTGTTTCCTTTTTATATCTAATTTGTTATTGTTATTTTCACATGTGCATTTCTTTTTTTGAGCTTCCATTGATGCGCAGGTCATGTACTAATTTTGTCTAAAATTGGGATGGACCTAAACATGTGTAGTTACATACAAAGGTTATGGTCCCTAAATTGAATGTATTTTTTCTTTTTCTTATATCACATCACTGAAAAAGAGAAAATTCGTTTTTCCCAAATTTACACATAATAATTTGGAAGATCAAGAACTCCAAGACTAAAGTATTTGTTGTTAACATGATTCTTCTGAATTAGAATTTTTTCCTTGATGTGACTTAACATGATTGTTCATGATTTAATGAGTGTTTTTGTAGTGTCCCAAGTTCTAAATACTAAACTAAAGTATTGAAAAAAAGGGTTTATTTGAAGATAAACTCAAATCCATTGTCTAACTATATTAATCAAATCCATTATCAATATGTCATGCTTCAATCTGGGCTCATGACTGGCCTGGAGGTGAATCCCACATCACCACTGTAAATCTGATTCTATTACATTCCTTCACAAAATATAAAGACAACACAAAGATTTCAATAAGATAAATAATATAAGAATTTCTGAAAAAACCATTGATCATTTGTAATATTATATTTTTGTAGTTCACAGTCAATCCATGTTTCCAAATTTCCCTTCCATCACAATATATCATTTATTTAAAGGAATTTTTTAAAACATGGTTCCCAAATTAGTTAAAAGAATGATTTATAATTCACACTACCCTATTGATCATTAACAATATATCTTAAGAGTTCTATTTAACTACAAAGTGACTCCACTTTCTGTGACAATCTAAACAAACCTTTGACTAAGGATAGTACCAATAAAAGAAACGATAAGAAGTTAAGGAATTAGAAAAAGGACAATTAAGGAAAAGAAAACCCAAAATTATAGCAAATGGTTGACTACCATAGGAAGCGTAGTCAACTGGTAGGGTCTTAACATCCTGTACCACCAAATTTGAGTAAAAAATTCAACTGCCTTAGGTCGACAATTGACTGGTCGGATAAAATAGAGAAAAGTCAAGTTTCTTTGTTTTTAATTAAAAAGTTGCATCATTGAATGTCTGTAATATCCCAAGTTTTAAGGCAACCTACTGCTTATACTTAGAAATTAAAAAGAAAGGGAATTCATAGGATTAAATTAAAACTTTGGAGTCATAGAGGACAATATTAAAATTTAAAACAAAGTAATAAGAATAAATTGTTAAGGACTTGATTAAAAATTTTGTCAAAGTTGTGTGTAACTCTCGATTATTGGTGGAAAAGATAAGATGAATAAAATAAAATTTGGAGATTTTGGGTGTGATTTGGAATTTTTATAAGATAACATTAGGACCTTCATGCAATAATTATATGATAAGGTATGGATTTATACAAATTAAGCTAATAGAATTTACAAGTAGATCTTGACATGTGTATCCATCTTCACCACATGTTGGATTACAACTTTTAGAGGAAGCTTCAACTACCTTCATTTGTGGGTCTCTATTATATGCACTAGAGAGACATAAATGGTGAGATAGGAAGAGGGAGATTCTCATGGTGGCCACCATCGGCCACTACCCCACTGTCAACCAGGCATCCTTCCCTCCACCTTCTTTCGTCATTTCTCTTCATCTTCTTGTTGTTCGATGCGAAGCAGAGCATGCGAGAGGGAAGAGGGATGAGCATGCCACGGTTGCTCTCCATCATCAACCTCCATGACCTACGCTTGCGTACTTCTTCCTTCTTAGGTGGGCTGTCAATGTGGAGGTTCACAGTGGCGAGCTGGGCTAATGAGTAGGTAAGAGAATTAGTACCTTTAATTCAAAGAAATTTCATCCCTTCTAGCGTGAAGTTGGTTAACCGAGAGAGAGCAAAATTCTGTTCTTAATCAAAAAATTTTGGGTGATATTGAGGGATTAAGAATGGGGGAGTAGATTCGCTGGCCAAGGGGGGAGTTCGAAGAAGATAAAGGATCAATGGCAGATTAGAGTATATTATTGAAGGTAAAAATATAGTTTCTTTTGGATTTCTTCTACATTTCCTAAACTGAGAGCTTGTATATGATGTATATGGTTATTTGTTAGTATGAAAAGAGTGATTTAAGTGCTGGAAATTTCGTTTTGACTGAAGGAAAGATAGAGTAGAATCTGACAACTATAAACCAAAAGCTCTAGATATTTTTTGGGATTTTTATTCTGTGTGTGGCTACATTTTGGAGTGAGCGTTTAATCTTGGATCTTAATTGAAAATCTTACCTGAGAATTTAAGTTTTAAATGTGGGAATGTAAGAGCTGACTAAGTAATGGGAGAGAGAAAATATGATAAGTCTTTTCTAGCAGTGAACGTTTCTTTGTTCTTGTTTATGAATAGGTGTGAGTGGAGTGTTTTTTAAACATTGTATTTTTGAGGAAGTTAGTAGAGAAATTAAATTGGAAGGTTGAACCTCATCCTGGGTTGAAACTGATTATGTAATATGGTTTAAAGCAATATGTTGGGCCTTTTCTATAATAAATCAGAGTTATTTCTTGTCATGTTAAAGGATTGATATTGACTAAACTACATAGAGGTTGAATAATTGATTTTAGTCTGGTTGGGCTATTAGGATATGATTTGATAAGTTGCAATTTTATTTGGAACTAATTATAAAGAGAAAAGACGTTTGATTAGTATATTGAAGAAATAAGTGGAATGTTGAACTGTTCTGTAGGCTTAAAAATTTACATTATGGTCAATTCTCATCTACCAAAATTTTGATTTGTTTTCCTACCTTTCTCAGTCATGTTTAGGATGCTTTCATTTCTAGATAGCATGTGGAATTTAGAGGGATTGGTTTCTTCTTACCCTTAAGGGTATGACACTTGATCAGGTGAGTAGCTAGCTTTCTCTAAAAAATATTTCTTAAGTCTTCCATTATTTCTTGTCAGTATACTATGTGTATGGAATGATTGGGATTATGTCGAACTTACAATTAACTTATCAATGTTTATGATGTGACGTGCCTCTGTGTGTGTAAATATACATATATATATATATATATAGGTATATTTTCACAGTTTCATTGCTTGTAATTGGAGTAACATGGTGATATATATAGGTGCATGTGCAAATCTTGTAAATTATGCTAAGAGGGATATATGTATAAATAGACACTCACTAATCTCACAAGCTAAGATTTTGAGACACACGGGTACATATGCACATAAATATATATAAACATACATATACATAAATGGATATGAAAATGTACTAATGACAACAATCATGTGGTGCATAAATGTGCACTCTATGGTTATGTTTACTCGTATGATTTGGCATAGTTTGAAATGTAAATTGAATGGATTAGCTTTTTGAGAGCTAACATGTGGAATATAACTTGTGCTTGTGTTATATGTGATGGGATCTCTATCTACCTTGATTGTATATTTTTTTTTCTTATATATATATATAAACCTAGCTTTATTAATATGGGTATACCTATTTGAGATACTTTGTGTGTTTGCTAGTTAGAAATTTATACATGTGATATGAGTGGGTGGATGCTTCCTTTGTTCAAGTTTCCTTTTAATCGTATTTACTCTATCATAGTGAAAACATATAATT
This sequence comes from Biancaea sappan, assembly GCA_037074585.1. Lineage (NCBI taxonomy): Eukaryota > Viridiplantae > Streptophyta > Magnoliopsida > Fabales > Fabaceae > Biancaea > Biancaea sappan. The sequence continues at coordinate 41,826,008 of CM073501.1, read as the reverse complement.
TATTTGGATTTGATGAGATTGATGATTAAATCATTATGTGTGTATGTTATAGATGGAATTTACTTCAAAATGATGAATGTTTATACGCGGTGTTGGGAAGATGATATCCTATGAATTTGAATATGGAACATGAATGTTGAAGCTTTGTATGTGCTGTGAATTATGATTTGTTATGATTGTGCTTTGTGATTGGTTTGGACATGGCGGTGCACCCCATGGAATGAAATAAATGGAGTGATAAGGGTGGCGATTTATTATTGGAACGATAAGGGTGGAAGCGGCGAGGGCCAAGGGCAATGATCTAAAGGTACCTTGGATGACCCGGTTGCTACGGAAATTTGTGACTTTGTGAATTGTTTGGAAATTGTGCCGTGTTTGCTTTAGATGTGAAAAACTCAACTTCAATGTCATGGTCTGACTGAAACTGAGTTATGAACATGTGGTTCTTTGAATATGCAATTGTTTTAGTTATGACTCACATAGGTATATATCTCTATTCCTATATTGATACCTCTTCTTAGTTATGCTTGTGAATATTATTGTTGATGGGTGTTTGATGTATTTGGAAAGAAATAATGAAATCTACAGGTATGTCAACCTAGTTAATTGAAATCTTGTTTTCATTATCATTCATATGTGTATGTTAGGCAGTAAGAAATGTTAATTTTATTTTAAGCATAGCTACTTGCTTACTGAGTTTGTGACATCCTATTCTGTTTAACATTTTTAGACAGGTAACTAATGAGGCATTTAGCATGAGGAGCAAGGGAGTCATGACCCTAATTATTTCTAAGGTCAATTTTATGTATCATTCATTGCTTTCTTCTTCAAGAATCACTCTAGAGTTGCTCTGTAGTCCGATAGGTTCCCTAGGGAGATTGGGTCTATATATATTGGATATTTATATTTTAGCCTAAATGTTGTACTTTGTGTTCTTTTTTTTTTAAATATTTGAATGGAATGTAAACATTTTCTATGAGAAAATGTTTAACAAAAATAGTGGGAATTGTTAAAGTATTGCAATAGATGTGAAATTTTAATAGAAGTCTTTATTTATATATATTCCCATTACTCTTGAAGGAAATTATAAACTCATATTTTGCATGATTCAGACTTTTGTGTGTGTATATCAGTTTATGTGTACAATGGAGAATCTAAGGTTAGGCTTATGTAGGTGAAGTAGGATTTACCTCTGTTCCGGTCACATGTTGGGTTTAGGGATGTGACAATGTTAGATGAATTTAATGCATAGCAGGCGCCGAAAATCACTTGGAGGTCCCTTTGAAACTAAGCAATGATAAAATAATAAACTAGGATGAATTGAAATTAATATTGTCAGACTAGGAAACTAAAACGAATAACTAAATCTGATCTATAATTAGGAAAGTTAGAATTCTATAACTAGGGAGAGAAGTGTGAAGGAAGCATATTTGCAAAATTGAAAGAAAACAGAGAGTGAGTACAAGAGAAATAGACAAAGGAATAAGAAAGTATTGAAGGTTTTATACATAGGCTAAATTCCATAGGAATTGATGTTAAGGTAAGTAGAAATACTTCATATTTTCATGGTATCCTTATAGAAATCTAAACATATTCATATTAATTATCTTGCTTGTAGAGTAGCTGAGTCAAATCTGAGTACCATGCTGAAAAGGAAATTTTGTAATTTCATGTCACTAATTTTGCAACCAACATTTTCCACTAATCCAAGTGACATTTGCCAAAAACCACGTAAAACATGACTTGAAGATCTATGTCTTGTCTTTCCAACAAATCCAAAATTATAGCATTTGGACATTTCTAGCATAAGATATGATCGATTATTGAAGCATGCTTAGACCATTTTCATCCAAGTCATTATATTTAGGCCATCATTTTGTAGGTAGAAGTCCAATATAAAGTCAGATTTCTTGTAATATTATTGGACTTGGGTTAGACTTTATTTTATTTAGTTAGGCTTTTGTTTAGTGTTCTAGAATACTATTTCAATTAGGATTAGGATGAGTTTTAGTATTATTGTTTCTAGAATTCTATTTGGATAAGGATTAGGATTTCTTTAAGTAATCTTATCTTTTAGAATTATATTCGATTAGGATAAGGATTTGTATTTTTAATTAATTTCCAATGCCTATATAAAGGAGATATATGCTAGCAAATACACATATCATCAGAATTAATAAACACTTTGGCTTTGCCTATTCTACACTTCGCAAGGTTTGTTTGTTTTCCTTGGTTGCATCAAGAATTGATTTTCTTATCAAGGTATTTTATTTTGTGGTGAATTTCTTGTAATGTGTGCCAATTTTGGGATCACGTGAGATTACATTATTTATATCAATAATTAACATTATTTAATATCATTTTTATAGTGTTATTTTAATGACGTTATTTTTAATAAATTATTTTAATGGAATTAAAATAGTCATTTTTAATCTCTTAATTTATTCTAGTTGAATGATTAATTGTGAAAATTGATATAAGTGATTGGACCTGGCATTTTATTACAGTGTGGTATTTTCTGAGATTTGAGGGAGAATAAGAAAGAAGGAGAAATTAAAAGGAATTGATATAATTGTTGGAAAATAATTATAATCAGATCACTCGGGTTTCGGGCATCTAGGTATGGGTATCCATGGGTCACCCATTGGCCCACCAAGGCTTTAAAGCCTTTTCTTTCCTTTCTTTCTCCTCGTTCTCACACTGAGGAGCTTAGAGGTAGGAAGGAGAAAGTTGAGTTTTCTCTGAACTCCATGAACCTTTTCTTCCATTTCCTTCCGATTAATGTCTTGTTTCTAACTACTTTCCAGTTTACCAGAGTTACTAAAATTGGAGCTAAGCTTCATCACCTTCCTTTTTCTCCATTTTTCTACTTTCAGCTAATGCCCTAGAGAAAAGAATGGAAAGTGGATTTTTGGTTGATTTGTTGAGGATCTTGGGTTAGAAGTGTTTGGGGAAGTAAAACATTGAGTTAGGAACCTTAAAACTTGGCTAAAGTGGGCTTAGGGGTGTGGAACCAAGAGAAAAGTTTAGGTCTTAGGTGAAAATTTGATGATTAAGGCTTGGATTGTTGGAAATAATTAAGGATCTTGGTTAAACACTCCTTGGACATTAAAGATGAAATCCTCTAGAAGAAATTAAGTAAAATGGAGAAGATTTGATTCAAATCCATGAAAAACTGAGAAAGAGGTGAAAAATCATGAAAACAGAGGACCTTACTATCACCCCAACACTGATCACTGGTTGGTGTAATAGAGAAAAGCTTCCAAGAAAGGGTTGGGCACTTAGCGCTAGCCCTTGGGCACCAAGCATGGGCGCTTAGCACTAGGTTTGGATGCTCGGGATTAGGTCTCCAGCATGGAATTTTTCTAACTTGAAATGGTCATAACTCTTTCATCCAAACTCCATTTTCAGCAAATAAGGTGTTGTTGAAAAGCCTTTTTTCATTTGAAAATTATTTACTGGTTGGGGGTTATGACCAAATGGTTAGTATTAGTGGTAAAGATTTTCCTATTTTGTGACCTTAGCATAGTTTTGTCTGATTACTTTATAGGAATGGATCCTTTGATGCACTTTCAACATCTTTTGGAATGGCATGGCTAGCTTAGAGTGGGGAGAATGTCCCTCCAACATTTTATACAAATTCTCAAGAGGACCGAGATATAGTTGGTCAAACATTGAGATGAGTACATAACCTTGCTAACTGAGTTTTTATTTAAAATACTCAATACAATATAAATCCTACTCACACCATAATTGAATTTAAATTCATTAAATTCCCTAATTAATTGTATTGAGTATAGAATTTTCTTGTGATAGTGTTGGTTTATGTTGTGAATTGTATTTGGGTTGGAGGAATGATTATTGTATATGTGTGTTGTGTTGTGTTTGTGTATGTGCTTTACATATGGAAAATGGAATTATATGGGAATGTAGGCCTACAAGGGGGAACCGGCTAGTAAACACCCAAGGATGTAGATATTCCTGGGAAGAATGTCAGAAATTGAGAATAGAAGGGTAGACCTCTAGAATAAACCTGTTAAGTAATTATAGTCTAAGGGGAAATTCCTATCTGGGACTCAACGAGGTAAGTGTGGGAAGGTGTGGGAAAACAAGCATATGATTGTATTTATAATGTAATACATTTTATCATGTGAATGCATTGCATATGAAATGGAATTATGTGAGAATGTGGACCTACGAGAGGGAATTAACTAGTAAACCCAAGGATGTGAATATTCTTGTAGTGAACGTTAGAAATTGGGAACAAAGTGATGGACTTCTAAAATAAACCTATTGAGTAATAATAGTCCGAGGGAAAAATTCTAGACTGTGTCTTAATGTGGTAAGTGTAGGAAGGTATGGGAAAACATTGCATATTGTTACTTTCATATTCATAATCTGTGTGTGATTATTTGTGCTTATATATGCTTTATGTTTAATTAGAATATTGGATGCGATTTGAGGTGGATTGCAAGAGTATGGATTTGCAAGGCAATTAGCACGTTACGGTCACATAATCAGGTACATTTATTCTTGTGTATCTATACATACCTGTACGTGCTAGAGGAATTTATTTAAATTATGGTTGTGATCCTAGTATTTGTACTTGTGCCTTATTTTGTTGCACAGTCATGTTCTCACTGAGTTTTTTATAAACTCACACTCTCTATGGTTACATTTTTTCAGATATAACATGTGAGGAAGATGGGAAATTGCTGGAAGTTAGCGACTTATGGAGATATATTCCATTTTTGATTGGAGGGTTATTGAAACCAATTTTTGGGCTATATGCCTAGGAAAACACCTTGTAATCCAGTAGGACACCTAGGTTCTTCTGTGTTTTAAGAATTTTATTAATTTGGCTGCAATTTGCTTTGCTTTTTCATTGTAGGTACTTCCTGATGTTGTGGGAAGTAAGAAAAAGTATTATGTAAATTTATTTCCTTTGTAAATTTACAATTTGCATAGTTGTGGATATTATGATTGTTCATGAAATTTATGGGCCACTACTAAGGTACACCATTGTGTATACGTAAATTCACGTGTCCAGTTTCCGGGGCATGACATTTCTATTCCTATTTTCTTTATAACTCTATTATTAGCATTTCTAGTTTTTAATAGCTTAGAGGTTCAGTAAGGTGGGGATTCATCTTGATTGATTTCTGAATTCAAAGAGTGCATTGGAGTTTGGGGATCTATATAATATATCCTTGGGGTTTCTACATCATTTAGTATCAGAGCATTGGTCAAAGATAAATTCTTATTTATCTTTATTTGAATTGTGTTTTTAAATTCAAATCTTCCTATTGAAAAAAGGAGAGAGAGAAGAAAAGAAAAAAAATTCAAAAATAAAAAAATTCAAAATTGAAAAAAAATTGCTTGGAATTTTGAATTTTGTTCTTTGGGCTTTTCAATATAATTTGGGATAAAAAATTGATATAACTTGCTGAATTGAATTGTTAACTTGAAAACCCATTGGCTTGCATATTAGATTATTTTTGGGGATATTGTTTTTTCTTTTTTCATACTTTTTTTGGGTCTTTTTTATTTTATCATTGTCATTTTTAGTTTTTTTTTTCTCATTAGGAGAATCTTGAAATCTGTATTAGTTGTATACCCTGTCTTTTCTTCTACTTTAAGTTATTTTTCTTGGTTGTTAGTTTCTTTTGCTTCTATTACATTAAGAATAACTTTATTTGTCTCTAATTATTCTGAATTTATTCAAAATCATAGCATATATTTTTTCTTATCATTCCTGTGTGATTTATTTTATTGAAAGCGTGTGTTTGTTTCTAGATTTTTCTTTGACCCTACAATTATTGTTAGGTGAATATTTTTCAATGAAAATTCTTGATTTGCTGCTTGGTTTGAATTTCTTGGCCATGAAAAAGTCAAACTTGAGTGGAAAAAGGCTACGGTGTGAGCTCAAAAGAGGGTAAAAACCTAAACTTGAGGGAAACATGACTGGAGCGATTATTAATAGAGGGAAACATGTAAGGGAGTGATAGTGAGGTTTCTTTTCGCAAAGTTTATTCTTTTGCATGATTTTTCGTCATGTTTCATGGAGTTAGTGAAGGTGAGTTTGCCAATCTATCTTTGACGTTTAAAAATATAGTGCGAGAATTTGAAAAAAAAAATAGAAAAAATGATAAGAGATTGGTCAGATAGGCAAAATGAGCTCATGTTTAATTTGCAAAGGAAACAATTTGAAAATACATCTGACCGATGAAAACACCAAATAGAAGAGGAAGATATAAAAACACAGGGAGCATTAAAATATCAATTTCACCTCTTTCAGAAAGAATAGTCCTATTGAGAAGATTAAATAGGAAAGAAAGGTGACATTTTCACCCTTGGTGCCTTGTCAAGTCAATTAGATTCAAAGTAAAAATTTCACTGGTGAAGCAAGTGAGGAAGATGTTGTTAAACAAATGAAAAAGGTGAGCTCGTATATGATATTGAGCATTTTTATATACAATTTAGTTTAAATATTGTGAACTCTCTAATTTTACTATGTTTTGGATTTACTGGGTGTAAATTAATTATAGAATTAATATGCTTCAATTTCATAATTTTATCCCAATTTATTCTTGTGCTTAATTTTCAAAATTAAATTTATTGGAGAGTAGAATTAAATTCATTGGAGAGTAATTTGCTGACCTAGATGCTGACATAGACGAATTTGCTGATGTGGCATTGACTTAGAGCATTCTAGCGTTGACTGGGTGTTGACTGGACTGGGGCCCACTATTTCTGCATAAACTAGAAAGCTGTAGCAGAAAATAGCATAAAAAACAACAGCAACAGCAGCATCAGAAAAAGCAGTAGAGCCAAAAATGGAAACCACTTTTCTGCACCAGCAAAAGGGAATTTCTGCAGCATTTATTATGTGATATGCTTCTGCCCAAGGTGCTAAACTTTTTGGTCAAAAGTAGATGGAAAATGAAAGCTCAAGCATGCGAATTCGTCCTCCTCCTTGGTTGAAGTTTAAGAACACATTCAAACTCCATTTTCTGATGTTGAAGAGTTTCTTCTTCCCCCCCCCCCCCCATTTTGTGTATTTTGGTCTCCATGGAAGGCTAAAGAATGTTGTAATTAGTCAGACATGAACTAGAGCTGTGTATCTTGAATCTTTGGCTCAATAACAGGTAAGTTTGTGGCTTTAATCTTATCTCATTTTTGTTCTACATTGGCCTCTAGTTCTTATGTTTATCTCTGTTCTGTTATGACTGAGTTAGGCATAGGTTCAATTTTATGATTCCTATTTGAGGTGTAACCTTGCTTTAACCGATTGGTGGAGTAAGTAGAACGAAATGGTTTCCCTTTGGTGATTATCAAGCATGATTTGGTTAGGGCTTAAACGAATTATATTAGGTTGTGATTATGATTCTAATATGATTCAGTCATGGAAAGTCTTCTAGGAATTTTAGTTGGAACTTAATGGTATGATTAAATCAGAGTAATCCAAGGATAAGATGATGATGGATGCAGACTCTAAGGATTGAATGGCTGATTACATGTTTTCTAATTTTGTTTCTGTCATTGAGCTTCTGATCTATTATGTGTTTTAGATTTTGTTATAGCTTAGGTTATGTGTTTACATTCTGTTTTAGTCCTAAAATCTGTAATCACCCCCATGGTAATTAGTAGATAATTAGAGTAGATTAGTGTAAGAATAATTAATTGGGCAATTTAGAAGTAAGGCTCCAAGAGTGAAACGACTTGGAATGACCATTATACTACAAGTTGCCACAAATCTAATTCTGGGCGATTCGGTGATCGTAGTGGCTCCAATTAGTATGTGAAGTGTGAGAAAGAAAATAATGAGAGTGGAGATATTAAAAAGAGTGAGAAAGTGGTTGAGAGTGAAAAGAAAACAAAAATAGAGTGAAATAAAAGAGAGTTGTGAGAGAAAAGAAAGAGAAAATGGTGAGAAAAAAAAGAGAGTATTGTAATAATGAAGAAAAATGAAGAATTTAAAGAAAGGGATGAGAACAACAGATAAGAGAATAAGAAAAGAGTTTGAGGAAACTGAAAAAAAAAACACACTCAAGAGTGTTTATAAAAAGGTCTGCTTTTCTTATTCTAACATTAATTCTTCTTTGCCTAGTTTTGTCATTTCTCTTTTGCCTATTGCAACATATCTTCAAGATTCAAGGACGAATCTTTTTTCAATAGGGGGAGAATGATACGAATCTAAATACCTTACTGAAAAGGAAATTTCGTAATTTTGCAATCAACGTTTCCCAATGATCCTGGTGGAATTTGCCAAAATAACATGAAATATGATTTGAATATCTATGCCTTATCATTCCAACCAATCCGAAATCATAGCATTGGGACATTTCTAGCATAAGATATGATCAAATCACTAAAGCATGTTTAGACCCATTTTCATCTGAGTCTAGAAATGAAAATTATTATATTTGAGCTTTCATTTTGTAGGTAAAAGTCCAATATAAATTCAGATTTCTTGTAATATTATTGGACTTGGGTTGGGCTTTATGTTATTTAGTTAGACTTTTGCTTAATGTTCTAGAATACTATTTTAATTAGGATTAGGATATTTTTAATATTTTTGTTTCTAGAATTCTATTTGTATAAGGATTAGGATTTCTTTTAGTAATCTTATCTTTTAGAATTATATTTCGATTAGGATAAGGATTTGTATTTTTAACTAATTTTCCAGTGCCTTCCCTATTCTATATAAATGGAGCATATGTTAGGGGATCAAACACCTATCATCAGAATTAATAAACACTTTTGGCTTTGCCTATTCTACACTTTTTAAGTAAGGTTCATTTGCTTTCCTTGGTTGCATCAGGAATTTATTTTTCTTATCAAGGTATTTTACTTTGTGGAAAATTATCAATGTTTTTTGGTCTTTAATAGATTAGGATTTCAGTAGGGTAGGGATTCATCTTAACTGATTTCTGAATTAAAAGAGTGCGTTGGGGTTTCGTGATCTATTTATCCTTTCCGCATCAGTTGCTAAAATTTTGAGAGGCAATTATGTAACATCCCAAATTATTATGGATTAAATATTTAATATTTTTTTTATTTTGAGACTCTAGAAATCTCTTGAATGTCCTTAATTTTGGGAGGCAATTATGTAACATCCCAAATTATTATGGATTAAATATTTAATATTTTCTTTTATTTTGAGACTCTAGAAATCTCTTGAATGTCCTTGATGAATCTAGATTGTTCTAGAGGAATCTTGTATGTTCTAGAGATATCTTGTATATTCTTGAATTTCCTAGATAAGTGTAGAATGTTGCAGAATGATATAGATAATTCTAGAGAATTCCTGGTTAGTCTAGGTTTATCTTGAGTTATCTTGAGTTTTCTAAACATTTCTAGGCTTTAGAGACAAAAGAAATTTTTAGCTATAAATAGCAACATCTTCCTCCCCTTTCCTTGCACCATTCACAGCCGAGAGAGAGTGAGAAAAAGAGAGTACAGCAGCTTGGACAGTAGCAGAAAAACATTCTCTGTTTTTCAACCATAAAATAGAGATTTTTGGAAGAAGTAAATAGCAACGTTAAACTCGATTTTTCTGAGCTACTTTGAGGAGATTCTTCTATTACTAACCCACACAAGTGCTAAGGGAGAAGTGGCAGTGAATAGGAAGCAAAAATCAGAACCAAAACCAGTGCAAACTACCCCACGGTCAACGGTCAAAAATCGTGAAACAAATTTCAAGACAGATTGAATTGCTATTTGAGCTAAAAAGTCAGACTACAAAGTACAGGTAGCTTAGTAATTCATAAAAGCTTGTTGTTACTGCTGTAGCTTAGCAATTCATAAAAGCTTGTTTTACTACTTGAATATTTTATGTCCATGAAGTTTTATTTAAAGTGAAATATGTTTTTCATGATGAAATTAGCATGATATCATCTTGAAAGTTTACTTCCATGTTCAGCTTGGGAGTTCTGCTTCCATGTCAGCTTGGAAATTCTATTTCCATGTCAGCTTGGAAATTATATTTCCATGTTTTAGTTTGGAATCTTTCTAGCTTGAGTTAAAGGACTGCAGTAGCCTTTTTCTCATGTTTAGCTTGGAAAAATAGTTTTGCAGACTATCTTTTCCATGTTGTTGAGTGTGCCACCAACTATTCTTGATTCCATGATTTATTCATATATCAGCTTGCTAATTTTTCATCAACCTATTACACTGAACTGAGAATTTATATTACATGGACTGATTTTTATGATATAAGTGCTTTTATGACTGAAATGGTATATTTATAAATGTTTATAAAATTATGCTAGCTACTGAGATACCCTTATCTCACCTTTTTGTGCTTTTCCAACTGACCATTTCAGGGGCTGACTATAAGGGGAAAGGTGTAAAGATTGATTGAACACTTTTAGAGCACTCAAGTTTATTAAGTATTAGAATTATAGATTATTTTTTTTAAGTTTAGATATCAAATTACTATGTACGACAGATTTGTAATTTATTTCAAATGAATGTAAAATTATCTTATGTTTAGAATTTCAATTATTATGTATAACCATTTATGATTTATACTGAGAATAATTGTAGAATGTTCTTTTTGAAGATATGAGTATTAAGCATTAGAATTTGAAAAAAAAAAATTTCAGATTTTAGTATAGTAAAATAAGGACGTTACAAAATTTGGTATCAGAGGAAAGATTTGGGCACCTTATGGGTAGAATTAGGATATTTTGATGATGTTTGCTACATGTTTCATTAGCTTGTTTCTATGATTTAGAAATACAACCTTTTCAGAAAAACAATTTCTGCATATATGCATAAAATTATTTCAACATATAGCAAAAGTGATTTAAAATAAGGATACTCAAATCTTTTTCTTTTCAAAACAGATAATGCTTCAATATGGTAAAGCAATTTCAGCATTGTGGAAGCAATTCAAGAGACTCACGATATTTTTCAAAAACATTTTGCTTCGAAGGAATTTAGAAACGTTTCATCTAAGGAAGCAATATATATGGATTAGTGTAATAAGATATATTCAAGCATATAGTTCATAATCCATATATGAAACATCAATATTTTTCATCCCTTTTGTTATGTACAACAAAAGAGATCTTTAAAATCTTTTCTTTTTCAAAAAGAATGTTGCTTCATATGATAAAACATATTAACATAACAGAAGCATTTTTAAAGTCCTTTTTCAAAACAAATTTGCTTTATAAAGGATAAGATAAATTTCATCACAAAGGAAGCAATTTATATACCCATTCAAAATAAATTTATATATGTATCTTTGAGGATGAGTACATGTAAAAATTTTGACAGCTCATTTTGTATGAGTGCATGTGGAATCATGAAATATTATTCTTAGCCATAGCCTTCGCTCATGATGCATGAATTGCATACACAACATATGTTCTTAGATACATGTGATCAGAGCATGATGCAATCAATCATGTATATTATACTGAAAGCTCTCAAGAACAACACAACGAAGCAGAAAAATACGGTTCTGAATATCACCATTTTATTAATCCTTAAAATTTCTAATCAAAACAAATTAAATCAGCCGCAAATCCACCGAAAATTGACTTTCGTGGTTTTGCCATTAATGTGACGCGTTATCGGTGTGCATGCGTACCCTAGACTTCTGGCTTCCAGCTTGCAAAATCCATAGGATGAGCGTGTAGGGGTGCGGCGAAGAGATATCTTCGTTGGCTCTAAGTCATAATTTTCTCTCTATAAAGACTGCCCCAGAGTTCTCAATTACCACACCACAAAGAGTATTCATCTCTGTGCCTATAACTTTCTGACATTCCTCTCTCTTCATACTCCTACAAAAATTTCTGAATTTTCCAAACCATGGCAGCAAGAAAGTTCATTGATCTCACAGTAGAGGCAAGGGAGGAAGAGCTCGACTTAAACTTGAGTCTAGGCAAGGACAAAGGCAAAAGACCTTTGGAGGAATCTCAAGAGAACCAAAAGAAGAAGATGAAGATCGAAGAAGCTGAGGAGATTAGTACAGGCCATACGTCAGAAGACAAAATTGCTTGTCTGGAGCAGGAGGTGAAGAAACTCAAGAAGATGATAGAGGATCAGGAGAAGTTAGCTAAACGCAACAATGCGGCACTAACTTCAAGAATAGATAGGTTCTTCTATTGGTCTACCCAATGCTTCTGCAATCAACAACAAAGAAGTGTTGATTGTATGAATGGGATTTACACTACCCTCCGTGACATTGCTCAGTCTCTTGCTCCAAGGAATGGCCGAGGGGTGATGATTCAATACAACCCACCTAATCCGAGACCACCTCGCCTGTAGATTGCTCATGCATGAGCAAACTTTCCCTTTTTTTTTTAATTATGCAATGTAATCCTTCGGTTTTTTTTAATGCAAGTGGTTTCTTTTATTTGACGGTACAAAAAAAATAATAATAAAGAAAGATAAAAGAAATCAGCTACACAAATTCAGCACAGTATATATATATTGAAAAATATATATCCATTTTAAAGATGGAAAGAATTTTCTGACATGGACATATATATCATCATTTCAAAGCAAGTTACATACTTATCAAGATAAAACATATTATAACTTGAGTATGTAGTACAATAATTGAGGTAATATGGATTAATAAGATATAATCAGATATAAACTAGAATCCATAAACAATCGTTCATAAGCTATATCTTATACAAAGGATATGACATGTATAATGCTCAAATCATGATGAATGGTATAAAGACAATATCTTTATATACAATGATATGATCAAATATGTAAGATATTAGAGAACAATATATCATTGTAATGAAAGTATGTCAGAAAAAAAATTGCCAACATAGCCAATTATGATAAGGGAGTATCACTCAATTAAATATTAAAGTGGTAAAGAATATAGATACTCATCAATTTTGGCAAACTCTTATTGTTTCTTGAAGTTCCTCCTCAAGATTTTGATATTCTTGTTTTGCTCATTGCTCTTCTTTTGATTCTATCTCCTTGCAATTTTAATGAACTTAATTGATTGATTATTTGCAAGATCCTCTTGAAAACAATCTCTCATAAGATCACTGTCAAGCATTGGTCGATCATTACGAATGAGCTTAGAGGATAGATTTGAGGACTAACTCCTGCAAAACACTTTTGGTGGAGCACTTTGATGTTCAAATCAGTAATGTTTAAATAAATCTTGAGTACTAGGAGCAACATTATGTTCAAGATATGCCATATTAATAAAAGTGCTATGCTTTCATGAAATGCAATTTTGTAAAATATTTGATTTCATTGAAAATATTTAAATAAGATTACAGCAAGGATAAATACTATAGGTAGGAGGAATCTTATTGTTGTGAAGACAAGAAAAATGTGCGTGTAATGGAAGCAAGTTTTCATGATGCGGTAAAAAGGATAGTTTGAGCAAAATTTGGAAGAAAGATTTTAGATCAAAACAAAATTCGAATCTATAATCTGCACACCTAACAATTGTTTTCAGATATAGAATGCATGAATATCAAGGATAGATGTAAGGCATATTAGATAACAGACAAAAGCATTAGAGAGCAGTAAACATATCAGTCAAATTTCTTACAATGCATTCCAGCTTATATGTTTACTTATCCATTGCCTCCTTTTGATGCAAGGAAGTGGAGTTTAAATGATGTAGCCATTAAAATGTCATTTCCGCTCCTTGCTTCAAGGTGAATCTGCAAATTAATCTTTTGTTTTTGGTACCCAAATTTCTTTGGGTTTGCCTGGGTCATGAGTTCCTTTTTGAACCCATTTCATTTTTACTCCATGAACAAGATTTTTCTTATAAAAACAGGAGTAAGATTTGTGTCCTTTCAGTCCACAATAGAAAACTGAGGTATTTAAAATTTCTCTACCTTTAGAGAGTTTTGCAAGTGTGTTTTTAAACTGGACTATTGGACTATTGGACATCTTTGCAGAAACAAAGAAGTTTTTAAACTGCTTTTGGTTTGATTTCTTTTTAGAAACAAGACCAACTTTGTTAATTCTTCTTTGTTTCAAAACTGAGGTATTTAAAATTTCTCTACCTTTAGAGAGTTTTGCAAGTGTGTTTTTAAGATTATCATTTTCCTTTTTCAAAGAATCACACTTGGTACAAAAGCAATTTTTGTTGGTAGAGATATTTGTTTTTAAAATCAAATTCTCTTCTTGCAAAATTTTGTTTTGATTTTCAAAAACAAAATTCTCTTCCTTGGAAATAGAAAATTCATTTTTCAATGTTTCCAACTCATTTTCAAGAGAAGAGTTTTTCTGTTTTGAAACATTTAGTTTCTTTGCAAGTATAAGAGATTCTTCATGTAAATCATCAAAGGCATCTTGTAATTCTTCAAAAGAGTAGTCAAATGAATTTACCTCATCTTTATCTCTAGCCACAAGACAAGTGTTGGCTTCTTCATTTGTGTTTTGCTTATTAGAATTGCTATTTCCCCAAATGGAAGATAGGTAAGCTTTCTTTGATGATTCACCTTTTGGTTGTGCTTTCTCTTTTTCTCTTTTTTTCTTCTTCGTCTGCCACCTTGGTGATTTGAGATTTTCCTGTAAGTTCAACACCAAGAGCTTGCAATTGATTAAGCACAAGTTGTATCTCATTAATGGTTTTGCAATTGTTCATTTGAGCAATTTCAAGTTCATTAATGAAACTTCTATACCTTAATTCCTCAGCAATAAGATCTTCCTCATGTGCAACTTCAAGAATTTCCCACATTTCTTTTGCAGTTGCACAGTTGGAGATTTTGAAAAATTTATCTTGACTCAATGCACAAGAAATAATCAATTTTGCCTTAGCATTGAGTTGCATTAAACTTCTTTCAGTATCATTCCATTCACTCTTAAGTTTTGGAATGCATTTTCCTTGTTCTTCCTTGACAGGCATACAAGAACCATTTTCTATAACATCCCAGAGTTTATGGTCTACTGAAATTAAAAACATTTTCATTTCATACTTCCAATATTGAAAATGATTAGCATAAAAAATTGGAGGTTCTGTGAAAGAACAATTTTTAGAAATAAACCAATCACTATATCCAACCATGCTAACTCTTAGACGGTTAAGTCTTTAAACAAGAGCCCAAGCTCTGATACCAATTGAAAGTAATGGTTGGAACCCAAGAGGGGGGTGAATTGGGTTTTATAAATTTTTCACAAGAATTAATTGGAAGTTAAAATGATTTTCTGTAAAAGTACAATGCTTAGGATAATAAATGCAATACAGAAAATCAATGTGCTGTCAAGATAAATAATTATAAAGATCAAGGAATTAAAGAATAAATATCAATATGCACAAACTAAAGAGTAAGGGATAGAGAAAGCAAACTCGGAGATTTATACTGGTTCGGCTAATCCAAGCCTACATCCAGTCCTCAAGAGACTACTTGAGTATTTTCACTATAATTGCAAGTTTAATCCGGATACTTGCAAACCACTACAACCACGCAAATTCGATCCGGGTATTTGCGAAACCACAATGAAGAATTTATGAATCCGGGCTCCTCCTCAACCCAAAGCAAGTTCTTCCAACACCGGTACTTGCGAACCTCAACTCAGAATAATATATGTGTTGATCAAAATCAACAATACAAAGAAACTCTCTCTAAAGAGTAGATGAAAACAAATGAAGCTCTAATAACTCTAATGATAGATAATATGCAAGATTTGGCTCAAGAATGCTTTCCTTTCTCTCAAAGATGATAGAAGAAGTTAATATCACATTGTAGGACTTTTTTCTTACTCAAAATCGTGTATCTAAGGTCATATATATAAGATTTTACAAAACTAGCCGTTATATAGCCGTTATATAGCCGTTACAGCACTTATAGTGCAGTCCAGATTTTGAGCTTTCTTTAAAAATTCATAACTCCCTCATTTGAACTCCGTTTTAAACAAATAATATACCGTTGGAAAGCTCTTGGAGTCTAGTTTCAAATGAGCTAAGTTTTACTCAAAAATTATTTTTATTTTAAAAGATATAATCAAAATACTGACTATAGGTCAGAACAGAATAATCAACTTTCAGTTTTTCAAACTATATTTTAAATAGTCATATATTTCTCATTTGGACTCCGTTTTCAATAAATAATATACCTTTGGAAAGATCTTTGAGTCTACTATCAAATGAGATTAAGATACTTGAAAAAATGATTTTTCGTTTATGAGATATGATATAAAGAGTGACCAAAGGTCAAAAACTAACTTTTGTAAAATTTCATATCTCACTATCTTTTTGTTCAAAATAATTGAGCCAATGTATGCAAATCTAAATCATTGAGTTGCACAAATATACTAGCCTATATAAAATATACCTAATGTAAACACATAGGCTATCTTGATGCATCCAAGCTTCCAAGACTTCAAATCTTCTAATTCTTCATTTCTTGGAGCTTTGTCCTTGTATGTTGCTTTCCTTGAGTGAAGCATGATATTGCTTTTCCTTGTTCTTCAATACAATGCTTACTCTTCCTTATTTTGAACCAACCTATAAAATATGTCTTACTTGCAAATCCAATGGTTAGTTCAATTCATGATAATAGCATGATTCAATATATGCAACATATATATTAAGTAACATAATCATGGTTAAGTACTTGTAGCATATATATGATAATTAATCTTTATATATATCAATGCTACAATTCAAATACATTTGTCATCATCAAAACTTATGGCATATAGCCTTAGGGTCAACAATCTCATGACCCAGACGTAGCCCAAGAGTGGATGGATCAAATTGAGAAAATTTTTGGAGCAATGGTTGTTAGGTCTCCTAGTGATTACAGAGCAAGGTAACCTTAGTAGGACCTCCTCTATCGTTGTGAACCCAGACACAACTATAGAGAGACCACTCTACTGAAGGTCCTGTAGGATATTTTCATTTCCTCTCCCTCCGAGACTTATCTTTTCTTAGGAATTATGTTCTCAGTTTTAGTTTTAGATAGATGTAGCTACACTTTTAAACTTAGTCAAGGAAAAGTTGTTATTTGTTTTGATTCCGTTGCTGTCGGATCAAATTTTTATATGGTGGGTTTTATAATCTAAATTCATGATTGATTTTGTGTAGCTATATTGTTTTAGGGTACCAACCAATAAAAGAAACCACTTGCATTAAAAAAAACTGAAGGATTACATTGCAAAAAAAAAAAAGAAGTTTACTCATGCATGAGTAATCTAAAGGCGAGGTGGTCTTGGATTAGGAGGGTTGTATTGTATCATCACCCCTCGACCATTCCTTGGAGCAAGAGACAGAGCAATGTCGCGGAGGGTAGTGTAAATTCCATTCATACAATCAACACTTCTTTGCTATTGATTGCAGAAGCACTGGGTAGACTAATAGAAGAATCTATCTATTCTTGAAGTCATTGCCGCGTTATTGCGTTTGGTTAACTTCTCCAGATCCTCAATCATCTTCTTGAGAATCTTCACTTCCTGCTCTAAACAGGTGATTTTGTCCTCCGAGGTATGGCCTGTACTAAGCTCCTCGGCTTCCTCATTCTTCTTCATCTTCTTCTCCATTTGATTTTCTTGAGATTCCTCGAGAGGTCTTTTGCCCTTGTCCTTGCCTAAACATAAGTTTAAGTCAAGTTCTTCTTCCTTAGCCTCTACTGTGAGATCAATGTACTTTCTTGTGGCCATGATTTGGAAAATTTAGAAATTTTTGTAAGAGTATGAGGCGAGAGGAATGCTGGGAGATTGTAGGCTCAGAGATTATTACTCTTTGTGGTGTGATAACTGAGAACGCTGAGAAGGTTTTTATAGAGAAAAATTAGGACTTAGAGACAAAGAAGATATCTCTTCACCGCACCCCTACACGATCAGCCTATGGATTTTTGCAAGCTGGAAGTCAGAAGTCTAGGGTAGGCGTGCACACCAATAGCGCGTTGCATTAATGCCAAAACCATGAAAGTCAATATTCGGTGGATTTGTGGCCGATTTTACTTGGTTTTCCCATTTCTCCCGTTGGCATTTTTCGAAATTCAAAGAAGTTGACGATATAGCCATTAAAGATTGCCTTGGATGCTTTTATGATGAACTGAAATGCATTTCTCTATTTTATTGTGTTGTTCTTAAGAGCCTTCAGTTGAGTATAATATACATAATTGATTGAATCATGTTGTAATTACATGCATGTATGTTATACATGCATAATGAGTGAAGGCTACGATCAAGGAGAATATGTGATGATCCTACATATACTCATAGAGAATGAGAAATCAAAATGACTTGGATAGAATGAAATGTGTAGAGGATGATACATCTTCATGGTTACACATACTTACATATAATGCTCTCGTGGGCAAATGAAAGGCAATGATTTCCTTGCATCATAATAATACTTGATACATGTGCCGTAATACTTGCATCATGATATTTATATATATATATATTATGTGTAAGTCCAGAGTAAAGACACCAATTAGAATCTAAGATAAGGCTAATATGAGACTGCCTGATCATAGAGGGACATCGTGATATGGGATTATAAGATAAAACAAGTTTAGAGGGAGAAAATCTCAGACTGAAGAGCGTAGTTAGTCAAAATTTTGAGAAAGGACAAGATTAGCCGAAAATTTTTCAGAAAATCTTTGACTTATGTTAATTGCATTAAATTATATTTACTATTTATCTGCATGTCTGACATTAATTGCTAGCATTGCAACGTATGTGATCTATAAACCTCCTAGCGAGCGGCGTATAGGTTGTGGTGGCTTTAGCTCCAGGGGCTTCGGGTTGTCTATAAATCTTGTACGCCCGTTACCCCACTCATCACACCAAGCGAACTTCTTTCATTACATACCTATTTCTCAATCTTCATTCCTTTCTCGTTTCAACTTCTTTCTGAAATCCATAGAGCAATGGCCGATAATAAGTCTTTCAACTTGAATTTTGAGACTGGCAATGTAGAGCTTGATTTAAATCTAAGTCTTAGAGACAACAAAGGGAAGAGACCTGTAGACAGGTCACCAGAAATTAAGAAGAGAAAGAGGGATGTAATAGAGTTGGAGGAGGACAGTACTGCAGCATCCTCAGAAAATAAGCTTGCATGCCTAGAGCGTAAGATAGAAAACCTGGAGCGTAAGATAGAGAGCCTGGAATACAAGACAGAGGACCAGAAGCGACTAATAAATCGTCTCTTTGAAAACCAAAAGAAACTGATAAACCGTCGTTTCGGGGAACTAGCTAATCGAGTTGATAGACATTCAATGTTTACAACTCAAAATTTTCGTGACCAACAAGCAAGGTGTATTGACTGTATGAACGGAGTGACTTATGCTCTTCGCCAAATTTCTTAGGCGCTTCCTCCAGAAACCCTTTCTAGGCTGCAACGATTAGCTTCCTCCTTAAGGTCTGAAGCACCTTCCTCTTCTAGACCCGGACCACATTTTATATTTCAAAAGCCTCCTCGTCCTTAATTTATTCTTTCTTTTGTTTGTACCTAAAGCTATATTTGGTCTAAGCTTCACGTATTAAAATTATCTATGTACTAGAAATAAAATTTAAAGTTTATATTTAGATCTTCTTTGTTGAAGTGATTCCTTTTACTGAAATAACTTGAGGAATGAGCAAATGTTGGACTTGTTATATTTCATACTTGATTATGGAAATTCTAAAGCAGAGTTACTAAAATGATATTTCATTGCACTTCTGAGCTATGAAGGAATACTAAATAAGTATTTTATAAACCTATACATGGAAAACTATGGGTTTGTCCTAATCATTAAAAGGGTACGACTCTATATGAGTCATTGAGGTGAGAGAAATTTCCATATATAATTATTTTATAATTATGCGTGAGGAGCATGTTATTTACTTAACACATTTTCTAGGATTATTCTTCCTAGAGATTTATGTAATGATTTCATGTGATTTTTCCTTTTATATGACGCCTTCAGCTGAGAGTATCATCTTAAGGAAGAAGGATCACCTTCGGGTAAGAGTATTACCTATGGCCAAAAATCTACCTTTCATTTGGGACTATAGGTGTGAAGAAAGTTTTCAGGAATTAAAGGCTAGATTAACATCTAATTATACCTGACCCTAAAAAACCTTTCATTATTTATACAGATGCATCACTTAAAGGTTTAGGTTGTGTACTAATGCAACTAGGAAGAGTAGTGGCCTATGCATCTAGACAACTAAGACCACATGAACAAAATTACCCTACTCATGATCTAGAATTAGCAGCCGTAGTCTTTGCCCTTAAAATTTGGAGACATTATCTATATGGTGCAGGTTTTGAAGTATTTTCTGATCACAAGAGCCTTAAATACCTTTTTGACCAAAAGGAGCTTAACATGAGGCAGAGGAGATAAATTGAATTTCTGAAGGACTATGATTTCACTCTTAAGTACCACCCAGGTAAAGCCAACATAGTAGCTGATGCTTTAAGCAGAAAATCTGTTCATCTAGCTATTATGATGCTTAGAGAGGAACAACTCTTAGAGGAATTCAGAGATATGAGTCTTAAAGTATCTTTTAACCATAAGAGTCTAAAAATAAGTGCCCTAGTGATTAGAAATGAACTAGAGAATTTAATTTTGGAAGCTTTACCTAAAGACCCTTACATCAAAGAAGTAGAAGAGTTAATGGCCTTAGGTAAAATAGAGAATCTTAAATTCACCGACAAAGGATTACTCAAATTTGGAGAAAGAGTGTATATTCCCAATCAAGGAAACCTTAGGCAAGATATTTTGAGAGAAGCACACCAAAGTAAGTACACTATTCATCCAGGAACAACAAAGATGTACCATGACCTAAAAAGAAATTTTTGGTGGCCTGGAATGAAGAAAGAGGTAATAGAATTTGTTAGTAAATGTCTAACCTGTCAAAAAGTAAAAGCTGAACACCAAAGACCAGGTGGTTCATTGCAACCTTTAGAAATCCCAAAAGGGAAATGGGATAGCATCTCAATGGATTTCATTGTAGGACTACCTAGAACTTCTTCTGGCCATGATTCCATTTGGGTAATAGTAGATAGATTGACAAAATCAGCACATTTCTTGGCTGTCAATACTACCTATACCCTAGATAAGTATGCTGAGTTATACATAAAGGAGATAGTCTGATTGCATGGTGTTCCATGTGACATCATATCAGATAGAGACTCAAGGTTCACCTCTAGATTTTGGAGATCTTTACAAGATGCCATGGGTACAAAATTGAAGTTTATTACTGCTTATCATCCTCAAACAAATGGTCAAACAGAAAGGACAAACCAGACAGAGGATACGTTAAGGGCTTACGTGATTGAGTTCAAGGGGAATTGGGATAAATTCTTGCCATTAGCAGAGTTTGCCTACAATAACAATTTCCAATCTAGTATGAAGATGGCCCCATATGAATTTCTATATGGAAGGAAGTGTAGATCACCTATCTGTTGGGTTGAACTAGGAGAAAGAGCATTGATAGGCCCAGAAATAGTAGACCAAACTTCAAGGCAAATTAAAATTATAAGGGATAGATTACTTACAGCTCAAAGTAGACAAAAAGAGCTATGCAGATAAGAGAAGAAGGCCCTTAAGTTTTGAAGAAGGTGATCATGTTTTTCTTAAAATATCACCAATTACAGCAGTTGGAAGATCTATGAAGTCAAAGAAACTTAGTCCAAGATACTTAGGCCCATTCTAAATCTTTGAAAAATTTGGCAACACTGCTTACAAATTAGTCTTACCCCCGAACTTGGCAAATATTCATAATGTTTTTCATGTGTCTCAACTTAAAAAGTACATCCCAGATCCTTCACATGTCATCGAACATGAGAATGTACATTTACAAGAGAATATGACAGTAGAGATAAGACCATATAGAATAATTGATACACGACTCAAATCATTGCGAAATAAGCAAATCCCTCTAGTTAAAGTAGTTTGGAGAGGATTATCCCAAGAGGAAGCAACATGGGAAACTGAAGAACACATGAGAAGACATTATCCTGAGTTACTTCACTAGGTAATTAAAATTTCTAATGTATAATCCTTTTAATTATATGCTTACCGAATTTTGAGGACAAAATTCAAATTTTAGGGGGGGTGAGTTGTAACATCCCAAATTATTATGGATTAAATATTTAATATTTTTTTATTTTGAGACTCTAGAAATCTCTTGAATGTCCTTGATGAATCTAGATTGTTCTAGAGGAATCTTGTATGTTCTAGAGATATCTTGTATATTCTTGAATTTCCTAGATAAGTGTAGAATGTTGTAGAATGATATAGATAATTCTAGAGAATTCCAGGTTAGTCTAGGTTTATCTTGAGTTATCTTGAGTTTTCTAAACATTTCTAGGCTTTAGAGACAAAATAAATTTTTAGCTATAAATAGCAACATCTTCCTCCTCTTTCCTTGCACCATTCACAGCCGAGAGAGAGTGAGAAAAAGAGAGTACAGCAGCTTGGACAGTAGCAGAAAAACATTCTCTATTTTTCAACCATAAAATAGAGATTTTTGGAAGAAGCAAATAGCAACGTTAAACTCGATTTTTCTGAGCTACTTTGAAGAGATTCTTCTATTACAAACCCACACAAGTGCTAAGGGAGAAGTGGCAGTGAATAGGAAGCAAAAATCAGAACCAAAACCAGTGCAAACTACCCCATGGTCAACGGTCAAAAATCATGAAACGAATTTCAAGACAGATTGAATAGCTATTTGAGCTAAAAAGTCAGACTACAAAGTACAGGTAGCTTAGTAATTCATAAAAGCTTGTTTTTACTGCTGTAGCTTAGCAATTCATAAAAGCTTGTTTTACTACTTGAATATTTTATGTCCATGAAGTTTTATTTAAAGTGAAATATGTTTTTCATGATGAAATTAGCATGATATCAGCTTGGAAGTTTACTTCCATGTTCAGCTTGGGAGTTTTGCTTCCATGTCAGCTTGGAAATTCTATTTCCATGTCAGCTTGGAAATTATATTTCCATGTTTTAGTTTGGAATCTTTCTAGCTTGAGTTAAAGGACTGGAGTAGCCTTTTTCTCATGTTTAGCTTGGAAAAATAGTTCTGCAGACTATCTTTTCCATGTTGTTGAGTGTGCCACCAACTATTCTTGATTCCATGATTTATTCATATATCAGCTTGCTAATTTTTCATCAACCTATTACACTGAACTGAGAATTTATATTACATGGACTGATTTTTATGATATAAGTGCTTTTATGACTGAAATGGTATATTTATAAATGTTTATAAAATTATGTTAGCTAC
The DNA here is from genome assembly GCA_037074585.1 of Biancaea sappan. Classification (NCBI taxonomy): domain Eukaryota; kingdom Viridiplantae; phylum Streptophyta; class Magnoliopsida; order Fabales; family Fabaceae; genus Biancaea; species Biancaea sappan. The sequence continues at coordinate 41,802,824 of CM073501.1, read as the reverse complement.
TGAGATACCCTTATCTCACCTTTTTGTGCTTTTCCAACTGACCATTTCAGGGGCTGACTATAAGGGGAAAGGTGTAAAGATTGATTGAACAGTTTTAGAGCACTCAAGTTTATTAAGTATTAGAATTATAGATTATTTTTTTTAAGTTTAGATATCAAATTACTATGTACGACAGATTTGTAATTTATTTCAAACGAATGTAAAATTATCTTATGTTTAGAATTTCAATTATTATGTATAACCAATTATGATTTGTACTGAGAACAATTGTAGAATGTTCTTTTTGAAGATATGAGTATTAAGCATTAGAATTTGAAAAAAAAAATTCAGATTTTAGTATAGTAAAATAAGGACGTTACAAATTAGAGGTAGCTTAGCAATTTCATAAAAGCTTAGTTTTTACTATTGATTTATATGATATGCCTATGAAACTTGTTTTCAAACTCACTGTGGAGAATGTTTTCTTAGAATGTAAAGCTTGGAATTTCTTTCCAAGATATGACTGAATTAACTTAATCAAGGCTTGATTTGAAGGACTACAGTAACCTTTTTTTCATGTTGAGGACTGGTCTGGAATATTGTAGTATCTCCTTTCCAAGAGTTGAGTGATTCACCAACTATGATGAATGAATGAATGAATGACTGAATAAGGCTTACTAAGATTTCACATGAATGACTGAAATGTTTCAAATTGAATTACTGCACAAAATTTTACCCGACATGGACTGATGTTGCTTTTTATGACTAGAATGACATTTTTTAAAAGTTTTATTAACTAATTAAGCTGGTTATTGAGACATCCCATTTCACCATTTTATATGTTTTCAAATCACTATTCCAGGGGAATCATCAAAAGCTAAAATAGCATGCTAATAGAAGGTTATAGAGAATGTTTATGCATTATGAAATAAAAGTTATCATCCTCATAATTGTCTTGCAACCACCAAGGACCTTAGTTTGATATGTGCCATATTTCAAAATTGTCCAACAAAGAGTTGGTTGTTGGTTCCAAAGGTTAAATTTGTGAAGTTGTTATGTCAACATACTCACCTTATCGTGATTACTTTCATCCATTTGCTGTCGAATATTAGCCAATGAACTTACAGTCGATGTGACGATAGTATTTGGTATGTCTCTTGTCATATTTAGGAAAACAGGTCGCAAATTCAATCTTTCATGTGGAGTACTGGTTCCTGGCATATTTGCCAATACAGAACTTACTGCTTGGCTTTGAGTAATTTGACATGTAGGATTGGCTAACTAACTTCCAATCCCGAGTTAGCTTATCACAGGAGGGACATACCCTTGAGGTAATCTGTATTGAGGTGTAAACCTTGTTGTTTTATTGCCTATTGGATTAGGTGACACAGGTGTCGATCTAGACACTTGTTCCATTACAGAATTCCCCGAAAAGGACACGTTTGGCACAATATCTATAGGATTAACAGTTAAAGTAATTGTTGCCACGTTTTCCATGGTTATAGTAGTTGTGGATGCAGTTAGTGAACTTGTCACCTAATTAGCACCGTTTGAGTTACTCATGATTTCATAATTGTGAGTATGAGAAGAACAAGGTATGAATTTACCACTCTTAAACACATACATTTAAAGAGTTACTCTAAACTCGTCCTACTAGGCGTGCCAATTTGTTTACAGGTGTTTTTGGCCTAACCATGATTTGACAACAAATTTCCTATGTGTCAATTCGAACATAGAGATTATTGGTCAAAGGTCAAATCCGACAACAAATATTTGATTCTATTGAGAGCGATTGTGTTTTCAAAGTTATGCAGTAATCTCATTTGTGATGAAAATGCGTCGAATGAAAATGACTTCATGAAAGAACATGAGGCTTGAAATGTACTTTTACAGGAAAGTTAAATGAAAATGGTAAAAGGTGGAAAGTAAGAGTAGAAAGGAAATGGCAGAATGTAAATGTAATATCTCGGATTTTTAAATGGTGTAGTGGACCTTTAAAATTAAGAAGAAATTTTAAAAGAAATTAAAATTTCAAAAGTGTGGATATATTGAGGATTAATTTGTAATAGGAAATAAAATAGTAATAGATTTCTGAGAATTTACTTGAAAATTTCTTAATTTAACTAGGAAAATTAAATTAATGGGAAATGTGAGACAAGTAATAGTAAAAACATAAAAATTTTGGGCTTTTAGGAGAAATTAGGAATTTTTTTTACAAAACTTATAAGGACCTAAGTGAATTAGTTTTCCTTTTGGGAGGATTGCTTTATGTAACTTACCCTAAGGAATAGAGTAAGCGGCGTGAGTGGAGCCTCACATGTGTATTCCACTAGCTCCCTTTATCTATGTTGTGATGATTCATCAGAAAAAAAAAAAAGAAATTGACTTTTGGAACCTTCAAGAAAAGAGAATAGAGATAAGTGAGAGAGATATATTCACGGTGAGATAGAGAGATGAAGGGAGAGAGCATATACTAGAGAGAGAGAGATCGATAATGAGGGAGAGAGTGAGAGATTGAGCTACGGTGGCAACGGATGGCCACCACCACCGTCCCCTGCGCCGAAAAACCTCCATTTTTCCTCTCTTCTCCCTTTCCTTTGTTTTCCCCTGCTGTTCGGCCATGGAGCAGAGCTGTGAGTGCAAAGAAATGACAAGGCAGAGCATGCGTGATAGTGAAAGGGAACGCAGGGGAAATGAACGTTGATTAAGCTATCACTAATCACCAATCTTTGTTCTTTGGTCAGTTTCCCCTTTGTCGCACAAAACAGAGGTGAAGCAAAATAAAAGGTAAGTGGCTGAGATACCGTTCCTTTCATCGTTTTCTCCTGAAATTTGAGTCTTTTATGTAGTTGTTGTGAATTTATTGAGAGAATAGAAATTTAGAAATTGATGGACAGTTGGGATTGTTTCAGATTTATTGAAGATTTTAATTTCGTTTTCTTTGGGAGGCATGAACAGAGGAACCTTTTCTGTTATAGATAATTGAGAATGGAAGAGTAGTAATTAGTTTTCTCTATGATGTATGGGCTGTTGTGGTATGATATAAGTTTCAATAGTTATGAAATTTTTGTGAGGTCCCTTCTCTATGGATTTTTTTTCTCTATTTCTGCTTTCTTTCAATTTATTGGCATCCAAAGTTGCTTCACAACTTAGACTGCAAATTTAGATTATTTTTGTCCATTTTAATTCCATATTGATGAACTTGAGCTTTAGTTATGAACTTCCTGATGTTGGGTGTGAGAATGGTGGAGGATGAAGTTGTGAAAGTGAAATTAGAAAGGTTTTTCTTTTCCTATATACCTAAATGAAAAAATTGGGATGTAAGATTATGGTAGTGGAAGAAGTGGTCGAGCTATCATAGAAAGATAAAATGGTTAAGCCAAAAGAATTCATTTCAATTTGATAGACAAAATTAAAAGACTATGTAAGGATATGTATTTTGGGAATAAAGTTGCTTAAAGTGATTGTTTACTACTGGAGTCTTGGTCTGTTTGAGGTATAGTATGAGCTCCATTAGGCTTAAAATTTGATTTTCCCCTTGTGTTGACATCATAAAAGGTTTCCACCAAGATTTATTAGAATCTAATCTCATTTGGTACCCTAAATTTCTCCTTAATTAACAGTTAGCCAAAATAGGCAGCTTCACAGTTGGTATGCATTCTGAGATAAAAACATGTCTAAATCAAATCCTTTTGACTTGGAATTTTTATGAAGTATTCCTTGGCATGCGTAGATGTGAACTGGACAGCCTCATAATGTTTGGAAAAGTATTTCTAAGCATAATGATAACAAAAAAAAAAGAACCTACCTCAGAAATTAGGACAATCTGACCAATTTTGTTTAAAGCTATGTTATACTGTCCAATTGGTGATATTTTACTCTGAAACCTTTATGGAAGGATGTTATAACACTAAGTTATAAGTTTGCCAAGTTTCATAAGAACTGGAGTTGAAATAGTAGGTCAAAGGCTTGCAAAATCGAGACTTTGAGACTGCAAAACAGTCTGGACCGCGGTTACAAAACTGAGATTTTGGAGGGACAAATTATATTATTTTTCTCTGAAATTTTTATCTAAGATTCTAGACATGCTAAGGATATTTTCTACCAAAATTCATAAATTTTAGAGTCGTAGTTTATGAAATTCAGTCCAAAACAGAATATGTGTGATCTTTTTGAAAGATTTAAATGGTTTTAAGAGGGGTTTACCTCTAATTTAAGTAGAAAAAAAAAAAGAGATAATCCAATAAAGAGCTATCCTCCTATCTTCTTATACCTAAACAAATTCGCCCAATGATTCTTCAACTGAATACGTTTAAGTCTTTGAGAAACAACGGCTGAGACAATGTTAGTTTAAGCCTTATATATATATATATATATATATATATATCATGTTTGAGATGAGAAAACTATACATCTAGATGTGTATGTGTATATATATATGTATGCATATATGTGTTCTTATGATTCATCAGGGAACTTAGAATTTGTGGATGAACATATACATTCTTCCATTCCTTGGAAATGTATAAATGGATTATATATATGTTTACATATATATACATAGAAAAGATGAAGTATTAAGTCCATAACTTAAAGGATACATGTATATGTACATACAAATATTTATGTTCTTTGGTCATAAGGTATATGTACATATACATATACTATACATATTTTGCAGGGGATTGCTTAGAAGATTTAATTTTGGCATTCCGCTAATATTTATAGGTATTCTAATTTTGTGATGAACATAACAAGATTTCTCTGTATGTTAAATTGTTACGATGTGATGAAGATTTTATATGGGATAATTGTGAACAATTTTATGTGTTGAGATTATGTTATGGATTGTGAATAATTTGAAAAACGATTTGAGTCGTGGCATACTTGAATTATTCAATTTATTTATTATAGATGTTGAGGTATGATGTTGACAATATGTTGATTATATTGTTGTATGAATTGCAAATAGTTGTGGTATATTTATGACTGTGACTGTATTGTAGAACATGTCATGAGCTTATGTGATTACTGGATGATGATATTGTATTATTCATGGATGACTAAAATGTGTATATTGTTTATGAATATATTTTTGATCGTGTTTGACCATAAAAGAAAGGCATGATGGTGCATCCCATGGAGATTATATACATAGAGCAATAAGGGTGGAGATTTATATTTGGAGCGATAAGGGTACATGCGGCGGGGGTCACGGGCAACGATCTAGTGGTACCATGGATGACCCTGTTGGTACGTGAAATTATGTGATTGAAATAATCGTTTGAATGTTGTGCGCCTTTGTGTTGAATGTGGATGATTCAAATTGACTTCTATGATTTGTGTGAGATTGATTGGATTCTGATACCTCTGAGGTTGGAAATGTCCTAATTGTAGTTGAGCATAATTACATGTATGTATGTGTGTGTAAATATCTCTATATGTATGTTATTGTCATCTACCTATGATGTTTTATATGATGATACAGATGAGTATTGATGCATACTAAAAGAAATAATGGAATGTACAGGTATGTTATATACTTAACTAAAATCCCTTTTTTATTGTTTATTAATTACATGTACAGGTATGATTAAGAGGATTGGTAACAAAATTATTTTGAGTTTAGCATCTCGCTCACTGATTCTGTGACTCATTCGTATTATTTATTTATTTATTGTTTTGAGCAGGTGGCAGAGGGATAATGTCATCCTATGGCAAAACCCCTTTTTATTCGTGGGTAAGTGTTTATAAAGTTTTTGTAAGTTAAATTTTCATTTAGAGTTGCTCTATAGTCACGTAGGTCGCTTAGGCAATCTTGTGTGTGAATGTAAAGTAATAGATGATGTTTTCTTATGTGCAATGCATGAAAGATTGTTGAATGCTTCTAGGAGGTTATTACCATGTATGAAAACTGTTCTTTGGATAAAGAGCTTTTCTCCCTTTATTGGTATGTGTTGGTTTGGATATTAGGTGTTTAGTGTTGTTTGAGATGAGAATAGGCTTACAGATATTCTGGTGGTTTTCTTGTTTGCCCTGTCAGTCACGCGCCCGTATTGGGACGTGATAGTAAAATGCAGGAAAGTAAACTACAAAAAGTAAAGAGAAAAAATGTAATCAATGAAATGTAAATGGTAGAAGGAAAATTGCTAGAAATAGATGTTGGAAACTAAAGTGTAGAAAGTTAAAGGAAAGCGATTAAATTGCTAGATGATAAATAAAAGCTTGTAAATTATATAAAGTTAAATGAAAGCGATAAATGACTAGAATGATAAAAGACTTTGAATTAAGTTGATTGAAATGTAATGGTGAAAAACATACTTTGATGTTGATCCTTTAATCTGCTCGAGTGAAATGTTAGATTTTTTAATCAAGAGTTGTCAACCCCTTTTACAACAATTACCCTAGTATTTATAGGCAAGTGACTAAAGTGACTGCCTATGCCACTTATGTGATAGTTTACATTTATATTACATCGACATAACTACCTAAACCCATATTAGGTAACAGTTTACATAGTCCGACACAACTGTCCTAGTCATATGATGGTGGAGTAACTGTCTTCGACGGCTTCGACGTTTGACAACCAAGCTAATTGACATACTCTCATCTTTCAACAACTAATAGACGACTTGTTCGTCAACCATGTATAAACTTGTTTGTCAAGTGTTGTGCTTCCGACAACTTCACTTTGACAATCGTACATAAATGTCTTCACGAAGACGTCCATTCTTACTTTATTCTATCGAATTCATCCCTGTCAAACAACTGATCTTTGTCGATTTTTTGTGCCAAATTGTTTATGTTGACACTTAGACAATTGGCACTTTGAGGACAATTACTTGTCAGCCAAGTAGCTCATTTATTTTATTTTTAAAATAATCACCCAACAGTATGATTATTTCAAAGATTTCTAATTGTGGGTTAGAAGGGAATTGAAATGTTGATTTCTAAGGTTTAAAAGATCTTATTTTTCATGAGCAAGGATGAGATATGTATTTGTTGTGAAACGCTTTCTTTGAAATTTATGTCGCTATGAAAAAATACATGATTTGAAATTCTTTGATTTAATATCTTTGAGCGATGGTTCATTTTACTCTGAAAAACATGATTTGAGATTTCTCTTTATAATGGAAAATGAGGAATGATTTGTGATGATTGTGATAAAAGTATGATTTGAATTACTTGGGGTATGAGATATATAAATATAGATGTTGAACTCTTGTTGCAAAGAGATGTGTATTTGAGAAAGTTATTGTATGTCCATGAAAGGAACTCATTCGAGAACAACAATACTACAGTAGCACTATAGTCCTTGGCGTGCCTTGGTAACTTGAAACTAGCTAGCAGGGGATTAAGGAGTGCACTAGCCCCATGACCAGAGTCCATTCGTGGGAGGAAGGCTATATGATATGTAGGGACTGTACGTGAGGGTCACATCGGGTTACTGGATCGTGAATGTGGAGAAATACGGTGTTGTGGCAGGCAAATATGGAGGGTATATTTAATTTGGAGTTTTGATTAAGGTTTCTCGGACGTATCATATTTATATTGTTACATGATTTTATTACGAATTTTACTCGACTTAATATTTTCTAAATCTCTCGATTATGAGTTTGTATGATTTGAGCTTATATATGAATCATTGCTACTTTTTTTTTATCTTTAGGTTATTTCCTTTGTACTTATCCTATCATGAGTATTAATACTCACTGGGCTTTTAGCTCATCCTATCTTTTTATTTTTCCCAGGTGGTGAAGTCGAATTAGGAACCTTTTATGCTGAGTAACTGTAGGAGCCTACCGGTCCTTTGAGGCCCTAATTGTTCTTGGGCTAGTTTTATGTTTTACATTGTGATATGTATAATTAACTCTAGAAGTGCTATGTAATTTCATAGGCAAGATCTTGTGACTTGTGTATGCATGTTAATCTGTAGTTATATGTGGTTTGGTTAACAGATGTGCATAGGCTAGTATAATTGTAATCGAATCATGATTTTTGTGAGAGGCAACTAGGCTTATAAGTGAACTACATTTTACTATAGTTGTTATCAGTTAATGACATTGTTTATATATATATATATATGAATGAATGAAATATCAATTCATATTTCTTAGTATCTTGAGTAAAGTTATGAGACAGATTATGACTTGTTACTAAAGCAACTTAATATTATATTTAGTTTCTAAAAGTACAGGTTTTATGTAGTATCCCTTAGATAATGCTTACGATAGAGTCCTACATCCCTTAGATAAGGCTTACGATAGAGGTGGACTCTATCCGTGCAGGTTATGCCTTCAGACGGGGTGTGACAATTCCAACAATTGCTATAACTGACGTTGTATTTGTCATGACACTATGCCTAGCTTCAGTTATAGTAATTGACATATGATCCCTTAACGGCGATAATAACTTATGCTAATAGTTAAAAATAACTGATATTAACTTATAATTTTCTTGTACTGTAAGAATTGTAGTTTCTTAGCATTTAGGAATGCTTTGCTAAAAACTACCGCAAATCACATTGAAAATTGCCATTGTATAGTTACCGGCGGTTATATTGATGGTTAAAAAAAATCTCCGCTAAATGCAAAAGAAAAATTGCTACAAATAACTGACATTAACTTATAATTTTTTTGTAGTGTAAGAATTGGAGTTCTTACCAGTTAGGAATGATTTGCCAAAAAAATTATGTACAACATTTTAGAATATAATAGCTTTAATACATTTCAATTAGATTATGTATGACTCATTTTTTTTTCATAATTATATTGAATATATGATTCCATGTATTAGCAATTGATAATTTAAAAATCTATTTCAATTGCATTACAACAAAAATATGTTTAATATAAGTCAAGTCACAATTCTTAATTAGTAAAAATAAGTTTTTTATTATAAAGATAAAATTTATTTAGCAGAGGTTTCATAAACCTAGTTTCTTATATTGTCGCTAAATGCATTGCAAGAATCTCAAAATATTATTAGCATTCAAAAAATTGTCACAAATCACATTGAAAATTGTCATCGTACATTTGCCGGCAATTATATCACTACAAAAAAAAAAGGCTTTGACGACTAAGTTATTGCTAAAAGTTCACAGCTGAAAGGTTTTTAGTAGCGACTAAAGGAGTAACCACCAAAAGTCACCCCATAGTCGCTACCAAAAGTGATTTTTGTCACAAAATTTTTTTTTCTTGCCAAAAAATGACTTTTGGTCACCGTTAGTGGTAACTTTAAAAGTCGCCACCAAAAGTAACCTTTAGTAGCAACTTTGAAAGTCGCCACCAAAAGTCAATCATCATTTTTTAGGACTCGGATTAGCCCGACCGGTCGACCCGAGACCTATTCAACCCGTGTGAGTCTTGGCCATTCCACTAACTCACTGTCTTGGGGTGACTCGATTTTTTTTTGTGTAATATTCAAATTTATATTGAAGCTAAACCAAACATATGCATACCTGATATTTGAACCCAGGTTCCTTACCTTCAACTATATGTGTCTTACCACTATGCCACCACTTTAATTGTGCTATGTAAGGGAAAAATATTATATATATATATATAATCTATTGAAATTATTTTAAGCCAAAAATATCATAAAACTGAAATGAAACAACATCGAATTTAACAAAAAAAATATTACTATTAATACATTAAGAGATAAGAAAAAAATATAATTATATATATTAAAAAATTGACTTTTGGTGACGGCAGTGTGAGTTGTCACTGAAAGTCTGACCATAGTCGCTACCAAAATTCTAATATTTTTATTTTATTTAAAAATAAATTGACTTTTGATTGTGACTTTACGAGTTGCCACTAAAAGTCAGACTTTTAGTGGCAAGTCTCAGAAGTCGCCACCAAAAGTCTGAACTTTTTCTTTATTTTATTAAAAATAATTGACTTTTGGTGGCGACTATGGGAGTCGACACCAAAAGTTTAATGTTTTTATTTTATTTAAAAATAATTGACTTTTGATGGCGACTTTTGAAGTCAGACTTTCAGTGGTAATTATCAGAGTCGCTACCAAAAGTCTGAACTTTTTTTTTAATTTTATTAAAAACAATTGACTTTTGGTTCTAATTTTTTTAATTTTATTAAAAATAATTGAATTTTGGTGGTGACTACGAGAGTTACTACTAAAAGTCTGACTTCTGGTGGCAACTATGGGAGTTGCCACTAAAAGTCTAACTTTTAGTGACAAGTCTCAAAAGTCACCATCAAATGTCTGACTTTTAGTGACAATTTTCAAAAGTTGACTTTCAGTGGCGATTTTTTTAGTCACCACCAAAAAGTCGCCACTAAAAGTCAATTTTCTTGTAGTGATTGTATCAAAGATTTGATTCCAAATGTTTATTGAATTAGTTTGTAGTGATGAAATATATAGAATATATTTATGTAATGTGATTAATTATATTTAATTGTTCATGGATGAGCAAAATAAAGTTCTTCTTAGATGAAATTTATTTTTATTTGTCTATTCTGGAATATTAGGTATACATAATTGTTAAAATGAGCTAGGTTCTGAGGTGAGGACATGCTCACTCTCGTGGCGGTCATGTGCCCTAGGTAGGACGTAACCGGATCAGGATTTGCTGCTAATCATTTGGCTGCTTTTCACTTTTAGCAACAGTTTTTACCGTTGCTAAAAGTTATGGCAGCAGTTTTTTTGTTGCCAAAACTTTCAGCAACGGTAAAAATCGTTGCTGAAAGTGAAAAGCAGCATCAGCAGCAATCTTAATCAACAGCAAATCCGGATCCGGACGTAACCATTACCTAAGTTTAGGAGTGGTAAGGATTCTATATATGTGGTTGTTGATAGGTTATCAAAGATGGACCATTTTATTCCATGTCATAAGACCAATGATGCATCACATATTGCTAATTGGTTTTTCAAGGAAATTGTGCAATTACATGATATGCCTCATACTATTGTTAGTGATAGATATGCTAAGTTCTTGAGCTACTTTTGGAAGACCTTGTGGTCTAAATTAGGTACTAAACTTTTGTTTTCTACTATTTGTCATCCACAAACCGATAGTCAAATAAAAGTTGTAAATAGAAATTTGTCTACTTTATTACGTGTTATCAATAAGAAAAACTTGAAAACATAGGAAGAACATTTGCCACATGTTGAGTTTGCTTATAATAGAAGTGTGCATTTTGCTACTAAGTATTCACCTTTTGAGATTGTTTATGGTTTTATACCTTTAACTCCATTTGATCTATCTCCTTTGCCTATACGTGAGCATATTAACTTAGATGGTGCAAAGAAGGTTGAATATATGAAGCAATTGCATGACAAGGGGCAAAAGAAAATGCTTTTTTTAGCCTGGGTTTGGGTTCATATGCACAAAGAGAGGTTTCTGGCTCAAAGGCATTCTAGGTTACTCCCAAAAGGAGATGGTCCCTTTCAAGTAATTGAAAGGATCAATCACAACACAAATAAACTTTACCTACCAAGATAGTACGTGTTGTTGATTTAACTCTTTTTGATACAAATTCCGATTTAAGGGCAAATCATTTTGAGGAGAGGGAAATGATGCAAATCCAATGCCTAAGGAGTAAATTAGTAGCCCAAGTCAAGAAGTTCAAGTTCCAAACCCAAATGCTCCTTTCTTCATCAAGGAAGGCCAAATCACAAGGGCTAGAGCCAAGAGAATGAATGAGGCACTAAATGGGCTTATTTAAGACATTTGGGTCATGCCTATGAGAAATTAGAGTTGATCAAATATGCTAGTGTTATTAACCTAATTCAGCATATTGGACCATGATTCCATCTTATTTGGGCCAAAAATGAATTAAGGAAGCAAGGAGGCACCTAGTCAAAGAAGCATTAAAAGAGGCACCTAATTGGAGTCAAAAATCATATCAAGATTGACTTTTAGTAATTAAGTGTGCCGCCAAATTGATTTAGTCACTCAAGAGCATTTAATTGCTTGATTTAGTCACTTTTTCAAATCAGATTTCCTATCTTGTTATTAGGAAACATTTATTGATTGATTTAGTCATGTCTCATATGATCAAATTATCTAAATCAATTAAGTTGCTTGTTAGGAAAACTTTTCAATTAGTTTATATTTTGCTTATTTTTTTTTATCTAGATTGATTCCCTATGCATATGGGAATTAAGGTTTTTATTTTTGCCTATAAATACTATGTATGGCGCACGGTGAAGAAGACACATGAATTCTGAATTTTATTTATGGGCAATTCATTTCTTGGTTCTTTTAAGAACTTGTGAACTTATCAAGACTTATCTTATGGTGTTCAATTGAGACTTATCACTCACTTTTCTCCCTTTTCTTGAGTGTGGCGTCTAACTTCCTTTCTTATACCAAGTTTTGTACTTCTAGTAAAGTATTGGGTCGAGGTTTTTTGAATCTAAATTCAGACTTTCTAGGTTGTTTATTCTATCCACAATTTGGGTCTTGTTGCATTTCATTAAGGTTTATATCAATCTTCTTCTAGTTGAAAAGGATTTGTCCTCAAATCTATGTCTTCTTCATCTTCTAAGTAAGGAGAAAGATCCCTTACTTTTAAAGTAGTAGAAACAACGTAGTCTTCTGGCAAATCAATTTTGTGTGCATTATCATTTACCTTAGTTAAGACATGGAATGGACCATTTACCCTTGGCATCAATTTGGACTTCCTTTGGTTTGGAAACCTTTCTTTTCAAAGATGAACCTGCACTAAATCTCCAAGATCGAATTGAACAAATTTTCTCCTCTTGTTGGCGGCCCTCTCATAGATGGAGTTCTTCTCAATTTGCTATTCAATGTTTTCATGCAACTTTACATGTTACACTTCCTTTTTCCATCCATCTAGCCTCTAGTGGTAAGGGTACTAAATCAAGCAGACTCAATAGATTAAATCTATAAACTATTTCAAAAGAAGAGTGTTTAGTAGTACCGTGCACACTTCTATTGTAAGCAAATCCAGCATAGGCCAAATTTGCCAATGATAGCCCTTAGCAAAGTAGAGAGTGTATGGTTCACTACTTCAATTTGCCCATTAGTTTGTGGGTGACAAGTGGTGCTAAAGAGAAACTTTGTTCCCAACTTCCTCTATAAAGTCTTCCAAAAGTAACTAAGAAATTTAAAGTCATAACCTGAAACAATACTCCTTTGGAATGCCATGAAGTCTCACAATTTCTTTGAAAAAAAACTGGCAATTTTTGAGAAACACAGAATAAAACGAGACATTTTTGAGAAACAATCAACAACAACCATGACTAAATCCTTACCTCTTTATGTTTTTGGCAAGCCTAGCATAAAATCCATGCTAACATCAATCCAAGGCCGATCTAGAATAAGTAGAGGCATATAAAGTCCATGGGCAGCTTCCTTGCTCTTGGCTTTCTTGCAAACAATACACTTCTCAATCACATGATGCACATCTCTAATTATGTTTGGCAAATAGAAATGTTCTTTTAACATCTCCAATGTCTTGGTTTCACCAAAATTCCTAGCTAGTCCTCCCCTATGAGCTTTTCGTGTGAGCAATTCCCTCATAGAACAATTTCAAAATTCCTTGCATGCCATTTTCTCACAAGCTAGATAAATTTCAGCAAGTGTTGAATCTTCCATGTAATGATTTTTAATAGATTCAAAGCCCAACAATTTAGCATTCATGATGTAAATTAAGGCATACCTCCTTGATAAGGCATCTACAAGAATGTTGGTTTTTCCCTTCTTATACTTCAACACATAAGGAAAGGCATCAAGAAATTCCACCCATTTTGCATGTCTCCTATTCAGCTTACTTTGCATCTTAAAGTGTTTACGTGATTGATGGTCTGTGTGAATTACAAACTCCCTTGGTAATAATTAGTGCTACCATGTTTCAAGAGCTCTAATTAAAGAAAAGAACTCTTTGTTTCATAGGTAGAGTAGTTAAGATTTGCTCCACTCAACTTCTCACAAAAATAAGCTATGGGACACTTTCTAAAAGAAGTACAGCTCCAATCCCCACTTCTCACATTCAATCTTAGAAGTCTTAGAAAAATTAGGCAAAGCTAATAAGGGTGCATTGCATAATTTTTCTTTGATAAGTTCCAAGCTTTTTTAGGCTGCATCACTCCATTTGAACTCATTTCCTCCCTTAATGCATTCCATTAAGCATGCTAAGATGGTGTTGAGATCCCTTGTAAATCTTCTATGGAAAGAGGCAAGCCCATGAAAACTTCTAACCTCAGATATGGTTCTTGGCACAGGCCATTCTTTGATAGCTCTCACCTTTTCTTCATCAACTCCAACTCTTTGCTAAGAGACTACAAACCCAATAAAGATCACATGATCTTGACAAAAGTAGCACTTTTTCAAATTAGCATAGAGTTTCTCCTTTCGTAACACCTCCAAGACTTCCTTCAAATGTTGCACATGCTCATCATAGCTTTGAATATAGATTAGAATGTCATCAAAATACACCACAACAAATTTTCCAATGAAAGATCTAGGCATATAATTCATCAGTCGCATAAATATGATAGGGGCATTAGACAGCCCAAATGGCATCACCATCCATTTGTAGAGTCCTTGCTTTGTCTTGAAGGCTATCTTTCATTCATCTCCTTCCTTCAGTCAGATTTGGTGATAGCCACTCTTCAAATCAATATTTGAAAACACCTTGGAATCATTCAGCTCATCCAACATGTCATCCAATCTTGGAATTAAATAGTGGTAATTGATGGTAATCTTGTTTATGGCATGGCTATCCACACACATCCTCATAGAACCATCCTTGTTAGGAACTAATAATGTAGCCATAGAACAAGGACTCACGGATTCCCTCACATACCCTTTTTTCAATCAACTTTAATTTTTAGCTCTTTAGCCTCATCTAGATTCATTCTATATGCTGGTTTGTTTGGTAACGTAGCACGAGGAACCAAATCAATTTGATGCTTAATTCCTCTCAAGGATGGCAATTCCTTAAGTAGCTCATCTAGAAAGACATCAGCAAATTCTTCTACCAACTCTTTCGCATACTTTGGAAGCTTTTTTGTAAGTTCTAGATACATCTCCTTGAGGACTATCAATAACACAAAGCTATCCCTCTTGATCACCTTCTTTAACCCATTTTTGGAAGCAAAAAAACTAGGCTTCTTATTCTTAATTATGTCCTCCTTGGCTCCACTAGTATTGGTTTTAAGGATGCCAACATAATCTTCTTTCAATCTTTCTCAAAGGCATAGGTTTTTTTGAAACCATCATGTAGTGCTCTTATCAAATTGCTACGGCCTCCCAAGTAGAAGATGACTAACATCCATAGGAACTATGTCAACAACACCTCATCTTTGTAATTCTTCCCTATAGAGAAAGGATTTACTTTGTAACCTGCACTTCTCCATGATTATTCAACCATTGTAGCTTGTATGGATGAGGCTAATTAATGATGGACAGCTTCAATTTATCAATCAATGTGGTTGAAGCAACAATTGTGCAACTCCCACTATCAATGACCACATTACAAACTTTGCCTCCAATAGTGCACCTTGTTTGAAAAATGTTTTCCCTTTGCTCTTCCTCCATCTTGGCTTGGATATTTAAAGCATGCCTAATAACTAAAGGCAACACCTTCATCAGCATATTTAACTTCCTCGTCTACTTCATAACACTCTTCTTCACATTCCTCTCCAACATCCTCATCTTCATTTTCTATTTCCCCTTGTTTCTCCTTTATGATCATCACTCTTTTATTAGGAGATTCAGATGCTATGTGGCCATGACCTAAGCATTTGAAGCATTTGATATCTCAGCTTCTTTTAGAGGGTTGGTTGTATTCTATCTTCCTCCTTCCCCTTATAGCTCGTAATTTTGTTTTTCCTTTGGTAGTATTTGAGGTTTAGGAAAGTGTTTAGATATGTTTACCCCCATGTGACTTAGACACTCCAAGTTTTCTTCCCTAACCTCTCTTTTTTTTCCTTTATACTTTAATTGCCAATTTTATCACATCCTTAAGAAAAAATATTTGCAATTCCACCAAGTCAGCAATCTCTTTATTCAGGCCACTTAGAAATCTAGCTATGGTTGTTCCTTGAGGTTCATTTACTTCACACCGAATCATCAAAGTTTCAAATTATTTAACGGAATCTTCAACATACATAAGTCCTTGTCGCAAGCTTTGCAATTTAAAATAAAGTTCTTGCTTGTAGTAATCAATACAAAATGCCTCTACATGATCCTTTTCATCAATCTCCAATTTCGAACTTCCTCTTCTCCATCTCTTCTTCATTGATTTTTCAAATTTTCCCACCATAGATTCACATAATCAGTGAATTCAAGGGCTACAAGATGGAATTTTGTGGCTTTTGAATATTCTTTATATTCAAAAATCTTCTCCACTCATTGTACCCACTCCAAGTATTCTTCAAGAGGACTAAATCCCTTAAATAGAGGAATCTTCATTTTGATATTGGCATCGCGATCCCTTATGTGAACTTCTTTGAACAATGTTGTGAGACCCAACAACAATATATTAATTCATAAACTCGGATCATCCAAATACAAATTTAAAGCTCAAAGAAAATACAATTTATTAATAAAACTGAATAATATAAAATTGGATAGAGATCATTGATCGCGTGGTTGTAAAGAACCAATAACCAATAATATAGACTCTTGAAACCAGACCTATTAGCTATAGAGAGCTAAGAACCTAAGATATAAACCATAAGAGGAAGGGCTAAATGCCACAAGGATTTAGAAACCCTTGATAAGTTCGAAGGTTCTTAAAGAACTAGAGAGAATGGTCTCTCACCATGACATTCTTCAAACTCTCAATTGACTAATCCATGAGTTGATATTCTCCTAGCATAAGCCCCCTTTATATAGAGTAGGGAAGGCATTACAAAAAAAAATTAGAAACCCTAGATAGAAAGGAAATAGAGGGAAAAATGAAACAAAAAAATTTCCTAAAACATAAAAAGGAAATAAAATCAAATCATCAACTTGGATACCAAGATAGTCTTCATTTTGTTCTTCTCGGCTTCTCCATGAATGAGCTTTAATTTGGGCCATCAAATTTTTTTTCATTTGTCTACGAAGTCCAAATGTATATATTTCTAATTTTGGACTTGTAGAAATTTCTAACTGATTATAGACAAAAATGTGATGCAAATTTATAGTCTTGAAGTTCCAAAATTTCCTCCAACATATGGTTCCATGGATCACATCATTCTCCCCTTGTTCACATCAAGCTCCAAGTATGGAAATCTATTTGATGTTCAATACCTCTTAAAGGTGGCAATCCATTGTGAATCTCCTTAGGAAAAACTTCTTCAAATTCCTGTAACAAAGAAACAAAAATACTAGGGAGGGAAGGGTTAAGTTCGTTAGTGTTAATATAGGCTTCCTTGTAAATTAATACAAGCATTGGCCTATTGGAAAAATAAGCACTTTTTACATCTTTCACCCTTGCATAAAAACTCCCTTGTTTTCTCTCCTTTCTCCCACCATTTTCTTGAATTCTTTTATCATGATAACCCTATTCCTTTTCACTCTCTTTTTTCTTTCCTTCAGGATTTTTTCTTCTCTCATTTTCACTCTCTCTTTGAAATTTCAATTGATCTTCATGTTTGGGAGTCATTGAAGCAAGTGGAATGTTTTTGCCATCGTTTTCAAAGTAATATTTATTCTTACACTCATCATACATTACTCTCTTATCAAACTGTCTTGGCCTTCCCAAAATAATGTGTATAGCTTGCATTGGCACCATCACACAATACTTGATCTGAATACTTTCCAATTGAAAATGACACCATGACTTGCTTTGTCACCTTAACTTCTCCACATTCATTAAGCCATTAAACCTTATAGGTCTTAGGTGCTTCGACGTAGGGAACTTCAAATTTTCAATCATGTTAGTACTAGCTACATTAACACAGCTACCTTTATCAATAATCAAACTACATACTTTGTTATTAACATTGCACTTGTATGAAAGATGTTTTCCCTTTGATGGTCAACTTGAACATTTAAACTCCTCATGCTTAGGCCTTTCTTCACTTTCTCCTTCAATCTTAGTAATGATTTCATCATCTTTCAAAATCATAGCTCTCTTGTTTGGACATTAAAAAGCAATATGATCTAAACCCAAACACTTGAAACATTTAATTTCTCTATTTCTAGAAGGCATAGAATTATTGTTACCTTTTGTTTTAGACATTGCTTCCTCCTTGGTGTGGGATGAGTCAATCTTTGCTTTGGAGTTTGCCTTTTCTTCTTTCCTCCCATTTGATTTCCACTAAGTGTTAGAACTAGAAGAAGCCTTTGCAGTGCTTTTGTACTTCAATTACCTCTCTACCTTCATGGCCATGTGAACCATATCCACTAGCTCTGCATAATGTTAAAGTTCAACCACATTAGCGATTTTCCTAGTCAACCCACTCAAGAATCTTGCCATGGTAGCTTCTTTATCTTCTTCGATGTTGGCTTGTATCATAGCTATCCCCATATCTATGCCATTCCCCTACACTTTTCAAACCTTGCTTGAGATTTTGAAGCTTTTGATACATATTCTTATAATAATGGTTAGGGATGAATCTCTTCCTCATAAGAGCCTTCAACTCTCCCCAAGTCTCTAGTGGTCTCTCATGTCTTCTCTTTCTACTAGCCACCAATTGATCCCACCAAATTATGGCATAATAAGTGAACTCAAAGACTGTAAGCTTCAATTTCTTCTCCTTGAAATAATTGTGTCAATCAAAGATCAATTCAACCTTCTTTTCCCATTCTAGATATACCCCTAGATAATTTCTACCTTGAAAGGAAGGAATGTTCATTTTTATACTTCCAAGATTATCATCAACATCATTTATCCCTCTTGAAACATTCCTTCTATGTACTCTTTCTCCTCTTCCTCTTTGAGGCCTCAATATACCATCTGAAAATTCAGAACCTTCATTTTGATCTGCTTCACTTGTGAATTCAATCTATTCTTCAAGTTCTCTTTATAATTAGCTTCTCTCCCAGCCCTTCTTGATTTTATCTTTGTTGAATTCTTTCAATTCTTTCATCTTGTCTCTCTATTCAATCTCTCATTTCTTCAAACATCACATTCGATCTTGAGACCCTTCTCTATCTTCTGAACCTTTGTCTGGAGACATTGTGAAATTTTTGCAAATGTGTTAGAGAAACAAGAAATACTCCCAAGGTTAATCATCACATGTTTACTCTCAAATCACTCACACTCATGTTTGCAACTTGATTGGCTCTTTTGCTTTACGATCCCTCTTGACTTTTTCCTCTAAAAAATTCCTCTCTTAGTGCTTAAAAGAACTAAAACAACTCAACCAAGGGTTTCCTAAAATATTTTAAAGAGTGGCCAATTTGGTTGTGATACAATCGAATGAATTTTGTGTCATACTTGTAAATTGTCATAGAACCCCGTGTTAGTTGTTCAAAATCCTGTGCCCTAGCACTCCTAAGAATCACTGGAATAAACCTCTCTAAAAAGCCCACTGAAATTCTTCCCAATTTATAAGTGAGATGTCATAAGCCCGACCTTCAGTCCATGAGTTCCACCACTTATTTACTTTACCTTGGAGCTAATAGGTTGCCAACTCTACCTTGCTTGCATCAGAACATTTGAGAACCTTGCATGCTTTTTTCTACCCAATCCAAAAACCATTTGGGGTCCTCAAGTATGTCCTCCCTTGTGAACACTAGTGGCTTCAATTTAAGGAACTCAAATACCTTTACCTATCTCAACATCCATTCCCTAATTTGTGAAGAAGGAGGTGATGGAAGGGCCATTCAATTGAGCATTTGCCACTATGGGTGCTACTAATGGGTTCTGAATGGCAGATTGTTTTTATGCCATCAAAGTGGCAAGGGTTACCATTTTCCCTCAAGGGGAGCAATAGTGATGTGAACAAGGGGAGAATGATGTGATCTATGGAACCATATGTTGGAAGAAAATTTGGAAGTTCAAGACTAATGACTTGCATCACATTTTTATCTATAATCCGTTAGAAATTTCTGCAAATCCAAAAACAGGAATATATATATTTGGGCTTCATAGATAAATCAGAAGAAATTTGATGGCCCAAATTGAAGCTCATTCGTGGAGAAGCTTAGAAGAACAAAAAGAATACTATCTTGGTGTCCAAGTTGATAATTTGAGTTTATTTCCTTTTTATGTTTTAGGAAAGTTTTTTTTTTGTTGTTGTTGTTGTTTCCCTTTTGATGTAAATGGCTAGTTCCCAAGGGGCGATGAATTAGGTTAAAAAAATTCTTTGAAACATGTTGAAAGTTTAAGAAGTTTCTA
Organism: Biancaea sappan; assembly: GCA_037074585.1. Lineage (NCBI taxonomy): Eukaryota > Viridiplantae > Streptophyta > Magnoliopsida > Fabales > Fabaceae > Biancaea > Biancaea sappan. The sequence continues at coordinate 41,782,572 of CM073501.1, read as the reverse complement.
AATCAAAGCCAAACAGAAATAAAAGTACAAAACAGAGCAATGTCAAGATGAATGGAGATAGAGTGCAAGAAATCAAAAATAAAGCTTCTAATCAAATTGAAGAGATAGGGAAAAGAGAAATGAACACAGATATTTATATTGGTTTAGCTTAAATCAAGCTTACTTCAGTCTTCAATATTACTTTTTGAGTATTCTACTACAAACCACAAGTTTAAGACTACAAACCACAAATTTAAGCAATATGGGTACTTGTGAACCACTACAATAGAGATCTTTGCTTTCTCAAGGGTGTCTTTCCCCCTTACAGTAGAATTACTCTTAAACACAGCATCAATGAACCTTTCCTTGATTAACACAATAGTAGGACTGAAAAGAAAAAGATAACTCTCTAAAACAGAGTAAGTATACAAGTGAAAAGCACTCTAGAAGCAAATGATTGGCAAGTGATTTGACTCAGCAAGATTTAGAGGTAAAATAGGATGTGTGTTCTATGATTTGACAACCTCTGAAGTCAATATATAAGCCCTAAAAGAATAGAGATCCGTTGGAAGAAGATCTATGATGATATTAGCTGAAATCTTCACAAAATAATTGTTGTGTCTGATGTCATCATGCCGACAGTTGACTAATTGACCCTCGACAATCGACTGATGCTCTTTAATGAGACGATAGTTGACTGGTGAATCTCTATCTCAAGGTTAAAAATTCTTCCATAAGTGATCAGTCGACTGATGCCTGTAACATCCCAATTTATTATTAATTAAATATTTAATATTTTTAATAATTATGAGAGATTATTACTAAATATTAGGTAATCAATATTCAGAAAGAATTTTTATACAAAAGAAATTTTAGGACAAAAATATTTAACTAAAAGAAAAATAAAATATTATTAAATATCCCGTAATTAATATTACCTTATTTTCAATTTAGTCCTTACTCAAATAATTACTTAAAATAACTATAATATAAGAAATTATACTAATCTATATAATTGGTCTTGTGCATAAAATAGTTTTGGTGTTTATAATAATATGTATATATTATAATGATACATATAATATATATATCTATATATCATGATCAATATAGATAACTTAAATCCTACTAATATATATATATATATATATATTAAGTGGCAACACGGAAATTCTGATAGGCACATGAAGAAAATATAATAGAATATACATATATACATACATATATATATATATATTTTTTTTTTTGAGAAAGACAGCTCACGCACTTGACAGCAAAATGGAAGCCTCTTCATCATTCTCGGCCAATGACAGAACACAACTCCAAACCTGTAAAAGAAAATTTGTATACGCAAACCCAGCTCATGTTCTCAGCTGAAAAGAAAGAAAATATGACAGAAAATAAAGAGAAGGTGCACTACATCCTGGATACAGTAAGGATTATGGAGGTGCAGTCATAATAGACTTTGACAAAAACTTATGACAGCAAAAGCTTCCATCCTTTTCACCTTGAACCACTACCACTTGCCTCCCATTTTCAGCTATAAATAGCAGTACCTTCCTCCCCTTTCCTTGCACCATTCACAGCCAAGAAAGTGAGAAAAAGAGAGTACATCAGCTTGGACAATAGCAGAAAAATATTCCTCTGTTTTTCAACCATAAAATAGAGATTTTCGGAAGAAGCAAACAACAACATTAAACTCAACTTTTCTGGGCTGTTTTGGGGAGATTCTTCTGTTACTAACCTACATAAATGTTAAAGGAGAAGTGGCAGTAAATAGGGAGCAAAAATCAGAACCAAAACCAGTGCAAAATACCCAACGTTCAACGGTAACTTTTTGGAAAATTTGAGTTTTTGATGTAATTACTTCTTTAGCTTAGTTTATTATAGGTCCTAAAAATACCTAAGAAAGAAATCTGGGTAGGTTTTAGCTTCTGACTGTCAAGCAAAAACGTGAAACACATAATAGGGACTAAACTGAAGAAAATGAAAAGTTTATATAAGCTGTTTTAATTTTAGAAAAAAATATATTCTAGGATTACGGACCTAGATGAAACTAATTATGAACTTAGATCTTGTAAAGGAAAAAGGAAAAATATTGCAAGAGGGACCTAGCTGAATAACAGAAAAGTTTATAATTACTCATTAAAGAAATTTAAGAAAAATCTAGTTTTAACTAGAATCTAATTTTATGTAATATGTTAACTAAAAACTAAGTTATTTTAATTAAATTACTTATTATATCATTATGTAAAAATCTATAAAAAAAATTATATTTATTCTTGTATCTATATATTATACATGAATAAATACATGTATAGTATATTTTATAAGTAATGTTATTTTTATTACACCTCTATTTATATATCTAAGTATAGCCATATATAAGTATATGTTCACCGAAATTTACATACATAATTATATATATATATATATTGATTCTTTTTAAGATTACATATACAGATTTATAAGCATTTGATTAACTAGGCCATATACTTTTAGATATGGACAATTAAATTTAGCTATATGATACACATATATTTTTATATATCCTTATATTACTTTAGTATATTCATATACTAATATATATATATATATATATAATTAGATACATAGGTGTATGTATTAATTTTATAAGTTTACATGTATACAAATTATTTACAAATAAATAAGTATTCGATTAATTGATTAAGTTATATATTTTATATATATGGATAATTAAAATTAGTTTTATATAATTATGTATACATGTAAAATTAGAAAGTTAACTATGTATAAATATGATATTTTAGATTTATATATATTTGTATATATATATATATATGTTATTTAAATTAATAATATTTATTTATACATATCATCTCAAAAATATTATGAAAAATATTGGTTTAAAATGAGATTACGATGAAACCCAATGAATAGAAATTGAAATAGAATTAGGAATTTAAGAAGATCAGGAAAAACTGAAATTCTAGAATCTTTTTATTTAAGATTTTAAATAAGGTTATATATATTGTTTGAATAGGTCAGAAATCGTAAAACGAATTTCAAGATGGATTGAATAGCTATTTAAGCTAAAAAGTCAAATTACAAAGTCCAGGTAGTTTAGCATTTTATAAAAGCTTGTTTTACTACTTGAATATTTTATGTCCATGAAATTTTATTTAAAGTGAAATATGTTTATCATGAAGAAATTAGCATGTTATCAGCTTGGAATTTTACTTCCATGTTCAGCTTGGGATCTGCTTCCATGTCAGCTTAGAAATTCTATTTTCATGTCAGCTTGGAAATTATATTTCCATGTTTTAGCTTAGAATCTTTCTAGCTTGAGTTAAAGGACTGCAGTAGCCTTTCTCTCATGTTCAGCTTGGAAAAAATAGTTTTGCAGACTATCTTTTCTATGTCATTGAGTGTGCCACCAACTATTCTTGATTCCATGGTTTATTTATATATCAGCTTGCTAATTTTTCATCAACTTATTGCACTGAACTGCGATTTTATATTACATGGATTGATTTTTATGATATAAGTGCTTTTATAACTGAAATGGTATATTTAAAAATGTTCATAAAATTATGCTACCTACTGAGATACCCTTATCTCACCTTTTGTTTTTTGTTTTCCAACTGACCATTTCAGGGGATGAATATAAGGAGAAAAGTGTAAAGATTGATTGAACACTTTAATAGCACTCAAGTTTATTAAGTATTAGAATTATAGATCTTTTAAAGTTTAGAAGTCAAATTACTATGTACAGCAGATTTGTAATTTACTATAAACGAATGTAAAATTATCTCATGTTTAGAATTCGAATTATTATGTATGACAAATTATGATTTGTAATAAGAACAATTGTAGAATGTTCTTTTTGAAAGTACGAGTATTAAGCGTTAGAATTTGGAAAAAAAATTCTCATATTTTATCATAGTAAAATAAAGACGTTACAAAATTTGGTTTAGAATTTGAATAAGGACGAATGTAAAATTATCATATTTAAAATAAGGACGAATGTAAAATTATCTCATGTTTAGAATTTGAATTATTATGTATGACAAATTATGATTTGTACTGACAAATGATGATGTTTGCTATATGTTTGATTAGCTTGTTTCTATGATTTAGAAATATAACCTTTTCAGTATCTTGTAGAAATGGCCTGATCCAAGAGAACCCAAGCCGAGATCTTGGAAACCCTTACTCAGAACATAGAGCACTTGGTGGCTAGGGCAGATTGACAAGAAGACAATCAGGCTGCCACCACTGAAGTTCTAAAACTCTTGACTGATGAGTTAAAGGGTAAAGGAAAAAGAAAGGAAGATGAAACTAGCAACTCAATTAACCAGATTCTAAGGGAATTTCAAAAGAATAACCCTCCTTCATTTAAGAGATCTCATGACCCAGACATAGCCCAAGAGTGGATGGATCAAATTGAGAAAATTTTTGGAGTAATGGAGTGTAGCTCTCAACAGAAAGTAACCTTAGCTGTGTTCAAATTAGAAGGTGAGGCTGAGCACTAGTGGCGAGGAGCCAAGAAACTGTTGGAATCTAAAGAAATAGAAATTTCATGGAAGGTATTTCAAAATACTTTCTTTGATAAATACTTTCCAGAATGAATAAAGATAGAAAAAGAAACAGCTTTTATCCAGATTAGATAAAAGGAGAAATCGGTGGCTGAATATGAGGCAAAGTTTGAGGAATTGGCCAAATTCTCTTCCTACTTAAAGAATACACATGACGAAGCCTGGAAGGCAAGTCACTTCAAAAGAGGGCTTAGAGTAAACATAAGAGATCGAGTAACCACTCAAGAAATAAAGAATTTCGCCCAACTTGTAAACAAATGTAAGTTGGTCGAAAAAGGTATTCGTGAGACCAATCTGAAGAGGGGAAAGGATGTATGAGAGAAAGCAGGAGTCTGGATCAAATAATAAGGGTGGAAGTTCATGGAAGAAAAAGAAAAAGTTTACCCATGAGCAGAATAGGAGTAAACCAACAAACAACTCTAAACCGCCTAAAACTCCTTGCATTAGATGTGGAAAGAACCATGGCAACACTCAGTGCCTAGCTGGTTTAGGCATGTGCTACAGATGTAGCAAGCTAGGACATATGTCTCGGGATTGCCAAGCCTCAAATGAACAATCTCTCAGTCCAGACCACAAACTCAAGGATGAGTATTTGCTTTGACTCAATAAGGAGTCAAGAAATCACCTGATTTGATTCAAGGGAACATTTCTATCTGTAATACTCTTATAAATGCACTATTTGACTCTGGAGCAACACATTCTTTCATATCATATGCATGTGTTAAGAATTTGGGATTGAAAATGAATGCTTTGCCATATGATCTATTTGTTTCAACACCCACCAGTAGCCAAGCTTATACTTCTGAAGTTTGCCTAAATTGCATTGTCCAACTCAAAAACCAAATGACCACCTTAGACTTGATTTGCATTACAATGCATGACTTTGATGTCATCATTGATATGGACTGGTTATCTATAAATAATGCAATACTTGATTGTTCCCGTAAAGTAGTATCCTTACCTGTCCATACAATAACCCCAGAATCAAAGACTGAGTTGACTTATCTATCTGCTACTAAAGCTATAAAATACCTAAGAAAAGGCTACCAAGGATACTTAATTCTTTTCTCTACAGAAGTTAAAGTAAAAGACATAATAGAGAACATTCCCATAGTGGATGAATTTCCAAAAGTATTCCCTGAAGATGTAAGTGGTTTACCCCTTAAAAGAGAAGTAAAATTTACTATTGATTCGGTACCTGATTCTGGTCCAATATCAATTACCCCTTATAGGATGACCCCAACTAAGTTAGCCGAACTTAAGAAACAAATAGAAGAACTTTTAGAAAAAGGTTTCATTAGACCTAGTGTTTCACCATGGGAGCCACAGTTCTATTCGTTAAAAAGAAAGATGGAATACTTAGACTATGTATCGACTATAGGCAACTAAATAAAATCACCATCAAGAACAAATACCCTTTGCCCAGAATAGATGACTTGTTAGATCAAATTACAGGAGCTTCGGTATTTTCATAAATTGACCTAAGATCAGGATACCATCAATTGAGAGTTAAGGAAGAAGATATTCCTAAAACAGCCTTTAGAACTAGATACGAGCATTATGAATTCCTAGTCATGCTGTTTGGTCTAACAAACGCGCCAACTATTTTCATGGATTACATGAATAGGATTTTTAGGCCTTACTTAGATAAATTTGTAGTTGTTTTTATTGATGATATCTTAATCTATTCAAAAACTACAGAAGAACATGAACAACATCTAAGAATTGTGCTTCAAGTTTTAAAAGAAAAGAAATTATACGCCAAGCTTAGCAAATGTGAGTTTTGGTTGAAAGAAGTAAAATTCTTAGGACATGTCGTCTCTGGAGAAGGAGTATTAGTTGATCCTAGTAAAGTGGAAGCTGTCTTACACTGGGAAAGACCAAAAACCGTAACAGAGATTAGGAGTTTCCTAGGATTAGCTGGTTCTTATAGAAAGTTCATCAAGGGATTCTCACAAATAGCTCTACCTTTAACCAGGCTAACAAGGAAAAATCTGCCTTTCATTTGGGACAGTAGGTGTGAAGAAAGTTTTCAGGAATTAAAGGTTAGATTAACATCAACCCCAGTATTAGTTATACCTAACCTCAAAAACCTTTCGTGATTTATACAGATGCATCACTTAAAGGTTTAGGTTGTGTACTAATGCAACTAGGAAGAGTAGTGGCCTATGCATCTAGACAATTAAGACCACATGAACAAAATTACCGTACTCATGATCTAGAATTAGCAGCCATAGTCTTTGCCCTTAAAATTTGGAGACATTATCTATACGGTGCAAGTTTTGAAATATTTTCTGACCGCAAGAGCCTTAAATACCTTTTTGACGAAAAAGAGCTTAACATGAGGCAGAGGAGATGGATTGAATTCCTAACGGACTATGATTTCACTCTTAAGTACCACCCAGGTAAAGCCAACATAGTAGTTGATACTTTAAGCAGAAAATCTGTTCATCTAGCTATTATAATGCTTAGGGAGGAACAACTCTTAGAGGAATTCAGAGATATAAGTCTCAAAGTATCTGTTAACCCTAAGAGTCTAAAAATAAGTGCCCTAGTGATTAGAAATGAACTAGAGGATTTAATCTTGGAACCCTTACATCAAAGAAGTAGAAGAGTTAATGGCCTTAGGTAAAGCAGAGAATCTTAAATTCACCGACAAAGGGTTACTAAAATTCGAAGATAGAGTGTATGTTCCTAATCAAGGAAACCTTAGGGAAGATATTCTGAGAGAAGCACACCAAAGTAAGTATACTATTCATCTAGGAACAACAAAGATGTACCATGACCTAAAAAGAAATTTTTGGTGGCCCAGAATAAAGAAAGAGGTAACAGAATTTGTTAGCAAATGCCTAACCTGTCAAAAAGTAAAAGCTGAACACCAAAGTGGTTCATTACAACCTCTAGAAATCCCAAAAGGGAAATGGGATAGCATCTCAATGGATTTTATTGTAGGACTACCTAGAACTTCTTATGGTCATGATTCCATTTGGGTAATAGTAAATAGATTGACAAAATTAGCACATTTTTTAGTTGTCAATACTACCTATACCCTAGACAAGTATGCTTAGTTAGACATTAAGGAGATAGTCAGATTGCATGGTGTTCCATGTGACATCATATCAGATAGAGACTCAAGGTTCACCTCTAGATTTTGGAGATATTTACAAAAAGTCATGGGTACAAAACTAAAGTTTAGCACTGCTTATCATCCTCAAACAGATGATCAAACAGAAAGGACAAACCAGACCTTACAGGATATGTTAAGGGATTACGTGATTGAGTTCAAGGAGAATTGGGATAGATTCTTGCCATTAACAGAGTTTGCCTACAATAACAGTTTTCAATCCAGTATCAAGATGGCCCCGTATGAATTTCTATATGGAAGGAAATGTAGGTCACCTATCTGTTGGGTCGAACTAGGAGAAAGAGCATTGATAGGCCCAGAAATAGTAGACCAAACTTCAAGGCAAATTGAAATTATAAGGGATAGATTACTTACAACTCAAAGTAGACAAAAAAGCTATGCAGATAAGAGAATAAGGCCCTTAAATTTTGAAGAAGGTGATCATGTTTTTCTTAAAATATCACCAATTACAGCAGTTGGAAGATCTATGAAGTCAAAGAAACTTAGTCCAAGGTACGTAGGCCCATTCCAAAATCCTTGAAAAATTTGGCAACACCACTTACAAATTGGCCTTGCCCTCGAACTTGGCAAATATTCATAATGTTTTTCATGTGTTTCAACTTAAAAAGTACATCCCATATCCTTCACATGTCATTGAACATGAGAATGTACATTTACAAGAAAACATGACAGTAGAGATGAGACCAAATAGAATCATTGATACACGACTCAAATCGTTGTGAAATAAGCAAATCCCTTTGGTTAAAGTAGTTTGGAGAGGATTATCCCAAGAGGAAGCAACATGGGAAACTGAAGAACACATGAGAAAACATTATCCTGAGTTATTTCACTAGGTAATTAAAATTTCTAATATATAATCCTTTTAATTATATGCCTACCGAATTTTTAGGACAAAATTCAAATTTTAGGGGGGTGAGTTGTAAATCCCAATGTATTATTAATTAAATATTTAATATTTTTAATAATTATGAGAGATTATTACTAAATATTAGGTATTCAATATTCAGAAGGAATTTTTATACAAAAGAAATTTTTAGGACAAAATATTTAACTAATAGAAAAATAAAATATTATTAAATATCCAGTAATTAATATTACCTTATTTTCAATTTAGTCCTTACTCAAATAATTACTTAAAATAACTATAATATAAAAAAATTATACTAATCTATATAATTGATGTTGTGCATATAATAGTTTTGGTGTTAATAATAATATGTATATATTATAATGATACATATAATATATATATATATATATTAGTAGGATTTAAATTATCTATATTGATCATGATATATATATATATATATATATATATGAAGGGATGGTAGCATGCAATTCTCGGTGGAAAGAAGAAAGCAAAAGTATAATATATATATATATATATATATATTAAGTGATAGCAAAATGGAAGCCTCTTCATCATTCTCGGCCAATGACAGAACACAACTCCAAACCAGCAAAAGAAAATTTGTATACGCAAACCCAGCTCATGTTCTCAACCGAAAAGAAAGAAAATTTGACAGCAAATAAAGAGAAGGTGCACTACATCCTAGATACAGTAAGGATTATGGAGGTGCAGTCATAATAGACTTTGACAGAAACTTATGACAGCAAAAGCTTCCATCCTTTTCACCTTGAACCACTACTACTTGCCTTCCATTTTCAGCTATAAATAGCAATACCTTCCTCCCCTTTCCTTACACCATTAATAGCCAAAAGAGATTGAGAAAAAGTGAGTACAGCAGCTTGGACAGTAACAGAAAAATATTCCTTTGTTTTTCAACCATAAAATAGAGATTTTCGAAAGAAGCAAACAACAACATTAAACTCGATTTTTCTGGACTGTTTTGGGGAGATTCTTCTGTTACTAACCTACACAAGTGTTAAAGGAGAAGTGCCAGTAAATGGGGAACAAAAATCAGAACCAAAACCAATGCAAAATACCCCACATTCAACGGTAACTTTTTAGCAAATTTGAGTTTTTGATGTAATTACTTCTTTAGCTTAGTTTATGGGTAAAAATGGTCACATAGGTCCTAAAAACACCTAAGAAAGAAATCTAGGCAGGTTTTATCTTCTGACTCTGAAGCAAAAACGTGAAACACAACACAGGGACTAAATTGGAAGAAATGAAAAGTTTATATAAGCTGTTTTAATTTTAGAAAAAAATATATTCTAGGATTAAGGACCTAGACGAAACTAATTATGAACTTAGATCTTGCAAAGGAAAAAGGGAAAATAATACAAGAGGGACCTAGATGAATAACAGAAAAGTTTGTAATTACTCATTAAAGAAATTTAAGAAAAATCTAGTTTTAACTAGAATCTAATTTTATGTAATATGTTAACTAAAAACTAAGTTATTTTAATTAAATTAGTTATTTATATCATTATGTAAAAATTTATAAAAAATTATATTTATTCTTGTATCTATATATTATACATGAATAAATACATATATAGTATATTTTATAATGTTATTTTTATTACACCTCTATTTATATATATATATATATATATATCTAAGTATAGCCATATATAAGTATATGTTCACCGAAATTTACATACATAATTATATATATATATATATATATATATAATTTAAATTAATGATATTTATTTATACATATCATCTCAAAAATATTAAGAAAAATATTGGTTTAAAACGAGATTACAATGAAACCCAATGAATAGAATTAGGAATTTAAGAAGATCAGGGAAATATAATATTCTAGAATTTTTTTATTTAAGATTTTAAATAAGGTTATATATACTGTTTGAATAGGTCAGAAATCGTGAAATGAATTTCAAGATGGATTGAATAGCTATTTGAGCTAAAAAGTCAGACTACAAAGTCCAGAGAGTTTAGCAATTCATAAAAGTTTGTTTTACTACTTGAATATTTTATGTTCATGAAGTTTTATTTAAAGTGAAATATGTTTATCATGAAGAAATTAGCATGTTATCAACTTGGAATTTTACTTCCATGTTTAGCTTGGGAGTTCTGCTTCCATGTCAGCTTGAAAATTCTATTTCTATGTCAGCTTAGAAATTATATTTCCATGTTTTAGATTAGAATCTTTCTAACTTGAGTTAAAAGACTGCAGTAGCCTTTCTCTCATGTTTAGCTTGGAAAAAGTAATTCTGCAGACTATCTTTTCCATGTCGTTGAGTGTGCCACCAACTATTCTTGATTCCATGGTTTATTTATATATCAGCTTGCTAATTTTTCATCTACTTATTGCACTGAACTACGATTTTATATTACATGGACTGATTTTTATGATATAAGTGCTTTTATGACTAAAATGGTATATTTATAAATGTTTATAAAATTATGTCAGCTATTGAAATACCTTTATCTCACTTTTTGTGTTTTTTTTCTAACTGACTATTTCAGGGGTTGAATATAAGGGGAAAAGTGTAAAGATTGATTGAACACTTTAAGAGCACTCAAGTTTATTAAGTATTAGAATTATAGATCTTTTAAAGTTTAGAAGTCAAATTACTATGTACGACAGATTTGTAATTTACTACGAACGAATGTAAAATTATCTCATGTTTAGAATTCGAATTATTATGTATGACAAATTATGATCTATACTGACAACAATTGTAGAATGTTCTTTTTGAAAGTACAAGTATTAAGCATTAGAATTTGAAAAAAAAATTCTCAAATTTTAGTATAGTAAAATAAGGACATTACAATGTCGAGTGATCAGTCGATTGATGTTGGAGGTATTCTTGAAATGAGATAGTAACTGATTAGCCAACTAATGGTTTGATGTTAGTCGACTGATATGCCTCTATCTAAGTTTTTAAAATTCTTTAGAAGTGATCAGTCGACTGATGCCAAGTGATCAATCAAGTAATGGCTGCTGGAATCATTTTTGAAATTGAGAAAGTGGCTGATTAGTTGACTAATGAGAGTTAATTAGCCGACTAAAGAGCATTGATCCTTTGCTGAATTTTAGACAGAGAGTGATCAGTCAACTGTTGTAACGAGATTAGTCAACTAATGGCTCCTGGTTGAGTTTTTCAAAAAAATTGCAATTGCTAAAGGATCAACACCTATTTTCTAACTTTTAAAATGAGTTTTTCAAAAAGTTTCATTTGCCATTCAAGAGTTTTTACAATATTTTCTAAAGGAGACAAAAAGAAAAAGAGTCTTCACTTGAGCTTTTGAGAGATTCTTTTTGTCTTGAGATATTTCTCTGAAATTGTCGTCAATAATGCACAAGAGAAATATAATTTAAATTTTTTTGTTAATTATCAAAATTTAGGGAAGTTTTTGAATGCAATGGGGTTAACAATCTCCCCCTTTTTGATGATGGGAAAAAAGTTTAAATTAATATTGAATATTTTGAATATTTTAAATTAATATTGAACATCTTAAGATCAACTAGGCAACAACTAAATTATATATATAAGCAACAACGAAATAATATACATAAGCAGTCTAATGTTAGTTCAAAGTTCAACCGATAAGAGTATGAGACATAAAAATAATCAAAGAAAAAGAATCAAACTTAAAGACATTCACTGAGTTTTAGATCTTCTCCCCCTTTGTCATCAACAAAAAAAAGGGGGTCTTCATCTTTAATCTCCATAGCAACTCAATCCCTATGTCCAAGAGCACGAACTAACTCTTTCAGATCACAGATTGCCTTTATTTGAGATGCAGAAGAGGTTTCCAGATGAGAGATCCTAGCATCAAGAGTCTCCATGCCATCTCTCATTTCAGCCATCATACCCATCATAATAGTAGAGTTGTCAAGTAACTCATTCAGCAATTGGGTTTGCTCCCCGATTTGGAATCCATACGAAGATGGTTTGGGAGGCATCTTATCTTCTTCTCCCATGTTTTCATCCTCCTTAGTATCCACTTCAGCTTCTCTTTCTCTTATTTCTCTTGCTCTCTGGACAGTTTTGTTTGGTTCTCCCTTTAACCATTCTTGCTTAAGATAGATGAACCCTATTCTCCTAAGAGAATTTTCATCAATAATAGAGGATTTTGTTTCTTATCCAAAATGAGCATTGATGTTGGCATTCTCAAGAATCTGAACCCTATTCTCCTAAGAGAATTTTCAAGAATCTGAGTTATGATACCTACATAGGGAAGGGGAGACTTCCTTCGGGTGCAGGATTCCATTCGTTTCATGATAAAATGAGGAAAATTAAATGTCCTCCCTTGCATTATGCAGGCCATGACAAAGTATTCAGATTCAGAAGGATTGGCATAACTCCTAGACTTTTTGAAAATGATGTGAGATATAACATAGAGAAATAGTCTGTCATTTGCATTCATCTCACTAACCATGACATCCTAACCTTCCCAATCATCTATCCTCAGAATACTATTGAAGGTATCTTGTTTGTTGTAGAAAATGGGAGAAAGGGAAATAGGCAGTTCATTAAAGCATAAGTCACTAGGGTTAGGAGCTGGAATGCCCAAAATTCTAGTTAGAGACCCCTCAGTGATCTCCACATTCAAATCCCGAACAGTTGAAGTGATTTTCCCAAGCCTAGGACTATATTCTAGGTTAGTGCAGAAGGTTTTGATAACTTCCTCACTCCATACACTTCTATAGCTAATTCCTTAGTCCATAATTAGCCAGCAAACCAATCAATTCAAAGTTCTCAAGGGAGAAGTAATTCCAGTCAAGGTGTCTATTAGGGATTACCTTTCGTTTTTCGATTTTTGGCATTTGACTAGGGTTTAGGAGATTCCCCATTGGACATTTTGAGACATCCTTCGTACGTGAACGTTTAGAGGAAGAAGCCATTAAAGAAGGAGAGCTTTTCAGGTTGCAAATATAGAAGGTTAAATCAACCCTAACCAGTTGAAATGCTTGAGGGGTTCAGAGGCCTTTGAATCTTAAGCTTGTAGTAGGAGAAAATTCTTAGAGTCGAAGATCTGTTGGCATCACGAGAGAAAACGAGAGAGACAGTGGGTATGATGAAAAATAAAGCCCTGAAATCCTGATTATCTTTTTATATTCCTTCAACTAAATGACCCATCAGTCGACTGTCTGGATAGGATAAGTCGATTGATCACTTCAGATATGGGAAGTTTTGAGTTAGACTTCAATTATTCGACCGTTGATGGGGTGTTAGTCGACTAATAGCTCTCGAGTTTCTTTTAAGAAAGTAGTTCCAACGTCTAGCATTGAACCAACGTCCGATGCTTGAACCAGCGCCCGACACCCACACCATCGCCTGGCGCTCAATCAAGAATATAAGTGGCCAGGATTGTGTCAGTCGACTAATGTACTGTGATTAGTCGACTGATGATTCTGCATTTTGAATGAAAGTTTGGCAGAGGATTATTAGTCGACTGATGAAATAATTTTAGTCGATAGATGACTTCTACACTTGAATGAACGTTTGGCAGAGGGTCATTAGTCGACTAATTCAGTGATAATAGTTGACTGATTTACCTAGTTTTGAAAAAAAAAATGTTATCCGTTGAGCCATTAGTCGACTAATGAGCTTATGATAGTCGATTGATTCACTGCAAAACCTCTCATTTCGATGACTTTAGCAGCAGATTTAGGAGATGAGTGCCTTAGAGGATATTTTGAGGATTTAAACCTAAAAAACATTTTTAGTGTACACTCTGATGCTTAAGTTAGTAATGGGGGTCAATCAGGGAACTAGAATTAAAAAAAATGAATGCAATGGAAAAACAATAATTTAGAGTTCATTTGGATTTGCCATCCTAAGTTCTCCTTATAAAAATGAATCTATCCTCAGTTAAAGGCTTCGTAAAAATATCAGCCAATTGAAAATCTGTTTACACAAATTCAAGTGAAACATCTTTCTTTTGAACATGATCTCTTATAAAATGATGTCTAATTTCAATGTGCTTAGTTCTAGAGTGTTGTATAGGATTTTTTGACAGACATATAACACTTGTATTATCACATCTACTGGGTATATTTTCAAGTGAAATACCAAGATCCTCTAGTTGTTGCTTCATCCACAAAACTTGAGCACAACAACTTCCAATATTCAGCTTCAGCTGTGGATAAAGCAAAACTATTTTGCTTTTTACTAAACCAAGAGACAAGCGAATTATCAAAGAATTTGCAAGTTCCACTTGTACTCTTTCTATTAGTTTTACTACTTCGAAAGTCAGTGTCCGAGTAGCTAATTAAAGCATTTGAGGCTTCTTTAGGATACCATAAACCCATTTTAGATGTGCCAACCAAGTATCTAAAAATTTTTTTCACAACTTTGAAATGAGATTCCTTAGGGCAAGTTTGAAAGCGTGCACATATGCATACACTAAATATAATGTTTGGTCTACTGGCTGTTAAATACATAAAGGAGCCGATCATACCTCTATATTTTGTATATTTTGTTATGTCATAAGGTATACCTTCTTCATCCTTGTCTAAATTTGTTGAAGTGCTCATAGGGGTAGAAATAGGTTTAGCATTCTCCATTCCAGTTTTTTTGAGCAGCTCTTTGGCATATTTGGTTTGGCTCACAAATGTGCCATGTTCGATTTGTTTGATTTGGAGCCTAAGGAAGAAGTTGAGTTCTCCCATCATTGACATTTCAAATTCACCTTGCATGATCTTAACAAACTCCTCGCATAAGCTTTCATTAGTAGCACAAAAAATTATGTTATCAACATAAATTTGAACAATAATTAAATCATGATTTTCTTTTTTGAAAAAGAGAGTTGTACCAACATTTCCTCTAGAAAAGCCATTTTTCAAGAGAAATGAGCTCAATCTCTCATACCAAGCTCTAGGAACTTGTTTGAGACCATAAAGAGCCTTTTTCAGTTTATAAACATGATTAGGCTTACCATGGATTTCAAAATCAAGGCGCACGGATCCTCTGCTTGGAGAAAAATAAGCAGAGGCCTGCTCAGTTTTTAGCAACGGTTTTTACTGTTGCTAAAAACCTTTAGCAACAGTTTAACAACAATAAAACTGTTGCTGAAAGTTTTTAGCAACGGTTTTTACCGTTGCTAAAAACTGAGCAGGTAAAATTATAAGCAGAGGATCCGGATCCAAAATCAAGAGATTGTTCAACATATACTTCTTCCATGATGTAGCCATTGAGGAAAGCACATTTAACATCCATTTGAAAAAGTTTGAAATCATTTATGCATGCAAATGCCAACATCATTCTAATGGCTTCAAATCTAGCCACGGGTGCAATAGTTTCATCATAACCAATGCCTTCATCTTGATTATAACATTTTGCAACAAGTCTAGCTTTATTTCTAACTACTACTCCATTTTCATCAAGTTTGTTTCTAAAAACCCATTTTGTGCCAATTATTGCATGATCATTGGGTCTAGGAACTAAATCCCAAACTTGGCTTCTTTCAAATTGATTTAGTTATTCTTGCATGGCCAAGATCCAATTTTCATCAATAATTGCATCATTAATATTTTTTGGTTCAACTTGAGAAAGGAAGGCTAAGTGGTTACAAATAGTTTTAATATAGTTTCGAGTTGTTACCTTTTGAGATGCATCACTAATGATGAGTTCCTTAGGATGGCTTTTTGCATACCTTCAATCCTTTAGAAGTTCATTAATTTTACTTGGTGGCTCCTCTTCTTGAGGTTTCTATTCTTTTTGTAGTAGGTTGGCATTCTCCTCATAGACAATATCTTCCTTTAGAGCAATTTCTTGTTCTTTTTCTACTTCATCATTTAATGATAGATCCTTGAAGAGATCTATTATTCTATTTTGATCATCGCTACCCTTAACAGAAGGGTTAGTTTCTTTGAAAGCAACATGTATAGATTCTTCAACAGTAAAAGTTCTTTTGTTGAAAACTATATATGCTTTACTAGTGTTAGAGTAACGAATGAAAATAGCTTCATTAGCTTTAGCATCAAATTTTCCCAAGTTTTCTTTTCCATTGTTCAAGACAAAACATTTGAAATCAAATACATGGAGATGTGAAATATTGGGCTTTCTTCCTCTATACAGCTCATATTGGTTTTGGTTTAAAATTGACCTAATTAAAGCTCTATTCATTATGTAACAAGTGGTATTAACCACATCCGCCCAAAAGTATTGAAGAAGTTTTCCTTCATTGCGCATAGTTCTTGTCATCTCTTTTAGAGTTCTATTTTTCCTTTCAACACCATTTTGTTGAGGGGTTCTAGGAGAAGAAAAGTTATGCTCAATTCTATTTTCATCACAAAATTCCATGAATTCATAATTTTCAAATTCTCCACCATAGTCACTTCTAATTCTCACAATAATCAAGCCTTGTTCGTTTTG
Source organism: Biancaea sappan (assembly GCA_037074585.1). Taxonomy (NCBI): domain Eukaryota; kingdom Viridiplantae; phylum Streptophyta; class Magnoliopsida; order Fabales; family Fabaceae; genus Biancaea; species Biancaea sappan. The sequence continues at coordinate 41,765,604 of CM073501.1, read as the reverse complement.
AAAAAACTTAGCAAGTTTTAAGAAGGATTTGAAGGCTTGATCTTTTTGAGCAAGAAAAGTGTCCATGTAAACCTTGAATAATCATCTACAACAACTAGCGCATAGGAGTTACCTCTAAGGCTTTTTGTTCTAGATGGTCCTATAAGGTCCATGTGGAGTAGCTGCAAAGGTTTAGTTGTAGAAACAATATTTTTAGCCTTGAAAGAACTTTTAACTTGCTTCCCTGTTTGTCAAGCATCACAAAGTTTATCGTTTTCAAATTTGATATCGGATAAGCCAATTACTAGTTCTTTTGAGACTAGTTTATCCAAAAGGCTCATGCTAGCATGAGCTAATCTTTTATGCCAAAGCCAACTTTCATCACTAACACTAATTAAGCAAATGGAGTCATAGAAGGATCTTCATCAAGATTTATGACATAAATGATATCAGACATTTTTATATACTTTTTAGTCCCTATCTTAGTCCTATTGCTATTTCAATATTGCCAACTCTCCTATTTTATTATATTTTGAATTTATTGGGTGTAAATTAATTATAGAATTAATATGATTCAAATTCATAATTTTATCCAAATTAATTCATGTGCTTAATTTCAGATCTAATTATTGGAGAGAAAAATGCTGACTGGGCATTGAATGGTTGACTAGGGCTGACTGGATTTCTGGTCCCCACTATTCTACACTTTACAGCAAAGGGGAATGTAATTTCTGTTTTGACAGCATGGACCTCTTGCAGCAATCAATAGCAGACAGAAACAGCAAAGCAGTAGAGTAATTTGTCTGCTACTATTGCCACTTTTCTGATGTTGTCTTGATCCCACATCATGAAAGAAGCACCAAGGAGGCATCCAAGAGGCATCTAGGGTAGAATATTCTCTAAGGCATTGAAGGCATCAGTTTTTAAAAATCAGAGGACACTTTTATTTTTTGAACTTAGCAATTTTCGTAACTCTCTCTTGCACTATGTTTTCCTTCTTCTGTTTTGCTATCCTGCTCTCATGGAGGGCTAAATCTCCATTGTAATCAGTCACTAGGACCTTGGGATGTTTTAGCTTGAACTGAAAGTGCAAGATAAGTATTTTATTCTTCATTTCATCTCATTTTGTTTCTGTTCCGCTTATATGTTTATGTTGCTGTCAGATTTTGGTTTGAATTTGAAAGAGGATAAACAAATTTATATATGAGATATAACCTTGCTTAACTGATTAGAAAAGTGAGTGAAATGAAATGGCTAGTTAGATGATATTTAACTTGATTTGGTTGAGGCTTTCCTTTGAAATGCGTCTAGTTATAGTTAATGAAGATATTCTTGGCTATAGTTAGTAGTATTAAATTCTGGATGTTACTCTAGAATCATTCTTTTTTATAAAGAACCAAGTGGTGAAATGAGAACAAAACTGAATCAATGAGCTAAGTGATGATGGTTACACTCCCATAAATCCTAGTGGCTGGTTGCATGGTTTTATGTTATTGTCAAACTTGTTCTGCTGATATTTTGCTGCTGTTGTTCATTGTTACTGTTTTGTTACCACTTCTGTTATTACTGTCAACAAAACCCCCCACATTTATGTGCTTTTAATTAGTGTTTGGGTATTCAGAATAACTAATTAGTAATTAGAAGTGAGGCTCCTTGAGTGAATACGACTTGGAGACCACTATACCGCAAGATTGCTACGAATTCAATTCTGGGCGATTCGGCATCGTAGTGGCATGAACCAATAAACATTATTGATCCTTTGGCCAAAAAGTTTAATTTGCTTATCGTTAATGTTTTCAACTATGCAATGAGTTGAATTAAAAATAACTCTATTGCCTTTGTCACATAGTTGACTAATACTAAGCAAATTATGATGAAGGCCTTCAACATACAAGACATTTTCAATAGTAGTTGAGAAGTTCTTACCAATTTTACTTATACCTTTGATTAGACCTTTGTCATTACCTCCAAAGGTCACTTTCCCTTCTTCTAGAGCTAAAGAGATGAATTTGGATTGATCACCGGTCATATGCTTGGAGCAACCACTTCCTGCTTCAAGCTTTGAGGCATACCTACAACACGAGATTAAGATTTCACTTTAGGTACCCAAACTTGTTTGGGTCCTTTTTTGTTAGAGATTCCTTTTGGTACCCACTTCTTTATGTTACTATTTGGAGTGTTCTTTTTATACCAGCAAGAATGGGAGCTGTATCCTTTTAATCCACAGTGGAAACAAGTGGTAAAGGTACTATTTGACATAGTTGCATGAACAAAAAAATTCTTATAGTATTTTTTACTAGCTTTGGGTTTATATCCCAATCCTGCTTTGTCAAAAACACATCTTTGATTGCCAAGCAATATGTTCAAATTATCTCTTCCTTGAGTAAATTTTTCAAGGGTGGGTTTTAAATCCTCAATGTTTCTCCAAATCAATGCATTTATAGCAAGAGCAATCTTCTTTTGGAGAAGTAGACAATGATTTTAAGCTCGTATTTTCATCATGTGAGAAGGAGTTTTGTTTTCCAAAGTTAGATTTTATTCCTTGAGTGTGGTGAGATCATTTTTCAAATTTAAAATTTCACTCTCGAGTAAGGAAATCTTTTGTTTTGAAATACTCAGCTTTTTCACAAACTTTAAAGATTCATTGTATAATTATTCAAAAGCTTTTTGTAATTCATCAAAAGAATAAAAAGGTTCTAGAAGTGTTACCTCTTCATTGTCTCTTGCCATAAGGCAGAGATTTGCTTCTTTATTCTCTTCTTCATCGGATTCATATTCTCCCCATACTGAAGAAACATAGGCCTTCTTTTTGCTTTTGTCATACCCTTTCTTTCTTCTTGCTTTTTGATGTATTGAGGACAATTCCACTTGATGTGTCTAGTCTTTTTGCATTCATAACAGATGTGGCCTTCCTTTTTGTTTTCTTTATCCTTTCTCTATCTTCTAGTGCTATTGTTTCTTAGAAATTTGTTGAATTTTTTGACAAGGAGGCCAAGATCTTCATCATTGATGTCAAGTTCTCCTTCATCCTCATTATTATCAGCTTCCACTTTCTTAGAGAAAGTTGATATTAAGGAGATGGTTTTCTTTTTCTTGGTTTCTTCCTTTTTTCTTATTACCAAAATCTGAGATTCATAATTTTGGAGATTTCCAAACAGAGCTATGAGAGAATTCATGGACTCTCCTCTAACTTCCATGATGGCTGTCCTCTTTGCTTCCTACTCTGAAATGAGACACCTTAAAATCTTAGTGGCTTGGAATTTTTCTGCATAGGTCACACCAAGAGCTCTCAAGTGGTTAGTAATGCGAGTAAATCACAATTACATTTCACTAATGCTCTCACCATTTTTCATTTTGAAATTTTCATATTCATTGGTAAGAGTGCTTGTTTTTGATTCCTTGACTCTTAGATTTCCTTCATGTGCAATTTCAAGTGTATCCCATATTACTTTAGCATTTTCACTACTAAACACTCTAAAGTACTCATCTTGACTTAAGGCACTGACAATGATCATTGTGGCTTTAGCATTTAAATGCACTAGTTTCTTTTCAGTTTCATTCTATTCACTTCTAGGTACTGGAACATTATTCCCATCAACTACCTTCATAGGTATATAGGGACCATTTTCCACAATATCCTATAAGTCAAGGTCTATTGCATCAAAGAATAATCTTATCTTAGACTTCCAATAAGTATAATGATTTCCATTGAAACCAAGGGGTTTTGTAAAGCAGTTTCCTTCAGGTAAAATGCAATCACCAAGACTAGCCATAATCAACTCTTAGACTGTGAAGTCTTTTATCAAGAGTCTAAGCTCTGATACCAATTGATGTAAATGGCATTAAAAAAAAATTCTTTGAAACTTGTTAGAAGTTTAAGAAGTTTCTAAATCAAAGCCAAACACAAATAAAAGTATAAAAAAGAGTAATGTCAAGAGGAATGGAGATAGAGTGCAAGAAACCAAAAATAAAGCTTCTAAACAAATTGAAGAGATAGGCAAAAGAGAAATGAACACAGTTATTTATACTGGTTCAACTTAAATCAAGCCTACATCTAGTCCTCAAGATCACTTCTTGAGTATTCTAGTATAAACTACAAGTTTAAGCAATATGGATACTTGTGAGCCACTACAACAAAGATCTTTGCTTTCTCAAGGGTGTCTCTCCCCCTCACAGTAGGATTACTCTCAAACACAGCCTCAAGGAACCTTTCCTTGATTAACACAATAGTAGGATTGAGAAGAAAAAGATAACTCTCTAAAATAGAGTAAGTATACAATTGAAAAGTACTCTAGAAGCAAATGATTGACAAGTGATTTGACTTAGCAAGATCCAGAGGTAAAATAGGATGTGTGTTCTATGATTTGACAACCTCTGAAGTCAATATATAAGCCCTAAAAAAATAGAGATCCATTGGAAGAGGATCCATGATGATATCAGCTGAAATCTTCACAAAATAGCCGTTGTGTCTGATGTCATCATGTCGACAGTCAACTAATTGACCCTCGACAATTGACTGATGCTCTTTAATGAGATGATAATCGACTGGTGAATCTCTATCTCGAGGTTGAAAATTCTTCCAGAAGTGATCAGTCGACTGATGTTGAGTGATCAATCGACTGTTACTGGAGGTATTCTTGAAATGAGATAGTAACTGATTAGTCGACTAATGGTCTGATGTTAGTCGACTGATGAGCCTCTGTCTAAGTTTTTAAAATTCTCCAGAAGTGATCAATCGACTAATGCCAAGTGGTCAGTCAACTAATGGTTGCTGGAATCATTTTTGAAATTGAGACAGTGGCTGATCAATCGACTAATGAGAGTTAATTAGTCAACTGATGAGCATTTATCCTTTGCTGCATTTTAGACAAAGAATGATCAGTCAACTGTTGTAACGAGATCAGTCGACTGATGGCTCCTGGTTAAGTTTTTCAAAAAAAATACAACTGCTAAGGATCAATACCCATTTTCCAACTTTTAAAATGAGTTTTTCAAAAAGTTTCACTTGCCATTCAAGAGCTTTTACAACATTTTCTAAAGGAGACAAAAAGAAAAGAGTCTTTACTTGAGCTTTTGAGAGATTCTTTTTGTCTTGAGATATTTCCCTGAAATTGTAGTCAATAATGCACAAGAGAAATATAAATTAAATTTGTTTGTTAATCATCAAAATTTAGGAAAGTCTTTGAATGCAATGGGGTTAACACTTTTTCCCTCTATTTCCTTTCTAGCTAGGGTTTCCTAATGTTTTCTTAATGCCTTCACTACTCTATATATGAAGGGGGCTTATGCTAGGAGAATATCAACTCATGGATTAGACATTAAGAGTTTGAAGACAATGTCAAGGCGAGAGGCCATTCTCTTTGGTTCTTTAATAACCTCCAAACTTATCAAGGGTTTCTAAATCCTTGTGACGTTCAGCCCTTCCTCATTTGGTTTATACCTTAGGTTCATGGCTCTCTATAGCTAATGGGTCTGGGTTCAAGAGTCTATCAGCCTTTTCTCTTAGGGTTAATACATTAAGTTCTTGACTCTCTATAACCAATGGGTCTATGTTCAAGAATCTATATTATTGTTTGCTAGTTCTTTATAACCAAGGAGTCAATAATCTCTATCCACTTTTATGTTATTCTATTTTATTTAATAAATTGTATTTTCTTTGAGTTTTGAATTTGTATTTGGACAATCCGAGTTTGTGAATCAACGTATTGTTGTTGGAACTCACGACATTATTCGGAGAGGTTCATATCAGTTGAAAAAGAAACTTTCCTATAACATAAAAAAGAAATCAAATCAAATCATCAACTTGGACACCAAGATAGTCTTCTTTTTGTTCTTCTAGGCTTCTCCATGAATGAGCTTCAACTTAGGCCATCAAATTTCTTCTCATTTGTCCATGAAGCCCAAATTTGTATATTCCTGATTCTGGACTTACAGAAATTTCTAACGGATCATAGACAAAAATGTGATGTAAGTCATCATTCTTGAAGTTCCAAATTTTCCTCGAACATATGGTTCCATGGATCACATGATTCTCCCATTGTTCACATTACTTGTGATTAAAAAATTTGCATTCAAGTGCATTGTGGCTTAAATTGTAAGTAGTAGTACATATCTTTAGCATGTGTAATTCCTTATTTGGTTCCCAAAAGATTATGCTAAACCAAGAAAGGAAAGGTGTTGATTAGATTTTTTATGTAATTTGTGAACTTTCTCTATTAATGTGGTATCTATGGATTTTATACCTCTGCATGAGTCATGGGAGTTGTTTTTGGTCTGAACTAAGCTTGTGGAATGATATTTTTCTTGCTTTTTTTGTTTCTTCTTTTGTTGAATGTTTACTTGAGTCTTTTTTGGTCCTTTTTTTTTTGTTTAGTTGCAATTGCATTTAGTAGGAAGATAGAGACATTGATGTTGGGTATTTGTCTCATCTTCTTATTTTCATGTGAGTAACGCTTAAAAGTTACTTCTATGATTTTCTTCTTTCATTATATTATTGATAGTTGAAAATTCTAAAGATATTTTCCCTTTTAATTTACTTTCTCATTTTGGCAAACCATTTTTCCTCTTAGTGCACGGATTGAGGACCTTACTTCATTTTGGTTAGGATGTTTAATTTTGCAGCCTTCTTTTTTAATATTGACTTTAAAGACTGCTATTGCATGTTATTGTTGTGCTATATTATGAAAATACGACGTGAAATACATTGTGTGCAAATGTACAATAATACTGGAGATATATTTAATTTTGTAGCCTTTTTTCTTTAATAGTGACTTTAAAGATTTACTATTACTACAATCTAACAAAATATGCATAGTTGGTTATAAAATGTGTAGTTAATAAAAAATATTGTTTTAATTGGTTACAGAACATAATGAATAAGTCTCGAATTGCTTAATGAGTCTGGTAAGTCTAAAAGACCACTTAAATGCAAGAAAAGATTCGCCAAAAATAGGTATTAGATCATATCCTTGCCCTAATGAAACTAGTAGATATCCTCAGACTATTTTTGCCATGAATAATGCAGAAAAAGATTTGTTTTTGAATCCCCAATGATTATTCCAGAAATATTTCTAGATGTATTGATTTAAGGGTAGCAGAAATTTGGAGGATTGAAGTCACAATTACCACATTCTCATGGAGCAATTTTTACCACTAGCTATAAGAAAGACACTATTGAAACAAGTTGTTGTAATTATTATTGACCTTTGCTCATTCTTTAGGCAATTGTGCAGTAAAGTATTAAATGTGGACAATTTGAACAAGCTCCAAGATAGGATTGTGTTAATGTTGTGCAATATAGAGATGTTGTTTCCGCCTTCATTTTTCATGATCATGGTGAATCTCATTGTCCATTTGATTGATGAAGCAAAAGCTAGTGGACTGGTTCAATATCGATAGATGTACACTATAGAGAGGTAATTTAGTAACTATGCATATTTTTGCTTAATTAAGTCATTCATTTATAGAGATTTCAATGACAATCTTTCGAGTTGATTTTCTGTAGATATCTAGGGAAATTGAAGTCCTATTTACGAAATAGGTCTCAAATAGAAGGTTCTATTGCAAAAAGTTACATAAGGTTCTATTGCAGAAGGTTACATGGCACAAGAAGTTTTAACCTTCTGTTCAAGATATTTAGAAGGAGTTAAGACAGTATTCAATCGACCAAGATGTGTTGATGATCACCCAAATGTCTGATCATCTATGGTCCAATTGATACATTGTTTCCTGGAATTGGAAAGACAGTGGGGGGTTCTAAGCTATATACCTTGTCTTCAACAAAGAAATTGCAAGCTCCTTGACATGTATTAACTAATTTTAAAGAAGTTGATCAATTTCTTCGGTGAGTAGAATCAAATTGTTAGTACTTTATATTAGCTCATGCCTGATAATTCTTATTCTTTTTCTAGGTACAGGGAGTTTAGGGAGCTTACTACGAGACAATTAAGATCTAGCACACAGTTTTCAACTAAAATAGATAGAAGGGTGTATCGAGAATTTGTTGGATGGTTAAGTAAATTTTTATTCATATATGTGTATATCTTAATTCTTTTTTTAAATCTAATTAGATGTATGTTATTTTTAAAAGATTATGAGGGATTTTAAATCCCTTTTGTGGATCTTTGATTTCTTGCACAATGCCCTCTTGATAGAGTAAGACGATTTACTGCACATAATGTCAATAGATTTAAATTTGAGTTGTAGAATGAGATGAAGGTTTAAGGACCCAGAATAGTGGGGGTTTCAGTACATTTAGAAGCAGAAGTTATGTAAGTAACGGTGATGACCGCATGCAATTCAAATGTGTTCCTTATTATAGTCAAGTTGTAGATATAATTGAGCTAAACTACCTGGAACATTTATGGTAATATTATTTAAACGCAAATGGCCAAATACAACTAATCCTAAGGGGATCATTGTTGATGACTCGGCTTTACATCTATAAATTTTTTACGATTGATCCATGCCAGTGATTATGAATATGATGAGCCAAATATAAAAGCTTCAAAAGCTCGACTAGTTTATTATGTGGATGATGAGCATAACTAAATTGGAAAATAGATGTTCATCTCAACCCAAGATATTTATATGATATGGGAGATAACAAAGAGTAGTTGATATACAAAAATGAACTATATCGCCTACAAGAATTTGAGTCATTATTCCCTGATGGTGAAACAATTTTACCAATAGTCAGGGAGATCATTGACAATGTAGATTGAGAAATGCTGAGAAATGCCTTTTTTTTATAATTTGGTATATATTTAAATGTGATTAATTTACTATTTTCTTTTTTCCCTCAATTTTAACATGTGTCTTTTTTATTATTTAAGCATATTATGAAGAGATTATTTAAGAAAAATAGTAGATCAGACTCTACTACTAGAAATAGAGCTTCTAGTAATGGAAGACCACTACTGAGTCCACTAGCAAGCTGTAGTGTAGATCCCATGATCTTAGAACTAGTCATTCCACTTCACACTCAAACGACTTCTCATACGTCATCGTCATCAGCACAGCTCCAAACTCAATTGCCATAGCCTGAGGCTTCATAGCCCAAGGCTCCGTCGCCACATTCCGAGACTACATCATCACAACCAGGGACTTCTTCCACACAACGTTCTCACACACCAGGTTTTTGGATGGTAGAAATGATTAGTAATCTATTTCATTTTTATACGACTAATTGATTTCAATGTTACTGATGTATATAAGTTAAAGAAATATTTCTTTCTTATTATAGATCATGATGGAGTTGTGCAGACTGAACGACAATCAGTGGATTCTTTATGGGCTCTTCCCTCAAGTCGGAGGGTTAGATTGGAGTGAAATGATCTTGTGCAGCCCATCGGAGAAGCTGCAGGGCTGTTGTCATCATTCATGGGTCTTGTGGGGTATAACTACACAGCCCTACCTATCACTTATCTGAATTGGAAGGCCATTCCATGCAAGTACAAGGAATTTATATTTTTAAGTGATATTACAGTAGTAATTATCAATTGTTGGTTTATTATTTTCTTAATATATATATATATATACTAATTAAGCTTTTTATTTTTGTGTTTCAGACCAGATTTGTTATTGAGAGCGATGCAGAAAGAAAATTCATTATAAAGAAAATTGGCTTGGATTAGAAGAGAGGGCGTCAGGATTTTTACAAGGCTTGGGACAATGAGATCAAATTGAGAGAAGAAATAATAGATGTTCCAAAATGAGTTCAAAGAAATGATTGGGCTGTTTATGTTAGGCACTATCAGGACCTATACTATCTGATAATGATACTTTGAAACATTCTTTTTTTTTATCATTTTTTAATAATATAACAATATATTTCATCAAACTGTTATGAGAGGGTTGAGAAAAACAAGACCAGTAGACAACTTCAGACCCTCAACCACACATAAGGCACGAAGAGTTTGGCTCGAAAAGGAGCTGAAATAGTAAACTTACTTTTTAATCCATAATATAATATTATTTCATAATTAACTAACTAACTTTAATTATGTAGGCTGTTGAGCATTGTAGACCCATTAGCAGGATAGAAGTTTGGACAGCGACTCATAAGAAAAAGGATGGCTCATTCGTCAATAATGAAAACGATAGCCATTAGTGAGTTGTTTTATATTTAAATTTTTGATATGTGAGCTGAATTATGACAATTGTTAATGTGTTAATAATGTTTTTATTTTATATATGGGTGTTCAAGAAAAAATATCTAAAATTGATTTGCAGGGGTCTACATCAACTATAGTCTCATCTCATGATGCATTGGCCCTGGCTCACTATAAAAAAATTGACTTTCAATGGTGAATTTTTGGTGGCGACCATGGGACTCACCATTGAAAATCGACTTTTGGTGGCGACTCCTAGATCCTAAACCCTAAACTCCTAGGCGACTTTTGGGAGTCAAACTTTTGGTGGTGATTCTTATAATCGCCACCAAAAGTTAATTTTTTTTATTTTTGTAAAATTAACAGAAATCAGACTTTTGGTGGTGACTCTCATAGTCTCCACCAAAAATAGGACTTTCAGTGGAAGTCGCCACTAAAGTCAAATTTTCTTTTGTAAAATTAATAAAAATTGGACTTTTGGTGGCGACTCTCATAGTCGTCACCAAAAGTGGGACTTTCAGTAGTGACTGTAAGAGTCGTCACCAAAAATCAATTTTTTTTTTGTAAAATTAATAAAAATTGGACTTGTGGTGGTGACTCCAATAATCACCACCAAAGTCTTCTTTTTCTTTTTTTGGAGTAAAATTAGACTTTAAACAATTTTTCAAAAAACAAATTAACAAAAATCGAACTTTTGGTTGCAACTCCCATAGTCACCACCAAAAGTAATATTAATAAAAATCAGACTCAAGATAATTTTTTTTTAATTAACAAAAATTGAACTTTTGGTGATGACAAGTTATATTTAACAGATTATATAATAATTATATTTTTTCTTATCTCTTAATATATTAGCAATAATATTTGCTTTTTGTTAAGTTAAATGGTTATTCATTTCGATTTTGTGAGGCTTTTGGCTTAAAATAATTTTAACTAATTATATATATATATATATAATATTTTGCTCTAATAAAGCACAAATGAAGTGGTAGCAAGATGACAAGACATATGGTTGAAAGCACTGGACCCAGGTTCAAATCTTAAGTATGCATGCATTTGATTTAATTTCAAATAAAGTTGAATATTACACCAAAAAATTTGAGTCATCCCAAGAGTTAATGAACCAGCCAAGACCCGCATGGATCGAATGGGTCTCGGATCAACTAGTCGAGCCAATACGGGTCAAAAAACAATGACGAGTGACTTTTGGTGACAACTTTCAAAGTGGCCACTAAAGGTGACCTTCAATGACGACTAAAGTCGCCACCAAAAGTGATTTTCTTACATGAAAAAAAAATTTTGCAACAAAAAATGACTAGTCGCCACTAAAGGGTGACCTTTGGTAGCAACCCATTTAGTCTTCACCAAAACTTTTAGCCACAAACTTTCGCCAACAACTTTGGTCGCCATTAAAAATGGCTACCAAAGACATTTGGTGGCGACGTCGCCACCAAAAGTCAAGTCGCCACCAAAAGTCAATTTTTTTGTAATAGTTTTAGGAAGTCAAGAGCATCCCGGATGAGTGCATGGCTTAGGATTTGGACTATGTCCTTCTCAAGTGTTTGGACGCACTTTGCATTTTGCTAGCGAGTCATCATCGAGTCAATCTAGTTGTGAGTTACGAACAGAGATTACAAATCTAAGGTCTCAAGTGGAGGAGATGTCACGTCCCAACTCGGCACGTGACCAGCACGACAAACGAGAAAATCATCCGAATATTCGTAAGCCTTTTCTCATCTCAAAAAACACTAAACACCTAATATCCAAGACAACACATACCAATAAAGGAAGAAAAGCTCTTTATCCAAAGAACAGTTTTCATACATGGTAATAACCTTCTAGAAGCATTAAACAATCTTTCATGCATTGCACATAAGAAAACATCATCTATTATTTTACATTCACACACAAGATTGCCTAAGCGACCTACGTGACTACAGAGCAACTCTAAATGAAAATTTAACTTACGAAAACCTTATAAATACTTACTCCCGAATAAAAAGGGTTCTTGCCATAGGATGACACTATCCCTCACGTTACAATTTTATACCAGCCACCTGCTCAAAAAAATAAATAAATAAATAATACCAATGAGTCACAGACTCTGTGAGCAAGACGCTAAACTCAATAATTTTGTTACCAATCCTCTTAATCATACACATGTAATTAATAAACAATAAAAAAAAATGGATTTCAGTTAAGTACATAACAGACCTGCATATCTCATTATTTCTTTCAATATGCATCAATACTCATCTGTATCAACATATAAAACATCATAGGTAGATGACAATAACATACATATAGAGATATTTACACACACATACATACATGTAATTGTGCTCAACTACAATCAGGACAATTCCAACCTCCGAGGTATCAGAATCCAATCAATCTCACACAAATCATAGAAGTCAAGTTGAATCATCCACATTCAACACAAAGGAGCACAACATTCAAACAATTATTTCAATCACATAATTTTCTGTACCAACCGAGTCATCCAGGGTACCACTGGATCATTGTTTGCAGCCCCCGCCGCATTCACCCTTATTGCTCTAAATATAAATCTTCACCTTTATTGTTCCATGTATATCATCTCCATGGGGTGCACCACCATGCCCTTCTTTTCTGATCAAATGAAATCACAAACATATTTATAAACAACATACACATTTCAATCATCCATGAATAATACAATATCATCATCTAGTAATCACATAAGCTCATGACACGTTCTACAATACAGTCACAGTCACATATATACCACAACTATTTGCAATTCGTACCACAACATAATTGACATATTGTCAACATCATACCTCAGCCAACAACAACAACAACAACAATAGCCTTATCCCACTAGGTGGGGTCGGCTACATGGATCGTCCGACGCCATTGAGCTCTATTAGTGACTAACTCTTTAGGGATCTCATTTATCAGAAGATCCCTCTCAATAACCTCTTTAAGTGTCCTTCTTGGTCTTCCTCGACCTTTTTTCACAGGGCTCCAAACTATCTACTCAACTCTCCTTACTGGCGCTTCTAATGGTCTTCTTTAAACATGTCCAAACCACCTTAAACTGTTTTCAGTTATTTTTTCCTCAATGGGTGCCACTCCAATTCTTCCTCGTATACGATTATTACGAATCATATCTCTTCTTGTATGACCATACATCCAACGCAACATCCTCATCTCCGATACTCCAATTTTATGCTCTTGTTGTCCTTTCATCGCCCAACATTTGCTCCCATATAAAATCGTAGGTCTTATAGCAGTACGATAAAACTTTCCTAACATCATACCTCAGCCATCTATAATAAATAAATTGAATAATTCAAGTATGCCACGACTCAATTCATTTTCCACATTATTCACAATCCATAACATTATCTCAACACACAAAATTGTTCACAATTATCCCATATAAAATCTTCATCACATCGTAATAATTTAACATATAGAGAAATCTTCTTATGTCCATCACAAAAATAGAATACCTATACATATTAGCCGAATGCCAAAATTAAATCTTCTAAGCAACCCCCTGCAAAATATGTATAGTATATGTATATGAACATATACCTTATGATCAAACAACATAAATATTTGTATTTATATATACACGTATCCTTTAAGTTATGGACTTAACTTCATCCTTTCTATGTATATATATATATGTAATCATATATATAATCCATTTATACAATTCCAAGGAACGGAAGAATGTATATGTTCATCCACAAATTCTAAGTTCCCTGATGAATCATAAGAACACATATATGCATACATATATATACACATACACATCTAGATGTATAGTTTTCTCATCTCTAGTCAAGAAATAAGACAAACATGATATATATATCCACACAAAAAGGCTTAAACTAACTTTGTCTCAGCCTTTGTTTCTCAAAGACTTAGACGTATTCACTTGAAGAATCATTGGGCAATTTTGTTTAGGTAAGAAGTTAGGAGGAGAGCTCTTTATTGGATTATCTCTTTTTTTTTCCTAGTCAAATTAGAGGTAAACCCTCTTAAAACCATTTAAATCTCTCAAAAAGATCACACATATTCTGTTTTGGACTAAATTTCGTATTCCAAACTTTCTAAATTTTCTGGGCAATAACTACAACTCTAAAATTTATAAATTTTGGTAGAAAATATCCTTAGCATGTCTAGAATCTTAGATAAAAATTTCAGAGAAAAATAATACAATTTGCCCCTCCAAAACCTCAGTTTTGTAACTGCTGTCCAAACTGTTTCTACAGTCTCAAAGTCGCTGTTTTGCAAGCCTTTGACATACTATTTCAACTCCAATTCTTATGAAACTTGGTAGACTTATAACTTAGTGTTATAACATCCTTCCATAAAATTTTCAAAGCAAAATATGACCAATTGGACAGTATAACATAGCTTTAAACAAAATTGGTCAGACTGTCCTAATTTCTGAGGCAGGTTCTGTTTTTTTTTTTGTTGTCATTATGCTTAGAAATACTTTTCCATACACTATGAGGCTGCCATTTCACATCTACACATGCCAAGGAATTCTTCATAAAAGTTCCAAGTCAAAAGGATTTGATTTAGATATGTTTTATCTTGGAATGCATACCAACAGTGAAGCTGCCTATTTTGGCTAACTATGTTAATTAAGGAGAAATTTATGGTACCAAATCAGATTAGATTCCAATAAATCTTGGTGGAAACCTTTTATGACATCAACACAAGGGAAAAATAAAAATTTAAGTCTAATGGAGCTCATACTATACCTCAAACAGACCAAGACTCTAGTAGTAAACAAAAAGGGCAGCAATCACTTTAAGCAACTTTATTCCCAAAATACATATCCTTACATAGTCTTTTAATTTTGGCTATCAAATTAAAAATTTGGCTTAACCATTCCATCTTTCTATGATAGGTCGACGACTTCTTCCACTACCATAGTCTTACATCCCAAATTTTTTATTTAGGTATATAGGAAAAGAAAAACCTTTCTAATCTCACTTTCATAATTTCATCCTCCACCATTCTCACACCCAACATCAGGTAGTTCAGAACTAAAGCTCAAGTTCATCAATATGGAATTAAAATGGACAAAAATAATCTAAATTTGCAGTCTAAGTTGTGAAGCAACATTGGATGCAAATAAATTGAAAGAAAGCCAAAATAGAGGGAAAAAAAATCCATAGAGAAGGGATCTCGCAAAAATTTCATAACTATTGAAACTTATATCATACCGCAACAGCTCAGACATCATAGAGAAACCTAATTACTACTCTTCCATTCTCAGGTAACTATAACATAAAAGGCTCCTCTGTTCATGTCTCCCAAAGAAAACGAAATTAAAATCTTCAATAAATCTGAAACAATCCCAACTGTTCATCAATTCCTAAATTTCTATTCTCTCAATAAATTCACAACAACTACATAACAGACTTAAATTTCAGGAGAAAACGATGAAAGGAAAGGTATCTCGGCCACTTACCTTTTATTTTGCTTTACCTCTGTTTCGCGCGACAAAGGGGAAACCGACCAAAGAACAAAGATTGGTGATCAGTGACAGCTCAATCAACGTTCATCTCTCCTCCGTTCCCTCTCACGATCACGCATGCTCTGCCTCGTCATTTCTTTGCACTCACAGCTCTGCTCCACGGCCAAACAGCTGGGGAAAACAAAGGAAAGGGAGAAGAAGGGAAAAATGGAGGCTTTCCGGCGAAGGAGACGATGGTGGCTGCCATTCGTTGCCACCGTAGCTCAATCTCTCACTTTCTCCCTCATTATCGGTCTCTCTCTCTGGTCTGTGCTCTCTCCCTTCATCTCTCTGTCTCACCGTGAATATATCTTGAAGGTTCCCGATGTCAATCTCTCTCTCTCTCTCTCTCTCTCTCTTTCTGATGAATTATCACAGCATAGATAAAGGGAGTTAGTGGAATCCACACGTGAGACTTCACTCACGCCACTTACTCTTCCTTAGGGTAAATTACATAAAGCAGTCCACCCAAAAGAAAAACTAATTCACTTAGGTCTTTATAAATTTTGTAAAAAAAGATTTCCTAATTTCTCCTAAAAGCCCAAAATTATTTATGTTTTTACTATTACTTGTCTTAACTATCTCATTAATTTAATTTTCCTAATTAAATTAAGAAATTTTCAAATAAATTCTCAGAAATTTATTACTATTTTATTTCCTATTACAAATTAATCCTCAATATATCCACACTTTTGCAATTTTAATTCCTTTTAAATTTTCTTCTTAATTTTAAAGGTCCATTACATCATTTAAAAATTTGAGATATTACAGTAATATCATTTGCCAAATTTTGTCCATACATTAAACTTATTATAATGAAAAATTCATTTGCTATCATTAGTTTAATTGGATTGAGGTTGATTAGATTATGTTGTCATTTGTATATGCAGGGTTGTACAATTTGGGAGAAAAATGGAGAAATAAATTAAATTTTGTTCATTCTGTCAACGTAGTGGCATTTTTGGTCATTTTAGTGGCTTTTGTAAATGCCACAAAACCAATATATAGAGGCATTCTTAGTATAAAACGCCACTATATATGCACATATAGTGGTGTTACCACACAAACGCCATTAAACTAGTTATTTCCTTTAATGTGTTTAGAATCAGTGATGGCTGAATAGTGGCGTTTGTTTCCATGTTTGACAATAAAAGCCAACAATTATATTGTCTCTCAAAAAAATATTGTTTAAAAGTCATAAATTCCAAGATGATAATTACTCCATCAGATTCAAGATTGCATTTTCAACTTAGAAGACTCCAATTTCTAATAATATTGTGTTTTACAATAACAATCAATAAAAGTTAAAGTCAATCACTTTTAGCAATTGGTTTATATCTAGCAAGCTCAGTCTTTACATATCGACAACTATATGTGGCAGTTTCAAGAGTGAGGAGTAGAAATAGTTTAAAAATTTGTATGGGAACTCTATTAGTCATAGATGATTTTCCCAACTTCCCCCGAAATCCAAGACGCATGCCCTTAGCATGTCTTCTAGAGTTTATCTCAGACAGTCCATTGGTCTGAGGGTGAAGGTCATGTTCAAGTTCACTCTGGTCCTCAGGGCCTCCTGAAAAGTTCTCTAAAATTGAGAAGTAAATAACGGCCCCTATCTAAGATGATAAAAATAGGTACCGTATGCAAATTTACAATCTCATCCAAATAGATTTGTGTAAGCTTTGACACACTATGAGTGGTCTTAACTAGAATGAAGTCAGTCGTTTTTGTCAATCTTTCCATTTTGACCCATATAGAATCATAGCCAAAAGGGAGTGGGGTAGACCTACTACAAAGTCCTTTGTCACCCTCTCCCACTTTCACTCAAGAATTCCTAGTTGCTGAAGTAAACCTCCCAGCCTCTAATGTTCTGCCTTAACTTATTGACGTGTCAAACATTGTGATACAAAATCTGTTACTTCATGTTTCATCCCATCCCACCAGTAGATTTATCTCAAGTCTTGGTATATCATGGTAGCACCGGGGTGTACAGGGTACATAGAACCATGGCCTTCCTCTAGAATATCTTGTCTTAGAGACCCAACATTTGACATGCACAGTTGACCTTTAAAACATAGTACGCTTGAGTAATCAAGTGAGGAACCTCTTGCATTACCATTTCTTTCCCTATCCATGATTTTAACAAAATCTGGGTCATCTGCTCAAACTGGCCTTATATGATCCACGAGATAAGACTTCACTCTGATGTGAGCCAAAAATACTCCTGTGTCCATGACCTTTGAAATAACGCTATTCGTCTCAAGCTCCTATAATTCCCAGATCAGAGGTCTTCTCACTTCCATTATATGGGCCAAACTCCCCATGGACTTCCGACTAAGACCATCTGCCACCACCTTGGCCTTACCTAGATGATATAAGATTTTATAGTTGTAATCCTTTAACAATTCCATCCATCATCTCATTGTTATTTCACTCCCTTTTAGGTTAACCGTGTAAGAGGGGCAGCTACCCTCAAAAAATCCTAAATGAATTTGAGGTAATACCATTGAATAACTACCATCATCATTCTACTAGTCATCGCAATCCTCTTTTTTTTTTACAACTTATTAGATTGCACTCTAGTTTTCTCTCATTGGAATGAGTACACCATCATTACCGGTTAGTTTACCATAACTCCTATCAGATCGTATCCCCTAAGGAAAACAGGTTGTCCCTATCACAAGGTCTTTGAGATTTATTCCCATTTTGTCCCACTTATGCAACCTATTATAGTTATGTGGACTCACTCTTCCACATCAGTTTATCGTACTTATTTTGGCTGCACACCATTTGCCATGGGGATGGCATACTCTTACTGACATCCCACAGTCACGTAAGGTTTTTATTGCCCCTTGAGCATGTCACTCCTACAAAGGCATCTCACGCTTACTTAAGGTCTCGCCTTCTCTTCCTTTCTTTTGTGACTTCCTATTCTTAGTGGTATCCCTAATGACATCATACCTATAGCTTATGCCTGGCCATTACCAAAATGGACACACTACACAATAGCTCTCCACAGAGCTTCAAAACCTTCAAGTTGCCACTGAACTTATTTGATCATACCTTAATTGTTTTTAGCCAAAGTGGACCCTCCACTACCCACTAGCTTACTATAATCTGGATTGGGTTATACCTTTAAAAGAAATGGGTGTACCAACCACGAAGGTCCTTCATAATTCATTCCTACCATCCTCCCAAACTCTTAATCGCAAAACTAGTCGGCTCTTTTCAAATGCTTAATCTACCAGCGCAACTAATCTTAAAGGTGTCGATGTTATAGTCAAACTCCTCAAGTTCATACTGGCTTCTAACTATCAACCTTACAACCGAACATCCTAAGTTCACATAGCTTGTATGATTACTAACTAACACTTTGACTACTACTCGGCTCATGCTACAAGCCTATCAATTTAAAACACACACCACTAGGGGCTTAGCCAAGCTTCCTCTATTCACTTACCAAATAGAGTTGTAAAAGCCATGGATATATATAAGATACTTAGGCTAGAAACAGTACCTGCAATCACCATATTAGATGCCTGCTCATCTTAGTCAGTTAGTGTATAAACTCGAGTAGTGCCTTGACCTCCAAATGGCTAATCTCAGCCTCCCTGTTCCCTATCAAAACTTTTGCCATCACTACCTGTAGTGGATGTAGCTTTTGCTAGCATGTGTGATCTTCATTTGGGTACAAGCAGGGTAAACTGATTTATGTCTTGTTTTGGTGGGTGGCTGGGGCACTCATTCTTAAAATGATTCATCTGTCCACATTAAAAGCGGGTCTTAGTAAAATACTACCTATTATGGTGTCTACTACACCCAGGGCATTGTCGCTTGGAAAATACCTCTTGGACAGAAATATGAGGTCGTCATTTATTGCCTTGCAAAGGTGCATGTCCAGTGGATACTTTTTGTGTCATATTACAAAAATGATTGAACATCCTCACATCCTATCCTCTCTTCTGTTTCTTGTTAAACTCTTATCAACTTCTTATTCTACTCTCCATCATACGGGCAGTGTCTATTGCCATAACATAGGACGGGAAGATTGTCATCTGAGCCCCAACGTGATTCACAAACAAATCAAATCACATTTTCCTTGTGTCATGATCATCTAATAAGGATATCTTACTTTAGAAAACATAGAGTCCTTGAGACCCTCGATGAAGCGCTTGATCCTTTCCTCTTCGTCTAGTACCATATGAGGGGCATATGCGGACACTTTCACAAATAGGGCATCGTACTCATCCATAGTCCTACCTTGCCTTAACACCTCGAATTCCTGCATCCATGCATCTGGCATGCTCTTTGGAATGAACTGATCTCGAAAGGCCTTCTAGAATTCCTTTCACTTGATCGGTAGGGCTTCACGAGCCCTACCACCCTTCCACATTTTCTACCACTTGTCCACCCATCCTCATAATTGATAGTCACCATTGCCACTCTGTGGGAGTCGGGACATTCCATCACATCATAGGTCTTTTCATAATCTCCTAGGAACCTTTTGGAATCTTCGTCGATATCCTCCCTAGTGATAACTGGTGGCTTCAGTTTTCAAAAACTCGGCAATCTTGATCTTTGCTGCTAACACTTCCTTAAACAAAGGAGGAGGGACAGCATCTCCGATGCTGCTTGCACACTAACTGTTAGTGTTGATGCCTGCCTATCACCAACTACTAGCTATTGTTCTAGCTTTGCCTATATCCCATCCATTAGATTTTTGTATTGCAATAGATATTTCCATCATAATGGCAAGATCAACTTGGGGTAATGCTCCACTGCCATCCAAACTTTCTATCAAATTCCTCTCATTTTAAGTTAGCTCATTTTCGGTATCCTCATACATCTCGGACCATTCATTCACTAACAAGGCATGTCGTACGACTGAAGCCCTACTAGACCTCGTGTGTCCGCCTTGGGTAAAAGAATTTCTTCTAAGCCATCAGTAATCCTAAATATACATGTTTAATAAAGCAAAATATATATATATATATATATATAAACATTGACCACCTCATACTGACAGCTAAGGAGGAGTATGACATGAAAGAAATATACTGACAACTTTATAAGGCCTTTTATGGATCTTCATCCTACAGTTATGCCATGGTTCATAACAACAGAGGAAGTCTCATAAATGATGCCTTGCTCTGTAGCCCTTAATAGACCTAACTAACCAGGCTCTAATACTAACTTTGTCACGACCCACTACCCGGGTGCATGATCGGCACAATGACGACATCTCCCATCACTGTAAGCCTTACCCATGAGCACTACCTAGCATTCATACATTTAAAGAGAACCATAAACAACCTGTAACATTATCATACAATAAATCCCAATGGCACACTAACACAAAAATTTTGTCATTCACTTAAGCAGTTGTATATTTCAAATTACAAGGCATGTCATAACATGTTAAATTACACACATGAAGATTTGTACCTAGTTTCCTTGCTTTCAGTACCATGAATAGAATTACAAGGCACATCATCAATCATATAAGACAAAACAAATCTTTAAGTTTCTCAACTGGAGTTTAGTATGTCAGAATACATTAGTTCACCAAGTTTCAAATTAATAAATTTGTTAAACTGATCTTCCCTTTCTAATTTAAGCATAACAATTGATGACTCATATAATTCAACTCTCAAATTATTATTAAAAAAAAATATCTGCATGAATTATAGAAAGAAACAATTCCAATCATCCATGAACAAAGTTTCTGGATTCATCACAGAAAGCTCCCCAACATTTATTCACCAAAGTAACTAGCAAAATTAATAAGTTTAAAGGGAAAGTACAGTGAAACAATGAAAAAAACCCAAGACCCATCCTAAGTGCCCTAGATGGCTATAGAGCGAAACCTAATGTCATCACTATAAGGGTGGCTAACCCGGCAACGGGAAGGTCACACGTAAGCTCCTGCTACTCCCAAGGCGGGTGCCTTTCAACAACCTAATAAGACAAGAAAACAATGAGCATGAGTTGTATAATTTAGTGAGGAAAACAAACATGCATGAAACAAGTAATAATTCAAAATTTAATAGTGAGACCATGGGCCCATATATCAACCAGAGATATGGTTTATGAATATACAGGAACCTCAACATCCACAACATCGAACATCGAACATGACAAGGCACCAATCGGGAGCTACACTTACCAAGGCCACCTCCTCTTCATGTGGCACCACAACAATCAACCATTGGAACATACTGATGGTAAGGTACTAATCAGGAGTGTAACTCACCCAAGCCTCCAGCTCACCATGACGCAGCTCACCTTATCGACCGGGGTGCCAATCAGGAGTTGTGCTTGCCCAGGTTACCTCCCCACTTTACCATAAGGGGCCTTTACCACCACTCGTTGGTCGAGGCGTCAATTGGGAGTCACGCTCACCCAGCCTACTTCCCCGATCCTGACATGAGGTTGTGTACCAATAACACTAAACAATATAGATAACCAATACAAATGGCAATGACAAACGCTTTCAAACCATCACAGTAAACATGTATTTACAATTCTATCACATTGACATCCATAAATATTGCATGAGGTGAATTAATGGATAATAAGACAACACAATGTAACATGTGTCTTCCACTTTAGTTGAAAAAAAAAATATAAACAATATATAATATCATTAGATTTACCACATATGCAAGGTGACATATATCATTCAAACTTGCCCTTATTTATTATCTCTTGAAATTTTTATAGTAAAGTTTGAAAATAAAAGAGATCATTCTTGTTCTATAATTTTTGTACAAAAAGAACCTCTTTTACAATTTATAATACATTCTACCATAAATCACTAATTAATCCATCCTACTCTTGAATTTAGGCAAAATACTCATCTTATTCACCTTAGTCATAAATTATAATTATTTTCATTTAATTTACATTTAAATTAATCTTCTTTTCAAGAACATGTTAAGACCAAAATATTTTGATAAAATTCCATTTAGATTCCTTTTCTCTTTAAGAACATGAATAACTATAATTCTTTCGAAATTGGGAAATTTCATCCATATTGTTAAACTTTCCAGATTAATATTTTCTTCTTAAGGCTTACCTTTTCTATCTCTGGAATATATGGAATAAAATTAGAAATTTAAAAGATTAAGCCTGTTCCACTCACCTGGGTTTCCTGCTAACCCTAACGTGATATACCCGAGTCCTTCAATAATGGGCCAGAATTTCCTATAATTGTTTCAAAAGACGAGGGATTAAAACTAAGACAACCAAAAAAAGAAAATTGTTTATTTCTGTTTTTGACCTCTGTGAACAGCGTTGGCAATAACTCTCAAATGACAAGGAATTTTTAAACGAATCCTATTTTGCTAGAAACTAGACATAAAGATCTTTTTGTGAATAGGTGGTGAAAATTTTGGAATTTTCTATAGGGAGATATGGTCGATTTCAGTTACAGGAAAATCAAATGCAAAAACTTAGAATTTTGAAAGTTCTTACCTTACACTTCAAATTGTAACAATGGTTGGGATCTCTCCTCCTTTCCTTGAGAGCAAGAGACGGATAAATCTAGAGAAGAACAAAGATTTGAATTTAAAATAAGGGTTGATAGAGCCACAAATTTGTACAAGACAAGATAAAAGATTACTTGCTGTGATTTAGTGAATTCTCTTCAGAAAAACTCTTCGGAAGATGTTAAGAGAAACAAGAGGGCAAAAGAGTCCTTGTGTGTAAGAGTGAGGGTGCCAGCATACACCCTAGGGAGAGGAGTGGACAACCTAGTCCTTCTAGGTTTGAGCAGAAACCTTTTAGTGAGCACAAGGGAGGATGGCGGCTAGGGTTTATGCAAGAAAGGAAAGAAAAACACTATTACCAATTTATTAATTCCCTTGTCTATTTTATTTTATTTAATTATTTAAATAAATCACATGTTAAGAGTTTATTATAGCAAGAGCACACCTAGGGTTTCTTCCTTATAGGTGGTGTGAAAGAAAGGTCCAAAAGGGCAAAAACTTTCCTATTCCAATTACAAATTTACCTTCCTATTCCTTTTTGAAATATTTCTTTCCTTATTCTTTTACTTATCATCAATTCACGCCATTTCTCTCTCCATTTAGTCCAAAACCTTCATTTTTTACTATTTATTGAAAGCCTTCTTGCACAAAAAGTTAATTATAATACCATTCTATTTCATTTATTAAACTATAAATTATTAATATCATTTTATAGGTCATTATCATCAAATGTTTATCATTTCTTATTATTTTTATTGCATTGACGGGTCGCCGCATGGCACAAAATTTTCCCATGGGCTCTTCATGACCACATCAGGCCCAAAATAAATATACACGTATATGGCACCCAATTAATAAGGCTCATGCCACCATATCAGTACACAAAAACAATTCTACAAGAATAAATGGAATTAAGAAATGTTTCACCACACATAAAGACATCAGGCATTTTAACACAGACATAGTAAGGATGATTTCTTCTTTTTTTATTATTTTTTTTTTGCAATTATTACAGTATGTGTATATGGCTTCACGAATGTCATAGCATAGGTTCTAGTTCAGGTAATTTATTTTTATGTTGTGACTGTGGATAGTGGATATGATGGCAATATGGAAGCTCGTGTTGAACTTGACTCCCTAGAGGTGGCTGCCAATCATGGGATGACACCTATAGACAGGTCATTGCCTTTGAGAGGGATATCACCTACGGATGGGATGATGCCTTCGGGCGAGGTACATATATTTTATATTATTGTAAAGTATGCATGTGGATTATGTTTGTGGTATGTATAATGTAAAGTGTGGGATTGATGAGGTTAATGAATGAGAGGTAGCAGAATTTATATGTGATAAGCATATTCACCATTGGCTGCTCATTGAGTTTGCTTGTGGTAACACTTGTTAGATTGAAACATGTGAAACCATTAAGAATGAGATGGAGCTTTGGGATAAGTTTCCCAAAGGGAGAGGGGAATGGGTTACTTTGGGATTCTATGGTAGGTAACCAAGATCCTTATGGTGATATGTTCCTATAAAGGTCGTTGTGGTGAGGTTTGTACTATATTACATTATGGAAGACATAGAGCTCCATAATATACTGGAGTTGTATAACAATTGGGAATTTCAGTTCTCACTTGGTTTTGTGGAATGTGTGGTTTTGTAAGTGGCAATAGATTACTTTGGTTACGTTGAAAGTTGGGGAATGCTGCTTATCATCGATTATTGTGGTGCCTTTTGAGGCTTGTAGTGAGTTTTTGAATTTGGGGGACCAAATTCTTTTAAGGGGGAAAATGTAATACTTGCCAAATTTGGATCACATGATTGGCGGTATTATAGTTATTATAAGAAATTTTTTAATTATTTTAATAGCATTATTTTATAGCGTTGTTTTTATGACATTATTTTTAATGTATTATTTTAATGGAATTGATTTATCATTTTAAATTTCCATATTTACTTTATTCTTTGGAAATATTATCTATGGAAATTGTGACAAATAATTGGACGGGTAATTTATTTCAGGTGGTATTTTTGAGATTTAAGGAAAGACAAGAGAAAGAGAAAATTTAATGGAATTAATATAACTATTGAAAAATAATTATATTGGGATCATTTGAGTTTGAGGTATCTGGGTACGGGTATTTAAGACTCTCCTTTCTCTTTCTCTCTCCTACTTCCTCTCTATTTTCACAGGGGGGTTTAGAAGTTTGGAGGAGAAAGTTGAGTTTTCTCAATTTCCCCAACCTTGATCTCTCATTTCTTCTAGTGGATAGTTTTCGGGTTGCTTTATGGTTCTATGGACTTGCTAGAGCTAGAGGTAAGCTTCCCCTTTCTCTTTTTCTTCCATTTCCTCCACTAATGCTCATATTGGAGAAAATGTGTTTTGGTTTTTGTTGAAATCTTGGTTCCTTTGCTTCTTTCTTTTGATTCTTGCTTGGAAATGGTGAAATACAACTAATTTGGTGGTTTCATGGATGGAAGAAGTTAAAATGCATTTTAAAGAGAATATGTTGAATCTTCAATAAATCCATGGAATCACTTTTAATTTGGTTTGTTGGAGGGGTTTTGATCACCATAACTCACTCTTGAAAACCCATATGAAAGCAAGAATCAAAAGGGAAAGGAAAGGGGTGATAAATTAAGATTTTTGGTGGGTTTAGAGCTTAAATTACATATGCCATGGAAGATACAGAAATTAACGCCCAGGTGCTAAGGTCTATATGGGAAGTAAAAGTTATGGCGGAAGGATTGGCATCCATGCACCAAGTGAGCTAGTTCAAAGGAGACTTCTGGCACCCAGGCTCCAGTTAGGCAGAGGCTGAAAGCCTCTTAAAGAGGCTCTAGGGCACCCTGCTGGTGCCCAGGCACCCAGTACTAGATAGAGAAGGGAAAATGAAATCAAGAGGGATTTTGGTGTTAAATTGTGGGATTTGGTTTCAGGTGCTTTCGAGGGATTTCATGGCTATGTTTTCAGAATGTCTTCCATGGTAAATCATTAATGGCATCAAGTAAGTAAGTGACCTTGCCTTTTTAAGTTTTTGTTAAAAATTGGCCAAGTTCAATAAAAACCCCATTCACACCATAATTAGAAATAAATCAATGAAATTATCTAGTTAGTGGTAATAACGAGATTAATGAATTTCTTTGATTGGTTGTGGGATTTATTTTATGAAATTAGGAACTTTATGTTTAATTGTCCTTAAGTGGTAAATGGTTGCAATATGCATTGTGAGGTGTTTGTGTGAATGCATTTGAGGTTTGTTTGAATGCATTTCATAAATAAAATAAACTCGTTGAGCAATAATAGTCTGAGGAGGAAAATATGGACTGAGTCTCAAAGTGGTAAGCACAGGAAAGAGTGGGAACATAGGGTTGGACCTCTGAAATAAACCCATTGAAGGGTGGTCTTCAATGTGGTAAATAGGGAAGATGTGAAAAATATATAGCATGTGTTTGTTACATAATGTATTTTAGTATGGATATTTACTTACACTTTTATTTGTTTGAGGATTGTTTTACAAATTATTTTGTGAGATTGTAGACTCGTATTGAGACCGCGGGTTTTGGTAGCATGGTACGATATGTTATAAATATATATATATATATATATTTTTTGCATTAATATGTATTGGTGGTATTTATTCTGATTATGGTAGTGATGCTGGTATTTGTACTTGTGCTTTATTTTATTGCACATTCACCTGCTCATTTAGTGTTCATAAACTCACGCTCTCTATTGATGTTTTCAAATTTAACAGCTGAAAAGGATGGAAAAACTGCTGGAGATTAGAAGTTTATTGAGATAAACTCTATTTTTGTTAGAGGGTTCGTGGAACCAATTTTTGGGCTATATGCCTCTTAGAATGCTTTGTAATCCTATAAGCCACATAGGTCTTGTTGTGCATTAGAGGTTTAATATTTTGGCTGCAATTTGCTTTGTATTTTAATTATATATGTATTTCCCGATGTTATTGGAAATAAGAGAAAGTATTATGTAAATTTATTTTGTTGTAAATTTACACTTTCTTAGTTATGGATATTAGGACTATTCAGGAAAATTATGGGCTACTACTGAGGTACACCCCACTGTGCATATTAAATCACGTGCCCTTTTTTTGAGGTGTTACAAAAATTTTGATCTTGATGGACATGGAGAGAACTAAATTTTAAATAGTTTCATAACTAACACTAGATTTCTAGGGATTTGACTTAGGATCATGATTATCTCTAACATGATAGCTTTATCTCGGCACGTGCGCCATTACCGCTTTTCTGATGTTTCGTTTCCTTTAAAACCCAAAACCCTAGTCAGTTGTAACTTACTATAATACCTGCCAATTTTGGATCATGTGATTGGCAGTATTACAGTTGTTATAATGAAAATTTCCATTTATTTTAATAGAATTATTTGGTTATTTTTAATTTTTCATATTTTATTTATTCTCTTTGAATATTATTTATGGAAATGGAAATAAAGAACTAGACCGAGTATTTCATTGTAGATATATTTTTAAGATTTGAGGAAAGATAAGAGGAGGAGGAAATTTCTTGGAGATAGAGTTGAGAGACAAGGATCAGAGAGAGAATAGTCATGAGGCGGGAGCCGAGTACCTATAAGGTCTGAAGAGGGACCAAAGTGAAATGAGGAACTAAGTGACACTTAGAATATAGGAAATACCTAAAATTGGAGAAATTATAGATTTGCCATACCGAGGTTAACTGGCAGTTGCTGGGGGCAAAGTAGTAATTTCACCTTGGGTGGATATATATAGGTGGCCACACACCTTTTTCCTCAATTCTCACTTTCCTCTCGCTCTTCTCACTTTCTCTTTTCTCTTTCTCTCTTCCTTCTCTCTACCTTTCCACCCAAATCCTCCAACTACATCGGAGAGCCTTTCTTCAGTTGTTGGGCAACTCATCAGTGGCCTAGGAACGTAGGGAAAGCAAGGAATCGAGGTAGGAATTTCGATTTCCTGAACTTTTTCCTTATTTTCTAGTTTCAAGGGTATTTAGGATAAAATCAAGATTTTGGCTTCGTTTCTCAGTTAAAATTGGTGATTTTGGGTCTAAATACTCCTTAGATATCAATGATGAGATCTCATGGAATAAGTCATGGAAAACGGTGGAGATTTGGCCAGATCTAAGCCAAATCCAAGGAGAAATCACAAAGATTGCAATCGTGGCACCCAGGCACTAGGTTTCAAAGGATTAGAGGAAGAAGAAGGTCTGGCACCCAGGTGCCAGGTGTAGTGCCTAGGCGCTAGTTGTCCTGAGTTGGCCTTTCTTCAAGTGGCCGTAACTTCTTTATCCAGACTCCGTTTTTAACAAACTTTATATCATTAGAAAGCTCTTTGAGTCTATTTTCCAATGGTATAAGTTTCATTTGCAAATTCATTACTGGATAAGATTTATGACCAAATGAGTGGCCAAAGGATAAAGTTAATGGTAAGGATTTTCCTCATTTTATTTATTATTGGTTGTGTTTGGTTCTAGGTGGCCTAGGAGCTTTATTAGCTTGTCTCCCAAGATTTCTTATATGGTAAACCTTATCGATATTAAGTGAGTGGATGACCTTGCCATTTAAGTTTTAATAAATTATTTAGCCAAGTTTAACATAAATCTCATTCACACCATAGTGAGAAATTCATCAATGAAATTCCCTAGTTAGTGTAATAACTAGATCAAGGAATTTCATTAAATGATTGTGGGATTGGACATTTTATTTTTAATTGTATTTAAAGTGGTGAATTGATGTGGTATGTGCTGTAAGATGTTTGTGTAGGAAATACATTGCATATCATCATTTACATATTCATACTATGAGAAGAAACCGACTAATAACCCAAGGATGTGGTTAATCTTGGGAAGAACATCGGGGTGTGAAACAGAGGGTTGGTCTTTTGTATGTGGTGGAAATTCAAAGGTGTGTGCCTCTGGAATACACTCATTAAGGGTTGGTCTTTAATGGGTAAGCATGGAAAATGCATCATACATCATGCATTGTATAATGTATTTCAGTGTGGATGTTTAATTATGCCTTTATGTGTTTGAGGATTGTTTTATGAATCGTTTTGCTAGAATGTAGACTCGCATAGGAGTCAAGATTGTGGCTATACAATACAGTATGTTTTATTTTATTAGTTCGTGCCTTTACAAGCTCGTGGTATTTATTCTAATTATGGTAGTAAGGCTGATATTTGTACTTGTGCTATGTTTTATTGCATAGTCACTTGCTCACTGAGTTCATAAACATGCTCTTTATTGTTGTTTTTTGATTTAGCAACTGAGGAGGATGAGAAATTGCTAGAGTTTAGTGGCTTCGAGATATACTCCATTTAGTCGGGGGGTTCTAAATGAACCAATAGAAATGCTCTGTAATCCTATAGGCCACTTATGTTCTGCTGTGTTTAGAGGGATTTATTTATTCAGCTGTAATTTTCTTTGTAAATTATGTAATTTACAGTTTGCATAGTTTTGGATTTTAGGGTTGTTCAAGGAAATTATGGGCTATCACTCAGGTACACCCTATAATATATGTAAATTAATATGCCCTTTTTTCATGGTGTTACTATTTTCATATTGTTCTCTCTCTCACGCCATTTTCTTTTCTCTATACCTCCAAATACCTTCACCTCTTAGCTACTATCACCAATAGCATCCTCTAATGTCGAGCTTATTCTTCTGCCAAGCATCTATCAGTGCCAAAAACATAATCTGAGACTCGATTGTAGATCAATCAGAGCTATGGCAAAAATTGAAGGTAATAATCCCTACTCATGACTCTTCTTCTACTTCTCTTCCCACATTTTTGGGACCCATTGCTATCTCTAAAAACATTCCCAGAAGATCTTCACCCAAACTTCCTTAGGAAACCATTCATGCCTTAGCTTCATCTATACCTATTTACAATTTTTAGTAGACTTTAGGATGTTCTCGACACCCCTTTCTCAAGTTGACGGATACCACGCTTGGCTTGATAGGGTGCAAGCACAAAAGGGAGAATTTTAGAAAGAGATGGCATTTTTTACTTCATTCAGCTCTCTCGACATAATATCAAAGTTGATCCTACCATAATCAGTGATTCAGTTTCCCTCTGGAACAAGACCACCAATAACTTCCATTTGTTATATGGTATGATAGGTCCAACACTCTTTGATGTGTCAACTATCATGGGCCTTCAACCAGATGGAAGAATCATTCATCCATTCCTTCAACCTCCCCAGACCATAGAGGTTTATTCACCCAAACATATTTCCTTTTCTTCTTTTGTGAACCTTCATCATAAAATTTCATCCATCGTGTCGAATGAGGAACATATTGCTTTTATTTTACTTTACCCTTTGGCTCAAAATCTGTAAATATAGCCAAATCCCTTCAGCCCTTAGCCAACCTTATTCACGAGGGTACCTGACTTGCCATAAGCCAATGGCTCCTTGCTAACCTTTTTCAATGCATGAGCCAAATGGTTGACAACTTTAGGGCTAAAACAAAAAAAGAGAATGTCAAGGGCCCTATTTGGCTACTGCAATTATGGTTGAATATTATTTTGGAATAGCGTCTGACTGCTAAACCTTCGAGTGACGAGTTGGCAAGTTATATGTCTAGCTCATATGGGCCAAATCTTTGTTATATGACATGCAATTCTCTTACCCGAGATCAGAAGCGCAATTTTTTTTTCTTTTTTTCAAGATTTTTCATTCTAATGCCCTTAGCTCCATCAAAATAAAATTTGCCCCATTTGCTAAGCATCAGAAATGTCCTAAATAGTTTACTTGATCGATAGCAACCGATGAAGATAGTATGTCGACCTAGTCGAATTTTCTCTATCGATAGATTGTTTTTACGAGTGCTCTCAACACAGAAGATGCCAGCTTTTATATCCATCTGCCCAATACAATTACTCAATAGATAGGCCTCCGCCAATCCATCCTAGTACCTTATTCATCCACACCAAGTGACCATTTTGTCAATGCTTACATCACTAGTGAGAATGTTATTAAGGAGCTAATGAAAGAAAATAAAAGATGTCAACAGCCTTTTGAGCTTTCATCCATTAGAGTTTTGCAAAGAGTGTCAAAATGCTTTGTCGATTGGTGGTCGAATTACTACCAAGAATATTGTCAAAGTATCAAGACGTGTTTTAACATTCTTGTCGACTCTCCTGTGCAGGAGTAAGACCTGGAGTCAAAGACTAAAGGTAAGCATCCGGACAAAATTCAAGCATTCAAGGAATCTTACAAGATAAAATATGATCCCTAGGACTCTCATTGGATTGCTCAAAATGTGGAAGAAATCATAGCCAAACTAAAACAAGAGCGCAACATCCAACATGGTTTTAGATGTTTACAGTACCCTGATATTCAACCAGAATTTATTAAAAAGTTCCCTTTTCTAGATCCATTCCCATTGCCTTGTACTCATTTTGGTTTAGCTGACGTATTTCCTTGGGAACCAATGAGGGCTATTAACTTCAAATTTATCAAAAGGTATCTATTTGTCACGAACATTTTTCAAACAAGAGATGAAAGAGTTACTTTCAATTTTCGATTTGCCTTCCCTTTTGAACAATCTGATGTTGTGGGGATTGCCACTGAATTTTCTCAAGGTATATAATCCTATCTATTCTAAGGCAAGAGTCATTTTCAACAACTCACACTTTTTAATATCAGTCACAGCTCTCCCTTTTAAAGAGGCTTTAGCTTACAAGCGGTCAGTGGAGCAATTGGTTGAGTCTGAAGAAGAGGAGGAAGACAGTCAACCTCTTCAAAGGAGAAAAAAGACGGTCAAAGCGAGTGACCGACCAGCTACGTCATCTCCAAAACCTGCCAATTCCAAAAAAGGCAACTATTAAGCCAGAAAAAGATATGCTTCTAAGAAGTCAAAGCCACGTGGAAGCCTAGTAATTTCTGACCCAGTTATTGCATCCAAGGTAGTTTTTTGAACGTCAAATGAATATGATGTAGCGAATGGATTTGGTATAATATACTCATCTATGTTTCTATTGTCAGGAAAAAGAGTTAGCTCTTGAGCATTCGACTTCAGCTCCTGCATCCGACGATTCAAACCTGTAGAGCCAGTTGAGGGTAAGATTCTTTTGATGTAGATTTTTTTCTTTTTATTTTAAGAATGAAGTTAGATGAAATTTTTTTTTTAGGATTTGGACCAAAAATCATTTAGCCCTATCACTGAAACTTCTATCAAAGCTCTTCAGATCGAAGCTTCGACAACATCACTTGGGTCCAAAACAACCTAACAAACCTAGCCATGAAGGGTTTGCTATTGAAGTGGATGAAGCTTTTCTTGCCAGATCGGCAGCTGCTCAGTCTCCTTCTTGATAGGCCCCATTAAATGGTGAGCTAGGACAAGAGCTCATACCTTCCAGTTCCCAATGGTTTGAACAAAGCCATTCCCCTATTGGCTTGGCTCTACTTGAGATTATGGATGACATAGACATTGAGTATTTGATGGTTAATGTTTCTCCTATCTTTAGTCTAACTCGCTAGATGGTCCAAGTCAAATCCCTTAAAGATTCAAGCACTGATAACATGAACTTGGATAACTTGATCAACCTATTATCAAGTGGTCATACTTCAATATTTTCTTCTTTGGTTCCAAGGGAATCTTCAATTGATCCGAAGGTTGAAGAACTATTAAAAGAATTGAAGAATTTTCTCTATTATCCTTTTGAGGTCATTGCTTATGATAAATCTTTGAGAAGTAGAATTTAAGTTATTTTGGGTGAACATGAGCTAGTCAAATCACAACTCTTTATCTCCTATCGAAGCCTGTATTCAACCTTTAGAGGTTTTATTGACGATTTATCTGACTGTTGGATGATTATTTTTAAATAAAATATATTTGTTGCCATGTGAAAGTTAGTTGCTTGGTTGACAAGTAATCATCCTTAGTAATGTGACAAAATAATCCTGATTGTCTGAGTGTCAAAATAGTGATCTGGCATAGGAGTTTGACAAGTGTTAGTAGTTCAACAGAGATGAATTTGACAGATAAAAGCAAGAAGGATGGACGTCAAACTCCTAATAGTTCGCAAAGACATTTGTGTATGTTTGTCAAAGTTCAATCGTCGGCACATCATTCGACAAGAAAGTTCAATTAAAAAACATCAATAAACAAGTCAAGAGACAAAAGACATTGAATGATAGAGATGTCAGTTAGTAGTAACTTGGTTGTTGAACGTTGAAGGCAACATTGTCAAACGAAAGTCGTCGAAGACCATTACTCCAAAATTAAGATAGTTGTGTCAGACCATGTAAACTGCCATTTACGTGGGTTAAGGAAGTTGTCAAGCATTGTAAACCATCACTTATATGGCTATTAAATACATAGGCAATTACTTCAGTCATTTGCCTATAAATACTAAGTTATTTGCTGTAAAAGGGGTTGACAACTCTTGATTAAAAATACTAACATCTCACACAAGTAGATTAAAGGATCAACATTAAAGTATACTTTTCACCTTTACATTTCAGTCAATTTAATTCAAAGTCTTTAATCATTTTCATTTACCTTGTGCAATTTAATTGCTTTCCTTTAAACTTTCATCACTTTAACTTTCAGCAATCTATTTTTAGCAATTTACTTTCTTCCATTTATGTTCTACACTTTATCCATCTGCCATTTACTTTCCATTGTTTACCTTATGTAATTAACCTTTTATGCACTTTACATTCTGTAACTTACTTTTCTACAAATTTACCATTTTTATTTAATTTTTACAAAAATCTTATCTCAGGCCTCACGTTCTTTTGTTGTGCTTGAAAAATGTTCAACTAGAACAGGTGATTATGGCCCAAGATCAAGGCCAAAATCAACAAAATAATGTAGTTCAAGGGCAAGACCAACCTCAACCTCAGTTGAGACATGGTCAAGTACAAATCTTGCGTCGAAATGAGCCACAGGTAGATAATGCCATAAAAAAGTTCTGATAAAACCTTATAGGAAACCAAGTCGAATGTAATGTAAACCAAGTAGTCGAACAAGACCTTAATAGATTTAGTTTCAACGTAGGTTATACGAATCAGCCTTATTTCACCTCAACATTCTCTGATTGGATTCAACAGGCAGAATTCCCTAAAGGAGTGGTTAAGGTTCCTAAATTATCCAAGTTTATTAGAGAAAGTGGTGAATTGATAGTCAAATACATCACATGGTACACCATTGAAATGGGAGATCTAGCAATAGATGAAGGACCTAAAATGAGATTCTTTCCAAGTTCACTCATGAAAAATGCTTTTTCTTGGTTCTCGACATTGAGACCGAATTCTATTCATTCGTGGGCACAAAAGGGGAGAAATTTCCATGACCAATTCTTCAGAGGAGATCTAAAAGCTGGTCTAACAGATTTGTTTAATATTAAGCGGTTATATAACAAATCTGTCAAAGATTATTTAGCAAGATTCAGGCAAATAAAGAGCAGATGATTTACTCCAATTCTCAAACCTGAGATTGTAAAAATAGCTATCAAGGGCCTAGATTATTATATGGGGAAAAGCTTGTTAACCAACATTTAACTGACCTTTCCTAACTAGGAGGCAAAGTTCGACAAAAAGAATAGTTGAAAGCTAAAAAAATGCAAAAGCAAAAGAAGTTCTTCAAGGGAGAAAAAGTAAATTATGTCAGAATGGAAGAATCTTACAAAGAGGGGAACACTGATTCTGACATGAATCTTGCTGAATTAAAAAATGGACCTCCCTATACTGGTTAGGCTATAAAGCCTATAAGGGCTAAAGAAAAAATGAGCTATGTCAATAGAAAAGAATGCACATTCAACATCACAAAAGCCAAACAAATTTTTGATGTTTTATTAAAAGAAAAACAAATAAAATTGTCGGATAATCATAGGCTTTTAAAGCCTGATGAAATTAAAGACCAAAGTATTGGGAGACTTATGAAGAATTCATAACAAGAAAGAGAGGTTCAATAGCAATCCAGATATGCCCTAGATGTGTCCACCTGTATGATTTGGAAGCCATAGAAGTGTGTCATAAAGTAATGGATGATACACAATTACTTGAGAATCAGGAAAAAGAAAGACTTTGTAAAAAGAATTCTTAACATAGACTATTTTATACACCAAGATATCAGCCACATCATTCAAGCAGGCTGAATTCTAATGCTGGGTGGGTTGAAAGGCCAAAGAAGTTAATTGGCAGTAATCTGATTTCCCAAAATCATTTTTAACACATCAGAACTCGAGTGCCACCTGTAAAAGTAAAGGTTAGCAAATGGGTGAGGAATTATGTAATGGCAATTAAGGATACTACCAGGAGGACTAGATTCCATACAGATTAGCCTTTTTGGAACAAAGATTATCATTATGGCAAAGTAATGCCATTTGACAAAAGCAAGCTTGAACCATCTCATCGGCCGTTGTCGAAGACCCATAAATGAAGGTTGTAAAGATATAGGCAAGCCCGAAGAGGAAAGCCCTAACAGACATGCTCCAAATCAAAAAAGAGCCTTTAGGGTCTGGAAAAAAGTATTTGGTTGTCCAAACTAAACCAATACTTGACACAGAAATTATTACACCATAAGAAGAAAATGTGGCACAACCACAACCAAATCTGTTATATGTGTGGCTTGTGGGAGAAATTGCAAGGCTCGAAAAATGATGCAACTGACACCTTTGATAGTAGAGCCTGACAGAAGTATTCTTCAGAAGCTAGGTCAAAGGGATACTAAAAGAAGCTGTCCAGTTGGGTTAGTGGAAACTGAGAAAGCCAACTGTGATAAAGGAAAACAAGCGGCCACGATAGAAATAAAGGGAAAAGACTGTGAAGATTAGACTAACAAAGAGATAAAAGCAATCTTAGAAGATCACACAACCAACGTCGAATAGAAAAAGAGACCTAAGCCAGGGTTAAACAAGGGGGCAACTTGTCGAGTTCAAACCAGAATGTCATATGTTTGACATGGATTTGTCAGCCAACAAGATCATAGAAGCCCTTAATGATCCCAAAGACCCTCTAGGTTTCAACGACGAAGAAGAATTTGACTTAGACTTTGATATGGATAAACATTGAGACGACGTGATCATGGCCATAGGAACAACTTTGTCAAAAATAGGATCCGACGACAATCTAGTAGACAGGGATTATCTTAAACTTGGACTATTTATGGATGAAGATGACTTAAATCTAGTTGAAGGAAAATTAAAAGATGTTAAAAAAAAGTCAGAAGGAAGAGGAATGCAGATGAGCTTCCTATCAATATGAATCTCAATCTCATCTCCATGATACCACTAGAATATGAAGCTCATTATGAGATTTATATGGGAGAAAATGACGACGATCTAGAAGACTTGTCGAAGAATTGGTTGTTCTTAGAAGATGATGTAATTTCAAAATTCAATAGTCTGGAAGATATCTTGGTCATAGGATTCAAAAATTTAGCTAAGTTTGAAAAACCAATTCATGTACAAAAGGCACATCTACGGCCTTTACATATCAAGGCCTCATTAGAGGGGAAGCCCACCAACAAAGTTACGGTGGATGGTAGAACTACCATTAATCTGATACCAAGCGCCATATTCAATAGGTTAGGGAAGGATGAATCTGACTTAATTTAGACAGATATGGTTGTCACTGATTTTAGTAGTAAATCTTCTCCATCCGACGGGGTAGTGATGCTGAATATTCGTGTCAGATTAGTCGAAAGATCAACCATCTTTGTAATAATCCCATCAAAGTCTAATTATAATATATTATTGGGTAGAGATTGGATTCATGTTGTCAGAGCTATTCTGTCAACTGTGCACCAGAAATTGATTTTGTGGAACGGTGAAGGATAGGTGGAAGTTGTATAAGCATATGAAAGTCCTTGCTACTTACAGTAACTCCACGTTGATTTCAGAATTTATACTTTGAATGTTAAACCTGTAGCTATAGAAGATGGCGTAATCAATAAAGAGGCTTTTGAGGCCTGCTTGATGGATCAATTTGGTGTCAATTAATGGATAAGGCCGACAAAAATTGGCCAAGTGCTAGCCATGAGTCTTAAGACTCAAATGGACAGGTTGTCAACCTATCCAGCTAATAAAGTAGTCAATACCATAGAAGGTAATTTGTTGGACTGCATTATAGATGATGGCCCTTTGGGATTTGAGAAAGGGGCTGATGAAAAATTAAATGTCGAAGCAGAAGATCCTGTGGAAGAGGTGAACTTGAGTACTGAAGAGAATAAAAGACCCATTTTTGTAAGTGCATTTCTGCCAAATGAATTTAAAGAAGAACTTGTCATGTTAATCATAGAATATAAAGATTACTTCACCTGGGATTACAACGAAATGCTTGGTTTAAGTAGATACCTTGTCGAACACATATTACCACTCAAAGAAGGATGTAGACCTATCAAACAGGCAAATAGAAGATTTGCTCCTGAAGCAGTGCTAAAAATCAAAGAGGAGGTTGAATGACTGCTTAAAGCTAAGTTCATCAGAACTACCAGGCATGTTGAATGGCTCTCTAATGTAGTTCCAGTTATTAAGAAAAATGGCAAGTTAAGAATATACATAGATTTTAAAATTTTAAATCTGACTACTTCTAAAGACGAATATCCAATGCCCATAGCAGATATGTTAGTAGATGCTAGTTTGGGAATGAAATTTTAAATTGTATGGATGGTCATGCATGTTATAATAAGATCTTTATAACTAAGGAGAACGTATCAAAAATCACTTTCAAATGGCCAGGAGTTATTGGAACATATGAGTGGATTGTCATGCCATTCTGTTTGAAGAATGCAGGGGCCACTTATCAAAGAGCAATGAACACCATCTTCCATGATGTTATAGGAAAGCTTATGGAGGTTCACATTGATGAAATCATTATCAAGTCTGAAGATAAGCAAAATCACTAGACACATCTGAGGCAAGCTTTTGAAAGAATACTGAAGCACAACCATAAGATGAATCCAGAGAAATGTACTTTTAGAGTGTCAGCTGCCAAATTTCTAGGATTCTTAGTCCATAAAAAAGGTATTGACTAGATAAGAATAAGACTAGAGCAGTTTTGGAAGCCACTGCACCAACAAATAAGAAGAAATTACAATTTTTCTTGGGGAAAGTGAACTTTTAAGAAGATTCAAATCCAACTTATTGGGTAGGACCAGAGTCTTCTTACCTTTGATCAAGTTGAAAGTTGAGCAAGATTTCATCTGGAAGCCCTATCACCAAGAGGCTTTTGATCAAATCAAAAAATATCTGATGAATCCTCCGGTTATGATGTCACCAATACCACGTCAGCCATTGAGTTATATATTTGAGCTTCTGAGGAAACAATAGGATTTTATTAGCTCAAGATGATGAGGGTAGTGTTGAATAAGTCGTTTACTACCTCAGTTGAGTTCGATATAGTGCAATTGAAAAGTTATGCTTGTTATTGTATTTTTCTTGTACTAAGCTGAAATATTACATGATGCCTTGTAATGTATTTGTTGTCTCAAAGATGGATATAATAAAATTTATGTTATCCAAACCTGTTCTCAATGGACATATTAACAAATGGACAATTGCTTTGTTATAATTTTCTTTACAATATGTTCCAATGAAAGCCATCAAAGGCTAAGCATTTTAACCATCTTGGTCTTGATATAGATAACGACATAAATTTCGTTGGATTAAGACCCTGGCATTTTATTTCGATGGATCAAGGTACAAGAAATGAAGTGGCATTGGGATTTTAAAAATTTCCCCCAAGGGAACTCTAACCAAATTTATGTTTAAACAAAAGTATTCTTGTTCAAACAATGAGGTTAAATATGAAGCTTTAATTATTGGGTTAGAAATACTTTATCAAATGAAAGCACAAAGGGTACACATACATGAAATTCTTAGTTAGTCGTCAAACAACTTACTTAAGAACACAAATGTGTTAATCAAAATTTAATTAGATATTGTGTTGTAGCGAGTAAGTTAATGATAAAATTTGACGAAGTTATTGTCTGACACATTCCTAGAGAATCAAATGAAGAAGCTATTGACTTAGCCCAAATAGCTTATGGGAATAAGGTTTCTCAAGAAGTTCTGATAGATTTAATAGAAGTTAGGGAACTTTTATATCCCTTGAAAGAAAGAGATGTATTACAAAATGACTTTCAAACAAGTAATGATTATAGGAAAGCAATCATTGATTATTTAGAGAATCCAAGTTCTAACATAGAACAAAGACTCAAATATAGAGCGTTAAATTTTGTAGTGTCGGGTAGACAATTGCATAGCAAAATTGTTAACAGACAGTTAGAAGAATACTTAAGCGAGTCGAAGGCATACATTGCCTTGTCAGAAGTTAATGCAGGTATTTGTGGAGCTCACTAGGCAGGAGAGAAAATGAAATGGGTCCTTCGATGGCAAAGATTTCATTGGCTGACATTAGTTGAAGATTATATAACGTTTGCTAAGTCTTGTGAAGAGTGTCAAAGACATGGCCATATATAAAACATTTCAGCTAGTGAATTGCATTTAATTGTTAAACCTTGGCCATTTAGAGGATGAGCTTTGGACTTAATAGGCCAAATATATCCTCCTTTGTTGAAAGGACATAAATACATTTTAGTCGGGATTGATTATTTCACAAAGTGGGTTGAAGCAATCGCGCTAAAAGATGTTACCCAACAAGATGTGATCAATTTTATTGAAAATCACATCATTTGCAGGTTTGGGATACCTCAAACTTTGACAACCAATCAAGGTACAATTTTTATTGGACGAAAAGTTGTAAAATAAGCTGATACTAGGAAAATAAAATTAATTACATCAACACCATAATATGTGCAGGCAAATGGCCATCAACAAAGTACTTATAAGCCTGATTAAAAAGGATGTTGGTCGATAGCCTAGAAACTGGCATAATACCCTTGATCAGGTTCTATGGACATATAGAAATTCGCCAAGAGAATCGACAAGCACATCACCATATAAATTAGTTTATAGTCATGATGTCATTTTGCCTGTCGAGATCAATCTTCAATCAATATGTATTCAAAGACAAGATGAATTACTAGTTGAAAGTTATTGTGATTCAATGTTTGACGAATTAAATGAATTAACTGATGAAAGATTAATTGCTTTAGAAAATTTAATTCGACAAAAAGAGCAAATTGCTGAATTTTACGACTGTCGAGTTAAAAACAAATCTTTTAATTTGGGCGATTTAGTATGGAAGGTAATTTTGCCTATTGAGAAACATTGTTGAGAATATGGCATGTGGTCACCAAAATGGGAAGGACCATTTATAGTTACCCAAGTATTTTTTGGTAATGCATATGCTCTCGATGAAGTTAACACTGGATTCAAAGTAAAATCAATCAATGACAAATACCTAAAACAATATAGGCCGACAATGTTAAAGTAAAGATTGAATAGAGAGAATTTTTATTGCATCAAAACTTGTACAATTGTACTTTATATAAATTGTTGAATGCTATGTAAATACACTAAAAAGTTGATTAAAACTTGTTAGATTAAAAGGACCGACAATACAAATCGAACAAATTCGTCGGATAAGCTTGACCGACATAATTACATTTGGCGCAAATGTTCCCATACAGAAGCCAGTGTCTTTTTTTCTGCACAAGCCATCAGATAGCCAGTCTCCAAAGACTTCATCTTCTTAGCAAATGCTTGAGCTCTGACTGCCATGGCTGTGGTGCTTTCATTAATGTTCTCCTGTTTTGCCAAGCATTCAGCCATAGTATTGTCAATTTTGTCTCTTAGCACTTCAAATGACGCCAATTCTTCTTTTATTTTTCTGATTCTTTTTTCCAATTTATTGAGGAATTGTCTATGCAAGTTAATATTATTATTAACACAACTATAGCTTTCCTTCCCTTTGACTATCAACTGGTCCTGTCAATCTCTTTTAGCATTTAGATCTCATAATTGACTTAGGACAATTTTTTTTCCGACATCTTTTTATAGGAAGAAATGACTTGATTGAAAGCTGGTGCTCTATTTGATAAATTGTCAATAGAATCCTTAAAGGTCAAATAAAGGCTTTGATTAGAGATAGGGAGTTATGAGTTGACTGGTTCAGGTCCACCCAAGATGACTTGAATTTTGCTTCTCAAAGATTCATTGGAAGCAATAACCTCGAAGGAATAGTCCAGGAAGTTCTTCAACTCTTTTACTAATTCTTCAACCCTTGGGTCTGTTGAAGGCTCCCTCGGAACCAAAGAAGAAACTGTTGGAGTTTTGTCATGACCCAAAGTATGCAAGTGACCGACACAATCAAGGAATCGTTTGTTGATTGTAAGTGTAAAACTTAACAACACAAATCAACCAATAAAGGTACACAAACATACATGGATGCTTTCCATTAAATAAAATCATCTCAATGATACATTTATCATAACAATCTATGTTTCAACTTTCCTTCCAAATCACAAAATAAGGTGAGGAAAGTGTCAAAACATAGTCTACACATATTCATTGACTACAAAAGAATAGGCAATTCCCAAAATACCATTCATAGAAGACCTAGGAATCCTAACGACTACAAAGTGACATAACATTCCCAAAAAGAGACCAAAAGAATCAATCATTGGTGATGAACTAGTCGGGGTGATATGAGACACTGCTACTCCTCTCACAGAAACTTGTCGGTAACAACAGAACCTGCAAGGGCACATGCACGAGAGTGAGTAAAGATACTCAATGAATTAAGCACAAAGGAACTTACCATATACTCCTCATCAAGGGGAAATCACCTAGGCTTCGCAGATATTTATCATTAATCTCAATCATTAAGGATATAGAACTGGACACATACACATCAGCATACATAGTAATAACCTCAGTAAAGAAATTTATGAACTTTAGTCATCTCCATGTGATTTCCCACTATGAAAAATATAATTTAGAGAGGCCCACCATTCCAAGACCATATTAATATGTTAAAGTAATGCCCACTGTCCAGGGAAATAATAGTATGTTTAATAGTGCCTCCGTCTAGGGCAATAAATATATATTAAAGTGGTGCCCGCCGTCCAGGGCAATAATAATATATTTAAGTAGTGCTTGCCGTCTAGGGCAATAATAATATATTAAAGTGGTGAACTTCATGAATTCACATAACAAGGCTTATATCAAAATGCCTGTAAGGAGCCAACCCTCTAAATTGAAGGGTTTCCATATTCATTTCAGGACAATTCAATGCTTAGATATGTTTGCACACACAACTACCATTTTCAACACAAGAATTTAGTTAGCTTCCTCACCTAATATCAATCTAAAGGGGAAGGAATGTGAGTGCGAAGGGCTAAAGGACCATAATAGGTGCATCTAAAAATGAAAGACAAGAATTTTTAAGTTCAAGAAAAGGATGAAAGGTTCAGGGGGTGCCTGAGGTGCTATGGTTTAGGTGTTGGGCGCCTGAGGCACCCCAAGCGGTGCCCTCCTATGCTAGACCCCTAACTCTCTACCTAGAAATTTTGTTGGGCGCCTCTAAGTGGTGCCTCTAGGTGCCACGCCAAGAACTCCTTGTCTTCTTTTAATCTACTGGGCACCTGAAGCACCACGCCCAGCGCCCCGACATCAGCACAGTAGGACTCATAATTTTTCTCCCCCAAAACATACTCTTTGGGTCTAAGAGCTCCCACGATGAATTAATAAACTTTCCTGGGTGTTTTAGGATCTCATATGAACTACATTAGACACTATCTAGGAATGGAGAGCAAGGTTGTGTCACCTAATATCCAAATTCTTTCCACATTTATCCAAATCATTTCCATAATAATGGTACAACAACCTTTCTCTCTTCCATAAATGCATCCTCAACTACCTAAGGCACATTAGAAATGTTTAAACTAAGAGAAATCACTATGGAAGCCACTTGGAGACCTATTTTTCACTTAGAACCTTAGAAAACATACAAAACCTATCCTAGGGTTTGAAGGTTTTGAAAATCAGAGGTGGAACAAGGAAGGGAGGAATTGGTACTTACTTGGATCTCTACTTAATTCAGCAAGGTCTGCTTCTCTCCTACTAGAACCTAGACTTTGGCCAGCACACAGAGGGGGATCACGAGAAGGAGAGAAAGGGAGATATGGGAGAGCAACACATACACACTTTCTGTAGGAAAGAAGAAAGAAAAAGGGGAAATGTGCAAGAGTGGTGTGGCCCACCACACTAACTTTGTTTAGTTATTATTGTAT
The DNA here is from genome assembly GCA_037074585.1 of Biancaea sappan. Classification (NCBI taxonomy): domain Eukaryota; kingdom Viridiplantae; phylum Streptophyta; class Magnoliopsida; order Fabales; family Fabaceae; genus Biancaea; species Biancaea sappan. The sequence goes on along the minus strand of CM073501.1, from coordinate 41,722,327 downwards.
TGCTTAGCTTCATTTCCTTAGTCCCTGACCAACAAATCCTCAAATTTAGCATAATTTCCAAGTCGTATTCCAACAAAAAAAATTTTCACACATGTAAATGCAGTCCCACAATTCATATAAATATCATAAAATAAACCAACAAGGTAAATTAATCAAATAAAAAAAATGCAAAATCAGCAATTCAAGCATAATTAGTGCTAGGAAATAAAAGACAGGAAAAAGAGAAAATTCACAGGTATTACAGTATTACCCCTCAAAGAAATTCAATCCTTGAGTTTCCACAAACAAGATTAAGTGAACAAGGATGGGTATCTAGTTCGCATGTCTGCCTCTACCTCCCACGTGGCTTCTTCATGAGAGTTATTTCACCATAAAACTTTTATTGAAGGGATCTCCTTTGATCGCAATTTCTTCACTTGTCTAACCAATATTGCCAATGGCTCTTCCTTATAAACCAAGTTCTCATTCAACATGATCTCCTGGGGGCAAAAAATGTGAGATAGATCATGGAGGTATTTCCATATCATAGATACGTGGAATATGTATTTCATCCAATTCTACCGGTAGGGCTAGGCAATATGCTACCTTACCCACCCTTTCCAGGATTTCATAGGGACCAACGTATCTCAGACCAAGCTTACCTTGCACTTCAAAAAGCATAAGCCCTTTCACGGGTGACACCTTGAGGAATACCATATCTCTAACCATAAACTCTAGATCTCGTCGTCATCTATCCACATAATACTTTCGCCTACTCTGGGCTATCACCAATCTATCCTAAATGGTCTTAACCTTAATCACCGCCTCTTAGACCAAGTCGGGCCCAATGACCTTGGTCTCCCTATATCGAATCACCCTATCGGTGATCTGCATTTTCTTCCATTGAGCACTTCAAATGGAGCCATTTGGATACTTTCTTGGTAACTATTATTGTAGGCAAATTCTATCAATTTTAAATATTTTTCCTAACTTACTCCAAAGTCCATAACACAAGATCGTATCATATCTTCAAGTGTCTGAATGCTCCTCTCTAACTGCTCATTAGTTTAAGGATGAAAAGCCATGCTTAAGTCTACACGAGTTCCTAAGGCCTTTTGGGAAGCCCTCCAAAAGCGTGAAGTAAATTGTGGCCCTCGTCCTAATATGATAGTGATTGGTATTCCATGTAGCCTCATGATTTCGTTGACGTAAAGCTGAGCATACTTGGCCACATTAAAGGTGGTTTTTACCATAATGAAGTGGGTTGTCTTGGTCAAGCGGTCAAAAATTACCCAAATCGAATCATTCCCTACCGGGGTACATGGTAAGCCTACCACAAAATCCATGGTAATGCACTTCTACTTCCATTCAAGGATTTCAATTGTTGAAGTTCTCTACTAGGTTTCTACTGTTTCACCTTAACTTGTTGACAAGTTAGGCATCTTGCTATGAATTCTACTACATTTCGCTTCATGCCTTCCTACCAATATAAGGATTTTAAATCCTAATACATCTTAGTGATACCAAGGTGCACAAAGTAAGCAAGCTATAAGCTTCCTTCAAAATATCCTCCGTCAAGGTCCCCACATTAGGTAACCATAGCCTCTCTTCAAATTTTAGCTCTTTATCCTTTTCTAGAGAAAGCCCATTTCCTTTTCCTTCCTTCACCCCATCGCAAATCTTGCTAAGACTTGGATCTTCGCCTTGCTTACTTTTCAATTCCTCAAACAATGAGGACTTCATGGGAATATAAGCCAAAAGTGCTCCTACTCCTAGTAGTTCAAACCATACACCACTAGCCTCTAACTCATGGAGTTCATGCACCAAAGGTCTCCTTGCCTCGGCTATATGAGCAAGGCTCCCCATTGACTTGTGACTTAAGGCATTGGCCACCATATTAGCCTTACCAAGGTGGTATAAAATGGAGAAATCGTATTCTTTTATCAATTCCATCCACTCTATTGGCTTAGGTTGAGATCTCCCTATTCGAAGATACTTTAAACTTTTATGATCTATGTATACTTCACAAGTTTCTCCATAAAGGTAATGCCGCCATGTCTTTAAAGCGAAGACTATCGTAGCCATCTCCATATTATGAATCGGGTAGTTCTGTTCATGCTTCTTTAATTGTCGAGACGCATATGCTACCACTTTCCCATATTGCATGAGAACACACCCTAGCCCAATCTAAGATGCATCACAATAAACTACAAAACCTCCCAGGCTCGTAGGGAAGGTAAACCCCAAAGCTGTTGTTAAACATTCCTTTAGTTTTACGAAGCTATCCTCACAAAATTCTGTTCATCATACTTTACTCCCTTCCATGTCAATTTAGTGAGTGGGGCCGTAATTCGAGAGAAATCTTGCACGAATCAATGGTAGTAACCTGCCAACCCTAAAAAGCTTCGTATCTCTATCATTGAAGTCGGTCGAGGTCACTGTCTCACTACTTCCACCTTTCTTGTGTCCACCTGAATTCCATCCTTAGAGATGACGTGACCTAAGAATGCCATTTAAGTTAGCCAAAACTCACACTTCAAGAATTTTGCAAACAGCTAGTTTTCTCTAAGAGTTTGCAACACAATTTGAAGATGTTGTTCATGCTCTTCTAGGCTCTACGAAATACCAAAATATCATTAATGAACACAATGACAAATCTATCTAGGAAAGGTTTGAAAACCCTGTTCATGAGGTCCATAAAAGTGGCCGGGGCATTTGTCAACCTAAAGGACATTACTAGGAACTCATAGTGGCCATAACGAATCCTAAAAGCCATTTTAGGTACATCCTCAACTTTAATCTTTAGTTGGTGGTACCCCGACCTGCAGTCAATATTTGAAAAGCACTAAGCACTTTGCAATTGATTGAATAAGTCATCAATCCAAGGGATACTTATTCTTCACGGTCACCTTATTCAATTGACGATAGTCAATAATACACAATCTTAATGTCCCATCCTTCTTCTTCACAAAAAGTACTGGTGCGCCCCAAGTTGAAGTGCTTGGTCGAACAAATCCCTTGTGTAGTAAATCCTGGAGTTGTTCCTTGAGTTCCTTTAATTCTGCTAGAGCCATTCAGTAAGGCATTCTAGAAATGGGCTTAGTCCCTGGCAATATATCAATGGTGAATTCAATCTCTCTATCCAGAGGTAAACTAAGCAATTCATGTGGAAATACATCTTGAAACTCATTTACTATAGGTACCCTGCTAATGCTTGACTTCTCCTTTTTCCATATCCTTCTCCAAGGCCAAATACCCTTGGCATCCTTTCCTAATAATCGACGAGCATTAAGCATAGAGATAATGTTGTTGGGAACTTCACTCCGATCACCTTGAAAGACAAAGGACTTACCCCCCGGCACATTGAATTTTACAGACCTCTCATGACAATCCACCATGGCATGGCAAGAGGCTAGCCAGTCCGTTCCTAAAATTACATCGAAGTCTAACATTTCCAACAACATTAGATCCGCCATGCTATCCCTTCCACACACAGACACACAACATTGATGGTAACTAGACCGTATAAGTAAGGTTCCCTTATCGAGGTGGCCACATAAAAAGGCCTTCTTAAAATAGTGGGCTCCCTAGAAAAGCATCGAGCAAATACAGGGGAAACATAGGAGTAGGTCAAACCTGGATCAAAAAGTACATGAGCATCAAATGAACAAACGGGAAGAGTACCTATAACCATAGCGTTGGATGCCTGCGCATCCTACCTGGTGAGAGCGTATACTCGAGCTAGACCATGACTTGTCTAAAACTGACCCCTGCCACCCTAACCTTTGCCACTACCCCCATGACCTATCCCACTCTGGTCTATAAAGGAAGAAGTTGAGACTCTATTAGCAGAAGTGAAATTAGTCTGAGGGTGTGAAAGATGGGTCAAACCATGAACCAAACCCGCTGCTAGGTGTAGCCAATCTCTCTATCTATGCCCTACTTGGCCACAAGAAAACCAGCCCCCTTCCTTTTTGTAACAAATGCTAGTGGATTGTTGCCCACGGCCCCCTGATCGCATCTACCCTTATCTCTCCAAGAAAGAGAAATCTCCACCGTTATGACTCCTTTAATTCCTCCCATGGGGAGTACCACCATGAAATCAAGAACAAACAATAATCCTCAACATATCACAATTACATTCATAACATATGTTCAAGATTGCAACACAACATAATTAATATAACCTCAATCATATAAATTTCTAGCCAACATCACCAACTCATAAATTTCCCAAGAGTGGCTTTCATCATAAATAAATAAAAGCAAAATATTCTAGGGAGGAACTACTCAACAAACAAAATCATTTAGCACAATGAACATAAATACTTGAATTAAATTCAAGAGCATGTCATTTTTATCCTTACCTCCATGATGCAAGACGTTAAAAGTTTCAAAAAAAAGAGTAGGACAATGTCATCATGTAACATCCCAAATTATTATGGAATAAATATTTAATATTTTTTTTTATTTTGAGACTCTAGAAATCTCTTGAATGTCCTTGATGAATCTAGATTGTTCTAGAGGAATCTTGTATGTTCTACAGATATCTTGTATATTCTTGAATTTCCTAGATAAGTGTAGAATATTGTAGAATGGTATAGATAATTCTAGATTAGTCTAGGTTTATCTTGAGTTATCTTGAGTTTTCTAAACATTTCTAGTATAGATAATTCTAGAGAATTCTAGGTTAGTCTAGGTTTATCTTGAGTTATCTTGAGTTTTCTAAACATTTCTAGGCTTTAGAGAGATATTTGAATATTCAAAAGGAATTTTCCACTTGCCTCCCATTCTTAGCTATAAATAGCAATATCTTCCTCCCCTTTCCTTGCACCATTCACAGCCGAGAGAGAGTGAGAAAAAGAGAATCCAGCAGCTTGGATAGAAGCAGAAAAAAAATTCCTCTTTTTTTTTCAACCATAAAATAGAGGTTTTTGGAAGAAGCAAATAGCTTTAAACTCGATTTTTCTGAGCTACTTTAAGGAGATTCTTCTATTACTAACCCACAAAAGTGTTAAGGGAGAAGTGACAGCGAATAGGAAGCAAAAATCAGAACCAAAACTAGTGCAGACTACCCCACGGTCAACGGTGAAAAATCGTGAAACAAATTTCAAGACAGATTGAATAGCTATTTGAGTTAAAAAGTCAGACTACAAAGTACAGGTAGCTTAGCAATTCATAAAAGTTTGTTTTACTACTTGAATATTTTATGTCCATGAAGTTTTATCTAAAGTGAAATATGTTTTTCATGATGAAATTAGCATAATATTAGCTTGGAAGTTTTCTTCCATGTTCAGCTTGGAAATTCTATTTCCATGTCAGCTTGGAAATTATATTTCCATGTTTTAGTTTGGAATCTTTCTAGCTTGAGTTAAAGGACTGCAGTAGCCTTTTTCTCATGTTTTGCTTGGAAAAATAGTTATGCAGACTATCTTTTCCATGTTGTTGAGTGTGCCACCAACTATTCTTGATTCCATGATTTATTCATATATCAGCTTGCTAATTTTTCATCAACCTATTACACTGAACTGAGAATTTATATTACATGGACTGATTTTTATGATATAAGTGCTTTTATGACTGAAATGGTATATTTATAAATGTTTATAAAATTACGCTAGCTACTGAGATACCCTTATCTCACCTTTTTGTGCTTTTCCAACTGACCATTTCCGGGGCTGAGTATAAGGGGAAAGGTGTAAAGATTGACTGAACACTTTTAGAGCACTTAAGTTTATTAAGTATTAGAATTATAGATTATTTTTTTAAGTTTAGATATCAAATTACTATGTACGACAGATTTGTAATTTATTTCAAACGAATGTAAAATTATCTTATGTTTAGAATTTCAATTATTATGTATAACCAATTATAATTTGTACTGAGAACAATTGTAGAATGTTCTTTTTGAAGATATGAGCATTAAGCATTAGAATTTTAAAAAAAAATTCAGATTTTAGTATAGTAAAATAAGGACGTTACAAAATTTGGTATCAAAGCAAAGATTTGGGCACCTTATGGGTAGAATTAGGATATTTTGATGATGTTTGCTATATGTTTGATTAGCTTGTTTCTATGATTTAGAAATACAACCTTTTCAGTACCTTATAGAAATGGCCTCATCTAAGAGAACCCAAGCCGAGATCTTGGAAACCCTTACTCAGAACATAGAACACTTGGTGGCTAGGGCAGATCGACAAGAAGACAATTAGGCTGCCACCACTGAAGTTCTAAAACTCTTGACTGATGAGTTCAAGGGTAGAGGAAAGAGAAAGGAAGGTGAAACTAGCAACTCAATTAACCGGATTCTAGGGGAATTTCGAAAAAATAACCCTCCTTCATTTAAGGGATCTCATGACCCAGACGTAGCCTAAGAGTGGATGAATCAAATTGATAAAATTTTTGGAGTAATGGAGTGTAGCTCTCAGCAGAAAGTAACTCTAGCTGTGTTCAAGTTAGAAGGCGAGGCTGAGCACTAGTGGCGTGAAGCCAAGAAGCTATTGGAATCTAAAGAAATAGAAATTTCATGGAAGGTATTCCAAAATACTTTCTTTGATAAATACTTTCCGGATTGTGTAAGGATAGAAAAAGAAACATCTTTTATCCAGATCAGACAAGGGGAGAAATCTGTGGCTGAATATGAGGCAAAGTTTGAGGAATTGGCCAAATTCTCTTCCTACTTAAAGAATACCCATGACGAAGCCTGGAAGGCGAATCACTTCGAAAGAGGGCTTAGAGCAAACATAAGAGATCGAGTAACCACTCACAAAATAAAGAATTTTGCCCAACTCGTAAACAAATGTAAGTTGGCTGAAAAAAGTATTCGTGAGACCAATATTGAGAGGGAAAGGATGTATGAGAGCAAGCGGGAGTCTGGATCAAATAATAAGGGTGAAAGTTCATGGAAGAAAAAGAAAAAGTTTACCCATGAGCAGAATAGGAGTAAACCAACAAACAACTCCAACCCGCCTAAGACTCCATGCATTAGAGGTGGAAAAAACCATGGCAACACTCAGTGCCTAGCTGGTTTAGGCGTGTGCTACAAATGTGGAAAGCCAGGACATATGTCTCGGGATTGCCAAGCCTCAAAGGAAATAGTCTCTCAATCCAGACCACAAACTCAAGGACGAGTATTTGCTTTGACTCAGCAGGAAGTCGAGAAATCACCTAATTTGATTCAAGGTAACATTTCTATCTGTAATACTCTTGTAAATGCACTATTTGACACCGGAGCAACACATTCTTTCATATCATATGCATGTGTTAAGAATTTGGGATTGAAAATGAATACTTTGCCATATGATCTATTTGTTTCAACACCCACCGGTAGCCAAACTTATACTTCTCAAGTTTGCCTAAATTGCATTGTCCAACTCGAAAACCGAATGACCACCTTAGATTTGATTTGCATTACAATGCATGACTTTGATGTCATCATTGGTATGGACTGGTTATCTATAAATAATGCAATACTTGATTGTTCCCGTAAAGTAGTATCCTTACCTGTCCATACAACAAACCCATAATCAAAGACTAAGTTGACTTATCTTTCTGCTACTAAAGCTATAAAATACCTAAGAAAAGGCTGCCAAGCGTACTTAATTCTTTTCTCTACAGAAGTTAGAGTAAAAGATGAAATATAGAACATTCCCATAGTAGATGAATTTCCAGAAGTTTTCCCTGAAGACGTAAGTGGTTACCCCCTAAAAGATAAGTAGAATTTGCTATTGATTTGGTACCTGGTTCTGGTCCAATATCAATTACCCCCTATAGGATGGCCCCGACTGAGTTAGCCAAACTTAAGAAACAATTAGAAGAACTTTTAGAAAAAGGTTTCATTAGACCTAGTGTTTCACAATGGGGAGCCCCAGTTCTATTCGTTAAAAAGAAAGATGGTACACTTAGACTATGTATCGACTATAGGCAACTAAATAAAATCACCATCAAAAATAAATACCCTTTGCCCAGAATAGATGATTTGTTAGATCAACTTGCAGGAGCTTCGGTATTTTCAAAAATTGACCTAAGATCAGGATACCATCAATTGAGAGTTAAGGAAGAAGATATTCCTAAAACAGCCTTTAGAACTAGGTACGGACATTATGAATTCCTAGTCATGCCGTTTGGTTTAACAAACGCGCCAACTATTTTTATGGATTACATGAATAGGATTTTTAGGCCTTACTTAGATATATTTGTAGTTGTTTTTATTGATGATATCTTAATCTATTCAAAAACTGCGGAAGAACATGAACAACATCCAAGAATTGTACTTCAAGTTTAAAAAGAAAAGAAATTGTACGCCAAACTTAGCAAATGTGAGTTTTGGTTGAAATAAGTAAAATTCTTAGGACATGTCGTCTCTGGAGAAGGAGTATCAGTTGATCCTAGTAAAGTAGAAGCTGTCTTACATTGGGAAAGACCAAAAACTGTAACAGAGATTAGGAGCTTCCTAGGATTAATTGGTTACTATAGAAAGTTCATCAAGGGATTCTCACAAATAGCTCTACCTTTAACCAGGCTAACGAGGAAAAATCTACCTTTCATTTGGGACAATAGGTGTGAAGAAAGTTTTCAGGAATTAAAGGCTAGATTAACATCAACTCCAGTATTAATTATACCTGACCCTCAAAAACCTTTCATAATTTATACAGATGCATCACTTAAAGGTTTAGGTTGTGTACTAATGCAACTAGGAAGAGTAGTGGCCTATGCATCTAGACAACTAAGACCACATGAACAAAATTACCCTACTCATGATCTAGAATTAGCAGCCGTAGTCTTTGCCCTTAAAATTTGGAGACATTATCTATATGGTGCAAGTTTTGAAGTATTTTCTGATCACAAGAGCCTTAAATACCTTTTTGACCAAAAGGAGCATAACATGAGGCAGAGGAGATGGATTGAATTTCTGAAGGATTATGATTTCACTCTTAAGTACCACCCAGGTAAAGCCAACATAGTAGCTGATGCTTTAAGCAGAAAATCTGTTCATCTAGCTATTATGATGCTTAGAGAGGAACAACTCTTAGAGGAATTCAGAGATATGAGTCTTAAAGTATCTTTTAACCGTAAGAGTCTAAAAATAAGTGCCCTAGTGATTAGAAATGAACTAGAGGATTTAATTTTGGAAGCTTTACCTAAAGACCCTTACATCAAAGAAGTAGAAGAGTTAATGGCCTTAGGTAAAATAGAGAATCTTAAATTCACCGACAAAGGATTACTCAAATTTGGAGAAAGAGTGTATATTCCCAATCAAGGAAACCTTAGGCAAGATATTTTCAGAGAAGCACACCAAAGTAAGTACACTATTTATCCAGGAACAACAAAGATGTACCATGACCTAAAAAGAAATTTTTGGTGGCCTGGAATAAAGAAAGAGGTAACAGAATTCGTTAGTAAATGTCTAACCTGTCAAAAAGTAAAAGCTGAACACCAAAGACCAGGCGATTCATTGCAACCTTTAGAAATCCCAAAAGGGAAATGGGATAGCATCTCAATGGATTTCATTGTAGGACTACCTAGAACTTCTTCTGGCCATGATTCCATTTGGGTAATAGTAGATAGATTGATAAAATCAGCACATTTCTTGGCTGTCAATACTACCTATACCCTAGATAAGTATGCTGAGTTATACATAAAGGAGATAGTCAGATTGCATGGTGTTCCATGTGACATCATATCAGATAGAGACTCAAGGTTCACCTCTAGATTTTGGAGATCTTTACAAGATGCCATGGTACAAAATTGAAGTTTAGCACTGCTTATCATCCTCAAACAGATGGTCAAACAGAAAGGACAAACCAGACCTTAGAGGATATGTTAAGGGCTTGCATGATTGAGTTCAAGGGGAATTGGGATAAATTCTTTCCATTAGCAGAGTTTGCCTACAATAACAGTTTCCAATCTAGTATCAAGATGGCCCCATATGAATTTCTATATGGAAGGAAGTGTAGATCACCTATCTGTTGGGTTGAACTAGGAGAAAGAGCATTGATAGGCCCAGAAATAGTAGACCAAACTTCAAGGCAAATTAAAATTATAAGGGATAGATTACTTACAGCTCAAAGTAGACAAAAGAGCTATGCAGATCATGTTTTTCTTAAAATATCACCAATTACAGCAGTTGGAAGATCTATGAAGTCAAAGAAACTTAGTCCAAGATACTTAGGCCTATTCCAAATCCTTGAAAAATTTGGCAACACTGCTTACAAATTAGCCTTACCCTCGAACTTGGCAAATATTCATAATGTTTTTCATGTGTCTCAACTTAAAAAGTACATCCCAAATCCTTCACACGTCATTGAACATGAGAATGTACATTTACAAGAGAATATGACAGTAGAGATAAGACCATATAGAATCATTGATACATGACTCAAATCATTGCGAAATAAGAAAATCCCTCTAGTTAAAGTAGTCTGGAGAGGATTATCCCAAGAGGAAGCAATATGGGAAACTGAAGAATACATGAGAAGACATTATCCTGAGTTATTTCACTAGGTAATTAAAATTTCTAATGTATAATCCTTTTAATTATATGCTTATCGAATTTTGAGGACAAAATTCAAATTTTAGGGGGGGTGAGTTGTAACATCCCAAATTATTATGGAATAAATATTTAATATTTTTTTTATTTTGAGACTCTAGAAATCTCTTGAATGTCCTTGATGAATCTAGATTGTTCTAGAGGAATCTTGTGTAACGTCCTTATTTTACTATACTAAAATCTGAATTTTTTTTTTTAAATTCTAATGCTTAATACTCGTACCTTCAAAAAGAACATTCTACAATTGTTCTCAATACAAATCATAATTGGTTATACATAATAATTGAAATTCTAAACATAAGATAATTTTACATTTGTTTGAAATAAATTACAAATCTGTCGTACATAGTAATTTGATATCTAAACTTAAAAAAAATAATCTATAATTCTAATACTTAATAAACTTGAGTGCTCTAAAAGTGTTCAGTCAATCTTTACACCTTTCCCCTTATACTCAGCCCCTGAAATAGTCAGTTGGAAAAGCACAAAAAGGTGAGATAAGGGTATCTCAGTAGCTAGCATAATTTTATAAACATTTATAAATATACCATTTCAGTCATAAAAACACTTATATCATAAAAATCAGTCTATGTAATATAAATTCTCAGTTCAGTGTAATAGGTTGATGAAAAATTAGCAAGCTGATATATGAATAAATCATGGAATCAAGAATAGTTGGTGGCACACTCAACGACATGGAAAAGATAGTCTGCAGAACTAATTTTCCAAGCTAAACATGAGAGAAAGGCTACTGCAGTCCTTTAACTCAAGCTAGAAAGATTCCAAACTAAAACATGGAAATATAATTTCCAAGCTGACATGGAAATAGAATTTCCAAGCTGACATGGAAGCAGAACTCCCAACCTGAACATGGAAGAAAACTTCCAAGCTAATATCATGCTAATTTCATCATGAAAAACATATTTCACTTTAGATAAAACTTCATAGACATAAAATATTCAAGTAGTAAAGCAAGCTTTTATGAATTGCTAAGCTACGCTACCTGTACTTTGTAGTCTGACTTTTTAGCTCAAATAGCTATTCAATCTGTCTTGAAATTCATTTCACGATTTTTGACCGTTGACCGTGGGGTAGTCTGCACTGGTTTTGGTTCTGATTTTTTTTGCTTCCTATTCACTGTCACTTCTCCCTTAACACTTGTGTGGGTTAGTAATAGAAAAATCTCCTCAAAGTAGCTCAAAAAAATCAAGTTTAACGTTGCCATTTGCTTCTTCCAAAATCTCTATTTTATGGTTGAAAAACAGAGAATATTTTTCTGCTTCTGTCCAAGCTGCTGGATTCTCTTTTTCTCACACTCTCTCGGTTGTGAATGGTTCAAGGAAAGGGGAGGAAGATGTTGCTATTTATAGCTAAAAAAGGGAGGCAACATCTCTCTAAAGCCTAGAAATGTTTAGAGAACTCAAGATAACTCAAGATAAACCTAGACTAACCTGGAATTCTCTAGAATTATCTATGCCATTCTACAACATTCTACACTTATCTAGGAAATTCAAGAATATACAAGATATCTCTAGACCATAACTAACCTGAAATTTTCTAGAATTATCTATACCATTCTACAACATTCTACACTTATCTAGCAATTCAAGAATATACAAGATATCTCTAGAACATAACTAACCTGGAATTTTCAAGAATTATCTATACCATTCTATAACATTCTACACTTATCTAGGAAATTCAAGAATATACAAGATATCTCTAGAACATAACTAACCTGGAATTTTCTAGAATTATCTATACCATTCTACAACATTCTACACTTATCTAGGAAATTCAAGAATATACAAGATATCTCTAGAACATAACTAACCTGGAATTTTCTAGAATTATCTATACCATTCTACAACATTCTACATTTATCTAGGAAATTCAAGAATATACAAGATATCTTTAGAACATACAAGATTCCTCTAGAACAATCTAGATTCATCAAGGACATTCAAGAGATTTCTAAAGTCTCAAAAAAAATAAAAAAAATATTAAATATTTATTCCATAATAATTTGGGATGTTACAACTCAGCCCCCCTAAAATTTGAATTTTGTCCTCAAAATTCGGTAAGCATATAATTAAAAGGATTATACATTAGAAATTTTAATTACCTAGTGAAATAACTCAGGATAATGTCTTCTCATGTGTTCTTCAGTTTCCCATGTTGCTTCCTCTTGGGATAATCCTCTCCAGACTACTTTAACTAGAGGGATTTGCTTATTTCGCAATGATTTGAGTCGTGTATCAATGATTCTATATGGTCTTATCTCTACTGTCATATTCTCTTGTAAATGTACATTCTCATGTTCAATGACATGTGAAGGATCTGGGATGTACTTTTCAAGTTGAGACACATGAAAAACATTATGAATATTTGCTAAGTTCGGGGGTAAGGCTAATTTGTAAGAAGTGTTGCCAAATTTTTCAAGGATTTGGAATAGGCCTAAGTATCTTGGACTAAGTTTCTTTGACTTCATAGATCTTCTAACTGCTGTAATTGGTGATATTTTAAGAAAAACATGATCACCTTCTTCAAAACTTACGGGCCTTCTTCTCTTATCTGCATAGCTCTTTTGTCTACTTTGAGCTGTAAGTAATCTATCCCTTATAATTTGCCTTGAAGTTTGGTCTACTATTTCTGGGCCTATCAATGCTCTTTCTCCTAGTTCAACCCAACAGATAGGTGATCTACACTTCCTTCCATATAGAAATTCATATGGGGCCATCTTGATACTAGATTGGAAACTGTTATTGTAGGCAAACTCTGCTAATGGCAAGAATTTATCCCAATTCCCCTTGAACTCAATCATGCAAGCCCTTAACATATCCTCTAAGGTCTGGTTTGTCCTTTCTGTTTGACCATCTGTTTGAGGATGATAAGCAGTGCTAAACTTCAATTTTGTACCCATGGAATCTTGTAAAGATCTCCAAAATCTAGAGGTGAACCTTGAGTCTCTATCTGATATGATGTCACATGGAACACCATGCAATCTGACTATCTCCTTTATGTATAACTCAGCATACTTATCTAGGGTATAGGTAGTATTGACAGCCAAGAAATGTGCTGATTTTGTCAATCTATCTACTATTACCCAAATGGAATCATGGCCAGAAGAAGTTCTAGGTAGTCCTACAATGAAATCCATTGAGATGTTATCCCATTTCCCTTTTAGGATTTCTAAAGGTTGCAATAAACCACCTGGTCTTTGGTGTTCAGCTTTTACTTTTTGACAGGTTAGACATTTACTAACAAATTCTGTTACCTCTTTCTTCATTCCAGGCCACCAAAAATTTCTTTTTAGGTCATGATACATCTTTGTTGGTGAATTTAAGATTCTCTATTTTACATAAGGCCATTAACTCTTCTACTTCTTTGATGTAAGGGTCAGGTATAATTAGATGTTAATCTAGCCTTTAATTCCTGAAAACTTTCTTCACACCTATAGTCCCAAATGAAAGGTTGATTTTTGGCCATAGGCAATACTCTTGCCCGAAGGCGATCCTTCTTCCTTAAAATGATACTCTCAGCTGAAGGCGTCATATAAAAGGAAAAAATCACATGAAATTATTATATAAATCTCTAGGAAGAATAATCCTAGAAAATGTGTTAAGTAAATAACATACTCCTCACGCATAATTATAAAATAATTATATATGGAAATTCCTCTTACCTCAATGACTCATATAGAGTCGTACCCTTTTAATGATTAGGACAAACCCATAGTTTTCCATGTATAGGTTCATAAAATACTTATTTAGCATTCCTCCATAGCTCAGAAGTACAATGAAATATCATTTTAGTAACTCTGCTCAGTCAAAAAGATATTACCATACTCTGCTTTAGAATTTCCATAATCAAGTATGAAATATAACAAGTCCAACATTTTCTCATTCCTCAAGTTCTTTCAGTAAAAGGAATAACTTCAACAAAGAAGATCTAAATATAAACTTTAAATTTTATTTCTAGTACATAGATAATTTTAATACGTAAAGCTTAGACCAAATACAGCTTTAGGTACAAACAAAAGAAAGAATAAATTAAGGACGAGGAGGCTTTTGAAATGTAAAAGGTGCTCCGGGTCTAGAAGAGGAAGGTGCTTCAGACCTTAAGGAGGAAGCTAATCGTTGTAGCCTAGAAAGAGTTTTTGGAGGAAACGTCTGGGAAATTTGGCGAAGTGCAGAAGTCACTCCATTCATACAGTCAATACATCTTGCTTGTTGGTCACAAAAATTTTGAGTTGCAAACATCAAATGTCTATCAACTCTATTCACCAATTCCCTAAAATGACGATTCAAAAGCTTCTCTTGTTCTGCAAAGAGACGATTTATCAATCTCCCCTGGTCCTCGAAGTGGCGGTTTATCAATTTTTCCAAGTCCTCCATCTTTTGTCTCATAAGCGCAAGCTCATTATTAGAAGATGTTGCTGTGCTAACATCCTCTAGCTCTACTACATCCCTTTTTCTTTTCTTAGCCTCTGGTGACTCTTCCATGGATCTCTTATTCTTATAATTCTCCAGGCTAAGATTTAGATCCAGCTCTACCTTGCCAGCTTCAAAGTTTAGATTGAAAGATTTATTGCCGGCCATATTTTTCTGAGCTATAAAGTTTGTACGGAAGGAGAAGTTTGATGCTAGAAAGCTTATAGGTAATGAACTCTTAGTGTAGTGAGCAATGTAATGGGGCATCCATTATATATAGACGAAATTTAGGGCTACGAAACCTTTACATCATACTCTAAAGATGGCCTACAGACCTTATCCATCGCAATGCCAACGGTCTATGATAAGCATGCCAGAAAATAACAAAATATAATCTAATACAAAAGATTTCCTCAAAAATTTCGGCTAACTTTTGACTCTTGCTCAAATTATTCAACTATTCGCCGCTTCAATTTATGACTTCCTAACTCTGTATTTGTCTTATCCAATAATCCTAAATCGAGATATTACTCCATGAACGGGTAGCTTCATATTAGCCTTATCTAGGTTTCTAATCCGTGGTTTTGCCCTAGGCTTATACATTTTTAAATATACATATTAAAATAAAAACTTCTCACATTTACACATCAAGCGTTCCATAAAGTGAGAAAGATTTTTACCTTTCACTTGCCTCTACTAGCATATATGTATATATGTATAAATATAGAGATACGTCATTATCTATATATTTTCATCTATTCAAGTCCTTTTAAATTTTGACTTCTCATTCTCTGAATGTATGTGGGATTATTACATATTATTCCTGGCCATAACAAATAGCCTTCACTCACTATGCATGAATAGCATACATATCATATGTTTTTAGATACATATAATCACAATATGATTCAATCAATCTTGTATATTATACTCAACTGAAGGCTTTCAAGAACAACACAATAAAGCAGAGAAATACATTTTAGTTCATCGTAAAAGCATCCAAGACACTCTATAATGGCTACATTAACAACTATTTGAATTTCAGAAATGCCAACAAGAGAAATGGAAAAACCAAGTATGAATCTGCCGCAAATCCACCGAATATTGACTTTCGTGGTTTTGGCATTAATGCAACGCGCTATTGGTGTGCACGCCTACCCTAGACTTCTGGCTGCTAGCTTGCAAAAATCCACAGGTTAAGCGGGTAGGGTGCGGCGAGGAGATATCTTCTTTGTCTCTAAGTTCTAATTTTTTTCCTTTATAAGAACTGCCCCAGCGTTCTCAGTTACCACACCACAAAGAGTAATCATCTCTGAACCTACAACTTCCCAGCATTCCTCTCTTCTCATACTCCTACATAAATTTCTAAATTTTCCAAATCATGGCCACAAGGAAGTACATTGATCTCACAGTGGAGGCCAAGGAAGAAGAGCTCGACTTAAACTTAAGTCTGGGCAAAGACAAGGGCAAAAGACCTTTTAAGGGGTCTCAAGAGAAGCAGAAAGAGAAAAAAATGAAGAAAAATGAGGAAGCTGAGGAGACTAGCACGGGCCATACCTCAGAGGACAAAATCGCTTGTCTAGAGCAGGAGGTGAAAAATCTGAAAAAGATGATAGAGGACCTGGAGAAGTTAACTAAACGCAATAATGCAGCAATGACTTCAAGAATAGACAGATTCTTCTATTGGTCCACCCAGTGCTTCTGCAATCAACAGCAAAGAAGTGTTGATTGTATGAATGGAATTTACAGTACCCTCCGCGACATTGCTCTGTCTCTTGCTCCAAGGAATGGTCGAGGGGTGATGATACAATACAACCCTCTTAATCCAAGACCACCTCGCCTTTAGATTACTCATGCATGAGTAAACTTTTTTTTTTTTGCAATGTAATCCTTCGGTTTTTTTTAATGCAAGTGGTTTCTTTTATTGGCTGGTACCCTAAAATAATATAGCTACACAAAATCAATCATGAATTCAGCTTATAAAACCCACCATATAAAAATTTGATCCGACAGCAACGGAATCAAAACAAATAACAACTTTTCCTTGACTAAGTTCAAAAGTGTAGCTACATCTATCTAAAACTAAAACTGAGAACATAATTCCTAAGAAAAGATAAGTCTCAGAGGGAGAGGAAATGAAAATATCCTACAGGACCTTCAGTAGAGCCGTCTCTCTATAGTTGTGCTCGGGTTCACAACGATAGAGGAGGTCCTACTAAGGTTACCTTGCTATGTAATCACTAGGAGACCTAACAACCATTGCTCTAAAAATTTTCTCAATTTGATCATCCACTCTTGGGCTACGTCTGGGTCATGAGATCCCTTTAATGAATGAGGGTTATTTTTTCGAAATTCCCCTAGAATCCGGTTAATTGAGTTGCTAGTTTCACCTTCCTTTCTCTTTCCTCTACCCTTTAACTCATCAGTCAAGAGTTTTAGAACTTCAGTGGTGGTAGCCTGATTGTCTTCTTGTCAATCTGCCCTAGCCACTAGGTGTTATATGTTCTGAGTAAGGGTTTCCAAGAACTCGGCTTAGGTTCTCTTAGATGAGGCCATTTCTACAAGACACTAAAAAGGTTCTATTTCTAAATCATAGAAACAAGCTAATCAAACATATAGCAAACATCATCAAAATATCCTAATTCTACCCATAAGGTGCCCAAATCTTTGCTCTGATACCAAATTTTGTAACGTCCTTATTTTACTATACTAAAATCTGAATTTTTTTTTTTAAATTCTAATGCTTAATACTCGTACCTTCAAAAAGAACATTCTACAATTGTTCTCAGTACAAATCATAATTGGTTATACATAATAATTGAAATTCTAAACATATGATAATTTTACATTCGTTTGAAATAAATTACAAATCTGTCGTACATAGTAATTTGATATCTAAACTTAAAAAAAATAATCTATAACTCTAATACTTAATAAACTTGAGTGCTCTAAAAGTGTTCAGTCAATCTTTACACCTTTCCCCTTATACTCAGCCCCTGAAATGGTCAGTTGGAAAAGCACAAAAAGGTGAGATAAGGGTATCTCAGTAGCTAGCATAATTTTATAAACATTTATAAATATACCATTTCAGTCATAAAAGCACTTATATCATAAAAATCAATCCATGTAATATAAATTCTCAGCTCAGTGTAATAGGTTGATGAAAAATTAGCAAGCTGATATATGAATAAATCATGGAATCAAGAATAGTTGGTGGCACACTCAACGACATGGAAAAGATAGTCTGCAGAACTATTTTTCCAAGCTAAACATGAGAGAAAGGCTACTGCAGTCCTTTAACTCAAGCTAGAAAGATTCCAAACTAAAACATGGAAATATAATTTCCAAGCTGACATGGAAATAGAATTTCCAAGCTGACATGGAAGGAGAACTCCCAACCTGAACATGGAAGAAAACTTCTAAACTAATATCATGCTAATTTCATCATGAAAAACATATTTCACTTTAGATAAAACTTCATGGACATAAAATATTCAAGTAGTAAAACAAGCTTTTATGAATTGCTAAGCTACGCTACCTGTACTTTGTAGTCTGACTTTTTAGCTCAAATAGCTATTCAATCTGTCTTGAAATTCGTTTCACGATTTTTGACCGTTGACCGTGGGGTAGTCTGCACTGGTTTTGGTTCTGATTTTTTTTGCTTCCTATTCACTGCCACTTCTCCCTTAACACTTGTATGGGTTAGTAATAGAAAAATCTCCTCAAAGTAGCTCAGAAAAATCGAGTTTAACGTTGCTATTTGCTTCTTCCAAAATCTCTATTTTATGGTTGAAAAACAGAGAATATTTTTCTGCTTCTGTCCAAGCTGCTGGATTCTCTTTTTCTCACTCTCTCTCGGTTTTGAATGGTGCAAGGAAAGGGGAGGAAGATGTTGCTATTTATAGCTAAAAAAGGGAGGCAACATCTCTCTAAAGCCTAGAAATGTTTAGAGAACTCAAGATAACTCAAGATAAACCTAGACTAACCTGGAATTCTCTAGAATTATCTATACCATTCTACAACATTCTACACTTATCTAGCAAATTCAAGAATATACAAGATATCTCTAGAACATAACTAACCTGAAATTTTCTAGAATTATCTATACCATTCTACAACATTCTACACTTATCTAGCAAATTCAAGAATATACAAGATATCTCTATACCATTCTACAACATTCTACACTTATCTAGGAAATTCAAGAATATACAAGATATCTCTAGAACATAACTAACCTGGAATTTTCTAGAATTATCTATACCATTCTACAACATTCTACACTTATCTAGCAAATTCAAGAATATACAAGATATGTCTAGAACATAACTAACCTGAAATTTTCTAGAATTATCTATACCATTCTACAACATTCTACATTTATCTAGGAAATTCAAGAATATACAAGATATCTTTAGAACATACAAGATTCCTCTAGAACAATCTAGATTCATCAAGGACATTCAAGAGATTTCTAGAGTCTCAAAAAAATAAAAAAAAATATTACATATTTATTCCATAATAATTTGGGATGTTACATCTTGTATGTTCTACAGATATCTTGTATATTCTTGAATTTCCTAGATAAGTGTAGAATATTGTAGAATGGTATAGATAATTCTAGAGAATTCTAGATTAGTCTAGATTTATCTTGAGTTATCTTGAGTTTTCTAAACATTTCTAGTATAGATAATTCTAGAGAATTCTAGGTTAGTCTAGGTTTATCTTGAGTTATCTTGAGTTTTCTAAACATTTCTAGGCTTTAGAGAGATATTTGAATATTCAAAAGGAATTTTCCACTTGCCTCCCATTCTTAGCTATAAATAGCAATATCTTCCTCCCCTTTCCTTGCACCATTCACAACCGAGAGAGAGTGAGAAAAAGAGAATCCAGCAGCTTGGACAAAAGCAGAAAAAAAAATTCCTCTTTTTTTTCAACCATAAAATAGAGGTTTTTGGAAGAAGCAAATAGCTTTAAACTCGATTTTTCTGAGCTACTTTGAGGAGCTTCTTCTATTACTAACCCACACAAGTGTTAAGGGAGAAGTGACAGCGAATAGGAAGCAAAAATCAGAACCAAAACCAGTGCAGACTACCCCACGGTCAACGGTCAAAAATCGTGAAACAAATTTCAAGACAGATTGAATAGCTATTTGAGCTAAAAAGTCAGACTACAAAGTACAGGTAGCTTAGCAATTCATAAAAGTTTGTTTTACTACTTGAATATTTTATGTCCATGAAGTTTTATCTAAAGTGAAATATGTTTTTCATGATGAAATTAGCATGATATTAGCTTGGAAGTTTTCTTCCATGTTCAGCTTGGGAGTTCTGCTTCCATGTCAGCTTGGAAATTCTATTTCCATGTCAGCTTAGAAATTATATTTCCATGTTTTAGCTTGGAATTTTTCTAGCTTGAGTTAAAGGACTGCAGTAGCCTTTTTTTTCATGTTTAGCTTGGAAAAATAGTTCTGCAGACTATCTTTTCCATGACATTGAGTGTGCCACCAACTATTCTTGATTCCATGATTTATTCATATATCAGCTTGCTAATTTTTCATCAACCTATTACACTGAACTGAGAATTTATATTACATGGACTGATTTTTATGATATAAGTGCTTTTATGACTGAAATGGTATATTTATAAATGTTTATAAAATTATGCTAGCTACTGAGATACCCTTATCTCACCTTTTTGTGTTTTTCCAACTGACCATTTCAGGGGCTGACTATAAGGGAAAAGGTATAAAGATTGATTGAACACTTTTAGAGCACTCAAGTTTATTAAGTATTAGAATTATAGATTATTTTTTTTAAGTTTAGATATCAAATTACTATGTACGACAGATTTGTAATTTATTTCAAACGAATGTAAAATTATCTTATGTTTAGAATTTCAATTATTATGTATAACCAATTATGATTTGTACTGAGAACAATTGTAGAATGTTCTTTTTGAAAATATGAGTATTAAGCATTAGAATTTAAAAAAAAAAATTTCAGATTTTAGTATAGTAAAATAAGGACGTTACACATCACACTCACCTCAATTGTGGCACTGCACCTTGTTTTTGCAAGTTAATAAGATGGAAAATGCTAGGAGATGGTTCCCAAGAAATTCCCTAAAAAATGCAATTGAAGAGGGGATAAAAGAACACATTAAGGTCAGATTTTTGTGCAAGGTAAAACAAGGCTTAAGAGGAAAATTACTACTGTCATGATAGTAAAATTATGCTGTCATAATAGTAGAAATTTAGTTCTTATGGCAGTCAAAATCTACTCCCACAGTAGCAACAATTCTGCTGCCATAACAGCAGAATTTTACTGCAGAATGCTGTCTAAGCAGAAAACAGCAGAAAAATTCTTTGCTCTGTTTGCTGTCCAAAATGTCCGCCATTTCACAGAAACTTTCAGCCAGCATAATGCCCAAAAATATGGTTCTAAAGTGCAGGAAAATCAGTCCCAAACATCCTATAGTCATTTCACAATTAACTTCAAATTAAGATTCTTTCTTCCCTTCTCTCTTTTGTGTTCAAGACCACCAATGCCCCCTTTCTTTTATTCCATTAGTTAACATAAATGAAAGCTCCTAATTATTCCCTAATCACAAGTTTATAACCTTATAATCACTTTACAATAGAGTCGGATTTTCCTCTCACCTCTTCAAGTTAGGGTTCACGGCTAAGAACAAAAGAATGGAGGAAGGGGAAAATGAAATACAAGGGAACCTATTGCTTACTTACTTGGTTTGAATACAGAAAAATGGGGGAGACCGGCGTGCAGGCTCCAACCACAAGAGAGGAAGACGAACACAATGGGAATGGGAGAGGTAGAAGCCGAAAATGAAGAAGAGATGAATATAAGGTATTATGTGTGTGTGACTTCCGTAAAGTGGCTGGACTTTAAGCTAAAGAAAAGGAAAAATTCCATGTATATCCCTTGACTACTTCTTAGGTCAATATCTCCTTTTTCTTTAATTAAATTTGGACCTTAATTACATTTCTATACAATATATGACCTCAAATAAAAGAACCCATTCACATAATCAAATTTTAATTAAATCAAATAAATCCTACTATGAAAACATAGTAGCGCACACATAAAAATTTAAATTACTTTATTTTATTTATTATATTATTTTTATTATTTATTTTTTAAAACCAAGAAAGAAAGGAAAGAAATATATATATATATATATATATATATATATGTATATCAATAAAATTCCACTTCAAAATATATATAACAACACAACATAAAATAAAATAATTCAACATAGTTCTAACTTATAGCACATAACATAAAATATTGAACACCATCATTTCAAGCAACAATAGTAAAATAAATTAACAAATTAAAATCGTAAAATTTTTACACTCCAAAATCAATAATACCTTGAAGGATTAGGATGTTACAGTCACCAAGTAAGTCATCAGACTACAAGGTTTGTACTACAATATGGATTATCCCAAAGGTATGTCCCTTTTGTAATGACTCAACCTGGGGTTGGAAATCAGTTAGCCAATCCCATAAGTTAAATAGTGCAAGGCCAAGCAGTAAATTCTGCATTGGCAAATGTAGTAGGGATAAGTGCTCCCACTGCGTTTCAACAAGAGAGGTTGAATTTGGGAGACATGCCAAGTAATGTCACCACATTTACTGTAAGTTCATTAGCTAATATTTGACAGCAAATGGATGAGAGTAATCATGACATAGTGAGCATGTTAGCACAACATATGAGTGTTGTGTTAAAACCCTTAATGGAAAACACTAACAATGCGTGTAATACATTAGCCTTGCAAATGGGTAGACTCAGCTAGGCTTTAGGCATTGTTGTGCCTGATAATGTTCAACTAGAACAAGTGGTTTTGGCCCAAGATCAAGGCCAAAATCAATGGAATAACGTAATTCAAGGAAAAACCAACCTTATTTGGAATATGGTCAAGTTTAACTACTATGCTAAAATGAACCATTAATGGTTGGAAATAATGCTTTAAGAGCAATTTGACAAAACATCGTAGGGAATCAAATAGAACAAAATGTCAATCAAGTGGTCGAACAAGTTCTTAATGTCAACTACTATGCTGAAATGAACCATTAATGGTTGGAAATAATGCTTTAAGAGTAATTCGACAAAACATCGTAGGGAATCAAATAGAACAAAATGTCAACCAAGTGGTTGAACAAGTTCTTAATGGGTTTGGCTTTAATATTGGCTATGCCAATTAGCCATATTTTGTCTCAGCATTTCCTGACTGGGTTCAGCAGGTAGAATTACCTCGAGGGATGGCCAAAGCTCCGAAACTATCCAAGTTTGCCGAAGAAAGTGGTGAATCAATCATTGAACATATTGCACAATATACCATTGAAATGGGAGATCTAGCATCAAATGAGGTCTTAAGATGAGCTTCTTTCCCAGTTCACTCACATAGAATGCCTTCTCTTAGTTCTCTGCTCTGAGACCTAATTCTATTCACTCATGGACACAAATGGAAAAAAGTTTCTATGACCAATTTTTCAAAGGAAATCTAAAAGTTGGTTTAACATATTTTTTTAACATTAAGAGAATGTACAACGAGCCTGTTGAGGATTACTTAGCAAGATTTAGGCACATGAGAAGTAAGTGCTTTACTCCCATTCCTAATGTAGAAATTATTAAACCTGATGCAGAAATTATTAAAATTGCTACTAGAGTTTTGGATTATTACATTAGGAAAAAGTTAGTCAATCAGCATTTAGTTGACCTTGCCCAATTAAGAGGAAAGATTAGACAAGTGGAACAATTAAAACCTGAGAAACTACAAAAACAAAAAAAAAGTTCCTTAAGAGAGAAAAATAAATTTTGTCAGGATTGAGCAATCCAACAAAGAAGAGGAATTTTAGCCAAAACTATTTTATATACCAAGATTTCAGTCAGATTATCAAGTTAAGTCGAATTCTAATGGTTGGTTAATTGAGAATTCTAAGGAGTCGGTTGAGAGTAATCCGAATCCTCAAAACCATTTCTGATAGATAGACTGAGAATTCAAATTGACGGATAGATTAGGCAGACGTGTCTAGTGGCCTAGGTAGTTATGTTTGGTTTATCTTATTATGTAATATGCATAATAACTGTCACTTACATGGCCAATAGATAGATACGTAATTATATCCATAGTTAGCCTATAAATATTAGGATTTCTTATGTAAAAGGGGTTGGCATCTCTTGATTAAATATCCTAACATCTCACACAAGCAGATTAACGGATTAATATCAAAGTATGCTTTCCCCTTTTACCATTCCATTCATTTTAATTCAAAGTTCATCTTTTAAACTTCTTCCTTTTTACTTCTTTTATCATTTCCTGCAATTTAATTCCAGTTGTTTATCACTTTCTTTTACTTTCTGTAATTTACCACACTTTCGTTTACCTTTCTACCATATACTTTATGCTATTTACTTCTTACCATTTATATTCTGCAGTTTACTTTTTGCAACTTACCTTTCATGCACTTTACTTTATGCAAATTTACGTTTTGCAAATTACCTTTTATGCATTGTCATTTACTTTCAACTTACTTTCTTGTTCTTATTGCTTTTATTTAACTTTTTTGCAAAAAAATGTATTTCCAGCCTTATGTTCTTTCATACAGTTATATGTTTCATGTAGCACTTTTGACATATTTTTTGCCTATTGACAAGATTATCACATAACTTTGAAACCACATTATTCTCAATTTTATTATTTGTTGTCAGATTTGGGTTAAACAAAAAATCACCATTAACAGAGGGACTAGCTAGTCACTTTTGGAATTGATGGATGAGGAATGTAGAAGCACAAAAGAAGTGCAAAACAAAAAAGGGAAGACAGGAGAATCGATCATCACTTGATGAAGCCAAAAGCCTGAAGGTGTGTCATATCCTTTAACTCGGGCATGCGACTGGCATGGCATGGAGGTATTCCAATACCATAAGCCTATACTATGTACCTATCTATCAATGATATAACAGTTCCAGATGAAGAAAATAATTTCGCATAAAGACTGAACTAATGTTTCAACTTAGATTAGAGAACAAATCCATTTTTTACTACATTGCAAGAGGTTTCCAAAATGTCAGAGTGTATAACCATATTACAAAATAATAGAGCAGCGTACAATTACTATTCAAGAACCCTCATAAGTGACTTACGTGTTCATAGAGCAACCTCTAGAGTTTTTAACAAAATATTACAAAAAGACATGCATCCAAGAGTAAGGAGTCAACCCGAGAAAAAAAGGGATTGATGAATAGGACAACCACTACGCTTCTAATGGACCTTCTACTTCGGCTACCTACTTTGAAAAGAAAAGGACAAGGAAAGGCTTGAGTAATTCAATTACTCAATGAGGATATAGTTAAAATAAATGCTTATAATGACCAACATAAATAACTTATGAATATACAACTAGTCTTTTATCATACATTTCTCATGTATATAGTATATACATGTATACCACCATAAGAGTGCATGATAAACTAAATCCCACACTAGTACCTTTAGTAAATCTCTACATGTGCTAGTACCTGGAAACATGTAAATCATTATGCCTACAAGTACCAGTATCCGGTACTATACCAATTCTTATATTGGCATGTACTAGTACCCGGCACTGGAATCTTTATTATGTTTATATGTGCCCGTACCCCGTGCTATTTTAAACCATTATAACATATCATGATAACCAATTCTCAATGAACACAAAATAAATCCAAGAAAACCTAATATTATTTAATGTAGCTTAAAGTTTTGGGGACTCCAACATATTATACTAGTATTATTTAATAAACTTGTAAAATCTTTTTTAGGATGCAGAGAAAATTCAAGAAAGGAGAGAGTCTTGTTCCACTCACCTCAATGTAGCTTAAAGTTACCTCAAGTCTCCAATAAGATACAAGAGGAGTTGCATAGAAGTCCCCATATAAGAGAAAATGTCAAAATAAGGAAGAAGAAATCTATCGTCCGCTGCAGCGAGAATTTCTTCCCGCTAACACAGTGAGCAGCAACAAAGCTACTACTCTCAGGTATGTACCACTGCAGTGGGAAGTTCTTCCTGCTGTAGCGGGAGAGAGCAACAAAGCTGCCTTTCTCAGCATGCTACGTGCTATAGCAGGATTTATTGCCCGCTGTAGTGGTGATCGATGATACAGCCCCCCTGATAGCGATTTTCATCTCTTTTCCTTCCCTTTGAGCACCATAACCATATCCAACTCAAATGCAAAGTCTCCCGAGGTAAAAACCTATAGAGAGTAGCCCAAGCAAGTTAAAATATTTAATCAACAAGGGATTACAACCATCAATCCTCCTTTCGCTCATAAATCTTTTCTAAAAAGAAGTTTTCTAATCTTTTCCCTAGCCCATACTAATCCAAGTTTTATCGACCACATTCTTACATTGCCATCCTTT
The DNA here is from genome assembly GCA_037074585.1 of Biancaea sappan. Taxonomy (NCBI): domain Eukaryota; kingdom Viridiplantae; phylum Streptophyta; class Magnoliopsida; order Fabales; family Fabaceae; genus Biancaea; species Biancaea sappan. The sequence continues at coordinate 41,695,941 of CM073501.1, read as the reverse complement.
AAAGATTCCATATTCAAGTTAAAATCATAGAAATTTGCTCTAGGGTTTCCTCAAATCCAAGATTTACCCTTCTCAACACCTAGGGTTCCCAAAGTGTGGAAATGGGAAAAAAGAAGATAGAGTATCACTTACAAAGTAGATGAGCTTCAGCAAGGTAAGGTGATCACGACAGCAGCTCTAAAGAAACCAATGTAAGTATAGATGAGGCATGGTGTGCAAGAGAGGGGAATGTCGAAGGTGAGGGAAAGATTGAGCAAATCAGTGTGTGTAAGCTGGTAAGTTTTAGGAGGAGAGAACAGTGTATAAGTAATTGAAGGAAAAGAAATTCCAAAATTCCTTCCTTGTCCCACTTACTCAATTCCTATACTAATTAATCCCAATATACAACAATTTATCATCACACATTTTCACATATCTTTTTATATACTCCCAAACTATATTTGAATCAAAATAATAACATCAAGTCTTCAAATATTGCACACCCAAAATTTACTAACACAACATATAACATCACAACACATATACATATGATATTAAAATAATATCCCTACACATCCATAAGTTCAACTTCGAAATTAAGGCCCCCCAAAACACGGATGTTACAAGGTGAGGGTGGTAGGCCTTAACACGCCTCACATTCCATCATCTTGATTTTAAGCTACAAATGTCAAGGACTAAGGGCGTGTGCTTGAGGACATTCAGAATATTTTCATTTTTACCTCATTTTCAAAATTTCAAACATATATTTCCCAATAACTTCCAAAAATATTTTCATTTTATTTTATTTTCATAAATTCTAAAATACAAAAGAATAACTTCTTTCATTTCCATTCCAAATCATTTCCCAAAAAATTCAAAAAACCAAAAAACAAAAAATATATAAAAAAAATAGGAAAAGAAAAATTCAAAGTAATTCGCTTTCATGAATTCGAACGCAATCACCACCTTCCAGCCCCATTTGATTTATAAAAGCAATTATTTCTAGATTCCTAACTCTTCGCACAAAGAATTTAAACCTTCTCTTCGCCCTTTGTGGCATTTCAAACTCTCGATTTACATGGACTTTGATCTCATTTTCATGGGTGCATAAGCCCTAGGCGACCCCTAGGTCAAGTCCCCTTTGTAAAAAATATTATGTCTTTTCCTCTTTTTAGCATCTTCATGTCTTGTTGTATTTTAAGATAATTCAAAGTTCGTATTATCAAATTTTGTGCATTTAATTTAGGATAATTGTTCTTGAAATGGGTGTCATTGGGTGCCTAATGCCTTCCCCACTCACAATCATACTTCCAAACCCATCTTGTGTTTATAGACTGGTTTCTTATCAGTTTTCAAAAAAAAGTTTTTTTGAAGTTTTGCCTAAAAATAAAATTTTGGTGGCGATTCTTTGAAATATGGTTTTCGTCTTGAAAACTAAATCTTCTATATTTTAAGGGCGTCAGACACATCACATTTTAGGTGTGACAATTATTGTAGAGACAGATTGCCAGGAACTTCTCAACTGTTGTAAAAGAACTAGCATGAATTGAACAATAGGAACATAACTTGATAAGATATGGTGTGTCAGGTTTTTCTCTTCCTTCTTTTTGCAAGGGTGTTTTGCTCTATTTGTCTTGAAGGCTTCCTAGGTCGAGCATTGGGTTGAGTTTAGTGTTGGTTTCGGTCAACCTATTTTCAAGCTCTATGCTTGTTGCCCAAAGAGAAACAAAAGACAAAAAATAAAAAACTTGGCAATCATTCACCAACCATGCACTTCATTATAGATTTAGAAGAAAATATACTTTTTGCTCCCTTAAATTTAGAAGTTTTCATTTCATCATACATGTTTTGTTGTGTTAAATGTCTTGTATGTCTATAAAAATTACCAATGCTTTTCTAATTACTACCACTATTCAAATGGTTATCAAAATTATATGACATGTTAATCATATGAGAGGAGATGGCCAAGAGGGTTAGAAAGGTAGCTAAAGCACTTTTAGGAGAATCAAAAGGTTTTGGACAAAGAGATAAGGAATCCTGGTGGTGGAATGAGACCATTCAAGAGAAGATCAAATTTAAAAGAGAATGCTTTAAAGCTATCCATTTGTGCAATAACACGAAAAATTGGGAAAGGAATAGGAAGGCTAATGAGGAGACTAAAGATAAGGAATCCTGGTGGTGGAATGAGACCATTCAAGAGAAGATCAAATTTAAAAGAGAATGCTTTAAAGCTATCCATTTGTGCAATAACACGAAAAATTGGGAAAGGAATAGGAAGGCTAATGAGGAGACTAAAAAAGCAATAAGTGAAGCTCGATCTAAAGCTTTTGAAGAGTTTTACGAGGACTTAAGAACGAAAAAGGGGGAGCAAAAGATTTGCAAGATTGTGAATACTAGAGAAAGGAAATCTAGAGATTTGGATCAAGTAAGATGTGTTAAAGATGAAGAAGGAAAAATTTTAGTTACAGATAGAGATATTAAAACAAATGGCAAGATTACTTTTATAAGCTCTTTAATGACGGAGCAGGGTCAACTAGTGATATGGAAGATTTAACAACCCTAGAAAGAAAACAAAATTTGGCATATTATCGAAAGATTAAGGTTAATGAGGTCAAGGAAGCTCTTAAAAGAATGAATAATGGTAAAGTCGTTGGTCCTAATGGTATTCCCATTGAAGTTTAGAAGTGTTTAGGGAAGGAGGGTACTACTATTTAAACACTTTAATGAGATTTTAAGGTCCAAGAAAATGCTTGAGGAATAGAGAAGAAGCACTTTAGTGCCTATATACAAAAACAAAGGGGACATCCAGAACTGCACAAACTACCGAAGGATTAAGCTTATGAGTCACACTCTGAAATTATGAGAAAGAGTGATTTAATGTAGGTTAAGAATTGAAACGAGAATTTCTGAAAATCAATTTTGATTTATGCCAAGGCGGTCTACTATGAAAGCTATTTGTCTACTAAGAGGGTTAATGGAAAGGTATCGGAGTAAACAAAAACACTTGCATATAGCATTTATTGATTTGAAAAAAGCTTATGATAAAGTACCAAGAGAGGTGCTGTGGAAAGCCTTGGAAAAGAAAGGTGTACGGGTTGCATATATTAGAACTATAAAAGATATGTATGAGGGAGCTACAACTAGTGTAAGAACATCTGGAGGGGAGACAAGAGACTTTCCTATTAAGATTGGCTTGCATCAAGGATCATTTTTGAGCCCTTATTTGTTTCACTTGGTTTTAGATGTGCTGACGAAACACATCCGAGAAGAAATCCCCAAATACATGCTTTTTGCAGATGATATTATTCTCATAGCAGAGTCAGAAGAAGAGATTAATTTTAAACTCAAGTTATGGAAAGCTATTTTGAAATTAAAGGGTTTTCATTTGAGCAAGAGTAAGACATAATATGTACATTATAAGTTTAACAAGCGACAAGCTAGAAATGAGTTGGAGGTTAAAATTAGAGATCAGGTTGTATCACAAGTGTCAAAGTTTAGATATCTGAGATAAATTATACAAGATGGTGAAATTATTGGAGATGTAACACATAGGATACAAGCTGGATGATTGAAGTGGAAAATGGCTTCAAGAATTGTTTCTGATAAAAGTACCTGATAAGCTTAAAGGAAAGTTTTATTGTACTACTATAAGACCAGTAATTTTATATAGGAGTGAATATTGGGCGATGAAAGGACAAAAAGAACAAAAAATTGAAGTAGCGGAGATCTGCACCAATTTAAAAACTACTAAATCTTACTTAATGCCCCCTACCCCCCTCTAAAAAAAAAAGAAAAAAGAAATTAAATCTTAGTAATAATATGAGTTATGCCCTTAGACTTGATCATGACTAAAAAATTTGCGCAATTTCAAAAAAAAAAAAGCAGAGACTAAAAAAATTATAGTCCTATGAAAAAACCCATTGAAAGAAAATAGGAATGAACACTAAACCTCCTCTTGCCTTGTTTCATTTTCTGCTATCTAATCTATATATAAATAATCACTACTAATTTAGGAACCAGCCACTAGTCTGATTCGATTGATCCTAAAATCTAATTAGTTTTGTTTTTTTTTGTTTAAAAAAATACTATTGACAAATTGCAATTATTCATTTTTTATTTTTTGTCTCTTTTAATCTTTTTGTATCATATATTTTCTTTTTTTTTCTTAATTCTTTGTTATAATATTATTTTTCCCACAAAAATAATTAAGAGAAAAAGAAAACAATAGAAGAGCAATTACACACACACACACACACACACACATATATATATATATATATATATATATATATATATATATATATATAATTTTACTAGATTAAGTATAAAAACATTTATAAATTTATTATGTTATATATTTTCAATATAAAAAATTAAAAATATATATTTAACTATTACAATTTCGACCACAATTTAACTATAGTCAAATAAATAAATCGTAAATCAATATTTCTATAAATGCAATGATTGATTTTAATAAGTAGAAATACTGATGTAAATTCTTACATACTATTTGCAGCATCCTAACCAAGAAATAGTGATGTCAATCATTCTGCAGCTTTTGTTGGAGCATGGAAACTACTCTCAAATTATAGGTTTTCAAGCCCATACAAGAAATACAGAATCCTTAATCAGTTGAACCTGCGATGTGACTAGGTGGAAGGTTAAACGAACCTACTTTTCTTTTCCTTTCCGTTTTATTTTCTTGGAAGACATTTTTTTATTAATTTCTCCTTTTTCATCATTGCCCAATCACTGCTCAAGGGACTGTTTTTGCCACTTCCGAATCTTAGCTTGTGGATTTCCTATTCCCAGGGCAATTTAATTCACAATTTCAATGATATATGAGTAAAGATTATAGAAATTTAAACCTTTTAGAAAGCCAAACTTTTCCATTGTTAAATCACTTCAACATCTCTGTAACGTACTTTTTAATTATCACACAGATCTCGATGACCCGAGATTGAGCCATACATAGATTTTATCTAATATAACACCTGAATTTCTTACTCGTAAGTCTTTAATAGGTCATATCACTAAGAGTTACAATAGAAAAATGACGTTTTTTTCTCCCAAAACAAAAAAATTTACATCAATCTCTTGAGAGGTGTACAGAACCAATCTATTGTCTGGATGGAAAAATGCAAAAGTACATGACTTTAGACTGGTGCAAAGCCAAAAAGAGGCTAAGAGGCTTTGGCTTGTCTGGGAGGGGTCATGTTAGAAATTAGGGAAACAGCTGTTTTGGTGATAAAGAACTGAACCACGAGTAATGCATTTATATATACCAGCAAACCTGAAATAAGTAAAACTCCAATGATTGTCCAATTACAAGGCTAACTGTACCACAAAGTACATAACATTTACAAAACAAAACTTACCAGCTTGAAGAGCAGGAAAATCATTAAGAACGAGCTTTCTTGTTTGCCAGAAACTGGACTGCTGTAGAACCTAGAGGAGTTCCAAACAGCAAAACAGAATATTTCAGAAGAGAACAATCAGCTTCCAACTATTCACTTACTAATCAGAAAGTACATGTCATAAACCTTGTATTAAACAATGGGGGAAACTACATTTAACTGTGATTTAAAGTTTTCATTTTAGACCAAAGTTCAGGGAAACTCTCACAATTTGTCTTGTGCCATGTCTAGTGCAACACAATCTTCCTATAGAAAAAGAAGCAAGTTTAAACTCATTCTCTCTTTTCAAAAGATGTCATGATTTTTTAATTTGTGCCCGTATGTTCTACCCTTTTATAATCATTTTAGTTAATAACATTCTTATGAGATATCACACAGCAATAAAAGCAAATAACCAAACCAAAAATGATCGGTAAACAAGAATTTCAAAACAATTTTCGATTTCCTTGATAAATGAATTTAGCTGAATGAAGGGAAAAAAATGTATAAATTTATGACTGCTATATCACTTAATATGTAGCAAACCTACTTACCCACCGTTTTGTAAATTTCTTATTAATATTTACTAAATATAAATGATTTAAAAAATAAAAATCAGTCTATATATAACTAACCTACAGACATTTTACTAGAAGAGTATGATAAAGATGACTTCCCGGAACTGATATATGAGCCAATTCCTCTTTTAATAACTCAGTTCCTGCCCATCTTACCTTCAAGAATAAACTTTGCACAAATGTAATATGTCCTCAGACCCTCAAGACAGTTTATTATGTACTAAAATCCTACGGATCCAGATAGGCTTTATTACTCATATGATACTGTTGAGTGATTTTTGCCAAATTAAGATCAGACAGATTATGCCAGAGGCAAGGTCTTTTTAGTGGTTGTTTCCCTTCAGTTAAAACATAGACACCCACAAAGAACAACAAATGTAAAACGCGAAAGTGAAAGAAATATTTTTTTTTTTTGAAAAAAATAAACAATAAACAAAGTGAAAGAAATAACAAATAGAGTAAACAAATAAACAAATAGAATAAACAAATAGAATAAAGGCTCAAAGAACAACAGTGGGATAGAAAAAAGAGAGGATGGAGCCTGAAAAATTGTTTTTTAAAATGCCTAATGAGCGAGGGTACACCAGCTACATTACTTTGGTGAAGAAAGATCCTTTGATAGTATGAAGGTCCAAATCGAAACAAAATAAAGCAATGTCCCAGGGAAAATAGAATAACCATTTGTTCGAAGTTGGTGACTTGACCCAAATAATTATCAGTTAGTTAAATAACTGCATATTATTTATTGTTGAAAAGTACATCATACAGGAAAATGTAGAAGAAACAACATTATAAGACAAACAAAAAAGCACTTTTCACTTTTCTGAAACATTCCTTCACTACAAATCCACAGCTCACCGATAATCTAAGTCTCCAATGCAGAACTAGAATAAGAAACTCAAGGGGAGAGAGAGCGAGAGAAACAGATAGATGGAGAAGGTCATAAGGGAATAAAACAAAAATACAATATCAACGCTGATAACCAAAGTACATGTATCTCTATCATAACCTCCAAGAGTTTATCATGTAGTTAATCTGTATCTCAAATTATTATAAATAAGGAAAGAGAAGTAGCTGTCACTGCAAGAGTGAGTGCATGCCAGCCTTCCCATTCATCATATATTTAATTGTACCCTACATTTCTACAATATTAAACAAGAATTATATCAAATTGGTCATACTCAATAAAATTAATACAAATGATCTGATTCATATTAGGCATCCTATAAAGGCCTTATCCCCTTATGTTTGTGTGATGAATTCTAGGAATTCAGAGACTAACAACCACCTTTTCTTATATTATGAGATGGCCTAGGCTATTTGGAACAGATTATTTGGGCTCTTTGAAGAAAGTCGGGTGTGCCTAGTTGATTTCGATGCTTTCTTTGCCATGAATTTTAGGGATTTTGGAAGGGGAAAGGAGAATAATGTTTTGTGAAACGCGGCTTTGTTTGCAACTATATGGTGTCTCTAGGTGGAAAGGAGAGCGTTCAAGCAACGGTTTCTTCATCCTCATTTGCTTTGAGATAGGATTTGTTTCATTGCTGCTCTTTGGATTTCAACAAATGGGTCTTTTAAGGGAGTATCCCTTGTAGATGTCCATAGGAATTGGAAGGCTTTGTTGTATTAGACCCGTTAGGTTTTTTGGGTTGGTTTTGTTTGAGCTTTGTATTTTTAAGGAGAACCTCTTGTCCTCTTGTCCTCCTATTTCTTGTTTTTCTTTTCTTCCCTTTGTAATCTCCTCTCTTCTTTAATAATATTTTCTTTTTCTATCAAAAAACATTATATCAAATGGGTCACTCACATGCTTATAATACGTCATATTTATCTCTTATTTTCAGATATTTATATCTTTGTTGTCATTGTTTTCATTCCTGCTACATATATTTCTTAACTTCTGCTGTTAGTCTTCATTCATTCATTCCTTGAACAAATTTAGTATGCATAAAACACTGATGTACTTACCTTCATTACAGAATGGTGCTTAGCCAGATTCACAGCCAGAAGCATTGTTATGGATGATGCAACAGTATAAATTCCCAAATAACTGGCCTTGCTTCGCCTTCGACCTTTACAACAAAAGTACATAAAAAAGTTTAATTGACAAGTACAAATGAAGAGATGGTAAAACATGGAATGTCAAAAAGAATGGGATTAACAACCGAATTCCGCAACGATCAGAGTAATGAGACTGCAGACAACAGAATTAAGAGCAACTGTATTCGAAGTATCCTTTTCTATTCCTGGTAAGACTGCAAATATCACTCCTATTAATAGAAACACAGCCTGCAGTGCAACATTCACCATTCAAATCTTATAAGAAATAATGACAACAATTACAAATAAAGCAAACAAGATTTATTGTTAATCTTCACAAAGACTCTGTTCTTACAAATAACAATGAGCTTTCACGGCCATGAACAAAAAGAAAAAGGAACTAAAATCTAACAAGTTAAACATATTCTAATGCTATGTTAATTAGACAAATCTTCCCTGTCCACATCAACAATTCCACTATAAAGATAATTGATAATTCTTAATTCTTATACTAGAAACTTCAACTATCTAATAATATTAAGATACAGCTTGCAGTTCAACGCTATGGGCTGTGGTTCCATGCTACATGTATAGCCTTGCAAAGGTGGCTACAGCCACGCTACAACTGCTATTTTTCTCTAGTTGCAGCACGCACTATATGCACCACAGCTAAATAGGACAACTTTAAATCATTTGAAGAGGTCAAAAGCTAGATGCCTTCAATCCAACCTTCACCATCAGCGCACTCTGGGTTTCTTGCAGTTATCTCCAGATCTGGCAGCCAACAAAGTAAGGCAAAAGCCTTCCCTCTTCTGCCTCTTTTTCTTTTCATATTTTCTTCTCCAGTGACTTGGGCCTCTTCAACCTCACCCTTCTCCTCCACCACCAATGCCACTAACACTGCCTGTATGTGCTCCTCCAACACCAGCTCCTGCCCCAAATCCAGTGCCTTGACCAGATCCTTCTACAATACCAGTCCGCCATTTTTCCAGAAAATGAAGAGGAAACTGAGGGATTTCCTAATGATGATGATTATGATGGTATAGCATTTGATGAAGTGGAATTGATTAGATATCTTAGAGTAAAAGCTTAGACTCAAAAACTTATAACAATATTATCCATAGATCATAACATCACGACCTTACAACAACAACAACAACAACAACAAAGCCTTATCCCACTAAGTGGGGTCGGCTACATGGATCGCACGACGCCATTGAGCTCTATCAATGACCATCTCTTTAGATATCTCATTTACTAAAAGGTCCCGTTCAATAATTTCTCTAAGTGTCTTTTTTGGTCTTCCTCGACCTTTTTTCATAGGGCTCCAAACCATCTACTCAACTCTCCTAACTAGCGCTTCCAACGATCTTCTTTGCACATGCCCAAACCATCTTAAACGGTTTTCAACCATTTTTTCCTCAATAGGTGCCACCCCAACTCTACCTCGTAAATGATCATTACGGATCCTATCTTTTCTTGTATGACCACACATCCAACGCAACATCCTCATCTCCGTCACTCCAATTTTATGTTCTTGTTGTCCTTTCATTGCCCAACATTCACTCTCATATAAAATCGCTGGTCTTATAGCAGTACGATAAAACTTTCCTTTGAGTTTATCAGGTACTTTCCGATCACAAATAACCCCTGATGCCATTCTCCACTTCAACCACCCAGCTTGTATCCTATGTTCCACATCTCTAATAACTTCGCCGTCATCTTGTATAATTGATCCCAAATACCTAAACTTTGACACTTGTGATACGACCTGATCACCAAGCTTAACCTCCAGCTCGTTCCTAGCTTGTCGCTTGTTAAACTTACAATGCATATATTCGGTCTCGTTCCTAGCTTGTCGCTTGTTAAACTTACAATGCATATATTCGGTCTTACTCCTGCTCAGACGAAAACCCTTCGATTCCAAAGTAGCTCTCCATAACTCAAGTTTAGAATTAATCTCTTCCCTTGTCTCTGCTATGAGAACAACGTCATCTGCAAAAAGCATGCACTTAGGGATTTCATCTTGGATGTGTTTCGTCAGAACATCTAAAACCAAGTCAAACAAATAAGGGCTTAAGGATGATCCCTGATGTAGGCCAATTTTAATAGGAAAGTCTCTAGTTTCCCCGCCAGACGTTCTCACACTAGTCGTAGCCCCCTCGTACATATCCTTTATGGCTCTAATATACGCAACCCGTACACCTTTCTGTTCCAAGGCTTTCCACAGCACCTCTCTTGGTACTCGATCATAGGCTTTTTCCAAGTCAATAAATGCTATATGAAGATCTCTTTGTTCACTCCGATACCTTTCCATCAACCCCCTTAAATCATAAAAAATGCCAATAACCTTGTTTCTTACAAATATTAGTCGTTATGAGCTTATGAGCTTTTTCAAATAGTCCATTCCATGTAAAATCACCTGTGCAATGTGATAGAATTATCATACTATATTTATTTAATAACAATGCACCAGGGCTAATACAGCAGGACAAACAGAAAGCAACACTAACTTTCAGTAAGCAAAACCCCTCCTCAGAACCCAATACAGAGCACTGCCCTTGTGAAAATATCATTCTGCAAAACTGACTTCCCACTATCCCCCTCCTGCACTCATAATCATTCTCCCATAACTAACTGTCCAGGTCAGCATCCCTTTTCTCTCTCCTCTTCACTTCCTTTTCCTAGTATACACTCTCCATACTTTGGGCCGCGGGTCAAGGCCCAACAATATCTCAGTTTGGTCCTCATTCAAATCCAAGTTCCTATCAATACTCCCTCCTGAAACATTAGCCTTGTCCTCAAGGCTAAAATGTGGAAATTGGCTGCAAAGAGTGTATTTTTCTTCCTAAGTTGCTTCATCTTCAGTCAAACCACTAAAAATTCAGTAAGCTACTATCCACTCTCTAGCTTAACTCGAGTACCCAGAATTTTGAATGGTTCCATAGCATCTTCAACTGTCATATCCACAGGGTAGTCACCCACTGCCTTCTTCAATAATGAGATATGGAAAGTCGGATGTATTTTAGAAGTGGGTGGGAGTTTCAATTTATAAGCCACAGCCCCTACTTCCTCTAGAATTTGGAAAGGACCATAAAATCTAGGAGAAAGTTTAGAATAGATTCTCTGAGTAGTTGACACTTGTCTGAGGATGAAGCTTGAGAAATACCCGTTCTCCCTTTTCAAACTCCTTATGCTGCCTCCCTTTACTTGAACATCTGTTGTTGGGCTTTTAAAAGATTAAATTTCAATTGTTTTAAAGCTTCATCCGTATCTATAAATTCCCGTGCCACAGCCTCCACCTTAGTCTCTCCAAACATAAATTGTGCCACTGTCGGAGCCTTACGACCATACACCATTTCGAAAGGTGTAGCTCCCGTAGAGCTATGAAAATCGAATTGAACCAAAACTTAGCCCATGGAATCCATATAGCCCAATTTCTTGGCTGTTCAGAGGAAAAATATGTAGATATGGCTCCAGGCAGCGATTAATCACTTCCGTTTGACCATCACTTTGTGGATGATACGCCAAACTTATTTTAAGAGAAGTGCCACACATCTTAAATAGCTCCCTCCAAAACATACTTACAAAAATTGAGTCCCTATCACTAATGATAGATGAAGGAATCCCATGTAATCGTATGACTTCCTTAACAAAAATCACAGCAATGCTTTTTGCTGTGTGTAAGGGTGTTTGAGCAAAACAAAATGAGCATATTTTGAGAGCCGATCAACTATCACCAAGATCGCTTCATACCCCTTTGATTTTGGCAACCCAATAATAAAATCAATGGATATATCTTCCCAGATCTGATTCGGAATAGGCAAAGGTTGAATAAGACCATAAGGTGTTGTAGTAGCACACTTATTTCTTTGGCAAGTATCACATTCCTTTACAAATTGTTGTAAAACCAAAATAAATTAGTTGCCAAACGCCTATAAGTTCTCAAAAAACCCGACTGACCACCAAATGGAGTAGTATGAAACTCATTTAAGAGAATAGGAATAAAAGCAGATTTGGAAGATATCACCAACCTATTTTGATAAAGCAACACGCCCTTATGCAATGAAAAACCATTTGAGAAGGAATCTTGCTGCTGCAGATCAGATATCCCCTGTAATTCCTCATCATCTGAAATTTCCTTTTGTAATTCATCACTTTGCAACCAAAAAGGAGAAGACACAATGGTTGCACATTCTAGATTCACCTCATGCATATGTGACAGTGCATCCGTTGCCTTGTTAAAGAGACCTGGCTTATAAATAATATCAAATTTAAATCCTGCCAGTTTTGCTAGCCAATTATGCTGATCTGCTGAAACTACAGGTTGATGAAACAAATGTTTTAAACTTTTTGGTCTGAGAACACTGTAAATTTTCTACCAGGAAGATAATGTCTCCAGTGTTGGATGGCAAGGGCCACCGCCCTTAATTCCTTCTCATAGATGGACTTTGAAAGATTGCTAGGTGACAATGCCTTATTGAAAAATGCTACTGGCTGAGCGGATTGCATTAAAACAGCCCCCAAACCTCTACCAGAAGCATCAAATTCCACAATAAACTCCTGTGAAAAATCCGACAAGGTCAAAACTGGAGGTGTACTGTACTGATAGCCTCTTTCAAAACTTCAAAAGCTTTTGCTGCCTCATCATTCCATGCAAAACTGTCTTTCTGTGTAAGGTCAGCTAAAGGCTTGGCCAATTTTCCATAATTAAGAATAAATTTCTGATAGTACCCGATCAATCCTAAAAATCCTCGCACGCCTTTGACAATTTTAGGCACTCGTCAATTCCTAACGCTTGCTACTTTATTTGGATCAACTGCCACCCCTTCCTTAGAGATCACATGGCCTAAGGATTCCACTTGTTGCCTACCACAACTGCACTTTTTCTGATTTGCCACAAACTGGGAGTTTTTTAAAATTCCTAACACCATCTCAAAGATGCTTCAAATGAGTTTCCCAATCCATGCTATAGACTAAAATGTTATCAAAAAAGGCCAACATAAATTTACACAAATAAGGCCTAAAAATTAAATTCATAGCCAACTGAAAGGTTGCAGGGGGCATCCATTAATCCGAAGGGCATAACCAAGTGCCCTTCGTGTGTGCGGAAAGCCGTCTTTTTGATGTCCGGAAAGCCGTCTTTTTGATGTCCTCTTCCTTCATACGAATCTGATGGTACCCCGATTTTAAGTCCAATTTCGAAAAATAACAAGCCCCATTTAACTCATCCAATAACTCGTCTACTAAAGGAATACAGAACTTATCTTGGACCGTAGCTTGGTTTAAAGCCCGATAATCGACGCACATACGCCATGAATTGTCCTTCTTTTTTACCAAAATAACTATCTCATGGTACCCCGATTTTAAGTCCAATTTCGAAAAATAACAAGCCCCATTTAACTCATCCTCGAATATGGACTTGAACTCTGACATATGATCCCTTGCTCAAGCATCTCATTAACTTGTCTCTCAACCTCCATTTTGTGATGGTGAGGACATCTGTAAGGCTCACACTAATCGGTGCTGTACCTTCTTTCAAGACTATAGAGTGCAAAATGTTTCTTTTAGGAGGCAAACTCAAAACTTCCCAAAAGACCTCTGGAAATTTTTTTATTAATTAGGTAAGATCACTCTGCTGCTCTAGACTCAATTTAAGCTCTTGTTCTATATGTAAAGACATGTCAGTATGCCATAACCAACCTTCAACCTCATTAATCGAAATTTTCTTTACACTTTGCATTGATAGAGCTTGTAATTCACAAACTCTAGACTGTCCAGCCTTATTTCTTAGCCCCCAAAGAACTACTATTCGATTTTGTGCAATAAAGGGCATAGACATCTTATAATCCATAGTAATTTTACCCAAGGAACTTAGCCACGCCACTCCCAAAATTAAGTCAATTCCTCCCAATTCCAGCACGTAAGCATCAACAGTGATAGTAATGTGTCCTATCTGTAATGGTAACTGAGCACATTTTCCAAATGTGAAAATGCGATGTCCATCTCCCAAACAAACACCCAATTTCAGTGAAGGTTCCATTTCCAGATTTAACGAAGCAACCACTTGGGGAGACACAAAGTTGTGGCTGGCCCCACTATCAATCAGAATTAAAACTGTGGCTCCATTTATTTCTCCCTCCACATGCATTGTACAGCCTTCCACCAAATCTTCAACTGATACACCCATCAACCCAATTACTCTACACTCCAATCCTTCTTTCTCTAGTCCCTGCTCAATTTCCAAAGCTGTAATTTCACCCTCTTCTCTTGCGCCATCTTCATCAACTCCATCTCCAAGAATTAACAAATTGATGGTGTAACAGGTGGAAGCGTTCTCCACATTTGAAGCACAGCCCATTGGTTTTTCGATGCATCAATTCATTGTAGGAGAGATGGCGCACCCCTCTGGTCTTGTCCGAGTGTGACCCTCTGTTCTGATCACCACGCATAGATCTCGCAGCCACTCCCCCAGCGTTCGCAGCTCCAAACGTCGTCGAAGCCAGTGCATGAGATGCAGAAGACCCGATGGACAAGTTGGTCTTCATGAAACTGCCTTGGAATGTACTAACCCATTGGGCTTGAAAGGCCCAATTGTTTCCATTCTTACCTGGTTGAGTCCAGTGATCCATCTCCTTGCGAGTCGGGTTAACTCCTTCTCTTCCTTTCAATGATACTGCCGCATTCCTTTCAAAGGACAAACCAGCTCCAAGTCGTCCTCCAAACATGCTCTGGATTTTCTCGTTTCCATCCCACAAGGGATCTAAGTCTCTCGCAAGTTGCATCACCTGCCATCTCGTCGTAGGTCTGAAAGGATGCACCCTTTGCCTGACCTCTTCCTTGAGTCCTCCCATGAAGTATCCTACATATTGTTGCTCCGGTAGTTTCGGCATTTGTGCAGAAACGAATTCAAACAACTCAGTATACTCCTCAATGGTTCCTAACTAATTCAACCTCTTGAGAGCCTCATACAGATTATCAAAACCAACACCCCCATAACGTAACAACAACGCTTGCTTAAGGTTGCTCCACGTCGGGCTCTCTTTAGATTCACACCATAGCTAGAACCAGTGAATTGTACTCCCTTCCATGCACAATCGCGACAGTTTAATCTTCGTTGCATCGTCCATATTGTGTACCTCAAAATAAATTTCAGCTCACGAAATCCATAGAGAGGGGTCAATGCCACTAAAACCAGGCAACTCAACCTTTTTAATAGATAACTTGAACTCATCCATTGCCTCTCTCATAGGATCCAAATTCGTCCTCAACACTAAACCCGACTGCCTATCAAAAGAAGAAGACAAGATTTGTTGATGCAAATCATGATGTGGTTCTTCACTCACCTTTTTTCTAGTAACTTTCCAAGTTCTTTCAACATTGTTGCGTGCATCACTTGTTGTTCTTTCCTCACCTCCGGTAACTGAGTATTAAAAGAAGTCTGTAGTTCTTCAATCGATGTTTCCAAATGAGCTTCAACTACAGCTAAATGGGACTCCACTGCTTCCACTCGATCAGCTGGTTTCGGCAGCATTTTCCCGAATCCGGTAGGTTGGACCAATTGATAGAATTATCAAACACAGGAACAAGAGAAATGGCAAGAAGATACTGTATTTTATTTAATAACAATGCACTAGAGCTAAAACAGCAAGACAAACAGAAAGCAACACTAACATTCAGTAAGCAAAACCCCAACCCAGAGCCTATGGCTCCTCAGAACCCAATATAGAGCTCTGCCCTTACGAAAATATCATTCTGCAAAACTCACTTCCCACTATCCCCCTCCTGCACTCATAATCATTCCCCCGTAACTAACTGTCCAGGTCAGCATCCCCTTTTCTTTCTCCTCCCTACTTCATTTTCCTAGTATACACTCTCCATACTTTGGGCCGTGGGTCAAGGCCCAACAATATCTCTGTTTGGTCCTCATTCAAATCCAAGTTTCTATCACAATGCTATGCACTATAGGATTTTGGAGGCTTTGGCACTACAACTTCACTATGAACTTTTAATGACTAGGTAGTTAGGCAAGCCAAATGATTTAATAAGATTGCTTGTACAAGAATCAATTTTGACTTTAATCGTCGTCAAATAAAAAATACATACATAATGATAAGTGTTTCTCTTATGCAATGTTAGATTTTGTAGTATACAGTTAGAAATGAGCAGTGGCCTAGTTAACCATCCAGTCAATAAAATTAGCAGATACTCTAGAGATTCTCATAATCATTACATACTCTCCTTTGACAAGATACCAGATTTGAGTATAGTCCAGTGCATAAAATCGACCTTAGAAAATTAGGAGTAAAACATGGCTAACCTTAAAAGTCTCTTGGGTAAGTATCTACTCCCTAAACAGGAAGAAGCTATCAAGAAATGTCAATCAGAAGGTTTCTGTCACATGTTATTTACATCTTACTAGATAACCAGCATGAGAATGTTTTATAAGGTTGAGCATTCTTGTATGATTTTGATGTAATGGAAATTATAAGAGTAAGATGAAAACATATGCTAGAAAGAATAAATTCCTACGGGAAATGTAACTAACTCATGACAGGTGTCCTTGGGGAAGAGGATAGAGAATGAGTGCAGAATTGTTAGGGGAATATAGGAAGATGTAATAAGGGAGGAGGGGGTGGAATTTCTGAATGGGTTTTGGGAGAGACTAGCCTCTCGAATGCTAGGCTAAACTTACTTTCTTCCTGTGTTGTTTTCTCTTTGGTTTGCTATACTGAAATTCCATAACCTCTGAATTCTATTATTGGAATTGAACCTTTGCATTCAATATACGAAGTATTCAAGCTATGATGAAACACAGTATAAAACTGAATTTTATTCAATTGAAAAGAACAAGAAACACAGTAGAAAACTTTCCGTAGACTAGCTCCTACAGAAATCTTCCTAGAGGAATATTCTGTCCCTTACAAAAACATAACTGATTTCCCAGACTGTCCTACTCCCTTCCCTCCACTTACTGATATCCTACTCTCCCCCTAACAGACTTGCCAACTCAGCATTTCCCTCCCTCACTTTTCTTCTTTCTATGATAAACCTTCCATATCTTGGGCCTAGTCATCGGTCCATCTAATAACAAGTCCATTTCCCCAACATTAATCTTATCAAGGCCCATTTTTCTATCAGTACCCCCATCCCCAATTAGAGCCTTGTCCTCAAGGCAAAAGTGAGGAAACTTACTCATCAACAAAAATTCTTCCTCCCATGTAGAGTCTGCATCTGACATGCCCTGCCATTTAATGAGGTATTCCGTAATGTTTTGTCCAGCAACAGTGTTACGTCTGATTCCCAACATAGCTTCAGGTTCAACATCTAACTCAACTGATAATTCCTTTGGAAGCTCTTGTTCTTGAGTGTAAATAGCCTTTTTAAGCAAGGAAATATGAAATACTGATGTACCTTCTCCAAAATTTGAAAAGGTCCATAATATCTAGGTGACAACCTTGGATGAATTCTTTGAGCCACTGACATAATATCTAGGTGACAACTTTGGATGAATTCTTTGAGCCACTGACGATTGCCTATGGGGTCTCAATTTTAAAAAACCCATTCACCTATTTCAAATTGAAAATCTCGCCTCTTTAAATCAGCATATTTTTTCATCAGCCCTTGAGCCCGCAGAAGGTGAAATTTGAGTTGCCTTAAGGCCTCATCCCTATCTTTAAGCTCTCTTGACACCGCTTCCACCTCTGAATCAGCTTCACATAACTTCACTACAGTGGGTGGCTTTCTTCCATACACTACCTCAAAAGGAGATGACCCAATTGAATTGTAAAGGTTGAGTTATACCATAACTCACCCCATGACAGCCAATAAGACTAGTTACGAGGTTGCTCGGATGCGAAACAACAAAGATACGTTTCTAGACATCGATTCACCACCTCCGTCTACTTGTCAGTTTCAGGGTGATAAGCCGTTCCCATCTTCAAGGTAGTTCCTTGGAGTTTGAAAAGCTCTTTCCAAAATACACTAACAAAGATAGGATCCCTATCACTTAACAATGATAGCGGAATTCCATGAAGGCGAACAATCTCTTTAACAAAAACTGCAGCAATACTCTTTGCAGTATACAGATGTTTAAGGAGTATAAAGTGGGCATATTTAGACAATCTATCCACCACCACCAAAATAGCATCAAATCCTTGAGACTTAGGCAATCCAGTAATAAAGTCTAATGATACATCTTCCCAAACTTGATTTGGAATAGGGAGAGGTTGAAGCAAACCCGCAATAAAGTCTAATGATACATCTTCCCAAACTTGATTTGGAATAGGGAGAGGTTGAAGCAAACCCGCAGGAGAAGTAGTTTCATATTTATTGCGTTGACAAATGTCACAACTTTGCACAAATTCCTTCACTGACTTTTTCATTCCCTTCCAATATAAATTTCCTACCAACCTCCTATATGTTCTGAGAAACCCAAAATGTCCCCCAGTTGTGGTAGTGTGAAATTCCGTCAACAAATTAGGAATCAAGGCGGAGGAACCAGAAATCACCATCCTACCTTTGTATAACAAAACACCATTTTGCAACGAAAATCCAGGATGAGATTTACTGTGCTGCTGCAGATCCGAAATGACATGCTGCAATTAAGCATTTCCTTCTACGTCCTTGTGCAAAATAAGTCCCTGGAGCCATACAGGAGTAGAGACAATAGAAAGCAATTCCCCTTCATACATCCTCGATAGAGCATCCGCAGCTTTATTATCCCGTCCTGGCTTGTAAATAACATGGAATCGAAATCCCAAAAGTTTGGCCACCTAATTTTGTTGATCCATACTCACTACTCGTTGATGCAGTAAATCCTTCAAACTGTTCTGGTCAAACTAAACAATGAACTCCCTTCCCAACAAGAAGTGACGCCAATGTTGAATAGCAAAAACAACAGCCATTATCTTTCTCATATATAGATTTATTCAAGTGTGGGCACCCAAGAGAGACTTACTGTCAAAGGCAATAGGCCTGCCTTGTTGCATTAACACAGCACCAAGTCCACATCCTAAAGCATCACATTCCAGTTCAAATTAGGCAGTGCCTGGGTGTTGTGACAGCTTTTTTTAGATGCTTAAATGCTGTCTGAGCAGCTACCGTCCACATAAACTCTCCTTTCTTAGTCAAATCCGTTAATGCACGTGCAATTTTTTCATAATCCGTAATGAATTTCCGGTAATAACCGGTAAGGCCCAAAAAACCCCGAACTCCTTTAACATTTTGTGGAACGGGCCAATCTAAGATACTCTGCACCTTGGATGGATCCATAGCGAGGCCTTTACCTGAAATGGCATGCCCCAAATACTCAACTTGACTTCTACCAAAACAGCACTTCTTTAAATTGACCACAAATTCATATTGTTGCAAAACTTGTAGAATAGTAGAAAGATGCTGAAGATGGGACTCCTAATCTGAACTAAAAACCAAAATATCATCAAAGAAGACTAAAACAAACCACCTCAAATAAGGCTTAAATATTTAATTCATTGAAGCTTGAAATGTTGCCGGAGCATTCATGAGACCAAAGGGCATTACTAGATACTCGTAATGACCCTCGTGAGTTCGAAAGGCCGTCTTCCCTATATCCTCCTCCCTCATATGGATTTGGTGATAACCAGCTTTTAGATCCAGTTTAGAAAAATAAGTACCACCACATAATTCCTCAATTAATTCATCGACCACTAGAATCAGAAATTTGTCTTGGATTGTGACTCTGTTCAACGCACGATAACCCACACACGTTCGCCAAGTATCATTTTTCTTTTTGACTAAGATGACTAGACTAGAAAAAGGGTTAGAGCTCGGTCTAATAATGCCTTGTGAATTCATTTCTTCAACTTGCCGTTCTATTTCATTCTTCTGGTAATGTGGATAGCGGTATGGTCGGACACTGATAAGGGTTGTCCCTTCCTGAAGAATGATAGAATGCTCAATTTTCCTTTTGGGAGGCAATCCCACTCTGTCTCTGAAAACCTCAAGATGGTCTTGTAAGACCCTTTGCAATTGAGTTTGTTGGTCCAAAAACAACTCTGTCCCTTGAACAGCAGTGATCTCTAGTTGTGACTGCCATAAACACCCATCTACCATCAAGGGTGAATTTGTAGTGACAGAAAACAGTGTGACATGTTGCAATAATCCATCCTTACTATTCTGAAGTTTAGCTCCCTTAGGCCTCAAACCCCGAAAATTGACTTGTTTGCCTTGCCAGAAGAACGACATGGACATCAACCACCAATCCATCAACACCTGACCCAAGGATCATAGCCAAGTCACCCCTAAAATCAAATCAATAGCTCCCAATTCCAGAATATGAGCATTGATCAAAAAATCAATGCCTTCAAACTTAAGAACCAAGGCACCACACTCGCCTTTAGTAGAAACAGTATGACCATCACCCAAACAAACAGAAAATTGACATTTGCTATAGACAGAAAGATTTAAAGCCGACACAACTTGCAAAGAAATGAAATTGTGGCTTGCTCCACTATCTACCAAAATTAGAATTGGAATATCATCAATGACCCCGTGAATTTGTACTGTATTGCTACCAACATTTTCCACATCAACGACACCCATTAGATTGATAATCGAACAATCCATCACCGTGGCTTCATCCCCGTCGTCACCCATAATTGCCGACAATTCCCCACTATCAGGAACAAGCCTCGTCTTCACCCAAGAGAAGGACACGCAGAGGCTTGCTATTACATTGATGCATACGAGTAAAACGCTCTCCACACCAAAAACACGGTCCCTTACTTCGCCTGTCCAAATACTCCTGATGCGAGAGATAGCTGAGCCCTCTAGAACGATCAGGATCCACTTTTCGATCAACACCATCCCATCACTAGACTGACACCTCCGGTGATGGAGAAGTTGTCGAAGTCACAGAGGACGTCGGACGAAAGCCTTGAGACGATTGGCAATGCGACGAAGGCATATGCGACGGCAGAGACTTAGCAATACCCGACGTCGGAGGTGGACCCATTGCACTGGACGACCCATGTCTTTTTGATATTGGGCTGAAAACAGAATAAGGCCCAAGATTACGACCTGTGCCCGAAACAGAATAACCAGGTGCGATAGGAGCTCCAAGTTCCATTTCGACATCTCTGGCAAGCTGCATCACCATCCAACGAGAATTAGGTTGCAGAGTATGGACACATTGACGAATTTCAGTTAGCAAACCACCCATGAACAGTCCAATATACTGCAATTCAGTGAGTTTAGGAATTTGCGAAGAAACCATCTCAAAATGTTCAATGTATTCATTCATAGAAGCATATTGGTGAATCATTTTTAGCTCCTCAAAAGGATTGTCATATATACTTCTTGCAAAAAGGAGAAGAACCCGTTTGAAAGCATCCCAAGATAAGCGTTCCTCTGACTCTCGTACCAAATTAAACCAATGTATCGTTGACCATTCCATACATAAACGCGCAAGTTTAATCTTCATCTCATCTTAAGTATTGTGGACTGCAAAATAAGTTTTAGCTCCAGAAATCCAACCAACAGGATCGACACCAGTGAAACTAGACCTTCTTAACCGAGAGGCGAAACTCATCGTAACTTTCATGTACTGGATCATAAGGGGGCACGCGAGGTTGACGTTCAGAGGCATGTTCAATAGCACGGGGAAGTGAGGATGACCCATCCCCCTAATTAGAAGAGCTAATTGATGTGGATATCTTACTGGATAAACATTGAAGTTCCTGAAGCAATGCTTGGTGCATCGAAGCTTGTTCTTCCTTCAAAGTAGCAATAGAGGACTCTACAGAATCCAAACGACCACTCATAGCATCAAGGTTAGCAGAGAATTCTGCTTGATTAGCTGGTTTCGGAGGCATGACGCCGGCGGCAGGTCAGACCAATTGATGAAACACAGTATAAAACGGAATTTTATTCAATTGAAAAGAACAAGAAACACAGTAGAAAACTTCTCGGAGACTAGCTCCTACAGAAATCTTCCTAAAGGAATATTCTGTCCCTTACAAAAACGTAACCGATTTCCCAGACTATCCTACTCCCTTCCCTCCACTTACTGATATCCTACTCTCCCCCTAACAGACTTGCCAACTCAGCATTTCCCTCCCCTACCACTTTCTTTCCCTGACTTTTCTTCTTTCTATGATAAACCTTCCATAGCTTGGGCCTAGTCATCGGCCCATCCAATAACAAGTCCCTTTCCCCAACATTAACCTTATCAAGGCCCATTTTTCTATCAGGCTACATCAGATTTTAAGTTTATACTGACTCGGAGTTTGAATATACTGTCATTCTAGTTAAAGAAAGAGACTCATCAATAGCATTTAACAGATAGAGATAAGTTAGGCTATATATTAATATTTAGGCTATATGTTAATATTGAAACAGAGTATTATGTTTTCATTTTAGTCCAAGGTGTGCATGGTTTTGAGGTCCTGGAAAGACCCCTCTAGTCAGTATGGATATGAAGAGTTCAACAATGGGACACAGAACGGAAATAAGGAAGAAGCAAAGCATTGGGTACACACATTTCATCAAATTAGTGTGATAACTCCCATAAGTTTGGCAATAATCAATAAGGATTATTTTCATGCTACCAAAATATCTATACTCATTGTAGTGAAATAATTTCAATAAACAAATTGTAAACTCTCTCTATACAAGAAGCAAGGGGGGGGGGGAATGAAATGATACTGATAATAACAAGAATAATAATCTTATAAAATGATAAGTTTGTCTATGTAATTACACAAATCTTTTGTAATGATAATCATGAAAAAAATCAAGATAACCTTACAGAGATTTCAATGCATGCTATACTTTAAAAAAAAAAAAAGATTCAGGAAGAAACAAATTTTATTAGTCAAATTGAATCATAGATTCAAGGTTGCTTGTAAAGAAATAGCAAAACCTTGAAATATATGGCACTAAAAGAACAAACAAAAGTAGTTTTTATTATCTCCACAGGACATGCAAAGACTCAAATTTCTTCTCATATAGATCTAAGTACCAAGCTAGAAGGATACCAGCTCTCAATTGTAAAAGTACATGTTTGACCTCTTTGGAAGATTTATTTTATTCATTTTAGATAAAGAATCTTAATTTTACATGGAGAAAAAGAAAGGTCTTCATATTTGCTGACGTGCCATTACCAAATTTGTCCAATGATAGTGACACTAAGACATTCTATTACTAATTGGTAGCAGATATGCTTAATTAGAATCCTCAGGCTCTGACTAGTAATGCTAGGCCTAGTATGTGACAGAGTAGGCTAGAAAGAAGTTCCTATAATATGTGGACAAGGTGTCACATGAACAAGAACTCTACTATAGCCTGTCCGAGAATAGGTTTATACAGTACCAGTGCATTCCCATTTCCCACTAAAACTTGTCTAAGAATATCCCCTCAAAAATACTCAACACATACAACATAAAATCAAAGAATGCCAATTGCCATCACCACAGAAATCAAAGAATGATACAAAGAATTAAATAAACCAAAGGATTAGAAATTAAAAGGTACCTGAAGAGGCAAAAGTACAGAGAGGCGCTTCTTCCCCTTTGCTACCAATTGATACCCTAAATGTAACACCACCACCACCAAAAAGATTAGTAAGGCTAACAAATCTTTGATCCAAAAATCTATGCTACTAGAAAAACAAGATAATATAATTAACCAAAAAAAAATGAGCCATAAGTTATTCAAAGCAGAAGCTTACGCGAATCAACAACCATACGGTAAGAGTAATCTGAGCCATCCGTCCCAGAAGGCCTTCCAATTGTTGATTTTCTTTGCTGCATCTTCTGCTTCTGCTTCTGTCCTTTTCCTCCTCCTCAGACACTTTCTTTTTATTCCTTTTTTTTTTGTGGGGGGGGGGGGGGGGGGTTCTTTTTATAAAAGACTGGTTAGGAGCCTAGATAAAGAAATTTGTATTTGATTAAGGTGAAGAAATGGAATAGAGAGACCAACCCAAATTTGAGAAGTGAGGGTGTACACTAGTTAGGTCAGATTATAGGACTTTGTCTAGCAAGCTGGTTCATGATCATAAAAGGTTCATTTGCTTTGACTGGGATGGGCCATGCCACCCATTAAAACAGGCTGCACTTAGTAAGTCCATAACCAGAGCCAACCCATGGGACAAGTAATTTTTTAAAATGTTTAATTAAGCAAAATCACAATAATAAAACTTGCTATCTTAATCCAAAGCAATCTAACATTCTAACTAGGAACTAACCAAAGATTGAAAGACTCTATTAGAACTGTAGAAACAAACATGCACCTACCTTCTTTAAGCAAACATTTCTGTCAACAGGCTAGTATGTACCGGAAATCATTTTCCACTAATGACTGAACTTGATGGAACCCAGAAAAGAAGAACACTGTATTATTCACTGATAAAGAAAAAGGATTACAGAGATATTCCTATCCAGAGCCAAAACACCCTTAGCCCAGGTATTCTGCTCTCTCTTCCCAAAATGATTACTACTCTGCAAAATCCATCTCTCCTTCCGTAGCCTTTGCTATATCCTTCCACTGCTAACTAACTCTAAAGACAATTACTTCTATGCCCCTGTTCCCTTTTTCCGACCCTCCAAACCTTGGGCCTATTACTGTGGCCCAAGAACTGATCCCCAGCCTCACCATCATACTCATTCCTATCAACACCCCTTGCTAGATCAGCAGCCTTGTCCTCAAGGCTGAAGTTTGGGAACTGGGTAGTAAGGAAAGAGGCCTCTTCCCAAGTTGCATCTTCAGGAGCCAACCTCACCCATTGAATTAAATATTCCCATGAGTAATGACCATGCTCCTTCTTTTCTTGAACAGCCAAAATTTTCGCTGGTTCTAACACCAAGTCTTCCTCCATGTCAGTAGGTAAAGTGGCAGCAGCAGTGTGATCTCCAATGGTTTTTTTAACAGTGAAACATGGAATACGGGGTGCACACAGGACTGAAGAGGAAAAAGGAGTTTATAAACCCAATCTCCAATGGCAAAGTCCATGTGCCTTCTCTTTTGTCAGCATAGTACTTCATTTGGTTTTGAGCCTTGTTGAGATGAAATTACAACCGCCTTAACGCTTCATCTCGATCTTGAAGTGATCTTGAAGTTCTCTAGCTACGGCTTCCCCCTTAGTCTCACCATGTAGATATCGAATTATAGTAGGAGGTGGGCGTCCGTATACTGTTTCAAATTGTAGTGGTGCCAGTGGAAATGAGGAACGTGGTATTATACCATAGTTGGATGACAACGGGCAGGGTGGGGTCGCCCCCAAGTCTCCACCCCAGTCCCCTCCCCCGATCCCCGCCAGAGAAAAAAATCTTCTCCATCCCCTTTCCCCTACTCCCCGCATAATTATTAAAAAAATTCAAAAATATAAAAAAAATAATAATACATAAAATATATATATATATATATAAAATAATACATAATAAGCTAAATTTAATTGTTCCTTTCGGAAAAAGAAGAAGAAAAAGAAAGGGAGGACATATTTTATTCTTTAATTCTTTTATTTTCTTTTCTTTTCTATTTTGGGTTGGGGGCCAAGTGGGGAAATCCAGGCCAAGATGGGGATGACAGAAGAATTTGACTAACCTATCATACAATTCCTACTATCAGGTGCAGAATTAAATAAGCAAAAAATTCAACAGCCGCGGATTGTAAGTTTTCCCCTCTCATTTCAGCTATTTCCTTTTTCTGGAATGATCAATTCGTGAACCCCTAATTTAGTTCTGCATTCCACTTCTAATCATCATAAGAGTTAAAACCCTTGAAAGACACTCATTTCTTTCAGTCGTTTCTTATGATATATCGCAAATCATTGACAATAGAGAGTTTAAAACCCTTGAAAGACCCATATAGAGAGAATAGGGCCATCATATACATATAGAGAGAAGCAAACAGAGAGTGAACGGAGAAGATGAAGCAAACAGCATATACATACATACTCGGAGCAAACAGCGACAATGAATCAAACAGAGAGAGAATAGGGCCGGCATATACAGAGAAGGTAGATTTCCAAAATTGCAAAACGGAGACGATGAACTCACCGGAGACTGCGGGAGAGCGAACGGAGCCGGCCGGAGAGCGAACAAAGACAGCGGGAGAGCCGGAACAGAACTCACCGGAGACGATGACCACCAGAGACGACGACTATGGTGAACCACTGAACTCAGACTCAGAAATCAATCTGAGAACGCACGCGGGCGCTAAATTGGGGTATTACCGTATTGGTTTTTTTTTTTTTAAATTAAATATTTAAATTTATTTTAATTATTCCAATTACAAAATTACTAAATCCTAAAGTATATTATATAATATTATATATATACATATATATATATATGTTAAGGGTATTATAGTAATTTTATGTAAAAACTACTACAATTCTTTTTGGAGACAGAGACCCTGCACGGTGAGAAGTGTAATTCTCGTCCCTATGCCTATCCCCGCGAGAAAAATTTTCTGTCAACAAAGCCCTAAATTCGAGGTCTCATTGTCATCTTACCCACGAGAACCATAGAGACCAATTTTATAGCTTTTCTAAAGCAAAACATCTTAAATATGATTCCAAACATCTATTTACCACTTCAATCTTTCCATTCATCTCAGGATGGTAGGATGAACTCATGTTTAAGGCTGTTTCTTGTAATTAAGAAAGCTCCAAAGATGGAAATCAAATTTGCTTTCTAAAATTGGAAGAACACCGTTAATACACTATATGATATCCGGCATTTCTAGTCATACAATGAAAGCATTCCTCACTAAAAATATCCTTGCAAAAATTGACCAAAAAATAAAGAATATCTTTTGGGGACACCCAGAAGACAGTAAGAAAATTCACACTATTACCTGGGAGAAAATTACGAATACTAAGGAAAGCTAAGGCTCAAAACAAAGCACATATTATTGGGCTCTGGTGGAAATATCACTCTAATCCCCTTAGCACTTGGTCAAAAATTATGACAAAGAAATGTGGTGGAAAGCTCTCAAAAAGGAAAAAGAATAAATCATACACTTTTAAAGGTTTACAGCAAACTCTTCCAATCTTTGAAAGAAATACCCAAAAAATAATAGGTAAGGGGAATAAAACTCTTTTATGGAATGATAGATGGATTGATGTCCCTCTGAGAACACTTTTTATTGGCCCTCTTTAAGCAAATGAAGATTCAAAAATGGTTGACACAACAATAAATTTTAGCCAAAATAGAAGAACTTGGAATCTTGAAAACTTATTTGTCACCCTATCTCAAGATACTTTACAAAAAATCTTAGCCAAACCTCTTTTCCATTCTAGTGACCCCCCAGAGGATACTATTAGTTGGTCCCTTACGCCCAATGGCTTATCTACAACAAAAACAGCTTACCTTAACATAATTCATCATAACCAAAATCCCCCTTCCATTACTAATCCCCTAAACTGGATTGCTCAGGAAACAAACTTCAAATGGATATGGAAATTTAAGCCTATCCTAGAGAAATTTTCTTCATATGGCAACTCATTAATAAAGGTCCTCCCATAAACAAAAATCTCAGCAAAAAATTAAATAACCTTTCGATATATCCCCAATCTGTAATAAAAATGCAAAATCTTATTTTGCACATTCTTAGACATTGCTAAAAAATAACTCAACTTTGGCAGTAACTCAACCCCCCTCAATATTTCTTCACCTAAGATTATATAAGCTGGTTGCAAAACAACTGCACAAATACACAACTTTTTTACAATCATATACCTTGGGAAACTCTCTTTGCTTTTATGTCTGAGGCATATGGCTAGCAAGAAACCAGATCATTTTCGAAAAGATTCATCTTGATGCAATCAATATTTTGAACTCTATTAAATCCAAAGCTGTTGAATTTTGGTTCTGTGGAAATGTGATTACCTCTAACACAAACTTCTTGAATACAAACACTAATTTTTCTGATCTTCACCCAGTAAAACCTCTTTCTAGTTGGTTTAAAATAAATGTTGATGGTTCGATGAAAAATAATCTCATAGCAATAGGAGGAATTATAAGATAGAATAATGGCATTTGGCATTGGGGTTTTGCTAAATTCATTAGGCTAGGTGATGTAGGCTTAGTAGAAGCATGGGCTTTCCAGATGGGTTTGGAATAAGCAACTCTGCTGAACATTAGAAAACTCGAAATTGAGACTGACAATAAAAAAAATTTTGATTTTTACAAGCAAGGCTACACATGTCTCAGCCTCTTGCCATTCCTATTCTAAATTGCAGGCAGTTACTCCAAACTTTTGAAGCAACCATGGTCTTAAAAATTTCCAGAGAATAGAACACATTTGCAAATCTCATGACAAAAAAAAAAGCAAGGGAAAAAAGAATAAAGTTATGCAACTATAATTATGCCCTTTTTTTTTTGTAGAAGCTCAATATTTAACAGACTTGTGCTAGTTCATAGTCTCCTCTGGACTCCTTTGTATTCTGCCTAGCCCGTTTCTAATTGTTTCTTCTTTCCTCCTTGTATATCAGTACTCTGCTTCTTTTTTAATATATTTCCCTTTTTAACAAAACAAATTCCCTCCAAAAGACACTTACAAAAGTAGGATCCATATCACTTAAAATTGATAAGGGAATACCAAGCAACCTGACAATTTCCTGGATGAAAACAACAGCAATGCTTTTGGCCAAATAAGGGTGTTTTAGCAAAACAAGGTGGGCATATTTGGAAAGACGATCCACCACCACCAAAATTGCATCATGTCCTTTGGACTTAGGAAGTCTAGTAATAAAGTCCAAGAAGATTTCTTCCCATATTTTCTCCATGACAGGTAGTGGCTGTAACAACCCACTAGGCAATGTTGTTGCACTTTTCATTTGTTGATACATAGGACGCGCTTTCTGTAACACCTCAAAATCACTCAACACTATCTCCAGCCTAATAGATATTTAAGCTAAGGTTCCTCATTCAATAATTATGTCATTTATCAAAACTTTAAAATTTCAAAAATCTCAAATCCATAATTAAAAACAACTAGGAACCAACATTATAATCATTAGCTAAAATCCTCAAAATACCATCATAGGTCTTACATCACTGTCACTTAGACATATATATACATCACTGGAGAACAGTTCTTAATTATTTTATGATAACTATAAAATCTAAGCTGTATTGACTCCCCGCTACAACTCCACTCTTCCCATTTTGATTATCACTTAGAAATGGTAAGTACAGTACAAAATCATAATACATAGAAATCTCAGTAGTCAATAGTTAATATTTGAAAATAGGAATCATTCCCAATCATAAAAGCAAGTTCATCATACTTCATCTCATAAATCAATTCATATATCATTTCATAAATTAGTTCATAAACTCGTTCATAATTCAATTCGACTCATTTATATCACTGCCATACAAAAATCATCACTTGGTCTTAGTACCCAGGAGTCTTTTTCACCTCCGGTGGTGCTAAGGATCATTACTTGGTCTTAGTATCCCAAGAGTCTTTTTCACCTCAAGTGGTGCTAAGGATCATCATTTGGTCTTAGTATGCCAAGAGTCTGTTTCATCTCAAGTGATCCAAGGGATCATCATTCTTCTCAGTACCAACCACAAGGGTTTAATTATACCCTGTGCTCGAAGGTTAGCAAGACTGACACTAGCATCGTCATGCATAGCTACTTTTGCCCTAACCATGGCAAGTCTTACACTAGCACGTACCATTGTACCCCAGATGTTTGGCGTACACTACCTTAGCACATGAGTATCACAACAACACATATACATACATGATATGCATAGAGTTGAATATCACATAATTCATCAATAAATCATTTTCAGTATAAAACAATTTCAAGAGTATATGAACATCGCTTTTATGAAATGTAACTAGCTACCTAAATTAATCGTCTTTTACTTATTCCGCTCGAAATTATTCCAATGTGCTAGTAAAATAAATTAGCTATTAAAATCCTAAGATGGAAGACTTCAAAATACTATTCCATATTTAAATCAAACTTCTGTACACTAAAATAATAATCACGTACTATTTGTAATCCTATTTCTAGTCCCAAATTTAAATAAATATGCCTAGCTAAAAATATCCTAATTTATTCTCCCAATTTCCAACTTATTTTCTTTTTCCTCAAGAACCTTGAGTTAATTCACTTTAGTCCTTAATGGAAATTTTAACCATATAAATAACCTTCAAATTTTGGTAAAATCCATTAAATTCTAATTAAAATCCCATATATACTAAATCTAGACATTTTCAGAAATTTTAGGACTGAATCATCAATAATAATTTTTCCTTGATCTAAGACCAAATTTAGTTCCATTTAGGTCCATAGGTCACAAATATATCTTGCTCCAAAATTATAGATACTCCAGACTTTCGATTTTATTCACTATAGTCTCTAACATGCATGCATCTAAACCATGTTTTCCCATTCTCCTTGCTGGATGGCTCTCCCAAACTTATCTAAAGACTCTCTAAGCCATGTTTAATCATTTCTTAAATACATGCAAGCCTAAAAGAAAGGATTTAAAGCTTATTGATGATTTCCAAGCTCACTTGTCCCCTTGAAAAATTTATGCACTTTCACGTTCTCCAAAACACACTAAAAGCCACTTGGATTGTCACTAAAACTACATCTAAAAGCCCCCAAGAAGCCTATAGTTTTGGGTTGGAAAAACTGAGGTGACTCTTTCTCAAACACTCACGATTTTTTCTCTGTTTTTAGTGTAGAAAACAAATGTTGTCTTGTGGCCTCGGTCTATACTGTTAACTCACGGAAATGCATTGATTTTTGCTGCAAAAATGAGGCACACCAAGCTTGTTTCCTAACGAGTTTAGTCCAACAGAAGGAAGGCTCATAGGTCAAGGGAAGAAGCTCTCATTCACTCTCAGATTCTGCCAAAAAAGAGGAAAGAACACCACAGTTTACTAAATAATTCACTTTCTCACAGTTTCTTTCTTACTCTTGGTTTGCTCTACTAAGGACGGAAGTTAAGTGCTCTTAAATGAAACATAGGGATACTTCACGTGGCTTGGCTGAGAGTTTGGTTTGCTGTAGAAAAGAATTTACTGCTACACGTGTAAAAGCTTTTGGGTTTCACACTCATAAAGTAGGGCAGCATCGCATGTTACAGCAGATGGAGGTCTCTTGGGTTCATGGTGGCTCTCTAAGGCTTGGACAGCAAAGAGGAGTGCTCCACGTGGCTGTCCTTAAGCCCTAACTGAGACATAGCATCCTGCTACACCCATACACATGCTTGGTCAAGAGGGAAAGACCATGATGGTCTGCTGGTTGACCAAGAGACAAAAGCTATGGCATCCCACACTACCTTTTTAGCCCTCACACTTCCTTGTCCTCAAAGTAGAGTGTACACTTCTGTTAAAGTAAGGAGGCTGGCCGAAGTCATGTGTTTTCATCATTTGTACATGGCCAAGAGCACAAGGGAAAGGTGCCAGAGATGATGCCACATGGATGGGAGAGAGCCTCGGTGGATGAGTGATATGTAGTCTTCTCTTATTGGTGAACAAAGGATCATAGCCACATGTACATGCCTTCTACGTGGCTTAGCGCTGAGATGCCATCTCAAATGGCCTAGCTAAAATTCTAGATAAGCTCTTCACATTTTTTCTGTCCTTGCATTTAAGTCCTTGGTTAATAGAGGAAAAATTTAAATTTATCTCCAAAATTGTTTGTAATATTTTCTCATGCTTTTCTCCAAACTTGAATTATGATAAAGTCACTTTATTTTCTTTTTTACAAATTTTCCTCTCCAAAAATATTATTTTCATAATAGTCCTTCATACACCACTTTGTCTAGTAATAACTTTAAAATTGGGATGTTACACTTTAACAAATTCCATCACAGATATCTTCATTCCAATCTAATACAAGTTTGCAGCAAGTTTTCTAGCTATAAGTCTTCAAGCATCCCGAATAGCCTCCTGAAGCTGTGAGTGAAATTCTTTTAATAGTATGGGAATCAATTTTTATTTTGTAGATATAACTAGACTATCCTTAAAAAACAGAACTCCCTTTTACAGTAAAAAACTAGGTTTGCTGGTAGGATAATCCTCTAGTGCTTCCCTGATTTTTTTTTAAAAAATTAGCATCCTTTTTAACCTCATCTAATAGCTTGCTACCTTGCAACCAGATAGGATAAGAAATGATTGAAGCTAACTCCCCTTCTATTGTTAATTTGGATGAGGCATCTACAGCCTTATTTTTGAGCCACGATTTATACACCACCTCAAATTTAAACTCCAATAACTTGGCCGTCCAGTTCTGTTGTTTTGCAATAGTTACTCTTTGAGTTAATAAGTCTTTTAAGTTTCTCTGGTTTGAGTAAACTGCAAACTCTATTCCCATCAAATTATGTCTCCAATACTGAATAGTTAATACTATCGCTATAAGCTCCTTCTCATAGATAGACCTGGGAAGATGAGTCTGTGACAAAGCCTTACTTTAATAAGCCAATGACTTCCCATCTTGCATTAAAACTGCCCCCAAACCGGTTCCTGAAGCATCATACTCAAGGACAAATGATTTAGAGAAATTCGGGAGTGCTAATACTTGTGTTTAAAGCCTCAAATGCTTGCTGAGTTTTGGGTCCCAATTTAAAAGAGTCTTTCTTTGTCATTCAGTCAAAGGCTTAACCAATTTAATAAACTTCCTATAGTAGCCCCTCAAGCCTAAAAATCCCCTCACTCCTTTGACATTGTCAACAACTCCTTCCTTAGATGAAACATGGCCTAATACTCCACCATACTCTTTCCAAAACTGCACTTATTTTCATTGGTCACTAAGTGATTCTCCTTAAGCACCTTCAAAACACTAGCTAGATGCCTTAAATAGTCCTCCCAATCTTCCTTGTACACTAGCATATCATCGAAAAATATGAGTACAAACTTACGAAGAAAGGGTATAAAGATATGATTCATGGTCTCCTGGAAGGTCATCATGGTGTTCATCAATCCAAATGACATGACTAAGTACTCATAGTGCCCTTCATAAGTGCAAAAAATTGTTTTTGCCACGTCATCCTCCTTCATTTGGATTTGACAATAACCCAATTTTAAATCTAGTTTTGAGAAAAAACATGCCCTGCTTAACTCATAAATTAACTCATCTATTACTGGAATAGGAAATTTATCCTAGATTGTAACTTTATTCAAGGCCCTATAATCGACACACATTCTGCAGGAGCCATCTTTCTTTTTGACCAAAATCACCAGACTAGAAAACTGACTAGAGCTGTTACAGATTATTCCCAACTTAAGCAACTTATGGACTTGTCACTCTATCTCATTTTTTTGATGGTGCAGATATCAATAAAGTTTCACATTGATAGGTTTTATTCCTTCTTTCAACACGATATGATGAGCAACTTCTCTGGGAGGAGGAAGGCCTATGATTCCCTTAAAAACCTCTAGAAAACTCATCACAAGTTTATCAAAGTCTTGTTTTTATTGCCTTGTACATTCACCCATTTCTGTTACATACAAATCATCCTCAATCATCCATAACACTCCTTCAACCATTCTAATAGTCAAATCCATGAGCCCTAGAAAGGACCTAGCATTAATCTCGAATTTGTCATAACAAGGATTATAACCTTTAACCCCTTTAAGCTTCACCATTCCCTTCTTTGACTGAAAAGACATAAACAACTCCTTCCAATCCATTATAGAATTTTCCAGGGTCTCCAACTAGGCCACAACCCAAAATCATATCCATTCCCCTTAAATCCAAAACATAAGCATCTATCTTAATGTTATTTTCACCTAATTGTAGAGGTAATCCTACGCATTTTCCCTTGTGAAGACTCTATGACCGTCCTTCAACCCCATTCCAAAATATTTAGACAAATTAATTGAAATATTTAAAGCAGATACCACTTGAGGAGCCACAAAGTTATGGCTTGCCTTACTGTTTATTAACACAAAAATTGGCACTCCCTTCAACTTTCCTTCTAACTTCATAGTTTTGAGTGTTCTCATTTTTAGTCCTACAACACCCCATAACCCTATTGGCTTACACTTCAGTCCCTCTCCTTCAGACAATTACTCTACTACTTCAAGTACTAGAACCTTTGCTTGGGCCTCATCCTCTTCTTCACCCATGATAACCAATTGAAGGACTTTTCTAAACACTAATGCAATGGGTGGAACTTCTTTCTACACTTAAAATAGAGCCCTTTATTTTTACTATCCATCAGTTCCTAGTATGATATGTGCATGGTCCCCTTCGCTTTTTCTAATGATGTCTATCAGTTATTCTTCCATCTTTGTAGTGTTCTTACATTGTTCGAAGCTACTAAAACCTTCAATGAGGAAGATGAAAACGAGGCCACTCCCCCTTTGCCCAAATTATGTTGTTCCACTTAAGCTAGTATTGGGCTTAAATGGGTTAGAAGAAATAGGCCCTTCATGGACCTTTCAGGTTGCACTTGGCCTAGAAAACTGACTCGCTGGTATTTGTTGACCCTAAGGCTTTATGCCATAAGTTTTGATGATGACAAATGTATTTGAAATGTAGCATTGATATATATAAAGGTTAATTATCATATACATGCTACAAGTATTTAAGCATGACTATGTTATTTAATGTGTAATGTCTTATACATTAATCATGCTATTTATCATGAATTGAACTAACCATTTGGTTTGCAAGTAAGATATATTTTATAGGTTGGTTCAAAACAAGAAGAGTGAGCATTGGATTGAAGAACAAGGAAAAGCAATATCATGCTTCACTCAAGGAAAACAACATGCAAGGATAAAGCTCCAAGAAATGAAGAATTAGAAGATTTGGAGTCTTGAAAGCTTGGATGCATCAAGATAGCCTATGTGTTTACATTAGGTATATTTTATATAGGCTATTATACTTGTGCAACTCAATGATTTAGATTTGCATGCATTGGCTCAAACATTTTGAACAAAAAGACAATGAGATATGAAGTTTTATAAAAGTTAGTTTTTGACCTTTGGTCACTCCTTATATCATATCTCATAAATGAAAAATTGGTTTTTCAAATATCTTAATCTCATTTGATAGTAGACTCAAAGATCTTTCCAACGGTATATTATTTATTCAAAATGGAGTCCAAATGAGAAATATATGATTATTTAAAATATAGTTTGAAAAACTGAAAGTTGATTTTACTGTACTCAAAAATTATTCTGTTCTGACCTATAGTCAGTGTTTTGATTATATCGAGCTTTCCAATGATATATTATTTGTTTAAAACGGAGTTCAAATGAGGGAGTTATGAATTTTTAAAGAAAGCTCAAAATCTGTATTTTGCTACTGCCAGCCGGTGGTCGACCAGGCAGCTTCAGACTGGTCGACCAGTTGCCCTGAAAATGCTATATTTTGCTACTGCCAGTGGGTGGTCGACTAGGTGACCCAACTGGTCGACCAATTGACATCTGAACTGCATTTTAAGTGCTGTAACGGCTATATAACGGCTAGTTTTTTAAAATCTTATATATATGACCTTAGATACACGATTTTGAGCAAGAACCAAGTACTACAATGATATATTAACATGTTCTATCATCTATGAGAGAAATCCAAACATTCTTGAGCCAATCTTGCATATTCTCTATCATTAGAGTTATTAGAGCTTTATTTGTATTCATCTACTCTTTAGAGAGAGTTTCTTTGCATTGTTGATTTTGATCAACACATATATTATTTCGAGTTGAGGTTCGCAAGTACCGGTGTTGGAAAAACTTGCTTTGGGTTGAGGAGGAGCCCGGATTCATAAATTCTCCATTGTGGTTTCACAAATACCCGGATCGAATTTGCGTGGTTGTAGTGGTTTGCAAGTACCCGGATTAAACTTGAAATTATAGTGAAAATACTCAAGTGGTCTCTTAAGGACTAGATGTAGGCTTGGATTAGCCGAACCAGTATAAATCTCCGAGTTTGCTTTCTCTATCCCTTACTCTTTAATTTGTGCATATTGATATCTACTCTTTAATTCCTTGATCTTTATAATTATTTATCTTGACAGCACATTGATTTTCTGTATTGTATTTATTATCTTAAGTATTACACTTCTACAGAAAATCATTTCAACTTCCAATTAATTCTTGTAAAAAATTTATAAAACCCAATTCACCCCCCTCTTGGGTTCCAACCATTACTTTCAATTGGTATCAAAGGTTGGGCTCTTGTTTAAAGACTTAACCGTCTAAGAGTTAGCATGGTTGGATATAGTGATTGGTTTATTTCTGAAAATTGTTCTTTCACAGAACCTCCAATTTTTGATGCTAATCATTTTCAATATTGGAAGTATGAAATGAAAATGTTTTTAATTTCAGTAGACCATAAACTCTGGGATATTATAGAAAATGGTTCTTGTATGCCTGTCAAGGAAGAACAAGGAAAATGCATTCCAAAACTCAAGAGTGAATGGAATGATACTGAAAGAAGTTTAATGCAACTCAATGCTAAGGCAAAATTGATTATTTCTTGTGCATTGAGTCAAGATGAATTTTTCAAAATCTCCAACTGTGCAACTGCAAAAGAAATGTGGGAAATTCTTGAAGTTGCACATGAGGAAGATCTTATTGCTGAGGAATTAAGGTATAAAAGTTTCATTAATGAACTTGAAATTGCTCAAATAAAAAATTGTGAAACCATTAATGAGATACATCTTGTGCTTAATCAATTGGAAGCTTTTGGCGTTGAACTTACAGGAAAATCTCAAATCACCAAGGTGGCAGACGAAGAAGAAAAAGGAGAAGAAGAGAAACCACAACCAAAAGCAGAATCGTCAAAGAAAGCTTACATATCTTCCATTTGGGGAAATGGCAATTCTGATAAGGAGGACACAAATGAAGAAACCAACATCTGTCTTGTGGCTAGAGATGAAGATGGGGTAAATTCATTTGACTACTCTTTTGATGAATTACAAGATTCCTTTGATGATTTACATGAAGAATCTCTAAAACTTGCAAAGAAATTAAATGCTTCAAAACAGAAAAACTCTTCTCTTGAAAATGAATTAGAAAAATTGAAAAATGAATTTTCTATTTCCAAGGAAGAGAATTTTGGTTTCGAAAATCAAAACAAAACTTTGCAAGAAGAGAATTTGATTTTAAAGGGAAGTATCTCTACCAACAAAAGCTGCTTTTGCACCAAGGTTGATTCTTTGAAAAAGGAAAATGATGATCTTAAAAACACACTTGCAAAATTTTCTCAAGGTAGAGAAATTTTAAATACTTCAGTTTTGAAACAAAGAAGAAGGTTTAACAAAGTTGGTCTTGTTTCTAAAAGTAAATCAAACCAAAAGCATTCTAAAAACTTCTTTGTTTCTGCAAAGATGTCCATTAGTCCAACTTACACTTGTTTTTATTGTGGACTGAAAGGACACAAATCTTACTCCTGCTTTTATAAGAAAAATCTTGTTCATGGAGTAAAAATGAAATGGGTTCAAAAAGGAACTCATGACCCAGGCAGACCCAAAGAAATTTGGGTACCAAAAACAAAAGATTAATTTGCAGATTCACCTCGAAGGAAGGAGCGGAAATGACATTTTAATGGCTACATCATTTAAACTCCACTTCCTTGCATCAAAAGGAGGCAATGGACAAGTAAACATATAAGTTAGAATGCCTTGTAAGAAATTTGATTGATATGTTTACTGCTCTTTAATGCTTTGCCTGTTTTCTAACATGCCTTACATCTATCCTTGATACTCATGCATGCTATATCTGAAAACAACTGTTAGGTGTGCGGCCTATAGATTCGAATTTTGTTTTGAGCTAAAATCTTTCTTTTAAATTCTGCTCAAACTATCTGTTTTACCGCATCACGAAAACTTGCTTCCATTACATGCATATTTCTCTTGCTTTTACAACAATAAGATTACTCTTGCCTATAGTATTTATCTTTATTGTAATCTTATTCAAATATTTTCAATGAAATCAAATTTCTTGCAAAATTGCATTTCATGGAAGCATAGCACTCTTATTAATATGGCATATCTTGAACATAATGTTGCTCCTAGTGCTCGAGATTTATTTGAACATTACTGACTTGAACATCAAAGTGCTCCACCAAAAGTGTTTTGCAGGAGTTAATCCTCAAATTTATCCTCTAAGGCACATTCTTTCCTCTGCTCTCCGAAATCAGTAAGATTTATAGTTTTGAAGTTGGTTAGTCGACCAACACTCCTATCAGTGGTCGACCAACGAAGGCTATAATGAACTAACACCCAGCGCTAAGAGAAGAATGCTGAAAGCTGAGACAAGTGGTCGACCAAGGTCCTCAGACTGGTCGACCAACTCGAGGCAGTGGGTAAATAAGGCTATTCTGGTGAGGAGTGGTCGACCAGTTCATTCACAATGGTCGACCAATGCTTGACAGTAAGCTTCTCGCACTTTCACATCCCTATGATGGTCGACCAGTGTGGACATGTTGGTCGACCAGCGGATGACAGCAAATGAAGGATTTAAATTGTACTGATATGTACTTAATGATCTCTTCAAAGCTTCTTAGATGATCTTATAAGAGATTATTTTTGAGAGGATCTGGCAAATAATCAATCAATGAAGATCATTACAATTGCAAGAAGAAAGGATCAAAAGAAGGGCAATGAGAAAAACAAGGATATCAAAATCTTAAGGAGGAACTTCAAGAAACAATAAGAGTTTGTCAAAATTGATGAGTATCTCTATCCTTTACCACTTTACTATTTAACCACTTTACTATTTAATTGAGTGATACTCCCTGATCATAATTGGCTATGTTCGTAATTTTTTTTATTGACATACTTTCATTGCAATAATATATTATTCTCTAATATCTTACATACTGGATCATATCATTGTATATAAAGATATTATCTTTATACCATTCTTCATGGTTTGAGCATTATACATGTCATATCTTTTCAAAGCTATGGTTTATGGACCATTGGTTATGGATTATAGTTTATATCCAATTATATTTTATTAATCCTTATCACCTCAATTTCACTACTACATACTCAGGTTATAATATGTTTTATCTTGAGTAAGTATGTAACTTGCTTTTGCTTTGAAATGATGATATATATATCCATGTCAGAAAATTCTTTCTATCTTTAAAATGGATATATATTTTTCAAAATATATATATCCTTCTATTGTGCTAAATTTGTGCGGCTGATTTTCTTTATCTTTCTTTATTATTATTATAATTTTTTTAAGTACCGTCCTCTGAAAGAAACCACTTGCATTAAAAAAACAAATTGAAGGATTACATTGCAAAAAAAAAGGGTTTACTCATGCATGAGTAATCTACAGGCGAGGTGGTCTTGGATTAGGAGGGTTGTATTGTATCATCACCCCTCGGCCATTCCTTGGAGCAAGAGACTAAGCAATGTCACGAAGGGTAGTGTAAATCCCATTCATACAATCAACACTTCTTTGTTGTTGATTGCAGAAGCATTGGGTAGACCAATAGAAGAACCTATCTATTCTTGAAGTCATTGCCGCATTGTTGCGTTTAGCTAACTTCTCCAGGTCCTCTATCATCTTCTTGAGTTTCTTCACCTCCTGCTCCAAACAAGCAATTTTGTCTTCTGGCGTATGGCCTGTACTTATCTCCTCAGCTTCTTCGATCTTCATCTTCTTCTTTCGGTTCTCTTGAGATTCCTCTAAAGGTCTTTTGCCTTTGTCCTTGCCTAGGCTCAAGTTTAAGTCGAGCTCTTCCTCCCTTGCCTCTACTGTGAGATCAATGAATTTTCTTGTGGCCATGGTTTGAAAATTTAGAAACTTTTGTAGGAGTATGAAGAGAGAGGAATGTCAGAATGTTGTAAGCTCAGAGATGAATACTCTTTGTGGTGTGGTAATTGAGAACTTTGGGGCAGTCTTTATAGAGAGAAAATTATGACTTAGAGTCAAAGAACATATCTCTTTGCCATACCCCTACACGCTCATCCTATGGATATTTGCAAGCTAGAAGCCAGAAGTCTAGGGTAGGCATGCACACCAACAGCGCGTGACATTAATGGCAAAACCACGAAAGTCAATTTTCGGTGGATTTGCGGCTGATTTAATTTGTTTTGATTAGAAATTTTAAGGATTAATAAAATGGTGATAAACATAACCGTGTTTCTCTGCTTTGTTGTGTTGTTCTTGAGAGCTTTCAGTATAATATACATGATTGATTGCATCATGCTATGATTATATGTATCTAAGAACATATGTTGTGTATGCTATTCATGCATCATGAGCGAAGGCTACGGCCAAGAATAATATTTCATGGTTCCACATGCACTCATACAAAATGAGAAATCAAAAATTTTAAATGACTTGAATAAAATGAAATGTGTAGAGGCTGATACATCTTCATAGATACACATACTTGCATATAATGCTTTTGTGGGTAAATGAAAGGCAATAATTTGCTTGCATCATGATAATGCTTGATGCATACGACCGTATGCAGTTAATTTTGCCTTTAATCTTTGATTTACATTACTAACTTAAGCATTAGAGTGGCTGTCAAAATTTTTACATGTACTCATCCTCAAGATACATATATAAAATCATTTTGAATGGGTATATAAATTGCTTCCGTTGTGCTAAAATTACTTTGCCATATTGAAGCAACATCTACTTTGAAAAGAAATGGATTTAAATATCCTCATTTTAAATTACTTCTACTATATGTTGAAATGTTTTTATGCATATAAGCAGAAATTGTTTTCAAAAATCTTGAAAAATATTATTATTTGATTTATGGATTATGATTAATATTCTTGTTTATATCATGCTTTGCTAATCCATATATCATACTTCTGCTGTGTGCTGCAAATATTTCTATCATATGACAGCAAATGATGTTTATTTTTTTTGTTACATATTTCAAAGATTTCAATGTTTCTGCTATTTACTAAAATGCCTTTTCATAAACAAGCAAAAATCATTTTCAATGAAAATAATGCAAAAATGTCTTCAAGAGTCTTACTTCAGAATTCTGCAATCAAAAACTAAATTTTCTTTATAATGATTTGGACAATCTTTTTCAAAGGAAAAGGGTTATGAAATTCAGGGGGAGCTTTATCTCTCTTGAAAATATATAGATGATCTTGAAAAAGAATACATTTTGAAAATTGGATATTCATTATTCATTCTTCTTTTTCATAACGTACACAGTTTAAAGGGGAGGAGCCTAAACCTAAACTCCTTCTAATTTTATCTTTTGGCTCATTTCATTTGACATGCGAAATTTTTCTGAAAATTATTTTTACATGTCAATGAAATCAATGATAAGTTTTGATGTATCCTCACCCTATGCTATATTGACATCTTTTGACATCCTGGCTTAAAGAAGGTATGTGCTTTAACTTCTATATATTGTGTTCCTTACACCTTTTTGTTGATGTCAAATAGGGGGAGAAGAAACAATAGAAAAATATGTGTATGTGCTTATAACATTGCATTCATTATCTTGTGATACATATTTTTCTGTGGTGATTTTTCATCATAAAAAAGGGGGAGATTGTTGACCCTAAGGCTTTATGCCATAAGTTTTGATGATGACAAATGTATTTGAAATGTAGCATTGATATATATATAGGTTAATTATCATATACATTCTACAAGTATTTAAGCATGACTATGTTATTTAATGTGTAATGTCTTATACATTAATCATGCTATTTATCATGAATTGAACTAACCATTTGGTTTGCAAGTAAGATATATTTTATAGGTTGGTTCAAAACAAGAAGAGTGAGCATTGGATTGAAGAACAAGGAAAAGCAATATCATGCTTCACTCAAGGAAAACAACATGCAAGGATAAAGCTCCAAGAAATGAAGAATTAGAAGATTTCTCGAGCCTTAAGTGGTAATGGTACTGAATCAAGTGGGCTCAATGGGTTAAACCCATAAACTACTTCAAAAGGAGAGTGTTTATTAGTACCATGTACACTTCTATTGTAAGCAAATTCAGCATAGGCTAGGCATTCATTCCAACTTTTCAAGTTTTTCCCAATGATAGTTCTTAGCAAAGTAGAAAGCATTCGGTTCACCACTTCGGTTTGCCCATCAGTTTGTGGGTGACACAGTACTAAAGAGCAACTTTGTTCCTAGCTTCCTCCATAAAGTCTTCCAAAAGTAGCTAAGAAATTTGGCATCACGATCTGACACGATACTCTTTGGAATGCTATGAAGTCTCACAATTTCTTTGAAAAATAAATTGGCGATGTGCACAGCATCGTCGGTCTTATGGCATGGAATAAAATGAGACATTTTTTAAAAATGATCAACAACAACCATGACTGAATCTTTACCTCTTTGTGTCCTTGGTAAGCCTAGCATGAAATCCATGCTAACATCAGTCCAAGGTTGATCTGGAATAGGTAGAGATGTATAAAGTCCATGGGCTGCTTCCTTGCTCTTGGCTTTTTTGTAAATAATACACCTTTCAATCACATGATGCACATCTTTAATCATGTTAGGCCAATAAAAATGCTCTTTCAGCATTTCCAATGTCTTGGTTTCACCAAAATGCCCAGCCAATCCCCCTCCGTGAGCTTCTTGTGTAAGTAATTCTCTTATAGAATAGTTTGGAATTACAAGCCTCCCCAAGCGAAATAAAAAACCTTCAGATCTATAAAATCCTTTATATGCCATTTTCTCACAAGCGAGATAAATTTCAGCAAGTGTCGAATCTTCCATGTAATGATCTTTAATAGATTCAAATCCCAACAATTTAGCATTCATCATGGAAATTAAGGCATATCTCCTTGATAAGGCATCTGCAACAATGTTGGTTTCTCCTTTCTTATACTTCAACACATAAGGAAAAGCTTCAAAAATTTCCACCCACTTTGCATGTCTTCTA
The DNA here is from genome assembly GCA_037074585.1 of Biancaea sappan. Lineage (NCBI taxonomy): Eukaryota > Viridiplantae > Streptophyta > Magnoliopsida > Fabales > Fabaceae > Biancaea > Biancaea sappan. The sequence goes on along the minus strand of CM073501.1, from coordinate 41,653,130 downwards.
TTCAACTTGCTCTAACCTTTCAAGTGTTTGAGCGATTCATGGTCTGTGTGAATTACAAATTATTTTGGTAACAGTAGTGCTGCCATGTCTCAAGAGCTCTAATTCAAGAGTAGAACTCCTTATCGTAGGTAGAGTAGTTAAGACTGGCTCTACTCAACTTCTCACTAAAATAAGCTATAGGACGCCTTTCTTGAAGAAGTACAGCTCCAATTCCCAATCCACTAGCATCACATTCAATCTCAAAAGCCTTAGAAAAATTAGGCAAAGCCAATATGGGTGCATTGTACAATTTTTCTTTGACAAGCTCAAAACTTCGTTGGGCTGCATCACTCCATTTGAACTCCTTTCCTCCCTTAATACATTCAGTTATGGGTGCTAAAATGGTGCTGAAATCCCTTACAAATCTTCTATAGAAAGAGGCAAGCCCGTGAAAACTTCTTACTTCAGATATGGTTCTTGGAACGGGCCATTCTTTGATAGCTTTCACCTTTTCTTCATCAAGTCCCACTCTTTGCTGAGATACTACACAGCCAAGAAAAATCACATGGTATTGACAAAAGTAGCATTTTTTCATATTAGCATAGAGTTTCTCCTTTCGCAACACTTCCAAGTCTTCCTTCAAATGTTGCACATGCTCCTCATAACTTTGACTGTAGATCAAAATATTATCGAAATATACAACAACAAATTTTCCAATAAAAGATCTAAGCACATGATTCATCAATCGCATAAATGTGTTAGGGGCATTAGATAGCCCAAATGGCACTACGATCCATTCGTAAAGTCCATGCTTTGTCTTGAAGGCTGTCTTCCACTCGTCTTCCTCTTTCATTCGGATTTGGTGATAGCCGCTCTTCAAGTCAATTTTTCAAAACAACTTGGAACCATTCAGCTCATCCAACATGTCATCTAATCTTGGAATTTGATAGCGGTATTTGATGGTAATCTTATTTATAGCACGACTATCCACACACATTCTCATAGAGTCATCCTTTTTAGGGACTAATAATGTAGGCACAGAACAAGGACTCATGGATTCCCTTACATAACCCTTTTCAATCAACTCATCAACTTGCCTTTTTAGCTCCTTAGCCTTCTCTGAATTCATTCTATATGCTGGCTTATTTGGTAAGGCAGCACCAGGCACCAAATCAATTTGATGCTCAATTCCTCTTAAGGGTGGCAATCCCTTAGGTAGCTCATTCCGAAAGACATCTGCAAATTCTTCTGTCAATTCCCTCACAAGCTTAGGAAGCTTTTCTGTAAGTTCTAGATTCAGCTCCTTGAGAATTAGCAATCATACAAAGTCATCCCTTTTTATTGCCTTATTTAACTCATTCTTATAAGCAAAACAACTAGGCTTCTTCTCCTCGATTACATGCTCTTTCGACTGTACTTGTATTGGCTTTAAGGGTGCCAACACAATCTTCTTTCCATTCTTTTCAAAAGCGCAGGTGTTTTTGAAGCCATCATGTAGTGCTCTTCTATCAAATTGCCACAGCTTCCCAAGTAGAAGATGACTAGCATCCATAGGGACTATGTCACACAACACCTCATCTTTGCAGTTCTTCCTTATAGAGAAAGGTACCTTTACTTATTTGGTGACCTTCATCTCGCCATGATTATTTAGCCATTGCAGCTTGTATGGATGGGGATGATTGATGATAGGTAGCTTTAATTTGCCAACCAAGGTGGTTGAAGCAACGTTAGTGCAGCTCCCACTATCAATTATCACGTTACAAACTTTGCCTCCGATAGTGCACCTTGTTTGAAAAATATTCTCCCTCTATTCTTTTTCTACTTTGGCTTGGATATTCAAGGCACGTCTAATAACCAAGGCAGCACCTTTATCAGCATACTCAACAACTTCTTCTTCGTCAAAATATTCTTCCTCTTCACATTCTTCCACAATATCTTTATCTTTACTCTCTATTTCTCATTGTTTCTCCTTCAAGATCATCACTCTTCTATTAGGACATTCGGATGCTATATGGCCATGACCTAAGCACTTGAAGCACTTAATGTCTCAGCTTCTTTTAGAGGGTTGGTTGTCTTCTCTCTTATCCTTCTCATTAGAACTTTCAGATTTGTTCGGCTCTTTCTTCCATATCTCCTTATTACTCCCTTTGGTAGTGTTTGGGGTTTGGGAAAGTGTTTGGAAAGGTTTACTCCCCAATGGTTTAGACACTCCATTGTTTCTTCCATAAACTCTCTTTTTCTGTCTCTCTACCTTAATTGCCTATTTAATTACATCTTCTAAGAAGATATAATTCTGTTACTCTACTAAGTCAACAACTTCTCTGTTCAAACCACCAAGAAATCGAGCTATGGTTTGCTCTTGGGGTTCATTCAACTCACACCGAATCATCAAAGTTTCAAATTCTTTCACATAATCTTCAACACACATACCTCCTTGCCTCAAGCTTTGAAGCTTAAAATAAAGCTCTTGCTTGTAGTAATCAGGTACAAAACGCCTTTGCATGAGCCTTTTCATCAATCTCCAATTTCGAACTTCATCCTCTATATCTCTTTTTCGTTGATTCTTCAAATTTTCCCACCATAGATTTGCATAATCAGTGAATTCAAGGGCTGCAAGACGGCATTTAGTAGCTTCTAAATATTCTTGATATTCAAAAATCTTCTCTACTCGTTGCACTCATTCTAAGTATTCTTCAGGAGAACTTGTTCCCTTAAATGGAGGAATCTTCATTTTAATGTTGGCATCACGTTCCCTCTGCTGCCTTCTTTGCCTAGGTTGTTCACCTTCTTCAGCTTTAGATTCTTCTCCATGGTGTTCAACATAAGCTCCTCTTTTTGGTTGTTGTTATTGTAGCTCCATAAATCTAACCATTTGAGTGGTTAATTGAGTTATTTGTTCCATCATTTCTTCTTGACCTCTTTGTAGGCCAACAATTTGAGCTTGTTGTAGGCTAAGCCCAAAAGGAACTTCAGAACTATTTTCTCCTGTCATAGTGATTTGTAATTTGTTGGTTTGAGTTTGGTGAAGGGTAGGTTCACTCTCTAAGTGTTTACACTTGGATTAACAATGAACAGTAACGATGAACAATGAACAGTACGATGAATTTTTTTTAATAAAAAAGCTAGAATAAAATAGAACAACACAAGAATAGAAATAAAGATAAAGATGAATAGACCAGAAAATTAGCCTTCCATGTAGGTGGCAGATTACAAAATAAGAAAAACTAAGCCTTCCATATAGGTGGCAGAATACAAAATAAGGAAAACTAAGCCTTCCATGTAGGTGGCAAAACACATAATAAAATGCAATAAAATTAAACTTTCCACGAAGGGGCAAAACACAAAACAAATAATAGAACCTGAATTGAAGTGGCTTTGATACCAATATGATGTGATTTCGGGAGGAAAAAAACTTAATCGATTTTCTAGATAGGTTGAAATAAACAAACAAAGAAAACCAAATCACTCAATTGATAAGCCAAAGGGCGCCACAACTAAGAGAAATGGGTTGATCTCGCCACACTCAAGAAAGAAGAACGTGAGTGATAAGAAATCTAGCTGCTCTCGCCACTAACCCAAGTTAGATAAGAGAAAGAACTCAAGAATCCTCTTGAAAGCAAAATGCCAATATATCATATATGATTCAAGGATGGATTACAACATATGGCAAGGACCCTTTTTATAGAGAGTCTCTAAAACAAAAGACAAAAGACTCCAACTAATGCATTAAATGCATCAACTAAAAGTCAAGTAGTGTAGGCTAAATGTCAAAGACAATAAATGCATAGGTAGCTAAATGTCAAAGACAATAAATGCATAGGTAGTTAAATGTCAAAGACAATAACTATCTAGGTAATAGATTACAACTATATTCAACAAATGCAACCATCTCATATGCAATCTTATTCACACTTCTTCCACTTTCAACAATGTGGTTAACCCCAATCCAAGCCCTTTAGCCCTTGAACGAGTTAGAGGCCCAATTGAAGTATTCTCCCTTTCTTGGGCTGCAATTGGGTTATCTTTGATTACATCACTTTTGCTCAAGTTTTCGCTTCAAATGGAAATATTTTCATCTTGTTTCCATTGTTTTGAAGTCCAAAGGGATATACACTGGCTATGGCATGCACATGTACTGCCTTCCCTCTTGAGTGGACTCTCAATCCTAATGGCCAGGTGCATCATGTCCTCCAATTCTGTATAACGTTGCTATTCCACTGTATTTTGAATTTCCAAATCCAAACCAGCCAGAAACCTTGCCATAATCTGATCACTGTCACTTTCATCTGTCTGTGATAGACACGTCATGCATAACTCACCTATGTAATTGCCATGGTCTTCCTAAACAGCTTGCATGGGGACTACACCACACAACACTTGATCTTTATACTTCCCAATGTGAAAAGGAATAAACATTTGTTTATTCACCCATACTTCTTTACTATCCTTTAAGCATTGCATCTTCTTTGAATTGAAAACTAAAAATTCTCCTTGCTACCAACCATTCACCATGGGGGCAGCGTACTCTTCATCAACATCATCCTCCAATGGTGGCATAGGATCGTTGCTCGATTCATTGTTAGTTTCAATCTCGCCATCGCCTTTTACAACCTTTACTCTTTTGTTTAGACATTGATTGGCTATGTGACCTCCGCCTTGACATTTAAAACACTTCATATCATGATTCCGAGTAATGGAAGAATCTGATTTACTTGACTTCTTGGATAGCCAATTCTTGCTTTTGCTCAAGTTTTAGCTTCAGAGCAGAAAGCTTTTCATCTTGCTTCTATTGTTTTGACTTCCAAGTGGATGTACACTGGCAATGGCATGCACGAGTATTGCCTTCCCTCTTGAGAGGACTCTCAATCCTAATGGCTAGGGGCATCATGTCCTCCAACTCCGTATAAGGTTGCTATTCCACCATATTTTGAATTTCAAAATTCAAACCGGCCAGAAACCTTGCCATAATCAGATCATTGTCACTTTCTTCTGTCTGTAACAAACACGTCATGAATAACTCACCTATGTAATTGCCACGATCTTCCTAATAACATGTGAATAGCTTGCATGGGAACTACATCACACAACACTTGATCTTGGTACTTCCCAATGTGAAAAGGGACAAACACTTTTTTATTCACCCATAATTCCTTGTCATCCTTTAACCATAGCAATTTATAAGGTCGAGGATGCTTAATTGTTGGCATGACTAACATCTCCGCCACGGTAGCGCAAGCAACATTAGTAAGGCTTCCTCTATCAATAATCACACTACAAACCCTGTTTCAAACATGACATCTAGTTCGAAATATGTTCACCAGTTGCACTTCACCATCTTCTTTAAATTGCAAACTCAAAGTTCTCCTTGCTGCCAACAATTCACCATTGGTAGCGTACTCTTCATCATCATCATCTTCCAATGGTTGCATAGGGTCGTTGTTCGATTCATTGATAGTTTCAATTATGCCATCGCCTGTCATAACCATAACACTTTTGTCCAGACATTGACTGGCAATGTGACCCCTGCCTTGACTTTTAAAACACTTAATATCATGATTCTGATTAATTGAAGAATCTGATTTACCTTGAGTTCCTTGGCTAGCCGTTGCTTGCTTTTGCTCAGGTTTTTGCTTCGAAGTGGAAATATTTTCATCATGCTTCTATTGTTTTGTCTTCCAAGGGGATGTACACTGGCTATGGCACGCACATGTACTGCCTTACCTCTTTAGTGGACTCTCATCCTAATTGCTAGGGGCATCATGTCCTTCAACTCCACATAACTTTTCTATTCCATCGTATTTTGAATTTCAATATTCAAATTAGCCAAAAACCTTGCCATAGTCAGATTATTGTCACTTTCATCTGTCTGTAACAGACACGTCACACATAACTCACCTATCTAATTGTCATGGTCTTCCTAATAACACGTGAATAGCTGGCATGGGAACTACATTACATAACACTTGGTCTTTGTACTTCCCAATGTGAAAAGAAACAAACACTTGTTTATTCACCCGTACTTCCCCATTATGAATTCACCATGGTTGCGCTAGCAACATTTGTAATCAATAATCACATTAGATACCTTGTCTTGGACATGGCATCTAGTTCGAAATATGTTCTCCAGTTACACTTTATTATCTTCTTTGAATTACAAACTCAAAACTCTCCTTGTAACCAACAATTGATCATAGGCAATGTACTCTTCATCACCATTGTCCTCCAATGGTGGCGTAGAGTCGCTGTCCAATTCATTATCAGTTTCAATCTCGCCATCGCCTTTCATAACCATAACTCTTTTGTTTAGACATTGACTGGCTACATGACCCCCGCCTTGACATTTAAAACACTTAATATCACGATTCTGAGTAAAGGAAGAATCTGATTTACCTTGAGTTCCTTGGATGGCCACTGCTTGCCTTTGCTCAAGTTTTAGCTTCAGAGGGGAATTCTTTTCTTCTTGCTTCCATTGTGTTGACTTCTAGCTGATGCATATTGCCTTTGGCATACACGTCTACTGCCTCCTTGAGTTGACTCTCAATCATATTACTCATGTGCACCATGTCCTCAAACTCAACATAATGTTGTTGTTCCACCGCATTTTGAATTTCCATATTCAAACCTACCATAAATCTTGCCATAGTTGGATCATTGTCATTTCCATCTTTTTGTAGCAGACACGTCATGCTTAACTTTTCTTTTTAATTGCCATGGTCTTCTTAATAAAAAAGTACCTAGCTTGCATGGGAACTACATCACACAACACTTGGTCTTTGTACTTCCCAATGCAAAAAGGATCAAATACTGGTTTATTCATCCGTACTTCCTAACTATCAATTAACTATTGCAATTTATAAGGTCGAAGACGCTTAATTATTGGCATGACTAACATCTCTACCATGGGAGCACTAGCAACATTAGTAAGGCTTCCTCCATCAATAACCACACTACATACCTTTTTTTTGGACATGGCGTCTAGTTCGAAATATGTTCACTAGTTGCGCTTCATCATCTTCTTTGAATTGCAAATTCAAAGTTCTCCTTCCTACCAATAATTCACCATGGGCAATGTACTCTTCATCATCATTGTCTTGCAATGGTGGCATAGGGTCGTTGTTCGATTCATTGTCAGTTTCTATCTCGCCAAAGCCTTTCATAACCATAACTCTTTTATTTAGACATTGACTGGCCGCCTTGACTTTTGAAACACTTAATACTACGATTCCGAGTAATTGAAGAATCTGATTTACCTTGAGTTCCTTGGCTAGCCACTGCTTGCTTTTGCTCAAGTTTTTGCTTCAAAGTGGAAATATTTTCATCTTGCTTCCATTGTTTTGAAGTCCAAAGGGATGTACACTGGCTATGGCATGCACATGTACTGCCTTTCCTCTTGAGTGGACTCTTATTCCTAATTGCCAATTGCACCATGTCCTCTAAATCCACATTATGTTGTTATTCTATCGCATTTTGAATTTCCCTATTCAATCTAACCAGAAACATTGCCATAGTCAGATCATTGCCACTTCCATCTGTTTGTAGCAGACACGTCACGCTAAACTTGCCTTGGTCTTCCTAATAAAAAGTGCCCTGCTTGCATACGAACTACATCACACAACACTTGGTCTTCGTACTTTCCAATGTGAAAGGGAACAAACACCTATTTATTCTCCAGTACTTCCCCACTGTCCTTTAACTATTGCAATTTATAAGGTCAAGGAAGCTAAATTGTTGGCTTTGCTAAATCTCTGCCATGGTAGCGCTATCAACATTAGTAAAGCTTGCTCCATCAATAATCACACTATATACCTTGTTTTGTACATGGTATCTAGTTCAAAATATGTTCTCCGGTTGCACTTCATCGTCTTCAATGAATTGCAAACTCAAAGCTCTTCTTCCAACCAACAATTCACCATGGGCAGGGTACTCTTCATCATCATCGTCCTCTGACGATAGCGTAAGGTCATTGTCTGATTCATTTTCATCTTTAATCTTGCCATCGCCTTTCATAACCATAACTCTTTTGTTCAGACATTGGCTGGCTATGTGACCCCCGCCTTGACATTTAACACTTAATAACACGATTTCAAGAAATGGAAGAATCAGATTTACCTTGAGTTCCATGGATAGCCACTACTTATTTTTGCTCAGGTTTTAGCTTCAGGACGAAAATCTTTTCATCTTGCTTCCATTGTGTTGACTTCCAAGCGGATGTACATTACCGATGGCATGCACGTCTACTGCCTTCCCTCTTCTGTTGACTCTCAAGCCTATTACCCGTGTGCACCATGTCCTCCAACTCCACATAATGTTGTTATTCCACTGCATTTTGAATTTCCCAATTCATCCGACCAGAGACATTGCCGTAGCTGGATCATTGTCACTTTAATCTGTCTATAATAGACACGTCACGCATAACTCGCCCATGTAATTGCCATGGTCTTCCTAATAACACATGAACAGATTGCATGGGAACTACATCACACAACACTTAGTCTTCATACTTCCCACTGCAAACAGGAACAAACACTTGTTTATTCACTTGTACTTCCCCACTGTCAATTAGCCATTGCAATTTATAAGGTCGAGGATGCTTAATTGTTGCCATGACTAACATCTCTGCCATGGTAGCGCTAGCAACATTTGTAATCAATAATCACACTACATACATTGTTTTGGACATGGCATCTAGTTTAAAATAAGTTCACCTACTGCACTACATCATCTTCTTTGAATTGCAAACTCAAAGTTCTCATTGCTACCAACAATTCATCATGGACAGTGTACTCTTCATCATCGTCGTCCTCCAACAGTAGCGTATGGTCGTTGTCTGATTCATTATCATCTTTAATCTCACCAACGCCTTTCGTAACCATAACTCTTTTATTCAGACATTGACTGGCTATGTGAGCCCCACCTTGACTTTTAAAACATTTAATATCACGATTCTGAGTAATTGAAGAATCTAATTTTCCTTGAGTTCCTTGGCTAGTCATAGCTTGCTTTTGCTTAAGTTTTTGCTTCAATGTGGAAATATTTTTATCTTGCTTCCATTGTTTTGAATTCCAAGGGGATGTACGCTGGCTATGACACGCATATGTATTGCCTTCCATTTTGAGTGGACTCTTATTACTAATTGCTAGGTGCATCATGCCCTCCAACTCCACATATTGTTGCTATTCCATTGTATTTTGAATTTCCAAATTCAAACCGATCAAAAACCTTGCCATAGTTGGATCATTGTCACTTTCATCTGTCTGTAATTGACACTTCACACATAACTCACCTATCTAATTGCCATGGTCTTCCTAATAACAGGGAACAGCTTGCATGGGAACTACATCACACAACACTTAGTCTTCATACTTCCCAATGCAAAAAGGAACAAACACTTGTTTATTCACCCGTACTTCCTTACAATCCTTTAACCATTGCAATTTATAAGGTCGGGGATGCTTAATTGCGGGCATGCTAACATCTCTGCCATGGCATTGCTAGCAACATTAATAAAGCATCCTCCAATAATAATCACACTAAATACCTTGTTTTAGACAAAGCATCTAGTTCAAAATATGTTCTGCAGTTGCACTTAATATCGTGTTTGAATTGCAAACTCAAAACTCTCCTTGCTACCAACAATTGATCAAGGGCATCATCATTGTCCTCCAATGGTGGTGTAGGGTCGTTGTCCAATTCATTGTCAGTTTCAATCTCGCCATTGGTTTTCATAACCATAACTCTTTTGTTTAGACATTGGCTAGCTATGTGACCCCTGTGATGTAATCAAGGATAACCTCATTGCAGCCCAAGAAAGGAAGAACACTTCAATTGGGCCTCTAACTCGTTCAAGGGCTAAAGGGCTTGGATTGGGCTTAACCACATTGTTGAAAGTGGAAGAAGTATGAATAAGATTGCATGTGGGATGGTTGCATTTATTGAATATAGTTGTAGTCTATTACCTATGCATTTATTGTCTTTAACATTTAGCTACTTATGCATTTATTGTCTTTGACATTTAGCTACCTATGTATTTATTGTCTTTGACATTTATGCATTTATTGTCTTTGAAATTTAGCCTACACTACTTGACTTTTAGTTGATGCATTTAATGCATTAGTTGGAGTCTTTTGTCTTTTGTTTTGGAAACCCTCTATAAAAAGGGTCCTTGCCATATGTTGTAAACCATCCTTGAATCATATATGTGATATTGGCATTTTGCTTTCAAGAGGATTCTTGAGTTCTTTCTCTTATCTAACTTGGGTTAGTGGCGAGAGCAGCTAGATTTCTTATCACTCATGTTATTCTTTCTTGAGTGTGGCGAGATCAACCCATTTCTCTTAGTTGTGGCGCCCTTTGGCTTATCAATTGAGTGGTTTGGTTTTCTTTGTTTGTTTCTTTCAACCTATCCAGAAAATTGATTAAGTGTTTTCCCTCCAGAAATCACATCACCCTGCCTTGACATTTAAAACACTTAATATCACGATTTTGAGTAATGGAAGAATCTGATTTACCTTGAGTTTCTTTGATAGCCACTACTTACTTTTGCTCAAGTTTTAGCTATAGAGCAGAAATTTTTTCATTTTGCTTCTATTGTGTTGACTTCCAAGTGGATGTACAGTCCCTATGGCATACATGTCTACTGCCTCCCCTCATGAGTTGACTCTCAATCCTATTACCCATGTGCACCATGTCCTCTAACTTCACATAATGTTGTTATTCCACCAAATTTTGAATTGCCTCATTCAAACCAACCAGAAACCTTGCCATAGTCGGATCATTGTCACATCCATCTATTTGTAGCGGACAAGTGATGTAGTTCCCATGCAAGCTAGGCACATTTTATTAGGAGGACCATGACAATTAAAAAGGACAACACTTGGTCTTCGTACTTCCCAATGTAAAAAGTAACAAACAGTTGTTTATTCACCCGTACATCCCCACTATCAATTAACCATTGCAATTTATAAGGTCAAGGATGCTTAATTATTGGCATGACTAAGAACTCCACCATGGAAACGCTAGCAACATTAGTAAGGCTTCCTCCATCAATAATCACACTAGATACCTTGTTTTGGACATGGCATCTAGTTCAAAATATGTTCACTAGTTGCACTTCATCATCTTCATTGAATTGCAAGCTCAAAGTTCTCCTTGCTACCAAAAATTCACCATGGCTAGCGTACTCTTCATGATCATCGTCCTCCAATGGTGGCGTAGGGTCGTTGTCCGATTCATTGTCAATTTCTGTCTTGCAAATGCCTTTCAAAACGATAACTCTTTTATTCAGACATTGACTGGCTATGTAGCCCCCGCCTTGACTTTCAAAACACTTAATACCATGATTTTGAGTAATTAAAGAATTTGATTGACCTTGGGTTTCTTGGCTAGCCATTGCTTGCTTTTGCTCAAGTTTTTGCTTCAAAGTGGAAATATTTTCATCTTGCTTCCATTGTTTTGAAGTCCAGAGATGTACACTGGCTATGGCATGCACATGTACAGCCTTCCCTCTTGAGCAGACTCTCATTCCTAATTGCCAGTTGCACCATGTCCTCCAACTCCACATAATGTTGTTGTTCCACCGCATTTTGAATTTCCTTATTTAATTTGACCAGAAAGATTGCCATAGTCGGATCATTGTCACTTCCATCTGTTTGTAGCAGACATGTCACGGTAAACTTGCCTTTTTAATTGCCTTGGTCTTCCTAAAAAAAGTGCCTAGCTTGCATGGGAACTACATCACACAACACTTGGTCTTCGTACTTCCCAATGTGAAAAGGAACAAACACTTGTTTATTCACCCGTACTTCCTTACAATCCTTTAACCATTGCAATTTATAAGGTCGAGGATGCTTAACTGCTGGCATGGCTAACATCTCCGCCATGGTAGCGCTAGCAACATTAGTAAAGCTTCCTCCAACAATAATCACACTATATACCTTGTTTTCCACATGTCATCTAGTCCGAAATTTGATCTCCAGTTGCACTTTATCATCTTCTTTGAATTGCAAACTCAAAACTCCCCTTGGTACCAATAATTGACCATGGGCAGCGTACTCTTCATTATTATAGTCCTCCGATGGTGGAGTAAGGTCGTTGTCTGATTCATTGTCAGTTTCAATCTCGCCATCACCTTTCATAACCATAACTCTTTTGTTCAGTCATTTACTGGCTCTGTGAACCCTGCCTTGATATTTAAATCACTTAATATCACGATTCCAAGTAATGAAAGAATTTGATTTACCTTAAATTCCTTGGATAGCCACTGCTTGCTTTTGCTCAAGTTTTAGCTGTAGAGCGGAAATCTTTTCATCTTGCTTCCATTGTGTTGATTTCCAAGTGAATGTACATTGCCTTTGGCATACACGTCTATTGCCTTCCCTCTTGAGTTGACTCTCAATCGTATTACGCATGTGCACCATGTCCTCCAACTCCACATAATGTTGTTATTCCACTACATTTAGAATTTCACTATTCAAACTGACCATAATAAACCTTCCCATAGACCAATCGTTGTCACTTCCATCTGTCGATAGCAGACACGTGATGCTTAACTTTCCTTTTTAATTGACATGGTCTTCCTAATCAAAAGTTCCTAGCTTGCATGAGAACTACATCACACAACACTTGGTCTTCGTACTACCAATGCAAAAAGGAACAAACACTTGTTTATTCACCCGTACTTCCCTACTATTAATTAACCATTGCAATTTATAAGGTCGAGTATGCTTAATTGTTGGCATAACTAAGATCTCTGCTATAGGAGTGCTAGCAACATTAGTAAGGCTTCCTCCATCAATAATCACACTACATGCCTTGTTTTGGAAATGGCACCTAGCTCAAAATATGTTCACTTGTTGCACTTCATCATCTTCATTGAATTTCAAACTCAAAGTTCTCCTTTTGACCAACAATTCACCATGGGCAGCATACTCTTCATCATCATCGTCCTCCAATGGTGGAGTAGGGTCTATCCAATTCATTGTCAATTTCTATCACGCCAATGCCTTTCATAACCATAACTCTTTTATTCAGACATTGACTGGCTATATGACCCTCGCCTTGACTTTTAAAACACTTAATACCATGATTCTAAATAATTCAAGAATCTGATTTACCTTGAGTTCCCTGGCTAGCCATAGCTTGCTTTTGCTCAAGTTTTTGCTTCAAAGTGGAAATATTTTCATCTTACTTCCATTGTTTTGAATTCCAAAGGGAAGTACACTGGCTATGGCACGCACCTGTACTGCCTTCCCCCTTCAGTGGACTCTCATTCCTAATTGCCAGTTGCACCATATCCTCCAACTCCATATAATGTTGTTATTCCTTCGCATTTTAAATTTCCCTATTCAATCCGACCAGAAACATCGCCATAGTCAGATCATTCACTTCCATCTATTTGTAGTAGACACGTCATGCTAAACTTGCCTTTTTAATTGCCTTGGTCTTCCTAATAAAAAGTGCCCAGCTTGTATAGGAACTACATTACACAGCACTTGGTCTTCATACTTCCCAATGTGAAAAGGAACAAACACTTGTTTATTCACCAGTACTTCCTTGCTATCCTTTAACCATTGCAATTTATAAGGTCGAGGATGCTTAATTGTTGGCATGACTAACATCTCTGCCATGGTAGCGCAAGCAACATTAGTAAGGCTTCCTTAATCAATAATCACACTACATACCTTGATTTGGACATGGCATCTAGTTTGAAATATGTTCACCAATTGCACTTCATCATCTTCTTTGAATTACAAACTCAAAGTTCTCCTTGCTACCAACAATTTACCATGGGCAGCATACTCTTCATCATCATCATCCTCCAATGGTGGCATAGGGTCGTTATCTAATTCATTGTCAATTTCAATTACGCCATCGCCTTTCATAATCAAAACTCTTTTGTTCAGACATTGACTGGCTATGTGACCCCCGCCTTGACTTTTTAAACACTTAATATCATGATTCTGATTAATTGAAGAATTTGAGTTACCTTGAGTTCCTTGACTAGCCACTGCTTGCTTTTGCTCTGGTTTTTTCTTCAAAGTGGAAATATTTCATCATGCTTCCATTGTTTGGACTTCCAAGGGGATGTTCAGTAGCTATAGCACACACATGTACTGCCTTCCTTCTTCAGCGGACTCTCATTCCTAATTGCCAGGTGCATCATGTCCTCCAACTCTACATACTGTTGCTATTCCACCGTATTTTAAATTTCTATATTCAACCCAGCCAGAAACCTTGCCATAGTCAGATCATTGTCACTTTTCATCTGTCTGTAACAGACACGTCACGCATAACTCACCGATCTAATTGCCATGGTCTTCCTAATAACACGTGAACAGCTTGCATGGGAACTACATTACACAACACTTGGTCTTTGCACTTCCCAATGTGAAAAGGAACAAACGCTTGTTTATTCACTCGTACTTCCCCACTATCCTTTAGCTATTGCAATTTCTAAGGTCGAGGACGCTTAATTGTTGGCATTGCTAACATCTCCACCATGGTAGTGCTATCAACATTAGTAAAGCTTACTCTAACAATAATCACACTACATACCTTATTTTGGAAATGACATCTAGTTCAGAATATGTTCCCCAGTTGCACTTCAACATCTTCACTGAATTGCAAACTCAAAGCTCTTCTTGCAACCAACGATTCCCCATGGGCAGCGTACTCATCATCATCATCATCCTCCAACGGTAGCGTAGGGTTGTTGTCTGATTCATTGTCATCTTTAATCTTGCCATCACCTTTCATAGCCATAACTCTTTTGTTCGGACATTGACTCGCTATGTAACCCTCGCCTTAACATTTAACACTTAAAATCACGATTCCGAGTAATGGAAGAATCTGATTTACCTTGAGTTCCTAGGACAGCTGTTGCTTATTTTTACTCAAGTTTTAGCTTCAAAGCATAAATCTTTTCATCTTGCTTCCATTGTGTTGACTTCCAAGCAGATGTACATTACCGATGGCATGGATATCTACTGCCTCCCTTCTTGAGTTGACTCACAATCCAATTACTCATGTGCACCATGTCCTCCAACTCCACATAATGTTGTTATTCCACCACTTTTTGAATCTCCCTATTCAAACCGGTTAGAAACCTTGCCATAGTCTGATCATTGTCACTTTCATCTGTTTGTAACAGATATGTCATGCATAACTCACCTATCTAATTGCCATGGTCTTCCTAATAACAAGTGCCCAGCTTACAAGGGAGTTACATCACACAACACTTGGTCTTCGTACTTTCTGATGTGAAAAGGAATCAACACCTGTTTATTCACCAATACTTCCCCACGTTCATTTAACCATTGAAATTTATAAGGTCGAGAATGCTTAATTGTTGGCATGACTAACGTCTCCGCCCGCTAACGCTAGCAACATTAGTAAAGCTTCCACCATCAATAATCACACTACAAACCTTATTTCGGACATGGGATCTAGTTTGAAATATGTTCTCTAGTTGTACTTCATCATCTTCTCTGAATTGCAAACTCAAAGCTCTCCTTGCTACCAACAATTCATCACGGGTAGTGTACTCTTCATCATCATTGTCCTCTAATGGTGGCGTAGGGTCGTTTTGTGATTCATTGTCAGTTTCAATCTCGCCATTGCCTTTCATAACCATAACTCTATTGTTCAGACATTGACTAGCTATTTGACCCCCGCCTTGACATTTAAAACACCTAATATCATAATTTCGAGAAAAGGAAAAATCTGATTTACCTTGAGTTTCTTGGCTAGCCACCGCTTGCTTCTGCTTAGGTTTTAGCTTCAGAGTGGAAATCTTTTCATCTTGCTTCCATTTTTTTGACTTCCAAGTAAATGTACATTGGCTATGGCATGAATATGTATTGCCTCCCCCTCTTGAGTTGACTCTCATTCCAAATTCCCATGTGCACTATCTCCTCCAACTCCACATAATGTTACTATTCCACAGTATTTTGAATTTCCATATTCAAACCTACTAGAAACCTTGCCATAGTCAGATCATTGTCAATTTCATCTGTCTGTAATAGACACGTCACGCTTAACTCGCCTATCTAATTGCCATGGTCTTCCTAGTAACCAATGCCCAACTTACTTGGGAGCTACATCACACAACACTTGTTTGTTCACCTGTACTTCCCTACTTTCATTTAACATTTGCAATTTATAAGGTTGAGGACGCTTAATTATTGGCATGACTAACATCTCCGCCATGCTAGCGCTAGCAACATTAGTAAGGCTTCCTCCATCAATAATCACACTACATACCTTGTTTTGGATATGGCATCTAGTTTGAAATATGTTTACCAGTTAACACTTTATCATCTTCTTTGAATTGCAAACTCAAAGCTTTCCTTGCCACCAACAATTCACCATTGGCAACATACTCTTCATCATCATCATCCCCCAATGGTGGCATACAGTTGTTGTCCGATTTATTGAGTTTCAATCTCGCCATCGTCTTTCATAACCATAACTCTTTTGTTCAGACATTAACTGGCCATGTGACCCCCGCGTTGTCATTTAAAACACTTAATATCATGATTCCAAGTAATGGAAGAATCTTATTTACCTTGAGTTCCTTGGCTAGCCACTGTTTGCTTTTGTTTGGCTTTTAGCTTCATATTGGAAATCTTTTCATCTTGCTTCCATTGTTTTCACTTCCAATTAGATGTACGTTGGCTATGGGTCGCACCTATACTGTACCCTGTCCTTCAACTGTACATAATGTTGCAATTCCACCACATTCTGATTTTTCCTATTCAAACAGGCCAGAAACCCTACCATAGTTGGATCATTATCACTTCCATCTATTTGTAACAGACATGACATGCTTAACATTTAAAACACTTAATATCACGATTCCTAATAGTCAAGTGCACCATGTCCTCTAACTCCACATAATGTTGCGATTCCACCGCATTTTGAATTTCCATATTCAAACCGGCCACAAACCTTGACACTGTTAGATCATTGTCACCTCTATTTGTTTGTAACAGACACGTTATGCTTAGCTCTTCTATTCAATTGCCATGGTCTTCCTAATAACAAGTACCCAATTTGCATGGTAACTACATCATACAACACTAGGTCTTCGTACTTCCCAGTGCGAAAAGGAACAAACACTTGTTTATTCACCCGTACTTCCCCATTATCTTTTAACCATTACAATTTATAAGGTCGAGGATGCTGAATTATTGGCATGGCTAACATCTCTGCCATGCTAACGCTAGCAACATTAGTAAAGCTTCCTCCATCAATAATTACGCTACATACCTTGTTTTGGACATGGCATATAATTTGAAATATGTTCTCCAATTGCACTTCATCATCTTCTCTGAATTGGAAATACAAAGCTCTCCTTGCTACCAATAATTCACCATGGGAAGCGTACTCTTCATCATCATCGTCCTCCAATGGTGGCGTAGGGTCATTGTCTGATTCATTGTTAGTTTCAATCTTGCCATCGCTTTTCATAACCATAACTCTTTTATTCAGACATTGGCTGGCTATGTGACCCCCGCCTTGACATTTAAAACACTTAATATCACGATTCTGAGAAATAGAAGAATCTGATTTACCTTGAGTTTCTTGGTTAGCCATTGCTTGCTTCTGCTCAGGTTTTAGCTTATGAGCGGAAATCTTTTCATTTTGCTTCCATTTTTTTGACTTCGAAGCAGATGTACACTAGCCATGGCACGTATGTGTACTAGCTCCCCTCTTGAGTTGACTCTAATTCCAAATACCTATGTGAACCATCTCCTCTATCTCTACATAATGTTGTTATTCCACCGTATTTTGAATTTCCATTTCCAAACCGGCCAGAAGCCTTCCTATAATCGGATCATTGTTACTTTCATATGTCTATAACAGACAAATCATGCTTAACTCACCTATCTAATTGCCATGGTCTTCCTAGTAACAAGTGCCCAACTTGCATGGGAACTACGTTACACAGCACTTGTCCTTCATACTTCTCATTGTGAAAAGGAACAAACACTTGTTTATTCACCTGTACTTCCCTGCTATCATTTAACCATTGTAATTTATAAGGTCGATGACGCTTAATTGCTGGGTTGGTCAACATCTCTGCCACGGTAGTGCTAGTAACATTTGTAAAGCTTCCTCCATCAATAATCGTACAACATACCTTGTTTTGCACATGTCATCTAGTTCGAAATTTGTTCTCTAGTTGCACCTCATTATCTTCTTTGAATTGGAAACTCAAAGCTCTCATTGCTACCAACAATTCACCATGGCCAGCATACTCTTCATCATCATCGTCCTCCAACGATGGCATAAAGTCGTTGTCTAATTCATTGTCAGTTTAATCTCGCCATCGCCTTCCATAACCATAACTCTTTTGTGTAGACATTGATTGGCTATGTGACCCCTGCCTTGACATTTAACACTTAATATCATGATATCAAGCATTTTTATATACATTTTAACCCCTATCTTGGTCTATTTTCTTTTTCATCTATGGGAATTCTCCAATTTTATTACATTTTTATTTATTGGGTCTAAATTAATTTTAGTTGAAAAATGAATTATTTTTGTATTTTAGTACTTAAATTATAGAAGACTCAATTTAATCCATCTTGTGTATTTTGCAAAAATTAATATTGGAGATTTATTGATAATGTGGCACTGACATGGCACTCCTGCAGACATGGATGCTGACGTGCCACTTTTCTGATGAGTAGGATGCTAACTGGGCACCTCTTTTTTCTGTATATTTAATGACATGGATGTGTGGGCCCTCATCTTAGAATTTTTCAGCCCTTTTTGCCATTGCTGCAGCCCCTCTATTCCCCAAACTTTGCTGGAAATGGAAGGCTTCAGATTATGCACACAAAAGAGCTCTTTTACTGCACCTATTATATGCTTATGCTACTTGTCTGTTGGCTGCTTCCTCTGCAGAAAAGGAAAAAGCCACACGTCATCCCTTTTGAAGGTCAACTGAAGGTATCTAGGGTAGAATATTCCTTAGGTTTAGTGGGGCATTATTTTTTGTATCTCAAATCATTCTTTCAGGCTAAAAAAATTTAGTAAATTCGTAGGTCTTCTTCTCTCTGTTTTTCTCTCTTCTATTTTGCTGGTTTTGCTCTCAGGGAGGGCTAAACTTTCATTGTAATAAGTCACTAAGACCTTGGGATGTTGTAGCTTGAACTTTTAGTGCAAGATAAGTGTTTTATTCTCCATTTCATCTCATTTTTCATTTTATGTTCTATTCATGTGTTTATGTTGATACCAAAATTCTGATATGAACTTGTATAAGCATAAACTGATTTTTATTTGAGATATAACATTGCTCAACTGATTGGGAAAGCAAGTAAAGCAAAATGGCTAGATTAGATGATATCTAACATGATTTGGTTGAGGTCTTTTAAAGTTGCATCTAGCTATAGATTAATGAAGTTCTTCTTAACTATAGTTAGGAGCATTACAGTTCTAGAAGTTCTTCTAGATTTATTTTCATAAAAACCAAATGGTGAGATGGGGATAAAACTGAATCAATGAGTTAAGTAATGATAGATGCACTCTTATAATTCTTAGTGGCGGGTTGCGTTTTCTTGTTATTGTCAAACTTTACTACTGTTGTTACTACTTCTGTTTGATACTATTACCGTATTTTTATGCTTTTGTTATCAATCAAACCCCCTTGAAGTTAATTAGTATAATTAGTATTTAGAACAATTAATTAGCAATTAGAAGTGAGGCTCCTTGAGTGAATACGACCTGGGAATCACTATACCACAAAATTGCCACGAATTCAATCCTAAGCAATTCAGCATCATAGTGGCATGAACAAGATTTTTGGTACCGTTGCCGGGGAGCCGATTCACTTCTGAGTTGTTAATTTAGTTGTTCCATTGTGTCTTCATTTTATTTTCATTTATTTAGTGTTGTTGAAATGGTTTACAAGTTTTGAGTGTTTTTTTCTCAAAAACTAGTCATTTTCCAAATCAGCAAAAAACCTGACTATCTCTGATTGACCTCAAACTTGGTGTGCCACTAGTTTTTGACATTCTAAGCAAGTTGCAACCCCTATTCTGCCTTCAACCTAGTATGGAGTGGCCATTTTTTCAAATTCCATCGTTTAGGCCCTCTTTTATTTCTTTTTATTTTTTTTATTTTTTTAATTAATTGTGATGTTTTGTGTATTTTTGTAGATTGAATTTTTAAGTTCTATTTTTTATATCGTTCCTCCAACTTGTGAAGGATTGTTTTCAAGAAAAATTAGATTTTTTTGAGATACTTCATTTTTTGGTGATTTTCATCAACTGGAGCTTATTGTAGTGCTTTTGTCATTTTTAGTGTTTATATTGTTTTCTTGTGAATTTTGCCCTTCCTAATGTATGAGAAGGTCTCTTAATATGGACTTACCACCCTTTGATCCTGAAATTGATAGGACCTTCTATAGGCTAGTGAGAAGCAATAGCATTTAGGAGTAGCATAGTTTCTGAACTTCTTTCTGAATTGATTAATCTTGCTGTCAAAGTGTAGAGTTAGAATCAGATTCTCAATCTCATATTGTGATAGAGTTAACTGATTTTGAGTTAGCTAGGACAGCGGGATGGATAACAAAATGCAAAGTGCCTCAAAATAGGCAAGAGCAATCCATTAAAGAGTTGATTGCACCTGATGTGCATTATCAACACTATACATAAATTATCCTGAGTTAGATGCTAATTTTGAATTAAAATCTGGTTTAATCCACTTGCTGCCCAAGTTCCATGATCTTGCAGGTAGGGACCCGCATAAACACTTGAAAGAATTTTATGTTGTTTGCTCTACCATGAGACCATATGGAGTGAGAAGAATAGATCAAATTGATAGCCTTCCCTTTCTCTTTGGATGGGGCAGCCAAGGATTGGCTTTATTACTTGCCAACTGCTGTAATAACAAGATGGGATGACCTGAAAAATATGTTCTTAAAAAAATTCTTCCCAGACTTTAGATCAACAGCAATCAGAAAAGACATTAGTGGGATTAGGCAATCAAGTGGTGAGTCTTTGCATGATTATTGGGAGAGATTTAAGAAGATCTGTTCAAGCTGTCCAAACCACCAAATTTTAGAGCAGCTTCTCATCCAGTATTTTTATGAGGGATTAATGCCAATGGATAGATATATAGTTGATGCAGCTACTGGTGGGGCATTGGTAGATAAGGCCCCTTTCTGCAGCAAATGAGTTATTGGCCAAGATGGCTCAAAATGCACAGAAATTTGGCCCTAGATTGAATGAGCTAGTAGCTAGTGTAAATGAAGTGAGGACACCTCCCAGGAAGTAACAAAGGATAGAAAATAAATTGGAAGAGTTAGCTTCAATAGTGAGGCAATTAGCATTGAATCAGAGATCATAATTACCTCATATTAAATGAGCTAGTAGCTAGTGTAAATGAAGTGAGGACACCTCCCATTGAGCAACAAAGGATAGAAAATAAATTGGAAGAGTTAGCTTTAATGGTGAGGCAATTAACAGTGAATCAGAGATCACAATTACCTATTTCCACTTCAGTGTGTGGTATTTGTTCCTTCAATACCCATTATACTGATTAATATCCTTAGCTGCAAGAGACCCCAACTGAGTCATGTGCTAGCATATTCCCTAGTAGACCCAAACAGCAACCACAGCAACAGAGATATGATCCTTATTTCTCCACCTATAATCCTGGGTTGAGTGACCATCCTGCTTTCAAATATGGAAATACCTCCAATCGTCCTTACCAGCCACCCATGTAAGATATAGTCAACCTGGACCTGGCTATGGACCTTCAGCACCCAAGAAACCTGAGCCTAGTCTTGAGGATTTAATGAAGCAACTGATTACCAATACTCTTCAATTCTAGCAAAGAACAGAAACAAATATGCAGAAGTTGGAGACTCAAATTGGTCAGTTAGCCACAACAATAAATGATCTGAAAAGTCAAGGTTCAGGAAGTTTGCCATCTCAACTAATGATAAACCGAAGAGGCAATGTTAGTGCCATCATTTTGAGGAGTGGTAAGCAAGTGGATGGTCCACCTTCTGAATTTGAACCAGCAAGGTTAGATGTGCAGCAAAGTATTCCTTCATCCTCAACCAGTGAGCAAACTAAAAAGGATCAAGAAGTGATTCAGAAAATACCTCTCCCACATAGGGAAACTCAATCAAGGAAAGCTTCTGAATCTATGATGGATAAAGAGATCACGGAGACCTTTAGAAAAATAGAGGTCAACATTCCACTTTTTGAAACAATTAACCAAATTCCCAAATATGCCTACTTTCAAGGGAAGTAGCTCTCCAGAGGAATTTTTGAAGTGGGTGCAGTGTGTAGAGAAGGTCTTTAAGTTCCATGAGTACTTGGAGGAAACCAAATGTCGTCTTGCAGCCCTTGAATTTACAAATTACGCCAATTTATGGTGGGAGAATTTGAAGAACCAACGGAGGGGAGATGGTGAAGAAGAAGTTAGAAATTGGAGGCTAATGAAGAGACTTGTGCAAAAAAGATTTGTGCCAGAATATTACAAACAAGAGCTCTTCTTCAAATTTCAATCTTTGAGACAAGGAGGTATGTGTGTAGAAGACTATGTGAAACAGTTTCAGATGCTAATGATTCGATGTGAACTGAATGAACCTCAAGAGCAAACAATTGCAAGGTTCATTAGTGGTTTGCATAGGGAGATTGGTGATTTGGTGGAACTACAAAATTATGTAACTATAGAGGATGTTATTAAACTTACAATCAAGGTGGAGAGACAAAGGAAGAGAGTTTCTAGTAAGCAAATGTCACAGCCAACTAGAAACAAAATCACAAATTTCTCTACAACACCATCATGGGTTACATCTAAAGGAGAAGAAAAAAAGGTGGAGAAGAGGGAGTCTTCAAAACTTCCATCAAGTTATCAAAAGGAAAAGAAAAGGGAACTGATTCAGAACCTCCTAAAAGGAGTAGAGATGTAAAGTGCTTCAAATGTCTTGGTCATGGGCATTACCCATCTGAATGTCCAAACCGTAGGGTAATGATCATCCAAGACACGCATGGAGAAGTGGTAAGCGAAGATGAGACAGTCATTGAATGAGTTATGGAAGAATGTTCTGATAAGGAAAACATGGAGTATGCTGATGAGGGAGAACTCCTTGTCATAAGGCGTGCTCTAAATTTGCAAGCTAAGCCTAGTGATGAGCAAAGGGAGAACATTTTTCACAAAAGGTGTACTGTTGAAAAGAAGGTTTGTGGTGTAATTATAGATGGAGGGAGCTGCACAAATGTGGCTTTTACTACTTTGGTGGAGAAGTTGAATTTAGCCACAACTGAACACCCTCATCCTTACAAATTGCAGTGGCTAAATGAAGATGGAGTTGTGAGAGTCACTAAACAGGTTGTTGTGCCATTTTCTATTGGGAAAAATTACAAAGATAAGGTACTATGTGATGTTGTTCCAATGAGTGCTAGTCATTTGCTCTTGGGAAGACCATGGAAGTATGATAGAAGAGCTTTGCATGATTGGTTTAAAAACACATATTCCTTTGAGAAAGATGGAAGGAAGATTGTGTTAGCACCATTGAGTCCTCAACAAGTGAAGAAGCATCAACAAGAAGCTGAAAGGAAGGGTAATTTACTTGCCAACATAGGAGACATTGAGAGAGCTTTATCCAGCTCTAATTTAGTTCTTTTATTTCATTTGAAGGAGATAGTACCAGAAATTGTGGGATCACTTCCACCACAAATTCAAAGGCTCTTGGAAGAATTTTGTGATGTATTTCTAGAAGAACTACCAAAGGAATTACCACCAATTCGTGGTATTGAGCACCAAATTGATCTTGTACTGGGAGCTGCCTTACCAAATAGGCTAGCTTATAAAATGAATCCGGATGAGGCAAAGGAGTTGCAACATCAAGTAAATGAGTTGCTGGAAAAAGGATATGTGCAGGAGTCTATGAGTCCTTGTTCAGTACCGGCCTTATTGGTGCCAAAGAAAGATGTGACCATGAAGATGTGTGTGGATAGCAGAGCAATCAACAAGATTACAGTCAAGTATCATTATCCCATTCCAAGGTTAGATGACATGCTTGATGAATTACATGGCTCCAAAGTGTTTTTTAAGATAGACTAGAAGAGTGGTTATCACCAAATTCGTATGAAGGAAGGAGATGAATGGAAGACAGCCTTTAAGACAAAACATGGGCTGTATGAATGGAAGGTTATGCCATTTGGATTATCCAATGTCCCAAGTACCTTTGTGAGGTTAATGAACCATGTGCTTTGGAAATTTATAGGTATATTTGTTGTCGTTTATTTTGATGACATTTTGGTTTATAGTAAAAATTCTGAAGAGCATGAAGAGCATTTGAGGCATGTATTTGAAGTATTACGACAACAAAAGCTATTTGGCAATTTTAAGAAGTGCCAATTCTGTCAAAACCAAGTTATTTTCATTGGTTATGTTGTCTCTCAACATGGGGTGCACGTGGATGAGGAGAAAATAAAAGCAATCAAGGAGTGGCCAATTCCTAAAAGTATTTATGAGGTACGAAGTTTTCATGGCCTTGCTTCTTTTTATAGACGATTTGTGAAGAATTTGAGCACTATTCTTGCACCATTAACTGCATGCCTCAAAAAAAATTGTGAGTTTAAATGGACCGAAGCTACACAAAAGAGTTTTGACTTAATCAAGGAGAAATTGTGTTTAGCACCTATTCTAGCTCTTCCAGATTTTTCAAAGGTATTTGAGATTGAATGTAATGCATCTGGAGTAGGGACTGGAGCTGTCTTAATACAAGATAAGTGTCCCATTACTTATTTTAGTGAGAAGCTTGGTGGAGCAAGTCAGAATTACTCAATCTATGATAAAGAGTTCTTTGCACTAATTCGAGCTCTTGAGACATAGCAGCATTATTTATTACCAAAGGAGTTCATCATTCACACTGATCATAAGTCCCTAAAGCATTTGAAGGGCAAGGAAAGCTTAATCGAAGAGATGCCAAATGGGTGGAGTATTTGGAAGCTTTCCCCTATGTAATCAAATACAAAAAGGGAAAGACGAATGTGGTGGCTGATGCATTATCTCGGAGGTATGCTTTGATTTCTATTTTGAACACTAAACTGTTGGGCTTTGAACTTATTAAGGAGCAATACTTGCTTAATCCTATGCTAGCTAAAATCTATTCAGCTTGTGAGAAAATGGCCATTAAAGGGTTTTTAGGCATGATGGTTATATGTTCAAATTTGGGAAACTTGTGATTCCTAATTGTTCTATTAGGGAATTGCTTGTTAGAGAATCACATGCAGGTTGGCTAGCTGGACATTTTGGTGAAAATAAGACATTTGAAATGTTGAAAGAGCATTTCTATTGGCCAAATATAATGAAGGATGTACATCGGATTGTAGAAAGATGTGTTGCTTGTAAGAAAGTGAAGAGCAATGAGGCTGTACATGGCTTGTACATGCCATTGCCTGTTCCAGATCAACCATGGATGGATCTAAGCATGGATTTTGTGGTTGGATTACCCATAACACAATGGGGAAAAGATTCAGTTATGGTGGTTGTTGATAGATTCTCCAAAATGTCTCATTTTATTTCATGTCACAAAACTTATGATGCTTTTCATATTGCTGATTTATTCTTCAAGGAAGTTGTGAGATTGCGTGGCATTCCAAGGAGTATTGTTTTTTATCGTGATGCCAAATTCTTGAGCTATTTTTGGAAGACATTATGGATGAAGCTTGGAACAAAGCTGCAATTTAGCACAACCTTTCATCCTTAAACTGATGGGCAAACAGAAGTGGTAAATAGATCTCTTTCCACTTTGCTTAGAAGTGTTATTAGTAAAAACTTGAAGAATTGGGATGAGTACTTACCGCATGTTGAATTTTCTTATAATCGAAGTGTTCATAGTACTACAAAGAAATCTCCATTTGAGGTTGTGTATGGATTTAATCCTAACACACCAGCAGATTTGGCACCTCTTCCAATTAATGAAAAACTTAGCTTGGATGGCAAAAGTAAAGCTGAATTCATGAAGAAAATGCATGAAGCAGTAAAAAAGTAAATTGAGAAGAAGAATGCTGCCTATAAAAAGTCAGTAGACAAGAGGAGAAAGCATGTTCAATTTAGCCCAGGAGATGTTGTTTGGATTCACCTACGAAAAGAGAGATTTCCAAAATTGATCTAGAAAAGGTAAATGACAATGCGTATAAAATTGATCTCCCAAGAGATTATGGTGTTTCAGCAACATTCAATGTAAGGGACATAACCCCTTATTTGGAAGATAACATGGAGCTAGATTTGAGGGTAAATCCTTGTCAACCGGGGGAAGATGATGTGATCACGAAGGCTGTCCTTGAAGAACAAGAGGCTGAATCTATACTTGGGCCAATAACACATTCAAGGACCAAGAAGCATCAAATGGGATTGACTTGGGTTTCTTTACTTGTGTGCAATGATGGGCTGGGCCAAAATAGAAGCTTGGACTTTGAAGAATAAAAGAACTACATATTTTTCTTATTGTTTTAATAATTTTTGTGCATGACTTTTTGGGATATAAAATCTGATGTAATTTAATGTTTTTAGAGTTACTGTATTGTCATTTAGCCTTCCAAGTGTTGCAGTTGTTGTTGTTGCATTAATGAGGCGGCTATAGGGTGGCTGTAGTTGTTGTAGGCTAGGCTCATTAATGAAGTGGCTGTAGGTTGACTATAGTTGTTGTAGGCTCATTAATGAGGTGGCTGTAGGGAGACTATAGTTGTTGTAGGCTCATTAATGAGGTGGCTGTAGGTTGACTATAGTTGTCGTAGGCTCATTAATGAGGTGGCTGTGGATGCATTAATGAGGCAGCTAGCTGGCTTTTGTTATCTATAAAAAGGGAACTTGCCCCCTTGTGGCAAGATAATCAAATTTGAGTGAATTATATTTCAGATTGTTTTGTGCGCATCTATCTTCTCTTATCTACCAATTGTGTTAGTGTGGTGAGAAAATCTCAGAATTCTTATCACTCCCATTCCGTTCTCTAATATGGGTTGTGGCGAATTCCACCCATCTTAGCTTGATTGTGGCGCCATAGGCTTATCAATTTAGTTGAGTTGGTTTCTTCTCTTTATTTTCCTTGTGGTAAAGATAGTGTCCTCTTTTAGGCACATTAGATTGGAAGACAGCCTTCAAGACAAAGTGATGTGATCATGAGGGCTGTCCTTGAAGAACAAGAGGCTGAATCTATACTTGGGCCAATAACATGTTCAAGGGCCAATAAGCATCAAATGAGATTAACTTGGGTTTCTTTACTTGTGTGCAATGATGGGCTGGGCCAAATTAGAAGCTTGGACTTAGAAGAATATAAAAACTGCAGATTTTTCTTATTTTTTAATAATTTTTGTGCATGAATTTTTGGGATATAAAATATGATGTAATTTAATGTTTTTAGAGTTGCTGTAGTGTCATTTAGCTTTCCAAGTGGCTGTAGTTTTGTTGTTGCAATAATGAGGTGGCTATAGGGTGGCTGTAGTTGTTGTAGGCTAAGCTCATTAATGAGGTGGTTGTAGGGAGGCTGTAGTTGTTGTAGGCTCATTAATGAGGTGGCTGTAGTGGTTATGGTTCAATTAATGAGGCAGCTGGCTTTTGTTATTTATAAAAGGGAACTTGCCCCCTTGTTGCAAGATAATCAAATTTGAGTGAATTATATTTCAGATTGCTTTGTGCACAGTCTTCTCTTATCTAACAATTGTGTTATTGTGGCGAGAAAATCATAGAATTCATATAACTCCCATTCCGTTCTCTAATATGGAGTATGGCGAATTCTACCCGTCTTAGCTTGATTGTGGTACCATAGGATTATCAATTTAGTTGAGTTGGTTTCTTCTCTTTATTTTCCTTGTGGTACAGATTGTGTCCTCTTTTAGGCACATCATATTGGTATCAAAGTGGTGGTTTCGTGCAGGAAAACTCTTGTAACTTGAGAGTAAAACACTTAGAGAGAGAGATCATGTCTGGAGATAATAGTTCTAAACTTCCAATTCCAATGGGGGTTACTTTTGAGCAAGCTCAAATTCTAAAGTTTGAAAGGTCTCAAAGTCAAATGGAAAGATCTCAACAAGTGATGGAGCAGTTGGATCGTTTGGTAGAACAAATGGATAGGCTAAACCTTCAACCAAGGCATGGGCACCGAAGAAGTAGAAATGAAGAGCAATCAGACCAAGAAAGCATTACAGAAGATGAAAGGTCTCCAAAGCGAATGAGGCAGGAAAGAGAGCAAGAATTAAAGATTAAGCCGAATGTCCCTACTTTCAAGGGAAGTAGCTCTCCAGAGGAATTTTTGGAGTGGGTGCAGCGTGTAGAGAAGGTCTTTGAGTGCCATGAGTACTCGGAGGCAATCAAATTTCATCTTGCAGCCCTTCAATTCACAGATTACGCGAAATTTATGGTAGGACAATTTGAAGAACCAACGGAGGATAGATGATGAGGTAGAGGTTAAAAATTGGAGGCTAATGAAGTGACTTATGCAAAGAAGATCTGTGCCAGAATATTACAAGCAAGAACTCTTCATCAAATTTCAATCTTTGAGATAAGGAGGTATGTGTGTAGAAGACTATGTAAAAGAGTTTGAGATGTTAATTATTCGGTGTGAACTGAATGAACCTCAAGAGCAAACAATTGCATGGTTCATTGATGGTTTGCATAGGGAGATTGGTGATTTGGTGGAACTACAAAATTATGTAACCTTAGAGGATGTTATTAAACTTGCAATCAAGGTGGAGAGACAAAGGAAGAGTGTTTCTAGTAAGCAAATGTCACAGCCAACTAGAAACAAAATCACAAATTTCTCTACAACTCCATCATGGGTTGCATCTAAAGGAGAAGAAAAAAAGGTTGTGCTAAATAGAAGCTTTATTCCAAGCTTCATCCATAATGTCTTCTAAAAATAGCTTAAGAATTTGGCATCACGGTCGGAAACAATACTTTTTGGAATGCCATGCAATCTCATAATTTCCTTGAAGAATTAATTAGCAAAATGAGAAGCATCATGAGTTTTGTGACATGAAATAAAATGAGACATTTTTGAGAATCTATCAACAACCACCATAACTGAATCTTTTCCCCTTTGTGTTATGGGTAATCCAAGCACAAAATCCATGCTTAGATCCATCCATGGTTGATCTGCAACAGGCAATGACATGTAAAAGCCATGTGCAGCCTCATTGCTCTTCACTTTCTTGCAAGCAATACATCTTTCATCATATTTGGCCAATACAAATGCTCTTTCAACATTTCAAATGTCTTTTTTTCACCAAAATATCTAGCTAGGCCACCTGCATGTGATTCTCTAACAAGAAATTCCCTAATAGAACAATTAGGAATCACAAGTTTCCAAAATCTGAACATATAACCATCATGCCTATAAAACCCTTTAATGGCAATTTTCTCACAAGCTAAATAGATTTTAGTTAGCATATGATCAAGCAAGTATTGCTCCTTAATAAGTTCAAAGCCCAACAATTTAGTGTTCAAAAGAGAAATCAAAGCATACCTCCGAGATAATGCATCAGCCACCACATTTGTCTCTCCCTTTTTGTATTCGATTACATATGGGAAAGCTTCCAAATACTCCACCCATTTGGCATGTCTTCGATTCACCTTCCCTTGCCTCTTCAAATGCTTTAGGGACTCATGGTCAATGTAAATGATGAACTCCTTCAATAATAAATAATGCTGCCATGTCTCAAGAGCTCGAATTAGTGCAAAGAACTCTTTATCATAGATTCAGTAATTTAGACTTGCTCCACAAAGCTTCTCACTAAAATAAGCAATGGGACAATTATCTTGCATTAAGACAGCTCCAATCCCTACTCCAAATACATCACATTCAATCTCAAATACCTTTGAAAAATCTAGAAGGGCTAAAATAGGTGCTAAACACAATTTCTCCTTGATTAAGTCAAAACTCTTTTGTGTAGCTTTGGTCCATTTAAACTCAATTTTTTTCATACATGCAGTTAATGGTGCAAGAATAGTGCTAAAATTCTTCATGAATCGTCTATAAAAAGAAGCAAGGCCATGAAACTTCGTACCTTAAAAATAATTTTAGGAATTGGCCACTCCTTGATTGCTTTCATTTTCTCCTCATCCACGTGCACCCAATGTTGAGAAACAACATAACCAAGGAAAATAACTTGGTCTTGACAGAATTGGCACTTCTTGAAATTGCCAAATAGCTTTTCTTCTCTCAATACTTCAAATACTTGCCTCGAATGCTCCTCATGCTCTTCAAGTCTATCTTTAAAAATACTTTGGAGCCTTGTAATTCATCAAGCATGCCATTTAACCTTGGAATGGGATAACGATACTTGACTGTAATCTTGTTGATTGCTCTGCTATCCATACACATCCTCATGGTCCCATCTTTTTTTAGCACCAATAAGGCCAGTACTAAACAAGGACTCATGGACTCCTGCACATATCCTCTTTCCAGCAACTCATTTACTTAATGTTGTAACTCCTTTGCCTCCTCTGGATTCATTCTATAAGCTGGCCTATTTGGTAAGGGAGCTCCTAGTACAAGATCAATTTAGTGCTCAATACCACAAATTGGTGGTAATTCCTTTGGTAGTTCTTCTGGAAATACATCACTAAATTCTTCCAAAAGCCTTTGAATTTGTGGTGGAAGTGATCCCACAATTTCTGGTACTACCTCCTTCAAATGCAACAAAAGAATTAAATTAGAGCTAGATAAAACTCTCTCAATGTCTCCTTTGTTGGCAAGAAATTACTCTTCTTTTTAGCTTCTTGTTGATGTGTCTTCACTTGTTGAAGACTCAATAGTGCTAACACAATCTTCCTTCCGTCTTTCTCAAAGGAATATGTGTTTTTAAAC
Source organism: Biancaea sappan (assembly GCA_037074585.1). NCBI lineage: Eukaryota > Viridiplantae > Streptophyta > Magnoliopsida > Fabales > Fabaceae > Biancaea > Biancaea sappan. The sequence goes on along the minus strand of CM073501.1, from coordinate 41,622,310 downwards.
CCATCATGCAAAGCTTTTCTATCATATTGCCATGGTCTTCCCAAGAGCAAATGACTTGCACTCATTGGAACAACATCACATAGTACCTTATCTTTGTAAGTTTTCCCAATAGAAAATGGCACAACAACCTATTTAGTGACTCTCACAACTCCATCTTCATTCAGCCACTGCAATTTGTAAGGATGAGGGTATTTAGTTCCACCAAAGTAGTAGAAGCTACATTTGTGCAGCTCCCTCCATCTATAATTGCACCACAAAGCTTCTTTTCAACAGTACACCTTGTGTGAAAAATGTTCTCCCTTTGCTCATCACTAAGCTTAGCTTGCAAGTTTAGAGCACGCCTTATGACAAAGAGTTCTCTCTTATCAGCATATTCCGTGTTTTCCTTATTAGAACATTCTTCCATAACTCCTTCAATGGCCGCCTCATCTTCGCTTACCACTTCTCCATACGTGTCTTGGATAATCATTACCCTACTGTTTGGACATTTAGATGCGTAATGCCCATGACCAAGATATTTGAAGCACTTTACATCTCTACTCCTTTTAGGAGGTTTTGAATTAGCTTCTTTTCTTTCCCTTTTGATGAACTTGATGGAAGTTTTGAAGACTCCCTATTCTCCACCTTTTTTTCTTCTCCTTTAGATGCAACCCATGATGGTGTTGTAGAGAAATTTATGATTTTGTTTCTAGTTGGCTGTGACATTTGCTTACTAGAAACTCTCTTCCTTTGTCTCTCCACCTTGATTGTAGGTTTAATAACATCCTCTAAGGTTACATAATTTTGTAGTTCCACCAAATCACCAATCTCCCTATGCAAACTACCAATGAACCTTGCAATTGTTTGCTCTTGAGGTTCATTCAATTCACACCGAATCATTAGCATCTCAAACTCTTTCACATAGTCTTCTACACACATACCTCCTTGTCTCAAAGATTGAAATTTGAAGAAGAGTTCTTGCTTGTAACATTCTGGCATAAATCTTCTTTGCATAAGTTTTTTCATTAGCCTCCAATTTTTAACTTCTTCCTCACCACCTCTCCTCCTTTGGTTCTTTAAATTTTCCCACCATAAATTGGCATAATCTGTGAATTCAAGGGCTGCAAGATGACATTTGGTTGCCTCCGAGTACTCATGGCACTCATAGACCTTATCTACATGCTGCACCCACTCCAAAAATTCCTCTGGAGAGCTGCTTCCCTTGATAGTAGGGACCTTCATCTTAATATTCAATTCTTGCTCTCTTTGCTGCCTCCTTGGCCTTGGAGACCTTTCATCTTCTGTATTGCTTTCTTGGTCCGATTGCTCTTCATTTCTATTTCTTCGCTACCCACACCTTGGTTGATGGTTTAGCCGCTCTATTTGTTCTACCAAATGATCCAACCGCTCCATCATTTGTTGTTAAGATCTCACCATTTGACTTTGAGACCTTTTCAACTTTAGAATTTGAGCTTGCTCTAAAGTAACCCCCATTGGAAGTTCAGAACTGTTATTTCCAGACATGATCATTCTCTCTAAGTGTTTTACTCTCAAGTTACAAGAGTTTTCCCACATGAAACCACCGCTTTTATACCAATATGATGTACCTAAAAGAGGACACAACTTGTACCACAAGGAAAATAAAGAGAAGAAACCAACTCAACTAAATTGAAAACCCTATGGCGCCACAATCAAGATAAGATGGGTAGAATTCGCCACACTCCAGATTAGAGAACGGAATGGGAGTGATAAGAATTCTATGATTTTCTCGCCACACTAACACAATTGTTAGATAAGAGAAGATAGATGTGCACAAAGCAATTTGAAATATAATTCACTCAAATCTGATTATTTTGCCACAAGGGGGCAAGTTCCCTTTTATAGATAACAAAAGCCAACTGCCTCATTAATGCAACCACAACCACCGCATTAATGAGCCTACAACAACTATAGTCATCCTACGGCCACCTCATTAATGAGTCTACAATAACTACAGCCTTCCTATAGCCACCTCATTAATGAGCTTAGCCTACAACTACTACAGCCACCCTATAGCCACATCATTAATGCAACAACAACAACTACAACCACTTGGAAAGCTAAATGGCACTATAGCAACTCTGAAAACATTAAATTATATCAGATTTTATATCCCAAAAGGTCATGCATAAAAATTATTAAAAAATAAGAAAAATCTGCAGTTCTTTTATTCTTCTAAGTCTAAGCTTCTAATTTGGCCCAGCCCATCATTGCACACAAGTAAAGAAACCCAAGTCAATCCTATTTGATGCTTCTTGGCCCTTGAACGTGTTATTGGCCCAAGTATAGATTCACCTCTTGTTCTTCAAGGACATCCCTCATGATCACATCAGCACGTGTACTACCTCCCCTCTTGAGTTGACTCTTATTCCTAATAGCCATGTGCACCACATCCTCCAACACCATATAATTTTATAATTCACCAGTATTTTCAATTTCCATATTGAAATTGTCTAGAAACGTTGCTATAACCGAATCGTTGTCACTTTCATCTATTTGTAATAGACACGTCATGCCTAACTCGCCTATCTAATTGCCATGGTCTTCCTAATAACAAATACCCAGTTTGCATGGGAACTACATCACACAACACTTGGTCTTCATACTTCCCAATGCGAAAAGGAACAAACACTTGTTTATTCACTCGTACTTCCCACCCATTATTTAACCATTGCAATTTATAAGGTCGAGGATGCTTAATTGTTGGCTTAGCCAACAACGGTAGTGCTAGTAACATTAGTAAAGCTTCTTCTGTCAATAATCACACAACATACCTTGTTTTGGACATGTCATCTAGTTCAAAGTATGTTTTCCAATTGCACTTCATCATCTTCTTTGGATTGCAAACTCAAAGCTCTCATTGCTACCAATAATTCATCTTAGGCAGCGTATTCTTCATCATCATCATCCTCCAATGGTGGTATAGAGTCGTTGTCCGATTTATTGTCAGTTTCAATCTTGCCATCGCCTTTCATAATGATAACTCTTTTGTTTAGACACTAACTGGCAATGTAACCCCCACCTTGACTTTTAAAACACTTAATATCATGATTCTAAGTAATGGAAGAATCTGAATTACCTTGAGTTCCTTGGCTAGCCAATGCTTACATTTGCTCATGTTTTAGCTTCATAGTGGAAATCTTTTCATCTTGCTTCCATTGTTTTGACTTTCATGCGAATGTACACTGGCCATGGCACGTACGTGTACTACCTCTCCTCTTGAGTTAACTCTCATTCCTAATACCCATGTGCACCATGTCCTCCAACTCCATATAACGTTGTAATTCCATTACATTTTGAATTTCCATATCCAAACCGGCCAGAAACCTTGCCATAGTCGGATCGTTGTCACTTCCATCTGTCTGTAACAGACATGTCACGCTTAACAATCTAATTGCCATGGTCTTCCTAATAATAAGTGCCCATCTTGCATGAGAACTACATCACATAACACTTGGGCCTTCATACTTCTCAATACGAAAAGGAAGAAACACTTGTTTATTCACCCATACTTACCCACAATCATTTAACCATTGTTGGCTTGACTCTTATTCCTAATAGCCTCCACATTTTGAATTTTCATATTGAAATCGTATAGAAAAGTTGCTATAACCGGATCGTTATCACTTTCATCTATTTGTAATAGACACGTCATGCCTAGCTCACCTATCTAATTGCCATAATCTTTCTAATAACAACTGCCCAGCTTGCTTGGGAACTACATCACACAACACTTGGTCTTTGTACTTCCAAATACGAAAAGGAACTGACACTTCTTTATTCACCTGTACTTCCCCCTATTATTTAACCATTGCAATTTATAAGGTCGAGGATGCTTAATTATTGGCTTGGCCAACATATCCGCCATGGTAGTGCTAGTAACATTAGTAAAGCTTCTTCCGTCAACAATCATACATGCCTTGTTTTGGACATGGCATCTTGTTCAAAGTATATTTTCCAATTGCACTTAATCATCTTCTTTGGATCGCAAACTCAAAGCTCTCATTGCTACCAACATTTCATCTTGGGCAGTGTATTCTTCATCATCATTGTCCTTTAATGATGGCATAGACTCGTTGTCTGATTCATTTTTAGTTTCAATCTCACCATCGCCTTTCATAGCCATAACTCTTTTGTTCAGAAATTGACTGGCTTTGTGACCCTCACATTGAAAATAAACTTAACAAAAGAAGCCCACATAGTCTAAATAAACTTAAACAAGAAGATAATAATTTGGAGAGTATTAAAGATGAAGATTCTATCATTTCAAGGGAATGATGATCTGAAAACATATCTTGAATGGGAGAAGAAGGCAGAGTTAGTATTCGATTACACCATTATTCTGAGATAAAGAAGGTAAAAATTACTGCCATTGAATTTTCAGATTATGCTATTATTTGGTGGGATCAATTGGTGTTGAACAAGAGGAGAAATAGGGAATGTCCAATAGATATGTGGGAGGAATGAAAACTATAATAAGGAAGTGGTTCGTCCTTACTAACCACTATCAAGAGTTGTATAATAGGTTGTAAAGCCTTAGGCAAGAAGTTAGAGTTAGAGGATTATTACAAAGAGATAGAAGTGACAATGATCAAAGTAAACATTGAAGAGGATCAAAAAACTACTATGGCAACATTTCTATCTGGTTTTTACAACATTATGTAGAATTGAAGGACGTAGTGCACATGACTATTAAGATTGAGAGGCAACTCAAAAGGAGAAGCAGTACACATGCGAGTCATAGCCAAAGTACATCTACTTGGAAGTCAAAACAATGGAAGCAAGATGAAAAGATTTCCACTTCGTAGCCAAAACCTGAGCAAAAGCAAGCAGTGACTAGCAAAGGAACTCAAGGTAAATTAGATTCTTCCATTACTTGTAATTGTGATATTAAGTGTTTTAAATGTCAAGGCAGGGTTCACATAGCTAGTCAATGTCCAAACAAAAAAGTTATGGTTATCAAAGATGATGGTGAGATTGAAATTGACAATGAATCGGACAACGACTGTATACCACCATTAGAGGACGCTGATGATGAAGAGTACACTGCCCATGGTGAATTATTGCAACAGAAGAACATAATTCATACTAGATGACATGTCCAAAACAAGGTATGTAGTGTGATTATTGATAAAGGGAGCTATACTAATGTTGCTAACACTACCAGAGTGGAAAAGTTAGCCAGGCCAACAATTAAGCATCCTTGAGCTTATAAATTGCAATGGCTAAAAGATAGTAGGGATGTACAAGTGAATAAATAAGTGTTTGTTCCTTTTTGCATTGGGAATTTGAAGATGAAGTGTTGTGTGATGTAGTTCCCATGCAAGCTAACACTTGTTATTAGGAAGACCATGGCAATTTGACATGCAAGTCAAGCATGACAGATTCACCAACAAGTACTCATTTATTCACAATCAAAGATCAATTACTCTTGTACCCGTTGACACCAAAGCAGGTTTATGAAGATCAAGTGAGGCTGCAAAAAGAGATTGAACAAAATAAAAAAAGAGCGAACGAGAGGGTGGTAAAAAGAAATTAAGAGATAATAAAAAAGAAAACGAAAGAGGGACTGAAAAAAGTTAAGAGAAAAGAAGAGAGAAAAACAAATGTCTATGCAAGGGAAAGTGAAATTAAAAGAGCAATGTTTCTTAATAAGCCTATAATTGTATTTTTGCACAAAGAGACATTTTTGAATACTAGCCAAATTGATGATGCTTTGACTAGTTCAATTGTTTCTATCTTGTAGAATTTTATGGATGTCTTTCCCAAGGAAATTTTAATAAATTACTTACTATCCAAGGGATTAAACATCAAACTGATTTTGTACCTGGTGCTACCATTCCAATCCGACCAGCCTATAGGAGTAATCCTGAGGAGACAAAGGGACAACAGAGGCAGGTAGATGAGTTGTTGGAAAAGGTGTATGTGAGGGAAAGCATAAGTTCATGCGTTGTTCCAGTGATTTTAGTTCCTAAGAAGGATGGGACATGGAGGATGTGCGTAGACTACCGACCAATCAACAATATCATGGTAAAGTATCGTAATCCTATTCCTCGTTTAGATGATATGTTAGATGAGTTGCATGATTGTTATGTCTTTTGTAAAATTAATTTGAAAAATAGGTATCACTAAATTAGAATGAAAGAAGATGATGAATGGAAAACTGTATTTAAGGCAAAACATGATTTATATGAATGGTTAATCATGCCGTTTAGTTTAACTACTACTCCGAGTATTTTTCATGGGATTAATGAGCCATGTTTTACGTGTTTTTATTGGAAAATTTGTAGTTGTCTATTTTAATGATATTCTCATTCATAGCAAAAATTTTGAAGACCATTTGATGCATTTGCAAACTGTGTTTGATGTGCTTAGGAAAGAGAAATTGTTTGCTAACCTAAAGAGCTACACATTTTGCACCAATAAACTTGTGTTTCTTGGTTTTGTTATGAGTGCACAAGGAGTACAGGTTGATGATGAAAAGATTCATGCAATCCAAGAGTGGCTAAGTGCAACAAGTGTAAGTAATGTTCGAAGCTTTCATAGACTTACTAGTTTTTACTGGCAATTTCTGAAAAACTTCAATAGCATAGCTGCACCAATAACCGAAGTCGTCAAAGAAAATGTTGGGTTCAATTGGGGAGAAGAGCAAGAAAAATCATTCCAACTACTTAAGGAAAAATTAACTCACTCTCCTTTGCTTGCTGTACCTAACTTTACAAAAACTTTTGAGATTGAATGTGATGCTTCAGGTATAATGTATTGGCGCTGCTCTTATGCAAGAAAGATGATTGATTGCCTTATTTAGTGAGAAACTAAGTGGGGCTTTCTTAAAGTAACCTACTTATGACAATGAGTTATATGTGTTGGTTTGGGCCTTAGAAACTTGACAACACTATATTTGGCCTAAGGAGTTCATGATCCACACTGATCATGAATCATTGAAGCATTTAAAGGTCAACACAAGTTGAACAAGAGCAAGGTAAGAAGAATGTGGTTGCTGATGAACTTTCTTACAACTATGAACTTCTTTCTACTCTTGATGCAAAATTACTTGGCTTTGAACATGCTAAAGATTTATTTCCATTAGACCAAGATTTTAGTGAAGAGTATGCTTTGTGTGAAAGGGCAGCCTATGGTAAGTTTTATAGGTTTAACAGGTTCTTGTTTTGAGAAAAAAAATTGTGCATTCCAAATTGTTCAATTCAGGATTTGTTAGGGATAGAGTCTCATGGTGGAGGATTGATGGGTCATAAGACCATCTCTATTGGCCACATATGAAAAGACATGCTAAGAGACTTTTGTGGTAGATTTGTCACCTCTAAGTAAGCTAAATCTTGAGGGCAACCCTATGGACTTTATATTCCTAGTGCACCTTGGACTAATATTTCGATGGATTTTGTGTTAGGTTTGCCTAGAACTAAATGTGGGAGGGATAGTGTGTTTGTGGTTGTTGATAGATTTTCTAAGATGGCACACATTATTCCATGTCATAGAACTAATAATGCTTCCAACATTACTAACTTGTTCTTTAAGGAGATTGTGAGATTACATGGGATGCCTAGAACAATAGTTTCATATAGAGATGCTAAGTTCTTGAGTTACTTTTGGAAGACTTTGTAGTGTAAGTTTGGCACAAAGTTGTTATTTTCTACTACTTGTCACCCATAAACTGATGGTCAAATTAAAGAAGTGGATATGACTTTATCTACATTGTTAAGAGTTATCATAACAAAGAACATCAGAAAATGGGAAGATTGTTTACCGCATGTTGAGTTTTCTTATAATCGTACTATTCATTCTGCTACTAAATTTTTACCATTTGAAATTGTGTATGGTTTTAATCCATTGACTCTTTTGGATTTATCTCCTTTACATGTGATTGAGCGTGTTAATTTAGACGGTAAAAAGAAAGCATATTTTGTTAAGCAGATTCATGAGAAAGTAATGCTCAACATTGAGAGGATAACATAACAGTATGTCAAACAAGCCAACAAAAGACATCATAAGCTGATCTTTGAGCCTGGCGATTGGGTATGGGTACAGATAAGAAAGGAGCGCTTTTTAGAACAAAGGAAATCAAACTTGTTACCTCGACGAGATGGTCTCACTACAAAAAAATTGACATTCAGTGGCGATCTTTAGTCGCCACCAAAAAATGACTTTTGGTGGCGACTATCGGAGTTGCCACTGAAAGTTGACTTTTGGTGGTAATTTTTGAAAGTCGCCACAAAAAGTCAATTTAATTTTAAATAAAATTTAAAAAATAAAACTTTTGGGTGGTAACTTTTGAGAGTCGCAGCCAAAAGTCAAACTTTTAATGACGACTTTCATAGTCACTATCAAATGTCAGTGTCACGTCCCACCTAGGACACATGACCGGCACGAAAGTGAGCCTAACCTCACCTTGGAACCTAGCTAATTTTAATGATTCAATATGCATGAAATTTCAAAATAGATTTCATTGAAGAAAAACTTTCTCTTACTTATTCAGGAATAATTAAGTATAAAATAATCATTTTACCATGGATATATTTATACATTTCATCGTAACAAAATAATTAAATGAATATTTATAACCAAATCTTTATTACAGTTAAGTCATTCATATGGATCATTCTTCAACTTACAATTACAGAAATCTAATCCTATATTACCTATACGAACACAAAGCAACTCTAGAATAGAATAATAAGTAGATCATCCCCATATTCAAGTGGGGTCTGGGGATAAGAAAATGCCCACGACTCTATGCAATGAGATTCTCTTTAACTGTCAACTATGAAAAATGTTAATGAGAGGGTATGAGGAAACCACTTGCCCAATAAGAGGACAACACTACACTACGATGAAAAATAATCATAATGCATCATAATAATAACATGTATCAGTCATTCATAAACTAATTATAACTCAATATAATATAATCCATAATAATTTCAACAACATCCAAATAAATCAAACATATATCAATATAACATAGTTCAAAACAATTCACAACAATAAACAATTCAATCAATAGCATGTATTTCCCATACCAACGGGGTCATCCAGGGTACCTCTGGATCGTTGCCAGTGGCTGCCGCCGCATCCACCCTTATCGCTCCATTTATAAGTCTCCACCCTTATGGCTCCAATAGAATTGCCCACGGGGTGCACCACCATGACTTTCCTTTCTTTGTGAAACACAAGCACAATCACAATTCAGGATCTCACATTATGACACAAACATCATTCCACAATTTTACACCAACCATCCATAGATGAATAAATTCAATAATCCAAATAAATTATAATATGTCATATCTCAGCTAATTTCAATTAGTTCACAACTCTTGATATGATCTCATCATTTATAGTACATCACACACATATATATGAGTTCATGAGCATTCAGAGTTGTCATTACATTATGGCAAATTTAACATTCAGAAAAGCCTAAAATTCTTAGTTCAATTCCAAAATTAGAACACACAAGTGTGTATATACATGTACATATATATTTTGCCCAACCAATTATTCCCAACTTGTAACTTTCCTAGTGGGCATATATATATATATATATATATATACATGTACACATGTACCATCTTAATTTTAAATATTAAGCTTCAAGTGTTTTCATGTGTATATATATATATATATATCTCAAATATATTTACCCTTTCATATTTCCTAAGGACAATATAATGTATATGTACATACACATTTTTTAAGTTCCATTATGAATCAATATAATACATAAATGTATACACTTATATACACACCTAGAATTATACCCTTCAAGCCTTCAATCTTGAGGAAATGAGAAATGCGCTTGTATATACATTACCATACAAGTTCACAATTGTTTATATTTCAACATTTTATTCAAGCATGGTAGCAACAATGGTCCAACATACCATTTCATATTTTTGAATCATCATTCTCTCCATATTTAGACATACTACATGTTTTTATTGTGATGAAAAGCATTACTAAGGAAAGATACTAGTCATAGGAAGTGTCAATCTACTCACCTTAATTCCTAGATAAGTTATACTCTTCAAACCGGAGGAGGATGCCAAAGATCTTATAAGAGGCCTAGAAAATAAGCCAAGCAGGAAACAACACCATTTTAGAATTTAAGACACCAAGCATTCAACATTGTTCTGTTTTTCTGCTAAATTTGAAACTAATCCTCCCAAAATTTCTGGTATTAATCCATAGCTTCAAAATTTATGATGCTTGACATATATCTTTATTAATGTGTCAATATGCTAGGATAAAAATTTCAGCTCAAAATTCCACCATTTGTCCCCTCAAATGGTCACTTAACCACTCCTATATCAAGATTGCTCAATTCTGCTATCTGTTGTGTTCTTTCACGCTACAGACCCTTTTAACCATATCCAATTGCAATGAAATTTTATAGGTGGTCAGACTTAGTCGGTGTCATAAAAATTTCAGATCCAAAAGAGACATTTAGCTATCAAAACCAACCCAATTTCCTAAACTGTTCAAACTTTACTCTGCACTGAACAAGTGATGTTCCCATGCTTATTTAACCAAGCAAATTAATTTTAATGAACTTGAAACTTTCTAGATCAAATTGTCATAAGTAAAGAACCTCTCCACAAAATTTATAATTTTAGGAGTTAATTTGGTTATCCAAAGACATATAATACCATAAGCATAACAGATCAGTCCTATTTCCAGAATTTCTAATTTTTAGCTAATGTTTTAGGAGCATTGAGGGTACCAAACCAGCCCAGAAAATTTTGAAATAATTTAGGCCTATTATTGAACACTATATTTAGCTACATACCAAATTTCATGACAATTGAAGTTCATTTCATGACTCAAACAATTCAAACCGTTCACAACAGTAAATGATGAGCATAAATTATGCAGAAACGCAAATTTAATGTGCCCAACTCTGTTTCTCATTTCTCTTCCATTTTCTTTGATTCCAAGGGCATAAAATCAAACTTTGCTATAAATTCTAATTCACTAGTTCATATTTTAATATCCATTTTCCCTCTAAGCTAAACAAGAGTAGATTAAACACCAATTTCCTTTTCATCATTTCTTTCTCTTTTTTTTTCCTAAAATTAATATACTTTGTGCCATTAAAATTTTAAAACCTAATCTACACTTTAAACCAGATTTTCTCCTCTTAAATGTGTTATAAACTATCTTAGAATCAAAAGAAAAAGATTGGTAGCTAAATTTCCATCAACAACTAAAGCCCTTATTCAATTTTTTCTTGGCCAAAGATTCAGTTCAGCTAACAAGTTTCTAGATTAAGTTTTTTTTTAATCTCCAAAGCCAACATACAAGACCTATACAAACCTAATTGAGAAGAACCAGATTTGGACAGCAGCTCAGCACAGTATTCATAAGTCAAAACAGAGGAAATGGAAGAGAAGCGTTCAAGCATGCTTACCTTACAAAAATTCTGACATCAACGCTAACATTCAGACCCGAGAACACTACACCAGATGGCAAGTTCAAATTGCACAAATTTTGGATGTTTATGGTTTCTTCTTCACATCATTCTTCATTTTTCATAGCCCCATTTCCACGTTTTGCAATAGGGGAGTCGTAGAAGGAGAAGGATGAAGGTCAGAAGAAGAATTTCCAGCATGGTAGTGGTCAGTGGTGGCCACCACTATGAAGAACTTCTTACCTCTTCCGAATTTCGTGCTTCTTCCCTTTCTCTTCTTCTCTCCCAAGCTAGTTGATGAAAATATGGGTGTGTGTGTATGTTTCATCTAGAGGCTTCATGAGATTAGGGGAAATGGGACACATGGCGTCATCCTCAAGTGCCACGTCTCTCTCTTCTTGATAAATTATACAACATAACATTCTTTGAATTAAGTTTTCATACAGGTCCTTCACAATTTAATAAAAATTCCAAACTTTACCTTAAATTCAAAAAATTTATCTTTTAACATTCTTGGCTTCACCTTTCCCATTTAATTAACTCTCCAACCAAAAATAAAAATTTTCAAATAAATCCTCATGAACCTTTTATTATTTTATTTTTAATTGCAATTAAATCCTTTAGATATTTAAAAATTGAATTTTGTTCCTCCAAAATTTTCTTTTTAAATTTAAAGGTCCACCATACTATTTTTAAAATTCTGGGATATTACAGCCAGACTTTTAGTGGCGACTCTCAAAAGTCGCAATTAAAAGTCAATTTATTTTTAAATAAAATTAAAAAAATTAGACTTGAGAGTCGCTACCAAAAGTCACCTTTCGTGGTGACTATAGTCGCCACCAAAGGTGACCAAAAGATATATTTTTTATTTTTATTTAAAAATTAAATTGACTTTTGATAGAAACTTTTAAAGTCGCCACCAAAACAATCGCCACTAAATGTGACCAAAGGTCATTTTCTGACACTTTTTTTTTTGCAAAAAATGACTTTTTGTGGCGGCTATAATTACCACTAAATGTGACTTTTGGTGGTGACTATAAGCATTGCCACCAAAAGTCTAATTTTTTAATTTTTATTTAAAAACAACTTGACTTTTGGTGGTGACTTTAAAAGTCACCGCCAAAATATAATTGGTGACGACTTTTAGTCGCCACCAAAATACCTTTGGTGGCGACTTTGAAAGTTGCCACCAAAAGTCATTTTTTAGCACTTTTTTATGTAAAAAAAGACTTTCAGTGGCGACTAAGGGTGACCAAAAGTTCTTTTTTTAGCACATTTTTTTTTTGCAAAAAATGACTTTCAGTGGCAACTAAAGGTGACTTCTAGTGGCGACTCTGATAGTAGCCACCAAAAGTATAAATTTTTCATTTTTATTTAAAAATAAATTGACTTTTGGTGGCAACTATTGAGAGTGGCCACTAAAAGTGGGACTTTCAGTGGCGACTCTCATAGTCGCCACCAAAAGTCACTTTTTTTTATTTATATATAATTATATTATTTATCTCTTAATCTATTAATAATATATTTTTTTTGGTTATGTTAGATGTTGTTTCATTTCAGTGTCATAATGTTGTTGGCTTAAAATAATTTTAACATATATATATATATATAACATTTTGCCCTTACATAGCACAAATAAAATGATGGCATAATGGCAAGACACACATGATTGCAAGCAAGGGACCCAGGTTCGAATCTCACATATGCATACGTTTAGTTTAATTTCAAATAAACTCTAATATTGCATTAAAAAAATCGAGTCACCCCAGGGCAGTGAGTTAGTAGACCGGCCAAGATCTTTACAGGTTGAATGGGTTTCGGATTGACCCGTCGAACCAATCCGAGTTTTAAAAAATTATTATTAACTTTTGGTGGCAACTTTTAGTCTCCACCAAAGGTATTTTGGTGGTGACGTTTGGTCTTTTAGTGACGAGTGTGAAAGTCGCTACTAAATGTTACTTTTGGTGGTAACTTTTCTTTTAGTGGCGACTTTCAAGTTGCCACTAAAGGTAACCAAAAATCAGTTTTTGGCATGAAATTTTTTTTGCCAAAAAAAAAAAGACTTTTGGTGGCAACTCTTTAGTCACCACCAAAAACATTTCAGCCGCTAACTTTTAGCAGCAACTTAGTCGCCACTAAAAGTTGATATTGGGCATTTTTATATGCAATTTAGTCCCTATCTTAGTCTTTTTTGCATCTTAAATGTTATGAACTCTCCTATTATATCTTATTTTAGATTTATTGGGTGTAAATTAATTATAGAATTAATATGCTCTAATTTCATAATTTATCCCAATTAATTCTTATGCTTAATTTGTAGATTTAATTATTTGGAGAGCGTTTTGCTGACTTGGATGCCACATGGACAAATTTGCTGATGTGGCACTGACTTTGAGCATTCTAGGGCTGACTGGATGTTGAGCAAATTTGCTGACTGTGTGGTCCCAATCTTCTGCAAAGCAATCTGCTGTGCTACTACGTGCTGTCCAGATTCTTAACAAAAATGGCAAGCACTTTTCTGCACCAAAAAATAGTGTTTTGCAGCACCATTTCCTTCCTTACTGCTGCACTTTTCTGGCTAGAATAGCAAGGGAAAATGACAGCACCTGAAGTCAAATTCATCCTCCCTTCTTGGCTACATATTAAGAACACTTTCAGACCCTATTTGTGCTTGTTGAAGAACCATTCTTCGTCCACAATTTCTATATTTTTGTTTTTCCTTTCCCCCCTATCTTGGTGTATTTTAGCCTCCGTGGAAGGCTAAAAGTGTCGTAATTAGTCCATGGAGAACTAAAGTTTGTAACCTGAATTTTTGGGACCTTAAATCAGATAAGATTCTTATTGTTTCTCTATTTCATTTCTATTTTGTTTTTCCTCTAGATTTTTGTTACTGCTTGCTGTGATATGAGCTAGTGTAACAAGTAGAATGGAAATAACTTTCTTAGATGATTATCTAACTTGATTTGGGCTTAATCATATTGCATGTTGGTTAGGTTTAGCTTATATGTAATCTAGTTCTAGGAAGTCTCTTGGAAATTTTAGTTAGAAAACCTAATGATGGAGAACACTATAATCAATTGGAGAATAATAATGATCATAGTTGCAAGGCATTCTATGGCCGATTACATGTCTGCATTTGTGTAATTTAATTTTTGTCATTGTATTCCTATTCTGTTTTGTGTTTCAGATTCTGTTATAGCTTAGTTTAGGTTTATATTCTATTTTAGCCTTTAATTTGCAAACAAACCCCCAATGGTAATTAGGCTATAGTCGGTAGATAATTAGAGTATATTAGTGTAGATTAGTGTTAGAACAATTAATTAGGCAATTTAGAAGTAAGGCTCCAAGAGTGAAACGACCTAGGATGACTACTATGCTGCAAGTTGCTATAAATTCAATTCTGGGCGACTCGGAAGTCGTAGTGGCACGAACCAAAAGTCGCCACCAAAGGTCTTTTGGTGGCGACTAGCTTTTTATTTTTGTAGTGTCTCTTTTAAGTCACTGAAAGAATCAATGACAATGCCTACAAGCTAGACTTACCTGGTGAGTATAATGTCAATGCTACTTTTAATGCGTCTGATTTAAGTTCTTTGATGTAGATGAAGATTTGAGGATAAATGCTTTTCAAGAGGAGGGGAATGATGGAATTATGGTTGCCAAATGGAGTGTGGACCCGCTTAAAGTATGACCTATTCTAATTACAATAGCAACAGTAAAGAAATTTAAGGAGGCATTAAATGGGTTAATGCAATAGGTTTGGGTTCAAGCTATTTCATGTAGGCCCATGGAACATGGTCCTCATGATGAACAAAGATGTGTCAATATGATTCATATTCTAGAATAATCCAGCCAATGAATTCAAATATTATGGGATTATTTGCGAATATTGCATTGAGATTGGTTTATATTTTGAGATTAAACAAATAAAGCATGTGCCATTTAATTCAGTTTCCTTTTTTCTTAGCTTATGCGTATAGCTTGAAGAGTAAGCTATTAGTTTCCTTTTCTATTTTTTGGTTGTTTCCTTTTCCTTGTGATGAAAGAGTCCTTCCTTTGTAATGCCTTTATATAGACATTTTGATTCAATGAAAATTAGAATACTTTGGTGAGAAAAAAATTTCTCTTTGGTTCTTTGAAGAACTTTCGAACTTATCATATTTTTGTCTATGACGTTCATACTCTGACTTATCAATTGAGTTCCCATCCCTTGATTATGGCATCTTCATCATACCAAGGTTCACATCTCTTTATAGGTGTTGGGTTGCGGTTTCCATCTAAATTTGTAGTAGAATAAATGGTGCTAGGAACTAATTTTTGTTATGGGTTTCGCCACAAGTTAGCATGGTTCGTATAACTCATTCACCCACTTACTATCTACTAACTAAATCTAACTCGTCGTCTTATCTCAACACTTATTCCAGGCTTCGTAAAATCCTTAATAATGAATATGAGCCTAACTTTAATCACTCATATAAAATCCAAAAGTAAGCACTATGTTTGCTTATATACTATACGTAATTGAGATTGTTGGACCAATGCTTGCTGGTAGTATATGAGCTTACATCAGTGTTTGAACTGGGTATTAAGAATGTGGTACCTCATGGGATCTCAGTCTCAGCAGGATTTGGAAAACCTTGCTCCAATATGAGTTTTTAAGTATTCAAGGAAGTCCTTTATAAGGCTAGTCCCATTCTACTCTTCTCTCAATGTCAGTGCTTAGGGATTAGGTACAGTGAGATCACTTTTTAGCTTGTTCTATAAGGCTCGATCTAATTGAGGCTCGACCTTCAAGGAGTGGAGAGTAGCATTCTTTTTTCCTCTAGAATCAACTATATGAGAAATTTGTATACAAGGTCTCACATGTAGAGATGCCATACCATAGAGAAGGAGTTGGTAGCAGACAAGTCATTCAGTCATGAAACTTCCATGGTGAAAATTGACCTTTCATGAATCTATCTTGTAAGATCATTATTGATAGTAGATAAGGTGCCTATCTCTACACAGTATTTCCACAATGAGATCATAAAAGCAAAGATAGAAAGAGCTTTCTAACTTTCTTGGCATGGTCCACTTGATTAGTATCCTTTTTTTTTTACATTTAAAATTGTAAACATAATGTCTTACTCCCTACCGTTCACTGTGTGTAGTCAACAGTGTAATCAAGGAAACCAACATTGATTAACTTTCCCTTAATCCTTGTCAAAAGACTAAAGCCCTACTGATGTTCAAAACTAGAGAGATCGCCATCCTTATCGTCAAAGTATATTTGCTCACCTTTGAGAAAGCATGGATGCTCGTACTCGTCAATTTCAGATATCATAATAGAATTAAGGTGTCATTCTCCAAAGTGACTATCCTAAACTAAATGGGAAAAAGCAAGGTTCTCAAGTGAATGAGAGCCTGGGAGTGTGATATGAAAATTCTTAGGAAGGCCTAATCTTCACGGCGTAGACGATAAATGAATTCAAGACTAAACAAAAAGAAAGATATAAACTACAACACTATAGGTTTGAGGAAAGGAAATAGGTGTCGATAAGTTTTGATTTAGATAGTTCAATGACCTTATAAATACAAAGTGCCAACCAACGCTATAAACATGACCTGCTATTTAGAACGCTTGTCCAACCATGAACACAAATTGAACTAATCCACACAACAACGCATCTGGGTTGAAGCACAATTGGGAGCTTTTGTGAGTTTGAATCACCAATCTTATAAAGAAGATTGACAAAGCAAGGTTTCACAAGTGCAAAAAAAGATAAATAAATTTTCACTCAATGAGAGAACACTCTCGAATGCAATTTTCATAAACTCTAATTGTGATTATGATATGAACCCAACAACCACTTGGGTGATCATGACCTAGAATAATCTAATTCAAGCATTTCAAGGGATCCATTACATATCCCGAGTGGGCCAATTACAAGAGCACGAGCTAAAGAATTAAAGAGGCATTAAATGAGCTTGTTCAATAGTGGATTAAGCAAATTCCATATGATTCTAATCTAAACAATGCTTAAAACATGCTCAACATCATTTGGATCGAAGATGGAGTTGTTAAATGGAATTTAGGCCAAAATACTAAAAATTAAGGACATTGGACCAATAGCTAAACATGGGCCAGTTCAATTTGGGCTCAATAATGTCAATTTAGGCTGAAAATTAGGTTTTATAATTTTCTTATATTTTTTTGACGAATTTTAAGATCTAGATGATCTTTAGTCAAATTTGAATCATGTGCATTAAATGCACCATGTTCCCAAGTCAATATAGGTAGGCTTTATTTTCCAAGAGCATTAATTACACCATGTTCTTAAGCCAACTTAGGTAGGTACTTATTTTCTAAGAGCATTAAATGCTTTGTATTCCAAGTCAAGATGGGTAGGCATTTTTATCTAAGTGCATTAAATGTTTTGTCTCTTCATCCCATATATAAATGCCCCTTCCCAAGCTTGTTTTAAACACATTAGAGTTTATGAAAATTGCATTCAAGAATTTTTCTCTGATTGTGTTAGAATTTATTCATCTTCTTTAATATTGTGAAACCTTGCTTTGTCAATCTTCTCATAAGATTGGTGATTCAAATTCACAAAAGCCCCCAATTTGTGCTTCAACCCATGTATGTTGTTGTGTTGATTGGTTCAATTTGTGTTCATGGTTGGACAAGCGTTCTAAATAGCAGGTCACGTTCTATATCGTTGGTTGGCTATTTGCACTTATTAGGTCATTGAACCACCCAAATCAAAACTTACTACTCCTAATTCGTTTCCTCAAATCTGGAGTGTGTAGCTCGTATCTTTCTCTTTGTTTAGTCTTGAATTCATTTATTGTCTACGCCTTGAAGATCGGGCCATCCTTAGAATTTTCCTATCACTTGATATCATAGCCATTGGTTGACACGGTAGGCCTTTTCTCTATTCATCTTATTACTACAATTAAAAAAAAATACTATTGTTGTTCCACCCCTTTCTTGCTTATCTAATTCCAAAATTGGCTAGATTTCAATTCTTCCTTTAGTGTGCCATATTTCATTGTCCTTAAGAAGGCCATATGAATTTTTTTCCTATTCAAAATCTATCTAGTTTATGCATCAGATTGAAAAAAAAAATTCAAAAAAATTCAAAAAAAAATTGGTTTGAATTAAATACTGCGTCAACCTACCCTCAAAGTGATTAATTCCCTTTTGTTCAATTAAAATCGTGTCCTCCAGTAAAGAAATTCCTTCCTTCCTATTGAATTCTTTAATAGAGCTTTCTTTAATTGTGACCTAGTTCAACCATTCCTACACTCTAACAATCTACTTTCCTGTGCTTAGGTGAAGTTGAGAAATTGGTTATTATTGAATCACACAAAAATGATTTAGGTTGAATAAGAGCTTAGGAAGATATTGAGGGATTTTAGAGTTAGTGAGAGAATAGAAAGAGTGAAGTGTAAATATTGAGGTAAGAAGGAGAGTGAAACACAAAGCATTTGGTGAGATCCCATATTTTATTATTATTTTTTACACTAACATGGCAGAAAACCAAGATGAAGAAAATTCACAAGCACAAATAGTTCCTATCCACATGCAAGCATTGGTGAGTCATCTTGAAAGGATGTTTGACAATAAGCTAGAAGGAGTTCTTGAGCATTTAGATAGCATGGAGACCAAGCTACATAACTGACCTTTCCAAACAACCAAAGACGAAATGAACAGCTTTATGGAATTATAAAGAGTCTAGCTGAGGACAATGAATCTGCTGGATATCAACCAAGAAGGAAGAGATTTAATCGAGAAGAACCAAGGAGGCATAGAGTTAGAGAAGAGGATCTTGGTGGAATCAAAGTAAAAGTCCCTTCCTTCCAAGGTAAAAGTGATCCCGAGGCATATCTAGAATGGGAAATGCGTGTTGAGCAAATATTCTCATGCCATAACTACTCCGAAGGTAAAAAGGTGAAACTTGCAACTCTTGAATTTACTTATTTTGCTCTTGTTTGGTGAGACCATATGCCAAAAGAAAGAACTCGTTATCGAGATTACCCTATTACCATTTGGGAAGAAATGAAGGCAACTATGAGAGCGATTTTCATACCATCCTACTACTATAGAGAGCTTTATAACAAGTTGCAACATCTTACTCAAGGAACAAAGAGTGTAGATTAGTATCATAAGGAGATGGAGATTGCCATGATAAGAGCCAACATTGTGGAGGATAGAGAAGCAACAATGGCTAGCTTCTTACATGGACTCAATCGTGACATAATTGATATTGTGGAAATGCATCATTATGTAGAGCTTCAAGTGATGGTCCACTGAGCCATCAAAGTAGAACAACAACTCAAGAGGAAGAATAGTGCAAGAAAAAGCTCCAATTCCAAGAAGGTACAATTAAAAGAAAGACATTCCTTCTGCTTCAAATTCCAAGGAAGTTGATTCAAAAAAAAAATTGAAAAACTAGCTGTTGTTCCAAAGAAAACTCTAATTAAGCCTAATTCTTCAACGAGCCATTGATACGAACCTCACCAACTTGTGATGAAACCTGTAATAGAATTTAGTCCCTAGGATCATTCTATTATAAATTTGGATGGAAACCATAGCCCGACACCTATAAAGAAATGTGAACCTTGGTATGATGAAGATGTCACAATCAAGGGATAGAAACTCAATTGATAAGTTAGAGTATGAACGCCATAGACAAAATCTCATAAGTTCAAAAGTTCTTTAAAGAACCAAAGAGAAATTTTCCTCACAAAAGTATTCTAATTTTTATTGAATGAGAATGCCTATTTAAAGGCATTACAAAGCAAACTACAGAAAAAGGAAACTAATAGCTAAAACGAAATTAATGGCTAAAAGGAAACTAATTCAAAAAGTAGAAAAAGGAAACACTTAGCCCCATCTCCAAGCTACACGTATCAGAAAACTAAATCAAATAATCAATTCTAATTGGGCCAAAAATATAACAAAAAGCCCCAATACATTAAATTAAAATAAAAGCATTTAATCTAATCTTCCTTGATCCAATGCTATCTTTGATTAGTGCTGCCAAGATCGTAGGGAAAATTTAGTTTCAAAATCAATGATATGAAATTGAGAATTTCTTCTTTCAGCAAGGTAGTTGGGTTCATATCATTTTCCCCCTCTTTAAAGAAGATTTGTCTTTGAATCTTGAAAATAAGGTATAATAATGACTGGGAAAGAGGATTGACTTCTTTAGCTAGAGAAATATAAAAAATAAAGAGTG
This sequence comes from Biancaea sappan, assembly GCA_037074585.1. Classification (NCBI taxonomy): domain Eukaryota; kingdom Viridiplantae; phylum Streptophyta; class Magnoliopsida; order Fabales; family Fabaceae; genus Biancaea; species Biancaea sappan. The sequence continues at coordinate 41,601,640 of CM073501.1, read as the reverse complement.
TGTTTTCTTTTTTGATTTCTCCCAACTCTTCCTTTTTTGTACTCTCTATTTTCATTTTCTCTTCACTTTCAATCTTCTTTACTTGTTGTAGTATTTTCAATTTCATTCTTTGTTTCACCTTTTACGTGCTCACTCTCCATTTTCGCTTTATTTGAATCTTCCACTTCACTTGCGTCACTAATAAAATTTTGAACTTGAGCTTAAATTCCATTAGTTTCAGAAATTTTTTCTACAAAAGTATCTTTAAGCGATGGCTTCTTGGGTAAATCTACAACTTTCAAAGCGAATTGCAAATTTTTGCAATCTATGTCATGTGTACACCTCGGCCTCTCATGGTGTGGATCGAAACCCTTAGGCTGCCCTCTTTGGAAACTGGACACTATTTGCTCTAGCTTTTCAATAATTGGTTCCAACTCTACCCTTAGCATTCTCTCATCTCTCTTGTCAAAGCTTCCACTAACAACTTTGTATCCATTGCATCTTCTAAAGTACTTTCTTTAGACTTTTTTTTTTGGCTTGAATCCTTTTTTTTTAATCCCCTTCTTTTTTTTTGGATCCTATTTTTCTTAACACTTTTTTTTATCAACTACAGGATTCTTTTTTTCTAACCCAAAAACTTGCATGAACAATAACACGTATAAACAGTAACACAAATAAACAGTGGAAAAAAAATTTTTTTCTGGAAAAATGAACTGGAAAAGAAGAAGAAAGCTAGGGTTGTGATAAACACAAAGAAAAGAAATGCAATAAATGATAAGCAAACCTGAGACTAGAACTGGGCTTTGACACCAAATGATACGAACCTCGCCAACTTGTGACGAAACCCGTAACAAAATTTAGTCCCTAGGACCGTTCTACTATAGATTTGAACGAAAACCGTAACTCGACACCTATAAAGAGATGCGAACCTTGGTATGATGAAGATGCCACAATCAAGGGATGGAAACTCGATAAGTCAGAGTATGAACGCCACAGAAAAAATCTCATAAGTTCGAAAGTTCTTCAAAGAACCAAAGAGAAATTTTCCTCACAAAAGTATTCTAATTTTTATTAAATGAAAATTCCTATTTAAAAGCATTACAAAGTAAACTACAAAAAAAGGAAACTAATAGCTAAAATGAAATTAATAGCTAAAAGGAAACTAATTGCTAAAGGGAAACTAATTCAAAAAATAGAAAAAGGAAACAATTAGCTTGCTCTCCAAGCTACACCTATAAGGAAACTAAATCAAATAATCAACTGTAATTGGGCCACAAATATAACAAAAAGCCCCAATACATTAAATTAAAATAAAAGCATTTAATCTAATTCCTTGATCCAACGCTATGATATGAAATTGAGAATTTCTTCTTTCAGCATGGTAGTTGGGTTCATATCAGCCATGACATAAGGTGTTTTAAGTGCCAAGGAAGAGGCCACATCTATAGTGATTGCCCTAACAAGCACACCATGATCCTAAACAATAATAGAGATTGGGAGACTAAAGAAGAAATCACAGAGGAAGAAGAAGAATCTAATGATGAGGGAGAAAGTACAATATAAGGAGAACTTCTTGTGACTAGAAGAGTACTTAGCATCTAGATGATGGAAAAAGACAATCAAAGAGAAAACTTGTTTCACACATACTGTCTAATTCAAGACAAGGTATGCAGTGTGATCATAGATGGTGGAAGTTGCAGCAATGTGGCCAGTGTTGAGCTTGTCAAAAAATTAAGGTTACCAACATTCAAGCATAACCATCCATACAGGCTTCAATGGCTCAATGAATGCGGGGAAATGAAGGTGACTAAATAGGTGAAAGTACTATTTTCTATTGGCAAATATAGAGATAAAGTACTATGTGCCATGAAAGCATGTCATTTCCTGTTAGGTAGGCCTTGGCAATATGATAGGCATGTCACTCATGACAGATTCTTAAACTGTTATTCTTTTGTACTTAGAGGGGAACCTATAACCCTCCTTCCTATGTCACCAAAGCAAATATGAGAAGATCAAATAAGAGAGAAAATAAAAGAGTGAGTGAGTGCAGCCAAGTGACCAAAAAAAAGAAGAGAATAAAAGTGAGAGTGAAAATATTCAAAAAGAATTAAGTAAAGAAAAAAAAAAGAGAGTGTGTTGAAAAGGAAGAAAGAGAAAAAATAATATCATAAAGGAAAAAGAAAAGACATGGATGTAGAAGGGAAATGTTTACTTGTGGCAAGAAAAAGTGACCTTAACAAGCTTTATTTTCTCAACAAAACCTCCTGGTACTTGTGTACAAAGATGCTATGTTGAATACTAAAGACTTAACCTTTGCTTTGCCTAGTGTTGTTTGACCTCTCTTGTAGGAGTATGTGGATATTTTTGTTGAGCCATTAACACCAATTAGAGGGATAGAACATCAAATTGATTTGATTTTTGGAGCATCGTTGCCTAACCAACCAGTATACCGCACCAATCTCGAAGAGACTAAAGAGATTCAAAAACAAGTCCAATAATTGCTAGACAAGGGATATGGGAGAGAAAACCTTAGTCCTTGTGCTGTTCCGATATTGCTTGTACCTAAGAAGGATGGCACATGGAGGATGTGCATTGATTGTAGAGCCATTAACAACATAACGATAAGATATCGTCGTCCTATTACTAGCTTAGATGATATGCTTGATGAATTCACTGGTTCTATTATCTTTCCTAAATTTGACTTAAAAAATGGCTGCCATCAAATTAGAATGAAAGAAGGAGATGAATGGAAAATAGCATTTAAGACTAAACATGGACTTTATAAATGGTTAGTTATGCCTTTTGGTTTAAATAATGCACCTAGTACATTTATGAGGTTAATGAATCATGTATTGCGAGCTTACATTGGAAAATTTGTGATAGTTTATTTTGATGACATTGTTGTGTATAGCAAAACCTTAGATGAACATGTGAATCACCTTAGAAAAGTTATAGAGGTTCTTAGAAGGGAAAGATTGTTTGGTAATTTGAAGAAATGTGATTTTTGCACAAACAAAATTGTTTTTCTTGGCTATGTTATAAGTACTAAAGTTATAGGAGTTGACGAAGAAAAGGTCAAAGCAATTCAAGAATGGCCAACTCCTACCACAGTTAGACAAGTAAGAAGTTTCTATGGACTTGCAAGCTTCTATAGGAGGTTCGTGAAGGACTTTAGCACTCGAGCAGCTCCATTAAATCAATTGACCAAGAAGAATGTTCCCTTCAAATGGGAAAGTGCTTAAGAGAAAGCCTTTAAAACCCTTAAGGAGAAGTTCACTAATGCACATTTACTAGCCCTTCCTGATTTTGGTAAGACTTTTGAGATCAAATGTGATGCTAGTGGAATTGGCATAGGTGGTGTACTCATGCAAGAAGGTAAGCCCATTGCATATTCTAGTGAAAAGCTAAGTGGACCCACTCTTAACTATCCTACTTATGACAAAGAGTTGTATGTATTAGTTAGAGTGCGGGAAACTTGGCAACATTATTTGTGGCCTAAAGAATTAGTAATTCATTACGATCTTAAGGCTTTAAAGCATATTAGGAGACCAAGCAAGCTAAACAGAAGGCATACTAAATGGATTTAGTTCGTTGAATCATTTTCGTATGTGATTAAGTACATGAAAGGTATGGAAAATATTGTTGTTGATGCTTTATCATAGAGGTGTGTTCTTCTTTCTATGTTAGATATAAAATTCTTGGTTTTGAATTTCTTAAAGAATTGTATGCTAATGATGTTGATTTTGGTTAAGAATTTCATCATTATAAGCCAGGCACTTGTTGGGACAATTTTTTCTTGCATGAAGCATTCCTATTTTATGTTGAAAAACTTTGCATTCTTAATTATTCTTTGCATGTGTTATTGTTGAAAGAGGTGCATTTTGATAGTCTTATGGGACATTTTGGCATTGCTAGGACCTTTTACGTTTTAAATGAACACTTTTTTGGCCCATAATACATAGAGATGTTGAGAAATTTGTGGGAAAATGCATTGTGTGTCATAAGGCAAAATTTAAATTAAATTCCCATGGATTGTAAACACCACTCCTTATTCTTAATGTACCTTGGGAAGATATTTCAATGGATATTATTGTGGGACTACCTAGATCTAAGATTAGGAGAGATTCTATTTTTGTTGTTTTGGACAGATTTTCCAAAATGGCACATTTCATTCCATGTCACAAAGTTGACGATGCTTCTAACATTGCTAATTTATTCTTTAGAGAAATTGTGAGGTTTCATGGGATACCAAGAACAATTATGTCTGATCGGGATGCTAAATTTTTAAGCTATTTTTGGAAGACTTTATGGAGCAAACTTGGAACCAAATTGTTGTTTTCTACTACATGCCATCCACAAACCGATGGACAAACTGAGGTTGTGAATAGGACACTTTCCTCATTGTTGAGAACAATCATCAAGAAGGATTTGAAGAGTTGGGAGGAGTGCCTTCCACATGTCGAGTTTGCTTACAATAGGGCTATTCGTTCCACTACAAAATTTTCACCCTTTGAAATTGTTTATGGATTTAATCCTATTGCACTTATTGACTTGATTCCTTTACCTTTGCAGTAAAGAACCAATATGGATGGGGAAAAGCGTGCTGAACTTGTCAAGCAAATTCATAAGAAGGCATGACACAACATTGGAAGGATGACTCAACAATATGAAAAATGTGCTAATAGACAAAGGAAGCAAGTAATTTTTAAGCCTGGAGATATGGTCTAGCTATATCTAATAAAAGAGAGGTTCCTTGAAAAATGAAAATCAAAATTCATGCCTAGAGGGGATGGACCTTTTCGAGTCATTTAGAAGATTAATGATAATGCTTACAAGTTTGAATTACCAGAAGAATATGGACAACATGCTACCTTCAATGTTTCTGACCTTTCTCCTTATTTTGATGTAGATCTTGAATAGTCGAGGATGACTCCTTTTTAAGAAGGGGAGGATGAAATGAACCCAACAACCATTTTGGATGATCATGGCCTAGAACAATCTAATACAAGCATTTCAATGGATCCATTACATATTTCGAGTGGGCCAATTACAAGAGCACAAGCTAAAAGAAAATTCCATCTAAGTCTAATCTAAACAAAGCTCAAAACGTGCTCAACATCATTTGGCTGAAGATATAGTTGTTAAAGGGAATTTGGGCCGCCAGAATACTACAAATTAAGGACCTTGGACCAAGAGCTAAACATGGGTCATCTCAATTTGGGCTTAATAATGTCAATTTGGACTGAAAATTAGGTTTTATATTTTTCTTATATTTTTGGATGAATTTTAAGATCTAGATGATCTTTAGTCAAATTTGAATCATGTACATTAAATGCACTATGTTCCCACATCATGATAGGTAGGCTTTATTTTCCAAGAGCATTAAATGCACCATGTTCTTAAGTTAAGTTAGGTAGGCACTTATTTTCTAAGAGCATCAAATGCTTTGTATTCCAAGTCAAGATGGGTAGGCATTTTTGTCTAAGTGCATTCAATGTTTTGTCTCTTCATCCCATCTATAAATACCCCTTCCCAAGCTTGTTGTAAACAACTTAGAGTTTATGAAAATTGCATTCAAGAGTTTTTCTCTCATTGTGTGAGAATTTATTTATATTCTTTGCTCTTGTGAAACCTTGCTTTGTCAATCTTTCTCATAAGATTGGTGATTCAAATTCACAAAAGCCCCCAATTTGTGATTCAACCCAAGTGCATTTTGGTGTGGATTGGTTCAATTTGTGTTCATGGTTGGACAAGCATTCTAAATAGCAGGTCACGTTCTATATCGTTGGTTGGCTATTTGCACTTGTTAGGTCATTGAGCCACCCAAATCAAAACTTACCACTCCCAATTCATTTCCTCAAGTTTGGGGTGTGTAGCTCATATCTTTCTCTTTCTTTAGTCTTGAATTCATTTATCATCTATGCTGTGAAGATCAGGCCATCCTAAGGATTTTCCTATCAGATTACTACAAGGTTGGGTAGGGGTATTTATAGATGTGATGAGGAGACAAAGCATTTAATGCACCTTGACAAATATGCCTACCTATCTTGACATGGGAACATGGTGCATTTACTACACTTAGAAAATAAATGCCAACCTATCTAGACTTAGGAACATGGTGCATTTAACGCTCTTGGAAAATAAAGCCTACCTATCTTGACTTGGGAACATGGTGCATTTAAAGCACATGATTCAAATTTGGCTAAAGATCATCTAGACCTTAATATTGGTCCAAATATAATAAAAAATTACAAAACATAACTTTCAGCCTAAATTTGACATAATTGAACCCAAATTCAGTTGGCTCATGTTTAGTTCTTAGTCCAAAGTCCTTAATTTGTAGTATTCTGGCCTAAAATCCCTTCAAGAACTCCATCTTTAGCCCAAATGATGTTGAGCACATTTTGATCATTATCTAACTTGGATTCAGATGTATTTTCTTAACCCACTCTTGAACAAGCCCATTTCATGCCTCTTTAATTCTTTCAGCTCATGCTCTCGTAATTGGCCCACTTGGAATATGTAATCGATCCCTTGAAATTCTTCAATTAGATTGTTCTAGGACATGATCATCCAAAGTGGTTGTTGGGTTCATATCATCCTCCCTTTCTTGAAAATGAGACATCCTAAACACTTCAAGATCTGCATCAAAATAAGGAGAGAGGTCAGAAACATTGAAGGTAGCATGCACTCCATATTCATCTAGAAATTCATGCTTGTAAGCATTTTCATTAACATTCTCAATGAATTGAAAAGGTCTATCCCCTCTAGGCATCAGTTTTGATTTTTGTTTTTTAGGGAACCTCGCCTTTTTGAGATATAGCTAGACTAAATCTCCAGGCTTGAAAATTACTTGCTTCCTTCGTCTATTAGCATTTTTTTCATATTGTCGAGTCATCATTTCAATGTTGTGTCATACCTTCTCATGAATTCACTAACAAATTCAGCATGCTTTTTCCCATCCATATTGGTTGTTTCCTACAAAGGTAAAGGAATCAAGTCAATAAGTACAAGAGGATTAAATCTATAAACAATTTCAAAGGGTGAAATTTTGTAGTGGAATGAATGGCCCTATTGTAGGCAAACTCGACATGTGGAAGGCACTCCTTTTGACTCTTCAAATTCTTCTTGATGATTGTTCTCAACAATGAGAAAAGTATCCTATTCATAGCCTTAGTTTGTCCATTGGTTTGTGGATGGCATGTAGTAGAAAACAACAATTTGGTTCCAAGCTTGCTCCACAAAGTCTTCCAAAAATATCTTAAAAATTTAGTATCCGATCATACACAGTTGTTCTTGGCATCTCATGTAACCTCACAACTTCCCTAAAGTAAATTTGCAATGTTAGAAGAATCATCAACTTTGTGACATGGAATGAAACGTGCCATTTTAGAGAATCTGTCCATAATAACAAAAATTGAATCTTTCTCCATCTTAAATCTAGGTAGTCCCACAATAAAATTTATTGAAATATCTTCCCAAGGTACATTAGGAATAAGGCAGGGAGTATACAATCCATAGGAATGTAATTTAGATTTTTCCTTATGACATACAATGCATTTTTCCACAAATTTCTCAATAACTCTACACATTCTAGGCCAATAAAAGTGTTCATTCAAAACACAAAATGTCTTAGCAATGCAGGAATGATCCAATAAGACCACCAGAATGCACCTCTTTCAACAATAACACATGCAAATAACAATTAGGAATGCAAAGTTTGCCAACATAAAATAGAAATCTTTCATGCAACTAGTGCTTGGTTTGCAGTGATGAAATGCTTCACCAAAATCAACATCACTAGCATACAATTCTTTAATAAATTCAATACCAAGAATTTTAGCATCCAGCTTGGAAAGAAGAACATACCACTATGATAAAGTATCAGCAACAATATTTTCTTTACCTTTCTTGTACTTAACCACATACAGAAATGATTCAATGAACTCAGTCCATTTAGAATGCCTTCAGTTTAGCTTGCTTTAGCTCCTAATATGCTTTAAAACCTCATGATCAGAATGAAATAAAAATTGTTTAGGCCACAAATAATGTTGCCAAATTTCCACCACTCTAACTAATGTATACAACTCTTAGTCATAAGTAGGATAGTTAAGAGTAGATCCACCTAGCTTTTCACTGAAATATGCAATGGGTTTACCTTCTTGCATAAGTACACCACCTATGACAATTCCATTAGTGTCACATCCGATCTCAAAAGTGTCACCAAAATCTGGAAGGGCTAGCAATGGTGTATTAGTAAGCTTCTCCTTAAGGGTTTTGAGGCTTTCTGTTGAACATTTTCCTATTTGAAGGGAACACTCTTCTTGGTCAATTCATTTAATGGAGCTGCTAAAGTGCTAAAGTCCTTCACAAACCTCCTATAGAAGCTTGCAAGTCCATGGATACTTCTTACATGCCCAATGGTGGTAGGAGTTAGCCATTCTTGAATTGCTTTGACCTTTACTTCATCAACTCCTATACCTTTACTACTTACAACATAGCCAAGAAAAACAATTTTGTTTGTGCAAAAATCATATTTCTTCAAATTACCAAACTATCTTTCCCTTCTAAGAACCTCTAGAACTTTTCTAAGGTGATCCACATGTTCATCTAAGGTTTTACTATACACATGAATGTCATCAAAATAAACTACCACAAATTTCCAATGTAATTTTGCAAGACTTGATTCATTAACCTCATAAATGTACTGGTGCATTAGTTAAACTAAAAGGCATAAGTAACCATTCATAAAGTCCATGTTTAGTCTTAAATTTTGTTTTCCATTCATCTCCTTCTTTCATTCTAATTTGATGGTAACCACTTTTTAAATCAATTTTAGAAAAAATAGTAGAACCAGTCAATTCATCAAGCATATCATCTAACCTAGGAATAGATGATATCTTACCCTTATGTTGTTAATGGCTCTGTAATCAATGCACATCCTTCCTGTGCCATCTTTCTTAGGTGCAAGCAATACTGGAACTACACAAGGACTAAGGCTTTCTCTTACATATCCTTTGTCTAACAATTCTTGTACTTGTTTCTGAATTTCCTTAGTCTCTTCGGGATTAGTGCGGTATGCTGGTCATTTAGGTAGCTATGCTCCAGGAATAAAATCAATTTTATGTTCTATCCCTCTAATTGGTAGTAATCCAAGTGGTATTTCATCGGGAAAAATATCCTTATATTCCTGCAAGAGAGAAGAAACAACACTAGGCAAAGTAGAGTTAAGGCATTAGTATTCAACATAGCCTCTTTGTACATAAGTACCAAGAGGTTTTGTTGAGAAAATAAAGCTTGGTTAAGGCCATTTTTTCTTGCCATAATTAAACCTTCCCTTCCTACATCCATGTTCTCTCTTTTCCTTTATGATTTTCTGTTCTGTCTTTCTTTTTTTTTTCAATAGACTGTCTTTCTTCTTCACTCAAATATTTTTGAATATTTTCACTCTCATTTTTATTCTCTTCTTTTTTGCTCACTTGGTTGCACTCACTCACTCTTTTTCTTTCTCTCTTTATTTGATCTTCTAATATTTGCTTTGACGACATAGGAATAAGGGTTATAGGTTCCCCTCTAAGTTCAAAAGAATAATGGTTTCAGAATCCGTCACGAGTGACATGCCTATCATTTTTCCAAGGCCTACCTAACAAGAGATGACATGCTTTCATGGGTAAAAAATATCACATAGTACTTCATCTATATATTTGCTAATAGAAAAAAATACTTTCACCTATTTAGTGACCTTCATTTCCCTGCATTCATTAAGCCATTCAAGCCTGTATTGATGGTTATGCTTGAGTGCTGCAACTTCCACCATCTATAATCACACTACATACCTTGTCTTGTATTAAACAGTGTGTGTGGAACAAGTTTTCTCTTTGATTGTCTTTCTCTATCATCTGGATGCTAAGTGCTCCTCTAGTCACAAGAAGTTCTCCTTCTATTGCACTTTCTCCCTCATCATTATATTCTTCTTCTTCCTTTGCGATTTCTTCCTCAGTTTCCTAATCTCCATTATTGTTGAGGATCATGGTGCGCTTATTAAGGCACTCGCTGGAGATATGGCCTCTTCCTTGGCACTTAAAACACCATATGTCACGGCTCCTTGAAGAATTAATAGGCTCCATTAGAGTTTTCTTGGGAATAGCAACTAGCCTTTCAATTTTCTTTGAATCAACTTTATTGGAATTTGAAGCAAAAGAGGTGTCTTTCTTTGAATTGTGCATCCATGAGTTAAAGGAATTTGATATGGAGCTTTTTCTTGCACTATTCTTCCTCTTGAGTTGTTGTTTTACTTTGATAGCTTGATAGACCACCTCTCAAAGGTCTACATAATAATACATCCCTACCATATCAGTAATGTCATGATTGAGTCCATGTAAGAAGTGAGCCATTATTACTTCTCTATCCTCCACAACATTGGCTCTTATCATGGCATCTCCGTTTGCTTACGATACTCATCTATACTTTTTGTTCCTCCAGTAAGACGTTACAACTTGTCATGAAGCTCTCTATGGTAGTAGGATGGGATGAACCTCCTCCTTATAGTTGCCTTCATTTCTTCCTAAGTGGTAATAGGGTACTCTCCTTAATGAGTTGTTTCTTTTTGCATCTAGTCTTACCAAACAAGAGCATAATCAGTAAATTTAAGAGCTGCAAGTTTCACCTTTTAACCTTCAGAGTAGTTATAGCATGAGACTATTTGCTTAATATGCATTTCCCATTCTAGATATGCCTAGGGATCACTTTTCCCTTGAAAGGAAGGGACTTTTACTTTGATTCCACCAAGATCTTCTTCTCTAACTCTATGCCTCCTTGGTTCCTCTCTATTAAATCTCCTCCTTCTTGGTTGATATCCAACAAATTCATCATCCTCAGCTAGACTCACTGTAACTCTATAAGGCTGTTCATTTTGTCTTTGGTTGTTTGGAGAGGCCGGTTGTGTAGATTGGTTCTCCATGTTATCTAAACACTCAAGAACCCCTTCTAGCTTCCTATCAAATATCCTTTCAAGATGACTCACTAGTGTTTGCATTTGGATAAGAGCTAGTTGTTCTCGTGAAATCTCTTCATCTTGGTTGCCTGCCATGTTATTGTAAAAAGAAAAGTAACAGAATATGGAATCTTACCAAATGTGTTTCACTCTTTTTCTTACCTCAGTATTTGCACTCCACTCTTAATAATCTCACTAACTTTCAAAACCCTCAATATCTTCCTAAGCTCTTATTCAACCTAAATTCTTGTTATGTGATTCAATAACTGCCAATTTCTCAACTTCACCCAAGCACATGAAAGTAGATTGTTAGAAGAGTATAGGAATGGTTGAACAAGGCCACAGTTAAAGAAAGCTCTATCAAAGAATTCAATAGTAAGGAAGGATTTTCTTTACTGGAAGACAAGATTTTAATTGAACTAAAAGGGAATCAATCACTCTCAGGGCATGATGATGCAGTATTCAATTCATACCAATTTTTTTTTCAAAGTTTTTTTTTTGGATTTTTTTGAATTTTTTGAATTATTTTTTTCAACTTGATGCATAAACTAGATAAATTTTGAATGATGAAAAATTTTTTTCTGGCCCTCTTAAGGACAATGAAATCTGGTGCACTAAAAGAAGAAAACAAAAATTGAAATTTGGCTAATTTGGAATTAGATAAGTAAGAAAGGGGTGGAACAACAATGGAACAACAATAGTATAATTTTTTTTCTAATGGTGGTAATAAAATGAATAGCAAGAGAAGGCCTACTATGCCAACCAATGGCTCTGATACCAAATGATATGAAAATTTTCAGGATGGCCCAATCTTCACAGTGTAGACGATAAATGAATTTAAGACAAAACAAAAAGAAAGATATGAACTACATACTGTAGGTTTGAGGAAAAGAATTGGGAGTGGTAAGTTTTGATTTGGATCGTTCAATGACCTAACAAGTGCAAATAGCCACCCAACACTATATAGAACGTGACCTACTATTTAGAATGCTTGTCCAACCACGAACACAAATTGAACTAATCCACATAACAACACACCTAGGTTAAAGCACAAATTAAGGGCTTTTGTGAATTTCAATCACCAATCTTATAAAAAAGATTGACAAAGCAAGGTTTCACAAGAGTACAAGAAGATAAACAGATTCTCACTCAATGAGAGAACACTCTTGAATGCAATTTTAATAAACTCTAATTGTGATTACAACAAGCTTGGGTAGGGGTATTTATAGATGGGATAAAGAGACAAAGCATTTAATGCACCTTGACAAATATGCCTACCTATCTTGACTTGGGAACATGGTGCATTTAATGCTCTTAGAAATTAAATGCCAACTTGTCTAGACTTAGTAACATGGTGAATTTAATGCTCTTGGAAAATAAAGCCTACTTATCTTGACTTGGGAACATGTTGCATTTAATGCACATTATTCATATTTAACTAAAGATCATCTAGATCTTAAAATTCATCCAAATATAATAGAAATTTACAAAACATAATTTTCAGCCTAAATTGACATAACTGAACCCAAATTGAGTTAGCCCATGTTTAGTTCTTGGTCCAAAGTCCTTAATTTGTAGTATTCTAGCCCAGAATCCTTTCAACAACTCCATCTTTGGCCCAAATAATGTTGAGCATGTTTTGACCATTATTTAACTTGGATTCAAATGTATTTTGGCTTAACCCACTCTTGAACAAGCCTATTTAATGCCTCTTTTATTCTTTTAGCTCGTGCTCTCGTAATTGACCCACTATATGTAATGGATCCCTTGAAATGCTTGAATTAGATTGTTTTAGACCATGATCATCCAAAGTGGTTGTTGGGTTCATATCATAGCAAGTTCTCAAACCCTTTCTCTTACTTAGCGTCCTCATCCGAGACCTCTATATAGTGGTGCCCTATATAGTTCAAACTAGTCTGGATGGCTTTATTTTTTTAGAGCACGAACCAATGCAAGCATAACTTCCTACTAATTCTATTAATGGAAAAGGGCTAGGGCACGTTGAGCATAATGAGTAACTATGTGACCCTTGTTATGATAGTGATGACATTTAATGAAAGAACTACTAGAACGGGACTCACTAGAGGAATCACTGAGACGACAATTATAAGATATGTACTCCCTATTCCTATTCCAGCTTTAGCTCAAGGCCAACCCACCCTAATATGCAATGCGTTGAGGATGAGAGAAGGATCATGCTTTGTTCGTTATGTTTATTTCAATCATAACCTTTGAATTGCTCTGAACAATTGTTCTTACTTTTTTTTAAACTTACTTTAAGAAATCCGAAAATAGTCTTCTTTTTGTTCTTCTAGGCTTTTCCATGAATGAGCGTCAATTTGGGCCCTCAAATTTCTTTTCAATTGTCCATGAAGCCTATATATATATATATACTCGCATAAATTTATAATGGATCATAGAAAAAAATGTGATGCAAGTCATCAATCTTGAAGTTCCAAATTTTCCTCCAACATATGGTTCCATGGATCACATCACACACCCACTCAGAATCACAAAAGAGCCTTTTGCTTCCAACTTACTGTACAAGGTTGGGATGTGGCACCTTTTCCCGGAACATATCAATCATATAAACCCTAGAAAGGAAGCTGAATTTTGATTAGTCATCCTATCGTAATTAAATATATAGTAGATCCTGAGTACCACTGACATAGGTCTTGGAAGGCCGGTAGAAGTTGTTCACTTAGTTCAAAGAATAGGACTGACTATGATCTTCTTTGCTTTTGTTGACTTGGAACAAATTCTTGAAGCTTCAAATACCATTCATTGGTCTTGTGAAAATTCTTTCCTCACTTTGTACCCTGTGACTATGGTAGCATGGTCTTTTCTCAACTCCCTATAGGAAGGAAAAAAAGTTATGCCTAAAATTTTGACTTTCTTCATTCAAGTTCAACCATGGTAATAGTAGCAAATGTCGGAGTGGTAGCTATTGGTGCTTAAGTCGATGATTTACTCTCTTCATGGTTAGCTGCGAATATGAATGGGATTTTATGGTAGCGGTAGGTGGTAAGAAGACTAGCTTTGCTTCTTCCTCTCTAGGAGCTTGAACATGAGTAATTGCTTTATTAAATGAAGAGTTAGGTGGCAATGGAGATCTTGTAAGTCTAACTAATTTTGATAATTAATAATTAATCTCGTGCAATCACTAAATAAAAAGATTTTCTTCCTTAAAGTGGGATTTCTCATAGGTGATGGTCGCAACCGCTTGGCCACCTATTCCTGTAATTCAAATGTCTTCTTTATTGAAAACAAAAAGAATCTTGCTATGAATGAAATATTATAAGAGATGTGAAAAATCCTTACTCTTCATCGTCTTTTTTATTCATATTAAGACAGCTTATTGAGAAACATTACCCAAAGGTGCTTATAGAGCCGATCCCAGGTAGGCTAAGATCCTATCTATCCTTTGAAGAAAGCCAAGTCTTTTTTACTTGTCAAGTGTGAGATTGGCTTTGAGAAATCGCGAGCCCAGTTGTGCTTTTTTAAAGTTGGTAACCTGATCTATGTAAGAACCGATCTCAAGCTTGATAAGCAGCAACCTAGACAATCCATTTATTTTGTTGGGGAATCCTTTAAGGGGATCCTAAATCACATGCTTAACAAATTCAAGTAGAATTTTCAAACCTCAATAAAAAGCTAGCTTCAAACCATCGAGAAATTCTATGTTTAAATCAATGTGATGTTTAATTCCTTTAAAAGGTGGCAAGCCATAGGGAAGAAGATCTAGAAATACATCTTTCATATTCCTGCAAAAAGAGACTTAACATTATTAGGTAAAAAAATATCAATTCCCATGTCAATTAAACAAATAATAACAAGGACATGTAAGAGTAAAGGGCTTTATCAACTTGATTGTTTCTTGTAAACGCATTTGTTCTTCCTTTTCCTCCACTCTCTATTCTCTCTTAATCTTAACAATGTTCTTATTATTCTCCTTTTCTTTTGGCTTTCTTTCTTTTCTTCCTGACTCTTTGTTCTTCTCTAAATCGTGCTTGAATCGAACTTGATCCTCATATACTTGTTTGAGGCTTAATGGTACAAGTGTAACAAGATGGCCATTATGGGTGAAAGAATACCTATTAGTATACCCATAATGCTCCACCTTTTTGTCAAACTACCAAGGTATCCCTAACAACATATGCCTTGCCTCTATGGGTACTACATTATAAAGTAACTCGTCTTTATATCTCCTAATTAAAAACGGTACTTTCACCTACTTGGTAACTCTAATATCACCACAATCACTAAGCCACTGAAGCTTGTAGGGTCTAGGATGTTTAGTTATGGTAAGGTTCAGCTTCTGTATCTTAGTTGCACTAGCAACATTTGTGCAACTGCCTCCATCAATTATAACAGAACATACCTTTCCATGCACATGGCATCTAGTGTGGAATATGTTCTCCCTTGATACCTCATTCTCCTTCTTCATCTGAGCATTTAGTGCCATTTTGACTACTACTATACCTCCCTCCACTGGAAGTTCAACTCCTTTGTCTACTTCATCCCCACTAGTTGAACCACCCTCTATTTCTTTCTTGCTTTCAGTTTTAATTTCTCCATTAGCCCTCATCACCAAAGTTTTCTTGTTTAGACACAATGAAGCTATGTGTCTCATCCCTAAGCACTTGAAGTATTCAATATCTCGATTCCTAGCAGGATGTTATATTACCTTTCCTCTATCAAGTGCAAGTGTCTCCTTCAGTGGTGGTCTAGAGGATTCAACTCAAGGCTTGGACGATGATAATGCCCTCTCCTTGTTCCTTCCTAACTTCTAAGAATTATTACTAAACCCCTTGTTTGAAGTAAAATGTTTCCTCTTCAACTATCTCTCACTTTTCATAGCCATGTGTATCATGTCTTCTAATGCCACATAATGTTGTAACTGCACCGTGTCACCAATCTCCTTATTCAACCCATGTTGGAATCTAGCCATGGTAGCTTCCTCATCCTCTTATATATTGGCTCTAATAATAGCCATTTCCATCTCCTTGAAGTAATCTTCCACACTTCGAGATTTTTGAGTTAACCCCTGTAACTTTTGAAAAAAAGATCCCTTTGATAGTAATGGCTAGGAATAAAACTCCTCATAATGGATTTCATTTCATTCCAAGTCCTGATAGGTCATTCCCTGTTCCTTCTCATACTTCGAGTAAGTTGATCCTACCACACCATAGCATAATCAGAAAACTCAATAGCTGTAAGTTTTACTTTTCCTCCTTAGAGTAGTTGTGGTAGTCAAAAGAAGATCTAATTTTCTTTCCCACTCAAGATATGCCTCTGGGTCACACCGCCCTTGAAAACTAGGAATATTCAATTTAAGGTTTCCTAAGTTTCCATCAATTCTCTTGGTATCTATCAAACTCCCTTGATGGTTTTGAATTACTCTAAATATCTTTCATTACTTCTTTCCCTATAGAGCCTTTTGCAAGCTTCTTCTAGCGAACAAGTAAGATTGGCCATACTATGATAGAGCTTGGAAACATTTCTCAACTGCAATGCAAACTAGATTGATAAGTCAGAGTATGAACACCACAGACAAAGTCTGATAAGTTTGAAAGTTCTTCAATGAACCAAAGAAAAATTTTCCTCACAAAATTATTTTGATTTTTTATTGAATGAATGACCTATTTAAAGGCATTACAAAGGAATCTACCAAAAACATAAAAAGGAAACTAATAGCTAGAAAGAAACTAATAGTTAAAAGGAAACTAATTCAAAAGGCAATAAATTGAATAAAAGTTCCCTAAAATCAGATAATTAGTCTGATTTAAAAACCTTTCCTAAATCAAACAGTTAAATTCTCCCCCTTAAACTTTCCTAAATCTAATTTTGAAACTTGACTCCAATTAGGCATTTCTTTCCTTTAATGCTTCATGGCCCAACATGCTGAGTTAGGTTAATAATACTGGTATGTTTGATTAACTCTAATTTATTATGGGCTATAGTAGGCATGGCCTAAATTTCTTGAATAAGTCCATTCAGTACTTCCTTCATTTTCTTTGCTCTAGCCCTTGTGATTAGGCCTCCCTTGATGAACAATAGATCCTTGGGGTTTCGAACTTAAACTTCTTGACTTGGGTGATTTGCATCATTCCCCCTCTATTTAAAAGGATTTGTACTCAAATCAGAATCTGCATCAAAAGGAGTTAAGACAACAACATTGAAAGTAGCACTTGCATTGTACTCACCAGTTAGGTCAAGTTTGTAGGCATTGTCGTTGATCCTTTCAAACACTTGAATATCTCCTTAGGAGTAAGTTAGAACACCTGTGAGCCAAAAACCTCTCTTTGTGCATATAAACCCAAATCCAATCTCTAGGCTCAAAAACTCTCCTATCAAACTCCTATAACAAAGACACAAAAACACTAGGCAAAGAAGATATTAGTTCATTAGCATTGAAAAAAGTCTCTTTGTACATAAGTATAAACATAGGCCTGTTGGAAAGGAATGCTCTCTTCACTTCACTTGCTTTTGCATAGAAGCTCTCTCTCCTATCTTTTTCGTCACTTTGCATTTACTCATCTTTTTCCTTTTCTCTCATGTGCATATCCTTTTTTACCACTCTCTCTTTCACTCTTTTTATTTTTTTCACTCTCTTTTTGCAACCTTACTTGATCTTCATAAGCCTGTTTTGGTGTCAACAGTATAAGAAGGATTGATCTTTGATTGTGAACAAATGAGTACTTGTTGGTCAATCCATCTTACTTGACTCACCTATCAAAATGCCATGGTCTTCCTAATAACAAATTCCTAGCTTGCATGGGAAATACATCACACATCACTTCATCTTCATACTTCCCGATGCGAAAAGGAACAAACAATTGTTTATTCACCCTTACCTCCCTACTATAATTTAACCATTGCAATTTATAAGGTTAGGGATGCTTAATTGTTGGCATGACTAATTTCTCCACTATGGTAGTGCTAGCAACATTAGTACAGCTCCTAGCATCAATAATCACACTACATACCTTGTTTTTGACATGGCATCTAGTATAAAAAATGTTCTTCAGTTGCAGTTCATCATCTTTGGATTACAAACTCAAAGCTCTTCTTACCAACAATTCACCTTGGGTAGTGTGCTCTTCATCATCAGCATCCTCCAATGGTGGCATACAGTCATTGTTAGTTTCAATCTCACCATCATCTTTCATAACCATAGCTCTTTTTTCGAACATTGACTGGCTATGTGACCCCTGCCTTGACATTTAAAACACTTAATATCACGATTACAAGTAATGGAAGAATCTGATGTACCTTGAGTTCCTTGGCTAGCCACTAATTGCTTTTGCTTAGGTTTTGGCTTTGGAGTGGAAATCTTTTCATCTTGCTCCTATTTTGACTTCCAAGTAGGTCTACTTTGGCTATGGCTCGTCGTGTACTACCTCCCTTCTTGATTTGACTTTCAATCTTAATAGCCATGTGCACCATGTCTTCCAACTCCACATAATGTTGCAATTCCACCATATTTTGAATTTACCTATTCAAACCAGCCAGAAACCCTTGCCATAGTAGCCTTTTGGTCCCCTTTAATGTTTGCTCAGAACATTGTCACTTCCATCTCCTTATAATAATCCTCTACACTCTAGTTCCCTTGCCTAAGGCTTCGGACCCTATTATTTAACTCTCTATAGTAGTAACTAGGCACGAACCACTTCCTCATTATAGTTTTCATTTCCTCCCATGTCTCTATTGGATGTTCCCCATTTCTCCTCATATTCAACAACAATTGATCCCACCAAATAATAGCATAATTCAAAATTTCAATGACAACAAATTTTACCTTCTTTATCTCAAAATAATGGTGATAATCAAATACTAACTCTACCTTCTTCTCCTATTCAAGATATGCTTCTGGATCATTCTTTCCTTGAAACAATGGAATCTTCATCTTAATACTCCCTAAATTATTAACTTCCTGATTCCTAGCTTCTCTAAACCGCCCACTATATCTCCTATGATTTCTTATTGATTCCTAATCATCCTCTTCATCAAAGTCTTCCCCAAAATATCCTTATTTTCAACTCTTGCTTCCCTCAGTTGAACTCTCTCCCCCTCTATGCACATGAGGTAACTCCACAGTGTATTTTTTATTTGGTCTAACCTTTCATAAACATATTCCATCTTTGCCCTTAACATTCTTCTCATCTCTCTTGTCAAAGCCTCAATTAACAAATTTATATCAACCTTACCTGTTGCATATTCCGAAGTACTTTCTTTAGATATATTTTTGCTACAAAGAAGACATTAGTACAAAATAAAGGATCTTACTTCACACTTCTCATGTGTTTTACTCAAAGTGTGTTTCACACAATAATGTTGGCTTTTACCCTCTTATATGCTCACCACTTTTACCTTTTTCCACTTATAATTTCTTAAAAGTTATAATCAAACTAATCAAACAATGATCAATTTTTTTTTTGGAACAATCCACACCCAAACATCACTAAACAAATTTGGATTCTAAAAGCAAGAATATAATGATAAAAAAATGGCTAGGTTTCCAACAGTACAAAAATTTCACAATTTGGAGTATGATCAAATTCGGACTCCCTAGAACATGAATAACAAAAAATTTAAGAGGTGTTTCTAGACTCTTTTTTTTTTGCTCAGATCCCCTTCTTTTTTTTTTTTTAATCCCCTTCTCTTTTTTTTTTGGCTTAGATCCCCTCCTTTACTTTTTGGATCCCTTTTTTTAACTCTTTTCTTTTTGTCGAGTAATAACATGGATGAACAGTAACGCGAATGAACAATGTAGACAAATTTTTTTTTTGGAAAAAGAATTGGGAAGAAGAAGAAAGCTAGGGTTGAGATAAACATGAAGAAAATAAACACAATAAATGATAGGTAAACCTAAGACTAGAACTTGATTCTAATACCAAATGATACGAACCGCACCAACTTGTGATGAAATCCGTAATGAAAAGTAGTCCTTAGCACCGTTCTACTACAGATTTGTATGGAAACTGTAACCCAACACCCATAAAGAGATGTGAACCTTGGTATGATGAAAATGCCACAATCAAGGATGGAAACTTGATTGATAAGTCAGAGTATGAATGCCACAGAAAAGTCTGATAAGTTCAAAACTTCTTTAATGATCCAAAGAAAAATTTTCATCACAAAAGTATTTTAATTTTTTATTGAATGAAATGGCCTATTTAAAGGCATTACAAAAGAAACTACCAAAAATAGAAAAAGGAAACTAATAGCTAAAAAGAAACTAATATTTAAAAGGGAACTAATTCAAAAGGCAATAAATCAGATAAAAGTTCCCTAAAACAAGATAATTAATCTGATTTGAAAAACTTTCCTAAATCAAACAATTAAATGCTCTTCCCTAAACTTTCCTAAATATGATTTGGAGACTTGACTCTAATTAGGCGTTTCTTTCCTTCAATGCTTCATGACCCAATATGCTAAATTGGGTTAATAATACTAGTATGTTTAACTAACTCTAATTCATTATGGGCTGTAGTAGGTGTGGCCCAAATATCTTGAATAAGTCCATTTAGTGCTTCCTTCTCTTGGCTCTAACCCTTGTGATTTTGATAAGAATCCAAATACCATGCTAAAGGGAAAATTTTGGTATCTCATATCACTAAATTTAAGATTCATTTTTCCCTATGATCCAGGTGGAAATGGCCAAAATAACGTGAATTATCTTGCTTTAGGAAAGTTTTCATTTTGATTTCTAGAAAAGTTTTCATTACAGATTATTAGGAAAGTTTCTTTTTTGCTTATTTTTCTGATCTAGTTTGATTCCCTATGCATATGGAATTAGGGTTTTATTTTTTCCTATAAATACTATGTAAGGTGCACATATGAATACATATGAATTAAGAATTTTATTTGTGAGTAATTCACTTCTTGGTTCTTTTGAGAACTTGTGAACTTATAAAGACTTGTCTTGTGGCGTTCAATTGAGACTTATCACTCATCTTCTTTCCCTTTTCTTGAGTGTGGCATCCATTATCCTTTCTTATACCAAGGTTCGTACTTCTAGTAAAGTATTGGGTCAAGGTCTTTTTGTTTATTCTTTTCCATAAATTTGGGTCTTGTTGCATTGCATCGAATCAAGGTTCATATCAGATTGGGCCTCCCTTGATGAACAATGGATCTTTAGGGTTTGGAACTTGAACTTCTTTACTTGGGCTACTATTTTGCTCCTTAGGCTTTGGATTTGCATTGCACGGTGTGTCTGAACCCTGAGTTTCTTCTCCAACTTGAGGTCGTAGCCATTGTAGAGCCCCTACTGGTCCTAGATCTCCTACCTGGTGCTAGTTGCAACCATGTCCGCAACCTCCAGGCCCATTTTCTCTGCCTCAGTCCTCCTCACGATCATGTATGTTGCATTTATGGCCTCTCTGTTGAGCTTCCCCTACTTCACAAGTTACTTCAACTTGTTCCGCTACCTTCGACACCTTCAACACACCACATAGTTATGCTCCTACCTACACCCTAAATTCAATTTCCAAAATAACTAAAGTTTGTTTGGTTTGTGAAAATTTTTTATTTTCATTTTCAATCTTTATTTCTTAAAATGCATTTATTGAAATGTCGAAAACATATTTTTAGTGTTTGACCTTTTTCATATTTGAGCCTATTTAAGAAATATTATAAAAAAATGTTTTCATTAAACACAACCAAATGTATTTTCAAATGTATTTTTTATTTTTAATGAAAATGAAAATATAAAATGTTTAGATCAAACAGGCCCCTAGTAGCTTTACCCTAAAAACATCTTTATAATTTTTAGATTTTATATATTCCATTAAAATTTTACAGTAAGAAATTTGGATCAAAAATATCAAAAAATATTTCAAAATACAGTTATAAACTCTTTAAAAATAATGTCTTTTGTACTTCAAAATTATTGTATTGTTTATATTTCAAGCATACCTCAGCAACATCGACATAGTGAGCGTGGATGACGTAGGGCTAGGCGAGTGTTCCTATGCTTAGCTATTTGCCTAAGGCCCATGCCATGCTCATGATGTGGTTCAAAGCTCCGTTTATGAATTTAGGTATGTATGGTCACAATGACTGTTTTGACATGTACGTACATGCGTACATGTTTCCATATATATTCATGCTTATTGAAATGTGTGTAAATGTAGATTTGAATGAGATGTGTTAGGAGTTAGAGTGAAAAGGGGCAAGGTGGATAGTTACTCGTGTGAAGACCATAGGGAAGGTAGATGTGTAGGCTCCAGCACTGCCAATGGCATAAGAGGGACACGTTAGCATCTCAATGGGCTGTGCGTACGATGAATCTACTTCTGGTGTAGCTATTTGTCATGTCAACACATCCACTCAGTATTCTCCCTCTGTGTTTACCGAAGCTTGACCAAGTTCCACCATGTATTTCACCTTAAATAATTTCAAACTCAATTCATTCATCACTCTCACCTGTAAACAAGTGACTTAGTCGCATCAATGATTGATTCACTTAAAATTTAATATATATATATATATATATATATAATTACAACCAATTCTGTTCATCACTATAGTTAGACTAATCAACTTTGAACCAGTAGTTATAGCAGTTTAACATTGCTAAAAAGGCAATAGTCCTATTACTAATGGAAATGTCAATAGATGGCATATATATGTCATATTTGACATGGCTTTTAAGCTAGTTTGTGAGTGTGTTTAGGTAAACAACTTAATTAAGCATTTATATATGAGTTATTTCCATAATTAAAGAGCTTATGAGGGCAAACTTTACAAACTCCATATAAGCAGTTTCTATAAGCTATTTTGGAGAACTTATGAAAATAAGTAGAAATCAATTTATGGGCATCCCATAAGCTATTTCTATAAGTTCTCCCAAACATGTGCATAAGTACTTATATCACAAAATAAGTCAAGATAAGTTCAAAATAAGCTCATCTAAATGCACTCTCCAACTTATTTAACTAGCTTATAAGTTTGTTTGACCAAAATAAATGTGTTTGGTGAACAAGCTTATTTGAGTAGCTTATAGTTTATATTGAAACGCTACTTTAAGTAACTTGTAGCTTATAACTTATAGCTTTTATATTTTTCTTCTTCTTTTACCCTTATTATTTTATTAAAATTTCTATTTTATCCTTATTTCTCTATATAATTATAAAATAATATATATATATATATATATATTATTATAAAATATATAAAATATAATTACACACACACACACACACGCACACACACATATAATATTAGCAAACAAATCTAATTCAATAAGCTAGCATAACAGCTTTAATTTAACTAAAAAATAAATTTTAAGCCACCAGTTAGTTTATCAACTATTTTTGTCAAATAGAACCATAGACTACTAACTTTTGATTATCTAAGTCTTTAAAAGTTTGTCCCATTATGGTTGGTATTTTTCCTTTATAAGGCCTTAGATGATTAATTTGTACTCTTCTTAATAAATCACCAATATAAAGAACAGATAAAACTGTGGTAGTTTCTTAGGCATGGTTGGTTCTCAAGGCTAATTAAGTAAATCACAATTTAGGATATTACCTAAATGCAAAAATAGCCATAAAATTAATGAAGGTGTTGAATGATCGTCCAAATATAGATTCGAAACTCAAAGAAAATATAATTTATTAAACAAAAACATAATAACAATAAATTTGATAGAGATTAATTACCCCATGGTTATAAAAAAAAAAAAACCAAGAACCAATATTAAAAGACTCTTCAAGCCAGACCTATTGGCTATAGAGAGCCAAGGTATAAACACCAAGAGAAAGGACTGAACGCCATAAGGATTGAGAAACACTTGATCAATTCGGAGATTCTCAAAGAACCAGAGAGAATGGACTCTCACCATGACATTTTCTTCCTACTCTAAAATGTGTCTTCCATGGGGTGGAGGAGGGCCTTTTATAAAGAAAGGAATCCCTTATTTCAAAATGAAACCCTAATACAAAAGAAACCCTAATTCTAATGGGCCTATCTTGAAATGTTAAGATAAAAAAAGCCAATTACAAAAATAAGTGCTTCAGGCCTTAATTAAACAAATACAACTAATTCAGCCCAAATATATTAAATTAAAAGAAAAGCCTTTAATCTAATCTTCCTTGGTCCAATCTTATCTTGATTAGTGTTGCCCAGATTGCAGGAAAAATTTAGTCTTAAAATCAATGATATGAAATTGAGAATTTCTTTTATCAGCATAGTAGTTGGGTTCATATATGAAATTTCAGCTTCTTTGTTACCTCTCTTTGCATATCAAAGTGAGGTAGAAGATGGCGTGTTTGGAGGTTGAGGTGGAGATCTCTCATAGATGACATGTTAGACTTAGGTTTTCTTCAAAAGGGCAATTTGACTTTAGTGTGTGTTATTTTTCTTTTTCTTTTTCTTGCCACTTGTCTCCTACCACTTCAATATACCATTTATTTAGTCCATAATAGAAGAATAAATTTGATGTAGTTTAACTAAATACATGATGGGTTTGGTAGAGGATAAGTCAAAATACTTCCTTTTTGTAAGCATTATGTAGAGATAATAAAGAGTGTCGAAAGCACTTGTATTCGAAGTGTATATCCAAAATGTCATAGTTCCAATTATAATCCTGCCTTTTTTTTTTTGTGTTTTGGAATATGAAATTTGCTTGCCTGCTTGCTTACTTACTCCCATCATCACTCGTTTTCTTCCTTGCTCACATATTTGTTTGTTCATACTTGCTTAATTTGTTTCTTGCTTACTTGCTTGTGCTTGATTAGTTTCCTACTTTCTTATTTGGTTCCTTACTTAGTTGCTTCCCTCCTTACTTATTTACTTGCATATTGTTTTTGGTTACATAATTGCTTGCCACTTGCTTTCTTGCTACCTTCCTTACTTGCCTCGTATCTTGTTTGCTTGCGTGCTTCATTACTTGATTACTTGCTCACTTGCTTTCCCCCATAATTTATTGCTCATATGCTTACTTGCTTACTTGCATCGTGACTTGCTTGCTTCGTTAGTAATTTACATGCTTACACGCTTGCTTGCTTCCTTTCTTACTTCTTTTTCTCCTTCCTTACTTTTTTGGTTGTTTCCTTGAATATTTCGCAATTTATTATGCTATTTTTTTAAAAAAAACATGTTCTATGTTACTAATGGTAGAATTTCATTGACCCAATGTTGGAAAGGTTAGAAACAGTCCCAATTGTCCAACTGGGAAGCCATGCTCTGTTCATAAGCATCAATCTCTAGGAAATTTGAAGGCTCTATTTTGTTATTATAAGCATTAGAATAATGCTCTTAGAAAATAGATATCCACCTAACTTGACTTGGGAACATGGTGCATTTAATGCACATGATTCAGATTTGAATAAAGAACATCTACATCTTAAAATTCATCCAAACATATAAGAAAATTAAAAAACCTAATTTTCATCCCAAATTGACATAATTGAGCCCAAATTGAGTTGGTCTATGTTTAACTCTTGGTCTAATGTCCTTAATTAGTATTTTGGCCTAATGTTGAGCTTGTTTTAATCATTGTTTAACTTAGATTCAGACAAAAATTGATTAACCCATTCTTGAACAAGCCCATTTAATGCATCTTTAATTCTTTTAGCTCGTGCTCTCGTAATTGGGCCACTCGGAATATGCAATGGAAAGGTTTCAATAATGATGAAGTCAATGGTGATATGAACCCAACAACTACTTTGGATGATCAAGAAGTAGATTTGAGTCTTGGTGGTGGCTCAATAACAAGAGGTAATGCAAATCCTGGCTTATAACAATCTAATTCAAGCACTTCAAATAATAAATCAAGTAAGGTAGCAAACAAGTAAATATATAAAGCAAACAAGAACACAACCAACTTAGCGAGGAAGAAAGTAAGCAAGCAAAAAAAGGAAAAAGCAAGGACGCAAGCGAGGATGTAAGTGTGGAAGTAGGAAAGTACATATGCAAGCAAGTAAAGGAAGCAAGCAAGAAAGCTAGTAAATAGATAAAAGAAGTAAATAAGTCAGTGAGCAAGCAAGTAAGAAAGTAAGGAAGTAATGAAAGAAAGCAAATAATCAAGCAAGCAAGTATGCAATGAAGGAAGCAAGGTGATAAGCAATTAAGGAAGCATGCAAGGGTATTGCATGGAAGCAACTAGGCAATCAAGTAAGAAAGAAAGGAAGAAATTACGGAAGCAAGCAACCAAGTAAACAAATGAGGAATTAAGGAAGTGAACAAAAAAACTAGCAAGTAAGAAAGTAAGTAAAGTAAGCAAGCAAAAAGCAATCAAACATGTATGTAAACAAGCAATGATGATCGTAATAATTAAGTAAAGAAGTAAATAAATGATTTTAATTTAGTAAATAAATAAGCAAAGCAAGCAAGTAAATAAGTAAATAAGCAAGCTAGTGAAGTAATAAGCAAGTAAGGAAGAAAGACAATAATTTAGTAAGCAAATCAATAATTAAAGAAGTAATTAAGTAAATAAGTAAGCAAGTAAATAAGTAAATAAGCAAGTTGGGAAGTAAACAAGTAAGGAAGAAAGGCAAGAATTAAATAAGTAAGCAAATAAATATTTAAAGGAGTAATTAAGTAAATAAGTAAGCAAGAATGCAAACAAGAATGCAGAAATAACTAAAGAAGTAAATAAGTATGTCAGTAAGCAATTAAAGAAGTAAGGTTGCAACCAAGTAAACAAACAAAGAAGTAAGCAAGTCAGCAAGTAAGGAATCAAGTAGGAAGGCAACCAAGTATGTAAGCAAAAAAGTAAGCAAGTAAACAAGCAAGCAAGCAATCAAGCACAAGTAAGTAGGCAAGAGCGAAGAGCAAAGAGATTCAAGGGGGCATTGAATGGGCTGATGCAAGAGGTTTGGGCTCAAGCTATTTCATGTAGGCCCATGGAACATGGTCAGCATGATCAACAAAGATGTATCAATATAATTCACGTTCTAGAATAATCCGGCCAATGAATTCGAATAATATGGGATTATTTGCGATATTGCATTGAGATTACACAATTTAGTACCATTTTATTTAGTTTCTTTTTTTCTTAGCTTATGTCTGTAGCTTGGAGAACAAGCTATTAGTTTCCTTTTCTATTTTTGGTAGTTTCCTTTTCTTTGTTATGGATGAGTTCTTCCTTTGTAATGCCTTTAAATAGGCCTTTTCATTTGATAAAAATCAGAAAATTTGGTGAGAAAAAATTTCTCTTTAGTTTTTTGAAGAACATTTGATCTTATTATATGTTTGTCTGTGGCATTCATACTATGACTTATTAATCAAGTTTCCATCCCTGGATTGTTGTGTCTTCATCATATCAAGGTTCACATCTCTTTATAGGTGTTGGGTTGTGGTTTCCATCCAAAACTGTATTAGAATAGTCCTAGGAACTAATTTTTATTACAAGTTTCGTCACAAGTTTGCATGGTTCATGTCATTTAGCATCAGAGGTACGTTATAGTCTCAGGTTTGCCTATCACTTATTGTTTTTTCTTCGTGCTTATCTCAACCTTAGCCTTCTTCTTCATTCTAGTTTATTTTAAAAAAAAAAAGAAGGGGATCAATGTTAGACGATTTGGCAAGCGCACCAATCGCACAAGTAATATAGTGATTTGAGAGTAAAAGTATCATTCCCATGAGGACTAAGCGACTAAGTACCCAAGAAATTTAATTGAATTAGTTGGACGAAACAATTGGATTGAAGATAGCTTTAGCCAATGAATGATAAAATAAAATCAATAACAGTAAATATTTATGAGTTTTCTTTTAATAACAGTAAACAATGCAAAAATTGATGAAATAGTCTAATTAAAGCCTAGGGTCACTAATCCCTCTCCTCCATCCTAGAAATTACAAAACCCCTCTCACGTACTTGCAACTTATTCAACCCTATAAGTTAATCCTAGGTTATTCTAATAACTTAAAAGAATCCTCCCGAATCTCAATTAAGTTACTCAACTCCTACGCAATTCCTTGTGTGGGCTAAGCCTAATACAACCAACCTAGCTTTGATTAAACGAGATTAACTAACATTCCTATTAGCTAACAAGTGAAAACACTTAGTAAGGTTCACGCATTTTTCCTTCTTATTGAGTGTTCTACTCTCACCTCCCTCTCCCGAGTTCAAAGACAGCAACAAGCATACATATAGATTGATCAAGTCCATATAACGCAACAATAAAATGGATAGAAAGACTTATATTGATTGAAATAAGGTTGCAAATACATAAGAGAATGTAAAATCTATTCAGGAGTCAAGTTCATAGTAACCCTAGATAGAAAATCTAGCTACTCATAGAAAATAAACAACAGAAAGCAGAGAAAGGGATAAAGATGGCCAAGAATATGATGTGGGATGATGGATTGAGCTCCCCAAGCCTTGAAAATCAGGTTCCCCTTGCTCTTCTCAGCCAAAATGGTGCTTCCCCGTCTTCCTCGGATCAGAATCCTATCCAAATAACCTAGGAAGCTATTTAAACTGATATTGAGGTGGCTAATACGTGTCCTGGCGCTGCAGCGGTGCGAACTCCCCGTTGCAGTGGTAGAGAACAGAGAAAAACGGCCTAAAACGAGCTTCAGCGAAAGCCTGGCGCTGCAGTAGTACGATCCCACCGCTGCAGCGGTGGCAGACAGAAAACAAATGCTGCAAAATGCTAAATTTCTACTTCCCAGCGCCGGGCGCTGTACCTGGCGCTGCAGTAGGCTCCTTTTTGCACTCCAGCGCTGTGTGGCAAAGCTGCATTGAAGTTCCAGCGTCAGGCATTGGCAGCTAAGACAGCATGCATTTTGATGCTGTGATTTTACTTTCCTTCTGCTATTTGCTTGCTCCCAAAGTGGTTTCTTTTCCTCTACTTGATAGTCCTTCTTTGCACCCTAAAATGCAATATTAAAAATCAATTAATCACATAAAAGTGAGGGTAAAAATAGAGAAAATTGTAAGGACATAGGGAAATTAAAGTTAGAAAGTCTTGAGGCCAGAAGATATTAAATAAGTGAAAAATCAAGCAATAATAAGGTTCATATGTCAAGAATAATGCACAAAAATCATGTTAATTGGGAAATTAACACTCCCCCAAACCTGAACCTTTGCTTGTCCTCAAGCAAAAACTTCCTATGAGTGAAACTCTGATATGAAAATGTGCAACCAAGAATATATGCAACTAGGAGGAGGATCTGAAAATATGTGACTTAAATCAAGCCAAGCCTCATTAAACCATTACCCATAAGATTTAACTTAGGAGTTTGCAATCTTAAGGATTCAAATAGTAAGTGCTAACCAAATCACAAGAAAACTTGAAATCAAAGCACCACCTCTTAGAACAGTTTATAAAACCAAATTCACAAAAAATTCCAAAACTCAATTACCTCTTTGTTCTCAAAGGCATAGTTTTATTTCGATTCTCAAGGGCTTTGTTATTTTGTTCTCAAGGATAAAGCTTCCTTACTTTCCTTATTTCCTTGGAAATTTGCAAATTGCTCATTTTATTTTTATTATAGGAGCCTACCCCTTATTGAAACTTTTAGCTATCCCCTTATTGAATCCTTTTTTCACTAGCCCCTTATTGAACACTTATATATATATATATGAAAATAATCTAGAAACCATTCAAAGAGACATGAACATGATTATTGGAATTTTGAAGTAATTAGGCTAACACTCATAAAAATATGTAAAACTTAAAGATTTGCAAACTCAAGAGGTAAATCTTATATGCTTTTGTTTGAACTGGCTTAACTTGCAGAAAAATTTTCAAATTTTCAAATTTTCCTCCTGTAACACATAATCATAAGGACAGCACAAAACCAATCAGAATTTCTCAGTAAAGGAACCCACATACATGCTAAACCATTCCCCCAAACCTGAATCTGACATTGCCCTCAATGAACTAAGGAGGGTTCAAAACATGAAATGCAATCATCAATTTTTCTATGAAATACACAACAACAGAAAAATGCTATGCACAACAGAAATATGAAACATGACAGCCCAATATCAACAACCAAGCATAGTCATAAGCTCAATACAATCTCAAAATCCACCACAACAACATCAAGTCCCAAGGAAATAAAGTTCACACCAAAACAACCTCAAATTCACAGCAAAGTAATAAAGACTACTAAAAACTAAGAAACAACACAACAAAAACAAAATAAAACAATTAAAACTCAGAAAGCAAGGAAACTTGGGTTGCCTCCCAAGAGCGCTAAATTTATAGTCTTCAGCCAGACTTTACCGATGCTTGTTCAAGGTGGCTCATCCAATGTCGGCTGCTTCTTAAATGCTTTTGACTGAGTCACAACCATTTTTGCAATGCATCACAAAGCTTTGTATATGCCTCCGAAGTTCCATGAACTCCCCTTATTCTTTCTCCCACATCGTCAGTATCCTTCTGACAATTTTTATCCATCCCATCATGAAAATACCCATGAGATTCTTTATCAATTATCTTCACGAAGTAGCACTCCTCCAGCTTATCAGAAGCTTTCGTTGCCTTGTTCATGTTGAAGGTGACTTCTTGATCATTAACCTTCATGGTCAACTCGCCTTTTTGAACATCTATTAAAGTTTTTCCGGTTGCTAGAAAAGGTCTTCCCAAAATGATCAGGATTTCCTTATCTTCCTCATAGTCCATGATGATAAAATCAGCCAGAAAAATCAACTTGTCCACCTTGACAAGTACGTCCTCAATGATTCCTTTCGGATAGCACATCGAACGGTCAGCTAACTGTACAGTCACTGTGGTAGGTCGAGTATTACCCAAACCCAATTTCTTGAAAACAAAGAGCGGCATCAGGTTCACACTCGCTCCCAGATCACACAGTGCTTTTCCAGAAAAGTTTCTCCCAATGTGGCATAGAATGACGAAGCTACCCGAATCTTTCATTTTGCTAGGCAACTTCTTTTGGAGAATGGCGCTGCATTCTTGAGTCATAGCTACAGTCTCAAACTCACTAATGCGCCTTTTCTTTGACAACACATCCCTCATGAACTTTGCATAACTAGACATTTGTTCCAATGCCTCTACAAATGGGATGTTGATGTGAAGTTGTTTCAGGATCTCCAAGAATTTCCTATATTACCAGTCTAGATTAAACTTTTTCTGCCTCTGAGGGAAAGGCAACGGTGGAATAAAATTTTCAGTCCTAATGTCTTGCCTTGTATTGTCCCTTTTACCTTGATCATCTGAAGCATCAATTTTCTCAGTTGCCTTCTGTTGAGGCTTGATAACTTCTTCATTCTCTTATGCACTGATCATTCCTTGCCTCTTATCATGCGACTTAACAACATTAGGGAGCTCCTTACCACTCCTTAATGTAATGGCCTTGCAATGCTCCATGTCATCTCTTCTTGGATTATTTTCTGTATTACTTGGAAGGCTACCTTGTTCCCTTTTGTTCAAAGCACTTGCCAATTGGCCCATTTGAATTTCCATATTTTTAATGGCTGCACTCTGGGTCTGACTTATTGCCTCAGTCCTCTCCATAAATTTCATGAACATTTCCTCCATTGATGATTTATTCCCCACCTGAAGTGGTGGAGCTCTATTTTGGGGAGAAAAGTTATTCTGACTATTAAAACCAGGAGGATGAGATTGCTTACCAGAAGATGAAGTTGAGGAATTAAGGTAGTGATTATTACTCTAGGAGAAATTAGGGTGATTTCTAGAATTCGGATGATATGTGTTGGAGTACTGGTTGTTCTGGTCCTTCTGCAAATTACCCATATAGTTTAACTATTCCACTGATGGAAATTCTTCACAACACCCATTAACGTGAGCCCCTCCACAGAAATCACATTTTGCACCCGGCATAATTATCGTAGTCACCTTAATAATAAAACAAACATAAAAGAAGAAATCTAGAATTAACTGGATTAACTTGGGTGACAAAAATAATTTCTCCTTTCGTGCTTCTACTCTTAATAAAAAAAGAAAAAAAAAAGAATAACCCAACTTTTAAACCCTGACCAAGTATGGATTACTGATTCTAACCAAATTGAGGACACTCTCGTCTTTCATTTCAAAAACATTTTCTGAAACACTTTTAATAATAAAACAAACATACATAACTCCTTCGTCCCAAATTTTCCTCCTTAGAAATCGAAAACCTTAACTATCTCACCTCTTTGCCCTCTGAAAATGAAATAAAAGAAGAGAATATTTGGATGATGAAATCTAGAATTAACTGGATTAACTTGGGTGACAAAAATAATTTCTCCTTTCGTGCTTCTACTCTTAATAAAAAAAGAAAAAAAAAGAATAACCCAACTTTTAAACCCTGACCAAGTATGGATTACTAATTCTAACCAAATTGAGGACACTCTCGTCTTTCATTTCAAAAACATTTTCTCAAACACTTTTAATAATAAAACAAACATACATAACTCCTTCGTCCCAAATTTTCCTCCTTAGAAATCGAAAACCTTAACTATCTCACCTCTTTGCCCTCTGAAAATGAAATAAAAGAAGCTTTTTTTAGTCTTGGTGCTTTAAAAACTCCTAGAGAAGATAGCCTTCATGTCATCTTCTATCAATCTAATTGGAAGATAATAAAACATAATCTAATCCCTAAAATTAGACATTTTTTTTATTTTTTTTCCATCCCTCCTTCATGGGGAACTATATTTCTTTGTCTAATTCTTAAGATTAATAATGCACACCAAGTCACTTACTTCAAACCAATTGGGCTATGCAATACCTTCTATAAAGTCCTCACAAAAATTATGGTCAATAGATTAAAGCCTTTTCTCCCAAATCTTATATCTCATTTTCAAGGTGCTTTTAACTCCTCTAACCTCTTTTTAGTAGCCTGAGAAATTGTTCACTCAATGAATTCCTTAAAAACCAAAGATGGATGGATGGTCTTCAAAATTGACATAGCTAAAGCCTTTGACATTATCTCTTAGGAGTTTATAGAAAAAATTCTTCATCTCTACAATCTGCCCCAAAATTTCATTACTCTCATCCTTTTCTATTTAAAAAATGTTGAATATATTCCTTTAGTTAATGGAAAGAATACTAATTCCTTTAAATCGAAAAGAGGCATAAAACAAGGCAATGCTATCTCCCTGTACATCTTTATCCTTTGTATGGAATATCTAACCAAAATAATAGAATATCATATCAAAAAAATAACTGGAAACCTTTTACTTTTAAAAACAAAAATGTTTACATCTCTCCCCTTTTATTTACTGATGACATTTTATTTTTCTGCAAAGCTAACAAAAGAAACATTCTAGCTGTTAATGAAACTCTTAGTATTTTCTATGAAGCTAGTCACAATAAACAATCAGAAATCCAAAGCCTGGTTTTCAAAGCTTTTAGACTCTAATATAATCTCCGTCTTCCACAAAACTGTTAATGTCAATCATAGTCATGATCTTGGCTCTTACTTAGGTTATCCTCTAAAACCAAGTTACAAGAAAAAGGACTACAACTTTGTTCAAGACAAACTAAATAAAAAACTTCAAGTTGGAAATGCAATCATCTTTCTAAGGCTGGAAGAACTGAACTTATTAGATCCACCCTTTCCAACATCTCTTGTCATTCTATGAATGCTTTCCTATTTCCAAAAATGATAATCAACAAAATTGACTCTTTCTCCAGAAATCTCTTTTGGGCCATAATAGCTCTCAAAGAAAACTTCATACTATAAACTAGAAAAAAAATTTGTAGACCAAAATCTCTAGGAGGTCTAGGCATTAGATCTACTTCTCTCCAAAATAAGACTACCTTCGCAAAAAGGCTCTAGACCTGACTACTAATCCCAACTACCTTTGGACTAAAGTCATAAAAAGCAAATATGGACATAACATAATGAACAGAAAACTTTGAAATACCGTTCCTTTAGAAATATGCAGCAACTTCTTCCTTCTTTTAATACCTGTACTAGGAAAATTATTGGAAATGGAAACGAAACCAAACTTTGGAACTACCAATGGCTTCACTCTTCAAATCTAAGATCTAAACTTATTAGTCCTTTTCCCTAACATGATATTAACAAAAACGTTGAGGACATATTAACAATCTCCCAAAAATGTGCACTCATGGCACCTCGATCATCTCCCCTTCACTCTCCCTAGCCAACTCATCTGGGAAATTAAATCTCTTCCTCTAGGTCA
Organism: Biancaea sappan; assembly: GCA_037074585.1. Lineage (NCBI taxonomy): Eukaryota > Viridiplantae > Streptophyta > Magnoliopsida > Fabales > Fabaceae > Biancaea > Biancaea sappan. The sequence goes on along the minus strand of CM073501.1, from coordinate 41,567,591 downwards.
ATTCACTCATCTTCCTAATGATAAAGTAATATGGAACCTCACTAATGATGGAAACTTCTCTTCTAAATCAGCTTACCTTTTCTATCTGAACTATCAAAACATCAACAATATAATACCACAATCTCCACAAGAAAACCAAAGGTGGATTTAGAATTTGAAAATTCCACCCCAAAAAACTTTCTTCATATGGAAAAGTCTTTAGAAAGGACTTCCAACCAATTCTAAACTTTTAAAAATCAACACCAACATTTCTCCAAATTGTCCCCTTTGTAATTCCTTCCTTGAAACCCATCTTCACATCCTTTGTGACTATCCCATTGTCAAAAAATCTTGGATGATCTCTATCCTCCCTCCTCTTTCTTCCAGCATTCCTTTTCTAATTGGATTCATATTAACTCTAAACTTATTTCTTCTCACCTTTTAGGCATTCCCTGGAATATTATTTTCATTTTTACTCTTAGAAGAATTTGGGTTGCCCGAAATAAAAAAAAATTTCTATAATGATCAATTTTTACAAAATGTCATGACAAAATTTATCATTACTCATTCAGCTAAATTTTGGAGTTCTAGTGACTCAGGAAACTTATATACTAATACTTGCACTATACCTCATACTCTGCACTAGGTAAGACCCCCTAGTCAATGATTCAAACTTAATGTTGATGGTGCTGTTAAAAAAAACATAGCTATTGTGGGAGTCATCGGGAATAAAAAAGCTGAATGGTTTTCTAGTTTTGTGAAATAAATAGAGCTTGGTTGTCATGTTCCACCTAGGACACGTGACCAGCGTGAAAATGAGCTTGACCTCACCTTAGGACTAATTCATTTTAACTATTCTATATACCGAATATTCCAAAGTAGACAAATAAAAATAAATTTCATCTAAGAAGAATCTTAATTTGCTCATCTATGAACAATTAAATATAATTAATCATATTATATAAATATATTGTATATATTTCTTCACAACAAATCAATTCAATAAAATATTCGGAACCAAATCTTTGATACAATAAAATCATTTACATACATTATTTCCCAGCTTATAGTAATAGGATTCCAATTCCTAGCTACCTACGAGATCACAGAGCAATTCTAGATGAGCCAACTGGTGCGTATAATTTATAGCACATATAAAATTTCAGCAAGTATACTGGGTCGCAACAAGTAATAAAGTGATAAGTAGAGTATCGTCCCACAGAGATTGAGGTATCAAATAAAATTCAATTAGGCCAAGTGAAATGCTATTAAGACTTATGAAGGAAATTTCAGAAATTACACAAAAAAGGAGGGGTGATGATTAAAACAACACAATATAAATAACTGAAATTTAAATAACTAAATAGAAAACAAAACAGAGAAAAGATGTGTAATTGGTCACAAATTCCATGGAATTGTACATCATCATCCTTTCCTTTGAATATTCTTGGCTAATTCCATTATGTAATCTTCAATCTAAAATTCTTAGAAAGTCTTCTAAGACTAAATTATATTAAAATTATAGTTAGGAAGATCTTCATTAATCTATAACTCAAATATAATCCGATCAAGTCCTAATCACATCAATGCCCGCAATCGCATATGACATGTTATCTCTTATCCTACTCATTACAAATACATAGCAATCGCATGCATGTATAAATAACAAACTTCATAGGACAATAAATAAAATAGAACTTTGGCCGAGAAAATACTCATTGGTCCAAATGAATTAAAGTACAATTTCCATTTCATCAAATGACCTACTACACAAGGAAATGAGATTGATTTCGTTGGTCCAATCCGATTAATTCATAGACAAATTAATCTTTGAATCATTGAAGAACAATTCAATTAAATTACAATCCATTCAATGTTAGCCAATTTTCTAAAATATGATTGAATCCAAAAACTTTGAAATTACAATCTAACTTAACCAAAATAATTGACTAAAATCTTAGATCAACCATTCAATTAAATTATGAAGCTCAAGAAAATTATTCAAGCCACATAAATAAAACTATCTATATCTAGATAATCTAATTTATGGTGGAAATTACAAGGTCAAGCTCAATATCTAGCTAACTCTAGCATAGACATCAAAATCCCAAACTCATTGAAGGTTAATCAAGCATTCAAGAGCTTAATAATCGGTAAAATCCATTCCATTAAACGAAAGTGCATTAAAATCGAAATTGTTCAGCAATAAAACATCATAGAACCAAACTACATCAATCCTTAAACTTAGAAAATTACATGGAAGAGAAGGAAAAACATGACAGAAAACAGAAAATACAACAGAAATCTAAGAAACTATGAAGGAAAATGCAAGAAAAGGAAGGAAAATGGGAGAAGGAGAGCCATTCCCAAGTGGGAAGGCTTCCTTTCCCTCTAACCAAGCTAGAGAGTTGCCTCTATGTTGCTCCCAGCCACTGCTGCCCAAGGAAGGCAGAAAAATGGTGCTAGCACTTTTTATCAGAAAAATGACTTAGCCTCCTTAATAAATTTCGATTTTCCAAATATAAAACTGATCTAACACATGCCTAAAGGGATATTCTGCCCTAGATGCCTCCTTGGATGCTTCTTCCATGATGTGGCAGCACTTTGACAGCAAAACAGCAGCAAAATTAATATTTCTGTAGCAGCAGAAAGGTATGGCAGCAGTAGAATTAATATTTCTGCAGCAGAAAGTGACAAACAGCAGCAGAATATCATTGCAAAATTAATATTTCAGCCATGCTTTTTTTTTGACCTACGAAAGTTAATATTTCTGCCCAAAAATTTTGACTACATGGCATTGAATAAGAGTTCAAGTGGGCCCCACATCCAGCATATCCTAGTCAGCATCTGCATCACCCAAAAAGTGCCACATTAGCATCCAAATCAACATCTTTGTCCATGTCAACACTTTTCTCTCCAAAATTAAAATTTGTAGGAATTAAATTGAGCATTTTACAATTCAAGTTCTAAAAATATATAATTGAGACACATTCAATCCATAAATAGTTTATACTCAATAAATTCCAAAACATAATAAAATTAGAGAATTGACAAAATTAAAGAGGCAAAAAAGACTAAAATAGGGACTAAAATAAATGGAAAAAGCATGTTATCACCAACCAAAGGTTACAAGGATGATACTTTAATCATTCCCCGGATTAGAGTGGGGTCTTGAGCAACAAGAAAAGAAACAAATATCCATGACTCCTTGTATGAAGATTTCCTTGGACTACTAACTCTGAAAAATGTTAATAAGAGGGTATGAGTAACCACTTGCCCAGTGAGAGAACAACACTACACTTTGACAAAAAAAATAGTTATCATGCATCATAATGATAACATGCATCAATCCTACATAAACCAATTATAACACGATACAATATAGTCCAGAATAGTTTTCAACAAGATTAGATTAAATCAATCACATTTTAATATAGCGTAGTTCAAAACAATTCACAAAATCAACCAAGTTAATCAATTGCACAAAGTTTCCAATACCAACCAAGTTGTCCAGGGTACCTCTAGATCGTTACTCGCGGCCCCTATCACATCCACCCTTATCACTCTATTTATAAATCTCTACCCTTATGGCTCATTGTAGAATTTTTCATGGGGTGCACCACCATGACTTTCTTTTCTTTCTCGAACACAAGCACAAGCACAATCACAATCAAGATCTTAATTCATAAACAATTATTCAGCCATAACATGTCTCAACTATCCAGAAATGATAAATTCAACAATCAAAACTTATCACACTTCAACATAATCCTCATATCATACACAAATCAACTTAGTTCACATATTACTCACAACTCATATATGGAATTACAATTTCTCCATACAAAACTTTCATCCCATCATAACAGACTTAATATACAAAGGAACCAGAAACTTCCTATTTCAATTACAAAGTCAAGGTGTATATGTGTGTGTGTATACATTTATATATTCACTCAAAACAAGTCCTCCAAATAATTATTTTACGAGGTGAATTTATAGATATGAGTACATACATATACTTCATGAATCAAGTATACTATTTAAGGTATATATATACATATAAACATAAATTCTTCTAAATTAAAGACATAAGACCTCATGTTCTTACATGTATATGTGTGTGTATGTGTGTATATATATTGCATTCCTTCTTCATAGTTTCTAAAAGATAGAAAAGTGTATATGTCTTTAGAAATATGCCCTTCACACTTCTCGTTCATAAAAGAACATAATTATAATATGTATAACTACACAAGTCTCTAAACCAATTCTATCTCATCACTATATTAAAAGTAAAAAAAAACAATATAACACACCCTTGTACATAATAATCACTCTTCTCGTCAAACTGGATATATCACATGCTCTCATCATGATGCAAAAAGTTTATAAAACAAATCACTTAGTCATAAAGAAGGCCACAAATCTCACGAAGGCCTAAAAATCAAGTTAAGCAAGAAGTATCACCAAACCAAAACATAGGTTATCAATCACTCAACCTTATTCTCTTTTGATGTCCAAATTTTAAAAAAATTCTAGTATTTATCTGTAGCTCCAAAAATCACGAAACTTAATATAGAACCTTTTTATATGTTAACATGTTATGGTAAAAAATTCAGATAAAAACTCTCTCATTTGACCCCCTACTAACCTCATTAGTGACCCTAGGTCAAAGCTGTCAAAGTTTTGTATAGGTGCTATGTTATGCATTTTAGACCTAGGTAACCATATCCAAATGTAATGAAATTTTGCAAGGAGATAAGGAAATGTCTTAGCTAGGCGTCATAAAAATTTCAAGTCAAAATATGTTGATTTGACCACTGAAACAGAACTAAATTTCACATCTGTCCAAGTTGGCCTCTGCACTAAAAATTGATTTTTTTTTTTTAGGTTGGCTAATTAAATCTTCTCTAAGATTTATGAAGTTTTAGTTTAGAGTTTTAACATGTCAAGAACGGGTTCTTCTTGTGATTCTCAAATCATTAGAACCACAACATCACAAGTGGTAATTTTATTAACCAAATACAGTTAATTTGGAAACAAACTTAAGAATAATTTCAGACCCAAAAATTTTGACAAGAAATATACTTCATCCAACACGTACTTGGCCAGAAATCTTGGCCATTCACTAACTATTTATAACATGGACCACCAGCACTTTCATCCCAAAGTCAGTTTAATACTCGTCATCATATATCCATTTCATCATGGTTTCATTCATAATATTAGTTTAACATTTTACTGATTAACATAATTCAACATCAACATAAAATCCCCTTTAACACCTTCCCGTTTTTGGTTGTCACATAGCAAAATTTCGGTCCTTCTTTTTATCCAACATAGCAAAAAAAAATGTTACTTTAAGTGCAGCAACTAACCATAAATCCTTTCTAAAATGTATTCTCACATTATTTTGTAACATGAGTTTCTTCTCGGTTTAGCATGCCAATACCCTTCTATAATTGCATTTAATCCTGATTATATTATATTCAACTTCTACCCATAAAAAAAGATGAAGGGAACAAATTAAACTCATGATTCAAAAGGAATTTATGCTTACTCGATACACAAGCTCTATTTCTTGGTTTAGCATTCCCTTCATGTCATCTGTTTCTGCATTCCTATACTCGTTCTCGGCCTCTAGCTTAAATCTTGACCAAACTTCATGTTTTTCTGGTCTTATCTTAGTTTCAAAGTTTGCTACCCGAAGCCCAGTAAGATTGGAACTCCTACACGGCACAGTCTCTCATTGGCTTTTCACTAACACTTGGAAGAATTGCTCTATTCTCGGGTTCAAAAATAGAGCACAAAGACTTTCTCTCTCTCTTTCTCTCTCTCTCTCTTTCTCTCTCTCTCTCTGGGCTCACTTTGCCGAAATGAAGAAGCTAGAAATGTCTTTTTCTCTAATGGTTCTAGGCTAAACATAAGAAAAAGAAAAGTAGTTGACACATGTGCAGCCTCTAATTTGCGACCACAATTCTTTTGGTTGAAACATTAAAAGTTTACTCTAGTTCTTTTACCTTTTCAATTAAGTCCTTAACTTATTTAACAAAATTCTATTCATATCTCTAATACTTTTATGTTTTTCTTTTTTTTTTCATTCATCTACTTATGTATTTATTTACTACTTTATTTATTTCCTATTACAAATTTATCCTCAAAATATCCAAAATGTAAAATTTTAATTTCTCAAAAATAAATTAATTTTAATTTTTTTTAAATCCTTGAAGACTCACTATACTATTTTTAATATATATATATATATATATATATATATATGGGATATTACATTGGTACTCCTCTTTTGGCTGAAACTTGGGCTCTTTTCCATGGCTTACAGATGGCTCATGATCTCAAATTAAAAAATTGGAGATTGAAACCAATTGTCAATCCCTACACACCATAATGTCTCAAGAATGCATTGACTTTCACCCTCTACTTCTTATTGTTTAACATTGCAGGCTTCTTATGTCGAAGTTTGAAGACACTCACCTAATCAAGATCAACCGCAAGCAAAATTTGTGTGCTGACAAATTGGCAAAATTTTGCTAGAATCAAAGAAATATCTACTAATACTTTTGTTATTCCTCCTCCTTTTGTGGAAAAAATATATATGGAGGACCTATGTAATAGTTAGTTTTATTTCTAGTTTTTAATCTTTCTGTCCTTTGTTTATTTCGAACTTTATACTTGTCTTGCTTAATTAATATTCCTTTTCACAAAAAAAAAATTTACTTTTATCATAGTCATCACAAATCATTCCTCATATTGCATTATAAAGAGAAATCTCAAATCATAATGTTTTTTAGAATAAAATGAACCATCGCTTATAGATATTAAATCAAGGAATTTCAAATCACATAACTTTTCATAGCGACATAAATTTCATAGAAAGTGTTTCACAACAAATGCTTATCTCATATCCTTGCTCACGAAAAATAAGATCTTTTAAAAAAACTTTAGAATCAACATTCTAGTTCCCTTCCTAGCCTCAATAAAAAATCTTTGAAATAATCATACATATACATGTAAGATAAGAAATTATAACTTGTAAGTTTAGTTGAAGACATTTTTTGGAAACATTTCAACATAGGATTGGAATTCATGAAAAATAGGAAAAAAATATTTTTCACTAAGCTATTTCCACAAGATTTACATGAGTAGAGTACTCACCTAAAATTCAACTTATAAACTTTCTCTAATGCTTATCTAGACCCTTTCAAAGATGACTCAGTGAATTTGAAAGTGTCCTAAGAGTTATGGCTTAAAAGAGAGAAAATTACAAGGTCAGGGTATGTCTAGAATCTTATAGGATCAACGCTTAAGTCAGGGAGCTATTTCCTACATTTTCTGTTATGTATTGTTCCTTTAATTCCTATACTACTCAGCTCTTCCCAAGGTCTCTTTATCTTATAAGCCATTACACTTGTTAACTAAAATTCTTGTTTCAGCAATACCATACCATAGCAGCCACTAAGCCATAATTCATGTCTAGATTTTTCTTAAACTTAGTATGTTTCATTCTAAAGAGTCGTCAGTAATAAACTTGCCCTAGCATTATTTCCTTTGATTTTTCTTATTGTCCAATCATTATAGTCATCATTTCAACTCACATACTATTTCCTAAAGTGTTCACAACTCTCATACTGGTAGCACAAAGTTTAGCAACTTAGATTTCAATTTTATATTATCACCACATTCAACATATATCAGAATAAAATAATCACATCCTAAACTTTCTTAGTCCGTACTTACTCCATCAAGAGTATAGCACTAAAACAAACTAATGTTTGCTTTCATCCACATTTCCAAGCTCCCAAATGGTTCACTTCATGCATAATATTTAGGATGTTTAGCAGCACTTTTACTCTTTATATTCAATATTTCAAACATCATTACATCCCAAAAATTGTCTTATATATCCATCGTCTATCTTATGTTAATAACGCAAGGTTTAACCATTCCCAATCGATGCTCATTTCAAATTAGAATTGGCATACATACAAAAGACACTCAAAGTAATTATATGCCATTAAATAATTATGTCAACATTACTCGTTCGTGCCTAATTAAAAAGTGATGGAGAGATTGTAGTAAAATTCATTTTGATAGTCCAAAACACAAGGTTCCTAAGTGTAGAATTTCTTCAAGATTTTTCTATCTAATTTGAGAACATTAAATTCTTAATTCCTCTATTCTTATGCATTAAATCTTCTCTATAATTCTTCCACTTTTCATAACCAAACCTCCAAACATCGTAACAACCATATGCAAGTCCAAGAGAGACAAATTTAATTTTAAGGTTAGAAATTCTTACTTACCCAACACCATTACTTCTCTATTTTTGTACTCGGTACCTCTTCATCAACTATGTTTTGTTTCTGCACTCAACCTTCTATTTTCTTAGGTACAACAACCGGGGTATTACAGGAATGACTGCCATTTCATTGAATATTTACTATTAGTTATAACTGACCCTAAATGATGACAAAAATATAAACTTTCACTTTCAGTGTTAATTACAACTACCATTAGTTAACGTCAATTTTAAATGACTTCGAATATATTGTCATTTGTAACTGACGCAAAGTTTAATTTTAGTTACAATTAACACTATTATTAAGCATTTTTTTTCTTTTTTGCATTAGTTAGAACTGAGGCTAAACATAACATAAGTCTCAACGAATGCTAAGAATGGGTTTTTATATCCCTATTTATTCAATTTTCCATTTCTTTTCATTATACAATGGTCTAAATAACAATACTCCTACACAATTAGCAAATTCTCAAAGAATAAGTCTCAAATAGATATATTATTGATAATGAAACTATCAGATACAATTTCCAAGATGAAACATATACTGAGTCTGAACAAGTGCGACATTGTTTAATAGGTCAATACAAATAAAGTAATCAAAATATAAAATCTAATATTTACTGAGACATGTCATGACTAGCTCTATAAGATCTTCTACTTGATGGTGGTACTTCCTCTACACTTCCCTCATCTGGAATCTGTAAACATAAAAAATTAGTAAAACAATGACAAAAACATCAAAGAAATCATTATTTATCTCAATGACCCCAAATTTCTAGGAAATGAATATAAAGCTTCATTTAATACTTGATGAAGGATATTTATCTCAATGGCATTAAATTACGTATGCTTTGTTCTCATGTGGTTCTTATGTATTACCTTAATTTACAATCAAAATCTAGAACTCCAAAATAGATCTGGCTTTATCCTAAATATGAAAATAAGTTTCTTGTAACATATGTCTTTTATATTCTTTAATAATGATTTCTAAAGGATGCTACATATTGGGATACAAAAGACAGTGTCAAAGAGTAGCCAACAAATTACAAAAGTGGAGCACTAGGTATTAGCATTTACACTCACCAGTAACTTGGTGATAAATCAGAGATTTTGGTCTTTGTAAAGGCTCAAAATATATCTGTCCCCATCCGCTACTTGTTCAACCCTCCATCAAGAAATGCCCAGGTATATCCCTTTGACTTCTCTAGTTTTGCTTCTCATATTCTAGTGTTTAGCCACATAAAGAGGACATGAACCATTATAATAAGTACCAAAATAGTTAGCTTAGAAGAAACAATAAAAGATAAAGCAAATAGTATTCACTCACTTGCTTGGCACATATTTAACTACGACATAAGGTTTCCATCCTCGGTTCTCTAGAGGAGTCCACAGATAAGAAAGTTATGATACTCTTAAAACTTTCTTCTTTTTTGTTTACTAAGTGATCATACTATCAACCAAGAAGCTAAATTATGGCTCAATGCTATAGGTTAACTTACTTCTATATATATCCAAATTACGGCTCAGCCAAGAAGCCAAAATAGACAAATCAATCTAAATAAAAGAAGAATTGCACCTAGTTGGTTCAACTTCTATATCCATTCAAACTGAACTTTTAAAAGGGAAAGAAATAGAACATGTTCAAGGGTCAAAGAATCTTTCAATTAAAATGAACACTACCAAACAAAAAAGAAGAAATAAATATAGAATAAAATGAAAAGGGGAAATATTATCTTATATCATGCTACCCATATCAGAATCTAAACTGAAAAATCCAATCAAAGAAGGAAATTACCATGAAAGAACAATTCACACAGTAGAAGTATTACACAATAATCTGAATTCCTTCCATCTTCAATATCCTGCTTCTTCTTTAGCTTTTCCTCATCTTGTTTCTTGCTTCTTCTTTAATGTGATTACAAGTTATAATCTTGGTTTTGCTTTGAAATAGTGGAAGGGAATGGAACTATAAGTGTATATATATAGTTGCAGAGGATGTACTATGTAAGAGAAAGAGGAAAAACCAAGAGAAGAGATATTCGGAGGGAAATTGTCATGTATGTGTGTGTCTAATTAAAGTATCACCACAGAAATTCAACAAGTTTCATCAATAAAATTGGTATATCAACAATTTGGATATCAACCTATCTTACAGAGAATGGTGCTATAAACAAGTGATTTATATGTTTTGAGATCTAAAACATAATTTGGTCCAGTCAAATACTTAAAAACAATTTACACTTGAAACTTAGAACAAAGAAAAACAAGTGATTTTACTATTACATAGTAACACTGAAATGTCCTTATTCATTTTTTTAAAAAAAAAAAGAAAAAACCAAAGAACTATGAAGTTGTCAACATCTAATCTTAGTTATGCTTAATGAAATTGCTTAAAGGAAGAAGATGCAAATTTCATACTCTGTACACATACTGAAGTTGAGATTAAACTACAGTTATGGTAACAATAATAATTCTATCACATAATCAAATGGATGATTACAAGAACAACATGGTGCATTGATTTAATACGTCAAATGTCTAACTCATTGTCAAGGTAAATAGGAAGTACTATACCTGTGGTCCTTATAGATCACTTAAAAGTGTGTCCCAAATATAAAGGCTTTCAAGATTCTTGAGTCAAGAGGAGAGTAATCCACCTAAATGGATAGATATACAAATGTTGTGAAGTCTAATTATCATGTAGCTTAAGAAAATGCCATGTATAATTTGTTTCTTCAGGGTTAACTAAACTCTAAATAGATAAGAGAGTTCATTAAACAATACAGTATGCAAGAGGAAGATAGTGAGTACCTACATCTAAAGCTTTTGATTTCATCAACTCTAAAATTTTTGTAGTAGTAAGATCAACATAGCTTCCACATCTCTGTTGAATTACTTCATGGAATGTATGACCATCATGATATGCAAGCGATGAATCTGATGACTATAAATAGCAAGGACCATAAATTACTACAAGACAAAAACATTAACAAACTGATCAACTGAATCCCAGATTGTGAACCGTGGAAAATGGGACAAAGGAGGGACATGACATTAACATAGCAACCAGAATGAAATTGAAATGTTCATGTATATATAATTAGGACTAAGACACAAAATGTCGTTAACACAAGAAAAGCAACTTCTTTTCCTTCTTTTGCTTTCTCTCTTCATTTCTTTTACCTTGTGCATGCATGCTTATATAGATGAATTAGTTATAGCAGAGAGTATAAATAAGTTTAGATAATTCAGATAAAACCATAAACTATATAATACAATTTGCAACACCATAGTTCTTTTTTTTTTTTGGGTTCAATTATTATAATTAAGCACCAAACTAGCTTCATAATATGGACAGGTCATCATGTTTAGGAAATTATATTTGTAGGTTCATGCATATCCTGGTACACACACATGTACAAGGCATACCTGTCGTAGCCATGGCTAACTAAGTCTATAGGAGTAAGCACCAAACCAAAAATGGTATATCCAAATTCCAATATTCAGTGAGAAAAGTATATACTCTATAGTTTATACTAGTCAATTAACTCCTTGGACTAACAGTCACAGAGATGCCATTAGTTGAAGAAAGCTTTTGAAAAAGGATTATCAGATATCATTTGCTACAATTGATTATATGCATGGTTTCAAGTTGTTTGTTCGGTTGGTCATGTAACCCTCTTCTGACTTTTTGAACGTTATTTTTGTTTTTCAATCACTGTGGTGTAAGCAACTGAACTTCACTATGTGCAATCACATTAAGTATATGTCAATTCTTTGTGCAATCACATTTATCTCTCTTGCTTTTTCTGCATTGGTTGTCATTCCTAAATATTGTTTTAATTGTTGTCATTCATCTACGCGTTGAGGGAAATGTTCAATTCAAGTTTGGGGGAGGTTTGTTTTGTTCGTTGGTGTTTTACTTCCTTTGCAATTGAGATGTGAAAAAAGAATGAGCATCTAATGTAATGTTTATATGTAGGGGGTTTTATAATTTTATTTTTGTGAGACTTAAAGCTTGCAAGGAGCCACTTTACAAAAACGGGAGAGGATTTTATAATTTACATCATTTTTAGAGTCTTTTACATGTTGGTAACCCTATATGTAATATTAGTGGCAGTCTTTTATAAATGTTAATTTATCCATTTGTGGACCTTTTTGCTTTAGGGCATGTTGTAATTTCTTGAAGCTTTAATCTCCCTAAAAAAGTTCAATAAGGGGATATGCTAAAAAAGTTCAATAAGGGGATATGCTAAAAAAGTTCAATAAAGGGGTATGCTAAAAAAAAGTTAATTTAAAAAATATATAAAATATAAAATAATATCTCTAGTTAAAGCTAAGCCCTTGAGAACAAAACGACTTCAAGTTTTAGCATAATGTCTAGGGATGTCAAAGATTTGTAAATTGTTAGGTGAGACTTTATTAAAAACTGCTTACTATTATTCCATGTTTGATTGCCTTCATGTTAAGAAAGCTTTGGTGATGTGAGTTTATGGAATTCTTCTTTGTTTTGGTATCATAGTGAGTTTCTCTTATATAACTTTAGTTTTTTTTTTACTGGACATCATTTGCATATGTTTTCAAGTGTTGCAATCCTTTTTGCCTTCTTTTTGAGTGTGTGGAGTTATTTTCTTTGAGGACAAGCAAATTCTCAAATTTGGGGGAGTGTTTTACTAAATTAAGATCTTTTTCTGCTCACTAATTCATGATCCCCTAATTGCATCTTAGTTGCCTTTTTAGTAAATTTGACTATGTTTTCTTTAGTTGTTGTTTCATTTTGATTTCTAGATTTTTAGTATGTTTGACTTATTTTTCTGACTTGTAGTATTTTTTTATGTGTTTTTGTAGGGTTGAGCTAGAGAGAAAAAAGGCTGAAGAGTGCAGTAAAAAGTACAGTTTCTGTGGCAAATAGAAAATTTTACTATAGAGTTTTCCGCTAAAAGCTATGTTTTCTCCGATGACAGCGAAGATGAACAGTGCCACTGTAAAAACTTAAGTTTAAAATAGTTTCTTTTGAAACTTTTGAGGGAATTATGAGTTTGGAAAAGAAGAAGGCACCATTCTTGGCCTAAGGAGCAAAGGAGCTTGTCTTTGGAGCATCTTTGGAGCTGATTTCTTCTACCCCAACCTTGAATTCGTGAATCAATCTCTATCTTTTATTGATTTTTGCTCTTTTGTCACTATGAGTAGCTAATCTTCTATTCTAAGGTTGCTATAAACTATAGTTCTAAATAGTTTTGTTGTTTTCTCTCTATTCTTATAAACATCAACTTTGTAATACAATTGTTTTCATTCAATGATTAAAGTTTTCCATTGCTTTGAAGAAATTGTGGTTTGATTTGTGATTTTACTTGTCTTGAGAAAGAGAGGTGAAATTAGACCAAGGAATGAAAAGTATGAGTCATAAACCTTAGGTATTTAGAGGAATTGATTTGCTAACGATATAAACATATAATCGCTAGTCTCATATAATTAATTATAGGCTTGATTTAAAATTGAACCTAATGCTCATAAGAAATTATAGAAGAATTAGGTTAGCTCAGTTGAGGTTTAAGAAAATCCTTCTAGGTAGTTATGGGCCTTAGATGCTTTTGTATGTCAGTAAGAGCATGAGTGGGTTAGAATAACAATTCTTAGGAAGAACGAAGGGTATTAGCAACTCTAGACCTTTTTAATCGATAAATTTTCTAAACATTTTTGTTGTTGCATTCATTTACATCAATTTTTCTTTAAGTTTTATTTTATTATTCAATCTTCCTTTGATCAAAGTATTTGGTCTAAATAGCATATTCTAGTTTCATGAGTAATTGGCAATTTAATCTCTGTGGGACTATACTCTTATTCACTCTTTATTTCTTGTATGATTAATACACTTACTATGTCACCAATAAGTTTTTGGCACCATTGCTGAGGATTGATCTTTTACCAATATTTATAGAAACCAAGAAGTGCTAGATTAGACATTTTTTCTATTTTTATTTTCTTTTTTATTATTAGCTATTTTAATTGATTCTTTATTTACTTATTTTGTTTGTCATTCTTCTCATTAGAGTTTTCTTGTCTATGTACACGAGGTACAACTGACCCTTCTTTGTACAAGGAAAGAAGCATAGTTAAAAAAAGAAAGTTGTTGACTCATACTTTGCAATAGGACACAATGGAAGGAGTGGACTTAAATAATAGGAATAACAATAATGAGAATCCACAACCTACAATTCGAAGGACTCTTGGAGATTATGCATATCCAATGCGGATGGGTATGCCTCAAGCATAGTGCAACTACCAATACAAGCAAACAATTTTGAGCTCAAGCCTGTATTACTTCATTTGGTGCACCAAGAACAGTTTCGTGAAAGCTCCATTGAAGACCCCAATGCTCATATTATGAATTTTCTCCAATTATGTGATACTATGAAGGTGAATGGAGCTACAAATGATGCTATTCATTTGTAGTTATTTCCCTTTTCTTTAAGGGACAAGGCTAAGATTTGGTTATTGACATAACCACAAGGAAGCATCACAACATGGGAAAATCTACTCAAGAAATTCTTAGTCAAATATTTCCCTCCAAGTCAGCCAAAATGAGGAGTGAAATCACTTCATTCCATCAATAAAAGGGGGAGTCATTATATAACGCCTGGGAGCATTTCAAGGACCTTTTACGAAGATGTCTTCATCATGCAATTCTAGAATAGCTTTAAGTTCAAACCTTCTATAACAGTTTGACACATCCTACTTGAGTAGTGATTGATGTCTCAGCTAAAGGTTCTCCAAATACAAAAAATCTAGAGGAAGCCACAGATCTTATAAAAGCAATGGCTGCAAATAATTATTCTTATAGTAGGAAAAAGAGTTGAAGGAGATCAAGGGTGGGCTATACCAGTGGATGGTTCTTCTTATTCTTCAGAAAGGCCAGTGAGGGGGACAGCGAGACCTCCTATCATGGGGTCACTTTAGGATGGATAGGATGACTACCGATATCAGTGAAGAAGGTCGAGCTTCTATGGTTCCATGGAACAAACCCTATGGAGAGGATCCAATAAGCAAAGGTCTATTTTGAGGTGCACAACACTCTAAATAACTTAAAGGTGAAATTATCGCAACTATAAATGGAAGGTAATACTATACATTAGTTCACATTATTGTAAGAGATGTGCAAATCTTTCATGGGAGAAATTCAAACATGTGTTATTGTTAAGATATGGAGAAACAATTTATGATAACTCGTATGAAGAGCTCTTAGTGCTGCATTAAGTTGGGACAGTTCCTTATTTATCTGAGAGTCAATATCTAGGATATTTCATGGGTAGCCTTCGTCGTAATATTTGATAGAGAGTTTGATTGTTCCACCTAGATTCTGGATGGCGTGTGATGCAGATAGCACATGATATGGAACATGAGCTGGAGGGTATTGTGGTCAATAATGAAATGGCTACCTATCTTGCAAAAATGGGGCAAATACTGAAAGTAATGGTTGGAACCCAAGAAAGAGATGAATTGGGTTTTATAATTTTTTCACAAGAATTAATTGGAAGTTGAAATGATTTTCTGTAGAAGTGTAATACTTAAGATAATAAATACAATACAGAAAATCAATGTGATGTCAAGATAAATAATTATAAAGATCAAGGAATTAAAGAGTAGATATCAATATGCACAAATTAAAGAGTAAGGGATAGAGAAAGCAAACTCGGAGATTTATACTGGTTCGGCTAATCCAAGCCTACATCCAGTCCTTAAGAGACCACTTGAGTATTTTCACTATAATTTCAAGTTTAATCCGGGTACTTGCAAACCACTACAACCACGCAAATTTGATCCGGGTATTTGCGAAACCACAATGGAGAATTTATGAATCCGGGCTCCTCCTCAACCCAAAGCAAGTTCTTCCAACATCGGTACTTGCGAACCTCAACTCGGAATAATATATATGTTGATCAAAATCAACAATGCAAAGAAACTCTCTCTAAAGAGTAGATGAATACAAATGAAGCTCTAATAACTCTAATGATAGAGAATATGCAAGATTGGCTCAAGAATGTTTGGATTTCTCTCAAAGATGATAGAACATATTAATATATCATTGTAGTACTTGGTTCTTGCTCAAAATCGTGTATCTAAGGTCATATATATAAGATTTTAAAAAACTAGCCGTTATATAGCCGTTACAGCACTTAAAATGCAGTCCAGATGTCAATTGGTCGACCAGTTGGGGTCACCTGGTCGACCACCCACTGGCAGTAGCAAAATATAGCATTTTCAGGGCAACTGGTCGACCAGTCTGAAGCTGCCTGGTCGACCACCGGCTGGCAGTAGCGAAATACAGATTTTGAGCTTTCTTTAAAAATTCATAACTTCCTCATTTGAACTCCGTTTTAAACAAATAATATATCATTGGAAAGCTCTTGGAGTCTAGTTTCAAATAAGCCAAGTTTTACTCAAAAATTATTTTTCGTTTAAAAGATATAATCAAAATACTGACTATAGGTCAGAATAGAATAATTTTTTAGTACAGTAAAATCAACTTTCAGTTTTTCAAACTATATTTTAAATAATCATATATTTCTCATTTGGACTCCGTTTTGAATAAATAATATACCGTTGGAAAGATCTTTGAGTCTACTATCAAATGAGATTAAGATATTTGAAAAACCGATTTTTCATTTATGAGATATGATATAAGGAGTGACCAAAGGTTAAAAACTAACTTTTGTAAAACTTCATATCTCATTATTTTTTGTTCAAAATGTTTAAGCCAATGCATGCAAATCTAAATCATTGAGTTGCACAAGTATAATAGCCTATATAAAATATACCTAATGTAAACACATAGACTATCTTGATGCATCCAAGCTTTCAAGACGAGAATGCATAGATGAAAAAAAGAAGGCTGACATGATAAAGAAGTTACATGAGAACATAAAATAGCAGATTGAGAAAAAAACTCAACCTATGAAAAGACTGCCAACAAAAGAAGAAAATTTGTTCAATTTAGTCCTGGAGATTTAGTGTGGGTTCATCTTCGAAAAGAAAGATTTCCAAACCAAAGGAAGTCTAAATTAATGCCAATGGCAGATGGTCCTTTCCGTATCATAGACAAGGTAAATGATAATGCATACAAAGTTGATTTGCCTGAAGACTATGCTGTTTCTACTACTTTCAATGTGAGGGATCTTTCTCCGTACTTAGAAGATAAAGAGGACTTGGATTTGAGGCCAAATCAATTTCAACCAGGGGAAGATGATGTAATCAAAGATAACCCAATTGTAGCCCAAGAAAGGGAGAATACTTCAATTAGGCCTCTAACTTGTTCAAGGGCTAAAGGGCTTGGATTGGGCTTAACCACATTGTTGAAAGTGGAAGAAGTGTGAATAAGATTGCATATGGGATGGTTGCATTTGTTGAATATAGTTGTAATCTATTACCTAGACATTTATTGTCTTTAACATTTAGCTACCTATGCATTTATTGTCTTTGACATTTAGCCTACACTACTTGACTTTTAGTTAATGCATTTAATGCATTAGTTAGAGTCTTTTGTCTTTTGTTTTGGAGACTCTCTATAAAAAGGGTCCTTGCCATATGTTGTAATCCATCCTTGAATCATATATGAGATATTGGCATTTTGCTTTCAAGAGGATTCTTGTGTTCTTTCTCTTATCTAACTTGGGTTAGTGACGATAGCAGCTAGATTTGTTATCACTCACGTTCTTCTTTCTTGAGTGTGGCGAGATCAACCCATTTCTCTTAGTTGTGGCGCCCTTTGGCTTATCAATTGAGTGATTTGGTTTTCTTTGTTTGTTTCTTTCAACCTATCCAGAAAATCGATTAAGTGTTTTCCCTCCAAAAATCACATCAAAAAGTAAGCAGTGGCTAGCCAAGGAACTCAAGGTAAATCAGATTCTTCAATTACTTAGAATCATGATATTAAGTGTTTTAAAAGTCTAGGCGAGGACCACATAGCCAGTCAATGTCTGAACAAAAGAGTTATGGTTATGAAAGGCAGTGGTGAGATTGAAACTGACAATGAACTTTGAGTTTGCAATTCAAAGAAGATGATGAAGTGGCGCTGGTGAAGATATTTCAAACTAGATGCCATGTCCAAAACAAGGTATGTAGTGTGATTATTGATGGAGGAAGCCTTACTAATGTTGCTAGAGCTACCATGGCAGAGATATTAGTGATGCTAACAATTAAGCATCCTTGGCCTTATAAATTGCAATGGTTAAAGGATAGTAAGGAAGTACGGGTGAATAAACAAGTGTTTGTTCCTTTTCACATTGGGAAGTACGAAGATCAAGTAGTGTGTGTTGTAGTTCCCTTGCAAGATGTCCACGTGTTATTGGGAAGACCATGGCAATTACATTGGCGAGTTATGGGTAATATGTCTATTACAGACAGATGAAAGTGACAATGGTCCGATTATGGCAAGGTTTCTGGCCGGTTTGAATTTGGAAATTTAAAATACGGTGGAATAGCAATATTATGTGGAGTTGGGGGACATGTTGCACCTGGCCAATAGGATTGAGAGTCCACTCATGAGGGAAGGCTGCACTCGTGCATGCCATTGCCAGTGTACATCCACTTGGAAATCAAAACAATGGAAGCAAGATGAAAAGATGTCTGCTCTGAAGCTAAAACTTGAGCAAAAGCAAGTAGTGGCTATCTAAGGAACTAAAGGTAAATCAGATTCTTCCATTATTCGAAATCGTGATATTGTGTGTTTCAAATGTCAAGGCGGGGTCACATAGGCAGTTAATGTCTGAACAAAAACGTTATGGTTATGAAAGGCGATGGCGAGATTAAAGATGACAATGAATCAGACAATGATCTTATGCTACCATTGGAGGACGCTGATGATGAAGAGTACACTGCCTATGGTGAATTGTTGGTTACAAGGAGAGCTTGAGTTTGCAATTCAGTGAATATAATGAAGTGCTATTAGAGAACATATTTCAAACTAGATGCCATGCCCAATACAAGGTATATTGTGTGATTATTGATGGATGAAGCCCTACTAATGTTGATAGCGCTACTGTGGCAGAGGTGTTAGCAATGCCAACAATTAAGCGTCATCGACCTTATAAATTGCAATAGTTAAAGAATAGTGGGTAAGTACAAGTGAATAAACAAGCGTTTGTTCCTTTTCGCATTGGGAAGTATGAAGACTAAGTGTTGTGTGATGTAGTTCCTATGCAAGCTATTTACGTGTTATTAGGAAGACCATGGCAATTACATATGTGAGTTATGTGTACCATGTCTGTTACAGGCAGATGAAAGTGATAATGATTCGTCTATTGCAAGGTTTCTAGCCGGTTTAAATGGAAATTCAAAACATGGTGGTAGAACAACATTATATGGAGTTGGACGACATGATGCACCTAGCTATTAGGATTAAAAGTCCACTCAAGAGGCAAGGTAGTACTCATGCGTGCATTGCCAATGTACATCCACTTGGAAGTCAAAACAATGAAAGCAAGATGAAAATATTTCCACTTTGAAGCAAAAACCTGAGCAAAAGGAACTCAAGGTAAATCAGATTCTTCAATTACTTGGAATCGTGACATTAAGTGTTTTAAAAGTCAAGGCAAGGGTCACATAGCCAGTCAATATCTAAATAAAAGAGTTATGGTTACGAAAGGCGATGGCGAGATTGAAACTGACAATGAATCGGACAACGACCCTATGCCACCACTAGAGCACGATGATGATGAAGAGTTCACTGCCCATGGTGAATTGTTAGTAGCAAGGAGAACTTTGAGTTTGCAATTCAAAGAAGATGATGAAGTGCAACTGGTGAACATATTTCAAACTAGAGGCCATGTCCAAAACAAGGTATATAGGATGATTATTGACGGAGGAAGCCTTACTAATGTTGCTAGCGCTAGCATGGCGGAGATGTTAGTCATGCCAACAATTAAGCATCCTCGACCTTATAAATTGCAATGGTTAAAGAATAGTAAGGAAGCATGGGTGAATAAACAAGTGTTTGTTCCTTTTCGCATTGGGAAATACGAAGATCAAGTGTTGTGTGATGTAGTTCCCATGCAAGCTGGGCACTTGTTATTAGGAAGACCATGGCAATTAGATAGGCGAGTTATGTGTGACGAGTCTGTTACAGACATATGAAAGTGACAATGATCCGACTATGGCAAGGTTTCTTGCCAGTTTGAATATGGAAATTCAAAATACGGTGGAGTAGTAACAATATGTGGAATAGGAAGTCATAGTGCACTTGGGTACTAGGAATGACAGTAAACTCAAGAGGGGACGCAATATACATGCATGCCATACCCAGTGTATATCTTCTTGGTAGTCAAAACAAGGGAAGCAAGATGGAAAGATTTCCACTCTGAAGCAAAAACCTCAACAAAAGCAAGCAGTGGCTAGCCAAGGAACTCAAGGAAAATTAGATTCTTCAGCTGCTTGGAATGTTGATTTTAAGTGTTTTAAAAGTCAAGGCGGGGGCCACAAAGCCAGTCGGTGAGGGTCACAAAGTCTAATCAAAAGAGTTATGGTTATGAATGGCGATGGCGAGATAAAAACTAACATTGAACTGGACAAAGACCATGCGCTACCATTGGGGGACGATGATGATGAAGAGTGCGCTGCCCATGGTGAATTGTTGGTAGCAAGGAGAACATTGAGTTTGCAATTCAAAAAAGATGATGAAGTGCAACTGGTGAACATCTTTTGAGCTAGATGCCAGGTCCAAAACAAGGTATGTAGTGTGAATATTGATAGAGGAAGCCTTACTAATGTTGCTAGTGCTACTATGGTGGAGATGTTAGTCACGCCAACAATTAAGCGTCCTCGACCTTATAAATTGCAATGGTTAATTGATAGTGGGGAAGTACGGGGCGAATAAACAAGTGTTTGTTCCTTTTTACATTGGGAAGTAACAAACAAACAAAGAAAACCAAACAAAGAATATAGATGTGATTTCCGGAGGGAAAACACTTAATCGATTTTCTGGATAGGTTGAAAGAAACAAACAAAGAAAACCAAATCACTCAATTGATAAGCCAAAGGGCGCCACAACTAAGAGAAATGGGTTGATCTCGCCACACTCAAGAAAGAAGAACGTGAGTGATAAGAAATCTAGTTGCTCTCGCCACTAACCTAAGTTAGATAAGAGAAAGAACTCAAGAATCCTCTTGAAAGCAAAATGCCAATATCTCATATATGATTCAAGGATGGTTTACAACAAATGGCAAGGACCCTTTTTATAGAGGGTCTCCAAAACAAAAAGCCAAAAGACTCCAACTAATGCATTAAATGCATCAACTAAAAGTCAAGTAGTGTAGGCTAAATGTCAAAGATAATAAATGCATAGGTAGCTAAATGTCAAAGACAATAAATGCATAGGTAATAGACTACAACTATATTCAACAAATGCAACTATCTCACATGCAATCTTTTTCACACTTCTTCCACTTTCAACAATGTGGTTAAGCCCAATCCAAGTCATTTAGTCCATGAACGAGTTAGAGGCCCAATTGAAGTGTTCTCCCTTTCTTGGGCTGCAATGGGATTATCCTTGATTACATCATCCTCCCCTGGTTGAAATGGATTTGTCCTCAAATCCAAGTCTTCTTTATCTTTTAAGTACGGGGAAAGATCCCTCACATTGAAAGTAGTAGAAACAGTATAGTCTTCAGACAAATCAATTTTGTATGCAATATCATTTACCTTGTCTATGATACGGAAAGGACCATCTGCCCTTGGCATTAATTTGTACTTCCTTTGGTTTGGAAATCTTTCTTTTCGAAGATGAACCCACATTAAATCTCCAGAATTGAATTGAACAAATTTTCTTCTTTTGTTGGCAGTCTTCTCATAGATGGAGTTCTTCTTCTCAATTTGCTGTTTAATGTTTTCATGTAACTTCTTTATCATGTCAGCCTTCATTTTTCCATCTATGCATTCTCGAGCTTCAAGTGGTAATGGTACTAAATCAAGTGGGCTCAATGGATTAAATCCATAAACTACTTCAAAAGGAGAGTGTTTAGTAGTACCATGTACACTTCTATTGTAAGCAAATTCAGCATAGGCCAAGCATTCATCCCAACTTTTCAAGTTTTTGCCAATGATAGTTCTTAGCAAAGTAGAGAGCGTTCGGTTCACCACTTCAGTTTGCCCATCAGTTTTTGGGTGACAGGCAGTACTAAAGAGCAACTTTGTTCCCAACTTCCTCCATAAAGTCTTCCAAAAGTAGCTAAGAAATTTGGCATCACGATCCGACACGATACTCTTTGGAATGCCATGAAGTCTCACAATTTCTTTGAAAAATAAATTGGCAATATGCACAGCATCATCGGTCTTATGGCATGGGATAAAATGAGACATTTTTGAAAAACGATCAGCAACAACCATGACCGAATCTTTACCTATTTGTGTCCTTGGTAAGCCTAGCACGAAATCCATGCTAACATCAGTCCAAGGTTGATCTGGAACAGGTAGAGGTGTATAAAGTCCATGGTTTGTCTTGAAGGCTGTGTTCCACTCGTCTCCTTCTTTTATTCGGATTTGGTGATAGCCGCTCTTCAAGTCAATTTTTGAAAACACTTTGGAACCATTCAGCTCATCCAACATGTCATCCAATCTTGGAATTGGATAGCGGTATTTGATGGTAATCTTATTTATAGCACGACTGTCCACACACATTCTCATAGAGCCATCCTTTTTAGGGACTAATAATGTAGGCACAGAACAAGGGCTCATGGATTTCCTTACATAACCCTTTTCAATCAACTTATCAACTTGCCTTTTTAGCTCCTTAGCCTCCTCTGGATTCATTCTATATGCTGGCTTATTTGGTAAGGCAGCACCGGGCACCAAATCAATTTGATGCTTAATTCTTCTTAAGGGTGGCAATCCCTTAGGTAGTTCATTCGGAAAGACATCCGTAAATTCTTCTATCAACTCCCTCACAAGCTTAGGAAGCTTTTCTGCAAATTCTAGATTCAGCTCCTTGAGAATTAGCAATAATACAAAGTCATCCCTTTTTATTGCCTTCTTTAACTCATTCTTAGAAGCAAAACAACTAGGCTTCTTCTCCTCGATTACATCCTCTTTTGGCTGTACTTGTATTGGCTTTAAGGGTGCCAACACAATCTTCTTTCCATTCTTCTCAAAAGCGTAGGTATTTTTGAAGCCATCATGTAGTGCTCTTCTATCAAATTGCCACGGCCTCCCAAGTAGAAGATGACTAGCATCCATAGGGACTATGTCACACAATACTTCATCTTTGTAATTCTTCCCTATAGAGAAAGGTACCTTTACTTGTTTGGTGACCTTCATCTCGCCATGATTATTTAGCCATTGCAGCTTATATGGACGGGGATGATTGATGATAGGTAGCTTCAATTTTCCAACCAAGGTGGTTGAAGCAACGTTAGTGCAGCTCCCACTATCAATTATCACGTTACAAACTTTGCCTCCGATAGTGCACCTTGTTTGAAAAATATTCTCCCTCTGTTCTTCTTCTACCTTGGCTTGGATATTCAAAGCACGTCTAATAACCAAGGCAGCACCTTCATCAGCATACTCAACAACTTCTTCTTCGTCAGAATATTCTTCCTCTTCACATTCCTCCACAATATCTTCATCTTCACTCTCTATTTCCCCTTGTTTTTCCTTCAAGATCATCACTCTTCTATTAGGACATTCGGATGCTATATGGCCATGACCTAAGCACTTGAAGCACTTAATGTCTCGGCTTCTTTTAGAGGGCTGGTTGTCTTCTCTCTTATCCTTCCCCTTAGAACTTTCAGATTTGTTCGGCTCTTTCTTCCATATCTCCTTATTACTCCCTTTGGTAGTGTTTGAGGTTTGGGAAAGTGTTTGGAAAGGTTTACTCCCCAATGGTTTAGACACTCCATTGTTTCTTCCATAAACTCTCTTTTTCTGTCTCTCCACCTTAATTGCCAATTTAATTACATCTTCTAAGAAGACATAATTCTGCAACTCTACTAAGTCAGCAACTTCTCTGTTCAAACCACCAAGAAATCGAGCTATGGTTTGCTCTTGAGGTTCATTCAGCTCGCACCGAATCATCAAAGTTTCAAATTCTTTGACATAATCTTCAACACACATACCTCCTTGCCTCAAGCTTTGAAGCTTAAAATAAAGCTCTTGCTTGTAGTAATCAGGTACAAAACGCCTCTGCATGAGCCTTTTCATCAATCTCCAATTTCGAACTTCCTCCTCTCCATCTCTTCTTCGTTGATTCTTCAAATTTTCCCACCATAGATTTGCATAATCAGTGAATTCAAGGGCTGCAAGTCGGCATTTGGTAGCTTCTGAATATTCTTGATATTCAAAAATCTTCTCTACTCGTTGCACCCACTCCAAGTATTCTTCAGGAGAACTTGTTCCCTTAAATGGAGGAATCTTCATTTTGATGTTGGCATCACGTTCCCTCTGCTGCCTTCTTTGCCTAGGTTGATCACCTTCTTCAGCTTCACATTCTTCTCTATGGTGTTCAACATAAGCTCCTCTTCTTGGTTGTTGTTGTTGTAGCTCCATAAATCTAGCCATTTGAGTGGTTAGTTGAGCTATTTGTTCCATCATTTCTTCTTGACCTCTTTGTAGGCCAACAATTTGAGCTTGTTGTAGGCTAAGCCCAAAAGGAACTTCAGAACTATTTTCTCCTGTCATAGTGATTTGTAATTTGTTGGTTTGAGTTTGGTGAAGGGTAGGTTCACTCTCTAAGTGTTTACACTCGAATTAACAATGAACAGTAACGATGAATTTTTTTTTTTTTAAAATAAAAAAGTTGGAATAAAATAGAACAACACAAGAATAGAAATAAAGCTAAAGATGAACAGACTAGAAAATTAGCCTTCCATGTAGGTGGCAGATTACAAAACAAGGAAAACTAAGCCTTCCATATAGGTGGCAGAATACAAAATAAGGAAAACTAAGCCTTCCATGTAGGTGGCAAAACACAGAATAAAATGCAATAAAATTAAGCTTTCCACGAAGGGGCAAAACACAAAACAAATAATAGAACCTGAATTGAATGGCTTTGATACCAATATGATGTGATTTCCGGAGGGAAAACACTTAATCGATTTTCTGGATAGGTTGAAAGAAACAAACAAAGAAAACCAAATCACTCAATTGATAAGCCAAAGGGCGCCACAACTAAGAGAAATGGGTTGATCTCGCCACACTCAAGAAAGAAGAACGTGAGTGATAAGAAATCTAGTTGCTCTCGCCACTAACCTAAGTTAGATAAGAGAAAGAACTCAAGAATCCTCTTGAAAGCAAAATGCCAATATCTCATATATGATTCAAGGATGGTTTACAACAAATGGCAAGGACCCTTTTTATAGAGGGTCTCCAAAACAAAAAGCCAAAAGACTCCAACTAATGCATTAAATGCATCAACTAAAAGTCAAGTAGTGTAGGCTAAATGTCAAAGATAATAAATGCATAGGTAGCTAAATGTCAAAGACAATAAATGCATAGGTAATAGACTACAACTATATTCAACAAATGCAACTATCTCACATGCAATCTTTTTCACACTTCTTCCACTTTCAACAATGTGGTTAAGCCCAATCCAAGTCATTTAGTCCATGAACGAGTTAGAGGCCCAATTGAAGTGTTCTCCCTTTCTTGGGCTGCAATGGGATTATCCTTGATTACATCAGAAGACCAAGTGTTGTGTGATGTAGTTCCCTTACAAGCTAGGCTTTATTTATTAGGAAGACCTTGGTAGTTAAATAGGCAAGTTAAGTGTGACGTGTCTGCTACAAATAGATGGAAGTGGCAATGATCTGACTATAGCAAGGTTTTCGACTAGTTGGAATATGGAAATTCAAAATACGGGGGAATAACAACATTATGTGGAGTTGGAGGACATGTTGCACTTGGTTATTAGGAATGAGAGTCCACTCAAGAGGGAAGGCAGTACACGTGCATGCCATAGGTAGTGTACATCCACTTGGAAGTCAAAACAATGGAATCAAGATGAAAAGATTTCCACTCTGAAGCTAAAACCTAAGCAAAAGTAAGCAGTGGCTTGCCAAGGAACTCAAGGTAAATCATATTCTTCCATTACTCGGAATCGTGATATTAAGTGTTTTAAATGTCAAGGCGGGGGTCACATAGCCAGTCAAACTCTGAACAAAAGAGTTATGGTTATCAAAGGCGATGGCGAGATTGAAACTGGCAATGAATCAGACAACGACCCTATGCCACAATTGAAGGATGATGATGATGAAGAGTACGTTGCCCATGATGAATTGTTGGTAGCAAGGAGAGCTTTGAGTTTGTAATTTAGAGAAGATGATGTAGTGCAACTGGTGAACATATTTTGAATTAGATGCAATGTCCAAAACAAGGTATGTAGTGTGATTGTTGATGGAGGAAGCCTTACTAATGTTGCCAGCGTAACCATGGCGGAGATGTTAGCCATACCAACAATTAAGCGTCCTCGACCATATAAATTGCAATGGCTAAAGGATAGTGGGGAAGTGATATGATCATGAGGGCTGTCATTGAAGAACAAGAGGCTGAATCTATACTTGGGCCAATAACATGTTCAAGGGCCAAGAAACATCAAATAGGATTGACTTGGGTTTCTTTACTTGTGTGCAATGATGGGCTGGGCTAAATTAGAAGCTTGGACTTAGAAGAATAAAAGAACTATAGATTTTTGTTATTTTTTTAATAATTTTCGTGCATGACTTTTTGGGATATAAAATCCGATATAATTTAACATTTTTAGAGTTGCTGTAGTGTCATTTAGCTTTCCAAGTGGTTGTAGTTAATGTCGTTGCATTAATGAGGTGGCTATAGGGTGGCTGTAGTTGTTGTAGGCTAGGCTCATTAATGAGGTGGCTATAGGGAGACTATAGTTGTTGTAGGCTCATTAATGAGGTGGTTGTGGTTGCATTAATGAGGTAGCTGGCTTTTGTTATCTATAAAAGGGAACTTGCCCCCTTGTGGCAAGATAATTAGATTTGAGTGAATTATATTTCAAATTGCTTTGTGCACATCTATCTTATCTTATCTAACAATTGTGTTAGTGTGGCGAGAAAATCATAGAATTCTTATCACTCCCATTCCATTCTCTAATATGGAGTGTGGCAGATTCCACACATCTTAGCTTGATTGTGGTGCCATAGGCTTATCAATTTAGTTGAGTTGGTTTCTTCTTTTTATTTTTCTTGTGGTACAAATTGTGACCTCTTTTAGGCACATCATATTGGTATCAAAGCGGTGGTTTCGTGAGGGAAAACTCTTGTAACTTTAGAGTAAAACACTTAGAGAGAGATATCATGTCTGGAGATAACAGTTTTCCAATAGGGCTTACTTTAAAGCAAGCTCAAATTCTGAAGTTGGAAAGGTCTCAAAGTCAAATGGAGAGATCTCAACAACAAATGATGGAGCGGTTGGATCGTTTGGTAGAACAAATGGAGTGGCTAAACCATCAACCAAGGTGTGGGTAGCGAAGAAATAGAAATGAAGAGCAATCAAACCAAGAAAGCAATATAGAAGATGAAAGGTCTCCAAGGCCAAGGAGAAAGCAAAGAGAGCAAGAATTGAAGATTAAGATATAGGTCCCTACTTTTAAGGGAAGTAGCTCTCCAGAGGAATTTTTAGAGTGGGTGCAGCGTGTAAAGAAGGTCTTTGAGTGCCATGAGTACTCGGAGGCAACCAAATGTCGTCTTGCAGCCCTTGAATTCATAGATTACGCCAATTTATGGTGGGAGAATTTGAAGAACCAACGGAGGAGAGATGGTGAGGAAGAAGTTAGAAATTGGAGGCTAATGAAGAGACTTATGCAAAGAAGATTTGTGCCAGAATATTACAAGCAAGAACTCTTCTTCAAATTTCAATCTTTGAGACAAGGAGGTATGTGTGTAGAAGACTATGTGAAAGAGTTTGAGATGCTAATGATTCGGTGTGTACTGAATGAATCTCAAGAGCAAACAATTGCAAGGTTCATTGGTGGTTTGCATAGGGAGATTGGTGATTTGGTGGAACTACCCTATGGAGGAGAGTTTCTAGTAAGCAAATGTCACAGCCAACTAGAAACAAAATCACAAATTTCTCTACAACACCATCATGGGTTGTATCTAAAGGAGAAGAAAAAAAGGTGGAGAAGAGGAAGTCTTCAAAACTTCCATCAAGTTCATCAAAAGGGAAAGAAAAGGGAGATAATTTAGAACCTCCTAAAAGGAGTAGAGATGCAAAGTGCTTCAAATGTCTTGGTCATGGGCATTACGCATCTGAATGTCCAAACCACAGGGTAATGATTATCAAGACACGCATGGAGAAGTGGTAAGCGAAGATGAGGCGGCCATTGAAGGAGTTATGGAAGAATGTTCTGATAAGGAAAACATGGAGTATGCTGATGAGGGAGAACTCCTTGTCATAAGGCGTGCTCTAAACTTGCAAGCTAAGCCTAACTATGAGCAGAGGGAGAACATTTTTCACACAAGGTGTATTGTTGAAAAGAAGGCTCGTGGTGTAATTATAGATGGAGGGAGCTACACAAATGTGGCTTCTACTACTTTGGTGGAGAAGTTGAATTTAGCCACAACTAAACGCCCTCATCCTTACAAATTGTAGTGGTTGAATGAAGATGGAGTTGTGAGAGTCACTAAACAGGTTGTGCTGCCATTTTCTATTGGGAAAACTTACAAAGATAAGGAACTATGTGATGTTGTTCCTATGAGTGTTAGTCATTTGCTCTTGGGAAGACCATGGCAGTATGATAGAAGAGCTTTGCATGATGGGTTTAAAAACACATATTCCTTTGACAAAGACGGAAGGAAGATTGTGTTAGCACCATTGAGTCCTCAACAAGTGATTTACTTGCCAACAAAGGAGACATTGAGAGAGCTTTATCCAGCTTTAATTTAATTGATAGTACTAGAAATTGTGGGATCACTTCCACCATAAAATTCAAAGGCTTTTGGAGGAATTTAGTGATGTATTTCCAGAAGAACTACTAAAGGAATTACCACCAATTCGTGGTATTGAGCACCAAATTGATCTTGTACCAGGAGCTGCCTTACCAAATAAGCCAGCTTATAGAATGAATTCGGAGGAGGCAAAGGAGTTGCAATGTCAAGTAAATGAGTTGCTGGAAAGAGGATATGTGCAGGAGTCCATGAGTCTATGTTTAGTACTAGCCTTATTGGTGCCAAAGAAAGATGGGACCATAAGGATGTGTGGCAATAGCAGAGCAATCAACAAGATTACAGTCAAGTATCATTATCCCATTCCAAGGTTAGATAACATGCTTGATGAATTACATGGCTCCAAAGTGTTTTCAAAGATAGACTTAAAGAGTGGTTATCACAAAATTCATATGAAGGAAGGAGATGAATGGAAGATATCCTTTAAGAGAAAACATGGGCTATATGAATGGAAGGTCATGCCATTTGGATTATCGAATGTCCCAAACACCTTTATGAGGCTAATGAACCATGTGCTTTGAAACTTCATAGGTATGTTTGTTGTCGTTTATTTTGATGACATTTTGGTTTATAGTAAAAATTCCGAAGAGCATTAGGAGCATTTGAGGCAAGTATTTGAAGTATTGAGAAAAGAAAAGCTATTTGGCAATTTCAAGAAGTGCCAATTCTATCAAGACCAAGTTATTTTCCTTGGTTATGTTGTTTCTCAACATGGGGTGCATGTAGATGAGCAGAAAATAAAAGCAATCAAGGAGTGGCCAATTCCTAAAAGTATTTATGAGGTACGAATTTTTCATGGCCTTGCTTATTTTTATAGGCGATTCGTGAAGAATTTCAGCACTATTCTCGCACCATTAACTGCATGCATCAAAAAAAATTGTGAGTTTAAATGGACCGAAGCTACATAAAAGAGTTTTGACTTAATCAAGGAGAAATTATGTTCAGCACCTATGTGAGATTGAATGTGATGCATCTGGAGTAGGGATTGGAGCTGTCTTGATGCAAGATAAGTGTCCCATTACTTATTTTAGTGAGAAGCTTGGTAGAGCAAGTCTGAATTACTCCATCTATGATAAAGAGTTATTTGCACTAATTCGAGCTCTTGAGACATGGTAGCATTATTTATTACTGAAGGAGTTCATCATTCACACTAATCATGAGTCCTTAAAGCATTTGAAGGGGCAAGGGAAGCTGAATCAAAGACATGCCAAATGGGTGGAGTATTTGGAAGCTTTCCCCTATGTAATCAAATACAAAAAGAGAGAGACGAATGTGGTGCCTAATGCATTTTCTCGGAGGTATGCTTTGATTTTTCTTTTGAATGCTAAACTGTTGGGTTTTGAACTTATTAAGGAACTTTCTTGATCCTATGCTAACTAAAATCTATTCAGCTTGTGAGAAAATGGCCATTAAAGGGTTTTATAGGAATAATGGTTATATGTTCAGATTTGGGAAACTTGTGATTCCTAATTGTTCTATTAGGGAATTGCTTGTTAGAGAATCATATGCAGGTGGGCTGGCTAGACATTTTGGTGAAAAGAAGACTTTTGAAATGTTGAAAGAGCATTTCTATTGGCCAAATATGATGAAGGATGTGCATCAGATTGTAGAACGATGTGTTGCTTGCAAGAAAGTGAAGAGCAATGAGGCTGCACATGGCTTGTACATGTCATTGACTATTCCAGATCAACCATGGATGGATTTAAGCATGGATTTTGTGCTTGGATTACCCAAAACACAAAGGGGAAAAGATTCAGTTATGGTGGTTTTTGACAGATTCTAAAAAATGTCTCATTTTATTTCATGTCACAAAACTGATGATGCTTTGAGATTGCATGGCATTCCAAAGAGTATCGTTTCCGTTCGTCATGCCAAATTCTTAAGCTATTTTTGGAAGACATTATGGATGAAGCTTGGAACAAAGCTGCTATTTAGCACAACCTGTCATCCTCAAACTGATGGGCAAACTGAAGTGGTAAATAGATCTCTTTCCTCTTTGCTTAGAAGTGTTATTAGTAAAAACTTGAAGAATTGGGATAAGTACTTGCCGCATGTTGAATTTGCTTATAATCAAAGTGTTCATAGTACTATGGTTCACGCCACTACGATGTCAAATCGCCCAGAATTGAATTGTGGCAATTTGCAGTATAGTGATTCCCAGGTCGTATTCACTCAAGGAGCCTCACATCTTAATACTAATTAATCGTTCTAAACACCTAAACACTAATTAAGAGTACATAAACGTGGGGGGGTTTTGTGGCAGTACTAACAAAATAAACAAAACAGAACAGCAATTAACTATAATAGCAGCAACAGCAGCAACAGCAGAAGCAGCAGAAATTGCAAGATATTGACAGTAAAGAGACTATGTAATCAGCCACTAGGATTCATGGGAGTGTAACTATCATTACCTAACTCATTGATTCAATTTTATTCTCATTCCATTGTTTGGTTCTTTAGGAAAATGGTTCTAGAATAACATCTAGAATTTAATGCTACTAATTACAGTCAAGAACATCTCTCTACTATAATTAGATGCATTCAGTGGAAAATCTCAACCAAACCAAGTTAATATATCATCTAACTAGTCATTTCATCTTCCTCACTTTCCTAATCAGTCAAGCAAGGTTATGTCTTATATAAGTCAGTTTATGTTACATTCTCAAGCTCTAATCAGAATTTGACAGCAAAATAAACATGACAGCAAAACAGAAACGAAATGAGATGAAAATGGAGAATAAAACACTTAGCTTGCATTCTTAGTTCAAGCTACAACATCCCAGTGGTCTAGTGACTAATTACAATGAAAACTTAGCCCTCCATGAGAGCAAAATAGCAAACAATAGAAGAAAAAACAAGAGGAAGAGAGAGCTGCGAATTTTCTAAGTCTGGTTACAAAAATAAAAGTGTTCTCTTCCTAAAAACTAATGCCCCTTCAATGCCTTAGAATATTCTACCCTAGATGCTTTCTTGGATGCTTCTTCCATGAAGTGGCAGCACTTTGACAGCAAAACAGCAGTAAAATTAATATTTCTGCAGCAGCAAAAAGGCATGGCAGCAGTAGAATGGTATGGCAGCAGCAGAATTAATATTTCTGCAGCAGAAAGTGACAAACAGCAGCATAACAACAGCAGAATATCATGGCAAAATTAATATTTTAGCCATGATATTCTGACCTCCGAATTTTAATGTTTCTGCCCTCAAATTCTGACTACATGGCTATTCAATAAGAGTTCAAGTGGGCCCCACATCCAGCATATCCTAGTCAGCATCTACATCACCCAAAAAGTGCCACATTAGCATCCAAATCATCATCTTTGTCCATGAAGAAAATGCATGAGGTAGTAAAAAAGCAGATTGAGAAGAAAAATGCTACCTATAAAAAGTTAGTAGACAAGAGGAGAAAGTATGTTCAATTTAGCCTAGGAGATCTTGTTTGGATCCACCTACGCAAAGAGAGATTTCCAAACAAAAGGAATTCTAAACTTATGGCTGATGGTCCTTTTCGAGTATTGGAAAAGGTAAATGACAATGCGTATAAAATTGATCTCCCAGGAGATTATGGTATTTCAGCAACATTCAATGTAAGGGACATTACCCCTTATTTGGAAGATAACATGGAGCTGGATTTCAGGGCAAATCCTTGTCAACCGAGGGAAGATTATGTGATCATAAGGGCTGTCCCTAAAGAACAAGAGGCTGAATCTATACTTGGGCCAATAACACGTTCAAGGGCCAAGAAGCATCAAATGGGATTGACTTGGGTTTCTTTACTTGTGTGCAATGATGGGCTAGGCCAAATTAGAAGCTTAGACTTAGAAGAATAAAAGAACTATAGATTTTTGTTATTTTTTAATAATTTTCATGCATGACTTTTTGGGATATAAAATCTGATATAATTTAATGTTTTTAGAGTTGCATAGTGTCATTTAGCTTTCCAAGTGGCTGTAGTCGTTGTTGTTGCATTAATGAGGTGGCTATATGGCGGCTGTAGTTTTGTAGGCTAGGCTCATTAATGAGGTGGCTATAGGGAGACTATAGTTGTTGTAGGCTCATTAATGAGGTAGTTGTGGTTGCATTAATGAGGTAGCTGGCTTTTGTTATCTATAAAAGGGAACTTGCCCCCTTGTGGCAAGATAATCAAATTTGAGTGAATTATATTTTAAATTTCTTTGTGCACATCTATCTTCTCTTATCTAACAATTGTGTTAGTGTGGCGACAAAATCATAGAATTCTTATCACTCCCATTTCGTTCTCTAATCTGGAGTGTGGCGAATTCCACTCATCTTAGCTTGATTGTGGCACCATTAGCTTATCAATTTAGTTGAGTTGGTTTTTTCTCTTTATTTTTCTTGTGGTACAGATTGTGTCCTCTTTTAGGCATATCAGGAAGTACGGATGAATAAACAAGTGCTTGTTCCTTTTTCCATTCGGAACTACGAAGACCAAGTGTTGTTTGATGTAGTTCCCATGCAAGCTGGGCACTCGTTTAGGAAGACCTTGGCAATTAAATAGGCAAGTTATGTGTGACGTGTCTGTTACTGACAGATGAAAGAGACAATGGTCCGACTATGGCAAGGTTTCTGGCCGGTATGAATATGGAAATTCAAAACACATTGGAATAGCAACATTATGTGGACTCGGAAGACATGGTGCACCTAGCAATTAGGAATGAGAGTCCACTCAAGAGGGAAGGTAGTACACGTGCATGCCATAGGCAGTGTACATCCGCTTGGAAGTCAAAACAACAGAAGCAAGATGAAAATATTTCCACTTTGAAGCTAAAACCTGAGCAAAAGCAAGTAGTGGCTAGCCAAGGAGCTCAAGGTAAATTAGATTCTTCCATTACACGGAATCACAGCATTAAGTGTTTTGAATGGTAAGGCAGGGGTCACATAGCCGGTCAATTTCTGAACAAAAGAGTTATGGTAATGAAAGGCGATGGCAAGATTGAAAATGGCAATGAATCGGACAACGACCCAACGCCACCATTAAGGGACGATGATGATGAAGAGTTTGCTACCCTTGGTGAATTGTAGGTAGCAAGGAAAGCTGTGAGTTTGCAATTCAAAGAAGATGATTAGGTGCAACTGGATAACATATTTCCAACTAAATGCCAAGTCCAAAACAAGGTATGTTGTGTGATTATTGATAGAGAAGATGTTAGCCATGGCAACAATTAAGTGTCCTTCATCTTGTAAATTGTAATGGCTAAAGGTTAGTAGGGAGTACGGATATATAAACAAGTGTTTGTTCCTTTTGCATTGGGAAGTATGAAGACCAAGTGTTGTGTGATGTAGTTCCCATGCAAGCTGGTCACTTATTATTAGAAAGACCATGGCAATTAGATAGGTGAGTTATGCGTTACGTGTCTATTATTGATAGATGAAAGTGACCATGATCTGATTATGGCAAGGTTTCTGGCTGGTTTAAATGGGGAAATTCAAACTATGGTGGAATAGCAATATAATGTAGAGTTAGAGCATATGGTGCACCTGTCTATTAGGAATGAGAGTCCACCCAAAAGGGAAGGCAGTACACGTGCATGCCATAGCCAGTGTACATCAACTTGGAAGTCAAAACAATGGAAGCAAGATCAAAATATTTCAGTTTGAAGCTAAAACCTGAGCAAAAGCAAGCAGTGGAACTTAAGGTAAATCAGATTCTTCCTTTACACGAAATCGTGAAATTAAGTGTTTTAAATATCAAGAAGGGGGTCATATAACTAGTCAATGTTTGAACAAAAGAGTTATGGTTATGAAAGGCGATAGCGAGATTGAAACTGACAATGAATTGGACAATGACCCAACGCCACCATTAGACGACTATGTCATGTAATCAAAGATAACCCAATTGCAGCTCTAGAAAGGGATAATACTTCAATTGGGCCTCTAACTCGTCCAAGGGCTAAAGGGCTTGGATTGGGCTTAACCACATTGTTGAAAGTGGAAGAAGTGTGAATAAGATTACATGTGGGATGGTTGCATTTGTTGAATATAGTTGTAATCTATTACCTAGACATTTATTGTCTTTGACATTTAGTAACCTATGCATTTATTGTCTTTGACATTTAGCTACCTATGCATTTATTGTCTTTGACATTTAGCCTACACTACTTGACTTTTAGTTGATGCATTTAATGCATTAGTTGGAGTCTTTTGTCTTTTGCTTTGGAGACTCTCTATAAAAAGGGTCTTTGCCATATGTTGTAATCCATCCTTGAATCATATATGAGATATTGGCATTTTGCTTTCAAGAGGATTCTTGAATTCTTTCTCTTATCTAACTTGCGTTAGTGGCGAGAGCAGCTAGATTTCTTATCACTCATGTTCTTCTTTCTTGAGTGTGGCGAGATCAACCCATTTCTCTTAGTTGTGGCGCCCTTTGGCTTATCAATTGAGTGATTTGGTTTTCTTTCTTTATTTCTTTCAACATATCCAGAAAATCGATTAAGTGTTTTCCCTCCAAAAAATCACATCACTATAATGAAGAATAGTATGCTGCCAATGGTGAATTGTTGGTAGTAAGGAGAGCTTTGAGTTTGCAATTCAGAGAAGATGATGAAGTGCAACTGGAGAACATATTTCCAACCAGATGCCATGTCAAAAATAAGGCACGTTGTGTGATTATTGATGGAAGAGGCTTTACAAATGTTGCTAGCACTACCATGGCGGAGATGTTAGCCATGCAAACTATTTAGTGTCCTCGACCATATAAATTGCAATGGCTAAACTGTAGTGGCGAAGTATAGATATATAAACAAGTGTTTGTTCCTTTTCGCATTGGGAAGTATGAAGACCAAGTGTTGTGTGATGTAGTTCCCATGTAAGCTGGGCTCTCATTATTAGGAAGACCATGGCAATTAGATAGGCAAGTTATGCGTGACGTGTTTGTTACTGAAAGATGAAAGAGACAATGATCCGACAATGGCAAGGTTTCTGGCCGGTTTTGATGTGAACCCAACAATTACATTGGATGATCAAGAAGTAGATCCATTGTATATTACAAGTGGGCCAATTACACGAGCTCGGGCTAAAACAATAAAAGAGACATTAAATGGGCTCGTTCAAGAATGGATGAAGAAAATTCCATTTGAATGTATGTTAAATAATGATCAAAATGTGCTCAACATCATTTGGGCTGAAAATGGAGTTGCTAAAGGGATTTTGGGCCAGAACACTACAAATTAAAGAGATTGGTCCAAGAGATAAACATGGACCAATAGAATTTGGGCTCAATTATATCCATTTGAGTTGAAATTCATGTTTTGTAATTTTCTTTTATTTTTGTACGAATTTTAACTTCTAGATGGTCTTTAGTCAATTATGAATCATGTGCATTAAATGCACAATGTTTCAAAGTCAAGATAGGTGGATATTTATTTTCAAAATACATTAAAAGCATTGTATCCAAAGTCAAGATAGGTGGGCATTTATTTTCATGTGCATTAAATGTATGTATCTTCAAGTCAAGATAGGTGGGCACCTTTGTCTCTCCATCCTATCTATAAATACCCCCCCAAGCTTATTGTAATAATCAGATTTGAATTTATGAAAACTTGCATTCAAGTGTTTTCTCTCATTGTGTGAGAATTTATCTTTCTTTCTTTGCTCTTGTGAAACCTTGCTTTGTCAATCTTCTTTATAAGATTGGTGATTCAAATTCACAAAAGCCCCCAATTTGTGCTTCAACCCAAGTGCGTTGTTGTGTGGATTGGTTCAATTCGTGTTCGTGGTTGAACAAGCGTGATGTAACCAAGGATAACCCCATTGCAGCCCAAGAAAGGGAGAACACTTCAATTGGGCCTCTAACTCGTTCAAGGGTTAAAGAGCTTGAACTAATTGCAGCCCAAGAAAGGGAGAACACTTCAATTGGGCCTCTAACTCGTTCAAGGGCTAAAGGGCTTGGATTGGGCTTAACCACATTGTTGAAAGTGGAAGAAGTGTGAAAAGATTACATGTGGGTTAGTTGCATTTGTTGAATATAGTTGTAGTCTATTACCTATGCATTAATTGTCTTTGACTTTTAGCTACCTATACATTTATTGTCTTTGACATTTAGCCTACACTACTTGACTTTTAGTTGATGCATTTAATGCATTAGTTGGAGTCTTTTGTCTTTTTGTTTTGGAGACCCTCTATAAAAAGGGTCCTTGCCATATGTTGTAAACCATCTTTGAATCATATATGAGATATTGACATTTTGCTTTCAAGAGGATTCTTGAGTTCTTTCTCTTATCTAACTTGTGTTAGTGGTGAGAGCAACTAGATTTCTTATCACTCACGTTCTTCTTTCTTGAGTGTGGCGAGATCAACCCATTTCTCTTAGTTGTGGCGCCCTTTGGCTTATCAATTGAGTGATTTGGTTTCATTTGTTTGTTTCTTTCAACCTATCCAGAAAATCGATCAAGTGTTTTCCCTCCGAAAATCACATCATATTGGTATCAAAGCCACTTCAATTCAGGTTCTATTATTTGTTTTGTGTTTTGCCCCTTCGTGGAAAGCTTAATTTTATTGCATTTTATTCTGTGTTTTGCCACCTACATGGAAGGCTTAGTTTTCGTTATTTTGTATTCTGCCACCTATATGGAAGGCTTAGTTTTCCTTGTTTTGTAATCTGCCACCTACATGGAAGGCTAATTTTCTAGTATGTTCATCTTTATCTTTATTTCTATTCTTGTGTTGTTCTATTTTATTCCAACTTTTTTATTTTAAAAAAAATTCATCGTTACTGTTCATTGTTCATCGTTACTGTTTATTGTTAATCCGAGTGTAAACACTTAGAAAGTGAACCTACCCTTCACCAAACTCAAACCAACAAATTACAAATCACTATGACAGGAGAAAATAGTTCTGAAGTTCCTTTTGGGCTTAGCCTACAACAAGCTCAAATTGTTGGCCTACAAAGAGGTCAAGAAGAAATGATGGAACAAATAGCTCAACTAACCACTCAAATGGCTAGATTTATGGAGCTACAACAACAACAACCAAGAAGAGGAGCTTATGTTGAACACCATAGAGAAGAATCTGAAGCTGAAGAAGGTGATCAACCTAGGCAAAGAAGGCAGCAGAGGGAACGTGATGCCAACATCAAAATGAAGATTCCTCCATTTAAGGGAACAAGTTCTCCTGAAGAATACTTGGAGTGGGTGCAACGAGTAGAGAAGATTTTTGAATATCAAGAATATTCAGAAGCTACCAAATGCCGACTTGCAGCCCTTGAATTCACTGATTATGCAAATCTATGGTGGGAAAATTTGAAGAATCAACGAACAAGAGATGGAGAGGAGGAAGTTCGAAATTGGAGATTGATGAAAAGGCTCATGCAGAGGCGTTTTGTACCTGATTACTACAAGCAAGAGCTTTATTTTAAGCTTCAAAGCTTGAGGCAAGGAGGTATGTGTGTTGAAGATTATGTCAAAGAATTTGAAACTTTGATGATTCGGTGTGAGCTGAATGAACCTCAAGAGCAAACCATAGCTCGATTTCTTGGTGGTTTGAATAGAGAAGTTGCTGACTTAGTAGAGTTGCAGAATTATGTCTTCTTAGAAGATGTAATTAAATTGGCAATTAAGGTGGAGAGACAGAAAAAGAGAGTTTATGGAAGAACCAATGGAGTGTCTAAACCATTGGGGAGTAAACCTTTCCAAACACTTTCCCAAACCTCAAACACTACCAAAGGGAGTAATAAGGAGATATGGAAGAAAGAGCTGAACAAATCTGAAAGTTCTAAAGGGAAGGATAAGAGAGAAGACAACCAGTCCTCTAAAAGAAGCCGGGACATTAAGTGCTTCAAGTGCTTGGGTCATGGCCATATAGCATCCGAATGTCCTAATAGAAGAGTGATGATCTTGAAGGAAAAACAAGGGGAAATAGAGAGTGAAGATGAAGATATTGTGGAGGAATGTGAAGAGGAAGAATATTTTGACGAAGAAGAAGTTGTTGAATATGCTGATGAAGGTGCTGCCTTGGTTATTAGACGTGCCTTGAATATCCAAGCCAAAGTAGAAGAAGAACAGAGGGAGAATATTTTTCAAACAAGGTGTACTATCGGAGGCAAAGTTTGTAACGTGATAATTGATAGTGGGAGCTGCACTAACGTTGCTTCAACCACCTTGGTTAGCAAATTGAAGCTACCTATCATCAATCATCCCCGTCCATACAAGCTGCAATGGTTGAATAATCATGGCGAGATGAAGGTCACCAAACAAGTAAAGGTACCTTTCTCTATAGGGAAGAATTACAAAGATGAGGTATTGTGTGACATAGTCCCTATGGATGCTAGTCATCTTCTACTTGGGAGGCCCTGGCAATTTGATAGAAGAGCACTACATGATGGCTTCAAAAATACCTACGCTTTCGAGAAGGATGGAAAGAAGATTGTGTTGGCACCCTTAAAGCCAATACAAGTACAGCCGAAGGAGGATGTAATCGAGGAGAAGAAGCCTAGCTGTTTTGCTTCTAAGAATGAGTTAAAGAAGGCAATAAGAAGGGAAAACTTTGTATTATTACTAATTCTTAAGGAGCTAAATCCAGAACTTGCAGAAAAGCTTCCTAAGCTTGTGAGGGAGTTGATAGAAGAATTTACAGATGTCTTTCCGAATGAGCTACCTAAGGGATTGCCACCCTTAAGAGGAATTGAGCATCAAATTGATTTGGTGCCCGGTGCTACCTTACCAAATAAGCCAGCATACAGAATGAATCCAGAGGAGGCTAAGGAGCTAAAAAGGCAAGTCGATGAGTTGATTGAAAAGGGTTATGTAAGGGAATCCATGAGCCCTTGTTCTGTGCCTACATTATTAGTCCCTAAAAAGGATGGCTCTATGAGAATGTGTGTAGACAGCCGTGCTATAAATAAGATCACCATCAAATACCGCTACCCAATTCCAAGATTGGATGACATGTTGGATGAGCTGAATGGTTCCAAGGTGTTTTCAAAAATTGACTTGAAGAGTGGCTATCACCAAATCCGAATGAAAGAGGGAGACGAGTGGAAGACAGCCTTCAAGACAAAGCATGGACTTTACGAATGGATGGTAATGCCATTTGGGCTATCTAATGCCCCTAGCACATTTATGCGATTGATGAATCATGTGCTTAGATCTTTCATTGGAAAATTCGTTGTGGTATATTTCGATGATATTTTGATCTACAGTCAAAGTTATGAGGAGCATGTGCAACATTTGAAGGAAGTCTTGGAAGTGTTGCGAAAGGAGAAACTCTATGCTAATCTAAAAAAATGCTACTTTTGTCAAGACCATGTGATTTTTCTTGGCTTTGTAGTATCTCAGCAAGGAGTGGGAGTTGATGAAGAAAAGGTGAAAGCTATCAAAGAATGGCCCGTTCCAAGAACCATATCTGAAGTAAGAAGTTTTCATGGGCTTGCCTCTTTCTATAGAAGATTTGTAAGGGATTTCAGCACCATCTTAGCACCCATAACTGAATGTATTAAGGGAGGAAAGGAGTTCAAATGGAGTGATGCAGCCCAACGAAGTTTTGAGCTTGTCAAAGAAAAATTGTGCAATGCACCTATATTGGCTTTGCCTAATTTTTCTAAGACTTTTGAGATTTAATGTGATGCTAGTGGAGTGGGAATTGGAGCAGTACTTCTTCAAGAAAAGCGTCCTATAGCTTATTTTAGTGAGAAGTTGAATGGAGCCAGTCTTAACTACTCTACCTATGATAAGGAGTTCTACTCTTTAATTAGAGCTCTTGAGACATGGCAGCACTACTTGTTACCAAAAGAATTTGTAATTCACACAGACCATGAATCACTCAAACACTTGAAAGGTCAGAGCAAGCTGAATAGAAGACATGCAAAGTGGGTGGAATTTCTTGAAGCTTTTCCCTATGTGTTGAAGTATAAGAAGGGAGAAACCAACATTGTTGCAGATGCCTTATCAAGGAGATATGCCTTAATTTCCATGATGAATGCTAAATTGTTGGGATTTGAATCTATTAAAGACCATTACATGGAAGATTCAACACTTGCTGAAATTTATCTCACTTGTGAGAAAATGGCATATAAGGGATTTTATAGATCTGAAGGTTTTTTATTTCGCTTAGGGAGGCTGGTAATTCCAAATTGTTCTATAAGGGAATTCCTTACACGAGAAGCTCACGGAGGAGGATTGGCTGGGCATTTCGGTGAAACCAAGACATTGGAGATGCTGAAAGAGCATTTTTATTGGCCTAACATGATTAGAGATGTGCATCATGTGATTGAAAGGTGTATTGTTTGCAAAAAAGCCAAGAGCAAGGAAGCAGCCCATGGACTTTATACACCTCTACCTGTTCCAGATCAACCTTGGACTGATGTTAGTATGGATTTCGTGCTAGGCTTACCAAGGACACAAAGAGGTAAAGATTCGGTCATGGTTGTTGTTGATCGTTTTTCAAAAATGTCTCATTTTATTCCATGCCATAAGACCGACGATGCTGTGCACATCGCCAATTTATTTTTCAAAGAAATTGTGAGACTTCATGGCATTCCAAAGAGTATCGTGTCAGATCGTGATGCCAAATTTCTTAGCTACTTTTGGAAGACTTTATGGAGAAAGCTGGGAACAAAGTTGCTCTTTAGTACTGCCTGTCACCCACAAACTGATGGGCAAACTGAAGTGGTGAACCGAACGCTTTCTACTTTGCTAAGAACTATCATTGGCAAAAACTTGAAAAGTTGGGATGAATGCTTGGCCTATGCTGAATTTGCTTACAATAGAAGTGTACATGGTACTACTAAACACTCTCCTTTTGAAGTAGTTTATGGATTTAATCCATTGAGCCCACTTGATTTAGTACCATTACCACTTGAAGCTCGAGAATGCATAGATGGAAAAATGAAGGCTGACATGATAAAGAAGTTACATGAAAACATTAAACAGCAAATTGAGAAGAAGAACTCCATCTATAAGAAGACTGCCAACAAGAGAAGAAAATTTGTTCAATTCAGTCCTGGAGATTTAGTGTGGGTTCATCTTCGAAAAGAAAGATTTCCAAACCAAAGGAAGTCTAAATTAATGCCAAGGGCAGATGGTCCTTTCCGTATCATAGACAAGGTAAATGATAATGCATACAAAATTGATTTGCGTGAAGACTATGCTGTTTCTACTACTTTCAATGTAAGGGATCTTTCCCCGTACTTAGAAGATAAAGAGGACTTGGATTTGAGGACAAATCCATTTCAACCAAGGGAGGATGATGTAACCAAGGATAACCCCATTGCAGCCCAAGAAAGGGAGAACACTTCAATTGGGCCTCTAACTCATTCAAGGGTTAAAGAGCTTGAACTAATTGCAGCCCAAGAAAGGGAGAACACTTCAATTGGGCCTCTAACTCGTTCAAGGGCTAAAGGGCTTGGATTGGGCTTAACCACATTGTTGAAAGTGGAAGAAGTGTGAAAAGATTACATGTGGGTTAGTTGCATTTGTTGAATATAGTTGTAGTCTATTACCTATGCATTAATTGTCTTTGACTTTTAGCTACCTATACATTTATTGTCTTTGACATTTAGCCTACACTACTTGACTTTTAGTTGATGCATTTAATGCATTAGTTGGAGTCTTTTGTCTTTTTGTTTTGGAGACCCTCTATAAAAAGGGTCCTTGCCATATGTTGTAAACCATCTTTGAATCATATATGAGATATTGACATTTTGCTTTCAAGAGGATTCTTGAGTTCTTTCTCTTATCTAACTTGTGTTAGTGGTGAGAGCAACTAGATTTCTTATCACTCACGTTCTTCTTTCTTGAGTGTGGCGAGATCAACCCATTTCTCTTAGTTGTGGCGCCCTTTGGCTTATCAATTGAGTGATTTGGTTTCATTTGTTTGTTTCTTTCAACCTATCCAGAAAATCGATCAAGTGTTTTCCCTCCGAAAATCACATCAAAGCGTTCTAAATAGTAGGTCACGTTCTATATAACGTTGGTTGACTATTTGCACTTGTTAGGTCATTGAACCACTCCAATTCCTTCTTCAATTCCGGAGTGTGTTGTTCTTATTTTTCTTTTGATAAGTCTTGAATTCATTTATCGCCTACGCCGTGAAGATCAGGCAACCCTAAGGATTTTCCTATCATTTGGTATCAGAGCATTTTGGTTGACACGGTAGGCCTTCTTTATTTTCACCTTTTTTTGAGAAAAATATATTATTGTTCCTTTGTTGTTCCTTCCCCTTTCTTCAATTTCCAATTTGCCTAGATATCAATTTTTTCCTTTCACTGTGCAAGATTTCATTGTCCTTGAGAAGGTCATATATTGTTTTGTTGCTCCTATCTATTCTGTACATCATATTGAAAAAAAAAACGAAAAAAAAATTCGAAAAAAAAAAATTTGTTCAAATAGTGCATCTTCTTGCCCTCAAAGTAGTTGATTCCCTTTTCATTTAACAAAAAAATCTTATCTTGCACTTGTAACAAAATTTCTTTCTATTGAATCCATAAAGCTTTCTTTAACTGTGACCTAGTTCAACTATTCCCATACTTTGACAATCTACTTTCATGTGCTTGGTTGAAGTTGAGAAATTGGCAATTATTGAATCACACAACAAGGACTTAGATTGAATAAGAGCTTTGGAAGATATTGAGGGATTTAAGAGTTAGTGAGATTATTAAGAGTGGAGTGCAAATACTGAGTTGAGAAGAAGAGTGAAACACTAAGCATTTTGTGAGATCCTATATTCTGTTATTATTATTATTTTTTTTTTTACACTAACATGGCAGGGAACCAAGATGAAGAAATTTCTCAAGCACAACTAGCTCCTATCCAAATGCAAGCATTGATGAGTCATCTTGAAAGGATGTTTGACAGAAAGCTAGAAGGAGTTCTTGAGCGTTTAGATAACATGGAGAACCAAACCGCTACACTACCAGCCTCTCCAAACAACCGAAGACGAAATGAGCAGCCTTATAGAGTTGCGGAGAGTCCAGTTGAGGATGATGAATCTGGTGGATATCAACCAAGAAGGAGGAGATTTAATCGAGAAGAACCTAGGAGGCCTAGAGTTAGAGAAGAAGACCTTGGTGGAATCAAAGTAAAAGTCCCTTCCTTTCAAGGCAAAAGTGATCCCGAGGAGTACTTAGAATGGGAAATGCGTGTTGAGCAAATTTTCTCATGCCATAACTACTCCGAAGGTAAAAAGGTGA
This sequence comes from Biancaea sappan, assembly GCA_037074585.1. Lineage (NCBI taxonomy): Eukaryota > Viridiplantae > Streptophyta > Magnoliopsida > Fabales > Fabaceae > Biancaea > Biancaea sappan. Next base: position 41,523,205 of record CM073501.1, on the reverse strand, counting down.
AACTTGCTGCTATTGAATTTACTGATTATGCTCTTGTTTGGTGGGACCAGATGCAAAAAGAAAGAGCTCGTTATGGAGAGTATCCCATTTCCACTTGGGAAGAAATGAAGACAATTATGAGAAAGAGGTTCATCCCATCATATTACCATAGAGAGCTTCATAACAAGTTGCAACGTCTCATACAAGGAACAAAGGGTGTAGATGAGTATCATAAGGAGATGGAGGTTGCCATGATAAGAGCCAACATTGTGGAGGATAGAGAAGCAACAATGGCTCGCTTCTTACATGGACTCAATCATGACATAGCTGATATCGTGGAGATGTATCATTATGTAGAGCTTCAAGAGATGGTACATCAAGCCATCAAAGTTGAGCAACAACTCAAGAGGAAAAATACTGCAAGAAAAAGCTACAATTCAAATTCTTTTAACTCTTGGAAGCACAATTCGAAGAAAGACAACCCTTCTACTTCAAATTCCAAGGAAGTTGATTCAAAGAAAATTGAAAAGCTAGCTGTTCCAAAGAAAACTCAAGTTGAGCCTAATTCTTCAAGGAGCCGTGACATAAGGTGTTTTAAGTGCCAAGGAAGAGGTCACATCGCTAGTGAGTGCCCAAACAAACGCACCATGATCATCAATAACAATGGAGATTGGGAGACTGAAGAAGATATCACAGAGGAGGAAGAAGAATCAAATGATGAGGGAGAAAGTGCAATGGAAGGAGAGCTTCTTGTGACTAGAAGAGCACTTAGCATTCAGGTGATGGAAGAGAATAATCAAAGAGAAAACTTGTTCCACACACGTTGCTTAATTCAGGACAAGGTATGTAGTGTGATCATAGATGGTGGAAGTTGTAGCAATGTGGCAAGTGTTGAGCTTGTTGAAAAATTGAGCTTACTAACAGTCAAGCATAACCGTCCATACAGACTTCAATGGCTCAATGAATGTGGGGAACTGAAGGTGACTAAACAGGTGAAAGTACTCTTTTCTATTGGCAAATATAGAGATGAAGTCTTATGTGATATTGTACCCATGAAAGCATGTCATCTCTTGTTAGGTAGGCCTTGGCAGTATGATAGGCATGTCACTCATGATGGATTCTTAAATCGTTATTCTTTTGTACTTAGAGGGAACCCTATAACCCTCCTCCCTATGTCACCAAAGCAAATCTTAGAAGATCAAATAAAGAGAGAAAAGAAAAGAGAGAGTGAGTGCAGCCAAGTGAGCAAAAAAGAAGAGAATAAAAATGAGAGTGAAAAGATTCAAAAAGAGTCAAGTACTGAAGAAAAAGAGAGTGTGTTGAAAAAGAAGAAAGATAGAAAAGAAAATCAAAAAGGAAAAAGAGAGAACATGGATGTTGGAGGAAAAGGTTTACTTGTGGCAAAAAATAGTGACCTTAAACAAGCTTTATTTTCTCAACAAAACCTCCTAGTACTTGTTTACAAAGAGGCTATGTTGAATAATAAAGACTTAACCTCTACTTTGCCTAGTGTTGTTTTGTCTCTCTTGCTGGAATATGAGGATATTTTTTCCGATGAAGTACCACCCGGATTGCCACCAATTAGAGGGATAGAACATCAAATTGATTTCATTCCTGGAGCATCATTGCCTAACCGACCAGCATACCGTACCAATCCTGAAGAGACTAAGGAGATTCAAAAACAAGTCCAAGAATTGTTAGACAAAGGATATGTGAGAGAAAGCCTTAGTCCTTGTGCAGTTCCAGTGTTGCTCGTACCTAAGAAGGATGGCACATGGAGGATGTGTATTGACTGTAGAGCCATTAACAACATAACGGTAAGATATCGCCATCCTATTCCTAGGTTAGATGATATGCTTGATGAATTGACTGGTTCTACTATCTTTTCTAAAATTGACTTAAAAAGTGGCTACCATCAAATTAGAATGAAAGAAGGAGATGAATGGAAAACAGCATTCAAGACTAAACATGGACTTTATGAATGGTTGGTTATGCCTTTTGGTTTAACTAATGCACCTAGTACATTCATGAGGTTAATGAATCATGTCTTGAGAGCTTACATTGGGAAATTTGTGGTAGTTTATTTTGATGACATTCTTGTGTATAGCAAAACCTTAGATGAACATGTGGATCACATTAGAAAAGTTCTAGAGGTTCTTAAAAAGGAAAGATTGTTTGGTAATTTGAAGAAATGTGATTTTTGCACAAACAAAATTGTTTTTCTTGGCTATGTTGTTAGTAGTAAAGGTATAGGGGTTGATGAAGAAAATGTCCAAGCAATTCAAGAATGGCCAACTCCAACCACCGTTGGACAGGTAAGGAGTTTCCATGGACTTGCAAGCTTTTATCGGAGGTTCGTGAAGGACTTTAGCACTCTAGCAGCACCATTAAATGAACTGACCAAGAAGAATGTCCCCTTCAAATGGGAAGATGTTCAAGAGAAAGCCTTCAAAACCCTTAAGGAGAAGCTCACGAATGCACCTTTACTAGCCCTTCCTGATTTTGGTAAGACTTTTGAGATTGAATGTGATGCTAGTGGAATTGGCATAGGCGGTGTACTCATGCAAGAAGGTAAGCCCATTGCATATTTCAGTGAAAAGCTAAGTGGACCAACTTTTAACTATCCTACATATGATAAAGAATTATATGCATTAGTTAGAGTGCTGGAAACTTGGCAACATTATTTGTGGCCTAAAGAATTTGTAATTCATTCTGATCATGAGGCTTTAAAGCATATTAGGAGCCAAAGCAAGTTGAATCGAAGGCATGCCAAATGGATTGAGTTCATTGAATCATTTCCATATGTGATTAAGTACAAGAAAGGTAAAGAAAATATTGTTGCTGATGCTTTATCACGGAGGTATGTTCTTCTTTCCATGTTAGATGCTAAAATTCTGGGTTTTGAATTCATTAAAGAATTGTATGCTAATGATGTTGATTTTGGAGTAGCATTTCATCATTGCAAGCCAAACACTAGTTGGAATAAATTTTTCTTGCATGAAGGATTCCTATTTTATATTGACAAACTTTGCATTCCTAACTGTTCTTTGCGTGTGCTTTTGTTGAAAGAGGCGCATTCTGGTGGCCTTATGGGTCATTTTGGCATTGCCAAGACCTTTAGTGTTTTGAATGTACACTTTTATTGGCCTAGAATGCGTAGAGATGTTGAGAAATTTGTGGGAAGATGCATTGTATGTCATAAGGCAAAATCTAAATTAAATCCCCATGGATTGTATACTCCCCTCCCAATTCCTAATGTACCTTGGGAAGATATTTCAATGGATTTTATTGTGGGATTACCTAGATCTAAGATGGGGAGAGATTCAATCTTTGTTATTGTTGATAAATTTTCTAAAATGGCACATTTCATTCCTTGTCACAAAGTTGATGACGCTTCTAACATTGCTAATTTATTCTTTAGGGAAGTTGTGAGACTACATGGGATGCCAAGAATGATTGTGTCTGATCGGGATACTAAATTTTTAAGCTATTTTTGGAAGATATTATGGAGCAAGCTTGGAACCAAATTGTTATTTTCTACTACATGCCATCCACAAACTGATGGACAAACCGAGGTTGTGAACAGGACAGTTTCCTCATTGTTGAGAACAATCATCAAGAAAAATTTGAAGAGTTGGGAGGAATGTCTTCCACATGTCGAATTTGCTTACAATAGGGCCATTCATTCCACTACTAAATTTTCGCCATTTGAAATTGTTTATGGATTTAATCCTCTTACACCTATTGACTTGATTCCTTTACCTTTGCAGGAAAGAGCCAATATGGATGGTAAAAAGCGTGCTGAATTTGTCAAGCAAATTCATGAGAAGGCACGGCACAACATTGAAAGGATGACTGAACAATATGAAAAATGTGCTAATAGACGAAGAAAGCAAGTAATTTTTAAGCCTGGAGATTTGGTTTGGCTACATCTAAGAAAAGAGAGGTTTCCAGAAAAACGAAAATCAAAACTTATTCCTAGAGGGGATGGGCCATTTCGAGTCATTGAGAAGATTAATGATAATGCTTACAAACTTGAATTACCAGGTGAATATGGTGTGCATGCTACCTTCAATGTTTCTGATCTCTCTCCTTATTTTGATGCAGATATTGAAGAGTCGAGGACGACTCCTTTTCGAGAAGGGGAGGATGATGTGAACCTAACAATTACATTGGATGATCAAGAAGTAGATCCATTGTATATTACAAGTGGGCCAATTACACGAGCTCGGGCTAAAACAATAAAAGAGACATTAAATGGGCTCGTTCAAGAATGGATGAAGAAAATTCCATTTGAATGTATGTTAAATAATGATCAAAATGTGCTCAACATCATTTGGGCTGAAAATGGAGTTGCTAAAGGGATTTTGGGCCAGAACACTACAAATTAAAGAGATTGGTCCAAGAGATAAACATGGACCAATAGAATTTGGGCTCAATTATATCCATTTGAGTTGAAATTCATGTTTTGTAATTTTCTTTTATTTTTGTACGAATTTTAACTTCTAGATGGTCTTTAGTCAATTATGAATCATGTGCATTAAATGCACAATGTTTCAAAGTCAAGATAGGTGGATATTTATTTTCAAAATGCATTAAAAGCATTGTATCCAAAGTCAAGATAGGTGGGCATTTATTTTCATGTGCATTAAATGTATGTATCTTCAAGTCAAGATAGGTGGGCACCTTTGTCTCTCCATCCTATCTATAAATACCCCCCCAAGCTTATTGTAATAATCAGATTTGAGTTTATGAAAACTTGCATTCAAGTGTTTTCTCTCATTGTGTGAGAATTTATCTTTCTTTCTTTGCTCTTATGAAACCTTGCTTTGTCAATCTTCTTTATAAGATTGGTGATTCAAATTCACAAAAGCCCCCAATTTGTGCTTCAACCCAAGTGCGTTGTTGTGTGGATTGGTTCAATTCGTGTTCGTGGTTGAACAAGCGTTCTAAATAGTAGGTCACGTTCTATATAACGTTGGTTGACTATTTGCACTTGTTAGGTCATTGAACCACTCCAATTCCTTCTTCAATTCCGGAGTGTGTTGTTCTTATTTTTCTTTTGATAAGTCTTGAATTCATTTATTGCCTACGCCGTGAAGATCAGGCAACCCTAAGGATTTTCCTATCAGGTTTGAATATGGAAATTCAAAATACATTGGAATAACAACATTATGTGGACTCGGAGGACATGGTGCACCTGTCAATTAAGAATGAACTCAAGATGGAAGGCAGAACACATGTGTGACATAGGCAGTGTACATCCGCTTGGAAGTCAAAGCAATGGAGGCAAGATGAAAATGTTTCCACTTTAAAGCTAAAACCTGAGCAAAAGCAAGTAGTGGCTAGCCAAGGAACTCAAGGTAAATTAGATTCATCCATTACACAGAATCATGATATTAAGTGTTTTAAATGCCAAGGCGGGGGTCACATAGCCGGTCAATTTTTGAATGAAACAGTTATGGTTATGAAAGGCAATGGCGAGATTGAAGTTAACAATGAATCAGACGACGACCCTATGCCACCATTGGAGGACAACGATGATGAAGAGTACGCTACCTATGGTGAATTACTGGCAGCTGGGAGAGCTTTGAGATTACAATTCAAATAAGATGATGAAGTACAACTGTAGAACATATTTCCAACAAGTTGCCATGTCCAAAACAAGGTATGTAGTGCGATTATTCATGAAGGATGCCTCACTAATGTTGCTAGCACTACCATGGCGGAGATGTTAGCCGTGCCCACAATTAAGCGTCCTCGACCTTGTAAATTGCAATGGTCAAGTGATAGTGGGGACGTACGAGTGAATAAACAAGTGTTTGCTCCATTTTGCATTAGTCAGTGTGAAGACCAAGTGTTGTGTGATGTAGTTCTCATGCTAGCAGAGCACTTGTTATTAGGAAGACTATGGCAATTAGATAGGTGAGTTATGCATGATGTGTCTATTACTAACAAATGAAAGTGACCATGATCCGACTATGGCAAGGTTTCTGGCTGGTTTAAATGGGGAAATTCAAACTATGGTGGAATAGCAATATAATGTAGAGTTAGAGCACATGGTGCACCTGTCTATTAGGAATGAGAGTCCACCCAAAAGGGAAGGCAGTACACGTGCATGCCATAGCCAGTGTACATCCACTTGGAAGTCAAAACAATGGAAGCAAGATCAAAATATTTCCAGTTTGAAGCTAAAACCTGAGCAAAAGCAAGTAGTGGAACTTAAGGTAAATCAGATTTTTCCTTTACACGAAATCGTGAAATTAAGTGTTTTAAATATCAAGAAGGGGGTCATATAACCAGTCAATGTCTGAACAAAAGAGTTATGATTATGAAAGGCGATAGCGAGATTGAAACTGAGAATGAATTGGACAACGACCCAACGCCACCATTAGACGACTATGTGATGTAATCAAAGATAACCCAATTGTAGCTCAAGAAAGGGATAATACTTCAATTGGGCCTCTAACTCGTTCAAGGGCTAAAGGGCTTGGATTGGGCTTAACCACATTGTTGAAAGTGGAAGAAGTATGAATAAGATTGCATGTGGGATGGTTGCATTTGTTGAATATAGTTGCAATCTATTACCTAGACATTTATTGTCTTTGACATTTAGCTACCTATGCATTTATTGTCTTTGACATTTAGCCTACACTACTTGACTTTTAGTTGATGCATTTAATGCATTAGTTGGAGTCTTTTGTCTTTTGTTTTGGAGACTCTCTATAAAAAGAGTCCTTGCCATATGTTGTAATCCATCCTTGAATCATATATGAGATATTGGCATTTTGCTTTCAAGAGGATTCTTGAGTTCTTTCTCTTATCTAACTTGGGTTAGTGGCGAGAGCAGATAGATTTATTATCACTCACGTTCTTCTTTCTTGAGTGTGGCGAGATCAACCCATTTCCCTTAGTTGTGGCGCCCTTTGGCTTATCAATTGAGTGATTTGGTTTTCTTTCTTTGTTTCTTTCAACCTATCCAGAAAATCGATTAAGTGTTTTCCCTCCAAAAAATCACATCACTATGATGAAGAATAGTATGCTGCCAATGGTGAATTGTTGGTAGTAAGGAGAGCTTTGAGTTTGCAATTCAGAGAAGATGATGAAGTGCAACTGGAGAACATATTTCCAACCAGATGCCATGTCCAAAATAAGGCACGTTGTGTGATTATTGATGGAAGAGGCTTTACAAATGTTGCTAGCACTACCATGGCGGAGATGTTAGCCATGCAAACTATTTAGCGTCCTCGACCATATAAATTGCAATGGCTAAACTGTAGTGGCGAAGTATGGATATATAAACAAGTGTTTGTTCCTTTTCGCATTGGGAAGTACGAAGACCAAGTGTTGTGTGATGTAGTTCCCATGTAAGCTGGGCTCTCATTATTAGGAAGACCATGGCAATTAGATAGGCAAGTTATGCGTGACGTGTTTGTTACTGACAGATGAAAGAGACAATGATCCGACAATGACAAGGTTTCTGGCCGGTTTGAATATGGAAATTCAAAATACACTGGAATAGCAACATTATGTGGACTCGGAGGACATGGTGCACCTGTCAATTAAGAATGAACTCAAGATGGAAGGCAGAACACATGCGTGACATAGGCAGTGTACATCCGCTTGGAAGTCAAAACAATGGAGGCAAGATGAAAATGTGTCCACTTTAAAGCTAAAACCTGAGCAAAAGCAAGCAGTGGCTAGCCAAGGAACTCAAGGTAAATTAGATTCATCCATTACACAGAATCATGATATTAAATGTTTTAAATGTCAAGGCGGGGGTCACATAGCCGGTTAATTTTTGAACGAAACAGTTATGGTTATGAAAGGCAATGGCGAGATTGAAGTTAACAATGAATCGAGCAACGACCCTATGCCACCATTGGAGGACGACGATGATGAAGAGTACGCTACCTATGGTGAATTACTGGCAGCTGGGAGAGCTTTGAGATTGTAATTCAAAGAAGATGATGAAGTACAACTATAGAACATATTTCCAACAAGTTGCCATGTCCAAAATAAGGTATGTAGTGCGATTATTTATGAAGGATGCCTCACTAATGTTGCTAGTGCTACCATGGCGGAGATGTTAGCCGTGCCCACAATTAAGCGTCCTCGACCTTGTAAATTGCAATGGTTAAGTGATAGTGGGGACGTACTAGTGAATAAACAAGTGTTTGCTCCATTTTGCATTAGTCAGTGTGAAGACCAAGTGTTGTGTGATGTAGTTCTCATGCTAGCTGAGCACTTGTTATTAGGAAGACTATGGCAATTAGATAGGTGAGTTATACGTGATGTGTCTATTACTAACAAATGAAAGTGACCATGATCCGACTATGGCAAGGTTTCTGGCTGGTTTAAATGGGGAAATTCAAAATATAGTGAAATAGCAATATTATGTAGAGTTAGAGCACATGGTGCACCAGGCAATTAGGAATGAGAGTCCACTAATGAGGAAGGCAGTACACGTGCATGCCAAAGGCAGTGTACATCTGCTTGGAAGTCAAAATAATGGAAGCAAGATAAAAATATTTTCACTTTGAAGCTAAAACCCGAGCAAAAGCAAGCAGTGGCTAGCCAAGGAGCTCAAGGTAAATCAGATTCTTCCATTACACGGAATTGTGATATTAAGTGTTTTAAATATCAAGGCAGGGGTCATATAGCCGGTCAATTTCTAAACAAAAGAGTTATGGATAGGAAAGGCGATGGCGAGATTGAAACTAACAATGGTTAGGACAATGACCCTATGCTAACATCGGAGAACGATGATGATGAAGAGTACGTTGCCTATGGTGAACTATTGGTAGTTGGGAGAACATTGAGTTTTCATTTCAGAGAAGATGATGAGGTGCAACTTGGGAGCATATTTCCAACTAGATGCCATGTCCAAAACAAGGTATGTTGTGTTATTATTGATGAAGGAGGCTTCACTAATGTTGTTAGCACTACCATGGCAGAGATGTTAGGCATGCCAACAATTAAGTTTCCTCGACCTTGTAAATTGCAATGGTCAAGTGATAGTGTGGAAGTACGGGTAAATAAGCAAGTGTTTGTTCCTTTTTGGATTGGGAAGTACAAAGACCAAGTGTTGTGTGATGTAGTTCCCATGGAAGCTGGGCACTTGTTATTAGGAAGACCATGGCAATTAGATAGGTGAGTTATGCGTGACATGTCGGTTACCAACAGATGAAAGTGACCATGATTCGACTATGGCAAGATTTCTTGCTAGTTTAAATGGGGAAATTCAAAATACGGTGGAATAGTAATATTATGTCTGTTGGAGCACATGGTGCAATTGGCTATTAGAAATTAGAGTCTATTCAAGAGGGAAGGAAGTACATATGCATGCCATACCTAGTGTACATCCACTTGGAAGTCAAAACAATGGAAGCAAGACTTTGAAGCTAAAACTAGAGCAAAAGTAAGCAGTGGCTAACCAAAGTACTCAAGGTAAATCAGATACTTCCATTTCATGAAATCGTGATATTATGTGTTTTAAATATCAAGGCAAGGGTCATATAGCCATTCAATGTCTGAACAAAAGAGTTAAGGTTATGAAAGACAATGGCGAGATTGAAACTGACAATGAATCAGACAACGACCCAACGCCATCATTGGAGGACAATGATGATTAGGAGTATGCTTCCCGTGGTGAACTGTTGGTAGCAAGAAGAGCTTTGAGTTTACAATTCAGAGAAGATGATGAAGTACAACTGGAGAACATATTTCCAGCTCGATGCCATGTCCAAAACGAAGTATATTGTGTGATTATTGATGGAGGAGGCTTTGCTAATGTTGCTAGCGCTAACAGAGCGGAGATGTTAGCCATGCCAGCAATTAACCATCCTCGACCTTATAAATTGAAATGACTAAGGGATAGTGGGGAAGTATGGATATATAAACAAGTGTTTGTTCCTTTTCGCATTGGGAAGTACGAAGGCCAAGTGTTGTGTGATGTTGTTTCCATCCAAGCTGGGCACTGTTATTATGAAGACCATGGCAATTAGATAGGTGAGTTACGCGTGAGGTGTCTATTACTGGCAGATGAAAGTGGCCATGATCCGACTATGGCAAGGTTTCTAGCTGGTTTAAATGGGGAAATTCAAAATACAGTGGAATGGCTATATTATGTGGAGTTGGAGGACATTGTGCACCAAGCAATTAGGAATGAGAGTCCATTCATGAGGAAGGCAGCATAAGTTCATGCCATAGGCAGTGTACATCCGCTTGGAAGTCAAAAAAATGGAAGTAAGATAAAAATATTTCCACTTTGAAGCTAAAACCTGAGCAAAAGCAAGCAGTGGCTAGCCAAGGAGCTCAAGGTAAATTAGATTCTTCCATTGCACGGAATCATGATATTAAGTGTTTCAAATGTCAAGGCGGGGGTCACATAGCCGTCAATTTCTGAAAAAATGAGCTATGGCAATGAAAGGCGATGGGGAGATTGAACATGACAATGAATCAGACAACGACCCAACTCCAATAATGGAGGATGATGATGATGAATAGTACACTACCCATGGCGAATTGTTGGTAGCAAGGAGAGCTTTGAGTTTGCAATTCAAAGAAGATAATGAAGTGCCATTGGAGAACATATTTCCAACTAGATGCCACGTCCATAAGAAGGTATGTTGTGTGATTATTCATGAAGGAGGCTTTACTAATGTTGCTAGCGTTACGAAGGTAGAGAAGTTAGCCATGCCAACAATCAAGCATCCTCAACCTTATAAATTGTAATGGCTAAAGGATAGTCGGGAAGTACAGATTAATAAACAAGTGTTTGTTCCTTTTCACACTGGGAAGTATGAAGACCAAATGTTGTGTGATATAGTTCCCATGCAAGATGGACAGTTGTTATTAGGAAGACCATGGCAATTAGATAGGGGAGTTTATGCATGACAGGTCTGTTACTGATAGATGAAAGTGACCATGATCCGACTATCGCAAGGTTTCTAACAGGTTTAAATGGGGAAATTCAAAATATGGTGGAATAGCAATATTATGTTGAGTTGGAGCACATGGTGCACCTAGCTATTAGGAATGAGAGTCTATTCAAGAGGGAAGGCAATACATGTGAATGCCATACCTAGTGTACATCTACTTGGAAGTCAAAACAATGGGAGCAAGAAGAAAATATTTCCACTTTGAAGCTAAAACCTGAGGAAAAGGTGTAGTGGCTAGCCAAGGAGCTCAAAGTAAATCAGATTCTTCCATTACACAGAGTCGTGATATTAAGTGTTTTAAATATCAAGGCGGGGGTCATGTAGCCGGTCAATTTCTAAACAAAAGAGTTATGGTTAGGAAAGGCGATGGCGAGATTGAAACTAACAATGATTCAGACAATGACCCTATGCCAACATTGGAGGACAATTATGATGAAGAGTACGTTGCCTATGGTGAACTATTGGTAGTTTGGAGAGCATTGAGTTACATTTAAGAGAAGATGATGAGGTGCAACTGGGGAGCATATTTCCAACAAGATGCCTTGTCCAAAACAAGGTATGTTGTGTGATTATTGATGGAGGAGGCTTCCCTAATGTTGTTAGTGCTACCATGGCGGTGATGTTAGCCATGCCAACAATTAAGTTTCCTTGACCTTGTAAATTGCAATGGTCCAGTGATAGTGTGGAAGTACGGGTAAATAAATAAGTGTTTGTTCCTTTTCACATTGGGAAGTACGAAGACCAAGTGTTGTGTGATGTAGTTCCCATGGAAGTTGGGCACTTGCTATTGGGAAGACCATGGCAATTAGATAGGGGAGTTATGGATGACGTGTCTGTTACGGATAGATGAAAGTGACCATGATCTGACTATCGTAATGTTTCTAGCTGGTTTAAATGGGGAAATTCAAAATATGGTGGAATAGCAATATTATGTTGAGTTGGAGTACATGGTGCACCTGGCTATTTGGAATGAGAGTCTATCAAGAAGGAAGTCAATACACGTGCATGCCATACCTAGTGTACATCCACTTGGAAGTCAAAACAATGTGAGCAAGATGAAAATATTTCCACTTTGAATCTAAAACCTGAGCAAAAGCAAGCAGGGCTAGCTAAGGAACTCAAGGTAAATCAGATTCTTCCGTTACATCGAATCGTGATATCAAGTGTCTTAAATATCAAGGTGGGGGTCATATAGCTGGTCAATTTCTGAACGAAAGAGTTATGGTTACGAAAGGCGACGGCGAGATTGCAACTGACAATGAATCGCACAACGACCCTATGCCACTATCAGAGGATGATGATAATGAAGAGTACGTTGCCTATGGCGAACTGTTGGTAGTTGGGAGGGCTTTGAGTTTTCATTTTAGAGAAGATGTTGAAGTACAACTAGGGAGCCTATTTCCAACTAGATGCCATGTCCAAAACAAGGTATGCTGTGTGATTATTGATGAAGGAGGCTTCACTAATGTTGTTAGCGCTACCATGGCAGAGATGTTAGGCATGCCAACAATTAAGTTTCCTCGACCTTGTAAATTGCAATGGTCAAGTGATAGTGTGGAAGTACAGGTAAATAAACAAGTGTTTGTTCCTTTTTTCATTAGGAAGACCATGGCAATTAGATAGGAGAGTTATGCGTGACGTGTCGGTTACTCACAGATGAAAAAGTGACCATGATCTGACAATGGCAAGATTTCTTGCTGGTTTAAATGGGGAAATTCAAAATACGGTGGAATAGCAATATTATGTAGAGTTAGAGCACATGGTGCACCTGGCTATTAGGAATTAGAGTCCACTCAAGAGGGAAGGTAGTACACGTGCCTGCCATAGCTAGTGTACATCTACTTGGAAGTCAAAACAATGGAAGCAAGATGAAAATATTTCCACTTTGAAGCTAAAACCTAAGCAAAGGTAAGCGGTGGCTAGCCAAGGAACTCAAGGTAAGTCAGATACTTCCATTACACAAAATCGTGATTTTATGTGTTTTAAATATCAAGGCAAGGGTCATATAGCCAGTTAATGTCTAAACAAACGAGTTATGGTTATGAAACGCGATGGCGAGATTGAAACTGACAATGAATCAGACAACGACCTAACGCCACGATTGGAAGACGATGATGATGAGGAGTACGCTGCCCATGATGAATTGTTGGTAACAAGGAGAGCTTTGAGTTTTACAATTCGGAGAAGATGATGAAGTACAACTAGAGAACATATTTCCAACTTGATGCCATGTCCAAAACAAAGTATGTTGTGTGATTATTGATGGAGGAGGCTTTGTTAATGTTGCTAGCGCTACTAGAGCGCATATATTAGCCATGCCAACAATTGACCATCCTCGATCTTATAAATTGCAATGACTAAAGGATAGTGGGGAAGTACGGATATATAAACAAGTGTTTGTTCCTTTTCGCATTGGGAAGTACGAAGACCAAGTGTTGTGTGATGTTGTTCCCATGCAAGATGGGCACTCGTTATTATGAAGCCATGGCAATTAGATAGGCGAGTTATACATGATGTGTTGGTTACTAACAGGTGAAAGAGACAGTGATCCGACAACGGCAAGGTTTCTGGCTGGTTTGAACATGAAAATTCAAAATACGGTGGAATAGCAACCTTATGTGGACTCGGAGGACACGATGCACCTGGCAATAAGGAATGAGAGTCCACTCAAGAAGGAAGGTAGTACACTTTTCCATAGGCAGTGTACATCGGCTTGGAAGTCAAAACAATGGATGCAAGATAAAAATATTTCTAATTTTAAGCTAAAACCTGAGCAAAAGCAAGCAGTGGCTAGCCAAGGCACTCACGACAAATTAGATTCTTCTATTACACGAAATCATGATATTAAGTGTTTTAAATGTCAAGCTGGGGGTCACATAGCTGGTCAATTTCTGAACGAAAGACTTATGGTTATGAAAGGCGTTGGCGAGATTGAAAATGACAATGAATCAAATAACGACCCAACACCACCATTGGAGGATGATGATGATGAAGAGTACACTGCCCAAGGTGAATTGTTGGAGCCAGGAGAGCTTTGAGTTTGCAATTCAGAGAAGATGATGAAGTGCAACTCGAGAACATATTTCCAATAAGATGCCATGTCCAAAACAAGGTATGTTGTGTGATTGTTGTTGGAGGAGGTTATGCTAATGTTGTTAGCACTATCATGGCAGAGATGTTAGCCATGCCAATAATTAAGCATCCTCGACCATGTAAATTGCAATGGTCAAGTGATAGTAGGGAAGTACGGGTGAATATACAAGTGTTTGTTCCTTTTTACATTGTGAAGTACGAAGACCAAGTGTTGTGTGATGTAGTTCCCATGCAAGCTGGGCACTTGTTTTTAGGAAGACCATGGCAATTAGATAGGTGAGTTATGGGTGACATGTCTGTTACTGATAGATGAAAGTGACCATGATTCGACTATGGCAAGGTTTCTAGCTGGTTCAAATGGGGAAATTCAAATTACAGTGGAAAAGCAATATTATGTAGTGTTAGAGCACATGGTGCACCTAGCTATTAGGAATGAGAGTTGAGAGTCCACTCAAGAGGAAAGGCAGTACACGTGCATACCATAGCCAATGTACATCCACTTGGAAGTCAAAACAATGGAAACAAGATGAAAATATTTCTGTTTTGAATCTAAAACCTAAGCAAAAACAAGGAGTGGCTAGCCAACGAACTCAAGGTAAATCAGATGCTTCTATTACATGAAATCGTAATTTTAAGTGTTTTAAATATCATAGCGGAGGTCATATAGCTAGTCAATGTTTGAACAAAAGAGTTATAATTATTAAAGGAGATGACGAGATTGAAACTGACAATGAATCGGACAACCACCCAACGCCACCATTAGAGGATGATGATGATGAAGAGTATGCTGCCCATGGTGAATTGTTGGTAGCAAGGAGAGCTTGGAGTTTATAATTCAGAGAAGATGATGAAGTACAACTAGAGAACATATTTCCAACCAGATGCCATGTCCAAAACAAGGTATGTTGTGTGATTATTGATGGAGGAGGCTTTGCTGATGTTGCTAGTGCTACCATGGCGGAATGTTAGCCATGCCAGCAATTAACCGTCCTGGACCTTATAAATCGCAATGGCTAAAGGATAGTCGGGAAGTACGGATGAATAAACAAGTACTTGCTACGAAGACCAAGTGTTGTGTGATGTAGTTCCCATGCAAGCTGGGCACATGTTATTATGAAGACCATGGCAATTAGATAGGCGAGTAAGAGACAATGATCTGACTATGGCAAGGTTTCAAGCTGGTTTGAATATGAAAATTCAAAATACGGTGGAATAGCAACATTATGTGGACTTGGAGGACATGGTGCACATGGCAATTAGGAATGAGAGTCCACTCAAGAAGGAAGGTAGTAGACGTGCATGCCCTAGACAGTGTACATCTGCTTGGAAGTCAAAACAATGGATACAAGATAAAAATATTTCCACTTTGAAGCTAAAACTCGAGCAAAAGCAAGCAGTGGCTAGCCAACGAACTAAAGGTAAATCAAATTCTTCCATTACACAAAATCATGATATTAAGTATTTTAAATGTCAAGGAGGGGGTGACATAGCTGGTCAATTTCTGAACGAAAGACTTAGGTTATGAAAGGCGATGGCGAGATTGAAAATGACAATGAATCAGATAACAACCCAATGCCACCATTAGATGATGATGATGATGATGAGGAGTTCAGTGTGCAAGGTGAATTGATGGTAACAAGCAGAGCTTTCAATTTGCAATTCAGAGAAGACGATGAAGTGCAACTGGAGAACATATTTCCAACTAGATACATGATCAAAACAAGGTATATTGTGTGATTAAATATGAAGGAGGCTTTACTAATGTTGTTAGCACTACCATGCCGGAGATGTTAGCCGTGCCAACAATTAAGTGTCCCCGATCTTGTAAATTGCAATGGTTAAGTGATAGTGGGGAAGTACAAATATATAAACAAGTGTTTGTTCCTTTTCGCATTGGGAAGTACGAAGACCAAGCGTTGTGTGATGTAGTTCCCATGGAAGCTGGGCACTCGTAAGTAGGAAGACCATGGCAATTAGATAGGCTAGTTATGCATGACGTGTCTGTTACTGACAGATGAAAGAGATAATGATCCGACTCTGGCAAGGTTTCTATCCTACTTGAGTTTGGAAATTCAAAATACAGTGGAATGCAACATTATGTGGACTCAGAGGACAAGGTGTACCTAGCAATTAGGAATGAGAGTCCACTCAAGAGGGAAGGCAATACACTTGCATGCCATAGGCAGTGTACATCTACATGGAAATCAAAACAATGGAAGCGAGATAAAAATTTTTTCACTTTGAAGCTAAAACCTAAGCAAAAGCAAGTAGTGACTAGCCAAGGAACTTAAGGTAAATCAGATTCTTCCATTAAACGGAATCATGATATTAAGTGTTTTAAATGTCATGGCAAGGGTCACATAGCCGGTCAATTTCTGAACAAAAGAGTTATGGTTACGGATGGTGATGAGGAGATTGAAACTGGCAATGAATCAGACAATGACACGAAGCCACCATTGGAGGACGATGATGATGAAGAGTACGTTGCCTATAGTGAATTATTGGTAGCTGAGAGTGCTTTGAGTTTGCATTTCAAAGAAGATGATGAAGTGCAACTGTAGAACATATTTCCAACAAGATGCCATGTCAAAAAAAGGTATGTAGTGCTATTATTTATGAAGGATGCTTTACTAAAGTTGCTAGCGCTACCATGGCGGAGATGTTAGCCGTTCCAACAATTAAGCGTCCTCAACCATGTACATTACAATGGTTAAGTGATAGTGGGGAAGTACGGGTGAATAAACAAGTATTTGTTCCTTTTTGCATTGGGAAGTACGAAGACCAAGTGTTTTGTGATGTAGTTCCCATGCAAGCTGGGCACTTGTTATTACGAAGACCATGGCAATTAGATATGTGAGTTATGCATGACGTGTCTGTTACTGACAGATGAAAGTGGCCATGATCTGACCATGGCAAGGTTTCTGACTGGTTTAAATGGGAAATTCAAAATACGGTGGAATAGCAATATTATGTAGAGTTGGAGCATGCCATAGCCAGTCAAAACAATGGAAGCAAGATGAAAATATTTCAACTTTAAAGCTAAAACTTGAGCAAAAGCAAGCAATGGCAAGCCAAGGAGCTCAAGGCAAATCAGATTCTTCCATTACAAGAAATCGTGATATTAAGTGTTTTAAATATCAAGGCGGGGGTCATATGTCTGAACAAAAGAGTTATGGTTATGAAAAGTGATGGCGAGATTGAAACTGACAATGAATCGGACTCGAGCCAACGCTACCATTGGAGGATGATGCTGATGGTGAATTGTTGATAGCAAGGAGATGTTTGCCATACCATGGCGGAGATCTTTAAAACTAACAATGAATCACAATATTAAGTGTTTTAAATGGCATGGCGAGGGTCACATAGCCAGTCAATTTTTGAACAAAAGAGTTATGGTTATGAATGGTGATAGGGACATTGAAATTGACAATGAATCAGACAATGACCCAAAGCCACCATTAGAGGGCGATAATGATGAAGAGTAACGTTGCCTATAGTGAATTGTTGGTAGCTGGGAGAGCTGTGAGTTTGCAATTCGAAGAAGATGATGAAGTACAACTGTAGAACATATTTTCAACAAGATGCCATGTCCAAAACAAGGTATGTTGTGTGATTATTTATGAAGGATGCTTTACTATTGTTGCTAATGCTACCATGCAGGAGATGTTAGTCGTGCCAACAATTACGCGTCCTCGACCTTGTAAATTGCAATAATTAAGTGGTAGTGAAGAAGCACGGGTGAATAAACAAGTGTTTGTTCCTTTTAGCATTGGGAAGTACGAAGACCAGGTGTTGTGTGATGTAGTTCCCATGCAAGCTGGGCACTTGTTATTAGGAAGACCATGGCAATTAGATAGGTGAGTTATGCGTGACGTGTTTGTTACTGACATAAGAAAATGGCCATGATCTGACTATGGCAAGGTTTCTGGCTGGTTTAAATGGGGAAATTCGGAATACAGTGGAGTAGGAATGTTATGTAGAGTTGAAGCATATGGTGCACTTGGCAATTAGGAATGAGAATCTGCACCAGAGGAAGGCAGTACATGTGTGTGCCATATACAGTGTATATCTGCTTGGAAGTCAAAACAATGGAAGCAAGATATAAATATTTCCACTTTGAAGCTAAAACCTGAGCAAAAGCAAGCAGTGGCTAGCCAAGGAACTCAAGGTAAATCAGATTCTCCTATTACTCGAAATAGTAATATTAAGTGCTTTAATTCTCAAGGCGAGGGTCACATAGCTGGTCAATATTTGAACAAACAAGTTAGGTTATGAAGGGCGATGGTAAGATTGAAACTGATAGTGAATTGAACAACAACCCTATGCCACCATTGGAGGACTATGATGATGAAGAGTACGCTGCCCACGTTAATTGTTGGTAGCAAGGATAGCTTTGAGTTTCCAAATCAGAGAAGATAATGAACTGCAACTGGAGAACATATTTCCAACTAGATGCCATGTCCAAAACAAGGTATTCTTTGTGATTATTGATGGAGGAAGCTGTACTAATGTTGCTAGCGCTACCATCGCGGAGATGTTAGCCATGCCAACAATTAAGCATCCTCGACTGTATAAATTGTAACGGTTAAGTGATAGTGGGGAAGTACGGGTAAATAAACAACTGTTTGTTCCTTTTTGCATTGGGAAGTATGAAGACCAAGTGTTGTGTGATGTAGTTCCCATGCAAGTTGGGCACTTGTTATTTGGAAGACCATGGCAATTAGATAGGTGAGTTATGCGTGACGTGTTTGTTACTGATAGAAGAAAGTGGCCATGATCCGACTATGGCAAGGTTTCTGGCTGGTTTAAATGGGGAAATTCATAATACAGTGGAGTAGCAATATTATGTAGAGTTGAAGCAGATGGTGCACCTGGCAATTAGGAATGAGAATCTACACCAAAGGAATGCAGTACATATGTGTGCCATAGGCAGTGTATTTTTCCTTGGAAGTCAAAACAATGGAAGCAAGATATAAATATTTCCAATTTGAAGCTAAAACCTGAGCAAAAGCAAGTAGTGGCTAGCCAAGGAACTCAAGGTAAATCAGATTCTTCCATTACACGGAATCAAGATATTAAGTGTTTTAAATGTCCAAGTGGGGGTCACATAGCCGATGAATTTATAAACAAAAGAGTTATGGTTATGAAAGGTGATGGCGGGATTGAAACTGACAATGAATAGGACAACAACCCTATGCCACCATTGGAGGACGACGATGATGAAGAGTAGACTGCCCACGGTTAATTGTTGGTAGCAAGGACAGATTTTAGTTTGCAATTCAGAGAAGATAATGAACTGCAACTGGAGAACATATTTCCAACTAGATGTCGTGTCCAAAACAAGGTGTGTTTTGTGATTATTGATGGAGAAGGCTTTACTAATGTTGCTCGCACTACCATGCCGGAGATGTTAACCATGCTAACAATTAAGCGTACTCGACCTTGTAAATTGCAATGATTAAGTGATAGTGGAAATTACGGGTGAATAAACAAGTGTTTGTTCCTTTTTGCATTGGGAAGTACGACGACCAACTGTTGTGTGATGTAGTTCGTAGGCAAGCGGGGCACTTGTAATTAGGAAAACCATAGCAATTAGATAGACAAGTTATGCGTGACGTGTTTGTTACTGGCAGATGAAAGTGTCTAGCTGGTTGGAATATGGAAATTGAAAATACGGCGGAATAGCAACATATGTGGACTTGGAAGACATAGTGCACCTGGTAATTAGGAATGAAAGTCCACTCAAGAGGGAAGGCAGTACACTTGTGTCTTGGAAGTCAAAACAATGGAAGGAAGATGAAAATATTTCCACTTTGATGCTAAAACCTGAGCAAAGACAAGCAATGGCTAGCCAAGGAACTCAAGGTAAATCAGATTTTTCATTACACAAAATTGCGATATTAAGTGTTTTAAATATCAAGGCGGGGGTCATATAGCCAGTCAATGTCTAAACAAAAGAGTTATGGTTATGAAAGGTGATGGCAAGATTGAAACTAACAATGAATCAGACAACAATCCAACGCCACCATTGGAGGACGATGATGGTGAAGAGTACACTGCCCATGGTGAAATGTTGGTAGTAAGGAGAGCTTTGAGTTTGCAATTCAGAGAAGATGATAAAGTGCAACTGGAGAACATATTTCCAACTAGACGCCATGCCCAAAACAAGGTATGTTATGTGATTATTGATGGAAGAAGCTTCACTAATGTTGTTAGCACTTCCATGGCGGAGATGTTAGCCATGCCAACAAATTAGCCATGCGGACGCTTAGCCATGCCAACAAATTAGCCATGCGAATAATTAAGCGTCCTCAACCTTGCAAACTGCAATGGTTAAGTGATAGTGGCGAAGTACGGGTGAATAAACGAGTGTTTGTTCCTTTTTGCACTGGGAACTACGAAGACCAAGCGTTGTGTGATGTAGTTCCCATGCAAGTTGAGCACTTGTTATTAGGAAGAACATGTCAATTAGATAAGTGATTTATGTGTGATGTCTTTGTTACTGACAGATGAAAATGACAATGATCCGACTATGGAAAGGTTTCTGGCTGGTTTTAATATGGAAATTCAAAATACGGTGGAATAGCAACATTATGCATAGTTAGAGGACGTGGTGCGCCTGGCTATTAGGAATGAGAGTCCACTCAAGAGGGAACGCAGTACACGTCCATGGCATAGCCAGTGTACATCCACTTGGAAGTCAAAACAAAGGAAGCAAGATATAAATATTTCCATTTTGAAGCTAAAACCTGAGAAAAAGAAAGCAGTGGCTAGCCAAGGAACTCAAGGTAAATTAGATTCTTCCATTACACGGAATCATGATATTAAGTGTTTTAAATATCAAGGCGATGGTCAAATAGCCGGTCAATTTCTAAACAAAAGAGTTATGGTTATGAAAGGCGATGGCGAGATTGAAACTGACAATGAATAAGACAACGACGCAACGCCACCATTGTAGGATGATGGTGATGATGATTACACTGCCCATGGTGAATTTTTGGTAGCAAGGAGAGCTTTGAGTTTGTAATTCTGGGAAGTTGTTGAAGTGCAACTGGGGAACATATTTCCAACTAGATGCCAGGTCCAAAACAAGGTATGTTGTGTGATTATTGGTGGAGGAAGCTTTACTAATGTTGCTAGTGCTACCATGGCGAAGATGTTAGCCATGCCGACAATTAAGCATCCTCGACTTTATAAATTACAATGGCTAAGCGATAGTAAGGAGGTACGGGTGAATAAACAAATGTTTGTTCCTTTTTGCACTGGGAAGTACGAAATTACCAAGTGTTGTGTGATGTAGTTCCCACACAAGTTGAGTACTTGTTATTAGGAAGAACATTGCAATTAGATAGGTGATTTATACGTGACGTCTTTGTTACTGACAGATGAAAGTGACAATGATCTAACTGTGGCAAGGTTTCTGGCTGGTTTGAATATGGAAATTCAAAATATGATGGAATAGCAACATTATGTGGAGTAAGAGGACATGGTGTGCCTAGCTATTAGGAATGAGAGTCCACTCAAGAGGCAACACAGCACACATCCGTGGTATAGCCAATGTACATCCATTTGGAAGTCGAAACAATGGAAGCAAGATGAAAATATTTCAACTTTAAAGCTAGAACTTGAACAAAAGCAAGCAGTGGCTAGCCAAGGAACTCAAGGTGAATCAGATTCTTCCATTTCCCAAAATCGTGATATTAAATGTTTTAAATATCAAGCCCAGGGTCACTTAGCTAGTCATTGTCTGAACAAAAGAGTTATGGTCATGAAAGGCGATGGCCAAATTGAAACTGACAATCATTCAGACAACGACCCAACACCACCATGGGAAGATGATGATGATGAAGAGTACACTACCTATGGTGAATTTTTGGTAGCAAGGAAAGCTTTGAGTTTGCTATTATGAGAAGATGTTGAAGTGCAATTGGGGAACATATTTCTAACTAGTTGTCATGTCCAAAACAAGGTATGTTGTGTGATTATTGATGGAGGAAACTTTACTAAAGTAGCGAGCGCTACCATGGCGGAGATGTTAGTCATGCCAACAATTGAGCGTCCTTGACCTGATAAATTGCAGTGGCTAAGTGATAATGGGGACGTACGGGTGATTAATCATGTGCTTGTTCCTTTTTTGCATTGGGAAGTATGAAGACCAAGTGTTGTGTGGTGCAGTTCCCAAGCAAGCTAGGCGCTTGTTGTTCGGAAGACCATGGCAATTAAATAGGTGAGTTATGCGTGACGTATTTGTTTCTAACAAATGAAAGTGACAATGATCCGACTATAGCAAGGTTTCTGGATGGTTTGAATAAGGAAATTCAAAATACGGTGGAATAGTAGCATTATGTGGAGTTGGAGGACATGGTGCACCTGGCTATTTAGAATGAAAGTCCATTCAAGAGGAAAGGCAGTACACATCCTTACCATAGCCAGTGTACATCCACTTGGAAGTCAAAACAATGGAAGCAAGATGAAAATATTTCCACTTTGGAGGTAAAATATGAGCAAAAGCAAGCAGTGGATAACCAAGGAACTCAAGGTAAATCAGATTCTTCCATTACTCGAAATGGTGATATTAAGTGTTTCAAATGTCAAGGTAGGGGTCACATAGCCAGTTAATGTCTGAACAAAAGAGTTAGGTTAGGAAGGGCGATGGCGAGATTGAAACAGATAATGAATCGAACAACAACCCTATGCCACCATTGGAGGACTACGATGACAAAGAGTACGCTGCCTACGGTTAATTGTTGGTAGCAAGGAGAGCTTTGATTTTGCAATTCAGAAAAGATGATGAAGTGCAACTAGAGAACATATTTCCAACTAGATGCCACGTCCAAATCAAGGAATGTAGTGTGATTATTGATGTGGGAAGCCTTTTTAATGTTGCTAGGACTACTGTGGTGGAGATGTTAGCCATGCCAACAATTAAGCATTCTCGACCTTAGAAATTGCAATGGTAAATGATGGTGGGGAAGTACGGGTGAATAAACAAGTGTTTGTTCCTTTTTCCATTGGGAAGTATGAAGACCAAGTGTTGTGTGGCGTAGTTCCCATGCAAGTTAGGCACTTGTTGTTTGGAAGACCATGGCAATTAGATAGGTGAGTTATGCGTGATGTGTTTGTTTGCTGATAGATGAAAGTGACAATGATCTGACTATGGCAAGGTTTCTAGATGGTTTGAATAAGGAAATTCAAAATATAGTGGAATAGCAATATTATGCGGAGTTGGAGGACATGGTGCACCTAGTGATTAGGAATGAGAGTCCACTTAAGAGGGAAGGCAGTACACGTGTATGCCATAGCCAGTGTACATCCATTTGGAAGTCAAAACAATGGAAGCAAGATGAAAATATATCCACTTTGAAGCTAAAACCTAAGCAAAACAAGTAGTGGCTAGCCAAGGAACCCAAGGTAAATCAGATTCTTCCATTACTCGGAATAGTGATATTAAGTGTTTTAAATGTGAAGGCGGGGGTCACAGAGCCGGTCAATGCCTAAACAAAAGAGTAATGGTTATGAAAGGTGATGGTGGGATTGAAATTGACAATGAATTGGGTGACGATCCTATGCCACCATTAGAGGATGATGATGATGAAGAGTACGCTGCCCACAATGAATTGTTGGCAGCAAGGAGAGCTTTGAGTTTGCAATTCAGAGAAGATAATGAAGTACAACTGGAGAACATATTTCCAACTAGATGCCATGTCCAAAACAATGTATGTTTTGTGATTATTGATGGAGGAGGGTTTACTAATGTTGCTCGTGCTACCCTGGGGGAGATGTTAGCCATGCCAACAATTATGCGTCCTAGATCTTAGAAATTGCAATGGTAAATGATGGTGGGGAAGTACGGGTGAATAAACAAGTGTTTGTTCGTTTTTGCATTAGGAAGTACGAGGGCCAGGTGTTGTGTGATGTAGCTCTCATGCAAGCTGGGCACTTGTTATTAGGAAGACCATGGCAATTAGATAGGTGAGTTATACATGATGTGTCTGTTACTGACAAATGAAAGTGTCAATGATCCGACTATGGTGCACTTGGCTATTTGGAATGAGAGTCCACTCAAGAGGGAAGGCAGTACCTGTCCATGCCATAGCCAATGTACATCCACTTGGAAGTCAAAATAATGGAAGCAAGACGAAAATATTTCCTCTTTAAAGCTAAACTTGAGCAAAAGCAAGCATGGCTAGCCAAGGAACTCAAGGTAAATCTGATGAGATCCAGCCACCTAGCTTGGAGCTAGAGCTAGAAAAAGAGGAGCTAATTACACCATTCAAAGCTGAAAATGATGTGCCAAAAAGGCCAATTACAAGAGCCAAGGCCAAACAGATCCAACAAGCTGTGAATGGCATCCTGATGCAATTGCAACGTGGAAATCATTATCATCTTCATACATGCTTTTGATGTGTTCAAAGCCTAGAAATTTTGTACTAAGAGTGGATATTAGAATATACCTCCTTGATAGTGCATCAGCCACTATGTTCTCCTTCCCTTGATTGTATTGAACCACATAAGGAAACATCTCAATAAATTCCACCCATCTTGCATGCTTGTGGCTTAGCTTGTGTTGTCCCTTTAAGTGTTTTAGAGACTCATGATCAGTATGGATGACAAATTCCTTGGACCATAGATAGTGTTGCCATGTCTCTAATGCTCTAACCAAAGCATAGAGCTCCTTGTCATAGGTGGAGTAGTTCAAAGTAGCTCCATTCAATTTTTCACTAAAATAAGCTATTGGCCTCTTTTCCTACATAAGAACAACATCAATTCCAATCCCAGAAGCATCACATTTGATTTCAAAGGTTTTGGAAAAATTACGTAAAACAAGTAGGGGTGCAGTACTTAGCTTTTCCTTAAGAGTGAGAAATGCATCCTATTGAGCTTTTTCCCACTTGAATCCAACATTTTTCTTGATGACCTCAGTGGCGGCAATGGTGCTAAAGTTTTGCACAAACCTCCTATAGAATCCAGCTAGGCCATGAAAACTTCTTACCTCAGTAACTGTAGTGGGAGTAGGCCATTCTTTGAATGCCTTTATCTTCTCTTCATCCACCTCAACTCCCCTGGCACTTACAACAAAACCAAGGAAAACAACTCTATCTATGCAAAAAGTACACTTTTTAAGATTAGCATACAAATTTTCTTTTCTTAGGACCTTCATTACACTTCTTAAATGATTCATGTGTTCAGATTCAGTTTTGCTATATAATAAGATATCATCAAAGTATACAACAAAAAATTTTCCAAGAAAGTTTCTTAGAACATGATTCATTAAGCGCATAAATGTACTTGGTGCATTAGTTAAGCCAAAAGGGATTACTAACCACTTATACAAACCTTGCTTGGTTTTAAAAGTAGTTTTCCACTCATCCCCTTCTTTCATCCTAATTTGATGGTACCCACTTTTTAAATCAATTTTTGAGAAAATAGTTGAACCATGCAATTCATCTAGCATATCATCAAGTCTAGGGATGGGATATCTATATTTTACCGTGATCTTGTTGATAGCTCGACAATCCATACACATTCGCCAAGAGCCATCCATCTTTGGAACCAAAAGGACTGGTACAGCACATGGGCTCATACTTTCTCTAATATAGCCCATTTCCATGAGTTCTTCCATTTGTCTTTGCAATTCTTTAGCTTCTTCAAGATTGCTATGGTAAGCAAGCTTGTTTGGGATTTGTGAGCCAGGCACAAAGTCAATTTGGTGCTCAATCCCACGATTTGGTGGCAACCCCATAGGTAGCTCTTCTGGAAAAATATCTTGGAATTCTTGCAAAAGGGTTAGGGCAGTACTAGGCAAAGAAGAATTTAATTCAGTGTTAGAAAGGTAAGATTCTTTGTGAACTAGCAAAATTAAAGCTCTTTCAGAGTTTCAAGATGTTCTAACTTCCGTTTCTTTTGCAAAGAAATTTAACTTACATTTCTCTCCTTTATTTTTGTATTCTTCTTCTCCTTTTGATCAATTACCCTTTTTTTCTTGCTCATTTCATTTTTCTTTATCAGTAGATTCAGAAAAGGGTTTCTTACCACTAGCAGCAATGGACTTTTTGATTCTGGCTTGTTCAGCAAAAACTTGTTGAGGAGGTAGTGGAGCAAGAGTGATATTCTTCCCATCTTTTATGAAATTGTACCTATTCTTGTACCCATCATGTGAGGTTCTTCTATCAAATTGCCACGGCCTTCCAAGTAGGATATGGCTGGCTTGCATAAGTACAACGTCGCACAAGACCTCATATTTATATTGTCCTATGGAAAATGAAACCAACACTTGTTTTGTCACTTTTACCTCTCCACTTTCATTCAACCATTGCAGTCGATATGGTCTTGGGTGCTTGGTGGTGTGAAGTCCTAGCTTTTCTGCCATCAACTTGCTTGCAACATTCACACAACTCCCCCCATCAACTATTAGTCCGCAAACCTTTCCTTTCATGGTAGTGTGTGTAGAATATGTTTTCTCTTTGAATTTCAGTTCCTTCATCTTTGGTTTGGGCATGCAAAGCTCTTAACACCACGAAGGCTACTCCGTCCACAGCATGCTCAATTTCACTTCCCTCTTCTTCCTCTGAATGTTCAGATTGCTATTTTTCTTCTTCATAATCCAAGTCTCCATTTTCTAAAAGCACCATAGTTCTCTTGTTTGGACATTAGGAAGCAATATGGCCTGTACCCAAACAACGAAAACATTTAATATCTCAAGTTCCAGATGAAAAGTTAGAAGTTATACCTGAATCTTTGGAAGCTTGAAATGGTTTTGCTGCCACTTTGGGTTCTTTTCCTTTAGTGTCACTTGATTTCAGTAAGTTGTTCCATTTTTGCTTCCAATTGGAAGTTTCAATTCTGGAAGTGCCTCGACCTCCCTTTTTTAGTTGCCTTTCCACCTTTTGAGCCATATGTACAATGTCTTCTATTTCCACATAGTGTTGTAACTCCACCACATTGGCTATTTCTCGGTTCAGGCCACAAATAAATCTTGCCATTGTTGCTTCTCGGTCTTCATCAATATTTGCTCTAATTAGAGCAATCTCCATTTCTTGATAATACTCCTCCACATTTTAGTTCACTGTTTCAAGGATTGCAACTTCAAATGTAAGTCATGATAATAGTGTGAGGGAACAAACCTTCTTCTAAGTGCAGCCTTCATCTCCTCCCAAGTGTCAACTGGTCTTTCATGGTTCCTCCTTCGACTTAGGACAAGTTGATCCCACCATATAATTGCATAGTCCGAAAAGGCTACAGCAGCAAGTTTAATTTTCTTATCTTTTGATGTGCCTAAAAGAGGACACTATCTGTACCACAAGAAAAATAAAGAGAAGAAACCAACTCAACTAAATTGATAAGCCTATGGCACCACAATCAAACTAAGATAGGTGGAATTCGCCACACCCCATATTAGAGAACAGAATGGGAGTAATAAGAATTCTGAGATTTTCTCGCCACACTAACACAATTGTTAGATAAGAGAAGATAGATGTGCACAAAGCAATTGAAATATAATTCACTCAAATCTTATTGTCTTGCCACAAGGGGGCAGCTTCCCTTTTATAGATAACAAAAGCCAGCTAACTACCTCATTAATGCATCCACAGCCACCTCATTAATGAGCCTACAACAACTATAGTCAACCTACAGCCACCTCATTAATGAGCCTACAACAACTATAGCCTCCCTACAGCCACCTCATTAATGAGCCTACAACAACTATAGTCAACCTACAGCCACCTCATTAATGAGCCTAGCCTACAGCAACTACAGCCACCCTATAGCCGCATCATTAATGCAACAATAACAACTACAACCACTTGGAAAGCTAAATGACAATACAACAACTCTAAAACATTACATTACATCGGATTTTATATCCCAAAAAGTCATACACAAAAATTATTAAAACAATAAGAAAAATATGTAGTTCTTTTATTCTTCAAAGTCCAAGCTTCTAATTTGGCCCAGCCCATCATTGCACACAAGTAAAGAAACCCAAGTCAATCCCATTTGATGCTTCTTGGCCCTTGAACGTGTTATTGGCCCAAGTATAGATTTAGCCTCTTATTCTTCAAGGACAGCCTTTGTGATCACATCATCTTCCCTCGGTTGACAAGGATTTGCCCTCAAATCCAGCTCCATGTTATCTTCCAAATAAGGGGTTATGTCCCTTACATTGAATGTTGCTAAAACACCATAATCTCCTGGGAGATCAATTTTATAGGCATTGTCATTTACCTTTTTCTAGTACTCAAAAAGGAACATCAGCTCGTGGCATAAGTTTAGACTTCCTTTTGTTTGGAAACCTCTCTTTGCGTAGGTGAATCCAAACAAGATCTCCAGGGCTAAATTGAACATACTTTCTCCTCTTGTCTACTGACTTTTTATAGGTAGCATTCTTCTTCTCAATTTGCTTTTTTACTGCTTCATGCATTTTCTTCATGAATTCAGCTTTACTTTTACCATCGAAGCTAAGTTTTTCATTAATTGGAAGAGGTGCCAAATCTGCTGGTGTATTAGGATTAAATCCATACACAACCTCAAATGGAGATTTCTTTGTAGTACTATGAACACTTCGATTATAAGCAAATTCAACATGCGGCAAGTACTCATCTCAATTCTTCAAGTTTTTACTAATAACACTTCTAAGCAAAGTGGAAAGAGATCTATTTACCACTTCAGTTTGCCCATCAGTTTGAGGATGACAGATTGTGCTAAACAGCAGCTTTGTTCCAAGCTTCATCCATAATGTCTTCCAAAAATAGCTCAAGAATTTGGCATCATGATCAAAAAAAATACTCCTTGGAATGCCATGCAATCTCACAACTTCCTTGAAGAATAAATCAGCAATATGAAAAGCATCATCAGTTTTGTGACATGAAATAAAATGAGACATTTTGGAGAATCTATCAACAACCACCATAACTGAATCTTTTCCCCTTTGTGTTCAGGGTAATCCAACCACAAAATCCATGGTTGATCTGGAATAGGCAATGGCATGTACAAGCTATGTGCAGCCTCATTGCTCTTCGCTTTCTTACAAGCAATACATCTTTCTATAATCCAATGCACATCTTTCATCATATTTGGCCAATAGAAATGCTCTTTCAACATTTCAAATGTCTTCTTTCACCAAAATGTCCAGCTAGCCCACCTGCATGTGATTCTCTAACAAGCAATTCCCTAATAGAACAATTAGGAATCACAAGTTTCCCAAATTTGAACATATAACCATCATGCATATAAAACGCTTTAATGGCCATTTTCTCACAAGCTAAATAGATTTTAGCTAGCATAGGATCAAGCAAGTATTGCTCCTTAATAAGTTCAAAGCCCAACAGTTTAGTGTTCAAAAGAGAAATCAAAGCATACCTCCGAGATAATGCATCAGCCACCACATTCGTCTCTCCCTTTTTGTATTTGATTACATAGGGGAAAGCTTTCAAATACTCCACCCATTTGGCATGTCTTCAATTCAGCTTCCCTTACCCCTTCAAATGCTTTAAGGACTCATGATCAGTGTGAATGATGAACTCCTTTGGTAATAAATAATGCTGCCATGTCTCATGAGCTCGAATTAGTGTAAAGAACTCTTTATCATAGATTGAGTAATTCAGACTTGCTCCACCAAGCTTCTCACTAAAATAAGCAACGGGACACTTATCTTGCATTAAGATAGCTCCAATCCCTACTCCAGATGCATCACATTCAATCTCAAATATCTTTGAAAAATCTGGAAGAGCTAGAATAGGTGCTGAACACAATTTCTCCTTTATTAATTCAAAACTCTTTTGTGTAGCTTCGGTCCATTTAAACTCAGTTTTTTTTATGCATGCAGTTAATGGTGCAAGAATAGTGCTAAAATTCTTCACAAATCGTCTATAAAAAGAAGCAAGGCCATGAAAACTTCGTACCTCATAAATACTTTTAGGAATTTGCCACTCCTTGATTGCTTTTATTTTCTCCTCATCCACGTGCACCCCATGTTGAGAGACAACATAACCAAGGAAAATAACTTGGTCTTGACAGAATTGGTACTTCTTGAAATTGCCAAATAGCTTTTGTTCTCGTAATACTTCAAAAACTTGCCTCAAATGCTCTTCATGCCCTTCAGAATTTTTACTATAAACCAAAATGTTATCAAAATAAACGACAACAAACATATCTATAAATTTTCGAAGCACATGGTTCATTAGCCTCATAAAGGTGCTTGGGGCATTGGATAATCCAAATGGCATGACCTTCCATTCATACAGCCCATGTTTTGTCTTAAAGGCTGTCTTCCATTCATCTCCTTCCTTCATACGAATTTGGTGATAACCACTCTTCAAGTCTATCTTTGAAAACACTTTGGAGCCATGTAATTCATCAACCATGTCATCTAACCTTGGAATGGGATAATGATACTTGACTGTAATCTTGTTGATTGCTCTGCTATCCACACACATCCTCATGGTCCTATCTTTCTTTGGCACCAATAAGGCTGGTACTGAACAAGGACTCATGGACTCCTGCACATATCCTCTTTCCAGCAACTCATTTACTTGAAGTTACAACTCCTTTGCCTCCTCCGGATTCATTCTATAAGTTGGCCTATTTGGTAAGGCAGCTCCTAGTACAAGATTAATTTGGTGCTCAATACCACGAATTGGTGGTAATTCCTTTGGTAGTTCTTCTGGAAATACATCACGAAATTCTTCCAAGAGCCTTTGAATTTGTGGTGGAAGTGATCCCACAATTTCTGGTCCTATCTCCTTCAAATGCAATAAAAGAACTAAATTAGAGCTAGATAAAGCTCTCTCAATGTCTCTTTTTGTTGGCAAGTAAATTACCCTTCCTTTCAACTTCTTGTTGATGTGTCTTCACTTGTTGAGGACTCAATGGTGCTAACACAATCTTCCTTCCATCTTTCTCAAAGGAATATGTGTTTTTAAACCCATCATGCAAAGCTCTTCTATCATACTGCCATGGTCTTCCCAAGAGCAAATGACTAGCACTCATTGGAACAACATCACATAGTACCTTATCTTTGTAATTTTTCCCAATAGAAAATGGCAGCACAACCTGTTTAGTGACTCTCACAACTCTATCTTTATTTAACCACTGAATTTGTAAGGATGAGGGTGTTCAATTGTGACTAAATTCAACTTCTCCACCAAAGTAGTAGAAGCCACATTTGTACAGCTCCCTCCATCTATAATTACACCATAAACCTTCTTTTCAACAGTACACCTTGTGTGAAAAATGTTCTCCCTTTGCTCATCACTAGGCTTAGCTTGCAAATTTAGAGCACGCCTTATGACAAGGAGTTCTCCCTCATCAGCATACTCCATGTTTTTCCTTATTAGAACATTCTTCCATAACTCCTTCAATGGCTGCCTCATCTTCACTTACCACTTCTCCATGCGTGTCTTGGATGATCATTACCCTACGGTTTGGACATTCAGGTGCGTAATGCCCACGACCAAGACATTTGAAGCACTTTACATCTCTATTCCTTTTAGGAGGTTTTGAATCAGCTCCCTTTTCTTTCCCTTTTGATGAACTTGATGGAAGTTTTGAAGACTCCCTCTTCTCCACCTTTCTTTCTTCTCCTTTAGATGCAGCCCTTGATGGTGTTTTAGAGAAATTTGTGATTTTGTTTCTAGTTGGCTAAGACATTTTCTTACTAGAAACTCTCTTCCTTTGTCTCCCCACCTTGATTGCAAGTTTAATAATATCCTCTAAGGTTACATAATTTTGTAGTTCCACCAAATCACCAATCTCCCTATGCAAACCACCAATGAACCTTGCAATTGTTTGCTCTTGTGGTTTATTCAGTTCACATCGAATCATTAGCATCTCAAACTCTTTCACATAGTCTTCTACATACATACCTCCTTGTCTCAAAGATTGAAATTTGAAGAAGAGCTCTTGCTTGTAATATTCTGGCACAAATCTTCTTTGCATAAGTCTCTTCATTAGCCTCCATTTCTAACTTCTTCCTCACCATCTCTCCTCCGTTGGTTCTTCAAATTCTCCCACCATAAATTGGCGTAATATGTGAATTCAAGGGCTGCAAGACGACATTTGGTTGCCTCCGAGTACTTATGGCACTCAAAGACCTTCTCTACACGCTGCACCCACTCTAAAAATTCCTCTGGAGAGCTACTTCCCTTGAAAGTAGGGACCTTCATCTTAATCTTCAATTCTTGATCTCTTTGCTGCCTCCTTGGCCTTGGAGACCTTTCATCTTCTGTATTGCTTTCTTGGTCCGATTGTTCTTCATTTACATTTCTTCACTGCCCACGCCTTGGTTGACGGTTTAGCCTCTCCATTTGTTCTACCAAACTATCCAACCACTCCATCATTTGTTGTTGAGATCTCTCCATTTGACTTTGAGTCCTTTCCAACTTCAGAATTTGAGCTTGCTCTAAAGCAAGACCCATTGGAATTGGAAGTTCAGAACTATTATCTCCAGACATGATCTCTCTCTCTAAGTGTTATACTCTCAAGTTACATGAGTTCTCCCACACGAAACCACCGCTTTGATACCAATATGATGTGCCTAAAAGAGGACACTATCTGTACCACACGAAAAATAAAGAGAAGAAACCAAATCAACTAAATTGATAAGCCTATGGCGCCACAATCAAGCTAAGATGGGTGGAATTTGCCACACCCTATATTAGAGAACGGAATGGGAGTGATAAGAATTCTGAGATTTTCTCGCCATACTAACACAATTGTTAGATAAGAGAAAATAGATGTGCACAAAGCAATCTGAAATATAATTCACTCAAATCTGATTATCTTGCCACAAGGGGGCAAGTTCCCTTTTATAGATAACAAAAGCCAACTAGCTGCCTCATTAATGCATCCACAGCCACCTCATTAATGAGCCTACAATAACTATAGTCAACCTACAGCCACCTCATTAAAGAGCCTACAACAACTATAGCCTCCCTACAACCACCTCATTAATGAGCCTACAATAACTATAGTCAACCTACAGCCACCTCATTAATAAGCCTAGCCTACAACAACTGCAGCCACCCTAGAGCCGCCTTATTAATGCAACAACAACTACTACAACCACTTGGAAAGCTAAATGACAATACAACAACTCTAAAAACATTAAATTACATCAGATTTTATATCCCAAAAAGTCATGCACGAAAATTATTAAAACAATAAGAAAAATCTGTAGTTCTTTTATTCTTCAAAGTCCAAGCTTCTGATTTGGCCCAGCCCATTATTGCACACAAGTAAAGAAACCCAAGTCAATCCCATTTGATGCTTCTTGGCCCTTGAACGTGTTATTGGCCCAAGTATAGATTCAGCCTCTTGTTCTTCAAGGACAGCCTTCGTGATCACATCATCTTTAGAATAATTGTGACATTAAAAAATCAGTTCTACCTTCTTCTCCTATTCAATGTGGGCATCTAGATCACCTTTGCCTTCGAAAGGTAGTAGGTTGAGTTTAATGGATCCAATGTTTCTGTCTACTGGTTCTCTTTTTCGATTTTGTGTTTGTCTTTGGTGTTGCCTTGGTACTCTTAGTGCTAATCTGGTGCTAGCATCTGAAAATGATCTCTCTCTATTATCACTATCTTCTTCTACATGGATAGGGCTCCTCCTTTGGGTTCTTCGGTTTCTTGAACTTGAGCTTGATAAATATAAGTGAGATTTGTTCTCCTTTGTACTATTCTACAACTTTCATATCGAAAGTCCCAAGTGGATAACTTGAGATTTGTCATTTGATTATATTGTTGGTTTTAGGTTGTTAATAACCTTGGGGTCAACAATCTTTTATCCATTGATAATATTGGTTTCTAGCTCTTCATAACCACGGGGTCAATATTTATATCCTTTGTTTTCCTTGTTGTTTCATTGTTAAGAACCTGATATAATTTGGTTTTTTCAATCTAAGAAGTTCAACATCTTGACGTTGGGTTTCACATAACTTTGCTTGTGAAGTTTACTTCAGTTGGACTCTAGTTGAATCGTATCAAAATCAGATTCTTCCATTACTCAAAATAGTGATATTACGTGTTTTAAATGTCAAGGTGAGGGTCCCACAGCCGGTCAATGTCTGAACAAAAGAGTTATGGTTATGAAAGGTGATGGCGAGATTGAAGACGACAATGAATCAGACAAAGACCCAACGCCACCATTGGAGGACGACGAAGATGAAGAGCACGCTACCCATGGTGAATTGTTGGTAGCAAGGAGAGCTTTGCAATTTAGAGAAGATCATGAACTGTAATTGGAGAACATATTTTCAACTAGATGCCATGTCCAAAACAAGGTATGTTTTGTGATTATTGATGGAGGATGATGTACTAATGTTGCCTGCACTACCATGGTAAAGATGTTAGCCATGCCAACAATTAAGCTTCCTCGACCTTATAAATTGCAATGGTTAAGTGATAGTGGGGAAGTATGGGTGAATAAACAAGTGTTTGTTCCTTTTTGCATTGGGAAGTATGAAGATCAAGTGTTGCATGATGTAGTTCCTATGCAAGCTGGGTGCTTTTTATTAGAAAGACCATGGCAATTAGATAGGTAAGTTATGCGTGATGTGTTTTTTTGAATACGGTGAAATAGCCACATTATGTGGAGTTGGAAGACATGGTGCACCTGGCTATTTGTAATGAGAGTCCACTCAAGAGGGAAGGCAGTACACGTGCGTGCCATAACCAGTGTACATCCACTTGGAAGTCAAAACAATGGAAGCAAAAAGAAAATATTTTCACTTTAAGCTAAACACTGAGCAAAAGTATACAGGGGCTAGCCAAGGAACTCAAGGTAAATCAGATTCTTCCATTACTCGAAATAGTGATATTAAGTGTTTTAAATGTCAAGGCGGGGGTCACATAGCTAGTCAATGTCTGAACAAAAGAGTTATGGTTATGAAAGATGATGGCGAGACTGAAATTCACGTTGAATTGGACAACGACCCTATGCCACCATTGGAGGACGATGTTGTTCATACGCTGCCCATAGTGAGTTGTTGGCAGCAAGGAGAGCTTTGAGTTTGCAGTTAGAGAAGATGATGAAGTGCAATTAGAGAATATTTTTCCAACTAGATGCCATGTCCAAAACGAGATATGTTTTGTGACTATTGATGGAGGAGGCTTTTGATGTGATCATGAAGGCTGTCCTTGAAGAACAAGAGGTTGAATCTATACATGGGCCAATAACACGTTCAAGGGCCAAGAAGCATCAAATGGGATTGACTTGGGTTTCTTTACTTGTGTGCAATGATGGGCTGGGCCAATTTAGAAGCTTGGACTTTGAAGATTAAAATAACTACAGATTTTTCTTATTGTTTTAATAATTTTCGTGCATGACTTTTTGGGATATAAAATCTGATGTAATTTAATGTTTTCAGAGTTGTTGTATTGTCTTTTAGCTTTCCAAGTGGTTGTAGTTGTTGTTGTTGCATTAATGAGGTGGTTATAGGGTGGCTGTAGTTGGTATAGGCTAGGTGGCTGTATGTTGACTATAGTTGTAGGCTCATTAATGAGGTGGCTATAGGGAGGCTGTAGTTGTTGTAGAGGTGGCTATAGGTTGACTATAGTTGTTGTAGGCTCATTAATGAGGTGGCTTTGGTTGCATTAATGAGGCAGCTGGTTTTTTGTTATCTATAAAAGGGAACTTGCCCCCTTGTGGCAAGATAATCAGATTTGAGTGAATTATATTTGAGATTGCTTTGTGCACATCTATCTTCTCTTATCTAACAATTGTGTTAGTGTGGTGAGAAAATCTCAGAATTCTTATCACTCCCATTCCGTTCTCTAATCTGGGGTGTGGCGAATTCTACCCATCTTAGCTTGATTGTGGCGCCATAGGCTTATCAATTTAGTTGAGTTGGTTTTCTTCTCTTTATTTTCCTTGTGGTACAGATTGTGTCCTCTTTTAGGCACATCATATTGGTATCAAAGCGGTGGTTTCGTGTGGGAAAACTCTTGTAACTTGAGAGTAGAACACTTATAGAGAGAGATCATGTCTGGAGAAAACAGTTCTGAACCTCCAATTCCAATGGGGCTTACTTTAGAGCAAGCTCAAATTCTGAAGTTGGAAAGGTCTCACAGTCAAATGGAGAGATCTCAACAACAAATGATGGAGCAGTTGAATCGTTTGGTAGAACAAATGGAGAGGCTAAACCATCAACCAAGGCGTCGGCAGCGAAGAAATAGAAATGAAGAGCAATCGGACCAAGAAAGCAATACAGAAGATGAAAGGTCTCCAAGGCCAAGGAGGCAACAAAAAGAGCAAGAATTGAAGATTAAGATGAAGGTCCCTACTTTCAAGGGAAGTAGCTCTCCAGAGGAATTTTTGGAGTGGGTGCAGCGTGTAGAGAAGGTCTTTGAGTGCCATGAGTACTCGGAGGCAACCAAATGTCGTCTTGCAGCCCTTGAATTCACAGATTACGCCAATTTATGGTGGGAGAATTTGAAGAACCAACGGAGGAGAGATGGTGAGGAAGAAGTCAGAAATTGGAGGCTAATGAAGAGACTTATGCAAAGAAGATTTGTGCTAGAATATTACAAGCAAGAGCTCTTCTTCAAATTTCAATCCTTGAGACAAGGAGGTATGTGTGTAGAAGACTATGTGAAAGAGTTTGAGATGCTAATGATTCGATGTGAACTGAATGAACCTCAAGAGCAAACAATTGCAAGGTTCATTGGTGGTTTGCATAGGGAGATTGGTGATTTGGTGGAACTACAAAATTATGTAACCTTAGAGGATGTTATTAAACTTGCAGTCAAAGTGGAGAGACAAAGGAAGAGAGTTTCTAGTAAGCAAATGTCACAACCAACTAGAAACAAAATCACAAATTTCTCTACAACACCATCATGGGTTGCATCTAAAGGAGAAGAAAAAAAGGTGGAGAAGAGGGATTCTTCAAAACTTCCATCAAGTTCATCAAAGGGGAAAGAAAAGGGAGCTGATTCAGAACCTCCTAAAAGGAGTAGAGATGTAAAGTGCTTCAAATGTCTTGGTCATGGGCATTACGCATCTGAATGTCCAAACCGTAGGTTAATGATTATCCAAGACACGCATGGAGAAGTGGTAAGCGAAGATGAGGCAGCCATTGAAGGAGTTATGGAAGAATGTTCTGATAAGGAAAACATGGAGTATGCTGATGAGGGAGAACTCCTTGTCATAAGGCGTGCTCTAAATTTGCAAGCTAAGCCTAGTGATGAGCAAAGGGAGAACATTTTTCACACAAGGTGTACTGTTGAAAAGAAGGTTTGTGGTGTAATTATAGATGGAGGGAGCTGCACAAATGTGGCTTCTACTACTTTGGTGGAGAAGTTGAATTTAGCCATAGCTGAACACCCTTATCCTTACAAATTGCAGTGGCTAAATGAAGATGGAGTTGTGAGAGTCACTAAACAGGTTGTTGTGCCATTTTCTATTGGGAAAAATTACAAAGATAAGGTACTATGTGATGTTGTTCCAATGAGTGCTAGTCATTTGCTCTTGGGAAGACCTTGGCAGTATGATAGAAGAGCTTTGCATGATGGGTTTAAAAACACATATTCCTTTGAGAAAGATGGAAGGAAGATTGTGTTAGCACCATTGAGTCCTCAACAAGTGAAGATACATCAACAGGAAGCTGAAAGGAAGGGTAATTTACTTGCCAACAAAGGAGACATTGAGAGAGCTTTATCCAGCTCTAATTTAGTTCTTTTATTGCATTTGAAGGAGATAGTACCAGAAATTGTGGGATCACTTCCACCACAAATTCAAAGGCTCTTGGAAGAATTTCGTGATGTATTTCCAGAAGAACTACCAAAGGAATTACCACCAATTCGTGGTATTGAGCACCAAATTGATCTTGTACCAGGAGCTGCCTTACCAAATAGGCCAGCTTATAGAATGAATCCGGACGAGGCAAAGGAGTTGCAACGTCAAGTAAATGAGTTGCTGGAAAGAGGATATGTGCAGGAGTCCATGAGTCCTTGTTCAGTACCGGCCTTATTGGTGCCAAAGAAAGATGGGACCATGAGGATGTGTGTGGATAGCAGAGCAATTAACAAGATTACAGTCAAGTATCGTTATCCCATTCCAAGGTTAGATGACATGCTTGATGAATTACATGGCTCCAAAGTGTTTTCAAAGATAGACTTGAAGAGTGGTTATCACCAAATTCGTATGAAGGAAGGAGATGAATGGAAGACAGCCTTTAAGACAAAACATGGGCTGTATGAATGGAAGGTCATGCCATTTGGATTATCCAATGCCCCAAGCACCTTTATGAGGCTAATGAACCATGTGCTTCGAAAATTTATAGGTATGTTTGCTGTCGTTTATTTTGATGACATTTTGGTTTATAGTAAAAATTCTGAAGAGCATGAAGAGCATTTGAGGCAAGTATTTGAAGTATTACGAGAACAAAAGCTATTTGGCAATTTCAAGAAGTGCCAATTCTGTCAAGACCAAGTTATTTTCCTTGGTTTTGTTGTCTCTCAACATGGGGTGCACGTGGATGAGGAGAAAATAAAAGCAATCAAGGAGTGGCCAATTCCTAAAAGTATTTCTGAGGTACGAAGTTTTCATGGCCTTGCTTCATTTTATAGACGATTTGTGAAGAATTTTAGCACTATTCTTGCACCATTAACTGCATGCATAAAAAAAAATTGTGAGTTTAAATGGACCGAAGCTACACAAAAGAGTTTTGACTTAATCAAGGAGAAATTGTGTTCAGCACCTATTCTAGCTCTTCCAGATTTTTCAAAGGTATTTGAGATTGAATGTGATGCATCTGGAGTAGGGATTGGAGCTGTCTTAATGCAAGATAAGTGTCCCATTGCTTATTTTAGTGAGAAGCTTGGTGGAGCAAGTCTGAATTACTCAATCTATGATAAAGAGTTCTTTGCACTAATTCGAGCTCTTGAGACATGGCAGCATTATTTATTACCAAAGGAGTTCATCATTCACACCGATCATGAATCCCTAAAGCATTTGAAGGGGCAAGGGAAGCTGAATAGAAGACATGCCAAATGGGTGGAGTATTTGGAAGCTTTCCCCTATGTAATCAAATACAAAAAGGGAGAGACGAATGTTGTGGCTGATGCATTATCTCGGAGGTATGCTTTGATTTCTCTGTTGAACACTAAACTGTTGGGCTTTGAACTTATTAAGGAGCAATACTTGCTTGATCCTATGCTGGCTAAAATCTATTCAGCTTGTGAGAAAATGGCCATTAAAGGGTTTTATAGGCATGATGGTTATATGTTCAGATTTGGGAAACTTGTGATTCCTAATTGTTCTATTAGGGAATTGCTTGTTAGAGAATCACATGCAGGTGGGCTGGCTGGACATTTTGGTGAAAAGAAGACATTTGAAATGTTGAAAGAGCATTTCTATTGGCCAAATATGATGAAGGATGTGCATCGGATTGTAGAAAGATGTGTTGCTTGCAAGAAAGCAAAGAGCAATGAGGCTGCACATGGCTTGTACATGCCATTGACTGTTCCAGATCAACCATGGATGGATCTAAGCATGGATTTTGTGCTTGGATTACCCAGAACAAAAAGGGGGAAAGATTCAGTTATGGTGGTTGTTGATAGATTCTCAAAAATGCCTCATTTTATTTCATGTCACAAAACTGATGGTGCTTCTCATATTGCTAATTTATTCTTCAAGGAAGTTGTGAGATTGCATGGCATTCCAAGGAGTATTGTTTCTGATCGTGATGCCAAATTCTTGAGCTATTTTTGGAAGACATTATGGATGAAGCTTGGAACAAAGCTGCTATTTAGCACAACCTGTCATCCTCAAACTGATGGGCAAACTGAAGTGGTAAATAGATCTCTTTCCTCTTTGCTTAGAAGTGTTATCAGTAAAAACTTGAAGAATTGGGATGAGTACTTGCCGCATGTTGAATTTGCTTATAATCGGAGTGTTCATAGTACTACAAAGAAATCTCCATTTGAGGTTGTGTATGGATTTAATCCTAATACACCAGCAGATTTGGCACCTCTTCCAATTAATGAAAAACTTAGCTTGGATGGCAAAAGTAAAGCTGAATTCATGAAGAAAATGCATGAGGCAGTAAAGAAGCAAATTGAGACGAAGAATGCTGCCTATAAAAAGTCAGTAGACAAGAAAAGAAAGCATGTTCAATTTAGCCCAGGAGATCTTGTTTGGATTCACCTACGCAAGGAGAGATTTCCAAACAAAAGGAAGTCTAAACTTATGCCACGAGCTGATGGTCCTTTTCGAGTACTAGCAAAGGTAAATGACAATGCGTATAAAATTGATCTCCCAGGAGATTATGGTGTTTCAGCAACATTCAATGTAAGGGACATAACCCCTTATTTGGAAGATAACATGGAACTGGATTTGAGGGCAAATCCTTGTCAACCAGGGGAAGATGATGTGATCATGAAGGCTGTCCTTGAAGAACAAGAGGTTGAATCTATACATGGGCCAATAACACGTTCAAGGGCCAAGAAGCATCAAATGGGATTGACTTGGTTTCTTTACTTGTGTGCAATGATGGGCTGGGCCAATTTAGAAGCTTGGACTTTGAAGATTAAAATAACTACAGATTTTTCTTATTGTTTTAATAATTTTCGTGCATGACTTTTTGGGATATAAAATCTGATGTAATTTAATGTTTTCAGAGTTGTTGTATTGTCTTTTAGCTTTCCAAGTGGTTGTAGTTGTTGTTGTTGCATTAATGAGGTGGTTATAGGGTGGCTGTAGTTGGTATAGGCTAGGTGGCTGTATGTTGACTATAGTTGTAGGCTCATTAATGAGGTGGCTATAGGGAGGCTGTAGTTGTTGTAGAGGTGGCTATAGGTTGACTATAGTTGTTGTAGGCTCATTAATGAGGTGGCTTTGGTTGCATTAATGAGGCAGCTGGTTTTTTGTTATCTATAAAAGGGAACTTGCCCCCTTGTGGCAAGATAATCAGATTTGAGTGAATTATATTTGAGATTGCTTTGTGCACATCTATCTTCTCTTATCTAACAATTGTGTTAGTGTGGTGAGAAAATCTCAGAATTCTTATCACTCCCATTCCGTTCTCTAATCTGGGGTGTGGCGAATTCTACCCATCTTAGCTTGATTGTGGCGCCATAGGCTTATCAATTTAGTTGAGTTGGTTTTCTTCTCTTTATTTTCCTTGTGGTACAGATTGTGTCCTCTTTTAGGCACATCAGCTTTACCAATATTGCTAGCGATACCATGGCAGAGATGTTAACCATGCCAACAATTAAGCGTCCTCGACCGTATAAATTGCAGTAGTTAAGTGATAGTGGAGAAGTACCGGTGAATAAACAAGTGTTTGTTTCTTTTTGCATTGGGAAGTACGAAGACCAAGTGTTGTGTGATGTAGTTCACATGCAAGCTAGGCGCTTGTTATTAGGAAGACCATGGCAATTAGATAGGTGAGTTATGCATGACGTGCTTGTTACTGACAAATGAAAGTGACAATAATACGATTATGGCAAGGTTTCTAGATAGTTTGAATAAGGAAATTCAAAATACGATAGAATAGCAACATTATGTGGAGTTGGAGGACATGGTGCACCTGGCCATTCGGAATGAGTATCCACTCAAGAGGGAAGGCAGTACACGTGCATGCCATAGCCAGTAAAGCAAGATGAAAATATTTCCACTTTGAAGCTAAAACCTGAGCCAAAGCAAGCAGTGGCTAGCCAAGGAACTCAAGGCAAATCAGATTCTTCCTTTACTGGGAATAGTGATATTAAGTGCTTTTAGATGTCAAGGCGCGAGTCACATAGCTGGTTAATGTCTGAACAAAAGAGTTATGGTTATGAAAGGTGATGGCGAGATTGAAACTGATAATGAATAGGACAACGACCCTATGCCACCATTGGAGGATGATGATGATGAAGAGTACGCTGCCCACGGTGAATTGCTGGTAGCAAGGAAGCTTTGAGTTTGCAATTCAGATAAGATAATGAAGTGCAATTGGAGAACATATCCCAACTAGATGTCATGTCTAAAACAAGGCATATTTTGTGATTATTGATGGAGGAGGCTTTACTAATGTTGCTCGTGCTACCATGACGGACATGTTAGCCATGCCAACAATTAAGCGTCCTTGACCATATAAGTTGCAATGGTTAAGTGATAGTGGGGAAGTACGGGTGAATAAATAGGTGTTTGTTCCTTTTTGCATTGGAAAGTGTGAAGACCAAGTGTTGTGTGATGTAGTTTCCATGCAAGCTGGGCGCTTGTTGTTAGGAAGACCATGGCAATTAGATAGGTGAGTTTGCATGACGTGTTTGATACTGATAGATGAAAGTGACAGTGACTTGACTACTGCAAGGTTTTTGGATGGTTTGAATAAGGAAATTAAAAAGATGGTGGAATAGAAACATTATATGGAGTTGGAGGACATGGTGCCCCTGGCGATTGGGAATGAGAGTCCACTCAAGAGGGAAGCCAGTACACATGCATGCCATAGTCAGTGTACATCCACTTGGAAGTCAAAACAATGGAAGCAAGACGAAAATATTTCCTTTGAAGCTAAAACCTAGGCAAAAGCAAGCAGTGGCTAGCCAAGGAACTCAAGGTAAATCAGATTCTTCCATTACTCAGAATAGTGATATGAAGTGTTTTAAATGTCAAGGCAGGGGTCATATAGCCAGTCAATGTTTGAATAAAAAAGTTATGGTTGTGAAAGGTGATGGCGAGATTGAAACTGACAATGAATCGGACAAT
Organism: Biancaea sappan; assembly: GCA_037074585.1. Classification (NCBI taxonomy): domain Eukaryota; kingdom Viridiplantae; phylum Streptophyta; class Magnoliopsida; order Fabales; family Fabaceae; genus Biancaea; species Biancaea sappan. The sequence goes on along the minus strand of CM073501.1, from coordinate 41,480,504 downwards.
GACCCTATGCCACCATTGGAGGATGATGATGATGAAGAGTACGTTGCCCATGGTGAATTGTTGGTGGCAAAGAGAGCTTTAGGTTTGGAATTCAAAAAAGATGAAGAAGTGCAAATGTAGAACATATTTCCAACTGGAGAACATATTTCCAACTAGATGCCATGTCCAAATTAAGGAATATAGTGTGATTATTGATGTAGGAAGCTTTCCTAACGTTGCTAGCACTACCATGGCGGAGATGTTAGCCCTGCCAACAATTAAGCGTCCTCGACCTTAGAAATTGCAATGGTAAATGATGGTGGGGAAGTATGGGTGAATAAACAAGTGTTTGTTCCTTTTTGCATTAGGAAGTACGAAGGCCAAGTGTTGTATGATGTTGCTCTCATGCAAGCTAGGCACTTGTTATTAGGAAAACCATGGCAATTAGATAGGTGAGTTATACGTGACATGTCTGTTACTGAAGATGAAAGTGGCAATGATCCGACTATGGTTTCTGGCTGGTTTGAATATGGAAATTCAAAATTCGGAGGAATAGCAACATTATTTGGAGTTGGAGGACATGGTGCACCTGGCTATTAAGAATGAGAGTCCACTCAAGATGGAGGCAGTACACGTGCATGCCATAGCAAGGGTATATCCACTTAAAAGTCAAAACAGTAGAAGCAAGATGAAAATATTTCCACTTTGAAGGAAAAAGATGAGCAAAAGCCAGCAGTGGCTAGCCAATGAACTCTTGGTGATATTAAGTGTTTTAAATATCAAGGCAGTTGTTACATAGCTAGTCAATGTCTGAACAAAAGAGTTATGGTTATGAAAGGCGATGGCGAGATTGAAACTGACAATGAATTGGACAACGAACCAACGCCACCATTGGAGGACGATGATGATGCAGAGTAAGCTGCCCATGGTGATTTGTTGTAATAAGGAGAGCTTCGATTTTGCAATTCAAAGAAGATCAGGAAGTGCAACTGGAGAACATATTTCCAACTAGATGCCATGTCCAAAACAAGGAATTTTTTGTGATTATTGATGGAAGAGGTTTTACTAATGTTGCTTGCGCTACCATAGTGGAGATGTTAGCCATGCTAATAATTAAGCGTCCTCGACCATATAAATTGCAATGGTGGTTAAGGGAAACTAGTAAAGTACCGGTGAATAAACAGGCGTTTGTTCCTTTTTGCATTGGGAAGTACAAAGACCAAATGTTGTATGATGTAGTTCCCATGCAAGTTGGGCGCTTGTTATTAGGAAGAACATAGCAATTAGATAGGTGAGTTACGCGTGACATGTTTGTTATTGATAGATGAAAGTGACAATGATCCGACTATGGCAAGGTTTCTTGCTGGTTTGAATATGGAAATTCAAAATACGGTGGAGGAGCAACATTATGTAGAGTTAGAGGACATGGTGCACTTGGCTATTTGGAATGAGAGTCCATTCAAGATGGAAGGTAGTACACATCCATGCCATAGCCAATTTACATCCACTTAGAAGTCAAAACAATGGAAGCAAGATGAAAATATTTCCTCTTTAAAGCTAAAACATGAGCAAAAAGCAAGCAGTGGCTAGCCAAGGAACTAAGGTAAATCAGATTCTTCCATTACTCGAAATAGTGATATTAAGTGTTTTAAATGTCATGGTGGGGGTCCCACAACTGGTCAATGTCTGAAAAAAAGAGTTATGGTTATGAAAGGTGATGGCGAGATTGAAGACGACAATGAATCGGATAAAGACCCAACGCCACAAATGGAGGACGATGATGATGAAGAGTACGTTGCCCATGGTGAATTATTGGTAGCAAAGAGAGCTTTGCAATTCAGAGAAGATCATGAAGTGTAACTGAAGAACATATTTTCAACTAGATGTCATGCCTAAAACAAGGTATGTTTTGTGATTATTGATGGAGGAGGCTGTATTAATATTGCTGGCACTGCCATGCTAGAGATGTTAGTCATGCCAACAATTAAGCTTCCTCGACCTTATAAATTGCAATGGTTAAGTGATAGTGCGGAAGTATGGGTGAATAAACAAGTGTTTGTTCCTTTTTGCAATGGGAAGTACGAAGACCAAGTGTTGCGTGATGTAGTTCCTATGCAAGCTAGGCGCTTGTTATTAGGAAGACCATGGCAATTAGATAGGTAAGTTATGTGTGACGTGTTTGTTACCGACAAATGAAAGTGACAAGGATCTGACTATGGCAAGGTTTCTGGATGGTTTGAATAAGGAAATTCAAAATAAGGTGGAATAGCAACATTATGTGGATTTGGAGGGCATGGTGCACCTGGCTATTTAGAATGAGAGTCCACTCAAGAGGGAAGGTAGTACACGTGCATTCCATAGCCAGTGTACATCCACTTGGAAGTCAAAATAATGGAAGCAAGATGAAAATATTTCCACTTTGAAGCTAAAACCTAAGCAAAAGCAAGCAGTGGCTAGCCAAGGAACTCAAGGTAAACTAGATTCTTCCATTACTCGAAATAGTGATATTGAGTGTTTTAAATGTCAAGGTGGGGGTTACATAGCCGGTCAATGTCTGAACAAAAGAGTTAGTTTATGAAGGGCGATGGCGAGATTGAACCAGATTCTTCCATTACTCAGAATCATGATATTAACTATTTTTAAATGTCAAGCTCAGGGTCACATAGCCAGTCAGTGCCTGAATAAAAGACTTTTGGTTATGAAAGGTGATGGCAAGATTGAAATTGACAATGAATCAGACAATGACTCTATGCCACCATTAGAGGACAATGAAAATGAAGAGTACGCTGCCCAACGTGAATTGTTGGTAGCAAGGAGAGCTTTGAGTTTGAAATCCAAAGAAGATGAAGAAGTGCAACTGGAGAACATATTTTGAACTAGATGCCATGTCCAAAACAAGGTATGTCGTGTATTTTTAATGGAGGAAGCTTTACTAATGTTGCTTCCACTACCATGGAGGAAAAGTTAGCCACGCCAACAATTAAGCATCCTTGAACTTATAAATTGCAATGGTTAAATGATAATGGGGAAGTACAAGTGAATAAACAAGTGTTTGTTCCTTTTTGCATTGGGAAGTACGAAGATCAGGTATTGTGTGATGTAGTTCCCATGCAAGCTGGGTGATTGCTATTAGGAAGACTATGGTAAATAGAAAGGCGAGTTAATCATGACTTATCTGTTACAAATAGATGACAGTGACAATGATCCGACAATGGCAAGGTTTCTGGCCAATTTGAATATGGAAATTCAAAATGTGATGGAATTACAACATTATGTGGAGTTAGAGTACCTAGTACACATGAGTATCAGGAATGAAAGTCAACTCAAGAGGGAGGCAGTACACGTACATGCCCTAGCCAGTGTACATCCACTTGGAAGTCAATATAATGGAAGCAAGATGAAATGATTTCCACTCTGAAGCTAAAACCTGGGCATAAGCAAGGAGTGGCTAGCCAAGGGACTCAAGGTAAATCAAATTCTTCCATTAATTAGAATCATGATATTAAGTGTTTAAATGTCAGGGGAGGGGTCACATAGCTAGTCAATGTTTGAACAAATTAGTTGTGGTTGTGAAAAGCGATGGCATGATTGAAACTGACAATAAATCAGACAATAACTTTATGCCACCAATGGGGGACAATGATGATGAAGAGTATGCTGCCCAAGGTGAATTGTTGGTAGCAAGGACAGCTGTGAGATTACAATCCAAATAAGATGATGAAGTACAATTGGAGAACATATTTCGAACTAGATGCCATGTTCAAAACAAGGTATGTCGTATGATTATTAATGTAGGAAGCTTGACTAATTTTGCTACCACTACCATGGTGGAGAAGTTGTCCATCCCGACAATTGAGCGTGCCCAACCATATAAAGTGCAATGGTTAAATGATAGTGGGGATGTATAGGTGGATAAACAAGTGTTTGTTTCATTTCGCATTGGGAAGCACATGATGTAATGAAAGATAACCCAATTGCAGCCTAAGAAAGGGAGAACACTTCAATTGGGCCTCTAACTCGTTCAAGGGCTAAAGGGCTTGGATTGGGCTTAACCACATTGTTGAAAGTGGAAGAAGTGTGAATGAGATTGCATGTGGGATGGTTGCATTTGTTGAATATAGTTGTAATCTATTACCTAGACATTTATTGTCTTTGACATTTAGCTACCTATGCATTTATTGTCTTTGACATTTAGCCTACACTACTTGACTTTTAGTTGATGCATTTAATGCATTAGTTGGAGTCTTTTGTCTTTTGTTTTAGAGACTCTCTATAAAAAGGGTCCTTGCCATATGTTGTAATCCATCCTTGAATCATATATGAGATATTGGCATTTTTCTTTCAAGAGGATTCTTGAGTTCTTTCTCTTATCTAACTTGGGTTAGTGGCGAGAGCAGCTAGATTTCTTATCACTCACGTTCTTCTTTCTTGAGTGTGGCGAGATCAACCCATTTCTCTTAGTTGTGGCGCCCTTTGGCTTATTAATTGAGTGATTTGGTTTTCTTTGTTTTTTTTCTTTCAACCTATCCAGAAAATCGATTAGGTGTTGTCCCTCCAGAAATCACATCATATTGGTATCAGAGCCACTTCAAATCAGGTACTATTATTTGTTTTGTGTTTTGCCCCTTCGTGGAAGGCTTAATCTTTTTGCATTTTATTTTCTGTTTTGCACCTACATGGAAGGCTTAATTTTCCTTATTTTGTATTATGCCACTTACATGGAAGGCTTAGTTTTCCTTATTTTGTAATCTGCCACCTACATGGAGGGCTAATTTTCTGGTCTGTTCATATTTGTTTTTATTTCTATTCTTGTGTTGTTCTATTTTATTCCAGCTTTTTTATTTAAAAAAAAATTCATCGTTACTGTTCATTGTTAATCCGAGTGTAAACACTTAGAGAGTGAACTTACCTTCACCAAACTTAAACCGGCAATTACAAAATCACTATGACAGGAGAAAATACTTCTGAAGTTCCTCTTGGGCTTAGCCTACAACAAGCTGAAATTGTTGGCCTACAAAGAGGTCAAAAAGAAATGATGGAACAAATAGCTCAACTAACCACTCAAATGGCTAGATTTATGGAATTGCAACAACAACAACCAAGAAGAGGAGCTTATGTTGAACACCATGGAGAAGAATCTGAAGCTGAAGAAGGTGAACAACCTAGGAAAAGAATGCAGCAGAGGGAATGTGATGCCAACATTAAAATGAAGATTCCTCCATTTAAGGGAACAAGTTCTCTTGAAGAATAGTTAGAATGGGTGCAACGAGTAGAGAAGATTTTTGAATATCAAGAATATTCAGAAGCTACCAAATGCCATCTTACAGCCCTTGAATTCACTGATTATGCGAATCTATGGTAGGAAAATTTGAAGAATCAACGAAGAAGAGATGGAGAGGAGGAAGTTCGAAATTGGAGATTGATGAAAAGGCTCATGCAGAGGCGTTTTGTGCCTGATTACTACAAGCAAGAGCTTTATTTTAAGCTTCAAAGCTTGTGGCAAGGAGGTATGTGTGTTGAAGATTATGTTAAATAATTTGAAACTTTGATGATTTGGTGTGAGCTAAATGAACCCCAAGAGCAAACCATAGCTCGATTTCTTGGTGGTTTGAACAGAAAAGTTGCTGACTTAGTAGAGTTACAGAATTATGTCTTCTTAGAAATGTAATTAAATTGGCAATTAAGGTGGAGAGATAGAAAAAGAGAGTTTACGGAAGAAACAATAGAGTGTCTAAACCATTGGGAGTAAAGCTTTCCAAACACTTTCCTAAACCTCAAACACTACCAAAGGGAGTAATAAGGAGATATGGAAGAAAGAGCCGAACGAATCTGAAAGTTCTAAGGGGAAGGATAAGAGAGAAGACAAGGGGATGATCTTGAATCCGAATGTCCTAATAGAAGAGTGATGATCTTGAAGGAGAAACAAGGGGAAATAGAGAGTGAAGATGAAGATATTGCGGAGGAATGTAAAGAGGAAGAATATTTTGACGAATAAGAAGTTGTTGAGTATGCTGATGAAGGTGCTAGCTTGGTTATTAGACGTGCCTTGAATATCCAAGCCAAAGTAAAAGAAGAACAGAGGGAGAATATTTTTCAAACAAGGTGCACTATCGGAGGCAAAGTTTGTAACGTGATAATTGATAGTGGGAGCTGCACTAACGTTGCTTCAACCACGTTGGTTGGCAAATTGAAGCTGCCTATCATCAATCATCCCCGTCCATACAAGCTGCAATGGCTAAATAATCATGGCGAGATGAAGGTCACCAAACAAGTAAAGGTACCTTTCTCTATAGGGAAGAATTACAAAGATGAGGTGTTGTGTGACATAGTCCCTATGGATGCTAGTCATCTTTTACTTGGGAGGCCTGGAAATTTGATAGAAGAGCACTACATGATGGCTTCAAAAACACATATGCTTTTGAGAAGAATGGAAAGAAGATTGTGTTGGCACCCTTAAAGCCAATACAATACAGCCGAAAGAGGATGTAATCAAGGAGAAGAAGCCTAGTTGTTTTACTTCTAGGAATGAGTTGAAGAAGGCAATAAAAAGGGATGACTTTGTATTATTACTAATTCTCAAGGAGCTGAATCTAGAACTTGCAAAAAAGCTTCCTAAGCTTGCGAGAGAGTTGATAGAAGAATTTGCGGATGTCTTTCCGAATGAGCATCAAATTAATTTGGTGCCCGGTGCTGCCTTACCAAATAAGCCAATATATAGAATGAATCCAGAGAAGGCTAAGGAGCTAAAAAGGCAAGTTGATGAGTTGATTGAAAAGGGTTATGTAAGGGAATCCATGAACCCTTGTTCTGTGCCTACATTATTAGTCCCTAAAAAGGATGGCTCTATGAGAATGTGTATGGACAGTCATGCTATAAATAAGATTACCATCAAATACCGCTATCCAATTCCAAGATTGGATGACATGTTGGATAAGTTGAATGGTTCCAAGGTGTTTTCAAAAATTGACTTGAAGAGCGGCTATCACCAAATCCGAATGAAAGAGGGAGACGAGTGGAAGACAACCTTCAAGACAAAGCATGGACTTTACGAATGGATGGTAATGCCATTTGGGCTATCTAATGCCCCTATCACATTTATGCTATTGATGAATGATGTGCTTAGATCTTTCATTGGAAAATTTGTTATTGTATATTTCGATGATATTTTGATCTATAGTCAAAGTTATGAGGAGCATGTGCAACATTTGAAGGAAGTCTTAGAAGTGTTGCAAAAGGAGAAACTCTATGCTAATATGAAAAAATGGTACTTTTGTCAAGACCATGTGATTTTTCTTGGCTTTATAGTATCTCAGCAAGGAGTGGGAGTTGATGAAGAAAAGGTGAAAGCTATCAAAGAATGGCCTGTTCCAAGAATCATATCTAAAGTAAGAAGTTTTCACGGGCTTGCCTCTTTCTATAGAAGATTTGTAAGGGATTTCAGCACCATTTTAGCACCCATAACTAAATGTATTAAGGGAGGAAAGGAGTTCAAATAGAGTGATGCAACCCAAAGAAGTTTTGAGCTTGTCAAAGAAAAATTATGCAATGCACCCATATTGGCTTTGCCTAATTTTTCTAAGACTTTTGAGATTGAATGTGATGCTAGTGGAGTGGGAATTGGAGCTGTTCTTCTTCAAGAAAAGGCGTCCTATAGCTTATTTTAGTGAGAAGTTGAGTGGAGCCAGTCTTAACTATTCTACCTATGATAAGGAGTTATACTCTTTAATTAGAGCCCTTGAGACATGGCAACACTACTTGTTACCAAAAGAATTTGTAATTCACACAGACCATGAATCACTCAAACACTTGAAAGGTCAGAGCAAGCTTAATAGAAGACATGCAAAGTGGGTGGAATTTCTTGAAGCTTTTCCCTATGTGTTGAAGTATAAGATGGGAGAAACCAACATTGTTGCAGATGCCTTATCAAGGAGATATGCCTTAATTTCCATGATGAATGCTAAATTGTTGGGATTTTAATCTATTAAATACCATTACATAGAAGATTTGACACTTGCAGAAATTTATCTCGCTTATGAGAAAATGGCATATAAGGGATTTTATAGATCTGAAGGTTTTTTATTTCGCTTGGGGAGGCTTGTAATCCCAAACTGTTCTATAAGGGAATTACTTACACGAGAAGCTCATGGAGGAGGATTGGCTGGGCATTTTGGTGAAACCAAGACATTGGAGATGCTGAAAGAGCATTTTTATTGGCCTAACATGATTAGAGATGTGCATCATGTGATTGAAAGGTGTATTATTTACAAAAACGCCAAGAGCAAGGAAGCAGCCCATGGACTTTATACACCTCTACCTGTTCCAAATCAACCTTGGACTGATGTTAGCATGGATTTCATACTAGGCTTACCAAGGACACAAAGAGGTAAAGATTCGGTCATGGTTATTGTTGATCGTTTTTCAAAAATGTCTCATTTTATTCCATGCCATAAGACTGACGATGCTGTGCATATCGCCAATTTATTTTTCAAAGAAATTGTGAGACTTCATGGCATTCCAAAGAGTATCGTGTCAGATCGTGATGCCAAATTTCTTAGCTACTTTAGTACTGCCTGTCACCCACAAACTGATGGGCAAACTAAAGTGGTGAACCGAATGCTTTCTACTTTGCGAAGAACTATCATTGGCATTTAGCCTACACTACTTGACTTTTAGTTGATGCATTTAATGCATTAGTTGGAGTCTTTTGTCTTTTGTTTTAGAGACTCTCTATAAAAAGGGTCCTTGCCATATGTTGTAATCCATCCTTGAGTCATATATGAGATATTGACATTTTGCTTTCAAGAGGATTCTTGAGTTCTTTCTCTTATCTAACTTGGGTTAGTGGTGAGAGCAGCTAGATTTCTTATCATTCACGTTCTTCTTTCTTGAGTGTGGCTAGATCAACCTATTTCTCTTAGTTGTGGCGCCCTTTGGCTTATCAATTGAGTGATTTGGTTTTCTTTGTTTGTTTCTTTCAACCTATCCAGAAAATCAATTAATTGTTTTCCCTCCATAAATCACATCAGTACGAAGCTCAAGTGTTGTGTGATGTAGTTCCCATGCAAGCTAGGCACTTGTTATTTGGAAGACCACAATTAGATAGGCAAGTCTAGCATGACATGTCTGTTACAAACAGATGAAAGTAACAATGATGCGACTATGGCAAGGATTCTGACCGATTTGAATAGCAAAATAAAAAATGTGTTGAATTACAACATTATGTTGAGTCAGACGACATGGTGCACATGGCTATTAAGAGTGAGAGTCAACTCAAGAGGGGAGGCAATACACGTGCGAGCCATAGCGAGTGTACATTCCCTTGGAAATCCAAACAATGGAAGCAAAAGTAAGCAGTTGCAAAGCAAGGTGCTCAAGGTAAATCAGATTCTTCTTTGACTTAGAATCATGATATTATGGGTTTTAAATATTAAGACAGGGGTCAGATAGTCCGAACAAAACAATTATGGTCATGAAAGGCAATTGTGAGATTAAAACTAGTGATGAATCGGACAACGACACTATGCTATCATTGAGGGACGATGATGATGATGAGTACATTGCCTAAGGTGAATTGTTGGTAGCAAGGAGAGCTTTGAGATTGCATTCCATAGGAGATGATGAAGCGCATCTGAAGAACATATTTTGAAGTAGATGCCATGTCTAAAACAAGGGATGTAGTATGATTATTAATGAAGGAAGCTTTACTAATGTGGTTTGCACTACCATGGCAAAGAAGTTAGGCAACCGAACAATTAAGCATCCAACCGAACAATTTAGCATCCTCGACCATATAAATCGGAACAGTTAAATGAAGGTGGGGAGGTACGGGTGAATGAACAAGTGTTTGTTTCTTTTCGCAATGGGAAGTACGAAGACCAAGTGTTGTATGATATAGTTCCATGCAAGCTAGGCACTTGTTATTACGAGGACCATGGCAATTAGATAGGTGAGTTAAGTGTGACATGTCTATTATAAACAGTTAGATGTGACAATGACTTGACCATGGCAAAGTTTCTGGGCTGTTTAAATAAGGAAAATCAATATGCGGTGGAATTGCAATATTATTTGGAGTCGGAGGACATGGTGCACATGGCTATTAAGAGTGAGAGTCAACTCAAGAGGGGAGGTAATACACGTGCGAGCCATAACCAGTGTACATCCACTTGGAAGTCCAAACAATGGAAGCAAGATAAAAAGATTTCCATTCCGAAGCTAAAACCTTAGCAAAAAGTAACATGTTGGTAGGCAAGAAGCAGAAGGTAAATCAGATTCTTCCTTTACTCAATCATAATGTTAAGGGTTTCAAATGTCATGGCAGGGGTCACAAAGCCAGTCAATTTTTTAACAAAATAGTTATGGTTATGAAAGATGATAGCGAGATTGAAGCTGACAATGAATCGGACAATGACTCTATGCTACCATTGGGGGATGATAAAGATGAAGAGCACATAACTCAAGGTGAATTGTTGGTAGCAAAGAGAGCTTTGAGATTGGAATCCAAAGAAGATGGCAAAGTGCATATGGGGAACATATTTCAAACTTGATGCCATGTCCAAAACAAGGTATGTAGTATGATTATTAATGGAGGAAAGCTTTACCTTCCATGGCAGAGAAGTTAGGCAATTGAACAATTAAGCGTCCTCAACCTTTTATAGTGGGGAAGTACGGGTGAATAATCAAGAGTTTATTCCTTTTCGCAATGGGAAGTACGAAGACCAAATGTTGTGTGATGTAGTTACCATTCAAGCTGGGCACATGTTATTAGGAAGACCATGGCAATCAGATAGGCGAGTTCAGTGTGACGTGTCTATTACATAAAGTTAGATGTGACAATGACTCGACAATGGCAAAGTTTCTGGCCAGTTTGAATAAGGAAATTCAAAATGCAGTGGAATTACAACATTATGTAGAGTTAGAGGACATGGAGCACATGACTATTAGGCAGTACACGTGCGAGCCATAGCTAGTGGACATCCACTTGGAAGTCAAAACAATGGAAGCAAGATGAAACGATTTCCACTCCGAAGCTAAAATCTAAGCAAAAATAAGTAGTTGTTAAATAAGGAACTCAAGGTAAATCAGATTCTTCCATTACTTGGAATCTTGATATTAAGTGCTACGAATGTCTAGGCAAGGGCACATGGCTAGTCAATGTCTGAACAAAACAGTTTTGGTTATGAAATGCGATGGTGAGATTGAAACTGACAATGAATAGGATAACGACTCTATGCTACCATTGGGGGATGATGATGATGAAGAGTACGTTGCCCAACGTGAATCGTTGGTAGCAAGGAGAGCTTTGAGTTTGCAATCGATGAAGTGCAACTAGAGAACATATTTCGAACAAGATGCCATGTCCAAAACAAGGGTATGCATTATGATTATTGATGGAGATGATGGCGAAGCCAACAATTAATCGTCCTCGACCTTATAATTTACAATGGTTAAATGATAGTGGGGAAGGGTGGATAAACAAGCGTTTGTTCCTTTCGTATTGGGAATTACGATGATCAAGTGTTATGTGATGTAGTTCCCATACAAGCTGGGAACTTGTTATTAGGAAGACCATGTCAATTAGATCAACGAGTTAAGCATGACATGTCTGTTACAGATAGATCGAAGTCACAATAATCCAACTATGCCAAGGTTTCTGGTCAACTTGAATATGGAAATTCAAAAAAAAGATGGAATAGCAACATTATTTGGAGTTGTGGACATGGTGCACCTAGCTATTAGGAATGAGAGTTAACTCAAAAGGGGAGACAGTACATGTGCGTACCATAGGCAGTGGACATCCACTTAGAAGTCAAAATAATGGAAGCAAGATGAAAAAATTTCCACTCCAACGCGAAAACCTGAGCAAAAGTACACAGTGGCCAGCCAAGGAACTCAAGGTGAATCAGATTCTTCCAATACTTAGAATTTGGATATTAAGGGTTTTAAATGTCAAGGTAGGGGTCACATAACCAGTCAATGTCTAAACAAAACAGTTATGGTTATGAAAGGTGATGGTTAGATTGAAATTGATAACAAATCGGACAACGGCTCTGTGCCACCATTCATGGGCGATGATGATGAAGAGTACACTACCCAAGCTGAATTGTTGGTAGCATGGAGAGCTTTTAGATTGCAATCCACTGAAGATGATGAAGTGCCTTTGGAGAACATATTTCAAACTAGATGCCATGTCCAAAACAAGGTATGTAACATGATTATTAATGGAGGAAGCTTAACTAAAGTTGCTTACACTACCATGGCGGAGAAGTTAGGGAACCCAACAATTAAGCAACCTCGACCTTTTAAACTAAAATGGTTAAATGACAATGGGGAAGTACAGGTGAATAAACAAGTATTTGTTCCTTTTCACATTAGGCAGTACGAAGACCAAGTGTTGTGTGATGTAGTTCCTATGCAAGCTGGCCACTTGTTATAAGAAAGACCATGGCAATTAGATAGGCGAGTCAAGCATGACGTGTCTATTACAAACAGTTGGAAGTGACAATGATGTGACTATGGCAAAGTTTCCGGCCGGTTTGAATAAAGAAATTCATAATGCTGTAGAATTGCAGCATTATGTGGTGTTCGAGGACATGGTGCACATGGCTATTAGGCAATACACGTGCAAGCCATAGCCAATGGACATTCACTTGGCAGTCAAAACACTAGAAGCAAGAAGAAAAGATTTGCACTCTGAAGCTAAAATCTGAGCAAAAATAAGTTGTTGCTAGCCAAGGAACTCAAGTTAAATCTGATTTTTCCATTACACGGAATTGTGATATTAAATGTTCTAAATAAAAAGGCAGGGGTCACATAGCCAGTCAATGTCCAAAACAAGGTATGTAGTGTGATTATTGATGGAGGAAGCTTTACAAATGTTGCTGGCGGAGATGTTGGTGAACCCAACAATTAAGCATCCTCAACCTTATAATTTACAATGGTTAAATGATAGTGGGGAAGTAAGGGTGAATAAACAAGTGTTTGTTCCTTTTTGCATTTGGCAGTATGAAGACCAAGTGTTGTGTGATGTAGTTCCTATACAAGCTGGGCACTTGTTATTATAAAGACCATGGCAATTGGATAGACAAGTCAAGCTTGTCGTGTCTGTTGCAAACAGTTGGAAGTGACAATGATGCGACTATGGCAAAGTTTCCAGCTTGTTTGAATAAAGAAATTCATAATGCAGTGGAATTGCAACATTATGTGGTGTGGGAGGACATGGTGCATATGGCTATTAGGAAATGCACGTGCAAGCCATAGCTAGTGGACATTCACTTGGAAGTCAAAACAATGGAAGCAAGAAGAAAAGATTTGCACTCCGAAGCCAAAACCTTAGCAAAAATAAGTTGTTGCTAGCCAAGGAACTCAAGGTAAATCAGATTCTTCCATTACATGTAATTGTGATATTAAATGTTTTAAATAAAAAGGAAGGGGTCACATTTCTAGCCAATGTCTGAATAAAAGAGTTATGGTTATGAAAGGCGATGGTGAGATTGAAACTGACAATGAATCGGACAACAAATCTCTACCACCATTAGGGGACAATGATGATGAAGAGTATACTGCTCAAGGTGAATTATTGGTAGCAAGGAGAGCTTTAAGATTGCAATCCAAAGAAGATGATGAAGTGCATCTATAGAACATATTTTGAACTAGATACCATGTCGAAAACAAGGTATGTAGTATGATTATTGATGGAAGAAGCTTTGCTAAAGTTGCTTGCATTGCCATGGCAGAGAAGTTTGGCAACCGAACAATTAAGCGTCCTCGACCTTATAAATTGCAATGGTTAAATGATAGTAGGGTAGTACGGGTGAATAAACAAGTGTTTGTTCCTTTTCACATTAGGCAGTACAAAGACCAAGTGTTGTGTGATGTAGTTCCTATGCAAGCTGGGCACTTGTTATTAGAAAGACCATGGCAATTGGATAGATGAGTCAAGCTTGTCGTGTCTGTTGCAAATGGTTGGAAGTGACAATGATGCGACTATGGCAAAGTTTCCAGCCAGTTTGAATAAAGAAATTCATAATGTGATGGAATTGCAACATTATGTGGTGTTGGAGGACATGGAACACATGGTAATTAGGCAATGCACGTGCAAGCCATAGCTAGTGGACATTCACTTGGAAATCAAAACAATGGAAGCAAGAAGAAAAGATTTGCACTCTGAAGCTAAAACCTTAGCAAAAATAAGTTGTTGCTAGCCAATCAAGGTAAATCAGAATCTTCCATTACGCGGAATTGTGATATTAAATGTTTCAAATAAAAAGGTAGGGGTCACATTGCCAGCCAATGTCCGAATAATACAGTTATGGTTATGAAAGGCGATGGTGAGATTGAAATTGACAATGAATCGGACAATGACTCTATGCCACCATTGGGGGACGATGATGATGAAGAGTACACTGGTCAAGGTGAATTGTTGGTAGCAAGGAAGGCATTGAGATTGCAATCCAAAGAAGATGATGCAGTGCATCGAGAGAACATATTTTGAACTAGATACCATGTCCAAAACAAGGTATGTGGTATGATTATTGATGGATGAAGCTTTACTAATGTTGCTTGCACTACCATGGTGGAGAAGTCAGGCAACCGAACAATTAAGCTTCCTTGACCTTGTAAATTGCAACGATTAAATGATAGTGGGGAAGCACGGGTGAATAAACAAGTGTTTGCTCCTTTTCGCATTTGGAAGTATGAAGACCAAGTGTTGTGTGCTGTAATTCCTATGCAAGTGTGACATGTCTGTTACAAGCAGTTGGAAGTGACAATGATGTGACTATGGCAAAGTTTCTAACTAGATTGAATGAGGAAATTCAAAATGCGGTGGAATTGCAATCCACAGAAGATGATGAAATGCATCTAGAGAACATATTTCGAACTAGATGCCATGTCCAAAACAAGGTATGTAGTATGATTATTGATGGAGGAAGCTTTACTAATGTTGCTTGCACTACCATGGCAGAGAAGTTAGGCAACTGAACAATTAAGCGTCCTCGACCTTATAAATTGCAACGGTTAAATGATAGTGGAAAGTACGGGTGAATAAACAAGTGTTTGTTCCTTTTCGCAATGGAAAGTATGAAGACCAAGTATTGTTTGTTGTAATTCCTATGCAAGCTAGGCACTTGTTATTAGGGAGACCATGGCAATTAGATAGGCAAGTCAAGCGTGACGTGTCTGTTACAATTAGTTGGAAGTAACAATGATGCAACTATGCAAAGTTGCTTGCCAGTTTGAAAAAGAAAATTCATAATGCGGTGGAATTGCAACATTATGTGGAGTTGGAGGACATGGTACACATGGCTATTAGGCAGTACACGTGCGAACCATAGCTAGTGGACATCTACTTGGAAGTCAAAACAATGGAAGCAAGATGGAAAAATTTCCACTCTGAAGCTAAAACTTGAGCAAAAATAAGCTGTTGCTAGCCAAGGAACTCAAGGTAAATCAGATTCTTCTTTCATTCGGAATGATGATGTTAAGGGTTTTAAATATCAAGGCAAGGCTCCCATAGCCAGTCAATGTTTAAACAAAACAGTTATGGTTATGAAAAGCGGTGGTGAGATTGAAACTGACAATGAATCAGACAACGACTCTATACCACCATTGGGGGACGATGATGATGAAGAGTACGCTGCCCAACGAGAATTGTTGGTAACAAGGAGAGCTTTGAGTTTGCAATCAAAAGAAGATGATGAAGTGCAACTTGAGAACATATTTCGAACTTGATGCCATGTCCAGAACAAGGTATGTAGTGTGATTATTGATGGAGGAAGCTTTATAAATGTTGCTAGCACTATCATGGCAGAGATGTTGGCGAAGCCAACAATTAAGCATCCTCAACCTTATAATTTACAATAGTTAAATGATAGTGGGGAAGGGTGGATAAACAAGTGTTTGATCCTTTTCGCATTGGGAAGTACGATGATCAAGTGTTGTGTGATGTAGTTCCCAGACAAGCTGGGAAGGTGTTATTAGTAAAGACCATGTCAATTAGATAGGCGAGTTAAGCATGATGTAACATCCCGACTTTTTATTTCCTTAAAAAAATAATACTTCTTCTCTAAATCGATTTACTAAATAATTTTCTAAATAATTTCCTTTTAAATAATTATAGATTTCACTATTCACGAATTTTGCAATTCATGTGAATAGTAATATTGCAGAAAATTTGACAAGATTATCGCTAATTATATCTGAACTTGAATATATATACAAAAAAAATTTACATAATATTTGCTATTATCTTACATCTTTAATTATGAACTACCACAAAATATATTTATACAGTTCAATCTCATCATTAATATCATCAAGCCTTCCAATTTCCCCTTTTTAAAAGTGAGATATAAAATATCTCAATAGCTAGTCACTTTATTAGAAACATGTAAATGAATGAACAGATCATTTCAGCCATGAAAGCATAATATTATATTGATAATAATTAAATTTCTCTTATTCACTATGTCGAGCAAGATTTATAAATAAAATTCTGTAAAAACTGATTATGCACATAAATATCATAAATCATAAATAATTATACTTTTATGGTAAACTGAAGAACGAGCTTTAAATATGAATCTAAATCTCTTCTTCCTCTGATATTTCTCATCGTCTTCTCTCATATTCTTCTTGCTTTTCTATTTTGTCTCCTCCTCTCTCTTTTCTCTTTCTCCCTATCTTCTCTTTCTTTCTCTCTTGTTTTCTATTTCTTTCTTCCTTCCCCACCGTGCAATCACATAACACACACACACACACACACACACAGATATATATATATATATATATATATATATTATCTTCCTCATTACCCTACATGTCTTTTTTTTTATGCTCCTCATTACCCCACATGTCTTTTTTTTTATTTCTCCCTCTTTTTCTCCTCCGTCCACATATGCACACACCTCACACACATCGCTTTCTCAAATTTTTCTTTTGGTTAAAAATAATAAAAAACCTCAAATCCTTTTATCCTATTCAATTAGGTCCCTATTTAACGATAAAATTCTATTTATTTCTCTCAAACATTTCTTAATAACTATTTTATCCTTATTTACTTGCTCATTTATTTATTTAGCCTCATTTTCTAAGGTAATTAAATTTGGCATATCACACATGACATGTCTGTTATAGACTGATCGAAGTCACAAAATCTAGCTATGCCAAGGTTTCTAGTCAGCTTGAATATGGAAATTCAAAATAAGATGGAATAGAACATTATTTGGAGTTGGGGACATGGTGCACCTGGCTATTTGGAATGAGTGTAAATTCAAGAGGGGAGATAGTACACATGCGTGCCATAGCCAGTAGACATCCACTTGGAAGTTAAAACAATGGAAGCAAGATGAAAAAATTTCCACTCTGAAGCTAAAACCTTAGCAAAAGCAAGCAGTGGCCAGCTAAGGAACTCAAGGTGAATCAGATTCTTCCATTACTCGAAATCGTGATATTAAGCGTTTTAAATGCCAAGGCAGGGGTCACATAACCAGTCAATGTCCAAACAAAACAGTTACGGTTATGAAAGACGATGGTTAAATTGAAAGTGACAATGAATCAGATACGGACTTTATGCCAGCATTGGCGGACGATGATGATGAAGAGTACATTACCCAAGGTGAATTGTTGGTAGCATGGACAACTTTGAGATTGCAATCCAAATAAGACGATGAAGTGCATTTGGAGAATATATTTCGAACTAGATGCCATGTCCAATACAAGGTGTGTAGTATGATTATTAATGGAGGAAGCTTTACTAGTGTTGCTTACACTACCATGGCGGAGAAGATAGGCAACCCAACAATTAAGCATCCTCGGCCATTTAAATTGAAACGTTTAAATGATAGTGGGGATGTACGAGTGAATAAACAAGTGTTTGTTGCTTTTTTTCGTTGGGAAGTATGAAGGCCAAATTTGGGTGTTCTAATTCCTATGCAAGCTGGGTACTTGTTATTAGGGAGACCATGGCAATTAGATAGGCAAGTAAAGCGTGACGTGTCTTTTACAAATAGTTGGAAGTGACAATGATGCAACTATGGCAAAGTTTCTGGCTGATTTGAATAAGAAAATTCATAATGTAGTGGAAGTGCAACATTAAGTGATGTTGGAGGACAAGGTGCACATGGCTATTCGGCAGTGGACGTGCGAGCCATAGCTCATGGACATCAACTTGGAAGTCAAAACAATGGAAGCAAGATGAAAATATTTGCACTCCGAAGCTAAAACCTGAGCAAAAATAAGTTGTTGCTAGCCAAGGAACTCAAGGTAAATTGGATTCTTCCATTACTCAGAATTATGATATCAAATGTTTTAAATAATAAGGCAGGGATCATATTGCCAGTCATGTCCAAACAAAACAGTTATGGTTATGAAAGGCGATGGTGATGTGATTTTCGGAGGGAAAACACTTAATCGATTTTTTGGATAGGTTGAAAGAAACAAACAAAGAAAACCAAATCACTCAATTGATAAGCCAAAGGGCGCCACAACCAAATCACACTCAAGAAAGAAGAACGTGAGTGATAAGAAATCTAGCTGCTCTCGCCACTAACCCAAGTTAGATAAGAGAAAGAACTCAAGAATCCTCTTGAAAGCAAAATGCCAATATCTTATATATGATTCAAGGATGGTTTACAATAAATGGTAAGGACCCTTTTTATAGAGGGTCTCCAAAACGAAAAGACAAAAGACTCCAACTAATGCATTAAATGCATCAACTAAAAGTCAAGTAGTGTAGGTTAAATGTCAAAGATAATAAATGCATAGGTAGCTAAATGTCAAAGACAATAAATGCATAGGTAATAGATTACAACTATATTCAACAAATGCAACTATCTCACATGCAATCTTTTTCACACTTCTTCCACTTTCAACAATGTGGTTAAGCCCAATCCAAGCCATTTAGCCCATGAACGAGTTAGAGGCCCAATTGAAGTGTTCTCCCTTTCTTGGGCTGCAATTAGTCCAAGCTCTTTAATCCTTGAACGAGTTATAGGCCCAATTGAAGTGTTCTCCCTTTCTTGGGCTGCAATGGGATTATCCTTGATTACATCATCCTCCCCTGGTTGAAATGGATTTGTCCTCAAATCCAAGTCTTCTTTATCTTTTAAGTACTGGGAAAGATCCCTCACATTGAAAGTAGTAGAAACAGTATAGTCTTCAGGCAAATCAATTTTGTATGCAATATCATTTACCTTGTCTATGATACGGAAAGGACCATCTGCCCTTGGCATTAATTTGTACTTCCTTTGGCTTGGAAATCTTTCTTTTCGAAGATGAACCCACACTAAATCTCCAGGACTGAATTGAACAAATTTTCTTCTTTTGTTGGCAGTCTTCTCATAGATGGAGTTCTTCTTCTCAATTTGCTGTTTAATGTTTTCATGTAACTTCTTTATCATGTCAGGCTTCATTTTTCCATCTATGCATTCTCGAGCTTCAAGTGGTAATGGTACTAAATCAAGTGGGCTCAATGGATTAAATCCATAAACTACTTCAAAAGGAGAGTGTTTAGTAGTACCATGTACACTTCTATTGTAAGCAAATTCAGCATAGGCCAAGCATTCATCCCAAATTTTCAAGTTTTTGCCAATGATAGTTCTTAGCAAAGTAGAAAGCGTTCGGTTCACCACTTCAGTTTGCCCATCAATTTGTGGGTGACAGGCAGTACTAAAGAGCAACTTTGTTCCCAACTTCCTCCATAAAGTCTTCCAAAAGTAGCTAAGAAATTTGGCATCACGATCCGACACGATACTCTTTGGAATGCCATGAAGTCTCACAATTTCTTTGAAAAATAAATTGGCAATATGCACAGCATCATCAGTCTTATGGCATGGGATAAAATGAGACATTTTTGAAAAATGATCAACAACAACCATGACCGAATCTTTACTTCTTTGTGCCCTTGGTAAGCCTAGCACGAAATCCATGCTAACATCAGTCCAAGGTTGATCTGGAACAGGTAGAGGTGTATAAAGTCCATGGTTTGTCTTGAAGGCTGTCTTCCACTCGTCTCCTTCTTTCATTCGGATTTGGTGATAGCCGCTCTTCAAGTCAATTTTTGAAAACACTTTGGAACCATTCAGCTCATCCAACATGTCATCCAATCTTGGAATTGGATAGCGGTATTTGATGGTAATCTTATTTATAGCACGACTGTCCACACACATTCTCATAGATCCATCCTTTTTAGGGACTAATAATGTAGGCACAGAACAAGGGCTCATGGATTTCCTTACATAACCCTTTTCAATCAACTCATCAACTTGCCTTTTTAGCTCCTTAGCCTCCTCTGGATTCATTCTATATGCTGGCTTATTTGGTAAGGCAGCACCGGGCACCAAATCAATTTGATGCTCAATTCCTCTTAAGGGTGGCAATCCCTTAGGTAGCTCATTCGGAAAGACATCCGCAAATTCTTCTATCAACTCCCTCACAAGCTTAGGAAGCTTTTCTGCAAGTTCTGGATTTAGCTCCTTGAGAATTAGCAATAATACAAAGTTTTTCCTTTTTATTGCCTTATTTAACTCATTCTTAGAAGCAAAACAACTAGGCTTCTTCTCCTCGATTACATCCTCCTTCGGCTGTACTTGTATTGGCTTTAAGGGTGCCAACACAATCTTCTTTCCATCCTTCTCGAAAGCGTAGGTGTTTTTGAAGCCATCATGTAGTGCTCTTCTATCAAATTGCCAGGGCCTCCCAAGTAGAAGATGACTAGCATCCATAGGGACTATGTCACACAATACCTCATCTTTGTAATTCTTTCCTATAGAGAAAGGTACCTTTACTTGTTTGGTGACCTTCATCTCGCCATGATTATTTAGCCATTGCAGCTTGTATGGACGGGGATGATTGATGATAGGTAGCTTCAATTTGCCAACCAAGGTGGTTGAAGCAACGTTAGTGCAGCTCCCATTATCAATTATCACGTTACAAACTTTGCCTCCGATAGTGCACCTTGTTTGAAAAATATTCTCCCTCTGTTCTTCTTCTACCTTGGCTTGGATATTCAAGGCACGTCTAATAACCAAGGTAGCACCTTCATCAGCATACTCAACAACTTCTTCTTCGTCAGAATATTCTTCCTCTTCACATTCCTCCACAATATCTTCATCTTCACTCTCTATTTCCCCTTGTTTCTCCTTCAAGATCATCACTCTTCTATTAGGACATTTGGATGCTATATGGCCATGACCTAAGCACTTGAAGCACTTAATGTCTCGGCTTCTTTTAAAGGGTTGGTTGTCTTCTCTCTTCTCCTTCACCTTAGAACTTTCAGTTTTGTTTGGCTCCTTATTACTCCCTTTGGTAGTGTTTGAGGTTTGGGAAAGTGTTTGGAAAGGTTTACTCCCCAATGGTTTAGACACTCCATTGTTTCTTCCATAAACTCTCTTTTTTTGTCTCTCCACCTTAATTGCCAATTTAATTACATCTTCTAAGAAGACATAATTTTGCAACTCTACTAAGTCAGCAACTTCTTTGTTCAAACCACCAAGAAATCGAGCTATGGTTTGCTCTTGGGGTTCATTCAGCTCGCACCGAATCATCAAAGTTTCAAATTCTTTGACATAATCTTCAACACACATGTCTCCTTGCCTCAAGCTTTGAAGCTTAAAATAAAGCTCTTGCTTGTAGTAATCAGGTACAAAATGCCTCTGCATGAGCCTTTTCATCAATCTCCAATTTCGAACTTCCTCCTCTCCATCTCTTCTTCATTGATTCTTCAAATTTTCCCACCATAGATTTGCATAATCAGTGAATTCAAGGGCTGCAAGTCGGCATTTGGTAGCTTCTGAATATTCTTGATATTCAAAAATCTTCTCTACTCGTTGCACCCACTCCAAGTATTCTTCAGGAGAACTTGTTCCCTTAAATGGAGGAATCTTCATTTTGATGTTGGCATCACGCTCCCTCTGCTGCCTTGTTTGCCTAGGTTGTTCACCTTCTTCAGCTTCAAATTCTTCTCCATGGTGTTCAACATAAGCTCCTCTTCTTGGTTGTTGTTGTTGTAGCTCCATAAATCTAGCCATTTGAGTGGTTAGTTGAGCTATTTGTTCCATCATTTCTTCTTGACCTCTTTGTAGGCCAACAATTTGAGCTTGTTGTAGGCTAAGCCCAAAAGGAACTTCAGAACTATTTTCTCCTGTCATAGTGATTTGTAATTTGTTGGTTTAAGTTTGGTGAAGGGTAGGTTCACTCGCTAAGTGTTTACACTCGGATTAACAATGAATAGTAGCGTTGAACAATGAATAGTAACAATGAACAATGAACAGTAACGATGAATTTTTTTTAATAAAAAAGCTGTAATAAAATAGAACAACACAAGAATAGAAATAAAGATAAAGATGAACAGACCAGAAAATTAGCTTTCCATGTAGGTGGCAATTACAAAATAAGGAAAACTAAGCCTTCCATATAGGTGGCAGAATACAAATAAGGAAAACTAAGCCTTCCATGTAGGTGGCAAAACACAGAATAAAATGCAATAAAATTAAGCTTTCCACGAAGGGGCAAAACACAAAACAAATAATAGAACCTGAATTGAAGTGGCTCTGATACCAATATGATGTGATTTTCGGAGGGAAAACACTTAATCGATTTTCTGGATAGGTTGAAAGAAACAAACAAAGAAAACCAAATCACTCAATTGATAAGCCAAAGGGCGCCACAACTAAGAGAAATGGGTTGATCTCGCCACACTCAAGAAAGAAGAATATGAGTGATAAGAAATCTAGCTGCTCTCGCCACTAACCCAAGTTAGATAAGAGAAAGAACTCAAGAATCCTCTTGAAAGCAAAATGCCAATATCTCATATATGATTCAAGGATGGTTTACAATAAATGGCAAGGACCCTTTTTATAGAGGGTCTCCAAAATAAAAAGACAAAAGACTCCAACTAATGCATTAAATGCATCAACTAAAAGTCAAGTAGTGTAGGTTAAATGTCAAAGATAATAAATGCATAGGTAGCTAAATGTCAAAGACAATAAATGCATAGGTAATAGATTACAACTATATTCAACAAATGCAACTATCTCACATGCAATCTTTTTCACACTTCTTCCACTTTCAACAATGTGGTTAAGCACAATCCAAGCCATTTAGCCCATGAACGAGTTAGAGGCCCAATTGAAGTGTTCTCCCTTTCTTGGGCTACAATTAGTCCAAGCTCTTTAACCCTTGAACGAGTTAGAAGCCCAATTGAAGTGTTCTCCCTTTCTTGGGCTGCAATGGGATTATCCTTGATTACATCAGATGGTGAGATTGAAACTGACAATGAATCGGACAATGACTCTATGCCACCATTGGGGGACAATGATGATGAAGAGTACACTGCCCAATGTGAATTATTGATAGCAAGGAGAGCTTTGAGATTGCAATCCAAAGAAGATGATGAAGTGCATCTGGAGAACATATTTCGAATTAGATGCCATGTCCAAAACAAGGTATGTAGTATGATTATGAATGGAGGAAGCTTTACTAATGTTGCTTACACTACCATGGCAGAGAAGTTAGGCAACCCAACAATTAAGCGTCCTCGACCATATAAATTGCAACGGTTGAATGATAGTGGGGAAGTATGGGTGAATCAACAAGTGTTTGTTCCTTTTCGCATTGGGAAGTATGAAGACCAAGTGTTGTGTGTTGTAATTCCTATGTAAGCTGGGTACTTGTTATTAGGGAGACCATGGCAATTAAATAGGCGAGTCAAGTGTGATGTGTCTGTCACAAATAGTTGGAAGTGACAATGATGCGACTGTGGCAAAGTTTCTGGCCAGTTTGAATAGGGAAATTCATAATGCGATGGTGCAACATTATGTGGAGTTGGAGGACATGGTTCACTTGGCTATTAAGCAATAGACATGCAAGCCATAGCTAGTGGACATCTATTTGGAGGTCAAAACAATGGAAGCAAGATGGAAATATTTCCACTCTGAAGCTAAAACCTGAGCAAAAATAAGTTGTTGCTAGTCAAGGAACTCAAGGTAAATCAGATTCTTCTTTCAGTCAGAATCATGATATTAATGGTTTTAAATGTCAAGGCATGGCTCACAAGGCCAGTCAATGTCCAAACAAAATAGTTATGGTCATGAAAGGCGATGGTGAGATTGAAACTGACAATGAATCGGACAATGACTCTGTGCCACCATTGGGGGAGGACGATGATGAAGAGTAAGCTACCCAACGAGAATTGTTGGCTGCAAGGAGAGCTTTGAGTTTGCAATCGAAAGAAGATGATGATATGCAACTTGAGAACATATTTTGAACTAGATGCCATGTCCAGAACAAGGTATGTATTGTGGTTATTGACAGAGGAAGCTTTACAAATATTGCTAGCACTATCATGGTAGAGATGTTGGCAAAGTCAACAATTAAGTGTCCTTGACCTTATAATTTACAATGGTTAAATGATAGTGGGGAAGGGTGGATAAACAAGTGTTTGATCCTTTTCATATTGGGAAGTACGATGATCAAGTGTTGTGTTATGTAGTTCCCACAAAGCTAGGAACTTGTTAGTAGGAAGGCCATGTCAATTAGATAGGCGAGTTAAACATGACATGTCTGCTACTGACTAATCGAAGTCACAAAATCCAACTATGCCAAGGTTTCTAGTCAGCTTGAATATTGAAATTCAAAATAAGATGGAATAGCAACATTATTTGGAGTTAGGGACATGGTGCACCTGGCTATTAGGAACAAGTGTAAACTTAAGAGGGGAGATTGTACACGGGCGTGCCATAGCCCGTGGACGTCCACTTGGAAGTCAAAACAATACAAGCAAGATGAAAAAATTTCCACTCTGAAGCTAAAACCTGAGCAAAAGCAAGCAGTGGCCAGCCAAAGAACTCAAGGTGAATCTGATTCTTCCATTACTTGGAATCGTGATATTAAGGGTTTTAAATGTCAAGGCAGGGGTTACATAACCAGTCAATGCCTGAACAAAATAGTAATGGTTATGAAAGGCGATTGTTAGATAGAAATTGATAATGAATCGAACAACAGCTCTTGGCCACCATTGGTGGACGATGATGATGAAGAGTACACTACCCAAGGTAAATTGTTGGTAGCATAGAGAGCTTTGAGATTGTAATCCACAGAAGATGATGATCTAGAGAACATATTTCAAACTAGATGCCATGTCCAAAACAAGGTATGTAGTATGATTATTAATGGAGGAAGCTTTACGTATGTTGCTTACACTATCATGCAGAAAAGCTAGGCAACCCAATAATTAAGCTTCCTCGACCTTTTAAATTGAAACGTTTAAATGATAGTGGGGAAGTATGGGTGAACAAACAAGTTGATGTAATCAAGGATAACCCAATTGTAGCCCAAGAAAGGGAGAACACTTCAATTGGGCCTCTAACTCGTTTAAGGGCTAAAGGGCTTAGACCAATTGCAGCCCAAGAAAGGGAGAACCCTTCAATTAGGCCTCTAACTCATTCAAAGGCTAAAGGGCTTGGATTGGGCTTAACCACATTGTTGAAAGTGGAAAAAGTGTGAACAAGATTGCATGTCGGAAGGTTGCATTTGTTGAATATAGTTGTAGTCTATTACTTATGCATTTATTGTCTTTGACATTTAGCTACCTATGCATTTATTGTCTTTGATATTTAGCTACCTATGCATTTATTGTCTTTGATATTTAGCCTACATACTTGACTTTTAGTTGATGCATTTAATGCATTAGTTAGAGTCTTTTGTCTTTTATTTTGGAGACCCTCTGTAAAAAGAGTCCTTGCCATATGTTGTAAACCATCCTTAAATCATATATGAGATATTGGCATTTTGCTTTCAAGAGGATTCTTGAGTTATTTCTCTTATCTAACTTAGGTTAGTGGTGAGAGCAACTAGATTTCTTATCACTCACGTTTTTCTTTCTTGAGTATGGCGAGATCAATCCATTTCTCTTAGTTGTGGCACCCTTTGGCTTATCAATTAAGTGATTTTGTTTTCTTTGTTTGTTTCTTTCAACCTATCCAGAAAATCAACTAAGTGTTTTCCCTTTGGAAATCACATCATATTGGTATCAAAGCCACTTCAAATCAGGTTCTACTATTTGTTGTGTGTTTTGCCCCTTCGTGGAAGACTTAATTCTTTTGCATTTTATTTTGTGTTTTGCCACCTACATAAAGGGCTTAGTTTTCCTTATTTTGTATTATGCCACCTACATGGAGGGCTTAGTTTTCCTTATTTTGTAATCTACCGCCTACATAGAGGGCTAATTTTCTGGTCTGTTCGTCTTTGTTATTATCTCTATTCTTGTGTTGTTCTACTTTATTCCAGCCTTTTTATTTAAAAATAAAAATTCATCGCTACTGTTTATCGTTATTGTTCATTGTTAATCCGAGTGTTAACACTTAGAGAGTGAACCTACCCTTCACCAAACTCAAACCAACAATTACAAATCACATTGACACGAAAAAAATAGTTCTGAAGTTGCTCTTGGGCTTAGCCTACAACAAACTCAAATTGTTAGCCTACAAAGAAGTCAAGAAGAAATTATGGAGCAAATAGCTTAACTAACCACTCAAATGGCTAGATTTATGGAGCTACAACAATGACAACCAAGAAGAAGAGCTTATGTTGAACACCATGGACAAGAATCTGAAGCTGAAGAAGGTGAACATCCTAGGCAAAGAAGGCAGCAGAGGGAACATGATGCCAACATCAAAATAAAGATTCCTCCATTTAAGGGAACAAGTTCTCCTGAAGAATACTTAGAGTGAGTGCAACGAGTAGAGAAGATTTTTGAATATCAAGAATATTCAGAAGCTACCAAATGCTGTCTTGCAACGCTTGAGTTCACTGATTATGCGAATCTATGGTGGAAAAATTTGAAAAATCAACAAAGAAAAGATGGAGAGGAGGAAGTTCAAAATTGGAGATTGATGAAAAGACTCATGCAGAGGCGTTTTGTACCTGATTACTACAAGCAAGAGCTTTATTTTAAGCTTCAAAGCTTGAGGCAAGAAGGTATGTGTGTTGAAGATTATGTTAAATAATTTGAAACTTTGATGATTCAATGTGAGCTTAATGAACCCCAAGAACAAACCATAGCTCGATTTCTTGGTGGTTTGAACAAAGAAGTTGCTGACTTAGTAGAGTTGCAAAATTATGTTTTCTTAGAAGATATAATTAAATTGGCAATTAAGGTGGAGAGACAAAAGAAGATAGTTTATGGAAGAAACAATGGAGTGTCTAAACCATTGGGAGTAAACCTTTCCAAACACTTTCCTAAACCTCAAACACTACCAAAGGTTAAGAAGGAGCCAAACAAAACTGAAAGTTCTAAGGGGAAGAGAGAAGACAACTAACCCTCTAAAAGAAGCCGAGACATTAAGCTCTTTAAGTGCTTAGGTCATGGCCATATAGTATCTGAATGTCCTAATAGAAGAGTGATGATCTTGAAGGAGAAACAAGGGGAAATAGAGAGTGAAGATGAGGATATTGTAGAGGAATGTGAAGAGGAAGAATATTCTGAAGAAGAAGTTGTTGAGTATGCTAATGAAGGTGCTACTTTGGTTATTAGACATGCCTTGAATGTCCAAGCCAAGGTAGAAGAAGAACAGAGGGAGAATATTTTTCAAACAAGGTGCACTATCGAAGGCAAAGCTTGTAACATGATATTTGATAGTGGAAGCTGCACTAACGTTGCTTCAACCACCTTGGTTGATACATTGAAGCTGCCTATCATCAATCATCCCTGTCCATACAAGCTGCAATGGCTAAATGATTATGGTGAGATGAAGGTCACCAAACAAATAAAGGTACCTTTCTCTATAGGGAATAATTACAAAGATGAGGTGTTATGTGACATAGTCTCTATGGATGCTAGTCATCTTCTACTTGGGAGGCCGTGGCAATTTGATAGAAGAGCACTACATGATGGCTTCAAAAGCACCTACGCTTTTGAGAAGGATGGAAAGAAGATTGTGTTGGCGCCCTTAAAGCCAATACAAGTACAGTCAAAGGAGGATGTAATCGAGAAGAAGAAGCCTAGTTGTTTTGCTTCTAAGAATGAGTTAAAGAAAGTAATAAAAAGGGATGACTTTATATTATTGCTAATTCTCAAGAAGCTGAACCGAGAACTTACAGAAAAGCTTCCTAAGCTTGTGAGGGAGTTGATAGAAGAATTTGCAGATGTCTTTCCAAATGAGCTACCTAAGGGATTGACACCCTTGACGAGTATTGCGCATCAAATTGATTTGGTGTCCGGTGCTACCTTACCAAATGAACCAGCATATAGAATGAATTCAGAAGAGGCTAAGGAGCTCAAAAGGCAAATTGATGAGTTGATTGAAAGGTGTTATATGAGGGAATCCGTGAGCCCTTATTCGGTGCCTACATTATTGGTCCCTAAAAAGGATGGCTCTATGAGAATGTGTGTGGACAGTTGTGCTATAAATATTACCATCAAATATCACTATCCAATTCCAAGATTGGATGACATGTTGGATGAGCTGAATGGTTCCAAGGTGTTTTCAAATATTGACTTGAAGAGCAGCTGTCACCAAATCCGAATGAAAGACGGAGACGAGTGGAAGACAGCCTTCAAGACAAAGCATGGACTTTACAAATTGATGGTAATTCCTTTTGGGCTATCTAATGCCCCTAGCACATTTATGCGATTGATGAATCATGTGCTTAGATCTTTCATTGGAAAACCCGTTGCAGTATATTTCGATGATATTTTGATTTATAGTCAAAGTTATGAGGAGCATGTGCAATATTTGAAGAAAGTCTAGGAAGTTTTGTGAAAAGAGAAACTCTATGCTAATCTGAAAAAAAATGCTACTTTTGTCAAGACCATGTGATTTTTCTTGGCTTTGTAGTATCTCAGCAAGGAGTGGGAGTTGATGAAGAAAAGGTGAAAGCTATCAAATAATGGCCCGTTCCAAGAACTATATCTGAAGTAAGGAGTTTTCATGGTCTTGCCTCTTTCTATAGAAGATTTGTAAGGGATTTCAGCACCATTTTAGCACCCATAACTGAATGTATTAAGAGAGGAAAGGAGTTCAAATGGAGTGATGCAGCCCAACAAAGTTTTGAGCTTGTCAAAGAAAAATTGTGCAATGCACCCATATTGGCTTTGCTTAATTTTTCTAAGACTTTTGAGATTGAATGTGATGCTAGTGGGGTGGGAATTGGATCTGTACTTCTTCAAGAAAGGCATCCTATAGCTTATTTTAGTGAGAAGTTGAGTGGAGCCAGTCTTAACTACTCTACCTATGATAAGGAGTTCTACTCTTTAATTAGAGCTCTTGAGACATGGCAGCACTACTTGTTACCAAAAGAATTTGTAATTCACACAGGCCATGAATCACTCAAACACTTGAAAGGTCAGAGCAAGCTGAATAGAAGACATGCAAAGTGGGTGGAATTTCTTGAAGCTTTTCCCTATGTGTTGAAGTATAAGAAGGGAGAAACCAACATTGTTGCAGATGCCTTATCAAGGAGATATGCCTTAATTTCCATGATGCATGCTAAATTATTGGGATTTGAATCTATTAAAGACCATTACATGAAAGATTCGAAACTTGCTGAAATTTATCTCGCTTGTGAGAAAATGGCATATAAGGGATTTTATAGATCTGAAGGTTTTTTATTTCGCTTGGGGAGGCTTGTAATTCCAAATTATTCTATAAGGGAATTACTTACACGAGAAGCTCACGGAGGAGGATTGGCTGGGCATTTCGGTGAAACCAAGACATTGGAGATGCTGAAACAACATTTTTATTGGCCTAACATGATTAGAGATGTGCATCATGTGATTGAAAGGTATATTGTTTGCAAAAAAGCCAAGAGCAAGGAACCAACCCATGGACTTTGTACACCTCTACCTATTCCAGATCAGCATTAGACTATATTAGCATGGATTTCGTGCTTGGCTTACCAAGGACACAAAGAGGTAAAGATTCGGTCATGATTGTTGTTGATCGTTTTTCAAAAATATCTCATTTTATTCTATGCCATAAGACCGACAATACTGTGCACATCGCCAATTTATTTTTCAAATAAATTGTGAGACTTCATGTCATTCCAAAGAGTATCGTGTCAGATCGTGATGCTAAATTTCTTAGCTACTTTTGGAAGACTTTATGTGTAACATCCCAAATTAGTATTGATTAAATATTTAATATTTTTTTAATTTTGAGAGATTATTGCTAAATATTAGGTATTGAATATTGAAAAGGAATTTTTATACAAAAGAAATTTTTCGGACAAAAATATTTAACTAAAAGAAAAATGAAATATTATTGAATATCCAGTAATTAATATTACCTTATTTTCAATTTAGTTCTTACTCAAATAATTATGTAAAATAACTATAATATAAAAAAAAAAAGAATTATACTAATCTAGATAATTGGTCTTGTGCATAAAATTGTTTTGGTGTTAATAATAATATGTATATTATATATATATATATATATATATTAGTAGGATTTAAATTATCTACATTAATCATGATATATATATATACATGTATGAAGGGATGGTAACATGCATTCTCGGTGGACAGGAGAAAACAAGAAGATAGCATAATATATACATATTTATTAAGTGGCAACACGGAAATTTTGATAAAGCACATGAAGCAAATATAATAGAATATACGTATATATGAACTTGGAGAAGGCAACATGTAAAAGACACATTAACAAAGCACATGACAGCTCACACACAAGACAACTCATGATTTTTAGGAGCACTTGACAGCAAGTGGAAGAAAAACATGAAAAGAAAAAAAAAAAGGGACAGCACATGCACAACCAAAATGTAGAAGCCTTCATGCTCTCAAAAAGAAAAGAGTGACAGCAAATCCACAAACCTCCAGCTTCAAACTTTTTGGCTAAGCACAGGCAGCAAATTTGAACTCAAATACGCAATCCATGACAACCAGACTTTCCAACTTAACAGCAGAAATTTTTTACTCTTGTTAATCACCACTTGCCTCCCATTTTTAGCTATAAATAGCAACATCTTCCTCCCCTTTTCTTGCACCATTCACAGCCGAGAGAGAGTGAGAAAAAGAGAATCCAGCAGCTTGGACAGAGGCAGAAAAAAAAATTATCTGTTTTTCAACCATAAAATAGAGGTTTTTGGAAGAAGCAAATAGCAACATTAAACTCGATTTTTCTGAGCTACTTTGGGGAGATTCTTCTATTACTAACCCACGCAAGTGTTAAGGGAGAAGTGGCACTGAATAGGAAGCAAAAATCAGAACCAAAACCAGTGCAAAATAACCCACAGTCAACGGTAACTTTTTAGAAAATTTTAGTTTTTGATGTATTACTTCTTTAGCCTAGTTTTTGGGTAAAAATGGTCACATAGGTCCTAAAAACACCTAAGAAAGAAATCTGGGCAGGTTTTAGCTTCTGACTCTCAAGCAAAAACGTGAAACACAAAATAGGGACTAAACTGAAAGAAATAAAAAGTTTATATAAGTTGTTTTAATTTTAGAAAAAAAATATATTATGGGAATAAGGACCTAGAGAAAACTAATTGTGAACTTAGATCTTACAAAGGAAAAAGGGAAAATACTGCAAGAGGGACCTAGCTGAATAATAGAAAACTTTGTAATTACTAATTAAAGAAATTTAAGAAAAATCTAGTTTTAACTAGAATCTAATTTTATGTAATATGTTAACTAAAAACCAAGTTATTTTAATTAAATTAGTTATTTATATCATTATGTAAAAATTTATAAAAAATTATATTTATTCTTTTATCTATACATATATAGTATATTTTATATTTGCTAAGTAATGTTATTACACCTCTATTTATATATATATATATATATATATATATATATATCTAAGTATAGCCATATATAAGTATATGTTCACTGAAAATTACATACATAATTATATATATATATTGATTCTTTTTAAGATTACATATAAATATATATATATATATATATATATATGTTATTTAAATTAATGATATTTATTTATACATATCATCTGAAAAATATTATGAAAAATATCGGTCTAATATGAGACTACGATGAAACCCAATGAATAGAAATTGGGATAGAATTAGAAATTTAAGAAGATCAGGAAAGATGATATTCTATAATCTTTTTATTTAAGATTTTAAATAAGGTTATATATACTGTTTGAATAGGTCAGAAATCGTGAAACGAATTTCAAGACAGATTGAATAGCTATTTGAGCTAAAAAGTCAGACTACAAAGTACAGGTAACTTAGCAATTCATATAAGCTTGTTTTACTACTTGAATATTTTATGTCCATGAAGTTTTATTTAAAGTGAAATATGTTTTTCATGATGAAATTAACATGATATCAGCTTGGAAGTTTACTTCCATGTTCAGCTTGGGAGTTCTTATGTAATCAAAGGTAACCCAATTGCAGCCCAACAAAGGGAGAACACCTCAATTGGGCCTATTGGGCCTCTAACTCGTTCAAGGGCTAAAGGGCTTGGATTGGGCTTAACCACATTGTTGAAAGTGGAAGAAGTGTGAAAAAGATTGCATGTGGGATAGTTGCATTTGTTGAATATAGTTGTAGTCTATTACTTATGCATTTATTGTCTTTGACATTTAGCTACCTATGCATTTATTGTCTTTGATATTTAGCCTACACTACTTGACTTTTAGTTGATGCAATGCATTAGTTGGAGTCTTTTGTCTTTTTGTTTTGGAGACCCTCTATAAAAAGGGTCCTTGCCATATGTTGTAAACCATCCTTGAATCATATATGAGATATTGGCATTTTGCTTTCAAGAGGATTCTTGAGTTCTTTCTTTTATCTAATTTGGGTTAGCGGCGAGAGCAGCTAGATTTCTTATCACTCACGTTCTTCTTTCTTGAGTGTGACGAGATCAACCCATTTCTCTTAGTTGTGGCGCCCTTTGGCTTATCAATTAAGTGATTTGGTTTTCTTTGTTTGTTTCTTTCAACCTATCCAGAAAATCAATTAAGTGTTTTCCCTCCAGAAATCACATCATATTGGTATCAAAGCCACTTCAAATCAGGTTCTATTATTTGTTTTGTGTTTTGCCCCTTCATGGAAGGCTTAATATTTATGCATTTTATTTTCTGTTTTGCCACCTACATGGAAGGCTTAGTTTTCCTTATTTTGTATTATGCCACCTACATAGAAGGCTTAGTTTTCCTTATTTTGTAATCTATCACCTACATGGAGGGCTAATTTTCTGGTTTGTTCATCTTTTTTTTTTTATTTCTATTCTTGTGTTATTCTATTTTATTCCAGCTTTTTTATCTAAAAAAAAATTCATCGTTACTGTTCATTGTTCATCGTTACTGTTCATTGTTAATCCGAGTGTAAACACTTAGAGAGTGAACCTACCTTTACCAAACTTAAACCGGCAATTACAAAATCACTATGACAGGAGAAAATAATTCTGAAGTTCCTCTTGGGCTTAGCCTACAACAAGCTCAAATTGTTGGCCTACAAAGAGATCAAGAAGAAATGAAAGAACAAATAGCTCAACTAACCACTCAAATGGCTAGATTTATGGAATTGTAACAACAACAACCAAGAAGAGGAGCTTATGTTGAACACCATGGAGAAGAATCTGAAGCTGAAGAAGGTGAACAACCTAGGCAAAGAAGGCAGCAGAGGGAGCGGATGCCAACATTAAAATGAAGATTCCTCCATTTAAGGGAACAAGTTCTCATGAAGAATACCTAGAATGGGTGCAACGAGTAG
Organism: Biancaea sappan; assembly: GCA_037074585.1. NCBI lineage: Eukaryota > Viridiplantae > Streptophyta > Magnoliopsida > Fabales > Fabaceae > Biancaea > Biancaea sappan. The sequence goes on along the minus strand of CM073501.1, from coordinate 41,446,820 downwards.
AGAAGATTTTTGAATATCAAGAATATTCAGAAGCTATCAAATACCGTCTTACAGCCCTTGAATTCACTGATTATGCGAATCTATGGGGGGAAAATTTGAAGAATCAACGAAGAAGAGATGGAGAGGAGGAAGTTCGAAATTGGAGATTGATGAAAAGGCTCATGCAGAGGCATTTTTTACCTGATTACTACAAGCAAGAGCTTTATTTTAAGCTTCAAAGCTTGAGGCAAGGAGGTATGTGTATTGAAGATTATGTTAAAGAATTTGAAACTTCGATGATTCGGTGTGAGTTGAATGAACCCCAAGAGCAAATCATAGCTCGATTTCTTGGTGGTTTGAACAGAGAAGTTGCTGACTTAGTAGAGTTACAAAATTATGTCTTCTTAGAAGATGTAATTAAATTGGCAATTAAGGTGGAGAGACAAAAAAAGAGAGTTTATGGAAGAAACAATGGAGTGTCTAAACCATTGGGGAGTAAACCTTTCCAAACATTTTCCCAAACCTCAAACACTACCAAAGGGAGTAATAAGGAGATATGGAAGAAAGAGCCGAACAAATTTAAAAGTTCTAAGGGGAAGGATAAGAGAGAAGACAACCAACCCTCTGAAAGAAGCCGAGACATTAAGTGCTTCAAGTGCTTAGGTCATGGCCATATAGCATCCGAATATCCTAATAGAAGAGTGATGATCTCGAAGGAGAAACAAGGGGAAATAGAGAGTGAAGATGAAGATATTGTGGAGGAATGTGAAGAGGAAGAGTATTCTGAAGAAGAAGAAGTTGTTGAGTATGCTGATGAAGGTGCTGCCTTGGTTATTAGACGTGCCTTCAATATCCAAGCTAAGGTAAAAGAAGAACAAAGGGAGAATATTTTTCAAACAAAGTGTACTATCGGATGCAAAGTTTGTAACGTAATAATTGATAGTGGGAGCTGCACTAACGTTGCTTCAACCACCTTGGTTGGCAAATTGGAGCTACCTATCATCAATCATCCCCGTCCATACAAGTTGCAATGGCTGAATAATCATGGCGAAATAAAGGTCACCAAACAAGTAAAGGTACCTTTCTCTATAGGGAAGAATTACAAAGATGAGGTATTGTGTGACATAGTCCCTATGGATGCTAGTCATCTTCTACTTGGGAGGCCTTGGCAATTTGATAGAAGAGCACTACATGATGGCTTCAAAAACACCTACACTTTCAAGAAGGATGGAAAGAAGATTGTGTTGGCACCCTTAAAGCTAATACAAGTGATGTGCCTAAAAGAGGACACAATCTGTACCACAAGGAAAATAAAGAGAAGAAAACCAACTCAACTAAATTGATAAGCCTATGGCGCCACAATCAAGCTAAGATGGGTAGAATTCGCCACACCCCAGATTAGAGAACGGAATGGGAGTGATAAGAATTCTGAGATTTTCTCGCCACACTAACACAATTGTTAGATAAGAGAAGATAGATGTGCACAAAGCAATCTGAAATATAATTCACTCCAATATGATTATCTTGCCACAAGGGGGCAAGTTCCCTTTTATAGATAACAAAAGCCAGCTCCCTCATTAATGCAACCACAACCACCTCATTAATGAGCCTACAACAACTATAGTCAACCTACAGCCACCTCATTAATGAGCCTACAACAACTATAGTCAAAGTACAGCTACCTCATTAATGAGCCTACAACAACTACATCCTCCCTACAGCCACCTCATTAATGAACCTAGCCTACAACAACTACAGCCACCCTATAGCCACCTCATTAATACAACAACAACAACTACAACCACTTGGAAAGCTAAATGACATTACAGCAACTCTAAAAACATTAAATTACATCAGATTCTGTATCCCAAAAATTCATGCACGAAAATTATTAAAAAAAATAAGAAAATCTGCATTTCTTTTATTCTTCTAAGTCCAAGCTTCTATTTGGCCCAGCCCATCATTGCACACAAGTAAAGAAACCCAAGTTAATCCCATTTGATGCTTCTTGGCCCTTGAACGTGTTATTGGCCCAAGTATAGATTCAGCCTCTTGTTCTTCAAGGACAGCCTTCATGATCACATCATCTTCCCCTGGTTGACAAGGATTTGCCCTCAAATCCAGCTCCATGTTATCTTCCAAATAAGGGGTTATGTCCCTTACATTGAATGTTGCTGAAACACCATAATCTCCTGGGAGATCAATTTTATACGCATTGTCATTTACCTTTGCTAGTACTCGAAAAGGACCATCGGCTCGTGGCATAAGTTTAGACTTCCTTTTGTTTGGAAATCTCTCCTTGCGTAGGTGAATCCAAACAAGATCTCCTGGGCTAAATTGAACATGCTTTCTCTTCTTGTCTACTGACTTTTTATAGGCAGCATTCTTCTTCTCAATTTGCTTCTTTACTGCCTCATGCATTTTCTTCATGAATTCAGCTTTACTTTTGCCATCCAAGCTAAATTTTTCATTAATTGGAAGAGGTGCCAAATCTGCTGGTGTATTAGGATTAAATCCATACACAACCTCAAATGGAGATTTCTTTGTAGTACTATGAACACTCCGATTATAAGCAAATTCAACATGCGGCAAGTACTCGTCCCAAATCTTCAAGTTTTTACTGATAACACTTCTAAGCAAAGAGGAAAGAGATCTATTTACCACTTCAGTTTGCCCATCAGTTTGAGGATGACAGGTTGTGCTAAATAACAGCTTTGTTCCAAGCTTCATCCATAATGTCTTCCAAAAATAGCTCAAGAATTTGGCATCACGATCAGAAACAATACTCTTTGGAATGCCATGCAATCTCACAACTTCTTTGAAGAATAAATCAGCAATATGAGAAGCATCATCAGTTTTGTGACATGAAATAAAATGAGACATTTTTGAGAATCTATCAACAACCACCATAACTGAATCTTTTCCCCTTTTTGTTCTCGGTAATCCAAGCACAAAATCCATGCTTAGATCCATCCATGGTTGATCTGGAACAGTCAATGGCATGTACAAGCCATGTGCAGCCTCATTGCTCTTTGCTTTCTTGCAAGCAACACATCTTTCTACAATCCGATGCACATCCTTCATCATATTTGGCCAATAGAAATGCTCTTTCAACATTTCAAATGTCTTCTTTTCACCAAAATGTCCAGCCAGCCCACCTGCATGTGATTCTCTAACAAGCAATTCCCTAATAGAACAAGTAGGAATCACAAGTTTCCCAAATCTGAACATATAACCATCATGCCTATAAAACCCTTTAATGGCCATTTTCTCACAAGCTGAATAGATTTTAGCCAGCATAGGATCAAGCAAGTATTGCTCCTTAATAAGTTCAAAGCCCAATAGTTTAGTGTTCAAAAGAGAAATCAAAGCATACCTCCGAGATAATGCATCAGCCACAACATTCGTCTCTCCCTTTTTGTATTTGATTACATAGGGGAAAGCTTCCAAATACTCCACCCATTTGGCATGTCTTCTATTCAGCTTCCCTTGCCCCTTCAAATGCTTTAGTGACTCATGATCGGTGTGAATGATGAACTCCTTTGGTAATAAATAATGCTGCCATGTCTCAAGAGCTCGAATTAGTGCAAAGAACTCTTTATCATAGATTGAGTAATTCAGACTTGCTCCACCAAGCTTCTCACTAAAATAAGCAATGGGACACTTATCTTGCATTAAGACAGCTCCAATCCCTACTCCAGATGCATCACATTCAATCTCAAATACCTTTGAAAAATCTGGAAGAGCTAGAATAGGTGCTGAACACAATTTCTCCTTGATTAAGTCAAAACTTTTCTGTGTAGCTTCGGTCCATTTAAACTCACAATTTTTCTTGATGCATGCAGTTAATGGTGCAAGAATAGTGCTAAAATTCTTCACAAATCGTCTATAAAAAGAAGCAAGGCCATGAAAACTTCGTACCTCAGAAATACTTTTAGGAATTGGCCACTCCTTGATTGCTTTTATTTTCTCCTCATCCACGTGCACCCCATGTTGAGAGACAACATAACCAAGGAAAATAACTTGGTCTTGACAGAATTGGCACTTCTTGAAATTGCCAAATAGCTTTTGTTCTCGTAATACTTCAAATACTTGCCACAAATGCTCTTCATGCTCTTCAGAATTTTTACTATAAACCAAAATGTCATCAAAATAAACGACAACAAACATACCTATAAATTTCCGAAGCACATGGTTCATTAGCCTCATAAAGGTGCTTGGGGCATTGGATAATCCAAATGGCATGACCTTCCATTCATACAGCCCATGTTTTGTCTTAAAGGCTGTCTTCCATTCATCTCCTTCCTTCATACGAATTTGGTGATAACCACTCTTCAAGTCTATCTTTGAAAACACTTTGGAGCCATGTAATTCATCAAGCATGTCATCTAACCTTGGAATGGGATAACGATACTTGACTGTAATCTTGTTAATTGCTCTGCTATCCACACACATCCTCATGGTCCCATCTTTCTTTGGCACCAATAAAGCCGGTACTGAACAAGGACTCATGGACTCCTGCACATATCCTCTTTCCAGCAACTCATTTACTTGACGTTGCAACTCCTTTGCCTCCTCCGGATTCATTCTATAAGCTGGCCTATTTGGTAAGGCAGCTCCTGGTACAAGATCAATTTGGTGCTCAATACCACGAATTGGTGGTAATTCCTTTGGTAATTCTTCTGGAAATACATCACGAAATTCTTCCAAGAGCCTTTGAATTTGTGGTGGAAGTGATCCCACAATTTCTGGTACTATCTCCTTCAAATGCAATAAAAGAACTAAATTAGAGCTGGATAAAGCTCTCTCAATATCTCCTTTGTTGGCAAGTAAATTACCCTTTCTTTCAGCTTCTTGTTGATGCATCTTCACTTGTTGAGGACTTAATGGTGCTAACACAATCTTCCTTCCATCTTTCTCAAAGGAATATGTGTTTTTAAACCCATCATGCAAAGCTCTTCTATCATACTGCCATGGTCTTCCCAAGAGCAAATGACTAGCACTCATTGGAACAACATCACATAGTACCTTATCTTTGTAATTTTTTCCAATAGAAAATGGCACAACAACCTGTTTAGTGACTCTCACAACTCCATCTTCATTTAGCCACTGCAATTTGTAAGGATGAGGGTGTTCAGTTGTGGCTAAATTCAACTTCTCCACCAAAGTAGTAGAAGCCACATTTGTGCAGCTCCCTCCATCTATAATTACACCACAAACCTTCTTTTCAACAGTACACCTTGTGTGAAAAATGTTCTCCCTTTGCTCATCACTAGGCTTAGCTTGCAAATTTAGAGCACGCCTTATGACAAGGAGTTCTCCCTCATCAGCATACTCCATGTTTTCCTTATCAGAACATTCTTCCATAACTCCTTCAATGGCTGCCTCATCTTCGCTTACCACTTCTCCATGCGTGTCTTGGATAATCATTACCCTACGGTTTGGACATTCAGATGCGTAATGCCCATGACCAAGACATTTGAAGCACTTTACATCTCTACTCCTTTTAGGAGGTTCTGAATCAGCTCCCTTTTCTTTCCCTTTTGATGAACTTGATGGAAGTTTTGAAGACTCCCTCTTCTCCACCTTTCTTTCTTCTCCTTTAGATGCAACCCATGATGGTGTTGTAGAGAAATTTGTGATTTTGTTTCTAGCTGGCTGTGACAATTGCTTACTAGAAACTCTCTTCCTTTGTCTCTCCACCTTGATTGCAAGTTTAATAACATCCTCTAAGGTTACATAATTTTGTAGTTCCACCAAATCACCAATCTCCCTATGCAAACCACCAATGAACCTTGCAATTGTTTGCTCTTGAGGTTCATTCAGTTCACATCGAATCATTAGCATCTCAAACTCTTTCACATAGTCTTCTACACACATACCTCCTTGTCTCAAAGATTGAAATTTGAAGAACAGCTCTTGCTTGTAATATTCTGGCACAAATCTTCTTTGCATAAGTCTCTTCATTAGCCTCCAATTTCTGACTTCTTCCTCACCATCTCTCCTCCGTTGGTTCTTCAAATTCTCCCACCATAAATTGGCATAATCTGTGAATTCAAGGGCTGCAAGACGACATTTGGTTGCCTCCGAGTACTCATGGCACTCAAAGACCTTCTCTACACGCTGCACCCACTCCAAAAATTCCTCTGGAGAGCTACTTCCCTTGAAAGTAGGGACCTTCATCTTAATCTTCAATTCTTGCTCTCTTTGTTGCCTCCTTGGCCTTGGAGACCTTTCATCTTCTGTATTGCTTTCTTGGTCGGATTGCTCTTCATTTCTATTTCTTCGCTGCCGACGCCTTGGTTGATGGTTTAGCCTCTCCATTTGTTCTACCAAACGATTCAACTGCTCCATCATTTGTTGTTGAGATCTCTCCATTTGACTGTGAGACCTTTCCAACTTCAGAATTTGAGCTTGCTCTAAAGTAAGCCCCATTGGAATTGGAGGTTCAGAACTGTTTTCTCCAGACATGATCTCTAAGTGTTCTACTCTCAAGTTACAAGAGTTTTCCCACACGAAACCACTGCTCTGATACCAATATGATGTGCCTAAAAGAGGACACAATCTGTACCACAAGGAAAATAAAGAGAAGAAAACCAACTCAACTAAATTGATAAGCCTATGGCGCCACAATCAAGCTAAGATGGGTAGAATTCGCCACACCCCAGATTAGAGAACGGAATGGGAGTGATAAGAATTCTGAGATTTTCTCGCCACACTAACACAATTGTTAGATAAGAGAAGATAGATGTGCACAAAGCAATCTGAAATATAATTCACTCCAATATGATTATCTTGCCACAAGGGGGCAAGTTCCCTTTTATAGATAACAAAAGCCAGCTCCCTCATTAATGCAACCACAACCACCTCATTAATGAGCCTACAACAACTATAGTCAACCTACAGCCACCTCATTAATGAGCCTACAACAACTATAGTCAAAGTACAGCTACCTCATTAATGAGCCTACAACAACTACATCCTCCCTACAGCCACCTCATTAATGAACCTAGCCTACAACAACTACAGCCACCCTATAGCCACCTCATTAATACAACAACAACAACTACAACCACTTGGAAAGCTAAATGACATTACAGCAACTCTAAAAACATTAAATTACATCAGATTCTGTATCCCAAAAATTCATGCACGAAAATTATTAAAAAAAATAAGAAAATCTGCATTTCTTTTATTCTTCTAAGTCCAAGCTTCTATTTGGCCCAGCCCATCATTGCACACAAGTAAAGAAACCCAAGTTAATCCCATTTGATGCTTCTTGGCCCTTGAACGTGTTATTGGCCCAAGTATAGATTCAGCCTCTTGTTCTTCAAGGACAGCCTTCATGATCACATCAACAAGTACAGCCGAAGGAGGATGTAATCGAGGAGAAGAAGCCTAGTTGTTTTGCTTCTAAGAATGAGTTAAAGAAGGAAATAAAAAAGGATGACTTTATATTATTGCTAATTCTCAAGGAGTTGAATCCATAACTTCCAGGAAAGCTTCCTAAGCTTGTGAGGGAGTTGATAGAATAATTTGCATATGTCTTTCCAAATGAGCTACCTAAGGGATTGCCACCCTTAAGAGGAATTGAGCATCAAATTGATTTGGTGCCCGATGCTGCCTTACCAAATAAGCCACCATATAGAATGAATCTAGAGGAGGCTAAGGAGCTAAAAAGGCAAGTTGATGAGTTAATTGAAAAGGGTTATGTAAGGGAATCCATGAGCCCTTGTTCTGTGCCTACATTATTAGTCCCTAAAAAAGATGGCTCTATGAGAATGTGTGTGGACAGTCGTACTATAAATAAAATCACTATCAAATACTGCTACCCAATTCCAAGATTGGATGACATGTTGGATGAGCTGAATGGTTCCAAGATGTTTTCGAAAATTGACTTGAAGAGCGGCTATCACTAAATCTGAATGAAAGAGAGAGACGAGTGGAAGACAGCCTTGAAGACAAAGCATAGACTTTACGAATGGATGGTAATGCCATTTGGGCTATCTAATGCCCCTAGCACATTTATGCGATTGATGAATCATGTGCTTAGATCTTTCATTGAAAAACTCGTTGTGGTATATTTCGATGATATTTTGATCTACAGTCAAAGTTATGAGGAGCATGTACAACATTTGAAGGAAGTCTTAGGAGTGTTACGAAACGAGAAACTCTATGCTAATCTAAAAAAATGCTACTTTTGTCAAGACCGTGTAATTTTTCTTGGCTTTGTAGTATCTCAGCAAGGAGTGGGAGTTGATGAAGAAAAGGTGAAAGCTATCAAAGAATGGCCCGTTCCAAGAACCATATCTGAAGTAAGAAGTTTTCATGGGCTTGCCTCTTTCTATAGAAGATTTGTAAGGGATTTCGACACCATCTTAGCACCCATAACTAAATGTATTAAGGGAGGAAAGAAGTTCAAATGGAGTGATGCAGCCCAACAAAGTTTTGAGCTTGTCAAAGAAAAATTGTGCAATGCACCCATATTGGCTTTTGCCTAATTTTTCTAAGACTTTTGAGATTGAATGTGACGCTAGTGGAGTGGGAATTGGAGCTGTACTTCTTCAAGAAAGGCGTCCCATAGCTTATTTTAGTGAGAAGTTGAGTGGAGCCAGTCTTAACTACTCTACCTATGATAAGGAGTTTTACTCTTTAATTAGAGCTCTTGAGACATGGCAGCACTACTTGTTACCAAAAGAATTTGTAATTCACAGACCATGAATCACTCGAACACTTGAAAGGTCAGAGCAAGCTGAATAGAAGACATGCAAAGTGGGTGGAATTTCTTAAAGTTTTTTCTTATGTGTTGAAGTATAAGAAGGGAGAAACCAACATTGTTGCAGATGCCTTATCAAGGAGATTTGCTTTAATTTCCATGATGAAAGCTAAATTGTTGGGATTTGAATCTCTTAAAGACCATTATATGGAAGATTCGACACTTGCTACAATTTATCTCGCTTGTGAGAAAATGACATATAAGGGATTTTATAGATCTGAAGGTTTTTTATTTCGCTTGGGGAGGCTTGTAATTCCAAACTGTTTTATAAGGGAATTACTTACACGAGAAGCTCACGGAGGAGGATTGGCTGGGCATTTCGGTGAAACCAAGACATTGGAGATGCTGAAAGAGCATTTTTATTGGCCTAACATGATTAGAGATGTGCATCATGTGATTGAAAGGTGTATTGTTTACAAAAAAGTCAAGAGCAAGGAAGCAGCCCATGGACTTTATGCACCTCTACCTATTCCAGATCAACCTTGGACTAATGTTAGCATGGATTTCGTGCTAGGCTTACCAAGGACACAAAGAGGTAAAGATTCGGTCATGGTTGTTGTTGATCGTTTTTTCAAAATGTCTCGTTTTATTCCATGCTATAAGACTGACGATGCTGTGCACATCGCCAATTTATTTTTTAAAGAAATTGTGAGACTTCATGGCATTCCAAAGAGTATCGTGTCAGATAGTGATGCCAAATTTCTTAGCTACTTTTGGAAGACTTTATAGGGAAAGCTGGGAACAAAGTTGCTCTTTAGTACTGCCTGTCACCCATAAACTGATGGGCAAACTAAAGTGGTGAACCGAACGCTTTCTACTTTGCTAAGAACTATCATTGGCAAAAACTTGAAAAGTTGGGACGAATGCTTGGCCTATGCTGAATTTGCTTACAATAGAAGTGTACATGGCACTACTAAACACTCTCTTTTTGAAGTAGTTTATGGATTTAATCCATTGAGCCCACTTGATTTAGTACCATTACCACTTGAGGCTTGAGAATTCATAGATGGAAAAAAGAAGGCTGATATGATAAAGAAGTTACATGAGAACATAAAACAGCAGATTGAGAAGAAGAACTCCACCTATGAGAAGAGTGCCAACAAGAGAAGAAAATTTATTCAATTAAATCTTGGAGATTTAGTGTGGGTTCAACTTCGAAAAGAAAGATTTCCAAACCAAATGAAGTCCAAATTAATGCCAAGGGCAGATGGTCCTTTTCGTATCATAGACAAGGTAAAAGATAATGCATACAAAATTGATTTTCCTGAAGACTATGCTGTTTCTACTACTTTCAATGTGAGGGATCTTTCTCCGTACTTAGAAGATAAAGAGGACTAAGATTTGAGGCCAAATCCATTTCAACCAGGGGAGGATGATGTAATCAAAGGTAACCCAATTGCAGCCCAACAAAGGGAGAACACCTCAATTGGGCCTATTGGGCCTCTAACTCGTTCAAGGGCTAAAGGGCTTGGATTGGGCTTAACCACATTGTTGAAATTGGAAGAAGTGTGAAAAAGATTGCATGTGGGATAGTTGCATTTGTTGAATATAGTTGTAGTCTATTACCTATGCATTTATTGTCTTTGACATTTAGCTACCTATGCATTTATTGTCTTTGACATTTAGCTACCTATGTATTTATTGTCTTTGACATTTAACTACCTATGCATTTATTGTCTTTGACATTTAGCTACCTATGCATTTATTGTCTTTGACATTTAGCTACCTATGCATTTATTGTCTTTGACATTTAGCTACCTATGCATTTATTGTCTTTGACATTTAGCTTACGCTACTTGACTTTTAGTTGATGCATTTAATGCATTAGTTGGAGTCTTTTGTCTTTTTGTTTTGGAGACCCTATATAAAAAGGGTCCTTGCCATATGTTGTAAACCATCCTTGAATCATATATGAGATATTGGCACTTTGGTTTCAAGAGGATTCTTGAGTTCTTTCTCTTATCTAATTTGGGTTAGTGGCGAGAGCAGCTAGATTTCTTATCACTCACGTTCTTCTTTCTTGAGTGTGGCGAGATCAACCCATTTCTCTTAGTTGTGGCGCCGTTTGGCTTATCAATTGAGTGATTTGGTTTTCTTTGTTTGTTTCTTTCAACATATCCAGAAAATCGATTAAGTGTTTTCCCTCCAGAAATCACATCAAGTTCTGCTTCCATGTTCAGCTTGGAAATTATATTTCCACGTTTTAGTTTGGAATCTTTCTAGCTTGAGTTAAAGGACTGCAGTAGCCTTTTTCTCATGTTTAGCTTGGAAAAATAGTTCTGCAGACTATCTTTTCCATGACGTTGAGTGTGCCACCAACTATTCTTGATTCCATGATTTATTCATATATTAGCTTGCTAATTTTTTGTCAACTTATTGCACTGAAGTGAGAATTTATATTACATGGACTGATTTTTATGATATAAGTGCTTTTATGACTGAAATGGTATATTTATAAATGTTTATAAAATTATGCTAGCTACTGAGATACCCTTATCTCACCTTTTTGTGCTTTTCCAACTGACCATTTCAGGGGCTAATATAAGGGAAAAGGGTGTAAAGATTGATTGAACACTTTTAGAACATTCAAGTTTATTAAGTATTAGAATTATAGATTTTTTTTTGATGTTTAGATATCAAATTACTATGAACGACAGATTTGTAATTTATTTCGAACGAATGTAAAATTATCTTATGTTTAGATTTTCAATCATTATGTATAACCAATTATGATTTGTACTGAGAACAATTGTAGAATGTTCTTTTTGAAGGTACGAGTATTAAGCATTAGAATTTGAAAAAAAATTCAGATTTTAGTATTGTAAAATAAGGACGTTACATTATAGAGGAAACTAAGAACAAAGTTACCCACAAACTGATGGGCAAACTGAAGTGGTGAATCGAACACTTTCTACTTTGCTAAGAACTATCATTGGTAAAAACTTGAAAAGTTGGGATAAATGCTTGGCCTATGCTGAATTTGCTTACAATAAAAGTGTACATAGTACTACTAAACACTCTCCTTTTGAAGTAGTTTATGGGTTCAATCCATTGAGCCCACTTGATTTAGTACCATTACCACTTGAGGCTCGAGAATGCATAGATGAAAAAAGGAAGGCTAACATGAAAACATTAAAACAACAGATTAAGAATAAGAACTCCATCTATGTGAAGACTGCCAACATGAGAAGAAAATTTGTTCAATTCAGTCCTGGAGATTTAGTGTGGGTTCATTTTCGAAAAGAAAGATTTCCAAACCAAAGGAAGTCCAAATTAATGCCAAGGGCGGATGGTTCTTTCTGTATTATAGACAAGGTAAATGATAATGCATACAAAATTAACTTGCCTGAAGACTATGTTGTTTCTACTACTTTCAATGTGAGGGATCTTTCTCCCTACTTAGAAGATAAAGAGGACTTGGATTTAAGGTCAAATCCATTTCAACCAGGGGAGGATGGTGTATTCAAGGATAACCCACTTGCAGTCCAAGAAAGGGAGAATACTTTAATTGGGCCTCTAACTTATTCAAGGGCTAAAGAGCTTGGACCAATTGCAGCCTAAGAAAGAGAGAACACTTCAATTGGGCCCCTAACTCTTTCAACGTCTAAAGGGCTTGGATTGGACTTGACCACATTGTTGAAAGTGGAAAAAGTGTGAACAAGATTGCATGTGGGAAGGTTGCATTTGTTGAATATAGTTGTAGTCTATTACCTATGCATTTATTATCTTTGACATTTAGCTACCTATGCATTTATTGTCTTTGACATTTAGCTACCTATGTATTTATTGTCTTTGACATTTAACTACCTATGCATTTATTGTCTTTGACATTTAGCTACCTATGCATTTATTGTCTTTGACATTTAGCTACCTATGCATTTATTGTCTTTGACATTTAGCTACCTATGCATTTATTGTCTTTGACATTTAGCTTACGCTACTTGACTTTTAGTTGATGCATTTAATGCATTAGTTGGAGTCTTTTGTCTTTTTGTTTTGGAGACCCTATATAAAAAGGGTCCTTGCCATATGTTGTAAACCATCCTTGAATCATATATGAGATATTGGCACTTTGGTTTCAAGAGGATTCTTGAGTTCTTTCTCTTATCTAATTTGGGTTAGTGGCGAGAGCAGCTAGATTTCTTATCACTCACGTTCTTCTTTCTTGAGTGTGGCGAGATCAACCCATTTCTCTTAGTTGTGGCGCCGTTTGGCTTATCAATTGAGTGATTTGGTTTTCTTTGTTTGTTTCTTTCAACATATCCAGAAAATCGATTAAGTGTTTTCCCTCCAGAAATCACATCAAGTTCTGCTTCCATGTTCAGCTTGGAAATTATATTTCCACGTTTTAGTTTGGAATCTTTCTAGCTTGAGTTAAAGGACTGCAGTAGCCTTTTTCTCATGTTTAGCTTGGAAAAATAGTTCTGCAGACTATCTTTTCCATGACGTTGAGTGTGCCACCAACTATTCTTGATTCCATGATTTATTCATATATTAGCTTGCTAATTTTTTGTCAACTTATTGCACTGAAGTGAGAATTTATATTACATGGACTGATTTTTATGATATAAGTGCTTTTATGACTGAAATGGTATATTTATAAATGTTTATAAAATTATGCTAGCTACTGAGATACCCTTATCTCACCTTTTTGTGCTTTTCCAACTGACCATTTCAGGGGCTAAGTATAAGGGAAAAGGGTGTAAAGATTGATTGAACACTTTTAGAACATTCAAGTTTATTAAGTATTAGAATTATAGATTTTTTTTTGATGTTTAGATATCAAATTACTATGAACGACAGATTTGTAATTTATTTCGAACGAATGTAAAATTATCTTATGTTTAGATTTTCAATCATTATGTATAACCAATTATGATTTGTACTGAGAACAATAGTAGAATGTTCTTTTTGAAGGTACGAGTATTAAGCATTAGAATTTGAAAAAAAATTCAGATTTTAGTATTGTAAAATAAGGACGTTACATTATAGAGGAAACTAAGAACAAAGTTACCCACAAACTGATGGGCAAACTGAAGTGGTGAATCGAACACTTTCTACTTTGCTAAGAACTATCATTGGTAAAAACTTGAAAAGTTGGGATAAATGCTTGGCCTATGCTGAATTTGCTTACAATAAAAGTGTACATAGTACTACTAAACACTCTCCTTTTGAAGTAGTTTATGGGTTCAATCCATTGAGCCCACTTGATTTAGTACCATTACCACTTGAGGCTCGAGAATGCATAGATGAAAAAAGGAAGGCTAACATGAAAACATTAAAACAACAGATTAAGAATAAGAACTCCATCTATGTGAAGACTGCCAACATGAGAAGAAAATTTGTTCAATTCAGTCCTGGAGATTTAGTGTGGGTTCATTTTCGAAAAGAAAGATTTCCAAACCAAAGGAAGTCCAAATTAATGCCAAGGGCGGATGGTTCTTTCTGTATTATAGACAAGGTAAATGATAATGCATACAAAATTAACTTGCCTGAAGACTATGTTGTTTCTACTACTTTCAATGTGAGGGATCTTTCTCCCTACTTAGAAGATAAAGAGGACTTGGATTTAAGGTCAAATCCATTTCAACCAGGGGAGGATGGTGTATTCAAGGATAACCCACTTGCAGTCCAAGAAAGGGAGAATACTTTAATTGGGCCTCTAACTTATTCAAGGGCTAAAGAGCTTGGACCAATTGCAGCCTAAGAAAGAGAGAACACTTCAATTGGGCCCCTAACTCTTTCAACGTCTAAAGGGCTTGGATTGGACTTGACCACATTGTTGAAAGTGGAAAAAGTGTGAACAAGATTGCATGTGGGAAGGTTGCATTTGTTGAATATAGTTGTAGTCTATTACCTATGCATTTATTATCTTTGACATTTAGCTACCTATGCATTTATTGTCTTTCACATTTAGCCTACGCTAATTGACTTTTAGTTGATGCATTTAATGCATTACTTGGAGTCTTTTGTCATTTATTTTGGAGACCCTCTGTAAAAAGGGTACTTGCCATATGTTGTAAACCATCCTTGAATCATATATGAGATATTGGCATTTTGCTTTCAAGAGGATTCTTGAGTTATTTCTCTGATCTAACTTAGGTTAGTGGTGAGAGCAACTAGATTTCTTATTATTCACGTTATTCTTTCTTGAGTATGGAGAGATCAATCCATTTCTCTTAGTTGTGGCACCCTTTGGCTTATCAATTAAGTGATTTGGATTTCTTTGTTTGTTTCTTTTAACCTATCCAGAAAATCAATTAAGTGTTTTCCCTCCGGAAATCAAATCACAAGTGTTTATTCCTTTATGAAGACCAAGTGTTGTGTGTTGTAATTCCTATGCAAGCTGGGCACTTGTTATTAGGGAGACCATGGCAATTAGATAGGTGAGTCAAGAGTGAGGTGTCTATTACAAATAGTTGGAAGTGACAATGATGCGACTATGGCAAAGTTTCTGGCTAGTTTGAATAAGAAAATTCATAAGGCGGCATAATTGCAACATTATGTGGAGTTGGAGGACATGGTGCACATGGCTATTAGGCAGTACATGTGCGAGCCATAGCTAGTGGACATCCACTTGGAAGTCAAAACAATGGAAGCAAGATGAAAATACTTGCACTCCGAAGCAAAAACCTGAGCAAAAATAAGTTTTTGCTAGCAAATAACTCAAGGTAAATTAGATTCTTCCATTACTCGGAATTGTGATAAGGCAAGGGTCACATTACCAGTCAATGTCCGAACAAAACAATTATGGTTATGAAAGGCAATGGTGGGATTGAAAATCACAATGATTCTAACAACGACCCTATGCCACCATTAGGGGACGATGATGATGAAGAGTACACTACCCAAGGTGAATTGTTGGTAGCAAGGAGTGCTTTGAGATTGCAATCCAAAGAAAATGATAAAAGTGCATCTGGAGAACATATTTCAAACTAGATACCATGTCCAAAACAAGGTATGTAGTATGATTATTGATGGAGGAAGCTTTACTAATGTTGCTTGCACTACCATGGCGGAGAAGTTAGGCAATCGAACAATTAATCGTCCTCGACCTTATAAATTGCAACAATTGAATGATAGTGGGGAAGTACAGGTGAATAAACAAGTTTTTGTTCATTTTCTCATTGGGAAGTATGAAGAAGACCAAGTGTTGTGTTCCAATTCCTATGCAAGCTGGGCACTTGTTATCAGGGAGAGACCATGACAATTAGATAGGTGAGTCAAGTATGATGTGTATGTTACAAACAGTTGGAAGTGACAATGATGCGACTATGGCAAAGTTTTTGGCAAGTTTGAATATGAAAATTCATAACGCGGTGGAATTGCAACATTATGTCGAGTTGGAGGACATGGTTCACATGGCTATTAGGTAGTAGATGTGGACATCAATTTGGAAGTCAAAACAATGGAAGCAAGATGGAAAGATTTCCACTCTGACGCTAAAACCTGAGCAAAAATAAGTTGTTGCTAGCCAAGGAACTCAAGGTAAATCAGATTCCTCTTTCAGTCAAAATCATGATATTGAGGGTTTTAAATGTCAAGGCAGGCTCACATAGCCAGTCAATGTCCGAACAAAATAGTTACAGTTATGAAAGGTGATGGTGAGATTGAAACTGACAATGAATCGGACAACGACTCTGTGCCACCATTGGGGGAGGATGATGTTGAAGAGTACGCTACCCAACGAGAATTGTTGGCAGCAAGGAGAGCTTTGAGTTTGCAATCGAAAGTAGATGATGAAGTGTAACTTGAGAACATATTTCGAACTATATGCCATGTCCAGAACAAGGTATATAGTGTGATTATTGATTGAGGAAGCTTTACAAATGTTGCTAGCACTCTCACAGCAGAGATGCTGGCAAAGCCAACAATTAAGCGTCCTTGACCTTATAATTTACAATGGTTAAATGATAGTGGGGAAAGGTGGATAAACAAGTGTTTGTTCCTTTTCGTATTGGGAAGTACGATGATCAAATGTTGGGTGATGTAGTTCCCACACATGCTGGGAACTTGTTATTAGGAAGACCATGTCAATTAGATAGGCGAGTTTAGCATGACATGTCTGTTATAGAGTAGTCGAAGTCACAAAATCCAACTACTCCAAGGTTTCTAGTCAGCTTGAATATGGACATTCAAAATAAGATAGAATAACAACATTATTTGGAGTTGGGGACATGGTGCACCTGGCTATTAGGAACGAGTGCAAACTCAAAAGGGGAGACAGTACACGTGCGTCTCATAGCCCGTGGACTTCCACTTGGAAGTCAAAACAACGGAAGCAAGATGAAAAAATTTCCATTTTGAAACTAAAAGCTGAGAAAAAGCAAGAAGTGGCCAACCAAAGAACTCAAGGTGAATCAGATTCTTCCATTACTCGAAATCATGATAATAAGGGTTTCAAAAGTCAAGGCAGGGGTCACATAACTAGTCAATGTCTGAACAAAATAGTAATGGTTATGAAAGGCAATAGTTAGATTGAAATTGACAATGAATCGGACAACAACTCTATGCCACCATTGGGGGACGATGATGATGAAGAGTACGCTACCCAATGAGAATTGTTAGCTGTAAGGAGAGATTTGAGTTTGCAATCGAAAGAAGATGATGAAGTGTAACTTGAGAACATATTTTGAACTAGATGCCATGTCTAGAACAAGGTATGTAGTGTGATTGTTGATAGAGGAAGCTTTACAAATGTTGCTAGCACTATCATGGCGGATATGTTGGCAAAGCACAAATTAAGCGTCCTGGACCTTATCATTTACAGTGGTTAAATGATAGTGGGAAAGGGTGGATAAACAAGTGTTTGTTCCTTTTCATATTGGGAAGTACTGTGATCAATTGTGTGATGTATTTCCCACACAAGCTGGGAACTTGTTAGTAGGAAGACCATGTCAATTAGATAGGCGAGTTAAGCATGGCATGCCTGTTACTGACTAATCAAAGTCACAAAATCCAACTATGACAAGGTTTCTAGTCAGCCTGAATATGGAAATTGAAAATAAGATGGAATAGCACCATTATTTGGAGTTGGGGACATGGTGCACCTAACTATTCGGAACAAGTGTAAACTTAAGAGGGGAACTGTACACGAGCGTGCCATAGGCCGTGGAAGTCAAAACAATAGAAGAAAGATGAAAAACTTTCCACTCTGAAGCTAAAACCTGAGCAAAAGCAAGCAGTGGCTAGCCAAAGAACTCAAGGTGAATCTGATTCTTCCATTACTCGGAATCATGATATTAAGGGTTTTAAATGTCAAGGCAGGGGTCACATAACCAGTCAATGTCTGACCAAAATAGTAATGGTTATGAAAGGCAATGGTTAGATTGAAATTGACAATGAATCGGACAACAACTCTATGCCACCATTGAGGGACGATGATGATGAAGAGTACATTACCCAACGAGAATTATTGGCAGCAAAGAGAGCTTTGAGTTTGTAATCGAAAGAAGATGATGAAGTGCAACTTGAGAACATATTTCGAACTAGATGCCTTGTTCAGAACAAGGTATATAGTGTGATTATTGATGGAGGAAGGTTTACAAATGTTGCTAGCACTCTCATGGCGGAGATGCTGGCAAAGCCAACAATTAAGCGTCCTCGACCTTATAATTTACAATGGTTAAATGATAGTGGGGAAAGGTGGATAAACAAGTGTTTGTTCCTTTTCATATTGGGAAGTACGATGATCAAGTGTTGGGCGATGTAGTTCCCACAAAAGCTAGGAACTTGTTATTAGGAAGACCATGTCAATTAGATAGGCGAGTTTAGCATGACATGTCTGTTACAGAGTAATCAAAGTCACAAAATCCAACTACACCAAGGTTTCTAGTTAGCTTGAATATGGAAATTCAAAATAAGATGGAATAGCAACATTATTTGCGGTTGGGGACATGGTGCACCTGGCTATTAGGAACAAGTGTAAACTCAAGAGGGGAGACAACACACGTGGGTGCCATGGCCTATGGACATCCACTTTGAAGTCAAAACAATGGAAGCAAGATGAAAAAAATTTCCATTCTGAAGTTAAAACCTGAGAAAAAGCAAGCAGTGGCCAACCAAAGAACTTAAGGTGAATCAGATTCTTCCATTACTCGAAATCGTGATATTAAGGGTTTTAAATGTCAAGGCATGGGTCACATAACCAGTCAATGTCTAAACAAAATAGTAACGGTTATGAAAGGTGATAGTTAGATTGAAATTGACAATGAATCGGACAACGACTCTATGCCACCATTGGGGGACGATGATGATGAAGAGTATGCTACCCAATGAGAATTGTTGGCAGCAAGGAGAGCTTTGAGTTTGCAATCGAAAATGATGATGAAGTACAACTTGAGAACATATTTCGAACTAGATGCCATGTCCAGAACGTGGAATGTAGTGTGACTATTGATGGAGGAAGCTTTACAAATGTTGCTAGCGTTATCATGGTAGAGATGATGGTGAAGCCAACAATTAATCGTCATTGACCTTATAATTTACAATGGTTAAATGATAGTGGGGAAGGGTGGATAAACAAGTGTTTGTATTGGAAAGTACGATGATCAAGTGTTGTGTGATGTAGTTCCCACACAAGCTGGGAACTTGTTGTTAGGAAGACTGTGTCAATTAGATAGGCGAGTAAAGCATGACATGTTTGTTACGGACTATTCAAAGTCACAAAATCCAACTATGCCAAGGTTTCTAATTAGCTTGAACATGGAAATTCAAAATAAGATGGAATAGCAACATTATTCGGAGTTAGGGACATGGTGCACCTGGCTATTTGGAATGAGTGTAAA
Source organism: Biancaea sappan (assembly GCA_037074585.1). Taxonomy (NCBI): domain Eukaryota; kingdom Viridiplantae; phylum Streptophyta; class Magnoliopsida; order Fabales; family Fabaceae; genus Biancaea; species Biancaea sappan. Next base: position 41,427,278 of record CM073501.1, on the reverse strand, counting down.
CTCGAGGGGAGACAGTACACGTGCGTGCCATAGCCCGTGGACATCCACTTGGAAGTCAAAACAATGGAAGCAAGATGAAAAAATTTCCACTCTGAAGCTAAAACCTGAGCAAAAGCAAGCAGTGGCCAGCCAAAGAACTCAAGGTGAATAAGATTCTTCCATTGCTCGGAATCGTGATATTAACGATTTTTTAATGTCAAGGCGGGGATCACATAACCAGGCAATGTCTTAACAAAATAGTAATGGTTATGAAAGGTAATAGTTATATTGAAATTGACAATGAATCGGACAATGACTCTATGCCACCATTGGTGGACGATGATGATGAAGAGTACACTACCTAAGGTGAATTATTGGTAGCATGGAGAGCTTTGAGATTGCAATCCACAGAAGATGATGAAGTGCATCTAGAGAACATATTTTGAACTAGATGCCATGTCCAAAACAAGGTATGTAGTATGATTATTAATGGAGGAAGCTTTACTAATGTTGCTTACACTACCATGGCAGAGAAGTTTAGCAACCCAACAATTAAGCATCCTCGAACTTTTAAATTGAAACGTTTAAATGATAGTGGGGAAGTAAAGGTGAATAAACAAGTGTTTATTCCTTTTCACATTAGGAAGTATGAAGACCAAGTGTTGTGTGCTGTAATTCCTATACAAGTTGGGAATTTGTTGTTAGGGAGACCACGGCAATTAGATAGGTGAGTCGAGCGTGACGTGTCTGTTACAAATAGTTGGAAGTGATAATGATGAAACTACGGCAAAGTTTCTGGCCGGTTTGTATAAGAAAATTCATAATGCGGTGGAATTGCAACATTATATGGAGTTGGAGAGCATGGTGCACATGGCTATTAAGTAGTACACGTGCGAACCATAGCTAGTGAATATCCACTTGAAAGTCAAAACAATGGAAGCAAGATGAAAAGATTTGCACTCCGAAGTTAAAATCTATGCAAAAATAAGTTGTTGCTAGCCATGGAACTTAAGGTCAATCAGATTCTTCCATTACTCAGAATTGTGATATTAAATGTTTTAAATAATATGGCAGGGGTCACATTTCCAATCAATGTCTGAACAAAACAATTATGGTTATGAAAGGCGATGGTGAGATTGGAAATGAGAATGAATCAGACAATGACTCTATGCCACCATTGGGGGACGATGATGATGAAGAGTGCACTGCCCAAGGTGAATTGTTGGTAGCAAGGAGAGCATTGAGATTGCAATCCAAAGAAGATGATGAAGTGCATCTAGAGAACATATTTCGAACTAGATACAATGTCCAAAATAAGGTATGCAGTATGATTATTGATGGAGAACGCTTTACTACTGTTGGTTGCACTACCATGGCGGAGAAGTTTGGCAACCAAACAATTAAGCATCGTCAACCTTATAAATTGCAACGGTTAAATGATAGTAGGGAAGTACGGGAGAATAAACAAGTATTTGTACCTTCTTGCATTGGGAAGTATGATGACCAAGGGTTGTGTGTTGTAATTCCTATGCAAGTTGGGCACCTGTTATTAGAGAGACCATGGCAATTAGATATGTGTGTCAAGCGTGACGTGTTTGTTACAAAAAGTTAGAAGTGACAATCATGCAACTATGGCAAAGTTTCTAGCCAGTTTATGGAAGAAAATTCATAATGCGGTGGAATTACAACATTATGTGGAGTTGGAGGACATGGTGCACATGGCTATTAGGCAGTACACATGCAAGCCATAGCCAGTGGACATCCCTTGGAAGTCAAAACAATGGAAGAAAGATGAAAAGATTTGCACTCCGAAACTAAAACCTGAGCAAAACTAAGCTGTTGCTTGTCAAAGAACTTAAGGTAAATCAGATTCTTCCATTACTCATAATTGTGATATTAAATGTTTTAAAAAATAAGGCAGGGGTCACATTGCCAGTCAATGTCCGAACAAAATAGTTATGGTTATGAAAGGCGGATGGTGAGATTGAAACTGACAATGAATAGGAGAACGACTCTTTGCCACCATTGGGGGACGATGATGATGAAGAGTACGCCGCCCAATGAGAATCGTTGGTAGCAAGGAGAGCTTTGAGTTTGCAATCGAAAGAAGATGATGAAGTGCAACTCAAGAACATATTTCGAACTAGATGCCATGTCCAAAACAAGGTATGTAGTGTGATTATTGATGGAGGAAGCTTTTCAAATGTTGCTAGCACTATCATGGCAGAGAAGTTGGCGAAGCCAACAATTAAGCATCCTCGACCTTATAATTCACAACGGTTAAATGATAGTGGGGAAGGGTGGATGAACAAGTGTTTGTTCCTTTTCGCATTGGGAAGTACTGATCAAGTGTTGTGTGATGTAGTTCCTATACAAGCTGGGAAGTTGTTATTAGGTAGACCATGTCAATTAGATAGGCAAGTTAAGCGTGACATGTCTGTTACAGACTGATCGAAGTCACAAAATCTAACTTTGCCAAGGTTTCTAGTCAGCTTGAATATGGAAATTCAAAATAAGATGGAATAGCAACATTATTTGGAGTTGGGGACATGGTGCACCTGGCTATTAGGATGGAGAGTAAACTCAAGAGGGGAGATAGTACACGAGTGTGCCATAGCCAATGGATATCCACATGGAAGTCAAAACAATAGAAGTAAGATGAAAAATTTTCCACTCTGAAGCTAAAACCTGAGCAAAAGCAAGCAGTTGTGATGTGATTTCTGGAGGGAAAACACTTAATCAATTTTCTGTATAGGTTGAAAGAAACAAAAAAAAGAAAACCAAATCACTCAATTGATAAGCCAAAGGGCGCCACAACTAAGAGAAATGGGTTGATCTCGCCACACTCAAGAAAGAAGAACGTGAGTGATAAGAAATCTAGCTACTCTCGCCACTAACCCAAGTTAGATAAGAAATCTAGCTACTCTCGCCACTAACCCAAGTTAGAAGAACGTTAGAATCCTCTTGAAAGTAAAATGCCAATATCTCATATATGATTCAAGAATCAATTACAACATATGGCAAGGACCCTTTTTATAGAGAGTCTCCAAAACAAAAGACAAAAGACTCCAACTAATGCATTAAATGCATCAACTAAAAGTCAAGTAGTACAAGGCTAAATGTCAAAGACAATAAATGTCTAGGTAATAGATTACAACTATATTCAACAAATGCGACCATCCCACATGCAATCTTATTCACACTTCTTCCACTTTCAACAATGTGGTTTAGACCAATCTAAGCCCTTTAGCCCTTGAACGAGTTAGAGGCCCAATTGAAGTATTCTCCCTTTCTTGGGCTGCAATTAGGTTATCTTTGATTACATCAAGTGGTCAGTCAAGGAACTCAAGGTGAATTAGATTCTTCCATTACTCGGAATCCTGATATTAAGGGTTTTAAATGTCAAGGCAGGGGTCACATAACTAGTCAATGTCTGAACAAAACTGTTAAGGTTATGAAAGGCGGTGGTTAGATTAAAAGTGACAATGAATTGGGCAACGACTCTATGCCACCATTGGTGGATAATGATGATGAAGAGTAAACTGCCCAAGGTGAATTGTTGGTAGCATTGGAGAGCTTTGAGATTGCAATCCATAAAAGATGATGAAGTGCATCTGGAGAATATATTTCGAACTAGATGCCATGTCCAAAACAAGGTGTGTAGTATGATTATTAATGGAGGAAACTTTACTAATGTTGCTTACACTACCATGGCGGAGAAGTTAGGCAACCCAACAATTAAGCGTCCTCGACCTTTTAAATTGAAACGTTTAAATGATAGTGGGGAAGTACGGGTGAATAAATAACTGTTTGTTGCTTTTTGTGTTGGGAAGTATGAAGACCAAGTGTTGTGTGTTCTAATTCCTATGCAAGCTGGGCACTTGTTATTAGGGAGACCACGTCAATTAGATAGGCGAGTCAAGCGTGACGCGTGTGTTACAAACAGTTGGAAGTGACAATGATGCGACTATGGCAAAGTTTCTAGCCAGTTTGAATAAAAAAATTCATAATGCCGTGGAATTGCAACATTATGTGGTGTTGGAGGACATGGTGTACATGGCTATTAGACAGTACATGTGCGAGCCATAGCTAGTGGACATTCACTTGGAAGTCAAAACAATGGAAGCAAGATGAAAAGATTTGCACTCCGAAGCTAAAACCTGAGCAAAAATAAGTTGTTGCTAGCCAAGAAACTCATGGTAAATCAGATTCTTCCATTACTCGGAATTGTGATATTAAATGTTTTAAATAATAAGGTAGGGGTCACATTGCCAGTCAATGTTCAAACAAAACAGTTATGGTTATGAAAGGCGATGGCGAGATTGAAACTGACAATGAATCGGACAACGACTCTATGCCGCCATTGGGGGACAATGATGATGAAGAGTACACTGCCCAAGGTTAGGTAGCAAGGAGAGCTTTGAGATTGCAATCAAAAGAAGATGATGAAGTGCATCTGGTGAACATATTTCGAACTAGATGCCATGTCCAAAACAAAGTATGTAGTATGATTATTGATGGACGAAGCTTTACTAATGGTGCTTGCACTACCATGGTGGAGAAGTTAGGCAACCAAACAATTAAGCATCCTCGACCTTATGAATTGCAACGGTCAAATAATAGTGGGGAAGTACAGGTGAATAAACTATTGTTCATCCACGTTCTATTCATTCGCGCTATTGTTCATCACTTTACTGTTCATTCATCTACTGTTCATTCAATTATTCTGGGTCAACAAAAATTTTGTTTCATTATTCCATATTCTGATTCTCTGTTTTTTCTCCTTTTTCCCCTTGAATTCCCAAATTTTTTCTTTCAAAAAAAACAAAAATCTCCACCTATAAAAATTTTGCCTCTTTATGATTGGTTGATTTATTTTTTTTAGACACGAGTGAAGTTGAGTGCATTATTATTTGACTGAAACATGTGAGAAATGTGAAGTGAGGTCCTTTATTTTTGCTAATGTCTTCTTTGTAGAAAAAAATGTCTGAAGAAAGTACTTCAGAAGATGCAATGGGTAAGGTTGGTACAAAGTTAATAATGGAGGCTTTGACAAGAGAAATGGAAAGAATCTTAAGGGTGGAGATGAAACCAATTCATGAAAGGACAGAGCGAATAGTGTCCAATTTCCAAAGAGGGCGGCCTAGGCGTTTTTGTGCACACCATGGAGACCTATGAATACACATAACTTGGGTTGCAAGAATCTGCAGTTCGCTTTGAAAGTTGTAGATTCACCTAAGAAGCCATCGCCTAAAGATACTTTTATGGAAGAAATTTCTGAAATTGATGGTATTCAGGCTCGAGATGAAAATTTTATTAGTGATGCAAGTGAAGTAGAAGATGAAAAGCTAGAGAAAAAGGAGAGTGAGATGAAAAAGGTGAAACAGAGAAGGAAATTAAAAATACCACAAAGAGTAAGAAAGTGATTGAAAGTGAAGAGAAAAAAAAGAGAGTGAAAAAAGGAAGAGTTGGGAGAAATTGAAAAAGAAAACACACTCACTACTTCTGTTATTTCTCTATCTAAAGAAGTCAATTATTTTTCCCTGGAATTATTACACATTATTTTCAAGATTCGAGGACAAATCTTCTTTCAAGAAGGGGAGAATGATATGAACCCAAATACTATGCTCAAAAAAGAAGTTCTCAATTTCATATAATTGATTTCGAGGCTAAATTTCCTCTATAATCTGGGTGGCACTACTCAAAGATAGCATTAGACCAAGGAAGATTAAAAGCTTTTATTTTAATTTAATGTATTTGGGCTTTTTGTTATATTTATGGCCCAATTAGAGTTGATCATTTGAATTAGTTTCCTTTTAACTATTGGTTTCCTTTTAGCAATTAATTTCCTTTTAGCTATTAGTTTCTTTTTAGCAATTAGTTTCCTTTTAGCTATTAATTTCCTTTTTTTTTGGTAATTTCATTTGTAATGCCTTTAAATAGGCCATTTTCATTCATTATGAATTGAACAATACTTTTGTGAGCAAAATTCCTCTTTGGTTCTTTAAAAAACTTCCAAACTTATCAGATATTAATTGTGACATTCATACGCTGACTTATCAATCAAGTTTCCATCCCTTGATTATGGCATCTTCAACATACCAAGGTTCACAACCCATTATAGGTATTAGGTTGCGGGTTCCATCCAAATCTGTAGTAGAACGGTCCTAGGGACTAATTTTTGTTACGGGTTTTGTCACAAGTTAGCGAGGTTCGCATTAAAATAAATGATTGTTCCTTTTCACATTGGGAAGTCCAAAGATCAAGTGTTGTGTGATACAGTTCCCATGCAAGCTAGACACTTGTTATTTGGAAGACCATGGCAATTAGATAGGCGAGTCAAGCGTGAAGTGTCTATTACAAACAGATGGAAGTGACAATGATCCGACTATGGCAAGGTTTCTGGCTGGTTTGAATAGGGAAATTCAAAATGTAGTGGAATTGTAACATTATGTGGAGTTGGAGGACATGGTGCACATGGCTATTAAGAATAATAGTCAACTCAAGAGGGGAGGCGGTGCATGTGTGACCCATAGCCAGTGTACATCCATATGGAAGTCAAAATAGATTTCCACTCCAAAGCTAAAAGCTGAGCAAAAGCAAGCAGTGGCTAGCCAAAGAACTCGAGGTAAATTAAATTCTTGCACTACTCGGATTTATGATATTAAGTGTTTTAAATATCAAGGTAGGGGTCACATAGCCAGTCAATGTCTGAACAAAAGAGTTATAGTTATGAAAGGCGATGGTGAGATTGAAACTGACAATGAATCGGACAACGATTCTATGCCGCCATTAGAGGACAATGATGGTGAAGAGTACGCTGCCCAAGGTGAATTGTTTGCAGCAAGGAGAGCTTTGAGTTTTCAATCCAAAGAAGATGATGAAGTACAATTAGAGAACATATTTCGAACTAGATGCCATGTCAAAACAAGGTATAAAGTGTGATTATTGATGGAGGAAGCTTTACTAATGTTGCTAGCACTACCATGGGGGAGAAGTTAGACATGCCAACAATTAAGCGTACTCGACCTTATAAATTGCAATAGTTAAATGATAGTGAGGAATTTCAGGTGAATAAACAAATGTTTATTCCTTTCGCATTGGGAAGTACTAAGATCAAATGTTGTGTGAAGTAGTTCCCATACAAGCGAAGGAGAAACAAGGGGAAATAGAGAGTGAAGATGAACATATTGTGGAGAAATGTGAAGAGGAAGAATATTTTGACGAAGAAGAAGTTGTTGAGTATGCTGATGAAGGTGCTGCCTTGGTTATTAGACATGCCTTGAATATCCAAGCCAAGGTAGAAGAAGAACAGAGGGAGAATATTTTTCAAACAAGGTGTACTATCGGAGGCAAAGTTTGTAACGTGATAATTGATAGTAGGAGCTGCACTAACGTTGCTTCAACCACCTTGGTTGGAAAATTGAAGCTACTTATCATCAATCATCCCCGTCCATACAAGCTGCAATGGCTAAATAATCATGGCGAGATAAAGGTCACCAAACAAGTAAAGGTACTTTTCTCTGTAGGGAAGAATTACAAAGATGAGGTGTTGTGTGACATAGTCCCTATGGATGCTAGTCATCTTCTACTTGGGAGGCCGTGGCAATTTGATAGAAGAGCACTACATGATGGCTTCAAAAACACCTACGCTTTTGAGAAGAATGGAAAGAAGATTGTGATGGCACCCTTAAAGCCAATACAAGTACAGCCGAAAGAGGATGTAATCGAGGAGAAGAAGCCTAGTTGTTTTGCTTCTAAGAATGAGTTAAAGAAGGCAATAAAAAGGGATGACTTTGTGTTATTGCTAATTCTCAAGGAGCTGAATCTAGAACTTGCAGAAAAGCTTTCTAAGCATGTGAGAGAGTTGATAGAAGAATTTGCGGATGTCTTTCTGAATGAGCTACCTAAGGTATTGCCACCCTTAAGAGGAATTGAGCATCAAATTGATTTGGTGCTTGGTGCTGCCTTACCAAATAAGCCAGCATATAGAATGAATCCAGAGGAGGCTAAAAAGCTAAAAAGGTAAGTTGATGAGTTGATTGAAAAGGGTTATGTAAGGGAATCTATGAGCCCTTGTTCTGTGCCTACATTATTAGTCCCTAAAAAGGATGGCTCTATGAGAATGTATGTGGACAGCCGTGCTATAAATAAGATCACCATCAAATACCGCTACCCAATTCCAAGATTGGATGACATGTTGGATGAGCTGAATGGTTCCAAAGTGTTTTCAAAAATTGACTTGAAGAGAGGCTATCACCAAATCTGAATGAAAGAGGGAGACGAGTGGAAGACAGCCTTCAAGACAAAGCATGGACTTTACGAATGGATGGTAATACCATTTGGGCTATCTAATGCCCCTAGTACATTTATGTGATTGATGAATCATGTGCTTAGATCTTTCATTGAAAAATTTGTTGTGGTATATTTCGATGATATTTTGATCTACAGTCAAAGTTATGAGGAGCATGTGCAACATTTGAAGAAAGTCTTGGAAGTGTTACGAAAGGAGAAACTCTATGCTAATCTGAAAAAATGCTACTTTTGTCAAGACCATGTGATTTTTCTTGGCTTTGTAGTATCTCAGCAAGGAGTGGGAGTTGATGAAGAAAAGGTGAAAGCTATCAAATAATGGCCCGTTCCAAGAACCATATCTGAAGTAAGGAGTTTTCATGGTCTTTCCTCTTTCTATAGAAGATTTGTAAGGGATTTCAGCACCATTTTAGCACCCATAACTGAATGTATTAAGAGAGGAAAGGAGTTCAAATGGAGTGATGCAGCCCAACAAAGTTTTGAGCTTGTCAAAGAAAAATTGTGCAATGCACCCATATTGGCTTTGCTTAATTTTTCTAAGACTTTTGAGATTGAATGTGATGCTAGTGGGGTGGGAATTGGATCTGTACTTCTTCAAGAAAGGCGTCCTATAGCTTATTTTAGTGAGAAGTTGAGTGGAGCCAGTCTTAACTACTCTACCTATGATAAGGAGTTCTACTCTTTAATTAGAGCTCTTGAGACATGGCAGCACTACTTGTTACCAAAAGAATTTGTAATTCACACAGGCCATGAATCACTCAAACACTTGAAAGGTCAGAGCAAGCTGAATAGAAGACATGCAAAGTGGGTGGAATTTCTTGAAGCTTTTCCCTATGTGTTGAAGTATAAGAAGGGAGAAACCAACATTGTTGCAGATGCCTTATCAAGGAGATATGCCTTAATTTCCATGATGCATGCTAAATTATTGGGATTTGAATCTATTAAAGACCATTACATGAAAGATTCGAAACTTGCTGAAATTTATCTCGCTTGTGAGAAAATGGCATATAAGGGATTTTATAGATTTGAAGGTTTTTTATTTCGCTTGGGGAGGCTTGTAATTCCAAATTATTCTATAAGGGAATTACTTACACGAGAAGCTCACGGAGGAGGATTGGCTGGGCATTTCGGTGAAACCAAGACATTGGAGATGCTGAAACAGCATTTTTATTGGCCTAACATGATTAGAGATGTGCATCATGTGATTGAAAGGTATATTGTTTGCAAAAAAGCCAAGAGCAAGGAACCAACCCATGGACTTTGTACACCTCTACCTATTCCAGATCAGCATTAGACTATATTAGCATGGATTTCGTGCTTGGCTTACCAAGGACACAAAGAGGTAAAGATTCGGTCATGATTGTTGTTGATCGTTTTTCAAAAACATCTCATTTTATTCTATGCCATAAGACCGACAATACTGTGCACATCGCCAATTTATTTTTCAAAGAAATTGTGAGACTTCATGGCATTCCAAAGAGTATCGTGTCAGATCGTGATGCCAAATTTCTTAGCTACTTTTGGAAGAATTTATGGAGGAAGTTGGGAACAAAGTTGCTCTTTAGTACTGCCTGTCACCCACAAACTGATGGGCAAACTGAAGTGGTGAACCGAACGCTTTCTACTTTGCTAAGAACTATCATTGGCAAAAACTTGAAAAGTTGGGATGAATGCTTGGCCTATGCTGAATTTGTTTACAATAGAAGTGTACATGGTACTACTAAACACTCTCCTTTTGAAGTAGTTTATGGATTTAATCCATTGAGCCCACTTGATTTAGTACCATTACCACTTGAAGCTCGAGAATGCGTAGATGGAAAAATGAAGGCTGACATGATAAAGAAGTTACATGAAAACATTAAACAACAAATTGAGAAGAAGAACTCCATCTATGAGAAGACTGCCAACAAGAGAAGAAAATTTGTTCAATTCAGTCTTGGAGATTTAGTGTGGGTTCATCTTCGAAAAGAAAGATTTCCAAACCAAAGGAAGTCCAAATTAATGCCAAGGGCAGATGGTCCTTTCCGTATCATAGACAAGGTAAATGATAATGCATACAAAATTGATGTGCCTGAAGACTATGCTGTTTCTACTACTTTCAATGTGAGGGATCTTTCCCCGTACTTAGAAGATAAAGAGGAGTTAGATTTGAGGACAAATCCATTTCAACCAAGGGAGGATGATGTAATCAAGGATAACCCCATTGCAGCCCAAGAAAGGGAGAACACTTCAATTGGGCCTCTAACTCGTTCAAGGGTTAAAGAGTTTGGACTAATTGCAGCCCAAGAAAGGGAGAATACTTCAATTGGGCCTCTAACTCGTTCAAGGGCTAAAGGGCTTGGATTGGGCTTAACCACATTGTTGAAAGTGGAAGAAGTGTGAAAAAGATTGCATGTGGGATAATTGCATTTGTTGAATATAGTTGTAGTCTATTACCTATGCATTTATTGTCTTTGACATTTAGCTACCTATGCATTTATTGTCTTTGACATTTAGCTACCTATATATTTATTGTCTTTGACATTTAGCTACCTATGCATTTATTGTCTTTGACATTTAGCCTACACTACTTGACTTTTAGTTGATGCATTTAATGCATTAGTTGGAGTCTTTTGTCTTTTTGTTTTGGAGACCCTCTATAAAAAAGGTCCTTGCCATATGTTGTAAACCATCCTTGAATCATATATGAGATATTGGCATTTTGCTTTCAAGAGGATTCTTGAGTTCTTTCTCTTATCTAACTTGGGTTAGTGGCGAGAGTAGCTAGATTTCTTATCACTCACGTTCTTCTTTCTTGAGTGTGGCGAGATCAACCCATTTCTCTTAGTTGTGGTGCCCTTTGGCTTATCAATTGAGTGATTTGGTTTTCTTTGTTTGTTTCTTTCAACCTATCCAGAAAATCGATTAAGTGTTTTCCCTCCGAAAATCACATCACCTTTCATCTTCTGTATTGCTTTCTTAGTTTGATTGCTCTTCATTTTTATTTCTTCGCTGCTCACGCCTTGGTTGACGGTTTAGCCTCTCCATTAGTTCTACCAAACAATCCAACCGCTCCATCATTTGTTGTTGAGATCTCTCCATTTGACTTTGAGACCTTTCCAACTTAAGAATTTGAGCTTGCTCTAAAGTAAGCCTCATTGGAATTGGAAGTTCATAACTGTTATCTCCAGAATGATCTCTCTCTCTAAGTGTTCTACTGTCAAGTTACAAGAGTTTTCCAACACAAAACCACTGCTTTGATACCAATATGATGTGCCTAAAAGAGGACACAATCTGTACCACAAGGAAAATAAAGAGAAGAAACCAACTCAACTAAATTGATAAGCCTATGGAGCCACAATCAAGCTAAGATGGGTGGAATTAGCGACACCCCAGATTAGAGAACGGAATGGGAGTGATAAGAATTCTGAGATTTTCTTGTCACACTAACACAATTGTTAGATAAGAGAAGATAGATGTGTAAAAAGCAATCTGAAATATAATTCACTCAAATCTGATTATCTTACCACAAGGGGGCAAGTTCCCTTTTATAGATAACAAAAGCCAGCCAGCTACCTCATTAATGCATTCCACAGCCACCTCATTAATGAGCATACAACAACTATAGTCAACTTATAGCCACCTCATTAATGAGCCTATAACAACTATAGCCTCTCTACAGCCACCTCATTAATGACCCTACAACAACTATAGTCAACCTACAGCAACCTCATTAATGAGCCTAGCCTACAACAACTACAGCCACCTTATAGCCACCTCATTAATGCAACAACAACAACTACAACCTCTTGGAAAGCTACATGACACTACAGCAACTCTAAAAACATTAAATTACATCAGATATTATATCCCAAAAAGTCATGCACGAAAATTATTAAAAAAAGAAGAAAAATCTCTAGTTCTATCATTCTTCAAAGTCCAAGCTTCTAATTTAGCCAAGCCCATCATTGCACACAAGTAAAGAAACCCAAGTCAATCCCATTTGATGCTTCTTGGCCCTTGAACGTGTTATTGGCCCAAGTATAGATTCAGTCTCTTGTTCTTCAAGGACAGCCTTCATGATCACATCAGATACAAATGTACGTTGGTGCGATTGAGCAAGTAAAAAGCTTACAATCGGGTGAAATAGACCACGAAGGATGTGAAGCGTGCAAACACAATTTAGAGCATGAAAAATGTACATTTTGGCGAGATAGTGAACTACAAATTTTAATCGAGTAAAACAGCGGAAGAAAATTTTCAAGTATGCAAAAACATGGTTCAATGAGAAAGAATGTTTGTTGGAGCGAAATAGGTCAAAGATGTGTGAATGAGTGATAACGTACTATGTAACAAGATGAAATGTGCAAGTCAAACAAGAACAAGTTAGATCGATTGCACGAAAGCGAAAAATTGGCAAAATGGAGTCCAAATGAGTGATTATTTGCTAAAATTTAAATATGGATGGAAGGCATGCGAGAAAAACATTTAAAAGTGACCGAAAATTTATGGGTGTAGGAAAAGGGGCAAATATATGCAAATAAGTGATATCTTATGATGTGGCATGATGAAATGTCCAATCGAGCAAAAACAGGTATGATAGATTGCCATAAAGCAAACACTTTGGATTTGGAATGCAAATTATTGATATGTTTCAGGGGGAAGAATAGTGCAGAGTACATCATACGAGTGACGATGTGTCATGTGATCATGAAGGCTGTCTTTGAAGAACAAGAGGCTGAATCTATACTTGGGCCAATAACACGTTCAAGGGCCAAGAAGCATCAAATGGGATTGACTTGGGTTTCTTTACTTGTGTGTAATGATGGGCTGGCCCAAATCAGAAGCTTGGACTTTGAAGAATAAAAGAACTACAGATTTTTCTTATTTTTTAATAATTTTGGTGCATGACTTTTTAGGATATAAAATCTGATGTAATTTAATATTTTTAGAGTTGCTGTAATGTTATTTAGCTTTCCAAGTGGTTGTAGTTGTTGTTGTTGCATTAATAAGGTGGTTATAGGGTGGCTGTAGTTGTTGTAGGCTAGGCTCATTAATGAGGTGGCTGTAGGTTGACTATAGTTGTTGTAGGCTCATTAATGAGGTGGCTATAGGGATGCTGTAGTTGTTGTAGGCTAGGCTCATTAATGAGGTGGCTGTAGGTTGACTATAGTTGTTGTAGGTTCATTAATGAGGTGGCTGTGGTTGCATTAATGAGGCAGCTGGCTTTTGTTATCTATAAAAGGGAACTTGCCCCCTTGTGGCAAAATAATCAGATTTGAGTGAATTATATTTCAAATTGCTTTGTGCACATCTATCTTTTCTTATCTAAAAATTGTGTTAGTGTGGCGAGAAAATCTCATAATTTTTATCACTCCCATTCCGTTCTCTAATCTGGGGTGTGGCGAATTCCACCCATCTTAGCTTGATTGTGGCGCCATAAGCTTATCAATTTAGTTGAGTTGGTTTCTTCTCTTTATTTTCCTTGTGGTAGAGATTGTATCCTCTTTTAGGCACATCATATTGGTATCAGAGCAGTGGTTTCGTGTGGGAAAACTCTTGTAACTTGAGAGTAGAACACTTAAAGAGAGAGATCATGTCTGTAGATAACAGTTCTGAACTTCCAATCCGAATGGGGCTTACTTTAGAGCAAGCTCAAATTCTGAAGTTGGAAAGGTCTCAAAGTCAAATGGAGAGATCTCAACAACAAATGATGGAGTGGTTGGATCGTTTGGTAGAACAAATGGAGAGGCTAAACCGTCAACCAAGGCATGGGCAGCGAAGAAATAGAAATGAAGAGCAATCGGACTAAGAAAGCAATACAGAAGGTGAAAGGTCTCCAAGGCCAAGGAGGCATCAAAGAGAGAAAGAATTGAAGATTAAGATGAAGATCCCTACTTTCAAGGGAAGTAGCTCTCTAGAGGAATTTTTGGAGTGGGTGCAGCGTGTAGAAAAGGTCTTTGAGTGCCATGAGTACTCGGAGGCAACCAAATGTCATCTTACAGCCCTTGAATTCACAGATTACGCCAATTTATGGTGGGAGAATTTGAAGAACCAACAGAGGAGAGATGGTAAGGAAGAAGTTAGAAATTGGAGGCTAATGAAGAGACTTATGCAAAGAAGATTTGTGCCATAATATTACAAGCAAGACTATGTGAAAGAGTTTGAGATGCTAATGATTCGATGTGAACTGAATGAACCTCAAGAGCAAACAATTGCAAGGTTCATTGGTGGTTTGCATAGGGAGATTGGTGATTTGGTGGAACTACAAAATTATGTAACCTTAGAGGATGTTATTAAACTTGCAATCAATGTGGAGAGACAAAGGAAGAGAGTTTCTAGTAAGCAAATGTCACAGCCAACTAGAAACAAAATCACAAATTTCACTACAACACCATCATGGGTTGCATCTAAAGGAGAAGAAAAAAAGGTGGAGAAGAGAGAGTCTTCAAAACTTCCATCAAGTTCATCAAAAGGGAAAGAAAAGGGAGCTGATTCAGAACCTCCTAAAAGGAGTAGAGATGTAAAGTGCTTCAAATGTCTTGGTCATTGGCATTACACATCTGAATGTCCAAACCGTAGGGTAATGATCATCCAAGACACGCATGGAGAAGTGGTAAGCGAAGATGAGGCAGTCATTGAAGGTGTTATGGAAGAATGTTCTGATAAGTAAAACATGGAGTATGCTGATGAGGGAGAACTCCTTGTCATAAGGCGTGCTCTAAATTTACAAGCTAAGCCTAGTGATGAGCAAAGGGAGAACATTTTTCACACAAGGTGTACTGTTGAAAAGAAGGTTGGTGTAATTATAGATGGAGGGAGCTGCACAAATGTGGCTTCTACTACTTTAGTGGAGAAGTTGAATTTAGCCACAACTGAACACCCTCATCCTTACAAATTGTAGTGGCTAAATGAAGATGGAGTTGTGAGAGTCACTAAACAGGTTGTTGTGCCATTTTCTATTGGAAAAAATTACAAAGATAAGGTACTATGTGATGTTGTTCCAATGAGTGCTAGTCATTTACTCTTGGGAAGACCATGGCTGTATGATAGAAGAGCTTTGCATGATGGGTTTAAAAACACATATTCCTTTGAGAAAGATGGAAGGAAGATTGTGTTAGCACCATTGAGTCCTCAACAAGTGAAGACGCATCAACAAGAAGCTGAAAGGAAGGGTAATTTACTTGTCAACAAAGGAGACATTGAGAGAGCCTTATCCAGCTCTAATTTAGTTCTTTTATTGCATTTGAAGGAGATAGCACCAGAAATTGTGGGATCACTTCCACCACAAATTCAAAGGCTATTGGAAGAATTTCGTGATGTATTTCTAGAAGAACTACCAAAGGGATTACCACCAATTCGTGGTATTGAGCACCAAATTGATCTTGTACCAGGAGGAGGCAAAGGAGTTGCAACGTCAAGTAAATAAGTTGCTGGACAGAGGATATGTGCAGGAGTCCATGAGTCCTTGTTCAGTACCAGCCTTATTGGTGCCAAAGAAAGATGGGACCATGAGGATGTGTGTGGATAGCAGAGCAATCAACAAGATTACAGTCAAGTATCGTTATCCCATTCTAAGGTTAGATGACATGCTTGATGAATTATATGGCTCCAAAGTGTTTTCAAAGATAGACTTGAAGAGTGGTTATCACCAAATTTGTATGAAGGAAGGAGATGAATGGAAGACAACCTTTAAGACAAAACATGGGCTGTATGAATGGAAGGTCATGCCATTTGGATTATCGAATGCCCCAAGCACCTTTATGAGGCTAATGAACCATGTGCTTTGAAAATTTATAGGTATGTTTGTTGTCATTTATTTTGATGACATTTTGGTTTATAGTAAAAAATTCTGAAGAGCATAAAGAGCATTTGAGGCAAGTATTTGAAGTATTACGAGAACAAAAGCTATTTGGCAATTTCAAGAAGTGCCAATTCTTCAAGACCAAGTTATTTTCCTTGGTTATGTTGTCTCTCAACATGGGGTGCACGTGGATGAAGAGAAAATAAAAGCAATCAAGGAGTGGCCAATTCCTAAAAGTACTTATGAGGTACGAAGTTTTCATGGCCTTGCTTCTTTTTATAGACGATTTGTGAAGAATTTTAGCACTATTCTTGCACCATTAACTGCATGCATCAAAAAAAATTTGTGAGTTTAAATGGACCGAAGCTACACAAAAGAGTTTTGACTTAATCAAGGAGAAATTGTGTTTAGGACCTAGAGCTCTTCCAGATTTTTCAAAGGTATTTGAGATTGAATGTGATGCATCTGGAGTAGGGATTGGAGCTGTCTTAATGCAAGATAAGTGTCTCATTGCTTATTTTAGTGAGAACCTTGGTGGAACAAGTCTGAATTACTCAATCTATGATAAAGAGTTCTTTGCACTAATTCGAGTTCTTGAGACATGGCAGCATTATTTATTACCAAAGGAGTTCATCATTCACACTGATCGTGAGTCCCTAAAGCATTTGAAGGGGTAAGGGAAGCTGAATCGAAGACATGCCAAATGGGTGGAGTATTTGGAAGCTTTCCCCTATGTAATCAAATACAAAAAGGGAGACACGAATGTGGTGGCTGATGCATTATCTCAGAGGTATGCTTTGATTTCTCTTTTGAACACTAAACTGTTGGGCTTTGAACTTATTAAGGAGCAATACTTGCTTGATCCTATGCTAGCTAAAATCTATTCAGCTTATGAGAAAATGGCCATTAGAGGGTTTTATAGGCATGATGGTTATATGTTCAAATTTGGGAAACTTGTGATTCCTAATTGTTCTATTAGGGAATTGCTTGTTAGAGAATCACATGTAGGTGGGTTAGCTAGATATTTTGGTGAAAAGAAGACATTTGAAATGTTGAAAGAGCATTTCTATTGGCCAAATATGATGAAGGATGTACATCGGATTGTAGAAAGATGTGTTGCTTATAAGAAAGTGAAGAGCAATGAGGCTGCACATGGTTTGTACATGCCATTGCCTATTCAAGATCAACCATGGATGGATCTAAGCATGGATTTTGTGCTTGAATTTCCCAGAACACAAAGGGGAAAAGATTCAGTTATGGTGGTTGTTGATAGATTCCCCAAAATGTCTCATTTTATTTCATGTCACAAAACTGATGATGCTTCTCATATTGTTGATTTATTCTTCAAGGAAGTTGTGAGATTGCATGGCATTCCAGGGAGTATTGTTTCTAATTGTGATGCCAAATTCTTGAGCTATTTTTGGGAGACATTATGGATGAAGCTTGGAACAAAGCTGTTATTTAGCACAACATGTCATCCTTAAACTGATGGGCAAATCAAAGTGGTAAATAGATCACTTTCCACTTTGCTTAAAAGTGTTAATAGTAAAAACTTGAAGAATTGGGATGAGTACTTGCCGCATGTTGAATTTGCTTATAATCGAAGTGTTCATAGTACTACAAAGAAATCTCTATTTGAGGTTGTGTATGGATTTAATCCTAATACACCATCAGATTTGGCACCTCTTCCAATTAATGAAAAACTTAGCTCAGATGGCAAAAGTAAAGCTGAATTCATGAAGAAAATGCATGAAACAGTAAAAAAACAAATTGAGAAGAAGAATGCTGCCTATAAAAAGTCAGTAGACAAGAGGAGAAAGCATGTTCAATTTAGCCCAGGAGATCTTGTTTGGATTCACCTACGCAAAGAGAGATTTCCAAACAAAAGGAAGTCTAAACTTATGCCACGAGCTGATGGTCCTTTTCGAGTACTAGAAAAGGTAAATGACAATGCGTATAAAATTGATCTCCCACGAGATTATGGTGTTTCAACAACATTCAATGTATGGGACATAACCCCTTATTTGAAAGATAACATGGAGCTGGATTTGAGGGCAAATCCTTGTCAATCGGGGGAAGATGATGTGACCATGAAGGCTGTCCTTGAAGAACAAGAGGCTGAATCTATACTTGGGCCAATAACACGTTCAAGGGCCAAGAAGCATCTAATGGGATTGACTTGGGTTTCTTTACTTGTGCGCAATGATGGGCTGGGCCAAATTAGAAGCTTGGACTTTGAAGAATAAAAGAATTGTAGATTTTTCTTATTTTTTTGATAATTTTCGTGCATGACTTTTTAGGATATAAAATCTGATGTAATTTAATGTTTTCAGAGTTGTTGTAGTGTCATTTAGCTTTCCAAGTGGTTGTAGTTGTTGTTGTTGCATTAATAAGGTTGTTATTGGGTGGCTGTAGTTGTTGTAGGTTAGGCTCATTAATGAGGTGGCTGTAGGTTGACTATAGTTGTTGTAGGCTCATTAATGATGTGGCTATAGGGAGGCTATAGTTGTTGTAGGCTAGGCTCATTAATGAGGTGGTAGTAGGTTGACTATAGTTATTGTAGGCTCATTAATGAGGTGGCTGTGGTTGCATTAATGAGGCAGCTGTCTTTTGTTATCTATAAAAGGGAACTTGCCCCCTTGTGGCAAAATAATCAAATTTGAGTGAATTATATTTCAGATTGCTTTTTGCACATCTATCTTCTCTTATCTAACAATTGTGTTAGTGTGGCGAGAAAATCTCAGAATTTTTATCACTCCCATTCCGTTCTCTAATCTGGGGTGTGGCGAATTCCACCAATCTTAGCTTGATTGTGGCGCCATAGGCTTATCAATTTAGTTGAGTTGGTTTCTTCTCTTTATTTTCCTTGTGGTACAGATTGTGTCCTCTTTTAGGCACATCAATGTGCGAGACTATGACTAACAATATGTTGTCATTCCAAACGTTCGAGAACTTTCCACTATGAGGGGGTAAGAAATATCGAGCAAATAAGACTGCAATCGAGTGAAATATAGCAAGATGGATAGGTAGAAATGTACGTTGGTACGATTTAGCACGCAAAAACGTACAATCAGGTGAAATAGAACGGGAAGGATGTGAAGCGTGCGAACACAATTTAGTGCATGAAAAAATGTACGTTTTGGCGAGATAGTGAACTGTAATTTTTAATCGAGTGAAATAGCGGAAGATAGATGTCATGCATGCAAAAATATGGTTCAATGAGAAAGAATGTATGTTGGAGCGAAATAGGTCAAAGATGTGTGAATGAGTGATAACGTACTATGTAACAAGATGAAATGTGCAAGTCGAACAAGAAGTTAGATCGATTGCACAAAAGCGAAAATTGGCATAATGGAGTCCAAATGAGTGATTATTTGCTAAAATTTAAATATGGAAGGAAGGCATGCGAGAAAAACATTTAAAAGTGACCGAAAATTTACGCGTTCAGGAAATGGGGCAAATATGTGCAAATGAGTGATATCTTATGATGTGGCATGATGAGACGTCCAATCAAGCAAAAGTAGGTTTGATATATTGTCATAAAGCAAACACTTGGGATTTGGAATGCAAATGATTGATATGTTTCAAGGGGAAGAACAGTACAGAGTTCATCGTACGAGCGACGATGTGCGAGATTATGAGTAACAATATGTTGTCATTCCAAATGATCGAGAACTTTCCACTCTGAGGGAGAAAAAAAATATCAAGCGAAGAAGACTATAATTGAGTAAAATATAGCAAGATGGATAGGTAGAAATGTACGTTGGTGCAATTTAGCAATCAAAAACTTACAATCGGGGGAAATAGAGCAGGAAGGAAGTGAAGCGTGCGAACACAATTTAGAGCATGAAAAAATGTACGTTTTGGCGAGATAGTGAACTATAATTTTTAATCGAGTGAAACAGCGGAAGATAGATGTTAAGCATGCAAAAATATGGTTCAATGAGAAAGAATGTTTGTTGGAGCGAAATAGGTCAAAGATGTGTGAATGAGTGATAACGTACTATGTTACAAGATGAAATGTGCTTGTCGAACAAGAACAAATTAGATCAATTGCACGAAAGCAAAAAATTGGCAAAATGGAGTCGAAATGAGTGATTATTTGCTAAAATTTAAATATGGATGGAAGACATGCGAGAAAAACATTTAAAAGTGACCGAAAATTTACGGGTGTAGGAAAAGGGGCAAATATGTGCAAATGAGTGATATCTTATGATGTGGCATGATGAGACGTCCAATCGAGCAAAAGCAGGTCTGATAGATTGTCATAAAGCAAACACTTGGGATTTGGAATGCAAATGATTGATATGTTTCAAGGGGAAGAACAGTACAGAGTTCATCGTACGAGCGACGATGTGCGAGATTATGAGTAACAATATGTTGTCATTCCAAATGATCGAGAACTTTCTACTCTGAGGGAGAAAAAAAATATCAAGCGAAGAAGACTATAATTGAGTAAAATATAGCAAGATGGATAGGTAGAAATGTACGTTGGTGCAATTTAGCAATCAAAAACTTACAATCGGGGGAAATAGAGCAGGAAGGAAGTGAAGCGTGCGAACACAATTTAGAGCATGAAAAAATGTACGTTTTGGCGAGATAGTGAACTATAATTTTTAATCGAGTGAAACAGCGGAAGATAGATGTTAAGCATGCAAAAATATGGTTCAATGAGAAAGAATGTTTGTTGGAGCGAAATAGGTCAAAGATGTGTGAATGAGTGATAACGTACTATGTTACAAGATGAAATGTGCTTGTCGAACAAGAACAAATTAGATCAATTGCACGAAAGCAAAAAATTGGCAAAATGGAGTCGAAATGAGTGATTATTTGCTAAAATTTAAATATGGATGGAAGACATGCGAGAAAAACATTTAAAAGTGACCGAAAATTTACGGGTGTAGGAAAAGGGGCAAATATGTGCAAATGAGTGATGTCTTATGATGTGGCATGATGAGACGTCCAATCGAGCAAAAGCAGGTCTGATAGATTGTCATAAAGCAAACACTTGGGATTTGGAATGCAAACGATTGTATGTTTCAGGGGGAAGAACGGTACAGAGTTCATCGTATGAGCGACGATGTGCGAGATTGTGACTAAAAATATGTTGTCATTCCAAACGTTCGAGAACTTTCCACTATGAGGGGGAAGGAAATTTCGAGCGATGAAGACGGCAATCGAGTAAAATATAGCAAGATGGATAGGTAGAAATGTACGTTCGTGTGATTTAGCAAGGAAAAACTTACAATCGGGTGAAATAGAGCGAGAAGGATGTGAAGCGTGCGAACACAATTTAGTGCATCAAAAAATGTACGTTCTTGCGAGATAGTGAACTGCAATTTTTAATCGAGTGAAACAACAGAAGATAGATGTCAAGCATGCAAAAATATGGTTCAATGAGAAAGAATGTTTGCTGGAGCGAAATAGGTCAAAGATGTGTGAATGAGTGATAACGTACTATATAACAAGATGAAATGTGCTTGTCGAACAAGAACAAATTAGATCGAGTGCACGAAAGCAAAAAATTGGCAAAATAAAGTGACCGAAAATTTACGGGTGTAGGAAAAGGGGAAAATATGTGCAAATGTGATGTGCCTAAAAGAGGACACAATCTTTACCACAAGGAAAATAAAGAGAAGAAACCAACTCAACTAATTTGATAAGCTTATGGCGTCACAATCAAGCTAAGATGGGTGAAATTCGCTATACCCCAGATTAGAGAACGGAATGGGAGTGATAAGAATTTTGAGATTTTCTAGCCACACTCAAATCTGAAATATAATTCACTCAAATCTGATTATCTTGCCACAAGGTGTCAAGTTCCCTTTTATAGATAACAAAAGCCAGCTAGCTGCCTCATTAATGCATCCACAGCCACCTCATTAATGAACCTACAACAACTATAGTCAACCTACAGCCAACTCATTAATGAGCCTACAACAACTATAGCCTCCCTACAGCCACCTCATTAATGAGCCTACAACAACTATAGTCAACCTACAGCCACCTCATTAATGAGCCTAGCCTACAACAACTACACTATAGCCGCCTCATTAATGGAACAACAACAACTACAACCACTTGGAAAGCTAAATGACAATACAGCAACTCTAAAAACATTAAATTACATCTGATTTTATATCCCAAAAAGTCATGCACGAAAATTATTAAAACGATAAGAAAAATTTGTAGTTCTTTTATTCTTCAAAGTCCAAGCTTCTAATTTGGCCAGCCCATCATTGCACACAAGTAAAGAAACCCAAGTCAATCACATTTGATGCTTCTTGGCCCTTGAACGTGTTATTGGCCCAAGTATAGATTCAGCCTCTGTTTCTTCAAGGACAGCCTTCGTGATCACATCATCTTCCCCCGGTTGACAAGGAGTTGCCCTCAAATCCAGCTCCATGTTATCTTCCAAATAAGGGGTTATGTCCCTTACATTGAATGTTGCTGAAATACCATAATCTCCTGGGAGATCAATTTTATACGCATTGTCATTTACCTTTTCTAGTACTCGAAAAGGACCATCAGCTCGTGGCATAAGTTTAGACTTCCTTTTGTTTGGAAATCTCTCTTTGCGTAGGTGAATCCAAACAAGATCTCCTGGGCTAAATTGAACATGCTTTCTCCTCTTGTCTACTGACTTTTTATAGGCAGCATTTTTCTTCTCAATTTGCTTTTTTACTGCTTCATGCATTTTCTTTATGAATTCAGCTTTACTTTTGCCACCCAAGCTAAGTTTTTCATTAATTGGAAGAGGTACCAAATCTGCTGGTGTGTTAGGATTAAATCCATAGACAACCTCAAATGGAGATTTCTTTGTAGTACTATGAACACTTCGATTATAAGCAAATTCAATATGCGGCAAGTACTCATCCCAATTCTTCAAGTTTTTACTAATAACACTTCTAAGCAAAGTGAAAAGAGATCTATTTACCAGTTCAATTTGCCCATCAGTTTGAGGTTGACAGGTTGTGCTAAATAGCAGCTGATGTGATTTCCGGAGGAAAAACACTTGATCGATTTTCTGGATAGGTTGAAAGAAACAAACAAATGAAACCAAATCACTCAATTGATAAGCCAAAGGGCGCCACAACTAAGAGGTGCTGAACACAATTTCTCCTTGATTAAGTCAAAACTCTTTTGTGTAGCTTCGGTCCATTTAAACTCGCAATTTTTTTTGATGCATGCAGTTAATGGTGCAAGAATAGTGCTAAAATTCTTCACAAATCGTCTATAAAATGAAGCAAGGCCATGAAAACTTCGTACCTCATAAATACTTTTAGGAATTGGCCACTCCTTGATTGCTTTTATTTTCTCCTCATCCACGTGCACCCCATGTTGAGAGACAACATAACCAAGGAAAATAACTTGGTCTTGACAGAATTGGCACTTCTTGAAATTGCCAAATAGTTTTTGTTCTCGTAATACTTCAAATACTTGCTTCAAATGCTCTTCATGCTCTTCAGAATTTTTACTATAAACCAAAATGTCGTCAAAATAAACGACAACAAACATACCTATAAATTTTCGAAGCACATGGTTCATTAGCCTCATAAAGGTGCTTGGGGCATTGGATAACCCAAATGGCATGACCTTCCATTCATACAGCCCATGTTTTGTCTTCAAGACTGTCTTCCATTCATCTCCTTCCTTCATACGAATTTGGTGATAACCACTCTTCAAGTCTATCTTTGAAAACACTTTGGAGCCATGTAATTCATCAAGCATGTCATCTAACCTTGGAATGGGATAACGATACTTAACTGTAATCTTGTTGATTGCTCTGCTATCCACACACATCCTCATGGTCCCATCTTGCTTTGGCACCAATAAGGCCGGTACTGAACAAGGACTCATGGACTCCTACACATATCCTCTTTCCAGCAACTCATTTACTTGACGTTGCAACTCCTTTGTCTCCTCCGGATTCATTCTATAAGCTGGCCTATTTGGTAAGGCAGCTCCTGGTACAAGATCAATTTGATGCTCAATACCACGAATTGGTGGTAATTCCTTTGGTAGTTCTTCTGGAAATACATCACGAAATTCTTCCAAGAGCCTTTGAATTTGTGGTGGAAGTGATCCCACAATTTCTGGTACTATCTCCTTCAAATGCAATAAAAAAACCAAATTAGAGCTGGATAAAGCTCTCTCAATGTCTCCTTTGTTGGCAAGTAAATTACCCTTCCTTTCAACTTCTTGTTGATGTGTCTTCACTTGTTGAGGACTCAATGGTTCTAACACAATCTTCCTTCCATCTTTCTCAAAGGAATATGTGTTTTTAAACCCATCATGCAAAACTCTTCTATCATACTGCCATGGTCTTCCCAAGAGCAAATGACTAGTACTCATTGGAACAACATCACATAGTACCTTATCTTTGTAATTTTTCCCAATAGAAAACGGCACAACAACCTGTTTAGTGACTCTCACAATTCCATCTTCATTTAGCCACTGCAATTTGTAAGGATGAGGGTGTTCAGTTGTGGCTAAATTCAACTTCTCCACCAAAGTAGTAGAAGCCACATTTGTGCAGCTCCCTCCATCTATAATTACACCACAAACCTTCTTTTCAACAGTACACCTTGTGTGAAAAATGTTCTCCCTTTGCTCATCACTAGGCTTAGCTTGCAAATTTAGAGCACGCCTTATGACAAGGAGTTCTCCCTCATCAGCATACTCCATGTTTTCCTTATCAGAACATTCTTCCATAACTCCTTCAATGACTGCCTCATCTTCGCTTACCACTTCTCCATGCGTGTCTTGGATTATCATTACCCTACGGTTTGGACATTCAGATGCGTAATGCCCATGACAAAGACATTTGAAGCACTTCACATCTCTACTCCTTTTAGGAGGTTTTGAATCAGCTCTCTTTTCTTTCCCTTTTGATGAACTTGATGGAAGTTTTGAAGACTCCCTCTTCTCCACCTTTCTTTCTTCTCCTTTAGATGCAACCCATGATGGTGTTATAGAGAAAATTGTGATTTTGTTTCTAGCTGGCTGTGACATTTGCTTACTAGAAGCTCTCTTCCTTTGTCTCTCCACCTTGATTGCAAGTTTAATAACATCCTCTAAGGTTACATAATTTTGTAGTTCCACCAAATCACCAATCTCCCTATGCAAACCACCAATAAACCTTGCAATTGTTTGCTCTTGAGGTTCATTCAGTTCACATCGAATCATTAGCATCTCAAACTCTTTCACATAGTCTTCTACACACATACCTCCTTGTCTCAAGGATTGAAATTTGAAGAAGAGCTGTTGCTTGTAATATTCTGGCACAAATCTTCTTTGCATAAGTCTCTTCATTAGTCTCCAATTTCTGACTTCTTCCTCACCATCTCTCCTCCGTTGGTTCTTCAAATTCTCCCACCATAAATTGGCGTAATCTGTGAATTCAAGGGCTGCAAGACGACATTTGGTTGCCTCCGAGTACTCATGGCACTCAAAGACCTTCTCTACACACTGCACCCACTCCAAAAATTCCTCTGGAGAGCTACTTCCCTTGAAAGTAGGGAACTTCATCTTAATCTTCAATTCTTGCTCTCTTTGTTGCCTCCTTGGCCTTGGAGACCTTTCATCTTCTGTATTACTTTCTTGGTCCGATTGCTCTTCATTTCTATTTCTTCGCTGCCCACGCCTTGGTTGACGGTTTAGCCTCTCCATTTGTTCTACCAAACGATCCAACCGCTCCATCATTTGTTGTTGAGATCTCTCCATTTGATTTTGAGACCTTTCCAACTTCAGAATTTGAGCTTGCTCTAAAGTAAGCCCCATTAGAATTGGACGTTCAGAACTGTTATCTCCAGACATGATCTCTCTCTCTCTAAGTGTTCTACTCTCAAGTTACAAGAGTTTTCCCACACGAAACCACCGCTCTGATACCAAAATGATGTGCCTAAAAGAGGACACAATTTGTACCACAAGGAAAATAAAGAGAAGAAACCAACTCAACTAAATTGATAAGCCTATGGCGCCACAATTAAGCTAAGATGGATTGAATTCGCCACACCCCAGATTAGAGAACGGAATGGGAGTGATAAGAATTCTGAGATTTTCTCGCCACCCTAACACAATTGTTAGATAAAAGAAGATAGATGTGCACAAAGCAATCTGAAAAATAATTCACTCAAATCTGATTATCTTGCCACAAGGGGGCAAGTTCCCTTTTATAGATAAAAAAGCCAGCTGCCTCATTAATGCAACCACAACCACCTCATTAATGAGCCTACAACAACTATAGTCAACCTATAGCCACCTCATTAATGAGCCTACAACAACTACAGCCTCCCTATAGCCACCTCATTAATGAGCCTATAATAACTATAGTCAACCTACAGCCACCTAGCCTATAACAACTACAGCCACCCTATAACCACCTCATTAATGCAACAACAACTATTACAACCACTTGGAAAGCTAAATGACACTACAACAACTCTAAAAACATTAAATTACATCAGATTTTATATCCCAAAAAGTCATGCACGAAAATTATTAAAAATAAGAAAAATCTGTAGTTTTTTTATTCTTCAAAGTCCAAGCTTATGATTTGGCCCAGCCCATCATTGCACACAAGTAAAGAAACCCAAGTTAATCCCATTTGATGCTTCTTGGCCCTTGAACGTGTTATTAGCCCAAGTATAGATTCAGCCTCTTCTTCTTCAAGGACAGCCTTCATGATCACATCAGATGGATAGGTAGAAATGTACGTTGTTGAGATTTAGCAAGCAAAAACTTACAATCCGGTGAAATAGAGTAGGAAGGAAGTGAAGCATGCGATCACAATTTACAGCATGAGAAAATGTACGTTTTGGAGAGATAGTGAACTGCAATTTTTAATCGAGTGAAACAGATGAAGATAGATGTCAAGCATGCAAAAATATCGTTCAATGAGAAAGAATGTTTGTTGGAGCGAAATAGGTCAAAAATGTATGAAAGAGTGATAACGTACTATGTAACAAGATGAAATGTGCAAGTTGTACAAGAACAAGTTAGGTCGATTGCACGAAATTGAAAAATTGGCCAAATGGCGTCCGAATGAGTGATTATTTGCTAAAATTTAAATACGGATGGAAGGCATACGAGAAAAACTTTTAAAAGTGACTGAAAACTTACTAGTGTAGGAAATGGGGCAAATATGTGCAAATGAGTGATATCTTATGATGTGGCATGATGAAATGTCCAATCGGGCAAAAACAGGTCTGATAGATTGCCATAAAGTAAACACTTTGGATTTGGAATGCAAACTATTGATATGTTTCAGGGGGAAGAACGGTACAGAGTTTATCGTACTAGCGATGATGTGTGAGACTATGACTAACAATATGTTGTCATTCTGAACGATCGAGAAATTTCCACTCTGAGGGAGAAAAAAATATCGAGCGAAGAAGACTGCAATCGAGTGAAATATAGCAAGATGGATAGGTAGAAATGTACGTTGGTGCGATTTAGCAAGCAAAAACTTACAATCGGGTGAAATAGAGCGGGAAGGATGTGAAGCGTGCGAACACAATTCAGTGCATGAAAAAATGTACGTTTTGACGAGATAGTCAACTGCAATTTTTAATCGAACGAAACAGCAGAAGATAGATGTCAAGCACGCAAAAATATGGTTCAATGAGAAAGAATGTTTGTTGGAGTGAAATAGGTCAAAAATGTATGAAAGAGTGATAACGTACTATGTAACAAGATGAAATGTGCAAGTCGTACAAGAACAAGTTAGGTCGATTGCACGAAATTGAAAAATTGGCCAAATGGCGTCCGAATGAGTGATTATTTGCTAAAATTTAAATACGGATGGAAGGCATACTAGAAAAACTTTTAAAAGTGACCGAAAAGTTACTGGTGTAGGAAAAGGGGCAAATATGTGCAAATGAGTGATATCTTATGATGTGGCACGATGAAATGTCCAATCGAGCAAAAACAGGTTTGATAGATTGCCATATAGCAAAGAAATTGGATTTGGAATGCAAACGATTGATATGTTTCCGGGGGAACAACGGTACAGAGTTCATCTTGCGAGCGATGATGTGCGAGATTTTGACTAACAATATGTTGTCATTCTGAACGATCGAGAAATTTCACCTCTGAGGGAGAAAAAAACATCGAGCGAAGAAGACTGCAATCGAGTGAAATATAGCAAGATGGATAGGTAGAAATGTACGTTGGTGCGATTTAGAGCGGGAAGGATGTGAAGCGTGCGAACACAATTCAGTGCATGAAAAAATGTACGTTTTGGCGAGATAGTTAACTGCAATTTTTAATCGAACGAAACAGCAGAAGATAGGTGTCAAGTATGCAAAAATATGGTTCAATGAGAAAGAATGTTTGTTGGAGCGAAATAGGTCAAAGATGTGTGAAAGAGTGATAACGTACTATGTAACAAGATGAAATGTGCTTGTCGAACAAGAACAAATTAGATCGAGTGCACGAAAGCAAAAAACTGGCAAAATGGAGGCCATATGAGTGATTATTTGCTAAAATTTAAATATGGATGGAAGGCAAACGAGAAAAACATTTAAAAGTGACCGAAAACTTACGGGTGTAGGAAAAGGGGCAAATATGTGCAAATGAGTGATATCTTATGATGTGGCATGATGAAATGTCCAGTCGAGCAAAAGCAGGTTCGATAGATTGCCATACACCAAAGAAATTGGATTTGGAATGCAAACGATTGATATGTTTCAGGGGGAAGAACGGCACAGAGTTCATCGTATGAGCGATGATGTGCGAGACTATGATTAAACAATATGTTGTCATTCTAAATGATCCAAAACTTTCCACACTGAGGGGGAAAAAATATCGAACGAAGAAGACTGCAATTGAGTGAAATATAGCGAGATGGATAGGTAGAAATGCACATTGGTGAGATTTAGC
The DNA here is from genome assembly GCA_037074585.1 of Biancaea sappan. Lineage (NCBI taxonomy): Eukaryota > Viridiplantae > Streptophyta > Magnoliopsida > Fabales > Fabaceae > Biancaea > Biancaea sappan. Next base: position 41,398,318 of record CM073501.1, on the reverse strand, counting down.
AAGCAAAAACTTACAATCGGGTGAAATAGAGCAAGAAGGAGGTGAAGCGCGCGAACACAATTTAGAGCATAAGAATATGTACGTTTTGGAGGGAGAGTCAACTGCAATTTTTAATCGAGTGAAACAGCAGAAGATAGATGTCAAGCATGCAAAAATATGGTTCAATGAGAAAGAATGTTTTGAAAGAAATGGTTGGATCCCAAGAGGGGGGGTGAATTGGGTTTTATAAAAATTTTCACAAAACTTAATTGGAAGTTAAAATGATTTTCTGAAACTGGATAATGTTAAAGATAATAATTTAATTCAGAAAATCAAAATGTTTATCAAGATGAATAATTTTATAGTGCAAGGAATTAAGGAGCAAATATAAATCTACACAAATTAATTAATACTTGAGGTAGAAATCAAATATAAACGCAAAGCATTAATTAATTAACTTCAAATGTAAATAGAGTAGGGATAGAGAAAGCAAACTCGGAGATTTATACTGGTTCGGCTAATCCCAAGCCTACATCCAATCCTCAAGAGACCACTTGAGTATTTCCACTATAATTGCAAGTTTAATCCGGGTACTTGCAAACCACTATAACATACTTTTCTCCCTCAAGGGTGTCTCTCCCCCTTACAACGTGTTTTCTCTCAAACACTAACTCAAGGAACCAATCCTTGAGAAACTAAATTTAAAGGCTTAAGGAAAATAATGGTAAACACTCTCAAAGTGTAGATAACGCAAAAATTAAGCTCAGAATATATCTCTAGCAATTTAGAGAGAATGAAACTCAAGATAATATGAGAAATGAACAATTGAAGCTTGATGCAAATGGTGTTGTGAAGTCCCCTTTATATAGTGAAACCTTGCTGCTACAGTGACTGCTTTAGTCAAAATTGCTACAGTAAGCTTCATCATCATTTTTCAACCTTTCTACAACAACCAAAAAACTTTATCATACTTTTTCAACAATCAAAATTCTTTTTCAAAAGTGCTACAGTAAAAGATATTCTTTTTCAAATTATATTACAACACCCAATAAACTTTATCATACTTTTTCAACAATCAAAATTCTTTTTCAAAAGTGCTACAGTAAAAAATATTCTTTTTCAAATTATATTACAACACCCAATAAACTTTATCATACTTTTTCAACAATCAAATTTCTTTTTCAAAAGTGCTACAGTAAAAGATATTATTTTTCAAATTATATTACAACACCCAATAAACTTTATCATACTTTTTCAACAATCAAATTTCTTTTTCAAAAGTGCTACAGTAAAAGATATTCTTTTTCAAATTATATTACAACACCCAATAAACTTTATCATACTTTTTCAACAATCAAATTTCTTTTTCAAAAGTGCTACAGTAAAAGGTATTCTTTTTCAAAGTTTATTACAACAACCAATAAACTTTATCATACTTTTTCAACAATCAAATTCATTTTTCAAAAGTGCTACAGTAAAAGATATTCTTTTTCAAAGTTGATTACAACAACCAATAAACTTTATCATACTTTTTCAACAATCAAATTTCTTTTTCAAAAGTGCTACAGTAAAAAGTATTCTTTTTCAAATTATATTACAACAATCAATAAACTTTATCATACTTTTTCAATAACCAATAAAGTTTATCATACTTCTTCAACAATCAAATTTCTTTTTCAAAAGTGCTACAGTAAAAATATTCTTTTTCAAATTATATTATAACAACCAATAAATTTTATCAAAAATCAATTTATACTATTATATTTAAATATATAAAGCATTAAATATATTTGGGCCAAGAAAGATTGAATCATGCATTTGGGCCAATAAGATTAAATCATTCATTTGGGTCAAGAAGATTAAATCATATATTGGGCCAAGAACATTAAATCATTCATTTGGGCCAAGAAAATTAAATCATTCATTTGGGCCAATAAGATTAAATCATTCATTTGGGCCAAAAAGATTAAATCATACTATTTGGACTAAGAAAGATTAAATCATACATTGGGCCAAGAACATTAAATCATTCATTTGGGCCAAGAAAATTAAATCATTCATTTAGGCCAATAAGATTAAATCATACTATAATTCCCACATATTTGTCATCATCAAAACTTATAGCATAATACATTAGGGCTAACAATCTCCCCCTTTTTGATGATGACAAATCACCAAAGAAAAATATGTTACAATATAATAATCATTATACAATACACATATATTTTTCTTTCCATATCCTTCTCCCCCTATTTGACATCAACAAAAAGGTATAAGGAAGGCAATATATAAAGGCTAAAGCGTATTCCTTCTTTAAGCAAGAATATCATATGACGTCATATGGTAAAATTTCATCAAAACTTATCATTGATATGCCAAAAATATATAGTTAAGGAAAACATTGCATCTCATATAAAGTGACCCTAAAAATATAGAGCATTTAAGTATAGATTAGGCTCCCCCTCAACCAATGCATATTAAACAAATGTAATCATATATGTATCTTGAGGATGAGTACCTGTAAAAATTTTGACAACCACTCCGATGCTTAAGTTAGTAATGTAAATCAAATATTAAAGGCAAAATTAACTGCTTACGGTCGCATGCATCAAGCATTATCATAATGCAAGGAAATCATTGCCTTTCATTTGCCCACAAAAGCACTATATGTAAGTATGTGTAACTATGAAGATGTATCATCCTTTACACATTTCATTTTATTCAAGTCATTTAAATTTTTTTTTTATTTTCTATGAGTGCGTGTGGAATCATGACATATTATTCTTAGCCATAGCCTTCGCTCATGATGCATGAATAGCATACACAACATATGTTCTTAGATACATGTAATCATAGCATGATGCAATCAATCATGTATATTATACTGAAAGCTCTCAAGAACAACACAACAAAGCAGAGAAATACGGTTCTGTTTATCACCATTTTATTAATCCTTAAATTTTTAATCAAAACAAATTAAATCAGCCGCAAATCCACCGAAAATTGACTTTCGTGGTTTTGCCATTAATGCGACGCGTTGTTGGTGTGCATGCGTACCCTAGAGTTCTGGCTTCCAGCTAGCAAAATCCGTAGGATGAGCGTGTAAGGGTGCGGTGAAAAGATATCTTCGTTGGCTCTAAGTCATCATTTTCTCTCTATAAAGACTGCCCAGGATTCTCAATTATCACACCACAAAGAGTATTCATCTCTGAGCCTACAACTTTCTGACATTCCTCTCTCTTCATACTCCAAAAAAAATTCCAAGCCATGGCAGCAAGAAAGTTCATTGATCTCACAGTAGAGGCCAGGGAGGAAGAGCTCGACTTAAACTTGAGTCTAGGCAGGGACAAGGGTAAAAGGCCTTTGGAGGGATCTCAGGAGAATCGAAGGAAGAAGATGAAGATCGAAGAAGCTGAAGAGATTAGTACAGGCCATACGTCAGAAGACAAAATTGCTTGTCTGGAGCAGGAGGTGAAGAAACTCAAGAAGATGATAGAGGACCAAGAAAAGTTAGCTAAACGCAACAATGCGGCACTGACTTCAAGAATAGATAGGTTCTTCTATTGGTCTACCCAATGCTTCTGCAATCAACAACAAAGAAGTGTTGATTGTATGAATGGGATTTACACTACCCTCCGTGACATTGCTCAGTCTCTTGCTCCAAGGAATGGCCGAGGGGTGATGATACAATACGGGCCTCCTAATCCAAGACCACCTCGCCTGTAGATTGCTCATGTATGAGCAAACTTTCCCCTTTTTTTTTTTGATTATGCAATGTAATCCTTCGGTTTTTTTTTTAATGCAAGTGGTTTCTTTTATTTGACGGTACAAAAAATAATAATAATAAAGAAAGATAAAAGAAATCAGCTACACAAATTCAGCATAGTATATATATATATTGAAAAATATATATCCATTTTAAAGATGGAAAGAATTTTCTGACATGGACATATATATATCATCATTTCAAAGCAAAAGCAAGTTACATACTTATCAAGATAAAACATATTATAACCTGAGTATGTAGTACAATAATTGAGGTAATATGGATTAATAAGATATAATCAGATATAAACTATAATTCATAAACAATCGTTCATAAGCTATAGCTTATACAAAGGATATGACATGCATAATGCTCAAACCATGATGTATTGAATATTTAAAAATAATTTAAGTATTTAACATATTTTTATATGCAATGATATTATCAAATATGTAAGATTTCGTAAAATAGTATATCATTGCTATGAAAATATGTCAATGATAACAATTTGCTAGTATAGCTAATTAAAATCAAAGAGTATCATTCAATTAAATAATAAAGTAGTAGCGGATAGAGATACTCATCAATTTTGGCAAACTCTTGTTACTTCTTGAAGTCCCTCCTTAAAATGTTGATATCTTTATTTTCTTCATTGCCCTTCTTTTGATCCTTTCCTTTTGCAATTTTAATGGTCTTCATTGATTGATTATTTGCAAGATCCTCTTTACTTAGCGTCTAATGTTGGCATCTGGCGTTAGGCGTTGGTTCACAGATTGACATATATAAGTCTTGCTGGTCAACCACTGATGAGCTAGCTGGTCGACCAACCAACTGCAAGACACTTTTAATGGAGTACTTTGATTCTCAAATTAGTGATGTTCAAATAAATCTTCAACCATCAGGAGAAACAATACATTATGTTCAAAGTATGCCATGCTTCCATAAAATGCATTTGTGTGAGGATTTTTGATTTTATTGAAAATATTTAAATAAGATTACAATAAAGATAAACATTACAAGTAAGAGTAATCTTATTGATGTGAAACCAAGGGAAATATGCATGTAATGAAAGCAAGTTGTCGTGATGCGATAAATAAGAAAGTTCAAGCTAAATTTAGAAGAAAGATTTTAGCTCAAAGCAAAAATCATATCCTTAGGCCGCACACCTAAGAATCATTTTTAGAAATAGCATGCATGAATATCAAAGATAGATGAAAGGCATGCTAGAAAACAAACATAAGCATTTGATACAGTAAACATATCAATCAAATTTCTTACAATACATTCCAGCTTATATGTTTACTTGTCCATTGCCTCCTTTTGATGCAAGAGAGTGGAGTTTGAATGATGTAGCCATTGAAAAGTCATTTCCGCTCCTTGCTTCGAGGCAAATCTGCAAATTAATCCTTTGTCTTTGGTACCCAAATTTCTTTGGGTCCGCCTGGGTCATGAGTTCCTTTTTGAACCCATTTCATTTTAACTCCATGAACAAGATTTTTCTTATAAAAGCATGAGTAAGATTTGTGTCCTTTTAGTCCACAATAAAAACAAGTGCAAGTTGGACTATTTGACATCTTTACAGAAACAAAGAAGTTTTTAGAATGCTTTTGGTTTGATTTCTTTTTAGAAACAAGACCAACTTTGTTAAACATTCTTCTTTGTTTCAAAACTGAGGTATTTAAAATTTCTCTACCTTGAGAAAATTTTGCAAGTGTGTTTTTAAGATTATTATTTTCCTTTTTCAAAGAATCACACTTGGTACAAAAGCAATTTTTGTTGGTAGAGATATTTGCTTTTAAAATCAAATTCTCTTCTTGCAAAGTTTTGTTTTGATTTTCAAAAACAAAATTTTCTTCCTTGGAAATAGAAAATTCGTTTTTCAATGTTTCCAACTCATTTTCAAGAGAAGAGTTTTTCTGTTTTGAAACATTTAGTTTCTTTGCAAGTATTAGAGATTCTTTATGTAAATCATCAAAGGCATCTTGTAATTCTTCAAAAGAGTAGTCAAATGAATTTACCTCATCTTTATTTCTGGCCACAAGACAAGTGTTGGCTTCTTCATTTGTGATCTCCTCATCAGAATTGCTATTTCCCCAAATGGAAGATAGGTAAGCTTTCTTTGATGATTCAACTTTTGGTTGTGGTTTCTCTTTTTCTCCTTTTTCTTTTTCTTCTATCTCCTTGGTGATTTGAGATTTTTCTGTAAGTTCAACACCAAGAGCTTGCAATTGATTAAGCACAAGTTGTATCTCATTAATGGTTTTACAATTGTTCATTTGAGCAATTTCAAGTTCATTAATGAAACTTCTATACCTTAATTCCTCAGCAATAAGATCTTCCTCATGTGCAACTTCAAGAATTTCCCACATTTCTTTTGCAGTTGCACAGTTGGAGATTTTGAAAAATTCATCTTGACTCAATGCACAAGAAATAATCAATTTTGCCTTAGCATTGAGTTGCATTAAACTTCTTTCAGTATCATTCCATTCACTCTTGGGTTTTAGAATGCATTTTCCTTGTTCTTCCTTGACAGGCATATAAAAACCATTTTCTATAACTTCCCAGAGTTTATGGTCTACTGAAATTAAAAACATTTTCATTTCATACTTCCAATATTGAAAATGATTAGCATCAAAAACTGGAGGTTCTGTGAAAGAATAATTTTCAGACATAAACCAATCACTAAATCCAACCATGTTTACTCTTAGACGGTTAAGTCTCAAATCAAGAGCCCAAGCTTTGATACCAATTGAAAGAAATGGTTGGATCCCAAGAGGGGGGGTGAATTGGGTTTTATAAAAATTTTCACAAAACTTAATTGGAAGTTAAAATGATTTTCTGAAACTGGATAATGTTAAAGATAATAATTTAATTCAGAAAATCAAAATGTTTATCAAGATGAATAATTTTATAGTGCAAGAAATTAAGGAGCAAATATAAATCTACACAAATTAATTAATACTTGAGGTAGAAATCAAATATAAACGCAAAGCATTAATTAATTAACTTCAAATGTAAATAGAGTAGGGATAGAGAAAGCAAACTCGGAGATTTATACTGGTTCGGCTAATCCCAAGCCTACATCCAATCCTCAAGAGACCACTTGAGTATTTCCACTATAATTGCAAGTTTAATCCGGGTACTTGCAAACCACTATAACATACTTTTCTCCCTCAAGGGTGTCTCTCCCCCTTACAACGTGTTTTCTCTCAAACACTAACTCAAGGAACCAATCCTTGAGAAACTAAATTTAAAGGCTTAAGGAAAATAATGGTAAACACTCTCAAAGTGTAGATAACGCAAAAATTAAGCTCAGAATATATCTCTAGCAATTTAGAGAGAATGAAACTCAAGATAATATGAGAAATGAACAATTGAAGCTTGATGCAAATGGTGTTGTGAAGTCCCCTTTATATAGTGAAACCTTGCTGCTACAGTGACTGCTTTAGTCAAAATTGCTACAGTAAGCTTCATCATCATTTTTCAACCTTTCTACAACAACCAAAAAACTTTATCATACTTTTTCAACAATCAAAATTCTTTTTCAAAAGTGCTACAGTAAAAGATATTCTTTTTCAAATTATATTACAACACCCAATAAACTTTATCATACTTTTTCAACAATCAAAATTCTTTTTCAAAAGTGCTACAGTAAAAGATATTCTTTTTCAAATTATATTACAACACCCAATAAACTTTATCATACTTTTTCAACAATCAAATTTCTTTTTCAAAAGTGCTACAGTAAAAGATATTATTTTTCAAATTATATTACAACACCCAATAAACTTTATCATACTTTTTCAACAATCAAATTTCTTTTTCAAAAGTGCTACAGTAAAAGATATTCTTTTTCAAATTATATTACAACACCCAATAAACTTTATCATACTTTTTCAACAATCAAATTTCTTTTTCAAAAGTGCTACAGTAAAAGGTATTCTTTTTCAAAGTTTATTACAACAACCAATAAACTTTATCATACTTTTTCAACAATCAAATTCATTTTTCAAAAGTGCTACAGTAAAAGATATTCTTTTTCAAAGTTGATTACAACAACCAATAAACTTTATCATACTTTTTCAACAATCAAATTTCTTTTTCAAAAGTGCTACAGTAAAAAGTATTCTTTTTCAAATTATATTACAACAATCAATAAACTTTATCATACTTTTTCAATAACCAATAAAGTTTATCATACTTCTTCAACAATCAAATTTCTTTTTCAAAAGTGCTACAGTAAAAATATTCTTTTTCAAATTATATTATAACAACCAATAAATTTTATCAAAAATCAATTTATACTATTATATTTAAATATATAAAGCATTAAATATATTTGGGCCAAGAAAGATTGAATCATGCATTTGGGCCAATAAGATTAAATCATTCATTTGGGTCAAGAAGATTAAATCATATATTGGGCCAAGAACATTAAATCATTCATTTGGGCCAATAAGATTAAATCATTCATTTGGGCCAAAAAGATTAAATCATACTATTTGGACTAAGAAAGATTAAATCATACATTGGGCCAAGAACATTAAATCATTCATTTGGGCCAAGAAAATTAAATCATTCATTTAGGCCAATAAGATTAAATCATACTATAATTCCCACATATTTGTCATCATCAAAACTTATAGCATAATACATTAGGGCTAACATGTTTGTTGGAGCAAAATGGGTCAAAGATGTGTGAATGAGTGATAACGTACTATGTAACAAGATGAAATATCGAACGAAGAAGACTGCAATCGAGTGTAATATAGCAAGATGGATAGGTAGAAATGTACGTTGGTGAGATTTAGCAAGCAAAAACTTACAATCGGGTGAAATAGAGTAGGAAGGAAGTGAAGCGCGTGATCACAATTTAGAGCATGAGAAAATGTACGTATTGGAGAGATAGTGAACTGCAATTTTTAATCGAGTGAAACAGATGAAGAGAGATGTCAAGCATGCAAAAATATGGTTCAATGAGAAAGAATGTTTGTTGGAGCGAAATAGGTCAAAAATGTATGAAAGAGTGATAACGTACTATGTAACAAGATGAAATGTGCAAGTCGTACAAGAACAAGTTAGGTCGATTACACGAAATTGAAAAATTGGCCAAATGGCGTCCGAATGAGTGATTATTTGCTAAAATTTAAATATGGATGGAAGGCATACGAGAAAAATATTTAAAAGTAAACGAAAACTTACGGGTGCAGGGAAAGGGGCAAATATGTGCAAATGAGTGATATCTTATGATGTGGCATGATGAAATGTCCAGTCGAGCAAAAGCAGGTTTGATAGATTGCCATACAGCAAAGAAATTGGATTTGGAATGCAAACGATTGATATGTTTCAGGGGGAAGAACGGTACAGAGTTCATCGTAGGAGCGATGATGTGCGAGACTTTGACTAACAATATATTGTAATTCTGAATGATCGAGAACTTTCCACTCTGAGGGAGAAAAAAATATCCAGTGAAGAAGACTGCAATCAAGTGCAATATAGCGAGATGGATAGGTAGAAATGTACGTTGGTGAGATTTAGCAAGCAAAAACTTACAATCGGGTGAAATAGAGTTGGAAGGAAGTGAAGCGTGCGATCACAATTTAGACCATGAGAAAATGTACGTTTTGGAGAGATAGTGAACTTCAATTTTTAATCGAGTGAAACAGATGAAGATAGATGTCAAGCATGCAAAAATATGGTTCAATGAGAAAGAATGTTTGTTGGAGCGAAATAGGTCAAAAATGTATGAAAGAGTGATAACGTACTATGTAACAAGATGAAATGTGCAAGTCGTACAAGAACAAGTTAGGTCGATTGCACGAAATTGAAAAATTGGCCAAATGGCGTTCGAATGAATGATTATTTGCTAAAATTTAAATACGGATGGAAAGCATAGGAGAAAAACTTTTAAAAGTGACCGAAAACTTACTGGTGTAGGAAAAGGGGCAAATATGTGCAAATGAGTGATATCTTATGATGTGGCATGATGAAATGTCCAATCAAGCAAAAACAGGTCTGATAGATTGCCATAAAGCAAACACTTTGGATTTGGAATGCAAACTATTGATATGTTTCAGGGGGAAGAACGGTACAGAGTTCATCGTACGAGTGATGATGTGCGAGACTATGACTAACAATATGTGTCATTCTGACCGATTGAGAAATTTCCACTTTGAGGGAGAAAAAATATCGAGCGAAGAAGACTGCAATCGAGTGAAATATAGCAAGATGGATAGGTAGAAATGTACATTGGTACGATTTAGCAAGAAAAAATTTACAATCGGGTTTAATAGAGCGGGAAGGAAGTAAAGCGTGCGAACACAATTTAGTGCAAGAAAAAATGTAAGTTTTGGAGAGATAGTGAACTGCAATTTTTAATCGAGTGAAACAGTGGAAGCTAGATGTCAAGCATGCAAAAATATGGTTCAATGAGAAAGAATGTTTGTTGGAGCGAAATAGGTCAAAGATGTGTGAATCAGTGATAACGTACTATGTAACAAGATGAAATATGCTTGTCGAATAAGAACAAATTAGATCGAGTGCACGAAATTGAAAAATTGGCCAGATGGCGTCCGAATGAGTGATTATTTGCTAAAATTTAAATACGGATGGAAGGCATACGATAAAAACTTTTAAAAGTAACCGAAAACTTACTGGTGTAGGAAAAGGGGCAAATATGTGCAAATGAGTGATATCTTATGATGTGGCATGAAGAAATGTCCAATCGAGCAAAAATAGGTTTGATAGATTGCCATAGAGCAAAGAAATTGGATTTGGAATGCAAACGATTGATATGTTTCAGGGGGAAGAACGGTAGAGTTCATCGTGCGAGCGATGATGTGCGAGACTTTGACTAACAATATGTTGTCATTCTGAACGATCGAGAACTTTCCACTCTGAGGGAGAAAAAATATCGAGCGAAGAAGACTGCAATCGAGTGAAATATAGCAAGATGGATAGGTAGAAATGTACATTGGTGAGATTTAGCAAGCAAAAACTTACAATCGGGTTTAATAGAGCGGGAAGTGATGTGCCTAAAAGAGGACACAATCTGTACCACAAGGAAAATAAAGAGAAGAAACCAACTCAACTAAATTGATAAGCCTATGGTGCCACAATCAAGCTAAGATGGGTTGAATTCGCCATACCCCAGATTAGAGAACGGAATGGGAGTGATAAGAATTCTGAGATTTTCTCGCCACACTAACACAATTGTTAGATAAGAGAAGATAGATATGCACAAAGCAATCTGAAATATAATTCACTCAAATCTGATTATTTTGCCACAAGGGGGCAAGTTCCCTTTTATAGATAACAAAAGCCAGCTGGCTCATTAAGGCAACCACAGCCACCTCATTAATGAGCCTACAACAACTATAGTCAACCTATAGCTACCTCATTAATGAGCCTACAACAACTACAGCCTCCCTATAGCCACCTCATTAATGAGCCTACAACAACTATAGTCAACCTACAGTGATGTGATTTCCGGAGGGAAAACACTTGATCGATTTTCTGGATAGGTTGAAAGAAACAAACAAATGAAACCAAATCACTCAATTGATAAGCCAAAGGGCGCCACAACTAAGAGAAATGGGTTGATCTCGCCACACTCAAGAAAGAAGAACGTGAGTGATAAGAAATCTAGTTGCTCTCGCCACTAACACAAGTTAGATAAGAAAAAGAACTCAAGAATCCTCTTGAAAGCAAAATGCCAATATCTCATATATGATTCAAAGATGGTTTACAACATATGGCAAGGACCCTTTTTATAGAGGGTCTCCAAAACAAAAAGACAAAAGACTCCAACTAATGCATTAAATGCATCAACTAAAAGTCAAGTAGTGTAGGCTAAATGTCAAAGACAATAAATGTATAGGTAGCTAAAAGTCAAAGACAATTAATGCATAGGTAATAGACTACAACTATATTCAACAAATGCAACTAACCCACATGTAATCTTTTCACACTTCTTTCACTTTCAACAATGTGGTTAAGCCCAATCCAAGCCCTTTAGCCCTTGAACGAGTTAGAGGCCCAATTGAAGTGTTCTCCCTTTCTTGGGCTGCAATTAGTTCAAGCTCTCTAACCCTTGAACGAGTTAGAGGCCCAATTGAAGTGTTCTCCCTTTCTTGGGCTGCAATGGGGTTATCCTTGGTTACATCATCCTCCCCTGGTTGAAATGGATTTGTCCTCAAATCCAAGTCCTCTTTATCTTCTAAGTACGGGGAAAGATCCCTTACATTGAAAGTAGTAGAAACAGCATAGTCTTCAGGCAAATCAATTTTGTATGCATTATCATTTACCTTGTCTATGATACGGAAAGGACCATCTGCCCTTGGCATTAATTTAGACTTCCTTTGGTTTGGAAATCTTTCTTTTCGAAGATGAACCCACACTAAATCTCCAGGACTGAATTGAACAAATTTTCTTCTCTTGTTGGCAGTCTTCTTATAGATGGAGTTCTTCTTCTCAATTTGCTGTTTAATGTTTTCATGTAACTTCTTTATCATGTCAGCCTTCATTTTTCCATCTATGCATTCTCGAGCTTCAAGTGGTAATGGTACTAAATCAAGTGGGCTCAATGGATTAAATCCATAAACTACTTCAAAAGGAGAGTGTTTAGTAGTACCATGTACACTTCTATTGTAAGCAAATTCAGCATAGGCCAAGCATTCATCCCAACTTTTCAAGTTTTTGCCAATGATAGTTCTTAGCAAAGTAGAAAGCGTTCGGTTCACCACTTCAGTTTGCCCATCAGTTTGTGGGTGACAGGCAGTACTAAAGAGCAACTTTGTTCCCAGCTTTCTCCATAAAGTCTTCCAAAAGTAGCTAAGAAATTTGGCATCACGATCTGACACGATACTCTTTGGAATGCCATGAAGTCTCACAATTTCTTTGAAAAATAAATTGGCGATGTGCACAGCATCGTCGGTCTTATGGCATGGAATAAAATGAGACATTTTTGAAAAACGATCAACAACAACCATGACCGAATCTTTACCTCTTTGTGTCCTTGGTAAGCCTAGCACGAAATCCATACTAACATCAGTCCAAGGTTGATCTGGAACAGGTAGAGGTGTATAAAGTCCATGGGCTGCTTCCTTGCTCTTGGCTTTTTTGCAAACAATACACCTTTCAATCACATGATGCACATCTCTAATCATGTTAGGCCAATAAAAATGTTCTTTCAGCATCTCCAATGTCTTGGTTTCACCGAAATGCCCAGCCAATCCTCCTCCGTGAGCTTCTCGTGTAAGTAATTCCCTTATAGAACAATTTGGAATTACCAGCCTCCCTAAGCGAAATAAAAAACCTTCAGATCTATAAAATCCCTTATATGCCATTTTCTTACAAGCGAGATAAATTTCAGCAAGTGTTGAATCTTCCATGTAATGGTCTTTAATAGATTCAAATCCCAACAATTTAGCATTCATCATGGAAATTAAGGCATATCTCCTTGATAAGGCATCTGCAACAATGTTGGTTTCTCCCTTCTTATACTTCAACACATAGGGAAAAGCTTCAAGAAATTCCACCCACTTTGCATGTCTTCTATTTAGCTTGCTCTGACCTTTCAAGTGTTTGAGTGATTCATGGTCTGTGTGAATTACAAATTCTTTTGGTAACAAGTAGTGCTGCCATGTCTCAAGAGCTCTAATTAAAGAGTAGAACTCCTTATCATAGGTAGAGTAGTTAAGACTGGCTCCATTCAACTTCTCACTAAAATAAGCTATAGGACGCTTTTCTTGAAGTACTGCTCCAATTCCCACTCCACTAGCATCACATTCAATCTCAAAAGTCTTAGAAAAATTAGGCAAAGCCAATATAGGTGCATTGCACAATTTTTCTTTGACAAGCTCAAAACTTCGTTGGGCTGCATCACTCCATTTGAACTCCTTTCCTCCCTTAATACATTCAGTTATGGGTGCTAAGATGGTGCTGAAATCCCTTACAAATCTTCTATAGAAAGAGGCAAGCCCATGAAAACTTCTTACTTCAGATATGGTTCTTGGAACGGGCCATTCTTTGATAGCTTTCACCTTTTCTTCATCAACTCCCACTCCTTGCTGAGATACTACAAAGCCAAGAAAAATCACATGGTCTTGACAAAAGTAGCATTTTTTTAGATTAGCATAGAGTTTCTCCTTTCGCAACACTTCCAAGACTTCCTTCAAATGTTGCACATGCTCCTCATAACTTTGACTGTAGATCAAAATATCATCGAAATATACCACAACGAATTTTCCAATGAAAGATCTAAGCACATGATTCATCAATCGCATAAATGTGCTAGGGGCATTAGATAGCCCAAATGGCATTACCATCCATTCGTAAAGTCCATGCTTTGTCTTGAAGGCTGTCTTCCACTCGTCTCCCTCTTTCATTCGGATTTGGTGATAGCCACTCTTTAATTCAATTTTTGAAAACACCTTGGAACCATTCAGCTCATCCAACATGTCATCCAATCTTGGAATTGGGTAGCGGTATTTGATGGTGATCTTATTTATAGCACGGCTGTCTACACACATTCTCATAGAGCCATCCTTTTTAGGGACTAATAATGTAGGCACAGAACAAGGGCTCATGGATTCCCTTACATAACCCTTTTCAATCAACTCATCGACTTGCCTTTTTAGCTCCTTAGCCTCCTCTGGATTCATTCTGTATGCTGGCTTATTTGGTAAGGCAGCACCGGGCACCAAATCAATTTGATGCTCAATTCCTCTTAAGGGTGGCAATCCCTTAGGTAGCTCATTCGGAAAGACATCTGTAAATTCTTCTATCAACTCCCTCACAAGCTTAGGAAGCTTTTCTGCAAGTTCTGGATTTAGCTCCTTAAGAATTAGTAATAATACAAAGTTTTCCCTTCTTATTGCCTTCTTTAACTCATTCTTAGAAGCAAAATAACTAGGCTTCTTCTCCTCGATTACATCCTCCTTCGGCTGTACTTGTATTGGCTTTAAGGGTGCCAACACAATCTTCTTTCCATCCTTCTCGAAAGCGTAGGTGTTTTTGAAGCCATCATGTAGTGCTCTTCTATCAAATTGCCAGGGCCTCCCAAGTAGAAGATGACTAGCATCCATAGGGACTATGTCACACAATACCTCATCTTTGTAATTCTTCCCTATAGAGAAAGGTACCTTTACTTGTTTGGTGACCTTCATCTCGCCATGATTATTCAACCATTGCAGCTTGTATGGACGGGGATGATTGATGATAGGTAGCTTCAATTTGCTAACCAAGGTGGTTGAAGCAACGTTAGTGCAGCTCCCACTATCAATTATCACGTTACAAACTTTGCCTCCGATAGTACACCTTGTTTGAAAAATATTCTCCCTCTGTTCTTCTTCTACTTTGGCTTGGATATTCAAGGCACGTCTAATAACCAAGGCAGCACCTTCATCAGCATATTCAACAACTTCTTCTTCTTCAAAATATTCTTCCTCTTCACATTCCTCCACAATATCTTCATCTTCACTCTCTATTTCCCCTTGTTTTTCCTTCCAGATCATCACTCTTCTATTAGGACATTCGGATGCTATATGGCCATGACCCAAGCACTTGAAGCACTTAATGTCTCGGCTTCTTTTAGAGGACTGGTTGTCTTCTCTCTTATCCTTCCCTTTAGAACTTTCAGATTTGTTCGGCTCTTTCTTCCATATCTCCTTATTACTCCCTTTGGTAGTGTTTGAGGTTTGGGAAAGTGTTTGGAAAGGTTTACTCCCCAATGGTTTAGACACTCCATTGGTTCTTCCATAAACTCTCTTTTTCTGTCTCTCCACCTTAATTGCCAATTTAATTACATCTTCTAAGAAGACATAATTCTGCAACTCTACTAAGTCAGCAACTTCTCTGTTCAAACCACCAAGAAATCGAGCTATGGTTTGCTCTTGAGGTTCATTCAGCTCACACCGAATCATCAAAGTTTCAAATTCTTTGACATAATCTTCAACACACATACCTCCTTGCCTCAAGCTTTGAAGCTTAAAATAAAGCTCTTGCTTGTAGTAATCAGGTACAAAACGCCTCTGCATGAGCCTTTTCATCAATCTCCAATTTCGAACTTCCTCCGCTCCATCTCTTCTTCGTTGATTCTTCAAATTTTCCCACCATAGATTTGCATAATCAGTGAATTCAAGGGCTGCAAGTCGGCATTTGGTAGCTTCTGAATATTCTTGATATTCAAAAATCTTCTCTACTCGTTGCACCCACTCCAAGTATTCTTCAGGAGAACTTGTTCCCTTAAATGGAGGAATGTTCATTTTGATGTTGGCATCACGTTCCCTCTGCTGCCTTCTTTGCCTAGGTTGATCACCTTCTTCAGCTTCAGATTCTTCTCTATGGTGTTCAACATAAGCTCCTCTTCTTGGTTGTTGTTGTTGTAGCTCCATAAATCTAGCCATTTGAGTGGTTAGTTGAGCTATTTGTTCCATCATTTCTTCTTGACCTCTTTGTAGGCCAACAATTTGAGCTTGTTGTAGGCTAAGCCCAAAAGGAACTTCAGAACTATTTTCTCCTGTCATAGTGATTTGTAATTTGTTGGTTTGAGTTTGGTGAAGGGTAGGTTCACTCTCTAAGTGTTTACACTCGGATTAACAATGAACAGTAACGATGAACAATGAACAGTAACGATGAATTTTTTTTTAAATAAAAAAGTTGGAATAAAATAGAACAACACAAGAATAGAAATAAAGATAAAGATGAACAGACTAGAAAATTAGCCTTCCATGTAGGTGGCAGATTACAAAACAAGGAAAACTAAGCCTTCCATATAGGTGGCAGAATACAAAATAAGGAAAACTAAGCCTTCCATGTAGGTGGCAAAACACAGAATAAAATGCAATAAAATTAAGCTTTCCACGAAGGGGCAAAACACAAAACAAATAATAGAACCTGAATTGAAGTGCCTCTGATACCAATATGATGTGATTTTCGGAGGGAAAACACTTGATCGATTTTCTGGATAGGTTGAAAGAAACAAACAAATGAAACCAAATCACTCAATTGATAAGCCAAAGGGCGCCACAACTAAGAGAAATGGGTTGATCTCGCCACACTCAAGAAAGAAGAACGTGAGTGATAAGAAATCTAGTTGCTCTCGCCACTAACACAAGTTAGATAAGAAAAAGAACTCAAGAATCCTCTTGAAAGCAAAATGCCAATATCTCATATATGATTCAAAGATGGTTTACAACATATGGCAAGGACCCTTTTTATAGAGGGTCTCCAAAACAAAAAGACAAAAGACTCCAACTAATGCATTAAATGCATCAACTAAAAGTCAAGTAGTGTAGGCTAAATGTCAAAGACAATAAATGTATAGGTAGCTAAAAGTCAAAGACAATTAATGCATAGGTAATAGACTACAACTATATTCAACAAATGCAACTAACCCACATGTAATCTTTTCACACTTCTTTCACTTTCAACAATGTGGTTAAGCCCAATCCAAGCCCTTTAGCCCTTGAACGAGTTAGAGGCCCAATTGAAGTGTTCTCCCTTTCTTGGGCTGCAATTAGTTCAAGCTCTTTAACCGTTGAACGAGTTAGAGGCCCAATTGAAGTGTTCTCCCTTTCTTGGGCTGCAATGGGGTTATCCTTGGTTACATCATACAGCCACCTAGCCTATAACAACTACAGCCACCCAATAACCACTACAACTACTACAACCACTTGGAAAGCTAAATGACACTACAACAACTCTGAAAACATTAAATTACATCAGATTTTATATCCCAAAAAGTCATGCACGAAAATTATTAAAAATAAGAAAAAATTTATAGTTTTTGTTATCCTTCAAAGTCCAAGCTTCTGATTTGGCCCAGCCCATCATTGCACACAACTAAAGAAACCCAAGTCAATCCCATTTGATGCTTCTTGGCCCTTGAACATGTTATTGGCCCAAGTATAGATTCAGCCTCTTGTTCTTCAAGGACAGCCTTCATGATCACATCAGGAAGGATGTAAAGCGTGCGAACACAATTTAGTGCATGAAAAAATGTACGTTTTGGCGAGATAGTGAACTGTAATTTTTAATTGAGTGAAACAGCGGAAGATAGATGTCAAGCATGCAAAAACATGGTTCAATGAGAAAGAATGTTTGTTGGAGCGAAATAGGTCAAAGATGTGTGAATGAGTGATAACATACTATGTAACCAGATGAAATGTGCTTGTCGAACAAGAACAAATTAGATCGAGTGCACGAAATCAAAAAATTGGCAAAATGGAGGCCAAATGAGTGATTATTTGCTAAAATTTAAATATGGATGGAAGGCATAAGAGAAAAACATTTAAAAGTGACCGAAAACTTACGGGTGTAGGAAAAGGGGCAAATATGTGCAAATGAGTGATATCTTATGATGTGGCATGATGAAATGTCCAATCGTGCAAAAACAGGTTTGATAGATTGCCATACATCAAAGAAATTGGATTTGGAATGCAAACGATTGATATGTTTCAGGGGGAAGAACGGTACAGAGTTCATCATACGAGCGATGATGTGCGAGACTATGACTAACAATATGTTGTCATTCTGAACGATCGAGAACTTTCCACTCTGAGGGAAAAAAATATCGAGCGAAGAATACTGCAATCGACTGAAATATAGCAAGATGGATAGGTAGAAATGTATGTTGGTGCGATTTAGCAAGCAAAAACTTAGAATCGGGTGAAATAGAGCCGGAAGGAAGTAAAGCGTGTGAACACAATTTAGTGTATGAAAAAATGTACGTGTTAGAGAGATAGTGAACTGCAATTTTTAATCGAGTGAAACAGATGAAGATAGATGTCAAGCATGCAAAAATATGGTTCAATGAGAAAGAATGTTTGTTGGAGCGAAATAGGTCAAAAATGGGTGAAAGAGTGATAACGTACTATGTAACAAGATGAAATGTGCAAATCGTACAAGAACAAGTTAGGTCGATTGCACGAAAATGAAAAATTGGCCAAATGGCGTCCGAATGAGTGATATTTGCTAAAATTTAAATACGGATGGAAGGCATACGAGAAAAGCTTTTAAAAGTGACCGAAAACTTACTGGTGTAGGAAAAGGGGCAAATATGTGCAAATGAGTGATATCTTATGATGTGGCATGATGAAAAGTCCAATCGAGGAAAAACAGGTCTGATAGATTTCCATGAAGCAAACACTTTGGATTTAGAATGCAAACTATTGATATGTTTCAGGGGGAAGAACAGTACAGAGTTCATCGTACGAGCGATGATGTGCGAGACTATGTGATGTGATTTCCGGAGGGAAAACACTTAATCGATTTTCTAGATAGATTGAAAGAAACGAACAAAGAAAACCAAATCACTCAATTGATAAGCCAAATGGCGCTACAACTAAGAGAAATGGGTTGATCTCGCCACACTCAAGAAAGAAGAACGTGAGTGATAAGAAATCTAGCTGCTCTCGCCACTAACCTCTTGAAAGCAAAATGCCAATATCTCATATATGATTCAAGGATGGTTTACAACATATGACAATGACCCTTTTTATAAAAGGATCTCCAAAACAAAAAGACAAAAGGCTCCAACTAATGCATTAAATGCATCAACTAAAAGTCAAGTAGTGTAGGCTAAATGTCAAAGACAATAAATGTATAGGTAGCTAAAAGTCAAAGACAATTAATGCATAGGTAATAGACTACAACTATATTCAACAAATGCAACTAACCCACATGTAATCTTTTCACACTTCTTTCACTTTCAACAATGTGGTTAAGCCCAATCCAAGCCCTTTAGCCCTTGAACGAGTTAGAGGCCCAATTGAAGTGTTCTCCCTTTCTTGGGCTGCAATTAGTTCAAGCTCTTTAACCGTTGAACGAGTTAGAGGCCCAATTGAAGTGTTCTCCCTTTCTTGGGCTGCAATGGGGTTATCCTTGGTTACATCATACAGCCACCTAGCCTATAACAACTACAGCCACCCAATAACCACTACAACTACTACAACCACTTGGAAAGCTAAATGACACTACAACAACTCTGAAAACATTAAATTACATCAGATTTTATATCCCAAAAAGTCATGCACGAAAATTATTAAAAATAAGAAAAAATTTATAGTTTTTGTTATCCTTCAAAGTCCAAGCTTCTGATTTGGCCCAGCCCATCATTGCACACAACTAAAGAAACCCAAGTCAATCCCATTTGATGCTTCTTGGCCCTTGAACATGTTATTGGCCCAAGTATAGATTCAGCCTCTTGTTCTTCAAGGACAGCCTTCATGATCACATCAGGAAGGATGTAAAGCGTGCGAACACAATTTAGTGCATGAAAAAATGTACGTTTTGGCGAGATAGTGAACTGTAATTTTTAATTGAGTGAAACAGCGGAAGATAGATGTCAAGCATGCAAAAACATGGTTCAATGAGAAAGAATGTTTGTTGGAGCGAAATAGGTCAAAGATGTGTGAATGAGTGATAACATACTATGTAACCAGATGAAATGTGCTTGTCGAACAAGAACAAATTAGATCGAGTGCACGAAATCAAAAAATTGGCAAAATGGAGGCCAAATGAGTGATTATTTGCTAAAATTTAAATATGGATGGAAGGCATAAGAGAAAAACATTTAAAAGTGACCGAAAACTTACGGGTGTAGGAAAAGGGGCAAATATGTGCAAATGAGTGATATCTTATGATGTGGCATGATGAAATGTCCAATCGTGCAAAAACAGGTTTGATAGATTGCCATACATCAAAGAAATTGGATTTGGAATGCAAACGATTGATATGTTTCAGGGGGAAGAACGGTACAGAGTTCATCATACGAGCGATGATGTGCGAGACTATGACTAACAATATGTTGTCATTCTGAACGATCGAGAACTTTCCACTCTGAGGGAAAAAAATATCGAGCGAAGAATACTGCAATCGACTGAAATATAGCAAGATGGATAGGTAGAAATGTATGTTGGTGCGATTTAGCAAGCAAAAACTTAGAATCGGGTGAAATAGAGCCGGAAGGAAGTAAAGCGTGTGAACACAATTTAGTGTATGAAAAAATGTACGTGTTAGAGAGATAGTGAACTGCAATTTTTAATCGAGTGAAACAGATGAAGATAGATGTCAAGCATGCAAAAATATGGTTCAATGAGAAAGAATGTTTGTTGGAGCGAAATAGGTCAAAAATGGGTGAAAGAGTGATAACGTACTATGTAACAAGATGAAATGTGCAAATCGTACAAGAACAAGTTAGGTCGATTGCACGAAAATGAAAAATTGGCCAAATGGCGTCCGAATGAGTGATATTTGCTAAAATTTAAATACGGATGGAAGGCATACGAGAAAAGCTTTTAAAAGTGACCGAAAACTTACTGGTGTAGGAAAAGGGGCAAATATGTGCAAATGAGTGATATCTTATGATGTGGCATGATGAAAAGTCCAATCGAGGAAAAACAGGTCTGATAGATTTCCATGAAGCAAACACTTTGGATTTAGAATGCAAACTATTGATATGTTTCAGGGGGAAGAACAGTACAGAGTTCATCGTACGAGCGATGATGTGCGAGACTATGTGATGTGATTTCCGGAGGGAAAACACTTAATCGATTTTCTAGATAGATTGAAAGAAACGAACAAAGAAAACCAAATCACTCAATTGATAAGCCAAATGGCGCTACAACTAAGAGAAATGGGTTGATCTCGCCACACTCAAGAAAGAAGAACGTGAGTGATAAGAAATCTAGCTGCTCTCGCCACTAACCTCTTGAAAGCAAAATGCCAATATCTCATATATGATTCAAGGATGGTTTACAACATATGACAATGACCCTTTTTATAAAAGGATCTCCAAAACAAAAAGACAAAAGGCTCCAACTAATGCATTAAATGCATCAACTAAAAGTCAAGTAGTGTGGGCTAAATGTCAAAGACAATAAATGCATAGGTAGCTAAATGTCAAAGACAATAAATGCATAGGTAATAGACTACAACTGTATTCAACAAATGCAACTATCCCACATGTAATCTTTTTCACACTTCTTCCACTTTCAACAATGTGGTTAAGCCCAATCCAAGCACTTTAGCCCTTGAACGAGTTAGAGGCCCAATTAATGTGTTCTCCCTTTCTTGGGCTGCAATTAGTCCAAGCTCATTAACCCTTGAACGAGTTAGAGGCCCAATTGAAGTGTTCTCCCTTTCTTGGGCTGCAATGGGGTTATCCTTGATTACATCATCCTCCCCTGGTTGAAATGGATTTGTCCTCAAATCCAAGTCCGCTTTATCTTCTAAGTACGAGGAAAGATCCCTCACATTGAAAGTAGTAGAAACAGCATAGTCTTCAGGCAAATCAATTTTGTATGCATTATCATTTACCTTGTCTATGATACGGAAAGGACCATCTGCCCTTGGCATTAATTTGGACTTCCTTTGGTTTGGAAATCTTTCTTTTTGAAGATGAACCCACACTAAATTTCCAGGACTGAATTGAACAAATTTTCTTCTCTTGTTGGCAGTCTTCTCATAGATGGAGTTCTTCTTCTCAATTTGATGTTTAATGTTTTCATGTAACTTCTTTATCATGTCAGCTTTCATTTTTCCATCTATGCATTCTCGAGCTTCAAGTGGTAATGGTACTAAATCAAGTGGGCTCAATGGATTAAATCCATAAACTACTTCAAAAGGAAAGTGTTTAGTAGTACCATGTACACTTCTATTGTAAGCAAATTCAGCATAGGCCAAGCATTCATCCTAACTTTTCAAGTTTTTGCCAATGATAGTTCTTAGCAAAGTAGAAAGCGTTCGGTTCACCACTTCAGTTTGCCCATCAGTTTGTGGGTGACAGGCAGTACTAAAGAGCAACTTTGTTCCCAACTTCCTCCATAAAGTCTTCCAAAAGTAGCTAAGAAATTTGGCATCACGATCCGACACGATACTCTTTGGAATGCCATGAAGTCTAACAATTTCTTTGAAAAATAAATTGGCAATGTGCACAGCATCATCAGTCTTATGGCATGGAATAAAATGAGACATTTTTTAAAAACGATCAACAACAACCATGACCGAATCTTTACCTCTTTGTGTCCTTGGTAAGCCTAGCACGAAATCCATGCTAACATCAGTCCAAGGTTGATCTGGAACAGGTAGAGGTGTATAAAGTCCATGGGCTGCTTCCTTGCTCTTGGCTTTTTTGCAAATAATACACCTTTCAATCACATGATGCACATCTCTAATCATGTTAGGCCAATAAAAATGCTCTTTCAGCATCTCCAATGTCTTGGTTTCACCGAAATGCCCAGCCAATCCTCCTCCGTGAGCTTCTCGTGCAAGTAATTCCCTTATAGAACAATTAGGAAATACAAGCCTCCCCAAGCGAAATAAAAAACTTCAGATCTATAAAATCCCTTATATACCATTTTCTCACAAGCGAAATAAATTTCAGCAAGTGTCGAATCTTCCATGTAATGGTCTTTAATAGATTCAAATCCCAACAATTTAGCATTCATCAGGGAAATTAAGGCATATCTCCTTGATAAGGCATCTGCAACAATGTTGGTTTCTCCCTTCTTATATGATGTGCCTAAAAGAGGACACAATCGGTACCACAAGGAAAATAAAGAGAAGAAACCAACTCAACCAAATTGATAAGCCTATGGCGCCACAATCAAGCTAAGATGGGTTGAATTCGCCACACCCCAGGTTAGAGAAAGGAATGGGAGTGATAAGAATTCTGAGATTTTCTCGCCACACTAACACAATTGTTAGATAAGAGAAGATAGATGTGCACAAAGCAATCTGAAATATAATTCACTCAAATCTGATTATCTTGCCACAAGGGGGCAAGTTCCCTTTTATAGATAACAAAAGCCAGCTGCCTCATTAATGCAACCACAGCCACCTCATTAATGAGCCTACAACAACTACAGCCTCCCTATAGCCACCTCATTAATAAGCCTACAACAACTATAGTCAACCTATAGCCACCTAGCCTATAACAACTACAGCCACCCTATAACCACCTCATTAATGCAACAAGAACAACTACAACCACTTGGAAAGCTAAATGACATTACAACAACTCTGAAAACATTAAATTACATCAGATTTTATATCCCAAAAAGTCATGCACGAAAATTATTAAAAATAAGAAAAATCTGTAGTTTTTTTTAATTCTTCAAAGTCCAAGCTTCTGATTTGGCCCAGCCCACCATTGAACACAAGTAAAGAAACCCAAGTCAATCCCATTTGATGCTTCTTGGCCCTTGAACGTGTTATTGGCCCAAGTATAGATTCAGCCTCTTCTTCTTCAAGGATAGCCTTCATGATCACATCAGATGGATAGGTAGAAATGTACGTTGGTGAGATTTAGCAAGCAAAAACTTACAATCGGGTGAAATAGAGCAGGAAGGAAGTGAAGCGTGCGAACACAATTTAGAGCATGACAAAATGTAAGTTTTAGAGAGATAGTGAACTGCAATTTTTAATCGAGTGAAACAACGGAATATAGATGTCAAGCATGCAAAAATATGGTTCAATGAGAAATAATGATTGTTGGAGCGAAATAGGTCAAAAATGTGTGAATGAGTGATAACGTACTATGTAACAAGATGAAATGTGCAAGTCGTACAAGAACAAGTTAGGTCGATTGCACGAAATTGAAAAATTAGCCAAATGGCGTCCGAATGAGTGATTATTTGCTAAAATTTAAATACAGATGAAAGGCATACGAGAAAAACTTTTAAAAGTGACCGAAATCTTACTGGTGTAGGAAAAGGGGCAAATATGTGCAAATGAGTGATATCTTATGATGTGGCATGATGAAATGTCCAATCGAGTAAAAACAGGTCTGATAGATTGCCATAAAGCAAACACTTTGGATTTGGAATGCAAACTACTGATATGTTTCAGGGGGAAGAACGGTACAGAGTTCATCGTACGAGCGATGATGTGGGAGACTATGACTAACAATATATTGTCATTCTGAACGATCAAGAAATTTCCACTCTGAGGGAGAAAAAAATATCGAGCGAAGAAGACTACAATCGAGTGAAATATAGCAAGATGGATAGGTAGAAATGTATGTTGGTGCAATTTAGCAAGCAAAAACTTACAGTCGGGTGAAATAGAGCTGGAAGGATGTGAAGCGTGCGAACACAATTTAGTGCATGAAAAAATGTACGTTTTGGAGAGATAGTGAACTGCAATTTTTAATCGAGTGAAACAGATGAAGATAGATGTCAAGCATGCAAAAATATGGTTCAATGAGAAAGAATGTTTGTTGGAGCGAAATAGGTCAAAAATGGGTGAAAGAGTGAAAGCATGGTAACGTACTATGTAACAAGATGAAATGTGCAAGTCGTACAAGAACAAGTTAGGTCGATTGCACGAAATTGAAAAATTGGCCAAATGGCGTCCGAATGAGTGATTATTTGCCAAAATTTAAATACGGATGGAAGGCATACGAGAAAAACTTTTAAAAGTGACCGAAAACTTACTAGTGTAGAAAAAGGGGCAAATATGTGCAAATGAGTGATATCTTATGATGTGGCATGATAAAATGTCCAATCGATTAAAAACAGGTCTGATAGATTGCCATAAAGCAAACACTTTGGATTTGGAATGCAAACTATTGATATGTTTCCGGGGGAAGAACGGTACAGAGTTCATCGTACAAGCGATGATGTGCGAGACTATGACTAACAATATGTTGTCATTCTGAACGATCGAGAACTTTCCACTATGTTGGTGTGATTTAGCAAGCAAAAAATTAGAATCAGGTGAAATAGAGTAGGAATGATGTGAAACGTGTGAACACAATTTAGTGCATGAAAAAATGTATGTTTTGGAGAGATAGTGAATTGCAATTTTTAATCGAGTGAAACAGATGAAGATAGATGTCAAGCATGCAAAAATATGGTTCAAAAATGTGTGAAAGAGTGATAACGTACTATGTAACAAGATGAAATGTGCTTGTCGAACAAGAATAAATTAGGACGAGTGCACGAAAGCAAGAAATTGGCAAAATGGAGGCCAAATGAGTGATTATTTGCTAAAATTTAAATATGGATGGACGGCATACAAGAAAAACATTTAAAAGTGACCGAAAACTTACGGCTGTAGGTAAAGGGGCAAATATGTGCAAATGAGTGATATCTTATGATGTGGCATGATGAAATGTGCAATCGAGCAAACGGTCTGATAGATTGCCATAAAGCAAACACTTTGGATTTGGAATGCAAACGAGTGATATGTTTCGGGGGGAAGAACGGTACAGAGTTCATCGTACGAGCGATGATGTGCAAGACTATGACTAACAATATGTTGTCATTCTGAACGATCGACAACTTTCCACTCTGAGGAGAAAAAAATATCGAGCGAAGAATACTGCAATCGACTGAAATATAGCAAGATGGATAGGTAGAAATGTACGTTGGTGCAATTTAGCAAGCAAAAACTTACAATCGGGTGAAATAGAGCTGAAGGATGTGAAGCGTGCGAACAATATTTAGTGCATGAAAAAATGTATGTTTTGGAGAGATAGTGAACTGTAATTTTCAATCGAGTGAAACAGATGAAGATAGATGTCAAGCATGCAAAAATATGGTTCAATGAGAAAGAATGTTTGTTGGAGCGAAATAGGTCAAAAATGGGTGAAAGAGTGAAAGAATGATAACGTACTATGTAACAAGATGAAATGTGCAAGTCGTACAAGAACAAGTTAGGTCGATTGCACGAAATTGAAAAATTGGCCAAATGGCGTCCGAATGAGTGATTATTTGCCAAAATTTAAATACGGATGGAAGGCATACGAGAAAAACTTTTAAAAGTGACCGAAAACTTACTGGTGTAGAAAAAGGGGCAAATATGTGCAAATGAGTGATATCTTATGATGTGGCATGATGAAATGTCCAATCGAGTAAAAACAGGTCTGATAGATTGCCATAAAGCAAACACTTTGGATTTGGAATGCAAACTATTGATATGTTTCAGGGGGAAGAACGGTACAGAGTTCATCGTACGAGTGATGATGTGCGAGACTATGACTAACAATATGTTGTCATTCTAAATGATCCAGAACTTTCCACTATGAGGGGGAAAAAATATCGAGCGAAGAAGACTGCAATCGAGTGAAATATAGTAAGATGGGTAGGTAGAAATGTACGTTGGTGCGATTTAGTAAGAAAAAACTTACAATCGGGTGGAATAGAGCGGGAAGGATGTGAAGTGTGAGAACACAATTTAGTGCATGGAAAAATGTACGTTTTGGCGAGATAGTGAACTGTAATTTTTAATCCAGTGAAACAGCGGAAGATAGATGTCAAGCATGCAAAAATATGGTTCAATGAGAAAGAATGTTTGTTGGACCGAAATAGGTCAAAAATGTGTGAATGAGTGATAACGTACTATGTGATGTGATCATGAAGGCTGTCCTTGAAGAAGAAGAGGCTGAATCTATACTTGGGCCAATAACACGTTCAAGGGCCAAGAAGCATCAAATGAGATTAACTTGGGTTTCTTTACTTGTGTGCAATGATGGGCTGGGCCAAATCAGAAGCTTGGACTTTGAAGAATAAAAAAAACTACAGATTTTTCTTATTTTTAAAAATTTTCGTGCATGACTTTTTGGGATATAAAATCTGATGTAATTTAATGTTTTCAGAGTTGTTGTAGTGTCATTTAGCTTTCCAAGTGGTTGTAGTTGTTATTGTTGCATTAATGAGGTGGTTATAGGGTGGCTGTAGTTGTTATAGGCTACGTGGCTGTAGGTTGACTATAGTTGTTGTAGGCTATTTAATGAGGTGGCTATAGGGAGGCTGTAGTTGTTGTAGGCTCATTAATGAGGTGGCTATATGATGTAATCAAGGATAACCCCATTGCAGCCCAAGAAAAGGAGAACACTTCAATTGGGCCTCTAACTCATTTAAGGGCTAAAGGGCTTGGATTGGGCTTAACCACTTTGTTGAAAGTGGAAGAAGTGTGAAAAAGATTGCATGTGGGATAGTTGCATTTGTTGAATATAGTTGTAGTCAATACCTATACATTTATTGTCTTTGACATTTAGCTACCTATGCATTTATTATCTTTGACATTTAGCCTACACTACTTGACTTTTAGTTGATGCATTTAATGCATTAGTTGGAGTCTTTTGTCTTTTTGTTTTGGAGACCCTCTATAAAAAGGGTCCTTGCCATTTGTTGTAAACTATCCTTGAATCATATATGAGATATTGGTATTTTGCTTTCAAGAGGATTCTTGAGTTCTTTCTCTTATCTAACTTAGGTTAGTGGCGAGAGCAACTAGATTTCTTATCACTCACGTTCTTCTTTCTTGAGTGTGGCGAGATCAACCCATTTCTCTTAGTTGTGGCGCCCTTTGGCTTATCAATTGAGTGATTTGGTTTTCTTTGTTTGTTTCTTTCAACCTATCCAGAAAATCGATCAAGTGTTTTCCCTCCGGAAATCACATCATATTGGTATCAGAGCCACTTCAATTCAGGTTCTATTATTTGTTTTGTGTTTTGCCCCTTCGTGGAAAGCTTAATTTTATTGCATTTTATTCTGTGTTTTGCCACCTACATGGAAGGCTTAGTTTTCCTTTTTTTGTATTCTGCCACCTATATGGAAGGCTTAGTTTTCCTTGTTTTGTAATCTGCCACCTACATGGAAGGCTAATTTTCTAGTCTGTTCATCTTTATCTTTATTTCTAATCTTGTGTTGTTCTATTTTATTCCAACTTTTTTATTTAAAAAAAAAAAATTCATCGTTACTGTTCATTGTTCATCGTTACTGTTCATTGTTAATCCGAGTGTAAACACTTAGAGAGTGAACCTACCCTTCACCAAACTTAAACCAATAAATTACAAATCACTATGACAGGAGAAAATAGTTCTGAAGTTCCTTTTGGACTTAGCCTACAACAAGCTCAAATTGTTGGCCTACAAAGAGGTCAAGAAGAAATGATGGAACAAATAGCTCAACTAACCACTCAAATGGCTAGATTTATGGAGCTACAACAACAACAACCAAGAAGAGGAGCTTATGTTGAACACCATAGAGAAGAATCTGAAGCTGAAGAAGGTGATCAACCTAGGCAAAGAAGGCAGCAGAGGGAACGTGACGCCAACATCAAAATGAAGATTCCTCCATTTAAGGGAACAAGTTCTCCTGAAGAATACTTGGAGTGGGTGCAACGAGTAGAGAAGATTTTTGAATATCAAGAATATTCAGAAGCTACCAAATGCCGACTTGCAGCCCTTGAATTCACTGATTATGCAAATCTATGGTGGGAAAATTTGAAGAATCAACGAAGAAGAGATGGAGAGGAGGAAGTTCGAAATTGGAGATTGATGAAAAGGCTCATGCAGAGGCGTTTTGTACCTGATTACTACAAGCAAGAGCTTTATTTTAAGCTTCAAAGCTTGAGGCAAGGAGGTATGTGTGTTGAAGATTATGTCAAAGAATTTGAAACTTTGATGATTCGGTGTGAGCTGAATGAACCTCAAGAGCAAACCATAGCTCGATTTCTTGGTGGTTTGAACAGAGAAGTTGCTGACTTAGTAGAGTTGCAGAATTATGTCTTCTTAGAAGATGTAATTAAATTGGCAATTAAGGTGGAGAGACAGAAAAAGAGAGTTTATGGAAGAACCAATGGAGTGTCTAAACCATTGGGGAGTAAACCTTTCCAAACACTTTCCCAAACCTCAAACACTACCAAAGGGAGTAATAAGGAGATATGGAAGAAAGAGCCGAACAAATCTGAAAGTTCTAAGGGGAAGGATAAGAGAGAAGACAACCAGCCCTCTAAAAGAAGCCGAGACATTAAGTGCTTCAAGTGCTTAGGTCATGGCCATATAGCATCCGAATGTCCTAATAGAAGAGTGATGATCTTGAAGGAAAAACAAGGGGAAATAGAGAGTGAAGATGAAGATATTGTGGAGGAATGTGAAGAGGAAGAATATTCTGACGAAGAAGAAGTTGTTGAGTATGCTGATGAAGGTGCTGCCTTGGTTATTAGACGTGCCTTGAATATCCAAGCCAAGGTAGAAGAAGAACAAAGGGAGAATATTTTTCAAACAAGGTGCACTATCGGAGGCAAAGTTTGTAACGTGATAATTGATAGTGGGAGCTGCACTAACGTTGCTTCAACCACCTTGGTTGGCAAATTGAAGCTACCTATCATCAATCATCCCCGTCCATACAAGCTGCAATGGTTGAATAATCATGGCGAGATGAAGGTCACCAAACAAGTAAAGGTACCTTTCTCTATAGGGAAGAATTACAAAGATGAGGTATTGTGTGACATAGTCCCTATGGATGCTAGTCATCTTCTACTTGGGAGGCCCTGGCAATTTGATAGAAGAGCACTACATGATGGCTTCAAAAACACCTACGCTTTCGAGAAGGATGGAAAGAAGATTGTGTTGGCACCCTTAAAGCCAATACAAGTACAGCCGAAGGAGGATGTAATCGAGGAAAAGAAGCCTAGTTGTTTTGCTTCTAAGAATGAGTTAAAGAAGGCAATAAAAAGGGAAAACTTTGTATTATTGCTAATTCTCAAGGAGCTAAATCCAGAACTTGCAGAAAAGCTTCCTAAGCTTGTGAGGGAGTTGATAGAAGAATTTACAGATGTCTTTCCGAATGAGCTACCTAAGGGATTGCCACCCTTAAGAGGAATTGAGCATCAAATTGATTTGGTGCCCGGTGCTGCCTTACCAAATAAGCCAGCATACAGAATGAATCTAGAGGAGGCTAAGGAACTAAAAAGGCAAGTCGATGAGTTGATTGAAAAGGGTTATGTAAGGGAATCCATGAGCCCTTGTTCTGTGCCTACATTATTAGTCCCTAAAAAGGATGGCTCTATGAGAATGTGTGTAGACAGCCGTGCTATAAATAAGATCACCATCAAATACCGCTACCCAATTCCAAGATTGGATGACATGTTGAATGAGCTGAATGGTTCCAAGGTGTTTTCAAAAATTGACTTGAAGAGCGGCTATCACCAAATCCGAATGAAAGAGGGAGACGAGTGGAAGACGGCCTTCAAGACAAAGCATGGACTTTACGAATGGATGGTAATGCCATTTGGGCTATCTAATGCCCCTAGCACATTTATGCGATTGATGAATCATGTACTTAGATCTTTCATTGGAAAATTCGTTGTGGTATATTTCGATGATATTTTGATCTACAGTCCAAGTTATGAGGAGCATGTGCAACATTTGAAGGAAGTCTTGGAAGTGTTGCGAAAGGAGAAACTCTATGCTAATCTAAAAAAATGCTACTTTTGTCAAGACCATGTGATTTTCCTTGGCTTTGTAGTATCTCAGCAAGGAGTGGGAGTTGATGAAGAAAAGGTGAAAGCTATCAAAGAATGGCCCGTTCTAAGAACCATATCTGAAGTAAGAAGTTTTCATGGGCTTGCCTCTTTCTTTAGAAGATTTGTAAGGGATTTCAGCACCATCTTAGCACCCATAACTGAATGTATTAAGGGAGAAAAGGAGTTCAAATGGAGTGATGCAGCCCAACGAAGTTTTGAGCTTGTCAAAGAAAAATTGTGCAATGCACCCATATTGGCTTTGCCTAATTTTTCTAAGACTTTTGAGATTGAATGTGATGCTAGTGGAGTGGGAATTGGAGCTGTACTTCTTCAAGAAAAGCGTCCTATAGCTTATTTTAGTGAGAAGTTGAATGGAGCCAGTCTTAACTACTCTACCTATGATAAGGAGTTCTACTCTTTAATTAGAGCTCTTGAGACATGGCAGCACTACTTGTTACCAAAAGAATTTGTAATTCACACAGACCATGAATCACTCAAACACTTGAAAGGTCAGAGCAAGCTGAACAGAAGACATGCAAAGTGGGTGGAATTTCTTGAAGCTTTTCCTTATGTGTTGAAGTATAAGAAGGGAGAAACCAACATTGTTGCAGATGCCTTATCAAGGAGATATGCTTTAATTTCCATGATGAATGCTAAATTGTTGGGATTTGAATCTCTTAAAGACCATTATATGGAAGATTCGACACTTGCTTCTATTTATCTCGCTTGTGAGAAAATGGCATATAAGGGATTTTATAGATCTGAAGGTTTTTTATTTCGCTTGGGGAGACTTGTAATTTCAAACTGTTCTATAAGGGAATTACTTATACGAGAAGCTCACGGAGGAGGATTGGCTGGGCATTTCGGTGAAACCAAGACATTGGAGATGCTGAAAGAGCATTTTTATTGGCCTAACATGATTAGAGATGTGCATCATGTGATTGAAAGGTGTATTGTTTGCAAAAAAGCCAAGAGCAAGGAAGCAGCCCATGGACTTTATACACCTCTACCTGTTCCAGATCAACCTTGGACTGATGTTAGTATGGATTTCGTGCTAGGCTTACCAAGGACACAAAGAGGTAAAGATTCGGTCATGGTTGTTGTTGATCGTTTTTCAAAAATGTCTCATTTTATTCCATGCCATAAGACCGACGATGCTGTTTCTACTACTTTCAATGTGAGGGATCTTTCCCCGTACTTAGAAGATAAAGAGGACTTGGATTTGAGGACAAATCCATTTCAACCAGGGGAGGATGATGTAATCAAGGATAACCCCATTGCAGCCCAAGAAAAGGAGAACACTTCAATTGGGCCTCTAACTCATTTAAGGGCTAAAGGGCTTGGATTGGGCTTAACCACTTGATGTGCCTAAAAGAGGACACAATCTGTACCACAAGGAAAATAAAGAGAAGAAAACCAACTCAACTAAATTGATAAGCCTATGGCGCCACAATCAAGCTAAGATGGGTAGAATTCGCCACACCCCAGATTAGAGAACGGAATGGGAGTGATAAGAATTCTGAGATTTTCTCGCCACACTAACACAATTGTTAGATAAGAGAAGATAGATGTGCACAAAGCAATCTCAAATATAATTCACTCAAATCTGATTATCTTGCCACAAGGGGGCAAGTTCCCTTTTATAGATAACAAAAACCAGCTGCCTCATTAATGTAACCAAAGCCACCTCATTAATGAGCCTACAACAACTATAGTCAACCTATAGCCACCTCTACAACAACTACAGCCTCCCTATAGCCACCTCATTAATGAGCCTACAACTATAGTCAACATACAGCCTCCTAGCCTATACCAACTACAGCCACCCTATAACCACCTCATTAATGCAACAACAACAACTACAACCACTTGGAAAGCTAAAAGACAATACAACAACTCTGAAAACATTAAATTACATCAGATTTTATATCCCAAAAAGTCATGCACGAAAATTATTAAAACAATAAGAAAAATCTGTAGTTATTTTAATCTTCAAAGTCCAAGCTTCTAAATTGGCCCAGCCCATCATTGCACACAAGTAAAGAAACCCAAGTCAATCCCATTTGATGCTTCTTGGCCCTTGAACGTGTTATTGGCCCATGTATAGATTCAACCTCTTGTTCTTCAAGGACAGCCTTCATGATCACATCATCTTCCCCTGGTTGACAAGGATTTGCCCTCAAATCCAGCTCCATGTTATCTTCCAAATAAGGGGTTATGTCCCTTACATTGAATGTTGCTGAAACACCATAATCTCCTGGGAGATCAATTTTATACGCATTGTCATTTACCTTTGCTAGTACTCGAAAAGGACCATCAGCTCGTGGCATAAGTTTAGACTTCCTTTTGTTTGGAAATCTCTCCTTGCGTAGGTGAATCCAAACAAGATCTCCTGGGCTAAATTGAACATGCTTTCTTTTCTTGTCTACTGACTTTTTATAGGCAGCATTCTTCGTCTCAATTTGCTTCTTTACTGCCTCATGCATTTTCTTCATGAATTCAGCTTTACTTTTACCATCCAAGCTAAGTTTTTCATTAATTGGAAGAGGTGCCAAATCTGCTGGTGTATTAGGATTAAATCCATACACAACCTCAAATGGAGATTTCTTTGTAGTACTATGAACACTCCGATTATAAGCAAATTCAACATGCGGCAAGTACTCATCCCAATTCTTCAAGTTTTTACTGATAACACTTCTAAGCAAAGAGGAAAGAGATCTATTTACCACTTCAGTTTGCCCATCAGTTTGAGGATGACAGGTTGTGCTAAATAGCAGCTTTGTTCCAAGCTTCATCCATAATGTCTTCCAAAAATAGCTCAAGAATTTGGCATCACGATCAGAAACAATACTCTTCGGAATGCCATGCAATCTCACAACTTCTTTGAAGAATAAATCAGCAATATGAGAAGCATCATCAGTTTTGTGACATGAAATAAAATGAGACATTTTTGAGAATCTATCAACAACCACCATAACTGAATCTTTTCCCCTTTTTGTTCTGGGTAATCCAAGCACAAAATCCATGCTTAGATCCATCCATGGTTGATCTGGAACAGTCAATGGCATGTACAAGCCATGTGCAGCCTCATTGCTCTTTGCTTTCTTGCAAGCAACACATCTTTCTACAATCCGATGCACATCCTTCATCATATTTGGCCAATAGAAATGCTCTTTCAACATTTCAAATGTCTTCTTTTCACCAAAATGTCCAGCCAGCCCACCTGCATGTGATTCTCTAACAAGCAATTCCCTAATAGAACAATTAGGAATCACAAGTTTCCCAAATCTGAACATATAACCATCATGCCTATAAAACCCTTTAATGGCCATTTTCTCACAAGCTGAATAGATTTTAGCCAGCATAGGATCAAGCAAGTATTGCTCCTTAATAAGTTCAAAGCCCAACAGTTTAGTGTTCAACAGAGAAATCAAAGCATACCTCCGAGATAATGCATCAGCCACAACATTCGTCTCTCCCTTTTTGTATTTGATTACATAGGGGAAAGCTTCCAAATACTCCACCCATTTGGCATGTCTTCTATTCAGCTTCCCTTGCCCCTTCAAATGCTTTAGGGATTCATGATCGGTGTGAATGATGAACTCCTTTGGTAATAAATAATGCTGCCATGTCTCAAGAGCTCGAATTAGTGCAAAGAACTCTTTATCATAGATTGAGTAATTCAGACTTGCTCCACCAAGCTTCTCACTAAAATAAGCAATGGGACACTTATCTTGCATTAAGACAGCTCCAATCCCTACTCCAGATGCATCACATTCAATCTCAAATACCTTTGAAAAATCTGGAAGAGCTAGAATAGGTGCTGAACACAATTTCTCCTTGATTAAGTCAAAACTCTTTTGTGTAGCTTCGGTCCATTTAAACTCACAATTTTTTTTTATGCATGCAGTTAATGGTGCAAGAATAGTGCTAAAATTCTTCACAAATCGTCTATAAAATGAAGCAAGGCCATGAAAACTTCGTACCTCAGAAATACTTTTAGGAATTGGCCACTCCTTGATTGCTTTTATTTTCTCCTCATCCACGTGCACCCCATGTTGAGAGACAACAAAACCAAGGAAAATAACTTGGTCTTGACAGAATTGGCACTTCTTGAAATTGCCAAATAGCTTTTGTTCTCGTAATACTTCAAATACTTGCCTCAAATGCTCTTCATGCTCTTCAGAATTTTTACTATAAACCAAAATGTCATCAAAATAAACGACAACAAACATACCTATAAATTTTCGAAGCACATGGTTCATTAGCCTCATAAAGGTGCTTGGGGCATTGGATAATCCAAATGGCATGACCTTCCATTCATACAGCCCATGTTTTGTCTTAAAGGCTGTCTTCCATTCATCTCCTTCCTTCATACGAATTTGGTGATAACCACTCTTCAAGTCTATCTTTGAAAACACTTTGGAGCCATGTAATTCATCAAGCATGTCATCTAACCTTGGAATGGGATAACGATACTTGACTGTAATCTTGTTAATTGCTCTGCTATCCACACACATCCTCATGGTCCCATCTTTCTTTGGCACCAATAAGGCCGGTACTGAACAAGGACTCATGGACTCCTGCACATATCCTCTTTCCAGCAACTCATTTACTTGACGTTGCAACTCCTTTGCCTCCTCCGGATTCATTCTATAAGCTGGCCTATTTGGTAAGGCAGCTCCTGGTACAAGATCAATTTGGTGCTCAATACCACGAATTGGTGGTAATTCCTTTGGTAGTTCTTCTGGAAATACATCACGAAATTCTTCCAAGAGCCTTTGAATTTGTGGTGGAAGTGATCCCACAATTTCTGGTACTATCTCCTTCAAATGCAATAAAAGAACTAAATTAGAGCTGGATAAAGCTCTCTCAATGTCTCCTTTGTTGGCAAGTAAATTACCCTTCCTTTCAGCTTCCTGTTGATGTATCTTCACTTGTTGAGGACTCAATGGTGCTAACACAATCTTCCTTCCATCTTTCTCAAAGGAATATGTGTTTTTAAACCCATCATGCAAAGCTCTTCTATCATACTGCCAAGGTCTTCCCAAGAGCAAATGACTAGCACTCATTGGAACAACATCACATAGTACCTTATCTTTGTAATTTTTCCCAATAGAAAAGGGCACAACAACCTGTTTAGTGACTCTCACAACTCCATCTTCATTTAGCCACTGCAATTTGTAAGGATGAGGGTGTTCAGTTGTGGCTAAATTCAACTTCTCCACCAAAGTAGTAGAAGCCACATTTGTGCAGCTCCCTCCATCTATAATTACACCACAAACCTTTTTTTCAACAGTACACCTTGTGTGAAAAATGTTCTCCCTTTGCTCATCACTAGGCTTAGCTTGCAAATTTAGAGCACGCCTTATGACAAGGAGTTCTCCCTCATCAGCATACTCCATGTTTTCCTTATCAGAACATTCTTCCATAACTCCTTCAATGGCTGCCTCATCTTCGCTTACCACTTCTCCATGCGTGTCTTGGATAATCATTACCCTACGGTTTGGACATTCAGATGCGTAATGCCCATGACCAAGACATTTGAAGCACTTTACATCTCTACTCCTTTTAGGAGGTTCTGAATCAGCTCCCTTTTCTTTCCCCTTTGATGAACTTGATGGAAGTTTTGAAGAATCCCTCTTCTCCACCTTTTTTTCTTCTCCTTTAGATGCAACCCATGGTGGTGTTGTAGAGAAATTTGTGATTTTGTTTCTAGTTGGTTGTGACATTTGCTTACTAGAAACTCTCTTCCTTTGTCTCTCCACTTTGACTGCAAGTTTAATAACATCCTCTAAGGTTACATAATTTTGTAGTTCCACCAAATCACCAATCTCCCTATGCAAACCACCAATGAACCTTGCAATTGTTTGCTCTTGAGGTTCATTCAGTTCACATCGAATCATTAGCATCTCAAACTCTTTCACATAGTCTTCTACACACATACCTCCTTGTCTCAAGGATTGAAATTTGAAGAAGAGCT
The DNA here is from genome assembly GCA_037074585.1 of Biancaea sappan. Classification (NCBI taxonomy): domain Eukaryota; kingdom Viridiplantae; phylum Streptophyta; class Magnoliopsida; order Fabales; family Fabaceae; genus Biancaea; species Biancaea sappan. The sequence continues at coordinate 41,361,329 of CM073501.1, read as the reverse complement.
CTTGTTTGTAATATTCTGGCACAAATCTTCTTTGCATAAGTCTCTTCATTAGCCTCCAATTTCTGACTTCTTCCTCACCATCTCTCCTCCGTTGGTTCTTCAAATTCTCCCACCATAAATTGGCGTAATCTGTGAATTCAAGGGCTGCAAGACGACATTTGGTTGCCTCCGAGTACTCATGGCACTCAAAGACCTTCTCTACACGCTGCACCCACTCCAAAAATTCCTCTGGAGAGCTACTTCCCTTGAAAGTAGGGACCTTCATCTTAATCTTCAATTCTTGCTCTCTTTGTTGCCTCCTTGGCCTTGGAGACCTTTCATCTTCTGTATTGCTTTCTTGGTCCGATTGCTCTTCATTTCTATTTCTTCGCTGCCGACGCCTTGGTTGATGGTTTAGCCTCTCCATTTGTTCTACCAAACGATTCAACTGCTCCATCATTTGTTGTTGAGATCTCTCCATTTGACTGTGAGACCTTTCCAACTTCAGAATTTGAGCTTGCTCTAAAGTAAGCCCCATTGGAATTGGAGGTTCAGAACTGTTTTCTCCAGACATGATCTCTCTCTATAAGTGTTCTACTCTCAAGTTACAAGAGTTTTCCCACACGAAACCACCGCTCTGATACCAATATGATGTGCCTAAAAGAGGACACAATCTGTACCACAAGGAAAATAAAGAGAAGAAAACCAACTCAACTAAATTGATAAGCCTATGGCGCCACAATCAAGCTAAGATGGGTAGAATTCGCCACACCCCAGATTAGAGAACGGAATGGGAGTGATAAGAATTCTGAGATTTTCTCGCCACACTAACACAATTGTTAGATAAGAGAAGATAGATGTGCACAAAGCAATCTCAAATATAATTCACTCAAATCTGATTATCTTGCCACAAGGGGGCAAGTTCCCTTTTATAGATAACAAAAACCAGCTGCCTCATTAATGTAACCAAAGCCACCTCATTAATGAGCCTACAACAACTATAGTCAACCTATAGCCACCTCTACAACAACTACAGCCTCCCTATAGCCACCTCATTAATGAGCCTACAACTATAGTCAACATACAGCCTCCTAGCCTATACCAACTACAGCCACCCTATAACCACCTCATTAATGCAACAACAACAACTACAACCACTTGGAAAGCTAAAAGACAATACAACAACTCTGAAAACATTAAATTACATCAGATTTTATATCCCAAAAAGTCATGCACGAAAATTATTAAAACAATAAGAAAAATCTGTAGTTATTTTAATCTTCAAAGTCCAAGCTTCTAAATTGGCCCAGCCCATCATTGCACACAAGTAAAGAAACCCAAGTCAATCCCATTTGATGCTTCTTGGCCCTTGAACGTGTTATTGGCCCATGTATAGATTCAACCTCTTGTTCTTCAAGGACAGCCTTCATGATCACATCACCACTTTGTTGAAAGTGGAAGAAGTGTGAAAAAGATTGCATGTGGGATAGTTGCATTTGTTGAATATAGTTGTAGTCAATACCTATACATTTATTGTCTTTGACATTTAGCTACCTATGCATTTATTATCTTTGACATTTAGCCTACACTACTTGACTTTTAGTTGATGCATTTAATGCATTAGTTGGAGTCTTTTGTCTTTTTGTTTTGGAGACCCTCTATAAAAAGGGTCCTTGCCATTTGTTGTAAACTATCCTTGAATCATATATGAGATATTGGCATTTTGCTTTCAAGAGGATTCTTGAGTTCTTTCTCTTATCTAACTTAGGTTAGTGGCGAGAGCAACTAGATTTCTTATCACTCACGTTCTTCTTTCTTGAGTGTGGCGAGATCAACCCATTTCTCTTAGTTGTGGCGCCCTTTGGCTTATCAATTGAGTGATTTGGTTTTCTTTGTTTGTTTCTTTCAACCTATCCAGAAAATCGATTAAGTGTTTTCCCTCCGGAAATCACATCACTATAGGTTGACTATAGTTGTTGTGGGCTCATTAATGAGGTGGCTGTGGTTGCATTAATGAGGCAGCTGACTTTTGTTATGGAAAAAAGGGTACTTTCCCCCTTGTGGCAAGATAATCAGATTTGAGTGAATTATATTTCAGATTGCTTTGTGCACATCTATCTTCTCTTATCTAATAATTGTGTTGGTGTGGCGAGAAAATCTCAGAATTCTTATCACTCCCATTCCATTCTCTAATCTGGGGTGTGGCGAATTCCACCCATCTTAGCTTGATTGTGGCACCATAGGCTTATCAATTTAGTTGAGTTGGCTTCTTCTCTTTATTTTCCTTTTGGTACAGATTGTGTCCTCTTTTAGGCACATCACTATGTACAAGATGAAATGTGCAGGTCGTACAAGAACAAGTTAGGCCGATTGCACGAAATTGAAAAATTGGCCAAATGGCATCCAAATGAGTGATTGATGTGAACCCAACAATTACATTGGATGATCAAGAAGTAGATCCATTGTATATTACAAGTGGGCCAATTACACGAGCTCGGGCTAAAACAATAAAAGAGACATTAAATGGGCTCGTTCAAGAATGGATGAAGCAAATTCCATTTGAATGTATGTTAAATAATGATCAAAATGTGCTCAACATCATTTGGGCTGAAAATGGAGTTGCTAAAGGGATTTTGGGCCAGAACACTACAAATTAAAGAGATTGGTCCAAGAGATAAACATGGACCAATAGAATTTGGGCTCAATTATATCCATTTGAGTTGAAATTCATGTTTTGTAATTTTCTTTTATTTTTGTACGAATTTTAACTTCTAGATGGTCTTTAGTCAATTATGAATCATGTGCATTAAATGCACAATGTTTCAAAGTCAAGATAGGTGGATATTTATTTTCAAAATGCATTAAAAGCATTGTATCCAAAGTCAAGATAGGTGGGCATTTATTTTCATGTGCATTAAATGTATGTATCTTCAAGTCAAGATAGGTGGGCACCTTTGTCTCTCCATCCTATCTATAAATACCCCCCTAAGCTTATTGTAATAATCAGATTTGAGTTTATGAAAACTTACATTCAAGTGTTTTCTCTCATTGTGTGAGAATTTATCTTTCTTTCTTTGCTCTTGTGAAACCTTGCTTTGTCAATCTTCTTTATAAGATTGGTGATTCAAATTCACAAAAGCCCCCAATTTGTGCTTCAACCCAAGTGCGTTGTTGTGTGGATTGGTTCAATTCGTGTTCGTGGTTGAACAAGCGTTCTAAATAGTAGGTCACGTTCTATATAACGTTGGTTGACTATTTGCACTTGTTAGGTCATTGAACCACTCCAATTCCTTCTTCAATTCCGGAGTGTGTTGTTCTTATTTTTCTTTTGATAAGTCTTGAATTCATTTATCGCCTACGCCGTGAAGATCAGGCAACCCTAAGGATTTTCCTATCAGTGATTATTTGCTAAAATTTAAATACGGATGGAAAGCATACGAGAAAAACATTTTAAAGTGGCTGAAAACTTACTGGTGTAGGAAAAGGGGCAAATATGTGCAAATGAGTGATATCTTATGATGTGACATGATGAAATGTCCAATCGAGCAAAAGGTCTGATAGATTGCCATAAAGCAAACACTTTGGATTTGGAATGCAAACGAGTGATATGTTTCGGGGGGAAGAACGGTACAGAGTTCATCGTACGAGCGATGATGTGCAAGACTATGACTAACAATATGTTGTCATTCTGAACGATCGAGAACTTTCCACTCTGAGGAGAAAAAAATATCGAGCGAAGAATACTGCAATCGACTGAAATATAGCAAGATGGATAGGTAGAAATGTACGTTGGTGCAATTTAGCAAGCAAAAACTTACAATCGGGTGAAATAGAGCTGGAAGGATGTGAAGCGTGCGAACACAATTTAGTGCATGAAAAAACGTACGTTTTGGAGAGATAGTGAACTGCAATTTTCAATCGAGTGAAACAGATGAAGATATGTCAAGCATGCAAAAATATGGTTTAATGAGAAAGAATGTTTGTTGGAGCAAAATAGGTCAAAAATGGGTGAAAGAGTGAAAGAATGATAACGTACTATGTAACAAGATGAAATGTGCAAGTCGTACAAGAACAAGTTAGGTCGATTGCACGAAATTGACAAATTGGTTAAATGGCGTCCGAATGAGTGATTATTTGCTAAAATTTAAATATGGATGGAAGGCATACGAGAAAAACATTTAAAAGTGACTGAAAACTTACTGGTGTAGGAAAAGGGTCAAATATGTGCAAATGAGTGATATCTTTTGATGTGTCATGATGAAATGTCCAATCGAGCAAAAACAGGTCTGATAGATTGGCATAAAGCAAACACTTTGGATTCGGAATGCAAACGATTGATATGTTTCAGGGGGAAGAACGGAAAAGAGTTCATCGTATGAGCGACGATGTGCGAGACTATGACTAACAATATGTTGTCATTCCAAACGATCGAGAACTTTCCATCGGGTGAAATATAGCAAGATGGATAGGTAGAAATGTACGTTGGTGCAATTTAGAAAGCAAAAACTTACCATCGGGTGAAATAGAGCAGGAAGGAAGTGAAGCGCGCGAACACAACTTAGAGCCTGAAAAAATGTAAGTTTTGGAGAGATAGTGAACTGCAATTTTTAATCGAGTGAAACAGCGGAAGATAGATGTCAAGCATGAAAAAATATGGTTCAATGAGAAAGAATGTTTGTTGGAGCGAAATAGGTCAAAAATGTGTGAATGAGTGATAACGTACTATGTAACAAGATGAAATGTGCAAGTCGTACAAGAACAAGTTAGGTCGATTGCATGAAATTGAAAAATTGGCAAAGGGGCAAAGTTTAAATACGGATGGAAGGAATAAGAGAAAAACATTTAAAAGTGACCGAAAACTTACGGGTGTAGGAAAAGGGGCAAATATGTGCAAATGAGTGATATCTTATGATGTGGCATGATGAAATGTCCAATCGAGCAAAAACATGTTTGATAGATTGCCGTAAAGAAAAGAAATTGGATTTGGAATGCAAACGATTGATATGTTTCAGGGGGAAGAACGGTACAGAGTTCATCGTACGAGCGATGATGTGCGAGACTATGACTAACAATATGTTGTCATTCTAAATGATCCAGAACTTTCCACTATGAGGGGGAAAAAATATCGAGTGAACAAGACTGCAATCAAGTGAAATATAGCAAGATGGGTAGGTAGAAATGTACGTTGGTGCGATTTAGCAAGCAAAAACTTACAATCGGGTGGAACAGAACGGGAAGGATGTGAAGTGTGAGAACACAATTTAGTGCATGGAAAAATGTACGTTTTGGCGAGATAGTGAACTGCAATTTTTAATCCAGTGAAAAAGCGGAAGATAGATGTCAAGCATGCAAAAATATGGTTCAATGAGAAAGAATGTTTGTAGGAGCGAAATTGGTCAAAGATGTGTGTGTAACATCCATAATTATTATGGAATAAATATTTAATATTTTTTTTATTTTGAGACTCTAGAAATCTCTTGAATGTCCTTGATGAATCTAGATTGTTCTAGAGGAATCTTGTATGTGCTACAGATATCTTGTATATTCTTGAATTTCCTAGATAAGTGTAGAATATTGTAAAATGGTATTGATAATTCTAGAGAATTCTAGGTTAGTCAAGGTTTATCTTGACTTATCTTGAATTTTCTAAACATTTCTAGTATAGATAAATCTAGAGAATTCTAGGTTAGTCTAGGTTTATCTTGAGTTATCTTGAGTTTTCTAAACATTTCTAGTATAGATAATTCTAGAGAATTCCAGGTTAGTCTTGGTTTATCTTGAGTTTTCTAAACATTTCTAGGCTTTAGAGACAAGAAATTTTTAGCTATAAATAGCAACATCTTCCTCCCCTTTCCTTGCACCATTCACAGCCGAGAGAGAGTGAAAAAAAAAAAAGAGAGAGTATAGCAGCTTGGACAGTAGCAGAAAAACATTCTCTGTTTTTCAACCATAAAATAGAGATTTTTGGAAGAAGCAAATAGCAATGTTAAACTCAATTTTTCTGAGCTACTTGGGGAGATTCTTCTATTACTAACCCACACAAGTGTTAAGGGAGAAGTGGTAGTGAATAGGAAGCAAAAATCAGAACCAAAACCAGTGCAGACTACCCCACGGTCAACGGTAAAAAATCGTGAAAACGAATTTCAAGACAGATTGAATAGCTATTTGAGCTAAAAAGTCAGACTACAAAGTACAGGTAGTGTAGCAATTCATAAAAGCTTGTTTTACTACTTGAATATTTTTTGTCCATGAAGTTTTATCTAAAGTGAAATATGTTTTTCATGATGAAATTAGCATGATATTAGCTTGGAAGTTTTCTTCCATGTTCAGCTTGGGAGTTCTGCTTCCATGTCAGCTTGGAAATTATATTTCCATGTTTTAGTTTGGAATCTTTCTAGCTTGAGTTAAAGGACTGCAGTAGCCTTTTTCTCATTTTTAGCTTGAAAAAATAGTTCTGCAGACTATCTTTTCCATGTTGTTGAGTGTGCCACCAACTATTCTTGATTCCATGATTTATTCATATATCAGCTTGCTAATTTTTCATCAACCTATTACATTGAACTGAGAATTTATATTACATGGACTGATTTTTATGATATAAGTGCTTTTATTGATGTGATCATGAAGGCTGTCCTTGAAGAACAAGAGGCTGAATCTATACTTGGGCCAATAACACGTTCAAGGGCCAAGAAGCATCAAATTGGATTGACTTGGGTTTCTTTACTTGTGTGCAATGATGGGCTGGGCCAAATAGAAGCTTGGACTTAGAAGAATAAAAGAAATGCAGATTTTCTTATTTTTTTAATAATTTTCGTGCATGAATTTTTGGGATACAGAATCTGATGTAATTTAATGTTTTTAGAGTTGCTGTAATGTCATTTAGCTTTCCAAGTGGTTGTAGTTGTTGTTGTTGCATTAATGAGGTGGCTATAGGGTGGCTGTAGTTGTTGTAGGCTAGGTTTATTAATGAGGTGGCTGTAGGGAGGCTGTAGTTGTTGTAGGCTCATTAATGAGGTAGCTGTACTTTGACTATAGTTGTTGTAGGCTCATTAATGAGGTGGCTGTAGGTTGACTATAGTTGTTGTAGGCTCATTAATGAGGTGGTTGTGGTTGCATTAATGAGGGAGCTGGCTTTTGTTATCTATAAAAGGGAACTTGCCCCCTTGTGGCAAGATAATCATATTGGAGTGAATTATATTTCAGATTGCTTTGTGCACATCTATCTTCTCTTATCTAACAATTGTGTTAGTGTGGCGAGAAAATCTCAGAATTCTTATCACTCCCATTCCGTTCTCTAATATGGGGTGTGGCGAATTCTATCCATCTTAGCTTGATTGTGAAGCCATAGGCTTATCAATTTAGTTGAGTTGGTTTTCTTCTCTTTATTTTCCTTGTGGTACAGATTGTGTCCTCTTTTAGGCACATCATATTGGTATCAAAGCAGTGGTTTCGTGTGGGAAAACTCTTGTAACTTGAGAGTAGAACACTTATAGAGAGAGATCATGTCTGGAGAAAACAGTTCTGAACCTCCAATTCCAATGGGGCTTACTTTAGAGCAAGCTCAAATTCTGAAGTTGGAAAGGTCTCACAGTCAAATGGAGAGATCTCAACAACAAATGATGGAGCAGTTGAATCGTTTGGTAGAACAAATGGAGAGGCTAAACCATCAACCAAGGCATCGGCAGCGAAGAAATAGAAATGAAGAGCAATCGGACCAAGAAAGCAATACAGAAGATGAAAGGTCTCCAAGGCCAAGGAGGCAACAAAGAGAGCAAGAATTGAAGATTAAGATGAAGGTCCCTACTTTCAAGGGAAGTAGCTCTCCAGAGGAATTTTTGGAGTGGGTGCAGCGTGTAGAGAAGGTCTTTGAGTGCCATGAGTACTCGGAGGCAACCAAATGTCGTCTTGCAGCCCTTGAATTCACAGATTATGCCAATTTATGGTGGGAGAATTTGAAGAACCTACGGAGGAGAGATGGTGAGGAAGAAGTCAGAAATTGGAGGCTAATGAAGAGACTTATGCAAAGAAGATTTGTGCCAGAATATTACAAGCAAGAGCTCTTCTTCAAATTTCAATCTTTGAGACAAGGAGGTATGTGTGTAGAAGACTATGTGAAAGAGTTTGAGATGCTAATGATTCGATGTGAACTGAATGAACCTCAAGAGCAAACAATTGCAAGGTTCATTGGTGGTTTGCATAGGGAGATTGGTGATTTGGTGGAACTACAAAATTATGTAACCTTAGAGGATGTTATTAAACTTGCAATCAAGGTGGAGAGACAAAGGAAGAGAGTTTCTAGTAAGCAAATGTCACAGCCAGCTAGAAACAAAATCACAAATTTCTCTACAACACCATCATGGGTTGCATCTAAAGGAGAAGAAAGAAAGGTGGAGAAGAGGGAGTCTTCAAAACTTCCATCAAGTTCATCAAAAGGGAAAGAAAAGGGAGCTGATTCAGAACCTCCTAAAAGGAGTAGAGATGTAAAGTGCTTCAAATGTCTTGGTCATGGGCATTACGCATCTGAATGTCCAAACCGTAGGGTAATGATTATCCAAGACACGCATGGAGAAGTGGTAAGCGAAGATGAGGCAGCCATTGAAGGAGTTATGGAAGAATGTTCTGATAAGGAAAACATGGAGTATGTTGATGAGGGAGAACTCCTTGTCATAAGGCGTGCTCTAAATTTGCAAGCTAAGCCTAGTGATGAGCAAAGGGAGAACATTTTTCACACAAGGTGTATTGTTGAAAAGAAGGTTTGTGGTGTAATTATAGATGGAGGGAGCTGCACAAATGTGGCTTCTACTACGTTGGTGGAGAAGTTGAATTTAGCAACAACTGAACACCCTCATCCTTACAAATTGCAGTGGCTAAATGAAGATGGAGTTGTGAGAGTCACTAAACAGGCTGTTGTGCCATTTTCTATTGGGAAAAATTACAAAGATAAGGTACTATGTGATGTTGTTCCAATGAGTGCTAGTCATTTGCTCTTGGGAAGACCATGGCAGTATGATAGAAGAGCTTTGCATGATGGGTTTAAAAACACATATTCCTTTGAGAAAGATGGAAGGAAGATTATGTTAGCACCATTGAATCCTCAACAAGTGAAGATGCATCAACAAGAAGCTGAAAGAAAGGGTAATTTACTTGCCAACAAAGGAGACATTGAGAGAGCTTTATCCAGCTCTAATTTAGTTCTTTTATTGCATTTGAAGGAGATAGTACCAGAAATTGTGGGATCACTTCCACCACAAATTCAAAGGCTCTTGAAAGAATTTCGTGATGTATTTCCAGAAGAATTACCAAAGGAATTACCACCAATTCGTGGTATTGAGCACCAAATTGATCTTGTACCAGGAGCTGCCTTACCAAATAGGCCAGCTTATAGAATGAATCCAGAGGAGGCAAAGGAGTTGCAACGTCAAGTAAATGAGTTGCTGGAAAGAGGATATGTGCAGGAGTCCATGAGTCCTTGTTCAGTACCGGCCTTATTGGTGCCAAAGAAAGATGGGACCATGAGGATGTGTGTGGATAGCAGAGCAATTAACAAGATTACAGTCAAGTATCGTTATCCCATTCCAAGGTTAGATGACATGCTTGATGAATTACATGGCTCCAAAGTGTTTTCAAAGATAGACTTGAAGAGTGGTTATCACCAAATTCGTATGAAGGAAGGAGATGAATGGAAGACAGCCTTTAAGACAAAACATGGGCTGTATGAATGGAATGTCATGCCATTTGGATTATCCAATGCCCCAAGCACCTTTATGAGGCTAATGAACTATGTGCTTCGGAAATTTATAGGTATGTTTGTTGTCATTTATTTTGATGACATTTTGGTTTATAGTAAAAATTCTGAAGAGCATGAAGAGCATTTGAGGCAAGAATTTGAAGTATTACGAGAACAAAAGCTATTTGGCAATTTCAAGAAGTGCCAATTCTGTCAAGACCAAGTTATTTTCCTTGGTTATGTTGTCTCTCAACATGGGGTGCACGTGGATGAGGAGAAAATAAAAGCAATTAAGGAGTGGCAAATTCCTAAAAGTATTTCTGAGGTACGAAGTTTTCATGGCCTTGCTTCTTTTTATAGACGATTTGTGAAGAATTTTAGCACTATTCTTGCACCATTAACTGCATGCATCAAGAAAAATTGTGAGTTTAAATGGACCGAAGCTACACAGAAGAGTTTTTACTTAATCAAGGAGAAATTGTGTTCAGCACCTATTCTAGCTCTTCCAGATTGTTCAAAGGTATTTGAGATTGAATGTGATGCATCTGGAGTAGGGATTGGAGCTGTCTTAATGCAAGATAAGTGTCCCATTGCTTATTTTAGTGAGAAGCTTGGTGGAGCAAGTCTGAATTACTCAATCTATGATAAAGAGTTCTTTGCACTAATTCGAGCTCTTGAGACATGGCAGCATTATTTATTACCAAAGGAGTTCATCATTCACACCGATCATGAGTCCCTAAAGCATTTGAAGGGGCAAGGGAAGCTGAATAGAAGACATGCCAAATGGGTGGAGTATTTGGAAGCTTTCCCCTATGTAATCAAATACAAAAAGGGAGAGACGAATATTGTGGCTGATGCATTATCTCGGAGGTATGCTTTGATTTCTCTTTTGAACACTAAACTATTGGGCTTTGAACTTATTAAGGAGCAATACTTGCTTGATCCTATACTGGCTAAAATCTATTCAGCTTGTGAGAAAATGGCCATTAAAGGGTTTTATAGGCATGATGGTTATATGTTCAGATTTGGGAAACTTGTGATTCCTAATTGTTCTATTAGGGAATTGCTTGTTAGAGAATCACATGCAGGTGGGCTGGCTGGACATTTTGGTGAAAAGAAGACATTTGAAATGTTGAAAGAGCATTTCTATTGGCCAAATATGATGAAGGATGTGCATCGGATTGTAGAAAGATGTGTTGCTTGCAAGAAAGCAAAGAGCAATGAGGCTGCACATGGCTTGTACATGCCATTGACTGTTCCAGATCAACCATGGATGGATCTAAGCATGGATTTTGTGCTTGGATTACCGAGAACAAAAAGGGGAAAAGATTCAGTTATGGTGGTTGTTGATAGATTCCCAAAAATGTCTCATTTTATTTCATGTCACAAAACTGATGATGCTTCTCATATTGCTGATTTATTCTTCAAAGAAGTTGTGAGATTGCATGGCATTCCAAAGAGTATTGTTTCTGATCGTGATGCCAAATTCTTGAGCTATTTTTGGAAGACATTATGGATGAAGCTTGGAACAAAGCTGCTATTTAGCACAACTTGTCATCCTCAAACTGATGGGCAAACTGAAGTGGTAAATAGATCTCTTTCCTCTTTGCTTAGAAGTGTTATCAGTAAAAACTTGAAGATTTGGGATGAGTACTTGCCGCATGTTGAATTTGCTTATAATCGGAGTGTTCATAGTACTACAAAGAAATCTCCATTTGAGGTTGTGTATGGATTTAATCCTAATATACCAGCAGATTTGGCACCTCTTCCAACTAATGAAAAATTTAGCTTGGATGGCAAAAGTAAAGCTGAATTCATGAAGAAAATGCATGAGGCAGTAAAGAAGCAAATTGAGAAGAAGAATGCTGCCTATAAAAAGTCAGTAGACCAGAAGAGAAAGCATGTTCAATTTAGCCCAGGAGATCTTGTTTGGATTCACCTACGCAAGGAGAGATTTCCAAACAAAAGGAAGTCTAAACTTATGCCACGAGCTGATGGTCCTTTTCGAGTACTAGCAAAGGTAAATGACAATGCGTATAAAATTGACCTCCCAGGAGATTATGGTGTTTCAGCAACATTCAATGTAAGGGACATAACCCCTTATTTGGAAGATAACATGGAGCTGGATTTGAGGGCAAATCCTTGTCAACCAGGGGAAGATGATGTGATCATGAAGGCTGTCCTTGAAGAACAAGAGGCTAAATCTATACTTGGGCCAATAACACGTTCAAGGGCCAAGAAGCATCAAATGGGATTGACTTGGGTTTCTTTACTTGTGTTCAATGGTGGGCTGGGCCAAATCAGAAGCTTGGACTTTGAAGAATTAAAAAAAACTACAGATTTTTCTTATTTTTAATAATTTTCGTGCATGAATTTTTGGGATACAGAATCTGATGTAATTTAATGTTTTTAGAGTTGCTGTAATGTCATTTAGCTTTCCAAGTGGTTGTAGTTGTTGTTGTTGCATTAATGAGGTGGCTATAGGGTGGCTGTAGTTGTTGTAGGCTAGGTTTATTAATGAGGTGGCTGTAGGGAGGCTGTAGTTGTTGTAGGCTCATTAATGAGGTAGCTGTACTTTGACTATAGTTGTTGTAGGCTCATTAATGAGGTGACTATAGGTTGACTATAGTTGTTGTAGGCTCATTAATGAGGTGGTTTTGGTTGCATTAATGAGGGAGCTGGCTTTTGTTATCTATAAAAGGGAACTTGCCCCCTTGTGGCAAGATAATCATATTGGAGTGAATTATATTTCAGATTGCTTTGTGCACATCTATCTTCTTTTATCTAACAATTGTGTTAGTGTGGCGAGAAAATCTCAGAATTCTTATCACTCCCATTCCGTTCTCTAATCTGGGGTGTGGCGAATTCTATCCATCTTAGCTTGATTGTGGCGCCATAGGCTTATCAATTTAGTTGAGTTGGTTTTCTTCTCTTTATTTTCCTTGTGGTACAGATTGTGTCCTCTTTTAGGCACATCATTTATGACTGAAATGGTATATTTATAAATGTTTATAAAATTATGCTAGCTACTGAGATACCCTTATCTCACCTTTTTGTGCTTTTCCAACTGAACATTTCAGGGGATGACTATAAGGGAAAAGGTGTAACGATTGATTGAACACTTTTAGAGCACTCAAGTTTATTAAGTATTAGAATTATAGATTATTTTTTTAATTTTAGATATCAAATTACTATGTACGACAGATTTGTAATTTATTTCAAACGAATGTAAAATTATCTTATGTTTAGAATTTCAATTATTATGTATAACCAGTTATGATTTGTACTGAGAACAATTGTAGAATGTTCTTTTTGAAGATATGAGTATTAAGCATTAGAATTTAAAAAAAAAATTCAGATTTTAGTATAGTAAAATAAGGACGTTACAAAATTTGGTATCAGAGCAAAGATTTGGACACCTTATGGGTAGAATTAGGATATTTTTTATGATGTTTGCTATATGTTTGATTAGCTTGTTTCTATGATTTAGAAATACAACCTTTTTAGTATCTTATAGAAATGGCCTCATCTGAAAGAACCTATGCTGAGACCTTGGAAACCCTTACTCAGAACATAGAACACTTGGTGGCTAGGGCAGATCGACAAGAAGTCAATCAGGCTGCCACCACTGAAGTTCTAAAACTCTTGACTGATGAGTTAAAGGGTAGAGGAAAGAGAAAGGAAGGTGAAACTAGCAACTCAATTAACCGGATTCTAGGGGAATTTCGAAAAAATAACCCTCCTTCATTTAAGGGATCTCATGACCCAGACGTAGCCCAAGAGTGGATGGATCAAATTGAGAAAATTTTTAGAGTAATGGAGTGTAGCTCTCAGCAGAAAGTTATTGGAATCTAAAGAGGCGAGGCTGAGCACTGGTGGCGTGGAGCCAAGAAGCTATTGGAATCTAAAGAAACAGAAATATCATGGAAGGTATTCCAAAATACTTTCTTTGATAAATACTTTCCGGATTGTGTAAGGATAGAAAAGAAACATCTTTTATCCAGATCAGACAAGGGGAGAAATCTGTGGCTGAATATGAGGCAAAGTTTGAGGAATTGGCCAAATTCTCTTCCTACTTAAAGAATACCCATGACGAAGCCTGGAAGGCGAATCACTTCGAAAGAGGGCTTAGAGCAAACATAAGAGATCGAGTAACCACTCACGAAATAAAGAATTTTGCCCAACTCGTAAACAAATGTAAGTTGGCTAAAAAAAGTATTCGTGAGACCAATATTGAGAGGGAAAGGATGTATGAGAGAAAGCGGGAGTCTGGATCAAATAATAAGGGTGGAAGTTCATTGAAGAAAAAGAAAAAGTTTACCCATGAGCAGAATAAGAGTAAACCAACAAACAACTCCAACCCGCCTAAGACTCCATGCATTAGATGTGGAAAGAACCATGGCAACACTCAGTGCCTAGCTGGTTTAGGCGTGTGCTACAGATGTTGATGTGCCTAAAAGAGGACACAATCTGTACCACAAGGAAAATAAAGAGAAGAAAACCAACTCAACTAAATTGATAAGCCTATGGCGCCACAATCAAGCTAAGATGGGTAGAATTCGCCACACCCCAAATTAGAGAACGGAATGGGAGTGATAAGAATTCTGAGATTTTCTCGCCACACTAACACAATTGTTAGATAAGAGAAGATAGATGTGCACAAAGCAATCTGAAATATAATTCACTCCAATCTGATTATCTTGCCACAAGGGGGCAAGTTCCCTTTTATAGATAACAAAAGCCAGCTGCCTCATTAATGCAACCACAACCACCTCATTAATGAGCCTACAACAACTAGAGTCAACCTATAGCCACCTCATTAATGAGCCTACAACAACTACAGCCTCCCTATAGCCACCTCATTAATGAGCCTACAACAACTATAGTTAACCTACAGCCACCTAGCCTATAACAACTACCGCCACCCTATAGCCACCTCATTAATGCAACAACAACAACTACAACCACTTGGAAAGCTAAATGACATTACAGCAACTCTAAAAACATTAAATTACATCAGATTCTGTATCCCAAAAATTCATGCACGAAAATTATTAAAAAAAATAAGAAAATCTGCATTTCTTTTATTCTTCTAAGTCCAAGCTTCTATTTGGCCCAGCCCATCATTGCACACAAGTAAAGAAACCCAAGTCAATCTCATTTGATGCTTCTTGGCCCTTGAACGTGTTATTGGCCCAAGTATAGATTCAGCCTCTTGTTCTTCAAGGACAGCCTTCATGATCACATCAGATGTGGCAAGCCAGGACATATGTCTCGGGATTGCCAAGCCTCAAAGGAAATAGTCTCTCAATCCAGACCACAAACTCAAGGACGAGTATTTGCTTTGACTCAGCAGGAAGTCGAGAAATCACCTAATTTGATTCAAGGTAACATTTCTATCTGTAATACTCTTGTAAATGCAGTATTTGACTCTGGAGCAACACATTCTTTCATATCATATGTATGTGTTAAGAATTTGGGATTGAAAATGAATACTTTGCCATATGATCTATTTGTTTCAACACCCACCGGTAGCCAAGCTTATACTTCTGAAGTTTGCCTAAATTGCATTGTCCAACTCGAAAACCGAATGACCACCTTAGATTTGATTTGCATTACAATGCATGACTTTGATGTCATCATTGGTATGGACTGGTTATCTATAAATAATGCAATACTTGATTGTTCCCGTAAAGTAGTATCCTTACCTGTCCATACAACAACCCCAGAATCAAAGACTAAGTTGACTTATCTTTCTGCTACTAAAGCTATAAAATACCTAAGAAAAGGCTGCCAAGGGTACTTAATTCTTTTCTCTACAGAAGTTAGAGTAAAAGATGAAATAGAGAACATTCCCATAGTAGATGAATTTCCAGAAGTTTTCCCTGAAGAGAAGTAGAATTTGCTATTGATTTGGTACTTGGTTCTGGTCCAATATCAATTACCCCCTATAGGATGGCCCCGACTGAGTTAGCCGAACTTAAGAAACAATTAGAAGAACTTTTAGAAAAAGGTTTCATTAGACCTAGTGTTTCACCATGGGGAACCCAGAATAGATGATGATGTGCCTAAAAGAGGACACAATCTGTACCATAAGGAAAATAAAGAGAAGAAACCAACTCAACCAAATTGATAAGCCTATGGCGCCACAATTAAGCTAAGATGGATTGAATTCGCCACACCCCAGATTAGAGAACGGAATGGGAGTGATAAGAATTCTGAGATTTTCTCGCCACACTAACAAAATTGTTAGATAAGAGAAGATAGATGTGCACAAAGCAATCTGAAAAATAATTCACTCAAATCTGATTATCTTGCCACAAGGGGGCAAGTTCCCTTTTATAGATAACAAAAGCCAGCTGCCTCATTAATGCAACCACAACCACCTCATTAATGAGCCTACAACAACTATAGTCAACCTATAGCCACCTCATTAATGAGCCTACAACAACTACAGCCTCCCTATAGCCACCTCATTAATGAGCCTACAACAACTATAGTCAACCTACAGCCACCTAGCCTATAACAACTACAGCCACCCTATAACCACCTCATTAATGCAACAACAACTATTACAACCACTTGGAAAGCTAAAAGACAATACAACAACTCTGAAAACATTAAATTACATCAGATTTTATATCCCAAAAAGTCATGCACGAAAATTATTAAAAATAAAAAAAATCTGTAGTTTTTTTATTCTTCAAAGTCCAAGCTTCTGATTTGGCCCAGCCCATCATTGCACACAAGTAAAGAAACCAAAGTTAATCCCATTTGATGCTTCTTGGCCCTTGAACGTGTTATTGGCCCAAGTATAGATTCAGCCTCTTCTTATTCAAGGACAGCCTTCATGATCACATCATCTTCCCCTGGTTGACAAGGATTTGCCCTCAAATCCAGCTCCATGTTATCTTCCAAATAAGGGGTTATGTCCCTTACATTGAATGTTGCTGAAACACCATAATCTCCTAGGAGATCAATTTTATACGCATTGTCATTTACCTTTTCTAGTACTCGAAAAGGACCATCAGCTCGTGGCATAAGTTTAGACTTCCTTTTGTTTGGAAATCTCTCTTTGCGTAGGTGAATCCAAACAAGATCTCCTGGGCTAAATTGAACATGCTTTCTCCTTTTGTCTACTGACTTTTTATAGGCAGCATTCTTCTTCTCAATTTGCTTTTTTACTGCTTCATGCATTTTCTTCATGAATTCAGCTTTACTTTTGCCATCCAAGCTAAGTTTTTCATTAATTGGAAGAGGTGCCAAATCTGCTGGTGTGTTAGGATTAAATCCATACACAACCTCAAATGGAGATTTCTTTGTAGTACTATGAACACTTCGATTATAAGCAAATTCAACATGCGGCAAGTACTCATCCCAATTCTTCAAGTTTTTACTAATAACACTTCTAAGCAAAGTGGAAAGAGATCTATTTACCACTTTGGTTTGCCCATCAGTTTGAGGATGACAAGTTGTGCTAAATAGCAGCTTTGTTCCAAGCTTCATCCATAATGTCTTCCAAAAATAGCTCAAGAATTTGGCATCACGATCAGAAACAATACTCCTTGGAATGCCATGCAATCTCACAACTTCCTTGAAGAATAAATTAGCAATATGAGAAGCACCATCAGTTTTGTGACATGAAATAAAATGAGACATTTTGGAGAACCTATCAACAACCACCATAACTGAATCTTTTCCCCTTTGTGTTCTAGGTAATCCAAGCACAAAATCCATGCTTAGATCCATCCATGGTTGATCTGGAACAAGCAATGGCATGTACAAGCCATGTGCAGCCTCATTGCTCTTCGCTTTCTTACAAGCAACACATCTTTCATCATATTTGGCCAATAGAAATGCTCTTTCAACATTTTAAATGTCTTCTTTTCACCAAAATGTCCAGCTAGCCCACCTGCATGTGATTCTCTAACAAGCAATTCCCTAATAGAACAATTAGGAATCACAAGTTTCCCAAATTTGAACATATAACCATCATGCCTATAAAACCCTTTAATGGCCATTTTCTCACAAGCTGAATAGATTTTAGCTAGCATAGGATCAAACAAGTATTGCTCCTTAATAAGTTCAAAGCCCAACAGCTTAGTGTTCAAAAGAGAAATCAAAGCATACCTCCGTGATAATGCATCAACCACCACATTCGTCTCTCCCTTTTTGTATTTGATTACATAGGGGAAAGCTTCCAAATACTCCACCCATTTGGCATGTCTTCGATTCAGCTTCCCTTGCCCCTTCAAATGCTTTAGGGACTCATGATCAGTGTGAATGATGAACTCCTTTGGTAATAAATAATGCTGCCATGTCTCAAGAGCTCGAATTAGTGCAAAGAACTCTTTATCATAGATTGAGTAATTCAGACTTGCTCCACCAAGCTTCTCACTAAAATAAGCAATGGGACACTTATCTTGCATTAAGACAGCTCCAATCCCTACTCCAGATGCATCGCATTCAATCTCAAATACCTTTGAAAAATCTGGAAGAGCTAGAATAGGTGCTGAACACAATTTCTCCTTGATTAAGTCAAAACTCTTTTGTGTAGCTTCGGTCCATTTAAACTCGCAATTTTTTTTGATGCATGCAGTTAATGGTGCAAGAATAGTGCTAAAATTCTTCACAAATCGTCTATAAAATGAAGCAAGGCCATGAAAACTTCGTACCTCAGAAATACTTTTAGGAATTGGCCACTCCTTGATTGCTTTTATTTTCTCCTCATCCACGTGCACCCCATGTTGAGAGACAACATAACCAAGGAAAATAACTTGGTCTTGACAGAATTGGCACTTCTTGAAATTGCCAAATAGTTTTTGTTCTCGTAATACTTCAAATACTTGCGTCAAATGCTCTTCATGCTCTTCAGAATTTTTACTATAAACCAAAATGTCATCAAAATAAACGACAACAAACATACCTATAAATTTTCAAAGCACATGGTTCATTAGCCTCATAAAGGTGCTTGGGGCATTGGATAACCCAAATGGCATGACCTTCCATTCATACAGCCCATGTTTTGTCTTAAAGGCTGTCTTCCATTCATCTCCTTCCTTCATACGAATTTGGTGATAACCACTCTTCAAGTCTATCTTTGAAAACACTTTGGAGCCATGTAATTCATCAAGCATGTCATCTAACCTTGGAATGGGATAAAGATACTTAACTGTAATCTTGTTGATTGCTCTGCTATCCACACACATCCTCATGGTCCCATCTTTCTTTGGCACCAATAAGGCCGGTACTGAACAAGGACTCATGGACTCCTGCACATATCCTCTTTCCAGCAACTCATTTACTTGACGTTGCAACTCCTTTGCCTCCTCCGGATTCATTCTATAAGCTGGCCTATTTGGTAAGGCAGCTTCTGGTACAAGATCAATTTGGTGCTCAATACCACGAATTGGTGGTAATTCCTTTGGTAGTTCTTCTGGAAATACATCACGAAATTCTTCCAAGAGCCTTTGAATTTGTGGTGGAAGTGATCCCACAATTTCTGGTACTATCTCCTTCAAATGCAATAAAAGAACTAAATTAGAGCTGGATAAAGCTCTCTCAATGTCTCCTTTGTTGGCAAGTAAATTACCCTTCCTTTCAGCTTCTTGTTGATGCGTCTTCACTTGTTGAGGACTCAATGGTGCTAACACAATCTTCCTTCCATCTTTCTCAAAGGAATATATGTTTTTAAACCCATCATGCAAAACTCTTCTATCATACTGCCAATAGAAAATGGCACAACAACCTGTTTAGTGACTCTCACAATTCCATCTTCATTTAGCCACTGCAATTTGTAAGGATGAGGGTGTTCAGTTGTGGCTAAATTCAACTTCTCCACCAAAGTAGTAGAAGCCACATTTGTGCAGCTCCCTCCATCTATAATTACACCACAAACCTTCTTTTCAACAGTACACCTTGTGTGAAAAATGTTCTCCCTTTGCTCATCACTAGGCTTAGCTTGCAAATTTAGAGCATGCCTTATGACAAGGAGTTCTCCCTCATCAGCATACTCCATGTTTTCCTTATCAGAACATTCTTCCATAACTCCTTCAATGATTGTGATGTGATTTCCGGAGGGAAAACACTTGATCGATTTTCTGGATAGGTTGAAAGAAACAAACAAATGAAACCAAATCACTCAATTGATAAGCCAAAGGGCGCCACAACTAAGAGAAATGGGTTGATCTCGCCACACTCAAAAAAGAAGAACGTGAGTAATAAGAAATCTAGTTGCTCTCGCCACTAACACAAGTTAGATAAGAGAAAGAACTCAAGAATCCTCTTGAAAGCAAAATGCCAATATCTCATATATGATTCAAAGATGGTTTACAACATATGGCAAGGACCCTTTTTATAGAGGGTCTCCAAAACAAAAAGACAAAAGACTCCAACTAATGCATTAAATGCATCAACTAAAAGTCAAGTAGTGTAGGCTAAATGTGTAGCTAAAAGTCAAAGACTACAACTATATTCAACAAATGCAACTAACCAACATGTAATCTTTTCACACTTCTTCCACTTTCAACAATGTGGTTAAGCCCAATCCAAGCCCTTTAGCCCTTGAACGAGTTAGAGGCCCAATTGAAGTGTTCTCCCTTTCTTGGGCTGCAATTAGTCCAAGCTCTTTAACCCTTGAACGAGTTAGAGGCCCAATTGAAGTGTTCTCCCTTTCTTGGGCTGCAATGGGGTTATCCTTGATTACATCAGACTGCCTCATCTTCGCTTACCACTTCTCCATGCGTGTCTTGGATTATCATTACCCTACGGTTTGGACATTCAGATGCGTAATGCCCATGACCAAGACATTTAAGCACTTTACATCTCTACTCCTTTTAGGAGGTTCTGAATCAGCTCCCTTTTCTTTCCCTTTTGATGAACTTGATGGAAGTTTTGAAGACTCCCTCTTCTCCACCTTTCTTTCTTCTCCTTTAGATGCAACCCATGATGGTGTTGTAGAGAAATTTGTGATTTTGTTTCTAGCTGGCTGTGACATTTGCTTACTGATGTGATCATGAAGGATGTCCTTGAAGAAGAAGAGGCTGAATCTATACTTGGGCCAATAACACGTTCAAGGGCCAAGAAGCATCAAATGGGATTGACTTGGGTTTCTTTACTTGTGTGCAATGATGGGCTGGGCCAAATCAGAAGCTTGGACTTTGAAGAATAAAAAAACTACAGATTTTTCTTATTTTTAATAATTTTCGTGCATGACTTTTTGGGATATAAAATCTGATGTAATTTAATGTTTTCATAGTTGTTGTAGGCTCATTAATGAGGTGGTTGAGGCAGCTGGCTTTTGTTATCTATAAAAGGGAACTTGCCCCCTTGTGGCAAGATAATCAGATTGGAGTGAATTATTTTTCAGATTGCTTTGTGCACATCTATCTTCTCTTATCTAACAATTGTGTTAGTGTGGCGAGAAAATCTCAGAATTCTTATCACTCCCATTCCGTTCTCTAATCTGGGGTGTGGCGAATTCAGTCCATCTTAGCTTAATTGTGGCGCCATAGGCTTATCAATTTAGTTGAGTTGGTTTCTTCTCTTTATTTTCCTTGTGGTACAGATTGTGTCCTCTTTTAGGCACATCACTTACTAGAAACTCTCTTCGTTTGTCTCTCCACCTTGATTGCAAGTTTAATAACATCCTCTAAGGTTACATAATTTTGTAGTTCCACCAAATCACCAATCTCCCTATGTAAACCACCAATGAACCTTGCAATTGTTTGCTCTTGAGGTTCATTCAGTTCACATCGAATCATTAGCATCTCAAACTCTTTCACATAATCTTCTACACACATACCTCCTTGTCTCAAGGATTGAAATTTGAAGAAGAGCTCTTGCTTGTAATATTCTGGCACAAATCTTCTTTGCATAAGTCTCTTCATTAGTCTCAAATTTCTGACTTCTTCCTTGCCATCTCTCCTCCGTTGGTTCTTCAAATTCTCCCACCATAAATTGGCATAATCTGTGAATTCAAGGGCTACAAGATGACATTTGGTTGCCTCCGAGTACTCATGGCACTCAAAGACCTTCTCTACACGCTGCACCCACTCCAAAAATTCCTCTGGAGAGCTATTTTGAGAGAAGCACACCAAAATATTCATCCAGGAGCAACAAAGATGTACACTATTCATCCAGGAACAACAAATGTCGTCTTGGAGAAAGAGTGTATATTCCCAATCAAGGAAACCTTAGGCAAGATATTTTGAGAGAAGCACACCAAAGTAAGTACACTATTCATCCAGGAACAACAAAGATGTACCATGACCTAAAAAGAAATTTTTGCTGGCCTGGAATGAAGAAAGAGGTAACAGAATTTGTTAGTAAATGTCTAACCTGTCAAAAAGTAAAAGCTGAACACCAAAGACCAGGTGGTTCATTGCAACCTTTAGAAATCCCAAAAGGGAAATGGGATAGCATCTCAATGGATTTCATTGTAGGACTACCTAGAACTTCTTCTGGCCATGATTCCATTTGGGTAATAGTAGATAGATTGACAAAATCAGCACATTTCTTGGCTGTCAATACTACCTATACCCTAGATAAGTATGCTGAGTTAGACATAAAGGAGATAGTCAGATTGCATGGTGTTCCATATGACATCATATCAGATAGAGACTTAAGGTTCACCTCTAGATTTTGGAGATCTTTACAAGATGCCATGGGTACAAAATTGAAGTTTAGCACTGCTTATCATCCTCAAATAGATTGTCAAACAGAAAGGACAAACCAGACCTTAGAGGATATGTTAAGGGCTTGCGTGATTGAGTTCAAGGGGAATTGGGATAAATTCTTGCCATTAGCAGAGTTTCCCTACAATAATAGTTTTCAATCTAGTATCAAGATGGCCCCATATGAATTTCTATATGGAAGGAAGTGTAGATCACCTATCTGTTGGGTTGAACTATGAGAAAGAGCATTGATAGGCCCAGAAATAGTAGACCAAACTTCAAGGCAAATTAAAATTATAAGGGATAGATTACTTACAGCTCAAAGTAGGCAAAAGAGCTATGCAGATAAGAGAAGAAGGCCCTTAAGTTTTGAAGAAGGTGATCATGTTTTTCTTAAAATATCACCAATTACAGCAGTTGGAAGATCTATGAAGTCAAAAAAACTTAGTCCAAGATACTTAGGCCCATTCCAAATCCTTGAAAAATTTGGCAACACTGCTTACAAATTAGCCTTATGCCCGAACATGGAAAATATTCGTAATGTTTTTCATGTGTCTCAACTTAAAAAGTACATCCCAGATCCTTCACATGTCATCGAACATGAGAATGTACATTTACAAGAGAATATGACAGTAGAGATAAGACCATATAGAATCATTGATACACGACTCAAATCATTGTGAAATAAGCAAATCCCTCTAGTTAAAGTAGTCTGGAGAGGATTATCCCAAGAGGAAGCAACATGGGAAACTGAAGAACACATGAGAAGACATTATCCTGAGTTATTTCACTAGGTAATTAAAATTTCTAATGTATAATCCTTTTAATTATATGCTTACCGAATTTTGAGGACAAAATTCAAATTTTAGGGGGGTGAGTTGTAACATCCCAAATTATTATGGAATAAATATTTAATATTTTTTTTTATTTTGAGACTCTAGAAATCTCTTGAATGTCCTTGATGAATCTAGATTGTTCTAGAGGAATCTTGTATGTTCTACAGATATCTTGTATATTCTTGAATTTCCTAGATAAGTGTAGAATATTGTAGAATGGTATAGATAATTCTAAAGAATTCTAGGTTAGTCTAGGTTTATCTTGAGTTTTCTAAACATTTCTAGTATAAATAATTCTAGAGAATTCTAGGTTAGTCTAGGTTTGTCTTGTGTTATCTTGAGTTTTCTAAACATTTCTAGTATAGATAATTCTAGAGAATTCTAGGTTAGTCTAGGTTTATCTTGAGTTATCTTGAGTTTTCTAAACATTTATAGTATAGATAATTCTAGAGAATTCCAGGTTAGTCTAGGTTTATCTTGAGTTATCTTGAGTTTTCTAAACATTTCTACGCTTTAGAGACAAAATAAATTTTTAGCTATAAATAGCAACATCTTCCTCCCCTTTCCTTGCACCATTCACAGCCGAGAGAGAGTGAAAAAAAAAAGAGAGTATAGCAACTTGGACAGTAGCAGAAAAACATTCTCTGTTTTTCAACCATAAAATAGAGATTTTTGGAAGAAGCAAATAGCAACGTTAAACTCGATTTTTCTGAGCTACTTGGGGAGATTCTTCTATTACTAACCCACACAAGTGTTAAGGGAGAAGTGGCAGTGAATAGGAAGCAAAAATCAGAACCAAAACTAGTGCAGACTACCCCACGGTCAACGGTCAAAAATCATGAAAATGAATTTCAAGACAGATTGAATAGCTATTTGAGCTAAAAAGTCAGACTACAAAGTACAGGTAGCGTAGCAATTCATAAAAGCTTGTTTTACTACTTGAATATTTTATGTCCATGAAGTTTTATCTAAAGTGAAATATATTTTTCATTATGAAATTAGCATGGTATTAGCTTGGAAGTTTTCTTCTATGTTCAGCTTGGGAGTTCTGCTTCCATGTCAGCTTGGAAATTTTATTTCCATGTCAGCTTGGAAATTATATTTCCATGTTTTAGTTTGGAATCTTTCTAGCTTGAGTTAAAGGACTGCAGTAGCCTTTTTCTCATGTTTAGCTTGGAAAAATAGTTCTGCAGACTATCTTTTCCATGACGTTGAGTGTGCCACCAACTATTCTTGATTCCATGATTTATTCATATATCAGCTTGCTAATTTTTCATCAACCTATTACACTAAACTGAGAATTTATATTACATGGACTGATTTTTATGATATAAGTAATTTTATGACTGAAATGGTATATTTATAAATGTTTATAAAATTATGCTAGCTACTGAGATACCCTTATCTCACCTTTTTGTGCTTTTCCAACTGACCATTTCAGGGGCTGACTATAAGGGAAAAGGAGTAAAGATTGATTGAACACTTTTAGAGCACTCAAGTTTATTAAGTATTAGAATTATAGATTATTTTTTTTAAGTTTAGATATCAAATTACTATGTACGACAGATTTGTAATTTATTTCAAACGAATGTAAAATTATCTTATGTTTAGAATTTCAATTATTATGTATAACCAATTATGATTTGTACTGAGAACAATTGTAGAATGTTCTTTTTGAAGATATGAGTATTAAGCATTAGAATTTGAAAAAAAATTTTCAGATTTTAGTATAGTAAAATAAGGACGTTACATACAGTCTGTCTCAGAATCAAAAAATTTCACATGGAAAAAATTGTCATACATTGGAGACTCAGAACCTTAAAAAGAAATACAACAGAAAATCTACAAAAATCAAACAAAAATTCACTACAATTAGATAAATCGGACTAAAAAATACCAAAAAATTGAAAAACTGACCTAAACGATGGAATTTGCTTTATTTTTTGTGTAAAAAATATGAGAGAACTTACTCATACATAAGGAAGGCAAAATTGGTATTGAAAACACCAATTATGCTACTCCTAATACTCTTATGACCATTTCTAGCCTCCAAATGGTCCTATTTGGTCCGACTAGGAATTGAAAAAATTCACTTGGGAAAAATCCCTTATACATTGGAGACACAGAATCCCAAAAAGAACTTCAAGAAAAAATCTACAAAAATTAAACAAAAACTCAAACAATTAGAAAAATCGGACTAAAAAATACCAAAAAATTGAAAAAAAAATTACCAAAATGATGGGATTTGCCTTTATTCTTTGGGTAAAAAATAATGGGAGAACTTAATCAAACACAAATAAGGCAAAACACCAATTATGCTTCTCCTAGTACTCTAAATACCATTACTAGCCTCTAAATGGTCTCGTACGTTCCCGCTCAGAAATGAAAAATTTCACATGGAAAAAATCCTCATACATTGGAGACACAAAATCCTAAAAAGAACTTCAACAAAAAAATCTACAAAAATTCACTAATAAATTAGTCAAATTGAACTAAAAAATATTAAAAAATTGAAAAACTGGCCGAAATGATGGAATTTGCCTTATTTTTTAGGTAAAAAATCATGGGAGAACTTACTCATACACAAGGAAGGTAAAATTGGTATTGAAAACACTAATTATGCTTCTCCTAACACTCTTACTACCATTACTAGCCTGCAAATGGTCCCATACAGTTTGGCTTGAAATCGAAAAATTTCACATAAAAAAAAAACCATCATACATTGGAGTCATAAAACCCCAAAAAGAACTTGATACAGAACCTCCAAGAGTCAAGCTTGAGAACCCGTTAGAGTATAATGGACCCCCACAACATTAACCTTGAAAACCCCAGAAAACCAATTCGGAATCAACCTCTAAGAAAGGTTAGAAAACAGATTGCTTAGAAGATGATCAAAGATCTAGAATAAAGAAAAACTCATTTCTGAAATTCCAGATTCGAAACACTTCACAAGAAGGTGATCAACCTACTTGAATGTTCCTTAGCATGTATTCTACACAAGAACACAAAGATAAAAAGCAAAACAGTTTTTTCTTGAATAAATTCTGAATTATGCCCAAAAGTTCTGATTCATTACATTCAAGCTCTATTTATAAGTAGAGCATTACAGCTAAAAATAAAATTTAATTAATTAAGAAATACAAACATTTACTAGCATCAGAACCACTATTTTTGGGAGGCTAAAAAGGTTCCACAAGTTACAACCATATCTTGGAAGGCTAAAAGTCAGCTTAGAAACTCTAAACAAATGAATTACATCTGACTTTGCTTTCCCCAAGTTTTATGCACGAAAATAATAATAAAAACATGCTAAATATCTTAGCAAGTTTGATTAGGTTAATTGGGCTTGGACTTTATTGCAAAATCTAGACTTGGACTAAGTTATAGTGAACTTGATGTGATCATGAAGGCTGTCCTTGAAGAACAAGAGGCTGAATCTATACTTGGGCCAAGAACACGTTCAAGGGCCAAGAAGCATCAAATGAGATTGACTTGGGTTTCTTTACTTGTGTGCAATGATGGGCTGGGCCAAATGGAAGCTTGGATTTAGAAGAATAAAAGAAATGCAGATTTTCTTATTTTTTTTAATAATTTTCGTGCATGAATTTTTGGGATACAGAATCTGATGTAATTTAATGTTTTTAGAGTTGCTGTAATGTCATTTAGCTTTCCAAGTGGTTGTAGTTGTTGTTGCATTAATGAGGTGGCTATAGGGTGGCTGTAGTTGTTGTAGGCTAGGTTCATTAATGAGGTGGCTGTAGGGAGGCTGTAGTTGTTATAGGCTCATTAATGAGGTAGCTGTACTTTGACTATAGTTGTTGTAGGCTCATTAATGAGGTGGCTGTAGGTTGACTATAGTTGTTGTAGGCTCATTAATGAGGTGGTTGTGGTTGCATTAATGAGGGAGCTGGCTTTTGTTATCTATAAAAGGGAACTTGCCCCCTTGTGGCAAGATAATCAAATTTGAGTGAATTATTTTTCAGATTGCTTTGTGCACATCTATCTTCTCTTATCTAACAATTGTGTTAGTGTGGCGAGAAAATCTCAGAATTCTTATCACTCCCATTCCGATCTCTAATCCGGGGTGTGGCGAATTCGACCCATCTTAGCTTAATTGTGGCGCCATAGGCTTATCAATTTAGTTGAGTTGGTTTCTTCTCTTTATTTTCCTTGTGGTATAGATTGTGTCCTCTTTTAGGCACATCATATTGGTATCAGAGCAGTGGTTTCGTGTGGGAAAACTCTTGTAACTTGAGAGTAGAACACTTATAGAGAGAGATCATGTCTGGAGAAAACAGTTCTGAACCTCCAATTCCAATGGGGCTTACTTTAGAGCAAGCTCAAATTCTGAAGTTGGAAAGGTCTCACAGTCAAATGGAGAGATCTCAACAACAAATGATGGAGCAGTTGAATCGTTTGGTAGAACAAATGGAGAGGCTAAACCATCAACCAAGGCGTCGGCAGCGAAGAAATAGAAATGAAGAGCAATCGGACCAAGAAAGCAATACAGAAGATGAAAGGTCTCCAAGGCCAAGGAGGCAACAAAGAGAGCAAGAATTGAAGATTAAGATGAAGGTCCCTACTTTCAAGGGAAGTAGCTCTCCAGAGGAATTTTTGGAGTGGGTGCAGCGTGTAGAGAAGGTCTTTGAGTGCCATGAGTACTCGGAGGCAACCAAATGTCGTCTTGCAGCCCTTGAATTCACAGATTATGCCAATTTATGGTGGGAGAATTTGAAGAACCAACGGAGGAGAGATGGTGAGAAAGAAGTCAGAAATTGGAGGCTAATGAAGAGACTTATGCAAAGAAGATTTGTGCCAGAATATTACAAGCAAGAGCTCTTCTTCAAATTTCAATCTTTGAGACAAGGAGGTATGTGTGTAGAAGACTATGTGAAAGAGTTTGAGATGCTAATGATTCGATGTGAACTGAATAAACCTCAAGAGCAAACAATTGCAAGGTTCATTGGTGGTTTGCATAGGGAGATTGGTGATTTGGTGGAACTACAAAATTATGTAACCTTAGAGGATGTTATTAAACTTGCAATCAAGGTGGAGAGACAAAGGAAGAGAGTTTCTAGTAAGCAAATGTCACAGCCAGCAAGAAACAAAATCACAAATTTCTCTACAACACCATCATGGGTTGCATCTAAAGGAGAAGAAAGAAAGGTGGAGAAGAGGGAGTCTTCAAAACTTCCATCAAGTTCATCAAAAGGGAAAGAAAAGGGAACTGATTCAGAACCTCCTAAAAGGAGTAGAGATGTAAAGTGCTTCAAATGTCTTGGTCATGGGCATTACGCATCTGAATGTCCAAACCGTAGGGTAATGATTATCCAAGACACGCATGGAGAAGTGGTAAGCGAAGATGAGGCAGCCATTGAAGGAGTTATGGAAGAATGTTCTGATAAGGAAACCATGGAGTATGCTGATGAGGGAGAACTCCTTGTCATAAGGAGTGCTCTAAATTTGCAAGCTAAGCCTAGTGATGAGCAAAGGGAGAACATTTTTCACACAAGGTGTACTGTTGAAAAGAAGGTTTGTGGTGTAATTATAGATGGAGGGAGCTGCACAAATGTGGCTTCTACTACTTTGGTGGAGAACTTGAATTTAGCCACAACTGAACACCCTCATCCTTACAAATTGCAGTGGCTAAATGAAGATGGAGTTGTGAGAGTCACTAAACAGGTTGTTGTGCCATTTTCTATTGGGAAAAATTACAAAGATAAGGTACTATGTGATGTTGTTCCAGTGAGTGCTAGTCATTTGCTCTTGGGAAGACCATGGCAGTATGATAGAAGAGCTTTGCATGATGGGTTTAAAAACACATATTCCTTTGAGAAAGATGGAAGGAAGATTGTGTTAGCACCATTGAGTCCTCAACAAGTGAAGATGCATCAACAAGAAGCTGAAAGAAAGGGTAATTTACTTGCCAACAAAGGAGATATTGAGAGAGCTTTATCCAGCTCTAATTTAGTTCTTTTATTGTATTTGAAGGAGATAGTACCAGAAATTGTGGGATCACTTCCACCACAAATTCAAAGGCTCTTGGAAGAATTTCGTGATGTATTTCCAGAAGAATTACCAAAGGAATTACCACCAATTCGTGGTATTGAGCACCAAATTGATCTTGTACCAGGAGCTGCCTTACCAAATAGGCCAGCTTATAGAATGAATCCGGAGGAGGCAAAGGAGTTGCAACGTCAAGTAAATGAGTTGCTGGAAAGAGGATATGTGCAGGAGTCCATGAGTCCTTGTTCAGTACCGGCTTTATTGGTGCCAAAGAAAGATGGGACCATGAGGATGTGTGTGGATAGCAGAGCAATTAACAAGATTACAGTCAAGTATCGTTATCCTATTCCAAGGTTAGATGACATGCTTGATGAATTACATGGCTCCAAAGTGTTTTCAAAGATAGACTTGAAGAGTGGTTATCACCAAATTCGTATGAAGGAAGGAGATGAATGGAAGACAGCCTTTAAGACAAAACATGGGCTGTATGAATGGAAGGTCATGCCATTTGGATTATCCAATGCCCCAAGCACCTTTATGAGGCTAATGAACCATGTGCTTCAGAAATTTATAGGTATGTTTGTTGTCGTTTATTTTGATGACATTTTGGTTTATAGTAAAAATTCTGAAGAGCATGAAGAGCATTTGTGGCAAGTATTTGAAGTATTACGAGAACAAAAGCTATTTGGCAATTTCAAGAAGTGCCAATTCTGTCAAGACCAAGTTATTTTCCTTGGTTATGTTGTCTCTCAACATGGGGTGCACGTGGATGAGGAGAAAATAAAAGCAATCAAGGAGTGGCCAATTCCTAAAAGTATTTATGAGGTACGAAGTTTTCATGGCCTTGCTTCTTTTTATAGACGATTTGTGAAGAATTTTAGCACTATTCTTGCACCATTAACTGCATGCATCAAGAAAAATTGTGAGTTTAAATGGACCGAAGCTACACAGAAAAGTTTTGACTTAATCAAGGAGAAATTGTGTTCAGCACCTATTCTAGCTCTTCCAGATTTTTCAAAGGTATTTGAGATTGAATGTGATGCATCTGGAGTAGGGATTGGAGCTGTCTTAATGCAAGATAAGTGTCCCATTGCTTATTTTAGTGAGAAGCTTGGTGGAGCAAGTCTGAATTACTCAATCTATGATAAAGAGTTCTTTGCACTAATTCGAGCTCTTGAGACATGGCAGCATTATTTATTACCAAAGGAGTTCATCATTCACACCGATCATGAGTCCCTAAAGCATTTGAAGGGGGGAAGCTGAATAGAAGACATGCCAAATGGGTGGAGTATTTGGAAGCTTTCCCCTATGTAATCAAATACAAAAAGGGAGAGATGAATGTTGTGGCTGATGCATTATCTCGGAGGTATGCCTTGATTTCTCTTTTGAACACTAAACTATTGGGCTTTGAACTTATTAAGGAGCAATACTTGCTTGATCCTATGCTGGCTAAAATCTATTCAGCTTGTGAGAAAATGGTCATTAAAGGGTTTTATAGGCATGATGGTTATATGTTCAGATTTGGGAAACTTGTGATTCCTACTTGTTCTATTAGGGAATTGCTTGTTAGAGAATCACATGCAGGTGGGCTGGCTGGACATTTTGGTGAAAAGAAGACATTTGAAATGTTGAAAGAGCATTTCTATTGGCCAAATATGATGAAGGATGTGCATCCGATTGTAGAAAGATGTGTTGCTTGCAAGAAAGCAAAGAGCAATAAGGCTGCACATGGCTTGTACATGCCATTGACTGTTCTAGATCAACCATGGATGGATCTAAGCATGGATTTTGTGCTTGGATTACCGAGAACAAAAAGGGGAAAAGATTCAGTTATGATGGTTGTTGATAGATTCTCAAAAATGTCTCATTTTATTTCATGTCACAAAACTGATGATGCTTCTCATATTGCTGATTTATTCTTCAAAGAAGTTGTGAGATTGCATGGCATTCCAAAGAGTATTGTTTCTGATCGTGATGCCAAATTCTTGAGCTATTTTTGGAAGACATTATGGATGAAGCTTGGAACAAAGCTGCTATTTAGCACAACCTGTCATCCTCAAACTGATGGGCAAACTGAAGTGGTAAATAGATCTCTTTCCTCTTTGCTTAGAAGTGTTATCAGTAAAAACTTGAAGAATTGGGATGAGTACTTGCCGCATGTTGAATTTGCTTATAATCGGAGTGTTCATAGTACTACAAAGAAATCTCCATTTGAGGTTGTGTATGGATTTAATCCTAATACACCAGCAGATTTGGCACATCTTCCAATTAATGAAAAATTTAGCTTGGATGGCAAAAGTAAAGCTGAATTCATGAAGAAAATGATGAGGCAGTAAAGAAGCAAATTGAGAAGAAGAATGCTGCCTATAAAAAGTCAGTAGACAAGAAGAGAAAGCATGTTCAATTTAGCCCAGGAGATCTTGTTTGGATTCACCTACGCAAGGAGAGATTTCCAAACAAAAGGAAGTCTAAACTTATGCCACGAGCTGATGGTCCTTTTCGAGTATTAGCAAAGGTAAATGACAATGCGTATAAAATTGATCTCCCAGGAGATTATGGTGTTTCAGCAACATTCAATGTAAGGGACATAACCCCTTATTTGGAAGATAACATGGAGCTGGATTTGAGGGCAAATCCTTGTCAACCAGGGGAAGATGATGTGATCATGAAGGCTGTCCTTGAAGAACAAGAGGCTGAATCTATACTTGGGCCAATAACACGTTCAAGGGCCAAGAAGCATCAAATGGGATTGACTTGGGTTCTTTACTTGTGTGCAATGATGGGCTGGGCCAAATGGAAGCTTGGACTTAGAAGAATAAAAGAAATGCAGATTTTCTTATTTTTTTTTAATAATTTTCGTGCATGAATTTTTGGGATACATAATCTGATGTAATTTAATGTTTTTAGAGTTGCTGTAATGTCATTTAGCTTTCCAAGTGGTTGTAGTTGTTGTTGTTGCATTAATGAGGTGGCTATAGGGTGGCTGTAGTTGTTGTAGGCTAGGTTCATTAATGAGGTGGCTGTAGGGAGGCTGTAGTTGTTATAGGCTCATTAATGAGGTAGCTGTACTTTGACTATAGTTGTTGTAGGCTCATTAATGAGGTGGCTGTAGGTTGACTATAGTTGTTGTAGGCTCATTAATGAGGTGGTTGTGGTTGCATTAATGAGGGAGCTGGCTTTTGTTATCTATAAAAGGAAACTTGCCCCCTTGTGGCAAGATAATCAAATTTGAGTGAATTATTTTTCAGATTGTTTTGTGCACATCTATCTTCTCTTATCTAACAATTGTGTTAGTGTGGCGAGAAAATCTCAGAATTCTTATCACTCCCATTCCGATCTCTAATCCGGGGTGTGGCGAATTCGACCCATCTTAGCTTAATTGTGGTGCCATAGGCTTATCAATTTAGTTGAGTTGGTTTCTTCTCTTTATTTTCCTTGTGGTATAGATTGTGTCCTCTTTTAGGCACATCAGAACTTGAACCTCTCTTGTTTCCAAGTCTTGTTGTCCATGCAATCCATTGCAAGCTGAATCCACTAAATCTTGAAGATGACAGATTAGAACTTGTTGAATCTTCTTTGCCCTTGATCTGGTTATAGGTCCTTGATGGATGTTAGAAATTTCTTGGAATTGATCTTCACCTTCTTGGTCGAGCTCATCCTCTTTTTGTTGAAACTTTGGATCTTGATTTGTAGGCTGGTCCATAACATTTCCCCTCCCCTCAAAAGGATTTGTCCTCGAATCTAAAACATCACCTATAGCAAAAGGACTCAAATCAGTCACATTGAAAGTAGGACTTACATTGTACTCACTAGGTAGGTCCACTTTGTAGGCGTTGTCATTAATCCTCTCCAGTATTTGAAATAGGCCATCTTCTCTTGGGTGTAATTTAGATTTCCTTTGAAGTGGAAACCTTTCTTTACGAAAATGCACCCAAACCAAATCTCCAGGTTGAAAAATCATTGGCTTCCTTCCTTTATTCACTCGTACAGCTACCTTAGCATTTTTCTTATCAATTCTCTCCTTGACCTGCTGATGTATCTTTTTCATCCAATCAGCTTTGGAATTAGCATCTACACTCACAAATTTGTTAGGTGGCAATGGTAACAAATCAATAGGAGTAAGGGGATTAAAACCATAAACAGTTTCAAATGGAGAACAATTAGTAGTGCTATGAACAGCCCTATTGTAAGCAAACTCCACAAATGGTAAACAATCCTCCCACATCCTAATATTGTTTAAAATTGCCCTAAGCAAGGAAATCAAAGTTCTATTAACTACTTCAGTTTGTCCATCAGTCTGCGGATGACAAGTAGTTGAGAACAATAGCTTAGTCCCTAATTTTCCCCACAAAACTCGCCAAAAATGACTCAAAAATTTAACATCTCTATCACTAACAATGCTCTTAGGTATGCCATGCAAACGCACAACCTCTTTGAAAAACAAATCAGCAATGAATTTAGCATCATCAGTTTTATGACTTGGTATAAAATGAGCCATTTTACTAAATCTATCAACCACAACAAAAATGCTATCATGGCCTTTCCTAGTTCTAGGGAGTCCAAGCACAAAATCCATAGACAAATCAGTCCAAGGTTCATTAGGAACAGGTAATGGTGTATACAGTCCATGTGGTTTCAACCTAGACTTAGCCTCTCTACATGTGATGCATTGCTCACAAACTTTTTGCACATCATGTTTCATACCAGGCCAAAAGAAATGTTCTAACAGCATGTCATAGGTCTTATTTACCCCAAAATGCCCCATTAGGCCTCCTCCATGTGCTTCCTTAATCAATAATTTCCTCAAAGAACATTTAGGAATGCAAACTCTATTTTTTTTAAACAGGAAACCATCAAACAAGTAAAAATCATCCGAAATAGCCCCATTACCACAAGATGCAAATATATCCCCAAAATCATCATCACTAAGATACAATTCCTTAATATGCTCGAATCCTAATAATTTAGTAGTAAGAGAATTAAGCAAAGTGTACCTTCTTGACAATGCATCAGCAACCACATTTTCTTTACCTTGTTTGTATTTAATCACATATGGGAATGTTTCTATGAATTCCAACCAGTTGGCATGCCGACTATTCAGCTTATCTTGACCCTTCAAATGCTTAAACTTTCATGGTCAGTATGTATTACAAACTCTCTAGGCCACAAATAATGCTGCCATGTTTGCAAAGTTCGAACCAAAGCATATAACTCCTTATCATATGTTGGATACCTCAAGGCTTCCCCACTTAACTTTTCACTAAAATACATTAGTGGCCTTTGATCCTGCATCAAAACAGCTCCAATTCCTATGCCACTGGCATCACATTCAATTTCAAAAGTTTTGTCAAAGTTAGGCAAAGCAAGTAAAGGTGCACTACACAATTTATCCTTAAGTTCATTAAATGATTTCTCTTGTGCATCTCCCCACACAAATCCAACATTTTTCTTCACTAACTCATTCAAGGGTGCAACTATAGTGCTGAAATCTCTAATGAATCTCCTATAGAAACCAGCAAGCCCATGAAAGCTCCTCACTTCACTAGCATTCTTAGGTCTCGGCCACTCCTTAATAGCTCTAATCTTTTCCTCATCAACCTCAATACCTTGACCAGACACAACAAAACCAAGAAAGTTAACCCTATCCATGCAGAAACTGCACTTCTTGAAGTTAGCATACAACCTTTCTTGCCTAAGTGTATCTAACACAAGTCGTACATGTGTGACATGATCATCCAAACACTTAGAATAAATCAAAATATCATCAAAATATACAACAACAAATTTGCTTAAGTATTCTCGCAACACATGGTTCATCAATCTCATGAATGTGCTTGGTGCGTTAGTAAGACCAAATGGCATAACAAGCCACTCATACAACCCATACTTAGTTTTAAACGTTGTTTTCCATTCATCACCAATATTCATTCGAATTTGATAATAACCAGATTTCAAATCAATTTTAGTGAACAAACAAGAGCCATATAACTCATCAAGCATGTCATCTAATCTAGGAATAGGGTGACGATACTTTACAGTGATTTTATTGATGGCTCTGCAGTCCACACACATTCTCCATGTTCCGTCCTTCTTGGGCACCAGGATAACAGGAACCGAGCAAGGGCTAAGACTTTCCCTCACATACCCCTTAGCTAGCAACTCCTCCACTTGTTTTTGTATCTCCTTTGCCTCAGTTGGATTAGTTCTATATGCTGGTCTATTGGGTATCGAAGCTCCAGGAATGAAGTCAATTTGATGTTCTATGCCTCTAATTGGTGGTAAACCATTAGGCATCTCCTCATGAAACACATCTTCAAATTCCTGCAAAAGATTAACAAACACACTTGGCAAAGATGGGTTAAGATCATTAGTTGCCAAATAAGCCCCTTTGTACAAAAGTACAAATATAGGCTGATTGTAGTACAAAGCATATCTTACCTCACTTGTCCTAGCTATCAAACACACATTCTTTTCTATTTTCTCTCTAGGCCGAATT
This sequence comes from Biancaea sappan, assembly GCA_037074585.1. Taxonomy (NCBI): domain Eukaryota; kingdom Viridiplantae; phylum Streptophyta; class Magnoliopsida; order Fabales; family Fabaceae; genus Biancaea; species Biancaea sappan. The sequence continues at coordinate 41,325,611 of CM073501.1, read as the reverse complement.
TGTTCTTTTCCCTCTGTATTTTCACTTTTTTTATTTACACTCTCTGAAGCACCATTTTTACTCTCTCTTTTTTTCTTTTCGGCCTCAACTCTCATCCTTTCCATTTTACATTGGTCTTCATACACTTCTTTTGAGGAAAGCGGTGTTAGTATGGTTTTCCGCCCATTTTTGGTAAATGAATACCTATTGAGGTACCCATCATGTATAGCTCTCCTATCAAATTGCCATGGCCTACCAAGTAGAATATCTCCAGCATGCATTGGAACCACATCACACAACACTTCATCATGGTATTTACCAATGGAAAAGGAAATAATAGATTGTTTATTTACCTTAACTTCACCACAATCATTAAGCCACTGAAGTTTGTATGGTCTTGGGTGTGGTGTGGTAGGCAGCCCCAATCTATTAATCAAAAGTGTACTCACAACATTAGTGCAACTTCCACTATTCACAATCACACTACATGCCTTGCCTTTAACATGACACCTTGTATGGAACAAATTGTCTCGTTGCTCCTCAGGGCTATCCTCCTTCAATTGAGTGTTGAGAGCACGCCTAGCAACTAGCAAATCACCTCTAATTGGCTCCTCAATGCTTCCATCACTACAATTTTCCAATTATGGCAACTCACCATCATCACTCTCATTATTGCCCTCTTCTTCATCAGTCACAATCTCATCATTTCTCAAGGTCATAACCCTCTTATTTGGACATTCTTTGCTAATATGGCCTATCCCTTGGCATTTCCAACACTTAATATCTCTATTTCTCACCTTAGGCTCTTCAGCTTTGGATTTCTCCTTAGAACCTGAATCTGTCTTCCCCTTGGCACCATCATGAACAGCCTTACTTCCACCCCTAAAATCACTTTTTCCATTATTTTTCCAAGAAGAACTAGAATTGGAAAAATGTTTGGAAGTATACCTTGCTGCCCCTCGTCCTTGAAGTTGTTTCTCCACCTTGATAGCAATATGCACCATTTCGTCTAACTCCACATATGGTTGCAAATCAACCCGGTCAGCTATCTCCTTGTTCAGTCCAGCCAAGAAATGCGCCATATTAGTCTCCATAACTTCATCTAAATTTGCTCGGGTCATGATCATTTCCATCTCCTTGTAGTAGTCATCGACACTTCTACTACCTTGTCTAAGAACCTGAAGTCTTTGCACAAGCTCTCGATGATAGTGTTTAGGTACAAATCGCTTTCTCATGACAGATTTAAGCTCAAGCCAAGTCCCAATCGGATACTCCAGATTCCTTCTCCTACTAGTCACCAATTGGTCCCACCAAGCTATAGCATAATCTGAAAATTGAGTAACTGCAAGTTTGACTTTCTTTTCCTCACTAAACTGATGATAATCAAAAATAAGCTCCACTTGTTTTTCCCATTGCAAATAAGCCTCTGGATCTGTTTTACCTTGAAAATGAGGTATTTTCAGTTTAATGCTTCCCAAGTTTCTGTCTACAAAATTATCATCACCACGGTTTCTACCATAGATTGCATTTTCATACATTCTCCTTCTACCTCTTCCAACATCACGAACTCCTCTATCTCCTCCTCTAGGAATTCCCCCTTCAATAGTTGCATTATCATCCTCATTATAATCACTTTATTCATCCTCCAAAACATCCTCTTGAGGTATTCGATTTCTACCTCCCCTTTGTCTCTCATTGTGATTCGGTGTGGCTCTTTCAACAGCCTGTAGCCTTACATCCATGCGCTCTAATGTTTCCCGCACGTTCTCCATAATGCGGTATAATCGTACAAATTCTCCTTGATAAGCCTCACGCAATAAAGTCTCACTAACATGACCAGCTTCATTATCTCCACTTTGGTGTGTCATAGCTGCAATAAAAAAAGTCAGAAAACAAACAAACGAATGCTTCTATTTATGGACCTCACAAGCACTCTCTCATGTGTTTTTTTTTTTAACTCAAAAGATGGGGATGGTCACTCGTGTATCACTCAAACAATTAGTTTTTCTCTCGGCTTTCCTACACTCTAGCTAATTCTTTTATGTTCTTAGGTGAATCACACTTTTAGAACAAAACAAATAGCTTGATCAGTGTAGAATTCCAAAAATCTGAAATTTTCAATAACAAGTTTGAAGCAATCCAGCTAGAACAAGATGAGCAAGGATTATAATTAATATAATCACATTAAAGATGAAATTAGAAAATTTCAAGAATCAAACATCATTCAGATCTGATTAGGAAGTTCTAATAAAGTCCAGAACTCCAAATTTTCTTACTTTTTTTTTTATGACTACAAACACCAAATCTGATTTGCACAGATAAGGTTTAATCAAAAGAAACAAGATCAAACAGAACAGAATCCAAAGGGATGATAAATAAGAATTCCAATTTTTTTTTTAAAGGATAGAACCTGATCTAGAGCCAAGCTCTGATACCAAAATGATACAGAACCTCCAAGAATCAAGCTTGAGAACCCGTTAGAGTATAATGGACCCCCACAACATTAACCTTGAAAACCCCAGAAAACCAATTCGGAATCTACCTCAAAGAAAGGTTAGAAAACAGATTGCTTAGAATAAAGAAAAACTCATTTCTGAAATTCCAGATTCGAAACACTTCACAAGAAGGTGATCAACCTACTTGAATGTTCCTTAGCATGTATTCTACACAAGAACACAAAGATAAAAAGCAAAACAGCTTTTTCTTGAATAAATTCTGAATTATGCCCAAAAGTTCTGATTCATTACATTCAAGCTCTATTTATAAGTAGAGCATTACAGCTAAAAATAAAATTTAATTAATTAAGAAATACAAACATTTACTAGCATCAGAATCACTATTTTTGGGAGGCTAAAAAGGTTCCACAAGTTACAACCATATCTTGGAAGGCTAAAAGTCAGCTTAGAAACTCTAAACAAATGAATTACATCTGACTTTGCTTTCCCCAAGTTTTATGCACGAAAATAATAACAAAAACATGCTAAATATCTTAGCAAGTCTGATTAGGTTAATTGGGCTTGGGCTTTATTGCAAAATCTGGACTTGGACTAAGTTATAGTGAACTTGAGCCTCTCTTGTTTCCAAGTCTTGTTGTCCATGCAATCCATTGCAAGCTGAATCCACTAAATCTTGAAGATGACAGATTAGAACTTGTTGAATCTTCTTTGCCCTTGATCTGGTTATAAGTCCTTGATAAATGTTAGAAATTTCTTGGAATTGATCTTCACCTTCTTGGTCGAGCTCATCCTCTTTTTGTTGAAACTTTGGATCTTGATTTGTAGGCTGGTCCATAACAATAGGTCTGATAGATTGCCATAAAGAAAACACTTTGGATTTGGAATGCAAATGATTGATATTTTTCAGGGGGAAGAACGGTACTGAGTTTATCGTACGAGTGACGATGTGCGAGACTATGGCTAACAATATGTTGTCATTGCAAACGATCGAGAACTTTCCACTCTGAGGGAGAAAAAATATCGAGCGAAGAAGATTGTGATTGAGTGAAATATAGCAAGATGTGAAATATAGCAAGATGGATATGTAGAAATGCACGTTGGTGTGATTTAGCAAGCAAAAACTTACAATCGGGTGAAACAGAGCGGGAAGGATGTGAAGCGTACGAGCACAATTTAGAGCATGAAAAAATGTAAATTTTGGAGAGATAGTGAACCGCAATTTTGAATCCAGTGAAACAACGGAAGATAGATGTCAAGGATGCCAAAATATGGTTCAATGAGAAAGAATGTTTGTTGGATTGAAATAGGTCAAAGATCTGTGAATGAGTGATAACGTACTATGTAACAAGATGAAATGTGCAAGTCGAACAAGAACAAGTTAGATCGATTGAACGAAAGCGAGAAATCGGCAAAATGGAGTCCGAATGATCGATTATTTGGTAAAATTTAAATATGGATGAAAGGCAAGCGAGAAAAACATTTAAAAGTGACCGAAAATTTACGGGTGTATGAAAAGGGGAAAATATGTGCAAATGAGTGCTATCTTATGATGTGGCATGATGAAATGTCGAATCGAGCAAAAACAAGTTTGATAGATTGCCATAAAGCAAACACTTTTGATGTGATTTCCGGAGGGAAAACACTTGATCGATTTTCTAGATAGGTTGAAAGAAACAAACAAATGAAACCAAATCACTCAATTGATAAGCCAAAGGGCGCCACAACTAAGAGAAATGGGTTGATCTCGCCACACTCAAGAAAGAAGAACGTGAGTGATAAGAAATCTAGTTGCTCTCGCCACTAACACAAGTTAGATAAGAGAAAGAACTCAAGAATCCTCTTGAAAGCAAAATGTCAATATCTCATATATGATTCAAAGATGGTTTACAACAAATGGCAAGGACCCTTTTTATAGAGGGTCTCCAAAACAAAAAAGACAAAAGACTCTAACTAATGCATTAAATGCATCAACTAAAAGTCAAGTAGTGTAGGCTAAATGTCAGAGACAATAAATGCATAGGTAGCTAAATGTCAAAGACAATAAATGCATAGGTAATAGACTACAACTATATTCAACAAATGCAACTATCTCACATGCAATCTTTTTCACACTTCTTCCACTTTCAACAAAGTGGTTAAGCCCAATCCAAGCCCTTTAGCCCTTAAACGAGTTAGAGGCCCAATTGAAGTGTTCTCCCTTTCTTGGGCTGCAATTAGTCCAAGCTCTTTAACCCTTGAACGAGTTAGAGGCCCAATTGAAGTGTTCTCCTTTTCTTGGGCTGCAATGGAGTTATCCTTGATTACATCATCCTCCCCTGGTTGAAATGGAGTTCTCCTCAAATCCAAGTCCTCTTTATCTTCTAAGTACGGGGAAAGATCCCTCACATTGAAAGTAGTAGAAACAGCATAGTCTTCAGGCAAAACAATTTTGAATGCATTATCATTTACCTTGTCTATGATACGGAAAGGACCATCTACCCTTGGCATTAATTTGGACTTCCTTTGGTTTGGAAATCTTTCTTTTCGAAGATGAACCCATACTAAATCTCCAGGACTGAATTGAACAAATTTTCTTCTCTTGTTGGCAGTCTTCTCATAGATGGAGTTCTTCTTCTCAATTTGCTGTTTAATGTTTTCATGTAACTTCTTTATCATGTCAGCCTTCATTTTTCCATCTATGCATTCTCGAGCTTCAAGTGGTAATTGATGTGATTTCCGGAGGGAAAACACTTAATCGATTTTCTGGATAGGTTGAAAGAAACAAACAAAGGAAACCAAATCACTCAATTGATAAGCCAAAGGGCGCCACAACTAAGAGAAATTGGTTGATCTCGCCACACTCAAGAAAGAAGAACGTGAGTGATAAGAAATCTAGTTGCTCTCGCCACTAACCTAAGTTAGATAAGAGAAAGAACTCAAGAATCCTCTTGAAAGCAAAATGCCAATATCTCATATATGATTCAAGGATGGTTTACAACATATGGCAAGGACCCTTTTTATAGAGGGTCTCTAAAACAAAAAGACAAAAGACTCCAACTAATGCATTAAATGCATCAACTAAAAGTCAAGTAGTGTAGGCTAAATGTCAAAGACAATAAATGTATAGGAAGCTAAAAGTCAAAGACAAGAAATGCATAGGTAATAGACTACAACTATATTCAACAAATGCAACTAACCCACATGCAATCTTTTCACACTTCTTCCACTTTCAACAATGTGGTTAAGCCCAATCCAAGCCCTTTAGCCCTTGAACGAGTTAGAGGCCCAATTGAAGTGTTCTCCCTTTCTTGGGCTGCAATTAGTCCAAGCTCTTTAACCCTTGAACGAGTTAGAGGCCCAATTGAAGTGTTCTCCCTTTCTTGGGCTGCAATGGGGTTATCCTTGATTACATCATCCTCCCCAGGTTGAAATGGATTTGTCCTCAAATCCAAGTCCTCTTTATCTTCTAAGTACGGGGAAAGATCCCTTACATTGAAAGTAGTAGAAACAGCATAGTCTTCAGGCAAATCAATTTTGTATGCATTATCATTTACCTTGTCTATGATACGGAAAGGACCATCTGCCCTTGGCATTAATTTAGACTTCCTTTGGTTTGGAAATCTTTCTTTTCGAAGATGAACCCACACTAAATCTCCAGGACTGAATTGAACAAATTTTCTTCTCTTGTTGGCAGTCTTCTTATAGATGGAGTTCTTCTTCTCAATTTGCTGTTTAATGTTTTCATGTAACTTCTTTATCATGTCAGCCTTCATTTTTCCATCTATGCATTCTCGAGCTTCAAGTGGTAATGGTACTAAATCAAGTGGGCTCAATGGATTAAATCCATAAACTACTTCAAAAGGAGAGTGTTTAGTAGTACCATGTACACTTCTATTGTAAGCAAATTCAGCATAGGCCAAGCATTCATCCCAACTTTTCAAGTTTTTGCCAATGATAGTTCTTAGCAAAGTAGAAAGCATTCGGTTCACCACTTCAGTTTGCCCATCAGTTTGTGGGTGACAGGCAGTACTAAAGAGCAACTTTGTTCCCAACTTCCTCCATAAAGTCTTCCAAAAGTAGCTAAGAAATTTGGCATCACGATCTGATACGATACTCTTTGGAATGCCATGAAGTCTCACAATTTCTTTGAAAAATAAATTGGCAATGTGCACAGCATCATCGGTCTTATGGCATGGAATAAAATGAGACATTTTTGAAAAACGATCAACAACAACCATGACCGAATCTTTACCTCTTTGTGTCCTTGGTAAGCCTAGCACGAAATCCATGCTAACATCAGTCCAAGGTTGATCTGGAACAGGTAGAGGTGTATAAAGTCCATGGGCTGCTTCCTTGCTCTTGGCTTTTTTGCAAACAATACACCTTTCAATCACATGATGCACATCTCTAATCATGTTAGGCCAATAAAAATGCTCTTTCAGCATCTCCAATGTCTTGGTTTCACCGAAATGCCCAGCCAATCCTCCTCCGTGAGCTTCTCGTGTAAGTAATTCCCTTATAGAACAATTTGGAATTACCAGCCTCCCTAAGCGAAATAAAAAACCTTCAGATCTATAAAATCCCTTATATGCCATTTTCTCACAAGCGAGATAAATTTCAGCAAGTGTTGAATCTTCCATGTAATGGTCTTTAATAGATTCAAATCCCAACAATTTAGCATTCATCATGGAAATTAAGGCATATCTCCTTGATAAGGCATCTGCAACAATGTTGGTTTCTCCCTTCTTATATTTCAACACATAGGGAAAAGCTTCAAGAAATTCCACCCACTTTGCATGTCTTCTATTCAGCTTGCTCTGACCTTTCAAGTGTTTGAGTGATTCATGGTCTGTGTGAATTACAAATTCTTTTGGTAACAAGTAGTGCTGCCATGTCTCAAGAGCTCTAATTAAAGAGTAGAACTCCTTATCATAGGTAGAGTAGTTAAGACTGGCTCCATTCAACTTCTCACTAAAATAAGCTATAGGACGCCTTTCTTGAAGAAGTACAGCTCCAATTCCCACTCCACTAGCATCACATTCAATCTCAAAAGTCTTAGAAAAATTAGGCAAAGCCAATATGGGTGCATTGCACAATTTTTCTTTGACAAGCTCAAAACTTCGTTGGGCTGCATCACTCCATTTGAACTCCTTTCCTCCCTTAACACATTCAGTTATGGGTGCTAAGATGGTGCTGAAATCCCTTACAAATCTTCTATAGAAAGAGGCAAGCCCATGAAAACTTCTTACTTCAGATATGGTTCTTGGAACGGGCCATTCTTTGATAGCTTTCACCTTTTCTTCATCAACTCCCACTCCTTGCTGAGATACTACAAAGCCAAGAAAAATCACATGGTCTTGACAAAAGTAGCATTTTTTTAGATTAGCATAGAGTTTCTCCTTTCGCAACACTTCCAAGACTTCCTTCAAATGTTGCACATGCTCCTCATAACTTTGACTGTAGATCAAAATATCATCGAAATATACCACAACGAATTTTCCAATGAAAGATCTAAGCACATGATTCATCAATCGCATAAATGTGCTAGGGGCATTAGATAGCCCAAATGGCATTACCATCCATTCGTAAAGTCCATGCTTTGTCTTGAAGGCCGTCTTCCACTCGTCTCCCTCTTTCATTCGGATTTGGTGATAGCCGCTCTTCAAGTCAATTTTTGAAAACACCTTGGAACCATTCAGCTCATCCAACATGTCATCCAATCTTGGAATTGGGTAGCGGTATTTGATGGTGATCTTATTTATAGCACGGCTGTCTACACAGATTCTCATAGAGCCATCCTTTTTAGGGACTAATAATGTAGGCACAGAACAAGGGCTCATGGATTCCCTTACATAACCCTTTTCAATCAACTCATCGACTTGCCTTTTTAGCTCCTTAGCCTCCTCTGGATTCATTCTGTATGCTGGCTTATTTGGTAAGGCAGCACCGGGCATCAAATCAATTTGATGCTCAATTCCTCTTAAGGGTGGCAATCCCTTAGGTAGCTCATTCGGAAAGACATCTGTAAATTCTTCTATCAACTCCCTCACAAGCTTAGGAAGCTTTTCTGCAAGTTCTGGATTTAGCTCCTTAAGAATTAGTAATAATACAAAGTTTTCCCTTCTTATTGCCTTCTTTAACTCATTCTTAGAAGCAAAATAACTAGGCTTATTCTCCTCGATTACATCCTCCTTCGGCTGTACTTGTATTGGCTTTAAGGGTGCCAACACAATCTTCTTTCCATCCTTCTCAAAAGCGTAGGTGTTTTTGAAGCCATCATGTAGTGCTCTTCTATCAAATTGCCACGGCCTCCCAAGTAGAAGATGACTAGCATCCATAGGGACTATGTCACACAATACCTCATCTTTGTAATTCTTCCCTATAGAGAAAGGTACCTTTACTTGTTTGGTGACCTTCATCTCGCCATGATTATTTAGCCATTGCAGCTTATATGGACGGGGATGATTGATGATAGGTAGCTTCAGTTTTCCAACCAAGGTGGTTGAAGCAACGTTAGTGCAGCTCCCACTATCAATTATCACGTTACAAACTTTGCCTCCGATAGTGCACCTTGTTTGAAAAATATTCTCCCTCTGTTCTTCTTCTACCTTGGCTTGGATATTCAAGGCACGTCTAATAACCAAGGCAGCACCTTCATCAGCATACTCAACAACTTCTTCTTCGTCAAAATATTCTTCCTCTTCACATTCCTCCACAATATCTTCATCTTCACTCTCTATTTCCCCTTGTTTCTCCTTCAAGATCATCACTCTTCTATTAGGACATTCGGATGCTATATGGCCATGACCCAAGCACTTGAAGCACTTAATGTCTCGGCTTCTTTTAGAGGGCTGGTTGTCTTCTCTCTTATCCTTCCCCTTAGAACTTTCAGATTTGTTCGGCTCTTTCTTCCATATCTCCTTATTACTCCCTTTGGTAGTGTTTGAGGTTTGGGAAAGTGTTTGGAAAGGTTTACTCCCCAATGGTTTAGACACTCCATTGGTTCTTCCATAAACTCTCTTTTTCTGTCTCTCCACCTTAATTGCCAATTTAATTACATCTTCTAAGAAGACATAATTCTGCAACTCTACTAAGTCAGCAACTTCTCTGTTCAAACCACCAAGAAATCGAGCTATGGTTTGCTCTTGAGGTTCATTCAGCTCGCACCGAATCATCAAAGTTTCAAATTCTTTGACATAATCTTCAACACACATACCTCCTTGCCTCAAGCTTTGAAGCTTAAAATAAAGCTCTTGCTTGTAGTAATCAGGTACAAAACGCCTCTGCATGAGCCTTTTCATCAATCTCCAATTTCGAACTTCCTCCTCTCCATCTCTTCTTCGTTGATTCTTCAAATTTTCCCACCATAGATTCGCATAATCAGTGAATTCAAGCGCTGCAAGACGGCATTTGGTAGCTTCTGAATATTCTTGATATTCAAAAATCTTCTCTACTCGTTGCACCCACTCCAAGTATTCTTCAGGAGAACTTGTTCCCTTAAATGGAGGAATCTTCATTTTGATGTTGGCATCACGTTCCCTCTGCTGCCTTCTTTGCCTAGGTTGATCACCTTCTTCAGCTTCAGATTCTTCTCTATGGTGTTCAACATAAGCTCCTCTTCTTGGTTGTTGTTGTTGTAGCTCCATAAATCTAGCCATTTGAGTGGTTAGTTGAGCTATTTGTTCCATCATTTCTTCTTGACCTCTTTGTAGGCCAACAATTTGAGCTTGTTGTAGGCTAAGCCCAAAAGGAACTTCAGAACTATTTTCTCCTGTCATAGTGATTTGTAATTTGTTGGTTTGAGTTTGGTGAAGGGTAGGTTCACTCTCTAAGTGTTTACACTCGGATTAACAATGAACAGTAACGATGAACAATGAACAGTAACGATGAATTTTTTTTTTTAAATAAAAAAGTTGGAATAAAATAGAACAACACAAGAATAGAAATAAAGATAAAGATGAACAGATTAGAAAATTAGCCTTCCATGTAGGTGGCAGATTACAAAACAAGGAAAACTAAGCCTTCCATATAGGTGGCAGAATACAAAATAAGGAAAACTAAGCCTTCCATGTAGGTGGCAAAACACAGAATAAAATGCAATAAAATTAAGCTTTCCACGAAGGGGCAAAACACAAAACAAATAATAGAACCTGAATTGAAGTGGCTTTGATACCAATATGATGTGATTTCCGGAGGGAAAACACTTAATCGATTTTCTGGATAGGTTGAAAGAAACAAACAAAGGAAACCAAATCACTCAATTGATAAGCCAAAGGGCGCCACAACTAAGAGAAATTGGTTGATCTCGCCACACTCAAGAAAGAAGAACGTGAGTGATAAGAAATCTAGTTGCTCTCGCCACTAACCTAAGTTAGATAAGAGAAAGAACTCAAGAATCCTCTTGAAAGCAAAATGCCAATATCTCATATATGATTCAAGGATGGTTTACAACATATGGCAAGGACCCTTTTTATAGAGGGTCTCTAAAACAAAAAGACAAAAGACTCCAACTAATGCATTAAATGCATCAACTAAAAGTCAAGTAGTGTAGGCTAAATGTCAAAGACAATAAATGTATAGGAAGCTAAAAGTCAAAGACAAGAAATGCATAGGTAATAGACTACAACTATATTCAACAAATGCAACTAACCCACATGCAATCTTTTCACACTTCTTCCACTTTCAACAATGTGGTTAAGCCCAATCCAAGCCCTTTAGCCCTTGAACGAGTTAGAGGCCCAATTGAAGTGTTCTCCCTTTCTTGGGCTGCAATTAGTCCAAGCTCTTTAACCCTTGAACGAGTTAGAGGCCCAATTGAAGTGTTCTCCCTTTCTTGGGCTGCAATGGGGTTATCCTTGATTACATCAGTAATGGTACTAAATCAGGTGGGCTCAATGGATTAAATCCATAGACTACTTCAAAAGGAGAGTGTTTAGTAGTACCATGTACACTTCTATTGTAAGCAAATTCAGCATAGGCCAAGCATTCATCCCAACTTTTCAAGTTTTTTCCAATGATAGTTCTTAGCAAAGTAGAAAGCGTTCGGTTCACCACTTCAGTTTGCCCATCAATTTGTGGGTGACAAGTAGTACTAAAGAGCAACTTTGTTTCCAGCTTTCTCCATAAAGTCTTCCAAAAGTAGCTAAGAAATTTGGCATCACGATCTGACACGATACTCTTTGGAATGCCATGAAGTCTCACAATTTCTTTGAAAAATAAATTAGCGATGTGCACAGCATCGTCGGTCTTATGGCATGGAATAAAATGAGACATTTTTGAAAAACGATCAACAACAACCATGACCGAATCTTTACCTCTTTGTGTCCTTGGTAAGCCTAGCACGAAATCCATACTAACATCAGTCCAAGGCTGATCTGGAACAGGTAGAGGTGTATAAAGTCCATGGGCTGCTTCCTTGCTCTTGGCTTTTTTGCAAACAATACACCTTTCAATCACATGATGCACATCTCTAATCATGTTAGGCCAATAAAAATGCTCTTTCAGCATCTCCAATGTCTTGGTTTCACCGAAATTCCCAGCCAATCCTCCTCTGTGAGCTTCTCGTGTAAGTAATTCCCTTATAGAACAGTTTGGAATTACAAGTCTCCCCAAGCGAAATAAAAAACCTTCAGATCTATAAAATCCCTTATATGCCATTTTCTCACAAGCGAGATAAATAGAAGCAAGTGTCGAATCTTCCATATAATGGTCTTTAAGAGATTCAAATCCCAACAATTTAGCATTCATCATGGAAATTAAAGCATATCTCCTTGATAAGGCATCTGCAACAATGTTGGTTTCTCCCTTCTTATACTTCAACACATAAGGAAAAGCTTCAAGAAATTCCACCCACTTTGCATGTCTTCTATTCAGCTTGCTCTGACCTTTCAAGTGTTTGAGTGATTCATGGTCTGTGTGAATTACAAATTCTTTTGGTAACAAGTAGTGCTGCCATGTCTCAAGAGCTCTAATTAAAGAGTAGAACTCCTTATCATAGGTAGAGTAGTTAAGACTGGCTCCATTCAACTTCTCACTAAAATAAGCTATAGGACGCTTTTCTTGAAGAAGTACAGCTCCAATTCCCACTCCACTAGCATCACATTCAATCTCAAAAGTCTTAGAAAAATTAGGCAAAGCCAATATGGGTGCATTGCACAATTTTTCTTTGACAAGCTCAAAACTTCGTTGGGCTGCATCACTCCATTTGAACTCCTTTCCTCCTTTAATACATTCAGTTATGGGTGCTAAGATGGTGCTGAAATCCCTTACAAATCTTCTATAGAAAGAGGCAAGCCCATGAAAACTTCTTACTTCAGATATGGTTCTTGGAACGGGCCATTCTTTGATAGCTTTCACCTTTTCTTCATCAACTCCCACTCCTTGCTGAGATACTACAAAGCCAAGAAAAATCACATGGTCTTGACAAAAGTAGCATTTTTTTAGATTAGCATAGAGTTTCTCCTTTCGCAACATTTCCAAGACTTCCTTCAAATGTTGCACATGCTCCTCATAACTTTGATTGTAGTTCAAAATATCATCGAAATATACCACAACGAATTTTCCAATGAAAGATCTAAGCACATGATTCATCAATCGCATAAATGTGCTAGGGGCATTAGATAGCCCAAATGGCATTACCATCCATTCGTAAAGTCCATGCTTTGTCTTGAAGGCTGTCTTCCACTCGTCTCCCTCTTTCATTCGGATTTGGTGATAGCCACTCTTCAAGTCAATTTTTGAAAACACCTTGGAACCATTCAGCTCATCCAACATGTCATCCAATCTTGGAATTGGGTAGCGGTATTTGATGGTGATCTTATTTATAGCACGGCTGTCCACACACATTCTCATAGAGCCATCCTTTTTAGGGACTAATAATGTAGGCACAGAACAAGGGCTCATGGATTCCCTTACATAACCCTTTTCAATCAACTCATCAACTTGCCTTTTTAGCTCCTTAGCCTCCTCTGGATTCATTCTATATGCTGGCTTATTTGGTAAGGCAGCACCGGGCACCAAATCAATTTGATGCTCAATTCCTCTTAAGGGTGGCAATCCCTTAGGTAGCTCATTCGGAAAGACATCCGCAAATTCTTCTATCAACTCCCTCACAAGCTTAGGAAGCTTTTCTGCAAGTTCTGGATTTAGCTCCTTGAGAATTAGCAATAATACAAAGTTTTCCCTTTTTATTGCCTTCTTTAACTCATTCTTAGAAGCAAAACAACTAGGCTTCTTCTCCTCGATTACATCCTCCTTCGGCTGTACTTGTATTGGCTTTAAGGGTGCCAACACAATCTTCTTTCCATCCTTCTCGAAAGCGTAGGTATTTTTGAAGCAATCATGTAGTGCTCTTCTATCAAATTGCCAGGGCCTCCCAAGTAGAAGATGACTAGCATCCATAAGGACTATGTCACACAATACCTCATCTTTGTAATTCTTCCCTATAGAGAAAGGTACCTTTACTTGTTTGGTGACCTTCATCTCGCCATGATTATTTAGCCATTGCAGCTTATATGGACGGGGATGATTGATGATAGGTAGCTTCAATTTTCCAACCAAGGTGGTTGAAGCAACGTTAGTGCAGCTCCCACTATCAATTATCACGTTACAAACTTTGCCTCCGATAGTGCACCTTGTTTGAAAAATATTCTCCCTCTGTTCTTCTTCTACCTTGGCTTGGATATTCAAGGCACGTCTAATAACCAAGGTAGCACCTTCATCAGCATACTCAACAACTTCTTCTTCGTCAAAATATTCTTCCTCTTCACATTCCTCCACAATATCTTCATCTTCACTCTCTATTTCCCCTTGTTTCTCCTTCAAGATCATCACTCTTCTATTAGGACATTCGGATGCTATATGGCCATGACCTAAGCACTTGAAGCACTTAATGTCTCGGCTTCTTTTAGAGGGCTGGTTGTCTTCTCTCTTCTCCTTCCCCTTAGAACTTTCAGATTTGTTCGGCTCTTTCTTACATATCTCCTTATTACTCCCTTTGGTAGTGTTTGAGGTTTGGGAAAGTGTTTGGAAAGGTTTACTCCCCAATGGTTTAGACACTCCATTGTTTCTTCCATAAACTCTCTTTTTCTGTCTGTCCACCTTAATTGCCAATTTAATTACATCTTCTAAGAAGACATAATTCTGCAACTCTACTAATTCAGCAACTTCTTTGTTCAAACCACCAAGAAATCGAGCTATGGTTTGCTCTTGGGGTTCATTTAGTTCGCACCGAATCATCAAAGTTTCAAATTCTTTGACATAATCTTCAACACACATGCCTCCTTGCCTCAAGCTTTGAAGCTTAAAATAAAGCTCTTGCTTGTAGTAATCAGGTACAAAACGCCTCTGCATGAGCCTTTTCATCAATCTCCAATTTTGAACTTCCTCCTCTCCATCTCTTCTTCGTTGATTCCTCAATTTTTCCCACCATAGATTTGCATAATCAGTGAATTCAAGGGCTGCAAGTCGGCATTTGGTAGCTTCTGAATATTCTTGATATTCAAAAATCTTCTCTACTCGTTGCACCCACTCCAAGTATTCTTCAGGAGAACTTGTTCCCTTAAATGGAGGAATCTTCATTTTGATGTTGGCATCACGCTCCCTCTGCTGCCTTCTTTGCTTAGGTTGTTCACCTTCTTCAGCTTCAGATTCTTCTCCATGGTGTTCAACATAAGCTCATCTTCTCGGTTGCTGTTGTTGTAGCTCCATAAATCTAGCCATTTGAGTGGTTAGTTGAGCTATTTGTTCCATCATTTCTTCTTGACCTCTTTGTAGGCCAACAATTTGAGCTTGTTGTAGGCTAAGCCCAAAAGGAACTTCAGAACTATTTTCTCCTGTCATAGTGATTTGTAATTTGTTGGTTTGAGTTTGGTGAAGGGTAGGTTCACTCTCTAAGTGTTTACACTCGGATTAACAATGAACAGTAGCGTTGAACAATGAACAGTAATGATGAACAATGAACTGTAATGATGAATTTTTTTAAATAAAAATGCTGCAATAAAATAGAACAACACAAGAATAGAAATAAAGATAAAGATGAACAGACCAGAAAATTAGCCTTCCATGTAGGTGATAGATTACAAAATAAGGAAAACTAAGCCTTCCATATAGGTGGCAGAATACAAAATAAGGAAAACTAAGCCTTCCATGTAGGTGGCAAAACATAGAATAAAATGCAATAAAATTAAGCTTTCCACGAAGGGGCAAAACACAAAACAAATAATAGAACCTGAATTGAAGTGGCTTTCATACCAATATGATTTGATTTCCGGAGGGAAAACACTTGATCGATTTTCTGGATAGGTTGAAAGAAACAAACAAATGAAACCAAATCACTCAATTGATAAGCCAAAGGGCGCCACAACTAAGAGAAATGGGTTGATCTCGCCACACTCAAGAAAGAAGAACGTGAGTGATAAGAAATCTAGTTGCTCTCGCCACTAACACAAGTTAGATAAGAGAAAGAACTCAAGAATCCTCTTGAAAGCAAAATGCCAATATCTCATATATGATTCAAAGATGGTTTAGAACAAATGGCAAGGACCCTTTTTATAGAGGGTCTCCAAAACAAAAAGACAAAAGACTCCAACTAATGCATTAAATGCATCAACTAAAAGTCAAGTAGTGAAGGCTAAATGTCAAAGACAATAAATGCATAGGTAGCTAAATGTCAAAGACAATAAATGCATAGGTAATAGACTACAACTATATTCAACAAATGCAACTATCTCACATGCAATCTTTTTCACACTTCTTCCACTTTCAACAAAGTGGATAAGCCCAATCCAAGCCCTTTAGCCCTTAAACGAGTTAGAGGCCCAATTGAAGTGTTATCCCTTTCTTGGGCTGCAATTAGTCCAAGCTCTTTAACCCTTGAACGAGTTAGAGGCCCAATTGAAGTGTTCTCCTTTTCTTGGGCTGCAATGGGGTTATCCTTGATTACATCACATGCTTGATGAATTACATGGCTCCAAAGTGTTTTCAAAGATAGACTTGAAGAGTGGTTATCACCAAATTCGTATGAAGGAAGGAGATGAATGGAAGACAGCCTTTAGGACAAAACATGGGCTGTATAAATGGAAGGTCATGCCATTTGGATTTATCCAATGCCCCAAGCACCTTTATGAGGCTAATGAACCATGTAATTCAAAAATTTATAGGTATGTTTGTTGTCATTTATTTTGATGACATTTTAGTTTATAGTAAAAATTCTAAAAAGCATGAAGAGCATTTGAGGCAAATATTTGAAGTATTAAGAGAACAAAAGCTATTTGGCAATTTCAAGAAGTGCCAATTCTGTCAAGACCAAGTTATTTTCCTTGGTTATGTTGTCTCTAAACATGGGGTGCATGTGGATGAGGAGAAAATAAAAGCAATCAAGGAGTGGCCAATTCCTAAAAGTATTTCTGAGGTACGAAGTTTTCATGGCCTTGCTTCATTTTATAGACGATTTGTGAAGAATTTTAGCACTATTCTTGCACCATTAACTGCATGCATCAAAAAAAATTGTGAGTTTAAATGGACTGAAGCTACACAAAAGAGTTTTGACTTAATCAAGGAGAAATTGTGTTCAGCACCTATTCTAGCTCTTCTAGATTTTTCAAATGTATTTGAGATTGAATATGATACATCTGGAGTAGGGATTGGAGCTGTCTTAATGCAAGATAAGTGTCCCATTGCTTATTTTAGTGAGAAGCTTGGTGGAGCAAGTCTGAATTACTCAATCTATGATAAAGAGTTCTTTGCACTAATTCGAGCTCTTGAGACATGGCAGCATTATTTATTACCAAAGGAGTTCATCATTCACACTGATCATGAGTCCCTAAAGCATTTGAAGTGGCAAGAGAATCTGAATCGAAGACATGCCAAATGGGTGGAGTATTTGGAAGCTTTCCCCTATGTAATCAAATACAAAAAGGGAGAGACGAATGTGGTGGCTGATGCATTATCTCGGAGGTACGCTTTGATTTCTCTTTTGAACACTAAACTATTGGGCTTTGAACTTATTAAGGAGCAGTACTTGCTTGATCCTATGCTAGCTAAAATCTATTCAGCTTGTGAGAAAATGGCCATTAAAGGGTTTTATAGGCATGATGGTTATATATTCAAATTTGGGAAACTTGTGATTCCTAATTGTTCTATTAGGGAATTGCTTGTTAGAGAATCACATGCAAGTGGGCTAGCTGGACATTTTGGTGAAAAGAAGACATTTGAAAAGTTGAAAGAGCATTTCTATTGGCCAAATATGATGAAGGATGTGCATCGGATTGTAGAAAGGTGTGTTGCTTGTAAGAAAGCGAAGAGCAATGAGGCTGCACATGGCTTGTACATGCCATTAGCTGTTCCAGATCAACCATGGATGGATCTAAGCATGGATTTTGTGCTTGGATTACCCAGAACACAAAGGGGAAAAGATTCAGTTATGGTGGTTGTTGATAGATTCTCCAAAATGTCTCATTTTATCTCATGCCACAAAACTGATGATGCTTCTCATATTGCTGATTTATTCTTCAAGGAAGTTGTGAGATTGCATGGCATTCCAAGGAGTATTGTTTCTGATCGTGATTCCAAATTCTTGAGCAATTTTTGGAAGACATTATGGATGAAGCTTAGAACAAAGCTGCTATTTAGCACAACCTGTCATCCTCAAACTGATGGGCAAACCGAAGTGGTAAATAGATCTCTTTCCACTTTGCTTAGAAGTGTTATTAGTAAAAACTTGAAGAATTGGGATGAGTATTTTCCGCATGTTGAATTTGCTTATAATCGAAGTGTTCATAATACTATAAAGAAATCTCCATTTGAGGTTGTCTATGGATTTAATCCTAACACACCAGCAGATTTGGCACCTCTTCCAATTAATGAAAAACTTGGCTTGGGTGGCAAAAGTAAAGCTGAATTCATGAAGAAAATGCATGAAGCAGTAAAAAAGCAAATTGAGAAGAAAAATGCTGCCTATAAAAAGTCAGCAGACAAGAGGAGAAAGCATGTTCAATTTAGCCCAGGAGATCTTGTTTGGATTCACCTACGCAAAGAGAGATTTCCAAACAAAAGGAAGTCTAAACTTATGCCACGAGCTGATGGTCCTTTTCGAGTACTAGAAAAGGTAAATGACAATGCATATAAAATTGATCTCCCAGGAGATTATGGTGTTTCAGCAACATTCAATGTAAGGGACATAACCCCTTATTTGGAAGATAACATGGAGCTGGATTTGAGGGGAAATCCTTGTCAACCAGGGGAAGATGATGTGATCAAGAAGGCTGTCCTTGAAGAAGAAGAGGCTGAATCTATACTTGGGCCAATAACACGTTCAAGGGCCAAGAAGCATCAAATGGGATTGACTTGGGTTTATTTACTTCTGTGCAATGATGGGCTGGGCCAAATCATAAGCTTGGACTTTGAAGAATTAAAAGAACTATAGATTTTTCTTATTTTTTTAATAATTTTCGTGCATGACTTTTTGGGATATAAAATCTGATATAATTTAATGTTTTCAGAGTTGCTGTAGTGTCATTTAGCTTTTTAAGTGGTTGTAGTTGTTCTGTTGTATTAATGAGGTGGTTATAGGGTGGCTGTAGTTGTTATAGGCTAGGCTCATTAATGAGGTGGCTGTAGGTTGACTATAGTTGTTGTAGGCTCATTAATGAGGTGGCTATAGGATGACTATAGTTGTTGTAGGCTCATTAATGAGGTGGCTGTGATTGCATTAATGAGGCAGCTGACTTTTGTTATCTATAAAAGGGAACTTGCCCCCTTGTGGCAAAATAATCAGATTTGAGTGAATTATATTTCAGATTGCTTTGTGCACATCTATCTTCTCTTATCTAACAATTGTGTTAGTGTGGCGAGAAAATCTCAGAATACTTATCACTCCCATTCCGTTCTCTAATCTGGTGTGTGGCGAATTTTACCCATCTTAGCTTGATTGTGGCGCCATAGGCTTATCAATTTAGTTGAGTTAGTCTTCTTCTCTTTATTTTCCTTGTGGTACAGATTGTGTCCTCTTTTAGGCACATCAGATTTAGCAAGCAAAAACTTACAATCGGGTGAAATGGAGCGGCAAGGATGTGAAGCGTGCGAACACAATTTAGAGCATGAAAAAATGTACGTTATGGCTAGATAGTGAACCGCAATTTTTAATCCAGTGAAACAGCGGAACATAGATGTCAGGGATGCAAAAATATGGATCAATGACAAAGAATGTTTGTTGGAGTGAAATAGGTCAAAGATCTGTGAATGAGTGATAACGTACTATCTAACAAGATGAAATGTGCAAGTCGAACAAGAACAAGTTAGATCGATTGAACGAAAGCAAGAAATTGGCAAAATGGAGTCCGAATGATTGATTATTTGGTAAAATTTAAATATGGAAGGAAGGCATGCGAGAAAAACATTTAAAAGTGACCGAAAATTTGCAGGTGTAGGAAAAGGGGAAAATATGTGCAAATTAGTGATATCTTACGATGTGGCATGATGAAATGTCCAATCGTGCCAAAACGGGTTTGATAGATTGCCAAAAAGCAAACACTTTGGATTTGGAATGAAAACAATTGATATGTTTCAGGGGGAAGAACGGTACATAGTTCATCGTACGAGCAACGATGTGCGAGACTATGACTAACAATATGTTGTCATTGCAAACGATCAAGAACTTTCCACTCTGAGGGAGAAAAAAATATCGAGCGAAGAAAACTGTAATAGAGTGAAATATAGCAAGATGGATAGGTAGAAATGTACATTGGTGCGATTTACCAAGCAAAAACTTACAATCGGGTGAAATGAAGCAGGAAGGATGTGAAGCGTGCGAACACAATTTAGAGCATGAAAAAATGTACATTTTGGCGAGATAAAGAACCACAATTTTTAATCCAGTGAAACAGCGGAACATACATGTCAAGGATTCAAAAGTATGGTTCAATGACAAAGAATGTATGTTCGAGTGAAATAGGTCAAAGATCTGTGAATGAGTGATAACGTACTATGTAACAAGATGAAATGTGCAAGT
This sequence comes from Biancaea sappan, assembly GCA_037074585.1. NCBI lineage: Eukaryota > Viridiplantae > Streptophyta > Magnoliopsida > Fabales > Fabaceae > Biancaea > Biancaea sappan. The sequence goes on along the minus strand of CM073501.1, from coordinate 41,305,190 downwards.
CGTACAAGAACAAGTTAGATCGATTGTGATGTGCCTAAAAGAGGACACAATCTGTACCACAAGGAAAATAAAGAGAAGAAACCAACTCAACTATGGCGCCACAATTAAGCTAAGATGGGTGGAATTCGCCACACCCCAGATTAGAGAACGGAATGGGAGTGATAAGAATTCTGAGATTTTCTCGCCACACTAACACAATTGTTAGATAAGAGAAGATAGATGTGCACAAAGCAATCTGAAAAATAATTCACTCAAATATGATTATCTTGCCACAAGGGGGCAAGTTCCCTTTTATAGATAACAAAAGCCAGCTCCCTCATTAATGCAACCACAACCACCTCATTAATGAGCCTACAACAACTATAGTCAACCTACAGCCACCTCATTAATGAGCCTACAACAACTATAGTCAAAGTACAGCTACCTCATTAATGAGCCTACAACAACTACAGCCTCCCTACAGCCACCTCATTAATGAACCTAGCCTACAACAACTACAGCCACCCTATAGCCACCTCATTAATGCAACAACAACAACTACAACCACTTGGAAAGCTAAATGACATTACAGCAACTCTAAAAACATTAAATTACATCAGATTCTGTATCCCAAAAATTCATGCACGAAAATTATTAAAAAAAATAAGAAAATCTGCATTTCTTTTATTCTTCTAAGTCCAAGCTTCTATTTGGCCCAGCCCATCATTGCACACAAGTAAAGAAACCCAAGTCAATCCCATTTGATGCTTTTTGGCCCTTGAACGTGTAATTGGCCCAAGTATAGATTCAGCCTCTTCTTCTTCAAGGACAGCCTTCATGATCACATCATCTTCCCCTGGTTGACAAGGATTTGCCCTCAAATCGAGCTCCATTGTTATCTTCCAAATAAGGGGTTATGTCCCTTACATTGAATGTTGCTAAAACACCATAATCTCCTGGGAGATCAATTTTATACGCATTGTCATTTACCTTTGCTAGTACTCGAAAAGGACCATCAGCTCGTGGCATAAGTTTAGACTTCCTTTTGTTTGGAAATCTCTCTTTGCGTAGGTGAATCCAAACAAGATCTCCTGGGCTAAATTGAACATGCTTTCTCCTCTTGTCTGCTGACTTTTTATAGGTAGCATTTTTCTTCTCAATTTGCTTCTTTACTGCCTCATGCATTTTCTTCATGAATTCAGCTTTACTTTTGCCATACAAGCTAAATTTTTCATTAATTGGAAGAGGTGCCAAATCTGCTGGTGTATTAGTATTAAATCCATACACAACCTCAAATGGAGATTTCTTTGTAGTACTATGAACACTCCGATTATAAGCAAATTCAACATGCGGCAAGTACTCATCCCAATTCTTCAAGTTTTTACTAATAACACTTCTAAGCAAAGAGGAAAGAGATCTATTTACCACTTCAGTTTGCCCATCAGTTTGAGGATGACAGGTTGTGCTAAATAACAGCTTTGTTCCAAGCTTCATCCATAATGTCTTCCAAAAATAGCTCAAGAATTTGGCATCACGATCAGAAACAATACTCTTTGGAATGCCATGCAATCTCACAACTTCTTTGAAGAATAAATCAGCAATATGAGAAGCATCATCAGTTTTGTGACATGAAATAAAATGAGACATTTTTGAGAATCTATCAACAACCACCATAACTGAATCTTTTCCCCTTTTTGATCTCGGTAATCCAAGCACAAAATCCATGCTTAGATCCATCCATGGTTGATCTGGAACAGTCAATGGCATGTACAAGCCATGTGCAGCCTCATTGCTCTTTGCTTTCTTGCAAGCAACATATCTTTCTACAATCCGATGCACATCCTTCATCATATTTGGCCAATAGAAATGCTCTTTCAACATTTCAAATGTCTTCTTTTCACCAAAATGTCCAGCCAGCCCACCTGCATGTGATTCTCTAACAAGCAATTCCCTAATAGAACAATTAGGAATCACAAGTTTCCCAAATCTGAACATATAACCATCATGCCTATAAAACCCTTTAATGGCCATTTTCTCACAAGCTGAATAGATTTTAGCCAGCATAGGATCAAGCAAGTATTGCTCCTTAATAAGTTCAAAGCCCAATAGTTTAGTGTTCAAAAGAGAAATCAAAGCATACCTCCGAGATAATGCATCAGCCACCACATTTGTCTCTCCCTTTTTGTATTTGATTACATAGGGGAAAGCTTCCAAATACTCCACCCATTTGGCATGTCTTCGATTCAGCTTCCCTTGTGATGTAATCAAGGATAACCCCATTGCAGCCCAAGAAAAGGAGAACACTTCAATTGGGCCTCTAACTCGTTTAAGGGCTAAAGGGCTTGGATTGAGCTTAACCACTTTGTTGAAAGTGGAAGAAGTGTGAAAAAGATTGCATGTGGGATAGTTGCATTTGTTGAATATAGTTGTAGTCTATTACCTATGCATTTATTGTCTTTGACATTTAGCTACCTATGCATTTATTGTCTTTGACATTTAGCCTACACTACTTGACTTTTAGTTGATGCATTTATTGCATTAGTTGGAGTCTTTTGTCTTTTTGTTTTGGAGACCCTCTATAAAAAGGGTACTTGCCATATGTTGTAAACCATCCTTGAATCATATATGAGATATTGGCATTTTGCTTTCAAGAGGATTCTTGAGTTCTTTCTCTTATCTAACTTGGGTTAGTGGCGAGAGCAGCTAGATTTCTTATCACTCACGTTCTTCTTTCTTGAGTGTGGCGAGATCAACACATTTCTCTTAGTTGTTGCGCCCTTTGGCTTATCAATTGAGTGATTTGGTTTTCTTTGTTTGTTTCTTTCAACCTATCCAGAAAATCGATTAAGTGTTTTCCCTCCAGAAATCACATCATATTGGTATCAGAGCCACTTCAATTCAGGTTCTATTATTTGTTTTGTGTTTTGCCCCTTCGTGGAAAGCTTAATTTTATTGCATTTTATTCTGTGTTTTGCCACCTACATGGAAGGCTTAGTTTTCCTTATTTTGTATTCTGCCACCTATATGGAAGGCTTAGTTTCCCTTATTTTGTAATCTGCCACCTACATGGAAGGCTAATTTTCTGGTCTGTTCATCTTTATCTTTATTTCTATTCTTATGTTGTTCTATTTTATTATAGTTTTTTTTATTTAAAAAAAATTCATCGTTACTGTTCATTGTTCAACGTTACTGTTCATTGTTAATCCGAGTGTAAACACTTAGAGAGTGAACCTACCCTTCACCAAACTCAAACCAACAAATTACAAATTACTATGATAGGAGAAAATAGTTCTGAAGTTCCTTTTGGGCTTAGCCTACAACAAGCTCAAATTGTTGGCCTACAAAGAGGTCGAGAAGAAATGATGGAACAAATAGCTCAACTAACCACTCAAATGGTTAGATTTATGGAGCTACAACAACAACAACCAAGAAGAGGAGCTTATGTTGAACACCATGGAGAAGAATCTGAAGCTGAAGAAGGTGATCAACCTAGGCAAAGAAGGCAGCAGAGGGAACGTGATGCCAACATCAAAATGAAGATTCCTCCATTTAAGGGAACAAGTTCTCCTGAAGAATACTTGGAGTGGGTACAACGAGTAGAGAAGATTTTTGAATATCAAGAATATTCAGAAGCTACCAAATGTCGTCTTGTAGCCCTTGAATTCACTGATTATGCGAATCTATGGTGGGAAAAGTTGAATAATCAACGAAGAAGAGATGGAGAGGAGGAAGTTCAAAATTGGAGATTGATGAAAAGGCTCATGCAGAGGCGTTTTGTACCTGATTACTACAAGCAAGAGCTTTATTTTAAGCTTCAAAGCTTGAGGCAAGGAGGCATGTGTGTTGAAGATTATGTCAAACAATTTGAAACTTTGATGATTCTGTCCGAGATGAATGAACCCCAAGAGCAAACTATAGCTCGATTTCTTGGTGGTTTGAACAAAGAAGTTGCTGACTTAGTAGAGTTGCAGAATTATGTCTTCTTAGAAGATGTAATTAAATTGGCAATTAAGGTGGAGAGACAGAAAAAAAGAGTTTATGGAAGAAACAATGGAGTGTCTAAACCATTGGAGAGTAAACCTTTCCAAACACTACCAAAGGGAGTAATAAGGAGATATGGAAGAAAGAGCCGAACAAATCTGAAAGTTCTAAGGGGAAGGATAAGAGAAAAGACAACCAGCCCTCTAAAAGAAGCCGAGACATTAAGTGCTTCAAGTGCTTAGGTCATGGCCATATAGCATCCGAATGTCCTAATAGAAGAGTGATGATCTTGAAGGAGAAACAAGGGGAAATAGAGAGTGAAGATGAAGATATTGTGGAGGAATGTGAAGAGGAAGAATATTTTGACGAAGAAGAAGTTGTTGAGTATGCTGATGAAGGTGCTGCCTTGGTTATTAGACGTGCCTTGAATATCCAAGCCAAGGTAGAAGAAGAACAGAGGGAGAATATTTTTCAAACAAGGTGCACTATCGGAGGCAAAGTTTGTAACGTGACAATTGATAGTGGGAGCTGCACTAACGTTGCTTCAACCACCTTGGTTGGAAAATTGAAGCTACCTATCATCAATCATCCCCGTCCATATAAGCTGCAATGGCTAAATAATCATGGCGAGATGAAGGTCACCAAACAAGTAAAGGTACCTTTCTCTATAGGGAAGAATTACAAAGATGAGGTATTGTGTGACATAGTCCCTATGGATGCTAGTCATCTTCTACTTGGGAGGCCGTGGCAATTTGATAGAAGAGCACTACATGATGGCTTCAAAAACACCTACGCTTTTGAGAAGGATGGAAAAAAGATTGTGTTGGCACCCTTAAAGCCAATACAAGTACAGCCGAAGGAGGATGTAATCAAGGAGAAGAAGCCTAGTTGTTTTGCTTCTAAGAATGAGTTAAAGAAGGCAATAAAAAGGGAAAACTTTGTATTATTGCTAATTCTCAAGGAGCTAAATCCAGAACTTGCAGAAAAGCTTCCTAAGCTTGTGAGGGAGTTGATAGAAGAATTTGCGGATGTCTTTCCAAATGAGCTACCTAAGGGATTGCCACCCTTAGGAGGAATTGAGCATCAAATTGATTTGGTGCCCGGTGCTGCCTTACCAAATAAGTCAGCATATAGAATGAATGCAGAGGAGGCTAAGTAACTAAAAAGGCAAGTTGATGAGTTGATTGAAAAGGGTTATGTAAGGGAATCTATGAGCCCTTGTTCTGTGCCTACATTATTAGTCCCTAAAAAGGATGGCTCTATGAGAATGTGTGTGGACAGCCGTGCTATAAATAAGATCACCATCAAATACCGCTACCCAATTCCAAGATTGGATGACATGTTGGATGAACTGAATGGTTCCAAGGTGTTTTCAAAAATTGACTTGAAAAGTGGCTATCACCAAATCCGAATGAAAGAGTGAGACGAGTGGAAGACAGCCTTCAAGACAAACCATGGACTTTATACACCTCTACCTATTCCAGATCAACCTTGGACTGATGTTAGCATGGATTTCTTGTCTTTCACTTTTAGCTACCTATACATTTATTGTCTTTGACATTTAACCTACACTACTTGACTTTTAGTTGATGCATTTAATGCATTAGTTGGAGTCTTTTGTCTTTTTGTTTTGGAGACCCTCTATAAAAAGGGTCCTTGCCATATGTTGTAAACCATCTTTGAATCATATATGAGATATTGGCATTTTGCTTTCAAGAGGATTCTTGAGTTCTTTCTCTTATCTAACTTGTGTTAGTGGCGAGAGCAACTAGATTTCTTATCACTCACGTTCTTCTTTCTTGAGTGTGGCGAGATCAACCCATTTCTCTTAGTTGTGGCGCCCTTTGGCTTATCAATTGAGTGATTTGGTTTCATTTATTTGTTTCTTTCAACCTATCCAGAAAATTGATCAAGTGTTTTCCCTCCAGAAATCACATCATATTGGTATCAAAGCCACTTCAATTAAGGTTCTATTATTTGTTTTGTGTTTTGCCCCTTCGTGGAAAGCTTAATTTTATTGCATTTTATTTTGTGTTTTGCCACCTACATGGAAGGCTTAGTTTTCCTTATTTTGTATTCTGCCACCTATATGGAAGGCTTAATTTTCCTTATTCTGTAATCTGCCACCTACATGGAAGGCTAATTTTCTGGTCTGTTCATTGTTCAACGCTACTATTCATTGTTAATCCGAGTGTAAACACTTAGAGAGTGAACCTACCCTTCACCAAACTCAAACCAACAAATTACATATCACGATGACAGGAGAAAATAGTTCTGAAGTTCCTTTTGGGCTTAGCCTACAACAAGCTCAAATTGTTGGCCTACAAAGAGGTCGAGAAGAAATGATGGAACAAATAGCTCAACTAACCACTCAAATGGTTAGATTTATAGAGCTACAACAACAACAACCAAGAAGAGGAGCTTATGTTGAACACCGTGGAGAAGAATCTGAAGCTGAAGAAGGTGAACAACCTAGGCAAAGAAGGCAGCAGAGGGAGCGTGATGCCAACATCAAAATGAAGATTCCTCCATTTAAGGGAACAAGTTCTCCTGAAGAATACTTGGAGTGGGTGCAACGAGTAGAGAAGATTTTTGAATATCAAGAATATTCAGAAGCTACCAAATGCCGACTTGCAGCCCTTGAATTCACTGATTATGCAAATCTATGGTGGGAAAATTTGAAGAATCAACGAAGAAGAGATGGAGAGGAGGAAGTTCGAAATTGGAGATTGATGAAAAGGCTCATGTAGAGGCGTTTTGTACCTGATTACTACAAGCAAGAGCTTTATTTTAAGCTTCAAAGCTTGAGGCAAGGAGGCATGTGTGTTGAAGATTATGTCAAAGAATTTGAAACTTTGATGATTCGGTGCGAGCTGAATGAACCTCAAGAGCAAACCATAGCTCGATTTCTTGGTGGTTTGAACAAAGAAGTTGCTGACTTAGTAGAGTTGCAGAATTATGTCTTCTTAGAAGATGTAATTAAATTGGCAATTAAGGTGGAGAGACAGAAAAAGAGAGTTTATGGAAGAAACAATTGAGTGTCTAAACCATTGGGGAGTAAACCTTTCCAAACACTTTCCCAAACCTCAAACACTACCAAAGGGAGTAATAAGGAGATATGGAAGAAAGAGCCGAACAAATCTGAAAGTTCTAATGGGAAGGATAAGAGAGAAGACAACCAGCCCTCTAAAAGAAGCCGAGACATTAAGTGCTTCAAGTGCTTAGGTCATGGCCATATAGCATCCGAATGTCCTAATAGAAGAGTGATGATCTTGAAGGAAAAACAAGGGGAAATAGAGAGTGAAGATGAAGATATTGTGGAGGAATGTGAAGAGGAAGAATATTCTGACGAAGAAGAAATTGTTGAGTATGCTGATGAAGGTGCTGCCTTGGTTATTAGACGTGCCTTGAATATCCAAGCCAAGGTAGAAGAAGAACAAAGGGAGAATATTTTTCAAACAAGGTGCACTATCGGAGCAAAGTTTGTAACGTGATAATTGATAGTGGGAGCTGCACTAACGTTGCTTCAACCACCTTGGTTGGCAAATTGAAGCTACCTATCATCAATCATCCCCGTCCATACAAGCTGCAATGGTTGAATAATCATGGCGAGATGAAGGTCACCAAACAAGTAAAGGTACCTTTCTCTATAGGGAAGAATTACAAAGATGAGGTATTGTGTGACATAGTCCCTATGGATGCTAGTCATCTTCTACTTGGGAGGCCCTGGCAATTTGATAGAAGAGCACTACATAATGGCTTCAGAAACACCTACGCTTTCGAGAAGGATGGAAAGAAGATTGTGTTGGCACCCTTAAAGCCAATACAAGTACAGCTGAAGGAGGATGTAATCGAGGAGAAGAAGCCTAGTTGTTTTGCTTCTAAGAATGAGTTAAAGAAGGCAATAAAAAGGGAAAACTTTGTATTATTGCTAATTCTCAAGGAGCTAAATCCAGAACTTGCAGAAAAGCTTCCTAAGCTTGTGAGGGAGTTGATAGAAGAATTTACAGATGTCTTTCCGAATGAGCTACCTAAGGGATTGCCACCCTTAGGAGGAATTGAGCATCAAATTGATTTGGTGCCCGGTGCTGCCTTACCAAATAAGCCAACATACAGAATGAATCCAGAGGAGGCTAAGGAGCTAAAAAGGCAAGTCGATGAGTTGATTGAAAAGGGTTATGTAAGGGAATCCATGAGCCCTTGTTCTGTGCCTACATTATTAGTCCCTAAAAAGGATGGCTCTATGAGAATGTGTGTGGACAGCCGTGCTATAAATAAGATCACCATCAAATACCGCTACCCAATTCCAAGATTGGATGACATGTTGGATGAGCTGAATGGTTCCAAGGTGTTTTCAAAAATTGACTTGAAGAGCGGCTATCACCAAATCCGAATGAAAGAGGGAGACGAGTGGAAGACAGCCTTCAAGACAAAGCATGGACTTTACGAATGGATGGTAATGCCATTTGGGCTATCTAATGCCCCTAGCACATTTATGCGATTGATGAATCATGTGCTTAGATCTTTCATTGGAAAATTCATTGTGGTATATTTCGATGATATTTTGATCTACAGTCAAAGTTATGAGGAGCATGTGCAACATTTGAAGGAAGTCTTGGAAGTGTTGCGAAAGGAGAAACTCTATGCTAATCTAAAAAAATGCTACTTTTGTCAAGACCATGTGATTTTTCTTGGCTTTGTAGTATCTCAGCAAGGAGTGGGAGTTGATGAAGAAAAGGTGAAAGCTATCAAAGAATGGCCCGTTCCAAGAACCATATCTGAAGTAAGAAGTTTTCATGGGCTTGCCTCTTTCTATAGAAGATTTGTAAGGGATTTCAGCACCATCTTAGCACCCATAACTGAATGTGTTAAGGGAGGAAAGGAGTTCAAATGGAGTGATGCAGCCCAACGAAGTTTTGAGCTTGTCAAAGAAAAATTGTGCAATGCACCCATATTGGCTTTGCCTAATTTTTCTAAGACTTTTGAGATTGAATGTGATGCTAGTGGAGTGGGAATTGGGGCTGTACTTCTTCAAGAAAGGCGTCCTATAGCTTATTTTAGTGAGAAGTTGAATGGACCCAGTCTTAACTACTCTACCTATGATAAGGAGTTCTACTCTTTAATTAGAGCTCTTGAGACATGGCAGCACTACTTGTTACCAAAAGAATTTGTAATTCACACAGACCATGAATCACTCAAACACTTGAAAGGTCAGAGCAAGCTGAATAGAAGACATGCAAAGTGGGTGGAATTTCTTGAAGCTTTTCCCTATGTGTTGAAGTATAAGAAGGGAGAAACCAACATTGTTGCAGATGCCTTATCAAGGAGATATGCCTTAATTTCCATGATGAATGCTAAATTGTTGGGATTTGAATCTATTAAAGACCATTACATGGAAGATTCAACACTTGCTGAAATTTATCTCGCTTGTGAGAAAATGGCATATAAGGGATTTTATAGATCTGAAGGTTTTTTATTTCGCTTAGGGAGGCTGGTAATTCCAAATTGTTCTATAAGGGAATTACTTACACGAGAAGCTCACGGAGGAGGATTGGCTGGGCATTTCGGTGAAACCAAGACATTGGAGATGCTGAAAGAGCATTTTTATTGGCCTAACATGATTAGAGATGTGCATCATGTGATTGAAAGGTGTATTGTTTGCAAAAAAGCCAAGAGCAAGGAAGCAGCCCATGGACTTTATACACCTCTACCTGTTCCAGATCAACCTTGGACTGATGTTAGCATGGATTTCGTGCTAGGCTTACCAAGGACACAAAGAGGTAAAGATTCGGTCATGGTTGTTGTTGATCGTTTTTCAAAAATGTCTCATTTTATTCCATGCCATAAGACCGATGATGCTGTGCATATTGCCAATTTATTTTTCAAAGAAATTGTGAGACTTCATGGCATTCCAAAGAGTATCGTGTCAGATCGTGATGCCAAATTTCTTAGCTACTTTTGGAAGACTTTATGGAGGAAGTTGGGAACAAAGTTGCTCTTTAGTACTGCCTGTCACCCTCAAACAGATGGGCAAACTGAAGTGGTGAACCAAACGCTTTCTACTTTGCTAAGAACTATCATTGGCAAAAACTTGAAAAGTTGGGATGAATGCTTGGCCTATGCTGAATTTGCTTACAATAGAAGTGTACATGGTACTACTAAACACTCTCCTTTTGAAGTAGTTTATGCATTTAATCCATTGAGCCCACTTGATTTAGTACCATTACCACTTGAAGCTCGAGAATGCATAGATGGAAAAATGAAGGCTGACATGATAAAGAAGTTACATGAAAACATTAAACAGCAAATTGAGAAGAAGAACTCCATCTATGAGAAGACTGCCAACAAGAGAAGAAAATTTGTTCAATTCAGTCCTGGAGATTTAGTGTGGGTTCATCTTCGAAAAGAAAGATTTCCAAACCAAAGGAAGTCTAAATTAATGCCAAGGGCAGATGGTCCTTTCCGTATCATAGACAAGGTAAATGATAATGCATACAAAATTGATTTGCCTGAAGACTATGCTGTTTCTACTACTTTCAATGTAAGGGATCTTTCCCCGTACTTAGAAGATAAAGAGGACTTGGATTTGAGGACAAATCCATTTCAACCAGGGGAGGATGATGTAATCAAGGATAACCCCATTGCAGCCCAAGAAAGGGAGAACACTTCAATTGGGCCTCTAACTCGTTCAAGAGTTAAAGAGCTTGGACTAATTGCAGCCCAAGAAAGGGAGAACACTTCAATTGGGCCTCTAACTCGTTCAAGGGCTAAAGGGCTTGGATTGGGCTTAACCACATTGTTGAAAGTGGAAGAAGTGTGAAAAGATTACATGTGGGTTAGTTGCATTTGTTGAATATAGTTGTAGTCTATTACCTATGCATTTCTTGTCTTTGACTTTTAGCTACCTATACATTTATTGTCTTTGACATTTAGCCTACACTACTTGACTTTTAGTTGATGCATTTAATGCATTAGTTGGAGTCTTTTGTCTTTTTGTTTTGGAGACCCTCTATAAAAAGGGTCCTTGCCATATGTTGTAAACCATCTTTGAATCATATATGAGATATTGGCATTTTGCTTTCAAGAGGATTCTTGAGTTCTTTCTCTTATCTAACTTGTGTTAGTGGCGAGAGCAACTAGATTTCTTATCACTCACGTTCTTCTTTCTTGAGTGTGGCGAGATCAACCCATTTCTCTTAGTTGTGGCGCCCTTTGGCTTATCAATTGAGTGATTTGGTTTCATTTGTTTGTTTCTTTCAACCTATCCAGAAAATTGATCAAGTGTTTTCCCTCCAGAAATCACATCATGAGTGATAACGTACTATGTAACAAGATGAAATGTGCAAGTCGTACAAGAACAAGTTAGATTGAATGCACGAAAGCGAGAAATTGGCAAAATGGAGTCCGAGTGAGTGATTATTTGCTAAAATTTAAATATGGATGGAAGGCATGCGAGAAAAACATTTAAAAGTGTCCGAAAATTTTTGGGTGTAGGAAAAGGGGCAAATATGTGCAAATTAGTGATATCTTACGATGTGGCATGATGAAATGTCCAATCGAGCCAAAACGGGTTTGATAGATTGCCATAAAGCAAACACTTTGGATTTGGAATGGAAACCATTGATATGTTTTAGGGGGAAGAACGGTACATAGTTCATCGTACGAACGACGATGTGCGAGACTGTGACTAACAATATGTTGTCATTGTAAATGATCGAGAACTTTCCACTCTGAGGGAGAAAAAAATACCGAATGAAGAAAACTGTAATCGAGTGAAATATAGCAAGATGGATAGGTAGAAATGTACGTTGGTGCGATTTAGCAAGCAAAAACTTACAATCAGGTGAAATGGAGCGGGAAGGATGTGAAGCGTACGAACCCAATTTAGAGCATGAAAAAATGTACATTTTGGCGTGATAGAGAACCGCAATTTTTAATCCAGTGAAACAGCGGAACATACATGTCAAGGATTCAAAAATATGGTTCAATGACAAAGAATGTATGTTCGAGCGAAATAGGTCAAAGATCTGTGAATGAGTGGTAACGTACTAAAGATCTGTGAATGATTGGTAACGTACTATGTAACAAGATGAAATGTGCAAGTCATACAAGAACAAGTTAGATTGATTGCACAAAAGCGAGAAATTGCCAAAATGGAGTACGAATGAGTGATTATTTGCTAAAATTTAAATATGGATGGAAGGCATGCGAGAAAAACATTTAAAAGTGTCCGAAAATTTACGGGTGTAGGACAAGGGGCAAATATGTGCAAATGAGTGATATCTTATGATGTGGCATGATGAAATGTCCAATCGAGCAAAAACAGGTCTGATAGATTGTCATAAAGCACACACTTGGGATTTGGAATGCAAACGATTGATATGTTTCAGGGGGAAGAACGGTACAGAGTTCATCGTACGAGTGAAGATGTGCGAGACTATGACCAACAATATGTTGTCATTGCAAACCATCGAGAAATTTCCACTCTGAGGGAGAAAAAATATCGAGCGAAGAAGACTGTAATCAAGTGAAATATAGCAAGATGGATGATGTGATTTCCGGAGGGAAAACACTTGATCGATTTTCTGGATAGGTTGAAAGAAACAAACAAATGAAACCAAATCACTCAATTGATAAGCCAAAGGGCGCCACAACTAAGAGAAATGGGTTGATCTCGCCACACTCAAGAAAGAAGAACGTGAGTGATAAGAAATCTAGTTGCTCTCGCCACTAACACAAGTTAGATAAGAGAAAGAACTCAAGAATCCTCTTGAAAGCAAAATGCCAATATCTCATATATGATTCAAAAGATGGTTTACAACATATGGCAAGGACCCTTTTTATAGAGGGTCTCCAAAACAAAAAGACAAAAGACTCCAACTAATGCATTAAATGCATCAACTAAAAGTCAAGTAGTGTAGGCTAAATGTCAAAGACAATAAATGTATAGGTAGCTAAAAGTCAAAGACAAGAAATGCATAGGTAATAGACTACAACTATATTCAACAAATGCAACTAACCCACATGTAATCTTTTCACACTTCTTCCACTTTCAACAATGTGGTTAAGCCCAATCCAAGCCCTTTAGCCCTTGAACGAGTTAGAGGCCCAATTGAAGTGTTCTCCCTTTCTTGGGCTGCAATTAGTCCAAGCTCTTTAACCCTTGAACGAGTTAGAGGCCCAATTGAAGTGTTCTCCCTTTCTTGGGCTGCAATGGGGTTATCCTTGATTACATCAATGGATAGGTAGAAAAGCACGTTGGTGCAATTTAGCAAGCAAAAACTTACAATCGGGTGAAATGGAGCGGGAAGGATGTGAAGCGTACGAACACAGTTTAGAGCATGAAAAAATGTACGTTTTGGCGAGATAGTGAACTGCAATTTTTAATCGAGTGAAACAGCGGAACATAGATGTCAAGCATGCAATAATATGGTTCAATGACAAAGAATGTATGTTGGAGCGAAATAGGTCGAAGATGTGCGAATGAGTGAAAACGTAATATGTAACAAGATGAATTGTGCAAGTCGAACAATAACAAGTTAGATCGATCGAACGAAAGCGAAAAAATGGCAAACTGGAGTTCGAATGAGTGATTAATTGCTAAAATTTAAATATGGACGGAAGGCATGCGAGAAAAACATTTAAAAGTGACCGAAAATTTGCGGGTGTTGGAAAAAGGGCAAAAATGTGCAAATGAGTGATATCTTACGATGTGGCATGATGAAATGTCCAATCGAGCAAAAACAAGTTTGATAGGTTGCCATAAAGCAAACACTTTGGATTTGGAATGCAAACGATTAATATGTTTCAGGGGGAAGAACGGTACTGAGTTCATCGTACGAGCGACGATGTGCGAGACTATGACTAACAATATGTTGTCATTGCAAACGATCGAGAACTTTCCACTCTGAGGGAGACAAAAATATCGAGCGAAGAAAACTGTAATCGGGTGAAATATAGCAAGATGGATAGGTAGAAATGCACGTTGGTGCGATTTAGCAAACAAAAACTTACAATCGGGTGAAATGGAGCGGAAAGGATGTGAAGCGTACGAACACAATTTAGAGCATGAAAAAATGTACGTTTTGGCGAAATAGTGAACCGCAATTTTTAATCCAGTGAAACAACGGAAGATAGATGTCAAGCATGCAATAATATGGTTCAATGACAAAGAATGCATGTTGGAGTGAAATAGGTCAAAGATGTGCGAATGAGTGATAACGTAATATGTAACAAGATGAATTATGCAAGTCGAACAAGAACAAGTTAGATCGATTGAACGAAACCGAGAAATCGGCAAAATGGAGTCCGAATGATTGATAATTTGGTAAAATTTAAATATGGATGGAAGGCGTGCGAGAAAAACATTTAAAAGCGACCAAAAATTTGTGGGTATAGGAAAAGGGGCAAATATGTGCAAATGAGTGATATCTTAGAATGTGGCATAATGAAATGTCCAATCGTGCAAAAATAGGTCTGGTTGATTGCCATAAAGCGAACACTTTGGATTTGGAATGGAAACGATTGATATGTTTCAGGGAAAAGAACGGTACAGAGTTCATCGTAAGAGCGACGATGTGCGAGACTATGACAAACAATATGTTGTCATTGCAAACGATCGAGAACTTTCCACTCTGAGGGAGAAAAAAATACCGAACGAAGAAAACTGTAATCGGGTGAAATATAGCAAGATGGATAGGTAGAAATGTACGTTGGTGCGATTTAGCAAGCAAAAACTTACAATCGGGTGAAATGGAGCGAGAAGGATGTGAAGCGTGCGAACCCAATTTAGAGCATGAAAAAATGTACATTTTGGCGTGATAGAGAACCGCAATTTTTAATCTAGTGAAACAGCGGAACATACATGTCAAGGATTCAAAAATATGGTTCAATGACAAAGAATGTTTGTTCGAGCGAAATAGGTCAAAGATCAGTGAATGAGTGGTAACGTACTAAAGATCTGTGAATGAGTGGTAACGTACTAAAGATCTGTGAATGAGTGGTAACGTACTATGTAACAAGATGAAATGTGCAAGTCCTACAAGAACAAGTTAGATTGATTGCACGAAAGCGAGAAATTGCCAAAATGGAGTACGAATGAGTGATTATTTGCTAAAATTTAAATATGGATGGAAGGCATGCGAAAAAAACATTTAAAAGTGACCGAAAATTTGCGGGTGTAGGACAAGGGGCAAATATGTGCAAATGAGTGATATCTTATGATGTGGCACGATGAAATGTCCAATCCAGCAAAAACAGGTCTGATAAATTGTCATAAAGCACACACTTGGGATTTGGAATGCAAACGATTGATATGTTTCAGGGGGAAGAACGGTACAGAGTTCATCGTACGAGCGACGATGTGCGAGACTATAACCAACAATATGTTGTCATTGCAAACCATCGAGAACTTTCCACTCTGAGGGAGAAAAAATATCGAGCGAAGAAGACTGTAATCAAGTGAAATATAGCAAGATGGATAGGTAGAAATGCACATTGGTGCGATTTAGCAAGAAAAAACTTACAATCGGGTGAAATGGAGCGGGAAGGATGTGAAGCGTACGAACACAATTTAGAGCATGAAAAAATGTACATTTTGGCGAAATGGTGAAGTCCAATTTTTAATCCAGTGAAACAACGGAAGATAGATGTCAAGCATGCAATAATATGGTTCAATAACAAAGAATGTATGTTAGAGTGAAATAGGTCAAAGATGTGCGAATGAGTGATAACGTAATATGTAACAAGATGAATTGTGCAAGTCGAACAAGAACAAGTTAGATCGATTGAACGAAACCGAGAAATCGGCAAAATGGAGTCCGAATGATTGATAATTTGGTAAAATTGAAATATGGATGGAAGGCGTGCGAGAAAAACATTTAAAAGTGACCGAAAATTTGCGGGTATAGGAAAAGGGGCAAATATGTGCAAATGAGTGATATCTTAGGATGTGGCATGATGAAATGTCCAATCGTGCAAAAATAGGTCAGGTAGATTGCCATAAAGCGAACACTTTGGATTTGGAATGCAAACGATTGATATGTTTCAGGGAAAAGAACGGTACAGAGTTCATCGTAAGAGCGACGATGTGCGAGACTATGGCAAACAATATGTTGTCATTGCAAACGATCGAGAACTTTCCACTCTGAGGGAGAAAAAAATATCGAGCAAAGAAAACTGTAATCGAGTGAAATGTAGCAAGATGGATAGGTAGAAATGTACGTTGGTGAGATTTAGCAAGCAAAAACTTACAATCGGGTGAAATGGAGTGGGAAGGATGTGAACCGTGCGAACACAATTTAGAGCATGAAAAAATGTACGTTTTGGTGAGATAGTGAACTGCAATTTTTAATCGAGTGAAACAGCGGAACATAGATGTCAAGCATGCAATAATATGGTTCAATGACAAAGAATGTATGTTGGAGCGAAATAGGTCAAAGATGTGCGAATGAGTGATAACGTAATATGTAACAAGATGAATTGTGCAAGTCGAACAATAACAAGTTAGATCGATCGAACGAAAGAGAAAAATTGGCAAACTGGAGTTCGAATGAGTGATTAATTGCTAAAATTTAAATATGGATGGAAGGAATGCGAGAAAAACATTTAAAAGTGACCAAAAATTTGCGGGTGTTGGAAAAAGGGCAAATATGTGCAAATGAGTGATATCTTACGATGTGTGATGTGATCATGAAGGCTGTCCTTGAAGAAGAAGAGGCTGAATCTATACTTGGGCCAATAACACGTTCAAGGGCCAAGAAGCATCAAATGGGATTAACTTGGGTTTCTTTACTTGTGTGCAATGATGGGCTGGGTCAAACAGAAGCTTGGACTTTGAAGAATAAAAAAACTACAGATTTTTCTTATTTTTAATAATTTTCGTGCATGACTTTTTGGGATATAAAATCTGATGTAATTTAATGTTTTCAGAGTTGTTGTAGTGTCATTTAGCTTTCCAAGTGGTTGTAGTAGTTGTTGTTGCATTAATGAGGTGGTTATAGGGTGGCTGTAGTTGTTATAGGTGATGTGATCATGAAGGCTGTCCTTGAAGAACAAGAGGTTGAATCTATACATGGGCCAATAACACGTTCAAGGGCCAAGAAGCATCAAATGGGATTGACTTGGGTTTCTTTATTTGTGTGCAATGATGGGCTGGGCCAATTTAGAAGATTGGACTTTGAAGATTAAAATAACTACAGATTTTTTTTTATTGTTTTAATAATTTTCGTGCATGACTTTTTGGGATATAAAATTTGATGTAATTTAATGTTTTCAGAGTTGTTGTATTGTCTTTTAACTTTCCAAGTGGTTGTAGTTGTTATTGTTGCATTAATGAGGTGGTTATAGGGTGGCTGTAGTTGGTATAGGCTAGGTGGCTGTATGTTGACTATAGTTGTAGGCTCATTAATGAGGTGGCTATAGGGAGGCTGTAGTTGTTGTAGAGGTGGCTATAGGTTGACTATAGTTGTTGTAGGCTCATTAATGAGGTGGCTTTGGTTGCATTAATGAGGCAGCTGGTTTTTGTTATCTATAAAAGGGAACTTGCCCCCTTGTGGCAAGATAATCAGATTTGAGTGAATTATATTTGAGATTGCTTTGTGCACATCTATCTTCTCTTATCTAACAATTGTGTTAGTGTGGCGAGAAAATCTCAGAATTCTTATCACTCCCATTCCGTTCTCTCATCTGGGGTGTGGCGAATTCTACCCATCTTAGCTTGATTGTGGCGCCATAGGCTTATCAATTTAGTTGAGTTGGTTTTCTTCTCTTTATTTTCCTTGTGGTACAGATTGTGTCCTCTTTTAGGCACATCATATTGGTATCAGAGCGGTGGTTTCGTGTGGGAAAACTCTTGTAACTTGAGAGTAGAACACTTATAGAGAGAGATCATGTCTGGAGAAAACAGTTCTGAACCTCCAATTCCAATGGGGCTTACTTTAGAGCAAGCTCAAATTCTGAAGTTGGAAAGGTCTCACAGTCAAATGGAGAGATCTCAACAACAAATGATGGAGCAGTTGAATCGTTTGGTAGAACAAATGGAGAGGCTAAACCATCAACCAAGGTGTCGGCAGCGAAGAAATAGAAATGAAGAGCAATCGGACCAAGAAAGCAATACAGAAGATGAAAGGTCTCCAAGGCCAAGGAGGCAACAAAGAGAGCATGAATTGAAGATTAAGATGAAGGTCCCTACTTTCAAGGGAAGTAGCTCTCCAGAGGAATTTTTGGAGTGGGTGCAGCGTGTAGAGAAGGTCTTTGAGTGCCATGAGTACTCGGAGGCAACCAAATGTCGTCTTGCAGCCCTTGAATTCACAGATTACGCCAATTTATGGTGGGAGAATTTGAAGAACCAACGGAGGAGAGATGGTGAGGAAGAAGTCAGAAATTGGAGGCTAATGAAGAGACTTATGCAAAGAAGATTTGTGCCAGAATATTACAAGCAAGAGCTCTTCTTCAAATTTCAATCCTTGAGACAAGGAGGTATGTGTGTAGAAGACTATGTGAAAGAGTTTGAGATGCTAATGATTCGATGTGAACTGAATGAACCTCAAGAGCAAACAATTGCAAGGTTCATTGGTGGTTTGCATAGGGAGATTGGTGATTTGGTGGAACTACAAAATTATGTAACCTTAGAGGATGTTATTAAACTTGCAGTCAAAGTGGAGAGACAAAGGAAGAGAGTTTCTAGTAAGCAAATGTCACAACCAACTAGAAACAAAATCACAAATTTCTCTACAACACCATCATGGGTTGCATCTAAAGGAGAAGAAAAAAAGGTGGAGAAGAGGGATTCTTCAAAACTTCCATCAAGTTCATCAAAGGGAAAAGAAAAGGGAGCTGATTCAGAACCTCCTAAAAGGAGTAGAGATGTAAAGTGCTTCAAATGTCTTGGTCATGGGCATTACGCATCTGAATGTCCAAACCGTAGGGTAATGATTATCCAAGACACGCATGGAGAAGTGGTAAGCGAAGATGAGGCAGCCATTGAAGGAGTTATGGAAGAATGTTCTGATAAGGAAAACATGGAGTATGCTGATGAGGGAGAACTCCTTGTCATAAGGCGTGCTCTAAATTTGCAAGCTAAGCCTAGTGATTAGCAAAGGGAGAACATTTTTCACACAAGGTGTACTGTTGAAAAGAAGGTTTGTGGTGTAATTATAGATGGAGGGAGCTGCACAAATGTGGCTTCTACTACTTTGGTGGAGAAGTTGAATTTAGCCACAACTGAACACCCTCATCCTTACAAATTGCAGTGGCTAAATGAAGATGGAGTTGTGAGAGTCACTAAACAGGTTGTTGTGCCCTTTTCTATTGGGAAAAATTACAAAGATAAGGTACTATGTGATGTTGTTCCAATGAGTGCTAGTCATTTGCTCTTGGGAAGACCTTGGCAGTATGATAGAAGAGCTTTGCATGATGGGTTTAAAAACACATATTCCTTTGAGAAAGATGGAAGGAAGATTGTGTTAGCACCATTGAGTCCTCAACAAGTGAAGATACATCAACAGGAAGCTGAAAGGAAGGGTAATTTACTTGCCAACAAATGAGACATTGAGAGAGCTTTATCCAGCTCTAATTTAGTTCTTTTATTGCATTTGAAGGAGATAGTACCAGAAATTGTGGGATCACTTCCACCACAAATTCAAAGGCTCTTGGAAGAATTTCGTGATGTATTTCCAGAAGAACTACCAAAGGAATTACCACCAATTCGTGGTATTGAGCACCAAATTGATCTTGTACCAGGAGCTGCCTTACCAAATAGGCCAGCTTATAGAATGAATCCGGAGGAGGCAAAGGAGTTGCAACGTCAAGTAAATGAGTTGCTGGAAAGAGGATATGTGCAGGAGTCCATGAGTCCTTGTTCAGTACCGGCCTTATTGGTGCCAAAGAAAGATGGGACCATGAGGATGTGTGTGGATAGCAGAGCAATTAACAAGATTACAGTCAAGTATCGTTATCCCATTCCAAGGTTAGATGACATGCTTGATGAATTACATGGCTCCAAAGTGTTTTCAAAGATAGACTTGAAGAGTGGTTATCACCAAATTCGTATGAAGGAAGGAGATGAATGGAAGACAGCCTTTAAGACAAAACATGGGCTGTATGAATGGAAGGTCATGCCATTTGGATTATCCAATGCCCCAAGCACCTTTATGAGGCTAATGAACCATGTGCTTCGAAAATTTATAGGTATGTTTGTTGTCGTTTATTTTGATGACATTTTGGTTTATAGTAAAAATTTTGAAGAGCATGAAGAGCATTTGAGGCAAGTATTTGAAGTATTACGAGAACAAAAGCTATTTGGCAATTTCAAGAAGTGCCAATTCTGTCAAGACCAAGTTATTTTCCTTGGTTTTGTTGTCTCTCAACATGGGGTGCACGTGGATGAGGAGAAAATAAAAGCAATCAAGGAGTGGCCAATTCCTAAAAGTATTTCTGAGGTACGAAGTTTTCATGGCCTTGCTTCATTTTATAGACGATTTGTGAAGAATTTTAGCACTATTCTTGCACCATTAACTGCATGCATAAAAAAAATTGTGAGTTTAAATGGACCGAAGCTACACAAAAGAGTTTTGACTTAATCAAGGAGAAATTGTGTTCAGCACCTATTCTAGCTCTTCCAGATTTTTCAAAGGTATTTGAGATTGAATGTGATGCATCTGGAGTAGGGATTGGAGCTGTCTTAATGCAAGATAAGTGTCCCATTGCTTATTTTAGTGAGAAGCTTGGTGGAGCAAGTCTGAATTACTCAATCTATGATAAAGAGTTCTTTGCACTAATTCGAGCTCTTGAGACATGGCAGCATTATTTATTACCAAAGGAGTTCATCATTCACACCGATCATGAATCCCTAGAGCATTTGAAGGGGCAAGGGAAGCTGAATAGAAGACATGCCAAATGGGTGGAGTATTTGGAAGCTTTCCCCTATGTAATCAAATACAAAAAGGGAGAGACGAATGTTGTGGCTGATGCATTATCTCGGAGGTATGCTTTGATTTCTCTGTTGAACACTAAACTGTTGGGCTTTGAACTTATTAAGGAGCAATACTTGCTTGATCCTATGCTGGCTAAAATCTATTCAGCTTGTGAGAAAATGGCCATTAAAGGGTTTTATAGGCATGATGGTTATATGTTCAGATTTGGGAAACTTGTGATTCCTAATTGTTCTATTAGGGAATTGCTTGTTAGAGAATCACATGCAGGTGGGCTGGCTGGACATTTTGGTGAAAAGAAGACATTTGAAATGTTGAAAGAGCATTTCTATTGGCCAAATATGATGAAGGATGTGCATCGGATTGTAGAAAGATGTGTTGCTTGCAAGAAAGCAAAGAGCAATGAGGCTGCACATGGCTTGTACATGCCATTGACTGTTCCAGATCAACCATGGATGGATCTAAGCATGGATTTTGTGCTTGGATTACCGAGATCAAAAAGGGGAAAAGATTCAGTTATGGTGGTTGTTGATAGATTCTCAAAAATGTCTCATTTTATTTCATGTCACAAAACTAATGATGCTTCTCATATTGCTGATTTATTCTTCAAAGAAGTTGTGAGATTGCATGGCATTCCAAAGAGTATTGTTTCTGATCGTGATGCCAAATTCTTGAGCTATTTTTGGAAGACATTATGGATGAAGCTTGGAACAAAGCTGTTATTTAGCACAACCTGTCATCCTCAAACTGATGGGCAAACTGAAGTGGTATAGATCTCTTTCCTCTTTGCTTAGAAGTGTTATTAGTAAAAACTTGAAGAATTGGGATGAGTACTTGCCGCATGTTGAATTTTCTTATAATCGGAGTGTTCATAGTACTACAAAGAAATCTCCATTTGAGGTTGTGTATGGATTTAATACTAATACACCAGCAGATTTGGCACCTCTTCCAATTAATGAAAAATTTAGCTTGTATGGCAAAAGTAAAGCTGAATTCATGAAGAAAATGCATGAGGCAGTAAAGAAGCAAATTGAGAAGAAAAATGCTGCCTATAAAAAGTCAGCAGACAAGAGGAGAAAGCAAGTTCAATATAGCCCAGGAGATCTTGTTTGGATTCACCTACGCAAAGAGAGATTTCCAAACAAAAGGAAGTCTAAACTTATGCCACGAGCTGATGGTCCTTTTCGAGTACTAGCAAAGGTAAATGACAATGCGTATAAAATTGATCTCCCAGGAGATTATGGTGTTTCAGCAACATTCAATGTAAGGGACATAACCCCTTATTTGGAAGATAACATGGAGCTGGATTTGAGGGCAAATCCTTGTCAATCAGGGGAAGATGATGTGATCATGAAGGCTGTCCTTGAAGAACAAGAGGTTGAATCTATACATGGGCCAATAACACGTTCAAGGGCCAAGAAGCATCAAATGGGATTGACTTGGGTTTCTTTACTTGTGTGCAATGATGGGCTGGGCCAATTTAGAAGCTTGGACTTTGAAGATTAAAATAACTACAGATTTTTCTTATTGTTTTAATAATTTTCGTGCATGACTTTTTGGGATATAAAATCTGATGAAATTTAATGTTTTCAGAGTTGTTGTATTGTCTTTTAGCTTTCCAAGTGGTTGTAGTTGTTGTTGTTGCATTAATGAGGTGGTTATAGGGTGGCTGTAGTTGGTATAGGCTAGGTGGCTGTATGTTGACTATAGTTGTAGGCTCATTAATGAGGTGGCTATAGGGAGGCTGTAGTTGTTGTAGAGGTGGCTATAGGTTGACTATAGTTGTTGTAGGCTCATTAATGAGGTGGCTTTGGTTGCATCAATGAGGCAGCTGGTTTTTGTTATCTATAAAAGGGAACTTGCCCCCTTGTGGCAAGATAATCAGATTTGAGTGAATTATATTTGAGATTGCTTTGTGCACATCTATCTTCTCTTATCTAACAATTGTGTTAGTGTGGCGAGAAAATCTCAGAATTCTTATCACTCCCATTCCGTTCTCTAATCTGGGGTGTGGCGAATTCTACCCATCTTAGCTTGATTGTGGCGCCATAGGCTTATCAATTTAGTTGAGTTGGTTTTCTTCTCTTTATTTTCCTTGTGGTACAGATTGTGTCCTCTTTTAGGCACATCATATTGTGCATCGGATTGTAGAAAGATGTGTTGCTTGCAAGAAAGCAAAGAGCAATGAGGCTGTACATGGCTTGTACATGCCATTGACTGTTCCAGATCAACCATGGATAGATCTAAGCATGGATTTTGTGCTTGGATTACCTAGAACAAAAAGGGGAAAAGATTCAGTTATGGTGGTTGGAGAGATTCCATTTTTCACTTAGTATCTCGCATGTTGTGGCTCGCTCGTTCATCTTTGAGCTGCTATGACTCTCTTTAAATTTTAGCAAATATTTGCTCACTTGGACTCCATTTTGTTGGTTTTTGCTTTTATGCAATCAATGTGACTTGTTCTTTTTACATAGTACGTTATCTCTCGTTCACACATCTATGCCCCATTTTGCTCCGACAAATATTTTTTCTCATTGTACCATGTTTTTGCATGCTCGAAATCTATCTTTCGCTGTTTCACTCGATTGCAAATTACAATTCGCTATCTCACCTAAACAAATATTTTTTCACATTGTAAAATGTGTTCAAACATGATATGAACCTCGCCAACTTGTGGCAAACCTGTGGCCGAAATTAGTACCTAGGACCATTCTACTATAGATTTATATGGAAAACAGCAACCTGACACCAATAAAGAGGTGTGAACCTTGGCATGATGAAGATGCCACAATCAAGGAATGGAAAACTCGATTGATAAGTCAGGGTATGAATGCCATAGACAAAGTTTGATAAGTTCGAAAGTTTTTCAGAGAACTAAAGAGAAATTTTTCTCACAAAAGTATTCTGATTTTGTATTGAATGAGAGGTCCTATTTAAAGGCACTACAAAGGAAACTACCAAAAATAGAAAAAGGAAACTAGTAAAAAAAAAAGAAACTAACAGCTAAATGGAAACTAATTCAAAAGGCAATAAATTAAATAATAAAGTTCCCTAAAATAAGATAATCAATCTTATTTGAAAAACTTTCCTAAATCTAATTTGGAAACTTGACTCCAATTGGGCGCTTCTTTCCTTTAATGCTTCATGGTCCAACATGCTGAATTAGGTTAATAATACTAGTATGTTTGATTAACTATAATTCATCATGGGCTGTAGTAGGCATGGCCCAAATGTCTTGAATAAGTCCATTTAGTGCTTCCTTCAATCTCTTGGTTCTGACCCTTCTAATTGGGCCTCCCTTGATGAATAGAGAATCCTTTGGGTTTGGAACTTTAATTCTTGACCTGGGCTGCTACTTTGCTCCTTAAGCTTTAGATTTGCATCATTCCCCCTCTCCTCAAAAGGATTTGTCCTCAAATCGGAATCTGCATCAAAATGAGTTAAGTCAGCAACATTGGAAGTATCACTTACATTGTACTCACCAGGCAAGTCTAGCTTGTAGGCATTGTCATTAATCTTTTTCGGTGACTTGAAATGGACCATCTCCTCGAGAAACAACTTTGACTTTCTTTGTTCCAGAAAGCGCTCCTTTCTCATGTGCACCCACACCCAGTCACCGGGCTCAAAGATCCGCTTATGACGCCGTTTGTTGGCTTGTTTTACATATTGTTCAGTTCTTCTCTCAATGTTGAGCCTTGCTTTCTCATGAATTTGCTTAACAAAATCTGCTTTCTTTTTTGCCATCTAAAGTAACATGCTCAGGCACAGATAAAGGAGATAAATCCAAAGGAGATAATGGATTAAAACCATACACAATTTCAAATGGTTTAGTAGCAGAATGAATAGTACGATTGTAAGCAAACTCAACATGTGGTAAACAATCTTCCCATATTTTGATGTTCTTTTTTATGATAGCCTTTAACAATGTAGACAAAGTCCTATTCACTACTTCGGTTTGACCATCAGTTTGTAGGTGACAAGTAGTAGAAAATAACAACTTGGTGTCTAACTTACACCACAAAGTCTTCTAAAGTAACTCAAGAACTTAGCATCTCTATCCGAAATTATTGTTCTAGGCATCCTATGTAATCTCACAATCTCCCTAAAGAACAAATTAGCAACGTTGGAAGCATCATCAGTTTTATGACACGGAATAAAGTGTACCATTTTATAAAATCTATTGACAACCACAAACAGACTATCCCTCCCATGTTTAGTTCTAGGCAAACCTAACACAAAATCCATCGAAATATCAGTCCAAGGTGCACTAAGAATGGGTAGTGGTGTATAAAATCCTTGGGGCTGTACTCGAGATTTAGCTTGCTTACAAGTGACACATCTACCACAAAGTCTCAACATCTCTTTTCATATATGACAAATAGAAATGTTCTTGCAAAATAGCTAAAGTTTTAGCTACCCCAAAATGACTCAATCCTCCACCGTGAGACTCCCTTACTAATAAATCCCGAATTGAACAACTTGGAATATACAATTTGTTTTCTCGAAACAAAAACCCTTCAAACCTAAAGAACTTACCATAAGCTGCCCTTTCACATAAAGCATATTTAATATGTTCAAAACCAAGTAATTTTGCATCATGAGTAGAAAGAAGTACATACTTGTGAGAAAGTGCATCGGCAACCACATTCTCCTTACCTTGTTTGTATCGGATAACATAGGGAAATTGTTCTATGAACTCCACCCAAAGTGCATGTCTCTTGTTAAACTTGTGTTGACCTTTTAGATGCTTTAATGACTCATGATTAGTGTGGATCACAAACTAAAGGCCATAGATAGTGTTGCTAATTTCTAAAGCCCGAACCAACGCATACAACTCATTGTCATAAGTAGAGTACTTCAATGCAGCCCCACTTAGTTTCTCACTAAAATATGCATTTGGTCATCCTTCTTGCATAAGAATAACACCCATACCTATAACTAAAGCATCACATTCAATCTCAAAAGTTTTTGCAAAGTTAGGTAAAATAAGCAAAAGAGCATGAGTTAAATTTTGCTTAAGCAGTTGGAATGCTTTTTCTTGCTCTTCTCCCCATTTGAACCCAACATTCTTTTTGATGACTTCGCTTATCGGTGTAGCTATGCTACTGAAGTCTTTCACAAATCGCCGATAAAAATAGCAAGTCCATGAAAGCTTTGGACATTACTTACACTTGTTGGACTTGGTCACTCTTGGATTGCACGGATCTTTTCTTCATCAACTTGTACTCCTTGTGCACTCACAACAAAACCAAGAAACACAAGCTTATTGGTGCAAAATGTGCATTTCTTTAAGTTAACAAATAATTTCTCTTTCCTAAGAACATCAAGCACAGATTGCAAATGCATCAAATGGTCTTCCAAATTTTTGCTATAAATGAGAATATCATCAAAATAGACAACTACAAATTTTCCAATAAAAGCACGCAAAACATGGTTCATTAATCTCATGAAAGTACTAGGAGCATTAGTTAAACCAAACGACATGACTAACTATTTATATAAACCATATTTTATCTTAAATGTAGTTTTTCATTCATCACCTTCTTTCATTCTAATTTGGTGATACCCACTTTTTAGATCAATTTTAGAAAAGACACAAGAACCATGCAACTCATCTAACATATCATCTAAACGAGAAATAGGATGACGATACTTTAATGTGATATTGTTGATTGCTCGACAGTCTATGCACATTCTCCATGTCCCATCCTTCTTAGGAACTAAAATCACTGGAATAGTGTATGGACTCATGCTTTCCCTCACATACCCCTTTTCCAACAACTCTCCTACTTGCCTTTGTAGTTCCTTTGTCTCCTCAAGATTACTCCTATAGGCTGGTCAGTTTAGGATGGTAGCACCAGGTACAAAATCAATTTGATGTTCAATCCCATGGATAGGAGGTAATCCATTAGGAACTTCGTAGAGAAAGACATCTTCAAAATCCTGCAAGATAGAAACAATTGAACTAGGCAAAGCATCATCAAATTGGTTAGTATTCAAAAATGCCTCTTTGTACAAAAGTACAATCATAGGCTGATTAAGAAACATTGCCCTCTTGATTTCACTCGCCCTTGCATAGAAATTTGTTTTTCTCTCTTCTTTTCTCTCAACTTTTTCATTCTCTCTTTCTTTTTCTTTCTGATTGTCTCTCAATTTCTTTTTATCACTCTCTCTTTCACTCTTTTTATTTTGTTCACTTTTGCAGCCTCACTTGATCTACATAAACCTGTTTTGGTGTCAACGGTACATGAGTGATTGATCTTTGATTGTAAACAAATGAATACTTGTTGGTGAATCCATCATGCTTGACTTCCTATCAAATTGCCATGGTCTTCCTAATAACAAGTGTCCAGCTTGCATGGGAACTACATCACACAACACTTCTTCTTCATACTTCCCAATGCGAAAAGGAACAAACACTTGTTTATTCACCCGTACTTCCCCATTATCATTTAACCATTGCAATTTATAGGGTCGAGAATGTTTAATTGTTGTCATGGCTAACTTCTCCACCATGGTAGTGCTAGCAACATTAGTATAACTCCTTTATCAATAATCACACTACATACCTTGTTTTGGACATGGCATCTAGTATGAAATATGTTCTCTCGCTGCACTTCATCATCTTCTTTGGATTGCAAACTCAAAGCTCTTCTTGTTACCAATAATTCACTTTGGGCAGCATACTCTTCATCATCATCATCCTCCAATGGCGGTATAGAGTCGTTGTCTGATTCATTGTCAGTTTCAATCTCACCATTATCTTTCATAACCATAACTCTTTTGTTTGGACATTAACTAGTTATGTGACCCTTGCCTTGACATTTAAATATTTTGATTACGAGTAATGAAAGAATCTGATTTACCTTGAGTTCCTTGGCTAGTCACTGCTTGCTTTTGCTCAGGCTTCGGTTTCGGAGTGGAATTCTTTTCATCTTGCTTCCATTGTTTTGACTTCTAAGTAAGTGTACTTTGGCTATGGCTCACATGTGTACTGCCTCCCCTATTGAGTTGACTCACAATCTTAATTGCCATGTGCAACATGTCCTCCAATTCCAAAAAATGTTGCAATTCCACCGCATGTTGAATTTCCTTATTCAAACCAGCCAGAAACCTTGCCATAGTAGCTTCCCGATCCTCTTCAATGTTTGCTCAGATCATTGTCAATTCCATCTCTTTGTAATAATCTTCTACACTCCAGTTTCCTTAGCTTTGTAGCCTATTATACAACTCTCGATAATAGTAACTAGGCACAAACTGCTTCCTTATTACAGTTTTTATTTCCTTCCACATCTCTATTGGACATTCCCTATTTCTTCTCCTGTTCAACAACAATTGATCCCACCAAATAATAGCATAATCTGAAAATTTAATAGCAGCAAGTTTTACATTCTTTATCTCAAAATAATGGTGGCAATCAAATACTAACTCCACCTTTTTCTCCCATTCAAGATATACTTTTGGATCATTCTTCTCTTGAAAAGATGGAATCTTCATCTTAATACTCCCCAAATTACCATCTCCTTGATTCCTAGCTTCTCTAAACCACCCACCGTATCTTCCTATTGATTCCCGATCATCTTCATCAAAATCTTCCCCAAAATTCTCCTCATTTTCAACTCTGACTTCCCTCGGTTGAACTTTCTCCCCCTATGCACACGAGGTAACTCCACACATGTATTTTCTACTTGATCTAACCTTTCGTAAACTGGTTCCATCTTCGCCGTTTAGTCACCCTATTTCTCTTGTCAAAGCCTCCATTATCAACTTTGTATCAACCATTGCATCTTTTGAAGTACTTCCTTTAGACATGTTTTTGTTGCAAAGAAGACGTTAGTTCAAAATAAAAGACCTCACTTCACCCTTCTCATTTGTTTCACTCAAAAATGATTCACCCAATTTCACTCATGTTTCACACAATAATTTTGGCTTTTACCCTCTTATATGCTCACCACTATTGCCTTTTTCCACTTATAATTTCTCAAAAGTTCTTATCAAACTAATCAAACAAGGATCAATTTTCTTTTTTCTTTGATGTAGATCTCTTTTTTTTCCCTTGCATCACTTTTTTTTTTGCTTTGGATCCTTCTTTTTTTTTTCTTCAGATCCCTTTTCTTTTTTTTTTTGAACTCTTTTTTTACCAATGAATAGTATGCAGATGAACAGTAGTGGATAAACAGTGTAGTTTTTTTTTTCCAAGTGAACTAAATTGAAGAAAAAAGCTAGAATTGAGATCGAAGAAAATGCAAAATATGATAGGCAAACCTGAGACTAGAACCGGGCTCTGATACCAAATGATACGAACCTCGCCAACTTGTGACGAAACCCCTGACCGAAATTAGTGCCTTGGACCATTCTACTACATATTTGTATGGAAGCCGCAACCCAACACCTATTAAGAGGTCTGAACCTTGGCATGATGAAGACGCCACAATCAAGGAATGACAAACTCGATTGATAAGTCAGGGTATGAATGCCACAAACAAAGTCTGGTAAGTTCGAAAGTTCTTGAAAGAACTAAAGAGAAATTTTCCTCACAAAAGTATTCTAGTTTTTTATTGCATGAAAAGGCCTATTTAAAGGCATTACAAAGGAAACTACTAAAAACAGAAAAAGGAAACTAATAGCTAAATGGAAACTAATTCAAAAGGCAATAAATCAAATAATAAAGTTCCCTAAAATAAGATAATCAATCTGATTTGAAAAACTTTCCTAAATATGATTTGGAAACTTGACTCCAATTTGGCGCTTCTTTCCTTTAATGCTTCATGGCCCAACATGCTGAATTAGGTTAATAATACTATGTTTGATTAACTCTATTCAAGTAGGCATGGCCCAAATATCTTGAATAAGTCCATTTAGCACTTCCTTCAATCTCTTGGTTCTAGCCCTTGTAATTAGGCCTCCCTTAATGACTAGAGGATTCTTTGGGTTTGGAACTTGAACTTCTTGACTTGGTCTGCTACTTTGCTCCTTAGACTTTGGATTTGCATCAGAACGCTTCACATCCTTCTCGCTCCGTTTCACTAGATTGTAAGTTTTTGCTGACTAAATTGCACCAACATACTTTTCTACTTATCCATCTGCTATATTTCACTTGATTGCAATTTTTTTCGCTTGATATCTTTTTCTCCCTCACTGTGGAAAGTTCTCATACATTTGGAATGTCAACATATTATTACTCACAATCTCGGACATCGTCGCTTGTACGATAAACTTTTATACCATTCTTCCCCCTTTAAACATATCAATCATTTGTGCTCCATATCCCGAATGTTTGCTTTCTGGCAATCTATCAGACCTGCTTTTGCTTGATTGGACAATTCATCATGCCACATCAAAAGATATCACACATTTGCACATATTTGCCCCATTTCCTACACCTGTAAATTTTTTCTTACTTTAAAATGATTTTCTCGCATACTTTTCTGATACAAATCTCGCCAACTTGTGACGAAACCCATAACTGAACTTAGTGCCTAGGACCATTCTACTGGAGATTTGTATGGAAACCGCAACCCGACACCTATAAAGAGGTGGGAACCTTGCTATGATGAAGACGCCACAATCAAGGGATGGAAAACTCGATTGATAAGTCATGGTATAAATGCCACAGACAAAGTTTGATAAGTTCGAAAGTTCTTTAAAGAACTAAAGAGAATTTTCCTCATAAATGTATTCTACCTCTTTATTGGATGAAAAGGCCTTAAAGGCATTACAAAGGAAATTACCAAAAAACAGAAAAAGGAAACTAATAGCAGAAAAAGGAAACTAATTGTTAAAATGA
This sequence comes from Biancaea sappan, assembly GCA_037074585.1. Lineage (NCBI taxonomy): Eukaryota > Viridiplantae > Streptophyta > Magnoliopsida > Fabales > Fabaceae > Biancaea > Biancaea sappan. The sequence goes on along the minus strand of CM073501.1, from coordinate 41,274,512 downwards.
AACTAATTCAAAAGCAGAAAAAGTAAACATTAGCTTGCTCTCCAAGCTGCACGCATTAGGAAACTAAATTAACTCATCAACTCTAATTGGGCCACAAATATAACAAAAAGCCCAAATACATTAAATTAAAATAAAAGCATTTAATCTAATCTTCTTTGGTCCAACGCTATTTTTGATTAGTGTCGCTCAGATCGTAGGGAAAATTCAGTCTTAAAATCAATGATAAGATATTGACAATTTCTTCTTTTAGTAGTGGGTTTATATCAACCATGTTTTTGTATGTTCAACATCTATCTTCCGCTGTTTCACTCAATTGCCCAAACGAACATTTTTTAACACTGTAAAATGTGTTCACACGCTTCACATCCTTCTCGCTCTGTTTCACCAGATTGTAAGTTTTTGCTGACTAAATCGTACTAATGTATATTTTTACTTATCCATCTACTATATTTCACATGATTGCAATTTTCTTCGCCCAATATCTTTTTCTCCCTCAATGTGGAAAGTTCTCGTACATTTGGAATATCAACATATTAGTACTTACAATCTCACACATCGTTGCTTGTATGATGAACCCTGTATCATTCTTCCCCCCTTTAAACATATCAATCATTTGCGCTCCATATCCTGAGTGTTTGCTTTCTGGAAATCTATCAGACCTGCTTTTGCTTAATTGGACATTTCATCATACCACATCATAAGATATCACACATTTGCACATATTTGCCCTTTTTCCTACACCTGTAAATTTTTTCTTAATTTAAAATGTTTTTCTTGCATGTCTTCCATCAATATTCATCAATTTCACTTGCTTGCAATCGTTGCTCACTCTATCGCATGTTTGTTGATGCTCTATCTTTTTGAACTATACGACACGAGTGTACTTTTTTCACAACCGACTACACATCTTATCTCGATATCAAGTTTTCGCCAGCTCTAACGAGTTCTCTCTTGTATTGGAGAGATTCCATGTTTTGCTCACTATCTCGCTCGTTGTGGCTCATTCGCTCAACATTGAGCTATTATGACTTTGTAAATTTTAGCAAATATTCGCTCACTTAGACTCCATTTCACTGGTTTTTGCTTTTGTGTAATCGATCTAACTTGTTCTTGTTCGACTTGCACATTTCATCTTCTTACATAGCACGTTATCACTCATTCACACATCTATGCCCCATTTTGCTCTGACAAACATTCTTTCTCATTGTACCATGTTTTTGCATGCTCGACATCTATCTTCTACTATTTCACTCAATTGCAAACTACAGTTCACTATCTTGCCTAAATGAACATTTTTTCACACTGTAAAATATGTTCGAACACTTCACATCCTTCTCGCTCTGTTTCACTAGATTGTAAGTTTTTGCTAACTAAATCGTACCAACATACTTTTCTACTTATCCATCTTGCTTTATGTCACACGATTGCAATTTTATTCACTCGATATCTTTTTCTCCTACATTGTGGAAAGTTCTCGTACATTTGGAATGTCAACATATTATTACTCACAATTTCGCACATCGTCGCTTGTACGATGAAATCTGTACCATTATTCACCCCTTTCAACATATCAATTGTTTGCGCTTCATATCCCAAGTGTTTTGATGTGCCTAAAAGAGGACACAATCTGTACCACAAGAAAATAAAGAGAAGAAAACCAACTCAACTAAATTGATAAGCCTATGGCGCCACAATCAAGCTAAGATGGGTAGAATTCGCCACACCCCAGATTAGAGAACGGAATGGGAGTGATAAGAACTCTGAGATTTTCTCGCCACACTAACACAATTGTTAGATAAGAGAAGATAGATGTGCACAAAGCAATTTGAAATATAATTCACTCAAATCTGATTATCTTGCCACAAGGGGGCAAGTTCCCTTTTATAGATAACAAAAAACCAGCTGCCTCATTAATGCAACCAAAGCCACCTCATTAATGAGCCTACAACAACTATAGTCAACCTATAGCCACCTCTACAACAACTACAGCCTCCCTATAGCCACCTCATCAATGAGCCTACAACTATAGTCAACATACAGCCACCTAGCCTATATGATGTGATTTCCGGAGGGAAAACACTTAATCGATTTTCTGGATAGGTTGAAAGAAACAAACAAAGAAAACCAAATCACTCAGTTGATAAGCCAAAGGGCGCCACAACTAAGAGACATGGGTTGATCTCGCCACACTCAAGAAAGAAGAACGTGAGTGATAAGAAATCTAGTTGCTCTCGCCACTAACCTAAGTTAGATAAGAGAAAGAACTCAAGAATCCTCTTGAAAGCAAAATACCAATATCTCATATATGATTCAAGGATGGTTTACAACATATGGCAAGGACCCTTTTTATAGAGGGTCTCCAAAACAAAAAGACAAAAGACTCCAACTAATGCATTAAATGCATCAACTAAAAGTCAAGTAGTGTAGGCTAAATGTCAAAGACAATAAATGTATAGGTAGCTAAAAGTCAAAGACAATTAATGCATAGGTAATAGACTACAACTATATTCAACAAATGCAACTAACCCACATGTAATCTTTTCACACTTCTTCCACTTTCAACAATGTGGTTAAGCCCAATCCAAGCCCTTTAGCCCTTGAACGAGTTAGAGGCCCAATTGAAGTGTTCTCCCTTTCTTGGGCTGCAATTAGTTCAAGCTCTTTAACCCTTGAACGAGTTAGAGGCCCAATTGAAGTGTTCTCCCTTTCTTGGGCTGCAATGGGGTTATCCTTGGTTACATCACTATACCAACTACAGCCACCCTATAACCACCTCATTAATGCAACAACAACAACTACAACCACTTGGAAAGCTAAAAGACAATACAACAACTCTGAAAACATTAAATTACATCAGATTTTATATCCCAAAAAGTCATGCACGAAAATTATTAAATCAATAAGAAAAATCTGTAGTTATTTTAATCTTCAAAGTCCAAGCTTCTAAATTGGCCCAGCCCATCATTGCACACAAGTAAAGAAACCCAAGTCAATCCCATTTGATGCTTCTTGGCCCTTGAACGTGTTATTGGCCCATGTATAGATTCAACCTCTTGTTCTTCAAGGACAGCCTTCATGATCACATCATGTTTGCTTTTTAGTAATCTACCAGACTTGCCCTTACTCAATTGGACATTTCATCATGCCACATCATAAGATATCACTCATTTGCACATATTTGCTCCACTTCCTACACCTATAAATTTTTGCTTACTTTAAAAATGTTTTTCTCACATGCCTTCATCCATATTCATCTGTTTCACTTGCTTGCAATATTTTGCTCACTCTATCGTATGTTTGTCGATGCTTGATCATTTTTGAACTATACGACTTGATTGCACTTTTTTCACAACCGACTACACATCTTCTCTTGATATCATGTTTTCACCAACTCTTACAAGTTGTTTCTTGTATTTGAGAGATTCCATGTTGTGCTCACTATCTTGCATGGTGTCGCTCGTTCGCTCATCTTTGCGCTGTTATGACTCTCTTTAAATTTTAGCAAATATTCGCTCATTTGGACCCTACTTTTTGGTTTTCACTTTTGTGCAATCGATTTAACTCGTTCTTGTTCGACTTGCACATTTCTCTACTTGTTACATAGTACGTTATCATTCATTCACACATCTTTGCCCCATTTCGCTCCCACAAACATTCTTTCTCATTGTACCAAGTTTTTGCATGTTTGACATCTATCTTCCTCTATTTCACTTGATTGCAAATTACAGTTTACTATCTCACGCAATCGTACATTTTTTCTTACTATAAAATGTGTTTGCATGCTTCACATCCATCTCGCTCTATTTCACCTGATTGTAAGTTTTTGCTCACTAATTGCACCAATGTACATTTTTGCTTATCCATCTTGCTATATTTCCATCGATTGCAATTTTCTTCACTCAATATCTTTTTCTCCCACACTGTGGAAAGTTCTCGTACGTTTGGAACGTCAACATATTATTACTCACAATCTTGCACATCGTAGCTTGTACGATGAACTCTGTACCATTCTTTCCCCTTTAAACATATCAATCATTTGCACTCTATATTCCGAGTGTTTGCTTTTTGGCAATTTATCAGACTTGCTTTTCTCGATTGGACATTTCATCATGCCACATCATAAGATATCACACATTTGCACATATTTGCCCCATTTCCTACACCCATAAATTTTTTCTTACTTTAAAATGTTTTTCTCACATGCCTTCCATCAATATTCATCTGTTTCACATGCTTGCAATCTTTGCTCACTTTATCACATGTTTGTCGAAGCTCTCTCGTTTTCGAACTATACGACATTGTTGTACTTTTTTTCACAACTGACTACACATCTTATCTCGATATCAAGTTTTCGCCAGCTCTAACGAGTTCTCTCTTGTATTGCAGAGATTCCATGTTTCGCTCACTATCTCGCATGTTATGGATTGTTCGCTCATCATTGAGCTGTTATAACTCTCTTTAAATTTTAGCAAATATTCACTTACTTGGACACTGTTTCTCTGGCGTTTGGTTTTGTGCAATCGATCTAACTTATTCTTGTTCAACTTGCACATTTCATCTTGTTACTTAGTATGTTATCACTCGTTCTCTCATCTATACCCCTTTTTGCTTCGACAAACATTCTTTATCATTGTACCATGTTTTGGCATGCTCAACATCTGATGTGCCTAAAAGAGGACACAATCTGTACCACAAGGAAAATAAAGAGAAGAAAACCAACTCAACTAAATTGATAAGCCTATGGCGCCACAATCAAGCTAAGATGGGTAGAATTCGCCACACCCCAGATTAGAGAACGGAATGGGAGTGATAAGAATTCTGAGATTTTCTCGCCACACTAACACAATTGTTAGATAAGAGAAGATAGATGTGCACAAAGCAATCTGAAATATAATTCACTCAAATCTGATTATCTTGCCACAAGGGGGCAAGTTCCCTTTTATAGATAACAAAAACCAGCTGCCTCATTAATGCAACCAAAGCCACCTCATTAATGAGCCTACAACAACTATAGTCAACCTATAGCCACCTCTACAACAACTACAGCCTCCCTATAGCCACCTCATTAATGAGCCTACAACTATAGTCAACATACAGCCACCTAGCCTATACTAACTACAGCCACCCTATAACCACCTCATTAATGCAACAACAACAACTACAACCACTTGGAAAGCTAAAAGACAATACAACAACTCTGAAAACATTAAATTACATCAGATTTTATATCCCAAAAAGTCATGCACGAAAATTATTAAAACAATAAGAAAAATCTGTAGTTATTTTAATCTTCAAAGTCCAAGCTTCTAAATTGGCCCAGCCCATCATTGCACACAAGTAAAGAAACCCAAGTCAATCCCATTTGATGCTTCTTGGCCCTTGAACGTGTTATTGGCCCATGTATAGATTCAACCTCTTGTTCTTCAAGGACAGCCTTCATGATCACATCATCTTCCCCTGATTGACAAGGATTTGCCCTCAAATCCAGCTCCATGTTATCTTCCAAATAAGGGGTTATGTCCCTTACATTGAATGTTGCTGAAACACCATAATCTCCTGGGAGATCAATTTTATACGCATTGTCATTTACCTTTGCTAGTACTCGAAAAGGACCATCAGCTCGTGGCATAAGTTTAGACTTCCTTTTGTTGGAAATCTCTCCTTGCGTAGGTGAATCCAAACAAGATCTCCTGGGCTAAATTGAACATGCTTTCTTTTCTTGTCTACTGACTTTTTATAGGCAGCATTCTTCGTCTCAATTTGCTTCTTTACTGCCTCATGCATTTTCTTCATGAATTCAGCTTTACTTTTGCCATCCAAGCTAAGTTTTTCATTAATTGGAAGAGGTGCCAAATCTGCTGGTGTATTAGGATTAAATCCATACACAACCTCAAATGGAGATTTCTTTGTAGTACTATGAACACTCCGATTATAAGCAAATTCAACATGCGGCAAGTACTCATCCCAATTCTTCAAGTTTTTACTGATAACACTTCTAAGCAAAGAGGAAAGAGATCTATTTACCACTTCAATTTGCCCATCAGTTTGAGGATGACAGGTTGTGCTAAATAGCAGCTTTGTTCCAAGCTTCATCCATAATGTCTTCCAAAAATAGCTCAAGAATTTGGCATCACGATCAGAAACAATACTCTTTGGAATGCCATGCAATCTCACAACTTCTTTGAAGAATAAATCAGCAATATGAGAAGCATCATCAGTTTTGTGACATGAAATAAAATGAGACATTTTTGAGAATCTATCAACAACCACCATAACTGAATCTTTTCCCCTTTTTGTTCTGGGTAATCCAAGCACAAAATCCATGTTTAGATCCATCCATGGTTGATCTGGAACAGTCAATGGCATGTACAAGCCATGTGCAGCCTCATTGCTCTTTGCTTTCTTGCAAGCAACACATCTTTCTACAATCCGATGCACATCCTTCATCATATTTGGCCAATAGAAATGCTCTTTCAACATTTCAAATGTCTTCTTTTCACCAAAATGTCCAGCCAGCCCACCTGCATGTGATTCTCTAACAAGCAATTCCCTAATAGAACAATTAGGAATCACAAGTTTCCCAAATCTGAACATATAACCATCATGCCTATAAAACCCTTTAATGGCCATTTTCTCACAAGCTGAATAGATTTTAGCCAGCATAGGATCAAGCAAGTATTGCTCCTTAATAAGTTCAAAGCCCAACAGTTTAGTGTTCAACAGAGAAATCAAAGCATACCTCCGAGATAATGCATCAGCCACAACATTCATCTCTCCCTTTTTGTATTTGATTACATAGGGGAAAGCTTCCAAATACTCCACCCATTTGGCATGTCTTCTATTCAGCTTCCCTTGCCCCTTCAAATGCTTTAGGGATTCATGATCGGTGTGAATGATGAACTCCTTTGGTAATAAATAATGCTGCCATGTCTCAAGAGCTCGAATTAGTGCAAAGAACTCTTTATCATAGATTGAGTAATTCAGACTTGCTCCACCAAGCTTCTCACTAAAATAAGCAATGGGACACTTATCTTGCATTAAGACAGCTCCAATCCCTACTCCAGATGCATCACATTCAATCTCAAATACCTTTGAAAAATCTGGAAGAGCTAGAATAGGTGCTGAACACAATTTCTCCTTGATTAAGTCAAAACTCTTTTGTGTAGCTTCGGTCCATTTAAACTCACAATTTTTTTTTATGTATACAGTTAATGGTGCAAGAATAGTGCTAAAATTCTTCACAAATCGTCTATAAAATGAAGCAAGGCCATGAAAACTTCGTACCTCAGAAATACTTTTAGGAATTGGCCACTCCTTGATTGCTTTTATTTTCTCCTCATCCACGTGCACCCCATGTTGAGAGACAACAAAACCAAGGAAAATAACTTGGTCTTGACAGAATTGGCACTTCTTGAAATTGCCAAATAGCTTTTGTTCTCGTAATACTTCAAATACTTGCCTCAAATGCTCTTCATGCTCTTCAGCATTTTTACTATAAACCAAAATGTCATCAAAATAAATGACAACAAACATACCTATAAATTTTCGAAGGACATGGTTCATTAGCCTCATAAAGGTGCTTGGGGCATTGGATAATCCAAATGGCATGACCTTCCATTCATACAGCCCATGTTTTGTCTTAAAGGCTGTCTTCCATTCATCTCCTTCCTTCATACGAATTTGGTGATAACCACTCTTCAAGTCTATCTTTGAAAACACTTTGGAGCCATGTAATTCATCAAGCATGTCATCTAACCTTGGAATGGGATAACGATACTTGACTGTAATCTTGTTAATTGCTCTGCTATCCACACACATCCTCATGGTCCCATCTTTCTTTGGCACCAATAAGGCCGGTACTGAACAAGGACTCATGGACTCCTGAACATATCCTCTTTCCAGCAACTCATTTACTTGACGTTGCAACTCCTTTGCCTCCTCCGGATTCATTCTATAAGCTGGCCTATTTGGTAAGGCAGCTCCTGGTACAAGATCAATTTGGTGCTCAATACCACGAATTGGTGGTAATTCCTTTGGTAGTTCTTCTGGAAATACATCACGAAATTCTTCCAAGAGCCTTTGAATTTGTGGTGGAAGTGATCCCACAATTTCTGGTACTATCTCCTTCAAATGCAATAAAAGAACTAAATTAGAGCTGGATAAAGCTCTCTCAATGTCTCCTTTGTTGGCAAGTAAATTACCCTTCCTTTCAGCTTCCTGTTGATGTATCTTCACTTGTTGAGGACTCAATGGTGCTAACACAATCTTCCTTCCATCTTTCTCAAAGGAATATGTGTTTTTAAACCCATCATGCAAAGCTCTTCTATCATACTGCCAAGGTCTTCCCAAGAGCAAATGACTAGCACTCATTGGAACAACATCACATAGTACCTTATCTTTGTAATTTTTCCCAATAGAAAAGGGCACAACAACCTGTTTAGTGACTCTCACAACTCCATCTTCATTTAGCCACTGCAATTTGTAAGGATGAGGGTGTTCAGTTGTGGCTAAATTCAACTTCTCCACCAAAGTAGTAGAAGCCACATTTGTGCAGCTCCCTCCATCTATAATTACACCACAAACCTTCTTTTCAACAGTACACCTTGTGTGAAAAATGTTCTCCCTTTGCTCATCACTAGGCTTAGCTTGCAAATTTAGAGCACGCCTTATGACAAGGAGTTCTCCCTCATCAGCATACTCCATGTTTTCCTTATCAGAACATTCTTCCATAACTCCTTCAATGGCTGCCTCATCTTCGCTTACCACTTCTCCATGCGTGTCTTGGATAATCATTACCCTACGGTTTGGACATTCAGATGCGTAATGCCCATGACCAAGACATTTGAAGCACTTTACATCTCTACTCCTTTTAGGAGGTTCTGAATCAGCTCCCTTTTCTTTCCCCTTTGATGAACTTGATGGAAGTTTTGAAGAATCCCTCTTCTCCACCTTTTTTTCTTCTCCTTTAGATGCAACCCATGATGGTGTTGTAGAGAAATTTGTGATTTTGTTTCTAGTTGGTTGTGACATTTGCTTACTAGAAACTCTCTTCCTTTGTCTCTCCACTTTGACTGCAAGTTTAATAACATCCTCTAAGGTTACATAATTTTGTAGTTCCACCAAATCACCAATCTCCCTATGCAAACCACCAATGAACCTTGCAATTGTTTGCTCTTGAGGTTCATTCAGTTCACATCGAATCATTAGCATCTCAAACTCTTTCACATAGTCTTCTACACACATACCTCCTTGTCTGAAGGATTGAAATTTGAAGAAGAGCTCTTGCTTGTAATATTCTGGCACAAATCTTCTTTGCATAAGTCTCTTCATTAGCCTCCAATTTCTGACTTCTTCCTCACCATCTCTCCTCCGTTGGTTCTTCAAATTCTCCCACCATAAATTGGCGTAATCTGTGAATTCAAGGGCTGCAAGACGACATTTGGTTGCCTCCGAGTACTCATGGCACTCAAAGACCTTCTCTACATGCTTCATCTTAATCTTCAATTCTTGCTCTCTTTGTTGCCTCCTTGGCCTTGGAGACCTTTCATCTTCTGTATTGCTTTCTTGGTCCAATTGCTCTTCATTTCTATTTCTTCGCTGCCGACGCCTTGGTTGATGGTTTAGCCTCTCCATTTGTTCTACCAAACGATTCAACTGCTCCATCATTTGTTGTTGAGATCTCTCCATTTGACTGTGAGACCTTTCCAACTTCAGAATTTGAGCTTGCTCTAAAGTAAGCCCCATTGGAATTGGAGGTTCAGAACTGTTTTCTCCAGACATGATCTCTCTCTATAAGTGTTCTACTCTCAAGTTACAAGAGCTTTCCCACACGAAACACCGCTTTGATACCAATATGATGTGCCTAAAAGAGGACACAATCTATACCACAAGGAAAATAAAGAGAAGAAAACCAACTCAACTAAATTGATAAGCCTATGGCGCCACAATCAAGCTAAGATGGGTAGAATTCGCCACACCCCAGATTAGAGAACGGAATGGGAGTGATAAGAATTCTGAGATTTTCTCGCCACACTAACACAATTGTTAGATAAGAGAAGATAGATGTGCACAAAGCAATCTGAAATATAATTCACTCAAATCTGATTATCTTGCCACAAGGGGGCAAGTTTCCTTTTATAGATAACAAAAACCAGCTGCCTCATTAATGCAACCAAAGCCACCTCATTAATGAGCCTACAACAACTATAGTCAACCTATAGCCACCTCTACAACAACTACAGCCTCCCTATAGCCACCTCATTAATGAGCCTACAACTATAGTCAACATACAGCCACCTAGCCTATACTAACTACAGCCACCCTATAACCACCTCATTAATGCAACAACAACAACTACAACCACTTGGAAAGCTAAAAGACAATACAACAACTCTGAAAACATTAAATTACATCAGATTTTATATCCCAAAAAGTCATGCACGAAAATTATTAAAACAATAAGAAAAATCTGTAGTTATTTTAATCTTCAAAGTCCAAGCTTCTAAATTGGCCCAGCCCATCATTGCACACAAGTAAAGAAACCCAAGTCAATCCCATTTGATGCTTCTTGGCCCTTGAACGTGTTATTGGCCCATGTATAGATTCAACCTCTTGTTCTTCAAGGACAGTCTTCATGATCACATCAACATCTACCTTCTGCTGTTTCACTTGATTGTAAATTACAGTTCACTATCTCAGCCAAACGTACATTTTTTCATATTGTAAAATGTGTTTGAATGCTTCACATCCTTCTCGCTCTGTTTCGCCAGATTATAAGTTTTTGCTTACTAAATTACACCAACATACATTTCTGCTTATCCATCTACTATATTTCACTCCATTACAATTTTCTTCCCTCGATATCTTTTTCTCTCACACTGTGGAAAGTTCTCGTACGTTTGGAATGTCAACATATCATCACTCACAATTTCGCACATCGTCGCTTGTACGATGAACTATATACCATTCTTCCCCCTTTCAACATATCAATCATTTGTGCTCTATATCCTGAGTGTTTGCTTTCTGGTAACCTATTAGACTTGCTTTTGCTCGATTGGACACTTCATCATGCCACATCATAAGATATCATACATTTACACATATTTGCCCTATTTCCTACACCCGTAAATTCTTTCTTACTTTAAAATGTTTTTCTCAAATGCCTTCCTGATGTAATCAAGGATAACCCCATTGCAGCCCAAGAAAGGGAGAACACTTCAATTGGGCCTCTAACTCGTTCAAGGGTTAAAGAGCTTGGACTAATTGCAGCCCAAGAAAGGGAGAACACTTCAATTGGGCCTCTAACTCGTTCAAGGGCTAAAGGGCTTGGATTGGGCTTAACCACATTGTTGAAAGTGGAAGAAGTGTGAAAAGATTGCATGTGGGTTAGTTGCATTTGTTGAATATAGTTGTAGTCTATTACCTATGCATTTCTTATCTTTGACTTTTAGCTTCCTATACATTTATTGTCTTTGACATTTAGCCTACACTACTTGACTTTTAGTTGATGCATTTAATGCATTAGTTGGAGTCTTTTGTCTTTTTATTTTAGAGACCCTCTATAAAAAGGGTCCTTGCCATATGTTGTAAACCATCTTTGAATCATATATGAGATATTGGCATTTTGCTCTCAAGAGAATTCTTGAGTTCTTTCTCTTATCTAACTTGTGTTAGTGGCGAGAGCAACTAGATTTCTTATCACTCACGTTCTTCTTTCTTGAGTGTGGCGAGATCAACCCATTTCTCTTAGTTGTGGCGCCCTTTGGCTTATCAATTGAGTGATTTGGTTTCATTTGTTTGTTTCTTTCAACCTATCCAGAAAATCGATCAAGTGTTTTCCCTCCGGAAATCACATCATATTGGTATCAGAGCCACTTCAATTCAGGTTCTATTATTTGTTTTGTGTTTTGCCCCTTCGTGGAAAGCTTAATTTTATTGCATTTTATTCTGTGTTTTGCCACCTACATGGAAGGCTTAGTTTTCCTTATTTTGTATTCTGCCACCTATATGGAAGGCTTAGTTTTCCTTGTTTTGTAATCTGCCACCTACATGGAAGGCTAATTTTCTAGTCTGTTCATCTTTATCTTTATTTCTATTCTTGTGTTGTTCTATTTTATTCCAACTTTTTTATTTAAAAAAAAAAAAAATTCATCGTTACTGTTCATTGTTCATCGTTACTGTTCATTGTTAATCCGAGTGTAAACACTTAGAGAGTGAACCTACCCTTCACCAAACTCAAACCAACAAATTACAAATCACTATGACAGGAGAAAATAGTTCTGAAGTTCCTTTTGGGCTTAGCCTACAACAAGCTCAAATTGTTGGCCTACAAAGAGGTCAAGAAGAAATGATGGAACAAATAGCTCAACTAACCACTCAAATGGCTAGATTTATGGAGCTACAACAACAACAACCAAGAAGAGGAGCTTATGTTGAACACCATAGAGAAGAATCTGAAGCTGAAGAAGGTGATCAACCTAGGCAAAGAAGGCAGCAGAGGGAACGTGATGCCAACATCAAAATGAAGATTCCTCCATTTAAGGGAACAAGTTCTCCTGAAGAATACTTGGAGTGGGTGCAACGAGTAGAGAAGATTTTTGAATATCAAGAATATTCAGAAGCTACCAAATGCCGTCTTGCAGCGCTTGAATTCACTGATTATGCGAATCTATGGTGGGAAAATTTGAAGAATCAACGAAGAAGAGATGGAGAGGAGGAAGTTCGAAATTGGAGATTGATGAAAAGGCTCATGCAGAGGCGTTTTGTACCTGATTACTACAAGCAAGAGCTTTATTTTAAGCTTCAAAGCTTGAGGCAAGGAGGTATGTGTGTTGAAGATTATGTCAAAGAATTTGAAACTTTGATGATTCGGTGCGAGCTGAATGAACCTCAAGAGCAAACCATAGCTCGATTTCTTGGTGGTTTGAACAGAGAAGTTGCTGACTTAGTAGAGTTGCAGAATTATGTCTTCTTAGAAGATGTAATTAAATTGGCAATTAAGGTGGAGAGACAGAAAAAGAGAGTTTATGGAAGAACCAATGGAGTGTCTAAACCATTGGGGAGTAAACCTTTCCAAACACTTTCCCAAACCTCAAACACTACCAAAGGGAGTAATAAGGAGATATGGAAGAAAGAGCCGAACAAATCTGAAAGTTCTAAGGGGAAGGATAAGAGAGAAGACAACCAGCCCTCTAAAAGAAGCCGAGACATTAAGTGCTTCAAGTGCTTGGGTCATGGCCATATAGCATCCGAATGTCCTAATAGAAGAGTGATGATCTTGAAGGAGAAACAAGGGGAAATAGAGAGTGAAGATGAAGATATTGTGGAGGAATGTGAAGAGGAAGAATATTTTGACGAAGAAGAAGTTGTTGAGTATGCTGATGAAGGTGCTGCCTTGGTTATTAGACGTGCCTTGAATATCCAAGCCAAGGTAGAAGAAGAACAGAGGGAGAATATTTTTCAAACAAGGTGCACTATCGGAGGCAAAGTTTGTAACGTGATAATTGATAGTGGGAGCTGCACTAACGTTGCTTCAACCACCTTGGTTGGAAAACTGAAGCTACCTATCATCAATCATCCCCGTCCATATAAGCTGCAATGGCTAAATAATCATGGCGAGATGAAGGTCACCAAACAAGTAAAGGTACCTTTCTCTATAGGGAAGAATTACAAAGATGAGGTATTGTGTGACATAGTCCCTATGGATGCTAGTCATCTTCTACTTGGGAGGCCGTGGCAATTTGATAGAAGAGCACTACATGATGGCTTCAAAAACACCTACGCTTTTGAGAAGGATGGAAAGAAGATTGTGTTGGCACCCTTAAAGCCAATACAAGTACAGCCGAAGGAGGATGTAATCGAGGAGAATAAGCCTAGTTATTTTGCTTCTAAGAATGAGTTAAAGAAGGCAATAAGAAGGGAAAACTTTGTATTATTACTAATTCTTAAGGAGCTAAATCCAGAACTTGCAGAAAAGCTTCCTAAGCTTGTGAGGGAGTTGATAGAAGAATTTACAGATGTCTTTCCGAATGAGCTACCTAAGGGATTGCCACCCTTAAGAGGAATTGAGCATCAAATTGATTTGGTGCCCGGTGCTGCCTTACCAAATAAGCCAGCATACAGAATGAATCCAGAGGAGGCTAAGGAGCTAAAAAGGCAAGTCGATGAGTTGATTGAAAAGGGTTATGTAAGGGAATCCATGAGCCCTTGTTCTGTGCCTACATTATTAGTCCCTAAAAAGGATGGCTCTATGAGAATGTGTGTAGACAGCCGTGCTATAAATAAGATCACCATCAAATACCGCTACCCAATTCCAAGATTGGATGACATGTTGGATGAGCTGAATGGTTCCAAGGTGTTTTCAAAAATTGACTTGAAGAGCGGCTATCACCAAATCCGAATGAAAGAGGGAGACGAGTGGAAGACGGCCTTCAAGACAAAGCATGGACTTTACGAATGGATGGTAATGCCATTTGGGCTATCTAATGCCCCTAGCACATTTATGCGATTGATGAATCATGTGCTTAGATCTTTCATTGGAAAATTCGTTGTGGTATATTTCGATGATATTTTGATCTACAGTCAAAGTTATGAGGAGCATGTGCAACATTTGAAGGAAGTCTTGGAAGTGTTGCGAAAGGAGAAACTCTATGCTAATCTAAAAAAATGCTACTTTTGTCAAGACCATGTGATTTTTCTTGGCTTTGTAGTATCTCAGCAAGGAGTGGGAGTTGATGAAGAAAAGGTGAAAGCTATCAAAGAATGGCCCGTTCCAAGAACCATATCTGAAGTAAGAAGTTTTCATGGGCTTGCCTCTTTCTATAGAAGATTTGTAAGGGATTTCAGCACCATCTTAGCACCCATAACTGAATGTGTTAAGGGAGGAAAGGAGTTCAAATGGAGTGATGCAGCCCAACGAAGTTTTGAGCTTGTCAAAGAAAAATTGTGCAATGCACCCATATTGGCTTTGCCTAATTTTTCTAAGACTTTTGAGATTGAATGTGATGCTAGTGGAGTGGGAATTGGAGCTGTACTTCTTCAAGAAAGGCGTCCTATAGCTTATTTTAGTGAGAAGTTGAATGGAGCCAGTCTTAACTACTCTACCTATGATAAGGAGTTCTACTCTTTAATTAGAGCTCTTGAGACATGGCAGCACTACTTGTTACCAAAAGAATTTGTAATTCACACAGACCATGAATCACTCAAACACTTGAAAGGTCAGAGCAAGCTGAATAGAAGACATGCAAAGTGGGTGGAATTTCTTGAAGCTTTTCCCTATGTGTTGAAATATAAGAAGGGAGAAACCAACATTGTTGCAGATGCCTTATCAAGGAGATATGCCTTAATTTCCATGATGAATGCTAAATTGTTGGGATTTGAATCTATTAAAGACCATTACATGGAAGATTCAACACTTGCTGAAATTTATCTCGCTTGTGAGAAAATGGCATATAAGGGATTTTATAGATCTGAAGGTTTTTTATTTCGCTTAGGGAGGCTGGTAATTCTAAATTGTTCTATAAGGGAATTACTTACACGAGAAGCTCACGGAGGAGGATTGGCTGGGCATTTCGGTGAAACCAAGACATTGGAGATGCTGAAAGAGCATTTTTATTGGCCTAACATGATTAGAGATGTGCATCATGTGATTGAAAGGTGTATTGTTTGCAAAAAAGCCAAGAGCAAGGAAGCAGCCCATGGACTTTATACACCTCTACCTGTTCCAGATCAACCTTGGACTGATGTTAGCATGGATTTCGTGCTAGGCTTACCAAGGACACAAAGAGGTAAAGATTCGGTCATGGTTGTTGTTGATCGTTTTTCAAAAATGTCTCATTTTATTCCATGCCATAAGACCGATGATGCTGTGCACATTGCCAATTTATTTTTCAAAGAAATTGTGAGACTTCATGGCATTCCAAAGAGTATCGTATCAGATCGTGATGCCAAATTTCTTAGCTACTTTTGGAAGACTTTATGGAGGAAGTTGGGAACAAAGTTGCTCTTTAGTACTGCCTGTCACCCACAAACTGATGGGCAAACTGAAGTGGTGAACCGAACGCTTTCTACTTTGCTAAGAACTATCATTGGCAAAAACTTGAAAAGTTGGGATGAATGCTTGGCCTATGCTGAATTTGCTTACAATAGAAGTGTACATGGTACTACTAAACACTCTCCTTTTGAAGTAGTTTATGGATTTAATCCATTGAGCCCACTTGATTTAGTACCATTACCACTTGAAGCTCGAGAATGCATAGATGGAAAAATGAAGGCTGACATGATAAAGAAGTTACATGAAAACATTAAACAGCAAATTGAGAAGAAGAACTCCATCTATAAGAAGACTGCCAACAAGAGAAGAAAATTTGTTCAATTCAGTCCTGGAGATTTAGTGTGGGTTCATCTTCGAAAAGAAAGATTTCCAAACCAAAGGAAGTCTAAATTAATGCCAAGGGCAGATGGTCCTTTCCGTATCATAGACAAGGTAAATGATAATGCATACAAAATTGATTTGCCTGAAGACTATGCTGTTTCTACTACTTTCAATGTAAGGGATCTTTCCCCGTACTTAGAAGATAAAGAGGACTTGGATTTGAGGACAAATCCATTTCAACCTGGGGAGGATGATGTAATCAAGGATAACCCCATTGCAGCCCAAGAAAGGGAGAACACTTCAATTGGGCCTCTAACTCGTTCAAGGGTTAAAGAGCTTGGACTAATTGCAGCCCAAGAAAGGGAGAACACTTCAATTGGGCCTCTAACTCGTTCAAGGGCTAAAGGGCTTGGATTGGGCTTAACCACATTGTTGAAAGTGGAAGAAGTGTGAAAAGATTGCATGTGGGTTAGTTGCATTTGTTGAATATAGTTGTAGTCTATTACCTATGCATTTCTTATCTTTGACTTTTAGCTTCCTATACATTTATTGTCTTTGACATTTAGCCTACACTACTTGACTTTTAGTTGATGCATTTAATGCATTAGTTGGAGTCTTTTGTCTTTTTATTTTAGAGACCCTCTATAAAAAGGGTCCTTGCCATATGTTGTAAACCATCTTTGAATCATATATGAGATATTGGCATTTTGCTCTCAAGAGAATTCTTGAGTTCTTTCTCTTATCTAACTTGTGTTAGTGGCGAGAGCAACTAGATTTCTTATCACTCACGTTCTTCTTTCTTGAGTGTGGCGAGATCAACCCATTTCTCTTAGTTGTGGCGCCCTTTGGCTTATCAATTGAGTGATTTGGTTTCATTTGTTTGTTTCTTTCAACCTATCCAGAAAATCGATCAAGTGTTTTCCCTCCGGAAATCACATCACTTCCATCCATATTCATCTGTTTCACATGCTTGCAATCTTTGCTCACTCTGTTGCATGTTTGTCGATGCTCTATTGTTTTTGAACTATACGACATGATTGTACTTTTTTCACAACCGACTACACATCTTATCTCAATATCAAGTTTTCGCCAGCTCTTACGAGTTCTCTCTTCTATTCGAGAGATTCCATGTTGTGGTCACTATCTCACATGCTGTCGCTCATTCACTCATCTTTGAGCTATTATGACACTCTTTAAATTTTAGCAAATATTCGCTCATTTGGACCGCATTTCACTGGTTTTCACTTTTATGCAAATGATCTGACTTGTTCTTGTTTGACTTGCACATTTCTGTTCTTGTTATATAGTATGTTATCACTCATTCACACATCTTTGCCCCATTTCGCTCCAACAAACATTCTTTCTCATTGTACCATGTTTTTGCATGGTTTACATCTATCTTCCTTTGTTTCACTTCATTGCAAATTACAGTTCTCTATTTCGCCCAATCGTACATTTTTTCTTACTATAAAATGTGTTTGCATGCTTCACACCCTTCTCGTTCTGTTTCACCCGATTGTAAGTTTTTGAATCACACCAACGTACATTTCTACTTATCCATCTTACTATATTTCATTCAATTGCAATTTTCTTCGCTCGATATTTTTTCTCCCACATTGTGGAAAGTTCTCCTATGTTTGGAATGTCAGCATATTATTACTCACAATCTCGCACATTGTCACTTGTATGATGAACTCTGTACCATTCTTCCCCCTTTAAACATATCAATCATTTGCACTCCATATCCCAAATGTTTGCTTTTTGGCAATCTATCTGACCTGTTTTTGCTCGATTGGACATTTCATCATGCCACATCACAAGATATCAAACATTTGCATATATTTGTCCTATTTTCTACACTTGTGAATTTTTTCTTACTTTAAAATGTTTTTCTCGCATGTCTTCCATCCATATTCATCTGTTTCACATGCTTGCAATCTTTGCTGGCTCTATCGTATATTTATCGATGCTCTATCATTTTTGAACTATACGACCTGATTTCACTTTTTTCACAATCGACTACAAATCTTCTCTCGATAACATGTTTTCGATAGCTCTTACGGGTTCTCTCTTGTATCATGTTTTAGCAAATATTCACTCATTTGGACCCCATTTCGTTGGTTTTCACTTTTGTGCAAACGATCTGACTTGTTCTTGTTCGACTTGCACATTTCTCTTCTTGTTATGTAGTATGTTGTCACTCATTCACACATCTTTGCCCCATTTTGCTCTAACAAACATTCTATCTCATTGTACCATATTTTTGCATGGTTTACATCTATCTTCCTCTGTTTCACTCGATTGCAAATTACAGTTATCTATTTTGCCAATCGTACATTTTTTCTTACTCTAAATGTGTTTGCATGCTTCACATCCTTCTCGCTCTGTTTCACCCGATTGTATGATTTTGCTTACTAAATCGCACCAACGTACATTTCTGCTTATCTATCTTGCTATATTTCACTCGATTACAATTTTCTTCGCTCAACATCTTTTTCTCCCACACTGTGGAAAGTTCTCGTATGTTTGGAATGTCAATATATTATTACTCACAATCTCGCACATCGTCACTTGTACGATGAACTCTGTACCATTCACCCCCCTTTAAACATATCAATTATTTGTCCTCTATATCCCAAGTGTTTGCTTTTTGGCACTTTATCAAACCTGCTTTTGCTCGATTAGATGTTTCATCATGCCACATCAAAAGATATCACTTATTTACACATATTTGCCCTATTTCACTCCAACAAACATTCTTTCTACCTTGTTTTTGCATGGTTTACATCTATGTTCCTCTGTTTTATTCGATTGCAAATTACAGTTCTCTATTTTGCCCAATCGTACATTTTTTCTTACTGTAAAATGTGCTTGCATGCTTCATATCCTTCTTGCTCTGTTTCAGCCGATTATAAGTTTTTGCTTTCT
The DNA here is from genome assembly GCA_037074585.1 of Biancaea sappan. NCBI lineage: Eukaryota > Viridiplantae > Streptophyta > Magnoliopsida > Fabales > Fabaceae > Biancaea > Biancaea sappan. The sequence continues at coordinate 41,255,212 of CM073501.1, read as the reverse complement.
AAATCGCATGAACATACATTTTTGCTTATCAATCAGCTATATTTCACTCAATTGCAATTTTCTTTGCTCGATATCTTTTTCTCCCTCACTGTGGAAAGTTCTCGTACATTTGGAATGTCAACATATATTATTACTCACAATCTCGCATATCATTGCTTGTATGATGAACTCTATACCATTCTTTCCCCCTTTCAACATATCAATCGTTTGCACTTCAGATCCCAAGTGTTTGTTTTCTGGCAATCTATCAGACCTGCTTTTGCTTGATTGGACATTTTATCATGCCACATCAAAAGATATCACTTATTTGCACATATTTACCCCATTTCCTACACCTGTAATTTTTTTGCTTACTCTAAAGTGTTTTTCTTGCATGCCTATCATCCATATTCATCTATTTCACCTGCTTGCAATCTTTTGCTCACTCTATCATATGTTTGTCGATGCTCGATCAGTTTCAAACTATACGACCCGATTGTACTTTTATCACAACCGACTAGACAACTTCTCTTGATATCATGTTTTCGCCTGCTTGCAATCTTTTGCTCACTCTATCATATGTTTGGGCCTTTTACAAAAGACTGAAAATAAACTTAACAAAAGAAGCCCACATAGTCTAAAAAGCTTAAACAAGGTATTTTAAGCCTTTTAACATCAATTTTGGGCTTAAGTAAACAAAAGATGTCCAAAATCATTAAAATGGCTAAATGAGCTATTTTAAGCCCAAATAACACGTTATGGACGCTTGGAGTTTCTTCATCCTTTAACGTTTGGTTCTTCTTGGATCTGAAAGTGTGAAATGTGTTGTAGGAATGCTCCAGCTCTTCCTCTAGGTGATTTCCATGTTGCAATTGCATCAGAATGCCATTCACAGCTTGCTGGATCTATTTGGCTTTGGCTCTCGTAATTGGCTCTTTGGGCACATCATTTTTAGCTTCGGATGGTGTAATTAGATCATCTTCTTCTAGCTCTAGCTCTAAGCTAGGTGGCTAGATCTCATCATTCTCTCCCTCCTCTAAAGGATTCGTCCTCGAATCTGTATCAGCATGATAAGGAGAAAGGTCAGAAACATTGTATGTAGCACTAACCTGATACTCACATGGAAGATCAACGACATAGGCGTTGTCATTGATTTTCTGTATTTGGAAGGGCCCATCGCCTCTTGGATGTAATTTGGATTTCCTTTGATTTGGAAACCTTTCTTTGCAAAAATGAACGCATACTAAGTCCCAAAGTTGGAATAGCACTTGCTTTTTGCCTTTGTTAGCACGGAAGGCATTTTCAGCATTTTTTTGCTGAATATGGCGTTGTGCTTCTTCATGGATTTTTTTTCACCAAATCTGCTTTTTCTTTCCATCAATATTAACAAGCTTGTTACTTGGCAAATGTAACAAGTCCAAAGGAGTTAGTGGGTTAAATCCCTAAACAACTTCAAATGGTGAAAATTTCATTGAAGGATGCATGGATCTATTATATGCAAATTCTATATGAGGCATGAATGCTTCCCAAGATTTTAAATTCTTTTTCAAAACTGCCCTCAATAATGTATCCAAATTCCTATTGACTACCTCAGTTTGGCCATCAGTTTGTGGATGACATGTAGTAGAAAAGAGCAAGGTTGTTCCTAATTTTCCCCACAATACTCTCCAAAAGTGACTAAAAAACTTGACACTCGGCCACTAACAATTGTTTTAGGAAGACCATGTAACCTCACCACTTCTTTGAAGAACAAGTTTTCAACGTTAGTGGCATCATCAGTTTTATGACATGGAATAAAGTGAGCCATTTTTTAGAATCTATCTACACCATAAAGATAAAATATTTTCTAGATTGGGTCATTGGCAATCCCAATACAAAATCCATTGAAATGTTAACTCAAGGTTGTGTGGGAGTAGGTAAAGGCATGTAAAGACCATGGGGTTTGATTTGTGATTTAGCCCTTAAACAAGTTATACACCTAGCGCATGTTTTTTTACATCTTTTTTCATGTGAAGCCAAAAGGTGTTCTTTTAGAATTTCAAGTGTTTTGGCTTCCCCAAAGTGTCCCATTAATCCTCTCCCATGAGATTCTTTTATCAACAAATTTCTCAAAGAACAGTTGGGTATGCAAAGTTTATTTTCCCTAAATAGAAACCTATCTTGCCTAAAGAACCGCTCAAATGGATGTTTTCATAAGCTTTAAAAACAACACAGAAATCATTATCATCTTCATACCTACTTTTGATGTGCTCAAAGCCTAGAAATTTTGTACTAAGGGTATTAGAATATACCTCCTTGATAGTGCATCAGCCATTATGTTCTCCTTCCCTTGCTTGTATTGAACCACATAAGGAAACATCTCAATAAATTTCACCCATCTTGCATGCTTACGGCTTAGCTTGTGTTGTCCCTTTAAGTGTTTTAGAGACTCATGATCAGTATGGATGACAAATTCCTTGGAGTAATTCAAAGTAGCTTCATTCAATTTTTCACTTAAAATAAGCTATTGGCCTCTTTTCCTGCATAAGAACAGCACCAATTCCAATCCTAGAACCATCACATTTGATTTCAAAGGTTTTGGAAAAATTAGGTAAAAAAAGTATGGGTGTAGTACTTAGCTTTTCCTTGAGAGTGCGGAATGCATCCTTTTGAGCTTTTTCCCACTTGAATCCAACATTTTTCTTAATGACCTCAGTGAAAGGTGCAACGATGGTGCTAAAGTTTTGCACAAACCTCCAATAGAATCCAGCTAGACCACAAAAACTTCTTCCCTCAGTAACTGTAGTAGGAGTAGGCCATTCTTTGATTGCCTTTATCCTCTCTTCATCCTCCTTAGCTTCCCCGGCACTTCCAACAAAACCAAGGAAAACAACTCTATCTATGCAAAAAGTACACCTTTTAAGATTAGCATACAATTTATCTTTTCTTAGGACCTTAATTACACTTCTTAAATGTTTCATGTGTTCAAATTCAGTTTTGCTATATACTAAGATATCATCAAAGTATATAACAACAAATTTTCCAAGAAAGTTTCTAAGAACATGATTCATTAAGAGCATAAATGTACTTGGTGCATTAGTTAAGCCAAAAGGCATTACTAACCACTCATACAAACCTTGCTTGGTTTTAAAAGCAGTTTTTCACTCATCCTCATCTTTCATCCTAATTTGATGGTACCCACTTTTTAAATCAATTTTTGAGAAAATAGTTGAACCATGCAATTCATCTAGCATATCATCAAGTCTAGGGATAGGATATTTTACCATGATCTTGTTGATAGCTCGGTAATCCACACACATTCACCAAGAGCCATCCTTCTTTGGAACCAAAAGAATTGGTGCAGCACATGGGCTCATACTTTCTCTAATATAGCCCCTTTCCATGAGTTCTTCTACTTGTCTTTGCAATTATTTAGCTTCTTCAGGACTGCTATGGCAAGCAAGCTTGTTTGGGATTTGTGAGCCAAGCACAAAGTCTATTTGGTGCATGATCCCATGATTTGGTGGCAACCCAATAGGTAGCTCTTCTAGAAAAACTTCTTGGAATTCCTGCAAAAGGGTTAGGGCAGTACTAGGCAAAGAAGAATTTAATTCAATGTTAGAAATGTAAGATTCTTTGTGAACTAGTAAAATTAAAGCTCTTTCAGAGTTTTAAAGATGTTCTACCTTCCTTTTCTTTTGCAAAGAAATTTAACTTACATTTCTCTCCTTTATTTTTGTATTCTTCTTCTCCCTTTGATGAGTTACCCTTTTTTTCTTGCTCATTTTGTTTTTCTTTATCAGTAGATTCAGAAAAAGGGTCTCTTACCACTAGCAGTAATGGACTTTTTTATTCTAGCTTGTTCAGCAAAAATTTGTTGAGGAGGTAGTAGAGCAAGAGTGATATTCTTCCCATCTTTTATGAAATTGTACCTATTCTTGTACCCATCATGTGAGGTTCTTCTATCAAATTGCCATGGCCTTCCGAGTAGGATATGGCTGGCTTGCATAGGTACAATGTCTCACAAGACCTCATTTTTATATTGTCCTATGGAAAATGAACCAACACTTATTTTGTCACTTTTGCCTCTCCACTTTCATTCAACCATTGTAGCCGATATGGCATTGGGTGCTTAGTGGTGTGAAGTCCTCGCTTTCCTACCATCAACTTGCTTGCAACATTCACACAACTCCCCCCATCAACTATTAGTCCACAAACCTTTTCTTTTATATGGCAACGTGCGTAGAATATGTTTTCTCTTTGAATTTCAGTTCCTTCATCTTTGGTTTGGGCATGCAAAGCTCTTAACACCACTAAGGCTACTCCATCCATAGCATGCTCAATTTCACTTTCCTCTTCTTCTTTTGAATGTTTAGATTGCTCTTTTTCTTCTTCTTTAGAATCCAAGTCTCCATTTTCTAGAAGCACCATAGTTCTCTTGTTTGGACATTGGGAAGCAATATGGACTATACCCAAACAATGAAAACATTTAATATCTCGAGTTCTAGATGAAGAGTTAGAAGTTACACCTGAATCTTTGGAAGCTTGAAATGGTTTTGTAGCCACTTTGGGTTGTTTTCCTTTAGTGTCACTTGATTTGGGCGAGTTGCTCCATTTTTGCTTCCAATTGGAAGTTTTAGTTCTGGAAGTGCCTCGACCTCCCTTTTTCAGTTGCCTTTCCACCTTTTGAGCCATGTGTACAACATCTTCTATTTCAACATAGTGTTATAACTCCACCTCATTGGCTATTTCTCGGTTTAGGCCATAGATAAATCTTGCCATTGTTTGATGTGATTTCCATAGAGAAAACACTTAGTTGATTTTTCTGGATAGGTTGAAAGAAACAAATAAAAAAACCAAATCACTCAATTGATAAGACAAAGGGCGCCACAACTAAGAGAAATGAGTTGATCTTGCCACACCCAAGAAAGAAGAACGTGAGTAATAAGAAATCTAGTTGCTCTCGCCACTAACCTAGTTGCTCTTGAAAGCAAAATGCCAATATCTCATATATGATTCAAGGATAGTTTACAACATATGGCAAAGACCTATTTTATAGAGGGTCTCCAAAATAAAAGACAAAAGACTCCAACTAATGCATTAAATGCATCAACTAAAAGTCAAGTAGTGTAGGCTAAATGTCAAAGACAATAAATGCATAGGTAGCTAAATGTCAAAGACAATGAATGTATAGGTAATAGACTACAACTATATTCAACAAATGCAACCTTCCCATATGCAATCTTGTTCACACTTTTTCTACTTTCAACAATGTGATTAAGCCCAATCCAAGTCCTTTAGCCCTTGAATGAGTTAGAGGCCCAATTGAAGTGTTCTCCCCTTTCTTGGACTGCAATTGGGTTATCCTTGATTACATCATCCTTCCTTGATTGAAATGGATTTGGCCTTAAATCCAAGTCCTCTTTATCTTCTAAGTAAGGAGAAAGATCCCTCACATTGAAAGTAGTAGAAACAGCATAGTCTTTAGGCAAATCAATTTTGTATGCATTATCATTTACCTTGTCTATGATACAGAAAGGACCATCTGCCCTTGGCATTAATTTGGACTTCCTTTGGTTTGGAAATCTTTCTTTTCGAAGATGAACCCACACTAAATCTCCAGAGCTGAATTGAACAAATTTTCTCCTCTTGTTGGCAGTCTTCTCATAGATGGAGTTCTTCTTCTCAATTTGTTGTTTAATGTTTTTATGTAACTTCTTTATCATGTCAGCCTTCCTTTTTCCATCTATGCATTCTTGAGCCTCAAGTGGTAATGGTACTAAATGAAGTGGATTAAACCCATAAACTACATCAAAATGAGAGTGTTTAGTAGTACCATTTACACTTCTATTGTAAGCAAATTCAGCATAGGCCAAACATTCATCCCAACTTTTCAAGTTTTTGCCAATGATAGTTCTTAGCAAAGTAGAAAGTGTTCGGTTCACCACTTCACTTTGCCCATCAATTTATGGGTGACAGGCAGTACTAAAGAGCAACTTTGTTCCCAGTTTCCTCCATAAAGTCTTCCAAAAGTAGCTAAGAAATTTAGTGTCACAATCTGACACAATACTCTTTGGAATGCCATGAAGTCTCACAATTTCTTTGAAAAATAAATTGGCAATATGCACAGCGTCGTCGGTTTTATGGCATGGAATAAAATGAGACATTTTCGAAAAATGATCAACAACAACCATGACCGAATCCTTACCTCTTTATGTCCTTGGCAAGCCTAGCACAAAATCCATGCTAATATCAATCCAAGGCTAATCTAGAACAGGTAGAGGTGTATAAAGTTCATGGGCTGCTTCCTTGCTTTTAGCTTTTTTGCAAACAATACACCTCTCAATCACATGATGCACATCTCTAATCATGTTAGGCCACTAAAAATGCTCTTTCAGCATCTCCAATATCCTGGTTTCACTGAAATGCCCAGCCAATCCTCCTCCGTGAGCCTCTCGTGTAAGTAATTCCCTTATAAAACAGTTTGGAATTACAAGCCTCCCCAAGCAAAATAAAAAACCTTGAGATCTATAAAATCCCTTGTATGCCATTTTCTCACAAGTAAGATAAATTTCAGCAAGTGTTGAGTCTTCCATGTAATGGTCTTTAATAGATTTAAATCCCAACAATTTAGCATTCATCATGGAAACTAAGGCATATCTTCTTGATAAGGCATCTGCAACAATGTTAGTTTCTCCTTTCTTTTACTTCAACACATAAGGAAAAACTTCAAGAAATTCGACCCACTTTGCATGTCTTCTATTCAGCTTGCTCTGACCTTTCAAGTGTTTGAGTGATTCATGGTCTGTGTGAATTAAAAATTCTTTTGGTAACAAGTAGTGATGTCACGTCTCAAAAGCTCTAATTAAAGAGTAGAACTCCTTATCATAGGTAGAGTAGTTAAGACTGGCTCCACTCAACTTTTCACTAAAATAAGCTATGGGTTGCCTTTCTTAAAGAAGTACAACTCCAATTCCTTCTCACTAGCATCACATTCAATCTCAAAAGTCTTAGAAAAATTAGGCAAAGCCAATATGGGTGCATTGCATAATTTTTCTTTAACAAGCTCAAAGCTTCTTTGGGCTGCATCACTCCATTTGAACTCCTTTCCTCATTTAATACATTCAGTTATAGGTGTTAAGATAGTGATGAAATCCCTTACAAATCTTCTATATAATAAGGCAAGCCCATGAAAACTTCTTACTTCATATATGGTTCTTGGAACGGGCCATTATTTGATAGCTTTCACCTTTTCTTCATCAACGCCCTTGCTAAGATACTACAAAGCCCAGAAAAATCACATGGTTTTGACAAAAGTAGCATTTTTTTTTCAAATTAGCATAGAGTTTCTCCTTTCACAACACTTCCAAGACTTCCTTCAAATAATGCACATGCTCCTTATAACTTTGACTATAGATCAAAATATCATCGAAATATACCACAACGAAATTTCCAGTGAAAGATCTAAGCACATGATTCATTAATCGTATAAATGTGCTAGGGGCATTAGATAGCCCAAATGGCATTACCATCCATTCGTAAAGTCCATGCTTTGTCTTGAAGGCTATCATCCACTTTTCTCCCTCTTTCATTCGGATTTGGTGATAGTCGCTCTTCAAGTCAATCTTTGAAAACATCTTGGAACCATTTAGCTCATCCAACATGTCATCTAATCTTGGAATTAGATAGTGGTATTTGATGGTAATCTTATTTATAGCATGACTATCCATACACATTCTCATAGAGCCATCCTTTTTAGGGCCAATAATGTAGGCACAGAATAAGGGCCCATGGATTCCCTCACATAGCCCTTTTCAATTAACTCATCAACTTGCCTTTTGAGCTCCCTAACCACTTCTGGATTCATTCTATATGCTGGTTTATTTGGTAAGGCAGCACCAGGTACTAAATCAATTTAATGCTCAATTCCCCTCAAGAGTGGCAATCCCTTAGGTAGCTCATTCAGAAAGACATCTACAAATTCTTCTATCAACTCCCTCACAAGCTTAGGAAGCTTTTTCTACAAGTTTTGGGTTCAGCTCATTGAGAATTAGCAATAATACGAAGTCATTCCTTTTTATTACCTTCTTTAACTCATTCTTAGAAGCAAAACAACTAGGCTTCTTCTTCTCGATTACATCTTCCTTCGACTGTACATGTATTGGATTTAAGGGTGCCAACACAATCTTCTTTCCATCCTTCTCAAAGGCGTAGGTGTTTTTGAAGCCATCATATAGTGCTCTTCTATGAAATTGCCACGGCCTCCCAAGCAGAAGATGACTAGCATCCATAGGAACTATGTCACATAACACCTCATCTTTGTAATTCTTCCATATAGAGAAAGGTACCTTCACTTGTTTGGTGACCTTCATCGTGCCATAATCATTCAACCATTGTAGCTTGTATGGATGGGGATGATTGATGATAGGCAGCTTCAATTTGTTAACCAATAGTTGAAGCAACGTTAGTGCAACTCCCACTATCAATTATCGCATTACAAACTTTGCCTTCAATAGTGCACCTTGTTTGAAAAATATTCTCCCTTTGTTCTTCTTCTACCTTGGCTTGGATATTCAAGGCATGTCTAATAACCAAGGCAGCACCTTTATCAGCATACTCAACAACTTCTTATTTAGAATATTTCTTCCTCTTCACATTTCTCTACAATATCCTTATCTTCACTCTCTATTTCCCCTTGTTTCTCCTTCAAGATCATCACTCTTCTATTAGGACATTCAGATGCTATATGGCCATGACCTAAGCACTTGAAGCAATTAATGTCTCAGCTTCTTTTAGAGGGTTGGTTGTCTTCTCTCTTCTCCTTCCCCTTAGAACTTTCAGTTTTGTTTGGCTCCTTCTTCCATATCTCCTTATTACTCCCTTTGGTAGTGTTTGAGGTTTGGGAAAATGTTTGGAAAGGTTTACTCCCCAATGGTTTAGACATTCCATTGTTTCTTCCATAAACTCTCATTTTTTGTCTCTCTACCTGAATTGCCAATTTAATTACATCTTCTAAGAAAACATAATTTTACAACTCTACTAAGTCAGCAACTTCTTTGTCCAAACAACCAAGAAATCGAGCTATGGTTTGCTCTTGGGGTTCATTCAGCTCACACCGAATCATCAAAGTTTCAAATTCTCTAACATAATCTTCAACACACATACCTCCTTGCCTCAAGCTTTGAAGCTTAAAATAAAGTTCCTGCTTGTAGTAATCAAGTACAAAAAGCCTCTACATGAGCCTTTTCATCAATCTCCAATTTCGAACTTCCTTCTCTCTATCTCTTCTTCATTGATTCTTCAAATTTTCCCACCATAGATTCGCATAATCAATGAATTCAAAGGACTACAAGATGGCATTTGGTAGCTTCTGAATATTCTTGATATTCAAAAATCTTCTCTACTCATTGCACCCACTCCAAGTATTCTTTAGGAGAACTTGTTCCCTTAAATGGAGGAATCTTCATTTTGATGTTGGCATCACGTTCCTTCTGTTGCTTTCTTTGCCTAGGTTGTTCACCTTCTTCAGCTTCAGATTCTTCTCCATGATGTTCAACATAAGCTCCTCTTCTTGGTTGTCGTTGTTGTAGCTCCATAAATCTAGCCATTTGACTGGTTAGTTGAGCTATTAGTTCCATCATTTCTTCTTGACTTCTTTGTAGGCCAACAATTTAAGCTTGTTGTAGGCTAAGCCCAAGAGAAACTTTAGAACTATTTTCTCCTGTCATAGTGATTTGTAATTGCTGGTTTGAGTTTGGTGAAGGGTAGGTTCACTCTCTAAGTGTTTACAATCGGATTAACAATGAACAGTAACAATGAACAATGAATAGTAACAATGAATTTTTTTTAAAATAAAAAGGCTGGAATAAAGTAGAACAACACAAGAATAGAAATAAGAATAAAGATGAACAGACCAGAAAATTAGCCCTCCATGTAGGTGGCAGATCACAAAATAAGGAAAACTAAGCCCTCCATGTAGGTGGCAGAATACAAAATAAGGAAAACTAAGCCCTCCATGTAGGTGGCAAAACACAAAATAAAATGCAAAAAAAATTAAGCCTTCCATAAAGGGGCAAAACACAAAACAAATGATAGAACATGATTTGAAGTGGATTTGATACCAATATGATGTGATTTCCAGAGGGAAAACACTTAGTTGATTTTTTGGATAGGTTGAAAGAAACAAACAAAGAAAGCCAAATCACTCAATTGATAAGACAAAGGGCATCACAACTAAGAGAAATGGATTGATCTCGCCACACTCAAGAAAGAAGAACATGAGTGATAAGAAATCTAGTTGCTCTCGCCACTAACCTAAGTTAGATAAGAGAAATAACTCAAAACTCCTCTTGAAAGCAAAATGACAATATCTCATATATGATTCAAGGATGGTTTACAACATATGGCAAGGACCCTTTTTATAAAGGGTCTCCAAAATAAAAGACAAAAGACTCCAACTAATGCATTAAATGTCAAAGACAATGTGGTTAAGACCAATCTAAGCCCTTTAGCCCTTGAACGAGTTAGAGGCCCAATTGAAGTGTTCTCCATTTCTTAGGCTACAATTGGGTTATCCTTGATTACATCATTGTTGCTTCTCGATCTTCATCAATATTTGCTCCAATAAGAGTAATCTCCATTTCGTGATAATACTCTTCCATAATTTTAGTTCCCTGTTTCAAAGATTGTAACTTCAAATGTAAGTCACGATAATAGTGTGAGGGAACAAACCTTCTAAGTGCAACCTTCATCTCCTCCCAAGTCTTTCATGGTTCCTCCTTCAGCTTAGCACAAGTTGATCCATAATTGCATAGTCCAAAAGGCTACAACAGCAAGTTTAATTTTCTTATCTTCAGAATAATTGTGACATTCAAAAATCAGTTCTACCTTCCTCTCCCATTCAATGGCGTCTGGATCACTTTTGCCTTGGAAAGGTGGTAGGTTGAGTTTAATGGATCTAGTGTTTCTGTCTACTGGTTCTCTTTCTCAATTTTGTGCTTGTCTTTGTTGTTGCCTTAGTACTCTTGGTTTTAATTTGGTGCTAGCATCTGAAAATGATCTCTCTCTATTATCACTATCTTCTTCTATATGGATAGGGTTCCTCCTTTGGGTTCTTCTATTTCTTGAACTAGAGCTGGTTTGCCCATATCTTTCCATATTAGTGAGTCTTTCATTAATGTTGGCAACTGTCAAAGTCATCCTCTCAAGGCTTTGACTCAAACTTTTGAGGAAAAGTTTCTGATCTGAGTCATTCATTTCTTGTTCTTCTCGCCCACTTTGAGACATAATGAATTCTGTAACAATGAAAAAGCTATAAAAGAAATCATCACCCTCTCTTTTTACATGTTTCACTCGAATTAGATTTCTCTTAATTCACTCGTGTTTCTGCTCAAGGGTTATTCAGGCTTTTTAAACCCTTTTGATGTTCTCACAACTCTCTTTGCCTTTTGCCCCTCAAGTTCCCTTTTAAAGCTCTATAGTTTCAACCAAAACTCAACCAATTAAATACTTGATCTCAACCAATTTGAATTATATTTGTAGTTTTCAAGTTGTTTAAAGGATTAGAGTCAATTCATAGTAGAAACAAAGCAAGACAGAATTTAATTTGGACAAACTTGATTTGAAAGGAATTTGAGCTTTAGAAACAAGAAGAATAGCAAGAAGATGAATCAAATTTTGAAAATTGATGATGATTTTGGTCTGATTGCAGAATTTGTGGTTTCTGTAAATCCTTCTTTTTTTACTACTTTTCTTTTCTTTTCTCTTTTTTTTTCAACTTCTTTTATAATTTTTTTAACTTCTTTTCTTTTTTTTTTTCCTTTTCTCTCTTTTTTTTTAGATGCAAGTAAAATTCTCAAACATATTAAGGAAAAAGAAATCAACAACAATAATTAACAAAAAATGACAAACAAAGGCTTCTAACAAATGGTAGATGAATAGACACAAAAAGGCACGAAATGAATAGGCATGAAAAAGGACAGAATAGAGATTACTACAAATAAAAACAAAACAACAATAGGGAGAAATAAAATATAACCAAGAGAGAAAAAAAAGTTAGAGCCTTAATTTAGCTGGCTCTGATACCAAATGATACAATCCCACGAGAGTCCAACTGAAGTAAACTTCACAAGCAAAGTTATGTGAAACTCAATGACAAGATGTTGAACTTCTTAGATTGAAAAAACCAAATTATATCAGATTCTTAACAGTGAAACAACAAGGAAAACAAGGATAGAAATATTGACCCCGTGGCTATGAAGAGCCAGAAAGCAATATTATCAATGGATAAAAGATAGTTGACCCCAAGGTTATTAACAACCTGAAACCAACAATGCAATCAAATGACAAATCTCAAGTTATCCGCTTCGGACATTCGATATGAAAGCTATAGAACAACACAAAGGAGAACAAATCTCACTTATATTTATCAAACTCAAGTTGTGTGCAAAGCATATGCCATGAGGCTTATTTATAGGCTTGAAATGGAAGATTAAAAGTCATAAAGGAAACTTAAATCAAATTGGGCCAAGAACTAAACACTCTAAACACACTATTTGGGCCTTTTACAAAAGACTGAAAATAACCTTAACAAAAGAAGCCCACATAGTCTAAAAAGCTTAAGCAAGGTATTTTAAGCCTTTAACATCAGTTTCGAGCTTAAGTATACAAAAGATGTCCAAAATGATGAAAATGACTAAATAAGCTATTTTAAGCCTAAATAAGACATTCTTGACTCTTGAAGTTTCTTCATCCTTTAATGCTTGGTTCTTATTGGATCTGAAAGTGTGAAACATTGTAGGAATGGTCCAGCTCTTCCTTTAGGTGATTTCCACGTTGCAACTGCATCAGGATGCCATTCACAGCTTACTAGATTTGTTTGGCTTTGGCTCTCGTAATTGGCCATTTTGGCGCATCATTTTCAACTTTGGATAATGTAACTAGCTCCTCTTCTTCTAGCTCTAGCTCTAAGCTAGGTGGCTGGATCTCATCAGACACTCTTTAAATTTTAGCAAATATTTGCTTGTTTAGAATTTATTTCGTTGTTTTTGCTTTTGTGCAATCAGTCTGACTTGTTCTTGATCGACTTGCACATTTCATCTTGTTACATAGTATGTTATCACTCATTCACACATCTTTGCCTCATTTTGCTCCAACAAACATTCTTTCTCATTATACCATGCTTTTGCATGCTCGACATCTATCTTCACTCAATTGCAAATTACAGTTCACTGTCTCACCTAAACCTACATTTTTTCATACTGTAAAATGTGTTCACGCGCTTTAAATCATTCTCGTTCTATTTCACCCGATTGCAAGTTTTTGCTCACTAAATCCCACCAACGTACATTTCTGCTTATCCATCTTGCTATATTTCACTCGATTGCAATTTTTTTCACTCAATATCTTTTTCTCCCTCATTGTGGAAAGTTCTCATACGTTTGGAATGTCAACATATTATTACTCACAATCTCGCACATCGCCGCTTCTATGATGAACTATGTACCATTCTTCCCCTTTTAAATATATCAATCGTTTGCGCTCTATATCCCAAGTGATTAAATTCTAGTAATCTATCAGACCCGCTTTTGCTTGATTGGACATTTCATCATGCCACATCATAAGATATAGTATTTGCACATATTTGTCTGTTTCACTTGCTTGCAATCTGTTGCTCACTCTATCATATGTTTGTCGATGCTCAATCATTTTCGAACTAAATGACCCGATTGTACTTTTATCACTACCGACTACACATCTTCTCTCGATATCTGTTGCTCACTCGCATGTTGTAGCTCGTTCGCTCATCTTTGAGCTGTTATGACTCTCTTTAAATTTTAGCAAATATTCGCTCGTTTGCACTCTATTTCTCTGGTTTTCGCTTTTGTGCAATCGATCTTACTTGTTCTTGTTCAACTTTCACATTTCATCTTGTTACATAGTATGTTATCACTCATTCACACATCTTTGCCCCATTTTGTTACAAAAAACATTCTTTCTCATTATACCATGCTTTTGCATGCTTGACATCTATCTTCCGCTGTTTCACGTGATTGCAAATTACAGTTCATTGTCTCACCCAATTGTACATTTTTTCATACTGTAAAATGAGTTCGCATGCTTCAAATCCTTCTCGCTCTATTTCACTTGATTGTAAGTTTTTGCTTACTAAATCGTACCAACGTACATTTCGGCTTATCTATCTTGCTATATTGCACTTGATTTCAATTTTCTTTGCTCGATATCTTTTTTCTCCCTTATTGTGGAAAGTTCTCGTACGTTTGGAATGTTAGCATATTATTACTCACAATCTCGCACATCGTCGCTTCTATGATGAATTGTGTACCATTCTTCCCCCTTTAAACATATCAATCATTTGCGCTCCATATCCCAAGTGTTTGCTTTTTGGCAATCTATCAGACCTGCTTTTGCTCGATTGGACATTTTATCATGTCATATCATAAGATATCACTCATTTGTACATATTTGCCACATTTCCTATACCCATAATTTTTTGCTAACTTAAAAATGTATTTCTCGCATGTCTTTCATCCATATTCATCTGTTTCACTTGCTTGCAATCTTTTTCTCATACTAATGCATGTTTGTCGATGCTCGATCATTTTCGAACTGTATGACCCGATTGTACTTTTTTCACAACCGACTACACATCTTATCTCGATATCATGTTTTTGCCAGCTCTTACAAGTCCTCTCTTGTGTTGGAGAGATTCCATCTTTTGCTCACTATCCGCATGCTGTAGCTCGTTCACTCATCTTTGAGCTGTTATGACTCTCTTTAAATTTTAGCAAATATTCGCTCGTTTGCACTCGATTTCTCTGGTATTTGCTTTTATGCAATTGATCTGACTTGTTCTTGTCTGACTTGAACATTTCATCTTGTTACATAGTATGTTATTACTCATTCACACATCTTTGCCCCATTTTGGTCCAACAAACACTCTTTCTCATTGTACCATGTTTTTGCATGCTTGACATCTATCTTCCACTATTTCACTCGATTGCAAATTATAGTTCACTATCTCACACAAATGTACATTTTTTTCATACTGTAAAATGTGTTCGCACGCTTCACATCCTTCTTGCTCTGTTTCACCCGATTGTAAGTTTTTGCTTACCAAATCGCACCAACGTACATTTCTACCTATCCATCTTGCTTTATTTCACTCGATTGCAATTTTCTTCACTCGATATCTTTTTCTCCCTCGCTGTGGAAAGTTCTCGTACGTTTGGAATGTTAGCATATTATTACTCACAATCTCGCACATCGTCACCTATACGATGATCTCTGTACCATTCTTCTCCCATTAAACATATCAATCATTTGAACTCCATATCCCATGTGTTTGCTTTTCGGCAATCTATCAAACCTAGTTTTGCTTGATTGGACATTTCATCATGCCAGATCATAAGATATCACTCATTTGCATGTATTTTCCTTATTTCTTGCTCCCGTAAATTTTTTGTTACTTTAAATGTTTTTCTCGCATGCCTTTCATCAATATTTATCTATGTCACTTGCTTGCAATCTTTTGCTCACTCTATCGTATGTTTGTCGATGGTTGATCATTTTTGAACTATACGAGCCGATTGTTCTTTTTTTACAACCGACTATACATCTTCTCTCGATATCATGTTTTCACCAGCTCTTACGAGTCCTTTCTTGTATTCGAGAGATTCCATGTTGTGCTCACTATCTTGCATGTTGTGGCTCGTTCGCTCATCTTTGAGCTGTTATGACTCTTTAAATTTTAGCAAATATTCGCTCATTTGGACTTTATTTTACTAGTTTTTGCTTTTGTGCAATCGATCTGACTTGTTCTTGTCCGACTTGCACATTTCATCTTGTTACATAGTATGTTATCACTCATCCACACATCTTTACCCCATTTTGCTCCAATAAAAATTCTTTCTCATTGTACCATGCTTTTGCATATTTGACATCTATCTTCTGCTGTTTCACTCTATTGTAAATTACAGTTCACTATCTCACCCAAACATACATTTTTTCATACTGTAAAATGTGTTCGCATACTTCACATCCTTCTCGCTCTGTTTCACCTGATTGTAAGTTTTTGCTTACTAAATCTTACCAATGTACATTTTTGCTTATCCATCTCGCCACATTTCACTCGATTCCAATTTTCTTCTCCTAATATCTTTTTTTCGTCACTGCAGAAAGTTCTTGTACGTTTGAAATGTTAGCATATTATTACTCACAATCTCGTGCATCGTTGCTTGTATGATGAACTCTGTACCATTCTTCTCCCATTAAATATATAAATCATTTGAACTCTGTATCCCATATGTTTGCATTCAGGCAATCTATCAGACCTGCTTTCGCTCGATTGGAAATTTCATCATGCCTGATGTGCCTAAAAGAGGACACAATCTGTACCACAAGGAAAATAAAGAGAAGAAAACCAACTCAACTAAATTGATAAGCCTATGGCGCCACAATCAAGCTAAGATGGGTAGAATTCGCCACACCCCAGATTAGAGAACGGAATGGGAGTGATAAGAATTCTGAGATTTTCTCGCCACACTAACACAATTGTTAGATAAGAGAAGATAGATGTGCACAAAGCAATCTCAAATATAATTCACTCAAATCTGATTATCTTGCCACAAGGGGGCAAGTTCCCTTTTATAGATAACAAAAACCAGCTGCCTCATTAATGCAACCAAAGCCACCTCATTAATGAGCCTACAACAACTATAGTCAACCTATAGCCACCTCTACAACAACTACAGCCTCCCTATAGCCACCTCATTAATGAGCCTACAACTATAATCAACATACAGCCACCTAGCCTATACCAACTACAGCCACCCTATAACCACCTCATTAATGCAACAACAACAACTACAACCACTTGGAAAGCTAAATGACATTACAGCAACTCTAAAAACATTAAATTACATCAGATTCTGTATCCCAAAAATTCATGCACGAAAATTATTAAAAAAATAAGAAAATCTGCATTTCTTTTATTCTTCAAAGTCCAAGCTTCTAAATTGGCCCAGCCCATCATTGCACACAAGTAAAGAAACCCAAGTCAATCCCATTTGATGCTTCTTGGCCCTTGAACGTGTTATTGGCCCATGTATAGATTCAACCTCTTGTTCTTCAAGGACAGCCTTCATGATCACATCATCTTCCCCTGGTTGACAAGGATTTGCCCTCAAATCCAGCTCCATGTTATCTTCCAAATAAGGGGTTATGTCCCTTACATTGAATGTTGCTGAAACACCATAATCTCCTGGGAGATCAATTTTATACGCATTGTCATTTACCTTTGCTAGTACTCGAAAAGGACCATCAGCTCGTGGCATAAGTTTAGACTTCCTTTTGTTTGGAAATCTCTCCTTGTGTAGGTGAATCCAAACAAGATCTCCTGGGCTAAATTGAACATGCTTTCTTTTCTTGTCTACTGACTTTTTATAGGCAGCATTCTTCGTCTCTTCTTTACTGCCTCAAGCATTTTCTTCATGAATTCAGCTTTACTTTTGCCATCCAAGCTAAGTTTTTCATTAATTGGAAGAGGTGCCAAATCTGCTGGTGTATTAGGATTAAATCCATACACAACCTCAAATGGAGATTTCTTTGTAGTACTATGAACACTCCGATTATAAGCAAATTCAACATGCGGCAAGTACTCATCCCAATTCTTCAAGTTTTTACTGATAACACTTCTAAGCAAAGAGGAAAGAGATCTATTTACCACTTCAGTTTGCCCATCAGTTTGAGGATGACAGGTTGTGCTAAATAGCAGCTTTGTTCCAAGCTTCATCCATAATGTCTTCCAAAAATAGCTCAAGAATTTGGCATCACGATCAGAAACAATACTCTTCGGAATGCCATGCAATCTCACAACTTCTTTGAAGAATAAATCAGCAATATGAGAAGCATCATCAGTTTTGTGACATGAAATAAAATGAGACATTTTTGAGAATCTATCAACAACCACCATAACTGAATCTTTTCCCCTTTTTGTTCTGGGTAATCCAAGCACAAAATCCATGCTTAGATCCATCCATGGTTGATCTGGAACAGTCAATGGCATGTACAAGCCATGTGCAGCCTCATTGCTCTTTGCTTTCTTGCAAGCAACACATCTTTCTACAATCCGATGCACATCCTTCATCATATTTGGCCAATAGAAATGCTCTTTCAACATTTCAAATGTCTTCTTTTCACCAAAATGTCCAGCCAGCCCACCTGCATGTGATTCTCTAACAAGCAATTCCCTAATAGAACAATTAGGAATCACAAGTTTCCCAAATCTGAACATATAACCATCATGCCTATAAAACCCTTTAATGGCCATTTTCTCACAAGCTGAATAGATTTTAGCCAGCATAGGATCAAGCAAGTATTGCTCCTTAATAAGTTCAAAGCCCAACAGTTTAGTGTTCAACAGAGAAATCAAAGCATACCTCCGAGATAATGCATCAGCCACAACATTCGTCTCTCCCTTTTTGTATTTGATTACATAGGGGAAAGCTTCCAAATACTCCACCCATTTGGCATGTCTTCTATTCAGCTTCCCTTGCCCCTTCAAATGCTTTAGGGATTCATGATCGGTGTGAATGATGAACTCTTTTGGTAATAAATAATGCTGCCATGTCTCGAGAGCTCGAATTAGTGCAAAGAACTCTTTATCATAGATTGAGTAATTCAGACTTGCTCCACCAAGCTTCTCACTAAAATAAGCAATGGGACACTTATCTTGCATTAAGACAGCTCCAATCCCTACTCCAGATGCATCACATTCAATCTCAAATACCTTTGAAAAATCTGGAAGAGCTAGAATAGGTGCTGAACACAATTTCTCCTTGATTAAGTCAAAACTCTTCTGTGTAGCTTCGGTCCATTTAAACTCACAATTTTTCTTAATGCATGCAGTTAATGGTGCAAGAATAGTGCTAAAATTCTTCACAAATCGTCTATAAAAAGAAGCAAGGCCAAGAAAACTTCGTACCTCAGAAATACTTTTAGGAATTGGCCACTCCTTGATTGCTTTTATTTTCTCCTCATCCACGTGCACCCCATGTTGAGAGACAACATAACCAAGGAAAATAACTTGGTCTTGACAGAATTGGCACTTCTTGAAATTGCCAAATAGCTTTTGTTCTCGTAATACTTCAAATACTTGCCACAAATGCTCTTCATGCTCTTCAGAATTTTTACTATAAACCAAAATGTCATCAAAATAAACGACAACAAACATACCTATAAATTTCCGAAGCACATGGTTCATTAGCCTCATAAAGGTGCTTGGGGCATTGGATAATCCAAATGGCATGACCTTCTGATGTGATTTCCGGAGGGAAAACACTTGATCGATTTTCTGGATAGGTTGAAAGAAACAAACAAATGAAACCAAATCACTCAATTGATAAGCCAAAGGGCGCCACAACTAAGAGAAATGGGTTGATCTCGCCACACTCAAGAAAGAAGAACGTGAGTGATAAGAAATCTAGTTGCTCTCGCCACTAACACAAGTTAGATAAGAGAAAGAACTCAAGAATCCTCTTGAAAGCAAAATGCCAATATCTCATATATGATTCAAAAGATGGTTTACAACATATGGCAAGGACCCTTTTTATAGAGGGTCTCCAAAACAAAAAGACAAAAGACTCCAACTAATGCATTAAATGCATCAACTAAAAGTCAAGTAGTGTAGGCTAAATGTCAAAGACAATAAATGTATAGGTAGCTAAATGTCAGAGACAATAAATGCATAGGTAATAGACTACAACTATATTCAACAAATGTAACTATCCCACATGTAATCTTTTCACACTTCTTCCACTTTCAACAATGTGGTTAAGCCCAATCCAATCCCTTTAGCCCTTGAACGAGTTAGAGGCCCAATTGAAGTGTTCTCCCTTTCTTGGGCTGCAATTAGTTCAAGCTCTTTAACCCTTGAACGAGTTAGAGGCCCAATTGAAGTGTTCTCCCTTTCTTGGGCTGCAATGGGGTTATCCTTGGTTACATCATCCTCCCCTGGTTGAAATGGATTTGTCCTCAAATCCAAGTCCTCTTTATCTTCTAAGTACGGGGAAAGATCCCTTACATTGAAAGTAGTAGAAACAGCATAGTCTTCAGGCAAATCAATTTTGTATGCATTATCATTTACCTTGTCTATGATACGGAAAGGACCATCTGCCCTTGGCATTAATTTAGACTTCCTTTGGTTTGGAAATCTTTCTTTTCGAAGATGAACCCACACTAAATCTCCAGGACTGAATTGAACAAATTTTCTTCTCTTGTTGGCAGTCTTCTTATAGATGGAGTTCTTCTTCTCAATTTGCTGTTTAATGTTTTCATGTAACTTCTTTATCATGTCAGCCTTCATTTTTCCATCTATGCATTCTCGAGCTTCAAGTGGTAATGGTACTAAATCAAGTGGGCTCAATGGATTAAATCCATAAACTACTTCAAAAGGAGAGTGTTTAGTAGTACCATGTACACTTCTATTGTAAGCAAATTCAGCATAGGCCAAGCATTCATCCCAACTTTTCAAGTTTTTACCAATGATAGTTCTTAGCAAAGTAGAAAGCGTTCGGTTCACCACTTCAGTTTGCCCATCAGTTTGTGGGTGACAGGCAGTACTAAAGAGCAACTTTGTTCCCAACTTCCTCCATAAAGTCTTCCAAAAGTAGCTAAGAAATTTGGCATCACGATCTGACACGATACTCTTTGGAACGCCATGAAGTCTCACAATTTCTTTGAAAAATAAATTGGCAATGTGCACAGCATCATCGGTCTTATGGCATGGAATAAAATGAGACATTTTTGAAAAACGATCAACAACAACCATGACCGAATCTTTACCTCTTTGTGTCCTTGGTAAGCCTAGCACGAAATCCATGCTAACATCAGTCCAAGGTTGATCTGGAACAGGTAGAGGTGTATAAAGTCCATGGGCTGCTTCCTTGCTCTTGGCTTTTTTGCAAACAATACACCTTTCAATCACATGATGCACATCTCTAATCATGTTAGGCCAATAAAAATACTCTTTCAGCATCTCCAATGTCTTGGTTTCACCGAAATGCCCAGCCAATCCTCCTCCGTGAGCTTCTCGTGTAAGTAATTCCCTTATAGAACAATTTGGAATTACCAGCCTCCCTAAGCGAAATAAAAAACCTTCAGATCTATAAAATCCCTTATATGCCATTTTCTCACAAGCGAGATAAATTTCAGCAAGTGTTGAATCTTCCATGTAATGGTCTTTAATAGATTCAAATCCCAACAATTTAGCATTCATCATGGAAATTAAGGCATATCTCCTTGATAAGGCATCTGCAACAATGTTGGTTTCTCCCTTCTTATACTTCAACACATAGGGAAAAGCTTCAAGAAATTCCACCCACTTTGCATGTCTTCTATTCAGCTTGCTCTGACCTTTCAAGTGTTTGAGTGATTCATGGTCTGTGTGAATTACAAATTCTTTTGGTAACAAGTAGTGCTGCCATGTCTCAAGAGCTCTAATTAAAGAGTAGAACTCCTTATCATAGGTAGAGTACTTAAGACTGGCTCCATTCAACTTCTCACTAAAATAAGCTATAGGACGCCTTTCTTGAAGAAGTACAGCTCCAATCCCCACTCCACTAGCATCACATTCAATTTCAAAAGTCTTAGAAAAATTAGGCAAAGCCAATATGGGTGCATTGCACAATTTTTCTTTGACAAGCTCAAAACTTCGTTGGGCTGCATCACTCCATTTGAACTCCTTTCCTCCCTTAACACATTCAGTTATGGGTGCTAAGATGGTGCTGAAATCCCTTACAAATCTTCTATAGAAAGAAGCAAGCCCATGAAAACTTCTTACTTCAGATATGGTTCTTGGAACGGGCCATTCTTTGATAGCTTTCACCTTTTCTTCATCAACTCCCACTCCTTGCTGAGATACTACAAAGCCAAGAAAAATCACATGGTCTTGACAAAAGTAGCATTTTTTTAGATTAGCATAGAGTTTCTCCTTTCGCAACGTTTCCAAGACTTCCTTCAAATGTTGCAAATGCTCCTCATAACTTTGACTGTAGATCAAAATATCATCGAAATATACCACAACGAATTTTCCAATGAAAGATCTAAGTACATGATTCATCAATCGCATAAATGTGCTAGGGGCATTAGATAGCCCAAATGGCATTACCATCCATTCGTAAAGTCCATGCTTTGTCTTGAAGGCCGTCTTCCACTCGTCTCCCTCTTTCATTCGGATTTGGTGATAGCCGCTCTTCAAGTCAATTTTTGAAAACACCTTGGAACCATTCAGCTCATCCAACATGTCATCCAATCTTGGAATTGGGTAGCGGTATTTGATGGTGATCTTATTTATAGCACGGCTGTCCACACACATTCTCATAGAGCCATCCTTTTTAGGGACTAATAATGTAGGCACAGAACAAGGGCTCATGGATTCCCTTACATAACCCTTTTCAATCAACTCATCGACTTGCCTTTTTAGTTCCTTAGCCTCCTCTGGATTCATTCTGTATGCTGGCTTATTTGGTAAGGTAGCACCGGGCACCAAATCAATTTGATGCTCAATTCCTCTTAAGGGTGGCAATCCCTTAGGTAGCTCATTCGGAAAGACATCTGTAAATTCTTCTATCAACTCCCTCACAAGCTTAGGAAGCTTTTCTGCAAGTTCTGGATTTAGCTCCTTGAGAATTAGCAATAATACAAAGTTTTCCCTTTTTATTGCCTTCTTTAACTCATTCTTAGAAGCAAAACAACTAGGCTTCTTCTCCTCGATTACATCCTCCTTCGGCTGTACTTGTATTGGCTTTAAGGGTGCCAACACAATCTTCTTTCCATCCTTCTCGAAAGCGTAGGTGTTTTTGAAGCCATCATGTAGTGCTCTTCTATCAAATTGCCAGGGCCTCCCAAGTAGAAGATGACTAGCATCCATAGGGACTATGTCACACAATACCTCATCTTTGTAATTCTTCCCTATAGAGAAAGGTACCTTTACTTGTTTGGTGACCTTCATCTCGTCATGATTATTCAACCATTGCAGCTTGTATGGACGGGGATGATTGATGATAGGTAGCTTCAATTTGCCAACCAAGGTGGTTGAAGCAACGTTAGGGCAGCTCCCACTATCAATTATCACGTTACAAACTTTGCCTCCGATAGTGCACCTTGTTTGAAAAATATTCTCCCTTTGTTCTTCTTCTACCTTGGCTTGGATATTCAAGGCACGTCTAATAACCAAGGCAGCACCTTCATCAGCATACTCAACAACTTCTTCTTTGTCAGAATATTCTTCCTCTTCACATTCCTCCACAATATCTTCATCTTCACTCTCTATTTCCCCTTGTTTTTCCTTCAAGATCATCACTCTTCTATTAGGACATTCGGATGCTATATGGCCATGACCTAAGCACTTGAAGCACTTAATGTCTCGGCTTCTTTTAGAGGGCTGGTTGTCTTCTCTCTTATCCTTCCCCTTAGAACTTTCAGATTTGTTCGGCTCTTTCTTCCATATCTCCTTATTACTCCCTTTGGTAGTGTTTGAGGTTTGGGAAAGTGTTTGGAAAGGTTTACTCCCCAATGGTTTAGACACTCCATTGTTTCTTCCATAAACTCTCTTTTTCTGTCTCTCCACCTTAATTGCCAATTTAATTACATCTTCTAAGAAGACATAATTCTGCAACTCTACTAAGTCAGCAACTTCTTTGTTCAAACCACCAAGAAATCGAGCTATGGTTTGCTCTTGAGGTTCATTCAGCTCACACCGAATCATCAAAGTTTCAAATTCTTTGACATAATCTTCAACACACATGCCTCCTTGCCTCAAGCTTTGAAGCTTAAAATAAAGCTCTTGCTTGTAGTAATCAGGTACAAAACGCCTCTGCATGAGCCTTTTCATCAATCTCCAATTTCGAACTTCCTCCTCTCCATCTCTTCTTCGTTGATTCTTCAAATTTTCCCACCATAGATTTGCATAATCAGTGAATTCAAGGGCTGCAAGTCGGCATTTGGTAGCTTCTGAATATTCTTGATATTCAAAAATCTTCTCTACTCGTTGCACCCACTCCAAGTATTCTTCAGGAGAACTTGTTCCCTTAAATGGAGGAATCTTCATTTTGATGTTGGCATCACGCTCCCTCTGCTGCCTTTTTTGCCTAGGTTGTTCACTTTCTTCAGCTTCAGATTCTTCTCCACAGTGTTCAACATAAGCTCCTCTTCTTGGTTGTTGTTGTTGTAGCTCCATAAATCTAGCCATTTGAGTGGTTAGTTGAGCTATTTGTTCCATCATTTCTTCTTGACCTCTTTGTAGGCCAACAATTTGAGCTTGTTGTAGGCTAAGCCCAAAAGGAACTTCAGAACTATTTTCTCCTGTCATAGTGATTTGTAATTTGTTGGTTTGAGTTTGGTGAAGGGTAGGTTCACTCTCTAAGTGTTTACACTCGGATTAACAATGAATAGTAGCGTTGAACAATGAACAGTAATGATGAACAATGAACAGTAACGATGAATTTTTTTTTAATAAAAAAGCTGTAATAAAATAGAACAACACAAGAATAGAAATAAAGATAAAGATGAACAGACCAGAAAATTAGCCTTCCATGTAGGTGGCAGATTACAAAATAAGGAAAACTAAGCCTTCCATATAGGTGGCAGAATACAAAATAAGGAAAACTAAGCCTTCCATGTAGGTGGCAAAACACAAAATAAAATGCAATAAAATTAAGCTTTCCACGAAGGGGCAAAACACAAAACAAATAATAGAACCTGAATTAAAGTGGCTTTGATACCAATATGATGTAATTTCCGGAGGGAAAACACTTGATCGATTTTCTGGATAGGTTGAAAGAAACAAACAAATGAAACCAAATCACTCAATTGATAAGCCAAAGGGCGCCACAACTAAGAGAAATGGGTTGATCTCGCCACACTCAAGAAAGAAGAATGTGAGTGATAAGAAATCTAGTTGCTCTTGCCACTAACACAAGTTAGATAAGAGAAAGAACTCAAGAATTCTCTTGAAAGCAAAATGCCAATATCTCATATATGATTCAAAGATGGTTTACAACATATGGCAAGGACCCTTTTTATAGAGGGTTTCCAAAACAAAAAGACAAAAGACTCCAACTAATGCATTAAATGCATCAACTAAAAGTCAAGTAGTGTAGGCTAAATGTCAAAGACAATAAATGTATAGGTAGCTAAAAGTCAAAGACAATAAATGCATAGGTAATAGACTACAACTATATTCAACAAATGCAACTAACCCACATGTAATCTTTTCACACTTCTTCCACTTTCAACAATGTGGTTAAGCCCAATCCAAGCCCTTTAGCCCTTGAACGAGTTAGAGGCCCAATTGAAGTGTTCTCCCTTTCTTGGGCTGCAATTAGTCCAAGCTCTTTAACCCTTGAACGAGTTAGAGGCCCAATTGAAGTGTTCTCCCTTTCTTGGGCTGCAATGGGGTTATCCTTGATTACATCAGACCTTCTCTGAAAACTGCAAAAACCATTATTAATGTGCATGAAGGGACTTCGTCTATGGAGTTTGCTGGCAACAAAATTGATTTTAACATTTTAAATGCCATGAAACATCCTATAGAAAATCATTCCAATGTGCATATAGTTACTTTATGGATTATTTAGTTGATGAGGCATGTGATGATTTCCAAGCTGAATTAATTTCTGATTTTCCTGAGTTTCCTGATTTGGTTGATGCCTTTGAGTGCAATTGTGCTGGTTCTCAATTTTGTCAAGCCTGTACTGAAATTGAAAATTCTCTAAGTGCTAACAATTCTGAGTTACATTCTAATTTACGTTCTGATTTGGATTCTGTTATGCATTCTGATTCTGTCATTTTCTCTAACTTAGATTTAGATTCTATTTCTGCTTTAGGTAGTTATAGGGGTAGTGATTTAAACTGTAATATTGTACATTCTTCATCTCTTTCCTCTTGTGCTGCTGACCCTTCCTCCTCTTTAGCCAATGATTATGTCTTTGAGTAATCTAAATATATAGGTGCCTCCTTGGATGTGTCTCCACAAAAACTGATTCCATCCTCCATCCAACCACCTGCATTGGAGTTGAAGGCTTTACCAGAAAACCTCAAGTATGCTTTCTCAGAAGTAGGAGACCAGCTTCCAGTGATTGTAGCCAACAATCTAGGGCCTTTCAAGAACAAAAATTGATAAGTTTGTTGAAAAAGAACAAGAAGGCAATTGGATAGATCTAGCAAACATTCCTAGGATTAGTCCTTCCGTGTGCATGCACTGAATTCTTCTTGAAGAAGAGACTAAACCAGTGAGGCAACCCCAAAGATGACTTAACCCTATTGATTCTTGATGTGGTCAAGAAGGAGGTAAGTAAGCTCCTCTAAGGTGGCATTATTTATCCTATCTCTGATAGCAAATGGGTGAGTTCGGTACAAGTGGTGCCAAAGAAAACTGGGATGACCGCTATAGCAAATGAAAATAATGAGCTAGTACCTACTAGGGTGCAAAATAGTTGAACCAAGCAACTAGAAAAGATCATTTTCCTCTTCCTTTTATTGATCAAATGCTTGAGAGACTTGTTGGAAAGTCTCACTATTGTTTCCTTGATGATTTTTCTAGGTATTTCCAAATTCACATTGCACCTGAAGATCAGGAGAAGACTACCTTCACCTGTCCCTTCGGTACTTTTGCATATAAACGCATGATTTTTGGTCTCTGTAATGCACCTGGCACTTTCAAAGATACATGATAAGTATATTTTCTGATTTGTTAGAGGATTGCATAGAAGTGTTCATGGATGATTTTTCTGTTTATGGAGACTCATTTGATGCATGCTTGAAAAATTTGGAGAGAATACTTGAGAGATGCATAGAAAAGAATTTGGTCTTGAATTATGAGAAATGTCATTTCATGGTAGAGCAAGGGATAGTCCTAGGCCACATAGTGTCATCCCGTGGCATAGAATTAGATAAAGCTAAAGTTGATGTCATATCCACTTTGCCTTATCCCGCTTCTGTGCGGGAAGTTTGCTCCTTTCTTGGTCATGCAGGATTTTATAGGAAATTTATCAAGGATTTCAGTAAGATCGCTCTACCCCTATCTAAACTCCTCAAAAAAGAAACTGATTTTGTTTTTAATGATGCTTGCAAGTTAGCTTTTGATGAGTTGAAGAAACAACTTACCTCCCCTCCTATCATCCAACTCCACGGTGGGAGCTCCCTTTTGAGCTAATGTGTGATGGCTCAAATTATGCTATGGGAGTGGTACTTTCACAAAGAATAGAGAGGAAGTTGCATGTCATGGCTTATGCTTCTCGCACCCTTGATTCAGCTCAATCAAATTACACAACCACGGAGAAGGAGTTTTTAGTAATTGTCTTTGTTTTAGATAAATTTAGATCATACTTGCTTGACTCCAAAGTAATTGTGTTTTCTGACCATGCAGCACTAAAATACTTGATGAAGAAGCCGGATGCAAAGCCAAGGTTGATTAGATGGATGCTCCTTCTCCAAGAATTTGATGTAGAGATCAAGGATAAGATTGGAGCAGAGAATGTAGTAGCGGATCATTTGAGTAGGCTTTCTGAGTTCCCATTGGAACATCTCCCCATTAGAGACAACTTCCCATATGACTGTTTTTCCTTTTGCATGGTATTAGTGAGCCTTGATTTGCTGATTTAGTGAATTATCTTGTTGCATATGAATTACCTACATATCAAAATAAACATCAGTTGAATAAATTAAGAAGTGAGGCTAGGTACTATGTGTGAGATGACCCTTATTTGTGGAAGATTTGTAGTGACCAAATTGTTAGGAGATGTGTTCCAAATCATGAATTTGCATCTGTGCTAAATTTCTGTCATACTCTTTCCCTTCTTTTAATTTATGTCCTATTTGTTTTATCCAGATGTTTGGTGCTGATTTACATTGAGGACAATGCAATGTTTAAGTGTGGGGGAAGAGAATTTAATTGGAGCTGATTTAAAAAAAAATTTCTGCTATCTCCTCTATTTTCTTTATTTTTGTCTAGAATTTTTGAGCTATCTTGCACTAATTTTTTGTACTGATTGGGTACGAAATTTGCTATTTTATTTACATGTTTTTAAAGCTTTATATGTTTTCTAGCTATAGAATTTTATTTGGTGTCTTTCGCATCTATTTTGTTGTAGTTTTGTGTCAGTAAAGCCGAGTTGCCAGAATTTCTATAGTGCAGAATTTTTCTGCTCAATTTTGTCCGAATTTGATGCTTTCTTTTTGAACATTTGATGGAATTTTTATGGAAAGCATGCGTGATGAAATAGTTTAGTTTTGAATTGTTTTAGCATGATTAGAAATTTAATCTTGCTTTTGTAGAGTTCAAGCTTAAATTTGGTTTCAATGAATTTTTAGTGATAATCTTTAAACTGTGAGGATTTTGAGCCTTAATTGCAAATATGCTATTCTTTCTTGTTGAGTGTTTGTACTCATCATGAATTTTCACTCTAGAACTTGTCTTGAATCTTGTTGAGGCTACTTTTTACATGTGCATGTTTGGAGATAATTTAGGCATTTCTTTGTGACCCATTTTAAGCCAAATAGCCATCCCATGTGTTGTTTCCTTTGTGTGCCATTTTGTGCCTTGTTTCCACTTTTCTTCTTGCATTTTCCACCACTTTTCTTCTGAAACCAGAATTTTTGCTTCCCAATTTGAGAAGTGAAGAGCATTTAAATTCTTTTCAATATTTGATGTGCTAAAAATTTCTCTGAATTTTGGGATATTTTGAAATGAATATTTCTCCCTACTCTTTAGCAAAAAGAAAAAGGCCATTCAAAAAAAATTGCATCGACGTTGAAAAGAAGAAAAAGAGATAAAAAAAGAAAAAAGAAAATAGAAGGATAGAAAGAAAGAAATAGAGGAGTAAATAGAACTTTTTATACCCAAAATTTATTTCAATCTCTCGTAATGTCATAGCTAATGCTCTTCATGTTCTTAAGTTGTTTCCTTCATTTTCCCAAATTGTTTCCACACTTTATCCTTGTTTTCCCCTCACTTTCTTGAGTTGTTTTCCACCTTTGTTCTGTTTTTCTCTCCTCCTTTCCATTGTTTTCCACTCAACATTACATTACATTACATCCTTGTAAATTACTTTTGATTCAAGCATGCATATGAATATAAGTAGTGAAGATTTAGATAATTGACAAGCCTATGGTAGCGAGTTTTATGATAGGTTGAGTATTGAGCGAATTACCCTAAATACTTGAGAGAATAGAGTGCATCTACTTACCTTGTGAGGAGATTATTATTTGAATTCATTTTCATCAAATAAATTGCCATGATGCTTGAGTTCTAGAGATTTAAGATTAATTTTATAAATTCTAAATATTTTTGAAATATTCCATTCTTGCATATTTTCACAAATTTTCTTTTGAATAAAATCTGTTGGTGTTTGGATTTGATTTTGCCTAGGAGTGCAAAAGGCTAAGTGTGGGGGATTTGATAACATGCATTTTCCATTTCTTTTAGCCCCCATTTTAGTCCATTTTACCTCTTTAATTTTGCCAATTCTCAAATTTTATTATATTTTGAAATTTATTGGGTATAAATTAATTATGGAGCTAATATGTTTTAATTTATAATTTTAAGAGCTTAATTGAGAAAGACCCAATTTAATTTACATTTTTATCTTACAACATTTTTATCTTACATTTTTATTTAATTTAATTCATATGCTAAGAAGAACTCCAACAAGTGCACAAAACTATGCTTACAAATGAAAAACAAGAAGATGCAAAAACTACAAGAACAGAGTTGCTGCTACGAGGAATATATCTTGAACTCCTAACCTCTAATCACCAATCCGACCGTTGAAAACTAAGAATCACATATGCCAAACCTGTTGTCCAAATTTGAGCACGATCCAACAGTAAACGAATCTCTAGACATAATTTTACAATGACTACAAGAATTAAATCATTGGAGAGAAAAGTGCTGAGTTGGATGCTGATGTGACACTTATGGGTGATGAATATGCTGACTAGGACATGGGGCTCACTTCAACTCCTTTTCAATGCCATGTAGTCAGAATTTAGTGGCAGAATTATTACATTTTGTTGATCAAAAAGCATTGGCAGAAATATTAATTCTGCATGTCACTTTTCTGTTGTTGTTTGCTACTTTCCTACTGGTTTTCTGCTACTATTTGCTACTGTTATATTGGTTTTCTGCTATCATTTTACTGTCCACATCATGGAAGAAGCACCAAGGAGGCATCTCAGACAGAATATTCCTTTAGGCATGTGTTAGATCAATTTTATATTGCAAACTGAAATATTTTAGAAGTAGCTAAGTCATTTCGGATCTGAAGTTGCAGCAGCATTTTTTCCCTTTGTTCTTCACAGTTTTGGCTGTCATGGAGGACTAAATACCTCTTGTAATTAGTCTTGGTCTAGATTGGAGTTGTAATCTAAGTTCCTAAGCTTTATAAGATTAGTTTTATTCACTTTATTCTAGTATTCATCTTATTCTTTAAGCCTCTGTTCTGTTATGTTTATGAATGTTTCTGATTAGAGTTTCATGAACTTGACAATTAGTTTTTATTGCTTCATATGAGCATTTATCTATCATTACTAGTTGGAATGGTAGAAAGAGATGAAAATGGCATGTAACAAAGGTCTTCTTACATGATTTGATTATCTTTACTGTAGTTACAATAATATGTAGTCAAAGAAGTTTTTCTTTGATTATGTTTTAGTGTAATCTAGGCTAGAAGATTTTCTAGGCTTTTTAGTTGGGAATCAAATGATAAACAAAATAAAACTTATCATTTGAATAGAACTAGGAAGATTATATCTCTAGGAAAGATTAAGACTGGTTATATTCTTTTTTGTTGAGGATCTATTTTGTTACTGTTTTATAGTCCAGTTTTATTTTTGAACTTAATTTCATT
The DNA here is from genome assembly GCA_037074585.1 of Biancaea sappan. NCBI lineage: Eukaryota > Viridiplantae > Streptophyta > Magnoliopsida > Fabales > Fabaceae > Biancaea > Biancaea sappan. The sequence continues at coordinate 41,224,328 of CM073501.1, read as the reverse complement.
TCTGTCAAACAACCCCCCCCCCCCCCAATTGTGTGTTTTGTAACTAGTGTTTTAGTATTTGAACAGTTAATTAGTGAATTAGAAACAAGACTCCAATAGTAAAATGACCTGGTGAGATCAATACTGTAAAATTACCTTGATTTCAATTCTGGGCGATTCAGCATCGTAGTGGCGCGAACTACTCTGTTTCACCCAATTGTAAGTTTTTGCTTACTATCGAAAGTTCTTATCAAACTAATCAAACAAGGATCAATTTTTTTTTTTGCAGCAATCCACAACCAACCAATTTTCGATTCTAAAACCAAGAATATAATGAAAAAAATGGCTATGTTTCCAACAATACAAAAATACAAAAATTTCATAATTTCCAGTGAGATCAAATTCGGACTCTCTAGAATGTAAAAAAGAAAAAATGAAAACAAACTTCAGAGGTGTTTACAAAATCCTTTTTTTTTGCTTTGGATCCCTTTTCTTATTTTTTTTTTGAACTCTTTCTTTTTTTTACCAATGAACAGTATGTGGATGAACAGTGAGTAATGAACAGTTCGCAAATGAACGGTGCAATTTTTTTTTCAAGTGAACTAAATTGAAGAAGAAAGCTAGAATTGAGATTGAAGCAAACGCAAAATATGATAGGCAAACCTGACAAAAACCGGGCTTTGATACCAAATGATACGAATCTCGCCAACTTGTGATGAAACCCGTAATCGAAATTAGTGCCTAGGACCGTTCTACTACAAATTTGGATGGAAACCGCAACCCGACACCTATAAAGAGGTGTGAACCTTGGTATGATGAAGACACCACAATCAAGAGATGGAAAACTCAATTGATAAGTCAGGGTATTAATGCCACAAACAAAGTCTGATAAGTTCAAAAGTTCTTCAAAGAACTAAATAGAAATTTTCCTCACAAAAGTATTCTGCTCTTTATTGAATGAAAAGGTCTATTTAAAGGCATTACAAAGCAAACTATAGAAAAAGGAAACTAATAGCCAAAAGGAAACTAATTCAAAAGACAATAATAAAAATTCCCTAAAATAAGATAATCAATCTGACTCGAAAACTTTCCTAAACAATTAAATGCTCCTCCCTAAACTTTCCTAAATCTGATTTGGAAATTTGACTCTAATGCGGTGTTTGGTCCAACATGCTGAATTAGTTTAGTAATACTAGAATGCTTAATTAACTCTAATTCATAATGGGCTATAGTAGGCATGGCCCAAATGTCTAAAATAAGTCCATTTAGTGCTTGCTTCATTCTCTTGGCTCTAGCCCTTGTGATTGGGCCTTCCTTGATGAATAATGGATCCTTTAGGCTTGGAGCTTGAACTTCTTAACTCAGACAGCTAGTTTGCTCCTTAGGCTTTGGATTTGCATCACATATTATGTTATCACTCATTCACACATCGTTGCCCCATTTTACTCCAACAAACATTCTTTCCCATTGTACCATGCTTTTGCATGCTTGACATCTATCTTCCACTATTTCACCCGATTACAAATTGCACCACGGTCTCGCCCAAACATACATTTTTTCATATTGTAAAATGTGTTCGCATGCTTCACATCCTTCTTGCTTTATTTCACTCGATTGCAAGTTTTTTCTTACTAAATTGCACCAATGTACATTTCTATTTATCCATCTTGCTATATTTCACTCGATTTCAATTTTCGTTGCCCAATATCTTTTCTCCCTCGTTGTGAAAAGTTCTCGTACGTTTGGAATGTCAACATATTATTACTCACAATCTCGCACATGGTTGCTTGTATGATGAAATGTGTACCATTCTTCCCACCTTGAAACATATCAATCATTTGCGCTCCATATCCCAAGTATTTGATTTCTGGCAATCTATCAGACTTGCTTTTGCTCAATTAGACATTTCATCAAGCCACATCATAAGATATCACTCATTTGCATATATTTGCCCTATTTCCTACACCTGAAAATTTTTGCTTTCTTTAAATTGTTTTTCTTGAATGCCTTTCATGCATATTCATCTGTTTCACTTGCTTGTAATCTTTTGCTCACTCTATGACATGTTTGTCGATGCTCAATCACTTTCGCACTATACGACCCAATTGTACTTTTTTCACAACCAACTACACATCTTCTCTCGATACATGTTTTTGCTAACTCTTACGAGTCCTGAGATTCCATGTTTTGCTCACAATGTTGCATGCTGTAGATCGTTCGCTCATCTTTGAGCTGTTACTCTTTAAATTTTAGCGAATATTCGCTCACTTGGACTCCATTTCGCTGGTTTTTACTTTTGTGCAATCGATCTGAGTTGTTCCTGTCTAACTTGCACATTTCATCTTGTTACATAGTATGTTATCACTCATCCACACATCTTTGCTCCATTTTGCTCCAACAAACATTCTTTCTCATTGTACCATGTTTTTACATGCTTGACATCTATCTTTCACTGTTTCACTCGATTGCAAATTATAGTTCACTGTCTCGCCCAAAACATACATTTTTTTATACTGTAAAATGTGTTCGTACACTTCACATCCTTCCTGCTCTATTTTCACCCGATTGTAAGTTTGTGCTTTCTAAATCGCATCAACGTACATTTCTGCTTATCCATCTTGCTATGTTTCACTTGATTGCAATTTTTTTTGCTTGATATCTTTTTTTCCCACATTGTGGAAATTTCTCGTACGTTTGGAATGTGATGTTATTACCCACAATCTCGCACATCGACACTTGTAGGATGAACTGTGTACCATTCCTCCACCCTTTAAACATATCAGTCATTTGTGCTCTATATCCCAAGGGTTGGCAATCTATCAGACTGCTTTTGCTCGATTGGACATTTCATCTAGCTCGATTTCTTGGTGGTTTGAACAAAGAAGTTGCTGACTTAGTAGAGTTGCAGAATTATGTCTTCTTAGAAGATGTAATTAAATTGGCAATTAAGGTGGAGAGACAGAAAAAGAGAGTTTATGGAAGAAACAATGGAGTGTCTAAACCATTGGGGAGTAAACCTTTCCAAACACTTTCCCAAACCTCAAACACTACCAAAGGGAGTAATAAGGAGATATGGAAGAAAGAGCCGAACAAATCTGAAAGTTCTAAGGGGAAGGATAAGAGAGAAGACAACCAGCCCTCTAAAAGAAGCCGAGACATTAAGTGCTTCAAGTGCTTAGGTCATGGCCATATAGCATCCGAATGTCCTAATAGAAGAGTGATGATCTTGAAGGAGAAACAAGGGGAAATAGAGAGTGAAGATGAAGATATTGTGGAGGAATGTGAAGAGGAAGAATATTTTGACGAAGAAGAAGTTGTTGAGTATGCTGATGAAGGTGCTGCCTTGGTTATTAGACGTGCCTTGAATATCCAAGCCAAGGTAGAAGAAGAACAGAGGGAGAATATTTTTCAAACAAGGTGCACTATCGGAGGCAAAGTTTGTAACGTGATAATTGATAGTGGGAGCTGCACTAACGTTGCTTCAACCACCTTGGTTGGAAAATTGAAGCTACCTATCATCAATCATCCCCGTCCATATAAGCTGCAATGGCTAAATAATCATGGCGAGATGAAGGTCACCAAACAAGTAAAGGTACCTTTCTCTATAGGGAAGAATTACAAAGATGAGGTATTGTGTGACATAGTCCCTATGGATGCTAGTCATCTTCTACTTGGGAGGCCGTGGCAATTTGATAGAAGAGCACTACATGATGGCTTCAAAAACACCTATGCTTTTGAGAAGGATGGAAAGAAGATTGTGTTGGCACCCTTAAAGCCAATACAAGTACAGCCGAAAGAGGATGTAATCGAAGAGAAGAAGCCTAGTTGTTTTGCTTCTAAGAATGAGTTAAAGAAGGCAATAAAAAGGGAAAACTTTGTATTATTGCTAATTCTCAAGGAGCTAAATCCAGAACTTGCAGAAAAGCTTCCTAAGCTTGTGAGGGAGTTGATAGAAGAATTTGCGGATGTCTTTCCGAATGAGCTACCTAAGGGATTGCCACCCTTAAGAGGAATTGAGCATCAAATTGATTTGGTGCCCGGTGCTGCCTTACCAAATAAGCCAGCTGATGTGCCTAAAAGAGGACACAATCTGTACCCCAAGGAAAATAAAGAGAAGAAAACCAACTCAACTAAATTGATAAGCCTATGGTGCCACAATCAAGCTAAGATGGGTAGAATTCGCCACACCCCAGATTAGAGAACGGAATGGGAGTGATAAGAATTATGAGATTTTCTCGCCACACTAACACAATTGTTAGATAAGAGAAGATAGATGTGCACAAAGCAATCTGAAATATAATTCACTCCAATATGATTATCTTGCCACAAGGGGGCAAGTTCCCTTTTATAGATAACAAAAGCCAGCTCCCTCATTAATGCAACCACAACCACCTCATTAATGAGCCTACAACAACTATAGTCAACCTACAGCCACCTCATTAATGAGCCTACAACAACTATAGTCAAAGTACAGCTACCTCATTAATGAGCCTACAACAACTACAGCCTCCCTACAGCCACCTCATTAATGAACCTAGCCTACAACAACTACAGCCACCCTATAGCCACCTCATTAATGCAACAACAACAACTACAACCACTTGGAAAGCTAAATGACATTACAGCAACTCTAAAAACATTAAATTACATCAGATTCTGTATCCCAAAAATTCATGCACGAAAATTATTAAAAAAAATAAGAAAATCTGCATTTCTTTTATTCTTCTAAGTCCAAGCTTCTATTTGGCCCAGCCCATCATTGCACACAAGTAAAGAAACCCAAGTCAATCCCATTTGATGCTTCTTGGCCCTTGAACGTGTTATTGGCCCAAGTATAGATTCAGCCTCTTGTTCTTCAAGGACAGCCTTCATGATCACATCATCTTCCCCTGGTTGACAAGGATTTGCCCTCAAATCCAGCTCCATGTTATCTTCCAAATAAGGGGTTATGTCCTTTACATTGAATGTTGCTGAAACACCATAATCTCCTGGGAGATCAATTTTATACGCATTGTCATTTACCTTTGCTAGTACTCGAAAAGGACCATCAGCTCGTGGCATAAGTTTAGACTTCCTTTTGTTTGGAAATCTCTCCTTGCGTAGGTGAATCCAAACAAGATCTCCTGGGCTAAATTGAACATGCTTTCTCTTCTTGTCTACTGACTTTTTATAGGCAGTATTCTTCTTCTCAATTTGCTTCTTTACTGCCTCATGCATTTTCTTCATGAATTCAGCTTTACTTTTGCCATCCAAGCTAAATTTTTCATTAATTGGAAGAGGTGCCAAATCTGCTGGTGCATTAGGATTAAATCCATACACAACCTCAAATGGAGATTTCTTTGTAGTACTATGAACACTCCGATTATAAGCAAATTCAACATGCGGCAAGTACTCATCCCAAATCTTCAAGTTTTTACTGATAACACTTCTAAGCAAAGAGGAAAGAGATCTATTTACCACTTCAGTTTGCCCATCAGTTTGAGGATGACAGGTTGTGCTAAATAGCAGCTTTGTTCCAAGCTTCATCCATAATGTCTTCCAAAAATAGCTCAAGAATTTGGCATCACGATCAGAAACAATACTCTTTGGAATGCCATGCAATCTCACAACTTCTTTGAAGAATAAATCAGCAATATGAGAAGCATCATCAGTTTTGTGACATGAAATAAAATGAGACATTTTTGAGAATCTATCAACAACCACCATAACTGAATCTTTTCCCCTTTTTGTTCTCGGTAATCCAAGCACAAAATCCATGCTTAGATCCATCCATGGTTGATCTGGAACAGTCAATGGCATGTACAAGCCATGTGCAGCCTCATTGCTCTTTGCTTTCTTGCAAGCAACACATCTTTCTACAATCCGATGCACATCCTTCATCATATTTGGCCAATAGAAATGCTCTTTCAACATTTCAAATGTCTTCTTTTCACCAAAATGTCCAGCCAGCCCACCTGCATGTGATTCTCTAACAAGCAATTCCCTAATAGAACAAGTAGGAATCACAAGTTTCCCAAATCTGAACATATAACCATCATGCCTATAAAACCCTTTAATGGCCATTTTCTCACAAGCTGAATAGATTTTAGCCAGCATAGGATCAAGCAAGTATTGCTCCTTAATAAGTTCAAAGCCCAATAGTTTAGTGTTCAAAAGAGAAATCAAAGCATACCTCCGAGATAATGCATCAGCCACAACATTCGTCTCTCCCTTTTTGTATTTGATTACATAGGGGAAAGCTTCCAAATACTCCACCCATTTGGCATGTCTTCTATTCAGCTTCCCTTGCCCCTTCAAATGCTTTAGGGACTCATGATCGGTGTGAATGATGAACTCCTTTGGTAATAAATAATGCTGCCATGTCTCAAGAGCTCGAATTAGTGCAAAGAACTCTTTATCATAGATTGAGTAATTCAGACTTGCTCCACCAAGCTTCTCACTAAAATAAGCAATGGGACACTTATCTTGCATTAAGACAGCTCCAATCCCTACTCCAGATGCATCACATTCAATCTCAAATACCTTTGAAAAATCTGGAAGAGCTAGAATAGGTGCTGAACACAATTTCTCCTTGATTAAGTCAAAACTTTTCTGTGTAGCTTCGGTCCATTTAAACTCACAATTTTTCTTGATGCATGCAGTTAATGGTGCAAGAATAGTGCTAAAATTCTTCACAAATCGTCTATAAAAAGAAGCAAGGCCATGAAAACTTCGTACCTCAGAAATACTTTTAGGAATTGGCCACTCCTTGATTGCTTTTATTTTCTCCTCATCCACGTGCACCCCATGTTGAGAGACAACATAACCAAGGAAAATAACTTGGTCTTGACAGAATTGGCACTTCTTGAAATTGCCAAATAGCTTTTGTTCTCGTAATACTTCAAATACTTGCCACAAATGCTCTTCATGCTCTTCAGAATTTTTACTATAAACCAAAATGTCATCAAAATAAACGACAACAAACATACCTATAAATTTCCGAAGCACATGATTCATTAGCCTCATAAAGGTGCTTGGGGCATTGGATAATCCAAATGGCATGACCTTCCATTCATACAGCCCATGTTTTGTCTTAAAGGCTGTCTTCCATTCATCTCCTTCCTTCATACGAATTTGGTGATAACCACTCTTCAAGTCTATCTTTGAAAACACTTTGGAGCCATGTAATTCATCAAGCATGTCATCTAACCTTGGAATGGGATAATGATACTTGACTGTAATCTTGTTAATTGCTCTGCTATCCACACACATCCTCATGGTCCCATCTTTCTTTGGCACCAATAAAGCCGGTACTGAACAAGGACTCATGGACTCCTGCACATATCCTCTTTCCAGCAACTCATTTACTTGACGTTGCAACTCCTTTGCCTCCTCCGGATTCATTCTATAAGCTGGCCTATTTGGTAAGGCAGCTCCTGGTACAAGATCAATTTGGTGCTCAATACCACGAATTGGTGGTAATTCCTTTGGTAATTCTTCTGGAAATACATCACGAAATTCTTCCAAGAGCCTTTGAATTTGTGGTGGAAGTGATCCCACAATTTCTGGTACTATCTCCTTCAAATGCAATAAAAGAACTAAATTAGAGCTGGATAAAGCTCTCTCAATGTCTCCTTTGTTGGCAAGTAAATTACCCTTCCTTTCAGCTTCCTGTTGATGTATCTTCACTTGTTGAGGACTCAATGGTGCTAACACAATCTTCCTTCCATCTTTCTCAAAGGAATATGTGTTTTTAAACCCATCATGCAAAGCTCTTCTATCATACTGCCAAGGTCTTCCCAAGAGCAAATGACTAGCACTCATTGGAACAACATCACATAGTACCTTATCTTTGTAATTTTTCCCAATAGAAAAGGGCACAACAACCTGTTTAGTGACTCTCACAACTCCATCTTCATTTAGCCACTACAATTTGTAAGGATGAGGGTGTTCAGTTGTGGCTAAATTCAACTTCTCCACCAAAGTAGTAGAAGCCACATTTGTGCAGCTCCCTCCATCTATAATTACACCACAAACCTTCTTTTCAACAGTACACCTTGTGTGAAAAATGTTCTCCCTTTGCTCATCACTAGGCTTAGCTTGCAAATTTAGAGCACGCCTTATGACAAGGAGTTCTCCCTCATTAGCATACTCCATGTTTTCCTTATCAGAACATTCTTCCATAACTCCTTCAATGGCTGCTTCATCTTTGCTTACCACTTCTCCATGCGTGTCTTGGATAATCATTACCCTACGGTTTGGACATTCAGATGCGTAATGCCCATGACCAAGACATTTGAAGCACTTTACATCTCTACTCCTTTTAGGAGGTTCTGAATCAGCTCCCTTTTCTTTCCCCTTTGATGAACTTGATGGAAGTTTTGAAGAATCCCTCTTCTCCACCTTTTTTTCTTCTCCTTTAGATGCAACCCATGATGGTGTTGTAGAGAAATTTGTGATTTTGTTTCTAGTTGGTTGTGACATTTGCTTACTAGAAACTCTCTTCCTTTGTCTCTCCACTTTGACTGCAAGTTTAATAACATCCTCTAAGGTTACATAATTTTGTAGTTCCACCAAATCACCAATCTCCCTATGCAAACCACCAATGAACCTTGCAATTGTTTGCTCTTGAGGTTCATTCAGTTCACATCGAATCATTAGCATCTCAAACTCTTTCACATAGTCTTCTACACACATACCTCCTTGTCTCAAAGATTGAAATTTGAAGAAGAGCTCTTGCTTGTAATATTCTGGCACAAATCTTCTTTGCATAAGTCTCTTCATTAGCCTCCAATTTCTGACTTCTTCCTCACCATCTCTCCTCCGTTGGTTCTTCAAATTCTCCCACCATAAATTGGCACAATCTGTGAATTCAAGGGCTGCAAGACGACATTTGGTTGCCTCCGAGTACTCATGGCACTCAAAGACCTTCTCTACACGCTGCACCCACTCCAAAAATTCCTCTGGAGAGCTACTTCCCTTGAAAGTAGGGACCTTCATCTTAATCTTCAATTCTTGCTCTCTTTGTTGCCTCCTTGGCCTTGGAGACCTTTCATCTTCTGTATTGCTTTCTTGGTCTGATTGCTCTTCATTTCTATTTCTTCGCTGCCGACGCCTTGGTTGATGGTTTAGCCTCTCCATTTGTTCTACCAAACGATTCAACTGCTCCATCATTTGTTGTTGAGATCTCTCCATTTGACTGTGAGACCTTTCCAACTTCAGAATTTGAGCTTGCTCTAAAGTAAGCCCCATTGGAATTGGAGGTTCAGAACTGTTTTTTCCAGACATGATCTCTCTCTATAAGTGTTCTACTCTCAAGTTACAAGAGTTTTCCCACACGAAACCACTGCTCTGATACTAATATGATGTGCCTAAAAGAGGACACAATCTGTACCCCAAGGAAAATAAAGAGAAGAAAACCAACTCAACTAAATTGATAAGCCTATGGCGCCACAATCAAGCTAAGATGGGTAGAATTCACCACACCCCAGATTAGAGAACGGAATGGGAGTGATAAGAATTCTGAGATTTTCTCGCCACACTAACACAATTGTTAGATAAGAGAAGATAGATGTACACAAAGCAATCTGAAATATAATTCACTCCAATATGATTATCTTGCCACAAGGGGGCAAGTTCCCTTTTATAGATAACAAAAGCCAGCTCCCTCATTAATGCAACCACAACCACCTCATTAATGAGCCTACAACAACTATAGTCAACCTACAGCCACCTCATTAATGAGCCTACAACAACTATAGTTAAAGTACAGCTACCTCATTAATGAGCCTACAACAACTACAGCCTCCCTACAGCCACCTCATTAATGAACCTAGCCTACAACAACTACAGCCACCCTATAGCCACCTCATTAATGCAACAACAACAACTACAACCACTTGGAAAGCTAAATGACATTACAGCAACTCTAAAAACATTAAATTACATCAGATTCTGTATCCCAAAAATTCATGCACGAAAATTATTAAAAAAAATAAGAAAATCTGCATTTCTTTTATTCTTCTAAGTCCAAGCTTCTATTTGGCCCAGCCCATCATTGCACACAAGTAAAGAAACCCAAGTCAATCTCATTTGATGCTTCTTGGCCCTTGAACGTGTTATTGGCCCAAGTATAGATTCAGCCTCTTGTTCTTCAAGGACAGCCTTCATGATCACATCACCAGCATATAGAATGAATCCAGAGGAGGCTAAGGAGCTAAAAAAGCAAGTTGAAGAGTTGATTGAAAAGGGTTATGTAAGGGAATCCATGAGCCCTTGTTCTGTGCCTACATTATTAGTCCCTAAAAAGGATGGCTCTATGAGAATGTGTGTGGACAGCCGTGCTATAAATAATATCACCATCAAATACCGCTACCCAATTCCAAGATTGGATGACATGTTGGATGACATGAGGGATTTGCTTATTTCGCAATGATTTGAGTCGTGTATCAATGATTTTATATGGTCTTATCTCTACTGTAATATTCTCTTGTAAATGTACATTCTCATGTTCGATGACATGTGAAGGATCTGGGATGTACTTTTTAAGTTGAGACACATGAAAAACATTATGAATATTTGCCAAGTTCGGGGTTAAGGCTAATTTGTAAGCAGTGTTACCAAATTTTTCAAGGATTTGGAATGGGCCTAAGTATCTTGGACTAAGTTTCTTTGACTTCATAGATCTTCCAACTGCTGTAATTGGTGATATTTTAAGAAAAACATGATTACCTTCTTCAAAACTTAAGGGCCTTCTTCTCTTATCTGCATAGCTCTTTTGTCTACTTTGAGCTGTAATCTATCCCTTATAATTTTAATTTGCCTTGAAGTTTGGTCTACTATTTCTGGGCCTATCAATGCTCTTTCTCCTAGTTCAACCCAACAGATAGGTGATCTACACTTCCTTCCATATAGAAATTCATATGGGGCCATCTTGATACTAGATTGGAAACTGTTATTGTAGGCAAACTCTGCTAATGGCAAGAATTTATCCCAATTCCCCTTGAACTCAATCACGCAAACCCTTAACATACTCCTCACGCATAATTATAAAATAATTATATATGGAAATTCTGGAAATTCCTCTCACCTCAATGACTCATATAGAGTCGTACCCCTTTAATGATTAGGACAAACCCATAGTTTTCCATGTATAGGTTCATAAAATACTAGCATTCCTCCATAGCTCAGAAGTGCAATGAAATATCATTTTAGTAACTCTGCTCAGTCAAAAAGATATTACCATACTCTGCTTTAGAATTTCCATAATCAAGTATGAAATATAACAAGTCCAACATTTTCTCATTCCTCAAGTTCTTTCAGTAAAAGGAATAACTTCAACAAAGAAGATCTAAATATAAACTTTAAATTTTATTTCTAGTACATAGATAATTTTAATGCGTAAAGCTTAGACCAAATATAGCTTTAGGTACAAACAAAAGAAAGAATAAATTAAGGACGAGGAGGCTTTTGAAATGTAAAAGGTGCTCCGGGTCTAGAAGAGGAAGGTGCTTCAGACCTTAAGGAGGAAGCTAATCGTTGTAGTTTAGAAAGAGTTTCTGGAGGAAACGTCTGGAAAATTTGGCGAAGTGCAGAAGTCACTCCATTCATACAGTCAATACATCTTGCTTGTTGGTCACAAAAATTTTGAGTTGCAAACATCGAATGTCTATCAACTCTATTCGCTAATTCCCTAAAATGACGATTCAAAAGCTTCTCTTGTTCTGCAAAGAGACGATTTATCAATCTCCCCTGGTCCTCGAAGTGGCGATTTATCAATTTTTCTAAGTCCTCCATCTTTTGTCTCATAAGCGCAAGCTCATTATTAGAAGATGTTGCTGTGCTAACATCCTCTAGCTCTACTACATCCCTTTTTCTTTTCTTAGCCTCTGGTGACTCTTCCATGGATCTCTTATTCTTATAATTCTCCAGGCTAAGATTTAGATCCAGCTCTACCTTGCCAGCCTCAAAGTTTAAATTGAAAGATTTATTGTCGGCCATATTTTTCTGAGCTATAAAGGTTATACGGAAGGAGAAGTTTGATGCTAGAAAGCTTATAGGTAATGAACTCTTAGTGTAGTAAGCAGTGTAATAGGGAATCCATTATATATAGATGAAATTTAGGGCTACAAAACCTTTACATCATACTCTAAAGATGGCCTACAGACCTTATCTGTCGCAATGCCAACGGTCTATGATAAGCATGCCAGAAAATAACAAAATATAATCTAATACAAAAGATTTCCTCAAAAATTTCGGCTAACTTTTGACTCTTGCTCAAATTATTCAACTATTCGCCGCTTCAATTTATGACTTCCTAACTCTGTATTTGTCTTATCCAATAATCCTAAATCTAGATATTACTCCATGAACGGGTAGCTTCATACTAGCCTTATCTAGGTTTCTAATCCGTGGTTTTGCCCTAGGCTTACACATTTTCAAACATACATATTAAAATAAAAACTTCTCACATTTACACAACAAGCGTTCCATAAAGTGAGAAAAATTTTTACCTTTCACTTGCCTCTACGAGCATATATGTATATATGTATAAACATAGAGATACATCATTATCTATATATTTTCATCTATTCAAGTCCTTTTGATTTCTCATTTTCTATAAGTATATGTAGGATCATCATATATTCTCCTTGATCATAGCCTTCACTCATTATGCATGAATAACATACATACATGTAACATGATTCAATCAATTATGTATATTATACTCAACTGAAGGCTCTTAAGAACAACACAATAAAATAGAGAAATGCATTCCAGTTCATCATAAAAGCATCCAAGGCAATCTTTAATGGCTATATCGTCAACTTCTTTGAATTTCAGAAAATGCCAACGGGAGAAATGGGAAAACCAAGTAAAATCGGCCGCAAATCCACCGAATATTGACTTTCATGGTTTTGGCATTAATGCAACGCGCTATTGGTGTGCATGCCTACCCTAGACTTCTGGCTTCCAGCTTGCAGAAATCCATAGGTTGATCGTGTAGGGGTGCGGTGAAGAGATATCTTCTTTGTCTCTAAGTCCTAATTTTTCTCTATAAAAACCTTCTCAGCATTCTTAGTAACCACACCACAAAGAGTAATAATCTCTGAACCTACAACTTCCCAGCATTCCTCTCTTCTCATACTTCTACATAAATTTCTAAATTTTCCAAATCATGGCCACAAGGAAGTACATTGATCTCACAGTGGAGGCCAAGGAAGAAGAGCTCGACTTAAACTTAAGTCTGGGCAAAGACAAGGGCAAAAGACCTCTCAAGGGGTCTCAAGAGAAGCAGAAGAAGAAGAAAATGAAGAAGAACGAGGTAGCTGAGGAGACTAGCACGGGCCATACCTCGGAGGACAAAATCGCCTGTCTAGAGCAGGAGGTGAAAAATCTGAAAAAGATGATAGAGGATCTGGAGAAGTTAACCAAACGGAATAATGATGCAATGACTTCAAGAATAGATAGATTCTTCTATTGGTCCACCCAGTGTTTCTGCAATCAACAGCAAAGAAGTGTTGATTGTATGAATGGAATTTACACTACCCTCTGCGACATTGCTCTGTCTCTTGCTCCAAGGAATGGTCGAGGGGTGATGATACAATACAACCCTCCTAATCCAAGACCACTTCGCTTTTAGATTACTCATGCATGAGTAAACTTCTTTTTTTTTGCCATGTAATCCTTCAGTTTTTTTTTAATGCAAGTGGTTTCTTTTATTGGCTGGTACCCTAAAATAATATAGCTACACAAAATCAATCATGAATTCAGCTTATAAAACCCACCATATAAAAATTTGATCCGACAGCAACGGAATCAAAACACATAACAACTTTTCCTTGACTAAGTTCAAAAGTGTAGCTACATCTATCTAAAACTAAAACTGAGAACATAATTCCTAAGAAAAGATAAGTCTCGGAGGGAGAGAAAATGAAAATATCCTACAGGACCTTCAGTAGAGTCGTCTCTCTATAGTTGTGCCCGGGTTCACAATGATAGAGGAGGTCCTACTAAGGTTACCTTGCTCTGTAATCACTAGGAGACCTAACAACCATTGCTCCAAAAATTTTCTCAATTTGATCCATCCACTCTTGGGCTACGTCTGGGTCATGAGATCCCTTAAATGAAGGAGGGTTATTTTTTTGAAATTCCCCTAGAATCTGGTTAATTGAGTTGCTAGTTTGATGTGATCATGAAGGCTGTCCTTGAAGAAGAAGAGGCTGAATCTATACTTGGGCCAATAACACGTTCAAGGGCCAAGAAGCATCAAATGGGATTAACTTGGGTTTCTTTACTTGTGTGCAATGATGGGCTGGGCCAAATCAGAAGCTTGGACTTTGAAGAATAAAAAAACTACAGATTTTTCTTATTTTTAATAATTTTCGTGCATGACTTTTTGGGATATAAAATCTGATGTAATTTAATGTTTTCAGAGTTGTTGTAGTGTCATTTAGCTTTCCAAGTGGTTGTAGTAGTTGTTGTTGCATTAATGAGGTGGTTATAGGGTGGCTGTAGTTGTTATAGGCTAGGTGGTTGTAGCTTGACTATAGTTGTTGTAGGCTCATTAATGAGGTGGCTATAGGGAGGCTGTAGTTGTTGTAGGCTCATTAATGAGTTGGCTATAGGTTGACTATAGTTGTTGTAGGCTCATTAATGAGGTGGTTGTGGTTGCATTAATGAGGCAGCTGGCTTTTGTTATCTATAAAAGGGAACTTGCCCCCTTGTGGCAAGATAATCAGATTTGAGTGAATTATAATTCAGATTGCTTTGTGCACATCTATCTTCTCTTATCTAACAATTGTGTTAGTGTGGCAAGAAAATCTCAGAATTCTTATCACTCCCATTCCGTTCTCTAATCTGGGGTGTGGCGAATTCTACCCATCTTAGCTTGATTGTGGCGCCATAGGCTTATCAATTTAGTTGAGTTGGTTTTCTTCTCTTTATTTTCCTTGTGGTACAGATTGTGTCCTCTTTTAGGCACATCATTTTTGGTATCAAAGCAGTGGTTTCGTGTGGGAAAACTCTTGTAACTTGAGAGTAGAACACTTAGAGAGAGAGAGATCATGTCTGGAGATAACAGTTCTGAACTTCCAATTCCAATGGGGCTTACTTTAGAGCAAGCTCAAATTCTGAAGTTGGAAATGTCTCAAAATCAAATGGAGACATCTCAACAACAAATGATGGAGCGGTTGGATCGTTTGGTAGAACAAATGGAGAGGCTAAACCGTCAACCAAGGCGTGGGCAGTGAAGAAATAGAAATGAAGAGCAATCAGACCAAGAAAGCAATACAGAAGATGAAAGGTCTCCAAGGCCAAGGAGGCAACAAAGAGAGCAAGAATTGAAGATTAAGATGATGGTCCCTACTTTCAAAGGAAGTAGCTCTCCAGAGGAATTTTTGGAGTGGGTGCAGCGTGTAGAGAAGGTCTTTGAGTGCCATGAGTACTCGGAGGCAACCAAATGTCGTCTTGCAGCCCTTGAATTCACAGATTACGCCAATTTATGGTGGGAGAATTTGAAGAACCAACGGAGGAGAGATGGTGAGGAAGAAGTCAGAAATTGGAGACTAATGAAGAAACTTATGCAAAGAAGATTTGAGTCAGAATATTACAAGCAAGAGCTCTTCTTCAAATTTCAATCCTTGAGACAAGGAGGTATGTATGTAGAAGACTATGTGAAAGAATTTGAGATGCTAATGATTCGATGTGAACTGAATGAACCTCAAGAGCAAACAATTGCAAGGTTCATTGGTGGTTTGCATAGGGAGATTGGTGATTTGGTGGAAATACAAAATTATGTAACCTTAGAGGATGTTATTAAACTTGCAATCAAGGTGGAGAGACAAAGGAAGAGAGTTTCTAGTAAGCAAATGTCACAGCCAGCTAGAAACAAAATCACAAATTTCTCTACAACACCATCATGGGTTGCATCTAAAGGAGAAGAAAGAAAGGTGGAGAAGAGGGAGTCTTCAAAACTTCCATCAAGTTCATCAAAAGGGAAAGAAAAGGGAGCTGATTCAAAACCTCCTAAAAGGAGTAGAGATGTAAAGTGCTTCAAATGTCTTGGTCATGGGCATTACGCATCTGAATGTCCAAACCGTAGGGTAATGATAATCCAAGACACGCATGGAGAAGTGGTAAGCGAAGATGAGGCAGTCATTGAAGGAGTTATGGAAGAATGTTCTGATAAGGAAAACATTGAGTATGCTGATGAGGGAGAACTCCTTGTCATAAGGCGTGCTCTAAATTTGCAAGCTAAGCCTAGTGATGAGCAAAGGGAGAACATTTTTCACACAATGTGTACTGTTGAAAAGAAGGTTTGTGGTGTAATTATAGATGGAGGGAGCTGCACAAATGTGGCTTCTACTACTTTGGTGGAGAAGTTGAATTTAGCCACAACTGAACACCCTCATGCTTACAAATTGCAGTGGCTAAATGAAGATGGAATTGTGAGAGTCACTAAACAGGTTGTTGTGCCATTTTCTATTGGGAAAAATTACAAAGATAAGGTACTATGTGATGTTGTTCCAATGAGTGCTAGTCATTTGCTCTTGGGAAGACCATGGCAGTATGATAGAAGAGTTTTGCATGATGGGTTTAAAAACACATATTCCTTTGAGAAAGATGGAAGGAAGATTGTGTTAGCACCATTGAGTCCTCAACAAGTGAAGACGCATCAACAAGAAGCTGAAAGGAAGGGTAATTTACTTGCCAACAAAGGAGACATTGAGAGAGCTTTATCCAGCTCTAATTTAGTTCTTTTATTGCATTTGAAGGAGATAGTACCAGAAATTGTGGGATCACTTCCACCACAAATTCAAAGGCTCTTGGAAGAATTTCGTGATGTATTTCCAGAAGAAATACCAAAGGAATTACCACCAATTCGTGGTATTGAGCACCAAATTGATCTTGTACCAGGAGCTGCCTTACCAAATAGGCCAGCTTATAGAATTGATGTGATTTCTGGAGGAAAAACACTTGATCGATTTTCTGGATAGGTTGAAAGAAACAAATAAATGAAACCAAATCACTCAATTGATAAGCCAAATGGCGCCACAACTAAGAGAAATGGGTTGATATCGCCACACTCAAGAAAGAAGAACGTGAGTGATAAGAAATCTAGTTGCTCTCGCCACTAACACAAGTTAGATAAGAGAAAGAACTCAAGAATCCTCTTGAAAGTAAAATGACAATATCTCATATATGATTCAAAGATGGTTTACAACAAATGGCAAGGACCCTTTTTATAGAGGGTCTCCAAAACAAAAAGACAAAAGACTCCAACTAATGCATTAAATGCATCAACTAAAAGTCAAGTAGTGTAGGCTAAATGTCAAAGACAATAAATACATAGGTAGCTAAATGTCAAAGACAATAAATGCATAGGTAATAGACTACAACTATATTCAACAAATGCAACTATCCCAGATGCAATCTTTTTCACACTTCTTCCACTTTCAACAAAGTGGTTAAGCCCAATCCAAACCCTTTAGCCCTTAAACGAGTTAGAGGCCCAATTGAAGTGTTCTCCCTTTCTTGGGCTGTAATTAGTCCAAGCTCTTTAACCCTTGAACGAGTTAGAGGCCCAATTGAAGTGTTCTCCTTTTCTTGGGCTGCAATGGGGTTATCCTTGATTACATCATCCTCCCCTGGTTGAAATGAATTTGTCCTCAAATCCAAGTCCTTTTTTTCTTCTAAGTACGGGGAAAGATC
Source organism: Biancaea sappan (assembly GCA_037074585.1). Classification (NCBI taxonomy): domain Eukaryota; kingdom Viridiplantae; phylum Streptophyta; class Magnoliopsida; order Fabales; family Fabaceae; genus Biancaea; species Biancaea sappan. Next base: position 41,206,658 of record CM073501.1, on the reverse strand, counting down.
CCTCACATTGAAAGTAGTAGAAACAGCATAGTCTTCAGGCAAATCAATTTTGTATGCATTATCATTTACCTTGTCTATGATACGGAAAGGACCATCTGCCCTTGGCATTAATTTGGACTTCCTTTGGTTTGGAAATCTTTCTTTTCGAAGATGAACCCACACTAAATCTCCAGGACTGAATTGAACAAATTTTCTTCTCTTGTTGGCAGTCTTCTCATAGATGGAGTTCTTCTTCTCAATTTGCTGTTTAATGTTTTCATGTAACTTCTTTATCATGTCAGCCTTCATTTTTCCATCTATGCATTCTCGAGCTTCAAGTGGTAATGGTACTAAATCAAGTGGGCTCAATGGATTAAATCCATAAACTACTTCAAAAGGAGAGTGTTTAGTAATACCATGTACACTTCTATTGTAAGCAAATTGCCAAGCATTCATCCCAACTTTTCAAGTTTTTACCAATGATAGTTCTTAGCAAAGTAGAAAGCGTTCGGTTCACCACTTCAGTTTGCCCATCAGTTTGTGGGTGACAGGCAGTACTAAAGAGTAACTTTGTTCCCAGCTTTCTCCATAAAGTCTTCCAAAAGTAGCTAAGAAATTTGGCATCACGATCTGACACGATACTCTTTGGAATGCCATGAAGTCTCACAATTTCTTTGAAAAATAAATTGGCGATGTGCACAGCATCGTCGGTCTTATGGCATGGAATAAAATGAGACATTTTTGAAAAACGATCAACAACAACCATGACCGAATCTTTACCTCTTTGTGTCCTTGGTAAGCCTAGCACGAAATCCATACTAACATCAGTCCAAGGTTGATCTGGAACAGGTAGAGGTGTATAAAGTCCATGGGCTGCTTCCTTGCTCTTGGCTTTTTTGCAAACAATACACCTTTCAATCACATGATGCACATCTCTAATCATGTTAGGCCAATAAAAATGCTCTTTCAGCATCTCCAATGTCTTGGTTTCACCGAAATGCCCAGCCAATCCTCCTCCGTGAGCTTCTCATGTAAGTAATTCCCTTATAGAACAGTTTGGAATTACAAGTCTCCCCAAGCGAAATAAAAAACCTTCAGATCTATAAAATCCCTTATATGCCATTTTCTCACAAGCGAGATAAATAGAAGCAAGTGTCGAATCTTCCATATAATGGTCTTTAAGAGATTCAAATCCCAACAATTTAGCATTTATCATGGAAATTAAAGCATATCTCCTTGATAAGGCATCTGCAACAATGTTGGTTTCTCCCTTCTTATACTTCAACACATACGGAAAAGCTTCAAGAAATTCCACCCACTTTGCATGTCTTCTATTCAGCTTGCTCTGACCTTTCAAGTGTTTGAGTGATTCATGGTCTGTGTGAATTACAAATTCTTTTGGTAACAAGTAGTGCTGCCATGTCTCAAGAGCTCTAATTAAAGAGTAGAACTCCTTATCATAGGTAGAGTAGTTAAGACTGGCTCCATTCAACTTCTCACTAAAATAAGCGATAGGACGCTTTTCTTGAAGAAGTACAGCTCCAATTCCCACTCCACTAGCATCACATTCAATCTCAAAAGTCTTAGAAAAATTAGGCAAAGCCAATATGGGTGCATTGCACAATTTTTCTTTGACAAGCTCAAAACTTCGTTGGGCTGCATCACTCCATTTGAACTCTTTTCCTCCCTTAATACATTCAGTTATGGGTGCTAAGATGGTGCTGAAATCCCTTACAAATCTTCTATAGAAAGAGGCAAGCCCATGAAAACTTCTTACTTCAGATATGGTTCTTGGAACGGGCCATTCTTTGATAGCTTTCACCTTTTCTTCATCAACTCCCACTCCTTGCTGAGATACTACAAACCCAAGAAAAATCACATGGTCTTGACAAAAGTAGCATTTTTTTAGATTAGCATAGAGTTTCTCCTTTCGCAACACTTCCAAGACTTCCTTCAAATGTTGCCAATGCTCCTCATAACTTTGACTGTAGATCAAAATATCATCGAAATATACCACAATGAATTTTCCAATGAAAGATCTAAGCACATGATTCATCAATCGCATAAATGTGCTAGGGGCATTAGATAGCCTAAATGGCATTACCATCCATTCGTAAAGTCCATGCTTTGTCTTGAAGGCTGTCTTCCACTCGTCTCCCTCTTTCATTCGGATTTGGTGATAGCCACTCTTCAAGTCAATTTTTGAAAACACCTTGGAACCATTCAGCTCATCCAACATGTCATCCAATCTTGGAATTGGGTAGCGGTATTTGATGGTGATCTTATTTATAGCACGGCTGTCCACACACATTCTCATAGAGCCATCCTTTTTAAGGACTAATAACGTAGGCACAGAACAAGGGCTCATGGATTCCCTTACATAACCCTTTTCAATCAACTCATCAACTTGCCTTTTTAGCTCCTTAGCCTCCTCTGGATTCATTCTATATGCTGGCTTATTTGGTAAGGCAGCACCGGGCACCAAATCAATTTGATGCTCAATTCCTCTTAAGGGTGGCAATCCCTTAGGTAGCTCATTCGGAAAGACATCCGCAAATTCTTCTATCAACTCCCTCACAAGCTTAGGAAGCTTTTCTGCAAGTTCTGGATTTAGCTCCTTGAGAATTAGCAATAATACAAAGTTTTTGATGTGATCATGAAGGCTGTCCTTGAAGAACAAGAGGTTGAATCTATACATGGGCCAATAACACGTTCAAGGGCCAAGAAGCATCAAATGGGATTGACTTGGGTTTCTTTACTTGTGTGCAATGATGGGCTGGGCCAATTTAGAAGCTAGGACTTTGAAGATTAAAATAACTACAGATTTTTCTTATTGTTTTAATAATTTTCGTGCATGACTTTTTGGGATATAAAATCTGATGTAATTTAATGTTTTCAGAGTTGTTGTATTGTCTTTTAGCTTTCCAAGTGGTTGTAGTTGTTGTTGTTGCATTAATGAGGTGGTTATAGGGTGGCTGTAGTTGGTATAGGCTAGGTGGCTGTATGTTGACTATAGTTGATGTGCCTAAAAGAGGACACAATCTGTACCACAAGGAAAATAAAGAGAAGAAAACCAACTCAACTAAATTGATAAGCCTATGGCGCCACAATCAAGCTAAGATGGGTAGAATTCGCCACACCCCAGATTAGAGAACGGAATGGGAGTGATAAGAATTCTGAGATTTTCTCGCCACACTAACACAATTGTTAGATAAGAGAAGATAGATGTGCACAAAGCAATCTGAAATATAATTCACTCCAATATGATTATCTTGCCACAAGGGGGCAAGTTCCCTTTTATAGATAACAAAAACCAGCTGCCTCATTAATGCAACCAAAGCCACCTCATTAATGAGCCTACAACAACTATAGTCAACCTATAGCCACCTCTACAACAACTACAGCCTCCCTATAGCCACCTCATTAATGAGCCTACAACTATAGTCAACATACAGCCACCTAGCCTATACCAACTACAGCCACCCTATAACCACCTCATTAATGCAACAACAACAACTACAACCACTTGGAAAGCTAAAAGACAATACAACAACTCTGAAAATATTAAATTACATCAGATTTTATATCCCAAAAAGTCATGCACGAAAATTATTAAAACAATAAGAAAAATCTGTAGTTATTTTAATCTTCAAAGTCCAAGCTTCTAAATTGGCCCAGCCCATCATTGCACACAAGTAAAGAAACCCAAGTCAATCCCATTTGATGCTTCTTGGCCCTTGAACGTGTTATTGGCCCATGTATAGATTCAACCTCTTGTTCTTCAAGGACAGCCTTCATGATCACATCATCTTCCCCTGGTTGACAAGGATTTGCCCTCAAATCCAGCTCCATGTTATCTTCCAAATAAGGGGTTATGTCCCTTACATTGAATGTTGCTGAAACACCATAATCTCCTGGGAGATCAATTTTATACGCATTGTCATTTACCTTTGCTAGTACTCGAAAAGGACCATCTGCTCGTGGCATAAGTTTAGACTTCCTTTTGTTTGGAAATCTCTCCTTGCGTAGGTGAATCCAAACAAGATCTCCTGGGCTAAATTTAACATGCTTTCTTTTCTTGTCTACTGACTTTTTATAGGCAGCATTCTTCGTCTCAATTTGCTTCTTTACTGCCTCATGCATTTTCTTCATGAATTCAGCTTTACTTTTGCCATCCAAGCTAAGTTTTTCATTAATTGGAAGAGGTGCCAAATCTGCTGGTGTATTAGGATTAAATCCATACACAACCTCAAATGGAGATTTCTTTGTAGTACTATGAACACTCCGATTATAAGCAAATTCAACATGCGGCAAGTACTCATCCCAATTCTTCAAGTTTTTACTGATAACACTTCTAAGCAAAGAGGAAAGAGATCTATTTACCACTTCAGTTTGCCCATCAGTTTGAGGATGACAGGTTGTGCTAAATAGCAGCTTTGTTCCAAGCTTCATCCATAATGTCTTCCAAAAATAGCTCAAGAATTTGGCATCACGATCAGAAACAATACTCTTTGGAATGCCATGCAATCTCACAACTTCTTTGAAGAATAAATCAGCAATATGAGAAGCATCATCAGTTTTGTGACATGAAATAAAATGAGACATTTTTGAGAATCTATCAACAACCACCATAACTGAATCTTTTCCCCTTTTTGTTCTGGGTAATCCAAGCACAAAATCCATGCTTAGATCCATCCATGGTTGATCTGGAACAGTCAATGGCATGTACAAGCCATGTGCAGCCTCATTGCTCTTTGCTTTCTTGCAAGCAACACATCTTTCTACAATCCGATGCACATCCTTCATCATATTTGGCCAATAGAAATGCTCTTTCAACATTTCAAATGTCTTCTTTTCACCAAAATGTCCAGCCAGCCCACCTGCATGTGATTCTCTAACAAGCAATTCCCTAATAGAACAATTAGGAATCACAAGTTTCCCAAATCTGAACATATAACCATCATGCCTATAAAACCCTTTAATGGCCATTTTCTCACAAGCTGAATAGATTTTAGCCAGCATAGGATCAAGCAAGTATTGCTCCTTAATAAGTTCAAAGCCCAATAGTTTAGTGTTCAAAAGAGAAATCAAAGCATACCTCCGAGATAATGCATCAGCCACAACATTCGTCTCTCCCTTTTTGTATTTGATTACATAGGGGAAAGCTTCCAAATACTCCACCCATTTGGCATGTCTTCTATTCAGCTTCCCTTGCCCCTTCAAATGCTTTAGGGACTCATGATCGGTGTGAATGATGAACTCCTTTGGTAATAAATAATGCTGCCATGTCTCAAGAGCTCGAATTAGTGCAAAGAACTCTTTATCATAGATTGAGTAATTCAGACTTGCTCCACCAAGCTTCTCACTAAAATAAGCAATGGGACACTTATCTTGCATTAAGACAGCTCCAATCCCTACTCCAGATGCATCACATTCAATCTCAAATACCTTTGAAAAATCTGGAAGAGCTAGAATAGGTGCTGAACACAATTTCTCCTTGATTAAGTCAAAACTTTTCTGTGTAGCTTCGGTCCATTTAAACTCATAATTTTTCTTGATGCATGCAGTTAATGGTGCAAGAATAGTGCTAAAATTCTTCACAAATCGTCTATAAAAAGAAGCAAGGCCATGAAAACTTCGTACCTCAGAAATACTTTTAGGAATTGGCCACTCCTTGATTGCTTTTATTTTCTCCTCATCCACGTGCACCCCATGTTGAGAGACAACATAACCAAGGAAAATAACTTGGTCTTGACAGAATTGGCACTTCTTGAAATTGCCAAATAGCTTTTGTTCTCGTAATACTTCAAATACTTGCCACAAATGCTCTTCATGCTCTTCAGAATTTTTACTATAAACCAAAATGTCATCAAAATAAACGACAACAAACATACCTATAAATTTCCGAAGCACATGGTTCATTAGCCTCATAAAGGTGCTTGGGGCATTGGATAATCCAAATGGCATGACCTTCCATTCATACAGCCCATGTTTTGTCTTAAAGGCTGTCTTCCATTCATCTCCTTCCTTCATACGAATTTGGTGATAACCACTCTTCAAGTCTATCTTTGAAAACACTTTGGAGCCATGTAATTCATCAAGCATGTCATCTAACCTTGGAATGGGATAACGATACTTGACTGTAATCTTGTTAATTGCTCTGCTATCCACACACATCCTCATGGTCCCATCTTTCTTTGGCACCAACAAAGCCGGTACTGAACAAGGACTCATGGACTCCTGCACATATCCTCTTTCCAGCAACTCATTTACTTGACGTTGCAACTCCTTTGCCTCCTCCGGATTCATTCTATAAGCTGGCCTATTTGGTAAGGCAGCTCCTGGTACAAGATCAATTTGGTGCTCAATACCACGAATTGGTGGTAATTCCTTTGGTAATTCTTCTGGAAATACATCACGAAATTCTTCCAAGAGCCTTTGAATTTGTGGTGGAAGTGATCCCACAATTTCTGGTACTCTCTCCTTCAAATGCAATAAAAGAACTAAATTAGAGCTGGATAAAGCTCTCTCAATATCTCCTTTGTTGGCAAGTAAATTACCCTTTCTTTCAGCTTCTTGTTGATGAATCTTCACTTGTTGAGGACTCAATGGTGCTAACACAATCTTCCTTCCATCTTTCTCAAAGGAATATGTGTTTTTAAACCCATCATGCAAAGCTCTTCTATCATACTGCCATGGTCTTCCCAAGAGCAAATGACTAGCACTCATTGGAACAACATCACATAGTACCTTATCTTTGTAATTTTTCCCAATAGAAAATGGCACAACAACCTGTTTAGTGACTCTGACAACTCCATCTTCATTTAGCCACTGCAATTTGTAAGGATGAGGGTGTTCAGTTGTGGCTAAATTCAACTTCTCCACCAAAGTAGTAGAAGCCACATTTGTGCAGCTCCCTCCATCTATAATTACACCACAAACCTTCTTTTCAACAGTACACCTTGTGTGAAAAATGTTCTCCCTTTGCTCATCACTAGGCTTAGCTTGCAAATTTAGAGCACGCCTTATGACAAGGAGTTCTCCCTCATCAGCATACTCCATGTTTTCCTTATCAGAACATTCTTCCATAACTCCTTCAATGGCTGCCTCATCTTCGCTTACCACTTCTCCATGCGTGTCTTGGATAATCATTACCCTACGGTTTGGACATTCAGATGCGTAATGCCCATGACCAAGACATTTGAAGCACTTTACATCTCTACTCCTTTTAGGAGGTTCTGAATCAGCTCCCTTTTCTTTCCCTTTTGATGAACTTGATGGAAGTTTTGAAGACTCCCTCTTCTCCACCTTTCTTTCTTCTCCTTTAGATGCAACCCATGATGGTGTTGTAGAGAAATTTGTGATTTTGTTTCTAGCTGGCTGTGACAATTGCTTACTAGAAACTCTCTTCCTTTGTCTCTCCACCTTGATTGCAAGTTTAATAACATCCTCTAAGGTTACATAATTTTGTAGTTCCACCAAATCACCAATCTCCCTATGCAAACCACCAATGAACCTTGCAATTGTTTGCTCTTGAGGTTCATTCAGTTCACATCGAATCATTAGCATCTCAAACTCTTTCACATAGTCTTCTACACACATACCTCCTTGTCTCAAAGATTGAAATTTGAAGAAGAGCTCTTGCTTGTAATATTCTGGCACAAATCTTCTTTGCATAAGTCTCTTCATTAGCCTCCAATTTCTGACTTCTTCCTCACCATCTCTCCTCCGTTGGTTCTTCAAATTCTCCCACCATAAATTGGCGTAATCTGTGAATTCAAGGGCTGCAAGACGACATTTGGTTGCCTCCGAGTACTCATGGCACTCAAAGACCTTCTCTACACGCTGCACCCACTCCAAAAATTCCTCTGGAGAGCTACTTCCCTTGAAAGTAGGGACCTTCATCTTAATCTTCAATTCTTGCTCTCTTTGTTGCCTCCTTGGCCTTGGAGACCTTTCATCTTCTGTATTGCTTTCTTGGTCTGATTGCTCTTCATTTCTATTTCTTCGCTGCCGACGCCTTGGTTGATGGTTTAGCCTCTCCATTTGTTCTACCAAACGATTCAACTGCTCCATCATTTGTTGATGAGATCAATCCATTTGACTGTGAGACCTTTCCAACTTCAGAATTTGAGCTTGCTCTAAAGTAAGCCCCATTGGAATTGGAGGTTCAGAACTGTTTTCTCCAGACATGATCTCTCTCTATAAGTGTTCTACTCTCAAGTTACAAGAGTTTTCCCACACGAATCCACTGCTTTGATACCAATATGATGTGCCTAAAAGAGGACACAATCTGTACCACAAGGAAAATAAAGAGAAGAAAACCAACTCAACTAAATTGATAAGCCTATGGCGCCACAATCAAGCTAAGATGGGTAGAATTCGCCACACCCCAGATTAGAGAACGGAATGGGAGTGATAAGAATTCTGAGATTTTCTCGCCACACTAACACAATTGTTAGATAAGAGAAGATAGATGTGCACAAAGCAATCTGAAATATAATTCACTCCAATATGATTATCTTGCCACAAGGGGGCAAGTTCCCTTTTATAGATAACAAAAACCAGCTGCCTCATTAATGCAACCAAAGCCACCTCATTAATGAGCCTACAACAACTATAGTCAACCTATAGCCACCTCTACAACAACTACAGCCTCCCTATAGCCACCTCATTAATGAGCCTACAACTATAGTCAACATACAGCCACCTAGCCTATACCAACTACAGCCACCCTATAACCACCTCATTAATGCAACAACAACAACTACAACCACTTGGAAAGCTAAAAGACAATACAACAACTCTGAAAACATTAAATTACATCAGATTTTATATCCCAAAAAGTCATGCACGAAAATTATTAAAACAATAAGAAAAATCTGTAGTTATTTTAATCTTCAAAGTCCAAGCTTCTAAATTGGCCCAGCCCATCATTGCACACAAGTAAAGAAACCCAAGTCAATCCCATTTGATGCTTCTTGGCCCTTGAACGTGTTATTGGCCCAAGTGTAGATTCAGCCTCTTGTTCTTCAAGGACAGCCTTCATGATCACATCAATAGTTGTAGGCTCATTAATGAGGTGGCTATAGGGAGGCTGTAGTTGTTGTAGAGGTGGCTATAGGTTGACTATAGTTGTTGAAGGCTCATTAATGAGGTGGCTTTGGTTGCATTAATGAGGCAGCTGGTTTTTGTTATCTATAAAAGGGAACTTGCCCCCTTGTGGCAAGATAATCAGATTTGAGTGAATTATATTTCAGATTGCTTTGTGCACATCTATCTTCTCTTATCTAACAATTGTGTTAGTGTGGCGAGAAAATCTCAGAGTTCTTATCACTCCCATTCCGTTCTCTAATCTGGGGTGTGGCGAATTCTACCCATCTTAGCTTGATTGTGGCGCCATAGGCTTATCAATTTAGTTGAGTTGGTTTTCTTCTCTTTATTTTCTTGTGGTACAGATTGTGTCCTCTTTTAGGCACATCATATTGGTATCAGAGCGGTGGTTTCGTGTGGGAAAACTCTTGTAACTTGAGAGTAGAACACTTATAGAGAGAGATCATGTCTGGAGAAAACAGTTCTGAACCTCCAATTCCAATGGGGCTTAATTTAGAGCAAGCTCAAATTCTGAAGTTGGAAAGGTCTCACAGTCAAATGGAGAGATCTCAACAACAAATGATGGAGCAGTTGAATCGTTTGGTAGAACAAATGGAGAGGCTAAACCATCAACCAAGGCGTCGGCAGCGAAGAAATAGAAATGAAGAGCAATCGGACCAAGAAAGCAATACAGAAGATGAAAGGTCTCCAAGGCCAAGGAGGCAACAAAGAGAGCAAGAATTGAAGATTAAGATGAAGGTCCCTACTTTCAAGGGAAGTAGCTCTCCAGAGGAATTTTTGGAGTGGGTGCAGCGTGTAGAGAAGGTCTTTGAGTGCCATGAGTACTCGGAGGCAACCAAATGTCGTCTTGCAGCCCTTGAATTCACAGATTACGCCAATTTATGGCGGGAGAATTTGAAGAACCAACGGAGGAGAGATGGTGAGGAAGAAGTCAGAAATTGGAGGCTAATGAAGAGACTTATGCGAAGAAGATTTGTGCCAGAATATTACAAGCAAGAGCTCTTCTTCAAATTTCAATCCTTGAGACAAGGAGGTATGTGTGTAGAAGACTATGTGAAAGAGTTTGAGATGCTAATGATTCGATGTGAACTGAATGAACCTCAAGAGCAAACAATTGCAAGGTTCATTGGTGGTTTGCATAGGGAGATTGGTGATTTGGTGGAACTACAAAATTATGTAACCTTAGAGGATGTTATTAAACTTGCAGTCAAAGTGGAGAGGCAAAGGAAGAGAGTTTCTAGTAAGCAAATGTCACAACCAACTAGAAACAAAATCACAAATTTCTCTACAACACCATCATGGGTTGCATCTAAAGGAGAAGAAAAAAAGGTGGAGAAGAGGGATTCTTCAAAACTTCCATCAAGTTCATCAAAGGGGAAAGAAAAGGGAGCTGATTCAGAACCTCCTAAAAGGAGTAGAGATGTAAAGTGCTTCAAATGTCTTGGTCATGGGCATTACGCATCTGAATGTCCAAACCGTAGGGTAATGATTATCCAAGACACGCATGGAGAAGTGGTAAGCGAAGATGAGGCAGCCATTGAAGGAGTTATGGAAGAATGTTCTGATAAGGAAAACATGGAGTATGCTGATGAGGGAGAACTCCTTGTCATAAGGCGTGCTCTAAATTTACAAGCTAAGCCTAGTGATGAGCAAAGGGAGAACATTTTTCACACAAGGTGTACTGTTGAAAAGAAGGTTTGTGGTGTAATTATAGATGGAGGGAGCTGCACAAATGTGGCTTCTACTACGTTGGTGGAGAAGTTGAATTTAGCAACAACTGAACACCCTCATCCTTACAAATTGCAGTGGCTAAATGAAGATGGAGTTGTGAGAGTCACTAAACAGGCTGTTGTGCCATTTTCTATTGGGAAAAATTACAAAGATAAGGTACTATGTGATGTTGTTCCAATGAGTGCTAGTCATTTGCTCTTGGGAAGACCATGGCAGTATGATAGAAGAGCTTTGCATGATGGGTTTAAAAACACATATTCCTTTGAGAAAGATGGAAGGAAGATTGTGTTAGCACCATTGAGTCCTCAACAAGTGAAGAAACATCAACAGGAAGCTGAAAGGAAGGGTAATTTACTTGCCAACAAAGGAGACATTGAGAGAGCTTTATCCAGCTCTAATTTAGTTCTTTTATTGCATTTGAAGGAGATAGTACCATAAATTGTGGGATCACTTCCACCACAAATTCAAAGGCTCTTGGAAGAATTTCGTGATGTATTTCCAGAAGAACTACCAAAGGAATTACCACCAATTCGTGGTATTGAGCACCAAATTGATCTTGTACCAGGAGCTGCCTTACCAAATAGGCCAGCTTATAGAATGAATCCGGAGGAGGCAAAGGAGTTGGAACGTCAAGTAAATGAGTTGCTGGAAAGAGGATATGTGCAGGAGTCCATGAGTCCTTGTTCAGTACCGGCCTTATTGGTGCCAAAGAAAGATGGGACCATGAGGATGTGTGTGGATAGCAGAGCAATTAACAAGATTACAGTCAAGTATCGTTATCCCATTCCAAGGTTAGATGACATGCTTGATGAATTACATGGCTCCAAAGTGTTTTCAAAGATAGACTTGAAGAGTGGTTGTCACCAAATTCGTATGAAGGAAGGAGATGAATGGAAGACAGCCTTTAAGACAAAACATGGGCTGTATGAATGGAAGGTCATGCCATTTGGATTATCCAATGCCCCAAGCACCTTTATGAGGCTAATGAACCATGTGCTTCGAAAATTTATAGGTATGTTTGTTGTCGTTTATTTTGATGACATTTTGGTTTATAGTAAAAATTCTGAAGAGCATGAAGAGCATTTGAGGCAAGTATTTGAAGTATTACGAGAACAAAAGCTATTTGGCAATTTCAAGAAGTGCCAATTCTGTCAAGACCAAGTTATTTTCCTTGGTTTTGTTGTCTCTCAACATGGGGTGCACGTGGATGAGGAGAAAATAAAAGCAATCAAGGAGTGGCCAATTCCTAAAAGTATTTCTGAGGTACGAAGTTTTCATGGCCTTGCTTCATTTTATAGACGATTTGTGAAGAATTTTAGCACTATTCTTGCACCATTAACTGCATGCATCAAAAAAAATTGTGAGTTTAAATGGACCGAAGCTACACAAAAGAGTTTTGACTTAATCAAGGAGAAATTGTGTTCAGCACCTATTCTAGCTCTTCCAGATTTTTCAAAGGTATTTGAGATTGAATGTGATGCATCTGGAGTAGGGATTGGAGCTGTCTTAATGCAAGATAAGTGTCCCATTGCTTATTTTAGTGAGAAGCTTGGTGGAGCAAGTCTGAATTACTCAATCTATGATAAAGAGTTCTTTGCACTAATTCGAGCTCTTGAGACATGGCAGCATTATTTATTACCAAAGGAGTTCATCATTCACACCGATCATGAATCCCTAAAGCATTTGAAGGGGCAAGGGAAGCTGAATAAAAGACATGCCAAATGGGTGGAGTATTTGGAAGCTTTCCCCTATGTAATCAAATACAAAAAGGGAGAAACGAATGTTGTGGCTGATGCATTATCTCGGAGGTATGCTTTGATTTCTCTGTTGAACACTAAACTGTTGGGCTTTGAACTTATTAAGGAGCAATACTTGCTTGATCCTATGCTGGCTAAAATCTATTCAGCTTGTGAGAAAATGGCCATTAAAGGGTTTTATAGGCATGATGGTTATATGTTCAGATTTGGGAAACTTGTGATTCCTAATTGTTCTATTAGGGAATTGCTTGTTAGAGAATCACATGCAGGTGGGCTGGCTGGACATTTTGGTGAAAAGAAGACATTTGAAATGTTGAAAGAGCATTTCTATTGGCCAAATATGATGAAGGATGTGCATCGGATTGTAGAAAGATGTGTTGCTTGCAAGAAAGCAAAGAGCAATGAGGCTGCACATGGCTTGTACATGCCATTGACTGTTCCAGATCAACCATGGATGGATCTAAGCATGGATTTTGTGCTTGGATTACCCAGAACAAAAAGGGGAAAAGATTCAGTTATGGTGGTTGTTGATAGATTCTCAAAAATGTCTCATTTTATTTCATGTCACAAAACTGATGATGCTTCTCATATTGCTGATTTATTCTTCAAAGAAGTTGTGAGATTGCATGGCATTCCAAAGAGTATTGTTTCTGATCGTGATGCCAAATTCTTGAGCTATTTTTGGAAGACATTATGGATGAAGCTTGGAACAAAGCTGCTATTTAGCACAACCTGTCATCCTCAAACTGATGGGCAAACTGAAGTGGTAAATAGATCTCTTTCCTCTTTGCTTAGAAGTGTTATCAGTAAAAACTTGAAGAATTGGGATGAGTACTTGCCGCATGTTGAATTTGCTTATAATCGGAGTGTTCATAGTACTACAAAGAAATCTCCATTTGAGGTTGTGTATGGATTTAATCCTAATACACCAGCAGATTTGGCACCTCTTCCAATTAATGAAAAACTTAGCTTGGATGGCAAAAGTAAAGCTGAATTCATGAAGAAAATGCATGAGGCAGTAAAGAAGCAAATTGAGACGAAGAATGCTGCCTATAAAAAGTCAGTAGACAAGAAAAGAAAGCATGTTAAATTTAGCCCAGGAGATCTTGTTTGGATTCACCTACGCAAGGAGAGATTTCCAAACAAAAGGAAGTCTAAACTTATGCCACGAGCAGATGGTCCTTTTCGAGTACTAGCAAAGGTAAATGACAATGCGTATAAAATTGATCTCCCAGGAGATTATGGTGTTTCAGCAACATTCAATGTAAGGGACATAACCCCTTATTTGGAAGATAACATGGAGCTGGATTTGAGGGCAAATCCTTGTCAACCAGGGGAAGATGATGTGATCATGAAGGCTGTCCTTGAAGAACAAGAGGTTGAATCTATACATGGGCCAATAACACGTTCAAGGGCCAAGAAGCATCAAATGGGATTGACTTGGGTTTCTTTACTTGTGTGCAATGATGGGCTGGGCCAATTTAGAAGCTTGGACTTTGAAGATTAAAATAACTACAGATTTTTCTTATTGTTTTAATAATTTTCGTGCATGACTTTTTGGGATATAAAATCTGATGTAATTTAATATTTTCAGAGTTGTTGTATTGTCTTTTAGCTTTCCAAGTGGTTGTAGTTGTTGTTGTTGCATTAATGAGGTGGTTATAGGGTGGCTGTAGTTGGTATAGGCTAGGTGGCTGTATGTTGACTATAGTTGTAGGCTCATTAATGAGGTGGCTATAGGGAGGCTGTAGTTGTTGTAGAGGTGGCTATAGGTTGACTATAGTTGTTGAAGGCTCATTAATGAGGTGGCTTTGGTTGCATTAATGAGGCAGCTGGTTTTTGTTATCTATAAAAGGGAACTTGCCCCCTTGTGGCAAGATAATCAGATTTGAGTGAATTATATTTCAGATTGCTTTGTGCACATCTATCTTCTCTTATCTAACAATTGTGTTAGTGTGGCGAGAAAATCTCAGAGTTCTTATCACTCCCATTCCGTTCTCTAATCTGGGGTGTGGCGAATTCTACCCATCTTAGCTTGATTGTGGCGCCATAGGCTTATCAATTTAGTTGAGTTGGTTTTCTTCTCTTTATTTTATTGTGGTACAGATTGTGTCCTCTTTTAGGCACATCACAAGGGCTCATGGATTCCCTTACATAACCCTTTTCAATCAACTCATCGACTTGCCTTTTTAGTTCCTTAGCCTCCTCTGGATTCATTCTGTATGCTGGCTTATTTGGTAAGGCAGCACCGGGCACCAAATCAATTTGATGCTCAATTCCTCTTAAGGGTGGCAATCCCTTAGGTAGCTCATTCGGAAAGACATCTGTAAATTCTTCTATCAACTCCCTCACAAGCTTAGGAAGCTTTTCTGCAAGTTCTGGATTTAGCTCCTTGAGAATTAGCAATAATACAAAGTTTTCCCTTTTTATTGCCTTCTTTAACTCATTCTTAGAAGCAAAACAACTAGGCTTCTTCTCCTCGATTACATCCTCCTTCGGCTGTACTTGTATTGGCTTTAAGGGTGCCAACACAATCTTCTTTCCATCCTTCTCGAAAGCGTAGGTGTTTTTGAAGCCATCATGTAGTGCTCTTCTATCAAATTGCCAGGGCCTCCCAAGTAGAAGATGACTAGCATCCATAGGGACTATGTCACACAATACCTCATCTTTGTAATTCTTCCCTATAGAGAAAGGTACCTTTACTTGTTTGGTGACCTTCATCTCGCCATGATTATTCAACCATTGCAGCTTATATGGACGGGGATGATTGATGATAGGTAGCTTCAGTTTTCCACCCAAGGTGGTTGAAGCAACGTTAGTGCAGCTCCCACTATCAATTATCACGTTACAAACTTTGCCTCCGATAGTGCACCTTGTTTGAAAAATATTCTCCCTCTGTTCTTCTTCTACCTTGGCTTGGATATTCAAGGCACGTCTAATAACCAAGGCAGCACCTTCATCAGCATACTCAACAACTTCTTCTTCGTCAAAATATTCTTTCTCTTCACATTCCTCCGCAATATCTTCATCTTCACTCTCTATTTCCCCTTGTTTCTCCTTCAAGATCATCACTTTTCTATTAGGACATTCGGATGCTATATGGCCATGACCTAAGCACTTGAAGTACTTAATGTCTCGGCTTCTTTTAGAGGGTTGGTTGTCTTCTCTCTTATCCTTCCCCTTAGAACTTTCAGATTTGTTTAGCTCTTTCTTCCATATCTCCTTATTACTCCCTTTGGTAGTGTTTGAGGTTTGGGAAAGTGTTTGGAAAGGATTACTCCCCAATGGTTTAGACACTCCATTGTTTCTTCCATAAACTCTCTTTTTCTGTCTCTCCACCTTAATTGCCAATTTAATTACATCTTCTAAGAAGACATAATTCTGTAACTCTACTAAGTCAGCAACTTCTTTGTTCAAACCACCAAGAAATCGAGCTATGGTTTGCTCTTGGGGTTCATTCAGCTCGCACCGAATCATCAAAGTTTCAAATTCTTTGACATAATCTTCAACACACATGCCTCCTTGCCTCAAGCTTTGAAGCTTAAAATAAAGCTCTTGCTTGTAGTAATCAGGTACAAAACGCCTCTGCATGAGCCTTTTCATCAATCTCCAATTTCAAACTTCCTCCTCTCCATCTCTTCTTCGTTGATTCTTCAAATTTTCCCACCATAGATTTGCATAATCAGTGAATTCAAGGGCTGCAAGTCGGCATTTGGTAGCTTCTGAATATTCTTGATATTCAAAAATCTTCTCTACTCGTTGCACCCATTCCAAGTATTCTTCAGGAGAACTTGTTCCCTTAAATGGAGGAATCTTCATTTTGATGTTGGCATCACGCTCCCTCTGCTGCCTTCTTTGTCTAGGTTGTTCACCTTCTTCAGCTTCAGATTCTTCTCCATGGTGTTCAACATAAGCTCCTCTTCTTGGTTGTTGTTGTTGTAGCTCCATAAATCTAGCCATTTGAGTGGTTAGTTGAGCTATTTGTTCCATCATTTCCTCTTGACCTCTTTGTAGGCCAACAATTTGAGCTTGTTGTAGGCTAAGCCCAAAAGGAACTTCAGAACTATTTTCTCCTGTCATAGTGATTTGTAATTTGTTGGTTTGAGTTTGGTGAAGGGTAGGTTCACTCTCTAAGTGTTTACACTCGGATTGACAATGAACAGTAGCGTTGAACAATGAACAGTAACGATGAACAATGAACAGTAACGATGAACAATGAACAGTAACGATGAACAATGAACAGTAACGATGAATTTTTTTTAATAAAAAAGCTGTAATAAAATAGAACAACACAAGAATAGAAATAATGATAAAGATGAACAGACCAGAAAATTAGCCTTCCATGTAGGTGGCAGATTACAAAATAAGGAAAACTAAGCCTTCCATATAGGTGGCAGAATACAAAATAAGGAAAACTAAGCCTTCCATGTAGGTGGCAAAACACAGAATAAAATGGAATAAAATTAAGCTTTCCACGAAGGGGCAAAACACAAAAAAAATAATAGAACCTGAATTGAAGTGGCTCTGATACCAATATGATGTGATTTCCGGAGGGAAAACACTTAATCGATTTTCTGGATAGGTTGAAAGAAACAAACAAAGAAAACCAAATCACTCAATTGATAAGCCAAAGGGCGCCACAACTAAGAGAAATGGGTTGATCTCGCCACACTCAAGAAAGAAGAACGTGAGTGATAAGAAATCTAGTTGCTCTCGCCACTAACCTAAGTTAGATAAGAGAAAGAACTCAAGAATCCTCTTGAAAGCAAAATGCCAATATCTCATATATGATTCAAGGATGGTTTACAACATATGGCAAGGACCCTTTTTATAGAGGGTCTCTAAAACAAAAAGACAAAAGACTCCAACTAATGCATTAAATGCATCAACTAAAAGTCAAGTAGTGTAGGCTAAATGTCAAAGACAATAAATGTATAGGAAGCTAAAAGTCAAAGACAAGAAATGCATAGGTAATAGACTACAACTATATTCAACAAATGCAACTAAATCACATGTAATCTTTTCACACTTCTTCCACTTTCAACAATGTGGTTAAGCCCAATCCAAGCCCTTTAGCCCTTGAACGAGTTAGAGGCCCAATTGAAGTGTTCTCCCTTTCTTTGGCTGCAATTAGTCCAAGCTCTTTAACCCTTGAACGAGTTAGAGGCCCAATTGAAGTGTTCTCCCTTTCTTGGGCTACAATGGGGTTATCCTTGATTACATCATATTCTCCCTCTGTTCTTCTTCTACCTTGACTTGGATATTCAAGGCACGTCTAATAACCAAGGCAGCACCTTCATCAGCATACTCAACAACTTCTTCTTCGTCAAAATATTCTTCCTCTTCACATTCCTCCACAATATCTTCATCTTCACTCTCTATTTCCCCTTGTTTCTCCTTCAAGATCATCACTCTTCTATTAGGACATTCGGATGCTATATGGCCATGACCCAAGCACTTGAAGCACTTAATGTCTCGGCTTCTTTTAGAGGACTGGTTGTCTTCTCTCTTATCCTTCCCCTTAGAACTTTCAGATTTGTTCGGCTCTTTCTTCCATATCTCCTTATTACTCCCTTTGGTAGTGTTTGAGGTTTGGGATAGTGTTTGGAAAGGTTTACTCCCCAATGGTTTAGACACTCCATTGGTTCTTCCATAAACTCTCTTTTTCTGTCTCTCCACCTTAATTGCCAATTTAATTACATCTTCTAAGAAGACATAATTCTGCGACTCTACTAAGTCAGCAACTTCTCTGTTCAAACCACCAAGAAATCGAGCTATGGTTTGCTCTTGAGGTTCATTCAGCTCACACCGAATCATCAAAGTTTCAAATTCTTTGACATAATCTTCAACACACATACCTCCTTGCCTCAAGCTTTGAAGCTTAAAATAAAGCTCTTGCTTGTAGTAATCAGGTACAAAACGCCTCTGCATGAGCCTTTTCATCAATCTCCAATTTCAAACTTCCTCCTCTCCATCTCTTCTTCGTTGATTCTTCAAATTTTCCCACCATAGATTTGCATAATAAGTGAATTCAAGGGCTGCAAGTCGGCATTTGGTAGCTTCTGAATATTCTTGATATTCAAAAATCTTCTCTACTCGTTGCACCCACTCCAAGTATTCTTCAGGAGAACTTGTTCCCTTAAATGGAGGAATCTTCATTTTGATGTTGGCATCACGTTCCCTCTACTGCCTTCTTTGCCTAGGTTGATCACCTTCTTCAGCTTCAGATTCTTCTCTATGGTGTTCAACATAAGCTCCTCTTCTTGGTTGTTGTTGTTGTAGCTCCATAAATCTAGCCATTTGAGTGGTTAGTTGAGCTATTTGTTCCATCATTTCTTCTTGACCTCTTTGTAGGCCAACAATTTGAGCTTGTTGTAGGCTAAGCCCAAAAGGAACTTCAGAACTATTTTCTCCTGTCATAGTGATTTGTAATTTGTTGGTTTGAGTTTGGTGAAGGGTAGGTTCACTCTCTAAGTGTTTACACTCGGATTGACAATGAACAGTAACGATGAACAATGAACAGTAACGATGAATTTTTTTTTTAAATAAAAAAGTTGGAATAAAATAGAACAACACAAGAATAGAAATAAAGATAAAGATGAACAGACTAGAAAATTAGCCTTCCATGTAGGTGGCAGATTACAAAACAAGGAAAACTAAGCCTTCCATATAGGTGGCAGAAAACAAAATAAGGAAAACTAAGCCTTCCATGTAGGTGGCAAAACACAGAATAAAATGCAATAAAATTAAGCTTTCCACGAAGGGGCAAAACACAAAACAAATAATAGAACCTGAATTGAAGTGGCTCTGATACCAATATGATGTGATTTCCGGAGGGAAAACACTTGATCGATTTTCTGGATAGGTTGAAAGAAACAAACAAATGAAACCAAATCACTCAATTGATAAGCCAAAGGGCGCCACAACTAGGAGAAATGGGTTGATCTCGCCACACTCAAGAAAGAAGAACGTGAGTGATAAGAAATCTAGTTGCTCTCGCCACTAACACAAGTTAGATAAGAGAAAGAACTCAAGAATCATCTTGAAAGCAAAATGCCAATATCTCATATATGATTCAAAGATGGTTTACAACAAATGGCAAGGACCCTTTTTATAGAGGGTCTCCAAAACAAAAAGACAAAAGACTCCAACTAATGCATTAAATGCATCAACTAAAAGTCAAGTAGTGTAGGCTAAATGTCAAAGACAATAAATGCATAGGTAGCTAAATGTCAAAGACAATAAATGCATAGGTAATAGACTACAACTATATTCAACAAATGCAACTATCCCACATGCAATCTTTTTCACACTTCTTCCACTTTCAACAAAGTGGTTAAGCCCAATCCAAACCCTTTAGCCCTTAAACGAGTTAGAGGCCCAATTGAAGTGTTCTCCCTTTCTTGGGCTGTAATTAGTCCAAGCTCTTTAACCCTTGAACGAGTTAGAGGCCCAATTGAAGTGTTCTCCTTTTCTTGGACTGCAATGGAGTTATCCTTGATTACATCAAGAATGAATCCGGAGGAGGCAAAGGAGTTGCAACGTCAAGTAAATGAGTTGCTGGAAAGAGGATATGTGCAGGAGTCCATGAGTCCTTGTTCAGTACCGGCCTTATTTGTGCCAAAGAAAGATGGGACCATGAGGATGTGTGTGGATAGCAGAGCAATCAACAAGATTACAGTTAAGTATCGTTATCCCATTCCAAGGTTAGATGACATGCTTGATGAATTACATGTCTCCAAAGTGTTTTCAATGATAGACTTGAAGAGTGGTTATCACCAAATTCGTATGAAGGAAGGAGATGAATGGAAGACAGCCTTTAAGACAAAACATGGGCTGTATGAATGGAAGGTCATGCCATTTGGGTTATCCAATGCCCCAAGCACCTTTATGAGGCTAATGAACCATGTGCTTCGAAAATTTATAGGTATGTTTGTTGTCGTTTATTTTGATGACATTTTGGTTTATAGTAAAAATTCTGAAGAGCATGAAGAGCATTTGAAGCAAGTATTTGAAGTATTACGAGAACAAAAACTATTTGCCAATTTCAAGAAGTGCCAATTCTGTCAAGACCAAGTTATTTTCCTTGGTTATGTTGTCTCTCAACATGGGGTGCACGTGGATGAGGAGAAAATAAAAGCAATCAAGGAGTGGCCAATTCCTAAAAGTATTTCTGAGGTACGAAGTTTTCATGGCCTTGCTTCATTTTATAGACGATTTGTGAAGAATTTTAGCACTATTCTTGCACCATTAACTGCATGCATAAAAAAAAATTGCGAGTTTAAATGGACCGAAGCTACACAAAAGAGTTTTGACTTAATCAAGGAGAAATTGTGTTCAGCACCTATTCTAGCTCTTCCAGATTTTTCAAAGGTATTTGAGATTGAATGTGATGCATCTGGAGTAGGGATTGGAGCTGTCTTAATGCAAGATAAGTGTCCCATTGCTTATTTTAGTGAGAAGCTTGGTGGAGCAAGTCTGAATTACTCAATCTATGATAAAGAGTTCTTTGCACTAATTCGAGCTCTTGAGACATGGCAGCATTATTTATTACCAAAGGAGTTCATCATTCACACTGATCATGAGTCCCTAAAGCATTTGAAGGGACAAGGGAAGCTGAATCGAAGACATGCCAAATGGGTGGAGTATTTGGAAGCTTTCCCCTATGTAATCAAATACAAAAAGGGAGAGACGAATGTGGTGGCTGATGCATTATCTCGGAGGTATGCTTTGATTTCTCTTTTGAACACTAAGCTGTTGGGCTTTGAACTTATTAAGGAGCAATACTTGTTTGATCCTATGCTAGCTAAAATCTATTCAGCTTGTGAGAAAATGGCCATTAAAGGGTTTTATAGGCATGATGGTTATATGTTCAAATTTGGGAAACTTGTGATTCCTAATTGTTCTATTAGGGAATTGCTTGTTAGAGAATCACATGCAGGTGGGCTAGCTGGACATTTTGGTGAAAAGAAGACATTTGAAATGTTGAAAGAGCATTTCTATTGGCCAAATATGATGAAGGATGTGCATCGGATTGTAGAAAGATGTGTTGCTTGTAAGAAAGCGAAGAGCAATGAGGCTGCACATGGCTTGTACATGCCATTGCCTGTTCCAGATCAACCATGGATGGATCTAAGCATGGATTTTGTGCTTGGATTACCTAGAACACAAAGGGGAAAAGATTCAGTTATGGTGGTTGTTGATAGGTTCTCCAAAATGTCTCATTTTATTTCATGTCACAAAACTGATGATGCTTCTCATATTGCTGATTTGTTCTTCAAGGAAGTTGTGAGATTGCATGGCATTCCAAGGAGTATTGTTTCTGATCGTGATGCCAACTTCTTGAGCTATTTTTGGAAGACATTATGGATGAAGCTTGGAACAAAGCTGCTATTTAGCACAACCTGTCATCCTCAAACTGATGGGCAAACCGAAGTGGTAAATAGATCTCTTTCCACTTTGCTTAGAAGTGTTATTAGTAAAAACTTGAAGAATTGGGATGAGTACTTGCCGCATGTTGAATTTGCTTATAATCGAAGTGTTCATAGTACTACAAAGAAATCTCCATTTGAGGTTGTGTATGGATTTAATCCTAACACACCAGCAGATTTGGCACCTCTTCCAATTAATGAAAAACTTAGCTTGGATGGCAAAAGTAAAGCTGAATTCATGAAGAAAATGCATGAAGCAGTAAAAAAGCAAATTGAGAAGAAGAATGCTGCCTATAAAAAGTCAGTAGACAAGAGGAGAAAGCATGTTCAATTTAGCCCATGAGATCTTGTTTGGATACACCTACGCAAAGAGAGATTTCCAAACAAAAGGAAGTCTAAACTTATGCCACGAGCTGATGGACATTTTCGAGTACTAGAAAAGGTAAATGACAATGCTTATAAAATTGATCTCCCAGGATATTATGGTGTTTCAGCAACATTCAATGTAAGGGACATAACCCCTTATTTGGAAGATAACATGGAGCTGGATTTGAGGACAAATCCTTGTCAAACAGGGGAAGATTATGTGATCATGAAGGCTGTACTTGAAGAAGAAGAGGCTGAATCTATACTTGGGCCAATAACACGTTCAAGGGCCAAGAAGCATTAAATGGGATTAACTTGGGTTTCTTTACTTGTGTGCAATGATGGGCTGGGCCAAATCAGAAGCTTGGACTTTGAAGAATAAAAAAACTACAGATTTTTCTTATTTTTAATAATTTTCGTGCATGACTTTTTGGGATATAAAATCTGATGTAATTTAATGTTTTCAGAGTTGTTGTAGTGTCATTTAGCTTTCCAAGTGGTTGTAGTAGTTGTTGTTGCATTAATGAGGTGGTTATAGGGTGGCTGTAGTTGTTATAGGCTAGGTGGTTGTAGCTTGACTATAGTTGTTGTAGGCTCATTAATGAGGTGGCTATAGGGAGGCTGTAGTTGTTGTAGGCTCATTAATGAGGTGGCTATAGGTTGACTATAGTTGTTGTAGGCTCATTAATGGGGTGGTTGTGGTTGCATTAATGAGGCAACTGGCTTTTGTTATCTATAAAAGGGAACTTGCCCCCTTGTGGCAAGATAATCAGATTTGAGTGAATTATAATTCAGATTGCTTTGTGCACATCTATCTTCTCTTATCTAACAATTGTGTTAGTGTGGCAAGAAAATCTCAGAATTCTTATCACTCCCATTCCGTTCTCTAATCTGGGGTGTGGCGAATTCTACCCATCTTAGCTTGATTGTGGCGCCATAGGCTTATCAATTTAGTTAAGTTGGTTTTCTTCTCTTTATTTTCCTTGTGGTACAGATTGTGTCCTCTTTTAGGCACATCATAGTTTCACCTTCCTTTCTCTTTCCTCTACCCTTTAACTCATCAGTCAAGAGTTTTAGAACTTCAGTGGTGGCAGCCTGATTATCTGATGTGCCTAAAAGAGGACACAATCTGTACCACAAGAAAATAAAGAGAAGAAAACCAACTCAACTAAATTGATAAGCCTATGGCGCCACAATCAAGCTAAGATGGGTAGAATTCGCCACACCCCAGATTAGAGAACGGAATGGGAGTGATAAGAACTCTGAGATTTTCTCGCCACACTAACACAATTGTTAGATAAGAGAAGATAGATGTGCACAAAGCAATCTGAAATATAATTCACTCAAATCTGATTATCTTGCCACAAGGGGGCAAGTTCCCTTTTATAGATAACAAAAACCAGCTGCCTCATTAATGCAACCAAAGCCACCTCATTAATGAGCCTACAACAACTATAGTCAACCTATAGCCACCTCTACAACAACTACAGCCTCCCTATAGCCACCTCATTAATGAGCCTACAACTATAGTCAACATACAGCCACCTAGCCTATACCAACTACAGCCACCCTATAACCACCTCATTAATGCAACAACAACAACTACAACCACTTGGAAAGCTAAAAGACAATACAACAACTCTGAAAACATTAAATTACATCAGATTTTATATCCCAAAAAGTCATGCACGAAAATTATTAAAACAATAAGAAAAATCTGTAGTTATTTTAATCTTCAAAGTCCAAGCTTCTAAATTGGCCCAGCCCATCATTGCACACAAGTAAAGAAACCCAAGTCAATCCCATTTGATGCTTCTTGGCCCTTGAACGTGTTATTGGCCCATGTATAGATTCAACCTCTTGTTCTTCAAGGACAGCCTTCATGATCACATCATCTTCCCCTGGTTGACAAGGATTTGCCCTCAAATCCAGCTCCATGTTATCTTCCAAATAAGGGGTTATGTCCCTTACATTGAATGTTGCTGAAACACCATAATCTCCTGGGAGATCAATTTTATACGCATTGTCATTTACCTTTGCTAGTACTCGAAAAGGACCATCAGCTCGTGGCATAAGTTTAGACTTCCTTTTGTTTGGAAATCTCTCCTTGCGTAGGTGAATCCAAACAAGATCTCCTGGGCTAAATTGAACATGCTTTCTTTTCTTGTCTACTGACTTTTTATAGGCAGCATTCTTCGTCTCAATTTGCTTCTTTACTGCCTCATGCATTTTCTTCATGAATTCAGCTTTACTTTTGCCATCCAAGCTAAGTTTTTCATTAATTGGAAGAGGTGCCAAATCTGCTGGTGTATTAGGATTAAATCCATACACAACCTCAAATGGAGATTTCTTTGTAGTACTATGAACACTCCGATTATAAGCAAATTCAACATGCGGCAAGTACTCATCCCAATTCTTCAAGTTTTTACTGATAACACTTCTAAGCAAAGAGGAAAGAGATCTATTTACCACTTCAGTTTGCCCATCAGTTTGAGGATGACAGGTTGTGCTAAATAGCAGCTTTGTTCCAAGCTTCATCCATAATGTCTTCCAAAAATAGCTCAAGAATTTGGCATCACGATCAGAAACAATACTCTTTGGAATGCCATGCAATCTCACAACTTCTTTGAAGAATAAATCAGCAATATGAGAAGCATCATCAGTTTTGTGACATGAAATAAAATGAGACATTTTTGAGAATCTATCAACAACCACCATAACTGAATCTTTTCCCCTTTTTGTTCTGGGTAATCCAAGCACAAAATCCATGCTTAGATCCATCCATGGTTGATCTGGAACAGTCAATGGCATGTACAAGCCATGTGCAGCCTCATTGCTCTTTGCTTTCTTGCAAGCAACACATCTTTCTACAATCCGATGCACATCCTTCATCATATTTGGCCAATAGAAATGCTCTTTCAACATTTCAAATGTCTTCTTTTCACCAAAATGTCCAGCCAGCCCACCTGCATGTGATTCTCTAACAAGCAATTCCCTAATAGAACAATTAGGAATCACAAGTTTCCCAAATCTGAACATATAACCATCATGCCTATAAAACCCTTTAATGGCCATTTTCTCACAAGCTGAATAGATTTTAGCCAGAATAGGATCAAGCAAGTATTGCTCCTTAATAAGTTCAAAGCCCAACAGTTTAGTGTTCAACAGAGAAATCAAAGCATACCTCCGAGATAATGCATCAGCCACAACATTCGTCTCTCCCTTTTTGTATTTGATTACATAGGGGAAAGCTTCCAAATACTCCACCCATTTGGCATGTCTTCTATTCAGCTTCCCTTGCCCCTTCAAATGCTTTAGGGATTCATGATCGGTGTGAATGATGAACTCCTTTGGTAATAAATAATGCTGCCATGTCTCAAGAGCTCGAATTAGTGCAAAGAACTCTTTATCATAGATTGAGTAATTCATACTTGCTCCACCAAGCTTCTCACTAAAATAAGCAATGGGACACTTATCTTGCATTAAGACAGCTCCAATCCCTACTCCAGATGCATCACATTCAATCTCAAATACCTTTGAAAAATCTGGAAGAGCTAGAATAGGTGCTGAACACAATTTCTCCTTGATTAAGTCAAAACTCTTTTGTGTAGCTTCGGTCCATTTAAACTCACAATTTTTTTTGATGCATGCAGTTAATGGTGCAAGAATAGTGCTAAAATTCTTCACAAATCGTCTATAAAATGAAGCAAGGCCATGAAAACTTCGTACCTCAGAAATACTTTTAGGAATTGGCCACTCCTTGATTGCTTTTATTTTCTCCTCATCCACGTGCACCCCATGTTGAGAGACAACAAAACCAAGGAAAATAACTTGGTCTTGACAGAATTGGCACTTCTTGAAATTGCCAAATAGCTTTTGTTCTCGTAATACTTCAAATACTTGCCTCAAATGCTCTTCATGCTCTTCAGAATTTTTACTATAAACCAAAATGTCATCAAAATAAACGACAACAAACATACCTATAAATTTTCGAAGCACATGGTTCATTAGCCTCATAAAGGTGCTTGGGGCATTGGATAATCCAAATGGCATGACCTTCCATTCATACAGCCCATGTTTTGTCTTAAAGGCTGTCTTCCATTCATCTCCTTCCTTCATACGAATTTGGTGATAACCACTCTTCAAGTCTATCTTTGAAAACACTTTGGAGCCATGTAATTCATCAAGCATGTCATCTAACCTTGGAATGGGATAACGATACTTGACTGTAATCTTGTTAATTGCTCTGCTATCCACACACATCCTCATGGTCCCATCTTTCTTTGGCACCAATAAGGCCGGTACTGAACAAGGACTCATGGACTCCTGCACATATCCTCTTTCCAGCAACTCATTTACTTGACGTTGCAACTCCTTTGCCTCCTCCGGATTCATTCTATAAGCTGGCCTATTTGGTAAGGCAGCTCCTGGTACAAGATCAATTTGGTGCTCAATACCACGAATTGGTGGTAATTCCTTTGGTAGTTCTTCTGGAAATACATCACGAAATTCTTCCAAGAGCCTTTGAATTTGTGGTGGAAGTGATCCCACAATTTCTGGTACTATCTCCTTCAAATGCAATAAAAGAACTAAATTAGAGCTGGATAAAGCTCTCTCAATGTCTCCTTTGTTGGCAAGTAAATTACCCTTCCTTTCAGCTTCCTGTTGATGTATCTTCACTTGTTGAGGACTCAATGGTGCTAACACAATCTTCCTTCCATCTTTCTCAAAGGAATATGTGTTTTTAAACCCATCATGCAAAGCTCTTCTATCATACTGCCAAGGTCTTCCCAAGAGCAAATGACTAGCACTCATTGGAACAACATCACATAGTACCTTATCTTTGTAATTTTTCCCAATAGAAAAGGGCACAACAACCTGTTTAGTGACTCTCACAACTCCATCTTCATTTAGCCACTGCAATTTGTAAGGATGAGGGTGTTCAGTTGTGGCTAAATTCAACTTCTCCACCAAAGTAGTAGAAGCCACATTTGTGCAGCTCCCTCCATCTATAATTACACCACAAACCTTCTTTTCAACAGTACACCTTGTGTGAAAAATGTTCTCCCTTTGCTCATCACTAGGCTTAGCTTGCAAATTTAGAGCACGCCTTATGACAAGGAGTTCTCCCTCATCAGCATACTCCATGTTTTCCTTATCAGAACATTCTTCCGTAACTCCTTCAATGGCTGCCTCATCTTCGCTTACCACTTCTCCATGCGTGTCTTGGATAATCATTACCCTACGGTTTGGACATTCAGATGCGTAATGCCCATGACCAAGACATTTGAAGCACTTTACATCTCTACTCCTTTTAGGAGGTTCTGAATCAGCTCCCTTTTCTTTCCCTTTTGATGAACTTGATGGAAGTTTTGAAGATTCCCTCTTCTCCACCTTTCTTTCTTCTCCTTTAGATGCAACCCATGATGGTGTTGTAGAGAAATTTGTGATTTTGTTTCTAGCTGGCTGTGACATTTGCTTAGAAACTCTCTTCCTTTGTCTCTCCACCTTGATTGCAAGTTTAATAACATCCTCTATGGTTACATAATTTTGTAGTTCCACCAAATCACCAATCTCCCTATGCAAACCACCAATGAACCTTGCAATTGTTTGCTCTTGAGGTTCATTCAGTTCACATCGAATCATTAGCATCTCAAACTCTTTCACATAGTCTTCTACACACATACCTCCTTGTCTCAAAGATTGAAATTTGAAGAAGAGCTCTTGCTTGTAATATTCTGGCACAAATCTTCTTTGCATAAGTCTCTTCATTAGCCTCCAATTTCTGACTTCTTCCTCACCATCTCTCCTTCGTTGGTTCTTCAAATTCTCCCACCATAAATTGGCATAATCTGTGAATTCAAGGGCTGCAAGACGACATTTGGTTGCCTCCGAGTACTCATGGCACTCAAAGACCTTCTCTACACGCTGCACCCACTCCAAAAATTCCTCTGGAGAGCTACTTCCTTTGAAAGTAGGGACCTTCATCTTAATCTTCAATTCTTGCTCTCTTTGTTGCCTCCTTGGCCTTGGAGACCTTTCATCTTCTGTATTGCTTTCTTGGTCCGATTGCTCTTCATTTCTATTTCTTCGCTGCCGACGCCT
This sequence comes from Biancaea sappan, assembly GCA_037074585.1. NCBI lineage: Eukaryota > Viridiplantae > Streptophyta > Magnoliopsida > Fabales > Fabaceae > Biancaea > Biancaea sappan. The sequence continues at coordinate 41,178,175 of CM073501.1, read as the reverse complement.
TGGTTGATGGTTTAGCCTCTCCATTTGTTCTACCAAACGATTCAACTGCTCCATCATTTGTTGTTGAGATCTCTCCATTTGACTGTGAGACCTTTCCAACTTCAGAATTTGAGCTTGCTCTAAAGTAAGCCCCATTGGAATTGGAGGTTCAGAACTGTTTTCTCCAGACATGATCTCTCTCTATAAGTGTTCTACTCTCAAGTTACAAGAGTTTTCCCACACGAAACCACCGCTTCTGATACCAATATGATGTGCCTAAAAGAGGACACAATCTGTACCACAAGAAAATAAAGAGAAGAAAACCAACTCAACTAAATTGATAAGCCTATGGCGCCACAATCAAGCTAAGATGGGTAGAATTCGCCACACCCCAGATTAGAGAACGGAATGGGAGTGATAAGAACTCTGAGATTTTCTCGCCACACTAACACAATTGTTAGATAAGAGAAGATAGATGTGCACAAAGCAATCTGAAATATAATTCACTCAAATCTGATTATCTTGCCACAAGGGGGCAAGTTCCCTTTTATAGATAACAAAAACCAGCTGCCTCATTAATGCAACCAAAGCCACCTCATTAATGAGCCTACAACAACTATAGTCAACCTATAGCCACCTCTACAACAACTACAGCCTCCCTATAGCCACCTCATTAATGAGCCTACAACTATAGTCAACATACAGCCACCTAGCCTATACCAACTACAGCCACCCTATAACCACCTCATTAATGCAACAACAACAACTACAACCACTTGGAAAGCTAAAAGACAATACAACAACTCTGAAAACATTAAATTACATCAGATTTTATATCCCAAAAAGTCATGCACGAAAATTATTAAAACAATAAGAAAAATCTGTAGTTATTTTAATCTTCAAAGTCCAAGCTTCTAAATTGGCCCAGCCCATCATTGCACACAAGTAAAGAAACCCAAGTCAATCCCATTTGATGCTTCTTGGCCCTTGAACGTGTTATTGGCCCATGTATAGATTCAACCTCTTGTTCTTCAAGGACAGCCTTCATGATCACATCATTATCTTCTTGTCGATTTGCCCTAGCCACCAATGAGGCCATTTCTACAAGATACTGAAAAGGTTGTATTTCTAAATCATAGAAACAAGCTAATCAAACATATAGCAAACATCATCAAAATATCCTAATTCTACCCATAAGGTGCCCAAATCTTTGCTTTGATACCATATTTTGTAACGTCCTTATTTTACTATACTAAAATCTGAAAAAAAAAATTTTAAATTCTAATGCTTAATACTCATATCTTCAAAAAGAACATTCTACAATTGTTCTCAGTACAAATCATAATTGGTTATACATAATAATTGAAATTCTAAACATAAGATCATTTTACATTCGTTTGAAATAAATTACAAATCTGTCGTACATAATCTATAATTCTAATACTTAATAAACTTGAGTGCTCTAAAAGTGTTCAATCAATCTTTACACCTTTCCCCTTATAGTCAGCCCCTGAAATGGTCAGTTGGAAAAGCACAAAAAGGTGAGATAAGGGTATCTCAGTAGCTAGTATAATTTTATAAACATTAATAAATATACCATTTCAGTCATAAAAGCACTTATATCATAAAAATCAGTCCATGTAATATAAATTCTCAATTCAGTGTAATAGGTTGATGAAAAATTAGCAAGCTGATATATAAATAAACCATGGAATCAAGAATAGTTGGTGGCACACTCAACGTCATGGAAAAGATAGTCTGCAGAACTATTTTTCCAAGCTAAACATGAGAAAAAGGCTACTACAGTCCTTTAACTCAAGCTAGAAAGATTCCAAACTAAAACATGGAAATATAATTTCCAAGCTGACATGGAAGCAGAACTTCCAAGCTGAACATGGAAGAAAACTTCCAAGCTAATATCATGCTAATTTCATCATGAAAAACATATTTCACTTTAGATAAAACTTCATGGACATAAAATATTTAAGTAGTAAAACAAGCTTTTATGAATTGCTACGCTACGCTACGCTACCTGTACTTTGTAGTCTGACTTTTTAGCTCAAATAGCTATTCAATCTGTCTTGAAATTCGTTTCACGATTTTTGACCGTTGACCGTGGGGTAGTTCGCACTGGTTTTGGTTCTGATTTTTGCTTCCTATTCACTGCCACTTCTCCCTTAACACTTGTGTGGGTTTGTAATAGAAGAATCTCCTCAAAGTAGCTCAGAAAAATCGAGTTTAACGTTGCTATTTGCTTCTTCCAAAAACCTCTATTTTATAGTTGAAAAACAGAGAATATTTTTCTGCTTCTGTCCAAGCTGCTGGATTCTCTTTTTCTCACTCTCTCTCAGTTGTGAATGGTGCAAGGAAAGGGGAGGAAGATGTTGCTATTTATAGCTAAAAATGGGAGGCAACATCTCTCTAAAGCTTAGAAATGTTTAGAGAACTCAAGATAACTCAAAATAAACCTAGATTAACCTGGAATTCTCTAGAATTATTTATACCATTCTACAACATTATACACTTATCTAGGAAATTCAAGAATATACAAGATATCTCTAGAACATAACTAACCTGGAATTTTATAGAATTATCTATACCATTCTACAACATTCTACACTTATCTAGGAAATTCAAGAATATACAAGATATCTCTAGAACATAACTAACCTGGAATTTTCTAGAATTATCTATACCATTCTACAACATTCTACACTTATCTAGGAAATTCAAGAATATACAAGATATCTGTAGAACATACAAGATTCCTCTAGAACAATCTAGATTCATCAAGGACATTCAAGAGATTTATAGAGTCTCAAAATAAAAAAAATATTAAATATTTATTCCATAATAATTTGGGATGTTACAGTGGAGAAGTTGAATTTAGCCACAACTGAACACCCTCATCCTTACAAATTGCAGTGGCTGAATGAAAATGGAGTTGTGAGAGTCACTAAACAGGTTGTTGTGCCATTTTCTATTGGGAAAAATTACAAAGATAAGGTACTATGTGATGTTGTTCCAATGAGTGCTAGTCATTTGCTCTTGGGAAGACCATGGCAGTATGATAGAAGAGCTTTGCATGATGGGTTTAAAAACACATATTCCTTTGAGAAAGATGGAAGGAAGATTGTGTTAGCACCATTGAGTCCTCAACAAGTGAAGACACATCACCAAGAAGCTGAAAGGAAGGGTAATTTACTTGCCAACAAAGGAGACATTGAGAGAGCTTTATCCAGCTCTAATTTAGTTCTTTTATTGCATTTGAAGGAGATAGTACCATAAATTGTGGGATCACTTCCACCACAAATTCAAAGGCTCTTGGAAGAATTTCGTGATGTATTTCCAAAAGAACTACCAAAGGAATTACCACCAATCGTGGTATGGACCACCAAATTGATCTTGTACCAAGAGCTGCCTTACCAAATAAGCCAGCTATAGAATGAATCCGGAGGAGGCAAAGGAGTTGCAACGTCAAGTAAATGAGTTGCTGGAAAGAGGATATGTGCAGGAGTCCATGAGTCCTTGTTCAGTACCGACCTTATTGGTGCCAAAGAAAGATAGGACCATGAGGATGTGTGTGGATAGCAGAGTAATCAACAAGATTACAGTCAAGTATCGTTATCCTTTTCCAAGGTTAGATGACATGCTTGATGAATTACATGGCTCCAAAGTGTTTTCAAAGATAGACTTGAAGAGTGGTTATCACCAAATTCGTATGAAGGAAGGAGATGAATGGAAGACAGCCTTTAAGACAAAACATGGGCTGTATGAATGGAAGGTCATGCCATTTGGATTATCCAATGCCCCAAGCACCTTTATGAGGCTAATGAACCATGTGCTTCGAAAATTTATAGGTATGTTTCTTGTCGTTTATTTTGATGACATTTTGGTTTATAGTAAAAATTTTGAAGAGCATGAAGAGCATTTGAGGCAAGTATTTGAAGTATTACGAGAACAAAAGCTATTTAGCAATTTCAAGACGTGCCAATTCTGTTGAGACCAAGTTATTTTCCTTGGTTATGTTGTCTCTCATGCATGTGGACGAGGAGAAAATAAAAGCAATCAAGGAGTGGCCAATTCCTAAAAGTATTTCTGAGGTACGAAGTTTTCATGGCCTTGCTTCTTTTTATAGACGATTTGTGAAGAATTTTAGCACTATTCTTGCACCATTAACTGCTTGCATAAAAAAAATTGTGAGTTTAAACGGACCGAAGCTACACAAAAGAGTTTTGACTTAATCAAGGAGAAATTGTGTTCAGCACCTATTCTAGCTCTTCCAGATTTTTCAAAAGTATTTGAGATTGAATGTGATGCATCTGGAGTAGGGATTGGAGCTGTCTTAATGCAAGATAAGTGTCCCATTGCTTATTTTAGTGAGCTTGGTGGAGAAAGTCTGAATTACTCAATCTATGATAAAGAGTTCTTTGCACTAATTCGAGCTCTTGAGACATGGCAGCATTATTTATTACCAAAGGAGTTCATCATTCACACTGATAATGAGTCCCTAAAGCATTTGAAGGGCAAGGGAAAGCTGAATCGAAGACATGCCAAATGGGTGGAGTATTTGAAAGTTTTCCCCTACGTAATCAAATACAAAAAGGGAGAGACGAATGTGGTGGTTGATGCATTATCTCGGGGGTATGCTTTGATTTCTCTTTTGAACACTAAACTGTTGGGCTTTGAACTTATTAAGGAGCAATACTTGCTTGATCCTATGCTAGCTAAAATCTATTCAGCTTGTGAGAAAATGGCCATTAAATGGTTTTATAGGCATGATGGTTATATGTTCAAATTTGGGAAACTTGTGATTCCTAATTATTCTATTAGGGAATTGCTTGTTAGAGAATCACATGTAGGTGGGCTAGCTAGACATTTTGGTGAAAAGAAGACATTTGAAATGTTGAAAGAGTATTTCTATTGGCCAAATATGATGAAGGATGTGCATCGGATTGTAGAAAGATGTGTTGCTTGTAAGAAAGCGAAGAACAATGAGGCTGCACATGGCTTGTACATGCCATTGGATGTTCCAGATCAACCATGAATGGATCTAAGAATGGATTTTGTGCTTGGATTACCCAGAACACAAAGGGGAAAAGATTCAGTTATGGCGGTTGTTGATAGATTCTCCAAAATGTCTCATTTTATTTCATGTCACAAAACTGATGTGAACCCAACAATTACATTGGATGATCAAGAAGTAGATCCATTGTATATTACAAGTGGGCCAATTACACGAGCTAGGGTTAAAACAATAAAAGAGACATTAAATGGGCTCGTTCAAGAATGGATGAAGCAAATTCCATTTGAATGTATGTTAAATAATGATCAAAATGTGCTCAACATCATTTGGGCTGAAAATGGAGTTGCTAAAGGGATTTTGGGCCAGAACACTACAAATTAAAGAGATTGGTCCAAGAGATAAACATGGACCAATAGAATTTGGGCTCAATTATATCCATTTGAGTTGAAATTCATGTTTTGTAATTTTCTTTTATTTTTGTACGAATTTTAACTTCTAGATGGTCTTTAGTCAGTTATGAATCATGTGCATTAAATGCACAATGTTTCAAAGTCAAGATAGGTGGATATTTATTTTCAAAATGCATTAAAAGCATTGTATCCAAAGTCAAGATAGGTGGGCATTTATTTTCATGTGCATTAAATGTATGTATCTTCAAGTCAAGATAGGTGGGCACCTTTGTCTCTCCATCCTATCTATAAATACCCCCCAAGCTTATTGTAATAATCAGATTTGAGTTTATGAAAACTTGCATTCAAGTGTTTTCTCTCATTGTGTGAGAATTTATCTTTCTTTCTTTGCTCTTGTGAAATCTTGCTTTGTCAATCTTCTTTATAAGATTGGTGATTCAAATTCACAAAAGCCCCCAATTTGTGCTTCAACCCAAGTGCGTTGTTGTGTGGATTGGTTCAATTCGTGTTCATGGTTGAACAAGCGTTCTAAATAGTAGGTCACGTTCTATATAACGTTGGTTGACTATTTGCACTTGTTAGGTCATTGAACCACTTCAATTCCTTCTTCAATTCCGGAGTGTGTTGCTCTTATTTTTCTTTTGATAAGTCTTGAATTCATTTATCGCCTACGCCGTGAAGATCAGACAACCCTAAGGATTTTCCTATCAAAAACTGATGATGCTTCTCATATTGCTGATTTATTCTTCAAGGAAGTTGTGAGATTGCATGGCATTCCAAAAAGTATTGTTTCCGATCATGATGCCAAATTCTTGAGCTATTTTTGGAAGACATTATGGATGAAGCTTGGAACAAAGCTGCTATTTAGCACAACTTGTCATCCTCAAACTGATGGGCAAACCAAAGTGGTAAATAGATCTCTTTCCTCTTTGCTTAGAAGTGTTATTAGTAAAAACTTGAAGAATTGGGATGAGTACTTTCCGCATGTTGAATTTGCTTATAATCGAAGTGTTTATAGTACTACAAAGAAATCTCCATTTGAGGTTGTGTATGGATTTAATCCTAATACACCAGCAGATTTGGCACCTCTTCCAATTAATGAAAAACTAAGCTTGGATGGCAAAAGTAAAGTTGAATTCATGAAGAAAATGCTTGAAGCAATAAAAAAAGTAAATTGAGAAGAAGAATGCTGCCTATAAAAAGTCAGTAGATAAAAGGAGAAAGCATGTTCAATTTAGCCCAGGAGATCTTGTTTGGATTCACCTACGCAAAGAGAGATTTCCAAACAAAATGAAGTCTAAACTTATGCCACGAGCTGATAGTCCTTTTCGAGCACTAGAAAAGGTAAATGACAATGCGTATAAAATTGATCTCCTAAGAGATTATGGTGTTTCAGCAACATTCAATGTAAGGGACATAACCCCTTATTTGGAAGATAACATGGAGCTGGATTTGAGGGCAAATCCTTGTCAACCAGGGGAAGATGATGTGATCACGAAGGCTGTCCTTGAAGAACAAGAGGCTGAATCTATACTTGGGCCAATAACACGTTCAAGGGCCAAGAAGCATTAAATGGGATTGACTTGGGTTTCTTTACTTGTGTGCAATGATGAGTTGGGCCAAATTAGAAGCTTGGACTTTGAAGAATAAAAGAACTACAGATTTTTCTTATTGTTTTAATAATTTTCGTGCATGACTTTTTGGGATATAAAATCTGATGTAATTTAATGTTTTTAGAGTTGCTGTATTGTCATTTAGCTTTCCAAGTGGTTGTAGTTGATGTTGTTGCATTAATGAGGCGGCTATAGGGTGGCTGTAGTTGTTGTAGGCTAGGCTCATTAATGAGGTGGCTGTAAGTTGACTATAGTTGTTGTAGGCTCATTATTGAGGTGGCTGTAGGGAGGCTATAGTTGTTGTAGGCTCATTAATGAAGTGGCTGTAGATTGACTATAGTTGTTGTAGGCTCATTAATGAGGTGGCTGTGGATGCATTAATGAGGCAGCTAGCTGGCTTTTGTTATCTATAAAAGGGAACTTGCCCCCTTCTGGTAAGATAATCAGATTTGAGTGAATTATATTTCAGATTGCTTTGTGCACATCTATCTTCTCTTATCTAACAATTGTGTTAGTGTGGCGAGAAAATCTCAAAATTCTTATCACTCCCATTCCGTTCTCTAATATGGGGTGTGGCGAATTCCACCCATCTTAGCTTGATTGTGGCGCCATAGGCTTATCAATTTAGTTGAGTTAGTTTCTTCTCTTTATTTTCCTTGTGGTACAGATTGTGTCCTCTTTAGGCACATCAATCTTGCCACATCATAAGATATCACTCATTTGCACATACTTGCCCCTTTTCCTACACCCGAAAATTTTTGCTTACTTTAAAATGTTTTTCTCACATGTATTTCATCCATATTCACCTGTTTCAGTTGCCTGCAATCTTTTGCTCACACTGTCACATGTTTGTTGATGCGACATGATTGTACTTTTTTCATGTTTTCAATATCATATTTTCTCGATATCATGTTTTCTCCAGCTCATACAAGTTCTCTCTTGTACTGGAGAGATTCCATGTTTTCCTCACTATCTCGCATGCTGCGGCTCTTTCGCTCATCTTTGAGCTATTATGACTCTTTAAATTTTACCGAATATTCGCTCATTCGGACCCCATTTTTCTTGTTTTCACTTTTGTGCAATCGATCTGGCTTGTTCCTATTCGACTTGCACATTTCATCTTGTTACATAGTATGTTATCACTTATTCACACATCTTTGCCCCATTTTGCTCCAAAAACATTCTCCCTCATTGTACCATGCTTTTGCATGCTTGACATCTATCTTCCGCTATTTCACTCGATTGCAAAATATTGTTCACTGCCTCCCCCAAAGGTACATTTTTTATTATAAAAAATGTGTTTGCACGCTTCACATCCTTCTCGCTTTGTTTCACTCGATTGTAAGTTTTTGTTTGCTAAATTGCACCGATGAACATTTCTACTTTTCCATCTTGTAATATTTCACTCGATAGCAATTTTCTTTGCTCGATATCTTTTTCTCCCTCATTCTGGAAGTTCTCGTACATTTGGAATGTCAACATATTATTACCCACAATCTCGCACATCGTCTCTTGTACGATGAACTGTGGACCATTCTTCGCCCTTTAAACGTATCAATCATTTGCGCTCCATATCCAAAGTGTTTTGCTTTCTGGCAATCTATCAGACCTGCTTTTGCTTTTGCTCGATCGGACATTTCATCATGCCACATCATAAGATATCACTCATTTGCACATATTTGCCCTATTTCCTATACACGTAAATTTTTTCTTTCTTTAAGTTCTTTTTCATGCATATCTTTCATCCATATTCATCTGTTTCAGTTGCTTGCAATCTTTTGCTCACTCTATCACATGTTTGTTGATGCTCGATAATTTTTGAACTATATGACCCGATTGTACTTTTTTCGCAACCAACTATAGATCTTTTCTCGATATCATCTTTTCGCCAGCTATTACAAGTTCTCACTTGCGTTGGAGAGAATCCATGTTTCACTCACTATCTTGAATGCTGTGGCTCATTCGCTCATCTTTGACCTGTTATGACTCTTTAAATCTTTGCAAATCTTTGCTCATTTGGACTCCATTTCGCTGATTTTCACTTTTGTGCAATCGATCTGACTTGTTCTTGTTTGATTTGCACATTTCATCTTGTTACATAGTATGTTCTCACTCATTCTCATATCTTTGCTCCATTTTACTCTAACAAACTTTCTTTCTCATTGTACCGTGTTTTTGCATGCTTGACAACTATCTTTCGCTTTTTCACTCAATTACAAATTACAGGTCACAGTCTTGCCCGAACATACATTTTTTTATACTGTAAAATGTGTTTGCATGCTTCACATCCTTCTCACTCTGTTTCACCCGATTGTAAGTTTTTGCTTATTAAATTGCACCAATGTTTGCTCGATATCTTTTCGTCCCCCATTGTGGAAAGTTTTCGTACTTTTGGAATGTGTTGTTAATACCCACCATGATACAGAACCTCCAAGAATCAAGCTTGAGAACCCGTTAGAGTATAATGGACCCCCACAACATTAACCTTGAAAACCCCAGAAAACCAATTCGGAATCAACCTCTAAGAAAGGTTAGAAAACAGATTGCTTAGCAGATGATCAAAGATCTAGAATAAAGAAAAACTCATTTCTGAAATTCCAGATTCGAAACACTTCACAAGAAGGTGATCAACCTACTTGAATGTTCCTTAGCATGTATTCTACACAAGAACACAAAGATAAAAAGCAAAACAGCTTTTTCTTGAATAAATTCTGAATTATGCCCAAAAGTTCTGATTCATTACATTCAAGCTCTATTTATAAGTAGAGCATTACAACTAAAAATAAAATTTAATTAATTAAGAAATACAAACATTTACTAGCATCAGAACCACTATTTTTGGGAGGCTAAAAAGGTTCCACAAGTTACAACCATATCTTGGAAGGCTAAAAGTCAGCTTAGAAACTCTAAACAAATGAATTACATCTGACTTTGCTTTCCCCAAGTTTTATGCACGAAAATAATAATAAAAACATGCTAAATATCTTAGCAAGTCTGATTAGGTTAATTGGGCTTGGGCTTTATTGCAAAATCTGGACTTGGACTAAGTTATAGTGAACTTGAGCCTCTCTTGTTTCCAAGTCTTGTTGTCCATGCAATCCATTGCAAGCTGAATCCACTAAATCTTGAAGATGACAGATTAGAACTTGTTGAATCTTCTTTGCCCTTGATCTGGTTATAAGTCCTTGATGAATGTTAGAAATTTCTTGGAATTGATCTTCACCTTCTTGGTCGAGCTCATCCTCTTTTTGTTGAAACTCCTTAAATTTTACCGAATATTCGCTCATTTGGACTCCATTTCGCTGGTTTTCGCTTTTGTGCGATCGATCTGACTTGTTCATGTTCGGCTTGCACATTTCAACGTGTTACATGATATGTTATCACTCATTCACACATCTTTGCCCTATTTTGCACTAAACATTCTTTCCCATTGTACCATGCTTTTGCATGCTTGACATATATCCTCCACTGTTTCTCCCAATTGCCATTTGCAGTTCACTGTTTCGCCCCAAACAAACATTTTTTCACAGTGAAAATGTGCTCGCACGCTTCACGTCCTTCTCACTTTGTTTCACTCGATTGTAAGTTTTTGCCTACTAAATCGCACCAACGTACATTTCTGCTTATGCATCTTGCAATATTTCACTCGATTGCAATTTCTTTTTCTCGATATCTTTTTCTCCCTCATTGTGGAAAGTTCTCAAACGTTTCGAATGTCAACATATTATTACCCACAATCTCGCACAATGCCGCTTGTAGGATGAACTGTGTGCCATTCTGTTGCCCGTTAAACATATCTATTGTTTGCACTCTATGTCCCAAGTATTTGCTTTCTGGCAATCTATCAGACTTGCTCTTCCTCGATTTGCCATTTCATCATCCCTCATCATAAGGTATCACTCATTTGTACATATTTGCCCCATTTCCTACACCCGTAAATTTTTGCTTGCTTCAAAATTTTTTTCTCTCATGTCTTTCATCGTTATTTATCTGTTTCACTAGCTTGCAATCTTTTTCTCACTCTGTCGCATGTTTGTCGATGCTCCATCATTTTCGAACTGTGCGACCCGATTGTACATTTTTCAAAACCGGCTACACATGTTTTCTCGATATCATGTTTTCGCTAGCTCTTACAAGTTCTCTCTTGTATGGGAGAGATTCCATGTTTTCCTCACTATCTCGCATGCTGTGGCTCGTTCGCTCATCTTTGAGCTGTTATGAATCTTTAAATTTTACCGAATATTCGCTCATTTGGACTCCATTTCGCTTGTTTTTGCTTTTGTGCAATTGATCTAGCTTGTTCCTGTTCTACTTGCACATTTCATCTTGTTACATATTATGTTATCACTCATTCACACATCTTTGCCCCATTTTGCTCCAACAAACGTCTTCCTCATTGTACCATGCTTTTACATGCTTGACATCTATCTTCCACTATTTTACTCGATTGCAAATTACAGTTTACTGTCTCCCCCGAAGGTACATTTTTCTATACTAAAAAATGTGTTCGCACACTTCACATCCTTCATGCTCTGTTTCACCCGATTGTAAGTTTTTGCTTTCTAAATCTCACAATGTACATTTTTGCTTTTCCATCTTACTATTTCACCCGATCGCAATTTTCTTTGCTCGATATCTTTTTCTCCCTCATTGTGGAAACTTCTCATACGTTTGGAATGTCGACATATTATTACTCACAATCTCGCACATCATCTCTTGTACGATGAATTGTTTACCATTCTTCGCTCCTTTAAATATATCAATCATTTGCGCTCCATACCCCAAGTGTTTGCTTTCTGGCAATCTATCAGACTTGCTATTGCTTTTGCTCGATAAGACATTTCATCATGCCACATCATAAGATATCACTTATTTGCACATATTTTCCCCATTTCCTTCGCTCTTAAATTTTTGCTTTCATTAAGTTCTTTTCATGCATATCTTTCATCCATATTCATCTGTTCCAGTTGTTTGCAATCTTTTGCTCACTTTATTGCATGTTTGTCGATGCTCGATAATTTTTGAACTATATGACTTGATTGTACTTTTTTCACAACCGACTACACATCTTCTCTCAATGTCATTCGCCAGCTCTTACGAGTTCTCACTTGTGTTGGAGAGATTCCATGTTTTGCTCACTATTTCGAATGTTGTGGCTCATTCGCTCATCTTTGAGCTGTCATGACTCTTTAAATTTTAGCGAATATTTGCTCATTTGGAGTCTATTTCGCTAGTTTTCACTTTTGTGCAATCGATCTGACATGTTCCTGTTTGACTTGCACATTTCATCTTGTTACATAGTGTGTTCTCACTCATTCCCACATCTTTGCTCCATTTTACTCCAACATTCTTTGTCATTGTACCGTGTTTTTGCATGCTTGGCAACTATCTTCCGCTATTTCACTTGATTGCAAATTACAGTTCACTATCTCGCCCGAACATACATTTTTTTATACTGTAAAATGTGTTCGCACGCTTCACATCCTTCTCACTCTGTTTCACCCGAATGTAAGTTTTTGCTTATTAAATTGCACCAACATACACTTTTGCTTATCTATCTTGCTATATTTCACTCGAGTGCAATTTTCTTTCCTCGATATCCTTTTGTCCCTCATTGTGGAAAGTTCTCGTACTTTTGGAATGTGATGTTATTACCCACCATCTCGCACATCATTGCTTGTATGATGAACTGTGTACCACTCTTCCGCCCTTTATGCATATCAATCGTTTGCGCTCTATATCCTAAGTGCTCACTTTCTGGCAATATATCATACCTACTTTTGCTTGATTGAACATTTCATCTTGCCACATCATAAGATATCACTCATTTGCACATATTTGCCCCATTTCCTGCACCCATAAAATTTTGCTTAGTTTAAAAACGTTATTGTCTCATGTGTTTGATCCATATTCATCTCTTTCACTTGCTTGCGATCTTTTGCTCACTCTGCCACATGTTCTCGATCATTTTCAAACTGTACGACCCGATCATACTATTTTCACAACCGACTACCCTTCATCTCTCAATATCATGTTTTCACCAGCTCTTACAATTTCTCTCTTGTGTTGGAGAGATTCCACGTTTTGCTCACTATCTCGCATGCTGTGGCTCATTCGCTCATCTTTGAGCTATTATGACTCCTTAAATTTTACCGAATATTCTCTCATTTGGACTCCATTTCACTAGTAAAACACTTTTGTGGAATTGATCTAACTTGTTCCTGTTCGACTTGCACATTTCAACGTGTTACATAATATGTTATCACTCATTCACACATTTTTGCCCCATTTTGCACCAAACATTCTTTCTCATTGTACCATGCTTTTGCATGCTTGACATCTATCTTCCACTGTTTCTCCTGATTGCCAATTGCAGTTCACTGTCTCACCCCAAATAGGCATTTTTTCATATTGAAAATGTGTTCGCATGTCTTTCATCCATATTCTTTTGTTTTACTTGCTTGCAATCTTTTGCTCACTCTGTCGCATGTTCTCGATCATTTTCAAACTGTACGACCCAATTGATGTGATTTCCGGAGGGAAAACACTTAATCGATTTTCTGGATAGGTTGAAAGAAACAAACAAAGAAAACCAAATCACTCAATTGATAAGCCAAAGGGCGCCACAACTAAGAGAAATGGGTTGATCTCGCCACACTCAAGAAAGAAGAACGTGAGTGATAAGAAATCTAGTTGCTCTCGCCACTAACCTAAGTTAGATAAGAGAAAGAACTCAAGAATCCTCTTGAAAGCAAAATGCCAATATCTCATATATGATTCAAGGATGGTTTACAACATATGGCAAGGACCCTTTTTATAGAGGGTCTCCAAAACAAAAAGACAAAAGACTCCAACTAATGCATTAAATGCATCAACTAAAAGTCAAGTAGTGTAGGCTAAATGTCAAAGACAATAAATGTATAGGTAGCTAAAAGTCAAAGACAATTAATGCATAGGTAATAGACTACAACTATATTCAACAAATGCAACTAACCCACATGTAATCTTTTCACACTTCTTCCACTTTCAACAATGTGGTTAAGCCCAATCCAAGCCCTTTAGCCCTTGAACGAGTTAGAGGCCCAATTGAAGTGTTCTCCCTTTCTTGGGCTGCAATTAGTTCAAGCTCTTTAACCCTTGAACGAGTTAGAGGCCCAATTGAAGTGTTCTCCCTTTCTTGGGCTGCAATGGGGTTATCCTTGGTTACATCATCCTCCCCTGGTTGAAATGGATTTGTCCTCAAATCCAAGTCCTCTTTATCTTCTAAGTACGGGGAAAGATCCCTTACATTGAAAGTAGTAGAAACAGCATAGTCTTCAGGCAAATCAATTTTGTATGCATTATCATTTACCTTGTCTATGATACGGAAAGGACCATCTGCCCTTGGCATTAATTTAGACTTCCTTTGGTTTGTAAATCTTTCTTTTCGAAGATGAACCCACACTAAATCTCCAGGACTGAATTGAATAAATTTTCTTCTCTTATTGGCAGTCTTCTTATAGATGGAGTTCTTCTTCTCAATTTGCTGTTTAATGTTTTCATGTAACTTCTTTATCATGTCAGCCTTCATTTTTCCATCTATGCATTCTCGAGCTTCAAGTGGTAATGGTACTAAATCAAGTGGGCTCAATGGATTAAATCCATAAACTACTTCAAAAGGAGAGTGTTTAGTAGTACCATGTACACTTCTATTGTAAGCAAATTCAGCATAGGCCAAGCATTCATCCCAACTTTTCAAGTTTTTGCCAATGATAGTTCTTAGCAAAGTAGAAAGCGTTCGGTTCACCACTTCAGTTTGCCCATCAGTTTGTGGGTGACAGGCAGTACTAAAGAGCAACTTTGTTCCCAGCTTTCTCCATAAAGTCTTCCAAAAGTAGCTAAGAAATTTGGCATCACGATCTGACACGATACTCTTTGGAATGCCATGAAGTCTCACAATTTCTTTGAAAAATAAATTGGCGATGTGCACAGCATCGTCGGTCTTATGGCATGGAATAAAATGAGACATTTTTGAAAAACGATCAACAACAACCATGACCGAATCTTTACCTCTTTGTGTCCTTGGTAAGCCTAGCACGAAATCCATACTAACATCAGTCCAAGGTTGATCTGGAACAGGTAGAGGTGTATAAAGTCCATGGGCTGCTTCCTTGCTCTTGGCTTTTTTGCAAACAATACACCTTTCAATCACATGATGCACATCTCTAATCATGTTAGGCCAATAAAAATGCTCTTTCAGCATCTCCAATGTCTTGGTTTCACCGAAATGCCCAGCCAATCCTCCTCCGTGAGCTTCTCGTGTAAGTAATTCCCTTATAGAACAATTTGGAATTACCAGCCTCCCTAAGCGAAATAAAAAACCTTCAGATCTATAAAATCCCTTATATGCCATTTTCTCACAAGCGAGATAAATTTCAGCAAGTGTTGAATCTTCCATGTAATGGTCTTTAATAGATTCAAATCCCAACAATTTAGCATTCATCATGGAAATTAAGGCATATCTCCTTGATAAGGCATCTGCAACAATGTTGGTTTCTCCCTTCTTATACTTCAACACATAGGGAAAAGCTTCAAGAAATTCCACCCACTTTGCATGTCTTCTATTCAGCTTGCTCTGACCTTTCAAGTGTTTGAGTGATTCATGGTCTGTGTGAATTACAAATTCTTTTGGTAACAAGTAGTGCTGCCATGTCTCAAGAGCTCTAATTAAAGAGTAGAACTCCTTATCATAGATAGAGTAGTTAAGACTGGCTCCATTCAACTTCTCACTAAAATAAGCTATAGGACGCTTTTCTTGAAGAAGTACTGCTCCAATTCCCACTCCACTAGCATCACATTCAATCTCAAAAGTCTTAGAAAAATTAGGCAAAGCCAATATAGGTGCATTGCACAATTTTTCTTTGACAAGCTCAAAACTTCGTTGGGCTGCATCACTCCATTTGAACTCCTTTCCTCCCTTAATACATTCAGTTATGGGTGCTAAGATGGTGCTGAAATCCCTTACAAATCTTCTATAGAAAGAGGCAAGCCCATGAAAACTTCTTACTTCAGATATGGTTCTTGGAACGGGCCATTCTTTGATAGCTTTCACCTTTTCTTCATCAACTCCCACTCCTTGCTGAGATACTACAAAGCCAAGAAAAATCACATGGTCTTGACAAAAGTAGCATTTTTTTAGATTAGCATAGAGTTTCTCCTTTCGCAACACTTCCAAGACTTCCTTCAAATGTTGCACATGCTCCTCATAACTTTGACTGTAGATCAAAATATCATCGAAATATACCACAACGAATTTTCCAATGAAAGATCTAAGCACATGATTCATCAATCGCATAAATGTGCTAGGGGCATTAGATAGCCCAAATGGCATTACCATCCATTCGTAAAGTCCATGCTTTGTCTTGAAGGCTGTCTTCCACTCGTCTCCCTCTTTCATTCGGATTTGGTGATAGCCACTCTTCAAGTCAATTTTTGAAAACACCTTGGAACCATTCAGCTCATCCAACATGTCATCCAATCTTGGAATTGGGTAGCGGTATTTGATGGTGATCTTATTTATAGCACGGCTGTCTACACACATTCTCATAGAGCCATCCTTTTTAGGGACTAATAATGTAGGCACAGAACAAGGGCTCATGGATTCCCTTACATAACCCTTTTCAATCAACTCATCGACTTGCCTTTTTAGCTCCTTAGCCTCCTCTGGATTCATTCTGTATGCTGGCTTATTTGGTAAGGCAGCACCGGGCACCAAATCAATTTGATGCTCAATTCCTCTTAAGGGTGGCAATCCCTTAGGTAGCTCATTCGGAAAGACATCTGTAAATTCTTCTATCAACTCCCTCACAAGCTTAGGAAGCTTTTCTGCAAGTTCTGGATTTAGCTCCTTAAGAATTAGTAATAATACAAAGTTTTCCCTTCTTATTGCCTTCTTTAACTCATTCTTAGAAGCAAAACAGCTAGGCTTCTTCTCCTCGATTACATCCTCCTTCGGCTGTACTTGTATTGGCTTTAAGGGTGCCAACACAATCTTCTTTCCATCCTTCTCGAAAGCGTAGGTGTTTTTGAAGCCATCATGTAGTGCTCTTCTATCAAATTGCCAGGGCCTCCCAAGTAGAAGATGACTAGCATCCATAAGGACTATGTCACACAATACCTCATCTTTATAATTCTTCCCTATAGAGAAAGGTACCTTTACTTGTTTGGTGACCTTCATCTCGCCATGATTATTCAACCATTGCAGCTTGTATGGATGGGGATGATTGATGATAGGTAGCTTCAATTTGCTAACCAAGGTGGTTGAAGCAACGTTAGTGCAGCTCCCACTATCAATTATCACGTTACAAACTTTGCCTCCGATAGTACACCTTGTTTGAAAAATATTCTCCCTCTGTTCTTCTTCTACTTTGGCTTGGATATTCAAGGCACGTCTAATAACCAAGGCAGCACCTTCATCAGCATATTCAACAACTTCTTCTTCGTCAAAATATTCTTCCTCTTCACATTCCTTCACAATATCTTCATCTTCACTCTCTATTTCTCCTTGTTTTTCCTTCAAGATCATCACTCTTCTATTAGGACATTCGGATGCTATATGGCCATGACCCAAGCACTTGAAGCACTTAATGTCTCGGCTTCTTTTAGAGGACTGGTTGTCTTCTCTCTTATCCTTCCCTTTAGAACTTTCAGATTTGTTCGGCTCTTTCTTCCATATCTCCTTATTACTCCCTTTGGTAGTGTTTGAGGTTTGGGAAAGTGTTTGGAAAGGTTTACTCCCCAATGGTTTAGACACTCCATTGGTTCTTCCATAAACTCTCTTTTTCTGTCTCTCCACCTTAATTGCTAATTTAATTACATCTTCTAAGAAGACATAATTCTGCAACTCTACTAAGTCAGCAACTTCTCTGTTCAAACCACCAAGAAATCGAGCTATGGTTTGCTCTTGAGGTTCATTCAGCTCACACCGAATCATCAAAGTTTCAAATTCTTTGACATAATCTTCAACACACATACCTCCTTGCCTCAAGCTTTGAAGCTTAAAATAAAGCTCTTGCTTGTAGTAATCAGGTACAAAACGCCTCTGCATGAGCCTTTTCATCAATCTCCAATTTCGAACTTCCTCCTCTCCATCTCTTCTTCGTTGATTCTTCAAATTTTCCCACCATAGATTTGCATAATCAGTGAATTCAAGGGCTGCAAGTCGGCATTTGGTAGCTTCTGAATATTCTTGATATTCAAAAATCTTCTCTACTCGTTGCACCCACTCCAAGTATTCTTCAGGAGAACTTGTTCCCTTAAATGGAGGAATCTTCATTTTGATGTTGGCATCACGTTCCCTCTGCTGCCTTCTTTGCCTAGGTTGATCACCTTCTTCAGCTTCAGATTCTTCTCTATGGTGTTCAACATAAGCTCCTCTTCTTGGTTGTTGTTGTTGTAGCTCCATAAATCTAGCCATTTGAGTGGTTAGTTGAGCTATTTGTTCCATCATTTCTTCTTGACCTCTTTGTAGGCCAACAATTTGAGCTTGTTGTAGGCTAAGCCCAAAAGGAACTTCAGAACTATTTTCTCCTGTCATAGTGATTTGTAATTTGTTGGTTTGAGTTTGGTGAAGGGTAGGTTCACTCTCTAAGTGTTTACACTCGGATTAACAATGAACAGTAACGATGAACAATGAACAATAACGATGAATTTTTTTTTTAAATAAAAAAGTTGGAATAAAATAGAACAACACAAGAATAGAAATAAAGATAAAGATGAACAGACTAGAAAATTAGCCTTCCATGTAGGTGGCAGATTACAAAACAAGGAAAACTAAGCCTTCCATATAGGTGGCAGAATACAAAATAAGGAAAACTAAGCCTTCCATGTAGGTGGCAAAACACAGAATAAAATGCAATAAAATTAAGCTTTCCACGAAGGGGCAAAACACAAAACAAATAATAGAACCTGAATTGAAGTGGCTTTGATACCAATATGATGTGATTTCCGGAGGGAAAACACTTAATCGATTTTCTGGATAGGTTGAAAGAAACAAACAAAGAAAACCAAATCACTCAATTGATAAGCCAAAGGGCGCCACAACTAAGAGAAATGGGTTGATCTCGCCACACTCAAGAAAGAAGAACGTGAGTGATAAGAAATCTAGTTGCTCTCGCCACTAACCTAAGTTAGATAAGAGAAAGAACTCAAGAATCCTCTTGAAAGCAAAATGCCAATATCTCATATATGATTCAAGGATGGTTTACAACATATGGCAAGGACCCTTTTTATAGAGGGTCTCCAAAACAAAAAGACAAAAGACTCCAACTAATGCATTAAATGCATCAACTAAAAGTCAAGTAGTGTAGGCTAAATGTCAAAGACAATAAATGTATAGGTAGCTAAAAGTCAAAGACAATTAATGCATAGGTAATAGACTACAACTATATTCAACAAATGCAACTAACCCACATGTAATCTTTTCACACTTCTTCCACTTTCAACAATGTGGTTAAGCCCAATCCAAGCCCTTTAGCCCTTGAACGAGTTAGAGGCCCAATTGAAGTGTTCTCCCTTTCTTGGGCTGCAATTAGTTCAAGCTCTTTAACCCTTGAACGAGTTAGAGGCCCAATTGAAGTGTTCTCCCTTTCTTGGGCTGCAATGGGGTTATCCTTGGTTACATCACCAATTATACTGTTTTCACAAACGACTACACATCTTCCTTCTATATCATGTTTTCGCCAGTTCTTACAAGTTCTCTCTCGTATTGGAATGATTCCATGTTTTGCTATTATGACTCTTCAAATTTAAACGAATATTCCTTCATTTGGACTCCATTTCACTAGTTTTCACTTTTGTGCAATCAATTTGACTTGTTCCTGTTCCACTTGCACATTTCATCTTGTTATATGTTATCACTCATTCACACATCTTTGCCCCATTTTGCTCCAACAAACATTCTTTCTCATTGTACCATGCTTTTGCATGCTTGACATCTATCTTCCACTGTTTCTCCTGATTGCCAATTGCAGTTCACTGTCTCACCCCAAATAGGCATTTTTTCATATTGAAAATGTGTTCGCATGTCTTTCATCCATATTCTTTTGTTTTACTTGCTTGCAATCTTTTGCTCACTCTGCCGCATGTTCTCGATCATTTTCAAACTGTACGACCCAATTATACTATTTTCACAACCGACTACACATCTTCCTTCTATATCATGTTTTCGCCAGTTCTTACAAGTTCTCTCTTGTATTGGAATGATTCCATGTTTTGCTATTATGACTCTTCAAATTTAAACGAATATTCCTTCATTTGGACTCCATTTCACTAGTTTTCACTTTTGTGCAATCAATTTGACTTGTTCCTGTTCTACTTGCACATTTCATCTTGTTACATAGTATGTTATCACTCATTCACACATCTTTGCCCCATTTTGCTCCAACAAACATTCTTTCTCATTGTACCATGTTTTTGCATGCTTGAAATCTATCTTTCGCTGTTTCTCTCGATTACAAATTACAGTTCACTGTTTTGCCCAAACGCACATTATTTTATGCTGTAAATTGTGTTCGCACACTTCACATTCATCTCGCTCAGTTTCACCCGATTGTAAGTTTTTGCTTACTAAATTGCACCAACATGCATTTTTGCTTATCCGTCTTGCTATATTTCACTCGATTGCAATTTCTTTGCTCTATATCTTTTTCACCCTCATTGTGGAAAGTTCTTGTACGTTTGGAATGTCAACATATTATTATTCACAATCTCACATATCGTTGCTTGTACAATGAACTGGGTACCATTCTTCCCTCCTTTAAACATATCAATCGTTTATGCTCCATATCCCATGTGTTTGCTTTCTGGCAATCTATCAGACCTGCCTTTGCTTTAGCTCAATAGGACATTTCGTTAACCCACATCAAAAGATATCACTCATTTACGCATATTTGCCCCATTTCCTACTCCCATAAATTTTTGCTTTCATTAAATTGTTTTTCTCGCATGCCTTTCAACCATATTCATCCGTTTCACTTGCTTGCAATCTTTTGCTCACTCTATTGCATGTTTGTCGATGCTCCCCTAATTTTCAAACTATACGACCCGATTGTACTTTTTTCACAATTGACTACACATGTTCTCTTGATATCATGTTTTCGCCAGCTCTTACGAGTTCTCTTTTGTATTGGAGGGATTCCATGTTTTGCTCACTATCTTGCACGCTGTGGCTCTTCTGCTCATCTTTGAGCATTATGACTCTTTAAATTTTAGTGAATAATCTCTCATTTAGACTCCATTTCGTTGGTTTTCGCTTTTGTGTAATCGATCTAACTTGTTCCTGTTTGACTTGCACATTTCATCTTGTTACATAGTATGTTATCACTCATTCAAACATCTTTGCCCTATTTTGCTCCAACAAATATTCTTTCTCATTGTACCATGCTTTTGAAAGCTT
Source organism: Biancaea sappan (assembly GCA_037074585.1). Classification (NCBI taxonomy): domain Eukaryota; kingdom Viridiplantae; phylum Streptophyta; class Magnoliopsida; order Fabales; family Fabaceae; genus Biancaea; species Biancaea sappan. The sequence continues at coordinate 41,156,713 of CM073501.1, read as the reverse complement.
GACATCTATCTTCCACTGTTTCACTCGATTACAAATTACAGTTCGCTGTCTCACCCAAATGAACATTATTTTACACTGTAAAATGTGTTCGGATGCTTGACATCCTTCTCATTTTGTTTCATCCGATTGTATCTTTTTGCTTACTAAATTGCATCAAAGTACATTTTTTGCTTATCCATCGTGCTATATTTCACTCAATTGCTATTTTCTTAGCTCGATATCTTTTCCTCCCCCATTGTGGAAAGTTCTCATACGTTTGGAATGTCAACATATTATTACTTACAATCTTGCACATCGTTGCTTTGTACGATGAACTATGTACCATTATTCCCTCTTTTAAACATATCAATCGTTTGCGCTTCATATCCCAAGTTTTTGCTTTCTGATAATCTATTTGACCTGATCTTCTTCAATTGTGAATTTCATCATCCCAACATCATATGATATTACTCATTTGCACATATTTGCCCCATTTCCTACACTTGTAAATTTTTCCTTTCTTTAAATTGTTTTTCCCTCATGCCTTTCATCCATATTCATCTGTTTCACTTGCTTGCAATCTTTTTCTCACTCTATAGCATGTTTGTCGATGCTCGATCATTTTCAAACTATATGATCTAATTGTACTTTTTTCACAACCGACTACACATCTTCTCTCGATATCATGTTTTTGCCAGCTCTTACGAGTTATGTCTTGTATTGGAGAGATTCCATATCTCGCATGCTGTGGCTCGTTTGCTCATCTTTGAGTTGTTATGACTCTTTAAATTTTAGCGAATATACGCTCATTTGGACTCTATTTCTCTGGTTTTCGCTTTAGTGCAATCGATCTAACTTGTTGCTATTCGACTTGCACTTTTCATATTGTTACATAGTATGTTATCACTCGTTCACACATTTTTGCCCCATTTTGCTCCAATAAAAATTCTTTGTCTTTGTATCATGCTTTTGCATGCTTGAAATCTATCTTTCACTATTTCACTCAATTGCAAATTACATGTCACTGTCTCGCCCAAACGTACATTTTTTTTACACTGTAAAATGTGTTCGGACGCTTCCCATCCTTCTCGCTCTATTTCACCCGATTGTAAGTTTTTGCTTACTAAATCGCACCAATGTACATTTTTGCTTATCCATCGTGCTATATTTCACTCGATTGCAATTTTCTTAGCTCGATATCTTTTTCTCCCTCATTGTGGAAAGTTCTCATACGTTGGGAAAGTCAACATATTATTACTCACAATCTCTCACATTGTCGCTTTGTACAATGAACTGTGTGCCATTCTTCCCTCCTTTAAACATATAAATCGTTTACGCTCCATATCACAAGTGATTGCTTTCTTGCAATCTATCAGACCTGCTTTTGCTTGATTGGACATTTCATCATACCACATCATAAGATATCACTCATTTGCATATATTTGCCCCATTTCCTATACTCGTAAATTTTTGCTTTCTTTAAATTGTTTTTCTCACATGCCTTTCATCCATATTCATCAGTTTTACTTGCTTGCAATCATTTGCTCACTCTATCGCATGTTTGTTGGTGCTCAAACTATACGACCTGATTGTACTTTTTTCACAACCAACTACATATCTTCTCTCGGTATCATGTCTTCCCAGCTCTTATGAGTTCTCTTGTATTGGAGAGATTGCATGTCTTGCTCACTATCTCGCATGCTGTGTGATGTGAACCCAACAATTACATTGGATGATCAAGAAGTAGATCCATTGTATATTACAAGTGGGCCAATTACACGAGCTCGGGCTAAAACAATAAAAGAGACATTAAATGGGCTCGTTCAAGAATGGATGAAGCAAATTCCATTTGAATGTATGTTAAATAATGATCAAAATGTGCTCAACATCATTTGGGCTGAAAATGGAGTTGCTAAAGGGATTTTGGGCCAGAACACTACAAATTAAAGAGATTGGTCCAAGAGATAAACATGGACCAATAGAATTTGGGCTCAATTATATCCATTTGAGTTGAAATTCATGTTTTGTAATTTTCTTTTATTTTTGCACGAATTTTAACTTCTAGATGGTCTTTAGTCAATTATGAATCATGTGCATTAAATGCACAATGTTTCAAAGTCAAGATAGGTGGATATTTATTTTCAAAATGCATTAAAAGCATTGTATCCAAAGTCAAGATAGGTGGGCATTTATTTTCATGTGCATTAAATGTATGTATCTTCAAGTCAAGATAGGTGGGCACCTTTGTCTCCCCATCCTATCTATAAATAACCCCCTAAGCTTATTGTAATAATCAGATTTGAGTTTATGAAAACTTGCATTCAAGTGTTTTCTCTCATTGTGTGAGAATTTATCTTTCTTTCTTTGCTCTTGTGAAACCTTGCTTTGTCAATCTTCTTTATAAGATTGGTGATTCAAATTCACAAAAGCCCCCAATTTGTGCTTCAACCCAAGTGCGTTGTTGTGTGGATTGGTTCAATTCGTGTTCGTGGTTGAACAAGCGTTCTAAATAGTAGGTCACGTTCTATATAACGTTGGTTGACTATTTGCACTTGTTAGGTCATTGAACCACTCCAATTCCTTCTTCAATTCCGGAGTGTGTTGTTCTTATTTTTCTTTTGATAAGTCTTGAATTCATTTATTGCCTACGCCGTGAAGATCAGGCAACCCTAAGGATTTTCCTATCATTTGGTATCAGAGCATTTTGGTTGACACGGTAGGCCTTCTTTATTTTCACCTTTTTTTGAGAAAAATATATTATTGTTCCTTTGTTGTTCCTTCCCCTTTCTTCAATTTCCAATTTGCCTAGATATCAATTTTTTTCTTTCACTGTGCAAGATTTCATTGTCCTTGAGAAGGTCATATATTGTTTTGTTGCTCCTATCTATTCTGCACATCATATTGAAAAAAAAAAACGAAAAAAAAAATTCGAAAAAAAAAAATTGTTCAAATAGTGCATCTTCTTGCCCTCAAAGTAGTTGATTCCCTTATCATTTAACAAAAAAATCTTATCTTGCACTTGTAACAAAATTTCTTTCTATTGAATCCATAAAGCTTTCTTTAACTGTGACCTAGTTCAACTATTCCCATACTTTGACAATCTACTTTCATGTGCTTGGTTGAAGTTGAGAAATTGGCAATTATTGAATCACACAACAAGGACTTAGATTGAATAAGAGCTTTGGAAGATATTGAGGGATTTAAGAGTTAGTGAGATTATTAAGAGTGGAGTGCAAATACTGAGTTGAGAAGAAGAGTGAAACACTAAGCATTTTGTGAGATCCTATATTCTGTTATTATTATTATTATTTTTTTTACACTAACATGGCAGGGAACCAAGATGAAGAAATTTCTCAAGCACAACTAGCTCCTATCCAAATGCAAGCATTGATGAGTAATCTTGAAAGGATGTTTGACAGAAAGCTAGAAGGAGTTCTTGAGCGTTTAGATAACATGGAGAACCAAACCGCTACACTACCAGCCTCTCCAAACAACCGAAGACGAAATGAGCAGCCTTATAGAGTTGCGGAGAGTCCAGTTGAGGATGATGAATCTGGTGGATATCAACCAAGAAGGAGGAGATTTAATCGAGAAGAACCTAGGAGGCCTAGAGTTAGAGAAGAAGACCTTGGTGGAATCAAAGTAAAAGTCCCTTCCTTTCAAGGCAAAAGTGATCCCGAGGAGTACTTAGAATGGGAAATGCGTGTTGAGCAAATTTTCTCATGCCATAACTACTCCGAAGGTAAAAAGGTGAAACTTGCTGCTATTGAATTTACTGATTATGCTCTTGTTTGGTGGGACCAGATGCAAAAAGAAAGAGCTCGTTATGGAGAGTATCCCATTTCCACTTGGGAAGAAATGAAGACAATTATGAGAAAGAGGTTCATCCCATCATATTACCATAGAGAGCTTCATAACAAGTTGCAACGTCTCATACAAGGAACAAAGGGTGTAGATGAGTATCATAAGGAGATGGAGGTTGCCATGATAAGAGCCAACATTGTGGAGGATAGAGAAGCAACAATGGCTCGCTTCTTACATGGACTCAATCGTGACATAGCTGATATCGTGGAGATGTATCATTATGTAGAGCTTCAAGAGATGGTACATCAAGCCATCAAAGTTGAGCAACAACTCAAGAGGAAGAATACTGCAAGAAAAAGCTACAATTCAAATTCTTTTAACTCTTGGAAGCACAATTCGAAGAAAGACAACCCTTCTACTTCAAATTCCAAGGAAGTTGATTCAAAGAAAATTGAAAAGCTAGCTGTTCCAAAGAAAACTCAAGTTGAGCCTAATTCTTCAAGGAGCCGTGACATAAGGTGTTTTAAATGCCAAGGAAGAGGTCACATCGCTAGTGAGTGCCCAAACAAACGCACCATGATCGTCAATAACAATGGAGATTGGGAGACTGAAGAAGATAGCACAGAGGAGGAAGAAGAATCAAATGATGAGGGAGAATGTGCAATGGAAGGAGAACTTCTTGTGACTAGAAGAGCACTTAGCATCCAGGTGATGGAAGAGAATAATCAAAGAGAAAACTTGTTCCACACACGTTGCTTAATTCAGGACAAGGTATGTAGTGTGATCATAGATGGTGGAAGTTGTAGCAATGTGGCAAGTGTTGAGCTTGTTGAAAAATTGAGCTTACCAACAGTCAAGCATAACCGTCCATACAGACTTCAATGGCTCAATGAATGTGGGGAACTGAAGGTGACTAAACAGGTGAAAGTACTCTTTTCTATTGGCAAATATAGAGATGAAGTCTTATGTGATATTGTACCCATGAAAGCATGTCATCTCTTGTTAGGTAGGCCTTGGCAGTATGATAGGCATGTCACTCATGATGGATTCTTAAATCGTTATTCTTTTGTACTTAGAGGGAACCCTATAACCCTCCTCCCTATGTCACCGAAGCAAATCTTAGAAGATCAAATAAAGAGAGAAAAGAAAAGAGTGAGTGAGTGCAGCCAAGTGAGCAAAAAAGAAGAGAATAAAAATAAGAGTGAAAAGATTCAAAAAGAGTCAAGTACTGAAGAAAAAGAGAGTGTGTTGAAAAAGAAGAAAGATAGAAAAGAAAATCAAAAAGGAAAAAGAGAGAACATGGATGTTGGAGGAAAAGGTTTACTTGTGGCAAAAAATAGTGACCTTAAACAAGCTTTATTTTCTCAACAAAACCTCCTAGTACTCGTTTACAAAGAGGCTATGTTGAATAATAAAGACTTAACCTCTACTTTGCCTAGTGTTGTTTTGTCTCTCTTGCAGGAATATGAGGATATTTTTTCCGATGAAGTACCACCCGGATTGCCACCAATTAGAGGGATAGAACATCAAATTGATTTCATTCCTGGAGCATCATTGCCTAACCGACCAGCATACCGCACCAATCCTGAAGAGACTAAGGAGATTCAAAAACAAGTCCAAGAATTGTTAGACAAAGGATATGTGAGAGAAAGCCTTAGTCCTTGTGCAGTTCCAGTGTTACTCGTACCTAAGAAGGATGGCACATGGAGGATGTGTATTGACTGTAGAGCCATTAACAACATAACGGTAAGATATCGCCATCCTATTCCTAGGTTAGATGATATGCTTGATGAATTGACTGGTTCTACTATCTTTTCTAAAATTGACTTAAAAAGTGGCTACCATCAAATTAGAATGAAAGAAGGAGATGAATGGAAAACAGCATTCAAGACTAAACATGGACTTTATGAATGGTTGGTTATGCCTTTTGGTTTAACTAATGCACCTAGTACATTCATGAGGTTAATGAATCATGTCTTGAGAGCTTACATTGGGAAATTTGTGGTAGTTTATTTTGATGACATTCTTGTGTATAGCAAAACCTTAGATGAACATGTGGATCACATTAGAAAAGTTCTAGAGGTTCTTAAAAAGGAAAGATTGTTTGGTAATTTGAAGAAATGTGATTTTTGCACAAACAAAATTGTTTTTCTTGGCTATGTTGTTAGTAGTAAAGGTATAGGGGTTGATGAAGAAAAGGTCCAAGCAATTCAAGAATGGCCAACTCCAACCACCGTTGGACAGGTAAGGAGTTTCCATGGACTTGCAAGCTTTTATCGGAGGTTCGTGAAGGACTTTAGCACTCTAGCAGCACCATTAAATGAACTGACCAAGAAGAATGTCCCCTTCAAATGGGAAGATGTTCAAGAGAAAGCCTTCAAAACCCTTAAGGAGAAGCTCACGAATGCACCTTTACTAGCCCTTCCTGATTTTGGTAAGACTTTTGAGATTGAATGTGATGCTAGTGGAATTGGCATAGGCGGTGTACTCATGCAAGCAGGTAAGCCCATTGCATATTTCAGTGAAAAGCTAAGTGGACCAACTCTTAACTATCCTACATATGATAAAGAATTATATGCATTAGTTAGAGTGCTGGAAACTTGGCAACATTATTTGTGGCCTAAAGAATTTGTAATTCATTCTGATCATGAGGCTTTAAAGCATATTAGGAGCCAAAGCAAGTTGAATCGAAGGCATGCCAAATGGATTGAGTTCATTGAATCATTTCCATATGTGATTAAGTACAAGAAAGGTAAAGAAAATATTGTTGCTGATGCTTTATCACGGAGGTATGTTCTTCTTTCCATGTTAGATGCTAAAATTCTGGGTTTTGAATTCATTAAAGAATTGTATGCTACTGATGTTGATTTTGGAGTAGCATTTCATCATTGCAAGCCAAACACTAGTTGGAATAAATTTTTCTTGCATGAAGGATTCCTATTTTATATTGACAAACTTTGCATTCCTAACTGTTCTTTGCGTGTGCTTTTGTTGAAAGAGGCGCATTCTGGTGGCCTTATGGGTCATTTTGGCATTGCCAAGACCTTTAGTGTTTTGAATGTACACTTTTATTGGCCTAGAATGCGTAGAGATGTTGAGAAATTTGTGGGAAGATGCATTGTATGTCATAAGGCAAAATCTAAATTAAATCCCCATGGATTGTATACTCCCCTCCCAATTCCTAATGTACCTTGGGAAGATATTTCAATGGATTTTATTGTGGGATTACCTAGATCTAAGATGGGGAGAGATTCAATCTTTGTTATTGTTGATAGATTTTCTAAAATGGCACATTTCATTCCTTGTCACAAAGTTGATGACGCTTCTAACATTGCTAATTTATTCTTTAGGGAAGTTGTGAGACTACATGGGATGCCAAGAACGATTGTGTCTGATCGGGATACTAAATTTTTAAGCTATTTTTGGAAGACATTGTGGAGCAAGCTTGGAACCAAATTGTTATTTTCTACTACATGCCATCCACAAACTGATGGACAAACCGAGGTTGTGAACAGGACACTTTCCTCATTGTTGAGAACAATCATCAAGAAAAATTTGAAGAGTTGGGAGGAATGTCTTCCACATGTCGAATTTGCTTACAATAGGGCCATTCATTCCACTACTAAATTTTCGCCATTTGAAATTGTTTATGGATTTAATCCTCTTACACCTATTGACTTGATTCCTTTACCTTTGCAGGAAAGAGCCAATATGGATGGTAAAAAGCGTGCTGAATTTGTCAAGCAAATTCATGAGAAGGCACAGCACAACATTGAAAGGATGACTCAACAATATGAAAAATGTGCTAATAGACGAAGAAAATATTGAAGAGTCGAGGACGACTCCTTTTCAAGAAGGGGAGGATGATGTGAACCCAACAATTACATTGGATGATCAAGAAGTAGATCCATTGTATATTACAAGTGGGCCAATTACACGAGCTCGGGCTAAAACAATAAAAGAGACATTAAATGGGCTCGTTCAAGAATGGATGAAGCAAATTCCATTTGAATGTATGTTAAATAATGATCAAAATGTGCTCAACATTATTTGGGCTGAAAATGGAGTTGCTAAAGGGATTTTGGGCCAGAACACTACAAATTAAAGAGATTGGTCCAAGAGATAAACATGGACCAATAGAATTTGGGCTCAATTATATCCATTTGAGTTGAAATTCATGTTTTGTAATTTTCTTTTATTTTTGTACGAATTTTAACTTCTAGATGGTCTTTAGTCAATTATGAATCATGTGCATTAAATGCACAATGTTTCAAAGTCAAGATAGGTGGATATTTATTTTCAAAATGCATTAAAAGCATTGTATCCAAAGTCAAGATAGGTGGGCATTTATTTTCATGTGCATTAAATGTATGTATCTTCAAGTCAAGATAGGTGGGCACCTTTGTCTCTCCATCCTATCTATAAATACCCCCCTAAGCTTATTGTAATAATCAGATTTGAGTTTATGAAAACTTGCATTCAAGTGTTTTCTCTCATTGTGTGAGAATTTATCTTTCCTTCTTTGCTCTTGTGAAATCTTGCTTTGTCAATCTTCTTTATAAGATTGGTGATTCAAATTCACAAAAGCCCCCAATTTGTGCTTCAACCCAAGTGCGTTGTTGTGTGGATTGGTTCAATTCGTGTTCGTGGTTGAACAAGCGTTCTAAATAGTAGGTCACGTTCTATATAACGTTGGTTGACTATTTGCACTTGTTAGGTCATTGAACCACTCCAATTCCTTCTTCGATTCCGGAGTGTGTTGCTCTTATTTTTCTTTTGATAAGTCTTGAATTCATTTATCGCCTACGCCGTGAAGATCAGGCAACCCTAAGGATTTTCCTATCATGTAAGGAAAGCAAAAATTTACGGGTGCATGAAATGGGGCAAATATTTGCAAACGAGTCATATCTTATGATTTGGGATGATGAAATGCCCAGTCGAGCAAAAGCAGGTCTGATAGTTTGCCGAAAAGCAAACATTTGTGACATGGAGCGCAAACGATTGATATGTTTAGGAGGGAAGAGTGGTACACAGTTCATCGTACGAGCGACGATGTGCGAGATTGTGTGCAAAGATATGTTGACATTCCAAAACGTACATGAACTTTCCACAAAGAGGGAGAAAAAGATATCGAGCAATGAGAAATGCAATCGAGTGAAATATAGAATGATGGATATACAGAAATGTTCGTTGGTGCGACTTAGTAATCAAAAACTTATAATCGGGTGAAACAGAGCAAGAAGGATGTGAAGCGTTCGAACACATTTTACAGTATAAAAAAATGTACGTTTGGGGGAGAAAGTGAACTATAATTAGGAATCTCGAGTGAAATAGCGAAAGATAGATGTCAAGCAAGCAAAAACACGGTCCAATGAGAAAGAATGCTTATTGGGGCAAAACGGGGCAATGATGTGTAATGAGTGATAACATACTATGTAACAGGATGAAATGTGCAAGTCGAACAGGAACAAGTCAGATCAATAGCACAAAAGCGAAAACCAGCAAAATGGTGTCCAAATTTGTGAATATACGTAAAAATTTAAAGAGTCATAACAGCTCAAAGATGAGCGAACAAGCCACAGCATGCGAGATAGTGAGTAAAAAGTTGGAATATTTCCAATAGAAGTTGGAACTCGTGAGAGCTGGCGAAAACATTATATCGAGAGAAGATGTGTAGTCGGTTGAAAAAAAAGTACAATCGGGTCGTTTAGTTCGAAAATGATTGAGCTTCAACAGACATGTGATAGAGTGCGCAAAAGATTGCAAGCAATTGAAACAAAAGAACATGCATGAAAAGTAGGTGGGAAAAACAATGTAAGGAAAGCAAAAATTTACGGGTGCGAGAAATGGGGCAAATATGTGCAAACGAGTCATATCTTACGTGTGGGATGATGAAATGGCCAGTCGAGCAAAAGCAGGTCTGATAGATTACTGGAAAGCAAACACTTGGGACATGAAGTGCAAACGATTGATATGTTTAGGAGGGAAGAATGGTACACACTTCAATTGGACCTCTAACTCGTTCAAGGGTTAAAGAGCTTGGACTAATTGCAGCCCAAGAAAGGGAGAACACTTCAATTGGGCCTCTAACTCGTTCAAGGGCTAAAGGGCTTGGATTGGGCTTAACCACATTGTTGAAAGTGGAAGAAGTGTGAAAAGATTGCATGTGGGTTAGTTGCATTTGTTGAATATAGTTGTAGTCTATTACCTATGCATTTCTTGTCTTTGACTTTTAGCTTCCTATACATTTATTGTCTTTGACATTTAGCCTACACTACTTGACTTTTAGTTGATGCATTTAATGCATTAGTTGGAGTCTTTTGTCTTTTTGTTTTAGAGACCCTCTATAAAAAGGGTCCTTGCCATATGTTGTAAACCATCTTTGAATCATATATGAGATATTGGCATTTTGCTTTCAAGAGGATTCTTGAGTTCTTTCTCTTATCTAACTTGTGTTAGTGGCGAGAGCAACTAGATTTCTTATCACTCACGTTCTTCTTTCTTGAGTGTGGCGAGATCAACCCATTTCTCTTAGTTGTGGCGCCCTTTGGCTTATCAATTGAGTGATTTGGTTTCATTTATTTGTTTCTTTCAACCTATCCAGAAAATCGATCAAGTGTTTTCCCTCCGAAAATCACATCATATTGGTATCAAAGCCACTTCAATTCAGGTTCTATTATTTGTTTTGTGTTTTGCCCCTTCGTGGAAAGCTTAATTTTATTGCATTTTATTCTGTGTTTTGCCACCTACATGGAAGGCTTAGTTTTCCTTATTTTGTATTCTGCCACCTATATGGAAGGCTTAGTTTTCCTTGTTTTGTAATCTGCCACCTACATGGAAGGCTAATTTTCTAGTCTGTTCATCTTTATCTTTATTTCTATTCTTGTGTTGTTCTATTTTATTCCAACTTTTTTATTTAAAAAAAAAAATTCATCGTTACTGTTCATTGTTCATCGTTACTGTTCATTGTTAATCCGAGTGTAAACACTTAGAGAGTGAACCTACCCTTCACCAAACTCAAACCAACAAATTACAAATCACTATGACAGGAGAAAATAGTTCTGAAGTTCCTTTTGGGCTTAGCCTACAACAAGCTCAAATTGTTGGCCTACAAAGAGGTCAAGAAGAAATGATGGAACAAATAGCTCAACTAACCACTCAAATGGCTAGATTTATGGAGCTACAACAACAACAACCAAGAAGAGGAGCTTATGTTGAACACCATAGAGAAGAATCTGAAGCTGAAGAAGGTGATCAACCTAGGCAAAGAAGGCAGCAGAGGGAACGTGATGCCAACATCAAAATGAAGATTCCTCCATTTAAGGGAACAAGTTCTCCTGAAGAATACTTGGAGTGGGTGCAACGAGTAGAGAAGATTTTTGAATATCAAGAATATTCAGAAGCTACCAAATGCCGTCTTGCAGCGCTTGAATTCACTGATTATGCGAATCTATGGTGGGAAAATTTGAAGAATCAACGAAGAAGAGATGGAGAGGAGGAAGTTCGAAATTGGAGATTGATGAAAAGGCTCATGCAGAGGCGTTTTGTACCTGATTACTACAAGCAAGAGCTTTATTTTAAGCTTCAAAGCTTGAGGCAAGGAGGTATGTGTGTTGAAGATTATGTCAAAGAATTTGAAACTTTGATGATTCGGTGCGAGCTGAATGAACCTCAAGAGCAAACCATAGCTCGATTTCTTGGTGGTTTGAACAGAGAAGTTGCTGACTTAGTAGAGTTGCAGAATTATGTCTTCTTAGAAGATGTAATTAAATTGGCAATTAAGGTGGAGAGACAGAAAAAGAGAGTTTATGGAAGAACCAATGGAGTGTCTAAACCATTGGGGAGTAAACCTTTCCAAACACTTTCCCAAACCTCAAACACTACCAAAGGGAGTAATAAGGAGATATGGAAGAAAGAGCCGAACAAATCTGAAAGTTCTAAGGGGAAGGATAAGAGAGAAGACAACCAGCCCTCTAAAAGAAGCCGAGACATTAAGTGCTTCAAGTGCTTGGGTCATGGCCATATAGCATCCGAATGTCCTAATAGAAGAGTGATGATCTTGAAGGAGAAACAAGGGGAAATAGAGAGTGAAGATGAAGATATTGTGGAGGAATGTGAAGAGGAAGAATATTTTGATGAAGAAGAAGTTGTTGAGTATGCTGATGAAGGTGCTGCCTTGGTTATTAGACGTGCCTTGAATATCCAAGCCAAGGTAGAAGAAGAACAGAGGGAGAATATTTTTCAAACAAGGTGCACTATCGGAGGCAAAGTTTGTAACGTGATAATTGATAGTGGGAGCTGCACTAACGTTGCTTCAACCACCTTGGTTGGAAAACTGAAGCTACCTATCATCAATCATCCCCGTCCATATAAGCTGCAATGGCTAAATAATCATGGCGAGATGAAGGTCACCAAACAAGTAAAGGTACCTTTCTCTGCAGGGAAGAATTACAAAGATGAGGTATTGTGTGACATAGTCCCTATGGATGCTAGTCATCTTCTACTTGGGAGGCCGTGGCAATTTGATAGAAGAGCACTACATGATGGCTTCAAAAACACCTACGCTTTTGAGAAGGATGGAAAGAAGATTGTGTTGGCACCCTTAAAGCCAATACAAGTACAGCCGAAGGAGGATGTAATCGAGGAGAATAAGCCTAGTTGTTTTGCTTCTAAGAATGAGTTAAAGAAGGCAATAAGAAGGGAAAACTTTGTATTATTACTAATTCTTAAGGAGCTAAATCCAGAACTTGCAGAAAAGCTTCCTAAGCTTGTGAGGGAGTTGATAGAAGAATTTACAGATGTCTTTCCGAATGAGCTACCTAAGGGATTGCCACCCTTAAGAGGAATTGAGCATCAAATTGATTTGGTGCCCGGTGCTGCCTTACCAAATAAGCCAGCATACAGAATGAATCCAGAGGAGGCTAAGGAGCTAAAAAGGCAAGTCGATGAGTTGATTGAAAAGGGTTATGTAAGGGAATCCATGAGCCCTTGTTCTGTGCCTACATTATTAGTCCCTAAAAAGGATGGCTCTATGAGAATGTGTGTAGACAGCCGTGCTATAAATAAGATCACCATCAAATACCGCTACCCAATTCCAAGATTGGATGACATGTTGGATGAGCTGAATGGTTCCAAGGTGTTTTCAAAAATTGACTTGAAGAGCGGCTATCACCAAATCCGAATGAAAGAGGGAGACGAGTGGAAGACGGCCTTCAAGACAAAGCATGGACTTTACGAATGGATGGTAATGCCATTTGGGCTATCTAATGCCCCTAGCACATTTATGCGATTGATGAATCATGTGCTTAGATCTTTCATTGGAAAATTCGTTGTGGTATATTTCGATGATATTTTGATCTACAGTCAAAGTTATGAGGAGCATGTGCAACATTTGAAGGAAGTCTTGGAAGTGTTGCGAAAGGAGAAACTCTATGCTAATCTAAAAAAATGCTACTTTTGTCAAGACCATGTGATTTTTCTTGGCTTTGTAGTATCTCAGCAAGGAGTGGGAGTTGATGAAGAAAAGGTGAAAGCTATCAAAGAATGGCCCGTTCCAAGAACCATATCTGAAGTAAGAAGTTTTCATGGGCTTGCCTCTTTCTATAGAAGATTTGTAAGGGATTTCAGCACCATCTTAGCACCCATAACTGAATGTGTTAAGAGAGGAAAGGAGTTCAAATGGAGTGATGCAGCCCAACGAAGTTTTGAGCTTGTCAAAGAAAAATTGTGCAATGCACCCATATTGGCTTTGCCTAATTTTTCTAAGACTTTTGAGATTGAATGTGATGCTAGTGGAGTGGGAATTGGAGCTGTACTTCTTCAAGAAAGGCGTCCTATAGCTTATTTTAGTGAGAAGTTGAATGGAGCCAGTCTTAACTACTCTACCTATGATAAGGAGTTCTACTCTTTAATTAGAGCTCTTGAGACATGGCAGCACTACTTGTTACCAAAAGAATTTGTAATTCACACAGACCATGAATCACTCAAACACTTGAAAGGTCAGAGCAAGCTGAATAGAAGACATGCAAAGTGGGTGGAATTTCTTGAAGCTTTTCCCTATGTGTTGAAGTATAAGAAGGGAGAAACCAACATTGTTGCAGATGCCTTATCAAGGAGATATGCCTTAATTTCCATGATGAATGCTAAATTGTTGGGATTTGAATCTATTAAAGACCATTACATGGAAGATTCAACACTTGCTGAAATTTATCTCGCTTGTGAGAAAATGGCATATAAGGGATTTTATAGATCTGAAGGTTTTTTATTTCGCTTAGGGAGGCTGGTAATTCCAAATTGTTCTATAAGGGAATTACTTACACGAGAAGCTCACGGAGGAGGATTGGCTGGGCATTTCGGTGAAACCAAGACATTGGAGATGCTGAAAGAGCATTTTTATTGGCCTAACATGATTAGAGATGTGCATCATGTGATTGAAAGGTGTATTGTTTGCAAAAAAGCCAAGAGCAAGGAAGCAGCCCATGGACTTTATACACCTCTACCTGTTCCAGATCAACCTTGGACTGATGTTAGTATGGATTTCGTGCTAGGCTTACCAAGGACACAAAGAGGTAAAGATTCGGTCATGGTTGTTGTTGATCGTTTTTCAAAAATGTCTCATTTTATTCCATGCCATAAGACCGATGATGCTGTGCACATTGCCAATTTATTTTTCAAAGAAATTGTGAGACTTCATGGCATTCCAAATAGTATCGTATCAGATCGTGATGCCAAATTTCTTAGCTACTTTTGGAAGACTTTATGGAGGAAGTTGGGAACAAAGTTGCTCTTTAGTACTGCCTGTCACCCACAAACTGATGGGCAAACTGAAGTGGTGAACCGAACGCTTTCTACTTTGCTAAGAACTATCATTGGCAAAAACTTGAAAAGTTGGGATGAATGCTTGGCCTATGCTGAATTTGCTTACAATAGAAGTGTACATGGTACTACTAAACACTCTCCTTTTGAAGTAGTTTATGGATTTAATCCATTGAGCCCACTTGATTTAGTACCATTACCACTTGAAGCTCGAGAATGCATAGATGGAAAAATGAAGGCTGACATGATAAAGAAGTTACATGAAAACATTAAACAGCAAATTGAGAAGAAGAACTCCATCTATAAGAAGACTGCCAACAAGAGAAGAAAATTTGTTCAATTCAGTCCTGGAGATTTAGTGTGGGTTCATCTTCGAAAAGAAAGATTTCCAAACCAAAGGAAGTCTAAATTAATGCCAAGGGCAGATGGTCCTTTCCGTATCATAGACAAGGTAAATGATAATGCATACAAAATTGATTTGCCTGAAGACTATGCTGTTTCTACTACTTTCAATGTAAGGGATCTTTCCTCGTACTTAGAAGATAAAGAGGACTTGGATTTGAGGACAAATCCATTTCAACCAGGGGAGGATGATGTAATGAAGGATAACCCCATTGTAGCCCAAGAAAGGGAGAACACTTCAATTGGGCCTCTAACTCGTTCAAGGGTTAAAGAGCTTGGACTAATTGCAGCCCAAGAAAGGGAGAACACTTCAATTGGGCCTCTAACTCGTTCAAGGGCTAAAGGGCTTGGATTGGGCTTAACCACATTGTTGAAAGTGGAAGAAGTGTGAAAAGATTGCATGTGGGTTAGTTGCATTTGTTGAATATAGTTGTAGTCTATTACCTATGCATTTCTTGTCTTTGACTTTTAGCTTCCTATACATTTATTGTCTTTGACATTTAGCCTACACTACTTGACTTTTAGTTGATGCATTTAATGCATTAGTTGGAGTCTTTTGTCTTTTTGTTTTAGAGACCCTCTATAAAAAGGGTCCTTGCCATATGTTGTAAACCATCTTTGAATCATATATGAGATATTGGCATTTTGCTTTCAAGAGGATTCTTGAGTTCTTTCTCTTATCTAACTTGTGTTAGTGGCGAGAGCAACTAGATTTCTTATCACTCACGTTCTTCTTTCTTGAGTGTGGTGAGATCAACCCATTTCTCTTAGTTGTGGCGCCCTTTGGCTTATCAATTGAGTGATTTGGTTTCATTTATTTGTTTCTTTCAACCTATCCAGAAAATCGATCAAGTGTTTTCCCTCCGAAAATCACATCATTGTGTGTAAAGATATGTTGACATTCCAAACGTACGGGAACTTTCCACAAAGAGAGAAAAAGATATCAAGGAATGAAAATTGCAATCGAGTGAAATATAGAATGATGGATATACAGAAATGTTCGTTGGTGCGATTTAGTAAGCAAAAACATATAATCAGGTGAAATAGAGCAAGAAGGATGTGAAGCGTCCGAACACATTCTACAGTATAAAAAAATCTACGTTTGGGGGAGAAAGTGAACTATAATTAGGAATCTCGAGTGAAATAGCGAAAGATAGATGTCAAGCAAGAAAAAACACGGTCCAATGATAAAGAATGCATATTGGAGCAAAACGGGGCAATGATGTGTAATGAGTGAAAACATGCTATGTAACAGGATGAAATGTGCAAGTCGAACAAGAACAAGTCAGATCAAGAGCACACAAGTGAAAACTAGCAAAATGATGTCCAAATGTGTGAATATACGTTAAAATTTAAAGAGTCCTAACAGCTCAAAGATGAGCGCACGGGCCACAGCATGCCAGATAGTGCGCAAAAAGTTGGAATCTTTCCAATATAAGTTGGAACTCTTGAGAACTGGCGAAAACATTATATTGAGAGAAGATGTGTAGTCAGTTGTAAAAAAAAGTACAATTGAGTCGGATAGTTCGAAAATGATTGAGCTTCAACAAACATGTGATAGAGTGCGCAAAAGATTGCAAGCAATTAAAACAGAAGAATATGCATGAAAAACATGTGAGAAAAACAATGTAAGGAAAGGAAAAATTTACGGGTGCGAGAAATGGGGCAAATATTTGTAAACGAGTCATATCTTATGATGTGGGATGATGAAATGCCCAGTCGAGCAAAAGCAGGTCTGATAGATTGCCGGAAAGCAAACACTTGGGACATGGAACGCAAACAATTGATATGTTTAGGAGGGAAGAATGGTACACAGTTCATCGTTCAAGCGACGATGTGCGAGATTGTGTGTAAAGATATGTTGACATTCCAATCGTACGGGAACTTTCCACAAAGAGGGAGAAAATGATATCAAGGAATGAAAATTGCAATCGAGTGAAATATAGAAGGATGGACCTGCAGAAATGTTTATTCGCGCGATTTAGTAAGCAAAAACATATAATCTGGTGAAACAGAGCAAGAGGGATGTGAAGTGTCCGAACTCAGTTTACTGTGTAAAAATATGTAGGTTTGGGGGAGAAAGTCAACTATAATTAGGAATCTCGAGTGAAATATCGAATGATAGATGTCAAGCAAGAAAAAACACGGTCCAATGAGAAAGAATGCTTATTGGAGAAAAACGGGGCAATGATTTGTAATGAGTGATAACATACTATGTAACAGGATGAAATGTGCAAGTCGAACAGGAACATGTCAGATCAATAGCACAAAAGCGAAAACTAGCAAAATGGTGTCCAAATGTGTGAATATACGTTAAAATTTAAAGAGTCATAATAGCTCAAAGATGAGCGAACGCGCCACAGCATGCGAGATAGTGAGCAAAAAGTTGGAATCTTTCCAATATAAGTTGGAACTCGTGAGAGCTGGCGAAAACATTATATCGAGAGAAGATGTGTAGTCGGTTGTAAAAAAAGTACAATCAGGTCGGATAGTTCGAAAATGATTGAGCTTCAACAAACATGTGATAGAGTGCACAAAAGATTGCAAGCAATGGAAACAAAAGAATATGCATGAAAAGTATGTGGGAAAAACAATGTAAGGAAAGCAAAAATTTGTGGGTGCGAGAAATGGGGCAAATATGTGCAAACGAGTCATATCTTACGATGTGGGATGATGAAATGCCCAGTCGAGCAAAAGCAGGTCTGATAGATTGCCGGAAAGCAAACATTTGTGACATGGAGCGCAAACGATTGATATGTTTAGGAGGTAAGAATGGTACACAGTTCATCGTACAAGCGACGATGTGCGAGATAGTGTGAAAAGATATGTTGACATTCCAAACGTACGGGAACTTTCCACAAAGAGAGAGAAAAAGATATCAAGGAATGAAAATTGCAACCGAGTGAAATATAGAAGGATGGATATACAGAAATGTTCGTTGGTGCGATTTGGTAAGCAAAAACTTGTAATCAGGTGAAATAGAGCAAGAAGGATGTGAAGCGTCCGAACACATTCTACAGTATAAAAAAATGTACGTTTGGGGGAGAAAGTGAACTATAATTAGGAATCTCGAGTGAAATAACGAAAGATAGATGTCAAACAAGAAAAACACTGTCCAATGAGAAAGAATGCTTATTGGAGCAAAACGGGGCAATGATGTGTAATGAGTAATAACATACTATGTAACAGGATGAAATGTGCAAGTCGAACAGGAACAAGTCAGATCAATAGCAGAAAAGCGAACACCAGCAAAATGGTGTCCAAATGTGTGAATATACGTTAAAATTTAAAGAGTCATAACAGCTCAAAGATGAGCGAACGAGCCACAGCATGCGAGATATTGAGTAAAAAGTTGGAATCTTTCCAATATAAGTTGGAACTCTTGAGAACTGGCGAAAACATTATATCGAGAGAAGATGTGTAGTTAGTTGTAAAAAAAAGTACAATCGAGTCGGATAGTTCGAAAATGATTGAGCTTCAACAAACATGTGATTGAGTACGCTAAAGATTGCAAGCAATTGAAACAGAAGAATATGCATGAAAAACATGTGAGAAAAACAATGTAAGGAAAGGAAAAATTTACGGGTGCGAGAAATGGGGCAAATATTTGCAAACGAGTCATATCTTATGATGTGGGATGATGAAATGCCCAGTCGAGCAAAAGCAGGTCTGATAGATTGCCAGAAAGCAAACATTTGTGACATGGAGCGCAAATGATTGATATGTTTAGGAGGGAAGAATGGTACACAGTTCATCGTACAAGCGACGATGTGCGAGATTGTGTGTAAAGATATGTTGACATTCCAAACGTACGGGAACTTTCCACAAAGAGAGAGAAAAAGATATCAAGGAATGAAAATTGCAATCGAGTGAAATATAAAATGATAGATATACAGAAATGTTCGTTGGTGCGATTTGGTAAGCAAAAACTTGTAATCAGGTGAAATAGAGCAAGAAGGATGTGAAGCGTCCGAACACATTCTACAGTATAAAAAAATGTACGTTTGGGAGGAATCTCGAGTGAAATAGCGAAAGATAGATGTCAAGCAAGCAAAAACACGGTCCAATGAGAAAGAATGCTTATTGGAGCAAAACGGGGCAATGATGAAGAGATGGAGAGGAGGAAGTTCGAAATTGGAGATTGATGAAAAGGATCATGCAGAGGCATTTTGTACCTGATTACTACAAGCAAGAGCTTTATTTTAAGCTTCAAAGCTTGAGGCAAGGAGGCATGTGTGTTGAAGATTATGTCAAAGAATTTGAAACTTTGATGATTCGGTGCGAGCTGAATGAACCCCAAGAGCAAACCATAGCTCGATTTCTTGGTGGTTTGAACAGAGAAGTTGCTGACTTAGTAGAGTTGCAGAATTATGTCTTCTTAGAAGATGTAATTAAATTGGCAATTAAGGTGGAGAGACAGAAAAAAAAGAGTTTATGGAAGAAACAATGGAGTGTCTAAACCATTGGGGAGTAAACCTTTCCAAACACTTTCCCAAACCTCAAACACTACCAAAGGGAGTAATAAGGAGCCAAACAAAACTGAAAGTTCTAAGGAGAAGGAGAAGAGAGAAGACAACCAACCCTTTAAAAGAAGCCGAGACATTAAGTGCTTCAAGTGCTTAGGTCATGGCCATATAGCATCCGAATGTCCTAATAAAAGAGTGATGATCTTGAAGGAGAAACAAGGGGAAATAGAGAGTGAAGATGAAGATATTGAAGGAGGAATGTGAAGAGGAAAAATATTTTGACGAAGAAGAAGTTGTTGAATATGCTGATGAAGGTGCTGCCTTGGTTATTAGACGTGCCTTGAATATCCAAGCCAAAGTTGAAGAAGAACAGAGGGAGAATATTTTTCAAACAAGGTGCACTATCGGAGGCAAAGTTTGTAACGTGATAATTGATAGTGGGAGCTGTACTAATGTTGCTTCAACCTCCTTGGTTGGCAAATTGAAGCTACCTATCATCAATCATCCCCGTCCATACAAGCTTCAATGGTTGAATAATCATGGCGAGATGAAGGTCACCAAACAAGTAAAGGTACATTTCTCTATAGGGAAGAATTACAAAGATGAGGTATTGTGTGACATAGTCCCTATGGATGCTAGTCATCTTCTACTTGGGAGGCCCTGGCAATTTGATAGAAGAGCACTACATGATGGCTTCAAAAACACCTACGCTTTCGAGAAGGATGGAAAGAAGATTGTGATGGCGCCCTTAAAGCCAATACAAGTACAGCCGAAGGAGGATGTAATCGAGGAGAAGAAGCCTAGTTGTTTTGCTTCTAAGAATGAGTTAAAGAAGGCAATAAAAAGGGAAAACTTTGTATTATTGCTAATTCTCAAGGAGCTAAATCCAGAACTTGCAGAAAAGCTTCCTAAGCTTGTGAGGGAGTTGATAGAAGAATTTACAGATGTCTTTCCGAATGAGCTACCTAAGGGATTGCCACCCTTAAGAGGAATCGAACATCAAATTGATTTGGTGCCTGGTGCTGCCTTACCAAATAAGCCAGCATATAGAATGAATCCAGAGGAGGCTAAGGAGCTAAAAAGGCAAGTTGATGAGTTGATTGAAAAGGGTTATATAAGGGAATCCATGAGCCCTTGTTCTGTGTCTACATTATTAGTCCCTAAAAAGGATGGCTCTATGAGAATGTGTGTGGACAGTCGTGCTATAAATAAGATTACCATCAAATACCGCTATCCAATTCCAAGATTGGATGACATGTTGGATGAGCTGAATGGTTCCAAGGTGTTTTCAAAAATTGACTTGAAGAGCGTCTATCACCAAATCCGAATGAAAGAAAGAGACGAGTGGAAGACAGCCTTCAAGACAAAGCATGGACTTTACGAATGGATGGTAATGCCATTTGGGCTATCTAATGCCCCTAGCACATTTATGCGATTGATGAATCATGTGTTTAGATCTTTCATTGGAAAATTTGTTGTGGTATATTTCGATGATATTTTGATCTACAGTCAAAGTTATGAGGAGCATGTGCAACATTTGAAGGAAGTCTTGGAAGTGTTGCGAAAGGAGAAACTCTATGCTAATATGAAAAAATGCTACTTTTGTCAGGACCATGTGATTTTTCTTGGCTTTGTAGTATTTCAGCAAGGAGTGGGAGTTGATGAAGAAAAGGTAAAAGCTATCAAAGAATGGCCCGTTCCAAGAACCATATCTGAAGTAAGAAGTTTTCACGGGCTTGCCTCTTTCTATAGAAGATTTGTAAGAGATTTCAGCACCATTTTAGCACCCATAACAGAATGTATTAAGGGAGGAAAGGAGTTCAAATGGAGTGATGCAGCCCAACGAAGTTTTGAGCTTGTTAAAGAAAAATTGTGCAATGCACCCATATTGGCTTTGCCTAATTTTTCTAAGACTTTTGAGATTGAATGTGATGCTAGTGGAGTGGGAATTGGAGCTGTACTTCTTCAAGAAAGGCGTCCTATAGCTTATTTTAGTGAGAAGTTGAGTGGAGCCAGTCTTAACTACTCTACCTATGATAAGGAGTTCTACTCTTTAATTAGAGCTCTTGAGACATGGCAGCACTACTTGTTACCAAAAGAATTTGTAATTCACACAGACCATGAATCACTCAAACACTTGAAAGGTCAAAGCAAGCTGAATAGAAGACATGCAAAGTGGGTGGAATTTCTTGAAGCTTTTCCCTATGTGTTGAAGTATAAGAAGGGAGAAACCAACATTGTTGCAGATGCCTTATCAAGGAGATATGCCTTAATTTCCATGATGAATGCTAAATTGTTGGGATTTGAATCTATTAAAGACCATTACATGGAAGATTTGACACTTGCAGAAATTTATCTCGCTTGTGAGAAAATGGCATATAAGGGATTTTATAGATCTGAAGGTTTTTTATTTCGCTTGGGGAGGCTTGTAATTCCAAACTATTCTATAAGGGAATTACTTACACGAGAGGCTCACGGAGGAGGATTGGCTGGGCATTTCGGTGAAACCAAGACATTGGAGATGCTGAAAGAGCATTTTTATTGGCCTAACATGATTAGAGATGTGCATCATGTGATTGAAAGGTGTATTATTTGCAAAAAAACCAAGAGCAAGGAAGCAGCCCATGGACTTTATACACCTCTACCTGTTCCAGATCAACCTTGGACTGATGTTAGCATGGATTTCGTGCTAGGCTTACCAAGGACACAAAGAGGTAAAGATTCGGTCATGGTTGTTGTTGATCTTTTTTCAAAAATGTCTCATTTTATTCCATGCCATAAGACCAATGATGCTGTGCACATTGCCAATTTATTTTTCAAAGAAATTGTGAGACTTCATGGCATTCCAAAGAGTATCGTGTCAGATCGTGATGCCAAATTTCTTAGCTACTTTTGGAAGACTTTATAGAGGAAGTTGGGAACAAAGTTGCTCTTTAGTACTGCCTGTCACCCACAAACTGATGGGCAAACTGAATTGGTGAACCGAACGCTTTCTACTTTGCTAAGAACTATCATTGGCAAAAACTTGAAAAGTTGGGATGAATGCTTGGCCTATGCTGAATTTGCTTACAATAGAAGTGTACATGGTACTACTAAACACTCTCCTTTTGAAGTAGTTTATGGATTTAATCCATTGAGCCCACTTGATTTAGTACCATTACCACTTGAAGCTCGAGAATGCATAGATGGAAAAATGAAGGCTGATATGATAATAAAGTTACATGAAAACATTAAACAGCAAATTGAGAAGAAGAACTCCATCTATGAGAAGACTGCCAACAAAAGAAGAAAATTTGTTCAATTCAGTCCTGGACATTTAGTGTGGGTTCATCTTCGAAAAGAAAGATTTCCAAACCAAAGAAAGTCTAAATTAATGCCAAGGGCAGATGGTCCTTTCTGTATCATAGACAAGGTAAATGATAATGCATACAAAATTGATTTGCCTAAAGACTATGTTGTTTCTACTACTTTCAATGTGAGGGATCTTTCTCCGTACTTAGAAGATAAAGAGGATTTGGATTTGAGGCCAAATCCATTTCAACCAGGGGAGGATGATGTAATCAAAGATAACCCAATTGCAGCCCAAGAAAGGGAGAATACTTCAATTGGGCCTCTAACTCGTTCAAGGGCTAAAGGGCTTGGATTGGGCTTAACCACATTGTTGAAAGTGGAAGAAGTGTGAAAAGGATTGCATGTGAGATAGTTGCATTTGTTGAATATAGTTGTAGTCTATTACCTATGCATTTATTGTCTTTGACATTGAGCTACCTATGCATTTATTGTCTTTGACATTTAGCCTACACTACTTGTGTCACATCCCAAAAATTGAGCATGTAAAAAGATACTACTCATTTGATAAAATTGTCAAACATACGTTGTTTACATATATTCTGTAAGGTTTTACATTCAACCTTAATCATTCATTCCACACTACAGAATTATATTCATCTGATAAGCAAATATAGACATACATAGTCTGATATTTCTATCTCATCGCAAGCCTAGGAGACCTATAGAAAGTACAGAGCGTTCCTAGTATCCACATTAATAAGCACTGGTATCCCACCAGACAAAAAAAATAGAGGATAATTCCAAGGGGCTTCTATTGTTCAAACGGATACTCTTGTTCTTTGTTTTCTGTATCTGAAAAAAAAATAATCATAGGGAGTGTGAGTTTATTTAAAAACTCAGTAAGTAAATAACTGTACTATATAAAATATCAAAAGTACAAATACCACATTTACTCATATAATTCATTGTCTTATACATCGAGTAGTGTGGGACTCTAACCCTTTCAAACTCATGAATAAGATTTCATAGATATACACCGAGTAGTATGGGACTTTAACCCTTTCAAACTAGTGAATAAGATCTCATAGGTATACACCGAGCAGTATGGGACTCTAACCCTTTCACCTCGTGTATCGGTTTCATAGATATGCACTGAGTAGTATGAGACTTTAACCCTTTCAAACTCGTGTATAAGATTTCTTAGATATACACCGAGTAGTATGAGACTTTAACCCTTTCAACTCGTGTATTAGATCCTGTAGATCTTTACTCATTAATAAGATAGTGAGAATTTATCACATAGTACAATTGTCATGAAATAAAATAATTTCTACATACTCTTATTTCTACCGATCATCATATACTCCCATATGAAAAATTGATTGCTTATAATCCAAATAATATTGTAAATGGGACTTATATTGTACTTTGACTATAATAATATCAAATTAGCTGAGCAAGGTTATTCACTCACCTTGATGTTTGTCCAAGTTTACCTTGTTCCACACTAGAATTTGTGTAGGAAAATTTCCTAGTAAAATATATTACAAGGAAACATAAGAAAGGAAACAAAATCACGAAAATACGCAAAATTTTCTGATTGCTACAGTGTCGGTTCGCTACAGTAACGTTGACTGCTACAGTACCGTTGACTGCCGACACTACAGTACTGCTACAGTACTCGAAGAAAATTTTCCAGAATTTTTCCGAAATCTCTGGTCGCTACAGTAACTCGAATTTTTGCAGAAAAATCTTTCAAAAATTCATCCTTTCCTTTCTTGTTTCAAAACCAGAATTTCAACTCTTTTAACCGATTATAACTCAAATATAACTTCTAAAACTACTGAGATTCATGAATTATCATCAAAATCTTCACTCCTCTGATCTTCTACATAAACTGAAATTTAAGGAAAATAATGAGATTAAAGCTTACCTTTAATCCTTACAAAGCTTTTGAACCGAACAGATAATCGAAATTCTGAAGATCAAGGAAAGGATTTGAGAAGAGGGTGAAGAAACGAGAGAAAGTGAATTTACTATTCACTTCAGCTGCTTCGATCGTGAGAAAAAAATAAGGGGGGTACTATTGAAACTTTATATTAAATATTTCTAATGGGTTATTCAATAACCCATGGGTATACATAACCCAACATCCAAACCCATCCAGTCAATTTACAATAAATGGACTAATTGACCATTCTGAAACCACTTTTCCATGAATTTCACCATTCTTAGAATATATCCCACATTGTGCAAATATTTAGTCCAGTCATTTAACTCAATTTTCATAAATAATATTCAAAGAGAACAATTAAATATGAAAATTAAATATGACCAAAATAAATAACTAAAGTAACGTTGTAAAATTCTAAAATACTCTTAAGCGAATTATATTCTGAAATTAACGGGTATTACATTCTACCCCCCTTAAAAGAATTCGGTCCTCCGAATTAAAATTTTTCCTCAAGTTTCAAATAAATGTGGATAGTTTTTCCACATTTCATCTTCCGTCTCCCACGTAGCTTCCTCGCGAGAATGATTTCTCCAAATAACCTTGACAGTAGGAATTTCTTTAGTACGCAATTTCTTGACTTTTCTATCAAGGATAGCTACTGGTACCTCTTCGTAGGTGAGAGTTTCATCAAAATGAACTTCTTGGGGTTGAATGACATGAGAAGGATCAGGAAGATACTTCCGTAGCATGGACACATGAAATATTGGATGAACTCCCTCTAGGTTGGAAGGTAGGTCTAGGCGATATGCCACATTACCCACTCTGTCTACAACCTCATATGGGCCAACATACCTCGGACTAAGGTTGCCTTTCTTCCCGAATCTCATTACTCCCTTCATAGGTGAGATTCGTAAGAAAACCATATCACCAATTGCAAATTCAAGGTCACGTCGTCGGTTGTCTGCATAAGACTTCTGTCTACTCTGAGCAGTTAACAACTTCTCTCTGATCAGTTTAACTTTATTTATATCTTCTTGTATCATCTCAGGTCCAAATATTTTGGTTTCACCAAGTTCAAACCAACCTATAGGAGATCGACACCGTCTCCCATATAAAGCCTCGAAAGGTGCCATCTGGATACTGGCTTGGTAACTGTTATTATAAGCAAATTCAATAAGAGACAAATGATCTTCCCAACTTCCACTGAAATCCATCACACAAGCTCTTAGCATATCCTTTAAAGTCTGAATTGTCCTTTCGGACTGTCCATCAGTCTGAGGATGAAATGTTGTGCTAAGATTCACTTTGGTACCCAAAGCCTCTTGAAAGACTCTCCAGAACCGAGAAGTAAACTGAGGTCCTCGGTCTGATGTAATGGATATTGGTACACCATGAAGTTTCACTATTTCTTTAACATAAAGTCGAGCAAGTTTTGCTACACTGAAAGTGGTATGAACAG
This sequence comes from Biancaea sappan, assembly GCA_037074585.1. NCBI lineage: Eukaryota > Viridiplantae > Streptophyta > Magnoliopsida > Fabales > Fabaceae > Biancaea > Biancaea sappan. The sequence continues at coordinate 41,130,543 of CM073501.1, read as the reverse complement.
GAAGAAAATGTGCTGACTTAGTAAGTCGATCCACTATGACCCATATTGAGTCATTTCCTTTTGTTGACCGAGGTAAACCTACTACAAAATCCATAGTGATCCTTTCCCACTTCCACTCAGGAATATCTAGTTTTTGCATCAAACCAGGTGGTCGTCGATGTTTAGCTTTAACTTGCTAACAAGTCAAACATCGAGTTACAAAGTCAGTCACGTCTCGCTTCATGCCCTCCCACCAGTAAACTTGTTTCAAGTCCTGATACATTTTCACAGCACCAGGATGTACAACGTAGGGCGAACCATGAGCTTCCATTAAGATTTCATGTTTCAAAGATTCAATGTTGGGGACACAGAGTCTCCCATTAAACCATAAGACTCCTTCTTCATCTACCAAGAAACTTGGTGCTAGACCTTGCCTTGCCTTATCTCTGATTTTGACCATATCAATGTCATTTTCTAAAGTTGCTTTTACTTTTTCTACAAGGGATGATCTAACTGTTAAATGAGCCAGAAATGTACCTGACTCAGTGATCTCGAAGAATACTCCATCAGCTTCCAATTCTTGTAGTTCATGTATTAGAGATCTCCTTATAGTGGCAATGTGAGCTAAACTTCCCATAGACTTTCGACTTAGAGCATCAGCCACTACATTTGCTTTACCTGGATGGTAAAGGATGGTACAATCATAATCTTTCAGAAGTTCCATCCACCTTCGTTGCCTTAGATTGAGATCTCTCTGCTCAAAAATGTACTTAAGGCTTTTGTGATCTGTAAAAATTTGACAAGTCTCCCCATACAAGTAATGTCTCCAAATCTTTAGGGCAAACACTACAGCTGCCATTTCCAAATCATGAGTGGGGTAATTCAATTCATGCTTTTTAAGCTGACGTGAGCCATAAGCTATGACTTTACCATGTTGCATCAACACACATCCTAAGCCTATCTTTGAGGCATCACAGAATACAGAGTAACCCCCTGGTCCTGATGGTAGGATTAAGACTAGTGCAGAAGTTAAACACTCTTTCAATTGGGTGAAACTTTGCTCACATGAATCATCCCAAATGTATTTAACATTCTTTCGGGTTAACTTATTTAATGGGAGAGCCGTCTTAGAGAAATCTTTGACAAAGCGACGGTAATACCCTGCTAAGCCAAGAAAACTACGTACTTCAGACACTGTTGTTGGTCTAGGCCATTGTTTTACTGCTTCAATTTTACTTGGATCAACATGAATACCTTCTTGGGAAATAACATGTCCCAAAAACGTTACATGACTCATCCAGAATTCACATTTTGAGAGCTTTGTGTACAACTGATGCTCTCTCAAGGTCTGAAGCACTATTCCCAAATGTTCAGTATGTTCTTCATGACTCTTTGAATATACCAAAATATCATCAATAAATACAATTACAAACTTATCAAGGAATGATTTGAACACTCTGTTCATTAAATCCATAAATGCTGCTGGTGCATTTGTCAACCCAAAAGACATCACAAGAAACTCATAATGTCCATACCGTGTACGAAAAGCAGTCTTAGGTATATCATCATTCTTAATTCGTAACTGATGGTATCCATACCTTAGATCAATCTTTGAGAAGTATTTTGCTCCTTGAAGCTGATCAAACAAATCATCTATCCTTGGTAAAGGATACTTATTCTTCACTGTGACTTTATTCAGCTGACGATAATCTATACATAATCTCATAGAACCGTCTTTCTTTTTCACAAAAAGAACAAGAGCACCCCAAGGTGAAAAACTTGGGCGAATGAACCCTTTGTTCAACAAATCTTCCAATTGTTCTTTGAGTTCTTTTAGCTCAACAGGAGCCATACGATAAGGTGGAATAGAAATTGGTCTTGTGTCTGGGACCAAATCAATACTGAACTCAATATCTCTTTCTGGCGGTAATCCAGGTAAATCTTCTGGGAACACATCTGGGAATTCATTAACCACATGTATATCTTCTAACTTCTGTTCTTTCTTTTCTAAATCTTTGATAAAAGCTAGAAATCCCTGACATCCCTTTCGCAACATACGCCGGGCACTTAACATAGATATCATGTTGCAAGGTACATCACTTTGATCCCCTTGAAACATAAAATTACTCCTCCCCGGCATATTAAAGGAAATAACTTTGTCACGACAATTTATAGTAGCATGACAAGAAGATAGCCAGTCCATCCCTAAAATCACATCAAAATTTAATATATTGAGAATCATAAGATCTATCTCAGTTTCCATGCCTCCAACGATTATTTTACAAGAATGATAACATGTTTTAACCATCAAAGTCTCTCTCATCGGTGTGGAAACCAAGAATGGTTCTTTAAGAATAATCGAATCAATTGCAAATCTCTTGGCAAATAGGGGTGACACATATGAGTGAGTAGAACCGGGGTCAAACAAAATACGTGCAGCAAAAGTATTAACAGATAATATACCTGTAACTACAGCATTGGATGTTTGAGCATCCTGTCGGGTTAGAGCATATACTCTTGCATTTCCTCTGCCAGCAGCTTGTTTTCCATGGTCACCTTGGCCTCTTCTAGAACCTCTTCCCATACTACCCCCTATTGAAGGGGTTGGTGTTTGAGTAGAAGATTGTGGTCGAGGTGGCAAAGTAGACCCTTGACCTGGTCTTGTCATGACCTGAGGGCACTCCCTTATAAAATGTCCTTTTTGTCTACAGTTAAAACAACCTGTACCAACAGTGTTTAACCTGCATTCTCCAAAGTGAAACTTTCCACACTCAGGACATTGAGGTTTTTCCCTTCTACCTTGAGTACCTCCTCTACTAGAAGAGCTAAAACCACCCCTGCTCTCTGAACGAGGCTTAGCCACACTGGCTGTAGAATAAGATGACTTAGTAGGAGTGGCTGGAGCATTTTGTGATGCAGTAAAGGGTTTCAAAGTCCCTGAGTCTTCCCCTTGATCAAAAGATCTCCTATATCTAGCTTTCTTCTTTTGACGATATTCTTCTTTATTCTTTGACCTCTTTTCCATTCTTCAGGCCACATCAACAGCTTCTGAGTACGATGAGTAATCGTTCATATTAGAACCCACTTGATCATATAAGGCATCACGAAGCCCTTCCACAAACTTTTCTATTTTCTTCCTTTTAGAAGGAATGATTTCAGGGGCATATTCAGATAATTTAACAATCTGAGCTGAATATTCATCAATAGTCATGTTTTCCTGCCGCAGATACAGAAAATCCCTGGCCCTAGATGATCGTTCACTTGCCGAAAGAAATTCATCCATAACCAATCTGTAAAATTCTGTCCACATAACTGGCGGTGCGCCTTGAATTCTAGCTTTCTTCCAGTTCCTCCACCATTAACCAGCCCTACCCTTTAACTGAAAAGAAGTGAATTCTACCTTTTGAGTAGGAGAACACCCTATAGCATCACAGATTGCTTCACAATCTTCAAGGAAACATTGTGGGTCCTCTTTGGGATCTTCCCCTGAAAAAGTAGGAGGCCTCATTTTCTGGAATTCAGACATTCTTACCTCCTTTACGTTAACTCCTCCCGCTAATGGAGCTGGTGGTACAATTTCAGCTTCAACAATAGGAGGATCCACTGGCAGGTTAGCTTGTGCAGCTCGACCTCTCATTTCAGCCTCAAATCGGTCAAATCGTTCATTCATCAAATTAATCACATGTGCATAGTTGCATTACCAATGTGAGCATTAGGTTCGACTCTCCTTGCTTGCTCACTAGTTGCGCCCTCAGTACTTTGAGCATGTAAACTATCACCACGGTTAGGATCATCTTGCACATGTACTGGTGGATTTATGGCCCTCCTTGGACCCATATGCTCGTTATTATTAGAAGATCCTTCTGACATTGTACTGTCACAGATCTACACACATAACAAACAATTTTCAGACATAAACAAAATATCACTTACTAGCCCCACTGAGAAGTTATCTATAAAATGACGTTATACTCTACAAGGTCTTTTATGGAACCTAATCCTATGGTCATGCCGTGGCTCATGACAATAGGGAAGGGCCCACAAAGATCACTTTGCTCTGTACTCTATAGGGGACCTATAAAACCTATCCTCTGATACCAAATTGTCACATCCCAAAAATTGAGCATGTGAAAAGATACTACTCATTTGATAAAATTCTCAAACATACGTTGTTTACATATATTCTATAAGGTTTTACATTCAACCTTAATCATTCATTCCACACTACAGAATTATATTCATCTGATAAGCAAATATAGACATACATAGTCTGATATTTCTATCTCATCGCAAGCCTAGGAGACCTATAGAAAGTACAGAGCGTTCCTAGTATCCACATTAATAAGCACTGATATCCCACCAGACAAAAAAAAAATAGAGGATAATTCCAAGGGGCTTCTATTCTTCAAACGGATACTCTTGTTCTTTGTTTTCTGTATCTGAAAAAAAAAATAATCATAGGGAGTGTGAGTTTATTTAAAAACTCAGTAAGTAAATAACTGTACTATATAAAATATCAAAAGTACAAATACCACATTTACTCATATAATTAATTGTCTTATACATCGAGTAGTGTGGGACTCTAACCCTTTCAAACTCATGAATAAGATTTCATAGATATACACCGAGTAGTATGGAACTTTAACCCTTTCAAACTCGTGAATAAGATCTCATAGGTATACACCGAGTAGTATGGGACTCTAACCCTTTCACCTCGTGTATCGGTTTCATAGATATGCACTGAGTAGTATGGGACTTTAACCCTTTCAAACTCGTGTATAAGATTTCTTAGATATACACCGAGTAGTATGGGACTTTAACCCTTTCAACTCGTGTATTAGATCCTGTAGATCTTTACTCATTAATAAGATAGTGAGAATTTATCACATAGTACAATTGTCATGAAATAAAATAATTTCTACATACTCTTATTTCTACCGATCATCATATACTCCCATATGAAAAATTGATTGCTTATAATCCAAATAATATTGTAAATGTGACTTATATTGTACTTTGACTAGTAATATCAAATTAGCTGAGCAAGGTTATTCACTCACTTTGATGTTTGTCCAAGTTTACCTTGTTCCACACTAGAATTTGTGTAGGAAAATTTCCTAGTAAAATATATTACAAGGAAACATAAGAAAGGAAACAAAATCACGAAAATACGCAAAATTTTCTGATTGCTACAGTGACGGTTTGCTACAGTAATGGTTTGCTACAGAAAGCAAACACTAAGGATATGGAGTGCAAATGATTGATATGTTTAGGAGGGGAAGAATGGAACACAGTTGGTCATACAAGCGACAATGTGCGAGATTGTGTGTAAAGATATGTTGACGTTCCAAAAGTACGGGAACTTTCCACGATGAGGGAGAAAAAATATCGAGCAAAGAAAATTGTAATCGAGTGAAATAAAGGAAGTTGGATATGTAAAAATGTTCGTTGGTGTGATTTTATAAGCAAAAACTTATAATCAGGTGAAACAGAGCAAGAAGGATGTAAAGTGTCCGAACACATTCACAGTATAAAAAAAATGTACGTTTGGGGGAGAAACTGAACAAAAATTTGCAATTGAGCAAAATAGAGAAAGATAGATGTCAAGCATGCAACAACACGTTACAATGAGAAGGAATGTTTATTGGAGCAAAAGGGGGCAAATATGTGTAATGAGTGATAACATACTATGTAACAAGATGAAATGTGCAAGTCGAACAAGAACAAGTCAGATCTATTGCACAAAAGTGAAAACCTAATGGAGTTCAAATGAGCGAATATTCACTAAAATTTAAAGACTCATAACAGTTCAAAGATGAGAGAATGAGCCACATCGTGCGAGATAGTGAGCAAAACTTGGAATCTTTCCAATACAGGAGAGAACTCGTGAGAGGTGGCGAAAATCAGGTCGTATAGTTTGAAAATAATCGAGCATCAACAAACATGCGATAGAGTGCACAAAAGATTGCAAGCAAGTGAAAGAAAAGAATATGGATGAAAGGCATGTGAGAAAAACTATTTAAAGTAAGCAAAAATTTACGAGGGTAGGAAATGGGGCAAATATGTGCAAACGAGTGATATCTTATGATGCGGGATGATGAAATGTCCAGTCGAGAAAAAGCAGGTCTGATAGATTGCCCGAAGGCAAACACTTGGGATATGGAGTGTAAACGATTTATATGTTTAGGAGGGAAGAATTGTACACAGTTCATCATACAAGCGACGCTATGTGAGATTGTGTGTAAAGATATGTTGACGTTCCAAATATACGAGAACTTTCCACAACGAGGGAGAAAAAGATATCGAGCAAAGAAAATTGCAATCGAGTGAAATATAGAAGGATGGATATGCAGGAATGTTCGATGGTGTGATTTCTTAAGCAAAAACTTATAATCGTGTGAAACAGAGCAAGAAGGATGTGAAGCATCCGAACACATTTTACAATATAAAAAAATGTACGTTTGGGGGAGAAAGTGAACTATAATTAGGAATCGAGTGAAATAGCGAAAGATAGATGTCAAGCAAGCAAAAACACGGTCCAATGAGAAAGAATGTTTATTGGAGCAAAACGGGGCAAAGATGTGTAATGAGTGATAACATACTATGTAATAGGATGAAATGCGCAAGTCGAACAAGAACAAGTCAGATCAATTGCACAAAATCAAAAACTAGCGAAATGGAGTCGAAATGAGCGAATATTCGCTAAGATTGAAAGAGTCATAACAGCTCAAAGATGAGTGAACGAGCGACAGCATGTGAGATTGTGACCAAAACTTGGAATCTTCCCAATACAAGAGAGAACTCGTGGGAGCTGGCGAAAACATTATATCGAGAGAAGATGTGTAGTCGCTTGTGAAAGAAGTACAATAGGACCATGTAGTTTGAAAATGATCGAGCATCAACAAATATGCGATAGAGTGAGCAAAAGATTGCAAGCAAGTGAACCAAAAGAATATTGATGAAAGGCATGGGAGAAAAACAATTTAAAGAAAGGAAAAATTTACGGCTGCAGGTCTGATGACAAACGAGTGATATCTTATGATGTGGAATGATGACATGTCCAGTCGAGCAAAAGCAGGTCTGATAGATTGCCAGAAAGCAAACACTTGGGATATGGAGCACAAACGATTTATATGTTTACGAGGGAAGAATGGTACACAGTTCATCGTACAAGCGACGATATGCGAGATTGTGTGTAAAGATATGTTGATGTTCCAAACGTACAAGAACTTTCCTCAATGAGGGAGAAAAATATATCGGGCAGAGAAAATTGCAATCGAGTGAAATGAAGAAATATGGATATGTAGAAATGTTCGTTGGTTGGATTTAGTAAGCAAAAACTTATAATCAGGTGAAACAAAGCAAGAAGGATGTGAAGCGTCCGACACATTTTACAGTATAAAGAAAATGTACGTTTGGGGGAGAAAATGAACTATAATTTGCAATCAAGTAAAATAGCGAAAGATAGATGTCCATGCAAAATAATGGTACAATGAGAAAGAATGTTTATTGGAGCAAAACGGGGCAAAGATGTGTAATGAATGATAACATACTATGTAACAGGATGAAATGTGCAAGTCGAATAGGAACAAGTCAGATCAATTGCACAAATATGAAAACCAGAAAAATGGAGTCCAATGAGCAAATATTCGTTAACATTTAAAGAGTCATAACAGCTCAAAGATGAGCGAACGAGCCACAACATGCAAGATAGTGAGTGATGTGATTTCCGGAGGGAAAACACTTGATCGATTTTCTGGATAGGTTGAAAGAAACAAACAAATGAAACCAAATCACCCAATTGATAAGCCAAAGGGCGCCACAACTAAGAGAAATGGGTTGATCTCGCCACACTCAAGAAAGAAGAACGTGAGTGATAAGAAATCTAGTTGCTCTCGCCACTAACACAAGTTAGATAAGAGAAAGAACTCAAGAATCCTCTTGAAAGCAAAATGCCAATATCTCATATATGATTCAAAGATGGTTTACAACATATGGCAAGGACCCTTTTTATAGAGGGTCTCCAAAACAAAAAGACAAAAGACTCCAACTAATGCATTAAATGCATCAACTAAAAGTCAAGTAGTGTAGGCTAAATGTCAAAGACAATAAATGTATAGGTAGCTAAAAGTCAAAGACAATTAATGCATAGGTAATAGACTACAACTATATTCAACAAATGCAACTAACCCACATGTAATCTTTTCACACTTCTTCCACTTTCAACAATGTGGTTAAGCCCAATCCAAGCCCTTTAGCCCTTGAACGAGTTAGAGGCCCAATTGAAGTGTTCTCCCTTTCTTGGGCTGCAATTAGTTCAAGCTCTTTAACCCTTGAACGAGTTAGAGGCCCAATTGAAGTGTTCTCCCTTTCTTGGGCTGCAATGGGGTTATCCTTGGTTACATCATCCTCCCCTGGTTGAAATGGATTTGTCCTCAAATCCAAGTCCTCTTTATCTTCTAAGTACGGGGAAAGATCCCTTACATTGAAAGTAGTAGAAACAGCATAGTCTTCAGGCAAATCAATTTTGTATGCATTATCATTTACCTTGTCTATGATACGGAAAGGACCATCTGCCCTTGGCATTAATTTAGACTTCCTTTGGTTTGGAAATCTTTCTTTTCGAAGATGAACCCACACTAAATCTCCAGGACTGAATTGAACAAATTTTCTTCTCTTGTTGGCAGTCTTCTTATAGATGGAGTTCTTCTTCTCAATTTGCTGTTTAATGTTTTCATGTAACTTCTTTATCATGTCAGCCTTCATTTTTCCATCTATGCATTCTCGAGCTTCAAGTGGTAATGGTACTAAATCAAGTGGGCTCAATGGATTAAATCCATAAACTACTTCAAAAGGAGAGTGTTTAGTAGTACCATGTACACTTCTATTGTAAGCAAATTCAGCATAGGCCAAGCATTCATCCCAACTTTTCAAGTTTTTGCCAATGATAGTTCTTAGCAAAGTAGAAAGCATTCGGTTCACCACTTCAGTTTGCCCATCAGTTTGTGGGTGACAGGCAGTACTAAAGAGCAACTTTGTTCCCAGCTTTCTCCATAAAGTTGATGTGATTTCCGGAGGGAAAACACTTGATCGATTTTCTGGATAGGTTGAAAGAAACAAACAAATGAAACCAAATCACTCAATTGATAAGCCAAAGGGCGCCACAACTAAGAGAAATGGGTTGATCTCGCCACACTCAAGAAAGAAGAACGTGAGTGATAAGAAATCTAGTTGCTCTCGCCACTAACACAAGTTAGATAAGAGAAAGAACTCAAGAATTCTCTTGAGAGCAAAATGCCAATATCTCATATATGATTCAAAGATGGTTTACAACATATGGCAAGGACCCTTTTTATAGAGGGTCTCCAAAACAAAAAGACAAAAGACTCCAACTAATGCATTAAATGCATCAACTAAAAGTCAAGTAGTGTAGGCTAAATGTCAAAGACAATAAATGTATAGGTAGCTAAATGTCAAAGACAAGAAATGCATAGGTAATAGACTACAACTATATTCAACAAATGCAACTAACCCACATGTAATCTTTTCACACTTCTTCCACTTTCAACAATGTGGTTAAGCCCAATCCAAGCCCTTTAGCCCTTGAACGAGTTAGAGGCCCAATTGAAGTGTTCTCCCTTTCTTGGGCTGCAATTAGTCCAAGCTCTTTAACCCTTGAACGAGTTAGAGGCCCAATTGAAGTGTTCTCCCTTTCTTGGGCTGCAATGGGGTTATCCTTGATTACATCATCCTCCCCTGGTTGAAATGGATTTGTCCTCAAATCCAAGTCCTCTTTATCTTCTAAGTACGGGGAAAGATCCCTTACATTGAAAGTAGTAGAAACAGCATAGTCTTCAGGCAAATCAATTTTGTATGCATTATCATTTACCTTGTCTATGATACGGAAAGGACCATCTGCCCTTGGCATTAATTTAGACTTCCTTTGGTTTGGAAATCTTTCTTTTCGAAGATGAACCCACACTAAATCTCCAGGACTGAATTGAACAAATTTTCTTCTCTTGTTGGCAGTCTTCTTATAGATGGAGTTCTTCTTCTCAATTTGCTGTTTAATGTTTTCATGTAACTTCTTTATCATGTCAGCCTTCATTTTTCCATCTATGCATTCTCGAGCTTCAAGTGGTAATGGTACTAAATCAAGTGGGCTCAATGGATTAAATCCATAAACTACTTCAAAAGGAGAGTGTTTAGTAGTACCATGTACACTTCTATTGTAAGCAAATTCAGCATAGGCCAAGCATTCATCCCAACTTTTCAAGTTTTTGCCAATGATAGTTCTTAGCAAAGTAGAAAGCGTTCGGTTCACCACTTCAGTTTGCCCATCAGTTTGTGGGTGACAGGCAGTACTAAAGAGCAACTTTGTTCCCAGCTTTCTCCATAAAGTCTTCCAAAAGTAGCTAAGAAATTTGGCATCACGATCTGACACGATACTCTTTGGAATGCCATGAAGTCTCACAATTTCTTTGAAAAATAAATTGGCAATGTGCACAGCATCATCGGTCTTATGGCATGGAATAAAATGAGACATTTTTGAAAAACGATCAACAACAACCATGACCGAATCTTTACCTCTTTGTGTCCTTGGTAAGCCTAGCACGAAATCCATACTAACATCAGTCCAAGGTTGATCTGGAACAGGTAGAGGTGTATAAAGTCCATGGGCTGCTTCCTTGCTCTTGGCTTTTTTGCAAACAATACACCTTTCAATCACATGATGCACATCTCTAATCATGTTAGGCCAATAAAAATGCTCTTTCAGCATCTCCAATGTCTTGGTTTCACTGAAATGCCCAGCCAATCCTCCTCCGTGAGCTTCTCGTGTAAGTAATTCCCTTATAGAACAATTTGGAATTACCAGCCTCCCTAAGCGAAATAAAAAACCTTCAGATCTATAAAATCCCTTATATGCCATTTTCTCACAAGCGAGATAAATTTAAGCAAGTGTTGAATCTTCCATGTAATGGTCTTTAATAGATTCAAATCCCAACAATTTAGCATTCATCATGGAAATTAAGGCATATCTCCTTGATAAGGCATCTGCAACAATGTTGGTTTCTCCCTTCTTATATTTCAACACATAGGGAAAAGCTTCAAGAAATTCCACCCACTTTGCATGTCTTCTATTCAGCTTGCTCTGACCTTTCAAGTGTTTGAGTGATTCATGGTCTGTGTGAATTACAAATTCTTTCGGTAACAAGTAGTGCTGCCATGTCTCAAGAGCTCTAATTAAAGAGTAGAACTCCTTATCATAGGTAGAGTAGTTAAGACTGGCTCCATTCAACTTCTCACTAAAATAAGCTATAGGACGCCTTTCTTGAAGAAGTACAGCTCCAATTCCCACTCCACTAGCATCACATTCAATCTCAAAAGTCTTAGAAAAATTAGGCAAAGCCGATATGGGTGCATTGCACAATTTTTCTTTGACAAGCTCAAAACTTCGTTGGGCTGCATCACTCCATTTGAACTCCTTTCCTCCCTTAACACATTCAGTTATGGGTGCTAAGATGGTGCTGAAATCCCTTACAAATCTTCTATAGAAAGAGGCAAGCCCATGAAAACTTCTTACTTCAGATATGGTTCTTGGAACGGGCCATTCTTTGATAGCTTTCACCTTTTCTTCATCAACTCCCACTCCTTGCTGAGATACTACAAAGCCAAGAAAAATCACATGGTCTTGACAAAAGTAGCATTTTTTTAGATTAGCATAGAGTTTCTCCTTTCGCAACACTTCCAAGACTTCCTTCAAATGTTGCACATGCTCCTCATAACTTTGACTGTAGATCAAAATATCATCGAAATATACCACAACGAATTTTCCAATGAAAGATCTAAGCACATGATTCATCAATCGCATAAATGTGCTAGGGGCATTAGATAGCCCAAATGGCATTACCATCCATTCGTAAAGTCCATGCTTTGTCTTGAAGGCCGTCTTCCACTCGTCTCCCTCTTTCATTCGGATTTGGTGATAGCCGCTCTTCAAGTCAATTTTTGAAAACACCTTGGAACCATTCAGCTCATCCAACATGTCATCCAATCTTGGAATTGGGTAGCGGTATTTGATGGTGATCTTATTTATAGCACGGCTGTCTACACACATTCTCATAGAGCCATCCTTTTTAGGGACTAATAATGTAGGCACAGAACAAGGGCTCATGGATTCCCTTACATAACCCTTTTCAATCAACTCATCGACTTGCCTTTTTAGCTCCTTAGCCTCCTCTGGATTCATTCTGTATGCTGGCTTATTTGGTAAGGCAGCACCGGGCACCAAATCAATTTGATGCTCAATTCCTCTTAAGGGTGGCAATCCCTTAGGTAGCTCATTCGGAAAGACATCTGTAAATTCTTCTATCAACTCCCTCACAAGCTTAGGAAGCTTTTCTGCAAGTTCTGGATTTAGCTCCTTAAGAATTAGTAATAATACAAAGTTTTCCCTTCTTATTGCCTTCTTTAACTCATTCTTAGAAGCAAAATAACTAGGCTTATTCTCCTCGATTACATCCTCCTTCGGCTGTACTTGTATTGGCTTTAAGGGTGCCAATACAATCTTCTTTCCATCCTTCTCGAAAGCGTAGGTGTTTTTGAAGCCATCATGTAGTGCTCTTCTATCAAATTGCCAGGGCCTCCCAAGTAGAAGATGACTAGCATCCATAGGGACTATGTCACACAATACCTCATCTTTGTAATTCTTCCCTATAGAGAAAGGTACCTTTACTTGTTTGGTGACCTTCATCTCGCCATGATTATTTAGCCATTGCAGCTTATATGGACGGGGATGATTGATGATAGGTAGCTTCAGTTTTCCAACCAAGGTGGTTGAAGCAACGTTAGTGCAGCTCCCACTATCAATTATCACGTTACAAACTTTGCCTCCGATAGTGCACCTTGTTTGAAAAATATTCTCCCTCTGTTCTTCTTCTACCTTGGCTTGGATATTCAAGGCACGTCTAATAACCAAGGCAGCACCTTCATCAGCATACTCAACAACTTCTTCTTCGTCAAAATATTCTTCCTCTTCACATTCCTCCACAATATCTTCATCTTCACTCTCTATTTCCCCTTGTTTCTCCTTCAAGATCATCACTCTTCTATTAGGACATTCGGATGCTATATGGCCATGACCCAAGCACTTGAAACACTTAATGTCTCGGCTTCTTTTAGAGGGCTGGTTGTCTTCTCTCTTATCCTTCTCCTTAGAACTTTCAGATTTGTTCGGCTCTTTCTTCCATATCTCCTTATTACTCCCTTTGGTAGTGTTTGAGGTTTGGGAAAGTGTTTGGAAAGGTTTACTCCCCAATGGTTTAGACACTCCATTGTTTCTTCCATAAACTCTCTTTTTCTGTCTCTCCACCTTAATTGCCAATTTAATTACATCTTCTAAGAAGACATAATTCTGCAACTCTACTAAGTCAGCAACTTCTTTGTTCAAACCACCAAGAAATCGAGCTATGGTTTGCTCTTGGGGTTCATTCAGCTCGCACCGAATCATCAAAGTTTCAAATTCTTTGACATAATCTTCAACACACATGCCTCCTTGCCTCAAGCTTTGAAGCTTAAAATAAAGCTCTTGCTTGTAGTAATCAGGTACAAAACGCCTCTGCATGAGCCTTTTCATCAATCTCCAATTTCGAACTTCCTCCTCTCCATCTCTTCTTCGTTGATTCTTCAAATTTTCCCACCATAGATTCGCATAATCAGTGAATTCAAGCGCTGCAAGACGGCATTTGGTAGCTTCTGAATATTCTTGATATTCAAAAATCTTCTCTACTCGTTGCACCCACTCCAAGTATTCTTCAGGAGAACTTGTTCCCTTAAATGGAGGAATCTTCATTTTGATGTTGGCATCACGTTCCCTCTGCTGCCTTCTTTGCCTAGGTTGATCACCTTCTTCAGCTTCAGATTCTTCTCTATGGTGTTCAACATAAGCTCCTCTTCTTGGTTGTTGTTGTTGTAGCTCCATAAATCTAGCCATTTGAGTGGTTAGTTGAGCTATTTGTTCCATCATTTCTTCTTGACCTCTTTGTAGGCCAACAATTTGAGCTTGTTGTAGGCTAAGCCCAAAAGGAACTTCAGAACTATTTTCTCCTGTCATAGTGATTTGTAATTTGTTGGTTTGAGTTTGGTGAAGGGTAGGTTCACTCTCTAAGTGTTTACACTCGGATTAACAATGAACAGTAACGATGAACAATGAACAGTAACGATGAATTTTTTTTTTTTTAAATAAAAAAGTTGGAATAAAATAGAACAACACAAGAATAGAAATAAAGATAAAGATGAACAGACTAGAAAATTAGCCTTCCATGTAGGTGGCAGATTACAAAACAAGGAAAACTAAGCCTTCCATATAGGTGGCAGAATACAAAATAAGGAAAACTAAGCCTTCCATGTAGGTGGCAAAACACAGAATAAAATGCAATAAAATTAAGCTTTCCACGAAGGGGCAAAACACAAAACAAATAATAGAACCTGAATTGAAGTGGCTCTGATACCAATATGATGTGATTTCCGGAGGGAAAACACTTGATCGATTTTCTGGATAGGTTGAAAGAAACAAACAAATGAAACCAAATCACTCAATTGATAAGCCAAAGGGCGCCACAACTAAGAGAAATGGGTTGATCTCGCCACACTCAAGAAAGAAGAACGTGAGTGATAAGAAATCTAGTTGCTCTCGCCACTAACACAAGTTAGATAAGAGAAAGAACTCAAGAATTCTCTTGAGAGCAAAATGCCAATATCTCATATATGATTCAAAGATGGTTTACAACATATGGCAAGGACCCTTTTTATAGAGGGTCTCCAAAACAAAAAGACAAAAGACTCCAACTAATGCATTAAATGCATCAACTAAAAGTCAAGTAGTGTAGGCTAAATGTCAAAGACAATAAATGTATAGGTAGCTAAATGTCAAAGACAAGAAATGCATAGGTAATAGACTACAACTATATTCAACAAATGCAACTAACCCACATGTAATCTTTTCACACTTCTTCCACTTTCAACAATGTGGTTAAGCCCAATCCAAGCCCTTTAGCCCTTGAACGAGTTAGAGGCCCAATTGAAGTGTTCTCCCTTTCTTGGGCTGCAATTAGTCCAAGCTCTTTAACCCTTGAACGAGTTAGAGGCCCAATTGAAGTGTTCTCCCTTTCTTGGGCTGCAATGGGGTTATCCTTGATTACATCAAAAGTCTTCCAAAAGTAGCTAAGAAATTTGGCATCACGATCTGACACGATACTCTTTGGAATGCCATGAAGTCTCACAATTTCTTTGAAAAATAAATTGGCGATGTGCACAGCATCGTCGGTCTTATGGCATGGAATAAAATGAGACATTTTTGAAAAACGATCAACAACAACCATGACCGAATCTTTACCTCTTTGTGTCCTTGGTAAGCCTAGCACGAAATCCATACTAACATCAGTCCAAGGTTGATCTGGAACAGGTAGAGGTGTATAAAGTCCATGGGCTGCTTCCTTGCTCTTGGCTTTTTTGCAAACAATACACCTTTCAATCACATGATGCACATCTCTAATCATGTTAGGCCAATAAAAATGCTCTTTCAGCATCTCCAATGTCTTGGTTTCACCGAAATGCCCAGCCAATCCTCCTCCGTGAGCTTCTCGTGTAAGTAATTCCCTTATAGAACAGTTTGGAATTACAAGTCTCCCCAAGCGAAATAAAAAACCTTCAGATCTATAAAATCCCTTATATGCCATTTTCTCACAAGCGAGATAAATAGAAGCAAGTGTCGAATCTTCCATATAATGGTCTTTAAGAGATTCAAATCCCAACAATTTAGCATTCATCATGGAAATTAAAGCATATCTCCTTGATAAGGCATCTGCAACAATGTTGGTTTCTCCCTTCTTATACTTCAACACATAAGGAAAAGCTTCAAGAAATTCCACCCACTTTGCATGTCTTCTATTCAGCTTGCTCTGACCTTTCAAGTGTTTGAGTGATTCATGGTCTGTGTGAATTACAAATTCTTTTGGTAACAAGTAGTGCTGCCATGTCTCAAGAGCTCTAATTAAAGAGTAGAACTCCTTATCATAGGTAGAGTAGTTAAGACTGGCTCCATTCAACTTCTCACTAAAATAAGCTATAGGACGCTTTTCTTGAAGAAGTACTGCTCCAATTCCCACTCCACTAGCATCACATTCAATCTCAAAAGTCTTAGAAAAATTAGGCAAAGCCAATATAGGTGCATTGCACAATTTTTCTTTGACAAGCTCAAAACTTCGTTGGGCTGCATTACTCCATTTGAACTCCTTTCCTCCATTAATACATTCAGTTATGGGTGCTAAGATGGTGCTGAAATCCCTTACAAATCTTCTATAGAAAGAGGCAAGCCCATGAAAACTTCTTACTTCAGATATGGTTCTTGGAACGGGCCATTCTTTGATAGCTTTCACCTTTTCTTCATCAACTCCCACTCCTTGCTGAGATACTACAAAGCCAAGAAAAATCACATGGTCTTGACAAAAGTAGCATTTTTTTAGATTAGCATAGAGTTTCTCTTTTCGCAACACTTCCAAGACTTCCTTCAAATGTTGCACATGCTCCTCATAACTTTGACTATAGATCAAAATATCATCGAAATATACCACAACGAATTTTCCAATGAAAGATCTAAGCACATGATTCATCAATCGCATAAATGTGCTAGGGGCATTAGATAGTCCAAATGGCATTACCATCCATTCGTAAAGTCCATGCTTTGTCTTGAAGGCTGTCTTCCATTCGTCTCCCTCTTTCATTCGGATTTGGTGATAGCCACTCTTCAAGTCAATTTTTGAAAACACCTTGGAATCATTCAGCTCATCCAACATGTCATCCAATCTTGGAATTGGGTAGCGGTATTTGATGGATATCTTATTTATAGCACAGCTGTCCACACACATTCTCATAGAGCCATCCTTTTTAGGGACTAATAATGTAGGCACAGAACAAGGGCTCATGGATTCCCTTACATAACCCTTTTCAATCAACTCATCAACTTGTCTTTTTAGCTCCTTAGCCTCCTCTGGATTCATTCTATATGCTGGCTTATTTGGTAAGGCAGCACCGGGCACCAAATCAATTTGATGCTCAATTCCTCTTAAGGGTGGCAATCCCTTAGGTAGCTCGTTCGGAAAGACATCCGCAAATTCTTCTATCAACTCCCTCACAAGCTTAGGAAGCTTTTCTGCAAGTTCTGGATTTAGCTCCTTAAGAATTAGTAATAATACAAAGTTTTCCCTTCTTATTGCCTTCTTTAACTCATTCTTAGAAGCAAAACAGCTAGGCTTCTTCTCCTCGATTACATCCTCCTTCGGCTGTACTTGTATTGGCTTTAAGGGTGCCAACACAATCTTCTTTCCATCCTTCTCGAAAGCGTAGGTGTTTTTGAAGCCATCATGTAGTGCTCTTCTATCAAATTGCCAAGGCCTCCCAAGTAGAAGATGACTAGCATCCATAGGGACTATGTCACACAATACCTCATCTTTGTAATTCTTCCCTATAGAGAAAGGTACCTTTACTTGTTTGGTGACCTTCATCTCGCCATGATTATTCAACCATTGCAGCTTGTATGGACGGGGATGATTGATGATAGGTAGCTTCAATTTGCTAACCAAGGTGGTTGAAGCAACATTAGTGCAGCTCCCACTATCAATTATCACGTTACAAACTTTGCCTCCGATAGTACACCTTGTTTGAAAAATATTCTCCCTCTGTTCTTCTTCTACTTTGGCTTGGATATTCAAGGCACGTCTAATAACTAAGGCAGCACCTTCATCAGCATACTCAACAACTTCTTCTTCGTCAAAATATTCTTCCTCTTCACATTCCTCCACAATATCTTCATCTTCACTCTCTATTTCCCCTTGTTTCTCCTTCAAGATCATCACTCTTCTATTAGGACATTCGGATGCTATATGGCCATGACCTAAGCACTTGAAGCACTTAATGTCTCGGCTTCTTTTAGAGGGCTGGTTGTCTTCTCTCTTATCCTTCCCCTTAGAACTTTCAGATTTGTTCGGCTCTTTCTTCCATATCTCCTTATTACTCCCTTTGGTAGTGTTTGAGGTTTGGGAAAGTGTTTGGAAAGGTTTACTCCCCAATAGTTTAGACACTCCATTGTTTCTTCCATAAACTCTCTTTTTCTGTCTCTCCACCTTAATTTCCAATTTAATTACATCTTCTAAGAAGACATAATTCTGCAACTCTACTAAGTCAGCAACTTCTTTGTTCAAACCACCAAGAAATCGAGCTATGGTTTGCTCTTGGGGTTCATTCAGCTCGCACCGAATCATCAAAGTTTCAAATTCTTTGACATAATCTTCAACACACATGCCTCCTTGCCTCAAGCTTTGAAGCTTAAAATAAAGCTCTTGCTTGTAGTAATCAGGTACAAAACGCCTCTGCATGAGCCTTTTCATCAATCTCCAATTTCGAACTTCCTCCTCTCCATCTCTTCTTCGTTGATTCTTCAAATTTTCCCACCACAGATTTGCATAATCAGTGAATTCAAGGGCTGCAAGCCGGCATTTGGTAGCTTCTGAATATTCTTGATATTCAAAAATCTTCTCTACTCGTTGCACCCACTCCAAGTATTCTTCAGGAGAACTTGTTCCCTTAAATGGAGGAATCTTCATTTTGATGTTGGCATCACGCTCCCTCTGCTGCCTTCTTTGCCTAGGTTGTTCACCTTCTTCAGCTTCAGATTCTTCTCCATGGTGTTCAACATAAGCTCCTCTTCTTGGTTGTTGTTGTTGTAGCTCCATAAATCTAGCCATTTGAGTGGTTAGTTGAGCTATTTGTTCCATCATTTCTTCTTGACCTCTTTGTAGGCCAACAATTTGAGCTTGTTGTAGGCTAAGCCCAAAAGGAACTTCAGAACTATTTTCTCCTGTCATAGTGATTTGTAATTTGTTGGTTTGAGTTTGGTGAAGGGTAGGTTCACTCTCTAAGTGTTTACACTCGGATTAACAATGAACAGTAGCGTTGAACAATGAACAGTAACGATGAATTTTTTTTTAAACAAAAAAGCTGTAATAAAATAGAACAACACAAGAATAGAAATAAAGATAAAGATGAACAGACCAGAAAATTAGCCTTCCATGTAGGTGGCAGATTACAAAATAAGGAAAACTAAGCCTTCCATATAGGTGGCAGAATACAAAATAAGAAAAACTAAGCCTTCCATGTAGGTGGCAAAACACAGAATAAAATGCAATAAAATTAAGCTTTCCACGAAGGGGCAAAACACAAAACAAATAATAGAACCTGAATTGAAGTGGCTTTGATACCAATATGATGTGATTTCCGGAGGGAAAACACTTGATCGATTTTCTGGATAGGTTGAAAGAAACAAACAAATGAAACCAAATCACCCAATTGATAAGCCAAAGGGCGCCACAACTAAGAGAAATGGGTTGATCTCGCCACACTCAAGAAAGAAGAACGTGAGTGATAAGAAATCTAGTTGCTCTCGCCACTAACACAAGTTAGATAAGAGAAAGAACTCAAGAATCCTCTTGAAAGCAAAATGCCAATATCTCATATATGATTCAAAGATGGATTACAACATATGGCAAGGACCCTTTTTATAGAGGGTCTCCAAAACAAAAAGACAAAAGACTCCAACTAATGCATTAAATGCATCAACTAAAAGTCAAGTAGTGTAGGCTAAATGTCAAAGACAATAAATGTATAGGTAGCTAAAAGTCAAAGACAATTAATGCATAGGTAATAGACTACAACTATATTCAACAAATGCAACTAACCCACATGTAATCTTTTCACACTTCTTCCACTTTCAACAATGTGGTTAAGCCCAATCCAAGCCCTTTAGCCCTTGAACGAGTTAGAGGCCCAATTGAAGTGTTCTCCCTTTCTTGGGCTGCAATTAGTTCAAGCTCTTTAACCCTTGAACGAGTTAGAGGCCCAATTGAAGTGTTCTCCCTTTCTTGGGCTGCAATGGGGTTATCCTTGGTTACATCAGTGAGCAAAACTTGGAATCTTTCCAATATAAGAGAGAACTCGTGAGAGCTGGTGAAAAAAGTACAATCGGACCATATAGTTGAAAAATAATCGAGCATCAACAAACATGCGATAGAGTGAGCAAAAGATTGCAAGCACGTGAAACAAAAGAATATGGATGAAAGACATGTGAAAAAAACAATGTAAAGAAAGCAAAAATTAACCGGTGCAGGAAATGGGGTAAATATGTTCAAACGAGTGATATCTTATGATGTGGGAATATGAAATGTCCTATCGAGCAAAAGCAGGTCTAATAGATTGCCAGAAACCAAACACTTGGGATATAGAGCGCAAATGATTGATATGTTTAGGGGGAAGAATGGTACACAATTTATCGTACAAGCGACGATATGTGAGATTGTGTGTAAAGATATGTTGATGTTCCAAATATCCGAGAACTTTCCACAATGAGGGAGAAAAAGACATCGAGCAAAGAAAATTGCAATTGAGTGAAATATAGAAAGATGGATATGCAAAAATGTACGTTGGTGTGATTTAGTGAGAAAAAACTTATAATCAGGTGAAACAGAGCAGGAAGGATGTGAAGCGTCTGAACACATTTTATAGTATAAGAAAATGTACGTTTGGGGGAGACAATGAATTATAATTTGCAATCAAGTGAAGTAGCGAAAGATAGATGTCAAGCATGCAAAAACATGGTACAATGAGAAAGAATGTTTATTGGAGCAAAACGGGGCAAAGAAATGTAAAGAGTGATAACATACTATGTAACAGGATGAAATATGCAAGTCGAATAGGAACAAGTCAGATCAATTGCACAAAAGCAAAAACCAGTGAAATGGAGTCCAAATGAGCGAATATTTGCTAAAATTTAAAGTGTCATAACAGCTCAAAGATGAGCAAACGAGCCACAGTATGCGAGATAGTGAGCAAAACTTGGAATTATTCCAATACCAGAGAGAACTCGTAAGAGCTGGCAAAAACATTATATCGAGAGAAGATGTGTAGTCACTTGTGAAAAAAGTGCAATCGGACCGGATAGTTTGAAAATGATCGTGCATCAACAAACATGCGATAGAGGGAGCAAAAGATTGCAAGCAGGTGAAACAAAAGAATATGGATGAAAGGCATGTGCGAAAAACAATTTGAAGAAAGCAAAAATTTACTGATGCAGGAAATGGGGCAAATTTGTGCAAATGAGTGATATCTTGTGATGTGGGATGATGAAATGTCCAATCGAGCAAAAGAAGATCTGATAGATTTCCAGAAAGCAAACACTTGGTATATGGAGCGTAGACGACTGATATGTTTAGGAGGGAAGAATGGTACACATCATACAAGCGACGATGGGCAAGATTGTGTGTAAAGATAT
The DNA here is from genome assembly GCA_037074585.1 of Biancaea sappan. Lineage (NCBI taxonomy): Eukaryota > Viridiplantae > Streptophyta > Magnoliopsida > Fabales > Fabaceae > Biancaea > Biancaea sappan. The sequence continues at coordinate 41,109,185 of CM073501.1, read as the reverse complement.
GTTGACGTTCCAAAAGTTCGAGAACTTTTCACAATGAAGGAGAAAAAGATATCGAGCAAAGAAAATTGTAATCGATTGAAATATAGCAAGATGGATATGCAGAAATGTACGTTGGTATGATTTAGTAAGCAAAAACTTATATTCCGGTGAAACAGAGCGAGAAGGATGAGAAGCGTACGAACACATTTTACAGTATAAAACAATGTATGTTTAGGGGAGACAGTGAACTATAATTTGCAATCGAGTGAAATAGTAGAAGATAGATGTCAAGCATGCAAAAACATGGTACAATGAGAAAGAATGAAGGAGAAAAAGATATCGAGCAAAGAAAATTGCAATCGATTGAAATATACACCACTAAGCACCCAAGGCCATATCGGCTGCAATGGTTGAATGAAAGTGGAGAGGCAAAAGTGACAAAATAAGTGTTTGTTTCATTTTCCATAGGACAATGTAAAGATGAGGTCTTGTACGACATTATACCTATGCAAGCTAGTCATATCCTACTCGAAAGGCCGTGGCAATTTGATAGAAGAACCTCACATGATGGGTACAAGAATAGGTACAACTTCATAAAAGATGGGAAGAATATCACTCTTGCTCTACTACCTCCTCAACAAGTTTTTGCTGAACAAGCCAGAAAAAAAAAAGTCCATTGCTGCTAGTGGTAAAAGACCCTTTTCTGAATCTACTGATAAAGAAAAACAAAATGAGCAAGAAAAAAAGGGTTACTTATCAAAAAGAGAAGAAGAATACGAAAATAAAGAAGAGATTTCTTTGCAAAAGAAAAGGAAGTTAGAACATCTTTAAACTCTGAATTAAATTCTTCTTTGCCTAGTACTGCCCTAACCCTTTTGCAAGAATTCGAAGATGTTTTTCTAGAAGAGCTACCTATTGGGTTGGCACCAAATTGTGGGATTGAGCACCAAATCGACTTTGTGCCTAGCTCACAAATCCCAAACAAGCCTACTTGTCGTAGCAGTCCTGAAGAAGCTAAAGAATTGCAAAGACAAGTAGAAGAACTCATGAAAAGGGGCTATATTGGAGAAAGTATGAGCCCATGTGCTGTACCAATTCTTTTGGTTCCAAAGAAGGATGGCTCTTGGCGAATGTGTGTGGATTGCCGAGCTATCAACAAGATTATGGTAAAATATAGATATCCTATCCCTAGACTTGATGATATGCTAGATGAATTGCATGGTTCAACTATTTTCTCAAAAATTGATTTAAAAAGTGGGTACCATCAAATTAGGATGAAAGAAGGGGATGAGTGAAAAACTACTTTTAAAACCAAGCAAGGTTTGTATGAGTAGTAATGCCTTTTGGCTTAACTAATGCACCAAGTACATTTATGCTCTTAATGAATCATGTTCTTAGAAACTTTCTTGGAAAATTTGTTGTTATATACTTTGATGATATCTTAGTATATAGAAAAACTGAATTTGAACACATGAATCATTTAAGACGTGTAATTAAGGTCCTAAGAAAAGAAAAATTGTATGCTAATCTTAAAAGGTGTACTTTTTGCATAGATAGAGTTATTTTCCTTGGTTTCATTGTAAGTGCCAGGGGAGTTGAGGAAGATGAAGAGAGATAAAGGCAATCAAAGAATGGCCTACTCTTACTACAATTACTGAGGTAAGAAGTTTTTGTGGCCTAGCTGGATTCTATAGGAGGTTTGTGCAAAACTTTAGCACCATTGTTGTACCTCTCACTGAGGTCATCAAGAGAAAATGTTGGATTCAAGTGGGAAAAAACTCAAAAGGATGTATTCCGCACTCTCAAGGAAAAGCTAAGTACTGTACCCCTACTTGTTTTACTTAATTTTCCAAGACCTTTGAAATCGAATGTGATGCTTCTAGGATTGGAATTGGTGCTGATCTTATGCAGGAAAAGAGGCCAATAGCTTATTTTATTGAAAAATTGAATGGTGCTACTTTGAATTACTTTGGTTAGCGCATTAGAGACGTGGCAACACTATCTATGGTCTGAGGAATTTGTCATCCATACTGATCATGAGTCTCTAAAACACTTAAAGGGACAACACAAGCTAAGCCACAAGCATGCAAGATGGGTGGAATTTATTGAGATGTTTCCTTATGTGGTTCAATACAAGCAAGGGAAGGAGAACATAGTGGCTGATGCACTATCAAGGAGGTATATTTTAATATCCACTCTTAGTACAAAATTTCTAGGCTTTGAACACATCAAAAGTAGGTATGAAGATGGTAATGATTTCTGTATTGTTTTTAAAAGCTTATGAAAAACATCCATTTGAGCGGTTCTTTAGGCAAGATGGGCTTCTGTTTAGGGAAAATAAACTCTGCATACCCAATTGTTCTTTGAGAAATTTGTTGATAAAAGAATCTCATGGGAGAGGATTAATGGGACACTTTGGGGAAGCCAAAACACTTGAAATTCTAAAAGAACACTTCTTTTGGCCTCACATGAAAAAAGATGTAAAAAAACATGCGCTAGGTGTATAACTTGTTTAAGGGCTAAATCACAAATCAAACCCCATGGTCTTTACATGCCTTTACCTACTCCCACACAACCTCAAGTTAACATTTCAATGGATTTTGTATTGGGATTGCCAAGGACCCAATCTAGAAAATATTCTTTCTTTATGGTGTAGATAGATTCTAAAAAATGGCTCACTTTCCATGTCATAAAACTGATGATGCCACTAACATTGCAAACTTGTTCTTTAAAGAAGTGGTGAGGTTACATGGTCTTCCTAAAACAATTGTTAGTGACCGAGTGTCAAGTTTTTGAGTCACTTTTGGAGAGTATTGTGGGGAAAATTAGGAACCACCGTACTCTTTTCTACTACATGTCATCCACAAACTGATGGCCAAAATGAGGTAGTTAATAGGACTTTGGGTACATTATTGAGGCCAGTTTTGAAAAAGAATTTAAAATCTTGGGAAGCATTCATGCCTCATATAGAATTTGCATATAACAGATCCATGCATTCTTCAACCAATTTTTCACCATTTGAAGTTGTTTAGGGATTTAACCCACTAACTCCTCTGGACTTGTTACCTTTGCCAAGTAACAAGTTTAACATATTGATGGAAAGAAAAAGCAGATTTGGTGAAAAAAATCCATGAAGAAGCACAACGCCATATTCAGCAAAAGAATGCTCAAAATGCCTTCCGTGCTAACAAAGGCAAAAAGCAAGTGCTATTCCAACTTGGGGACTTAGTATGGGTTCATTTTCGCAAAGAAAGGTTTCCAAATCAAAGGAAATCAAAATTACATCCAAGTGGCGATGGGCCCTTCCAAATACAGAAAATCAATGACAAAGCCTATGTCGTTGATCTTCCATGTGAGTATCAGGTTAGTCCTACATTTAATGTTTCTGACCTTTCTCCTTATCATGCAGATACAGATTCGAAGATGAATCCTTTAGAGGAGGAAGAGAATGATGAGATCCAGCCACCTAGCTTGGAGGTAGAACTAGAAGAAAAGGAGCTAATTACACCATCCAAAGCTGAAAATGATGTGCCCAAAGGGCCAATTACGAGAGCCAAAGCCAAACAGATCCAGCAAGCTGTGAATGGCATCCTGATGCAATTACAATGTGGAAATCACCTAGAGGAAGAGCTGGAGCATTCCTACAACATTTCACACTTTTAGATCCAAGAAGAACCAAGCGTTAAAGGATGAAGAAACTCCAAGAGTCCATAATGTGTTATTTGGGCTTAAAATAGCTTATTTAGCCATTTTAATCATTTTGGACATTTTTTGTTTACTTAAGTCCAAAACTGATGTTAAAAGGCTTAAAGTACCTTTTTAAGCTTTTTAGACTATATGGGCTTCTTTTGTTAAGTTTATTTTCTATCTTTTGTAAAAGGCCCAAATAGTGTGTTTAGAATGTTTAGTTTGATAAATATAAGCCTCATGACATATGCTTTGTACACAACTTGAGTTTGATAAATATAAGTGAGATTAGTTCTCCTTTATGCTATTCTATAGCTTTCATACCAAAAGTTCCAAGCAAATAACTTGAGATTTTTCGTTTGATTATATTGTTGGTTTCAGGTTGTTAATAACCTTGGGGGTCAACAATCTTTTATCCATTGATAATATTGCTTTCTGGCTCTTCATAGCCAGGGGGTCAATATTTCTATCCTTGTTTTCCTTGTTATTTCCTTGTTAAGAACCTAATATAATTTGGTTTTTCCAATCTAAGAAGTTTAACATCTTGTCGTTGGATTTCACATAACTTTATTTGTGAAGTTTACTTTAGTTGGACCCTCATGAGATCGTATCAGAGTCATAACAACTCAAAGATGAGCGAACAAGCCACAACATGCGACATATTGAACAAAATATGGAATCTCTCAAATACAAGGGAGAACTCATAAGAGCTGGCGAAAACATGATATCAAGAGAAGTTGTGTAGTCGGTTGTGATAAAAGAACAATTGGGTCGTATAGTTCAAAACTGATCGAGCATCAACAAACATACGATAGAGTGAGCAAAAGATTGCAAGCAGGTGAAACAGATGAATATGGATGAAAGGCATGCAAGAAAAACATTTTAAAGTAAGCAAAAAAATTACAGGTGCAGGAAATGGGGCAAATATGTGCAAATGAGTGATATCTTCTGATGTGGCATGATGAAATATCCAATTGAGCAAAAGCAAGTCTGATAGATTGCTAGAAGACAAACACTTGGGATATGAAGTGCAAACGATTGATGTGTTGAAAGGGGGAAAGAATGGTACAGAGTTCATTGTCCAAGCGATGATATGCATGATTGTGAGTAATAATATGTTGACATTCCAAATGTACGAAAACTTTCCACAGTGAGGGAGAAAAGGATATCGAGCAAAGAAAATTGCAATCAAGTGAAATATAGTAGATGGATAAGCAAAAATGTACGTTGGTGTGATTTAAAAAGAAAAAACTTATAGTTGGGTGAAACAGAGCGAGAAGGATATGAAGCATGCAAACACATTTTACAGCAAAAAAAAACGTACGATTGGGCGAAATAGAGAACTGTAATTTGCAATCGAGTGAAACAGAGGAAGATAGATGTAAACCATGCAAAAACATGGTAGAAAGAATGTTTGTTGGAGTGAAATGGGGCAAATATGTGTAAATGAGTGATATCTTTTGATGTGGCATGATGAAATGTCCAATCGAGCAAAAGCAAGTTTGATAGAGTGCCAAAAAGCAAACACTAGGGATATAGAGCGCAAATGATTGATATGTTTAAAGGGGGGATGAATGGTACAGAGTTCATCGTACAAGTGACGATATGCGAGATTGTGAGTAATAATATATTGATATTCCAAACATACGAGAACTTTCCATAGTGTGGGAGAAAAAGATGTCGAGCGAAGAAAATTGCAATCGATTGAAATATAGCAAGATGGATAAGCAAAAAATGTACATTAGTGTGATTTAGCAAGCAAAATCTTACAATCGGGTTAAACAGTGCGAGAAGGATGTGAAGCATGCAAACACATTTGCAGTAAGAAAAAATGTACGATTGGGCAAAATAGAGAACTGTAATTTGCAATCGAGTGAAATAGAGGAAGATAGATGTAAACCATGCAAAACCATGGTACAATGAGAAAGAATGTTGTTGGAGCAAAATGGGGCAAAGATGTGTGAATGAGTGATAACATACTACGTAACAAGAGGAGAAATGTGCAAGTTGAACAAGAAGAAGTCAGATCGTTTGCACAAAAGCAAAAACCAATGAAATGGGGTCCAAATGAGTGAATATTTGCTAAAACATGATACAAGAGAGAACCCGTAAGAGCTATCGAAAACATGTTATTGAGAGAAGATGCGTAGTCGATTGTGAAAAAGGTGCAATCAGGTCGTATAGTTCAAAAATGATAGAGCATCAATAAACATGCGATAGAGCTAGCAAAGACTGCAAGCATGTGAAACAAATGAATATGGATGGAAGGCATGCGAGAAAAACATTTTAAAATAAGAAAAAATTCGCAAGTGTAGGAAATAGGACAAATATGTGCAAATGTGTGATATCTTGTGATGTGGCATGATGAAATGTCCAATTGAGCAAAATCAGGTTAGATAGATTACCAAAAAGCAAACACTCGGGATATGGAGTGCAAATGATTGATATGTTTAAAGGGGGAAGAATGGTATAGAGTTCATCGTACAAGTGACGATGTGCGAGATTGTGAGTAATAATATGTTGACATTCCAAACGTACAAGAACTTTCCACAATGTGGGAAAAAAAGATATCGAGAGAAGAAAATTGCAATCGAGTGAAATATAGTAAGATAGATAAGTAGAAATGTACATTGGTGTGATTTCGTAAGCAAAAACTTACAATCGGGTGAAACAGAACGAGAAGGGTGTGAAGCATGGAAGCACATTTTATAGTAAGAAAAAAATGTACGATTGGGCGAAATAGAGAACTGTAATTTGCAATCGAGTGAAACAGAGGAAGATAGATGTAAACCATGCAAAAACATGGTACAATGAGAAAGAATGTTTGTTGGAGCGAAATGGGGCAAAGATGTGTGAATGAGTGATAACATATTATATAACAAGAATAGAAATGTGCAAGTCAAACAAGAACAAGTCAGATCGTTTGCACAAAAGTGAAAACCAATGAAATGGGGTCCAAATGAGCGAATATTTGCTAAAATTTAAAGAGAGTCATAATAGCTCAAAGATGAGCGAACGAGCGATAGCATGCGAGATAGTGAGCACAACATGGAATCTCTCGAATAGAAGGGAGAACTCGTAAGAGCTGGCAAAAACTTGATATCGAGATAAGATGTGTAGTCGGTTGTGAAAAAAGTACATTCGTGTCGTATAGTTTGAAAATAATAGAGCATCGACAAACATGCAACAGAGTGAGCAAAGATTGCAAGCATGTGAAACAGATGAATATGGATGGAAGGCATGCGAGAAAAACATTTTAAAGTAAGAAAATATTTACGGGTGTAGGGAATAGGGTAGATATATGCAAATGTGTGATCTTATGATGTGGCATGATGAATTGTCCAATCGAGCAAAAGCAGGTCTAATAGGTTGCTAGAAAGCAAACACTCAGGATATAGAGCGCAAATGATTGATATGTTAAAAGGGGGGAAGAATGGTATAGAGTTCATCGTACAAGTGACGATGTGCGAAATTGTGAGTGATGATATGTTGACATTCCAAACATACGAGAACTTTCCAGTGTGGGAGAAAAACATATCGAGGCAAGAAAATTGCAAAGGAGTGAAATATAGTAGATGGATAAGCAGAAATGTATGTTGGTGCGATTTAGTAAGCAAAAACTTACAATCTGGTGAAATAGAGCGAGAAGGATTTGAAGCGTTCAAACACATTTTACAATGTGAAAAAATGTACGTTTGGCCGAGATAGTGAACTATAATTTGCAATCAAGTAAAACAGCGGAAGATAGATGTCGAGCATGCAAAAACATGGTACAATGAGAAAGAATGTTTGTCGGAGCAAAATGGGGCATAGATGTGTGAGAACGAGTGATAACATACTAAGTAACAAGATGAAATGTGCAAGTCGAACAAGAATAAGTTAGATCGATTGCACAAAAACAAAAACTAGAGAAACGGTGGCCAATTAAGCAAATATTTGCTAAAATTTAAAGATAGTTATAACAGCTTAATGATGATCGAACAATCCACAACATGCGAGATACTGAGCGAAACATGGAATCTCTCCAATACAAGAGAGAACTTGTAAGAGCTGGCGAAAACTTGATATCGAGATAAGATGTGTAGTCAGTTGTGTAAAAGTACAATCATGTCGTATAGTTCAAAAATGATAGAGCTTCGACAAACATGTGATAAAGTGAGCAAAGATTGCAAGCATGTGAAACAGATGAACATTGATGGAAAGGATGTGAGAAAAACATTTTAAAGTAAGAAAAAATTTACGAGTGTAGGAAATGGGGCAAATATGTGCAAAGTGTGATATCTTATGATGTGGCATGATGAAATGTCTAATCGAACAAAAGCAGTTCTAATAGATTGCCAGAAAGCAAACACTCGAGATATGGAGCGCAAATGATTGATATGTTTAAAGTGGTGAAGAATGGTACAGAGTTCATCGTACAAGCGAGGATGTGCATGATTGTGAGTAATAATTTGTCGACATTCCAAATGTACGAGAACTTTCCACAGTGTTGGAGAAAAAGATATTGAGCGAAGAAAATTGCAATCAAGTGAAATATAGCAAGATGGATAAGAAAAAATGTACGTTGGTGCTATTTAGTGAGCAAAAACTTACAATTGGGTGAAACGGAGCGAGATGGATGTGAAGCATGCAAACACATTTTACACTAAGAAAAATGTATGATTGGGTGAGATAGTGAACTATAATTTGCAATCAAGTGAAACAGAGGAAGATAGATGTAAACCATGCAAAAACATGGTACAAAGAGAAATAGTGTTGGTTGGATCGAAATGGGGAAAAGATGTGTGAATCATACTATCTAACAAGAAGGGAAATGTGTAAGTCAAAGAAGAACAAGTCAGATCGATTGCACAAAAGAAAAAACCAATGAAATGGGGTCCAAATGAGCAAATATTTGCTAAAATTCAAAGAGAGTTGATGTGATCATGAAGGCTGTCCTTGAAGAACAAGAGGTTGAATCTATACATGGGCCAATAACACGTTCAAGGGCCAAGAAGCATCAAATGGGATTGACTTGGGTTTCTTTACTTGTGTGCAATGATGGGCTGGGCCAATTTAGAAGCTTGGACTTTGAAGATTAAAATAACTACAGATTTTTCTTATTGTTTTAATAATTTTCGTGCATGACTTTTTGGGATATAAAATCTGATGTAATTTAATGTTTTCAGAGTTGTTGTATTGTCTTTTAGCTTTCCAAGTGGTTGTAGTTGTTGTTGTTGCATTAATGAGGTGGTTATAGGGTGGCTGTAGTTGGTATAGGCTAGGTGGCTGTATGTTGACTATAGTTGTTGTAGGCTCATTAATGAGGTGGCTATAGGGAGGCTGTAGTTGTTGTAGAGGTGGCTATAGGTTGACTATAGTTGTTGTAGGTTCATTAATGAGGTGGCTTTGGTTGCATTAATGAGGCAGCTGGTTTTTGTTATCTATAAAAGGGAACTTGCCCCCTTGTGGTAAGATAATCAGATTTGAGTGAATTATATTTCAGATTGCTTTGTGCACATCTATCTTCTCTTATCTAACAATTGTGTTAGTGTGGCGAGAAAATCTCAGAGTTCTTATCACTCCCATTCCGTTCTCTAATCTGGGGTGTGGCGAATTCTACCCATCTTAGCTTGATTGTGGCGCCATAGGCTTATCAATTTAGTTGAGTTGGTTTTCTTCTCTTTATTTTTCTTGTGGTACAGATTGTGTCCTCTTTTAGGCACATCATATTGGTATCAGAGCGGTGGTTTCGTGTGGGAAAACTCTTGTAACTTGAGAGTAGAACACTTATAGAGAGAGATCATGTCTGGAGAAAACAGTTCTGAACCTCCAATTCCAATGGGGCTTATTTTAGAGCAAGCTCAAATTCTGAAGTTGGAAAGGTCTCACAGTCAAATGGAGAGATCTCAACAACAAATGATGGAGCAGTTGAATCGTTTGGTAGAACAAATGGAGAGGCTAAACCATCAACCAAGGCGTCGGCAGCGAAGAAATAGAAATGAAGAGCAATCGGACCAAGAAAGCAATACAGAAGATGAAATGTCTCCAAGGCCAAGGAGGCAACAAAGAGAGCAAGAATTGAAGATTAAGATGAAGGTCCCTACTTTCAAGGGAAGTAGCTCTCTAGAGGAATTTTTAGAGTGGGTACAGCGTGTAGAGAAGGTCTTTGAGTGCCATGAGTACTCGGAGGCAACCAAATGTCGTCTTGCAGCCCTTGAATTCACAGATTACGCCAATTTATGGTGGGAGAATTTGAAGAACCAACGGAGGAGAGATGGTGAGGAAGAAGTCAGAAATTGGAGGCTAATGAAGAGACTTATGCAAAGAAGATTTGTACCAGAATATTACAAGCAAGAGCTCTTCTTCAAATTTCAATCCTTGAGACAAGGAGGTATGTGTGTAGAAGACTATGTGAAAGAGTTTGAGATGCTAATGATTCGATGTGAACTGAATGAACCTCAAGAGCAAACAATTGCAAGGTTCATTGGTGGTTTGCATAGGGAGATTGGTGATTTGGTGGAACTACAAAATTATGTAATTGATGTAATCAAGGATAACCCCATTGCAGCCCAAGAATAGGAGAACACTTCAATTGGGCCTCTAACTCATTTAAGGGCTAAAGGGCTTGGATTGGGCTTAACCACTTTGTTGAAAGTGGAAGAAGTGTGAAAAAGATTGCATGTGGGATAGTTGCATTTGTTGAATATAGTTGTAGTCTATTACCTATGCATTTATTGTCTTTGACATTTAGCTACCTATGCATTTATTGTCTTTGACATTTAGCCTACACTACTTGACTTTTAGTTGATGCATTTAATGCATTAGTTGGAGTCTTTTGTCTTTTTGTTTTGGAGACCCTCTATAAAAAGGGACATTGCCATTTGTTGTAAACCATCCTTGAATCATATATGAGATATTGGCATTTTGCTTTCAAGAGGATTCTTGAGTTCTTTCTCTTATCTAACTTAGGTTAGTGGCGAGAGCAACTAGATTTCTTATCACTCACGTTCTTCTTTCTTGAGTGTGGCGAGATTAACCCATTTCTCTTAGTTGTGGCGCCCTTTGGCTTATCAATTGAGTGATTTGGTTTTCTTTGTTTGTTTCTTTAAACCTATCCAGAAAATCGATTAAGTGTTTTCCCTCCGGAAATCACATCATATTGGTATCAGAGCCACTTCAATTCAGGTTCAATTATTTTATTCTGTGTTTTGCCACCTACATGGAAGGCTTAGTTTTCCTTATTTTGTATTCTGCCACCTATATGGAAGGCTTAGTTTTCCTTGTTTTGTAATCTGCCACCTACATGGAAGGCTAATTTTCTAGTCTGTTCATCTTTATCTTTATTTCTATTCTTGTGTTGTTCTATTTTATTCCAACTTTTTTATTTAAAAAAAAATTCATCGTTACTGTTCATTGTTCATCGTTACTGTTCATTGTTAATCCGAGTGTAAACACTGAGAGAGTGAACCTACCCTTCACCAAACTCAAACCAACAAATTACAAATCACTATGACAGGAGAAAATAGTTCTGAAGTTCCTTTTGGGCTTAGCCTACAACAAGCTCAAATTGTTGGCCTACAAAGAGGTCAAGAAGAAATGATGGAACAAATAGCTCAACTAACCACTCAAATGGCTAGATTTATGGAGCTACAACAACAACAACCAAGAAGAGGAGCTTATGTTGAACACCATAGAGAAGAATCTGAAGCTGAAGAAGGTGATCAACCTAGGCAAAGAAGGCAGCAGAGGGAACGTGACGCCAACATCAAAATGAAGATTCCTCCATTTAAGGGAACAAGTTCTCCTGAAGAATACTTGGAATGGGTGCAACGAGTAGAGAAGATTTTTGAATATCAAGAATATTCAGAAGCTACCAAATGCCGACTTGCAGCCCTTGAATTCACTGATTATGCAAATCTATGGTGGGAAAATTTGAAGAATCAACGAAGAAGAGATGGAGAGGAGGAAGTTCGAAATTGGAGATTGATGAAAAGGCTCATGCAGAGGCGTTTTGTACCTGATTACTACAAGCAAGAGCTTTATTTTAAGCTTCAAAGCTTGAGGCAAGGAGGTATGTGTGTTGAAGATTATGTCAAAGAATTTGAAACTTTGATGATTCGGTGTGAGCTGAATGAACCTCAAGAGCAAACCATAGCTCGATTTCTTGGTGGTTTGAACAGAGAAGTTGCTGACTTAGTAGAGTTGCAGAATTATGTCTTCTTAGAAGATGTAATTAAATTGGCAATTAAGGTGGAGAGACAGAAAAAGAGAGTTTATGGAAGAACCAATGGAGTGTCTAAACCATTGGGGAGTAAACCTTTCCAAACACTTTCCCAAACCTCAAACACTACCAAAGGGAGTAATAAGGAGATATGGAAGAAAGAGCCGAACAAATCTGAAAGTTCTAAGGGGAAGGATAAGAGAGAAGACAACCAGCCCTCTAAAAGAAGCCGAGACATTAAGTGCTTCAAGTGCTTAGGTCATGGCCATATAGCATCCGAATGTCCTAATAGAAGAGTGATGATCTTGAAGGAAAAACAAGGGGAAATAGAGAGTGAAGATGAAGATATTGTGGAGGAATGTGAAGAGGAAGAATATTCTGACGAAGAAGAAGTTGTTGAGTATGCTGATGAAGGTGCTGCCTTGGTTATTAGACGTGCCTTGAATATCCAAGCCAAGGTAGAAGAAGAACAAAGGGAGAATATTTTTCAAACAAGGTGCACTATCGGAGGCAAAGTTTGTAACGTGATAATTGATAGTGGGAGCTGCACTAACGTTGCTTCAACCACCTTGGTTGGCAAATTGAAGCTACCTATCATCAATCATCCCCGTCCATACAAGCTGCAATGGTTGAATAATCATGGCGAGATGAAGGTCACCAAACAAGTAAAGGTACCTTTCTCTATAGGGAAGAATTACAAAGATGAGGTATTGTGTGACATAGTCCCTATGGATGCTAGTCATCTTCTACTTGGGAGGCCCTGGCAATTTGATAGAAGAGCACTACATGATGGCTTCAAAAACACCTACGCTTTCGAGAAGGATGGAAAGAAGATTGTGTTGGCACCCTTAAAGCCAATACAAGTACAGCCGAAGGAGGATGTAATCGAGGAAAAGAAGCCTAGTTGTTTTGCTTCTAAGAATGAGTTAAAGAAGGCAATAAAAAGGGAAAACTTTGTATTATTGCTAATTCTCAAGGAGCTAAATCCAGAACTTGCAGAAAAGCTTCCTAAGCTTGTGAGGGAGTTGATAGAAGAATTTACAGATGTCTTTCCGAATGAGCTACCTAAGGGATTGCCACCCTTAAGAGGAATTGAGCATCAAATTGATTTGGTGCCCGGTGCTGCCTTACCAAATAAGCCAGCATACAGAATGAATCCAGAGGAGGCTAAGGAACTAAAAAGTCAAGTCGATCAGTTGATTGAAAAGGGTTATGTAAGGGAATCCATGAGCCCTTGTTCTGTGCCTACATTATTAGTCCCTAAAAAGGATGGCTCTATGAGAATGTGTGTAGACAGCCGTGCTATAAATAAGATCACCATCAAATACCGCTACCCAATTCCAAGATTGGATGACATGTTGAATGAGCTGAATGGTTCCAAGGTGTTTTCAAAAATTGACTTGAAGAGCGGCTATCACCAAATCCGAATGAAAGAGGGAGACGAGTGGAAGACGGCCTTCAAGACAAAGCATGGACTTTACGAATGGATGGTAATGCCATTTGGGCTATCTAATGCCCCTAGCACATTTATGCGATTGATGAATCATGTACTTAGATCTTTCATTGGAAAATTCGTTGTGGTATATTTCGATGATATTTTGATCTACAGTCAAAGTTATGAGGAGCATGTGCAACATTTGAAGGAAGTCTTGGAAGTGTTGCGAAAGGAGAAACTCTATGCTAATCTAAAAAAATGCTACTTTTGTCAAGACCATGTGATTTTTCTTGGCTTTGTAGTATCTCAGCAAGGAGTGGGAGTTGATGAAGAAAAGGTGAAAGCTATCAAAGAATGGCCCGTTCCAAGAACCATATCTGAAGTAAGAAGTTTTCATGGGCTTGCCTCTTTCTTTAGAAGATTTGTAAGGGATTTCAGCACCATCTTAGCACCCATAACTGAATGTATTAAGGGAGAAAAGGAGTTCAAATGGAGTGATGCAGCCCAACGAAGTTTTGAGCTTGTCAAAGAAAAATTGTGCAATGCACCCATATTGGCTTTGCCTAATTTTTCTAAGACTTTTGAGATTGAATGTGATGCTAGTGGAGTGGGAATTGGAGCTGTACTTCTTCAAGAAAAGCGTCCTATAGCTTATTTTAGTGAGAAGTTGAATGGAGCCAGTCTTAACTACTCTACCTATGATAAGGAGTTCTACTCTTTAATTAGAGCTCTTGAGACATGGCAGCACTACTTGTTACCAAAAGAATTTGTAATTCACACAGACCATGAATCACTCAAACACTTGAAAGGTCAGAGCAAGCTGAATAGAAGACATGCAAAGTGGGTGGAATTTCTTGAAGCTTTTCCTTATGTGTTGAAGTATAAGAAGGGAGAAACCAACATTGTTGCAGATGCCTTATCAAGGAGATATGCTTTAATTTCCATGATGAATGCTAAATTGTTGGGATTTGAATCTCTTAAAGACCATTATATGGAAGATTCGACACTTGCTTCTATTTATCTCGCTTGTGAGAAAATGGCATATAAGGGATTTTATAGATCTGAAGGTTTTTTATTTCGCTTGGGGAGACTTGTAATTTCAAACTGTTCTATAAGGGAATTACTTACACGAGAAGCTCACGGAGGAGGATTGGCTGGGCATTTCGGTGAAACCAAGACATTGGAGATGCTGAAAGAGCATTTTTATTGGCCTAACATGATTAGAGATGTGCATCATGTGATTGAAAGGTGTATTGTTTGCAAAAAAGCCAAGAGCAAGGAAGCAGCCCATGGACTTTATACACCTCTACCTGTTCCAGATCAACCTTGGACTGATGTTAGTATGGATTTCGTGCTAGGCTTACCAAGGACACAAAGAGGTAAAGATTCGGTCATGGCAGTATGATAGAAGAGCTTTGCATGATGGGTTTAAAAACACATATTCCTTTGAGAAAGATGGAAGGAAGATTGTGTTAGCACCATTGAGTCCTCAACAAGTGAAGATACATCAACAGGAAGCTGAAAGGAAGGGTAATTTACTTGCCAGCAAAGGAGACATTGAGAGAGCTTTATCCAGCTCTAATTTAGTTCTTTTATTGCATTTGAAGGAGATAGTACCAGAAATTGTGGGATCACTTCCACCACAAATTCAAAGGCTCTTGGAAGAATTTCGTGATGTATTTCCAGAAGAACTACCAAAGGAATTACCACCAATTCGTGGTATTGAGCACCAAATTGATCTTGTACCAGGAGCTGCCTTACCAAATAGGCCAGCTTATAGAATGAATCCGGAGGAGGCAAAGGAGTTGCAACGTCAAGTAAATGAGTTGCTGGAAAGAGGATATGTGCAGGAGTCCATGAGTCCTTGTTCAGTACCGGCCTTATTGGTGCCAAAGAAAGATGGGACCATGAGGATGTGTGTGGATAGCAGAGTAATTAACAAGATTACAGTCAAGTATCGTTATCCCATTCCAAGGTTAGATGACATGCTTGATGAATTACATGGCTCTAAAGTGTTTTCAAAGATAGACTTGAAGAGTGGTTATCACCAAATTCGTATGAAGGAAGGAGATGAATGGAAGACAGCCTTTAAGACAAAACATGGGCTGTATGAATGGAAGGTCATGCCATTTGGATTATCCAATGCCCCAAGCACCTTTATGAGGCTAATGAACCATGTGCTTCGAAAATTTATAGGTATGTTTGTTGTCGTTTATTTTGATGACATTTTGGTTTATAGTAAAAATTCTGAAGAGCATGAAGAGCATTTGAGGCAAGTATTTGAAGTATTACGAGAACAAAAACTATTTGGCAATTTCAAGAAGTGCCAATTCTGTCAAGACCAAGTTATTTTCCTTGGTTTTGTTGTCTCACAACATGGGGTGCACGTTGATGTGATTTCCGGAGGGAAAACACTTGATCGATTTTCTGGATAGGTTGAAAGAAACAAACAAATGAAACCAAATCACTCAATTGATAAGCCAAAGGGCGCCACAACTAAGAGAAATGGGTTGATCTCGCCACACTCAAGAAAGAAGAACGTGAGTGATAAGAAATCTAGTTGCTCTCGCCACTAACACAAGTTAGATAAGAGAAAGAACTCAAGAATTCTCTTGAAAGCAAAATGCCAATATCTCATATATGATTCAAAGATGGTTTACAACATATGGCAAGGACCCTTTTTATAGAGGGTCTCCAAAACAAAAAGACAAAAGACTCCAACTAATGCATTAAATGCATCAACTAAAAGTCAAGTAGTGTAGGCTAAATGTCAAAGACAATAAATGTATAGGTAGCTAAAAGTCAAAGACAAGAAATGCATAGGTAATAGACTACAACTATATTCAACAAATGCAACTAACCCACATGTAATCTTTTCACACTTCTTCCACTTTCAACAATGTGGTTAAGCCCAATCCAAGCCCTTTAGCCCTTGAACGAGTTAGAGGCCCAATTGAAGTGTTCTCCCTTTCTTGGGCTGCAATTAGTCCAAGCTCTTTAACCCTTGAACGAGTTAGAGGCCCAATTGAAGTGTTCTCCCTTTCTTGGGCTGCAATGGGGTTATCCTTGATTACATCATCCTCCCCTGGTTGAAATGGATTTGTCCTCAAATCCAAGTCCTCTTTATCTTCTAAGTACGGGGAAAGATCCCTTACATTGAAAGTAGTAGAAACAGCATAGTCTTCAGGCAAATCAATTTTGTATGCATTATCATTTACTTTGTCTATGATACGGAAAGGACCATCTGCCCTTGGCATTAATTTAGACTTCCTTTGGTTTGGAAATCTTTCTTGTCGAAGATGAACCCACACTAAATCTCCAGGACTGAATTGAACAAATTTTCTTCTCATAGATGGAGTTCTTCTTCTCAATTTGCTGTTTAATGTTTTCATGTAACTTCTTTATCATGTCAGCCTTCATTTTTCCATCTATGCATTCTCGAGCTTCAAGTGGTAATGGTACTAAATCAAGTGGGCTCAATGGATTAAATCCATAAACTACTTCAAAAGGAGAGTGTTTAGTAGTACCATGTACACTTCTATTGTAAGCAAATTCAGCATAGGCCAAGCATTCATCCCAACTTTTCAAGTTTTTGCCAATGATAGTTCTTAGCAAAGTAGAAAGCATTCGGTTCACCACTTCAGTTTGCCCATCAGTTTGTGGGTGACAGGTAGTACTAAAGAGCAACTTTGTTCCCAACTTCCTCCATAAAGTCTTCCAAAAGTAGCTAAGAAATTTGGCATCACGATCTGACACGATACTCTTTGGAACGCCATGAAGTCTCACAATTTCTTTGAAAAATAAATTGGCAATGTGCACAGCATCATCGGTCTTATGGCATGGAATAAAATGAGACATTTTTGAAAAACGATCAACAACAACCATGACCGAATCTTTACCTCTTTGTGTCCTTGGTAAGCCTAGCATGAAATCCATGCTAACATCAGTCCAAGGTTGATCTGGAACAGGTAGAGGTGTATAAAGTCCATGGGCTGCTTCCTTGCTCTTGGCTTTTTTGCAAACAATACACCTTTCAATCACATGATGCACATCTCTAATCATGTTAGGCCAATAAAAATGCTCTTTCAGCATCTCCAATGTCTTGGTTTCACCGAAATGCCCAGCCAATCCTCCTCCGTGAGCTTCTCGTGTAAGTAATTCCCTTATAGAACAATTTGGAATTACCAGCCTCCCTAAGCGAAATAAAAAACCTTCAGATCTATAAAATCCCTTATATGCCATTTTCTCACAAGCGAGATAAATTTCAGCAAGTGTTGAATCTTCCATGTAATGGTCTTTAATAGATTCAAATCCCAACAATTTAGCATTCATCATGGAAATTAAGGCATATCTCCTTGATAAGGCATCTGCAACAATGTTGGTTTCTCCCTTCTTATACTTCAACACATAGGGAAAAGCTTCAAGAAATTCCACCCACTTTGCATGTCTTCTATTCAGCTTGCTCTGACCTTTCAAGTGTTTGAGTGATTCATGGTCTGTGTGAATTACAAATTCTTTTGGTAACAAGTAGTGCTGCCATGTCTCAAGAGCTCTAATTAAAGAGTAGAACTCCTTATCATAGGTAGAGTAGTTAAGACTGGCTCCATTCAACTTCTCACTAAAATAAGCTATAGGACGCCTTTCTTGAAGAAGTACAGCTCCAATTCCCACTCCACTAGCATCACATTCAATCTCAAAAGTCTTAGAAAAATTAGGCAAAGCCAATATGGGTGCATTGCACAATTTTTCTTTGACAAGCTCAAAACTTCGTTGGGCTGCATCACTCCATTTGAACTCCTTTCCTCTCTTAACACATTCAGTTATGGGTGCTAAGATGGTGCTGAAATCCCTTACAAATCTTCTATAGAAAGAGGCAAGCCCATGAAAACTTCTTACTTCAGATATGGTTCTTGGAACGGGCCATTCTTTGATAGCTTTCACCTTTTCTTCATCAACTCCCACTCCTTGCTGAGATACTACAAAGCCAAGAAAAATCACATAGTCTTGACAAAAGTAGCATTTTTTTAGATTAGCATAGAGTTTCTCCTTTCGCAACACTTCCAAGACTTCCTTCAAATGTTGCACATGCTCCTCATAACTTTGACTGTAGATCAAAATATCATCGAAATATACCACAATGAATTTTCCAATGAAAGATCTAAGCACATGATTCATCAATCGCATAAATGTGCTAGGGGCATTAGATAGCCCAAATGGCATTACCATCCATTCGTAAAGTCCATGCTTTGTCTTGAAGGCCGTCTTCCACTCGTCTCCCTCTTTCATTCGGATTTGGTGATAGCCGCTCTTCAAGTCAATTTTTGAAAACACCTTGGAACCATTCAGCTCATCCAACATGTCATCCAATCTTGGAATTGGGTAGCGGTATTTGATGGTGATCTTATTTATAGCACGGCTGTCTACACACATTCTCATAGAGCCATCCTTTTTAGGGACTAATAATGTAGGCACAGAACAAGGGCTCATGGATTCCCTTACATAACCCTTTTCAATCAACTCATCGACTTGCCTTTTTAGTTCCTTAGCCTCCTCTGGATTCATTCTGTATGCTGGCTTATTTGGTAAGGCAGCACCGGGCACCAAATCAATTTGATGCTCAATTCCTCTTAAGGGTGGCAATCCCTTAGGTAGCTCATTCGGAAAGACATCTGTAAATTCTTCTATCAACTCCCTCACAAGCTTAGGAAGCTTTTCTGCAAGTTCTGGATTTAGCTCCTTAAGAATTAGTAATAATACAAAGTTTTCCCTTCTTATTGCCTTCTTTAACTCATTCTTAGAAGCAAAACAGCTAAGCTTCTTCTCCTCGATTACATCCTCCTTCGGCTGTACTTGTATTGGCTTTAAGGGTGCCAACACAATCTTCTTTCCATCCTTCTCGAAAGCGTAGGTGTTTTTTGAAGCCATCATGTAGTGCTCTTCTATCAAATTGCCAGGGCCTCCCAAGTAGAAGATGACTAGCATCCATAGGGACTATGTCACACAATACCTCATCTTTGTAATTCTTCCCTATAGAGAAAGGTACCTTTACTTGTTTGGTGACCTTCATCTCGCCATGATTATTCAACCATTGCAGCTTGTATGGACGGGGATGATTGATGATAGGTAGCTTCAATTTGCTAACCAAGGTGGTTGAAGCAACGTTAGTGCAGCTCCCACTATCAATTATCACGTTACAACTTTGCCTCCGATAGTACACCTTGTTTGAAAAATATTCTCCCTCTGTTCTTCTTCTACTTTGGCTTGGATATTCAAGGCACGTCTAATAACCAAGGCAGCACCTTCATCAGCATATTCAACAACTTCTTCTTCGTCAAAATATTCTTCCTCTTCACATTCCTCCACAATATCTTCATCTTCACTCTCTATTTCCCCTTGTTTTTCCTTCAAGATCATCACTCTTCTATTAGGACATTCGGATGCTATATGGCCATGACCTAAGCACTTGAAGCACTTAATGTCTCGGCTTCTTTTAGAGGGCTGGTTGTCTTCTCTCTTATCCTTCCCCTTAGAACTTTCAGATTTGTTCGACTCTTTCTTCCATATCTCCTTATTACTCCCTTTGGTAGTGTTTGAGGTTTGGGAAAGTGTTTGGAAAGGTTTACTCCCCAATGGTTTAGATACTCCATTGTTTCTTCCATAAACTCTCTTTTTCTGTCTCTCCACCTTAATTGCCAATTTAATTACATCTTCTAAGAAGACATAATTCTGCAACTCTACTAAGTCAGCAACTTCTTTGTTTAAACCACCAAGAAATCGAGCTATGGTTTGCTCTTGAGGTTCATTCAGCTCACACCGAATCATCAAAGTTTCAAATTCTTTGACATAATCTTCAACACACATGCCTCCTTGCCTCAAGCTTTGAAGCTTAAAATAAAGCTCTTGCTTGTAGTAATCAGGTACAAAACGCCTCTGCATGAGCCTTTTCATCAATCTCCAATTTCGAACTTCCTCCTCTCCATCTCTTCTTCGTTGATTCTTCAAATTTTCCCACCATAGATTTGCATAATCAGTGAATTCAAGGGCTACAAGTCGGCATTTGGTAGCTTCTGAATATTCTTGATATTCAAAAATCTTCTCTACTCGTTGCACCCACTCCAAGTATTCTTCGGGAGAACTTGTTCCCTTAAATGGAGGAATCTTCATTTTGATGTTGGCATCACGCTCCCTCTGCTGCCTTTTTTGCCTAGGTTGTTCACCTTCTTCAGCTTCAGATTCTTCTCCACGGTGTTCAACATAAGCTCCTCTTCTTGGTTGTTGTTGTTGTAGCTCCATAAATCTAGCCATTTGAGTGGTTAGTTGAGCTATTTGTTCCATCATTTCTTCTTGACCTCTTTGTAGGCCAACAATTTAAGCTTGTTGTAGGCTAAGCCCAAAAGGAACTTCAGAACTATTTTCTCCTGTCATAGTGATTTGTAATTTGTTGGTTTGAGTTTGGTGAAGGGTAGGTTCACTCTCTAAGTGTTTACACTCGGATTAACAATGAATAGTAGCGTTGAACAATGAATAGTAATGATGAACAATGAACAGTAACAATGAATTTTTTTTTTAATAAAAAAGCTGTAATAAAATAGAACAACACAAGAATAGAAATAAAGATAAAGATGAACAGACCAGAAAATTAGCCTTCCATGTAGGTGGCAGATTACAAAATAAGGAAAACTAAGCCTTCCATATAGGTGGCAGAATACAAAATAAGGAAAACTAAGCCTTCCATGTAGGTGGCAAAACACAAAATAAAATGCAATAAAATTAAGCTTTCCACGAAGGGGCAAAACACAAAACAAATAATAGAACCTGAATTGAAGTGGCTTTGATACCAATATGATGTGATTTCCGGAGGGAAAACACTTGATCGATTTTCTGGATAGGTTGAAAGAAACAAACAAATGAAACCAAATCACTCAATTGATAAGCCAAAGGGCGCCACAACTAAGAGAAATGGGTTGATCTCGCCACACTCAAGAAAGAAGAACGTGAGTGATAAGAAATCTAGTTGCTCTCGCCACTAACACAAGTTAGATAAGAGAAAGAACTCAAGAATTCTCTTGAAAGCAAAATGCCAATATCTCATATATGATTCAAAGATGGTTTACAACATATGGCAAGGACCCTTTTTATAGAGGGTCTCCAAAACAAAAAGACAAAAGACTCCAACTAATGCATTAAATGCATCAACTAAAAGTCAAGTAGTGTAGGCTAAATGTCAAAGACAATAAATGTATAGGTAGCTAAAAGTCAAAGACAAGAAATGCATAGGTAATAGACTACAACTATATTCAACAAATGCAACTAACCCACATGTAATCTTTTCACACTTCTTCCACTTTCAACAATGTGGTTAAGCCCAATCCAAGCCCTTTAGCCCTTGAACGAGTTAGAGGCCCAATTGAAGTGTTCTCCCTTTCTTGGGCTGCAATTAGTCCAAGCTCTTTAACCCTTGAACGAGTTAGAGGCCCAATTGAAGTGTTCTCCCTTTCTTGGGCTGCAATGGGGTTATCCTTGATTACATCACACGTGGATGAGGAGAAAATAAAAGCAATCAAGGAGTGGCCAATTCCTAAAAGTATTTCTGAGGTACGAAGTTTTCATGGCCTTGCTTCATTTTATAGACGATTTGTGAAGAATTTTAGCACTATTCTTGCACCATTAACTGCATGCATAAAAAAAAATTGTGAGTTTAAATGGACCGAAGCTACACAAAAGAGTTTTGACTTAATCAAGGAGAAATTGTGTTCAGCACCTATTCTAGCTCTTCCAGATTTTTCAAAGGTATTTGAGATTGAATGTGATGCATCTGGAGTAGGGATTGGAGCTGTCTTAATGCAAGATAAGTGTCCCATTGCTTATTTTAGTGAGAAGCTTGGTGGAGCAAGTCTGAATTACTCAATCTATGATAAAGAGTTCTTTGCACTAATTCGAGCTCTTGAGACGTGGCAGCATTATTTATTACCAAAGGAGTTCATCATTCACACCGATCATGAATCCCTAAAGCATTTGAAGGGGCAAGGGAAGCTGAATAGAAGACATGCCAAATGGGTGGAGTATTTGGAAGCTTTCCCCTATGTAATCAAATACAAAAAGGGAGAGACGAATGTTGTGGCTGATGCATTATCTCGGAGGTATGCTTTGATTTCTCTGTTGAACACTAAACTGTTGGGCTTTGAACTTATTAAGGAGCAATACTTACTTGATCCTATGCTGGCTAAAATCTATTCAGCTTGTGAGAAAATGGCCATTAAAGGGTTTTATAGGCATGATGGTTATATGTTCAGATTTGGGAAACTTGTGATTCCTAATTGTTCTATTAGGGAATTGCTTGTTAGAGAATCACATGCAGGTGGGCTGGCTGGACATTTTGGTGAAAAGAAGACATTTGAAATGTTGAAAGAGCATTTCTATTGGCCAAATATGATGAAGGATGTGCATCGGATTGTAGAAAGATGTGTTGCTTGCAAGAAAGCAAAGAGCAATGAGGCTGCACATGGCTTGTACATGCCATTGACTGTTCCAGATCAACCATGGATGGATCTAAGCATGGATTTTGTGCTTGGATTACCCAGAACAAAAAGGGGAAAAGATTCAGTTATGGTGGTTGTTGATAGATTCTCAAAAATGTCTCATTTTATTTCATGTCACAAAACTGATGATGCTTCTCATATTGCTGATTTATTCTTCAAAGAAGTTGTGAGATTGCATGGCATTCCGAAGAGTATTGTTTCTGATCGTGATGCCAAATTCTTGAGCTATTTTTGGAAGACATTATGGATGAAGCTTGGAACAAAGCTGCTATTTAGCACAACCTGTCATCCTCAAACTGATGGGCAAACTGAAGTGGTAAATAGATCTCTTTCCTCTTTGCTTAGAAGTGTTATCAGTAAAAACTTGAAGAATTGGGATGAGTACTTGCCGCATGTTGAATTTGCTTATAATCGGAGTGTTCATAGTACTACAAAGAAATCTCCATTTGAGGTTGTGTATGGATTTAATCCTAATACACCAGCAGATTTGGCACCTCTTCCAATTAATGAAAAACTTAGCTTGGATGGCAAAAGTAAAGCTGAATTCATGAAGAAAATGCATGAGGCAGTAAAGAAGCAAATTGAGACGAAGAATGCTGCCTATAAAAAGTCAGTAGACAAGAAAAGAAAGCATGTTCAATTTAGCCCAGGAGATCTTGTTTGGATTCACCTACGCAAGGAGAGATTTCCAAACAAAAGGAAGTCTAAACTTATGCCACGAGCTGATGGTCCTTTTCGAATACTAGCAAAGGTAAATGACAATGCGTATAAAATTGATCTCCCAGGAGATTATGGTGTTTCAGCAACATTCAATGTAAGGGACATAACCCCTTATTTGGAAGATAACATGGAGCTGGATTTGAGGGCAAATCCTTGTCAACCAGGGGAAGATGATGTGATCATGAAGGCTGTCCTTGAAGAACAAGAGGTTGAATCTATACATGGGCCAATAACACGTTCAAGGGCCAAGAAGCATCAAATGGGATTGACTTGTGTTTCTTTACTTGTGTGCAATGATGGGCTGGGCCAATTTAGAAGCTTGGACTTTGAAGATTAAAATAACTACAGATTTTTCTTATTGTTTTAATAATTTTCGTGCATGACTTTTTGGGATATAAAATCTGATGTAATTTAATGTTTTCAGAGTTGTTGTATTGTCTTTTAGCTTTCCAAGTGGTTGTAGTTGTTGTTGTTGCATTAATGAGGTGGTTATAGGGTGGCTGTAGTTGGTATAGGCTAGGTGGCTGTATGTTGACTATAGTTGTAGGCTCATTAATGAGGTGGCTATAGGGAGGCTGTAGTTGTTGTAGAGGTGGCTATAGGTTGACTATAGTTGTTGTAGGCTCATTAATGAGGTGGTTTTGGTTGCATTAATGAGGCAGCTGGTTTTTGTTATCTATAAAAGGGAACTTGCCCCCTTGTGGCAAGATAATCAGATTTGAGTGAATTATATTTCAGATTGCTTTGTGCACATCTATCTTCTCTTATCTAACAATTGTGTTAGTGTGGCGAGAAAATCTCAGAGTTCTTATCACTCCCATTCCGTTCTCTAATCTGGGGTGTGGCGAATTCTACCCATCTTAGCTTGATTGTGGCGCCATAGGCTTATCAATTTAGTTGAGTTGGTTTTCTTCTCTTTATTTTCCTTGTGGTACAGATTGTGTCCTCTTTTAGGCACATCATATTTCAGATTGCTTTGTGCACATCTATCTTCTCTTATCTAACAATTGTGTTAGTGTGGCGAGAAAATCTCAGAGTTCTTATCACTCCCATTCCGTTCTCTAATCTGGGGTGTGGCGAATTCTACCCATCTTAGCTTGATTGTGGCGCCATAGGCTTATCAATTTAGTTGAATTGGTTTTCTTCTCTTTATTTTCCTTGTGGTACAGATTGTGTCCTCTTTTAGGCACATCACGATTGCTCTTCATTTCTCTTTCTTCGCTGCCCACGCCTTGGTTGACGGTTTAGCCTCTCCATTTGTTCTACCAAACGATCCAACCGCTCCATCATTTGTTGTTGAGATCTCTCCATTTGACTTTGAGACCTTTCCAACTTCAGAATTTGAGCTTGCTCTAAAGTAAGCCCCTTTGGAATTGGAAGTTCAGAACTATTATCTCTAGACATGATCTCTCTCTCTAAGTGTTATACTCTCAAGTTACAAGAGTTTTCCCATACGAAACCACCGCTCTGATACTAATATGATGTGCCTAAAAGAGGACACAATCTGTACCACAAGGAAAATAAAGAGAAGAAACCAACTCAACTAAATTGATAAGCCTATGGCGCCACAATCAAGCTAAGATGGGTTGAATTCGCCACACTCCAGATTAGAGAACGG
Organism: Biancaea sappan; assembly: GCA_037074585.1. NCBI lineage: Eukaryota > Viridiplantae > Streptophyta > Magnoliopsida > Fabales > Fabaceae > Biancaea > Biancaea sappan. The sequence continues at coordinate 41,084,004 of CM073501.1, read as the reverse complement.
AATGGAGTGATAAGAATTCTGAGATTTTCTCACCACACTAACACAATTGTTAGATAAGAGAAGATAGATGTGCACAAAGCAATCTGAAAAATAATTCACTCAAATTTGATTATCTTGCCACAAGGGGGCAAGTTCCCTTTTATAGATAACAAAAGCCAGCTGCCTCATTAATGCAACCACAGCCACCTCATTAATGAGCCTACAACAACTATAGTCAACCTATAGCCACCTCTACAACAACTACAGCCTCCCTATAGCCACCTCATTAATGAGCCTACAACAACTATAGTCAACCTACAGCCACCTAGCCTATAACAACTACAGCCACCCTATAACCACCTCATTAATGCAGCAACAACAACTACAACCACTTGGAAAGCTAAATGACACTACAACAACTCTGAAAACATTAAATTACATCAGATTTTATATCCCAAAAAGTCATGCACGAAAATTATTAAAAATAAGAAAAATCTGTAGTTTTTTTTATTCTTCAAAGTCCAAGCTTCTGATTTGGCCCAGCCCATCATTGCACACAAGAAAAGAAACCCAAGTCAATCCCATTTGATGCTTCTTGGCCCTTGAACGTGTTATTGGCCCAAGTATAGATTCAGCCTGTTGTTTTTCAAGGATAGCCTTCATGATCACATCACAAGTCGAACAGGAACAAGTCAGATCAATTGCACAATAGCAAAAACCAGCGAAATGGAGTCCAAATGAGCGAATATTCGTTAAAATTTAAAGAGTCATAACATCTCAAGGATGAGCGAACGAGCCATAGCATGCAAGATTGTGAGCACAACGTGGAATCTTTCTAATACAAGAGAGAACTTGTAAGAGCTGGCGAAAACATGATATCGAGAGAAGATGTGTAGTCGGTTGTGAAAAAAGTACAATCGGGTCGTATAGTTCGAAAATTATCGACCATCGACAAATATGCGATAGAGTGAGCAAAAGATTGCAAGCAAGTAAAACAGATGAATATGGATGAAAGAGATGTGAGAAAAACAATTTAGAGAAAGCAAAAATTTACAAGTGTAGATTATGGGGTAAATTTGGGAAAATGAGTGATATCTTGTTATGTGGCACAAGGAAATGTCCAATTGAGCAAAAACAGGTATGATACTAGAATGCAAACACTTGGGATATGGAACACAAAGGATTGATATGTTTAAAAGAGGGACGAATGGTACACAGTTCATTGTACAAGCGACGATGTGCGAGATTGTGAGTAATAATATGTTGATGTTCCAAACATATAAGAACTTTCCACAATGTGAGAGAAAATGATATCGAGCAAAGAAAATTGCAATCAGGTGAAATATTGCAAGATGGATAAGCACAAATGTACGTTGGTGTGATTTAGTAAGGAAAAACTTACAATCGGGTGAACATGCGAACACATTTTACTGTATAAAAAAATGAACGTTTGGGCGAGACAGTGAACTATAATTTGCAATCAAGTGAAATAGCGGAAGATCAAGCATGCAAAAACATGGTACAATCAGAAAGAATGTTTGTTGGATCGAAATGGGACAAAGATGTGTGAATGAGTGATAACATTTTATGTAACGAGATGAAATGTGTAAGTCGAATAGCAACTAGTTAGATCGATTGCACAAAAGCTAAAACCAGCAAAATAGAGTCCAAATGGGCGAATATTCACTAAAATTTAAAGAGTCATAGCTGCTCAAAGATGAGCAAATGAGCCACAGCATCTCTCCAATACAAGAGAGAACTCATAAGAGCTGGCGAAAACATTATATCGAGAGAAGATGTGTAGTCGGTCGTGAAAAAGTACAATCAGGTCGTATAGTTAGAAAATGATCGAGCATCAACAAACATGTGATAGGGTGACCAAAAGATTGCAAGCAAGTGAAACAAAAGAATATGGATGAAAGGCATGTGAGAAAAACAATTTAAAGAAAGCAAAAATTTATGGGGGCATGAAATAGGGCAAATATATGCAAATGAGTGATATCTTATGATGTGGTATGATGAAATGATCAATCAAGCAAAAGCAGGTCAGGTCTAATAGATTGCCAGAAAGCAAACACTTGGGATATAGAGCACAAATGATTGGTATGTTTAGGAGGGAAGAATGGCACAAAGTTCATCGTATAAGCGACGATGTGCGAGATTTGTTGACATTCCAAACGTACGAAAACTTTGCACAATGAGGGAGAAAAAGATATCGTGTAAAGAAAATTGCAATCGAGTAAAATATAGCAAGATGCATATACAGAAATGTACGTTGGTGTGATTTAGTAAGCAAAAACTTATAATCGGGTGAAACAGAGGGAGAAGGATGTGAAGCATCCGAACACATTTTATAGTGTAAAAAAATGTACGTTTGGGCGAGATAGTGAACTATAATTTGCAATCGAGTGAAATAACGGAAGATATATGCCTAGCATGCGCAAAGATTTGTGAATGACTGATAACATACAATGTAACAGGATGAAATATACAACTCGAACAACAACAAGTTAGATCGATTGCACAAAAGCAAAAACCAGCAAAATAGTGTCCAAATGAGCAAATATTCACTAAAATTTAAAGAGTCATAACAGCTCAAAGATGATCGAATGAGCCACAGCATGCGAGATAGTGAGTGAAACATGGAATCTCTCCAATACAAGAGAGAACTCGTAAGAGTTGGTAAAAACTTGATATCGGGAGAAGATGTGTTGTTGGATGTGAAAAAAGTACAATCTGGTCATATAGTTCGAAAATTATAGAGCATCGACATTCATGCGATAGAGTGAGCAAAAGATTGCAAGCAAGTAAAACATATGAATATGGATGAAAGGCATGTGAAAAAACAATTTAAAGAAAGTAAAAATTTACCGGTGTAGGCTATGGGGCAAATATGTGCAAATGAGTGATATCTTATGGTATAGGATAATGAAAGTCCAATTGAGCAAAAGTAGGTCTGATAGATTGCCATATAGCAAACACTTTGGATATGGAGTGCAAACAATTGATATGTTTAGGAGGGAAGAATTGTACACAGTTCATCGTATAAGCGACGATGTGCGAGATTGTGTGCAAAGATATGTTAAAATTCCAAATGTATGTGAACTTTCTACGATGAGGGAGAAAAAGATATTGAGCAAAGAAATTTGCAATCGAGTGAAATATAGCAAGATGGATATACAGAATTGTACGTTGATGCTATTTAGTAAGCAGAAACTTGTAATCGGGTGAAACAAAGTGAGAAGGAAAAAGTTATGTGAAACCCAACGACAAGATGTTGAACTTTTTAGATTGAAAAACCAAATTATATAAGGTTCTAAACAACGAAACAACAAGGAAAACAAGGATAAAAATTGACCCCGTGGCTATGAAGAGCCAGAAACCAATATTATCAATGGATAAAAGATTGTTGACCCTAAGGTTATTAACAACCTAAAACCAACAATATAATCAAAAGAAAAATCTCAAGTTATCCGCTTGGGACTTTCGATATGAAAGCTGTAGAACAGCACAAAGGAGAACAAATCTCACTTATATTTATCAAGCTCAAGTTGTGTACAAAGCATATGCCATGAGGCTTATTTATAGGCTGGAAATGGAAGATTAAAAGTCATGAGGGAAACCTAAAGGTTGTTCTTAGCCAACAAGCTAGAAATGAAAGGCCAAAAGTCATAAGGGAAACCTAAATCAAATTGGGCCAATAACTAAACACTCTAAACACACTATTTGTGTATTCTACAAAAGACTGAAAGTAAACTTAACAAAAGAAGCCCACATAGTTTAAATAAAATTAAACAAGGTACTTTAAGCCTTTTAACATCAGTTTTGAGCTTAAATAAACAAAAGATGTCCAAAATGATTAAAATGGCTAAATAAGCTTTTTTAAACCCAAATGACACATTTTGAATGCTTGAAGTTTCTTCATCCTTTAACGCTTGGCTCTTCTTGGATATGAAAGTGTGAAACGTTGAAGGAATGCTCCAGCTTTTCCTCTAGGTGATTTCCACGTTGTAATTGCATCAGGATGCCATTCACAGCTTGTTGGATCAGTTTGGCTTTGGGTCTTGTAATTGGCCTTTTTAGCACATCATTTTTAGCTTTGAATGGTGTAATTAGCTCCTCTTCTTCTAGCTCTAGCTCCAAGCTAGGTGGCTGGATCTCATCATTCCCTCCCTCCTCAAAAGGATTCGTTCTCGAATCTGTATCTGCATGGTAAGGAGAAAGGTCAGAAACATTAAATGTAGGACTAACTTGATACTCACTTGGAAGATCAACGACGTAGGCATTGTCATTGATTTTCTGAAGTATTTGGAAGGGCCCATCACCTCTTGGATGTAATTTAGATTTCCTTTGATTTGGAAATCTTTCTTTAAGAAAATGAACCCATACTAAGTCCCCAGGTTGGAATAGCACTTGCTTTTTTCCTTTGTTAGCATGAAAGGCATTTTGAGCATTCTTTTGCTGAATATGTTGTTATGATTCCTCATGGGCTTTTTTTCACCAAATCTGCCTTTTTCTTTCCATCAACATTAACAAGCTTGTTACTTGGCAAAGGTAACAAGTCCAAAGGAGTTAGTGGGTTAAATCTATAAACAACTTCAAATGGTGAAAATTTGGTCGAAGAATGCATGGATCTATTATATGCAAATTCTATATGAGGGATGAATGCTTCCCAAGATTTTAAATTCTTTTTCAAAATAGCCTCAATATTGTACCCAAAGTCCTATTGACTACCTCAGTTTAGCCATCAGTTTGTGGATGACATGTAGTAGAAAAGAGCAAGGTTGTTCCTAATTTTCCCCACAATACTCTCCAATAGTGACTCAAAAACTTGACATCTCGGTCACTATCAATTGTTTTAGGAAGACCATGTAACCTCACCACTTCTTTAAAGAACAAGTTTGCAATGTTAGTGGCATCATTAGTTTTATAACACGGAATAAAGTGAGCCATTATTGAGAATCTATCTACAACCACAAAGATAGAATCTTTTCCAGATTGGGTCCTTGGCAATCCCAATACAAAATCCATTGAAATGTCAACCCAAGGGTGTGTGGGAGTAGGTAAAGGCATGTAAAGACCATGAGGTTTGATTTGTGATTCAGCCCGTGAACAAGTTATGCACCTAGAGCATGTTTTTTTTACATCCTTTTTCATGTGAGGCCAAAAGAAGTGTTCTTTCAGAATTTCAAGTGTTTTGGCTTCCCCAAAGTGTCCCATTAATCCTCCCCCATGAGATTCTTTAATCAATAAATTTCTCAAAGAGCAGTTAGGTATGCAGAGTTTTCCCTAAACAAAAACCCATCTTGCCTAAAGAATCTCTCAAATGGATGTTTTTCACAAGCTTTAAAAACAACACAAAAATCATTATCATCTTCATACATGCTTTTGATGTGTTCAAAGCCTAGAAATTTTGTACTAAGAGTGGATATTAGAATATACCTCCTTTATAGTGCATCAGCCACTATGTTCTCCTTCCCTTGCTTGTATTGAACCACATAAGGAAACATCTCAATAAATTCCACCCATCTTGCATGCTTGCGGCTTAGCTTGTGTTGTCCCTTTAAGTGTTTTAGAGACTCATGATCAGTATGGATGACAAATTCCTTGGACCATAGATAGTGTTGCCATGTCTCTAATGCTCCTAACCAAAGCATAGAGCTCCTTGTCATAGGTGGAGTAGTTCAAAGTAGCTCCATTCAGTTTTTCACTGAAATAAGCTATTGGCCTCTTTTCTTGCTTAAGAACAGCACTAATTCCAATCCCAGAAGCATCACATTCGATTTCAAAGGTTTTGGAAAAATTAGGTAAAACAAGTAGGGGTGTAGTACTTAGCTTTTCCTTAAGAGTGCAGAATGCATCCTCTTGAGCTTTTTCCCACTTGAATCCAACTTTTTTCTTGATGACCTCAGTGAGAGGTGCAGCAATGGTGCTCAAGTTTTTCACAAACCTCCTATAGAATCCAGCTAGGCCATGAAAACTTCTTACCTCAGTAACTGTAGTGGAGCAAGAGTGATATTCTTCCCATCTTTTATGAAATTGTACCTGTTCTTGTACCCATCATGTGAGGTTCTTCTATCAAATTGCCACGTCCTTCCAAGTAGGATATGGCTGGCTTGCATAGGTACAACATCGCACAAGACCTCATCTTTATATTGTCCTATGGAAAATGAAACCAACACTTGTTTTGTCACTTTTACCTCTCCACTTTCATTCAACCATTGCAGCCGATATGGTCTTGGGTGCTTGGTGGTAGAAGTCCTACCTTTTCTACCATCAACTTGCTTGCAACATTCACACAACTCCCCCATCAACTATTAGTCCACAAACCTTTCCTTTTACATAGCAGCGTGTGTAGAATATGTTTTCACTTTGAATTTTAGTTCCTTCATCTTTGGTTTGGGCATGCAAAGCTCTTAACACCACTAAGGCTACTCCGTCCACAACATGCTCAATTTCACTTCCATCTTCTTCCTCTGAATGAACAGACACAAAAAGGAACAAATGAACAAACACGAAAATAGAAAGAACAGAGATTATTACAAATGAAGGCAAAACAACAATAGGGAGAAATAGAATATATCCAAGAGAAAAAAATAATAATAATAGAACCTTAATTTGGCCAGATTTGATACCAAATGATACGATCCCATGAGAGTCCAACTGAAGTAAACTTCACAAACAAAGTTATGTGAAACCCAACGACAAGATGTTGAACTTCTTAGATTGAAAAACCAAACTATATCAGGTTCTAAATAACAAAACAACAAGGAAAACAAGGATAGAAATATTGACCCCATGGCTATGAAGAGCCAGAAACCAATATTATCAATGGATAAAAGATTGTTGACCCCAGGGTTATTAACAACCTGAAACCAACAATATAATCAAAAGAAAAATCTCAAGTTATCCACTTGGGACTTTCGATATGAAAGCTGTAGAATAGCACAAAGGAGAACAAATCTCACTTATATTTATCAAGCTCAAGTTGTGTACAAAGCATATGCCATGAGGCTTATTTATAGGCTGGAAATGGAAGACTAAAAGTCATGAGGGAAACCTAAAGGTTGTTCTTAGCCAACAAGCTAGAAATGAAAGACCAAATGTCATGAAGAAAACCTAAAGGTCTTAGCCAACAAGCTAGAAATGAAAGGCCAAAAGTCATAAGGGAAACCTAAATCAAATTAGGCCAAGAACTAAACACTCTAAACACACTATTTGGGCCTTTTACAAAAGACTGAAAGTAAACTTAACAAAAGAAGCCCACATAGTTTAACTAAACTTAAATGAGGTACTTTAAGCCTTTTAACATCAGTTTTGAGCTTAAGTAAACAAAAGATGTCCAAAATAATTAAAATAGGCTAAATAAGCTATTTTAAGCCCAAATAACACATTTTGAATGCTTGAAGTTTCTTCATCCTTTAACGCTTGGTTCTTTTGGGATATGAAAGTGTGAAATGTTGAAGGAATGCTCCAGCTTTTCCTCTAGGTGATTTTCACGTTGCAATTGCATCAAGATGCCATTCACAGCTTGTTGGATCTGTTTGGCTTTGGCTCTTGTAATTGGCTCTTTTAGCACATCATTTTCATCTTTGAATGGTGTAATTAGATCCTCTTCTTCTAGCTCTAGCTCCAAACAAGGTGGCTGGATCTCATCACATACACAACCTCAAATGGAGATTTCTTTGTAGTACTATGAACACTTCGATTATAAGCAAATTCAACATAAGGCAAGTACTCATTCCAATTCTTCAAGTTTTTACTAATAACACTTCTATGCAAAGAGGAAAGAGATCTATTTACCACTTTGGTTTGCCCATCAATTTGAGGATGAAAGGTTGTGCTAAATAGCAGTTTTGTACCAAGCTTCATCCATAATGTCTTCCAAAAATAGCTCAAGAATTTAGCATCACGAATAGAAAAATACTCTTTGGAATGCCATGCAATCTCACAACTTCCTTGAAGAATAAATCAGCAATATGAGAAGAATCATCAATTTTGTGACATGAAATAAAATGAGACATTTTTGAGAATCTATCAACAACCACCATAACTGAATCTTTTCCCCTTTGTGTTCTGGGTAATCCAAGCACAAAATCCATGCTTAGATCCATCCATGGTTGATCTGGAATAGGCAATGGCATGTACAAGCCATGTGCAGCCTCATTGCTCTTCGCTTTCTTGCAAGCAACATATCTTTCTACAATCTGATGCACATCCTTCATCATATTTGGCCAATAGAAATGCTCTTTCAACATTTCAAATGTCTTATTTTCACCAAAATGTCCAACCAACTGATGTGATTTCCAGAGGGAAAACACTTGATCGATTTTCTGGATAGGTTGAAAGAAACAAACAAATGAAACCAAATCACTCAATTGATAAGCCAAAGGGCGCCACAACTAAGAGAAATGGGTTGATCTCGCCACACTCAAGAAAGAAGAACGTGAGTGATAAGAAATCTAGTTGCTCTCGCCACTAACACAAGCTAGATAAGAGAAAGAACTCAAGAATCCTCTTGAAAGTAAAATTCCAATATCTCATATATGATTCAAAGATGGTTTACAACAAATGGCAGGGACCCTTTTTATAGAGGGTCTCCAAAACAAAAAGACAAAAGACTCCAACTAATGCATTAAATGCATCAACTAAAAGTCAAGTAGTGTAGGCTAAATGTCAAAGACAATAAATGCATAGGTAGCTAAATGTCAAAGACAATAAATGTATAGTTAATAGACTACAACTATATTCAACAAATGCAACTATCCCACATGCAATCTTTTTCACACTTCTTCCACTTTCAACAAAGTGGTTAAGCTCAATCCAAGCCCTTTAGCCCTTAAACGAGTTAGAGGCCCAATTGAAGTGTTCTCCCTTTCTTGGGCTGCAATTAGTCCAAGCTCTTTAACCCTTGAACGAGTTAGAGGCCCAATTGAAGTGTTATCCTTTTCTTGGGCTGCAATGGGGTTATCCTTGATTACATCATCCTCCCCTGGTTGAAATGGATTTGTCCTCAAATCCAAGTCCTCTTTATCTTCTAAGTACGGGGAAAGATCCCTCACATTGAAAATAGTAGAAACAGCATAGTCTTCAAGCAAATCAATTTTGTATGCATTATCATTTACCTTATCTATGATACGGAAAGGACCATCTGTCCTTGGCATTAATTTGGACTTCCTTTGGTTTGGAAATCTTTCTTTTCGAAGATGAACCCACACTAAATCTCCAGGACTAAATTGAACAAATTTTCTTCTCTTGTTGGCAGTCTTCTCATAGATGGAGTTCTTCTTCTCAATTTGTTGTTTAATGTTTTCATGTAACTTCTTTATCATGTCAGCCTTCATTTTTCCATCTATGCATTCTCGAGCTTCAAGTGGTAATGGTACTAAATCAAGTGGGCTCAATGGATTAAATCCATAAACTACTTCAAAAGGAGAGTGTTTAGTAGTACCATGTACACTTCTATTGTAAGCAAATTCAGCATAGGCCAAGCATTCATCCCAACTTTTCAAGTTTTTGCCAATGATAGTTCTTAGCAAAGTAGAAAGCGTTCGGTTCACCACTTCAGTTTGCCCATCAGTTTGTGGGTGACAGGCAGTACTAAAGAGTAACTTTGTTCCCAGCTTTCTCCATAAAGTCTTCCAAAAGTAGCTAAGAAATTTGGCATCACGATCTGACACGATACTCTTTGGAATGCCATGAAGTCTCACAATTTCTTTGAAAAATAAATTGGCGATGTGCACAGCATCGTCGGTCTTATGGCATGGAATAAAATGAGACATTTTTGAAAAACGATCAACAACAACCATGACCGAATCTTTACCTCTTTGTGTCCTTGGTAAGCCTAGCACGAAATCCATACTAACATCAGTCCAAGGTTGATCTGGAACAGGTAGAGGTGTATAAAGTCCATGGGCTACTTCCTTGCTCTTGGCTTTTTTGCAAACAATACACCTTTCAATCACATGATGCACATCTCTAATCATGTTAGGCCAATAAAAATGCTCTTTCAGCATCTCCAATGTCTTGGTTTCACCGAAATGCCCAGCCAATCCTCCTCCGTGAGCTTCTCGTGTAAGTAATTCCCTTATAGAACAGTTTGGAATTACAAGTCTCCCCAAGCGAAATAAAAAACCTTCAGATCTATAAAATCCCTTATATGCCATTTTCTCACAAGCGAGATAAATAGAAGCAAGTGTCGAATCTTCCATATAATGGTCTTTAAGAGATTCAAATCCCAACAATTTAGCATTCATCATGGAAATTAAAGCATATCTCCTTGATAAGGCATCTGCAACAATGTTGGTTTCTCCCTTCTTATACTTCAACACATAAGGAAAAGCTTCAAGAAATTCCACCCACTTTGCATGTCTTCTATTCAGCTTGCTCTGACCTTTCAAGGGTTTGAGTGATTCATGGTCTGTGTGAATTATAAATTCTTTTGGTAACAAGTAGTGCTGCCATGTCTCAAGAGCTCTAATTAAAGAGTAGAACTCCTTATCATAGGTAGAGTAGTTAAGACTGGCTCCATTCAACTTCTCACTAAAATAAGCTATAGGACGCTTTTCTTGAAGAAGTACAGCTCCAATTCCCACTCCACTAGCATCACATTCAATCTCAAAAGTCTTAGAAAAATTAGGCAAAGCCAATATGGGTGCATTGCACAATTTTTCTTTGACAAGCTCAAAATTTCGTTGGGCTGCATCACTCCATTTGAACTCCTTTCCTCCTTTAATACATTCAGTTATGGGTGCTAAGATGGTGCTGAAATACCTTACAAATCTTCTATAGAAAGAGGCAAGCCCATGAAAACTTCTTACTTCAGATATGGTTCTTGGAACGGGCCATTCTTTGATAGCTTTCACCTTTTCTTCATCAACTCCCACTCCTTGCTGAGATACTACAAAGCCAAGAAAAATCACATGGTATTGACAAAAGTAGCATTTTTTTAGATTAGCATAGAGTTTCTCCTTTCGCAACATTTCCAAGACTTCCTTCAAATGTTGCACATGCTCCTCATAACTTTGACTGTAGATCAAAATATCATCGAAATATACCACAATGAATTTTCCAATGAAAGATCTAAGTACATGATTCATCAATCGCATAAATGTGCTAGGGGCATTAGATAGCCCAAATGGCATTACCATCCATTCGTAAAGTCCATGCTTTGTCTTGAAGGCTGTCTTCCACTCGTATCCCTCTTTCATTCGGATTTGGTGATAGCCACTCTTCAAGTCAATTTTTGAAAACACCTTGGAACCATTCAACTCATCCAACATGTCATCCAATCTTGGAATTGGGTAGCGGTATTTGATGGTAATCTTATTTATAGCACGGCTGTCCACACACATTCTCATAGAGCCATCCTTTTTAGGGACTAATAATGTAGGCACAGAACAAGGGCTCATGGATTTTCTTACATAACCCTTTTCAATCAACTCATCAACTTGCCTTTTTAGCTCCTTAGCCTCCTCTGAATTCATTCTATATGCTGGCTTATTTGGTAAGGCAGCACCGGGCACCAAATCAATTTGATGCTCAATTCCTCTTAAGGGTGGCAATCCCTTAGGTAGCTCATTCGGAAAGACATCCGCAAATTCTTCTATCAACTCCCTCACAAGCTTAGAAAGCTTTTCTGCAAGTTCTGGATTTAGCTCCTTGAGAATTAGCAATAATATAAAGTTTTCCCTTTTTATTGCCTTCTTTAACTCATTCTTATAAGCAAAACAACTAGGCTTCTCCTCCTCGATTACATCCTCCTTCGGCTGTACTTGTATTGGCTTTAAGGGTGCCAACACAATCTTCTTTCCATCCTTCTCGAAAGCGTAGGTATTTTTGAAGCCATCATGATGTGCCTAAAAGAGGACACAATCTGTACCACAAGGAAAATAAAGAGAAGAAAACCAACTCAACTAAATTGATAAGCCTATGGCGCCACAATCAAGCTAAGATGGATAGAATTCGCCACACCCCAGATTAGAGAACGGAATGGGAGTGATAAGAATTCTGAGATTTTCTCGCCACACTAACACAATTGTTAGATAAGAGAAGATAGATGTGCACAAAGCAATCTGAAATATAATTCACTCCAATATGATTATCTTGCCACAAGGGGGCAAGTTCCCTTTTATAGATAACAAAAGCCAGCTCCCTCATTAATGCAACCACAACCACCTCATTAATGAGCCTACAACAACTATAGTCAACCTACAGCCACCTCATTAATGAGCCTACAACAACTATAGTCAAAGTACAGCTGCCTCATTAATGAGCCTACACAACTACAGCCTCCCTACAGCCACCTCATTAATAAACCTAGCCTACAACAACTACAGCCACCCTATAGCCACCTCATTAATGCAACAACAACAACTACAACCACTTGGAAAGCTAACTGACATTACAGCAACTCTAAAAACATTAAATTACATCAGATTCTGTATCCCAAAAATTCATGCACGAAAATTATTATAAAAATAAGAAAATCTGCATTTCTTTTATTCTTCTAAGTCCAAGCTTCTATTTGGCCCAGCCCATCATTGCACACAAGTAAAGATACCCAAGTCAATCCCATTTGATACTTCTTGGCCCTTGAACGTGTTATTGGCCCAAGTATAGATTCAGCCTCTTGTTCTTCAAGGACAGCCTTCATGATCACATCATCTTCCCCTGGTTGACAAGGATTTGCCCTCAAATCCAGCTCCATGTTATCTTCCAAATAAGGGGTTATGTCCCTTACATTGAATGTTGCTGAAACACCATAATCTCCTGGGAGGTCAATTTTATACGCATTGTCATTTACCTTTGCTAGTACTCGAAAAGGACCATCAGCTCGTGGCATAAGTTTAGACTTCCTTTTGTTTGGAAATCTCTCCTTGTGTAGGTGAATCCAAACAAGATCTTCTGGGCTAAATTGAACATGCTTTCTCTTCTGGTCTACTGACTTTTTATAGGCAGCATTCTTCTTCTCAATTTGCTTCTTTACTGCCTCATGCATTTTCTTCATGAATTCAGCTTTACTTTTGCCATCCGAACTAAATTTTTCATTAATTGGAAGAGGTGCCAACCTCAAATGGAGATTTCTTTGTAGTACTATGAACACTCCGATTATAAGCAAATTCAACATGCGGCAAGTACTCATCCCAAATCTTCAAGTTTTTACTGATAACACTTCTAAGCAAAGAGGAAAGAGATCTATTTACCACTTCAGTTTGCCCATCAGTTTGAGGATGACAGGTTGTGCTAAATAGCAGCTTTGTTCCAAGCTTCATCCATAATGTCTTCCAAAAATAGCTCAAGAATTTGGCATCACGATCAGAAACAATACTCTTCGGAATGCCATGCAATCTCACAACTTCTTTGAAGAATAAATCAGCAATATGAGAAGCATCATCAGTTTTATGACATGAAATAAAATGAGACATTTTTGAGAATCTATCAACAACCACCATAACTGAATCTTTTCCCCTTTTTGTTCTCGGTAATCCAAGCACAAAATCCATGCTTAGATCCATCCATGGTTGATCTGGAACAGTCAATGGCATGTACAAGCCATGTGCAGCCTCATTGCTCTTTGCTTTCTTGCAAGCAACACATCTTTCTACAATCCGATGCACATCCTTCATCATATTTGGCCAATAGAAATGCTCTTTCAACATTTCAAATGTCTTTTTTCACCAAAATGTCCAGCCAGCCCACCTACATGTGATTCTCTAACAAGCAATTCCCTAATAGAACAATTAGGAATCACAAGTTTCCCAAATCTGAACATATAACCATCATGCCTATAAAACCCTTTAATGGCCATTTTCTCACAAGCTGAATAGATTTTAGCCAGTATAGGAAGCAAGTATTGCTCCTTAATAAGTTCAAAGCCCAATAGTTTAGTGTTCAAAAGAGAAATCAAAGCATACCTCCGAGATAATGCATCAGCCACAATATTCGTCTCTCCCTTTTTGTATTTGATTACATAGGGGAAAGCTTCCAAATACTCCACCCATTTGGCATGTCTTCTATTCAGCTTCCCTTGCCCCTTCAAATGCTTTAGGGACTCATGATCGGTGTGAATGATGAACTCCTTTGGTAATAAATAATGCTGCCATGTCTCAAGAGCTTGAATTAGTGCAAAGAACTCTTTATCATAGATTGAGTAATTCAGACTTGCTCCACCAAGCTTCTCACTAAAATAAGCAATGGGACACTTATCTTGCATTAAGACAGCTCCAATCCCTACTCCAGATGCATCACATTCAATCTCAAATACCTTTGAAAAATCTGGAAGAGCTAGAATAGGTGCTGAACACAATTTCTCCTTGATTAAGTCAAAACTCTTCTGTGTAGCTTCGGTCCATTTAAACTCACAATTTTTCTTGATGCATGCAGTTAATGGTGCAAGAATAGTGCTAAAATTCTTCACAAATCGTCTATAAAAAGAAGCAAGGCCATGAAAACTTCGTACCTCAGAAATACTTTTAGGAATTGGCCACTCCTTAATTGCTTTTATTTTCTCCTCATCCACGTGCACCCCATGTTGAGAGACAACATAACCAAGGAAAATAACTTGGTCTTGACAGAATTGGCACTTCTTGAAATTGCCAAATAGCTTTTGTTCTCATAATACTTCAAATACTTGCCTCAAATGCTCTTCATGCTCTTCAGAATTTTTACTATAAACCAAAATGTCATCAAAATAAACGACAACAAACATACCTATAAATTTCCGAAGAACATGGTTCATTAGCCTCATAAAGGTGCTTGGGGCATTGGATAATCCAAATGGCATGACCTTCCATTCATACAGCCCATGTTTTGTCTTAAAGGCTGTCTTCCATTCATCTCCTTCCTTCATACGAATTTGGTGATAACCACTCTTCAAGTCTATCTTTGAAAACACTTTGGAGCCATGTAATTCATCAAGCATGTCATCTAACCTTGGAATGGGATAACGATACTTGACTGTAATCTTGTTAATTGCTCTGCTATCCACACACATCCTCATGGTCCCATCTTTCTTTGGCACCAATAAGGCCGGTACTGAACAAGGACTCATGGACTCCTGCACATATCCTCTTTCCAGCAACTCATTTACTTGACGTTGCAACTCCTTTGCCTCCTCCGGATTCATTCTATAAGCTGGCCTATTTGGTAAGGCAGCTCCTGGTACAAGATCAATTTGGTGCTCAATACCACGAATTGGTGGTAATTCCTTTGGTAATTCTTTTGGAAATACATCACGAAATTCTTTCAAGAGCCTTTGAATTTGTGGTGAAAGTGATCCCACAATTTCTGGTACTATCTCCTTCAAATGCAATAAAAGAATTAAATTAGAGCTGGATAAAGCTCTCTCAATGTCTCCTTTGTTGGCAAGTAAATTACCCTTTCTTTCAGCTTCTTGTTGATGCATCTTCACTTGTTGAGGAGTCAATGGTACTAACACAATCTTCCTTCCATCTTTCTCAAAGGAATATGTGTTTTTAAACCCATCATGCAAAGCTCTTCTATCATACTGCCATGGTCTTCCCAAGAGCAAATGACTAGCACTCATTGGAACAACATCACATAGTACCTTATCTTTGTAATTTTTCCCAATAGAAAAGGGCACAACAGCCTGTTTAGTGACTCTCACAACTCCATCTTCATTTAGCCACTGCAATTTGTAAGGATGAGGGTGTTCAGTTGTTGCTAAATTCAACTTCTCCACCAACGTAGTAGAAGCCACATTTGTGCAGCTCCCTCCATCTATAATTACACCACAAACCTTCTTTTCAACAGTACACCTTGTGTGAAAAATGTTCTCCCTTTGCTCATCACTAGGCTTAGCTTGCAAATTTAGAGCACGCCTTATGACAAGGAGTTCTCCCTCATCAGCATACTCCATGTTTTCCTTATCAGAACATTCTTCCATAACTCCTTCAATGGCTGCCTCATCTTCGCTTACCACTTCTCCATGCGTGTCTTGGATAATCATTACCCTACGGTTTGGACATTCAGATGCGTAATGCCCATGACCAAGACATTTGAAGCACTTTACATCTCTACTCCTTTTAGGAGGTTCTGAATCGGCTCCCTTTTCTTTCCCTTTTGATGAACTTGATGGAAGTTTTGAAGACTCCCTCTTCTCCACCTTTCTTTCTTCTCCTTTAGATGCAACCCATGATGGTGTTGTAGAGAAATTTGTGATTTTGTTTCTAGCTGGCTGTGACATTTGCTTACTAGAAACTCTCTTCCTTTGTCTCTCCACCTTGATTGAAAGTTTAATAACATCCTCTAAGGTTACATAATTTTGTAGTTCCACCAAATCACCAATCTCCCTATGCAAACCACCAATGAACCTTGCAATTGTTTGCTCTTGAGGTTCATTCAGTTCACATCGAATCATCAGCATCTCAAACTCTTTCACATAGTCTTCTACACACATACCTCCTTGTCTCAAAGATTGAAATTTTAAGAAGAGCTCTTGCTTGTAATATTCTGGCACAAATCTTCTTTGTATAAGTCTCTTCATTAGCCTCCAATTTCTGACTTCTTCCTCACCATCTCTCCTCCGTAGGTTCTTCAAATTCTCCCACCATAAATTGGCATAATCTGTGAATTCAAGGGCTGCAAGACGACATTTGGTTGCCTCCGAGTACTCATGGCACTCAAAGACCTTCTCTACACGCTGCACCCACTCCAAAAATTCCTCTGGAGAGCTACTTCCCTTGAAAGTAGGGACCTTCATCTTAATCTTCAATTCTTGCTCTCTTTGTTGCCTCCTTGGCCTTGGAGACCTTTCATCTTCTGTATTGCTTTCTTGGTCCGATTGCTCTTCATTTCTATTTCTTCGCTGCCGATGCCTTGGTTGATGGTTTAGCCTCTCCATTTGTTCTACCAAACGATTCAACTGCTCCATCATTTGTTGTTGAGATCTCTCCATTTGACTGTGAGACCTTTCCAACTTCAGAATTTGAGCTTGCTCTAAAGTAAGCCTGATGTGAACCCAACAATTACATTGGATGATCAAAAAGTAGATCCATTGTATATTACAAGTGGGCCAATTACACGAGCTCGGGCTAAAACAATAAAAGAGACATTAAATGGGCTCGTTCAAGAATGGATGAAGCAAATTCCATTTGAATGTATGTTAAATAATGATCAAAATGTGCTCAACATCATTTGGGCTGAAAATGGAGTTGCTAAAGGGATTTTGGGCCAGAACACTACAAATTAAAGAGATTGGTCCAAGAGCTAAACATGGACCAATAGAATTTGGGCTCAATTATATCCATTTGAGTTGAAATTCATGTTTTGTAATTTTCTTTTATTTTTGTACGAATTTTAATTTCTAGATGGTCTTTAGTCAATTATGAATCATGTGCATTAAATGCACAATGTTTCAAAGTCAAGATAGGTGGATATTTATTTTCAAAATGCATTAAAAGCATTGTATCCAAAGTCAAGATAGGTGGGCATTTATTTTCATGTGCATTAAATGTATGTATCTTCAAGTCAAGATAGGTGGGCACCTTTGTCTCTCCATCCTATCTATAAATACCCCCCCTAAGCTTATTGTAATAATCAGATTTGAGTTTATGAAAACTTGCATTCAAGTGTTTTCTCTCATTGTGTGAGAATTTATCTTTCTTTCTTTGCTCTTGTGAAACCTTGCTTTGTCAATCTTCTTTATAAGATTGGTGATTCAAATTCACAAAAGCCCCCAATTTGTGCTTCAACCCAAGTGCGTTGTTGTGTGGATTGGTTCAATTCGTGTTCGTGGTTGAACAAGCGTTCTAAATAGTAGGTCACGTTCTATATAACGTTGGTTGACTATTTGCACTTGTTAGGTCATTGAACCACTCCAATTCCTTCTTCAATTCCGGAGTGTGTTGTTCTTATATTTCTTTTGTTAAGTCTTGAATTCATTTATCGCCTACGCCGTGAAGATCAGGCAACCCTAAGGATTTTCCTATCATTTGGTATCAGAGCATTTTGGTTGACACGGTAGGCCTTCTTTATTTTCACCTTTTTTTTGAGAAAAATATATTATTGTTCCTTTGTTGTTCCTTCCCTTTTCTTCAATTTCCAATTTGCCTAGATATCAATTTTTTCCTTTCACTGTGCAAGATTTCATTGTCCTTGAGAAGGTCATATATTGTTTTGTTGCTCCTATCTATTCTGCACATCATATTGAAAAAAAAAACGAAAAAAAAAATTCAGAAAAAAAAAATTGTTCAATTAGTGCATCTTCTTGCCCTCAAAGTAGTTGATTCCCTTTTCATTTAACAAAAAAATCTTATCTTGCACTTGTAACAAAATTTCTTTCTATTGAATCCATAAAGCTTTCTTTAACTGTGACCTAGTTCAACTATTCCCATACTTTGACAATCTACTTTCATGTGCTTGGTTGAAGTTGAGAAATTGGCAATTATTGAATCACACAACAAGGACTTAGATTGAATAAGAGCTTTGGAAGATATTGAGGGATTTAAGAGTTAGTGAGATTATTAAGAGTGGAGTGCAAATACTGAGTTGAGAAGAAGAGTGAAACACTAAGCATTTTGTGAGATCCTATATTCTGTTATTATTATTATATTTTTTTTTTACACTAACATGGCAGGGAACCAAGATGAAGAAATTTCTCAAGCACAACTAGCTCCTATCCAAATGCAAGCATTGATGAGTCATCTTGAAAGGATGTTTGACAGAAAGCTAGAAGGAGTTCTTGAGCGTTTAGATAACATGGAGAACCAAACCGCTACACTACCAGCCTCTCCAAACAACCGAAGACGAAATGAGCAGCCTTATAGAGTTGCGGAGAGTCCAGTTGAGGATGATGAATCTGGTGGATATCAACCAAGAAGGAGGAGATTTAATCGAGAAGAACCTAGGAGGCCTAGAGTTAGAGAAGAAGACCTTGGTGGAATCAAAGTAAAAGTCCCTTCCTTTCAAGGCAAAAGTGATCCCGAGGAGTACTTAGAATGGGAAATGCGTGTTGAGCAAATTTTCTCATGCCATAACTACTCCGAAGGTAAAAAGGTGAAACTTGCTGCTATTGAATTTACTGATTATGCTCTTGTTTGGTGGGACCAGATGCAAAAAGAAAGAGCTCGTTATGGAGAGTATCCCATTTCCACTTGGGAAGAAATGAAGACAATTATGAGAAAGAGGTTCATCCCATCATATTACCATAGAGAGCTTCATAACAAGTTGCAACGTCTCATACAAGGAAAAAAGGGTGTAGATGAGTATCATAAGGAGATGGAGGTTGCCATGATAAGAGCCAACATTGTGGAGGATAGAGAAGCAACAATGGCTCGCTTCTTACATGGACTCAATCGTGACATAGCTGATATCGTGGAGATGTATCATTATGTAGAGCTTCAAGAGATGGTACATCAAGCCATCAAAGTTGAGCAACAACTCAAGAGGAAGAATACTGCAAGAAAAAGCTACAATTCAAATTCTTTTAACTCTTGGAAGCACAATTCGAAGAAAGACAACCCTTCTACTTCAAATTCCAAGGAAGTTGATTCAAAGAAAATTGAAAAGCTAGCTGTTCCAAAGAAAACTCAAGTTGAGCCTAATTCTTCAAGGAGCCGTGACATAAGGTGTTTTAAGTGCCAAGGAAGAGGTCACATCGCTAGTGAGTGCCCAAACAAACGCACCATGATCGTCAATAACAATGGAGATTGGGAGACTGAAGAAGATATCACAGAGGAGGAAGAAGAATCAAATGATGAGGGAGAAAGTGCAATGGAAGGAGAGCTTCTTGTGACTAGAAGAGCACTTAGCATCCAGGTGATGGAAGAGAATAATCAAAGAGAAAACTTGTTCCACACACGTTGCTTAATTCAGGACAAGGTATGTAGTGTGATCATAGATGGTGGAAGTTGTAGCAATGTGGCAAGTGTTGAGCTTGTTGAAAAATTGAGCTTACCAACAGTCAAGCATAACCGTCCATACAGACTTCAATGGCTCAATGAATGTGGGGAACTGAAGGTGACTAAACAGGTGAAAGTACTCTTTTCTATTGGCAAATATAGAGATGAAGTCTTATGTGATATTGTACCCATGAAAGCATGTCATCTCTTGTTAGGTAGGCCTTGGCAGTATGATAGGCATGTCACTCATGATGGATTCTTAAATCGTTATTCTTTTGTACTTAGAGGGAACCCTATAACCCTCCTCCCTATGTCACCAAAGCAAATCTTAGAAGATCAAATAAAGAGAGAAAAGAAAAGAGAGAGTGAGTGCAGCCAAGTGAGCAAAAAAGAAGAGAATAAAAAAGAGAGTGAAAAGATTCAAAAAGAGTCAAGTACTGAAGAAAAAGAGAGTGTGTTGAAAAAGAAGAAAGATAGAAAAGAAAATCAAAAAGGAAAAAGAGAGAACATGGATGTTGGAGGAAAAGGTTTACTTGTGGCAAAAAATAGTGACCTTAAACAAGCTTTATTTTCTCAACAAAACCTCGTAGTACTTGTTTACAAAGAGGCTATGTTGAATAATAAAGACTTAACCTCTACTTTGCCTAGTGTTGTTTTGTCTCTCTTGCAGGAATATGAGGATATTTTTTCCGATGAAGTACCACCCGGATTGCCACCAATTAGAGGGATAGAACATCAAATTGATTTCATTCCTGGAGCATCATTGCCTAACCGACCAGCATATCGCACCAATCCTGAAGAGACTAAGGAGATTCAAAAACAAGTCCAAGAATTGTTAGACAAAGGATATGTGAGAGAAAGCCTTAGTCCTTGTGCAGTTCCAGTGTTGCTCGTACCTAAGAAGGATGGCACATGGAGGATGTGTATTGACTGTAGAGCCATTAACAACATAACGGTAAGATATCGTCATCCTATTCCTAGGTTAGATGATATGCTTGATGAATTGACTGGTTCTACTATCTTTTCTAAAATTGACTTAAAAAGTGGCTACCATCAAATTAGAATGAAAGAAGGAGATGAATGGAAAACAGCATTCAAGACTAAACATGGACTTTATGAATGGTTGGTTATGCCTTTTGGTTTAACTAATGCACCTAGTACATTCATGAGGTTAATGAATCATGTCTTGAGAGCTTACATTGGGAAATTTGTGGTAGTTTATTTTGATGACATTCTTGTGTATAGCAAAACCTTAGATGAACATGTGGATCACATTAGAAAAGTTCTAGAGGTTCTTAAAAAGGAAAGATTGTTTGGTAATTTGAAGAAATGTGATTTTTGCACAAACAAAATTGTTTTTCTTGGCTATGTTGTTAGTAGTAAAGGTATAGGGGTTGATGAAGAAAAGGTCCAAGCAATTCAAGAATGGCCAACTCCAACCACCGTTGGACAGGTAAGGAGTTTCCATGGACTTGCAAGCTTTTATCGGAGGTTCGTGAAGGACTTTAGCACTCTAGCAGCACCATTAAATGAACTGACCAAGAAGAATGTCCCCTTCAAATGGGAAGATGTTCAAGAGAAAGCCTTCAAAACCCTTAAGGAGAAGCTCACGAATGCACCTTTACTAGCCCTTCCTGATTTTGGTAAGACTTTTGAGATTGAATGTGATGCTAGTGGAATTGGCATAGGCTGTGTACTCATGCAAGAAGGTAAGCCCATTGCATATTTCAGTGAAAAGCTAAGTGGACCAACTCTTAACTATCCCACATATGATAAAGAATTATATGCATTAGTTAGAGTGCTGGAAACTTGGCAACATTATTTGTGGCCTAAAGAATTTGTAATTCATTCTGATCATGAGGCTTTAAAGCATATTAGGAGCCAAAGCAAGTTGAATCGAAGGCATGCCAAATGGATTGAGTTCATTGAATCATTTCCATATGTGATTAAGTACAAGAAAGGTAAAGAAAATATTGTTGCTGATGCTTTATCACGGAGGTATGTTCTTCTTTCCATGTTAGATGCTAAAATTCTGGGTTTTGAATTCATTAAAGAATTGTATGCTAATGATGTTGATTTTGGAGTAGCATTTCATCATTGCAAGCCAAACACTAGTTGGAATAAATTTTTCTTGCATGAAGGATTCCTATTTTATATTGACAAACTTTGCATTCCTAACTGTTCTTTGCGTGTGCTTTTGTTGAAAGAGGCGCATTCTGGTGGCCTTATGGGTCATTTTGGCATTGCCAAGACCTTTAGTGTTTTGAATGCACACTTTTATTGGCCTAGAATGCGTAGAGATGTTGAGAAATTTGTGGGAAGATGCATTGTATGTCATAAGGCAAAATCTAAATTAAATCCCCATGGATTGTATACTCCCCTCCCAATTCCTAATGTACCTTGGGAAGATATTTCAATGGATTTTATTGTGGGATTACGTAGATCTAAGATGGGGAGAGATTCAATCTTTGTTATTGTTGATAGATTTTCTAAAATGGCACATTTCATTCCTTGTCACAAAGTTGATGACGCTTCTAACATTGCTAATTTATTCTTTAGGGAAGTTGTGAGACTACATGGGATGCCAAGAACGATTGTGTCTGATCGGGATACTAAATTTTTAAGCTATTTTTGGAAGACATTGTGGAGCAAGCTTGGAACCAAATTGTTATTTTCTACTACATGCCATCCACAAACTGATGGACAAACCGAGGTTGTGAACAGGACACTTTCCACATTGTTGAGAACAATCATCAAGAAAAATTTGAAGAGTTGGGAGGAGTGTCTTCCACATGTCGAATTTGCTTACAATAGGGCCATTCATTCCACTACTAAATTTTCGCCATTTGAAATTGTTTATGGATTTAATCCTCTTACACCTATTGACTTGATTCCTTTACCTTTGCAGGAAAGAGCCAATATGGATGGTAAAAAGCGTGCTGAATTTGTCAAGCAAATTCATGAGAAGGCACGGCACAACATTGAAAGGATGACTCAACAATATGAAAAATGTGCTAATAGACGAAGAAAGCAAGTACTTTTTAAGCCTGGAGATTTGGTTTGGCTACATCTAAGAAAAGAGAGGTTTCCAGAAAAACGAAAATCAAAACTTATGCCTAGAGGGGATGGGCCATTTCGAGTCATTGAGAAGATTAATGATAATGCTTACAAACTTGAATTACCAGGTGAATATGGTGTGCATGCTACCTTCAATGTTTCTGATCTCTCTCCTTATTTTGATGCAGATATTGAAGAGTCGAGGACGACTCCTTTTCAAGAAGGGGAGGATGATGTGAACCCAACAATTACATTGGATGATCAAAAAGTAGATCCATTGTATATTACAAGTGGGCCAATTACACGAGCTCGGGCTAAAACAATAAAAGAGACATTAAATGGGCTCGTTCAAGAATGGATGAAGCAAATTCCATTTGAATGTATGTTAAATAATGATCAAAATGTGCTCAACATCATTTGGGCTGAAAATGGAGTTGCTAAAGGGATTTTGGGCCAGAACACTACAAATTAAAGAGATTGGTCCAAGAGCTAAACATGGACCAATAGAATTTGGGCTCAATTATATCCATTTGAGTTGAAATTCATGTTTTGTAATTTTCTTTTATTTTTGTACGAATTTTAACTTCTAGATGGTCTTTAGTCAATTATGAATCATGTGCATTAAATGCACAATGTTTCAAAGTCAAGATAGGTGGATATTTATTTTCAAAATGCATTAAAAGCATTGTATCCAAAGTCAAGATAGGTGGGCATTTATTTTCATGTGCATTAAATGTATGTATCTTCAAGTCAAGATAGGTGGGCACCTTTGTCTCTCCATCCTATCTATAAATACCCCCCCTAAGCTTATTGTAATAATCAGATTTGAGTTTATGAAAACTTGCATTCAAGTGTTTTCTCTCATTGTGTGAGAATTTATCTTTCTTTCTTTGCTCTTGTGAAACCTTGCTTTGTCAATCTTCTTTATAAGATTGGTGATTCAAATTCACAAAAGCCCCCAATTTGTGCTTCAACCCAAGTGCGTTGTTGTGTGGATTGGTTCAATTCGTGTTCGTGGTTGAACAAGCGTTCTAAATAGTAGGTCACGTTCTATATAACGTTGGTTGACTATTTGCACTTGTTAGGTCATTGAACCACTCCAATTCCTTCTTCAATTCCGGAGTGTGTTGTTCTTATATTTCTTTTGTTAAGTCTTGAATTCATTTATCGCCTACGCCGTGAAGATCAGGCAACCCTAAGGATTTTCCTATCAAAGCCCCATTGGAATTGGAGGTTCAGAACTGTTTTCTCCAGACATGATCTCTCTCTATAAGTGTTCTACTCTCAAGTTACAAGAGTTTTCCCACACGAAACCACTGCTTTGATACCAATATGATGTGCCTAAAAGAGGACACAATCTGTACCACAAGGAAAATAAAGAGAAGAAAACCAACTCAACTAAATTGATAAGCCTATGGCGCCACAATCAAGCTAAGATGGATAGAATTCGCCACACCCCAGATTAGAGAACGGAATGGGAGTGATAAGAATTCTGAGATTTTCTCGCCACACTAACACAATTGTTAGATAAGAGAAGATAGATGTGTACAAAGCAATCTGAAATATAATTCACTCCAATATGATTATCTTGCCACAAGGGGGCAAGTTCCCTTTTATAGATAACAAAAGCCAGCTCCCTCATTAATGCAACCACAACCACCTCATTAATGAGCCTACAACAACTATAGTCAACGTACAGCCACCTCATTAATGAGCCTACAACAACTATAGTCAAAGTACAGCTGCCTCATTAATGAGCCTACACAACTACAGCCTCCCTACAGCCACCTCATTAATAAACCTAGCCTACAACAACTACAGCCACCCTATAGCCACCTCATTAATGCAACAACAACAACTACAACCACTTGGAAAGCTAAATGACATTACAGCAACTCTAAAAACATTAAATTACATCAGATTCTGTATCCCAAAAATTCATGCACGAAAATTATTAAAAAAATAAGAAAATCTGCATTTCTTTTATTCTTCTAAGTCCAAGCTTCTATTTGGCCCAGCCCATCATTGCACACAAGTAAAGAAACCCAAGTCAATCCCATTTGATGCTTCTTGGCCCTTGAACGTGTTATTGGCCCAAGTATAGATTCAGCCTCTTGTTCTTCAAGGACAGCCTTCATGATCACATCACATCATGTAGTGCTCTTCTATCAAATTGCCAGGGCCTCCCAAGTAGAAGATGACTAGCATCCATAGGGACTATGTCACACAATACCTTATCTTTGTAATTCTTCCCTATAGAGAAAGGTACCTTTACTTGTTTGGTGACCTTCATCTCGCCATGATTATTTAGCCATTGCAGCTTGTATGGACGGGGATGATTGATGATAGGTAGCTTCAATTTGCTAACCAAGGTGGTTGAAGCAACGTTAGTGCAGCTCCCACTATCAATTATCACATTACAAACTTTGCCTCCGATAGTGCACCTTGTTTGAAAAATATTCTCCCTTTGTTCTTCTTCTACTTTGGCTTGGATATTCAAGGCACGCCTAATAACCAAGGCAGCACCTTCGTCAGCATACTCAACAACTTCTTCTTTGTCAAAATATTCTTCCTCTTCACATTCCTCCACAATATCTTCATCTTCACTCTCTATTTCCCCTTGTTTCTCCTTCAAGATCATCACTCTTCTATTAGGACATTCGGATGCTATATGGCCATGACCTAAGCACTTGAAGCACTTAATGTCTCGGCTTCTTTTGGAGGGTTGGTTGTCTTCTCTCTTATCCTTCCCCTTAGAACTTGCAGATTTGTTCGGCTCTTTCTTCCATATCTCCTTATTACTCCCTTTGGTAGTGTTTGAGGTTTGGGAAAGTGTTTGGAAAGGTTTACTCCCCAATGGTTTAGACACTCCATTGGTTCTTCCATAAACTCTCTTTTTCTGTCTCTCCACCTTAATTGCCAATTTAATTACATCTTCTAAGAAGACATAATTCTGCAACTCTACTAAGTCAGCAACTTCTCTGTTCAAACCACCAAGAAATCGAGCTATGGTTTGCTCTTGGGGTTCATTCAGCTCGCACCGAATCATCAAAGTTTCAAATTCTTTGACATAATCTTCAACACACATGCCTTCTTGCCTCAAGCTTTGAAGCTTAAAATAAAGCTCTTGCTTGTAGTAATCAGGTACAAAACGCCTCTGCATGAGCCTTTTCATCAATCTCCAATTTTGAACTTCCTCCTCTCCATCTCTTCTTCGTTGATTCTTCAAATTTTCCCACCATAGATTTACATAATCAGTGAATTCAAGGGCTGCAAGTCGACATTTGGTAGCTTCTGAATATTCTTGATATTCAAAAACCTTCTCTACTCGTTGCACCCACTCCAAGTATTCTTCAGGAGAACTTGTTCCCTTAAATGGAGGAATCTTCATTTTGATGTTGGCATCACGCTCCCTCTGCTGCCTTCTTTGCCTAGGTTGTTCACCTTCTTCAGCTTCAGATTCTTCTCCATGGTGTTCAACATAAGCTCCTCTTCTTGGTTGTTGTTGTTGTAGCTCCATAAATCTAGCCATTTGAGTGGTTAGTTGAGCTATTTGTTCCATCATTTCTTCTTGACCTCTTTGTAGGCCAACAATTTGAGCTTGTTGTAGGCTAAGCCCAAAAGGAACTTCAGAACTATTTTCTCCTGTCATAGTGATTTGTAATTTGTTGGTTTGAGTTTGGTGAAGGGTAGTAATAAGTCCTAGAAAGTCACTAAATAATGCCACCATATTTGGGATTTTCGGTCCTCTTTTAGTCATGATTGCTTTCCTTTTGCACTTATCTTTGTTTTCGTACAATTTCCGTGTGCTTCCTAGTGTTCGTATTCTCTTGTTTTATTTCCCCTTTGATTGCCTTTTTATTTCATTTTATTTATTGTCTTTTGTAGGAGCATTTGTGGGGAGAAAAACAAGAGAACAACACAAGAAAATTAGCCTTGAACAGTAGCGTTGCATTTTTTTTTTTAATAAAAAAGCTGTAATAAAATAGAACAACACAAGAATAGAAATAAAGATAAAGATGAACAGACCAGAAAATTAGCCTTCCATGTAGGTGGCAGATTACAAAATAAGAAAAACTAAGCCTTTCATATAGGTGGCAGAATACAAAATAAGGAAAACTAAGCCTTCCATGTAGGTGGCAAAACACAGAATAAAATGCAATAAAATTAAGCTTTCCACGAAGGGGCAAAACACAAAACAAATAATAGAACCTGAATTGAAGTAGCTCTGATACCAATATGATGTGATTTCCGGAGGGAATACACTTGATCGATTTTCTGGATAGGTTGAAAGAAACAAACAACTGAAACCAAATCACTCAATTGATAAGCCAAAGGGCGCCACAACTAAGAGAAATGGGTTGATCTCGCCACACTCAAGAAAGAAGAACGTGAGTGATAAGAAATCTAGTTGCTCTCGCCACTAACACAAGTTAGATAAGGAAAGAACTCAAGAATCCTCTTGAAAGCAAAATGCCAATATCTCATATATCATTCAAAGATGGTTTACAACAAATGGCAAGGACCCTTTTTATAGAGGGTCTCCAAAACAAAAAGACAAAAGACTCTAACTAATGCATTAAATGCATCAACTAAAAGTCAAGTAGTGTAGGCTAAATGTCAAAGACAATAAATGCATAGGTAGCTAAATGTCAAAGACAATAAATGCATAGGTAATAGACTACAACTATATTCAACAAATGCAACTATCCCACATGCAATCTTTTTCACACTTCTTCCACTTTCAACAAAGTGGTTAAGCCCAATCCAAGCCCTTTAGCCCTTAAACGAGTTAGAGGCCCAATTGAAGTGTTCTCCCTTTCTTGGGCTGTAATTAGTCCAAGCTCTTTAACCCTTGAATGAGTTAGAGGCCCAATTGAAGTGTTCTCCTTTTCTTGGGCTGCAATGGGGTTATCCTTGATTACGTCATCTTCCTTCCTCCATCTCTTCTCTTTTCTCTTCATTTTCTTCTCTTTTCATGTTGTATTTTCTTGTATTATGTAGTGGTAGGTAGTATATAACTCAAGGGTTGTTATGAGCCCGATTTTAGATTAGGTTTTGTGTAATTTCTTGAACTATTGTAGCTATTGCTTGGTTAATGCATGTTTATTTATTCCAATCTTAATGCTTTCCTTTAAATTGGCCACTTATTGGGATGATTTGTTGTTTTTACCAAACTTGGGAAGGGGAGGTAAAAACAAGATCAAAGGAATAAGTTGTATGAGTTCTTGAACCTTAAAGGAGAGGGGATTGATTTGCTAATATCATAGGAATATAGTTATTAGCCTCATATAGTCAAATTAGGGTTTGCTCATTTAATGTACTTGATTTTCACATAAGGAATTATGGAGAATTGGGTTTTATCTTAGTTGAGGTTTGGGAAAATCCTTCTAGGGAAATTCGTGCCCTAGACTAGCATGTACAAGTGATAAAAGCAAGAGTAAGAGGGTGATAATGGAACCCATGAAGAATGATGGGCTTGGTGGTTGATGTAAGTTAGTTTCTTATGAGGTTTTGTTATTGAATGATTCTTCTAAATTGCATTTCGTATTTTGTTGGAGTGGATTTACGGGATTGAATTGCTCTAAAAATGCTTGATCACCACTTTTATGAGTTTGGGGTTTTTATCTATGCTAGGGATAGCTAGGTATTAACTAGCCCATTGTAACTTCCACCATAAATCGGATTAATCTAGGGATGGATAATCTTATTTATGTGGTTTTTATGAGTTCCTAAACTTAATCACCTACTTGAATGATTGGATTAAGGGATTAAACAATCATTTGGGATAGGTAGGTTTGTTTCTCCAAGGGATTGGGTTCAAACAATTATGAGAGCTTAACCAACTCCAAAAGGATTTGTAATTTGATTGAACCAGTCTTTAACAACTCAAAGACTCATTTGTCTATGAATTAGTCGGATTAAGACTTAAATGAAGTCAATCCCATCAATCCTAGGTTATTGTCATTAGGAGTAGCTTAGTTTTAGGTTTTAGATAGAGTTTAGTTTATTTTGTAACGTTAGATTCATATTTCCGTTCAATGATTCGTCTAGATAGCATTTAACTTTAGCTTCGCTCTGTATTACTTGTACGATTGGTGTGCTTGCCAAATCGCCTAACAGGTAGGTTCACTCTCTAAGTGTTTACACTCGGATTAACAATGAACAGTAGCGTTGAACAATGAACGGTAACGATGAACAATGAACAGTAACGATGAATTTTTTTTTTAATAAAAAAGCTGTAATAAAATAGAACAACACAAGAATAGAAATAAAGATAAAAATAAACAGACCAGAAAATTAGCCTTCCATGTAGGTGGCAGATTACAAAATAAGGAAAACTAAGCCTTCCATATAGGTGGCAGAATACAAAATAAGGAAAACTAAGCCTTCCATGTAGGTGGCAAAACACAGAATAAAATGCAATAAAATGAAGCTTTCCACGAAGGGACAAAACACAAAACAAATAATAGATACCTGAATTGAAGTGGCTTTGATACCAATATGATGTGATTTCCGGAGGAAAAACACTTGATCAATTTTCTGGATAGGTTGAAAGAAACAAATAAATGAAACCAAATCACTCAATTGATAAGCCAAAGGGCGCCACAACTAAGAGAAATGGGTTGATCTCGCCACACTCAAGAAAGAAGAACGTGAGTGATAAGAAATCTAGTTGCTCTCGCCACTAACACAAGTTAGATAAGAGAAAGAACTCAAGAATCCTCTTGAAAGCAAAATGCCAATATCTCATATATGATTCAAAGATGGTTTACAACAAATGGCAAGGACCCTTTTTATAGAGGGTCTCCAAAACAAAAAGACAAAAGACTCCAACTAATGCATTAAATGCATCAACTAAAAGTCAAGTAGTGTAGGCTAAATGTCAAAGACAATAAATGCATAGGTAGCTAAATGTCAAAGACAATAAATGCATAGGTAATAGACTACAACTATATTCAACAAATGCAACTATCCCACATGCAATCTTTTTCACACTTCTTCCACTTTCAACAAAGTGGTTAAGCCCAATCCAAGCCCTTTAGCCCTTAAACGAGTTAGAGGCCCAATTGAAGTGTTCTCCCTTTCTTGGGCTGTAATTAGTCCAAGCTCTTTAACCCTTGAATGAGTTAGAGGCCCAATTGAAGTGTTCTCCTTTTCTTGGGCTGCAATGGGGTTATCCTTGATTACGTCATCTTCCTTCCTCCATCTCTTCTCTTTTCTCTTCATTTTCTTCTCTTTTCATGTTGTATTTTCTTGTATTATGTAGTGGTAGGTAGTATATAACTCAAGGGTTGTTATGAGCCCGATTTTAGATTAGGTTTTGTGTAATTTCTTGAACTATTGTAGCTATTGCTTGGTTAATGCATGTTTATTTATTCCAATCTTAATGCTTTCCTTTAAATTGGCCACTTATTGGGATGATTTGTTGTTTTTACCAAACTTGGGAAGGGGAGGTAAAAACAAGATCAAAGGAATAAGTTGTATGAGTTCTTGAACCTTAAAGGAGAGGGGATTGATTTGCTAATATCATAGGAATATAGTTATTAGCCTCATATAGTCAAATTAGGGTTTGCTCATTTAATGTACTTGATTTTCACATAAGGAATTATGGAGAATTGGGTTTTATCTTAGTTGAGGTTTGGGAAAATCCTTCTAGGGAAATTCGTGCCCTAGACTAGCATGTACAAGTGATAAAAGCAAGAGTAAGAGGGTGATAATGGAACCCATGAAGAATGATGGGCTTGGTGGTTGATGTAAGTTAGTTTCTTATGAGGTTTTGTTATTGAATGATTCTTCTAAATTGCATTTCGTATTTTGTTGGAGTGGATTTACGGGATTGAATTGCTCTAAAAATGCTTGATCACCACTTTTATGAGTTTGGGGTTTTTATCTATGCTAGGGATAGCTAGGTATTAACTAGCCCATTGTAACTTCCACCATAAATCGGATTAATCTAGGGATGGATAATCTTATTTATGTGGTTTTTATGAGTTCCTAAACTTAATCACCTACTTGAATGATTGGATTAAGGGATTAAACAATCATTTGGGATAGGTAGGTTTGTTTCTCCAAGGGATTGGGTTCAAACAATTATGAGAGCTTAACCAACTCCAAAAGGATTTGTAATTTGATTGAACCAGTCTTTAACAACTCAAAGACTCATTTGTCTATGAATTAGTCGGATTAAGACTTAAATGAAGTCAATCCCATCAATCCTAGGTTATTGTCATTAGGAGTAGCTTAGTTTTAGGTTTTAGATAGAGTTTAGTTTATTTTGTAACGTTAGATTCATATTTCCGTTCAATGATTCGTCTAGATAGCATTTAACTTTAGCTTCGCTCTGTATTACTTGTACGATTGGTGTGCTTGCCAAATCGCCTAACAGGTAGGTTCACTCTCTAAGTGTTTACACTCGGATTAACAATGAACAGTAGCGTTGAACAATGAACGGTAACGATGAACAATGAACAGTAACGATGAATTTTTTTTTTAATAAAAAAGCTGTAATAAAATAGAACAACACAAGAATAGAAATAAAGATAAAAATAAACAGACCAGAAAATTAGCCTTCCATGTAGGTGGCAGATTACAAAATAAGGAAAACTAAGCCTTCCATATAGGTGGCAGAATACAAAATAAGGAAAACTAAGCCTTCCATGTAGGTGGCAAAACACAGAATAAAATGCAATAAAATGAAGCTTTCCACGAAGGGACAAAACACAAAACAAATAATAGATACCTGAATTGAAGTGGCTTTGATACCAATATGATGTGATTTCCGGAGGAAAAACACTTGATCAATTTTCTGGATAGGTTGAAAGAAACAAATAAATGAAACCAAATCACTCAATTGATAAGCCAAAGGGCGCCACAACTAAGAGAAATGGGTTGATCTCGCCACACTCAAGAAAGAAGAACGTGAGTGATAAGAAATCTAGTTGCTCTCGCCACTAACACAAGTTAGATAAGAGAAAGAACTCAAGAATCCTCTTGAAAGCAAAATGCCAATATCTCATATATGATTCAAAGATGGTTTACAACAAATGGCAAGGACCCTTTTTATAGAGGGTCTCCAAAACAAAAAGACAAAAGACTCCAACTAATGCATTAAATGCATCAACTAAAAGTCAAGTAGTGTAGGCTAAATGTCAAAGACAATAAATGCATAGGTAGCTAAATGTCAAAGACAATAAATGCATAGGTAATAGACTACAACTATATTCAATAAATGCAACTATCTCACATGCAATCTTTTTCACACTTCTTCCACTTTCAACAAAGTGGTTAAGCCCAATCCAAGCCCTTTAGCCCTTAAACGAGTTAGAGGCCCAATTGAAGTGTTCTCCCTTTCTTGGGCTGCAATTAGTCCAAGCTCTTTAACCCTTGAACGAGTTAGAAGCCCAATTGAAGTGTTCTCCTTTTCTTGGGCTACAATGGGGTTATCCTTGATTACATCACCAACCCACCTGCATGTGATTCTCTAACAAGCAATTCCCTAATAGAACAATTAGGAATCACAAGTTTCCCAAATCTAAACATATAACCATCATGCCTATAAAAGCCTTTAATGACCATTTTCTCACAAGTTGAATAGATTTTAGTTAGCATAGGATCAAGCAAGTATTGCTCCTTAATAAGTTCAAAGCCCAACAATTTAGTGTTCAAAAGAGAAATCAAATCATACCTTCGAGATAATGCATCAGCCACCACATTCGTCTCTCCCTTTTTGTATTTGATTACATAGGGAAAAGCTTTTAAATACTCCACCCATTTGGCATGTCTTTGATTCAGCTTCCCTTGCCCCTTCAAATGCTTTAAGGACTTATGATCAGCGTGAATGATGAACTCCTTTGGTAATAAATAATGCTGCCATGTCTCAAGAGCTCAAATTATTGCAAAGAACTCTTTATCATAGATGGAGTAATTTAGACTTGCTCCACCAAGCTTCTCACTGAAATAAGCAATGGGACACTTATCTTGCATTGAGACAGCTCCAATCCCAACTCCAGATGTATCACGTTCAATCTCAAATACCTTTGAAAATTTTGGAAGAGCTAAAATAGGTACTGAACACAATTTCTCAATTATTAAGTCAAAACTCCTTTGTGTAGCTTCGGTCCATTTAAACTCACATTTTTTTTATGCATGCAGTTAATGGTGCGAGAATAGTTCTGAAATTCTTCACAAATTGTCTATAAAAAGAAGCAAGGCCATGAAAACTTTGTACCTCAGAAATACTTTTAGGAATTGGCCACTCCTTGATTGCTTTTAGTTTCTCCTCATCCACGTGCACCCAATGTTGAGAAACAACATAAGCAAGGAAAATAACTTGGTCTGACAGAATTGGCACTTCTTGAAATTGCCAAATAGCTTTGTTCTTGCAATACTTCAAATACTTGCCTCAAATGCTCCCCATGCTCTTCAGAACTTTTACTATCAACCAAAATGTCATCAAAATAAACGACAACAAACATACCTATGAATTTCCGAAGCACATGGTTCATTAGCCTCATAAAGGTGCTTGGGGCATTGGATAATCCAAATGGCATGACCTTCCATTCATACAGCCCATGTTTTGTCTTAAAAGGCTGTCTTCCATTTATCTCCTTCCTTTATACGAATTTGGTGATAACTACTCTTCAAGTCTATCTTTGTTGCTTTGGAGTCACGTAATTCATCAAGCATGTCATCTAACCTTGGAATGGGATAATGATACTTGACTGTAATCTTGTTGATTACTCTGCTATCCATACACATCCTCACGGTCCTATCTTTCTTTGGCACCAATAAGGCTGGTACTGAACAAGGACTCATGGACTCCTGCACATACCCTCCTTCCAGCAACTCATTTACTTGAGTTGTAACTCGGTTGCCTCCTCCGGATTCATTCTATAAGCTGATGATGTAATCAAGGATAATGATGTAATCAAGGATAACCCCATTGCAGCCCAAGAAAGGGAGAACACTTCAATTGGGCCTCTAACTCGTTCAAGGGCTAAAGAGCTTGGATTGGGCTTAACCACATTGTTGAAAGTGGAAGAAGTGTGAAAAGATTACATGTGGGTTAGTTGCATTTGTTGAATATAGTTGTAGTCTATTACTTATGCATTTCTTGTCTTTGACTTTTAGCTACCTATACATTTATTGTCTTTGACATTTAGTCTACACTACTTGACTTTTAGTTGATGCATTTAATGCATTAGTTGGAGTCTTTTGTCTTTTTGTTTTGGAGACCCTCTATAAAAAGGGTCCTTGCCATATGTTGTAAACCATCCTTGAATCATATATGAGATATTGGCATTTTGCTTTCAAGAGGATTCTTGAGTTCTTTCTCTTATCTAACTTAGGTTAGTGGCGAGAGCAACTAGATTTCTTATCACTCACGTTCTTCTTTCTTGAGTGTGGCGAGATCAACCCATTTCTCTTAGTTGTGGCGCCCTTTGGCTTATCAATTGAGTGATTTGGTTTCATTTGTTTGTTTCTTTCAACCTATCCAGAAAATCGATCAAGTGTTTTTCCTCCGGAAATCACATC
Organism: Biancaea sappan; assembly: GCA_037074585.1. Lineage (NCBI taxonomy): Eukaryota > Viridiplantae > Streptophyta > Magnoliopsida > Fabales > Fabaceae > Biancaea > Biancaea sappan. The sequence goes on along the minus strand of CM073501.1, from coordinate 41,049,568 downwards.
ATATTGGTATCAGAGCCACTTCAATTCAGGTTCTATTATTTGTTTTGTGTTTTGCCCCTTCGTGGAAAGCTTAATTTTATTGCATTTTATTTTGTGTTTTGCCACCTACATGGAAGGCTTAGTTTTCCTTATTTTGTATTCTGCCACCTATATGGAAGGCTTAGTTTTCCTTATTTTGTAATCTGCCACCTACATGGAAGGCTAATTTTCTGGTCTGTTCATCTTTATCTTTATTTCTATTCTTATGTTGTTCTATTTTATTACAGATTTTTTATTAAAAAAAAATTTCATCGTTACTGTTCATTGTTCATCATTACTGTTCATTGTTCAACGCTACTATTCATTGTTAATCCGAGTGTAAACACTTAGAGAGTGAACCTACCCTTCACCAAACTCAAACCAACAAATTACAAATCACTATGACAGGAGAAAATAGTTCTGAAGTTCCTTTTGGGCTTAGCCTACAACAAGCTCAAATTGTTGGCCTACAAAGAGGTCAAGAAGAAATGATGGAACAAATAGCTCAACTAACCACTCAAATGACTAGATTTATGGAGCTACAACAACAACAACCAAGAAGAGGAGCTTATGTTGAACACCGTGGAGAAGAATCTGAAGCTGAAGAAGGTGAACAACCTAGGCAAAAAAGGCAGCAGAGGGAGCGTGATGCCAACATCAAAATGAAGATTCCTCCATTTAAGGGAACAAGTTCTCCTGAAGAATACTTGGAGTGGGTGCAACGAGTAGAGAAGATTTTCGAATATCAAGAATATTCAGAAGCTACCAAATGCCGACTTGCAGCCCTTGAATTCACTGATTATGCAAATCTATGGTGGGAAAATTTGAAGAATCAACGAAGAAGAGATGGAGAGGAGGAAGTTCGAAATTGGAGATTGATGAAAAGGCTCATGTAGAGGCGTTTTGTACCTGATTACTACAAGCAAGAGCTTTATTTTAAGCTTCAAAGCTTGAGGCAAGGAGGCATGTGTGTTGAAGATTATGTCAAAGAATTTGAAACTTTGATGATTCGGTTTGAGCTGAATGAACCTCAAGAGCAAACCATAGCTCGATTTCTTGGTGGTTTGAACAAAGAAGTTGCTGACTTAGTAGAGTTGCAGAATTATGTCTTCTTAGAAGATGTAATTAAATTGGCAATTAAGGTGGAGAGACAGAAAAAGAGAGTTTATGGAAGAAACAATGGAGTGTCTAAACCATTGGGGAGTAAACCTTTCCAAACACTTTCCCAAACCTCAAACACTACCAAAGGGAGTAATAAGGAGATATGGAAGAAAGAGCCGAACAAATCTGAAAGTTCTAAGGGGAAGGATAAGAGAGAAGACAACCAGCCCTCTAAAAGAAGCCGAGACATTAAGTGCTTCAAGTGCTTAGGTCATGGCCATATAGCATCCGAATGTCCTAATAGAAGAGTGATGATCTTGAAGGAAAAACAAGGGGAAATAGAGAGTGAAGATGAAGATATTGTGGAGGAATGTGAAGAGGAAGAATATTCTGACGAAGAAGTTGTTGAGTATGCTGATGAAGGTGCTGCCTTGGTTATTAGACGTGCCTTGAATATCCAAGCCAAGGTAGAAGAAGAACAAAGGGAGAATATTTTTCAAACAAGGTGCACTATCGGAGGCAAAGTTTGTAACGTGATAATTGATAGTGGGAGCTGCACTAACGTTGCTTCAACCACCTTGGTTGGCAAATTGAAGCTACCTATCATCAATCATCCCCGTCCATACAAGCTGCAATGGTTGAATAATCATGGCGAGATGAAGGTCACCAAACAAGTAAAGGTACCTTTCTCTATAGGGAAGAATTACAAAGATGAGGTATTGTGTGACATAGTCCCTATGGATGCTAGTCATCTTCTACTTGGGAGGCCCTGGCAATTTGATAGAAGAGCACTACATGATGGCTTCAAAAACACCTACGCTTTCGAGAAGGATGGAAAGAAGATTGTGTTGGCACCCTTAAAGCCAATACAAGTACAGCCGAAGGAGGATGTAATCGAGGAGAAGAAGCCTAGTTGTTTTGCTTCTAAGAATGAGTTAAAGAAGGCAATAAAAAGGGAAAACTTTGTATTATTGCTAATTCTCAAGGAGCTAAATCCAGAACTTGCAGAAAAGCTTCCTAAGCTTGTGAGGGAGTTGATAGAAGAATTTACAGATGTCTTTCCGAATGAGCTACCTAAGGGATTGCCACCCTTAAGAGGAATTGAGCATCAAATTGATTTGGTGCCCGGTGCTGCCTTACCAAATAAGCCAGCATACAGAATGAATCCAGAGGAGGCAAAGGAACTAAAAAGGCAAGTCGATGAGTTGATTGAAAAGGGTTATGTAAGGGAATCCATGAGCCCTTGTTCTGTGCCTACATTATTAGTCCCTAAAAGGATGGCTCTATGAGAATGTGTGTGGACAGCCGTGCTATAAATAAGATCACCATCAAATATCGCTACCCAATTCCAAGATTGGATGACATGTTGGATGAGCTGAATGGTTCCAAGGTGTTTTCAAAAATTGACTTGAAGAGCGGCTATCACCAAATCCGAATGAAAGAGGGAGACGAGTGGAAGACGGCCTTCAAGACAAAGCATGGACTTTACGAATGGATGGTAATGCCATTTGGGCTATCTAATGCCCCTAGCACATTTATGCGATTGATGAATCATGTACTTAGATCTTTCATTGGAAAATTCGTTGTGGTATATTTCGATGATATTTTGATCTACAGTCAAAGTTATGAGGAGCATTTGCAACATTTGAAGGAACATTTTGATCTAGGCAAATTGGAAATTGAAGAAAGGGGAAGGAACAACAAAGGAACAATAATATATTTTTCTCAAAAAAAGGTGAAAATAAAGAAGGCCTACCGTGTCAACCAAAATGCTCTGATACCAAATGATAGGAAAATCCTTAGGGTTGCCTGATCTTCACGGCGTAGGCAATAAATGAATTCAAGACTTATCAAAAGAAAAATAAGAACAACACACTCCGGAATTGAAGAAGGAATTGGAGTGGTTCAATGACCTAACAAGTGCAAATAGTCAACCAACGTTATATAGAACGTGACCTACTATTTAGAACGCTTGTTCAACCACGAACACGAATTGAACCAATCCACACAACAACGCACTTGGGTTGAAGCACAAATTGGGGGCTTTTGTGAATTTGAATCACCAATCTTATAAAGAAGATTGACAAAGCAAGGTTTCACAAGAGCAAAGAAAGAAAGATAAATTCTCACACAATGAGAGAAAACACTTGAATGCAAGTTTTCATAAACTCAAATCTGATTATTACAATAAGCTTAGGGGGGTATTTATAGATAGGATGGGGAGACAAAGGTGCCCACCTATCTTGACTTGAAGATACATACATTTAATGCACATGAAAATAAATGCCCACCTATCTTGACTTTGGATACAATGCTTTTAATGCATTTTGAAAATAAATATCCACCTATCTTGACTTTGAAACATTGTGCATTTAATGCACATGATTCATAATTGACTAAAGACCATCTAGAAGTTAAAATTCGTGCAAAAATAAAAGAAAATTACAAAACATGAATTTCAACTCAAATGGATATAATTGAGCCCAAATTCTATTGGTCCATGTTTATCTCTTGGACCAATCTCTTTAATTTGTAGTGTTCTGGCCCAAAATCCCTTTAGCAACTCCATTTTCAGCCCAAATGATGTTGAGCACATTTTGATCATTATTTAACATACATTCAAATGGAATTTGCTTCATCCATTCTTGAACGAGCCCATTTAATGTCTCTTTTATTGTTTTAGCCCGAGCTCGTGTAATTGGCCCACTTGTAATATACAATGGATCTACTTCTTGATCATCCAATGTAATTGTTGGGTTCACATCATCCTCCCCTTCTTGAAAAGGAGTCGTCCTCGACTCTTCAATATCTGCATCAAAATAAGGAGAGAGATCAGAAACATTGAAGGTAGCATGCACACCATATTCACCTGGTAATTCAAGTTTGTAAGCATTATCATTAATCTTCTCAATGACTCGAAATGGCCCATCCCCTCTAGGCATAAGTTTTGATTTTCGTTTTTCTGGAAACCTCTCTTTTCTTAGATGTAGCCAAACCAAATCTCCAGGCTTAAGAATTACTTGCTTTCTTCGTCTATTAGCACATTTTTCATATTGTTGAGTCATCCTTTCAATGTTGTGCCGTGCCTTCTCATGAATTTGCTTGACAAATTCAGCACGCTTTTTACCATCCATATTGGCTCTTTCCTGCAAAGGTAAAGGAATCAAGTCAATAGGTGTAAGAGGATTAAATCCATAAACAATTTCAAATGGCGAAAATTTAGTAGTGGAATGAATGGCCCTATTGTAAGCAAATTCGACATGTGGAAGACATTCCTCCCAACTCTTCAAATTTTTCTTGATGATTGTTCTCAACAATGAGGAAAGTGTCCTGTTCACAACCTCGGTTTGTCCATCAGTTTGTGGATGGCATGTAGTAGAAAATAACAATTTGGTTCCAAGCTTGCTCCACAATGTCTTCCAAAAATAGCTTAAAAATTTAGTATCCCGATCAGACACAATCGTTCTTGGCATCCCATGTAGTCTCACAACTTCCCTCCGTGATAAAGCATCAGCAACAATATTTTCTTTACCTTTCTTGTACTTAATCACATATGGAAATGATTCAATGAACTCAATCCATTTGGCATGCCTTCGATTCAACTTGCTTTGGCTCCTAATATGCTTTAAAGCCTCATGATCAGAATGAATTACAAATTCTTTAGGCCACAAATAATGTTGCCAAGTTTCCAGCACTCTAACTAATGCATATAATTCTTTATCATATGTAGGATAGTTAAGAGTTGGTCCACTTAGCTTTTCACTGAAATATGCAATGGGCTTACCTGCTTGCATGAGTACACCGCCTATGCCAATTCCACTAGCATCACATTCAATCTCAAAAGTCTTACCAAAATCAGGAAGGGCTAGTAAAGGTGCATTCGTGAGCTTCTCCTTAAGGGTTTTGAAGGCTTTCTCTTGAACATCTTCCCATTTGAAGGGGACATTCTTCTTGGTCAGTTCATTTAATGGTGCTGCTAGAGTGCTAAAGTCCTTCACGAACCTCCGATAAAAGCTTGCAAGTCCATGGAAACTCCTTACCTGTCCAACGGTGGTTGGAGTTGGCCATTCTTGAATTGCTTGGACCTTTTCTTCATCAACCCCTATACCTTTACTACTAACAACATAGCCAAGAAAAACAATTTTGTTTGTGCAAAAATCACATTTCTTCAAATTACCAAACAATCTTTCCTTTTTAAGAACCTCTAGAACTTTTCTAATGTGATCCACATGTTCATCTAAGGTTTTGCTATACACAAGAATGTCATCAAAATAAACTACCACAAATTTCCCAATGTAAGCTCTCAAGACATGATTCATTAACCTCATGAATGTACTAGGTGCATTAGTTAAACCAAAAGGCATAACCAACCATTCATAAAGTCCATGTTTAGTCTTGAATGCTGTTTTCCATTCATCTCCTTCTTTCATTCTAATTTGATGGTAGCCACTTTTTAAGTCAATTTTAGAAAAGATAGTAGAACCAGTCAATTCATCAAGCATATCATCTAACCTAGGAATAGGATGGCGATATCTTACCGTTATGTTGTTAATGGCTCTACAGTCAATACACATCCTCCATGTGCCATCCTTCTTAGGTACGAGCAACACTGGAACTGCACAAGGACTAAGGCTTTCTCTCACATATCCTTTGTCTAACAATTCTTGGACTTGTTTTTGAATCTCCTTAGTCTCTTCAGGATTGGTGCGGTATGCTGGTCGGTTAGGCAATGATGCTCCAGGAATGAAATCAATTTGATGTTCTATCCCTCTAATTGGTGGCAATCCGGGTGGTACTTCATCGGAAAAAATATCCTCATATTCCTGCAAGAGATACAAAACAACACTAGGCAAAGTAGAGGTTAAGTCTTTATTATTCAACATAGCCTCTTTGTAAACAAGTACTAGGAGGTTTTGTTGAGAAAATAAAGCTTGTTTAAGGTCACTATTTTTTGCCACAAGTAAACCTTTTCCTCCAACATCCATGTTCTCTCTTTTTCCTTTTTGATTTTCTTTTCTATCTTTCTTCTTTTTCAACACACTCTCTTTTTCTTCAGTACTTGACTCTTTTTGAATCTTTTCACTCTCATTTTTATTCTCTTCTTTTTTGCTCACTTGGCTGCACTCACTCACTCTTTTCTTTTCTCTCTTTATTTGATCTTCTAAGATTTGCTTCGGTGACATAGGGAGGAGGGTTATAGGGTTCCCTCTAAGTACAAAAGAATAACGATTTAAGAATCCATCATGAGTGACATGCCTATCATACTGCCAAGGCCTACCTAACAAGAGATGACATGCTTTCATGGGTACAATATCACATAAGACTTCATCTCTATATTTTCCAATAGAAAAGAGTACTTTCACCTGTTTAGTCACCTTCAGTTCCCCACATTCATTGAGCCATTGAAGTCTGTATGGACGGTTATGCTTGACTGTTGGTAAGCTCAATTTTTCAACAAGCTCAACACTTGCCACATTGCTACAACTTCCACCATCTATGATCACACTACATACCTTGTCCTGAATTAAGCAACGTGTGTGGAACAAGTTTTCTCTTTGATTATTCTCTTCCATCACCTGGATGCTAAGTGCTCTTCTAGTCACAAGAAGCTCTCCTTCCATTGCACATTCTCCCTCATCATTTGATTCTTCTTCCTCCTCTGTGCTATCTTCTTCAGTCTCCCAATCTCCATTGTTATTGACGATCATGGTGCGTTTGTTTGGGCACTCACTAGCGATGTGACCTCTTCCTTGGCACTTAAAACACCTTATGTCACGGCTCCTTGAAGAATTAGGCTCAACTTGAGTTTTCTTTGGAACAGCTAGCTTTTCAATTTTCTTTGAATCAACTTCCTTGGAATTTGAAGTAGAAGGGTTGTCTTTCTTCGAATTGTGCTTCCAAGAGTTAAAAGAATTTGAATTGTAGCTTTTTCTTGCAGTATTCTTCCTCTTGAGTTGTTGCTCAACTTTGATGGCTTGATGTACCATCTCTTGAAGCTCTACATAATGATACATCTCCACGATATCAGCTATGTCACGATTGAGTCCATGTAAGAAGCGAGCCATTGTTGCTTCTCTATCCTCCACAATGTTGGCTCTTATCATGGCAACCTCCATCTCCTTATGATACTCATCTACACCCTATGAGACGTTGCAACTTGTTATGAAGCTCTCTATGGTAATATGATGGGATGAACCTCTTTCTCATAATTGTCTTCATTTCTTCCCAAGTGGAAATGGGATACTCTCCATAACGAGCTCTTTCTTTTTGCATCTGGTCCCACCAAACAAGAGCATAATCAGTAAATTCAATAGCAGCAAGTTTCACCCTTTTACCTTCGGAGTAGTTATGGCATGAGAAAATTTGCTCAACACGCATTTCCCATTCTAAGTACTCCTCGGGATCACTTTTGCCTTGAAAGGAAGGGACTTTTACTTTGATTCCACCAAGGTCTTCTTCTCTAACTCTAGGCCTCCTAGGTTCTTCTCGATTAAATCTCCTCCTTCTTGGTTGATATCCACCAGATTCATCATCCTCAACTGGACTCTCCGCAACTCTATAAGGCTGCTCATTTCGTCTTCGGTTGTTTGGAGAGGCTGGTAGTGTAGCGGTTTGGTTCTCCATGTTATCTAAACGCTCAAGAACTCCTTCTAGCTTTCTGTCAAACATCCTTTCAAGATGACTCATCAATGCTTGCATTTGGATAGGAGCTAGTTGTGCTTGAGAAATTTCTTCATCTTGGTTCCCTGCCATGTTAGTGTAAAAAAAAAAATAATAATAATAACAGAATATAGGATCTCACAAAATGCTTAGTGTTTCACTCTTCTTCTCAACTCAGTATTTGCACTCCACTCTTAATAATCTCACTAACACTTAAATCCCTCAATATCTTCCAAAGCTCTTATTCAATCTAAGTCCTTGTTGTGTGATTCAATAATTGCCAATTTCTCAACTTCAACCAAGCACATGAAAGTAGATTGTCAAAGTATGGGAATAGTTGAACTAGGTCACAGTTAAAGAAAGCTTTATGGATTCAATAGAAAGAAATTTTGTTACAAGTGCAAGATAAGATTTTTTTGTTAAATGAAAAGGGAATCAACTACTTTGAGGGCAAGAAGATGCACTATTTGAACAATTTTTTTTTTTTCCGAATTTTTTTTTTCGTTTTTTTTTTTTCAATATGATGTGCAGAATAGATAGGAGCAACAAAACAATATATGACCTTCTCAAGGACAATGAAATCTTGCACAGTGAAAGGAAAAAATTGATATCTAGGCAAATTGGAAATTGAAGAAAAGGGAAGGAACAACAAAGGAACAATAATATATTTTTCTCAAAAAAAGGTGAAAATAAAGAAGGCCTACCGTGTCAACCAAAATGCTCTGATACCAAATGATAGGAAAATCCTTAGGGTTGCCTGATCTTCACGGCGTAGGCGATAAAATTCAAGACTTATCAAAAGAAAAATAAGAGCAACACACTCCGGAATCGAAGAAGGAATTGGAGTGGTTCAATGACCTAACAAGTGCAAATAGTCAACCAACGTTATATAGAACGTGACCTACTATTTAGAACGCTTGTTCAACCACGAACACGAATTGAACCAATCCACACAACAACGCACTTGGGTTGAAGCACAAATTGGGGGCTTTTGTGAATTTGAATCACCAATCTTATAAAGAAGATTGACAAAGCAAGATTTCACAAGAGCAAAGAAGGAAAGATAAATTCTCACACAATGAGAGAAAACACTTGAATGCAAGTTTTCATAAACTCAAATCTGATTATTACAATAAGCTTAGGGGGGTATTTATAGATAGGATGGAGAGACAAAGGTGCCCACCTATCTTGACTTGAAGATACATACATTTAATGCACATGAAAATAAATGCCCACCTATCTTGACTTTGGATACAATGCTTTTAATGCATTTTGAAAATAAATATCCACCTATCTTGACTTTGAAACATTGTGCATTTAATGCACATGATTCATAATTGACTAAAGACCATCTAGAAGTTAAAATTCGTACAAAAATAAAAGAAAATTACAAAACATGAATTTCAACTCAAATGGATATAATTGAGCCCAAATTCTATTGGTCCATGTTTATCTCTTGGACCAATCTCTTTAATTTGTAGTGTTCTGGCCCAAAATCCCTTTAGCAACTCCATTTTCAGCCCAAATGATGTTGAGCACATTTTGATCATTATTTAACATACATTCAAATGGAATTTGCTTCATCCATTCTTGAACGAGCCCATTTAATGTCTCTTTTATTGTTTTAGCCTGAGCTCGTGTAATTGGCCCACTTGTAATATACAATGGATCTACTTCTTGATCATCCAATGTAATTGTTGGGTTCACATCATTACATTGTTTTTCTCACATGTTTTTCATGCATATTCTTCTGTTTCAATTGCTTGCAATCTTTTGCACACTCTATCACATGTTTGTTGAAGCTCAATCATTTTCGAACTATCCTACTCGATTGTACTTTTTTTTACAACTGACTACACATCTTCTCTCAATATAATGTTTTCGACAGTTCTCAAGAGTTCCAACTTATATTGGAATGATTCCAACTTTTTGCTCACTATCTGGCATGCTGTGGCCCGTTCGCTCATCTTTGAGCTGTTATGACTCTTTAAATTTTAACGTATATTCACACATTTGGACACAATTTTGCTGGTTTTCGCTTTTCTGCTATTGATCTGACTTGTTCCTATTCGACTTGCACATTTCATCCTCTTACATAGTATGTTATCACTCATTACACATCATTGCCCCGTTTTGCCCCAATAAGCATTCTTTCTCATTGGACCGTGTTTTTGCTTGCTTGACATCTATCTTTCGCTATTTCACTCGAGATTCCTAATTATAGTTCACTTTCTCCCCCAAACGTACATTTTTTTATACTGTAGAATGTGTTCTGACGCTTCACATCCCACTTGCTTTGTTTCACCCGGTTATAAGTTTTTGCTTATTAAATCGCACCAACGAACATTTCTGTATATCCATCATTCTATATTTCACTCGATTGCAATTTTCATTGCTCGATATTATTTTCTCCCTCTTTGTGGAAAGTTCCCATACGTTTTGGAATGTCAACATATCTTTACACACAATCTCGCACATCGTCGCTCGTACGATGAACTGTGTACCATTCTTCCCTCCTAAACATATCAATCGTTTGCACTTCATGTCCCAAGTGTTTGCTTTCCAGTAATCTATCAGACCTGCTTTTGCTCGACTGGCCATTTCATCATCCCACATCGTAAGATATGACTCGTTTGCACATATTTGCCCCATTTCTCGCACCCGTAAATTTTTGCTTTCCTTACATTGTTTTTCCCACCTACTTTTCATGCATGTTCTTTTGTTTCAATTGCTTGCAATCTTTTGCGCACTCTATCACATGTCTGTTGAAGCTCAATCATTTTCGAACTAAACGACCCGATTGTACTTTTTTTTCAACCGACTACACATCTTCTCTCGATATAATGTTTTCGCCAGCTCTCACGAGTTCCAACTTCTATTGGAAATATTCCAACTTTTTACTCACTATCTCGCATGCTGTGGCTTGTTCGCTCATCTTTGAGCTGTTATGACTCTTTAAATTTTTACGTATATTCACAAATTTCGACACCATTTTGCTGGTTTTTCGCTTTTGTGCTATTGATCTGACTTGTTCCTGTTCGACTTGCACATTTCATCCTGTTACATAGTATGTTATCACTCATTACACATCATTGCCCCGTTTTGCCCCAATAAGCATTCTTTCTCATTGGACCGTGTTTTTGCTTGCTTGACATCTATCTTTCGCTATTTCACTCGAGATTCCTAATTATAGTTCACTTTCTCCCCCAAACGTACATTTTTTTATACTGTAAAATGTGTTCGAATGCTTCACATCCTTCTTGCTCTGTTTCACCCGATTATAAGTTTTTGATTACTAAGTCGCTATTTCTCATTGCTCGATATCTTTTTCTCTCTCTTTGTTGAAAGTTACTGTACGTTTGGCATGTCAACATATCTTTACACACAATCTCGCACATCGTCGCTAGCACGATGAACTGTGTGCCATTCTTCCCTCCTAAGCAGATCAATCGTTTGCGCTGCATGTCACAAGTGTTTGCTTTCTGGTAATCTATCAGACCTGCTTTTGCTCGACTGGGCCTTTCATCATCCCACATCGTAAGATATGACTCATTTGCACGTAGTTGCCCCATTTTTCGCACCCGTAAATTTTTGCTTTCCTTACATTGTTTTTCCCACCTACTTTTCATGCATATTCTTTTGTTTCAATTGCTTGCAATCTTTTGTGCACTCTATAACATGTTTGTTGAAGCTCAATCATTTTCGAACTATCCGACCTGATTGTACTTTTTTTACAACCGACTACAGATCTTCTCTCATTATAATGTTTTCGCCAGCTCTCACGAGTTCCAACTTATATTGGAAAGATTCCAACTTTTTGCTCACTATCTCGCATGCTGTGGCGCGTTCGCTCATCTTTGAGCTGTTATGACTATTTAAATTTTAATGTATATTCACACATTTGGACACCATTTTGCTAGTTTTCGCTTTTGTGCCATTGATCTGACCCTGTTACATAGTATGTTATCACTCATTACACATCATTGGACCGTGTTTTTTCTTGCTTGACATCTATCATTCAATATTTCGCTCGAGATTCCTAATTATAGTTGACTTTCTCCCCCAAACATACATTTTTTTACACAGTAAACTGTGTTCGGACGCTTCACATCCCTCTTGCTCTGTTTCACCAGATTATAAGTTTTTGCTTACCAAATCGGGCGAACGAACATTTCTGCAGGTCCATCCTTCTATATTTCACTCGATTGTAATTTTCATTCCTCGATATCATTTTCTCCCTCTTTGTGGAAAGTTCCCGTACGATTGGAATGTCAACATATCTTTACACACAATCTCGCACATCGTCACTTGAACGATGAATTGTGTACCATTCTTCCCTCCTAAACATATCAATCGTTTGCGTTCCATGTCCCAAGTGTTTTCTTTCCGGCAATCTATCAGACCTGCTTTTGCTCGACTGGGCATTTCATTATCCCACATCATAAGATATGACTCGTTTGCAAATATTTGCCCTATTTCATGCACCCGTAAATTTTTGCTTTCCTTACATTGTTTTTCTCACATGTTTTTCATGCATATTCTTCTGTTTCAATTGCTTGCAATCTTTTGCGCACTCTATCACATGTCTGTTGAAGCTCAATCATTTTTGAACTATACGACCCGATTGTACTTTTTTTTCAACCGACTACACATCTTCTCTCGATATAATGTTTTCGCCAGCTCTCACGAGTTCCAACTTATATTGGAAAGATTCTAACTTTTTGCTCACTATCTCGCATGCTGTGGCTCGTTCGCTCATCTTTGAGCTGTTATGACTCATTAAATTTTTACGTATATTCACAAATTTGGACACCATTTTGCTGGTTTTCGCTTTTGTGCTATTGATCTGACTTGTTCCTGTTCGACTTGCACATTTCATCCTGTTACATAGTATGTTATCACTCATTACACATGATACAGAACCTCCAAGAATCAAGCTTGAGAACCCGTTAGAGTATAATGGACCCCCACAACATTAACCTTGAAAACCCCTGAAAACCAATTCGGAATCAACCTCTAAGAAAGGTTAGAAAACAGATTGCTTAGAAGATGATCAAAGATCTAGAATAAAGAAAAACTCATTTATGAAATTCCAGATTCGAAACACTTCACAAGAAGGTGATCAACCTACTTGAATGTTCCTTAGCATGTATTCTACACAAGAACACAAAGATAAAAAGAAAAACAACTTTTTCTTGAATAAATTCTGAATTATGCCCAAAAGTTTCTGTCTACAAAATTATCATCACCACGGTTTCTTCCATAGATTGCATTTTCATACATTCTCCCTCTACCTCTTCCAACATCACGAACTCCTCTACCTCCTCCTCTAGGAATTCCCCCTTCAACAGTTGCATTATCATCCTCATTATAATCACTGTATTCATCCTCCAACACATCCTCTTGAGGTATTCGATTTCTACCTCCCCTTTGTCTTTCATTGTGATTCGGTGTGGCTCTTTCAACAGCCTGTAGCCTTACATCCATGCGCTCTAATGTTTCCCGCACGTTCTCCATAATGCGGTATAATCGTGCAAATTCTCCTTGATGAGCCTCACGCAATAAAGTCTCACTAACATGACCAGCTTCATTATCTCCACTTTGGTGTGTCATAGCTGCAATAAAAAAAGTCAGAAAACAAACAAACGAATGCTTCTATTTATGGACCTCACAAGCACTCTCTCACGTTTTTTTTAACTCAAAAGATGGGGATGGTCACTCGTGTATCACTCAAACAATTATTTTTTCTCTCGGCTTTCCTACACTCTAGCTAATTCTTTTATGTTCTTAGGTGAATCACACTTTTAGAACAAAACAAATAGCTTGATCAGTGTAGAATTCCAAAAATCTGAAATTTTCAATAACAAGTTTGAAGCAATCCAGCTAGAACAAGATGAGCAAGGATTATAATTAATATAATCACATTAAAGATGAAATTAGAAAATTTCAAGAATCAAACATCATTCAGATCTGATTAGGAAGTTCTAATAAAGTCCAGAACTCCAAATTTTCTTACTTTTTTTTTGCGTTTTTTTTATGACTACAAACACCAAATCTGATTTGCAAAGATAAGGTTTAACCAAAAGAAACAAGATCAAACAGAACAGAATCCAAAGGGATGATAAATAAGAATTCCAATTTTCTTTTTTAAAGGATAGAACCTGATCCAGAGCCAAGCTTTGATACCAAATGATACAGAACCTCCAAGAATCAAGCTTGAGAACCCGTTAGAGTATAATGGACCCCCACAACATTAACCTTGAAAACCCCAGAAAACCAATTCGGAATCAACCTCTAAGAAAGGTTAGAAAACAGATTGCTTAGAAGATGATCAAAGATCTAGAATAAAGAAAAACTCATTTCTGAAATTCCAGATTCGAAACACTTCACAAGAAGGTGATCAACCTACTTGAATGTTCCTTAGCATGTATTCTACACAAGAACACAAAGATAAAAAGCAAAACAGCTTTTTCTTGAATAAATTCTGAATTATGCCCAAAAGTTTCTGATTCATTACATTCAAGCTCTATTTATAAGTAGAGCATTACAGCTAAAAATAAAATATAATTAATTAAGAAATACAAACATTTACTAGCATCAGAACCACTATTTTTGTGAGGCTAAAAAGGTTCCACAAGTTACAACCATATCTTGGAAGGCTAAAAGTCAGCTTAGAAACTCTAAACAAATGAATTACATCTGACTTTGCTTTCCCCAAGTTTCATGCACGAAAATAATAATAAAAACATGCCAAATATCTTAGCAAGTCTGATTAGGTTAATTGGGCTTGGGCTTTATTGCAAAATCTAGACTTGGACTAAGTTATAGTGAACTTGAGCCTCTCTTGTTTCCAAGTCTTGTTGTCCATGCAATCCATTGCAAGCTGAATCCACTAAATCTTGAAGATGACAGATTAGAACTTGTTGAATCTTCTTTGCCCTTGATCCGGTTATAGGTCCTTGATGAATGTTAGAAATTTCTTGGAATTGATCTTCACCTTCTTGGTCGAGCTCATCCTCTTTTTGTTGAAAATTTGGATCTTGATTTGTAGGCTGGTCCATAACACTCTCTTTGTGGAAAGTGCCCGTACGTTTGGAATGTCATCATATCTTTACACACAATCTCGCACATCGTCGCTTGTACGATGAACTGTGTACCATTCTTCCCACCTAAGCATATCAATCATTTGCGCTCCATGTCACAAGTGTTTGCTTTCCGGCAATCTATCAGACCTGCTTTTGCTCGACTGGGCATTTCATCATCCCACATTATAAGATATGAGTCGTTTGCAAATGTTTGCCCCATTTCTCGCACCCGTAACTTTTTGCTTTCCTTACATTGTTTTTCTCACCTGCTTTTCATGCATATTCTTCTGTTTCAAATGCCTGCAATTTTTTGCGCACTCTATCACATGTTTGTTGAAGCTCAATCATTTTCGAACTATCCGACTCGATTGTACTTTTTTTTACAACTGACTACACATCTTCTCTCGATATAATGTTTTCGCCAGTTCTCATGAGTTCCAACTTATATTGGAAAGATTCCAACTTTTTGCTCACTATCTCGCATGTTGTGGCTCGTTCGCTCATCTTTGAGCTATTATGAATCTTTAAATTTTAACGTATATTCACGCATTTGGACACCATTTTGCTGCTTTTCACTTTTGTGCCATGGATCTGACTTGTTCCTGTTTGACTTGCACATTTCATCCTGTTACATCGTATGTTATCACTCATTACACATCATTGCCCCGTTTTGCTCCAATAAGCATTCTTTCTCATTGGACTTTGTTTTTGCTTGCTTGACATCTATCTTTCGCTATTTCACTCGAGATTCCTAATTTTAGTTCACTTTCTCCCCCAAACGTACGTTTTTTTATACTGTAAAATGTGTTCGGACGCTTCCCATCCTTCTTGCTTTGTTTCACCCGAATATAAGTTTTTGTTTCCTAAATCGCACCAACGAAAATTTATGCATATCCATCCTTCTATATTTCACTCGATTGCAATTTTCATTGCTCGATATCTTTTTCTCTCTCTTTGCGGAATGTTCCCGTACGTTTGGAATGTCAACATATCTTTACACACAATCTCGAACATCGTCGCTTGTACGATGAACTGTGTACCATTCTTTCCTCCTAAACATATCAATCGTTTGCGCTCCATGTGCCAAGTGTTTGCTTTCCGGCAATCTATCAGACCTGGTTTTGCTCGACTGGGCATTTCATCATCCCACATCATAAGATATGACTCGTTTGCACATATTTGCCCTATTTCTTGCACCCGTAAATTTTTGCTTTCCTTACATTGTTTTTCTCACCTGCTTTTCATGCATATTGTTTTGTTTCACTTTCTTGCAATCTTTTGTGCATTCTATCACATGTTTGTTGAAGCTCAATCATTTTCGAACTATCCGACCCGATTGTACTTTTTTTACAACCGACTATGCATCTTCTCTCGATATAATGTTTTCGCCAGCTCTCACGAGTTCCAACTTATATTGGAAAGATTCCAACTTTTTGCTCACTATCTCGCATGCAGTGGCTCGTTCGCTCATCTTTGAGCTATTATGACTCTTTAAATTTTAACGTATATTCACATATTTGGACACCATTTTGCTGCTTTTCGCTTTTGTGCCATTGATCTGACTTGTTCCCGGTCGACTTGCACATTTCATCCTGTTACATCTATGTTATCACTCATTACACATCATTGCCCCGTTTTGCTCCAATAAGCATTCTTTCTCATTGGACTTTGTTTTTGCTTGCTTGACATCTATCTTTTGCAATTTCACTCGAGATTCCTAATTATAGTTCCCTTTCTCCCCCAAACGTACGTTTTTTTTATACTGTAAAATGTGTTCGGACGCTTCACATCCTTCTTGCTCTGTTTCACCCGATTATAAGTTTTTGCTTCCTAAATCGCACCAACGAACATTTCTGCATATCTATTGTTAGTCGAATTGGCAAGCGTACCAATCGCACAAGTAATACAGAGTGAGTAGAGTATCGTTCCCACGAGGATTGAGGTACCAAGTACCCGCGAAGCTAAAGTTAAATGCTATCTAGACGAATCATTAACAGAAATATGAATCTAACGCTACAAATTAAACTAAACTATGTCTAAAACCTAAAACTAAGCTACTCCTAATGACAATAACCTAGGATTGATGGGATTGACTTCATTTAATTCTTAATCCGACTAATTCATAGACAAATGAGTCTTTGAGTTGTTAAATACTGATTCAATCAAATTACAAATCCTTTTGGAGTTGGTTAAGCTCTCAAAGTTGTTTGACCCCAATCCCTTGGAGAAACAAACCTACCTATCCCAAATGATTGTTTAATTCCTTAATCCAATCATTCAAGTAGGTGATTAAGTTTAGGAACTCATAAAAACCACATAAATAAGATTATCCATCCCTAGATTAATCCGATTTATGGTGGAAGTTACAATGGGCTAGTTAATACCTAGCTATCCCTAGCATAGATAAAAACCCCAAACTCATAAAAGTGGTGATCAAGCATTTTTAGAGTAATTCAATTCCGTAAATCCACTCCAACAAAATACGAAATGCAATTGAGAAGAATCATTCAATAACAAAACCTCATAAGAAACTAAATTACATCAACCACGAAGCCCATCATTCTTCATAGGTTCCATTATCATCCTCTTACTCTTGCTTTTATCAATTGTACATGCTAGTCTAGGGCACGAATATTCCTAGAAGGATTTTCCCAAACCTCAACTAAGATAAAATCCAATTC
This sequence comes from Biancaea sappan, assembly GCA_037074585.1. Taxonomy (NCBI): domain Eukaryota; kingdom Viridiplantae; phylum Streptophyta; class Magnoliopsida; order Fabales; family Fabaceae; genus Biancaea; species Biancaea sappan. The sequence goes on along the minus strand of CM073501.1, from coordinate 41,032,023 downwards.
TCCATAATTCCTTATGTGAAAATCAAGTTCATTAAATGAACAAACCCTAATTTGACTATGTGAGGCTAATAGCTATATTCCTATGATATTAGCAAATCAATCCCCTCTCCTTTAAGGTTCAAGAACTCATACAACTTATTCCTTTGATCTAGTTTTTACCTCTCTTTCCCAAGTTTGGTAAGAACACCAAATCATCCCAATAAGTGGCCAATTTAAAGGAAAGCATTAAGATTGGAATAAATAAACATGCATTAACCAAGTAATAGCTACAAGAGTTCAAGAAGTTACACAAAACCTAATCTAAAATCGGGCTCATAACAACCCTTGAGTTACATACTACCTACCACTACATAATACAAGAAAATGCAACATGAAAAGAGAAGAAAATGAAGAGAAAAGAGAAGAGATGGGGGAAGGAAGACCAATCCCATGAAGGAAGGCCCTTCTCCCCCCTAACCAGATCTGTAGGATGCTCCCTTGCTGCCTCCAAGCTCCCCAAAATCTCCCAAGTCCAAAATTAGGGCAAAATGCCCCAAAAGGAGTATTTAAGCTGCAGATTCGTGACTTGGCGCCTGGGCGCCAAGGCTGCAGCTCCATATTGCAGTTCAGGGGTTGGGCGCCTGGGCGCCAACTGGACAGAGAGCTCTGTTGTTCACATGCCTGGCGCCTGGGCGCCAGGCCACTGGAATTTCAATCTTCTCTTGTTTTCTCCCCACAATTGCACCTACAAAAGACAATAAATAAAATAAATTAAAAAGGCAATAAAAGGGGCAATTAAAACAAGAAAATAAGAAAATTAAAAAGCACTAGAGAACTAAACGAAACAAAGATAAAAGCGCAAAAAAGAAAGCAACAAGGCTAAAAGAGGACCGAAAATCCCAAATATGATGGCATTATTTAGTGACTTTCTAGGACTTATCATCCATCCTTCAATATTTCACTCGATTGTAATTTTCATTGCTCGATATCTTTTTCTCTCTCTTTGCGGAAAGTTCCCGTACGTTTGGAATGTCAACATATCTTTACACACAATCTCGAACATCGTCGCTTGTACGATGAACTGTGTACCATTCTTTCCTCCTAAACATATCAATCGTTTACGCTCCATGTGCCAAGTGTTTGCTTTCCGGCAATCTATCAGACCTGGTTTTGCTCGACTGGGCATTTCATCATCCCACATCATAAGATATGACTCGTTTGCACAAATTTGCCCTATTTCTTGCACCCGTAAATTTTTGCTTTCCTTACATTGTTTTTCTCACCTGCTTTTCATGCATATTGTTTTGTTTCACTTTCTTGCAATCTTTTGTGCACTCTATCACATGTTTGTTGAAGCTCAATCATTTTCAAACTATCCGAACCGATTGTACTTTTTTTACAACCGACTACGCATCTTCTCTCGATATAATGTTTTCGCCAGCTCTCACGAGTTCCAACTTATTTTGGAAAGATTCCAACTTTTTGCTCACTATCTCGCATGCTGTGGCTCGTTCTCTCATCTTTGAGCCGTTATGAATCTTTAAATTTTAGCGCATATTCACACATTTGGACACCATTTTGCTGGTTTTCGCTTTTGTGCCATTGATCTGATTTGTTCCTGTTCAACTTGCACATTTCATCCGGTTACATCGTATGTTATCACTCATTACACATCATTGCCTCGTTTTGATCCAATAATCATTCTTTCTCATTGGACTTTTTTTTGCTTGCTTGACATCTATCTTTCAGTATTTCACTCGAGATTCCTAATTATAGTTAGTTCACTTTCTCCCCCAAACGTACGTTTTTTTTATACTGTAAAATGTGATCGGACGCTTCACATCCTTCTTGCTCTGTTTCACCCTATTATAAGTTTTTGCTTCCTAAATCGCACCAACGAACATTTCTGCATATCCATCGTTCTATATTAAACTCGATTGCAATTTTCATTGCTCGATATCTTTTTCTCTCTCTTTGCGGAAAGTTCCCGTACATTTGGATTGTCAACATATCTTTACACACAATCTCGAACATCGTCACTTGTATGATGAACTGTGTACCATTCTTCCCTCCTAAACATATCAATCGTTTGCGCTCCATGTCCCAAGTGTTTGCTTTCCGGAAATCTATCAGACCTGCTTTTGCTCGACGGGGCATTTCATCATCCCACATCATAAGATATGACTCGTTTGCACATATTTGCCCCATTTCTCGCACCCGTAAATTTTTGTGCACTCTATCACATGTTTGTTGAAGCACAATCATTTTCGAACTATCCGACCCGATTGTACTTTTTTCACAACCGACTACGCATCTTCTCTCGATATAATGTTTTCGCCAGCTCTCATGGGTTCCAACTTATATTGGAAAGATTCCAACTTTTTGCTCACTATCTCGCATGCTGTGGCTCGTTCGCTCATTTTTTAGCAGTTATGAATCTTTAAATTTTAACGTATATTCACACATTTGGACACCATTTTGCTGGTTTTCGCTTTTGTGCCATTGATCTGACTTGTTCCTGTTCAACTTGCACAATTCATCCGGTTACATCGTGTGTTATCACTCATTGCACATCATTGCCCAGTTTTGCTCCAATAAGCATTGTTTCTCATTGGACTTTGTTTTTGCTTGCTTGACATCTATCTTTCGCTATTTCCCTTGAGATTCCTAATTATAGTTCACTTTCTCCACCAAACGTACGTTTTTTTTACTCTATAAAATGTGTTCGGGCGCTTCACATCCTTCTTGCTCTGTTTCACTGGATTATAAGATTTTGCTTACTAAATCGCACCAACGAATATTTCTACATATCCATCCTTCTATATTACACTCGATTGCAATTTTCATTGCTCGATATCTTTTTCTCTCTCTTTGCAGAAAGTTCCCGTACGTTCGGAATGTCAACGTATCTTTACACACAATCTCGAACATCGTCGCTTGTACGATGAACTGTGTACCATTCGTTCTTCCTAAACAAAACAATCGTTTGCGCTCCATGTCCCAAGTGTTTGATTTCCGGAAATCTATCAGACCTGCTTTTGCTCGACTGGGCATTTCATCATCGCGCATCATAAGATATGACCCGTTTTCACATATTTGCCCCATTTCTCGCACCCGTAAATTTTTGCTTTCCCTACATTGTTTTTCTCACCTGCTTTTCATGCATATTCTTTTCTTTCACTTTCTTGCAATCTTTTGTGCACTCTATCACATGTTCTTTGAGGCTCAATCATTTTCGAACTATCCGACCCGATTGTACTTTTTTCACAACCGACTACGCATCTTCTCTCGATATAAGGTTTTCGCCAGCTCTCACGAGTTCCAACTTATATTGGAAAGACTCCAACTTTTTGCTCACTATCTCACATGCTGTGGCTCGTTCGCTCATTTTTTAGCAGTTAGGAATCTTTAAATTTTAACGTATATTCACACATTTGGACACCATTTTGCTGGTTTTCGCTTTTGTGCCATTGATCTGATTTGTTCCTGTTCAACTTGCACATTTCATCCGGTTACATCGTGTGTTATCACTCATTGCACATCATTGCCCAGTTTTGCTCCAATAAGCATTCTTTCTCATTGGACTTTGTTTTTGCTTGCTTGACATCTATCTTTCGCTATTTCACTTGAGATTCCTAATTATAGTTCACTTTCTCCCCCAAACGTACGTTTTTTTATACTGTAAAATGTGTTCGGGCGCTTCACATCCTTCTTGCTCTGTTTCACCCGATTATAAGTTTTTGCTTACTAAATCGCACCAACGAACATTTCTGCATATCCATCCTTCTATATTACACTCGATTGCAATTTTCATTGCTCGATATCTTTTTCTCTGTCTTTGCAGAAAGTTCCCATACGTTCGGAATGTCAACATATCTTTACACACAATCTCGAACATCGTCGCTTGTACGATGAACTGTGTACCATTCTTTCTTCCTAAACAAATCAATCATTTGCGCTCCATGTCCCAAGTGTTTGCTTTCCGGAAATCTATCAGACCTGCTTTTGCTCGATTGGGCATTTCGTCATCCCAGATCATAAGATATGAACATTTGCATATCTTTACCTCTTTTCTCGCACCCGTAAATTTTTTCTTTCCCTACATTGTTTTTCTCACCTGCTTTTCATGCATATTCTTTTGTTTCACTTGCTTGCAATCTTTTGTGCACTCTATCACATGTTCTTTGAAGCTCAACCACTTTCGAACTATCCGACCCGATTGTACTTTTTTTACAACCGACTACGCATCTTCTCTCGATATAATGTTTTCGCCAGCTCTCACGAGTTCCAACTTATATTGGAAAGATTCCAACTTTTTTCTCACTATCTCGCATGCTGTGGCTCGTTCGCTCATTTTTTAGCACTTAGGAATCTTTAAATTTTAACGTATATTCACACATTTGGACACCATTTTGCTAGTTTTCGCTTTTGTGCCATTGATCTGATTTGTTCCTGTTCAACTTGCACATTTCATCCGGTTACATCGTGTTATCACTCATTGCACATCATTGCCCAGTTTTGCTCCAATAAGCATTCTTTCTCATTGGACTTTGTTTTTGCTTGCTTGATATCTATCTTTCGCGATTTCACTTGAGATTCCTAATTATATTTCACTTTCTCCCCCAAACGTACGTTTTTTTTATACTGTAAAATGTGTTCCGGCGCTTAACATCCTTCTTGCTCTGTTTCACCCGATTATAAGTTTTTGCTTACTAAATCGCACAAACGAATATTTCTGCATATACATCCTTCTATATTTCACTCGATTGCAATTTTCATTGCTAGATATTTTTTTCTCTCTCTTTGCAGAAAGTTCCCGTACGTTCGGAATGTCAACATATCTTTACACACAATCTCGAACATCGTCGCTTGTACGATGAACTGTGTACCTTTGTTTCTTCCTAAACAAATCAATCGTTTGCGCTCCATGTCCCAAGTGTTTGCTTTTCGGAAATCTATCAGACCTGCTTTTGCTCGACTGGGCATTTCATCATCCCACATCATAAGATATGGCCCGTTTTCACATATTTGCCCCATTTCTCTCACCCGTAAATTTTTGCTTTCCCTACATTGTTTTTCTCACCTGCTTTTCATGCATATTCTTTTCTTTCACTTTCTTGCAATCTTTTGTACACTCTATGATGTGCCTAAAAGAGGACACAATCTGTACCACAAGAAAATAAAGAGAAGAAAACCAACTCAACTAAATTGATAAGCCTATGGCGCCACAATCAAGCTAAGATGGGTAGAATTCGCCACACCCCAGATTAGAGAACGGAATGGGAGTGATAAGAACTCTGAGATTTTCTCGCCACACTAACACAATTGTTAGATAAGAGAAGATAGATGTGCACAAAGCAATCTGAAATATAATTCACTCAAATCTGATTATCTTGCCACAAGGGGGCAAGTTCCCCTTTATAGATAACAAAAAACCAGCTGCCTCATTAATGCAACCAAAGCCACCTCATTAATGAGCCTACAACAACTATAGTCAACCTATATCCACCTCTACAACAACTACAGCCTCCCTATAGCCACCTCATTAATGAGCCTACAACTATAGTCAACATACAGCCACCTAGCCTATACCAACTACAGCCACCCTATAACCACCTCATTAATGCAACAACAACAACTACAACCACTTGGAAAGCTAAAAGACAATACAACAACTCTGAAAACATTAAATTACATCAGATTTTATATCCCAAAAAGTCATGCACGAAAATTATTAAATCAATAAGAAAAATCAGTAGTTATTTTAATCTTCAAAGTCCAAGCTTCTAAATTGGCCCAGCCCATCATTGCACACAAGTAAAGAAACCCAAGTCAATCCCATTTGATGCTTCTTGGCCCTTGAACGTGTTATTGGCCCATGTATAGATTCAACCTCTTGTTCTTCAAGGACAGCCTTCATGATCACATCACTCTATCACATGTTCTTTGAAGCTCAACCATTTATCGAACTATCCGACCCGATTGTACTTTTTTTACAACCGACTACGCATCTTCTCTCGATATAATGTTTTCGCCAGCTCTCACGATAGAAAGAATGCTTATTGGAAAGATTCCAACTTTTTGCTCACTATCTCGCATGCTGTGGCTCGTTCGCTCATTTTTTAGCAGTTAGGAATCTTTAAATTTTAACGTATATTCACACATTTGGACACCATTTTGCTAGTTTTCGCTTTTGTGCCATTGATCTGATTTGTTCCTGTTCAACTTGCACATTTCATCCGGTTACATCGTGTGTTATCACTCATTGCACATCATTGCCCAGTTTTGCTCCAATAAGCATTCTTTCTCATTGGACTTTGTTTTTGCTTGCTTGACATCCATCTTTCATGATTTCACTTGAGATTCCTAATTATAGTTCACTTTCTCCCCCAAACGTACGTTTTTTTTATACTAAAAAATGTGTCCGGGCGCTTCACATCCTTCTTGCTCTGTTTCACCCGATTATAAGTTTTTGCTTACTAAATCGCACAAACGAACATTTCTGCATATCCATCCTTCTATATTTCACTCGATTGCAATTTTCATTGCTCGATATTTTTTTCTCTCTCTTGCAGAAAGTTCCCGTATGTTCGGAATGTCAACATATCTTTACACACAATCTCGAACATCGTCGCTTGTACGATGAACTGTGTACCATTCTTTCTTCCTAAACAAATCAATCGTTTGCGCTCCATGTCCCAAGTGTTTGCTTTCCGGAAATCTATCAGACCTGCTTTTGCTCGACTGGGTATTTCATCATCCCACATCATAAGATATGACCCATTTTCACATATTTACCTCATTTCTAGCACCCGTAAATTTTTGCTTTCCCTACATTGTTTTTCTCACCTGCTTTTCAGGCATATTCTTTTCTTTCACTTGCTTGCAATCTTTTGTGCACTCTATCACATGTTTGTTGAAGCTCAATCATTTTCGAACTATCCAACCCGATTGTACTTTTTTTACAACCGACTACGCATCTTCTCTCGATATAATGTTTTCGCCAGCTCTCACGAGTTCCAACTTATATTGGAAAGATTCCAACTTTTTGCTCACTATCTCGCATGCTGTGGCTCGTTCGCTCATTTTTTAGCACTTAGGAATCTTTAAATTTTAACGTATATTCACACATCTGGACACCATTTTGCTGGTTTTCGCTTTTGTGCCATTGATCTGATTTGTTCCTGTTCAACTTGCACATTTCATCCGGTTACATCGTGTGTTATCACTCATTGCAAATCATTGCCCAGTTTTGCTCCAATAAGCATTCTTTCTCATTGGACTTTGTTTTTGCTTGCTTGACATCTATCTTTCGCGATTTCACGTGAGATTCCTAATTATAGCTCACTTTCTCCCCCAAACTTACGTTTTTTTATACTGTAAAATGTGTTCGGACGCTTCACATCCTTCTTGCTCTGTTTCACTGGATTATAAGTTTTTGCTTACTAAATCGCACCAGCAAACATTTCGGCATATCCATCCTTCTATATTTCACTCGATTGCAATTTTCATTGCTCGATATTTTTTTCTCTCTCTTTGTGGATAGTTCCCGTACATTTGGAATGTCAACATATATTTACAAACAATCTCGTACATCGTCGCTAGTACGATGAACGGTGTACCATTCTTCCCTGATAAACATATCAATCGTTTGAGCTCCATGTCCCAAGTGTTTGCTTTCCGGTAATCTATCAGACCTGCTTTTGGTCGACTGGGCATTTCATCAATCCACATCATAAGATATGACTCGTTTGCACATATTTACCCCATTTCTCGCACCCGTAAATTTTTGCTTTCCTTACATTGTTTTTCTCACTTGCCTTTCATGCATATTCTTTTGTTTCACTTGCATGCAATCTTTTGCGCACTCTATCACATGTTTGTCGAAGCTCAATCATTTTCGAACTATCAGACCCGATTGTACTTTTTTTTTACAACCGACTACACATCTTCTCTCGATATAATGTTTTCGCCAGCTCTCACGAGTTCCAACTTATATTGGAAAGATTCCAACTTTTTGCTCACTATCTCGCATGCTGTGGCGCATTCGCTCATCTTTGAGCTGTCATGACTCTTTAAATTTTAACGTATATTGACACATTTCGACCCCATTTTGCTGGCTTTCGCTTTTGTGCTATTGATTTGACTTGTTCCTGTGTGACTTGTACATTTCATCCTGTTACATAGTATGTTTTCACTCATTACACATCATTGCCCCGTTTTGCTCCAATAAGCATTCTTTCTCATTGGACCGTGTTTTTGCTTGCTTGACATCTATCGTTCGTAATTTTACTCGAGATTCCTAATTATAGTTCACTTTCTTCCCCAATCGTACATTTTTTTATGCTGTAAAATGTGTTCGGACGCTTCACATCCTTCTTGCTCTATTTCACACGATTATAACATTTTGCTTACTAAATCGCACCAATGAAAATTTATGCATATACATCCTTCTATATTTCACTCGATTGCAATTTTCATTGCTCGATATCTTTTTCTCTCACTTTGTGGAAAGTTCCCATACGTTTGTAATGTTAACATATCTTTACACACAATCTCGAACTTCGTCGCTTGTACGATGAACTGTGTACCATTCTTCCCTGATAAACATATCAATCGTTTGAGCTCCATGTCCCAAGTGTTTGCTTTCCGGTAATCTATCAGACCTGCTTTTGGTCGACTGGGCATTTCATCATCCCACATCATAAGATATGACTCGTTTTCACATATTTACCCCATTTCTCGCACCCGTAAATTTTTGCTTTCCTTACATTGTTTTTCTCACTTGCCTTTCATGCATATTCTTTTGTTTCACTTGCATGCAATCTTTTGCGCACTCTATCACATGTTTGTCGAAGCTCAATCATTTTCGAACTATCAGACTCGATTGTACTTTTTTTAACAACCGACTACACATCTTCTCTCGATATAATGTTTTCGCCAGCTCTCACGAGTTCGAACTTATATTGGAAAGATTCCAACTTTTTGCTCACTATCTCGCATGCTGTGGCGCATTCGCTCATCTTTGAGCTGTTATGACTCTTTAAATTGTATCGTATATTGACACATTTCGACCCCATGTTGCTAGTTTTCGCTTTTGTGCTATTGATTTGACTTGTTCCTGTTCGACTTGCATATTTCATCCTGTTACATAGTATGTTTTCACTCATTACACATCATTGCCCCGTTTTGCTCCAATAAGCATTCTTTCTCATTGGACCGTGTTTTTGCTTGCGTGACATCTATCGTCCGCTATTTCACTCGAAATTCCTAATTATAGTTCACTTTTTCCCCCAAGCGTATATTTTTTTTATACTGTAAAATGTGTTCGGACGCTTCACATCCTTCTTGCTCTGTTTCACCCGATTATAAGTTTTTCCTCACTAAATCGCATCAACGAACCTTTCTGCATATCCATCCTTCTATATTTCGCTCGATTCCAATTTTCATTGCTCGATATCTTTTTCTCTCTCTTTGTGGAAAGTTCCCGTACGTTTGGAATGTCAACATATCTTTACACACAATCTCGAACATCGTCGCTTGTACGATGAAGTGTGTACCATTTTTCCCACCTAAACATATCAATCGTTTGCGCTCCATGTCCCAAGTGTTTGCTTTCTAGCAATCTATCAAATCTACTTTTGCTCGACTGGGCATTTCATCATCCACATCATAAGATATGACTCGTTTGCACATATTTGCCCCTTTCCCGCACCCGTAAATTTTTGCTTTCGTTACGTTGTTTTTATCACCTGCCTTTCATGCATATTCTTTGGTTTCACTTGCTTGCAATCTTTTACGCACTCTATCACATGTTTGTCGAAGCTCAATCATTTTCGAACTATCAGACCCGATTGTACTTTTTTTTTACAACCGACTACACATCTTCTCTCGATATAATGTTTTCGCCAGCTCTCACGAGTTCCAACTTATATTGGAAAGATTCCAACTTTTTGCTCACTATCTCGCATGCTGTGGCGAATTCGCTCATCTTTGAGATGTTATGACTCTTTAAATTTTAACGTATATTCAAACATTTCGACACCATTTTGCTGGTTTTCGCTTTTGTGCTATTGATTTGAATTGTTCCTGTTCGACTTGTACATTTCAGCCTGTTACATAGTATGTTTTCACTCATTACACATCATTTCCCCGTTTTGCTCCAATAAGCATTCTTTCTCGTTGGACCGTGTTTTTGCTTGCTTGACATCTATCGTTCGCAATTTCACTCGAGAATCCTAATTATAGTTCACTTTCTCCCCCAATCGTACATTTTTTTTATACTGTAAAATGAGTTCGGACGCTTCACATCCTTCTTGCTCTATTTCACCCGATTATAAGATTTTGCTTACCGAATCGTACCAACGAACATTTTTGCATATACATCCTTCTATATTTCACTCGATTGCAATTTTCATTGCTCGATATCTTTTTCTCTCTCTTTGTGGAAAGTTCCCGTGCGTTTGGAATGTCAACATATCTTTACACACAATCTCGAACATCGTCGCTTGTACGATGAACTGTGTACCATTCTTCCCTGATAAACATATCAATCGTTTGCGCTCCATGTCCCAAGTGTTTGCTTTCCGGCAATCTATCAGACCTGCTTTTGCTCGACTGGGCATTTCATCATCCCACATCATAAGATATGACTCGTTTGCACATATTTGTCCCATTTCTCGCACCTGTAAATTTTTGCTTTCGTTATGTTGTTTTTATCACCTGCCTTTCATCCATATTCTTTTGTTTCACTTGCTTGCAATCTTTTGCGCACTCTATCACATGTTTGTTGAAGCTCAATCATTTTCGAACTATCAGACCCGATTGTACTTTTTTTTACTACCGACTACACATCTTCTCTCGATATAATATTTTCTCCAGCTCTCACGAGTTCCAACTTATATTGGAAAGATTCCAACTTTTTGCTCACTATGTCGCATGCTGTGGTGCATTCGCTTATCTTTGAGCTGTTATGACTCTTTAAATTGTAACGTATATTCACACATTTCAACACCATTTTGTTGGTTTTCGCTTTTGTGCTATTGATTTGACTTGTTCCTGTTCGACTTGCACATTTCATTCTGTTACATAGTATGTTTTCACTCATTATACATCATTGCCCCGTTTTGCTCCAATAAGCATTCTTTCTCATTGGACCGTGTTTTTGGTTGCTTGACATCTATCATTTTCTATTTCACTCGAGATTCCTAATTATAGTTCACTTTCTCCCCCAACCGTACATTTTTTTTATACTGTAAAATGTGTTCGGACGCTTCACATCCTTCTTGCTCTGTTTCACCCGATTATAAGTTTTTGCTTACTAAATCGCACCAACGAACATTGCTGCATATCCATTCTTCTATATTTCACTCGATTGCAATTTTAATTGCTCGATATCTTTTTCTCTCTCTTTGTGGAAAGTTCCCGTACGTTTGGAATGTCAACACATCTTTACACACAATCTCGCACATCGTTGCTTGTACGATGAACTGTGTACCATTTTTCCCTGATAAACATATCAATCGTTTGCGCTCCATGTCCCAAGTGTTTGCTTTCTGGCAATCTATCAGACCTGCTTTTGCTCGACTGGGCATTTCATCAACCCACATCATAAGAAATGACTCGTTTGCACATATTTGCCCCATTTCTCGCACCCGTAAATTTTTGCTTTCGTTATGTTGTTTTTCTCACCTGCCTTTCATGTGTATTCTTTTCTTTCACTTGCTTGCAATCTTTTGCGCACTCTCTCACATATTTGCTGAATCTCAATCATTTTCGAACTATCCGACCCGATCGTACTTTTTTTTTACAACCGACTACACATCTTCTCTCGATATAATGTTTTCGCCAGCTCTCACGAGTTCCAACTTATATTGGAACGATTCCAACTTTTTGCTCACTATCTCGCATGCTGTGGCGCATTCGCTCATCTTTGAGCTATTATGACTCTTTAAATTGTATCGTATATTCACACATTTCAACACCATTTTGCTGGTTTTCGCTTTTGTACTATTGATCTGACTTGTTCCTGTTCGACTTGCATATTTCATCCTTTTACATAGTATCTTATCACCCATTACACATCATTGCCCCGTTTTGCTCCAATAAGCATTCTTTCTCATTGGATCGTGTTTTTGCTTGCTTGACATCTATCGTTCGCTATTTCACTTGAGATTCCTAATTATAGTTCACTTTCTTCCCCAACCGTACATTTTTTTATACTGTAAAATGTGTTCGGACGCTTCACATCCTTCTTGCTCTGTTTCACCTGATTATAAGTTTTTGCTTACTAAATCGCACCAACGAACATTTCTGCATATCCTGATGTGATTTCCGGAGGGAAAATACTTGATCGATTTTCTGGATAGGTTGAAAGAAACAAACAAATGAAACTAAATCACTCAATTGATAAGCCAAAGGGTGCCACAACTAAGGGAAATGGGTTGATCTCGCCACACTCAAGAAAGAAGAACGTGAGTGATAAGAAATCTAGTTGCTCTCGCCACTAACACAAGTTAGATAAGAGAAAGAACTCAAGAATCCTCTTGAAAGCAAAATGCCAATATCTCATATATGATTCAAAGATGGTTTACAACAAATGGCAAGGACCCTTTTTATAGAGGGTCTTCAAAACAAAAGGACAAAAGACTCCAACTAATGCATTAAATGCATCAACTAAAAGTCAAGTAGTGTAGGCTAAATGTCAAAGACAATAAATGCATAGGTAGCTAAATGTCAAAGACAATAAATGCATAGGTAATAGACTACAACTATATTCAACAAATGCAACTATCCCACATGCAATCTTTTTCACACTTCTTGCACTTTCAACAAAGTGGTTAAGCCTAATTCAAGCCCTTTAGCCCTTAAACGAGTTAGAGGCCCAATTGAAGTGTTCTCCCTTTCTTGGGCTGCAATTAGTCTAAGCTCTTTAACCCTTAAACGAGTTAGAGGCCCAATTGAAGTGTTCTCCTTTTCTTGGGCTGCAATGGGGTTATCCTTGATTACATCATCCTTCCCTGGTTGAAATGGATTTGTCCTCAAATCCAAGTCCTCTTTATCTTTTAAGTACGGGGAAAGATCCCTCACATTGAAAGTAGTAGAAACAGCATAGTCTTCAGGCAAATCAATTTTGTATGCATTATCATTTACCTTGTCTATGATACGGAAAGGACCATCTGCCCTTGGCATTAATTTGGACTTCCTTTGGTTTGGAAATCTTTCTTTTCGAAGATGAACCCACACTAAATCTCCAGGACTGAATTGAACAAATTTTCTTCTCTTGTTGGCAGTCTTCTCATAGATGGAGTTCTTCTTCTCAATTTGCTGTTTAATGTTTTCATGTAACTTCTTTTTGTCATGTCAGCCTTCATTTTTCCATCTATGCATTCTCGAGCTTCAAGTGGTAATGGTACTAAATCAAGTGGGCTCAATGGATTAAATCCATAAACTACTTCAAAAGGAGAGTGTTTAGTAGTACCATGTACACTTCTATTGTAAGCAAATTCAGCATAGGCCAAGCATTCATCCCAACTTTTCAAGTTTTTGCCAATGATAGTTCTTAGCAAAGTAGAAAGCGTTCGGTTCACCACTTTAGTTTGCCCATTAGTTTGTGGGTGACAGGCAGTACTAAAGAGTAACTTTGTTCCTAGCTTTCTCCATAGAGTCTTCCAAAAGTAGCTAAGAAATTTGGCATCACGATCTGACACGATACTCTTTGGAATGCCATGAAGTCTCACAATTTCTTTGAAAAATAAATTGGCGATGTGCACAGCATCGTCGGTCTTATGGCATGGAATAAAATGAGACATTTTTGAAAAACGATCAACAACAACCATGACCGAATCTTTACCTCTTTGTGTCCTTGGTAAGCCTAGCACGAAATCCATACTAACATCAGTCCAAGGTTGATCTGGAACAGGTAGAGGTGTATAAAGTCCATGGGCTGCTTCCTTGCTCTTGGCTTTTTTGCAAACAATACACCTTTCAATCACATGATGCACATCTCTAATCATGTTAGGCCAATAAAAATGCTCTTTCAGCATCTCCAATGTCTTGGTTTCACCGAAATGCCCAGCCAATCCTCCTCCGTGAGCTTCTCGTGTAAGTAATTCCCTTATAGAACAGTTTGGAATTACAAGTCTCCCCAAGCGAAATAAAAAACCTTCAGATCTATAAAATCCCTTATATGCCATTTTCTCACAAGCGAGATAAATAGAAGCAAGTGTCGAATCTTCCATATAATGGTCTTTAAGAGATTCAAATCCCAACAATTTAGCATTCATCATGGAAATTAAAGCATATCTCCTTGATAAGGCATCTGCAACAATGTTGGTTTCTCCCTTCTTATACTTCAACACATAAGGAAAAGCTTCAAGAAATTTCACCCACTTTGCATGTCTTCTATTCAGCTTGCTCTGACCTTTCAAGTGTTTGAGTGATTCATGGTCTGTGTGAATTACAAATTCTTTTGGTAACAAGTAGTGCTGCCATGTCTCAAGAGATCTAATTAAATAGTAGAACTCTTTATCATAGGTAGAGTAGTTAAGACTGGCTCCATTCAACTTCTCACTAAAATAAGCTATAGGACGCTTTTCTTGAAGAAGTACAGCTCCAATTCCCACTCCACTAGCATCACATTCAATCTCAAAAGTCTGAGAAAAATTAGGCAAAGCCAATATGGGTGCATTGCACAATTTTTCTTTGACAAGCTCAAAACTTCGTTGGGCTGTATCACTCCATTTGAACTCCTTTCCTCCCTTAATACATTCAGTTATGGGTGCTAAGATGGTGCTGAAATCCCTTACAAATCTTCTATAGAAAGATGCAAGCCCATGAAAACTTCTTACTTCAGATATGGTTCTTGGAACGGGCCATTCTTTGATAGCTTTCACCTTTTCTTCATCAACTCCCACTCCTTGCTGAGATACTACAAAGCCAAGAAAAATCACATGGTCTTGACAAAAGTAGCATTTTTTTTAGATTAGCATAGAGTTTCTCCTTTCGCAACACTTCCAAGACTTCCTTCAAATGTTGCACATGCTCCTCATAACTTTGACTGTAGATCAAAATATCATCGAAATATACCACAACGAATTTTCCAATGAAAGATCTAAGCACATGATTCATCAATCGCATAAATGTGCTAGGGGCATTAGATAGCCCAAATGGCATTACCATCCATTCGTAAAGTCCATGCTTTGTCTTGAAGGCTGTCTTCCACTCGTCTCCCTCTTTCATTCGGATTTGGTGATAGCCACTCTTCAAGTCAATTTTTGAAAACACCTTGGAACCATTCAGCTCATCCAACATGTCATCCAATCTTGGAATTGGGTAGCGGTATTTGATGGTGATCTTATTTATAGCACGGATGTCCACACACATTCTCATAGAGCCATCCTTTTTAGGGACTAATAATATAGGCACAGAACAAGGGCTCATGGATTCCCTTACATAACCCTTTTCAATCAACTCATCAACTTGTCTTTTTAGCTCCTTAGCCTCCTCTGGATTCATTCTATATACTGGCTTATTTGGTAAGGCAGCACCGGGCACCAAATCAATTTGATGCTCAATTCCTCTTAAGGGTGGCAATCCCTTAGGTAGCTCGTTCGGAAAGACATCCGCAAATTCTTCTATCAACTCCCTCACAAGCTTAGGAAGCTTTTCTGCAAGTTCTGGATTTAGCTCCTTGAGAATTAGCAATAATACAAAGTTTTCCCTTTTTATTGCCTTCTTTAACTCATTCTTAGAAGCAAAACAACTAGGCTTCTTCTCCTCGATTACATCCTCCTTCGGCTGTACTTGTATTGGCTTTAAGGGTGCCAACACAATCTTTTTTCCATCCTTCTCGAAAGCGTAGGTGTTTTTGAAGCCATCATGTAGTGCTCTTCTATCAAATTGCCAGGGCCTCCCAAGTAGAAGATGACTAGCATCCATAGGGACTATGTCACACAATACCTCATCTTTGTAATTCTTCCCTATAGAGAAAGGTACCTTTACTTGTTTGGTGACCTTCATCTCGCCATGATTATTTAGCCATTGCAGCTTATATGGACGGGGATGATTGATAATAGGTAGCTTCAATTTTCCAACCAAGGTGGTTGAAGCAACGTTAGTGCAGCTCCCACTATCAATTATCACGTTACAAACTTTGCCTCCGATAGTGCACCTTGTTTGAAAAATATTCTCCCTCTGTTCTTCTTCTACCTTGGCTTGGATATTCAAGGCACGTCTAATAACCAAGGCAGCACCTTCATCAGCATACTCAACAACTTCTTCTTCGTCAAAATATTCTTCCTCTTCACATTCCTCCACAATATCTTCATCTTCACTCTCTATTTCCCCTTGTTTCTCCTTCAAGATCATCACTCTTCTATTAGTACATTCGGATGCTATATGGCCATGACCTAAGCACTTGAAGCACTTAATGTCTCGGCTTCTTTTAGAGGGCTGGTTGTCTTCTCTCTTATCCTTCCCCTTAGAACTTTCAGATTTGTTCAGCTCTTTCTTCCATATCTCCTTATTACTCCTTTTGGTAGTGTTTGAGGTTTGGGAAAGTGTTTGGAAAGGTTTACTCCCCAATGGTTTAGACACTCCATTGTTTCTTCCATAAACTCTCTTTTTCTGTCTCTCCACCTTAATTGCCAATTTAATTACATCTTCTAAGAAGACATAATTCTGCAACTCTACTAAGTCAGCAACTTCTTTGTTCAAACCACCAAGAAATCGAGCTATGGTTTGCTCTTGAGGTTCATTCAGCTCGCACCGAATCATCAAAGTTTCAAATTCTTTGACATAATCTTCAACACACATGCCTCCTTGCCTCAAGCTTTGAAGCTTAAAATAAAGCTCTTGCTTGTAGTAATCAGGTACAAAACACCTCTGCATGAGCCTTTTCATCAATCTCCAATTTCGAACTTCCTCCTCTCCATCTCTTCTTCGTTGATTCTTCAAATTTTCCCACCATAGATTTGCATAATCAGTGAATTCAAGGGCTGCAAGTCGGCATTTGGTAGCTTCTGAATATTCTTGATATTCAAAAATCTTCTCTACTCGTTGCACCCACTCCAAGTATTCTTCAGGAGAACTTGTTCCCTTAAATGGAGGAATCTTCATTTTGATGTTGGCATCACGCTCCCTCTGCTGCCTTCTTTGCCTAGGTTGTTCACCTTCTTCAGCTTCAGATTCTTCTCCATGGTGTTCAACATAAGATCCTCTTCTTGGTTGTTGTTGTTGTAGCTCCATAAATCTAGCCATTTGAGTGGTTAGTTGAGCTATTTGTTCCATCATTTCTTCTTGACCTCTTTGTAGGCCAACAATTTGAGCTTGTTGTAGGCTAAGCCCAAAAGGAACTTCAGAACTATTTTCTCCTGTCATAGTGATTTGTAATTTGTTGGTTTGAGTTTGGTGAAGGGTAGGTTCACTCTCTAAGTGTTTACACTCGGATTAACAATGAACAGTAGTGTCAAACAATGAACAGTAATGATGAACAATGAACAGTAACGATGAATTTTTTTTTTAATAAAAAAGCTGTAATAAAATAGAACAACACAAGAATAGAAATAAAGATAAAGATGAACAGACCAGAAAAGTAGCCTTCTATGTAGGTGGCATATTACAAAATAAGGAAAACTAAGCCTTCCATATAGGTGGCAGAATACAAAATAAGGAAAACTAAGCCTTCCATGTAGGTGGCAAAACACAGAATAAAATGCAATAAAATTAAGCTTTCCACGAAGGGGCAAAACACAAAACAAATAATAGAACTTGAATTGAAGTGGCTTTGATACCCATATGATGTGATTTCCGGAGGGAAAACACTTGATCGATTTTCTGGATAGGTTGAAAGAAACAAACAAATGAAACCAAATCACTCAATTGATAAGCCAAAGGGCGCCACAACTAAGAGAAATGGGTTGATCTCGCCACACTCAAGAAAGAAGAACGTGAGTGATAAGAAATCTAGTTGCTCTCGCCACTAACACAAGTTAGATAAGAGAAAGAACTCAAGAATCCTCTTGAAAGCAAAATGCCAATATCTCATATATGATTCAAAGATGGTTTACAACAAATGGCAAGGACCCTTTTTATAGAGGGTCTCCAAAACAAAAAGACAAAAGACTCCAACTAATGCATTAAATGCATCAACTAAAAGTCAAGTAGTGTAGGCTAAATGTCAAAGACAATAAATGCATAGGTAGCTAAATGTCAAAGACAATAAATGCAACTATCCCACATGCAATCTTTTTCACACTTCTTGCACTTTCAACAAAGTAGTTAAGCCCAATTCAAGCCCTTTAGCCCTTAAACGAGTTAGAGGCCCAATTGAAGTGTTCTCCCTTTCTTGGGCTGCAATTAGTCTAAGCTCTTTAACCCTTAAACGAGTTAGAGGCCCAATTCAAGTGTTCTCCTTTTCTTAGGCTGTAATGGGGTTATCCTTGATTACATCATATCCATTCTTCTATATTTCACTCGATTGCAATTTTAATTGCTCGATATCTTTTTCTCTCTCTTTTTGGAAAGTTCCCGTACGTTTGGCTTGTCAACAAATCTTTACACACAATCTCGCACATCGTCGCTGATGTGATCATGAAGGATGTCTTTGAAGAACAAGAGGCTGAATCTATACTTGGGCCAATAACACGTTCAAGGGCCAAGAAGCATCAAATGGGACTGACTTGGGTTTCTTTACTTGTGTACAATGATGGGCTGGGCCAAACAGAAGCTTGGACTTTGAAGAATAAAAGAACTACAAATTTTTCTTATTTTTAATAATTTTCGTGCATGACTTTTTGGGATATAAAATCTGATGTAATTTAATGTTTTCAGAGTTGTTGTAGTGTCATTTAGCTTTCCAAGTGGTTGTAGTTGTTGTTGTTGCATTAATGAGGTGGTTATAGGGTGGCTGTAGTTGTTATAGGCTAGGCTCATTAATGAGGTGGCTGTAGGTTGACTATAGTTGTTGTAGGCTCATTAATGAGGTGGCTATAGGGAAGCTGTAGTTGTTGTAGGCTCATTAATGAGCTGGCTATAGGTTGACTATAGTTGTTGTAGGCTCATTAATGAGGTAGCTGTGGTTGCATTAATGAGACAGCTGGCTTTTGTTATCTATAAAAGGGAACTTGCCCCCTTGTGGCAAGATAATCAAATTTGAGTGAATTATTTTTTCAGATTGCTTTGTGCATATATATCTTCTCTTATCTAACAATTGTGTTAGTGTGGCGAGAAAATCTCAGAATTCTTATCACTCCCATTCCGTTCTCTAATCTGGGGTGTGGTGAATTCAACCCATCTTAGCTTGATTGTGGCACCATAGGCTTATCAATTTAGTTGAGTTGGTTTCTTCTCTTTATTTTCCTTGTGGTACAGATTGTGTCCTCTTTTAGGCACAACATATTGGTATCAAAGCGATGGTTTAGTGTGGGAAAACTCTTGTAACTTGAGAGTAGAACACTTAGAGAGAGAGAGATCATGTCTGGAGATAACAGTTCTAAACTTCCAATTGCAATGGGGCTTACTTTAGAGCAAGCTCAAATTCTGAAGTTGGAAAGGTCTCAAAGTCAAATGGAGAGATCTCAACAACAAATGATTGAGCGGTTGGATCATTTGGTAGAACAAATGGAGAGGCTAAACCGTTAACCAAGGCGTGGGCAGCGAAGAAATAGAAATGAAGAGCAATCAGACCAAGAAAGCAATACAGAAGATGAAAGGTCTCCAAGGCCAAGGAGGCAGCAAAGAGAGCAAGAATTGAAGATTAAGATGAAGGTCCCTACTTTCAAGGGAAGTAGCTCTCCAGAGGAATTTTTGGAATGGGTGCAGCTTGTAGATAAGGTCTTTGAGTGCCATGAGTACTCGGAGGCAACCAAATGTCGTCTTGCAGCCCTTGAATTCACGGATTATGCCAATTTATGGTAGGAGAATTTGAAGAACCAACAGAGGAGAGATGGTGAGGAAGAAGTTAGAAATTGGAGGCTAATGAAGAGACTTATGCAAAGAAGATTTGTGCCAGAATATTACAAGCAAGAGCTCTTCTTCAAATTTCAATCTTTGAGACAATGAGGTATGTGTGTAGAAGACTATGTGAAAGAGTTTGAGATGCTAATGATTCGATGTGAACTGAATGAACCTCAAGAGCAAACAATTGCAAGGTTCATTGGTGGTTTGCATAGGGAGATTGGTGATTTGGTGGAACTACAAAATTATGTAACCTTAGAGGATGTTATTAAACTTGCAATCAAGGTGGAGAGACAAAGGAAGAGAGTTTCTAGTAAGCAAATGTCACAGCCAGCTAGAAACAAAATCACAAATTTCTCTACAACACCATCATGGGTTGCATCTAAAGGAGAAGAAAGAAAGGTGGAGAAGAGGGAGTCTTCAAAACTTCCATCAAGTTCATCAAAAGGGAAAGAAAAGGGAGCTCATTCAGAACCTCCTAAAAGGAGTAGAGATGTAAAGTGCTTCAAATGTCTTGGTCATGGGCATTACGCATCTGAATGTCCAAACCGTAGGGTAATGATCATCCAAGACACGCATGGAGAAGTGGTAAGCGAAGATGAGGCAGTCATTGAAGGAGTTATGGAAGAATGTTCTGACAAGGAAAACATGGAGTATGCTTATGAGGGAGAACTCCTTGTCATAAGGCGTGCTCTAAATTTGCAAGCTAAGCCTAGTGATGAGCAAAGGGAACATTTTTCACACAAGGTGTACTGTTGAAAAGAAGGTTTGTGGTGTAATTATAGATGGAGATGCACAAATGTGGCTTCTACTGCTTTGGTGGAGAAGTTGAATTTAGCCACAACTGAACACCCTTATCCTTACAAATTGCAGTGGCTAAATAAAGATGGAGTTGTGAGAGTCACTAAACAGGTTGTTGTGCCATTTTCTATTGGGAAAAATTACAAAGATAAGGTACTATGTGATGTCTTTCCAATGAGTGCTAGTCATTTGCTTTTGGGAAGACCATGGCAGTATGATAGAAGAGCTTTGCATGATGGGTTTAAAAACACATATTCCTTTGAGAAAGATGGAAGGAAGATTGTGTTAGCACCATTGAGTCCTCAACAAGTGAAGACGCATCAACAAGAAGTTGAAAGGAAGGGTAATTTACTTGCCAACAAATGAGACATTGAGAGAGCTTTATCCAGCTCTAATTTAGATCTTTTATTGCATTTGAGGGAGATAGTACCAGAAATTGTGGGATCACTTCCACCACAAATTCAAAGGCTCTTGGAAGAATTTCGTGATGTATTTCTAGAAGAACTACCAAAGGAATTACCACCAATTCGTGGTATTGAGCCCAAATTGATCTTGCACTAGGAGCTGCCTTACCAAATAGGCCAGCTTATAGAATGAATCAGGAGGAGGCAAAGGAGTTGCAACGTCAAGTAAATGAGTTGCTGGAAAGAGGATATGTGCAGGAGTCCATGAGTCCTTGTTCAGTACCGGCCTTATTGGTGCCAAAGAAAGATGGGACCATGAGGATGTGTGTGGATAGCAGAGCAATCAACAAGATTACAGTCAAGTATCGTTATCACATTCAAAGGTTAGATGACATGTTTGATGAATTACATGGCTCCAAAGTGTTTTCAAAGATAGACTTGAAGAGTGGTTATCACCAAATTCGTATGAAGGAAGGAGATGAATGGAAGACAGCCTTTAAGACAAAACATGGGCTGTATGAATGGAAGGTCATGCCATTTGGATTATCCAATGCCCCAAGCACCTTTATGAGGCAAATGAACCATGTGCTTCGAAAATTTATAGGTATGTTTGTTGTCGTTTATTTTGATGACATTTTGGTTTATAGTAAAAATTCTGAAGAGCATGAAGAGCATTTGAGGCAAGTATTTGAAGTATTACGAGAACAAAAGCTATTTGGCAATTTCAAGAAGTGCCAATTCTGTCAAGACCAAGTTATTTTCCTTGGTAATGTTGTCTCTCAACATGGGGTACAGGTGGATGAGGAGAAAATAAAAGCAATCAAGGAGTGGCCAATTCCTAAAAGTATTTCTGAGGTACGAAGTTTTCATGGCCTTGCTTCTTTTTATAGACGATTTGTGAAGAATTTTAGCACTATTCTTGCACCATTAACTGCATGCATCAAAAAAAATTGTGAGTTTAGATGGACCGAAGCTACACAAAAGAGTTTTGACTTAATCAAGGAGAAATTGTGTTCATCACCTATTCTAGCTCTTCCAGATTTTTCAAAGGTATTTGAGATTGAATGTGATGCATCTGGAGTAGGGATTGGAGCTGTCTTAATGCAAGATAAGTGTCCCATTGCTTATTTTAGTGAGAAGCTTGGTGGAGCAAGTCTGAATTACTCAATCTATGATAAAGAGTTCTTTGCACTAATTCGAGCTCTTGAGACATGGCAGCATTATTTATTACCAAAAGAGTTCATCATTCACACTGATCATGAGTCCCTAAAGCATTTAAAGGGGCAAGGGAAGCTGAATCGAAGACATGCCAAATGGGTGGAGTATTTGGAAGCTTTCCCCTATGTAATCAAATACAAAAAGGGAGAGACGAATGTGGTGGCTGATGCATTATCTCGGAGGTATGCTTTGATTTCTCTTTTGAACACTAAACTGTTGGGCTTTGAACTTATTAAGGAGCAATACTTGCTTGATCCTATGCTAGCTAAAATCTATTCAGCTTGTGAGAAAATGGCCATTAAAGGGTTTTATAGGCATGATGGTTATATGTTCAAATTTGGGAAACTAGTGATTCCTAATTGTTCTATTAGGGAATTGCTTGTTAGAGAATCACATGCAGGTGGGCTAGCTGGACATTTTGGTGAAAAGAAGACATTTGAAATGTTGAAAGAGCATTTCTATTGGCCAAATATGATGAAAGATGTGCATCGGATTGTAGAAAGATGTGTTGCTTGTAAGAAAGCGAAGAGCAATGAGGCTGCACATGGATTGTACATGCCATTTCCTGTTCCAGATCAACCATGGATGGATCTAAGCATGGATTTTGTGCTTGGATTACCCAGAACACAAAGGGGAAAAGATTCAGTTATGGTGGTTGTTGATAGGTTCTCCAAAATGTCTCATTTTATTTCATGTCACAAAAGTGATGATGCTTCTCATATTGCTGATTTATTCTTCAAGGAAGTTATGAGATTGCATGGCATTCCAAGGAGTATTGTTTCTGATCGTGATGCCAAATTCTTGAGCTATTTTTGGAAGACATTATGGATGAAGCTTGGAACAAAGCTGCTATTTAGCACAACCTGTCATCCTCAAACTGATGGGCAAACTGAAGTGGTAAATGGATCTCTTTCCACTTTGCTTAGAAGTGTTGTTAGTAAAAACTTGAAGAATTGGGATGAGTACTTGTCGTATGTTGAATTTACTTATAATCGAAGTGTTCATAGTACTACAAAGAAATCTCCATTTGAGGTTAGGTATGGATTTAATCCTAACACACCAGCAGATTTGGCACCTCTTCCAATTAATGAAAAACATAGCTTGGATGGCAAAAGTAAAGCTGAATTCATGAAGAAAATGCATGAAGCAGTAAAAAAGCAAATTGAGAAGAAGAATGCTGCCTATAAAAAGTCAGCAGACAAGAGGAGAAAGCATGTTCAATTTAGCCCAGGAGATCTTGTTTGGATTCACCTACGTAAAGAGAGATTTCCAAACAAAAGGAAGTCTAAACTTATGCCACGAGCTGATGAACCTTTTCGAGTACTAGAAAAGGTAAATGAAAATACGTATAAAATTGATCTCCCAGGAGATTATGGTGTTTCAGCAACATTCAATGTAAGGGACATAACCCCTTATTTGGAAGATAACATGGAGCTGGTTTTGAGGGCAAATCCTTGTCAACCAGGGGAAGATGATGTGATCATGAAGGCTGTCCTTGAAGAACAAGAGGCTGAATCTATACTTGGGCCAATAACACATTCAAGGGCCAAGAAGCATCAAATGGGATTGACTTGGGTTTCTTTACTTGTGTACAATGATGGGCTGGGCCAAACAGAAGCTTGGACTTTGAAGAATAAAAGAACTACAGATTTTTCTTATTTTTAATAATTTTCGTGCATGACTTTTTGGGATATAAAATCTGATGTAATTTAATGTTTTCAGAGTTGTTGTAGTGTCATTTAGCTTTCCAAGTGGTTGTAGTTGTTGTTGTTGCATTAATGAGGTGGTTATAGGGTGGCTGTAATTGTTATAGGCTAGACTCATTAATGAGGTGGCTGTAGGTTGACTATAGCTGTTGTAGGCTCATTAATGATCTGGCTATAGGGAGGCTGTAGTTGTTGTAGGCTCATTAATGAAGTGGCTGTGGCTGCATTAATGAGGCAGCTGGCTTTTGTTATCTATAAAAGGGAACTTGCCCCCTTGTGGCAAGATAATCAAATTTGAGTGAATTATTTTTTTAGATTGCTTTGTGCATATATATCTTCTCTTATCTAACAATTGTCCTAGTGTGGCGAGAAAATCTCAGAATTCTTATCACCCTCATTCTGTTCTCTAATCTGGGGTGTGGCGAATTCAACCCATCTTAGCTTGATTGTGGCGCCATAGGCTTATCAATTTAGTTGAGTTGGTTTCTTTTCTTTCTTTTCCTTGTGGTACAGATTGTGTCCTCTTTTAGGCAAATCAGTCACTTGTACGATGAACTGTGTACCATTTTTCCCTCCTAAACATATCAATCATTTGCGCTCCATGTCCCAAGTGTTTGCTTTCCGGCAATCTATCAGATCTGTTTTTGCTCGACTGGGCATTTCATCATCCCATATCATAAGATATGACTCGTTTGCACATATTTGCCCCATTTCTTACACCCATAAATTTTTGCTTTCCTTACATTGTTTTTCTCACTTGCCTTTCATGCATATTCTTTTGTTTCACTTGCTTGCAATCTTTTGCGCACTCTATCACATGTTTGCTGAAGCTTAATCATTTTCGAACTATCCGACCCGATTGTAATTTTTTTTACAACCGACCACACATCTTCTCTCGATATAATGTTTTCGCTAGCTCTCACGACTTCCAACTTATATTGGAAAGATTCCAACTTTTTGCTCACTATCTCGCATGCTGTGCCGCATTCGCTCATCATTGAGCTGTTATGACTCTTTAAATTTTAATGTATATTCACACATTTCGACACCATTTTGCTGGTTTTCGCTTTTGTGCTATTGATTTGACTTGTTCATGTTCGACTTGCACATTTCATCTTGTTACATAGTATGTTATCACTCATTACACTCATTGGACAGTGTTTTTGCTTGCTTGACATCTATCGTTCGCTATTTCACTCGAGATTCCTAATTATAGTTCACTTTCTTCCCCAACCATACATTTTTTTATACTGTAAAATGTGTTCGGACGCTTCACATCCTTTTTGCTCTGTTTCACCCGATTATAAGTTTTTGCTTACTAAATCGCACCAACAAACATTTCTGCATATCCATTCTTCTATATTTCACTCGATTGCAATTTTTGTTGCTCGATATCTTTTTCTCTCTCTTTGTGGAAAGTTCCCGTACGTTTGGAATGTCAACATATCTTTACACACAATCTCTCACATCGTCGCTTGTACGATGAACTGTGTACCATTTTTCCCTCCTAAACATATCAATCGTTTGCGCTCCATGTCCCAAGTGTTTGCTTTCCGGTAATCTATCAGATCTGCTTTTGCTCGACTGGGCATTTCATCATCCACATCATAAGATATGACTCGTTTGCACATATTTGCCCCATTTCTCACACCCGTAAATTTTTGCTTTCCTTACATTGTTTTTCTCACTTGCCTTTCATGTATATTCTTTTGTTTCACTTGCTTGCAATCTTTTACGCACTCTCTCACATGTTTGCTGAAGCTCAATCTTTTTCAAACTATCCGACCTGATTGTACTTTTTTTTTTACAACCGACTACACATCTTCTCTCGATATAATGTTTTCGCCAGCTCTCGCGACTTCCAACTTATATTGGAAAGATTCCAACTTTTTGCTCACTATCTCGCATGCTATGCCATATTCGCTCATCTTTGAGCTGTTTTGACTCTTAAATTTTACCGTATATTCACACATTTTGACACCATTTTGCTGGTTTTCGGTTTTGTGCCATTGATCTGACTTGTTCCTGTTTGACTTGCACATTTCATCCTGTTACATAGTATGTTATCACTCATTACACATCATTGCCCCGTTTTGCTCCAATAAGCATTCTTTCTCATTGGACCGTGTTTTTGCTTGCTTGAAATCTATCGTTCGCTATTTCACTCGAGATTCCTAATTATAGTTCACTTTCTCCCATACCGTACATTTTTTTATTCTGCAAAATGTGTTCGGACGCTTCACATCCTTCTTGCTCTGTTTCACCCGATTATAAGTTTTTGCTTACTAAATCGCACCAACGAACATTTCTGCATATCCATCCTTCTATATTTCACTCGATTGCAATTTTTGTTGCTCGATATCTTTTTCTCTCTCTTTGTGGAAAGTTCCCGTACGTTTGGAATATCAACATATCTTTACACACAATCTCGCACATCGTCGCTTGTACGATGAACTGTGTACCATTTTTCCCTCCTAAACATATCAATCATTTGCGCTCCATGTCCCAAGTGTTTGCTTTCCGGCAATCTATCAGATCTGCTTTTGCTAGAATGGGCATTTCATCATCCACATCATAAGATATGACTCGTTTGCACATATTTGCCCCATTTCTCGCACCCGTAAATTTTTGCTTTCCTTACATTGTTTTTCTCACTTGCCTTTCATGTATATTCTTTTGTTTCACTTGCTTGCAATCTTTTGCGCACTCTCTTACATGTTTGCTGAAGCTCAATCATTTTCAAACTATCCGACCTGATTGTACTTTTTTTTTTACAACCGACTACACATCTTCTCTCGATATAATGTTTTCGCCAGCTCTCGCGACTTCCAACTTATATTGGAAAGATTCCAACTTTTTGCTCACTATCTCGCATGCTATGCCATATTCGCTCATCTTTGAGCTGTTTTGACTCTTAAATTTTACCGTATATTCACACATTTTGACACCATTTTGCTGGTTTTCGGTTTTGTGCCATTGATCTGACTTGTTCCTGTTTGACTTGCACATTTCATCCTGTTACATAGTATGTTATCACTCATTACACATCATTGCCCCGTTTTGCTCCAATAAGCATTCTTTCTCATTGGACCGTGTTTTTGCTTGCTTGAAATCTATCGTTCGCTATTTCACTCGAGATTCCTAATTATAGTTCACTTTCTCCCGTACCGTACATTTTTTTATACTGCAAAATGTGTTCAGACGCTTCACATCCTTCTTGCTCTGTTTCACCCGATTATAAGTTTTTGCTTACTAAATCGCACCAACGAACATTTCTGCATATCCATCCTTCTATATTTCACTCGATTGCAATTTTTGTTGCTCGATATCTTTTTCTCTCTCTTTGTGGAAAGTTCCCGTACGTTTGGAATATCAACATATCTTTACACACAATCTCGCACATCGTCGCTTGTACGATGAACTGTGTACCATTTTTCCCTCCTAAACATATCAATCGTTTGCGCTCCATGTCCCAAGTGTTTGCTTTCCGGCAATCTATCAGATCTGCTTTTGCTAGAATGGGCATTTCATCATCCACATCATAAGATATGACTCGTTTGCACATATTTGCCCCATTTCTCGCACCCGTAAATTTTTGCTTTCCTTACATTGTTTTTCTCACTTGCCTTTCATGTATATTCTTTTGTTTCACTTGCTTGCAATCTTTTACGCACTCTCTCACATGTTTGCTGAAGCTCAATCTTTTTCAAACTATCCGACCTGATTGTACTTTTTTTTTTACAACCGACTACACATCTTCTCTCGATATAATGTTTTCGCCAGCTCTCGCGACTTCCAACTTATATTGGAAAGATTCCAACTTTTTGCTCACTATCTCGCATGCTGTGCCATATTCGCTCATCTTTGAGCTGTTTTGACTCTTTTAATTTTACCGTATATTCACACATTTTGACACCATTTTGCTGGTTTTCGGTTTTGTGCCATTGATCTGACTTGTTCCTGTTCGACTTGCACATTTCATCCTGTTACATAGTATGTTATCACTCATTACACATCATTGCCCCGTTTTGCTCCAATAAGCATTCTTTCTCATTGGACCGTGTTTTTGCTTGCTTGAAATCTATCGTTCGCTATTTCACTCGAGATTCCTAATTATAGTTCACTTTCTCCCCCTACCGTACATTTTTTTATACTGTAAAATGTGTTCGGACGCTTCACATCCTTCTTGCTCTGTTCCACCCGATTATAAGTTTTTGCTTACTAAATCGCACCAACGAACATTTCTGCATATCCATCCTTCTATATTTCACTCGATTGCAATTTTTTTTGCTCGATATCTTTTTCTCTCTCTTTGTGGAAAGTTCCCGTACGTTTGGAATATCAACATATCTTTACACACAATCTCGCACATCGTCGCTTGTACGATGAACTGTGTACCATTTTTCCCTCCTAAACATATCAATCGTTTGCGCTCCATGTCCCAAGTGTTTGCTTTCCGGCAATCTATCAGATCTGCTTTTGCTAGAATGGGCATTTCATCATCCACATCATAAGATATGACTCGTTTGCACATATTTGCCCCATTTCTCGCACCCGTAAATTTTTGCTTTCCTTACATTGTTTTTCTCACTTGCCTTTCATGTATATTCTTTTGTTTCACTTGCTTGCAATCTTTTGCGCACTCTCTCACATGTTTGCTGAAGATCAATCATTTTCGAACTATCCGACCTGATTGTACTTTTTTTTTTACAACCGACTACACATCTTCTCTCGATATAATGTTTTCGCCAGCTCTCACGACTTCCAACTTATATTAGAAAGATTCCAACTTTTTGCTCACTATCTCGCATGCTGTGGCGCATTCGCTCATCTTTGAGCTGTTATGACTCTTTAAATTGTAACGTATATTCACACATTTCAACACCATTTTGCTAGTTTTCGCTTTTGTGCTATTGATCTGACTTGTTCCTGTTCGACTTGCATATTTCATCCTGTTACATAGTATGTTATCATTCATTACACATCATTGCCCCGTTTTGCTCCAATAAGCATTCTTTCTTATCGGACCGTGTTTTTGCTTGCTTGACATCTATCGTTCATTATTTCACTCGAGATTCCTAATTATAGTTCACTTTCTCCCCAAACGTACATTTTTTTATATTGTAAAATGTGGTCGGACGCTTCACATCCTTCTTGCTCTGTTTCACCCGATTATAAGTTTTTGCTTACTAAATCGTACTAACGAACATTTCTACATATCCATCCTTCTATATTTCACTCGATTGCAATTTTCATTGCTCGATATCTTTTTCTCTCTCTTTGTGGAAAGTTCCCGTACGTTTGGAATGTCAACATATGTTTACACACAATCTCGCACATCATCGCTTGTACGATGAACTGTGTACCATTCTTCCCTCCTAAACATATCAATCGTTTGCGCTCCATGTCCCAAGTGTTTGCTTTCCGATA
The DNA here is from genome assembly GCA_037074585.1 of Biancaea sappan. Taxonomy (NCBI): domain Eukaryota; kingdom Viridiplantae; phylum Streptophyta; class Magnoliopsida; order Fabales; family Fabaceae; genus Biancaea; species Biancaea sappan. The sequence goes on along the minus strand of CM073501.1, from coordinate 41,002,529 downwards.
ATCTATCAGATCTGCTTTTGCTCGACTGGGCATTTCATCATCCACATCACAAGATATGACTCGTTTGCACATATTTGCCCCATTTCTCGCACCCGTAAATTTTTGCTTTCCGTACATTATTTTTTTCACTTGCCTTTCATGCATATTCTTTTGTTTCACTTGCTTGCAGTCTTTTGCGAACTTTCTCACATGTTTGCTGAAGCTCAATCATTTTCGAACTATCCGACCGGATTGTACTTTTTTTACAACCGACTACACATCTTCTCTCGATATAATGTTTTCGCCAGCTCTCACGACTTCCAACTTATATTGGAAAGATTCCAACTTTTTGCTCACTATCTCGCATGCTGTGCCATATTCGCTCATCTTTGAGCTGTTTTGACTCTTTTAATTTTACCGTATATTCACACATTTTGACACCATTTTGCTGGTTTTCGGTTTTGTGCCATTGATCTGACTTGTTCCTGTTCGACTTGCACATTTCATCCTGTTACATAGTATGTTATCACTCATTACACATCATTGCCCCGTTTTGCTCCAATAAGCATTCTTTCTCATTGGACCGTGTTTTTGCTTGCTTGAAATCTATCGTTCGCTATTTCACTCGAGATTCCTAATTATAGTTCACTTTCTCCCATACCGTACATTTTTTTATTCTGCAAAATGTGTTCGGACGCTTCACATCCTTCTTGCTCTGTTTCACCCGATTATAAGTTTTTGCTTACTAAATCGCACCAACGAACATTTCTGCATATCCATCCTTCTATATTTCACTCGATTGCAATTTTTGTTGCTCGATATCTTTTTCTCTCTCTTTGTGGAAAGTTCCCGTACGTTTGGAATATCAACATATCTTTACACACAATCTCGCACATCGTCGCTTGTACGATGAACTGTGTACCATTTTTCCCTCCTAAACATATCAATCATTTGCGCTCCATGTCCCAAGTGTTTGCTTTCCGGCAATCTATCAGATCTGCTTTTGCTAGAATGGGCATTTCATCATCCACATCATAAGATATGACTCGTTTGCACATATTTGCCCCATTTCTCGCACCCGTAAATTTTTGCTTTCCTTACATTGTTTTTCTCACTTGCCTTTCATGTATATTCTTTTGTTTCACTTGCTTGCAATCTTTTGCGCACTCTCTTACATGTTTGCTGAAGCTCAATCATTTTCAAACTATCCGACCTGATTGTACTTTTTTTTTTACAACCGACTACACATCTTCTCTCGATATAATGTTTTCGCCAGCTCTCGCGACTTCCAACTTATATTGGAAAGATTCCAACTTTTTGCTCACTATCTCGCATGCTATGCCATATTCGCTCATCTTTGAGCTGTTTTGACTCTTAAATTTTACCGTATATTCACACATTTTGACACCATTTTGCTGGTTTTCGGTTTTGTGCCATTGATCTGACTTGTTCCTGTTTGACTTGCACATTTCATCCTGTTACATAGTATGTTATCACTCATTACACATCATTGCCCCGTTTTGCTCCAATAAGCATTCTTTCTCATTGGACCGTGTTTTTGCTTGCTTGAAATCTATCGTTCGCTATTTCACTCGAGATTCCTAATTATAGTTCACTTTCTCCCGTACCGTACATTTTTTTATACTGCAAAATGTGTTCAGACGCTTCACATCCTTCTTGCTCTGTTTCACCCGATTATAAGTTTTTGCTTACTAAATCGCACCAACGAACATTTCTGCATATCCATCCTTCTATATTTCACTCGATTGCAATTTTTGTTGCTCGATATCTTTTTCTCTCTCTTTGTGGAAAGTTCCCGTACGTTTGGAATATCAACATATCTTTACACACAATCTCGCACATCGTCGCTTGTACGATGAACTGTGTACCATTTTTCCCTCCTAAACATATCAATCGTTTGCGCTCCATGTCCCAAGTGTTTGCTTTCCGGCAATCTATCAGATCTGCTTTTGCTAGAATGGGCATTTCATCATCCACATCATAAGATATGACTCGTTTGCACATATTTGCCCCATTTCTCGCACCCGTAAATTTTTGCTTTCCTTACATTGTTTTTCTCACTTGCCTTTCATGTATATTCTTTTGTTTCACTTGCTTGCAATCTTTTACGCACTCTCTCACATGTTTGCTGAAGCTCAATCTTTTTCAAACTATCCGACCTGATTGTACTTTTTTTTTTACAACCGACTACACATCTTCTCTCGATATAATGTTTTCGCCAGCTCTCGCGACTTCCAACTTATATTGGAAAGATTCCAACTTTTTGCTCACTATCTCGCATGCTGTGCCATATTCGCTCATCTTTGAGCTGTTTTGACTCTTTTAATTTTACCGTATATTCACACATTTTGACACCATTTTGCTGGTTTTCGGTTTTGTGCCATTGATCTGACTTGTTCCTGTTCGACTTGCACATTTCATCCTGTTACATAGTATGTTATCACTCATTACACATCATTGCCCCGTTTTGCTCCAATAAGCATTCTTTCTCATTGGACCGTGTTTTTGCTTGCTTGAAATCTATCGTTCGCTATTTCACTCGAGATTCCTAATTATAGTTCACTTTCTCCCCCTACCGTACATTTTTTTATACTGTAAAATGTGTTCGGACGCTTCACATCCTTCTTGCTCTGTTCCACCCGATTATAAGTTTTTGCTTACTAAATCGCACCAACGAACATTTCTGCATATCCATCCTTCTATATTTCACTCGATTGCAATTTTTTTTGCTCGATATCTTTTTCTCTCTCTTTGTGGAAAGTTCCCGTACGTTTGGAATATCAACATATCTTTACACACAATCTCGCACATCGTCGCTTGTACGATGAACTGTGTACCATTTTTCCCTCCTAAACATATCAATCGTTTGCGCTCCATGTCCCAAGTGTTTGCTTTCCGGCAATCTATCAGATCTGCTTTTGCTAGAATGGGCATTTCATCATCCACATCATAAGATATGACTCGTTTGCACATATTTGCCCCATTTCTCGCACCCGTAAATTTTTGCTTTCCTTACATTGTTTTTCTCACTTGCCTTTCATGTATATTCTTTTGTTTCACTTGCTTGCAATCTTTTGCGCACTCTCTCACATGTTTGCTGAAGATCAATCATTTTCGAACTATCCGACCTGATTGTACTTTTTTTTTTACAACCGACTACACATCTTCTCTCGATATAATGTTTTCGCCAGCTCTCACGACTTCCAACTTATATTAGAAAGATTCCAACTTTTTGCTCACTATCTCGCATGCTGTGGCGCATTCGCTCATCTTTGAGCTGTTATGACTCTTTAAATTGTAACGTATATTCACACATTTCAACACCATTTTGCTAGTTTTCGCTTTTGTGCTATTGATCTGACTTGTTCCTGTTCGACTTGCATATTTCATCCTGTTACATAGTATGTTATCATTCATTACACATCATTGCCCCGTTTTGCTCCAATAAGCATTCTTTCTTATCGGACCGTGTTTTTGCTTGCTTGACATCTATCGTTCATTATTTCACTCGAGATTCCTAATTATAGTTCACTTTCTCCCCAAACGTACATTTTTTTATATTGTAAAATGTGGTCGGACGCTTCACATCCTTCTTGCTCTGTTTCACCCGATTATAAGTTTTTGCTTACTAAATCGTACTAACGAACATTTCTACATATCCATCCTTCTATATTTCACTCGATTGCAATTTTCATTGCTCGATATCTTTTTCTCTCTCTTTGTGGAAAGTTCCCGTACGTTTGGAATGTCAACATATGTTTACACACAATCTCGCACATCATCGCTTGTACGATGAACTGTGTACCATTCTTCCCTCCTAAACATATCAATCGTTTGCGCTCCATGTCCCAAGTGTTTGCTTTCCGATAATCTATCAGATCTGCTTTTGCTCGACTGGGCATTTCATCATCCACATCACAAGATATGACTCGTTTGCACATATTTGCCCCATTTCTCGCACCCGTAAATTTTTGCTTTCCGTACATTATTTTTTTCACTTGCCTTTCATGCATATTCTTTTGTTTCACTTGCTTGCAGTCTTTTGCGAACTTTCTCACATGTTTGCTGAAGCTCAATCATTTTCGAACTATCCGACCGGATTGTACTTTTTTTACAACCGACTACACATCTTCTCTCGATATAATGTTTTCGCCAGCTCTCACGAGTTCCAACTTATATTGGAATGATTCCAACTTTTTGCTCACTATCTCGCATGCTGTCGCGCATTCGCTCATCTTTGAGCTGTTATGACTCTTTAAATTGTAACGTATATTCACACATTTCAACACCATTTTGCTGGTTTTCACTTTTGTGCTATTGATCTGACTTGTTCCTGTTCGAGTTGCAAATTTCATCCTATTACATAGTATGTTATCACTCATTACACATCATTGCCCCGTTTTGCTCCAATAAGCATTCTTTCTCATTGGACCGTTTTTTTGGTTGCTTGACATCTATCATTCGCTATTTCACTCGAGATTCCTAATTATAGTTCACTTTCTCCTCCAACCGTACATTTTTTTATACTGTAAAATATGTTCGGACGCTTCACATCCTTTTTGCTCTGTTTCACCCGATTATAAGTTTTTGCTTACTAAATCGCACCAACGAACATTTCTGCATATCCATCCTTCTATATTTCACTCGATTACAATTTTCATTGCTCGATATCTTTTTCTCTCTCTTTTTGGAAAGTTCCCGTACGTTTGGCATGTCAACAAATCTTTACACACAATCTCGCACATCGTCGCTTGTACGATGAACTGTGTACCATTTTTCCCTCCTAAACATATCAATCATTTGCGCTCCATGTCCCAAGTGTTTGCTTTCCGGCAATCTATCAGATCTGCTTTTGCTCGATTGGGCATTTCATCATCCCATATCATAAGATATGACTCGTTTGCACATATTTACCCCATTTCTCGCACCCGTAAATTTTTGCTTTCCTTACATTTTTTTTTCTCATTTGCCTTTCATGCATATTCTTTTGTTTCACTTGCTTGCAATCTTTTGCGCACTCTATCACATGTTTGCTGAAGCTCAATCATTTTCCAATTATCCGACCCTATTGTACTTTTTTTTTACAACCGACTGCACATCTTCTCTCGATATAATGTTTTCGCCAGCTCTCACGAGTTCCAACTTATATTGGAATGATTCCAACTTTTTGCTCACTATCTCGCATGCTGTGGTGCATTCGCTCATCTTTGAGCTGTTATGACTCTTTAAATGGTAACGTATATTCACACATTTCAACACCATTTTGCTGGTTTTCGCTTTTGTGCTATTGATCTGACTTGTTCCTGTTCGACTTACATATTTCATCCTGTTACATAGTATGTTATCACTCATTACCTAGATATATCCCTCTGACTTCTCTAGTTTTATTTCTCATATTCAAGTGTTCAGCCATAGAAAGAAAACATGAACCATTATAATAAGTACCAAAATAGTTTGTTTTGAAGAAACAATAAAAGATAAAGCAAATAGTATTTACTCAATTGCTTGGCACATTTTTAGCTACAACACAAGGTTTCCATCCTCGAGTCTCTAGAAGAGTCCACAGATAAGAAAGTTATGATGCTCCAATACTTTCTTCTTTTTTGTTTACAGAGTGATCATACTTTCAGCCAAGAAGCTAAATTATGGCTCAATGCTATAGGTTAATTTACTTCTATATATATCCAAATTATGGCTCAGCCAAGAAGCCAAAATGGCCAAATCAATCTAAATAAAAGGAGAATTGCACCCAGTTGGTTTAACTTCTATATCCATTCAAATTGAACTTTTAAAAAGGAAAAAGAAAATTGCAATTAAAATACATAATTGCAGAGAAAGAAATAGAACATGTTCAAGGGTTAAAGAATCTTTCAATTAAAATGAACACTGCCAAACAAAGAGAATAAATAAATAAAGAAAAAAATGAAAGAGGGAAATATTATCTTATATCAAATGCTACCATATCAGAATCTAAACTGAAAAAGCCAAATCAAATAAGGAAATTTCCATGAAAGTACAATTCACACAGTAGAAGTATTACACAGTAATTTGAATTCCTTCCTATCTTCAATATTTTGCTTCTTCTTTATTGTGGTTACAAGTTATAATCTTGGTTCTACTCTAAAACAATGGAAGGGAATGGAACTATGAATGTATAAATAGTTGAGGATGTGGGGTAATGTAAAAGAAAGAGGAAAAACCAAGAAGAGAAGAGATATTTGGAGGGAAGATGTCATGTGTGTGTGTGTATAATTAAAATATCACCATAAAAATTCAACAAGTTTTATCAATAAAACTGGTATATTAACAATTTGGATATCAACCTATCTTACAAAGAATGGTGCTATAAACAAGTCAGTTATATGTTTTGAGATCTAAAACATAATTTGGTCCAATCAAATACTTAAAAAAAAAATTTACACTTGTAACTTAGAACAAAGAAAAACAAGTGATTTTACTATAACATAATAACACTAAAATGTCCATGTTCACTAAAAAAAAAGGAAAAAAAATCAAAGAATTATAAAGCTATCAACATCTAATCTTAATTATGCTTAATGAAACTGCTCAAAGGAAGAACACACAAATTTCATACTCTGTACACATATTGAAGTTGAGATTAAACAACGGTTTTGGGAACAATAATAATATTTGTCACATAATCAAATGGATGATTATAACAAACAACATAGTGCATTAATTTAATGCGTCAATGTCTAACTCATTGTCAAGGTAAATAGGAACTACCTGTACCTGCAATCCTTCTGGATCACTTAAAAGTGTGTCCCATATATAAAGGCTTTCAAGATTCTTGAGTCAAGAAGAGGGTAATCCACCTAAATGCATAGATATACAAATATTTTAAAGTTTAATTATCATGTATCTTAAGAATATGCCATGTATAATTTAGTTTCTTCTAGGTTAACTAAACTCTAAGTAGATAAGAGAGTTCATTAAACAACATAGTATCTTAAGTTATGAAAAAGGTAAATCAGACTGCAATAAGAGGATAGTGAGAACCTACATCTAAAGATTTTGATTTCATCAACTCCGAAATTTTTGCAGCAGGAAGACCAACATAGCTGCCACATCTCTATTGAAATACCTCATGAAATGTATGAACGGCATGATATGCAGATGATGAATCTAATGAATATAAGTAGCAAGGACCACAAATCACTACATGACAAAAACATAAATTGATCAACTGAATCACATACTATGAATCGTGGAAATTGGCACAAACAAGGGACATGATACTAACATAGCGACCACAATGAATTTGAAATGTTTATGTATATATAATTAGGACTAAGACATAGAATGTTGTTGCAAGAAAAGCAAATTTTTTTCCTTCTTTTTCTTTCTCTCTACATTTCTTTTACCTTGTGCGTGCATGCTTACATAGATGAATTAGTTCTAGTAGAGAGTACAAATAAGTTCAGAAAATTCAAATAAAACCATAAACTATACAATACAATTTGCAACACTAGTTTTTTTGGTTCAATTATTATAATTAAGCACAAAACTAGCTTCATAATATGAACAGGTCATCAAGTTCAGGAAATTATATTTGCAGGTTCATGCATATCTTGGAACACATACATGCACACACAGAACTAGGTACCGTATAAGAGTAAGCACCAAACCGAAAATGGTATTTCCAAATTCCAATAGCTAGTGAGAAAAGTATGTACTCTATAGTTTATACTAGTCAATGAACTCCTTGGGCTCACAGTCACAGAGATGCCATATTAGTTGAAGAAAGCTTTTGAAAAAGCATTATCAGATATCATTTGCTACAATTGGTTGGTCATGTAATCCTTTTCTGACCTTTTTAATGTTATTTTTGTTTTCCAAGTATTATGGTGTAGGCAACTGAACTTCACTATGTGCAATAACATTAAGTATATGTCAATTCTTATCTCTCTTGTTTTTTCTGCGTTGCTTGTCATTGCTATTTTATTGTTTTAATTGTTGTCATTCATTTAAGCATTGAGGGCAATGTTCAACTTAGGTTTAGGGGAGGTGTGTTTTGTTCTTTGGCATTTTACTTCCTTTGCAACTAAGATATGCAAAAGGAATGAGCATGTAACGTAATGTTTATATATAAGTGGTTTTATAATTTTTTTTTGTGAGACTTAAAATATTGCAAGGACCCACTTTACAAAAATAGGGGATGATTTTATAATTTACGTCATTTTTAGAGTCTTTTACATGTTGGTAACTGATATCAACCATTTGTCTATTCATTATTAACCCTATCTTAGTTTAATTGCCATTTTAATAATGTTATCCCTCTAATTTTATTATGTTTTGAATTTTATTGGTGTAAATTAATTATAGAATAAATATGCTTCAATTTCGTAATTTTATCCCAATTAATTCAATTGTGTAATTTACAGATTGAATTATTAGAGAGTTCATTGTTGACATGGCAAAATCTGGACACTGACTTGGCATAATCTGTTGACTTGGACGCTACTAGAGCACATAATGGATGACTGGGTATGCCTGAATGACATGGATGGCTAGGATTACATCTCACCCACCAAGAATCAATGGCTAAGATGACATCTTACCTACCAACAATCCTATACCATTCACCTATAAATAGAGGCATCCATTATTCTCTCATTCTTCTTCATTCTTGTACCATAGTCCTCTATAGTTTCTCTTCTTTCATTTTGTGTTTTGTCCCCTTCATGTAAGGCTTACATGGAAGGCTAATTTTATTTCTCTGTTTTGTATTTTGCGTCCTACATGGAAGGCTAATTTTCTTCGTGTAATTAGTCATGTGGTAAACTGGAATTTGTATTTTGAATCCTTTTGCTCAGTCATATAACTATTTTCTTGGTTAAAACTTTATTTCATTTCTTGTTCTATAAAGTCTGCTATTTATACTTGTATGCGATTGCGGTATATATACAATAAGTAGGATAAGAATTGACATGTCAATATGCGGTTGCAGGACATGAATGTAATTTGGGCTTAATCGGATGATATTAGGTTATGTCAATATGCAGTTGCAGGGTATAATTCTAATATAATCCAGTCTTGGAAGGTTTTCTGAGAATTTTATATTAATAATTACATAATAGAATTTAATCAGAATTAATTAAAGGATAGGATGATGATAAATACAATTCTAGGAAACCTATAGCTGGTTGTATGTTTTATCTACTATCAATCTACTTTGCTACTATTTCATAGTCTAGTGGTCATTTCTACAAATCAATTTATTTCTGTCATAACAAACCCTCCCCATTTATGTTTTCTGTTATTAGTGTTTAAGCTTAAAAACAATTAATTAGTGATTAGAAGTAAAACTCCTTTAGTGAATACTACCTGGGGAGATCACTATACTGTAAGGTTGCTATGAATTTAATTTTGGGCGATTCGGGAGTCGTAGTGGTATGAACCAAATTTTGGCACTATTGTCGGAGAGCCAATTTGTTTCTAAATCACTTAATTAGTTGTTTAAATTGCGTCTTTTTTTAAATTTCATTTTTTTTCCTTTTTCTTGATTTTTTTCTAATTTCTTGTGAATTTGGTTTTATTTTTGTAGATTTTTTTTCTTTGTAGATTTTGTGTTTCCAGTGTGTCATAGATTTTTCCCACAAAGAATTTTTCAGTTCTAAAAAAAACTCTCTTCATAGAGTAGCCTTAGGAATAGTGTCATTTCTAAAATTTTGTAATTAGTTTCTTTTCCATTTTTATTTCGAATCTTATTTTTGCTAGTTTTTGTCAAGGTCTCATCAAAAGGAATTAATTGATTTTGATCTTGAAATTGATAGAACCTTCCATAGACTAGTAAGAAGTGGTAGCATTGGAAATAGTATAGTTTTTGAAGTTTTGTTTAAAAGTATTAATCTTTCTATTAATATTGTGGAGCCTGAATCAGAGTCAAAGTCTAAATTTGTGATTGATCTAACTGATTTTGATTTAACTAAGATAACAAGGGTGATAATCCAAATGCACAAAGAGATGAAAATAGGCCTCAACACAGGCCTCAACAATCCATTAAAGAATTGACAGCACCTGATGTGCATTATCAACCTTCGCGCATAGAATATCCTAAGTTTGAAGCTACCTTTGAATTCAAGTATGGTCTTATCCATTTGCTGCCAAAGTTTCATGGTCTTACAAGTGAGGATCCATATAAGCATCTAAAGGAATTTCATGTGGTGTATTCAACTATGAAACCACAGGGAGTTGAGGAAGAGCAAATCAAGCTAACAACATTCGTATTTTCCTTAGATGGAGCAACCAAAGACTGGCTATATTACTTACCACTTGCATCTATAACATGATGGGAGGAACTAAAATGCATGTTCTTAGAAAAATTCTTCCTTGCTTCCAGAACAATGGCAATTAAGAAAGATATATGTGGGATCAGACAATGAAGCGGTGAGACATTACATGAGTACTGGGAAATATTCAAGCCACACCACTAGATTTCAAACTAGCTCCTTATACAATATTTCCATGAAGGACTGATGCCAATGGACAGATACATGATGGATGCAGCTGCGAGTGGAGCATTGGTAAATATGACCCCAGCAGTAGCAAGGGATTTGTTGGCCAAGATGGCTCAGAATGCATAATAATTTGGAACTAGATTGAGTAGTTCAACAAGTAGTTTGAACGAAGTGAGGACACCTCCTATGGAGCAACAAAGAATTGAGAACAAGATAAAAGAATTAGCATCCATGATAAGGCAGATAGCATTTACGCAAAACCAACTATCACCCCCTCCACCTCTGTTTGTGGCCTTTGTTCCTTACCATCCCACAACACTGACCAATGCCCTCAGTTACAAGAGAATACATAGTCAAGTACTGGCATTTTTCTGGGAAGGCCAATGCAACCCCTACAGAATCAACAACAACATAAATATGACCCTTATTCATCTACTTACAATCCAGTATTCAAAATCTGGAAACCCAAATGGGTGAATTAGCTACAACTGGCAATGAGTTGAAAAGCTAAGGTTCAGGAAATTTACCTTCACAACTGGTGGTAAATCCAAGGTGTAATGTTAGTGCCATTATACTAAGGAATGGCAAAGCAGTTGATGGTCCAGCCCCTTCCACAAAAACTAAGAAATCAAAGATTCAGAAACAACCTTCATCATCCTCTAGTAACATAGTTCAGAAAAATACTAGGGATGATGAAGAGGTAATACCAAAGAACCATTGCCTTTTCCTTATCGAGCCACTCAATAAGAAAAGTTTTAGAAGCTAAAATAGATCATGACATCATGGAAACCTTTAGAAAAGTAGAGGTGAACATTTCCCTCTTGGATTCAATTAAACAAATTCCAAAATATGCCAAATTCCTCAAAGAACTTTGCACACATAAGAGCCATTGAGAGGGAATGAAAGGGTGAATCTAGGGAGAAATGTTTCGGCTCTATTCCAGCCACCAATACCACAAAAATGTAAGGATCCTGGAACATTCACCTTCCCTTGCACAATTTGCAGTATGGAGTTCTCCAATGCAATGTTGGATTTGGGTGCCTTAATCAATGTCATGCCAAGTCAGTGTACTAGCCTTCACATTGGTACACTCTCTCTAACTGGGGTGGTAGTCTAACAAGGAAATTAGAGCACAGCTTATCTTGCAGGTGTCTTAGAAGATGTTCTTGTAAAGGTAAAATATTTAATTTTTTCCACAGATTTTTATGTTTTAGACATGAAGAATGATGACACTCCTAGTCATGCATCGTTGATATTAGGAAGACCATTTTTGAAAACTGCAAAACTATGATCAATGTGCATGAGGGAACTTTGTCCATAGAGTTTACTGGAAATAAAGTTGATTTTAGTATTTTAGATGCAACGACCCTATGGCAGATCATTCTACTATTCATAATGTGAATTTCCTTAATTTGCTTGTTTTGGATGCATATGCTAATTTTCAAAGTGAAATGATTTCAAATTTTCCTGAGATTTCTGATTTTGTAGATGTTCTAACTTGTGATTGTTCTAGCTCTAAATTTTGTCAAGCATGTGTTGAAATTGAGAATATTTTGAGTCTTGACAATTCTGGGTTAGATTCTGATTCAATGATTGATTTTGTTTCTAATCTAGATAGGAGAATTGATTTGAACTATAATGTTGAACATTCTTCATCTCTCGTTCCTTGTATTGCTAACCCTTCATCCTCAGCCAAAGATTATGTCTTTGAGCAATCTAAATATGTAGGTGCTTCCTTGGACGTGACTTCACAAAAGTTAGTTTCATCCGCCACCCAACCACCTACATTGGAGCTAAAGGCATTACCAGAAAACATCAAGTATGCTTACCTGGTCAAAGGAGACAAACTTCTAGTAATTGTAGCCAACAATTTGAAGCTTGATCAAGAGGAGAAATTGTTAAATATACTAAAGAAAAATAAGATAAGACAATCGTGTGAACTTTAGCAAACATTCTTGGAATTAGCCCTTCCGTGTGCATGCATCAAATTCTCCTTGAAGAAGAGGCTAAGCCAATGAGGCAACCCCAATGTAGGCTCAACCCCATGATTCTTGACGTAGTCAAGAAGGAGGTAAGTAAGCTCCTCCAAGTTGGAATTATTTATCTGATCTCTAATAGCAAGTGGGTAAGTTTGATACAAGTAATACCAAAGAAGACTGGAGTGACTATAATAACAAATGAAAACAATGAATTGATACCAACTAGAATCCAAAATAGTTGTCGTATTTGTATAGATTATAGGAAGTTGAACCAAGCAACTAGAAAAGATCATTTTCCCCTTCCTTTAATTGATCAAATGCTTGAAGACTTGCTGGGAAGTGTCATTATTGCTTTCTTAATGGGTTTTTTTTGGTTATTTTCAAATCCACATTGCACTTGAAGATTAGGAGAAGACTGCCTTCACCTATGCCTTTGGTAATTTTGCATAAAGATGCATGCCTTTTGGTCTCTGCAATGCACCTAGCACTTTTCAAAGATGCATGATAAGCATATATTTTGATTTATTAGAAGATTGCATATAATTGTTTATGGATGATTTTTCTATTTATGGAGACTTATTTGATGCATGCTTAAAAAAATTTGGAAAAAGTTCTTAAGAGGTGCATAGAAAAGAATTTGGTTTTGAATTATGAAAAATGTCATTTCATGGTAGAACAAGGGATAGTTCTAGGCCACATAGTGTCTGCATGTAGCATAGAAGTTGATTAAGCAAAAGTTAATGTTATATCTTCTTTGTCTTACCCCGCTTATGTGTAGGAAGTACGTTCATTTCTAGGTCATGCAGGTTTCTATAGGAGATTCATCAAAGATTTCAGTGAGATCACTCTACACCTCTCAAAACTTTTGCAAAAAGATGTTGATTTCATCTTTGATGATGCATACAGGTTAGCCTTCGATGAGCTAAAATAGAGGCTAACCTTCCCTCTAATTGTCAAACCCCCATAGTGGGAGCGTCCATTTAAGCTGATGTGAGATGCTTCCAACTATGCCATAGGAGCAATTTTGTCCCAAAGAATAGAGGGGAAGCCCTACGTCATAGCTTATGCTTCAAGGATCCTTGATGTAGCTCAATCTAACTACACGACCACTGAGAAGGAGTTTTTAGCTGTTGGATTTGCATTAAATAAGTTTAGACCATATCTTCTTAATTCCAAAGTGATTGTCTTTTCTGACCATGCAACTTTGAGATACTTACTAAAGAAGCTAGATACAAAACCACGATTAATAAGGTGGATGCAGCTTCTCTAATAATTTGATTTGGAAATTACAAATAAAAGTGGAGTAGAGAATGAAATAACATATCACTTAAGTTGGCTCACCAAACTCCCTTTGAAACCTCTCCCTATTAGAGATGAATTTCCTGATGAGTTTCTTCTTCTCATACATGGTGATGATAAACCCTGGTATGTTGATATTGTTAATTTTCTTGTTGCATTTGAATTGCCAGCATATCAAAATAAGCATCAACTAAATAAGGTTAAGAGTGAGTCTAAATACTATGTCTGGGATGATTCTTATTTATGGACAGTCTGTAGGGATCAAATGATTAGGAGATGTATTCCAAATCATCAGTTTGCATCTATGCTTAGTTTTTGTCACACTCTTACATGTGGTTAACACTTTGGTCCACAAAGAACTGCTAGGAAAGTGCTTGATTCTGGATTGTATTAGCCTACTATGTTTAGGGATGTTTATGAGTTTTGTAATAATTGTGCTAGGTGTCAAAAACTAGAAATGTGTCTAAGAAGAACGAAATGCCCTAACAACCTTTTTCTTTCTGTGAAATTTTTTATGTATGTGGTATAGACTTCATAGGTCCTTTTCCAATTTCTTTTGGCTTTATATATATTCTGGTTACTGTGGATTATGTGTCAAAGTGGGTGGAAGCTAAAGCTATATGAACTAATGATTCTGCTGTTGTTGTAGATTTTCTTTATTCACATATTTTTTGTAGGTTCGGTGTTCCTAAGGCCATAATAAATGATCAAGGATCACACTTTTGCAATAGAAGTATGTAAGGGTTGTTGAAGAGATATTGGGTGGTGCATAAGACATCAACACCTTACCACCCCCAAACCAATGGGCAAATAGAGGTCTCTAATCGAGAGATCAAGCAAATACTGGACAAGACCGTGCAACCCAACAAAAAAGATTGGAGTAAGTGGCTTAATGATACGCTTTGGGCTTATAGAATGGCCTATAAAACACCCATCGGCATGTCCCCATACAGTTTGGTATTTGGTAAAGTGTAATATCCCGGGACTCCGGGATGTTAATTTGAGTGGATGCTTAAAAGAATAGGACGAGTATTTATGGGTTTGAATTATGTCTTCAAAATTTATCAAAGATTTCATTATAATTAAATTTTTAAAAATTGAAATAAAATAGTGTTAGTAATTTTAAAGACTTATTTAAAATTTTTCATGAATTGTGTAGAAATTTTAATTAGTGGAAAAATAGAATATAAAGTGATGGAACAAATGTGGGTGAAATATGAAATTTTACAAAAATAACCAAGGACTTGAGTGAGTAATTACTTTATGATAGGTGGCTTCATGTAAATTAAGCTAAAGTTTTATTATGTGGCATAATCTGACTCTGTACACATGGAGTACTTATCACCCTTTGATGTGGCTTCTTGAAGAAGCCACAACATCAACCTATTGAACCCTTTATTTTAGTACACGGTCACAAGAAAGAGAGAAAGAATGAGTGAGGACAGGAGAGAGAGAACCAGCACGGTGAGTGAGAAAGAGAGCCAAGGCCCACCATCGAACACTGTGACTACCATTGTTGTTAGGCGGGGACTCCATCGCCAATCACCTATTGTCTCCTACCTTGACCCTTTTCTCCCAACATGATGGCAAAGTAGGTTGAGGAAGCGAGAGAGATAGAGTTGCAGGAGCATGAGGGCCTCCTTTGTCACCACCGCCCACCATTGCTACCATCACCGATAGTCTTCCTTCTACCATGATGCCTTTGTTTTTGGGTAAGTGCAGAATTTCTCTTTTTCCTAAATTCTTCGTGCTTCACGAGCCCTAGGCCAATGGAAGAAGAAAAGGAATTGATTTCTGAATAGGTCCAATTTTCTAGTTTTTTCCATAACATTGTGTAATTAAGATCTTATTCTTTTAAAGAATCACAAATGGAGAAGATTAAGGATGAAGGGGACGGATAGAGAGGAAAATAGAGAAATAGCCGAGAGGTAAGGGAGCTATTTTTGTCTTAAATCTTTTCTGTAAATTGGTAGTTTGTATGTTAGTTTAAAATGATTGAAATTAAAGTTAAGAAGCAATGAGGCCTAAAAATTTTAGTTATGCATATGCTGTCATGGAATTATCCACCTAATTTTCTCAAATTATTGTTGATGTAATTTGAACTATAAATCATTTTGATTGAAGGTGAACAATAAGTGTGAATTGATCTTAATTTAAGTTGCATTATGTGTAAGGAAATGAGGAATAGTTATGAAAAGAAAGAATGAAGAAGAGAACTTATTGCTGTCAGATTTAGGACTGACTTGGCGCTGAAGTTCAGAGACTTTTATACTTGAAATGGGTCTGTTTGATGTTGTATTATTATTATTAAAGTTAAGGAAGGATAGAGGGATTTAGTTATGAGAAAAATTGTGGCTGAAGATGGGCTAAACAAAGAGAAAAGAAAGAAATAGCAGAAAATTGAGAGGAAAGAGAATGTGCAGAATTTTCTGGTTTAACTATACATAACGAGTTCAAGCAAATCTAAATCTTTACAAATGGGCCTAATATGATTATGTTAGAAGTTAGGAAAGTTTAGAAGTTAAGTTACAGGATTAAAGGTGCTAAAAAGGGGTTGGATAGCAAATAAGATTTAGGGGAAAAATCTGTAAGAATTATTTATATGGTACTCTTGGCCAGTAGTAAAAAGAAAGAGGAAAGGGAATTTTAATTCTAAGATTCTTTCTCTATTTTTATGTTTGAAGATGTCTTCATTTTCACTCCTATAATAATTCTATAATTACTCCTTTGAGTTACAACTCCTAGTCTATCACAAAACTCATTAGGTTCTCTACTTTGTTGTCCAGATAAGTATAAAAAAAGAAGATTTAGGACCTCATCCAAGTGAGTACTTTACTTATGCATGCCTAAGTCCAATGGAAATGATTTGTATGCATTAACTTTATTTCCATGGCACTTAATTTTGTTATACAATGTGTTCTAAGGAGAAATTCCCATAATTTTTGAAATGCCACAATCTTTTAATAGAAGTTTCCTTTTCAAAGAATTTATAAAAGACTTCGAAATGAAATTTAAGCAGAAGAAATGAATTGTTTTCAAATGTCGCCAAATGATGTAAAATGTTTTTGGGAAATTTGGATATGTGCAATAGAAAACCTGAGAGTAAACGAATGCCAACCGAATTAGCCAGGGCATGTCTTAAATTGTTTTAGGTTATTGCTGCTATGATAGAAATCATCTTTTCATACAATTTTCCTTTCTCTTTTCATTTGTTTTCTTTCCTAAATTCTTAGGACTCTTTCCTATCACTCTAACAATGTCTTTTTCTCATCAAACTACCAAAATTGGAGATAGGTTTAGCATGGATTCGAGGTGAAGGGATCTGTATTTTACTATGTATGTATTTTCTATATAAATTATATTTAAAATGGTTTAAAACCTACATTTATCCTTTATTTATTGAATTACGATAAGGTTTGCATGTGTGAACAAATATGCAATTCATTGATGTATGTGAATGCATGTGACTAAGTTGGTGAGTGTTGATTGAAGAATTTGGTCTATGAATAATTATGTTTATGATATCTGAACTATATTGAGATTGTGATGCATAAGCACTTGTGTTATATTTGAGATGAGATTGTGATTGTGTATGCGTTTGGAAAGAAATAAATCATGGTGGTGCACCCTATGGTAAAGCCTATGATGTGCCTAAAAGAGGACACAATCTGTACCACAAGAAAATAAAGAGAAGAAAACCAACTCAACTAAATTGATAAGCCTATGGCGCCACAATCAAGCTAAGATGGGTAGAATTCGCCACACCCCAGATTAGAGAACGGAATGGGAGTGATAAGAACTCTGAGATTTTCTCGCCACACTAACACAATTGTTAGATAAGAGAAGATAGATGTGCACAAAGCAATCTGAAATATAATTCACTCAAATCTGATTATCTTGCCACAAGGGGGCAAGTTCCCTTTTATAGATAACAAAAACCAGCTGCCTCATTAATGCAACCAAAGCCACCTCATTAATGAGCCTACAACAACTATAGTCAACCTATAGCCACCTCTACAACAACTACAGCCTCCCTATAGCCACCTCATTAATGAGCCTACAACTATAGTCAATATACAGCCACCTAGCCTATACCAACTACAGCCACCCTATAACCACCTCATTAATGCAACAACAACAACTACAACCACTTGGAAAGCTAAAAGACAATACAACAACTCTGAAAACATTAAATTACATCAGATTTTATATCCCAAAAAGTCATGCACGAAAATTATTAAAACAATAAGAAAAATCTGTAGTTATTTTAATCTTCAAAGTCCAAGCTTCTAAATTGGCCCAGCCCATCATTGCACACAAGTAAAGAAACCCAAGTCAATCCCATTTGATGCTTCTTGGCCCTTGAACGTGTTATTGGCCCATGTATAGATTCAACCTCTTGTTCTTCAAGGACAGCCTTCATGATCACATCATCTTCCCCTGGTTGACAAGGATTTGCCCTCAAATCCAGCTCCATGTTATCTTCCAAATAAGGGGTTATGTCCCTTACATTGAATGTTGCTGAAACACCATAATCTCCTGGGAGATCAATTTTATACGCATTGTCATTTACCTTTGCTAGTACTCGAAAAGGACCATCAGCTCGTGGCATAAGTTTAGACTTCCTTTTGTTTGGAAATCTCTCCTTGCGTAGGTGAATCCAAACAAGATCTCCTGGGCTAAATTGAACATGCTTTCTTTTCTTGTCTACTGACTTTTTATAGGCAGCATTCTTCGTCTCAATTTGCTTCTTTACTGCCTCATGCATTTTCTTCATGAATTCAGTTTTACTTTTGCCATCCAAGCTAAGTTTTTCATTAATTGGAAGAGGTGCCAAATCTGCTGGTGTATTAGGATTAAATCCATACACAACCTCAAATGGAGATTTCTTTGTAGTACTATGAACACTCCGATTATAAGCAAATTCAACATGCGGCAAGTACTCATCCCAATTCTTCAAGTTTTTACTGATAACACTTCTAAGCAAAGAGGAAAGAGATCTATTTACCACTTCAGTTTGCCCATCAGTTTGAGGATGACAGGTTGTGCTAAATAGCAGCTTTGTTCCAAGCTTCATCCATAATGTCTTCCAAAAATAGCTCAAGAATTTGGCATCACGATCAGAAACAATACTCTTTGGAATGCCATGCAATCTCACAACTTCTTTGAAGAATAAATCAGCAATATGAGAAGCATCATCAGTTTTGTGACATGAAATAAAATGAGACATTTTTGAGAATCTATCAACAACCACCATAACTGAATCTTTTCCCCTTTTTGTTCTGGGTAATCCAAGCACAAAATCCATGCTTAGATCCATCCATGGTTGATCTGAAACAGTCAATGGCATGTACAAGCCATGTGCAGCCTCATTGCTCTTTGCTTTCTTGCAAGCAACACATCTTTCTACAATCCGATGCACATCCTTCATCATATTTGGCCAATAGAAATGCTCTTTCAACATTTCAAATGTCTTCTTTTCACCAAAATGTCCAGCCAGCCCACCTGCATGTGATTCTCTAACAAGCAATTCCCTAATAGAACAATTAGGAATCACAAGTTTCCCAAATCTGAACATATAACCATCATGCCTATAAAACCCTTTAATGGCCATTTTCTCACAAGCTGAATAGATTTTAGCCAGCATAGGATCAAGCAAGTATTGCTCCTTAATAAGTTCAAAGCCCAACAGTTTAGTGTTCAACAGAGAAATCAAAGCATACCTTCGAGATAATGCATCAGCCACAACATTCGTCTCTCCCTTTTTGTATTTGATTACATAGGGGAAAGCTTCCAAATACTCCACCCATTTGGCATGTCTTCTATTCAGCTTCCCTTGCCCCTTCAAATGCTTTAGGGATTCATGATCGGTGTGAATGATGAACTCCTTTGGTAATAAATAATGCTGCCATGTCTCAAGAGCTCGAATTAGTGCAAAGAACTCTTTATCATAGATTGAGTAATTCAGACTTGCTCCACCAAGCTTCTCACTAAAATAAGCAATGGGACACTTATCTTGCATTAAGACAGCTCCAATCCCTACTCCAGATGCATCACATTCAATCTCAAATACCTTTGAAAAATCTGGAAGAGCTAGAATAGGTGCTGAACACAATTTCTCCTTGATTAAGTCAAAACTCTTTTGTGTAGCTTCGGTCCATTTAAACTCACAATTTTTTTTGATGCATGCAGTTAATGGTGCAAGAATAGTGCTAAAATTCTTCACAAATCGTCTATAAAATGAAGCAAGGCCATGAAAACTTCGTACCTCAGAAATACTTTTAGGAATTGGCCACTCCTTGATTGCTTTTATTTTCTCCTCATCCACGTGCACCCCATGTTGAGAGACAACAAAACCAAGGAAAATAACTTGGTCTTGACAGAATTGGCACTTCTTGAAATTGCCAAATAGCTTTTGTTCTCGTAATACTTCAAATACTTGCCTCAAATGCTCTTCATGCTCTTCAGAATTTTTACTATAAACCAAAATGTCATCAAAATAAACGACAACAAACATACCTATAAATTTTCGAAGCACATGGTTCATTAGCCTCATAAAGGTGCTTGGGGCATTGGATAATCCAAATGGCATGACCTTCCATTCATACAGCCCATGTTTCGTCTTAAAGGCTGTCTTCCATTCATCTCCTTCCTTCATACGAATTTGGTGATAACCACTCTTCAAGTCTATCTTTGAAAACACTTTGGAGCCATGTAATTCATCAAGCATGTCATCTAACCTTGGAATGGGATAACGATACTTGACTGTAATCTTGTTAATTGCTCTGCTATCCACACACATCCTCATGGTCCCATCTTTCTTTGGCACCAATAAGGCCGGTACTGAACAAGGACTCATGGACTCCTGCACATATCCTCTTTCCAGCAACTCATTTACTTGACGTTGCAACTCCTTTGCCTCCTCCGGATTCATTCTATAAGCTGGCCTATTTGGTAAGGCAGCTCCTGGTACAAGATCAATTTGGTGCTCAATACCACGAATTGGTGGTAATTCCTTTGGTAGTTCTTCTGGAAATACATCACGAAATTCTTCCAAGAGCCTTTGAATTTGTGGTGGAAGTGATCCCACAATTTCTGGTACTATCTCCTTCAAATGCAATAAAAGAACTAAATTAGAGCTGGATAAAGCTCTCTCAATGTCTCCTTTGTTGGCAAGTAAATTACCCTTCCTTTCAGCTTCCTGTTGATGTATCTTCACTTGTTGAGGACTCAATGGTGCTAACACAATCTTCCTTCCATCTTTCTCAAAGGAATATGTGTTTTTAAACCCATCATGCAAAGCTCTTCTATCATACTGCCAAGGTCTTCCCAAGAGCAAATGACTAGCACTCATTGGAACAACATCACATAGTACCTTATCTTTGTAATTTTTCCCAATAGAAAAGGGCACAACAACCTGTTTAGTGACTCTCACAACTCCATCTTCATTTAGCCACTGCAATTTGTAAGGATGAGGGTGTTCAGTTGTGGCTAAATTCAACTTCTCCACCAAAGTAGTAGAAGCCACATTTGTGCAGCTCCCTCCATCTATAATTACACCACAAACCTTCTTTTCAACAGTACACCTTGTGTGAAAAATGTTCTCCCTTTGCTCATCACTAGGCTTAGCTTGCAAATTTAGAGCACGCCTTATGACAAGGAGTTCTCCCTCATCAGCATACTCCATGTTTTCCTTATCAGAACATTCTTCCGTAACTCCTTCAATGGCTGCCTCATCTTCGCTTACCACTTCTCCATGCGTGTCTTGGATAATCATTACCCTACGGTTTGGACATTCAGATGCGTAATGCCCATGACCAAGACATTTGAAGCACTTTACATCTCTACTCCTTTTAGGAGGTTCTGAATCAGCTCCCTTTTCTTTCCCTTTTGATGAACTTGATGGAAGTTTTGAAGATTCCCTCTTCTCCACCTTTCTTTCTTCTCCTTTAGATGCAACCCATGATGGTGTTGTAGAGAAATTTGTGATTTTGTTTCTAGCTGGCTGTGACATTTGCTTAGAAACTCTCTTCCTTTGTCTCTCCACCTTGATTGCAAGTTTAATAACATCCTCTATGGTTACATAATTTTGTAGTTCCACCAAATCACCAATCTCCCTATGCAAACCACCAATGAACCTTGCAATTGTTTGCTCTTGAGGTTCATTCAGTTCACATCGAATCATTAGCATCTCAAACTCTTTCACATAGTCTTCTACACACATACCTCCTTGTCTCAAAGATTGAAATTTGAAGAAGAGCTCTTGCTTGTAATATTCTGGCACAAATCTTCTTTGCATAAGTCTCTTCATTAGCCTCCAATTTCTGACTTCTTCCTCACCATCTCTCCTTCGTTGGTTCTTCAAATTCTCCCACCATAAATTGGCATAATCTGTGAATTCAAGGGCTGCAAGACGACATTTGGTTGCCTCCGAGTACTCATGGCACTCAAAGACCTTCTCTACACGCTGCACCCACTCCAAAAATTCCTCTGGAGAGCTACTTCCCTTGAAAGTAGGGACCTTCATCTTAATCTTCAATTCTTGCTCTCTTTGTTGCCTCCTTGGCCTTGGAGACCTTTCATCTTCTGTATTGCTTTCTTGGTCCGATTGCTCTTCATTTCTATTTCTTCGCTGCCGATGCCTTGGTTGATGGTTTAGCCTCTCCATTTGTTCTACCAAACGATTCAACTGCTCCATCATTTGTTGTTGAGATCTGTCCATTTGACTGTGAGACCTTTCCAACTTCAGAATTTGAGCTTGCTCTAAAGTAAGCCCCATTGGAATTGGAGGTTCAGAACTGTTTTCTCCAGACATGATCTCTCTCTATAAGTGTTCTACTCTCAAGTTACAAGAGTTTTCCCACACGAAACCACCGCTTTGATACCAATATGATGTGCCTAAAAGAGGACACAATCTGTACCACAAGAAAATAAAGAGAAGAAAACCAACTCAACTAAATTGATAAGCCTATGGCGCCACAATCAAGCTAAGATGGGTAGAATTCGCCACACCCCAGATTAGAGAACGGAATGGGAGTGATAAGAACTCTGAGATTTTCTCGCCACACTAACACAATTGTTAGATAAGAGAAGATAGATGTGCACAAAGCAATCTGAAATATAATTCACTCAAATCTGATTATCTTGCCACAAGGGGGCAAGTTCCCTTTTATAGATAACAAAAACCAGCTGCCTCATTAATGCAACCAAAGCCACCTCATTAATGAGCCTACAACAACTATAGTCAACCTATAGCCACCTCTACAACAACTACAGCCTCCCTATAGCCACCTCATTAATGAGCCTACAACTATAGTCAATATACAGCCACCTAGCCTATACCAACTACAGCCACCCTATAACCACCTCATTAATGCAACAACAACAACTACAACCACTTGGAAAGCTAAAAGACAATACAACAACTCTGAAAACATTAAATTACATCAGATTTTATATCCCAAAAAGTCATGCACGAAAATTATTAAAACAATAAGAAAAATCTGTAGTTATTTTAATCTTCAAAGTCCAAGCTTCTAAATTGGCCCAGCCCATCATTGCACACAAGTAAAGAAACCCAAGTCAATCCCATTTGATGCTTCTTGGCCCTTGAACGTGTTATTGGCCCATGTATAGATTCAACCTCTTGTTCTTCAAGGACAGCCTTCATGATCACATCAGCCTATATGAGTCATAAGGGTGGAGATCTATATATGGAGTGATAAGAGTGGATGCGGTAGGAGCCATGGGCAATGATCCAATGGTACCCTGGCGACCCAGTTGGTATAGGAATTTATGAAGTGATTGGATTGTTGTTGTTATGTGTTATTCTAGATTACGTTATATTGTATTATATTAAATGATTGGGATGTGACAATAATGCTTATATTGATGTATTTGTGCATTGTATTTCTGATACAGAACCTCCAAGAATCAAGCTTGAGAACCCGTTAGAGTATAATGGACCCCCACAACATTAACCTTGAAAACCCCAGAAAACCAATTCGGAATCAACCTCTAAGAAAGATTAGAAAACAGATTGCTTAGAAGATGATCAAAGATCTAGAATAAAGAAAAACTCATTTCTGAAATTCCAGATTCGAAACACTTCACAAGAAGGTGATCAACCTACTTGAATGTTCCTTAGCATGTATTCTACACAAGAACACAAAGATAAAAAACAAAACAACTTTTTCTTGAATAAATTCTGAATTATGCCCAACAGTTCTGATTCATTACATTCAAGCTCTATTTATAAGTAGAGCATTACAGCTAAAAATAAAATTTAATTAATTAAGAAATACAAACATTTACTAGCATCAGAACCACTATTTTTGGGAGGCTAAAAAGGTTCCACAAGTTACAACCATATCTTGGAAGGCTAAAAGTCAGCTTAGAAACTCTAAACAAATGAATTACATCTGACTTTGCTTTCCCCAAGTTTATGCACGAAAATAATAATAAAAACATGCTAAATATCTTAGCAAGTCTGATTAGGTTAATTGGGCTTGGGCTTTATTGCAAAATCTAGACTTAGACTAAGTTATAGTGAACTTGAGCCTCTCTTGTTTCCAAGTCTTGTTGTCCATGCAATCCATTGCAAGCTGAATCCATTAAATCTTGAAGATGACAGATTAGAACTTGTTGAATCTTCTTTGCCCTTGATCTGGTTATAGGTCCTTGATGAATGTTAGAAATTTCTTGGAATTGATCTTCACCTTCTTGGTCGAGCTCATCCTCTTTTTGTTGAAACTTTGGATCTTGATTTGTAGGCTGGTCCATAACAATTTCTCTAGTGCATGTTATTATATATATATATATATATGCATTGTGTGTGGTTGTAGTAGGATAGGGATTTCTCCTCACTAGGTCGGTATGACTCATACCCAACATTTTTCAAGTGCTAAGAGATTAAAGCATTGAATCGAGCGTAGAGATCTACTCCCCATTGTTCAGGGAAAAATGTACTTATCAGACTTTATTTTTATTTTGTATGAATCTAGTAGTTGCTCTGTAATCGAGTAGGTTTCCTATGGTGGTTGTGTATTGAATGAATGGTCTGGGTTATAATACACACACTTAATCTCATATGTTGTCTAAAAGAAAGGAAATAGGATTTTAATTGTTGTTGGAAATAGAGTAATGTATCCTTAACATTTACCATGCATATTGTACTAATTGATAATTGGACTATGTTGTAGTTGAAATTGTATGCTAATATTAACAAAGATGGAATATATAAGTCCTTGTTAACCTTTACTTATATTATATTACGGTCTAGGAGTTGAGATGAATGAGATAAACAAATTGTAAGAAAGAAAAAATGTTGTGTTTTGGGTAGAGAGTTGAGCTTACAGAGGTGAGGTTAGGCTCATCCTCTATGCCAGTCATATGCCAGTTAGGGGATATGACAATGATGGTATCATAGCATGGGCTTTTAGGTCTCATATCGACTACAAAGCAAGGTATCCTTAGTTAGTCCTTCTCTATCATTGTGAACCTGAGCACAGCTATAGGGGAAGGCTCCACCGAAGGCCCTTTAGGATGTCATCTCTCATTTCTTTTGAGTCTTGTTCCTTCTTGGTGGTTGTGTCTTATTGGTGCACGACTTGGGACTGCTCTAATATGCGTAAACTCGATACACCTCTCTTTTTAGTGATGAGAGGTGCTTGTGAATATGAGAGGAAGTATTAGCGGGAGCCTCGGTTTGTTCCCTAATTTTATTTGTTCAAGTACATTTCCACAAGGAAGAATAGGATGAGGAGAAATATCTGTGTTTGATAGAAGATACCTTAGTAAATGCACGAAGTAGAGTTGTATTAAGGCAATTTAGCAACTGTGTAGTAGATTTCCATTCTTCAAACTTGAGGAGGGGGAGTTCAGAAGGGTGATTAAGTAGTGATCTGCTTCCTGAAGCATATGATTTGTGAAGGTCTGAGAGTTAAGGTTCAAGTGGAGATTGACAATGGTAAGGGAATTGTTTACGTATAGAGCCTTGGCATCCCAATACCTCATGATGAATGAGAGAAGATATGGAGATTCATTTTCGATTTCACTGTCTTTTGCATTAATTTGTGAGAAATCTCATCAAGGGATGTGCCATCATGAGAGGTTAACCAGTCATTAGTGCAGTCAAGTGGACCATCTTAGGAAAGGAAGTTTGGATTGAAGAATAATGTTTGGAGGAAGAATTTAGTAAGGGTAATACTTGATTATGAATCCATGGTGGAGATACAAGAGACGAGTTTGTGATAAATTGTCATCAAAATAAGAGGGTCATGAGATGGTTATATATTAGATTAAAGAAAATTCTATGTCAACTATAAATTGTATAGAAGGGAATTAGAGGAGAGTTAATGTATTGGTGACACACTTAGTATGAAGACCAATCTGCCACCACTTCATTATGTAGTAAGAAGATATATCTTTAGTAGTACTGTCCCACTCTCTAGGTTACCACTCTCTAGGTTATTTACTGCTTTAAAACCGATAGGATGTTAAGGTTTAATCGTTGTATGATAACAAATGAATCGTAAACAATATTTCCTCTACGATATCACTGCCATTCTTTCCACCACAGTCATCAAAGATGACTAACAAGATCGACTCCATTCCCTATTTCCTAGGGAGATGGAAGCGTACAAATGGATGCCCTAGGTCAAATAAATGTTTTATGAAACCAAGTATAGGAGAGGTTACACTATATTGTAATAAGGTTATTGTAAAATTTGAGTCTTTTACCTACGAGTGTAGTTCTTAGAAAATATGATTGGTATACTTTGATCAAATAATAGAGCTCCAGCGAGTTGTAGATAATGGTGCTTTGAGGAGATGACATAAGGGATTTGAACTAAATTCCCTTCTTGGTGCAAACTCATTATGAATGAGAAATTTGGGGGACCAAATTTTTTTTAGGGGGAGTTTGTAATATCTCGGGACTCCGGCATGTTAATTTGAGTGGATGCTTAAAAAAATAGATGAGAATTTATGGGTTTGGAACATACCTTTGGAATTTATCAAAGATTTCATTGTAATTAAATAAAAAATTGAAATAAAATAATGTTAGTAATTTTAAAGACTTATTTAAAAATTTTAATGAATTGTGTAAACATTTTAATTAGTGGAAAAATAGAATATAAAGTGATGGAACAGATATGGGTGAAATATGAAATTTTACAAAAATAACCAAGGACTTGAGTGAGTAATTACTTTATGATATGCGGCTTCATGTAAATTAAGCTAAAGTTTTATTATGTGGCATAATCTGACTCTGTACACGTGGAGCACGTATCACCCTTGGATATGGCTTCTTGAAGAAGCCATAACATGAACCTACTGAACCCCCTATTTTGGTACACGGTCATGGGAAAGAAATAAAGAATGAGTGAGAATGGGAGAGAGAGAACCAGCATGGCAAGCAAGAGAGAGAGCCAAGTCCCACCATCAAACACTGTGATCGTCGATGTTGTTAGGTGGGGACTCCATTGCCGATCACCCATTGTCTCCAACCTTCACCCTTTTCTCTCCACACATGGCAGAGTCGGTTAAGGAAGCGAGAGAGACAGAGTTGTAGGAGCATGAGGGCCTCCTTTATCACCACTGTCCACCATTACTACCATTACTGGCAGTCTTCCCTCCACCATGATGCCTTCGTTTTTGGGTAAGTGCAAAATTTCTCTTTTTCCTTCTTCATGCTTCACAAGCCCTAGGCCAATGGAAGAAGAAAAGGAATTGATTTCTGAATGGGTCTTATTTTCTAGTTTTCTCCATACCATTTTGTGTAATTAAGATCTTATTCTTTTAAAGATTCACAAAGGGAGAAGATTGAGGATGAAGGGGATGGATGGAGAGGAAAATAGAGAAATAGCCGAGAGGTAAGGGAGCTATTTTTGTATTAAATCTTTTCTGTAAATTGGTATTTTGTATGTTAGTTTTGAATGATTAAAATTAAAGTTGAGAAGCAATGAGGCGTAAAAATCTGAGTTATGCATGTGCTGTCATGGAAATATCCGCCTAAATTTCTCAAATTATTGTTGATGTAATTTGAACTATAAATCATTTTGATTGAAGGTGAACAATGAGTGTGAATTGATCTTAATTTAAGTTGCATTATGTGTAAGGAAATGAGGAATAGTCATGAAAAGAAAGAATGAAGAAGAGAACTTATTGCTGTCAAAATTTAGGACTGATTTGGCACTAAAGTTCAGAGACTTTCATACTTGAAATGGGGCTGTTTGATGTTGTATTATTATTATTAAAGTTAAGGAAGGATAGAGGGATTTAGTTATGAGAAAATTTGTGGCTAAAGATAGGCTAAACAAAGAGACAAGAAAGAAATAGCAGAAAATTGAGAGGAAAGAGAATGTGCAGAATTTTCTGGTTTGATGTGTAGAATTTTCTGGTTTAAGTGTACATAACGAGTTCAAGCAAATCTAAATCTTTACAAATGGGCCTAAGATGATTATGTAAGAAGTTAGGGAAGTTTAGAAGTTAAGTTATAGGATTACATGTGCTAAAAAGGGTTTGGACAGCAAATAAAATTGAGGGGAAAAATCTACAAGAATTATTTATATGGTACTCTTGGCCAGTAGTAAAAAGAAAGAGGAAAGGGAATTTTAATTCTAAGATTCTTTCTCTATTTTTTATGTTGGAAGATGTCTTCATTTTCACTCCCATAATAATTCTATAATTACTCCTTTGAGTTACAACTCCTAGTCTATCACAAATCTCATTAGGTTCTCTACTTTATTGGTCGAATAAGTATAAAGAGAAGATTTAGGACCTCATCCAAGTGATTACTTTACTTATGCATGCCCAAGTCCTATGGAAATGATTTGTATTCATTAACTTTATTCCCCATGGAACTTATTTTTGTTATACAATGTATTCTAAGGAGAAATTCCCATAATTTCTGAAATGACACAATCTTTTTATATGATGTTTTATAGTTTCCTTTTCAAAGAATTTATTGAAGATTTCGAAATGAAATTTAAGGAGAAGAAATGAATTGTTTTCAAATGTTTCCAAATGATGTAAAATGTTTTTGGGAAATATGGATGTGTGAAATAAAAAACTTGAAAGTAAAAGAATGCTAATCGAACTAACCAGAGGCTGTCTTAAATTGTTTTAGGTTATTGCTGCGGTGACAGAAATCATCTTTTCGCACAATTTTCCTTTCTCTTTTCTTTTGTTTTCTTTCCTAAATTCTTAGGACTCTTTCCTATCAGTCCAACAATGTCTTTTTCTCATCGAACTACCCAGATTGGAGATAGCTTTAGCATGGATTCGAGGTCAAGGGATCTGTATTTTACTATGTATGTATTTTCTATATAAATTATATTTAAAATGAGTTTGAAACCTACATTTATCCACTGTGTGTTGAATTACGAGAAGGTTTGCATGTGCGTGAACAAATATGTGATTAATTGACATATGTGAATGCATGTGACTAAGTTGGCGAGTGTTGATTGAGGAATTTGGTCTATGAATAATTATGTGTATGATATTTGAACCGTATTAAGATTGTGATGCATAAGCACTTGTGTTATGTTTGAGATGAGATTGTGATTGTGTATGTGTTTAGAAAGAAATAAATCATGGAGGTGCACCCCATGGGAAAGCCTATATGGAGCGCTAAGGGTGGAGATTTATATATGGAGTGATAAGGGTGGATGCAGCGGGGGCCAGAAGTAATGATCCAGTGGTACCCTAGACAACTCGGTTGGTATGGGAATCTGTGAATTGATTGGATTGTTGTTGTTATGTGTCATTCTAGATTGCGTTATATTGTATTATATTAAATGATTAGGATGTAACAATAATTCTTATATTGATGTGTAATTGTAGTAGGTAAGGGATTTCCCCTCACTGGGTTAGGATGACTCATACCGATCATTTTTCAGGTGTTAAGAGATTAAAGCGTCAAATCGGGCGAGGAGATCTACTCCCTATTGTTCGGGGACTAATGTATTTATCAAACTTTATTTTTATTTTGTATGAAACTAGTAGTTGCTCTGTAATTGGGTATGTTTCCTAGGATAGTTGTGTATTGAATGGATGGTCTGGGTTATAATTATACACACTTAATCTTATATGTTGTCCAAAAGAAAGGAAATATGATTTCAATTGTTGGAAATAGAGTAGTGTACTCTTATCATTTACCGTGCATATTGTACTAATTGGTAATTAGACTATGTTTTAATTGAAATTATACTCTAATATTAACAAAGATGGAATATATAAGTCCTTGTTAACTTTTACTTATGTTATATTGTGGCCTAGGAGTTGAGAAGAATGAGATAAACAAATTCTAAGAATGAAGAAGTGTTGTGTTTTGGGTAGAGAGTCGGGCTTATGGAGGTGACGTTAGGCTCATCCTCCATGTTGATCACATGCGGGTTAGGGGATGTGACATAAAGCATGTCATTTGCCAGTGGAAATTGAACATTAGGCATATTGGGCGGTGAAGCAATTCAATATGGACATGACCCTAGCTAGTAAGGAAAGGAAGTTGTAACTTAAAGAATTGGAAGAGCAAAGACTAGTACTTATGAGAATGCACGCATCTACAATGAGAGGACAAAAACTTTGCATGACAAGTGAATTAAGAGAAAAGAGTTCAATGTGGGAGACAAAGTTCTTTTCTACAATTCTCGCTTAAAATTTATGCCTAGTAAGCTCCATTCTAGATGGATTAGTCCCTTTGTTATCACTAATGTTTTTCCATTTGGTGTAGTAGAAATTAAAAATGAGACTACCAACAAACAATTCATGGTAAATGGGCAAAGATTGAAGAAGTTCTAAAGAACTTCATCAAAGAAATAGTGGAGGAATTTAGACTCCACAATGTTTCAGTCATTTGATAAGGTTGTTATCTTTCCCTTTCTTTTAATTTTTGTCCTCTTTATTTTCTTATATATTTGGTGCTATTTTACATTGAGGATACTGCAAAAATTAAGTGTGTGTGTGTTGGGGGGGAGGATGAATTTTTATGGTTATTAAATAATTTAAAAAAACAAAACAAAAATAAAATAAAACAAAAGAAAACAAATTTTTTTCTCTATGTTTTTTGCATAGTTTTAGTCTTCTTTTCTACACAATTTTTTTTTAGCATGTGTTTTTAGTGTGTTGTTTTGGTATGCTTGTAATAAAGTTTTCTTGTGAAATTTTCTTGATTAAAATTTTGGAAAATTTTGCATGATGAGAATTTAACCTTGTTTTTCTAGCATTTAAGTTAAATGGCAATGAATTTGGTTTTAATGAGTTTTAGTAACAGTCTTTAAACTGTAAGGAATTTTGAGCCTCAATGCAAAATGCTATTCTTTCTTGTTGTGTGCATTCCCTATCATGAATCTTCACTCTAAAACTTGTTTTGAATCTTTATTGAGACTACATTTACATGTGCATGCTTGGAGATGATTTAGGCACTTCCTTGTGAGCCATCTCTAGCCAAACAACCATCCCATGTGTAGTTTACATTGTGCACCTTTTTGTGCTTTGTTCCCACTTTCCTTCTTGTTTTTCCACCACATTGTCTTCCTAAAATAAAAATTTTTCTTTCCCAACTTGAGATGTGAAGGGTTTTTAAATTCTTTTGAAGAAATTGATGATGTGAATTTTGGGGTGCTTTGAAATAAATAATTCTCTTTACTCCCAAGAAAAAGAATGATCATTCAAGAAGAAAATAAAAAATATATATATTGTGGTTGAAAAAAATATTAAAAAATAAAAATGAAAAGAAAAGAAAAGAAAAATAGAAAGAAAGAAAAGAGGAGTAGATAGAACTTTTAAACCCAAAATTTGTTTTTATTCAATCTCTTCAAGTGCTATAGTTAATGTTCTTCATAATCTAAAGTTCTTTTCCACCTTGTTTCTTGTTTTTCTTCCTTTCTTTCCATTGTTTCCCACTATTTTCCACCCAACATTACAACCCTTATAAAGTCTTTTTGATTCAAGCATGCATATGAATTTGAGTAGCGGAGATTTAGATTCTTGACAAGCTTATAGTAGTGATATCTTGATAGGTTGATTTTGAGTGAATTACCAAAAACACTTGAAAGAATAGAGAATAAACACTTACCTTGTGAGGAGGCTGATTACTTGAATTCATTTTCATCAAATAAATTGCCATGATACTTGAGTTTTAGAAATTTAAGATTAATTTTCTCTAGATGCTAAATCTTTTCAAGGTTGGATTATTTTCATTCTTGCATATTTTCACACATCTTTTCTAAATAAAAATTGTTGTTGATAAGATCAAATTTTGCCAAGGAGTGCAAAAGATTAAGCATGGGGGATTTGATACCAACCATTTTTTTTCATTATTGACCCTATCTTAGTCCTATTGCCATTTTAATATTGCCAACTCTCTAATTTTATCATGTTTTGAATTTTATTGGGTGTAAATTAATTATAGAATTAATATGCTTCAATTTCATAATTTTATCCCAATTAATTCAATTATGTAATTTACAAATTTAATTATTAGAAAGTTCATTGCTGACATGGAGCCATTTGGATGCTGACTTGGCATAATTTGCTGACTTGGATGCTACCAAAGCACAAAATGGATGACTGGGCATGCTTGAATGACATGGATGGCTAGGATTACATCTCACCTACCAAGAATCAATGGCTAAGATGACATCTTAGAGTGAAGGCTTTTGAGTTGTGCATATAGTAAGGACAAGCCAAATTACCTGCAGTGCTCTACCCATACAACATTTCATACTCTAGAAAGTCATTTATTGTCCACATCAATGCCGCTTACATATGAAAATTTTGTTGTTTGGAAACATAAAATGTGGATACTCCATCCTATAACATTTTTAGTTCATCAATGAATGGCTGCAAGTACACGTCAATGCCAACCTTAGGATTATATGGCCTTGGTACAATGGTTGTCAAGAACATATGCAGTCATGCACAACTCGATTGGTAGGTTTTATGGTGTTACTATGACCAGGCTAACATAAGTATGGTGTCCCGTGTTGACCATAAGGGGTGAACCTATCTGTACACAAGTTGAGTCTCACATTACATGACTCAATGGCAAAGTCCAAATACACCATGTCATAGTGTTTCCATGCTACCCCATCTGAAGCATGGACCAATACCCCTTTATCTCTTATGTGATTCCAATGCCATTGCATGTGCTCAGTCAAACTCATTGAGGCATAAAGCCTCTGCAACCAAGGAATAAGGGGTAGATAGTGCATCTTTTTCATTGGAACCTGTTTAGTAGTTTGTCTTCTCCCTGGTCGATCTTCTCAATATTGGGATGCTCCATAAAATTTTCATTTTGTCTTATCTATGTCATCATTGTAGTACAACATGCATCCATTCAAGAAAACATTAATTTTTTTGGACTATAAACAAAGTCTAGATATTAGTCTTTTTGTCCTATACCAATTATTCGGCATGAGATTATCGGGGGGACTGATCTCTCCCATAAGACTTGCCATATTATTGAAAGCTTGCACTAAAATGTTACCTTCAGATTTAAGACTTATCATTCTAACTACAACGGGCAACTCTAAATGATTGGTACATCCTAACCATAGTGGCCTCTAATAGACATTTAATAGATCAAAAAAACTTTGAGCTTTTGGATTTGGAGGTTCGTCGGCATTTAAATTACCAGTATCTTCATTTCTAGGTTTCGAGTCATCTTTGATATCCAGATCTTGTCTAGCTGCATCTATGATCATGGTTGATATCAAGCATCCCCACTGGCTGCAATATTTGTCGATCTACTTGAACATCCAACATCAGCAGTTGTTGAAGTTGTGGCTTCACCTCTCATCTCACCATGAGCTATCCAACACCATTATTATAGCTAAAAGCCTTGATATCGACCATTATTATGGCTGAAAACCTTTTTTGTAGAGATCTATTTTAATGTCCTCAACATCCATAAAGGTACATTTTTTGTGTTTTGAGCAGGGGCACTGAATCTTTTCATCTTTTGCATGTTTCCCAACAAAGGCAACAAATTCCTCCAGCCTATGCAAAAATTCTTCTGTGTATCCTTTCTTTCTAGGATTTGGTCTATTGTACATCCATCTCTGATGAGAAGGGATCTCTATTTTTCATAAAAAAATGTACAAGAATGAAAGAGAAAAAAATAGAGAAGGCTGACTAAACACTCTGTGACCAAAATCGCAACAGAGATGCCAGATATGCAATAGCAAGAAATGGTAAAAGATATGTTAGAATAGCTATCATATTCAAATTTTGCTAACTTTACCAATTTTTTTTATTATCTCAACCATAAAAATTGTAGGAGATGAAAGTTTTTTTTATTCATCCCATCCATAAAAATTGTCAGGATATGAAAAGGCAAAGATATGATAGGACAGTTATAACATTCAATTATTACTAACTTTACCAACTTTTTTATATTCATCCCATCCCTAAAAATGTCAGGACACAAAAAAGCAAGTATGACAACAATAATTCATCTAATAGATAAAAAAGGACAATTCATTATTTGACTAAAAAAATTGAAATAAAATAAAAAAAATTCATATAATCAACAAAAAAAAATCATATAATCAAAAAATAAATGTATTATTATATATCTATGATATATTTTTACATATATAACATATTTATATATAGTGTTATACTTTATTATAAATAATAAAATATATTAGTATATATAATTATATTTATGTATATTATATATTTACATATAAAGATATAATAAATATGAAATAAATATATAATGAGTATTTTCAAAATATAACAAAAGTAAAGTGGAAGAAAAGTATAGAAACTACAATACTATAATTTTAATGTTACAATTTTTTCCAAGTAATTATTATAAAAAAACAATACAACTACAAATAGATATTTCAATTTAACAAGTAACTGTAAAATATATAAGATATGACATGACTTCCATTATATTCATATCTTCTTCTTATGTCAAAAAACATTACTGAACATTTTTTTTCAACATTGTCAGCGCAAAATCCTATATCATCTAAAGGTCTACTTATTACTTCACTCACCTAAACTTGTCCAATTTTGTCTATTGTCCCGCTTGAAAGTATGAAAATTGCAAGAACAACTTTTTCTATTTGTCTTCTAGCACATCTTCTCTTCTCATCTCAAACCCCCCTGTAAGGAAAATGGAAGACCACTTTTTTGTTCTTGTCTTCTAGTACAACTTCTAATAGCATAAAACAAAAATAGTAAAAGATATGATGGGAGAGCTATGAAAATATTAAATTCGAGAAATCGACCAATAGAAAAAAAAAAAGGACAATCATGACAATCATGTTAATGTAATTATTATGTCAAAAAATTTAAAATAAAAAAATTTATTATTTTAGTTTTGCAAATTTTTCATGTAATTATTGTAAAGGAAAAAAATACACACTTTGAAAAAAAAATTATAACGAAGGTACCTGACTCACGTACACTTTTGGTTCTCTATACATGAATATGTTTAATTCTTATGTACATGAATTACTTGTTAAAAAAAAATAATTCACTTACCTTTACCAAGAAAAAAAACTAATTCACTCACATCTAATTATTTTAACTTAATTAATTTAAATTAATATTTAGAAATATATGACATGAATGTGAAAATTATTTTAAATTTAATTAAATTTACTCCTCACCACTTTTCAGGACACCAACTTCTCATCCATTACTTTTGTCTTAGTTAGAGATGTATCAATTTCTAATTAATATCTTATCATGTAGTTATGTCAGTAGAATTATATATATATATCAATTGATTGACAAGTATAATTTAATTAAAATATATTTCATTTGATATTTTATATATATACACACATGCTTGGTGTGTTAGAAAAGTTTAGTTTGTCCTAACTTTTCTATCATTCAAAATTATTAATTTTAATTAAAATATATATTTATTTGATATTATATATATATACACATGTGTGGTGCGTGTTTAAAAGAAAGGTTGTCCTAACTTTTCTATCATTCTTTTACCTCATTCAAAATTAATAATTTTAATCTAATATGAACATGAAACACAAAATATTTCGCTTTTAATTGTTTACATGCAAATAATTTAATTTTAGTATTTTAAAAAAATTTATCAGTAAAATTATTTTAATTTAAGTAAAGTTAAATTGAATTATTTAAACGTAATTAATTTAATGTTACTTTACTTAAGTATAATTTAATTAATTACACTCCCACACTCTTATAAATAAGGACTCTCACCCCCTCCATTATTCACTTCTCATTCTCCCCCTCTCACTCACTCACTTATGCCCCGTCCCTTCACTATCTTATTTTGAGAATAATAAAGCCATCCTTATTTGAGAATGACTATTTTCCTGAAGACATCATGCTGAATATATTATCATGATTGCCTGTTTCTAACTACCAAGAGTATATGACGATCTCACAGAACTGGAACTGGAGTTTTGGTCATGAATCTTTCAAACAAAGACATATGGAGAGAGCCCCCATCTCAATCACCTCTCGTACTACTGTCTCTATCTAGCTCATATTGTGGAAAGTCTTTCATTGAAGTGTATAACTCGAGGACCCAATCATTCCACCTTCTCTAACTACCATCTCCAAGTAGGTGACGAGTGGTCTAGTTAATCCTCTACGATTGAAGTGTTGGATGCATAAATAATCAAATATTGCTACGAGGCAGAGATTAATGTCGAGAGCATTGATTACTTCTCCTCAATCTCA
This sequence comes from Biancaea sappan, assembly GCA_037074585.1. Lineage (NCBI taxonomy): Eukaryota > Viridiplantae > Streptophyta > Magnoliopsida > Fabales > Fabaceae > Biancaea > Biancaea sappan. Next base: position 40,966,072 of record CM073501.1, on the reverse strand, counting down.
TCACTCAATAAACTCGGGAAATTATTGGCCCAAAGAGGTTCTTCTATTTGCTTCATAATTATTATTTTTTGCATTTTTTTATAAATGCACCAATATCACTAATACAGACTTTCCTATTAGAACAAGCTAATTATTGTCTTGCATATAATCCACACCAACAAGACTTTGTTGTAGTATGCTATTATTTAGTCAGGCAAACTGTGGTAGAGACAAGGCTTTACTCGCGACACCTCGAGTGGCATATTGTTGAACCTACTCCTTTTGACGATCTTGTGCTATAGGAAGAAATTTTTATTGTATATAATTTTATTATGTGGGTGTCCTCACGTGACAGGACAACTCTTATTGTCTAGGACATCCATCAAGGTTCTTTTTGATCGTTGCTTGTTCCACACACTCAAACATTACATTCAAGGGACCTTCATGCAACTGTGGACATGCAACATCGTCCACTGTGATCCTTAGTCATGGAGACATGAATGGTATCTTCATCTCCCATTTGGAGATGATACATTACTATGCCTTCCCAATAATCAGTTACTAGTTGTTGACGAGTCAAACCTAGGGCAAGACGAGGGCGGCGAGGAGGACAATGATGACTCAGAGAGACTTACAACTAATTACACATTTAGCATGGTTGACACTATGACAAAAATTGATATACTGAGCCTGTTAGAGACCTGGGTAACACTGAGTCACACTTACTTTAACTATGCACATGTTTTTTCCTATATTCATGTAAAATAATTATGTTCTATGTTACTTTCCTTTTACATAATTAGTTGATCTTTAGTAGACAGTTGTACTGTTATTAAATATTTGCATGAATGTGATTTCTATTTTTATTATTTCAATTGAGTTGACATTATTTATATTTGCAATCTTGTTTGATGTTAAAAAAAATCTAAAAATCTAAGTATGCAATACATAATCAACCATAATTTTTTATTTACGTAAAAGGTGCAAAATTGAACTGGATTAGATTGATTTCAATTTCAACCAAATCTAAGCATTTTTTTTCCAATATCATTTGAGAAAGTCACCTATACTTATATATATCACTTCCTCCCAAAGTTCACTTGTGACCCCATTCTCCAATTTTCTTCTTCATATTTTTATCTTTGCACATGATATTCTCTCAGGATGAAAATAATTTTTTGAACATTCCTCAATGACTCTTTTTTTCTTATCCTTTCTTTTCTGTGTAAAGAATATGATAGATGTATTATTTGATAATGGATGTTTTCTTGAGAATGTTATGTTTGATATTTTGTCTTGACTCCCTACTGATGCTTGCTAAAATTTTATGTTTGTATCTAGAAACTGGCATTACAACTTTAACACTCATGTTTTCAAGCAATCTCACTATGTAAAAATATACAAAACATAATCTTTTTGTAATACCCACCAATTTTGGGCTCACATGATTGGCGGTATTATGATTTTTATAATGAAAATTTATATTATTTTAATGGAAATATTTGGTAATTTTTATTATTTTCACATTTAATTTATTTTTAATATTATTTATAGAAATAGAGATTAAAAACTGGACCAAGTATTTTGTTATGGATAATATTTTTGAGATTTGAGGAAAGACAAGAGGAAGAAAATTTCATGAAAATAGTGTTAGGTACCGGGGAAGTGAGAGAGAGCAAGCGTGAGGCTTAAAGGGAGACAAATACCTATGGGGTCTAGAGAGGGACTAAAGTAAAATGAGGAATTAGGGTGGTACCTAGAGTGTGAGAAATACCTAAATTGGAGAAATTACAGAATTGCCGCTCTTGAGGTTAACTTGGATTGAGTTGGAGGCAAAGTAGTAATTTCACCATGGGTGGGTATATAGGTGGCTTTACTCCTTTTTCTTTATTTCTCACTTTTCTCTCTCTCTCCTCACTCTGTCATTTCTCTTTTTCTCTTCCTTCTCTATACCTTCTCCACCCAAATCCTCCAACCAAGCTCAGTGAGCAATTCTTTGGTGGTAGGGTGAGTTGTCGACGACTAACCGACATAGGAAAAGCAAGGAATCAAGGTAGGAATTTTGATTTCTTGAGCTTTTCCATATTTTATAGTTTTAAGCCAATTTAGGGTAAAATTGAGTTTGTGGTTTCGTTTGTCAGTTAAAATTGGGGGTTTTGATATCTAAATGCTCCTTAGACACCAAAGATGAGAATCCATAAAAGAAATCATAAAAAAAAGGTGAAGATCTAGCTAGATCTAACCCAATACTGAGGCCAAATCACGTGGGTTATAATTGTGGTACCTTCAGAAGGGAAAGCGAGAGAAGGCCTTGGTACCCAGGCGCCAAGTGTGTGTATGGTGCCCAGGTGCCAAGCATGCTGACATCATGCTAATGTCACGCTATAGTGTTATCTTAGCCTATTTTCAAATTGTTATAACTCTTTCATCCGAACTCTGTTTTTAGCAAACTTTATATCGCTGGTAAGCTCTTTGAATCTAATTTTTAATGGTATAAGTTTCATTTTGAAATTATTTACTAGTTAAGAGTTATGACCAAATGAGTGAGCAAAGGTCAAGGTTGTGGTAAGGATTTTCATTTATTTATTTATTTTTTGATTTTGGTTAGTTCTGGGTGACTTGGGAGCTTCATTAACTTCATTTCCTGGGATTTCTTATATGGTAAATCTTGTCAGCATCAAGGTGAGTGGGTGACCTTGCTACTTTTTTTTTATTAAAAATTGATCAAGTACAATATAAATCCCGTTCACATCATAATTGGATTTATATTTATTAAATTCCTAATTAGTTATGTTAACTAATTTATGGAATAATGGTTATGATTTGTGAGACTATTATGTGGAATGTGTATGGGAATAGTGGACTGATGGTTGGTTGTGTATGTGAATTATTGCATCATATGAATGCATTGCATATGAAATAGAATTGCGTGAGAATGTGGATCTATGAGAGGGAATAGAGGGGTAGACCTCTGGAATAAACCCATTGAGCAATAATGATCCGAGGAGGAAAATCTAGATTGAGTCTCAATGTGGCAAGCATGCGAAAGAGCGGGAAAAACATTGCATATTGCATTTGCATATTCATATTATGAAAGGGAACCGACTAGTAACCCAAAGATGTGGATATTCCTAGAAGAAAGTTAAAAATTAGGAACAAAGGGGTGGACCTCTAAGATAAACCCATTGACTAAATATTGATCGAGGGAAAATTCCAGACTAGGTCTCAACAAGATATGTGTCAGAAAGTACGAGAAAACATAACATGCGGTTGCCTGCTTATTTATAATCCATGTATGATTATTTATGCTTATATATGTTTTGGTTATGATGTGGATTGTGAGAGTGTGGACTCACAAGGAAATAGCACGTTACGGTCACATAATCGGGTACGCTTGTGTTTGTGTATCTGTACATGCCTATATGTACTAGAGGTATTTATTCAAATTATGGTTGTGATCTTAGTATTTATACTTGTGCCTTATTTTATTACACAATCATGTACTCATTGAATTTTTATTAACCCACACTCTTTGTAGTTACATTTTTCAAATATAGCAGCTAAGGAGGATGAGAAACAGTTGGAGTTAGCAGCTTACAAAGACATACTCCATTTTTTGATTGGAGGGTTCTTAATGAACCAATTTTTGGCTTTATGCTGGTAGTACCGCTCCGTAAATCTATAGGCCACCGGGTCTTGCTGTGTTTAGGAGTTTATTTAATTGGTTGCAATTTACTTTGCATTTTTATTGTAAATATTTCCTGATATTATGGGAAATAAGAAAAATGTATTATGTAAATTTACATTTTTGCATAGTTGTGGATATTAGGATTGTTCAAAGAATTTATAAATTACCACTAAGATACACCTTATAATACATGTATATTCATATGCCCATTTTTCGAGGCATTGCACTTTTTTTCCATTACTATCTGGCCAAGTAAAGTATCCATCGCATCTCACTTAGATATTGTGGACACCAGAGCTTGGTCTACGAAAGTGATCAAACTTCAACGTTTTGGATACCGCCAATAGCACAACAACATCCGGATACTTGGAACAATAAATGGTCAAATATTACTCTGAGCCAATCACACATGGAGACCTCATCAACTCCTAATTATCAACCCAGTGACTAAGAGATGCTTGTTATTGACCACACCTTATGTAGGTTAGTCAAAAAAATTATTTTCATACTCATTATTTTTAAAAAAAAATTCCATACTTATATTTTAAAAAAATTTCATACTTATATTATTTTTAAAAAAATTTATTTCATATTCATATGTTTTTAAGCAATATTTTCATGCTCATATTATTTTATTCATTTGTAATTTTACTGCCAATATTTTTTTAAACAAGTATTGTAACGTATTGTTTGCGTGTGATCTACACATGGAGGACTTTTTGATTGTATGTTATCAATTTGTTGGGGGCCCTGTGTTTGTGTCCAAATGCTATATAAAACGGGTAATCAGATTGATTAGATCAATGGCCAACAGTCTCAAATACCATTAGAGATATTTCACACAAAGCAAATTGTTATGGTGAACAATTTGATCGTATATGTAGCTGTAGTATCTGATGGGGAGGTCACTTTGGGTGTACACAATATACATGGAAATACTTTCAAATCATTAGTAATTCTATCCCATATAATGAAAAAGGATTTTCAATTGCTAAACTCTAAAAATAACGTTGGCATAATTTTATACATCAAGTATGAGCGTGGGTTTGCCTTTGAAATGTGGCCTGTGATATAGTCCACTATAATCCTCAATCATGGAACATTGTGTACTGCTCTACTATTGACAATGCAATTAAGATATTATTGTGGCTTCCCAGTCATGAGTTATTGGTTTTCAAAGAATCAGAGGATAAAGAACTAGTCGAAATGTACGACTATAATTCCTATTTTGTTATACTTTACACATTCAGTGGTGGGAAAAACTTGAGTCATCTACAGACTCTGAATATATTTCAGTAAATTTATAGTTGTTTAAGTTATTTTCTAACTTTCCTTTAAAGCGAATGTACTTCTCTTGTACCAACATTTAAAAAAAAAAGTGACTATTTTTGTTGTTGTCTACTGGTTTTCATCTTTTAACAATATATATTTTTCCAAATGAGAACCAATTAACCAATTATTATATGTATTTAAAAAAATCACAAGTTATTAACATAATTTTTTAAGACCAATTCAAATAATAAAATTAAAAAATATAAAAATATTTTAGATAAAACAAAAATATTTAAAATTTAAAATAAATATTTTTTATTTTTTAAATTTTTAATTAAAAAACTATTTTGGTGCAGGATTATGCACCGAGTAGTCTACTCAGTGCAGGAACCTGCATTGAGTAGTCTACTCAGCGCAAGGAATCCCTGCACTAAGGAGGTGCACTCGGCGCAGGTAACACCTGCACCGACAGTGTAGAATTTAATCTTGCATCTTCTCTTAAAAAAATTAAATTTTTTTAAATTTTTTAAAAAAATGTTATTTTATTTTTAAGAGTTAAGTAAATTAATATATAACTATTAAACTTTTTAAATATTTACATCAAATTAAATTACTTAACTCTCGTAACAGAATTTTAAAAAATTTATTTTTATTTTGTAAATTAAAAAAACATATATATATATATATATATATATATATATATATAATTCTCCATATTTACATCAAACTAATTTATACAACTCTCAGATTTTACAAAATTTAAATTTATTTGTAAATTAAAATAAATTTGTAGATATATGTATTATAATTTTTTAAGAGAAATATTAGCATAAATTAATTGACAACTAAGTTTATAACATAAGTTTAAATTAGACATAAGATATAGTTTAGATCATACATTGCACACTCTTAAATTACAAATGCACACTTTATTTACTCTATCGCTCCCTCTTCTTCTTCCTCTTGTTCTTGTTCTTGTTCTTGGTTCTTTGGCCTCCTTATTCTCTTTTTTTTTTTTTTTGCTTCCCACCATCAATGTTATAGGAACCTCCTTCTCCATCACTGGTTGCTGTAGTAAAGATTTGAGCCACTTGAGTTTGCCTCCACCTAAAGTGCTTCTCGTTTCTAGTAGCTATGCATGCTCGTATTTCTTGCATTCTGCCAGCAACCGTTTTCCAATAATCGTCATCGGGGAACTGCCCTAGAGAGATTTCCTCCACTAGCCTAGCTATGCTAGCCCTAAATAAAAGATGAAAAAAGACGATACAATAATATAACTAATTAATAAAACATTTAATTAATTCTATGAAAATAAATATTTTACCACTGATTTAGCACTCCTGAATCTTGCCCAATATAGCAACGGGTGACACCAAAGTATCACTGCATGTACGTTGACATAGGACCCAACATCAATTTATCTCATAAGTTAGCTTCGACTACTCATGCATCCCAATTATTCCACATGGCAATGGCCTCTTGGTGATGATTGCCCTAGTCATAATTGCGACCTTTGCCTTCAACTTTTAGTTTCTAATAACCTTCCATAGCCTCTCTTGGTGGGTCTCATGGGACTCGTTGCCTCCTACCAAACTGACGCATCATGCAATCAGGAAGCTACATCTCGACTACATGGAAGTAGATTAAAGGCACAATGGCCATACCCACTTCTACCCCAGTACGACAATAATTTGGGATGTCTTGAACAAGTGAATATGGCACCCAACAAATCTAAAAAAAGAAAATGACACATTTTAGATTATTATATTTTTAAAAGGATAGCCATATTGCCATATATTATTATATACCTCTCTGTGACCCAAACAATCTAACATCTCCTTGTATCTTCTAATCAAAATTGTTATAGGCTTTGGATGCATACAAGAGCCCTGCCACCTACAAAAATATTAACAAATCAATAATTGGGCAACACACTTTATTCAAGAGACATAAATGCAACATATATACCTGTAACCCAGAGGATGCCACAACCAATAATTCATTGGCAAAGGATCTGGCTATGGGACTACATCAAGCTAAAAATTAGGAAATCGCAAGTATATCCACATATGGAGGAGGGTCATGCACCTTCCAATTTTTTTTCGTGTCTTTCATGGCCGCAAAGCAAAGCTGTCCGTAAAAAAATGCCAATACAGCTAAGCCCCATGACATATGGCCGTACCTATCGAAGTCAAGAATGAATGGAAGGAATTTCAAGTTTATATAGATGGCGGATTGGTCTGGCATTAAGTATCCACCAATTAATTATAAACTCCAAACTCTAGCGTGGATTGCTATGGTTGTTTCATCTACACCTTGAGATAGTTCTCCAAATGTATCCGCGAGCCACCTCAATGTTACTCTTTGTCCATCAATCTCTGATCTGGGCGACATGACTAAAGGCTTGCAAACATAATTGCTAAATCAATACTCCACAATGTCGAAGAAATATGTTGTTCTTGCAAATATAATAAACTTGGACCATTAGGGCTAGCAAAGTTATTGCCAGTATCATCTTGATCATCCATGCGTGTTTAGGAGGAGCTAAAGAGTAAGTGGAAGAAGTAGGGAATGAGTGTTGTGAAAAAGTGTGAAGAAAACTTTATAAATATATAGGGGTGGTGAGCATGGTGTGTAAAAATGTACATTTAATGGGGATATGTGATGTGGTCCCACATGAATGTGTGTGGTATGTGGATGTGGGAGGTGAGGATGTGGCGTGTGATTCATGTGAGTTTAGACAAATATTTTCACTTCTTTTTTAGTCTTTCTAATTTTATTTTGATTGATTACGATTAGATATCTCTAATTTCATGTTTCTTTAACTTTATTAAGATATTTGAATGATTGACTATTAAAATCTTTTGTGAAAAATAAATGGAAACAATATAACAAAAAAATTAAATAAATATTTCTATACTTAACATTTATTTTAAATAAATATAATAAAAAATATAAATTAAATTATCTTTGACATAACAACTAAATTATTAAATTAATATAAAAATATAATATAATATTACACATATATTTTTTATGTAGTGATTAACATTGTTAAATAACTTTTCAAATGATATAAAATAAGTTAGTGTAATTTTATACTACATATATAAAATATATTTAAAAAAGTTGTATATATTAAAATATAATATTATGTAAGACAATGTCCAAAATCTACTAGTCCATCATCCGAACTCACCTTTATCAAATAGTCAACATCTTCTAAAATGTTTTATGACACAAACATTGTCAAAAGCCGCATCAGAAAGTTTTATATAAATTTGGTAGATTTTTCCATTAATTGTCATCTCTTTCTCATTTTCATTTGTATCTCAACTCGTTTTTCTTGTCTCCACTCCTCTCAAGTTTTTTTCCATCATTTCAGAAGAAAAAGCACATAAGCAAGAAAATGTACCTAATAAAGGAAGAGTAAGAAGGCAGAAGACTATCAACCTCGGAATCCTTCTTCTTATACCAACACTAGTACCGATAATGCCACAAACACAACAAACAGATGACAACCATTTCCTTATCCTCCTTTTTTGGCCCATAACAGAGTATGCCTCCTAACTTTTATCCACCAGTATCATGGCAATTTCAAGGAAACATACCACCGTGGCCCATCCTAATTACCCTCCAACTGGACCACAACTACCATGGCAATTCTCTGCACACCATAATACATCTAATGTGCCACGGAATTATTCTCAAGTGCCAGATAACTCATCACCGGCATCACAATCATATCATAACTCATCTACTTCTCCACATGCTCAATCTTTCTTCCAAAATTTGGGCTCAAGCCAACCTACAACACCTACACCTCTAGTTTCAACTCCATTTAGATTCTCACCACCATCAACAGACGTGACCACTAAGCATGCCTCTCAAGATAGCAACATAATTACAAAGGAACTGATCACTCTTGATGGAATAGAGTATTTATTTCTATCTGCCATAATCTAGTCATCTATTTTAATTATAGTCACACTATATATATATATATATATATATTTAAATCACTTAAGTCAAGTTTTCTCCAAACAATAAGTAGATTCAAGCTCAAATTGTGTCCATCATTAAAGAAGCATACAATGGACTGGACACATGCTAGAGAGATGTACTTCAACCACTAAAACAATTTTTGGTGGATGGAATTTCAAGTACAATTTTATTATCATTATTAATAGCAATTTTTTTTACGTTACATTATCATTTATTGTTAATTTACTATTTTTTTACAAATATTATATTTGGTCACCACAACATGGTGATAATATTTGCAACATTCTGTGGGACTACGCGCTTAAAGATATGATATATACATTGCGCAAGAGTAATAAAAAGCTAGGGTAGATAGGGGAATCCATTTAGAATCAATTGTGTCATAAATCGGAAACGCCACATTTCAAGTAGATCAACAAGCAAAAGAAAAAGAATAGATCTTTTGAATCTAGTGGTTTAGGCTCATCTCTTCACACTTGAGGCTCTATATCAATGATAGAGCACGAGGGAAGATTGATATCTTATTTTATTTTTACTTCTCTATTTATTTGTTATTCACTGCTATATCTCAAATTTATATATTTTATTCAATTTGTAACATAGACAGAGGAATTAGTAAAAGAGCCTACTGCATCTGAGTTATTTATTCAAACTCATCAAAAGAAGGCTGATCAAGGATGGGTTGATAAAACATATGAGAAAATATTTGTAAGTGTTCCTTTACATTGTATACGCTATATATTTTATAATACAACCTAATTTTTTTTTTCACTTTCAAAGGCTAAATATCAAAGACTCCAGTCTTCAACAAGCTTTGAGCACCAATTATCTAATCTTGATCTATGGATGCAAGCAATTGGAGGAAAAAAAAAAGGACAAGTATATGGTATAAGAGTTGAAGCGTCCAAAATAGTTGGTATCACAACCTCTGGATTTCATTTAAAAGATGGCTTATCATAACTTGACTAGACTCACTCCCAAGAATTTCAACAAGTTTTAAAGGACACAGTTGTTCAAACTCTAAGTAAATCCTACGAAGAAAACTTGAAACGGTACGAGGAAAAGATGGGAGAGGACTAAGCAATGAGATCAATATCATAAAAAATATAATAAATGTAGTGCAAGGATCTTGTCCACCACATCCACATCCAGAGGGATTTTATGTGAGTTCGAGTGATCAAGGAAATGTGAAAGTGTATCGACCAGATATGGCTTCTCTAGAAAAAGCTTCAAATTTTTTTATTTTGCTCAATATTCTAGCTACTGCAGTAAGAAATGAGGAAAATGATGATGATAATGACAAAGATACGGAAGATGATGAAGAGTAAAAATTTGTAATGACCAAATTAATTTGTATTATTGTACTAAATTTCTTGTCAATGGACTTATTATTTGATACAATTTATTTGTAGTTATACTTATTTATAAATATATGTAAACTTTTAATACAATTATGATTATTAATATATTTAAGGATGATATATAACAAATAATTATACATATATATAAAAGCTTGTTTACAAAAATAACAACATATAAGTACAGCTTTTTTTTAATGAACAAAGTGATATGGATTTTAATATGACGACTACCAATGGCTTCACAGTGGACATGTCCTTGGTCGCTCTATAGCCAGATTATGAAATTATAAATTTTTATTTTAAAAGTTTTATTTGTTTATTAGTAATAAATAAAATATTGTAAATATTTATTTACCTAATAATAATTTCGTTTGTATATAAAAAAGTAAATAAAAAAGCTTTTGATTGAAAAATGCAAATAAGGCATGTAATCATAGTAAATGTGAGGCGCAAATCGATGAAAATTTTTATGCAAAAAATTTAGGTGGGCTTTGCAAATTTTTTGCTTACATTTAAACTATTCATTTTCCCGTACTATATAACAAATCTTGTTCAGTGTCTTCAATTTTTTATTAGACTTTTTGACCACACTCTTCTATTCTTTTTGTTCTTTTGTCTTCTCTTCTTTTCTTTCTTCTTTGTCATCTATTTATTTCTTCTGTATCTACTGCTCTGTGATTCAGTTTTGTGCCAGTCCCAGAATTTAATTCTGTTCTTCTTTTGTAGTTGTTTGCCAGGTTAGAAAAAATAAAATATATTCTTTTAGCTCTTTTTTTTTCTTTTGGTCCATTCTATACTTTTTAGATTGCTGAGAATAATCTTCTATTTTTTTATTACAGACTTTAATTTCATTTCTGTCTCAATGCACCAAGTAATCAATACATATTTTAATATATTATTCTTCATTTTTTCTTTACGTTGGGATTTTATTTCTTTTGGTTTACATCTATACAGGGTACTCAGTGTTAGCAGCTTGCAAACATGGTCGAATGAAGCAGCTTAAATGACAAAGACACATACATTATAAAAAAGACGTGTATATTATAAAAATAAGAAAGATGTAAATTAAATTATTTGTCATCAAAATATTCAATTAAATATCGAAGATGCGTATATTATAAGAACAGGGAAGATGAAAATTAAATTATTTGACATCAAATATTACATTATACCAAATGACTAAGATGAATCTATAAAAATCTGAATATTCTATAAAATAGAAGTTTTATTATCACCAATAGATAAAATATATAATTTTATTATAACCTATAAATAAAATTAATTAATATAAAATATAAATAATTAATAATACAGTAATTAATCATACAAGATGACAAATATTATTTTACCCCATCGAGCCACCTGTCAACAGACAAGTAGACACAATAGATACACAGACGTGGGGGTTTAGGGTGAGTTATTGAATGTAAATTTCTGACTGAAATTTAGTAGAAAATATTTAGTAGAATTTGTTTTTAGTAGGAAGTCAGTATAAAAAATTTTAGCAGCTGGTTTATTTCCGACTGAAATTTTTCAGTAGAAAAGCAATAAGAAATTGATATTTCCTATTGCAATTCTCCATTTCTCTTCAGAATTGGCTACCAGTAATTGCAGTCTTTGGTGAGGTGATCCACATCCGTTCTTTGTAGCTATATCTTTTAACGGTTATATGTTTAACATGTCATATAATTTTGTTAACCATTTCAATAGTGGTAGTAATTAGAAAAGCATTGGTAATTTTTATAGACATACAAGACATTTAACACAATAAAAAATGTGTGATGAAACGAAAACTTTAAATTTAGGGGAGCAAAAAGTTTTTTTATTTTTTGGTTCTAAATCTATAATGAAGTGCATGGTTGGTGAATGATTGCCAAGTATTTTATTTTTTAGTATTTTTTTTCTTTGGGCAACAGGCATGGAGCTTGAAAATAGGTTGATAGAAACCAACACTAAACATAACCCAATGCTCGACCTAGGAAGACGTCAAGACAAACGAGAGCAATACACCCTCACAAAAGCAAGAGAAAAACCTAACACACTCCATATCTTATCAAGGTATATTCCTATGGTTCAATTCATGCTAGTTCTTTTACAACAGTTGATAAGCGCCTCGCAATTTGTCTCTACAATAACTGTTATACCTGAAATGCGATGCATCCGATGCCCTTAAAAATATAGAAGACTTAGTTTTCAAGATGAAAACCACATTTCAAAGAATCGCCACCAAAATTTTAATTGTTAGGCAAAACTTTAGAAAAACTTTTTTTGAAAATTGATAAGAAACTGGTCTATAAACACAAGATGGGTTTGGAAGTCTGATTGTGAGTGGGAAAGGTCTTAGGCACCCAACGACACCCATTGCAAGAGCGGTTATCCTAAATTAAATGCACAAAATTTGATAATACGGCTTTGAATTATCTTAATTACCCTTAATACAACAAGACATAAAGATGCTAAAAAGAGGAAAAGACATAATATTTACAAAGGGGAGCGCACTAGGAATTGCCTAGGACCTATGCTCCCATGAAAATGAGATCAAAGTCTACATAAATCGTGAGTTTGAAATGCCACAAAGGGCAAAGAGAAGGTTTAAATTCTTTGCAGGAAGAGTTAGGAATCGAGAAATAACTGCTTTCATAAATCAAACAGGGTTGAAATGTGGTGATTGTGTTCAAATTCATGAAAGCAAATTACTTTGAATTTTGCTCTACCCATATTTTTTTATTTTTTTTGGTTTTTGATTTTTTGAATTTTTGGGGAAATTATTTGGGATGGAAATGAAAGAAGCTATTGTTTTGGATTTTAGAATTTATGAAAATAAATTAAAAGGAAAATATTTTCTTTTGTGAATAATTTGAAGGGAAATATATGTTTGAAATTTTGAAAATGAAATAAAAAGGAAAATATTTTGGATGTCCTCAAGCACACTCCTTAGTCCTTGACAGTTGTAGCTTAAAATCAAGACGATGGAATGTGGGGCGTGTTAAGGCCTATATATCACCCTTGCCTTCAGGGTTCAGGCTCCAGGCTTCAGCAAGTCATGATCGATTCTCCTGTCTTCCCTTTTTTGTTTTGCACTTCTTTTGTGCTTCTACATTCCTCATCCATCAATTCCAAAAGTGACTAGCTAGTCCCTCTCTCTTCCTTTTTAGAGTCAGAGAGAACTGAAAAGCATAGCCTAACTCTCTCCTTTGGTTTCCCCCAGGTCCTATCTAGCGCCCATCTTTCTTCTCCCCATCATCAGAGCACCCAATCCTGACCCATACAAGGATTGTCTATTACTATCATCACCTTCTTATTCCTACAACTCATTTCATCATTAATTTCCAACCTTCACATGCCTATAACAATAATCATCAACTTTCTCATACCTCACAATAACCCATTACCCATATTCTTGCTAAATATGCTTCCTCCATTGGCACTTAGAAACCCTGACAGAGGCCTCTTTATTGTTGATTCTCACCTTCAACCATAAGAAGCTTCTCATTATCATTGTAACCCACACACCTGTCCACTAAAAAAAGTTGACACTCTATTGTCCAAGATGTCAACTAAAACAGAAGGAAAGAGCAATGTCAAACATAGGTGTACGTGCAGACAGATTCATCCTTCTCATTATTTATTGGCTTGTTTTGTATACATAGGTGATAGGCCCATCTCTCCAAATTTGGAAAGCTAGGTGAAAGAAGTTGAAGAAAGGGCTGGAGCTGCCTTGAAGTATGCGAGAACACCAACAAAAGGAGCATTCAAGTAAGTGGTTGGCTCAGATTGTGAGACATTATATCGGGAGTCTTGGAAAGAATCGTCCTCAGCGGGGCCTCCCACCACTGCCCCCGTTAGGACGTTAGGGTTTGGTGCGGCGCTTTTGAAGTATGGGTCTCCGTCACGACACTTGAGGGGTTGTGGGTGTTGATCCACCGAAGGATTCACTGAACCACGGTGGTGTATTTTCTGAGGATACTTCTGGCTGTATCCTACCATGTATGACATTCCTAGTGGGTTCTTTCCTAGTATGTAATCCACCTGCCAATCCCATTAGAATATTACAATATTGGACTAGTACTGTAAGAGCTTGATATCATATAATTTAGTGTCGCACACCACACACCACACACCTGTGATTTCGCCAGATTCACGAGGCTTGATGTGTCAGCAGCAACATTTCCACAGTTCACAACTACTTTGTTTGCGGCTTTCATGTAGCGTGCATACACAATTAAAAGAAAAGAATACGATGTTGCATGCTGCAAATTACTTGACGATCTAGCTTTGAATAGAAGCCCACCTTGTTTGTAAATTAAAACAGTATGTTAAGTTTCATTAGCATCTTCGTGAAATTTATTACTTATATATCAACATATTAATGTAAATAAAAATAAAGAGAGATAATATATACTTTTTATTTTTCGCTAGGAGAGTCGTACCCAATACCCTAGCTAAGGATATTTTTAATTTAGACATTTTCTATTTTTATTTTCAACGAAAATAAAAAATGGGCTTGAAAACTTGTTTGGTTAAGTTTAATGAAAATGTTCTCTAAAATAAGCTCAAATCTAAAAACATAAAAAAAAAACCTATTTTCAATGGTTCAGAAAATACATTTCAAGAAATAAGGATTGAAAATGAAAATAGAAAATATTTTAATAAACCAAACAAATCCTAATATTTTCAGTTGATTAAATGTGCTTGTGTTGGAGTTGGATAAACTTGATTTTAGATCAACTTGATTTTCAAAGTTTATTTTGGTTAAAACCAAGTTAAAGTTACTTCTAGCTAGCAAATGAAGGTTTAAAACAGAAAATTTAGTTTTAGAAGTGAGATGAATGCCCTAAGCAACTAAACTGTTTTGGCACTTAAAATCACATTTGGGAGTCTAAATTAACTTTTAAAAAAATTAGTATGTTACAATGAGAGATAGAAAATGAGAATATTGTGGAGTAACTGAAAGAATTTATTCTCCCCTGAAAAAAAAAATTAATCACTTAGCAAAGCTACTAGTTAAAAGGAAATTCGATCCTTGCACACATAATAATGTAAAGCTTAGAGGATTTTTTTTACTAATTAAATTTGACTCCTTTCGGTGGATAAAATTTTTTTTAAAAAGAATAATAAAATGAAGTATTATTTAACAGTAAATTCAAAGACAATGTTTTTCTTTTGTTAATTTTACTCTCCGAACTTCTTATCAAATTGAACAAGACATTGTATCTCTCCTTTGACAGTACTTAAAAAATGTATCGTAAAATAAAAAAAAATCACTATTTTTCATTTTTTTAAATTAGTTGTGTGTGTCTTATATGCATTTGTTTTGTAAGAGAGACTTATCTCAATTTTATTTCTTCAAAGATTAAACATTTTAATTTAGTGTTTAAAAGATTATTTTTGTCTCATTGACTTCTAGCAATAAAAAAAAAAAAGAAAGATTTAACAATAATAAATTTGAGAAACTAGTAATGAAAAATAGCAAATTGATGTAAAGATAATATTTTAAGGGATAAATTGAGAACAATTATAATTTTTAAGAGACCAAATAAGTAATTTAATCTTTATTCTATTTTACTTAATAATGCACTCACCTTTAGAGTAAGAGACTGATTTGGTCGGCGAATTAGGCAACAAAGAACACATAAAATTGTCTGCCAATGGAACAAAGGGACTCGCAGCAGAAGGGTCAGACATCACCCACTGCCAAAATATGTTGAACCAAATTTGAAATTAATTATCATAATGAGCTTAATTATATATCACGGGTCAAGTTAGTATGGGATTTTATTTAAATGAAAAAAAAGTTTGAAACTAAATCTTCATAAACTTGTAAATCCATACTTACTATATATGACCTAATTCATAATCAGCTCAAATCCTGCGCAAAGTCTTACAGGTGCTACTTAAAAAATTTTTGACTCATAAATGATAGGTTATATATATATATATATATATATAAATGGTCATTGTAGTTTTTATAGAAGTTTAAATTTTTTGGTCCTTCGAGTAAATTTGTATCTAATTATTTTCTAAAATAATCCAATTTCGTCCTTAGTCACATTAATTTGAAATTGAACAAGTGTAAATATTGGCGTTTAAAATATTATATTTGTGTTAATTTAACTTTTTTTGTTACCAAATCACAAGTCATTTTGTTGTCAAAAGTCAGTTAATTTAAGAAATAGAGAGACCAAATTAAAACGATTACAATATTTTAAAAATTATATTAAGATATTTAATCTTTAAGTAATTAAATTGAAACAAAATAAACTTTTAACTAACCCGTGAAACAAGAACATTAATTCCAGCATGCTTAGTGTCCCATCCAAACCCAGAAGACCATTGTATTGCATTTATGTTGGCTTTCACGAACTCCCAATAATTCGACAAATTGGTTGCCTTGTACAGCCATGATGCTCCCCAAATCAACTCATCCTGACTCAAAATTACAATGAAAAATAAAACATGTGTGAAGAGAGTGGAGTGAAATGCAGTTGGAATGTGTGTGTGTGTGAGAGAGAGAGAGAGAGACCATATAGCCACCGTAATCGCAGTAGAAGGGGCATGCAGCAGCGCCTATGCTATCGTTGTAAGATCCACGGTAGTTATTTGCAAAGTCAAATACCTAAGTAAAATATAATTGAATGAATTGGTCAACATGAACAGAAACACACACATATGACAAACCACACACACACACACACACACACATATATATATATATATACCTGTTGAGCACGGCCAAGAAGCAAGGAAGAATATTTAGGGTCAGTTGCCCTAAACACCATGGAAGAGGCTGCAAGTGCTGCTGCAATCTCTGCAGAGAGCTCAGAGCCAGGCTTGTCGGGAGTGAGTAAGTATGTGGTTCTCGCACTGTCCATGTCCTCTGGCCTCTCCCAACAGTCATGGTCTCCATAAGGCTCCCCCACTTGCCCCACAACAACTTTAGGGTTCTGTGTGGCTTTCAGGAAGTAGTCACTTCCCCACCTCACTGCCTCCATGGCATGTGCAAGCTCTGAACCCATCAGCTCCCCAAATTCCAACACACCCCAAGCCAGCACCGTCGTTGAGAACGCCATCGGGAAGTGGAACTTCACGTTGTCTCCTGCATCATAGTACCCTCCCACCATGTCCATCTGCATATTCATTTCCAATATCACACTAATTCATGTCTTCAACAATAAATGCAACCTGTTTCATTAAGTATTTTTCAAATCAATAAAAACAAATCATTCATTTTTAATATAACAAATGAAACACAATGTATAATATAATATAACAACTTATAAACTATTACCTTTAATTCTATCTAATAAATCTAAATTAATACAATTAATGTACATTCTATTATACATTATGTTTTATTCGTTATATTAAAATTAAATCATTTATATTTGTAGCTTTGATGGAATAAAATTTTATTATGATTAGTTATATTAGCTTTAATTTTAATAAATACATAAATTAAATTAAATAGTTTCTATTTATTTTTAAAGACATTAAATACTTTTACAACTATTGAAAATTAGACATGTCTTGAGAGTTGTGTATACTATTCTCAATAATGTGTGATCATTAGGGGTGGGCAGTGTTTAGGTTGACCCAACCAACTAAACTTGACTTAGCCCTAGGTAAGGTTGAAGCCTTGTTTCTAGCATCTCAATTCTCACAATCGCTCAATTTTGGTCTAAGCCTCTGAGGTTTAACCTCTCTTTGACTCACTCATCGCCTCTACTCTCTGGTCTCTCCCCTCCTCTCTAGACTCTAGTCTCCACGACATAGCTCTCGACTCTCTATTGAACTCATGAGTGTTATCCTTCCTTCTCCTTCTATCGTCATTTCTCTCTCTGTCTTTCATCTATGAACCATAAATGGCTATTCATGGTTCGTGAACTAAAAATTTCTAGTTCACAAACAAGAAATGCCTTTGTTTGTAAACAAGTTCCAGACTTCTGGTTGTGTGTTTTCTTTTTTGAGAAAGAAAGAAAAAGAGAGAGAAAAGAAGAGGAGGAGAAAGAGAAAGGAACAAGAAAAAAAAAAACCGTGAAAGAACTTGTTGACCTGACCCAACTCCCTAGAGTGAGATTGGATTGGTTCGAGTTTATCCTAAAAAATTTAGTAATCTAGCCCCAACCCAATCAAATTTGATTGATTCATATTAACATTTTTCTCTAACCTGACCGTGACCAATGATCATCATTCTTGAAAGTAAATGGTAACTATTAAACTATTTTGCCAAACCATTTAGTCAAATCAAATTTAAACAATTTACGGAAAGTAATTTTTAACATTTTATGGAATTAAAATTAAAGTAGTCTTGACTGCATAAAATATTAAAATTATTATTTTTTTATTTCAATAGATGCTTCAAATTTGACTTGACTTGGTCGCTTCGTTAGGTAAGTACAATTTATTTCAGGAGCATCAACTGCTCATTAATTCCAAGAATTAAAATTGAACATGTCTTAAAATGTGTTAATATGCACATTCCTTAGATTTTTAGAACTCATTTAATTTTTTGCATTTAAACAGTCAAATATTAAAAAACATTGATAAAAAAATTTAACAACTTTTAATAAGAAACAATTTATACTTGTATCACCTTAGAGCATTTCCAATAATATAACTCTAATGAATTGTTTATTGTAGATCTCACGATGTCACATCACTACTTTTAGCTTTAACCATCTATCTACTATAATGGTACAACTCTTTAAGAATTTACATATAGGTCCCACAAGCAATAGGATAATTAATGTAGATTTATTTAATATTTATTTTTTGATTTATTTATTAATTTTTTTATTAAGGATTGTTTTTTATATAAGAACGATTCTTATGTGTGGCAACCACACACTGACGAATTCCAATAGTGAAACTCAATAAAAATCAGTTCTTATTTTTAAAAACTCTCAATTGGATATGCTCTTAAGTGGGAAAGCTCAAGAGAGATACACAAGGAGAAAAACTAAGTGTGAATGCTTCTTTCAAAACTAAAAATTATTCAGAATATGCTCACGGAAAATACTTTCCCAAAAATGAAGATTATTCAATTATGCTCATATTTCAAATCAATCAAAACTACAATCCAACTATGCAAACATATCACAAATTTAAATCTTTATCATTTAGATTCTATGTTTTGTCCAATTTACTACATATATTGAATATAATGTTATGAAACATAAAATATAATTGAACATGATTTTCTAACTAAAATAATTAAAATTATGTCATAAAAAAAGGGCTGGCGCAAAGGACCCACTAAAACCAACCGCAACGGTTATAGCGAGAGAGAGAGAGAGAGAGAGAGAGAGAGAGAGAGAGAGAGAGAGAGAGAGAGAGAGAGAGAGAGAGAGAGAGAGAGAGAGAGAGAGAGAGAGAGAGAGAGAGAGAGTAAACTTACATTTGCATCGGAGCCATCACGAAGAGCAGAATCTTTTCGCCATGTCATGCGTTGAGAAGGTGGCAGCTTCCCCGACCTCTGACCTTCAAAGAACAAAATGCTCTTCGACAATGCATCTCCATAGTCTGCCCGAAATTCTGCTGTTGCCGTCTTCATTATTGTCATCACCACCACCACTATCACCAAATTCACCACCAATATGCACATGGATAAACCCATAATTAATAATATGCAGAAAAACGCTTGCTGCTTTAGTCTTGTTCTTGGCTATGGCCTATGAATACGATCATAAAGACAGAAGCAGCAACCTTTTCTGATGAAAATATGACCATCCATGCATGCCTTAAATACACTTCTGTTTTTTTCAACTTATTATTTGCCAAATTTAATGTTCATATACATACCCAGAATTTAATGCTGTTTAATTATGTAGTGAAATTAATTAATGCCTTCGCAAATTAGATGGTGATAACTAATATTTATTATTTAATTTAAGAAATACTTAATGTGTACTTTAAAAATTTATCCTCCTTCTCATTAATGCTAGTTCAAGTGTTTTTGTAGGTGATACTAATTAATGTTATGGATTATGATCAACTGAATTTCACTAAAGAATCCAAATTATTTAATTAAGGCTTTGCACAAATTGGTCAATCATAATCCTTAACCATTTAATATCTCATATGAGAAATACTTAATATATATATATATATATATATATATATATAAATTTTATGGTTTACGATCAACTGAATTTCACTAAAGAATCCAAATTATTTAATTAAGGCTTTGCGCAAATTGGTCAATCACAATTCATAACCACTTAATATCTCATAAGAAAAATATAATATATATATATATTATCTATATAATAGATTAAAATAACTCAATCTCCACCACCAATTTTTTCATCACATAATTAATGATATATTGTGGCATCAAAAGCTTGGAAATTCAAATTTTAGAATTTTTAATTTAATTATAAGCTTAATATGTGAATTAATATTGACTTAATTTTTGCTAATCAATCGTCTTGATTTTATGCTACAGTTTTTTATATAAGCAAATTCAACTAAAGTCTTGACATATCTCCCTTTGACATCTTTCTCTCTCTCTCTCTCTCTCTCTCTCTCTCTCTCTCTCTCTCTCTGTAATATCCTAAATCGAACAAGATTGTGCAGCCACATTCTCACGTTATAGATGGTTGTGATGAGATAAAAAGCCAAGGCTTTGGCTTCAAAGATACCAAATCTCACCACCTTCCTCCCTCATGAAATATTGTTCCTCATCATCTCCACTATTCCTATAGATAAAATAGTGAGAACTGGTGTCTTTTCATGTAGATGAAAGCCACTTTGCAGCACACCACCTACTTTAAGATTGATGGGAAGAGAATGATTATGTCATTATCTCAAAGATAAAATTCATTCGAAGCTCATGATTCAACGTCTACTCTCAACCAAGCTATACAAAGTAGACTTAAATGGTACGATCTAACAGTTTTCTCTTCTTGGCATGTCACTTGGGTGACATTCAAATTTCTTTGACTTTAGTGTTGTTCTGAGAGTAGATCCTCTAATGTATAGAGGAATAATGTTACCTAACGTTGGCTAATCACGTCGTGAGACATTATTTTCCCATAGAGGAATCGAACCCAAACCAGAAGGTTTGAGGAGAACGCATCTATCATCCAGCTAGAAACATATTCTTGACATATATACTCAACATTTAATATTTAATAGAAGAATATGTTATATACAAAAGGTAAAACAATATACACAAATAATTATATATGATAAAACAATAACAAATCTTATAATTGAAGAATATACCATTATTTTACATAAATCATTTTAAATTACATACAATTCTAAAAATTTTATTAACAAATCAACCATTGTCTGATATTTTAATATTATAATATTTTACAGATATTAAAATTTCAAAACAATACACACAAGTTATTATATATTAAAAAAACAATAACAAATCTTATAATAGAAGAATATGTCATTATTTTACATAACTCATTTTAAATTATATAAAAGTTAAAAAATTTTAACAACAAATCTTATAATATAAATTTGATTATTATTAAAAATGTATTATTCATATTAAAATTATTTTTTTATAATATTTTAATTCATTTGGTTTGACAATGGTTTAATATTTTAATATTTTAATATATGTGACATATACATTAATAATATATATTTTAGTTCCCTAACAATTTATTCTCTATTTCTAGATTTGTACTTAAATGTTTTCTTCCATATCAAATATACTTAGATGTCTATTACAGTATCGGAAATTCTATTTTAGAATACAGTATATATAAATTAATATTAATTTCAAATTTAATGAAGAATATAGGAAATCTTCACAAATTTGTCAACCCTGTAATTAATGTAATTAGTAATAGCTTATAAGTGTCTACTAATTTAAAATTAATATACCAAATTTTCAATTAAATATTTTCTTTCATATTAAATATAATTAAATGTCTCTTTATAACAATCAAAGATACTATTTTAGAATATAGTGTGAATAAATTAATTAATTAATTTTAATAATAATTTCATATTTAATGCAGAGAATAGGAAATTTTCACAAACTTGTTAATCTTGTAATCGTAAATGTCTTTTATAGTAGTTAAATGTCTCTTAAATATTTTCTTTCATATTAATATTAATATTAATTTCATATTTAATGTAGAATATTAGAAATATTCATATATTTGTCAACTCTATGATTAATATAATTAGTAATAACTTATAAGTGCTTGATAATTTGAAAATAATATACCAAATTTTCAATTAAATGTTTTCTTTCATATTAAATGTAATTAATTCATATTTAATGCATAATATTGGAAATCTTTACAAATTTGTCAACATTGTAATTAATATATTTAATTTAATTATTAATTTCATATTTAATGCATAATATCAGAAATCTTCACAAATTTATCAACTTTGTAATTAATGTAATTAGTAATGGCTTATAAGTGCCTACTAATTTGAAATTAATATACCAAATTCTAATTAAATGTTTTTTGCATATTAAATGTAATGAAATGTAATTAATTCTTATTTAATGCAGAATATAATAAATTTATGATAGATTTGTCATCCATGTAATCAATATAATTAATTTAATTACTAATGACCTATTAAGTGCAATTAAGGTTATTAATTTGATTAACTAATTTTGAGATACAAATACTCAATTTGGAACAGTGTTAATGAAGATGAATTAACCAAATACAAATATAACAAAGTGATATTTGAGTTACTTCAAAGAAAGAGCAATTTTGCTCCAAGCTAAAAGATCTTGACACCATAAATTAATACATGTTATCTTTACTTTCAAGAGAAGAACAAAAATATTTAAGTTCTGATAGCATCTGTAAAGCCAATGTAAATATTAATATAATAGACGATCTCTACACAGAAAATTTTGAATAGTGTCAGATTGTCTGATATTCTAAACCATGAACTAAAGTTGAATAATGGTGCTCCAATAATATTACCTAGAAATATTGAGAAAACAATGGGTCTTTGTAACAGTAGAAGACTAATTATATCTCGACTTGGTAAGTATGTCATCGAAGCAACAAGTATCTCTGGAAAAAATATTAGAGAAAAAGTCATAATTTCTAGGACGATAATTACTCTATCAGACTCAAGATTATCTTTTCAACTTAGAAGACACAAATTTCCAATAACATTATGCTTTGCAATGACAATCATCAACAAAAGTCAAAACTAATAACTTTTAGTAGTTGGTTTGTATCTAGCAAGCCCAATCTTTATACATGGACAACTATATGTGGGAAGTTCAAAAGTGAGAAGCAAAAATGATTTGAAAATTTTGATTCTTGATAAAGATAGTAATCATATCATAATAACATCAAATGTAATATATAAAAAAAATTAATAACTTGTGTTAAAGTAAGTAAATATCTAAATTTGAACATGTGTTATGTCTATATATTGATGAAATGTCTGTGCATCATACAAGTTGCTACACTAGTTTATATATGTTTGAAAAATGTTTCCTCCTTCTCCTTAATGCTAGTTGTTATTTAATTTTTTTGGATAAATTGAAATTTATTTCCCTTTGGTCTAGCCAAAAGTTATCAATTTGTCTCCTCATGATTTCACTCAAAATTATTCCCCCCCCCCCCCAAAAAATGGTGTAAAGTATCTTATTCGAATCTCATATGATTTGTTATATTACATTTATGTACTACCTGACCACTCATTAGTATATTCTAATTAAACTTTTTTAACAAGAATGCTAAAATAATAAACAACTTTATTTTTCATAATATGTTTCAATTATATAGGGAAGTATTTACTATAAAACCATGGTAGTAAAATATACAATATTAGATAAATAAATTATTCTTGTTATTATTTTTAAGATTCACGCAATTTTTACCAAAATCTGAATTAAGTTATAGGACAAAACATAAATGACAATAATATTAATTAAGTACACAATGCTATATATAACAAATATGAGATTAAGCTTTAAGATTGAAAGGAAAGAAAAGAGAAAATTGAAAACAAAAGATAATGGAATACTCTGATTCATTATATATGATAAAGTTATTTTACATTAATACCAAACTAGTCCATTTATAACACTTTTAGGCTCTGTTTGGATAAACAACTTATTTAAGTGCTTATATATAAGTTATTTCTACAATTGAAGAGTTTATGAGGACAAACTTCACATAAGTTGTTTTTAGCTTATGAAAATAGCTTATTTAAGTACTTAGAGAATAAACGCTTATATATAAGTTATTTCTATAATTGAAGAGTTATGAGGGCAAATTTCACATAAGCTGTTTTTAGCTTATTTTCATAAGCTATCCTATAAAGCTTATGAAAATAAGTTAAAAATAGCTTATGAGCATGCCAAACTTTTTTTTATAAGCTCTCCTAAACACATGCATAAGTGCTTATGCAATAAGATAAGTTAGATAAGTTCAAAATAAGCTCTTAAAAATGCACGTAACAAACAAAACTAATATAGCAGCTTATCTTTATCAATAAAACCATAAATCAACTTGTCCTCAACAAATATAAAAATTGAAAATGAATTTTATAATTATATGATAGTTTCTAAAATAATATTTTTTTGTTATTAGTAAAATTAAGTTGATGTCATAGACTTAATTAAAATTGTCTACTTAATCTCATCAACAACCTTAAAATATTGTATAAACATAAGTGAAAAGGATATTTAATAATAAAAAAGCAAAAGTATCATTTTCATCCTTAAAATTTAACTCCGGTTTCAATTTCACCCCTTGTCTTTTTTTTTTTTGTAATGAAAAAAACTAACGTGGACTAACACACCATTTGTAACGTGTTGCACACTTGGTGGACGCATCAAATACAAGAGAAAGTGACAATTTTACCCTTAATTTCTCTCTCTCTCTCTCTCTCTCTCTCTCTCTCTTGTTTCAGTCTTGGTGTAACACCTCAAAATTTTCATAAAACTATCTCCAGGATAAAAGATTTTTAAGATAAGGTTCATTAGTGAATAATTATGGCAATTTTCAAACCTTAAATCTCAAAGATCTCAAGTCCATAATTAAAGACAACTAGGAGCCATTAACATCATCCCATGTCTTACATCACCATCATGTCGATATATATACATACCACTGGAGATTAAGTCTTAATTATTTTACAAAAAAAAAACTATAAAATCTAGGCTACAGCTACTGACTGACTGTTGCAACCCTGTTATTCCCATTTTGATTTGCACCTGGAAATGGTTAATACAGTACAAAAATCATGAGACATAGAAATCTCAGTAGCCAGTAGTTAATCTTGAAAACAAGAACCATTCCCAGTCATAAAAGCAAGTTCATAACACCATTCATAATTCAGTTCAACTCATCTATGCCACTGTCATGCAGAGATTATCCCTAGGTCTTAATACCACAAGAGTCTGTTTCACCTCAAGTGGTGCCAAGGGTCATCACTATTCTCAGTGCCTACCACCAGGTCTGATTATACCCTGTGGCCTAAAGGTCAGCAAGACTGACACTAGCATTGTCATGCATAGCTGCTTCCGCCCTAACCATGGCAAGTCTTATACTGGCGCGTACCGTCGTACCCCAGATGCTTGGCGTACACTGCCTTAGCACATGAGTATAATAACAATACAAATATATACATAACAATGCATAGAGTTGAATATCACATAATTCATAATTAAATCATTTTCAGTATAAAACAATTTCAAAATATATGAACAGCGCTTTTATGAAATATAACTGGCTACCTGAATTTATCGTCTCATACCGATTCCACTCGAAATTATTCCAAGGTGCTGATAAAATAAATTAGCTATTAAAATCCTAATATGGAATATTTAAAAAAATACTATTCCATTTTTAAATGAAATTTCTGTGCACTAAATATTAATTATGTATTATTCGCAATCTTATTTCTAATCCCCAATTTAAATAAATATAATTAGCTAAAAAAAATATCCTAATAAGGAATAGATTAAAATTACTATTTCATAATTAATTAAATCTTGTACTTCAAAAATTAATTACGTAATGTCTATAATCTCATTTATAGACCCAAATTCAAAAATTATAATCAGCTAAAATTTCTTCTAATTTATTTCTCAAATTCCACCCTATTTCCTTTTTCCTCAACAACTTTGAATTAATTCACTTTGGTCCCTAATGTGAACTTTAACCATATAAATAACCTTCAAAATTTGGTAAATTCCATCAAATTTTAACTAAAATCCCATATATATTCAATCTGGACATTTTCAGAATTTTTACTCTTTCCTTCCAACTTTTCATTTCATTCACTTAGGTCCTCAATAATTATTTTTCCCTTATCTTTTTCATGATCTAAGACCATACTTAGTTTCATCTAAGTCCATAGGTCACAAATATATCTTGTTTCGAAATTATAGCTATTCCTACGAACTTTTGATATTATTCAGTTTAGTCCCTGTCATGGATGCATACCTCTAAACTCCATGTTTTTCCATTCTTCTTGCTGCATGGCTCTCCCAAACTCATCTAGGGACTCTCTAAGACATGTTTAATCATTTCTTAAACAAAAGCGAGCCTAAAAAAAAGGATTTAGAGCTTACCCAAGATTTCCGAGCTTACTTTCTCTCTAAATTTTTCTGCACTTTCTTGCCACTTCCTTGCTGCTGTGAATGTGTATTTAGGACCTCAAATCCACTGCTAAGAAGGTCCTTTGGTTAGCACCAAAGTTGCCCAGGGGTGGCTCTTTAAAAGCTTAAGGAAATTTACTGGTTTTTAGAGCTTTCTCTCTATCTCTCTCGGTTTATGCAGAAAATGAGGAAGTTTTGCAGCAACATCATCTCTCTCTCGTGTTCACTTGTTAGGATAGCAGAAAATGAAGTTACAAACCCTCCTTTAACCCCTAAGGGTCCCATACGTGGCAACCAATGCAAGGAAAATGGATTCTCTCTCTCGGTTCCAGCTCATGAAGACAATGCCATGAACTTTCTCTCATCCTCGGCAGCATCACGTGGGCACTGCAGAACAGTTCACGTGTAATGCTTTATCTTCCCTATTCTCGAGTTCACTATTGCTTTGCCTAAGGGAAGAGATATCTCTATTCATATGCAAGAAATGGGTGCTGGCCGAGATGGTTCTACTGCCTTAAATCTGAAAAGGAAGGAAAGAAAAGAAAATAAAATGGAAGTGCAGTGGGTGTTCTCTTGAAGGAGTCCGTGGCTACCTAGCTTGAAGACAACTCACCTTGCTTTCCACAGGTTCACTTTGCAGCATCCTCACGTGGCGACCATGGCCTGCACTGGATGAGATTCTACTGCATAAAGCTTTGTGTTGCTGTCCAAGAAGATATAGCCAAGCTTTCCATGCCTTAAGTGTTCTCTTCATTCCCAATCCCCTTTTTCTTATATTCCTATCCTTTCTTTTTCAGTTGCACCACCTTCTGCCCTCACATGATGGTATATTCCTCCTGTAATAAGGAGAAAAGCTGGCCAAACTCTTAAGCATGTGAAGACAAGCACTCAAGGAGAAAGAGAAAGAGAAAAGAAGAAAAGAAGAAAAAAATTGAAGTGGCCCCTCTTCTTGTTGGTTCAATGCTATGATTCGGATGAGGAAGAAAATATGTAACCATTGCATGGTCTCCAACGTGTCTATTTCCATCAAATTTTGTATAGCTAAAATTCTAGATAGGCCATTCATAAATTTTTGTATTTACAAATAGGTCCTTGGTATAAATGGAAAAATTTTATTTATTGCCAAAATTTATTTTTAACACTTTCTCCAACTTTTCTCCAACCTCTAATTATGGAAAAGTTACTTTATTTCCACTTACAAATTTTCTCCTAAAAAAAATATTCTTTTCATAATAGTCCTTCAAACACTAATTTGCCTATATTAAATAAATATAAGAATGTGGGATGTTACACTTGGAGTGTTGTAAACTAGATATTCAAAAATGGACCCTTGAAGTGTATCTTAATCTTTGCAAAATTACTAGATATTGTTTTCTATTTAACAAAAATATATGGTAAACATTCAGTTTTCCCTTTTTCAATTGGGAATGTGAATCAAGGATCAAGTGTTTAACTTCGTTGATTGATACAGAGGATCATACAATGACAGTCTTGGATCATGGATTTGCCCTTTTTATTGTGATTTCAATGGCTACCTGTAACGTCCTTATTTTACTATACTAAAATCTGAAAAAAAAAATTTAAATTCTAATGCTTAATACTCATATCTTCAAAAAGAACATTCTACAATTGTTCTCAGTACAAATCATAATTGGTTATACATAATAATTGAAATTCTAAACATAAGATAATTTTACATTCGTTTGAAATAAATTACAAATCTGTCGTACATAGTAATTTGATATCTAAACTTAAAAAAAAATAATCTATAATTCTAATACTTAATAAACTTGAGTGCTCTAAAAGTGTTCAATCAATCTTTACACCTTTCCCCTTATACTTAGCCCCTGAAATGGTCAGTTGGAAAAGCACAAAAAGGTGAAATAAGGGTATCTCAGTAGCTAGCATAATTTTATAAACATTTATAAATATACCATTTCAGTCATAAAAGCACTTATATCATAAAAATCAGTCCATGTAATATAAATTCTCAGTTCAGTGTAATAGGTTGATGAAAAATTAGCAAGCTGATATATGAATAATTCATGAAATCAAGAATAGTTGGTGGCACACTCAACAACATGGAAAAGATAGTCTGCAGAACTATTTTTCCAAGCTAAACATGAGAAAAAGGCTACTGCAGTCCTTTAACTCAAGCTAGAAAAATTCCAAGCTAAAACATGGAAATATAATTTCCAAGTTGACATGGAAATAGAATTTCCAAGCTGACATGGAAGCAGAACTCCCAAGCTGAACATGTAAGTAAACTTCCAAGCTGATATCATTCTAATTTCATCATGAAAAACATATTTCACTTTAAATAAAACTTCATGGACATAAAATATTCAAGTAGTAAAACAAGCTTTTATGAATTGCTACGCTACCTGTACTTTGTAGTCTGACTTTTTAGCTCAAATAGCTATTCAATATGTCTTGAAATTCGTTTCACAATTTTTGATCGTTGACCGTGGGGTAGTCTGCACTGGTTTTGGTTCTGATTTTTTTTTTGCTTCCTATTCACTGCCACTTCTCCCTTAACACTTGTGTGGGTTAGTAATAGAAAAATCTCCTCAAAGTAGCTCAGAAAAATCGAGTTTAACGTTGCTATTTGCTGGATTCTCTTTTTCTCACTCTCTCTCGACTGTGAATAGTGCAAGGAAAGGGGAGGAAGATATTGCTATTTATAGCTAAGAATGGGAGGCAAGTGGAAAATTCCTTTTGAATATTCAAATATCTCTCTAAAGCCTAGAAATGTTTAGAAAACTCAAGATAACTCAAGATAAACCTAGACTAACCTAGAATTCTCTAGAATTATCTATACTAGAAATGTTTAGAAAACTCAAGATAACTCAAGATAAACCTAGACTAAACTAGAATTCTCTAGAATTATCTATACTAGAAATGTTTAGAAAACTCAAGATAACTCAAGATAAACCTAGACTAACATAGAATTCTCTAGAATTATCTATACCATTCTACAATATTCTACACTTATCTAGGAAATTCAAGAATATACAAGATATCTGTAGAACATACAAGATTCCTCTAGAACAATCTTAGATTCATCAAGGACATTCAAGAGATTTATAGAGTCTCAAAATAAATAAAAAATATTAAATATTTATTCCATAATAATTTGGGATGTTACAACTCACCCCCCTAAAATTTGAATTTTGTCCTCAAAATTCGGTAAGCATATAATTAAAAGGATTATACATTAGAAATTTTAATTACCTAGTGAAATAACTCAGGATAATGTCTTCTCATGTGTTCTTCAGTTTCCCATGTTGCTTCCTCTTGGGATAATCCTCTCCAGACTACTTTAACTAGAGGGATTTGCTTATTTCGCAATGATTTGAGTCGTGTATCAATGATTTTATATGGTCTTATCTCTACTGTAATATTCTCTTGTAAATGTACATTCTCATGTTCGATGACATGTGAAGGATCTGGGATGTACTTTTTAAGTTGAGACACATGAAAAACATTATGAATATTTGCCAAGTTCGGGGGTAAAGCTAATTTGTAAGCAGTGTTGCCAAATTTTTCAAGGATTTGGAATGGGCCTAAGTATCTTGGACTAAGTTTCTTTGACTTCATAAATCTTCCAACTGCTGTAATTGGTGATATTTTAAGAAAAATATGATCACCTTCTTCAAACTTAAGGGCCTTCTTCTCTTATCTGCATAGCTCTTTTGTCTACTTTGAGCTGTAAGTAATCTATCCCTTATAATTTTAATTTGCCTTGAAGTTTGGTCTACTATTTCTGGGCCTATCAATGCTCTTTCTCCTAGTTCAACCCAACAGATAGGTGATCTACACTTCCTTCCATATAGAAATTCATATGGGGCCATCTTGATACTAGATTGGAAACTGTTATTGTAGGCAAACTCTGCTAATGGCAAGAATTTATCCCAATTCCCCTTGAACTCAATCACGCAAGCCCTTAACATATCCTCTAAGGTCTGGTTTGTCCTTTCTGTTTGACCATCTGTTTGAGGATGATAAGCAGTGCTAAACTTCAATTTTGTACCCATGGCATCTTGTAAAGATCTCCAAAATCTAGAGGTGAACCTCGAGTCTCTATCTGATATGATGTCACATGGAACACCATGTAATCTGACTATCTCCTTTATGTATAACTCAGCATACTTATCTAGGGTATAGGTAGTATTGACAGCCAAGAAATGTGCTGATTTTGTCAATCTATCTACTATTACCCAAATGGAATCATGGCCAGAAGAAGTTCTAGGTAGTCCTACAATGAAATCCATTGAGATGCTATCCC
The DNA here is from genome assembly GCA_037074585.1 of Biancaea sappan. NCBI lineage: Eukaryota > Viridiplantae > Streptophyta > Magnoliopsida > Fabales > Fabaceae > Biancaea > Biancaea sappan. Next base: position 40,934,906 of record CM073501.1, on the reverse strand, counting down.
ATTTCCCTTTTGGGATTTCTAGAGGTTGCAATAAACCACCTGGTCTTTGGTGTTCATCTTTTACTTTTTGACAGGTAAGACATTTACTAACAAATTTTGTTACCTCTTTCTTCATTCCAGGCCACCAAAAATTTCTTTTTAGGTCATGGTACATCTTTGTTGTTCCTGGATGAATAGTATACTTACTTTGGTGTGCTTCTCTCAAAATATCTTGCCTAAGGTTTCCTTGATTGGGAATATACACTCTTTCTCCAAATTTGAGTAATCCTTTGTCGGTGAATTTAAGATTCTCTATTTTACCTAAGGCTATTAACTCTTCTACTTCTTTGATGTAAGGGTCTTTAGGTAAAGCTTCCAAAATTAAATCCTCTAGTTCATTTCTAATCACTAGGGCACTTATTTTTAGACTCTTACAGTTAAAAGATACTTTAAGACTCATATCTCTGAATTCCTCTAAGAGTTGTTCCTCTCTAAGCATCATAATAGCTAGATGAACATATTTTCTGCTTAAAGCATCAACTACTATGTTGGCTTTACATGGGTGGTACTTAAGAGTGAAATCATAGTCCTTCAGAAATTCAATCCATCTCCTTTGCCTCATGTTAAGCTCTTTTTGGTCAAAAAGGTATTTAAGGCTCTTGTGATCAGAAAATACTTCAAAACTTGCACCATATAGATAATGTCTCCAAATTTTTAGGGCAAAGACTACGGCTGCTAATTCTAGATCATGAGTAGGGCAATTTTGTTCATGTGGTCTTAGTTGTCTAGATGCATAGGCCACTACTCTTCCTAGTTGCATTAGTACACAACCTAAACCTTTAAGTGATGCATCTGTATAAATTATGAAAAGTTTTTGAGGGTCAGGTATAATTAGATGTTAATCTAGCCTTTAATTCCTGAAAACTTTCTTCACACCTACTGTCCCAAATGAAAGGTAGATTTTTCCTCGTTAGCCTGGTTAAAGGTAGAGCTATTTGTGAGAATCCCTTGATGAACTTTCTATAGTAACCAGCTAATCCTAGGAAACTCCTAATCTCTATTACAGTTTTTGGTCTTTCCCAGTGTAAGACAGCTTCTACTTTACTAGGATCAACTGATACTCCTTCTCCAGAGACGACATGTCCTAAGAATTTTACTTCTTTCATCCAAAACTCACATTTGCTAAGTTTGGCGTACAATTTCTTTTCTTTTAAAACTTGAAGTACAATTCTTAGATGTTGTTCATGTTCTTCCGCAGTTTTTGAATAGATTAAGATATCATCAATAAAAACAACTACAAATTTATCTAAGTAAGGCCTAAAAATCCTATTCATGTAATCCATGAAAATAGCTGGCGCGTTTGTTAAACTAAACGACATGACTAGGAATTCATAATGCTCGTACCTAGTTCTAAAGGCTGTTTTAGGAATATCTTCTTCCTTAACTCTCAATTGATGGTATCCTAATCTTAGGTCAATTTTTGAAAATACCGAAGCTCCTGCAAGTTGATCTAACAAATCATCTATTCTGGGCAAAGGGTATTTATTTTTGATGGTGATTTTATTTAGTTGCCTATAGTCGATACATAGTCTAAGTGTTCCATCTTTCTTTTTAAAGAATAGAACTGGGGCTCCCCATGGTGAAACACTAGGTCTAATGAAACCTTTTTCTAAAAGTTCTTCTAATTGTTTCTTAAGTTCGGCTAACTCAGTCGGGGCCATCCTATAGGGGGTAATTGATATTGGACCAGAACCAGGTACCAAATCAATAGCAAATTCTACTTCTGTTTTAGGGGGTAAACCACTTACATCTTCAGGGAAAACTTCTGGAAATTCATCTACTATGGGAATGTTCTCTATTTCATCTTTTACTCTAACTTCTGTAGAGAAAAGAATTAAGTACCCTTGGCAGCCTTTTCTTAGGTATTTTATAGCTTTAGTAGCAGAAAGATAAGTCAACTTAGTCTTTGATTCTAGGGTTGTTGTATGGATAGGTAAGGATACTACTTTACGGGAACAATCAAGTATTTTATAGATAACCAGTCCATACCAATGATGACATTAAAGTCATGCATTGTAATGCAAATCAAATCTAAGGTGGTCATTTGGTTTTTGAGTTGGACAATGCAATTTAGGCAAACTTGAGAAGTATAAGCTTGGCTTCCGGTGGGTGTTGAAACAAATAGATTATATGGCAAAGTATTCATTTTCAATCCCAAATTCTTAACACATGCATATGATATGAAAGAATGTGTTGCTCCAGAGTCAAATAGTGCATTTACAAGAGTATTACAGATAGAATGTTACCTTGAATCAAATTAGGTGATTTCTCGACTTCCTGCTGAGTCAAAGCAAATACTCGTCCTTGAGTTTGTGGTCTGGATTGAGAGACTATTTCCTTTGAGGCTTGGCAATCCCGAGACATATGTCCTGGCTTTCCACATCTATAGCACATGCCTAAACCAGCTAGGCACTAAGTGTTGCCATGGTTCTTTCCACATCTAATACATGGAGTCTTAGGCAGGTTGGAGTTGTTTGTTGGTTTACTCCTATTCTGCTCATGGGTAAACTTTTTCTTTTTCTTCCATGAACTTTCACCCTTATTATTTGATCCAGACTCCCGCTTTCTCTCATACATCCTTTCCCTCTCAATATTGGTACTTTTTTCAGCCAACTTACATTTGTTTACGAGTTGGGCAAAATTCATTATTTCGTGAGTGGTTACTCGATCTCTTATGTTTGCTCTAAGCCCTCTTTCGAAGTGATTCACCTTCCAGGCTTAGTCATGGGTATTCTTTAAGTAGGAAGAGAATTTGGCCAATTCCTCAAACTTTGCCTCATATTCAGCCATAGATTTCTCCCCTTGTCTGATATGGATAAAAGATGTTTCTTTTTCTATCCTTACACAATCCGGAAAGTATTTATCAAACAAAGTATTTTGGAATACCTTCCATGAAATTTCTATTTCTTTAGATTCCAATAGCTTCTTGGCTCCACGCCACCAGTGCTCAGCCTCTTTCTATTTCTTTAGATTCCAATAGCTTCTTGGCTCCACGCCACCAGTGCTCAGCCTCACCTTCTAACTTGAACACAGCTAGAGTTACTTTCTGCTGAGAGCTACACTCCATTACTCCAAAAATTTTCTCAATTTGATCCATCCACTCTTGGGCTACGTCTGGGTCATGAGATCCCTTAAATGAAGGAGGGTTATTCTTTCAAAATTCCCCTAGAATCCGGTTAATTGAGTTGCTAGTTTCACCTTCCTTTCTCTTTCCTCTACCCTTTAACTCATCAGTCAAGATTTTTAGAACTTCAGTGGTGGCAGCCTGATTGTCTTCTTGTCGATCTGCCCTAGCCACCAAGTGTTCTATGTTCTGAGTAAGGGTTTCCAAGATCTCGGCTTGGGTTCTCTTAGATGAGGCCATTTCTACAAGACACTAAAAAGGTTGTATTTCTAAATCATAGAAACAAGCTAATCAAACATATAGAAAACATCATCAAAATATCCTAATTCTACCCATAAGGTGACCAAATCTTTGCTTTGATACCAAATTTTGTAACGTCCATATTTTACTATACTAAAATCTGAAAAAAAAATTTTTAAATTCTAATGCTTAATACTCATATCTTCAAAAAGAACATTTTACAATTGTTTTCAGTACAAATCATAATTGGTTATACATAATAATTGAAATTCTAAACATAAGATAATTTTACATTCGTTTGAAATAAATTACAAATCTGTCGTACATAGTAATTTGATATCTAAACTTAAAAAAAATAATCTATAATTCTAATACTTAATAAACCTGAGTGCTCTAAAAGTGTTCAATCAATCTTTACACATTTCCCCTTATACTCAGCCCCTGAAATGGTCAGTTGGAAAAGCACAAAAAGGTGAGATAAGGGTATCTCAGTAGCTAGCATAATTTTATAAACATTTATAAATATACCATTTCAGTCATAAAAGCACTTATATCATAAAAATCAGTCCATGTAATATACATTCTCAGTTCAGTGTAATAAGTTGATGAAAAATTAGCAAGCTGATATATGAATAAATCATGAAATCAAGAATAGTTGGTGGCACACTCAACAACATGGAAAAGATAGTCTGCAGAACTATTTTTCCAAGCTAAACATGAGAAAAAGGCTACTGCAGTCCTTTAACTCAAGCTAGAAAAATTCCAAGCTAAAACATGGAAATATAATTTCCAAGCTGACATGGAAATAGAATTTCCAAGCTGACATGGAAGCAGAACTCCCAAGCTGAACATGGAAGTAAACTTCCAAGCTGATATCATGTTAATTTCATCATGAAAAACATATTTCACTTTAAATAAAACTTCATGGACATAAAATATTCAAGTAGTAAAACAAGCTTTTATGAATTGCTACGCTACCTGTACTTTGTAGTCTGACTTTTTAGCTCAAATAGCTATTCAATCTGTCTTGAAATTCGTTTCACAATTTTTGACCGTTGACCGTGGGGTAGTCTGCACTGGTTTTGGTTCTGATTTTTTTTGCTTCCTATTCACTGCCACTTCTCCCTTAACACTTGTGTGGGCTAGTAATAGAAAAATCTCCTCAAAGTAGCTCAGAAAAATCGAGTTTAACGTTGCTATTTGCTGGATTCTCTTTTTCTCACTCTCTTTCGGTTGTGAATGGTGCAAGGAAAGGGGAGGAAGATATTGCTATTTATAGCTAAGAATGGGAGGCAAGTGGAAAATTCCTTTTGAATATTCAAATATCTCTCTAAAGCCTAGAAATGTTTAGAAAACTCAAGATAACTCAAGATAAACCTAGACTAACCTAGAATTCTCTAGAATTATCTATACTAGAAATGTTTAGAAAACTCAAGATAACTCAAGATAAACCTAGACTAACCTAGAATTCTCTAGAATTATCTAATCTAGAAATTTTTAGAAAACTCAAGATAACTCAAGATAAACCTAGACTAACCTAGAATTCTCTAGAATTATCTATACCATTCTACAATATTCTACACTTATCTAGGAAATTCAAGAATATACAAGATATCTGTAGAACATACAAGATTCCTCTAGAACAATCTTAGATTCATCAAGGACATTCAAGAGATTTCTAGAGTCTCAAAATAAATAAAAAAAATATTAAATATTTATTCCATAATAATTTGGGATGTTACACTACCAGTATTGGTGCAAAATTCCATCATGGTGAATGCTTTTTATTAATGCAAATTTTAGGTCCCAGATGTGACGAGCAATAAATGCACCAAATCAAAATCATCATCCCACCAAAAAAAGAAAGAATCAAAAGATATTTTTGGTCATAATAAATGCCAGAAAACAATAAGGAAATTGTAAAACTCATGGAATTTTATTATCTTTTTTTTTTATATGTATGCTTCGAAGATTTTTGCTCTACATGTGTTATGTTCAGTTTGGTATTTATTAATGCATATGTGCTATGGGACTCTTTTATGTACTGTACATTATTTGATGGTTGCCCATGTTCTGGGTGTTCTAGAATGGAGATAGCCTATGTGATTACATAGCAGAGAATTATTAATTACACTTTCATTTTGGGACTAAAATGAAAGGGAGCTTCTTGTAATTTACTATAATAGAAATTCTTGCTTGGAATAAATGAATGGAAATATTGACTATATTTCTTGTTGTATTGGTAAGACTTCTATAAACAAAGATATGTGTTGTGTCAACCCCATCTTAGGACTTGATGGAGCAAAAGTCTAGTGGGGGATGGCATTTTTGCAATTAGAGTGAACTCTTTTTAATTATTTGTTACCTTCTCTCTCTCTCTCTCTCACACACGATACACACTTAGAATTCTTCATGTTTGGAGAACCAATCTTTAAGTTGTTACACTAAGGATAAAAAGGTGAGTGAGCTCTCTTCTTTCTTCCTTGGTCCATTTTCTTCAAACCCTAAGGAATGAATCTTTGTTTGGGGGCTATTGAGTGGGTGAGTGCTGTAAATTCTTGACTCTATTTTGATTCCCAACTCTCAAGACTAGGCAAGAACTTGTAAATGGGTGATTTAGGGCTCCTTGAACCAAGAATTGTTTATGAAGGAATTTCTCCATTTTGTATTTGGTTAGTGTTGTGGCTTCTTAAACCTAAGGGAGATGGTTTTAATGATTTTCTGAAGAGAACTAAATCACCCATAAGAGTTATATAAAACCCTTTGTTGAAGTTTTGCAAGATAGGACCAAGAACCATGGGATTGGGAATGTTTCTGCTATGGTTTCGTGTTGCCCAAGTTCAGATGCCCAAGGTGCTACATGAACAGAGGTGTTGCATGAGAAGCCCCCTTGGCCCCTTGGATGCCACGGGATGGAGGAGGGCTTGAGACCTCAAGTTAGCTGGGTGCCCTTTGTGCCTAGGGTTGGAGGATCCCTATGATGCTTTTATGCTAAAAGTGAGATTCTGGATGGTTCTTTAGGCACTTTGGGGACCTTTTGAGGGCTGTTTGGAGTTGTCCTTTCAAGAAATCAATAATCGAATAAAAGGTGAGTAACTAACCTTCTCTAAATGCCTCTTTATGGAAATGGTAAAGAGTTCCAGTAAGTTTGGCATAAATGATACAATTACTGTCATGAATAACTACTTGACTAAGGAGTGACTTGGAATTGTATTAGCTCTTATATTGGTTGAGTTTTATTGATTGTTCAATAAATTTTCTCATAGAGATTAATTTATTTAATGATTCCTGATATGGAAATTGTTTGGGCTTTTTTGGGCCATAGATGTGTGTCTTCGGGCTAGACATATACATGCGTTTGAGGCTGTATTTGTGTGAGCCTTCGGGCTAGAGATAATTATGTTTTTGACATGGAGATTTTATCGAGCCCTCGAGCTAGGAGATATGGATGCTACTTCGTGCTCCAATGCTTTCACTGTTTTCCTTGTTGGTTACTACTATTCATTAGAATTTTATGTCTCATTATGTTTGTTTCCATATTTTAAAGCTTGCTTGCATTGAGGAACATCTGCTTAAGGAGTAGCGGACGTTTGGGTGTGCTAACCCTCTTGCCTTCTTGGGTTGGTGTATTATTGTAAACCACTCAGTTGGCACCTTCTCTTGATGCTCTATAGTCTGATAGGAAAATTAAGGGGAGTTTTGGTATATGTTTTGTATGTGACACTTAACTTTATTCTTTTGTATGTGTTTCTGTTTATTCCTTACATGGCATATGACGGGTTGGAATAGCTAGAAACACATGGTGGTGGTCATGCTATGACCCCTTTTATGTTACGAAATGGAAATACGTTGAAGCTTTTGTGCCATATTAAATATTTGGATTTTGTGAGATTGTATGAAAATTTTATTGCTTGATTGTTTTATGTACCACTTGTTGTTTAGAGTCAGGTTTCAGAGTTAGACTTATAACTGTGGGAAATCCCTATAGTCATGCTAGTCACAAACCACAAGGACGGGTCGTGACAGAAATTATCAATTTTAGAAATAGAAGCAATAAATGAAAACAATCAAAAAGGGATTTGACCAATACCATACAAAAAGGAAAGTTTATGAATTAACTACTGAGGAACATAAATAAGGAATGTAGCCATTTATAAAGAAGACAAATTTTGAAGCTGCTAAAAAAGAGTTGATGAATAAGAAATCAAGCCAAATCTGGAAGATCTTTGCAATTAAGTGATTTAAACATAATCAAAATAAGGGTGATTTATTTCCTTTTTGAGACAACAAAACTTTCCATTTTTGAGGTACCTAATCTATATATTAGATTCAACAAATTAAAGAGTTGACAAAGCACATTCAAGAGTCTAAAGCAACTAATGAGGGAGCTTTAAAAAGACGTTGACTATTTCGAAGGTCTCGAAAATGGAAGGTGAAGAAAAGGAAAATAAGCCAAGGTCCTGATTCAAAGATTCCAGCAATCATTAAACACAAAAGCACAAACCTCAATGATTCTTAACCACACATGGATTAAACACATCTTATCAATGATCTTCAAGAATTTAAAGAGCTGGCTATTGAAGAATTTAATAAGGAGCTTATTCTCCAACTGCTAGTTTCTCAAAGCCTATAAAAAAGTTTCATTTCATCATCTTTAGACATGGATTGGTGAAGGAAGAAAAGAAAGAAAATAGTTGTGCAAGAGCATCTATTATCCTTCCCATATTTCATGAGATTGTTGTACATTTCTTATGCATTCTTAATGAGCGGTATAGTTCTGAGTGAACTTCATCGTACTTTGTACTTGTTGATTGGCTTAGGGATTAAGTTGTAATCCTTATTATCTATTGTCCAGTGAGTAGATAAATTGTTGTTAGGAACTTGTTGTGGTTACTGGTTGGGGTGTAAAAGCCTATGGGTGAGCCTCTCAGATGAGAGGTTGTAAAAGGTTTGGAGTGACCTACCCAGTGATACATTTGCTAAGGATGTGGTAAGACTTAGGGGTTCAGTTTAGCATAAAAGTAGGGTTCAATTTAATGTGTTTTTAAAAAGGAAACAATTGTTTTTGAGGAAATTCATTTTTATGTAAGAGGTTACGTAATTAAGGTACTGATATATAAACAAGAAACCTACTTAATCATGAATCATTCAAAAAGAAAAATTGCTTAAGATTTTTCAAAATAATCAAGTACCCAATTCAACCCCATTCTTGGCTACCTAAGTGTACTTATGTTTCATATCAGAGTAGATCTCCAGTTCTTTTATTGTAGGATTAACATCTAGGAGAAAAGATCTAGAAGATGAGTCAGGAACTTGGTGCACATGGTCAAAGTGTTGATAGACCTCCTTTATTTGATGGAACGAAATATACGTACTGGAAGACACGCATGGAGATATTTTTGAAATCTCAAAACATGCAAGTCTAGAAAGCGATTGAAATAGTCCATATATTCCTAAGAAAAAGGTTGATAGAGTCAAGGCCCCTAAAGTTTAGAGCGAGTGGACAAAGGAGGATGATCAAAAGGTATAGGTAAATCATAAAACAATTAACTATCCCTTTTATGCAATTAATTTAGAAGAATTCAAGAAAATGACAAGGTGCCAAAATACAAAAGAAATATAGGAAAAACTACTGATTACTCATGAATGTACAAAAGAAGTCAAAGAGGCCATAACAAACCCAATAGTACATAAGAGGACCTTACTTCAATATATCACGATGATGCCTTAGTAAAAAGTGAATTATATACAAATGAACCAGAGGTGGCAAACATCTGTCTCATGGCCAACAATGATCCAGATGAGGACCTTGATGAGCTAAACGAATCTCCAATAACCTTTGATGAATTGTCATATGCATTTGATAACATAGATGAGGATTTGAAAAGGGTTTTACAAAAATATCAAGATCTTAGATAAGCCCAATGAAATTATTAAAGCATTTTGAAAACGTGATAAACAAGAAGAATTTTTTTGAAACAAAAATCAAACAAATGAAGGAGGAATTGTGTCTTCCCTCCCTGATCATAGAAAATAAGGCACTAAAAGAAAAAGTAGATTGTTTATCATATGATCTAAGTAGATTCATCCAAGGACAAGAGGAGCTAGAAAAAGACCCTAAATAAGGTTGATCTAGGATGTGTCAGAAAGGGGAAGAAACCCAAAAACATTTTAAATACCGGATCCTTTAAGGGATCAAGAACATGCTATGCTTGCGTAAAGAAAGGGCATATATCATATCAATGTGATAAGGAAATAAAAAAGGTTTATGTTAAAAGAATTTAGGTATCAAAAGGCACAATAGTGCAATCAACTAACCCATTCAAGACCCAAAAGGTTTTGGGGACCTTATTTAATCGTCATGTTGATAGGTATGTCTGAGGATGAAAGAAGTTAAAGAATGGCTCCTCAACTTTGGCTACTCAAGATATATGATGGGGAACAAATCTAGTTTTATGAACATCTCACAAGTTCTTGCCAACATAACATTTTGTGACAAGGGTAAAATTATTGGTATAAGAATACCAACAAAATAGATAATGAATTTCTCAAAAATGAAGGCAAATGCCAAATTATCCAGCATAGTACATTACTCGGGCTCCCGAATAACAAACATAAGAGGTACCTGAAAACTATACTAATGGGGTTTCTGAGTTTTCATACTTGTTGCATTTAAATGATGAACCAAGATTTTTCTTCCTATTGGTTCCTGGTACAGATAAGTGAATTATGAATTGTTCCTAAAGGGTTATATGCAAATTTATTTTTTGTGAAAAATACTAAAAGGTCTATTTTTAGATGCAAACATGGATTTGTATTCCCTTTAAAAATGTCTTGTTGATATTTGGTGTATCATGAGAGGTTCTAACATAGTTTCTACTAACATGGTAAGGTGTTTTGAAAACATGCATACATATTCTCAAAGTAAAGATGTGGATATATCATTCTTATAACTGATCTTTCAAATTTTTTTTATTGAACTCCTTCATCTTATAAGGATGAAAGCTTTGAAAATTTTGAAAAAGAATTATCCTCATTTTAAATGCATTTGTGTGAAATATTTATCTATCCATGTTATTAAGGAGAATTTTGGGAAGTATACATGTTGTATCTATTTAGTTGACCTTTGATATTGAGCAAATGAAGTAGAACATATTAGTAGGAAGATACTTGCATCAAAATCAAATAGAATCATGAACCTGACAAAATGGAAAGGCAAGCTTGCTCAATCAAGACTACTAGGTCAACTAGGTTGAAGGATAAAATCAATGATGGGTAATTATAAAGTTGGAAAAGAGAAAGAAAGATTTATGCTCCAAAACCTAAGGGTAAATCTCAGCCGAAGGAAGAAATAAGGTCTTGCTATGCATAAAGCACATGTACGAAGATGCCTAAAGAGAAACCTGATTGAAAGAGCCATAAAAAATAAGTATCAATTGAATCCTAAGAAAGAAAGCTTGATAAAAAGCATAAGGTTAGTTTCCTAAAGTCTCTATAAGCGATAAGGTATTGTTTGTGATAAATTTTTGCCTTATTGCTAAAATATTGCATTTACATATACATATTTCAAGTACCTAATGCTTTATCAAAGTGAATGCTTTCTTTGGAAAATATTTTTTTAAAAGATGAAATTCAAATAAAATATTTTTCAAAAAGGGCTTTAGAAAGATCATGTTTTCAATCTCACAATAGTCTTATTTGAAATAAACCTCTATAGCATAAGATAAATGATTAAGGCAAAGAAATCGAGTGGCATTCATGGTATCATTGAGCATGACAAATTTATTATGAAATTTCATAGATTATGGCATATTTGATCTACTAATCAGAATGTGTGCAAGGCTTATAGTGCATATAATAAGAGCACTCGAACAATAAAAGAAACTATGCATATTATACTTGATGAATCTAACCTTTCTTTTGAGCATAATGAAAGAACAAATGATAATGATGAGCCATGTAGTATTTAGAAAAAGCTCAGGTTAAGAAAAAGAACAAGGGAAGACATCAAATCAACCTCATGATTCAAAAAACAAAGAGGAGGACCTTGATTGTGGGAACCAAATGACACAAAAGAAGCACCAAATTAGAAACTGGTGGGACATTGCAAAGAGATCACCAAAGAATCCCTAAAGAATATAGGGGAACATCCAACTTTCCTTATGAATATGTCATTGGTGATCCTACTGAAGAAAGAAGAACTAGGTCATCAATAAGAAGAATGAACAACATAGCCTTCATGTCCCAAACTAAACCAAAAAGTATAAGCGAGGCCCTGGAAGATGAATCTTGGATAATTGCCATGCAAGAAGAACTCAATTAGTTCAAAAGAAACAAAGTTTGGTCATTGGTCATGGCTCCTGAAAACAAGTCCATTGTAAGGACAAAAATGCATCTTCAAAAATAAATTGGATGAGTAAAGAAATATTGTTAGAAATAAAGCAAGAACGATTGCTGAAGGATACAACCAGTAAAAAGAAATTGACTATAAAGAGACCTTTGCACTAGTAGCTAGGTTAGAATCTATCAGGATCCTATTAGTCTTTTCATGCTTTAAAATTTTCAAATTATATCAAATGGACATTAAAAATGTTTTTTTAAATGATTTTATAAATGACGAAGTTTTTGTAAAGCAACCACCTGGTTTTGAAATTGTTGGTCACCCAAATCTTGTTTTCAAATCATCCAAAGCTTTGATGGTTTAAAGCAGGCCCCAAGGGTTATGACAATGGATTTTTAAGAGGTAAAATTGTCACAACAGTTCACAAAGGTAGAAAATAAAGATATTCAAATTGTTCAAATTTATGTGGATGACATTATCTTTGGTGTGACTAATGAGAGCCTGTGCAAGAACTTTTATAAGCTTATGAAAAGTTAAATAAACCAGAGATGGTATCCTAATTAGTTAGACCAAATAAATAAAAGAACTATTGAAAAGGTTTGGGATGGACACGGGCAAACCAAGACCTTGATGGGAACCACACAGAAGCTGGAAAAAGATGAATCAGGTAAAAGAATAGACTAGAAGCTCTAGAGAGGCATGATTGGATCCCTACTTTGTTGAACTAATAGTTGACCTGAAATTATGTTTAGTTCATGCCTTGTGGAACATTCTAAGAGGAACCTCAGGTTTCCCACCTTATTGCTGTTAAAAGGATTTTCAAGTACCTAAAAGGTACTCAAAACTTAGGGTTTAGTACCTTAGAGATGGTGAACTTAATTTACATCGTTATTTGGCATGAATTAGGCATGAACTTGCTAGAATTAGGCATGAACTTAGGATGCTAGCTATGAATAATTAAATTATTTTCATCTATAAGACATTGAAAATCATAGGACCCTTATAAAAATGCATATCTTAGTTAACTCTCTGATACATGATTAAGATTGTCTTAATTATCTTTCTCATTTGATGTGCATAAGATAAAAAATCATGGGTTCCTTATCAAATGAGTAGTTTGGTTAAATATTTGATTCAGGATTGCCTCGATTATCTTTCCTTTTTTATATGCATTAATGTGGTTGAGTTACTTGCTCCTATATTTATATTGTTATTATGGGTTATATGGTCATTCTCCTTGGGTGTCATGACCCAAACCCGGGCATGTGACTGGCATGGCAACTAGGGATATGCCCTCCCTATATTGTAAGCCTACTAAGCCAAAACTACTAGCATTTTTGTATTTTCACTATTGATAATAAACTTTGCAAGAAAATAGCTCATGTCTGAACCTAGGTGTCCTAAGAACTACAGAGCATACCAAAGACTCAATAAGAGGGAAACAAAGGCTAACATTGTTGTCCGACCGTAAGATCATGCCATACCTATGATTATTCCTCTAACGAGTCGCCAATTAAAACCTGTAGGAGTGGTACACAAGAAAGCCAAATTAGTATACAAGACTCAGTGAGAAATAACTTATCATGTCCATAAATATTTTACAGATCTTCCATCCCTTCAAAGGAGGATGCTAAGGAAGGATCAAGTAGAACTCATAGAACCATTGTACTCGCCAACTTTATAAGAAGTTGATTTTCCTACTTGTTATTCACAGTATGCCCGTAGGCCTTCAGATGTGGCCGGTCTCTTCTGTTAGTAGGGTCTCAGTCATAGCCGGGAACATCAAGCATTTGCACAATTATAAAAAGCATTTTCACAATTACAAAATATATGAAAGCAACTTCTAGCATATGTGATTCATTCACATAATATAGGCATATTGCTAAACTTAACTTGTGACATGGAAATTGACGTGTAATTTAGCGTGACACCAATATGATTATTTTAAATGCCTTTCCAATTCACAAAATTAGGAACTTCTGTTAAGTTTTGGATTTAGCACTATTTTGGTGCTAAATGCCCTATCTTTTTATCTCTTACTTACCTTAACTTGTGTTTCTTAGCTTTATTTTGAATGTTTTTAGTTTAGTTTATATGTTATTAGATTTTAGATTTGTTTGAGTAATTTCATGTCTCCAACCCGTGGTTTATTGATTATATTTGTTGTTTGGTTTAGGTTGAGTTGCTGAGGAAGTTGCCCATGAGGTTGCTGCTATTCTAAAGCTCTAAAACATCATTTTCTGCCATCCACCGCTATAGCGGTGGATCTGTACTGCTATAGTGGCTGCTACTGAAGCCGAAGACCCTAAAGCCTATCTGTCTGCCTGCCACCACTATAGTAGTGCATTATAATCGCTATAGCGGTGAGCCTTAGAGCTGAAGCTTGTTTTACATTTTTTCTCTATCAACCAATGCTATAGCAGTGGGTTCTCACTGCCATAGCGGTAGGTTGTGGTTCTATAGTCGTTTTAATAGCTTTAGAACAGAAATTTTAGGTCATTCTCAGTGGGAGACAGAGCAGAAGATGTCGATTTTGCTAGAGAAAGAGGAGGAATCCTATTCCAAAGCTCTTCGAGCCTAATTTCTATCAACCCAACCTCGGATTCATGAGTTTGCTCATTCTTTTACTGTTTTCTATAGTTTTAGAGCCCTGAGTGGTTAATTTCTTTGTTCTAGGGTTACTATGAACCTAACCTCTTATTAGGAATTGTTTTCTATCTAACATTGTGGTTGCTATACAATTAATACATTCCTATCATTCATATATTTTGAACTTGTTGTAAAACTAGCCATTTTATGATTTGTTTGTTGCTTTCATTGAACTCAGGAGAGGAAGATATTGGTAGAACGTTGAGTGGTTAGGGTGAGTGTTTGAACCTTAGGGGTTTTACTTGTTAATTAATAGGGATATTAGATAACCTCGCTTAATCAATTAGGTTAATGTTTAATTGGCTTAAACTCACATAAGGGATTGTGTTAGAGTTGAGTAGCTTAATTTAGGTTCGGATGAATCACTTTAAGCCTTTAGAAAGCTTAAGATTAAAGTTTATTATTGTTCATAATCACAAGTGTTAGGGAGAGTTAGCAATTCTTAGGACGAAAGAGGGGGATTAGTAACTCTAGGCCTTTTATTTGAATTATTTATATTCGATTTTATTGTAATCCGATTTTACTTCTTAGTTCTTTAATTAGAGCTACCTTCAATCCAAAATTGGTTTGCCTAAATAATACATTTGAACTTCTGGAGTACTTAGCACGTTAGTCCCTATGGAGATGATAACTCTTACTCTATCACTTTATTACTTATGCGACTGATGCACTTGCCAATTTGCTTAACAAGTTTTTGGCGCCATTACCGGGGACTAACAATTTTTAGCTAATATTCTAAGGAGTTTAAAGGTGCTAGATTAGGCATTTATTTTGCTTTGTTTTATTTCATTTTAGTTCCTTATTTTAATTGTTTCTGTTTCAGTAGTTATTTTTACTTTTAGTGTTGTTTTTCTAAATTAGTTATTTCTGTTGTGTATGCGAGGTACTCTTGATCCATCTGAACTTCTATACGAACCTCAGATCGAGAAATTTGCAAGGAGAGCTAGAAAGGAAGTGAAAGCTAGGAAAACTCAAGTGAGCCAAGCTCCAAAAGAAGATATGGCAGAAAATATTAGAAATAAGGGAGGAAATGGAGTTGCAAACTTGCAACAAGATGATAATAGAGCTGTTTGGGACTATGCATCACCCACTGAGGCTAGACACACGTCTAGTATAGTGAAACCTCTGCTTGGTGAACACAACTTCAAAATTAAAGTTGTCCTGATGAACTTAGTCCCACAGAATTAGTTTGGGGGGAGTCCCATAGATGACTCGAACAACCATATCACAAATTTTCTGGATATTTGTGACATGGTTAAACTTAATGGAGTAAGCAACGATGCCATACATCTCCGTCTGTTTCCTTTTTCCTTGAGGGATACGGCTAAGAGTTGGTTGAATGCTCAACCAAGAGGGAGCATCACAACTTGGGATGAACCCTAGAAGAGGCTTTTAGATAAATTCTTTCCTCCATCAAGGTCAGTCAAATTGAGAAATGAGATCTCGGCCTTCTATCAGCATGAAGGTGAGAGTCTTTATGATGCTTGGGAATGGTTTAAAGATCTTCTGATGAAGTGTCCTAATCATGGTCTTCCAGAGTGGCAGCAGTTGACTATCTTTCACAGTGGTCTCACATACGAGACTCAAGATAAATTGGATACAGTAGCTGGCAGTGCTTTGATGGCAAGATCAATTGCTAAAGTGAAAAAAATTATAGAGACTATGGGGGCAAGCCAAAATGATTCCAACTAGACTAGAAATGCTTTAAGGAGAGGAATTATGGAACTGGATACCCTCAATGCTCTTCTGACTCAAAATGAAGCACTGACCAAGAAGGTTGATATGTTGTGCTCAAGGCAACGATAACCTATAAGAGGGAATGTTGTAATCACACCAGGACCCATTTGTGATCTTTTTTGTGGTGCCCATGCTAATGGGTGTTGTGACAAGTCAACTGTAATTGAGCAATTGAACTACATGAGTAATGCTAAAATGAATCAGCAAAATTCCTATTCCAACTTATATCATCCGAGGAATAGGAATCACCGAAATTTTTCTTGGAGCAACTATCATTGTCTAAATCCTACAGCTTCATCATCTTCTGGTAGGCCTTCTCATCCTCATTTTGGTAGTGAGAACAATTACTCTCCTCAAAATAGAGCTCCACCACCTCAAATAGAGAAGAAACCTTCAATGGAGGAGATGTTTATGAAATTCATGGAGAGAAGCGAGTCAATGTTTCAGACTCAGAATATGGCTATCAAGAATCTTGAAACTCAAATGGGACAGATGGCCCTTGCAATGAATAACAAGCCACAGGGTAACCTCCCTAGTAATACCGAGAACAATCCAAGAAGGGAGGGGAAAGAGCACTATAATGTAATTACCTTAAGGAGTGGTAAGGAGCTCCTTGATGTTGGTAAATCACATGATCAAAAGAAAGGGGTGATCACTAAAGAAGAAGAGGAAAAGTTGTCGAGCCTCAAGAAAAGGCAACTGAGAAAGTAGATTCTTTGAAGGGTAAAGGTAGAGGTGAAAATACAAAGCAAGACATGAGAGCTGAGAATTTTGTCCCACAAATACCCTATCCTCTGAGGCATAAAAAGTTTAATTGGGACTGGAAATATAAAAAATTCTTGGAGATCTTGAGACAACTTTATATCAACATCCTATTCGTGGAGGCATTGGAACAAATGCCTAGTTATGTAAAGTTCATGAAGGATGTGCTGTCAAGAAAAAAGCACTTGGGTGAATTTGAAACTGTTGCTATGACTCAAGAATGTAGTGCCATTCTCCAAAAGAAGTTTCCCAGCAAAATGAAAGATTTGGGAAGCTTCATGATCCCATGTAACATTAGGAGCAAATTTTCTGGAAAGGCACTATGTGATCTGGGAGCAAGTGTAAATCCGATGCTACTCTATATTTTCAAGAAATTGGGTTTGGGAAATGCTTAGCCTACCACAGTGACGTTCAGTTAGCTGACCGTTCGATGTGCTATCCGAACAGAATCATTGAGGATGTGCTTGTCAAGGTGGACAAGTTGATTTTTCTAGCTGATTTTTTTTATCATGGACTATAAGGAAGACATGGAAATCCCAATCATTTTGGGAAGACCTTTTCTTGCAACCAGGAAAACATTAATTGATGTTTATAAAGGTGAGTTAACAATAAGGGTTAATGATCAAGAGGTCACCTTTAACATGAACAAGGTAATGAAGACTTTTGATGACCCGAAGGAGTGCTATATAGTGAAGATGATTGATAAAGAATCTCACGGGTTGTCATAACAAGATGAGTAAATTTCATGATAAGGATGAAGAAGATGAGAAGAAAAGAACAAAGAGAGCTCTAGGAATTTCAGAGGTTCATGTAAAGTTTCATGACGATCCCCAAAGATTCAAACCTCCTAATATTGCACACAATGTTGTTACTCAATTGAAAGGATTCAAGAAGTAGAAGAAATTGGAGGTTTCACCTTGAGCATAGGTGCCCTGATAAAGTTTGGTTGAAGACTATAAATTTAGCGCTCTCGAGAGGCGACCCAAGTTTTCTTTCCCTTGTTCGTAGGTTTTATTATTTTGTTATTGTTTTGATTATTTTACCTATGGTATTTCTTTTTCTTGGTTGTTGTGATGTTGGTATGTTCCTTTTCCTCTGTTGTGCTGATTTGGGACAGTGAGGACACTGTAAAATTTAAGTTTGGGGGAGAGGTTTAACATGTTGTTGTGCTCCTTCTTTGAGAAAATTTTGGTTAATTTTGTGTTGTTGATATGCATATGTAATAGGAGGAAATTTTTAAAAAATTTTTGAAATCTGAAATTTTGAAATTCTTAGGCAAGTTAAATAATGTCAAAAGAAATTCTTTTTAAGAGTTACCTCTTGAGTTTCTAATCTTAAGTTTCTCAAATCTTTATAAGTGTAGCCTTATCACTTCAAAATAACAGGAGTCGTGTTCTTGTCTCTTTGAATGGTTTTTAGATCATATTCATATAAAAAAAAGTTCAATAAGGGGCTAGTGAAAAAAGGATTCAATAAAGGGATAGCTGAAAGTTTCAATAAGGGGTAAGCTCCTGTAATTAAAATAAAATGAGAAAATTTGTAAAAAAAATCCAAAGGAAATAAGGAAAGTAAGGAAGTTGTATCCTTGAGAACAAAACAGTGAAGTCCTTGAGAATCGAAATGAAACAATGCCTTTGAGAATAAAGAAGTAATTTAGTTTTGGAATTTTTGTAAATTTGGTTTTATAAACTGTTCCAAGAGGTGAAGCTTTGATTTCAAGTTTTCTTGTGGTTTGGTTAACACTTCTTATTGAATTCTTAAGATTGCAAACTCTTGAGTTAAATCTTTTAAGTAATGGTCTGATGAGGCTTGGCTTGCTTTAATTCACATTTTCAGATCTTTACTCCTCCTAGTTGCACATATTCCTGGTTGCACATATCTTTCTCAGAATTTTTCTCATTGAAGTTTTTGCTTGAGGACAAGCAAAGGTTCAAGTTTGGGGGAGTGATAAGTTTTGGATTTAGCACTATTTTGGTGCTAAATGCCCTATCTTTTTTGTCTCTTACTTGCCTTGACTTGTGTTTCTTAACCTTTGTTTTGAATGTTTTTAGTTTAGTTTATGCTTTATTAGATTTTAGATTTGTTTGAGTAATTTCATATCTCCAACCTGTGGTTTATTGATTATATGTGTCGTTTGGTTCAGGTTGAGTTGCTGAGGAAGTTGCCCATGAGGTTGCTGCTGTTCTGAAGCTCTAAAACATCATTTTTTGCCATCCACTGCTATAGCAGTGGATTTGTGCCACTATAGCGGCTGCTACTGAAGCTGAAGACCCTGAAGCCTATCTGTTTGCTTGCCATTGCTATAGCGGTGGATTATAACTGCTATATCGGTGAGCCTTGGAGCTAAAGCTTGTTTTACATTTTTTCTCTATCAACCACCGCTATAGCGGTGGGTTTTCACCACAATAGCGGTAGGTCGCGATTCTTTAGTCATTTTAATAGCTTCAAAATAGTAATTTTAGGTCATTCTCGGTGGGAGATAGAGCAGAGGATGCCGATTTTGCTAGAGGAAGAGGAGGAATCCCATTTCGAAGCTCTCCAGGCCCGATTTCCATCAACCCAACCTCATATTCATGGAGTTTGCTCATTCTTTTACTATTTTCTGTAGTTTTAGAGCCATGAGTGGCTAATTTCTTTGTTCTAGGGTTGCTATGAACCTAATCTCTAATTAGGAATTGTTTTCTCTCTAACATTATGGTTGCTATATAATTAATACATTCCTATCATTCATATATTTTGAACTTATAGTAAAACTGGCCATTTTATGATTTGTTTGTTGCTTTCATTGAACTTGGGAGAAGGAGATGTTGGTAGAACGCTGAGTGGTTAGGGCGAGTGTTTGAACCTTAGGAGTTTTACTTGTTAATTAATAAGGAAATTAGTTAACCTCGCTTAATCAAATTAGGTTAATATTTAATTGGCTTAAACTCACAAAAGGGAATGTGTTATAGTTGAGTAGCTTAATTTAGATTCAAAAGAATCACTTTAAGCCTTTAGAAAGCCTAAGATTAAAGTGTATTATTGTTCAGAATCATAAGTATTAGGGAGAGTTAACAATTCTTAGGACGAGAGAGGGGGATTAGTAACTCTAGGCCTTTTATTTGAATTATTTCCATTTGATTTTATTGTAATCCAATTTTACTTCTTAGTTCTTTAATTAGAGCTATCTTCAATCCAAAATTGGTTTGCTTAAATAATACGTTTAAACTTCTAGAGTACTTAGCACGTTAGTCGCTGTAGAGATGACAATTCTTACTCTATCATTTTATTACTTGTGCGACTGATGTGCTTGCCAATTTGCTTAACAACTTCAAGCATTCATCATTTCATGTATCCCATCTCAATGAGTGGCAATGTAATATGATGACATAATTCTTCATAGGTTTTAGTCACAATTCATATCATAGGAACATCATCCATCGTATTGTATCTAATATTACTAGCAAGGCAGGTACATATATAAAGCAAAGGCAATCATGAGTCACTTCATACTAAATGCAAGAATTCGGTTGCAACTTATTAACATTAAAACTATATTCAAACAATCATCAAATTACACACATGCTCAGTTGATTGGGTCGGTACAAGTGATCGCTGAAACTGACTCCAATATCCTATCGAGCCTTCTTGAAAAAAAAAATCAAGTCACCAGGGAAATTTAATTCACCAAGCTTTTTGCTACCGGGGTCGCTGTGAACTGATGGCTCACCAAGGCCTTTTGTTATTGGGATTGCTGTGAGTCCTTATCAACCTAGCCCTCATTATCCTTTGGGTTATTGGAGAAATTTGATCCACCAAGCCCTTTCGCTACCGGCACTACCGAGGTCGCTGTGAGTCTTTATCAACCTAGTCCCTCACCATGGCCATGTTTTAGCAGATGAATCACCATAACAATTAAGCTTAGGCAACATGATTGTGTGCAAATTCAATCAACCATTCATTTATTCAATGCAACATTGATAGTCTTTGACCAAGAATGACCTTAATGTAGTAGTATAACACCCATATACATATATAAATTCTTTAAACACTAAACATCATGTACGTAATATCCATCCACGGCCGAGCAATAATAGTAAACATCATACTCTATAAATAGATTCACATAGAAAATACAATAAGGTAAAATAGAGGTTCTTTCAAAATAAATTCTTTGTCCTTCATAAATTCAATTATGATTACTAAAACATTAAAAAAAAACAGTGGAGAATTTATCCATGGTAAAAAAAAATTACTTCAAGAGCTCTTTATATGCTATCTCCCCTTTCTCTACTTAACATATGGGCAAATCCTTGCTAAAACCAATCAAATTTCTTAAAAAGACCATTCATGCTCTATTTAGAACAAAATTTTGAGCTCTGAACTTTAAGAATTTTCTGGGTATCATTCACAACTCCAAAATTTATGAATTTCGTAGGTAACCTCCCTAACATGTCTAGAGTCTTAGATAAAAATTTCAGAAAGAAACTTTAAAACTTCCCCCTCCCCCCCCCCCCAAAGCCATTCTTTCGAACCACTGACTAGGTTGTTTCTGCAGCATAAAGGTTTTCAAGCATTTGACCCATAATTCAACTCCAAATCCCACGAAATTTGGTAGACTTATATAAAACTTTCAGGGCAAAACGTGGTCATTTGGGTAGTATACCATAACTTTAAATAAAACTAGTCAAGTTGTTCTAATTTTATGAGGTACGTTATGTTTCTTTACTATTTAGCTTAGGAATACTTTCCCAAACAATGTGAAATGGTCCAGTTCATGTCTAAATATATTAAGGAATGCCACATAAAAATTTCAAACAAAAAGGACTAGATATAAATACACTTCCATCATAGAAAGTATACCAACATTAAAGCTATATCATTTTTTTTTGTCAACAAAATATACCAAATGAATTTCATTACTTTATCTCTAACTCATGACCAACATTTACTTATGTTCCATGAAGCATAAAGGTTTTCAAGCATTTGACCCATATGACATTGAGATGTGTTGTAAGATACTCCAAAGGTACATCTCAAAGCTAGCGATCAAGCAAACAATGCAAGGACTCACATTTAGGGTGAAAAACCTCACATTTTGGCTCCTCTTTTCAGACTTAGTAGCCCAAGGTACCTGGGGTGCCCTGGCTAGTACTTCCAGTTTGTGGCTACCCAGGCCTGGGTGCCTGGGTGCCCAAGTGGTAGCAATGGGCGAGAGCTTCACTAAGTGTCCCATTTTGTGCACCTCTCCATCTTAGTTCCATTCCCCCTTCTTTTGGTCATTTAATTTGGGTCCCATGGGTCTTAAAACATACTTCAATACCCAGCAAACATCATCAAGAGTTATTTACAACGTCTATCTATCAAAACTTCAAATTTCCTTTCTAAACCCATGGTACATTCTTGGTTCCATTCTTACTTTCAATCATGAATTTCTTTAATTTTGTAGCTCTAAAATTGTCCTAAGAGTGAAACCTTTATTTACTTCAAGATTCATCAATCCAATTTTTATGATTTCACAAATTCCCAACTTAGGGTTTTTCTTGTAAGATTTCAAGAAAAGAAAAGGGAGTGTGGTTCTTACCTTGAGAGAGGAATTTGGTGAGGAAAGAGAACCGACGGTGGTGATGTTTGCCGGAGAAGAGAGTGAGAGCATCCATGGAGCTTCATGGCCTTGGAGGAGGAGGAAGGTGTTGAGAGAAGAAGAAAAAGAGAAGGATGAGAGAGAGACCATGAAGAAGCATGGAAGAATGAGTATGTGTTATTTGATGTGCCACTTTCTGTTCAATTTAGTCCCTCAAATGAAACAAGTTTCGATAAGCTGATAAAGACTTATGGAATTCTTTTAAATCAATCAGTAACCCACATCTCAATAAAACACAACACTTGTACACCAAATTTTCCATTTCTTAGCAAATTTTATTAAAAACTCAAAAATTTATATTTTGTTTACTTCAGTCTTTCTCGATGTCCTATACATTGCCACTCCCTTATTTCCACTATCCTTGAGGCACCAACTCTACAACTTCCCCTATTTGGAACCTTCTTGCCCAAGGGCCTTTACTTAAACCAATCTTATAGGATTGCCTAACATTTTCCTTTATTTTCACTTTAGTCTGTTTCCCTTTGTTCAAGCTTATTTGTAAAATGCTTATTTGTTTGCAATTTTTTTTACATATGCGAATTACCCTATCTTACTAGCTACGTAATACCTCGGGTATCATATTGGGCCTAGGGTTACCCCAACCTAAATATATGTGCATTCAGACCTTTAGCTTTTTGCTATTGAACCTAGCTCTTAGTCATTGAATTTGGATTGCCTCCTACGCATTCTTGCATGCCTCCTGCACCCAACGGCTCCTATTGGCACTACGTATATGCATTTTAAAAAAAAAAATGAAATGCAACATTTTTATGGCTAGCATCACTTCCCTCAGTCATGGATTCATTTAATCAAATGGCTGATGTTGAACTCACATTCAACCCTTTTTTAAAAAAAAAAAAACTAAAACTAAAACTAAAATGCACCATTTTGCAGGGATTTTTTTTTTTGCTTGAATGCCCAGCCAACCTAGATTTGAATAGTGTCATAGGTTTGACCCAACGCACTTCACACCCTTTTGACCCATGCCTGACTCGATTTTTTTTTTCTTTTTTTAAATCCTTGCCCAGTCAACTAGGATGCGACATGTGGTACATTTTTATTTTTTTAAAAAGGAATTGCAATATTAATTCTCATCCATTCGATGAGAGTAAGCAGTCAGTCTATCCAATGGTGTATGCAATAAATGTAGAATTTAATTAATAAAAATATAAAATTACATAATATTAGCATATACAAATTAATTCATCAAATTATAAAATTACAGTGCAAATTGAAAATAGAAAATTATACTCAAGAACAAAAATTAGACGAACACTGATAATTGGCTGTTAACAATAAATTGAAAATTATTTGTCAAAGTCCACTAGTTCAAACTAAGTAAATGACTAATTATAATGCCCAAACTGACATTTTTTTAATTAAAACTTTGCTCTCATTGGAAAGATTTGAAAGTATGAAACATACAATTCTTTTAATTAATAAAAATTTCTAATCCAATCCATGATTTACCAATCTCATTATGGATGTAAGGATGGAAAAACTTTGTTCATAAAATTATCCTCATTGGTCTAATGAAATAGTCTCTCATTCAAAGAATAATATTAGAATACTAAAAAGACAAAGTACCAAAAAAAAATTATCCTAACTGCTCCAACAACTTCCTTGTTGTTCATTCCTTCCCACATGAACATTTTCTCCTCCTCCTTCTTATCATAACTCTCAGTAGATGGAAGAACCTAAACCCACATGCACAATATAGAACAGATGCACAATATAGAACAGATGCACATAAATAGAAAGTTTCATAACAACAGTCAGACTCAAAGCAATTGCAAAATTCAAAGCAAATGCACATAAGTTCTCTTGGCATATCCATTTTATGATAACTAAGCATTTGTTGAGTATTTCATATCCATTTAATTCTAACTTAAAAAAAAAGTTTAGCGTATAAACATAAAATTACTTAATGTAAGAAGTCCACAAACCATTTAGACTACCTAAAATTAGTTAATGTATAAACATAGTTTAACCAAAAATAAAAAATACTTGACTCATATATCCACTATCAAGCATCCAATCTACAAGTATTTTGTAAGATCTTGTATCTATTTGTTGCAGATTCTCTCATCATTAAGATGTTGTAAACCCCATGCTCTAACCTGTCAAATGTCACAAACAATATTTTATTTCACAACAACATCCAATTCACATTGTTTAAATATAGTTTCCTGTTATTTTAATGCAAATGTGAAAAAATTCTAAGTAAAAAAGAAAAAGGCACTGCTCTTTCGTCCACCTAAATCATTCCATTAATTTATCATCATTTTCTCATGACTAATATATATATGTACCTTGTCAATATCAATATATATATATATATATATATATATATTGTAGTACATATATACACAAGAATGAGGTTGAATTGTGTATTTTGAAATGTTTTCCTTTTTCGTCTAGAAAGTATAATTTCAGTTTAGGAGGATGTAAGGTCTAAGGAACTATTATCTTCAAAAGAATAGAGAGTAAAGACAAAAAAATAAAAACACAAAATTTAAAGAGGTTCATATCCTAACACTTGGATCCTACGTCCTCCTCCCAATGCACAAAGGAAAACCCTTAATAGGGGATTTCTATAACCTTTAATAGTCTGGGTATTACAACGAACACCCTTAAGGAATAGTCCTTCTAGATTTTTACCTCCTATACTCAAATATACTCAACCTTGAAACACTTCTTACATGGGAAACAATTATAGCCTTTCACTCAAGGCTCAACAACCATGCTTTTACAACCCTCTAAGTGAATATAAAACCTTAAACACAAAATACAATAAATAAACTAAGAGAAGAAACTCCTTTCAACCACCCAACAAATGATACAAGCTAAAACTCTTTCTTCTACACTTTTCTTTCATGGAAAATTAAGATTTGATATGGTTGAGAATATTCTTTTCGCTAAAATTCTTTCTTCTAAATTTTTCTTCCATGGAGTTGCTCTTGTGCTTAAATAGATGAGGGGGAGAACTAGCTGTTGGACAGGAACTATCCGTAGCAGCTCATAAATGCACCTTTTCATCTCCATTTTTCTTCATTATTGCAAAGCACTTATGGGAATCATGAAGCGTGAAGATATTCTTTGCAAGAGTGAATGAGAAACCCAAGATTTTGACACTTAGCACATTTTTCCTCCTGAGGCGTTGACGACTTAGGTATGCACAGTAGCCAAGACATTCTTAAATATTGATCACAGGAAGATAGTCATTGCACCTTTCAGATTCTCGATGAATATCCTATTTAATGCTCTAGCTCATCTTTTTTCAGGCACCATAAATATAGGGCGAGTCATTGGGAAAAGAGAGAATGTGGCCTATAAGTATAGGGTGCAACTCCCTAGGTCCTGACAACTCCATTTTTTTTGTCTCGTGCTTCTTGACAGCTTTCGTAAAATTAGAGAAAGAAATTTAAAGGGACAAAGGCAACATGTGATATCATGGAAATAAAAAATTAATTGGGCCAAGATAATAATAAGACTTTTAGGCACAAATGAGTTTCATTATCAAAAACAAAGTAAGCTTGTATAAAATATTTTTACTCCAATATTCTCCCCCTTTTTGATAATGGCAACCATTTGCACAGACAATATCTATAAAATAGTGATTGAAAGAGATATAACTTTCTCTAAAATCTTTTCTCCTTGAGTCAGAGTGTCAAAAGGAATTTAGCTCCCCCTAAACTTCAGCTCCCCCTCACATCTGGCTACCTTTAGGAGCATGCTTCATTGATAAAATGGAGCAAGAACATGTGTATAAGTATAGTAAGACTCATCATAATTTCTCCCCCTTTGGCATTATCAAAAATATGGTAAAACAAGCATAAAATTCAAACACATAAATATACCCGTATTTGTAGAATGTTCATAAATAAAACCACTACAAAGATATAATCTTAAAACATAATAAGAGGAATATCCTAAAAAGAGCAAGAAGGTTGAGACTAAAGGCACTGGGTATGCTGAAAATCCTCATGAATCTCATTCTTGATAGCTTGCCTAAGAGAAGTTGCTGAAACATCTCCCTGGTGAGATGATAGGAAGACAGTGGGCTTGTATGTTCTTCTGTCATAATGACCCTAGGATCAGGATTGTCCTCTTCATCAGGCTTTAGGAACATGGTTCGTACAAGCTATACAGGGCTTGCATCCTCTGGAGGGACATCTTAGCCACTTCTTCTTCCTTAGAGGATTCTAGATTAGCCAATTCATTAGGTCCTTTGATAGAACCCGAGTCCTTAATAGTGGATAATCATTGAGATCTTATGCAAGGGAGGAATATGCTTCTTGATAGCTTGATATTTAACTCTTTTAGATTTAACTGTGACATCATGAACATTCTCATCCTTTTTAGCCAAGTCTCCTTGATCTTCTTAATCACCATGAACTCAAGTAGTTTTTTTTAATCAAAATTTGTCGCCATGTATTTGCTTTTTCACCTCTAGGCTAGAGGGAGATTAATACTGTTAGTGAGGGCCAATTTGGAGATTAACATGCTATATGAGAGCTCATAGAAGGATTGGGCAATGAAAGTGTTGTAGTATGTGTAGCACCTAATTTAAAATGTAAGACATATAGTGCAAAAATAAGGTAAGCAAATATATAGAATAAGTACATATTAATGTGAAGAAGTATGTAATAGCAGAATTATAAGCACTATATTTTTAGGAACATAGATAAGTTGTTCAAAAAGATTCAAACAATATAGGTTTAGGAACATTGAACATATTAAGGATCAAGCATTCCAAATTCCCACAGATAGCACATAATTATCTTCAGTCCATGATTAGCTAATTGGTTTTTTATAGAGATAAATTCTATCACTTCATCTATTTCATGGTCTCATAGGAAGATATGTCAAACATTTATTTGGTCTTTAAATGCTAAAGAGGATTTTTTAAAATGTATTTCAACATATCTAGCTATAATCTTGCAATTGCTATTTAGTTCATGAAAATTGTGCACAACAAGCAATCATATTGTATTTCAAAAGCATTTTATCATGCCAAGATTACGGCTCTCAGATTGATATGTCCCACTTGTGTCCTTTTTTGTCAGTTTTGCAATCATCAAAGATAGCATCCAAGAACATAAATAAATTACAGACATTTTTCTTAGGATACCATGGTCCTAAATTTTTGTGTTTCCTTTCGATATCATATTGAAAACAAGAACACATATAGAAAGATCTAATAGATCCACTAGTTATTTGGTAAAAGCAAGAGCTAATCATACCTCATAATTGTTTTAATATATTGCTTTACTTGTGTGGTCCTTGTCACGACCCGCTACTCGAGCCCGTGACCGGCACAATGACGACTAACCATGTCACTGTAAGCCTTACCCTTAACATTTGCTACCCTTAATTTCATTTAAGCCTTAATATGAATATTTGACATATAGTTCCAAAGTAATTACATGATGACTAAAGTGGGTACTAATTTCATTGCATATATTCATCCACCTTTACATGTAAAAATACGAGGGATCGTACCTAGGCTCCATGCCATGTGTATTAAGCATGCATTTCCATGTTTACATATCATACAATCATTTTGTAATTATAATTAAGTAAAATTCCTATTCATTAAGTGATAGCATGTTCCACACATCATCTCATATCAAGTACCATGTTTCAATTTCATGCTACATTAATTGGAAATAAAATACCAAATTATTCTGTTCAAATCCTCATTGTGATCAACCACAAATAACATACAGGTTTATCTTAAAATAACCACACAAGTATCTTGAATTTAGGAAAAACATAATTAAATAACCGAGTTCCCAATATCCCTCCTAATGTCCTAAGTGACTATAGAGCATCCTAAGACTCGACAAACAAATGGATAACAAAAACTACCCAACAACGGGAAGGTTCACAGAAAACCTCGCTACTCCTCAAGGGGGTGCCCCTCACTGATGATCGAGTCTGAAAAGAAATAGCAAACAAGTGAGTTATAAAACTCAGAGAGTGGTACAACACTGTCGTAACCAAGCTCAACTAAAACAAACATCATAAAAGTAAGTAGTAGGTCATAGTCTCAACTAAAATTAGTGAATGGAAATACATAGTTGATATGCAGCAAGATATAGCAACCAACCGAGAGATACACGTCACTGGCAAGGCGTCTAATGGGAATCTCTACTCAACCAGAGTTCCTACCCTGATCTTACCATGGGAATCGCCCACCACTCACTAGCCAAGGCACCCAATAGGAGTCTTCACTCAACCTGGGTCCCAACCTTAACCTCACCATGAGGGGGTACCACCAGTACCAACCAAACATATATATATATATATATATGTGCAGAATCCATCCAAGCAAGATATCCAAGATAATTAAATAACTACATAATGTACACAATTTCTCAACTCTGCCATTATTATTCAACGTGTATTAAATTTCCAAAATTCCATCTGAACTAAGCTAACCATCTACATAACACACACAATAGGAATATTGTTGTCAAATTATGAAATCGTCTTATCACGAACTACCAAGACTAAATCATGCCAATTTTCCTAATTATCATTTAGCCATATGATTTCCTTATCTTATTATATTAGATCATAATTTTAATAATTTCTTTGGATATAACCCTATGGTTTCCTTAGCCACACAGTTTTCTTATCTCATTATATTAAATTAGAATTTTTATAATTTCATAATTATCAATAAACATGTATTAGATCTCTATAATTTTGGCTGGCTAAATTGATTCTTAATATAGCACATATGATAGAAATATCATTATCTGTTAGTGGATTTTTATCACAAACCATTATAACTAGATTACACGAATTTTACCAGATTATCATCCAATCATACGCTTTTATTATGACCAATTTCTTTACAATACCTTTTTTATAATTTTCCTCGGACTAAAGTCATATGGTCTCCTTATCACAACATCTTAAATTAGTAATAAAAGAGTGTGCATTATTTCAGTTATGTTTTACAAACTATGTATTACACCATCAATCTTAACCCTAAGATTCAAGCTCATAATCTATACACCATATTGCCATGCTTTCCCATTGTTCTCAAACCTAACAGCATCCTTTCTTATCCCTTGGGAAGTTCCATACCATCACTATTCCACCTATAAAAGAAAGTCTAAAAGGACGAAAGAGTACTAGGTAAGCTTGAACAAGCTTTTATCAGGTACTTATCTCATTTTATTCTAACATGGCTTTCATTTTCCTTACCTCCAAAGAGGTTCCATTGATAAACCTCACAACTTACCCTCTTTTGTCTCGCTAACGATCCTAACTCTCATTACTCATATGATTGTATGTCACATCGTGACAAAGTGCCACTCAAATCTCCCTCTCGATAAGAAAAGCATACCTCAACATGACTAAGGAACCACCCTACCTAGCGGTTCTATCTAGCATCCAGATTTACCATAGCCACAGTACTCATGCTTCAAGAGCATGTTCCTAACTCTCCCTAACTATTACTCAAGCCAGGGTTGTCATCCAGGTAATCTAATTCTCTACCCACATAGGGTTCAACACATCAAAGAAAAATGGGCCAAGCCCACACAAACTATCAACCCACTAACTACCCTAGGGGTGATTCACCTTATGATCACCGCACACATATACAACACATATATACCATACATGTATATAGATATAACACATGCAACACAGTCACGATCACATATCATACATAGGTCCTAAAACATAAGCAAGGTAAATATACCTATGCTCACTGGATGTGGTATTCGAACCTTCCACAAGTAGGGGATCACATCAGGTCTGTGCCAAACCTCCCATAACCTTGCCTCTCTCTTTAAGTCCACTGTCAACTCCTCGACTAGCCCCTCCTTTCTTAGGAGGTATAGAGGATGTCCTGAAAATTGCCCTCTTAGATAAGCCAAGAGACTACACCGCATCTTTTGACCCTACATATAAGATTGTTAACCTCATTTCATGTGAAAGAATAATTTTAAATTTTGATGAAAACAAACAAATTAAAATAAAAATTCCTTAGTTATATTGTCATATATATATATATATATATATCTGGAATTTTGATCAAGTCAAAGGCATCAAGAGTAAAGAGAAATCTTTTAATTTTGTATTGCCTTTAGGACTTAGAAATCTTGTAAAAGTATTTTAAATACAAGAAACATGTTTTAAAACCTATGAGAATGTTTTTGAACTTCTATATAAGTTTGAAAAGATTTTTAAAATACTAGATAAGCTCTACTTGGGTCTTAGAAGTTTTCAACTTTGAAAAATCAAGTTTTAAACTCCTAGTAGGCTAACAGTCGACCGGTTTCTCTAGGGTGAATGTTTTAAAAGTCACAGTAGGCTATTAGTCAATCGGTTACTCTCTAGTTAAAAATGGCTAAGACTCTAGTAGACTACTAGTCAACTGCTTGCATGCAAGCAATCAACCAGTTACTCTCTATCTTGAAAAATAATTTCTCCTAGTAGCTTACTAGTCGACCGGTTGCAAAAGACAATAGAGAGCTACTAGTCGACCGCTAGGTACGAGTCAACTAGCACCTCATTAAAAGGTATCAGTCGATTGCTAGCACGATGACATCACTTATAACAGCTATTTTCTTAGAAATCTTGTTAATATCATCTCCCATCTTCTTCCAACGGATCTTTTACACCTTGGGATAAAAATGTAAGCTACAGTGGGTGTCAAATCAAGAAGAATACATTCTTAGTCTTTAAATTCTCTGAAACTTATTATTGCCAATAATTTATTAATTTGAAAGCTTTGATTTGTATATCTACCAAAGAGAGTCAACATAGCTTCATCTTATTCTTTGTAAGTGATTTGATCAAGAAGTGGGTTCCTTGAGTTAGTGTTTGAAGGAAAACACATTGTAAGGGGGAGAGACACCCTTGTAAAGAAAAAGATCTCTGTTGTAATAGCTCACAAATGCCCAATTGTACAACTTGTGATTTATAATGAAATACTCAAGAAGTTGTCTTTGAGGACTAGATGTAGGTTTCATTATAAGCTGAACTAGTAAAAATAATTGTGTTCAATCTTCTTCTCCTTTTCTCTTTAATTGTTTGAAGCTTTATCTTTGATTAATTGCTCTTCATTTATATTCATCTTAAACATACTTTGTTTTTCTGTGAAAAAGGTTTGGTATTGTTTTAGAAAACTTCATGAACTTCCAACAAGTCTTAGAAAAAGTTTTAATAACCCCATTCACCCCCTTTTTGGGTGCTAGTCATTTCTATCAATTGGTATCAAAGCCTTGGCACTTTATCAAGACTCAACCATCTAAGAATTTGATACATGGTTGGCTTAGGTGATTGTGTTTTACTGGAAGGAAGTTCCTTCACAAAAACCTCCTAGCTTTAATAGTCAACATTACACTTATTGGAAGTCTCAGATGAGGATTTTTTTTATACAGTTTACTAGACCTTTGGTGTCACGCCCCGAACTCGGGCCCGTGACTAGCGTAGACAGTGTGTTACCAGCACTGCTGCAAGCCTAGAATTAGTACCGCAGGATCATAAGTGGTGGCCTATTTGATTACAGAGAACACTAGAGAAATAAAAATAAAATAAATTACCTTACCCCAGACAATGGGGAGACATCCTCGATCCACGAGCCCTCACGTTGCCAACCTCCCATACCTGTAATTGTGAGGGGGTGAGTTTAAACCATGGGCTCACCACTACCAACCTTATACTATACAGATATACAAAAAAAAATATATATATATATATACCACACAACATAAATGCACGTAACCCTTACACAAGGGTCCATGCTCCCATACCACATTTCAAGAGTGTAATCAATGTGGATTTATGTTCCCACCTATTATTACTCAAGAAATCCCATTATGTATCTGGCCTGATGGTCATATCCATAATCATAACATGTGTCTGGCCTTTTGGGTTATACCCTTAGCCATAATATACATTAGGTTTCTCAGATTAGGTCCGCAGCCATAACATATACCCCACCCACAAACAATACAGTCACAACCACATAAACATATAAAATATACAGATGAATGAGATGCAATGCATATCCCACTCTTTTCCACCCCACATTGAAGACCAACCCTCAATATGCATACATACCCATGACACCACTCAGCGGAATCACACATGGTAGCTTCTCGTTCTATTCCCACATCTTTTCCTCTTTTCATAAAATAAATATGAAAACGAATATGATGCAATGCATCCACACAATCTACACTATTCCACACATAATACATTAAACAAGTAAATGTATATAAAACAATTTAGGAGAATAACTCCAAAAATATAAACACACATATACACACACACATACACACACATATATATATGCATATCCGCATATAGGAGAGCTAGATAAATTCCCTTACCTAGATTCTATGCTCTCAGCACTCCTGCCTTGCACCTCGACCATCCCTATTGTAACCATGCAAGAATTAATCATCAAAGTTACAAAATAGAGAAAATTCTTATCACTACTCCCAACCTTTACCCACTTATCCAGTCATAACTCCTAATCGGTAATGAATCTCTCAATGGAACTTATATCATTGGAAACTAAACCCAAAGAGCTTTCCAACAATAAAGTTCACCTAAAACAGAGTTCAGATAAAGGAGTTATGGCTGATTAAAAATAGGCCAAAGTTTCCCAGCACACCTGGCACCTGGACGCCCACCACATGCCTGGCGCCTGGGTGCCAAGCCCTTCTTCTTCCCCAATACCTTATAAACCTTGGTGCCTGGGCACTAAAGCTAGTGCCTGGGCGCCACGATCGTGACCTTATGCAATTCCTTTCGGATTTGGCCCAGATCTGGCCAAATCTCCATCGTTTTCCATGGTTTCTTCCATGGGATCGCACCCTTGATGTCTAAGGAGCATTTAAACACCAAAAGCCCCAATTTTAATCGAGAAATAAAGCCAGAATCTCAACTTTACCCTAAACACCCTTAAAACTAGAAAATAAGGAAAAGCTTGAGAAATAGGAATTCCTACCTCGATTCCTCACTTTCCCTACGTTGCTTGGCCCCTAAAGGCTCGCCTCATCACCCGAGATCTGCCCTCCAAAGCTCGGTTATAGAGTTGGAGTGTAGAGAGAGAAAGTAGAGAGAAAGAAGAGAGAAAGAGAGAGAGAAGGTGAAGAGAGAGAGAGAGAGGAAAGGAGGAAATGAGGAAAAAGAGGCGAGGCCACCTATATATACTCGCACAGGGTGAAATTACCATTTGCCCTCCAGTTGACCCTCTGTCAAGACTAGTAAAAGCAAATCCATAAAATCTCACCTCAGGTGTTTCTGAATCCTAGGTGCCCCACAATTTTTCTTATTTCACTTTAGTTTCTCTATGCATTCAACCAGTCTCCCAACTCCCTTAATGCCCTCGATACCACCAATACACTTTTTGACTCTTAACCACTCACGCGCAAACCTCATATTTTCCTATATATACCATAAGAAAAATATCTTCAGCCTAAAATACTCCATAAAATTAGCTCTATGTAATACCCAAAAATCACAAATTTTCTGGGGTATTACATTTGGGATATTATGGAATAGGTCCCTATACTTCTACCAAGGAGGCTGAAGGATATACAATTCCAAAGCCCAAAAGTGCAATACCCTAGGTATTACGAGATAATTATGAGGATTTATTTTCATGAGCATGAAAATTTTTCGTGAACAAATAAGCACTTAAGAGGAAACTCGAGTGGTGAAGAAAGAACTATAGTGAAAAAGAAAGGAAAGTGATAAGCAATTCCATGTGATTGGCAAGAGAGAAGGGTTTGGTGAGCTAAAGTTACGGAGTGGTGCCATGAGGAAGGTGGAAGTGGAGACACAGTAGTTTATAGGACACTAAGAGGGACCAAAGTGAACAAAATATAAGATTTTTATACTTTTAACAAAATGTGCTGAGGAATGGAGATTTGGTGTATAAGTGTTGTTCTTACTAAAGGTATGGTTTTGGGGCCCTACAGATTATTTAAAAAATTACTAAAAATTTCTCTTGAGGTCCTTGTTGAAGTCCCTTATTTAAAGGGACTAATTTGCAATGAAAGTAGGCCCTACCCTCATTTAAACAGATACACACCAGCCCCTCCATATACTTACATACACTATTCGGTCTCTCTCTGTCACATCCCAAATTTGAGCATGTGAGTAACTTCGTAAATTCAAGAGTATACCTCAATGGTATCCCATAAAATCTCTGATTAATACTAATGCATAACATAATTTTTCAAGAAAGATATTTATACATATAAAAAGTTCAGCATAGTGAAACAGAAACACAAGTCAAATATCATACAATATGATACAACTTTTCAAGCCTAGGTGACCTATAGAGATTACAGAGCATTCCTAAGCTTTTGGATTTATAAGCCCTCCAGATAAAAAGTATCCTCGAGGAATACTAATTCTCCTGCGGATTTTCTTCGTTGACATCCACTGTATCTAAAAAAAAATGTTCATGGAGAGTGTGAGTTCATCAAAACTCAGTGACTAAATGACTGTGCAATAATAAATATATCACAAGTACAAATACCAGAATCATAATCACAATAACAACAGTTATTTTGATATTCAGGGTTTCTATACCTCTGTATTGAATGTTCAAGAATTCAGTCTCCACTTATAATCAATCATTACATGCATTGGTATCTTGGGATATAAAGCCCTCAACCATTCCATGTGTAAAATTTCATGCATTGGTATCTTGGGTCAAGCCCTCAACCATTCCATGTGTATAATTCCATGCATTGTTATCTTGGGTCAAGCCCTCAACCATTCCATGTGTATTATATACTCAATTCATAATAATCTTAAATCAACAATAGATTTCATTATCTAGCAATCATCAATAAATATAGAATCTAATTGCGATATGAGATGGAGTTTATATTGTACTTGGAATAAAAGTAAATAAAGTCGGTTAGCAAGGTCATCCACTCACATAGATTCCGTATCCCAGTCACTTTTCCGAGTTGCTACAAAGAAGAGTACGTAGTTGGATTTCAGGTTCCGCTACGGAGATTTTCATAAAGATCAGATATAGAAAGTCAGGGTTGCTCTTGTACCAAAATACTATTCATACGTATAATCACTATTCATACGTACAATCACTATTCGTACGTATGGATACTATTCATATATACGGATAATATTCACACGTACGGATACTATTCACACGTACGGGTACTATTCATACATACGAATACTATTCATGTATATGGTCACTATTCACACGTACGGTTACTATTCATACGTATAGATACTATTCATACGTACATGTACTATTCATACCAGAAATAGAAAATACAATCTGTAAAAGAGTACACCAGGTAAGTTCCCAGGAAAGAGTGGAGAGTCCCAATGGACACACTTAAGAACCATGTCTTTCCTTAGCCAGAACTTTCCTAGACATGTATTCTTCACAGTTTACATTCTATTTCGGTAATCAGAGAATCAAAACAACATTTAGGTAGCTAAGGACAATTTTTCTGATGTGGAAGATCAGCCAAAGCTGCAACCACAGAGCATACTTAAGGAAATAACTTTTAAAATCTGAATGGCATAGAAAAAGGGGCATAGTATTCTTACCTTGGATCTAGGCTAAGGAAGAAAGACCTAGAATCTCAGAGCCCTAACGCCGAAACAAGAGAAGTTTTGAGGAGAGGAGAGAAGAGAAACTGAAGGTGTGAGTTTTGAAGTGAAATGGAAGGACCTATTTATAGGAGAAGTTATGGTACTATTTGCTACTATTCCATCTACCGTTCTCCTTTACTATTTCATCTACCAGTTTCACTTACCAGTTTTCATCTACTAGTCTCACTTACCAGTTTTCATCTACCAGTCTCACTTACCAGTTTTCATCTACCAGTTTCACTTACCAGTTTTCATCTACCAGTTTCACTTTCAACTATTCATTCTAGATTCCACTTTTGAACTGTATTTTTACTTAATGGGATTAATTCGATATCGTATCATCCATTATATCCCACAATTTATAGAATCTATAAATAAAAATTTGTATTTTCAACAATATGCACAAACGAGTATACAAAAATTAAACCAATAGAGAATTTATTTTCTCCAAAATAAATTTATCGTAATTCTTGAAAAATATAATGGGTATTACATTCTACCCCCCTTAAAAAAAATTCGGTCCTCCGAATTCGAAAACTTACCTCATGATTCGAATAGGTGTGGATATTTTGTCCACATTTCATCTTCTGTTTCCCATGTAGCTTCCTCGTGAGTATGATTCCTCCACAAAACTTTGACAATGGGAATTTCCTTGGTACGAAGTTTCTTGACCTGCCTATCGAGGATAGCTACTGGCACCTCTTCATAAGCAAGAGTCTCATCAAATCGTACGTCTTGTGGCTGGATGACATGAGAGGGGTCAGGAAGATACTTACGTAGCATCGATACATGAAATACTGGATGTACTCCCTCTAGGTTCGAGGGTAAGGCTAGGCGATAAGCCACGTTACCCACTCTTTCCACAATCTCATAAGGACCAATATATCTTGGGCTGAGCTTCCCTTTCTTTCCGAATCTCATTACTCCTTTTATCGGTGAGATTCGTAAGAAGACCATATCACCAACAGAAAATTCTAAGTCACGTCGCCGATTGTCTGCATTTGACTTTTGCCTACTCTGTATCATCTCGGGTCCCACCATTTTAGGTTTGCTTAGTTCAAACCAACCAATAGGAGATCGACATCGCCTCCCATATAATGCCTCGAAAGGAGCCATCTTAATACTAGCTTGATAACTATTATTATAAGCAAATTCGATAAGCGACAAGTGGTCTTCCCATCTGCCACCAAAATCCATTACACATGCTCTCAGCATATCCTCTAAGGTCTGAATAGTTCTCTCAGACTGACCATCAGTTTGAGAATGAAAAGCTGTGCTCAAATCTACTCTAGTGCCTAGAGCTTTCTAAAAAGCTCCCCAAAATCGGGAAGTGAACTGGGGTCCTCGATCTGATATGATAGACACTGGTACGCCATGGAGCTTTACTATCTCATTCACGTATAGTCGACTAAGTTTTGCCACACTGTAGGTGGTATGAACAGGAAGGAAATGTGCCGATTTAGTAAGTCGATCCACAATAACCCATATAGAATCGTATCCATTCAAAGATCGGGGCAAACCCACCACAAAGTCCATAGTAATCCGTTCCCATTTCCACTCGGGAATCTCAAGCCTTTGCATTAACCCAGGTGGTCTCTGATATTCGGATTTGACCTGTTGACATGTCAAGCATCGAGCGACAAAGTCAGTCACATCTCGCTTCATGCCCTCCCACCAATAAACTTGTTTCAAGTCCTGGTACATCTTGTTGGCACCAGGATGAACAACATAGGGTGCTCCGTGAGCTTCTTGTAAAATCTCTCGCTTCAAGGGTTCAATGTTCGGAATACACAATCTCCCGTTAAACCATAACACATCTTCTTCATCTACTGAGAAACCCTGTATTAAACCTACCTTCGCCTTCTCTCTAGTTTTAACCATTTCGGTGTCATTCTCCAATGTTGCCTTCACCCTTTCTATAAGGGAGGATTTAGCTGTCAAGTGAGCCAAGAAAGCACCTGACTTAGTAATCTCAAAGAATACTCCACTAGCCTCTAACTCATGTAATTCTTGAATCAAGGACCTCCTTACTGTGGTAATATGAGCTAGACTTCCCATCGACTTCCGACTAAGGGCATCTGCTACCACGTTTGCCTTCCCTGGATGGTAGAGAATGGTACAGTCGTAGTCCTTTAGGAGTTCCATCCATCTCCGTTGCCTTAGATTGAGATCTTTCTGTTCAAAGATATATTTAAGGCTTTTGTGATCAGTGAAAATCTCACATGTCTCCCCATATAAGTAATGCCTCCAAATCTTTAAAGCAAACACTACTGCTGCCATCTCTAGATCATGAGTAGGATAATTAAGTTCATGCTTTTTAAGCTGTCGAGAGCCATAAGCAATGACCTTACCGTGTTGCATTAACACGCATCCCAATCCTACCTTTGAGGCGTCGCAATATACAGTGTAACCCCCCGGTCCCAATGGTAGAACTAGAACTGGTGCTGAAGTTAGACACTCCTTCAACATAGAGAAACTTTGCTCACAAGCATCATCCCAAGTATACTTAGCGTTCTTCCTAGTCAACTTTGTCAGTGGAAGAGCCAACTTAGAGAAATTCTTGACAAAGCGACGATAATACCCCGCTAAGCCAAGGAAACTCCGAACTTCAAATACAGTTGTTGGTCTAGGCCACTGCTTCACTGCTTCGATCTTACTTGGATCTACATGAACACCTTCTTGAGAAATTACATGCCCCAGGAATGTTACTTGACTTATCCAG
This sequence comes from Biancaea sappan, assembly GCA_037074585.1. Classification (NCBI taxonomy): domain Eukaryota; kingdom Viridiplantae; phylum Streptophyta; class Magnoliopsida; order Fabales; family Fabaceae; genus Biancaea; species Biancaea sappan. Next base: position 40,896,037 of record CM073501.1, on the reverse strand, counting down.
AATTCACATTTTGAGAACTTAGCGTATAACTGATGTTCCCTCAAAGTTTGCAGCACCGTTCTCAAATGTTCTACATGATCCTCCCGACTTTTGGAGTAAACCAGAATATCATCAATGAAGACGATCACGAATCTATCAAGGAAAGGTTTGAACACTCAGTTCATAAGGTCCATAAATGCTGCTGGCGCATTAGTCAATCCAAATGACATTACGAGAAATTCATAATGCCCGTATCGCGTCCGAAAGGCGGTCTTGGGTATGTCTTCCTCCTTAATTTTCAGTTGATGATAACCAGATCTCAGATCTATTTTTGAGAAGCATTGTGCCCCCTGTAATTGGTCAAACAAGTCATCAATTCTTGGTAAAGGATATTTATTCTTTACCGTGACCTTGTTTAACTGGCGGTAATCTATGCACAGTCTTAAAGAGCTATCTTTCTTTCTCACAAAGAGTACTGGGGCACCCCAAGGTGAGAAACTTGGGCGGATAAACCCCTTATCTAGCAGGTCTTGTAATTGCTCTTTAAGCTCTTTCAACTCAACGGGTGCCATGCGGTAAGGAGGAATTGAAATTGGTCTAGTGCCCGAAACCAATTCAATATTAAATTCAATATCCCTCTCTGGTGGTAAACCAGGTAAATTTTCTGGAAATACATCTGAAAATTTACTAACTACTGGTATTCGTTCAAGACTTCTTTCCTCCTTGTCTATATCTTTGACAAAGGCTAGAAATCCATGACACCCTTTTCGTAACATACGTCGGGCGGTTAACATGGATATTATGTTACAGGGAACCTCACTTCGGTCTCCTTGAAATATGAAATTATGCCCACCAGGTATACTAAAAGAAATGGTCTTGTCATGACAATTCAATGTAGCATGGCATGAGGATATCCAGTCCATTCCTAAGATCACATCAAAATCTGTCATACTAAGCAGCATAAGATCTACCTCTGTCTCTATGTCCTTAACAGTTATCTTACAAGAACGATATCCAGATCTAACTACTAGGGCTTCCCCCATCGGTGTAGCTACCAGGAATGGTTCGTCCAGTATAACTGGCTCAGACTCAAACCTCTTGGCAAACAGAGGTGACACATACGAATGTGTGGAACCAGGGTCAAATAATACATGTGCAGCTAAAGCGCCAACTAATAAAGTACCTGTAATAACAGCATTGGATGCCTGGGCATCTTGTCGAGTCAAGGCATATACTCTGGCAGTACCTCTACCAGCTGCTTGCTGCCCACGACCTCCTTGACCTCTACCTGATCTTCTCCCAAAGCTTCCTCCAGTAGAAGCGGTCGGTGTACGAGCGACTGGAGTAACTCTCGGTTGGGTGTGAGATGGAAGAACAGATGCTTGACCAGATTCAGAAGTAAGTTGAGGGCATTCCCTCCTGAAGTGCCCTTCTTGTCCGCAATGAAAACAAATTAATGTTCCCATCTTCCTGAGGCATTCTCCAAAATGAAATTTTCCACACTCAGGACATTGAGGCTTTCCTCTTCCTGCTTGAGAACCACCCATGTTCGAAGAACTGTAACCACCTTTATATTTTGAGCGAGGCTTAGCTGCACTAGCCGTGGAGAATGTGGGTTTAGATGATGCAATCGGAACATGCTGTGAAGTGATAGAAGGCTTTGAGGTTACTGAGTTCCCACCTTGGTTAAAATACCTCCCATCTCTAGACCTCTTTTTATTTTTAAATTCTTCCTTTTTATTCCACCTCTTTTCCATTCTACGTGCAGTATCGACAGCGGCAGAGTAAGAGTTATAATTAATCATATTAGGACCCACCTGCGAATAAAGAGAATCGCGAAGACCCTCCACAAACTTCTCTACTTTAGCCTCTTCTGTAGGCACCAATTGCGGAGCATATTCTGCCAACTTAATAAACTGGGCATTGTATTCGTCTACTGTCATGGATCCTTGTTTCAAATACAAAAAGTCTCTTACTCTAGATGATCGAACACTTTTTGGAAGGAATTCATTGATAATCATTTTTTGGAATTCCGCCCATGTAATTGGTGGTGCATCTTGGGTTCTCCCATTCTTCCAGGCCTTCCACCATTTACCGGCTCTCCCTTTTAGTTGAAAGGAGACAATCTACTCTTCGGGCATCAGAACACCCCAAAGCATCACAAATTACCTCGCAATCATCCAGAAATCGTTGCGGGTCCTCATTAGGATCTTCACCGGTGAAAATGGGTGGCATCATCTTTAGAAACTCAGACATTTTCACGTCCTTAACTGTGCCTTCTCCAGCCCTTTTGGTCTCAATAGCAAGAGGAACCTTTGGTGTATCAACATGTTTTTCTCGTTCTCCCTCTATATGATCTAACCGATCATTCACCAGGCTGAACATTTGCATGACAACAGTAGCGTCAATCTGTTGGGCGGCTTCAGCTCCCTCCGCCCGGCCACCAGTTGAACCATCAATATTCGGAACATGTGAACTATCTCCATGGTCAGAAGGGTTGTCCTGTGTATTAACTGGTGGAACTAAAGTCCTCCCTGAGCCTACATGCTCATTATGATTTGAAGATCCCTCTGACATCGTAGAGTTAAGTCTACACAGAGAACAAATACTTCTCAGATCAAACATGATTACCTCATATTAACCCACCAAGGAATAAGTTATAAAAACAAAAGGCACTATACTCTATAAGGTCTTTTATGAAACCTAATCCCATGGTCATGCCGCGGCTCACGACAATGGGGAAGGGCCCACAAAGAACACTTGCTCTGTAATCTATAGGGGACCTAAAACTGCCTCTGATACCAAAACTGTCACATCCCAAATTTGAGCATGTGAGTAACTTCGTAAACTCAAGAGTATACCTCAATGGTATCCCATAAAATCTCTGATTAATACTAATGCATAACATAATTTTTCAAGAAAGATATTTATACATATAAAAAGTTCAGCATAGTGAAACAGAAACACAAGTCAAATATCATACAATATGATACAACTTTTCAAGCCTAGGTGACCTATAGAGATTACAGAGCATTCCTAAGCTTTTGGATTTATAAGCCCTCCAGATAAAAAGTATCCTCGAGGAATACTAATTCTCCTGCGGATTTTCTTCGTTGACATCCACTGTATCTAAAAAAAAATGTTCATGGAGAGTGTGAGCTCATCAAAACTCAGTGACTAAATGACTGTGCAATAATAAATATATCACAAGTACAAATACCAGAATCATAATCACAATAACAACAGTTATTTTGATATTCAGGGTTTCTATACCTCTGTATTGAATGTTCAAGAATTCAGTCTCCACTTATAATCAATCATTACATGCATTGGTATCTTGGGAAATAAAGCCCTCAACCATTCCATGTGTAAAATTTCATGCATTGGTATCTTGGGTCAAGCCCTCAACCATTCCATGTGTATAATTCCATGCATTGTTATCTTGGGTCAAGCCCTCAACCATTCCATGTGTATTATATACTCAATTCATAATAATCTTAAATCAACAATAGATTTCATTATCTAGCAATCATCAATAAATATAGAATCTAATTGCGATATGAGATGGAGTAAGGTCATCCACTCACATAGATTCCGTATCCCAGTCACTTTTCCGAGTTGCTACAAAGAAGAGTACGTAGTTGGATTTCAGGTTCCGCTACGAAGATTTTCATAAAGATCAGATATAGAAAGTCAGGGTTGCTCTTGTACCAAAATACTATTCATACGTATAATCACTATTCATACGTACAATCACTATTCGTACGTATGGATACTATTCATATATACGGATAATATTCACACGTACGGATACTATTCACACGTACGGGTACTATTCATACGTATGAATACTATTCATGTATATGGTCACTATTCATACGTATAGATACTATTCATACGTATTGTCACTATTTACGCATACGGTTACTATTCATATGTATGGGTACTATTCATACGTACATGTACTATTCATACCAGAAATAGAATACAATCTGTAAAAGAGTACACCAGGTAAGTTCCCAGGAAAGAGTGGAGAGTCCCAATGGACACACTTAAGAACCATGTCTTTCCTTAGCCAGAACTTTCCTAGACATGTATTCTTCACAGTTTACATTCTATTTCAGTAATCAGAGAATCAAAACAACATTTAGGTAGCTAAGGACAATTTTTCTGATGTGGAAGATCAGCCAAAGCTGCAACCACAGAGCATACTTAAGGAAATAACTTTTAAAATCTGAATGGCATAGAAAAGGGGCATAGTATTCTTACCTTGGATCTAGGCTAAGGAAGAAAGACCTAGAATCTCAGAGCCCTAACGCCGGAACAAGAGAAGTTTTGAGGAGAGGAGAGAAGAGAAACTGAAGGTGTGAGTTTTGAAGTGAAATGGAAGGACCTATTTATAGGAGAAGTTATGGTACTATTTGCTACTATTCCATCTACCGTTCTCCTTTACTATTTCATCTACCAGTTTCACTTACCAGTTTTCATCTACTAGTCTCACTTACCAGTTTTCATCTACCAGTCTCACTTACCAGTTTTCATCTACCAGTTTCACTTACCAGTTTTCATCTACCAGTTTCACTTTCAACTATTCATTCTAGATTCCACTTTTGAACTGTATTTTTACTTAATGGGATTAATTTCATATCGTATCATCCATTATATCCCACAATTTATAGAATCTATAAATAAAAATTTGTATTTTCAACAATATGCACAAACGAGTATACAAAAATTAAACCGATAGAGAATTTATTTTCTCCAAAATAAATTTATCGTAATTCTTGAAAAATATAATGGGTATTACACTCTCTCTTACCCCCTCTTATGTCTTCTCCTTCTTCATGCTCCTTCTTTCCCTCCATGGCAAAGGAACTTCAAGGATGCTTCCATCTTTACCTCAGGTGAGATTCCGGCCACTGGAACCCTTCTTTCAAGATTGAAGAGGAATGTTTCCCTAATCAACTAGGATCATTCAATCCTTGATCAAGATGAAGAAAGATGATAACTATGGCTCGGAAAAGAGGTAAGTAGTCAACCCTACGTTGGTTAAATGTGAAAGTGTTTATGTTAAATGTTGGATGCTTGGTATATTTAGGAACTTCTTTTCTTAAAGTGCAAATTCTCACTTATGAGGCTTCTGAAAGTTAGAAGTGATACAACAATCATCAATGTAGGAGGTTTGGATATGAGTACTTGTGATTACTTAAAAGAACAAAAATGAGGGTGTTATTCCTTCATCACATTAAGAATTTAGAGGTCAGGTACTCGTGGAATGAAGAGTGAGTGTTGGCCCAAGACATAGGCACCGAAGACACATAAAGAATGCAAATTAGAAAAAGGGTTAGAAAGGCTACAAGATTTTTACTCTATTCTTATAAATTAATGTATGCATTTAAGAAGTCAAGATAAAACTTAAAGACCTAAGCGTTAGATTGAATGCAAGCGAAGTAGGAATCATGGATCCAAGTTAATTATCATGTGACCTATAGTTTCTAGAGTATGTATATATATGGCTATGTTTATACATGTGAAGGTTGACAAAATACTACATGAAAATTTTGTTTTGGCCAAACTAGAATATCATGACTTCCAATGTGAATGTATAACCATGAATGCATGCTATCATAATGTAATTTAAGAAAATGCAATCTAGGAAAAGTCCATGCCTCAAAAAGACAAAAAAGGGTGCGGAAAGGGCTTGGGCTAGTTACTGTGAATGAATCTATTCTAGGTATGACTATGTAATCTTTCCATATGTTGTATATGTATGCAAATGTGATGTGCACACAGATAGGCCCAAGTTGTGACCTAGAAATTGTGGTTGTATATGCTTGTTATGTTGAAAGATACAATTTAGTTATGTTGAGTAAGACTTGAGATTTAATCACTACAAGGAAAAATAGGATTAGAGAGGGAAATTTCTGTCTTTGATTGAATATATTTCTGTCTCTGATCAATCAGAGATGGAACTGGTTCTATCTCTTACAAAACCTTGAAACCAAAAATAATCTATCTTAGATTTATGGATGAAAAAAATTCGGTCTCAACACAGTAATTCTGTGCCCGTCCCTAATCTAACATGGACAAAACTGTCTTTGATTCTGTCTCTAATTTGAAATGAAATCAAGGACGACTTTTCCTGTCTCATATCGGAGATGGATTTTACATGTCCTTAAATCTATCTCTCATTTGAGATGGAAGTATCCATCCCAAATCTGTCTCAAATATTTTTTATTTTCAAATGAAATTCTTTGTCCCAAACTCTGTTGTAATATGCAAATATGGAGACGGAAAAATCCATCCCTAAAATTCGTCTCTAATAATATTTTTAATTTAAATTTTAAAAAATTGTGAGACAGAAAAATCCGTCCCTAAAATTCGTTTCTAATATGTAAATAGCTTTTTTATATTCATTTTAGAAACTGAAATTATCCAACCTGTGAACTCATCAACAACCAAAAATATAATCAGAATTTTTAAAAGCTTTTTGGGGCTAAAAGATATTTTTATATCTTTACTAGTGCTTATATGTTTCCTTGCCAATATAAGTCTGAAATGATACAAATAAATAGAAAGAACAAATAATCTCATGAGTGATCATCATCATCATCGTCATCGTCATCAATCGCTTCTTTAGGTTGAGCCTGCTTGTCAAGACTGATTTAGTGATCCACCATTTGCTGCATCTCAGTAATCATGTTCGCTTTACTATAGATCATTTCTTGTGCAACATTAAGCTTCTCCTACTGAGTCTTCAGCTACTTAAACACAAGATCTATCCTTTACTACAGCTCATCTTTGAAGTCAGGATAAAGACCAGAGGTCAAGATAGTAGACTGAGTTTAGGGAGCGATCTCACGTGCCTCAAACCCTATGCCAAATATACGGCCCTTCTTATTCATGCCTCTCACTACTTGAAGCCACAACTTTGTATCATCAGCATCATCCTCTTGGTCTTCTATACCTCCACCAGTCGCGGAAGCTTGCAATGATTTCAATGAGTTTACATTTCCTATTAAATAAATTATTTTGTTAGTTAGGTAATTAATAGAATTAACAAAATAAAAAGAACAACAAGATAAGAAATATATACTCACGTAGACTTCCCTAGAGCTTGCATCAACAAAGTCCTCACTGTCCCTCTTCTTGTGAATTCGCATGAACAAATCTTCCAAGCGATGCTTTCTCCTACTATGCCACTCCTGCACATTACAGTAAATGTTATCTAATTTGAAAATGACTAAAGAAGATAATACATTTAAAATTAAATAAGAATGGGGAAATTTTTTTGTGTATACTGGGAGTAGTCTCAAATTTTCCCTGTATGATCGGGGAAATTTCTCTAATTGCATGGACAACCGGATAAAAACTGTGCAAAAAAAAAAGTAAGTGCTTAATGAATATGAAATCAACATTCATAAGATTATTTTTGTATACATGAATATAAAATAACTTAAATTTGGCTCACGTATCCTTATTGGGACTTATCCAACATCACCCATCTGTAGGATCCATCCCAGTAGGCCTCTGGGTGGATTGAATGCAACCAAGGGTACATGGCTTCAAGTCAGCATGGGGCAATGAACTGGATGAAGGATATTTCATCCAATCCAATGCTGACGGTGTACGGTCGATGATGTGCTCGGCCTGGTCTGTACCCAAGACCCAAGCCTGCAACTAGTTTCTTTGTCTGATAAAAGGTCTCAAGTAGGCAGTGCCCATATGGCAAGGCCTCACCCATAAATTGTGTAACTGCATTGAAATTTTTCTTAGCCATGTTATAATCTACCTTAATGCTTAGGAGCCTTACAGCTGCCAACAACTCAGAATGGCTAGTGCATCCTTCCCAAATAGGGGCTTGTGTAGGCTTTAACATTTTATAAAATGCCTGAGCACCTGGATTGGGGGGATCTTCTACTGTTTGCTCAATGTCAACACCCATTACATGCCTAGCTGGATCTAAGACCATTTCCTCATATCAACTATCTTGATCCCCACTATCCTTAGCATTAAAAGGTTGGTCAACTAAGGGAGGAACTATTGTTGACACTAACCCACCAATTTAAGGAATTCTTTCCCCATGGGATATCTAGTGATAATAATCGAGCTAGAACCACTTTTTGTATTGGTGCAACCTTACATCATTAGGTTCTAACAGCTTCTTACATTTATACTTTATACATGGACACCTTATCATCCCTTCTGTCAAGAATGCATGTAATTGAGATGCTTGACTAATGAATGTCTTAACCCCGTTCAAAAACTCATCTGTAATCACAACCCTCTTAGGACCCACCCTGTTGTACATCCACTGACGATTTAATGGGACCTCCATGTAATGAACCCTCAAATTTCAAGACATCTAAGATCATTTGTTCAGGACAATACATAACTTTTATTTGATTCTACTTCAAAACAGTCTAAGATAAACTACTTAAGTTTTAATTGTCCAGTGGTTACAAATTAACACTTTTGCTCCATATTAATTAATATTATCAAATAAAATAGTAAAACATAACATATTAAACAACATCAGCATTTTTGGTCAGCACTACAGCATACACATAAGTGCTAACCAGAAAAAGAAAAGCACACTTGAACAGATAAAAATAAAACTAATAAACACACAATTACATAGCCTTAGAAGGAAATGAATATGTAAGACTAGAAAAGAAGATTCAAGAAAAGTGTTATGCATAATATATCATCACAGTATCCCAATAAAAACTACTATATATTACAATGTCAAGAAGATTCAACCACAAGCAATGAGATAAATTCCTTTGATCCAACCCTTAGAGTTATATTTTTCAGTTTTTTCCTAACAATTTGTAGTTTTGTTTAGTAGTACAAATCATACATAATATTTGAGTTAGCTTCCACATATGTTCTCTTTAATCAATTCACTTTCTCACTACAATCAAAGGCAACGTATTTACATTAAAATTTGAAAACAAGAATCACAAAAAGTAAAAAAAACAATTGCAGCCTAACTATTTCGGAAAACTTGATCAAATTGTCTAGAATAGTTTTTTTATGTCTTTTACTAAAATAAGAATCACAAAAAGAAAAAAAAATTGTAGACCCTATTGTTATTTTATTTGTTATAAATAATAAAATATAGAATTACGCAGTTTAAGAAAAGGAAATAAGATTATCTTCTTTTCTCTCAACTCTATTTTAAATTCAAACTCATCACCTAAATTTATTTTATTTCAATTTGATCCTTTACCTTATGTTTCACTTTCATCCATTCTATATATTTCATCAAGGATCTTGTCATATCTCAAGAAAGCGAAAAAGCCAAAGCTAACTAGTTATAGTTACATTCCCAAGTAAAAAGAATAATGCTTCCTATTTCAAAATTGTTTTATGCGTTTAGTAGAACAAGAAATGAGGGATCTAAGTTCTATGGACCCATTGAGTGAATTGATCGATAGACAATAAATTTTTCTAAATCTAGGATGTTCTGCTTTGGATTTGAGCTATAAAAGTTCTTTCACATTATATCTGGTACAGCACCACCCACACATATTACTAATGCACACACCATATTTCAAATCAGCATACAATACACTCAGCAAGTCAGATACACGATACACTCATTAGTATGGTTATCAACAATGGAGGTACCAATTGGTACCAAAAAAAATTAACATAGCAACTCAGAAAACGACCAAGGGTACCAACCTGGACTCCATGGACGACTAGAAAAATGAACCAGAGACCTTTTTACTAGAATAACTACATTGAAAATCACTAAGGTAATCAGTAATTGAGGGGGGAGAGAGAGAGCATCGAGAAACAGACACAGTAGAGAGAGTGAGAGAGAAAAAGAAAGAGAGAGATGCTATCGCAAGAGGGGGAGAGATAGGTAGGGAGGTTAGTGGCGCTCGGAGACCACGATGATACTAGGTTTTCTAGTTGTGAAAAGAACTACCAAAAAAAAAAGCTATTGTAAATCTTATGCTTAAGAATATTAAATCTAACAAAACTAACATAATTCATGCCAACCCACAAGCAAGTGTTATACTTGTATGTAAGTGAATGAAGAAAATTTCAACAGTTGGGCAAATTATAAAAGTTTACAATAATTTACTGTTTTAATTTCTAAGAAATTACATTTTGTGTTGTCTTAGTTTTTTCTTGTAAAAGATAGAATATATCAATTTAATCCTATAAGATTACAATTATCTCAATTTTAAAGACAAATGTAAACTTTTTATGACTAAATTAAAATGTTTTATTTTTTCAAATCTGCTAAATGTAATTTTTTAGTGATTAAATGAGGAATTTACTTACAAATTTACCATGTGAGTAAGTAACTGCATATATCTCAAACTCAGGCGAATCCAAGTGAATCCAATTACTTAAAAACATTGCTAATACTCATAGAACATATACACATACAAAATGTACCTAAGGGCAGAACAATTACATTTTTTGAGTTTTATATTAGTAATAGGATTAGGGACTAAATTATAGATTTATAAATTAAACTACAAAGAGTAAAACAAAAAAGTGTTAATAATAAGAATTTGAAACTCCACATGCACAATTATGAGTACTTCTAGTGTTTTTAAAATAGAATAAATTTCAAGACTTCTTTTTTATTTTGAAACTCAAAATAAAGTGCAATCTATACTATTAGGGACTAATTTTCGGGAATCAATAATTACATGTTTTACATAGGACCTCATTCACATAGTAAATTGTGTATACATAGTGCTTTATCCACCAAAAACCTACAAGCTGGCAATATTATTATGTTCCATATAGGAACTCGTCCATATAGGAAGTAAATTGTATACAGTGCTTCTTCCACCAAAACCTCCATGCTTACACATACATACAAGATGTAAAAGAACTCCTCCACATAGGACATATATTATATTCATCTAGTATAGTAGATTCACCATTTCATTATGCATATTAAAACTCAATCATACAAAATAAAACTTTTTTTTAATAAACATGCAACTCATATTTTACTATCTACCTTAATTACTATAGTTAGAACCTGCTTGCTTCCTATAAGCTATCTTCCTCCTCTAGTAATGCCAAAAACCATATTGAAACAATCAACTTACCTAGGCAATCAACTTCAAAACTAGTTCAATAGATTATTTGCAAGATTTAGAGTATGTTTTTAATCACTTACCTAGGCTTCCAAGGCAAGGAAGTGGGACATGCAAGCACACTCTCTTTCTTTTTCCCTTCCATAGTGGAGTTTCTCTAATTAAATGTTGAGGCTTCTAGGGTGAAATGTTATATTATGTTAAAAGAGTAAAACAAAAAAAGTGTTAAAAAAAGTTTCATCTAGTATAGTAGATTCACCATTTCATTATGCATATTAAAACTCAATCATACAAAATAAAACTTTTTTTTAATCAACATGCAACTCATATTTTACTATCTACCTTAATTACTATAGTTAGAACCTGCTTGCTTCCTATAAGCTATCTTCCTCCTCTAGTAATGCCAAAAACCATATTGAAACATTTTCTTTCTCTTGACAAATAAGTTTTAACCAATCAACTTCAAAACTAGTTCAATAGATTATTTGCAAGATTTAGAGTATGTTTCTAATCACTTACCTAGGCTTCCAAGGCAAGGAAGTGGGACATGCAAGCGAACTCTCTTTCTTTTTCCCTTCCATAGTGGAGTTTCTCTAATTAAATGTTGAGGCTTCTAGGGTGAAATGCTATATTATGTTAAAAGAGTAAAACAAAAAAGTGTTAATAATAAGAATTTTCTGAATGTTCTAGGATAAATTGTTTATAAAACTCTTTTTAAAGTGACTTTTATATTACTATCATCTGAATTCAATAAAACCTCTCTTCTTCAAACCAAGTAGAATTTCCTAGCTATGGAAAATTTCCAAAAAACTGGGAAATGGAATGTGGAAAGAAAAGGAAGCACAAAGCAACAACCAACAATTAAACATATTTGAGATAAAAGCATGGAGGCACACAATTTCTCTGCTATTCACGAGTTCAAATTCTGACCTTATAGTCGAATTCACCTCTACTTTTCACGCCTTCTATGCAATTTGTCTGCTACTCCTGGCCATGAATACAAGACCCATTAGCACTTTCTCTATGATGCCACAATGAAAAAAAATGACTGTGATGATATTGGGTTTGAGACGATGGTATAAATCAAAGATATTTACAAAACAAAACACATACCTTGAAATAAGGTGGATTTTGTTATTCTAAATGGCCACCGGTGGTGGTTGTCACGAGCACAAGGAGCCCCATCGAAGATAAGAGAATAAGAGTGAGGCTGTGTCTAATGTATTGATGTCGAGGGGAATTTAGGTCAAGCCTAAATGACATCGTTCGTTTAGAGATGGATTTGTTAAATGGACACATCCATCTCTAAACGAAATACAACGTCATTTAGAAAACAATTAATTAGAGATGGATATACCCATCTCAAATATTCATCTTCAATAGTTAAATTAAAAAAATTCACTTAAAATCAGAGACGAAAATAATACGGAAATGAAATTTATCTGTTCTAGATTCTGTCTCTGATTTTGTACAATTCTTGCTAATCATGATTCAAACCAAAGATGGATTTTGGGACGGTTCAAAGATGGAAATATTTCGTCCTTAATTTTCATCTCTAATCATGGGTTTTCTTGTACTGAATGATACGTAAATCACTACAAAAAAAAAAACTTTTGAAGTCGCCACCAAAAGACCTTTGGTAGTGACTAAGTTGCTGCTGAAAGGTTTTTGGGGCGATTAAAGAAGTCACCACCAAAAGTGTTTTTTTGCCCAAAAAAAATTTCGTGCCAAAAAATGATTTTTGTTACCTTTAGGGCGACTTTGAAAGTCGCTACTAAAAGACCTTTAGTCGTCACCAAAAGTAACCTTTAGTAGCAGTGGTGACTTTCAAACTCGCCACCAAAATACTTTTGGTAGCGACTTTTGTGCAAAATTAGAGTTTATTTAAAATTAAACTAAACATTTGCATACTTGAGATTCGAATTTGGGTCTCTTGCTTACAACCATGTGTGTCTTATCATTATGCCACCACTTTATTTGTGCTATGTAAGGGTAAAATATTATATATATATATATATATATATATAATCTGTTAAAATTATTTTAAGCCAAAAACATCATAACACTAAAATGAAAAAAAATCTAACTTAACAAAAAGAAAATATATTATTATTAATAGAATAAGAAATAAAAAATATAATTATATATCAATGAAAAAATTGACTTTTGGTGGCGACTATGAGAGTTGCCACTGAAAGTCCCACGATTAGTAGCGACTCTCAAAAGTCGCCACCAAAAGTCAATTTATTTTTAAATAAAAATAAAAAAATTTAGATCTTTTGGTGGCGACTCTTAGAGTTGCCACCAATAGTCACTTTAGTGGCCACTACAGTCGCCATCGAAAGTCATTTTTTACAAAAAAAAAAGTGCCAAAAAATGACTTCTACTCACCTCTGCTGACGACTTTGAAAGTCGTCACCAAAAGTCAATTTATTTTCAAATAAAAATAAAAAAATTAGACTTTTGATAGCGATACTGATAGTCGCCACAAAAAGTCATCTTTTGCAAAAAGAAAGTGCCATAAAAATGACCTTTGATTACCTTTGGCGACGACTTTAAAAGTTGCCACTAAAAGTCAATTTATTTTTAAATAAAAATAAAAAATTAGACGTTTCCTGGCTACGCTTAGAGTCACCACCAAAAGTCACCTAAAAGTCATTTTTTGCAAAAAAGAAAGTGCCAAAAAATGACCTTTAGTTACCTTTGGTGGGACTTTCAAAGTTGCCACCAAAGGTATTTTGGTGGCAACTTTAAAAGTCGCTTCTAAAAGTCAATTTATTTTTAAATAAAAATAAAAAAATTAGACTTTTGGTGGCGACGCTTATGGTCGCCTCCAAAAGTTACCTTAGTCGCCACAAAAAGTCATCTTTTGTAAAAAAAAAATGCCAAAAAATGACCTTTGATTACGACTTTCAAAGTCGCCACCAAAGGTGTTTTGGTGGCAACTTTTAGTCGCCACCAATGGTATTTTGGTGGTGACAAAGTCAATTTATTTTTTAATAAAAATAAAAGAATTTCTTTTAGTACTTGCCACTAAAAGTCTAATTTTTTAATTTTATTTAAAAATAAATTAACTTTTGGTGTCGACTTTTGAGAGTCGCCACTAAAAGTCTGATTTTTTGTGATGACAAAAGTTTAATTTTTTTAATTTTATTTAAAATTAAATTGACCTTTGGTGGCGACTACACCAGAAGTTGACTTTCAGTGGCAACTCTGAGAGTCGCCACCAAAAAGTCGCCACTGAAAGTCAATTTTTTTGTAATGAATCATAGTGGTACACGTCCATTGTAATCGCTTAGAAAATCTAGTAGGCTGAGTGTCACGGGGTCTATGAAGCCTATGGGGACTGGTATAGCTTTACTTTTGCCCATGAGGCCTGATGGCATATGGTCTATGAGGTCTATGGATCCTAGTGACGTGTTAGCCTTGAAAGTCAAGTAGGTTTAGTGACATGCACTACAAGAAAATTGACTTTCAGTGGCGACTTTTTGGTGGCGACTAAATAAGTCGCCACTAAAAGTTGAGTTTTGGTGGCGACTCTTATAGTCGCCACTAAAAGTCGACTTTTGGAAAGTATTTTTTAAAAAAAATAAAAAAAAGTCAGATTTTTTAAAATAAAATTAACAATTAGATAGTCGCCACCAAAAGTTTTTTAAAAAAAAAATAAAAAAACTAAGATTTTTTAAAATAAAATAAAAAATTAAATAGTCGCCACCAAAAGTCTTTTTTTAAAAAAAAATAAAAAAAAGTTAGATTTTTTAAAATAAAATAAAAAATTAGACTTTTGGTGGCGACTTTTTTATCAGATTTTTTAAAATAAAATAAAAAATTAGACTTTTGGTGGCGACTATAGTCGCCACCAAAGTCTTTTTTTAAAAAAATAAAAAAACGTCAGATTTTTTAGAATAAAATAAAAAATTAGACTGTCGCCACCAAAAGTCTAATTTTTTAAAAAAAATTAAAAAAGTCATTTTTTACTTAAAAAATTCAATTTTTTTTATTTTTCTTAATTTTATTTAAAAGAAATTTAATTTTTTAATTTTTTTAATTTTTTTAATTTTTTAATTTTTTAATTTTTTTAAAAAATTAGATTATCAGTGACGACTGAAGTCTATTTTTTTAAGTGAAATCGTTTTTTTTTTATGAAATTAGTTGAAGTTGGACTTTTGTGGTGACTCCAATAGTAATAATATATTTACTTTTTGTTAAGTTTAATATTATTTTATTTTTGTTTTATAATATTTTTGACCTAAAATATTTTTAACAGATTATATATATAGATATATATAATATTTTGCACTTACATAACACAAATGAAGCAGTGGCAAAATGGCAAGACACACACGACTGCAAGCAAGGGACCCAGGTTCGAATCTTAGGTATGCACATGTTTGGTTTAATTTCAAATAAACTTGAATATTGCACACAAAAAAATCGAGTCAGCTCGGGATAGCGAGTTATTGGATCGGTCAAGATCCGCACGAGTCGAATGGATCTCGGGTCGACCTTTCGGGCCAATCCAGATCTAAAAAGATGACGAGTGACTTTTGGTGGCGACTTTAGTCGCCACCAAAGGTAGTTTTTGCTGACACCAAAAATCATTTTTTTCACGAATTTTTTTTTTTGAAATAAAAATGACTTTTGGTGGCGACTAAAGTAGTCGCCACTAAAGATAACTTTTGGTGGCCAAAAGAATCAGCCACGGACTTACGCCAACAACTTTAGTCGCCACTAAAAGTCGCCACCAAAGACTTTTAGTGGCGACTTTTAGACTTTTGGTGGCGACTAAAGTCCTTTTTTTTGTAGTGACGTGGTCCATGAAGCCTATAGGGACTGGTGGAGCTTTGCTTCCGCCCATGAAGTCCGGTGGCACGTGGTCCATGATGCCTATGGAATTTGTTGGTAGGCTTAGATGTAGTTGGAAAGATGTTTGATAGTTGTACAATATGAGATTACCGAGGAGCAAGAGCATGCTATGCATGAGATGTTTGAGCTTATCTATATTAATTGCTTGTAGTTTACGTATGATTGTACATGTAAAAACATGTTATCATAGTGTATTATGGGACGTATTTTATGTGTATATGTATCTTACCTCTCTACCCTTTAATCTTGCATGGATGATAGTTTGGCTAAGAGGAGACAACAGGGAAGAGTACCTTGAGCTAGATATGTCACGATTGTGTGGTAAGGTAAGAGAAAGGTAAAATGCCAAGCATCTAGTTTGTCGTATCTATGGATACAGGTAGAACCTTAGGGTTTCGTATGCTGGCCAAGATAGATCTATTACTTTAGTATATGCCCTATCGTATATCATCTACGCATGTATGGCCAGTGTATCCTACTTAATGGATTTCTCATACTCTTTTTATAATGTTAACTATTTACTGAGTTTTCCAAACTCATGCTTTCTGTGGTTAACATTTCCATGTTGAATTGCTGAGGAAGGAGGAGCATCCGTTAAAAGAGTAGCAGAATTCTCCTGGGACGACCCTTCTCATGGTTAAAGTTAGTCTAGAATTGCTTTGTAACCGTATAGGTCACCTAGGTCTTTGGGGTTAAATAGTAAAGGATGCGGCAAATATATTATATGTACTTCTGCTAATTGTAAGTTCATTATGTTGATTACCTTTTGATGATAATAAAAAGGAATTTGATCTTGTTAAAAGATCAGTTAGTAAGGGTTCAAAGTGTAGGCTTACAAGTCAAGGGGGCCATGACAAAAAGTGAATGGTGTAAAGCTGAAAAGAAACTTGTTCAATTGAATGTCAAAGCAAAAATGATCATAATTAATGTTCAATTGAATGTCAAAGCAAAAATGATCATAAATAATGCTTTAAGCTAAGATGAATATTTTAGAGTCTCAAACAAGTAGAGGGTGTAGAAATGGCTCTAAAATAATCAGGATGTACTGATAACAATCAACTTCTTTTCCTTCAACTTGGTCTTTACATCCGCATTTACTTTCACATTCATATTTGAGTCTACCGGTTCAAGGAATGCTTTATCAAGACACTGGTTAGGAATATACTTCTTCTCCAACTGATAAACCATCTTATAATGCTTCTCCTTTTCCCAAGGGTAAGAAAACATATCATAGAAATACAATTCCTCCTCCCTCTTGAGCAATGTAGGAAGCTCCACCACCTCAGGCTTCAACTCCACGAATTTCTCTTCAGGTCGCCTAATTTCTTCATCCAAGTCTGATCCATGCATTCTCTTCCTCTGTTTTCTATAATATTTCCTCTTAGCCTTGTCAAGCTCCAATTTTTGGGAACTGGGTTAGTCAGTTTCCTTCTCAAAAGCCAGTTTTCTGTTGACCCAACTATCTAATCCTAATTATGAAATAGATTCTTCCGATGAAATCCAATTTAGGGAGGCTCTCTGAATTGGAGTCATTTTGTCGAACAAGTCGACAAGAACCCAAATCTGGTGGGTTTTGAATTTTATAAATAAAAAAAAAAAAAGATGAAAGGAGCTGGGAACCTCAACCATTGGATGCATCCAACAGTTGAGGTGGCGTCACAGGACTCTCTTGCACCTTAAGGCACAAGAGAGAATCCGGACGCCTTCAACTTGTTAAGAGTCATGTTTGTGTTGAAATATAATTATCAACCAGTGCATTTAGTATTTTGGTTATAGGCCCTATCACACTAAAGTCTATATTCAATTTTGATAAACGGAAAGCAACAAAAAAGAAAAGAGAACTGAAACAAGAATGAACAATTCAATCCATTATATTTCAATCAAATTTATAATTTCCATCAACAAATTTTACGTAAAAAAAAAAAAGATAAATTCAAGAATACAAAACCAATGTGGCATATTTATCTTGGAATGTACAAAAGAATATTGCAATTTTCTCTACACAAAAGAACAACACATCGTAAAAATAGGAACAAATTAAATGGAAGTATAATTAGCTTGAAAATTGAGCTATAATCCAGCAGTGAAAGGCACACCAGTTGAAGGCAACCATGTGGTGCCAGCAAGGAGGCTATTCACAGTGAAGCTAGATGCCTCAGTTGAGGTGGTTATGGCATGAAACCCTTTCCATTTGACCCTCGTGCTTGTTGATGAACGAGGTCCAAGATTAGCATATTCTCCAAAATAAAGTGTAGTTAAAGCAAAATCAGAATTTCCCCATGGAGACCAGCCCAGTGGAGTGACCAAGGAGTCTATGTAGGACTTGATGATGACTACCCTGGAGTACTGCTGCCATGGGCGGCCCAAGTAAGTGAGAAATGAGCCGATAACAGGCAGGAGGTCTGGCGCGGCACGGATCTGGGAATTGTGGATGGAGATGCCGGTGTTTTGGTATGGGTCGCCTCGACCTTGGGCCGTGATCATGTTTGCTTGGCCAGCTAATGGCCTTCTTGCATAAATCATACAGTTCTGAAAAACTACTGCCGCATTGCCAAAGATGAAGTCTACAGTGCCATAGATGTAGCACTCTTTGTAAAATTGACGTTGTGCGTGAACCATGAGGGTGTCTTGGTATCCTGTAATGGCACACCGGTAAAAGACCGACAGGTCTGAGGCTGATCGCAGTGCCACCGCCTGCCCCTTGCGAGCACCCGCACTGTTTTGAAAGCCGATGTCACGTGCAATGAAATGGACACCATCTATGCCTGCATATTTATAATTAAAGAATACCTTGCTCATGTACAAGGAAAGGTAAGGAGGAAATAAAAAGTCATTTTGTCATTTTAGTGCTTAGTTCAGTTGACATTAACTCACTACTAACATATATAATAAAAATAACCATTTCAGCATTTGCCGTCAAAAATTTAAACGAGACAAAATTGAAATCAATAAAAAAGATATATAACAGAATAAAATTTTAAAATAAAATTGAACTTAGAAAATAATACTCCTGCCACCAAAAAAGAAAAAAAAGCTACCCTTTTAGTATCAGTTAAAATCTGTCTGTAGCGTCAGTTTCGGATTTTGCAAATTATAAAAAAAATTCCATCTAGCGCGCGCGTTTAGCGTTGACACTAAACAAAAATACATTTCCATTGAATTAAAACTTGACTCCAGGGGAACAGAAGCACAAGCACAAGCCTGAAGAGTGAAGACTGAGGGAGAAATATTAGAAAAAGTGTAATTAACCACTGAACAAGCAGAATTAGAAAGGAAGGGGCTAAAAGGTAAAAGAGAAATGCAGAAAATGAAGAAGAAATTCAAATGCCTCACCAGCAGTTGCAGAGCTATAGGTGGTAATACCGTCCTGAACGCTCTTTGAACTCGTTATTATCGTATACCTCATCCCCTCACCCACCAGCATTATGTTATCGTTACTCTTATCCACCTCAATGTTCTCTCTATAAACCCCTCTCTTCACCCTTATCACAAACCTCGTCTTGGTCCTCCTCTTCGCCGCCGCATTCAAAGCCCCCTGCACCGTCCTGAAATCCCCCGACCCGTCCTTCGCCACCACCAGATGCGCCTTTATCGTTGCCGACGACACCGTCACCAGCTTCCTCTCCCGCCTCGAAAACCACCTTGGAAATTCAGATCCAGATCCAGATTCGGATTTCTCCGTGTAATTCTTATCAGATATGTAACTATTTCGTTTCAGAAATGCTGCGTTCACGGCTAACCCGTTGCTTATCATCTTCGTGACATTGAAGAAGACGCTACCAGAATTTGACGCCGCGAAATGCGAGGAGGAGAGGTTCAGATCAACGGCTCCGTTCTTGCAGGTAGCGATGTTGGTGAGGGCCGCACTGAGCCAGGTCTGGGCGTCCATGACGGAGCAACGGCGTCGTTTTCATTTTGCCATGAGGCCTTGGTACGTTCGGTTCAGTTGGAGTATGGTGTTGTCGTAGAGCGTCAAGCAGTCGCTGTAGACGGCCTTTTCCTTCTCGGTCTCGCAGTTCTGAGCGTAGCCTTGGGCTTGGGCTTGCATGTGCTGGGCCTGGTCCAGGGTTAGTTGAACCAGCATCCCGCGGAATTGTGACTTGTGCTTGGGCCGAAACCCAGGGCGAGGGCCCATGTAATATTTGCATGGCTCGGGGTGCGGCGTTCGATCGCACCACCAGTTGATGTCGCTAGAGGATCTTTTTCTTGATCTTCTTGATGTGACAATTGGAAGGGTACAAGCCAATAGAATGAGACTCAAGAAAAATAGCCTTCCCATCACTCTCGCTTTTCTTCCTCTTTTTCTTTCCTTTTCTTGGAGGTGTTGAGAAGTTTAGATATCTATATATATATTGGAGGGATTAATAGTGTGAATAAGTGTAAAAGATGCGTTGCCTGGATAGAAAAATGAAGAATGAGGGAGATAGAACGATGTATGTGAATGCATGGAGGTGTGAGATAAATATATATATATATATATATGATGAGTGCCCTGGCTTTGCTTGTGACTGTGTCCACGTAATTGAAATGTCATTTCTACGGTTTAAGCAATTGAGAAAGATATCTTTTTCATTAAATAAAATATATCTGAAGTAATGTTATTACTTTACTTTGTTGATAAATATCCTTTGGTAACCACGCTTGTATAGGCTATATTGTTGTTATCTTATAAAGGCTAAACCTCTTTGTATTATTGGGCTTCACAGCTGGTTCTTTCTTGGAAAATATGTTGAATTTTATAAATAGGAAGGAAGAATTTCGGGTAGCAAAATGATTCTGAGTAATAGTTTTATACATTATGCAGCTTGTTTGTCGGCTTAGAGAGTGGAAGAAAAAGAGTAACTAAAAGTAGAAGAAAGACAAAAATATCTTGAAGCATACTTGTGAGCTTGTTTGTCGGCTTAGAGAGTGGAAGAAAAAGAGTAACTAAAAGTAGAAGAAAGACAAAAATATCTTGAAGCATACTTGTGCATGTTTCGGATATATAATGCTTTGAGTTGGGCAAAGAGAGTAGAGATGCTTGATTGTGCAAAAGTAAGCTGTATATTCACACTTCAAATTGCTTGAGTAGACTTGAGGTTCAAGTATAAATAAATATGGGAGGCAACAGTTTTCTTGAAAGAGAGTCAGACAATTTCAGCATTTTTATACTCGGATGCGTTTTGTTGAAGCAGATATGTAAGCTTAGGGGTAAACCCCATGTGCTCTCAATATATATATATACATATAGAGTTTGCGGAACAAGCAAAAGGTCTGTTTATTTTAAGGGCAAAACATGCACAACTATACGATTTTGTTTGTTATATCAGTTATACAACATACATATCAATTGATATGTCAAAATGTCAACGCCGTCCTATATTAATTCTTAGTATCTTCTTTCTCTCTGAAAATTTAAAAAAAAAAAAATTGATGTATTTTAGGTTGCAGTGTGAAGATTAGATTAAACTAGTCAATTCATTCGATAAACTGGTTGCATGATTAGTTGGATAGGCACAAGGATTACCTAACTCAAAATTGATTTCATCACCAATCCTATTGGTTAATTTGAAAACTGACTTAGATCAAACGTTTCGTAACGAAACAATTTGATGGCAGAAATTTGCAAAGGAGAAAATTGTAATTCTTGTATTAAACACTAATTCGATCATAGTTCAATCACATTTGATCTATTGAATCATAGAGTGTTCTTTCCAATTCAATGAGTGGACTAATTTTTAAAACATTAGTTTTAGTTGATATACATACATAAAAAATGGGTTTTAAATGATTATAGAATTATAAAATTGGATCTAATACATGTGAAACACAAGGATTAGGCCTTCATAGATCCGGATTTCTAGGCCGGGTTTGTGTTCCGTGTCTTCATCAACACAAGTTTTGTTAGAAAAATTTGTTTGCTAAAAGGAGTTTTAATCATCCTGGACAATTCAAAATATGATGTTCACATTTGTATGTGAATTCATATGTCCATTTTTCTATTAATTGAGTTAACAGAGTTTTCACGTTAGACTTATCAAATGAGTTAGCAAAATATTGTTGACTTAAAAACTATTCTTAGACAATTCGAAAAAGAAAAATCTAGCATGACAAGTTAAAGTTTGCAACATCTAGAAGGTATGCATTTATATTAATAATAATAAATAACAGTGACAGATCTTGGATGGCGTGAATGAGGGAGCTTAAATATATATATATATATATATATATATGTATATATTGAGAGGGCTAATAAAAAAATTAAATTAATAAATATTGTTTTAAAAAAATTAATTAAGAAAAAAAATTTGGAGGGGCGGTTACCCCTGTGTCTTCATTAAGATCCGTCTATGATAATAATAATAAAAAGAAGTTTTTTAGGTAATATTTTCAAGTCAACATGATTGTTGTATCGGATCATGAATAGAGGTTTAGTGTCAGTTTGTCAATTCAAAAGTGGTCATATGAATTTTAACGCAAACTTATGTAAGAGCAAGGATTATTTGCAAATAAGTCATAGTTGATGGTAGACTATCTGATTTTTTCATAATTCAAGAAAATATTTGCAGTTGGCTTATATATAATTGAAGAGGGTGTCTACATTTTTCCGAAAGAAATTTTACACATGTCAAGTGGCTCCATGTGACTTCATTGGTTTTTGCTTTCTAATTAATTTTCTTTATTTTTGAATCAAATACTAGTGTTGATCTATCAAAGTTATAAAGGTATTGCTATGGTTTAGCCTTATTATATGAATCATCACATTCAACCCAAATGAAATTATATAATGTAATATTCGGCCTAAATTATCATCTTAAATTTTAAAGTTAGAAAATTGAGATACAAATGATTGAGAAATGACTAACTACCAAGTCAGGGAGATGATTTATTTGGGAGCTTGCATTAGTTTAGGCTCTCAGAGCATCTTTAATAGTACAACTCTAATAAGTTGTTTATTCTTATAATACCACATTATCACTTTTATTTTAAACAACTTTCTACTACTTTAAGCAATTCTAAAAAACTCATAAATAGATTTTACAAGTTACCAAATATCTTTATACTCCTACAATAGATCCCACAATTTCACTGTCTTCGCTGTAAGAATCGATTCTTATATAAGAATAATTCTTACATATGACAGCTACGTTGACACACTCCAATAGTAAAACTCACTAAAAATTGGTTTTTATTTTTAAAAATCCTTTAATAACTGTCATTGGAGATGCTTTAAGAGCAACTTCCTAATTGCACATAAAAGTCCTTAAATTATCAAAATTTCATAATATTCTTCACAAAGAAGCTCTCCACCTATTTTGGACATGAATAGAAAGGAAAAGGGAGACAATGGCGTGATGAAAAGAAGAAAAAGAGAAGAGGGAGAAAGAAGCTAAAACTTGAAGTTAAGCCTTTCTACATAGAGAGAAAGGAAAGAAATCTAGAGAGAGAAAGAGGAGGGGCAGACCCTTAAAGAGAGAATGATAGAAAATTGAGAAAAACTGAAAATTGATCAGGTAAGTTTTTCTACCTAGAATTTTCCCTCTAGCGTCATCTTCTTCATCTCGTAATCCTTCTACCTCCTTATATGGTTGGAAATTCTAGAGAGAGAAAGAAGAAAACTCTAGAGAAAGAAAGTGGTGAAAACTTGAGAAAGCTTGAAGAAGAGGCGTTCCTAACTGGAAAGATTAAGAAAGGTAGCTAGTTAGTTTTTATAAAAGCATGAATGATAATATTCCATATTATGTGAAGTGAGGAATTTTCATGAAAGTGTTTGGCTATGTTTATTTCTATGTAAAGATTTATTTTTGAATCATGTGATTCTATTATTCTAATTTTTTGTCTCCTAATTTTACTTTCTAATTTTCTAATACTTATTTATTTATTTATTATTTATCTTTGTCTCTTTAATTTTTTGTTCATTTTTTGAATTTCAAATTTTAAATACTTATTTATTATATTTGGAATTTTGAGAATTTCATCTAACTATTTTTTAGAAATTATTTATTGGTTTATTATTTGAATTATATTTTAGGTTTTTATTCTAGTTTTGCATTTTTTTTAAATTATTTTTGTTATTTTTTCAAAATTTTAATTGAGACCCCAAATGCTTACAAATATTTTACCTTCAAACCTAATTTAACCCGCACAGACATACGCTTAAATTCCTCACCAAAAGGATCAAAATTAGGGTTCCAGCTTTGTATAGTAAGGTAATGTTTGGCAATCGCAACAACCCATGGCTCCGCATGTAGAGCAAAGTCATAGTCTTTTTCTGTGAGAATCTAACAATGAAAAAATCATTTTCAGTTCCAAATTACCTTCAGGCCTCCGCAACTTTTTAATCCTGCTATACGCAGGAACCTCATTCCTAGCTTCTTTCCGAGTAGTTTGATGATCAGAGCGATCTTCCATGGTTTTCGCTTTGCACTTCGATCACAACACAGAAAACATTCTTTTCTATGTCTTCCTCTCCATCTTCTCTTCCTTTGACCAACACTTATCTCTGCCATTAATCCCACCAAGTACCACATCCATATGTTGCAGATTATGCCTTAGAATTTGCCATCAATCTTTTGAAATTTAAATTTGTTAGATTTTAGAATTATTTAAATTTATTTTTCTAATTTAAGTTTGTTACTATTTCTTAGGAGGAGTTTTATGCAAACATATAAGTATTATCTGCAATTATTTTAAAGATTTATTCAGTTACAAATCTATATCTATATAATAGACTAAAACAATTCCACTCTAAGGCATTAATTACATGGATGTCATTAAATAATATATAATAAAATTAATAAATAAAAATAAAAATTAAATGAATAAATTCATTCAAATTAATGACACTACATTAAATTCATTATAAGCAACCATTTTGAGATGTATTGTAGGGCTATTCTTTAAATTCTGTGAAGAATACAATATTTTAAATGTAAATTGGTGTGATTGATTCTATAATGCTTTCAAATGAATTTGAAAAATTTACATTTAAACGAATTCAAATTATCCCTTTTAAAACTATGAATTGTAGTAAATTTAATTAATATTTAAATAATTAAATAATTGCAATATATTAAAGGCAAATTAGTGTGATTGATTCTATAATGCATTCAAATGAATTTGAAAAATTTACATTCAAACAAACTTTTAAAGTTATGAATTGTAGTAAATTTAATTAATTAATTAATAATTAAATAATTAAATAATTACAATATATTAAATGTAAATTAGTGTGATTAATTCTATAATTACATTCAAATGAATTTAAAAAATTTTTATTTAAATAAATTCAAACCATCCATTTTAAAACTGTGAATCATCGTAAAAATTGAATGTTTGGAGCTCGATCTAAAGCTAGAAGAATTCTGTGTTTGGAGAGTTTATATCAGTTGCCTTGTGTCGATCTGAAGCTCGATCTCAAGTTAATACAATGTGTTTCAAACTTCAAGGATGAACGAATGTTGAGTGCCATGCGTTGAACTGAGAAGCAGCAATTGAAGAATAATCGGATGACTCCCGTATCAACTGCAGAGTAGATTTCTCACCACTGACTATAAAGAAGCAACTCGCCTCTGTCTCTATTATATTTTCACTCAATCTCGGTATAATCTTCTTAGTCATGGCAGCCATAAAAGTTCACGAAGGCATCTTCTTGATGGCCACTATGTAGGTTACTACTTGCCTTTTTAAGAAACAGCTTGAATTCGAGTTTGTTTCCATTAACATGAAAGAGGGCGAACAAAAAAAGAAACATTTCATTTCTCTTAATGTAGGTGTTAGAGCAATTCATGAATTGCTTGTCTCTGAGTTTCAGTTCAACTAACTTTCACTTCTTTTGATGCAGACATTCGGTCAAGTTCCAGCCTTTAAAGATGTATTAAGTATACATCTCCAACAAGCACACTGAGGGATTGTTAAGTTAGCATTTATAAAATTACTTATCAAAATCATTTCAATACACAAAATCAAGAGCAATCATGCAATATATCGCTCATGAGAATATTAAAAAAGGGACCCAATTGATAAACAGAGAGTCCAAGAAGATAGCGATTACAGGGGAAAGGTAAACTCATTGTATCCAGTGTTTTTTCCCCTTTTTAATTTGTTTGTTCTTTAATTTAATATAGTTCTTTTGTTTGAATCTACTTCACATCTTTGAGTGACTCAAATTTTATGGTGTTCTTTATTTTTCATTTTGTCTCTAATGTTGTAGGGCCCGAGATTCGAATTGGATTTCTGAATGATGGTAATCCTATTAAATTGAAACAAGGTCAGAAAATAACCATATCAACTGACTATAGCATAAAAGGAGATGAGAATACAACCTATATGAGTTACAAAAAGTTAGCTGAAGATGTGAAGCTTGGTAGTGTAATATTGTGATGAGATGAAAGTATCTCATTTACGGTCTTACCATATGACAAAAAATTAGGTTTGGTTTGATGTCGCTATGAGAACTTTGCAGTTCTTGGCGAGAGAAAGAATGTTAATCTTTTTGGAGTGATAGTGGATCTTCCTATACTGACAGAGAAAGACAAGGAAGATATCTTGAAATGAGAAGTTTCCAACAAAATTGACATGATTGTTCTTTCTTTTATTCGAAAAGGTTCAGACTTGGTGGAAGTTCAGAAAGTGCTATGATAGTATGCAAAGAACATTCATCTCATGTCAAATGTATGGTCTTTCTTTATAATATAACATGGTCATTTATTATCATAAATTTTTATTAAAATTTATAATTTATATTTGCATAAATAATCAAAAATTTATATCAAAATATTTACGTTTTAAAAAATATATGTCATGACTCATAAGTTTCATAAGTTTCACAAATTTATAACTTATAGTATTATTATTAGAATATATTATGTGGACCCCAATATATTTATTATATTATGTGGGTTATTGTTAAAGTGAATAGTATAATATATTTTTATTAGAATATATTATCCTAATTATTAATAAGTGAAATTAATAATTAGTAAATGTTGTTATTTTATTTAATTTGAATTGATTTGAATGAATAAATAAATTATGTAAATTAATAAATTTGATAAATTAATGACATCGTATAATATTAATTATTTGATTTGAATTTATTTCAATTGAAATTAAAAAAAATTACTTTTATTATTTGACTATTGTAATGTCTTAGAGGATTTTTTAGTAGGTAAAATAAATTTGATTATAGAATTTATATGTGAATTAAAAATTTTTCTTTATTTGACTTTATTTTGATTTCTTTTCAAAATAGTTCTTAATTTAATAGAAATCAAAGTTTGAGATATTAATCTTTAAATTATTATCCTTGACTGAAGAAAGAGATAAAAATTAAATTATTAAAAGACGAAATTTGAGACCTTGAGATCCAGTCCAAATGTATTAACAACTTTTAATGTCTTTCTTCTATGGATGCAATTGAAACAAAAAAAAACGCATTCAAAAATAAAGATGAAATTAATATCCAATCAATTACTGATCTATGCAACAATTAATTTATAACAAATAACAAATAATTCGTAAATTAATAAATTAATTAATTTACCTGTTTTATTCATTTAAATTTATTCTATTAAATAAATCAATCAATTCAAATTAAAGTTGGAGTAGGTAAAACAAATTTGATTATGGAACTGATACATCAATTAAAAATATTTAGTTATTTACGTTTAAAAAGTATATGTCATTACTCATAAGTTTCATATAAATCAATTGTAATTATTATTATTTTTATAAATTATAAATGTTTTTAGAGTTATAATTTAACCGTGCATTACACAGGTCACGACACTAGTTATGTATAAATCTAGCATTATAATATAATAAATGTAGACTATTTTAATCGTCTCAAAATTCATAAAAAATCACAACATTGGTATCAGAGCCCTTATCATCTTACAGGATCCGTGAGATTTAAGAACCCTAAAACTAATGTTATCAGACCTAGCTCGGCCATTGACTTGGACAGGCCTTTAAGTTACCAAGTCACTTGTTCAACCGTAGTGTCACCGGGTCAATTGTTAACCCAAGTAAATAAGTTAAAAAATTAAAATTATATATATACTTATATATCTTTACAAATAAATTTAAAAACAAGTAAAATAAAAAATTTATATACAAATTTCACACTTAAAAGTCATAAACATCCATAATAATCCATAAACTTCTATAATAATTCAAACATAAAGTCATAAATATTCATAATAATTCATAAGGTCATAAATAATATCATCCAAATTAAACATAATAATTCATATATTAAAGTCTTAAACATCCATAATAATTTATAAAATCATTAAAATGTAAATATTGATAAAATCATCAATCATGGAAATTCCAAGCTTCTGGGTTGTCTTTTCACAAATTCAAAGCATATCCGACGAGTCAACTTGTCGTCTGTTATACGCTATGTTAGCAGCTCTGCCAATATCTTCACCACCACCACCACCACTACTACCATCATCATCATCTTGAATAATCTTATCCAAATTCAATTTTGTAGAAGAAAACTTAAATAATTGAAAATATTGAAATGACATCATAAAATAATATATCAAAATTATTAAAAAATTTTAAGAACACAGTCCCTTTAAGACAAGAAACTAAAAAATTTATGAGGTTTCTCATAAAATAATATATCAAAAATATTAAAAAAATTTTAAGAACACAGTCCCTTTAAGACAAGAAACTAAAAAATTTATGAGGTTTCTCTTATAATTTCAATCCATCCATCTGCCATAGTCGTAAACTTTGTTTTCTTCCAAGTTTTGAGGTAACTATTAACATATGAACTTACTTCTTCAATATTTTTGCTCAACAAATAACCACAAAGGTTTTGGAATCCAAGGCCCTTATATCCCACACCCATACTAGCAATAGCATTAATCCACTACAACAAAAATAAAGTTATTTAGTGGCGGTTTTGAAAACCACCACTAAATAAACACACAGAGCCTCCAATGTAGAAGAGAATGTCACTAGTGGCGGTTTTATTCTAACCACCATTATATAGTGGCTGCAATGTTTAGTTGAACCTTTTTTTCAAATGGCCATAATTCTTTCATCTGAACTTTATTTTTAGCAAACTTTATATCGTTAGAAAGCTCTTTGAGTCTAGTTTCCAATGGAATAATTTCATTTAAAAATTCTTTACCGATGGTAGGGAATTTCTCTATTTTGTAATGTTGACATATTTTTGTATGGTTACTTCATAGAGATAGTTTTTTTTATGCATCTTCTGTACCGTAGGGATGCAACGACAAGCGTAGAATTAGGTGAGGGATCTAGCTCTCCTCCGTAAAAGTATATAACTAAACTTGTTAAAACACAAGAGGCATATCTCTCCTTATATTTTCATTATTTTCATCCATGTTTCTTTATGTTGAAGTTATAAAAAAAATTGATTGAAAATTAATCAAGGTAATTTAAAATTATTATGCAGTGGCGGTTCACCCCTCTATTAAGATTATAGATGTTTAGCATGATAAAGAAAAAATGGAAATAGAAAATTTTCAACATGAAATTTCAAATTTTGAGAATTTAATTTTTATTTAAAGAATTGATAAAGAATAAATGGAATATAAAGAAAAAATGGAAATATAAAGAGAAATTGGAAATAGAAAACTTTCAACATGAAATTTAAAATTTTGTGAATTTAAGTTTTATTTTAAAAATTGATAAAGAAAAAATAGAAATAGAAAACTTTCAACATGAAATTTAAAATTGTAATAACCTAAGTTTTTTAAGGCAACGTGTGGTGAGCCCTCAGAAAAGATTTTTCTCAAATTAGATTAAATACCTCAAATTAATAAAAAAGTAAAATCAAACTATTTCTTCATTAATTTTCTCTCACAATATATTTTAATTCTTATAATTAACTTTCAACATGAAATTTAAAATAAAATAAATAAAATATTTTTTAATTATTTATTTACTCCACCTAAAATCAAATATAAAGTATTCATTATTTAATTTTTACCATTAACAATGCTAATTAATATAAATATTAAATATATTACACAATCTAACCTAGTCATATTCAAATTACATTTTCATCTTCTTCTTCTTTTTAGAAATAACTATATTTTGAGAAAACCAATCATATTTTTTTTTTGGGACATTACTAGTATGTTAAACTGTAAAAACATATAGTTATTTCTAAAGGTCTCAAACATATTGTATATTAATTAGAGAACTTGATAATAAATATATAAATTTTTTATTTTTTAAATTAAAGGACCAATTTGATTCCTAATTTTATATTAAAATTTATTTTAGTCTCTATTCTTGATTTTATTGTTAATATAGTTTAACTAATAAAAAAATGTCACATTAATCTCTCATACTAACTACTTCAATTTGACTAATGGGAAATATTGAACGGAAAAAGAAAGAAAGAAAAACAATGTGACGAATGCTATATATATTAAATAATATACCATATACTTTATATTATTGAGATTGGGACATGTGGCTACATCCTCTCCATTCGATCTATTGGGGTCTTCGGGAAGGAGTTAAGTGGGTATCTGCTACTCTTTTGGAAAAAGGATTAGTGTAATACTACCCCTTAAAAAATATTTTGACAAATGTTATTGTATAAGTCACATCATCCATTTCTATTTTTTTTAAAAAAAAATTTGTCAGGAACTCAGCCACTAGGTAGCCGAGTTCCTGACACATTAATTTTTTAGAAAAAAAAACTAAAGAGACTCGGCCATTTTTGAAATAAAAAATAAATATAATAGAGTCCTAAAAAAAATTAAAAAATAAAATTTCAGACTTTCAAAAATTAAAAAAAAATTCAAGAGTCTTGGCCAGACTCTTTAAAAAATAAAAAAGAAAAAAAGAAAATTGGGTATAATAAAAAAATTAGTATGAAAAATAATATAAAGAATTGGGTATAATTTAAGTAGGTAATTAGAGTAATTTATGAGGTTTAGAATGAAAAAAATATTTTTTATTACTTATTTAAAAATATAAACAACATAATTATAGTTAGTTACATAATATAAGTAATAATATGAATAATTTTATATTTAATATATAATTAGTAATATTATAAACAATATAATTTGATAAATTAGTATAATAAATAATAATTATTTAAGTTAAATCATAATCATTAAAAATAAACATAATCAATAATCAATATAAATTATAGAAATTAAATATTTTTGTATAATTGTGCATCCAAGTATAAATTTATAACTATTTAATAACAATTATTAAATGCAAAAAACAATATCAACTCTAATAGTTAGTTTAAATTTGAAATGTGATTGTCAATCAATAAATATATAAATCAGTTAACATTAAAACTAAAAGTGTTACAATATATAATTTATGTGGCTACAACTTAATTGAAATGACTATCGGTCCCACTACATGGTCGCATAATCACTCGTTTTGACTGTCAAGAATATCAGGGATAGAATTCAAATCTAATACAAGAGATTAAACTAAGGGTATTATATGAGGCAGTGTCATAAATTCCATTCCAAATGCAGTATTATCTATTGAAAGCCCAACAAATAATGATGAAAGGTCATACTATTGCTACATTGACACTGGATTGAAGAAGTCACCCTTTGTCCGGTGTGTTGGCACGTAAGGGGAAGAAGAGGAGCCGCCAACGCCTGTGTATGAGGGACTGACCCTATAACATCCATAGCTAGATTGGGTTTGATAGCTAGCTGAAATTGCACCCTGATATGGCAAAGAAACACCCAGTGCATAACATGGATCATAAGGAATATGTTCTCTGGCAGCTACCAACCCACGAGATCTCTTCCCTGACACCTCTTCTAGAATGATGGCCTCCGTAAGCACTGAGTAAGCAGAGCTGGATGAGAGATGGTGTGGGCTCTAAGTTCGTTCATTGCGGTAATAATATTCATCATCCCCAATTCAAATTGTTCGAAGACATCATCAGATCTTGGGTCTGCACGAACAAGATTGTGCATATACTTTGCCACATCAGCCTATCAATGACAAAAAAAATTAGAATTAAAATAAGAGAATAAAATGCATAAAAAAATATAAATGACACTAAAAAAGAAATCTACCACATAACCCTGGGTACCACTAGTTAGATTAATCCACCTTCTTGTATGTGCCTAATACCGTTGCATGTATTGGGAGCTATGATCCAGTGGATATGCTAGGGGTTGTTGTGGGACCAGCCGATCTCACCATTGGTTCCAATTGTCAACCATGGGCTGAAGCATTATTGACCAGTTATTGTCGGTTTTGCCACGCATTGGCAGTGTGTGCCATCGACCAAGCTGGACTGGTGGGTTAGGAATTAGTTGGTCCTCTCCAAACTGGCGAAGTACTCGATACACCTGGTGCCACTTGAGTATGTGATAACAAATGAGTGGAATGCATGCATGCCATACATCAGAGTCAGCGTGGCAATAATCTAGAATCATTCTAGACACAGACTGGTCATATGGGCACCAAATAAACTAAAAAAAAAGACAATTTAGTGAAATAAGTATATATTATCATTGTGTTTAGAATGTATGTTTATTAAATATGGTACCTCATGAGGTGCCAATCTATCCAACAAAACTTGGTAATTCTTCAAGGCATCAGTAGTGCCACTAGCCGGATCTCGAGCACCTTTCCAATTGCAATGATTTATAAATAAATATACGAGTTAGAACAGTAAATACTAAATAATAAATAATAAACTGAGAAGAGAAGTAGGAATTACATATGATGACCCAAGGATGGAAGCTCAGGATATCGATCTAGATCCAAATCTGGGGTAGGATGTATCTGGGGTGCTAAAATGGGAAACTGATCCCATCCCCACAAGTGTATTAGAGTATGACACCCACCGATTTCTTTTTACTTGGGGTCAGTAACCAAGCAAAAATTTCCTATAGAGGTGGGCCAATACCGCCAATTCCTAATTATGGCAGCCACAATCCTCAAAGTCACAAAGGAATTGCAATTATGTGAGGTACATCTTGTTGCCTGATTTATCTGGCATCACACTACAAGAAAATTTATTTTCAGTGGCGACTTTCAAAGTCACTACCAAAAGTCAAATTTTTTTAAATAAAATTAAAAAAATTAGACTTTTGATGACAATTCTCATAATCGCCACTAAAAGTCAAATTTTCAAAAAAAAATTAAAGAAAATCAGATTTTTTTTTTAAAAATTAGACTGTTAGTGGCGACTAAGTTAATTTAAAAAAATAAAAAAAAAGTCAGATTTTTTAAAATAAAATAAAAAATTAGACTTTTGGTGGCGACTATAGTCGCCACCAAAAGTCTAATTTTTTTAAAAAAAATTAAAAAAGTCATTTTTTTAATTAAAAAATTCAATTTTTTTATTTTTCTTAATTTTATTTAAAAGAAATTTAATTTTTAAATTTTTAAAATTTTTAAATTTTTTAATTTTTTAATTTTTTTTAAAAATTAGATTATCAGTGACGACTGAAGTCTATTTTTTTAAGTGAAATCATTTTTTTTTATGAAATTAGTTGAAGTTGGACTTTTGTGGTGACTCCAATAGTAATAATATATTTGCTTTTTGTTAAGTTTAATATTATTTTATTTTTGTTTTATAATATTTTTGACCTAAAATATTTTTAACAGATTATATATATAGATATATATAATATTTTGCACTTACATAACACAAATGAAGTAGTCGCAGAATGGCAAGACACACATGGCTGCAAGCAAGGGACCCAGGTTCGAATCTCAGGTATGCACATGTTTGGTTTAATTTCAAATAAACTTGAATATTGCACACACAAAAATCGAGTCAGCTCGGGATAGCGAGTTATTGGATTGGCCAAGACTCGCACGAGTCGAATGGATCTCGGGTCGACCTTCCGGGCCAATTCGGATCTAAAAAGATGACGAGTGACTTTTGGTGGCGACAAGGTAGTTTTTGCTGACACCAAAAATCATTTTTTTCACGAATTTTCTTTTTTTTTTTGCAATAAAAATGACTTTTGGTGGCGACTTTGAAAGTCGCTACCAAAAGAATTAGCCACGGACTTACGCTGACAACTTTAGTCGCCACTAAAAGTCGCCACCAAAGACTTTTAGTGGCGACTTTTAGACTTAAGTCGCCACCAAAAGTCTTTTTTTTTGTAGTGTTACTTTAAAATAACACAACTTAATTTACACTTTTCAATTTACAATTTTTTTTTGAAAATTAGTACTTTTCTTCAGCTACAATTTTTTTCAGAGTACAATTATTTCTAAATCTTTTAGGAGTAAATATATTTTTATATTATAATTATTTTAAAAATTTTTAGTAAAAAACTATTTTTTTAATATTATATATTTATTTTTCAAACATGATAGTGAAACATATATATTTTTACATTCTATATGATTTTTTTTAATTCTTTTAGGAGAGCATATATTTTTATTTTATTTATGATTTTTTAAATATTTTAGGAAAAATTATATTTTTAAATCTTTTGGTGAAAAAAAAATTTACATATTTTTAATAATTAATTTTTAAATCTTTCAGTAAAAAATATATTTTTATGTCATATAAATATTTTATTAAGACAAGCTAATTTAATTTTTTGTTTAAATATTTCAATAAAAAATATATTTCTATATTATATATATTCATTTTTTTAAGTCTTTCATTATCACAAATTCATTTAACATTTTGAAACAATAGCATTTGCCTAATTATTTTATAAAGAAATGTACGTAGTATCTCACAAAAAAAAAGTCTTAAATGGGTCTCAATTTATTTAATGTCATATATATTATCTAATCATAAAAAGAAATTAAAAAACTGTCTATATATAAACATAAAAATTAAAACATCATATAATATCTAATCATAAAAATTTTAACAAATTATTCTGGCCATAAAAAGTACTAATCTATATTTTAAAATTTAAACACAAAAATTTAAATATATTTTTCTAACCATAAAAAGTACTAATCTACATTTTAAAATTTAAACACAAAAATTTAAACTTAATCTAACCAATAAAAAAATTAAAAATACTCCTATAACCTTAACTCCCTTGAAGCTTCTCCTTCTTCTTCCCTTCTTCTTTCCCTTCACTGCTGTCTCTATTCTCTCTTGCGGCAACCAACCCGTGTGTGTATGTGTGTTTCTGAGTGAAGAAGAAGCCCCTCCCCCCTCCATACATATACCCAAACCTCATTTACTTCTCACCCATATTTTCTCCATTTTCACCCAGCCGCATGCATCAATCTCGTCCATGACATCTTTTTTCTCTCTTTTACAGCAGAATCTCTACATCATGCAGAGATTTCATCGACCTATCAGAACTTAGCTGTTGACCAGCTGAGTTCTATTATTTTTTTAAAAAAAGGAGTCTCGGCAGCTAGGTGGTCGAGACTCTAAAATTTTTTATTAAAAAAAGTAACAGAAAGGATGATGTAACAAATTTAGTAGTATTTGGCTAATTATTTTTAAGAAAGCAGCATATCCTTAATTATTTTAAGAAATAGTAGTATTTGCTTTGAAAATTTCTTCTGGAAGCTACAGGAAAGAAAAAGGAACCTAGGTTCCCAAATGTGTGTTTCACATACTCAAGAAGAGAGACAGGTTGAACCTCAGCCTGTACTTCGCCGCCTCCTCTGACGACAGCCTCAGAACCGTCCACCACCCACAGCCCGTTCCACGATGCCACACCGTACCAGACCTTCCCTCGCTCGTCCCTTAAGCTGTAAGTGAAGCAGATGAGGAAGTAGGATAGGACACAGAGAGCCAAAAGGCACGATGTCATGGCATGGCTCGCATGGATCTCGCACTGGCCTTGGAGCGTCAAGATTGGCAAGAGGATCTGAAACACGAGCACGCTTCTCATGGAAGAAGATTCGACAGATTCGCTGTGCCTTTGAAGGTCTTTCTTATGGCCTTTTGTGTTTTCGTTTTGGGGATTTTCACTGCCGCTTTTTCCAGAAGAGGTTGCTCAGGTTCCGGAGAGGCTAAATTTACATTCATGGTGTCCATGATAATTGTAGCATGATTCTTTCTCTATTTAGTCTGATTAATTTTTGTGAATTTTCAGAATTTGTCGTTCGTATTTATGTGTTCTTGCTAGCTAGTGTGTTATTATAAATGAGGAATTGTGAAGTGTGAATAATGGAAGATCAATCGAAATGTGGGGTTCGGTTTTCTGTTTCTGTTTGTAAGGACTATCTTTAGCATTACAAGTTGTTACTTGTTACCATTATAATTAATAACTTCTTTATATTGTGGTTTGGGTATGTAAGTAACTCCCATGGTACTATAAAGTAACGTTATGATATATTTATGTAGTTGGGATGTTTATGGGAATTGAGAGACGTTGATTAATTTGCTTTAAATAGAGACATTATGATATATTTATATAGTTGGGATGT
This sequence comes from Biancaea sappan, assembly GCA_037074585.1. Taxonomy (NCBI): domain Eukaryota; kingdom Viridiplantae; phylum Streptophyta; class Magnoliopsida; order Fabales; family Fabaceae; genus Biancaea; species Biancaea sappan. The sequence goes on along the minus strand of CM073501.1, from coordinate 40,859,756 downwards.
TTATGTGAATGTTTGAGGCAATACAATTGAATTTGAATATGTGTAGCTTTTCCACTTAATAGTAAATAATACTAATTAAGAAAATTTTTTTTCTGGGTTTGTTGTGTACAACAGTATGTGAGAGATGGATATCAGCGAAGGAAATATGGCCAAAAGGCGAACAGAGACAACCCTTCTCCTAGAGCTTACTTCAGATGTCCTTTGCCCCATCCTGCCTTGTGAAAAAGAAGGTACTTAATTACCCAAGCTTCAAATAATAATAATTAGAATAAACTATATGTTGATTTGGTATCCAAAAATTATAGTTGTCTCAATTCAATAATTGAAAGATTACAGTTATTTCAATTTAATAATTTTATTTGTCCAAGTAAATTCTTAACAATAAAAAAATTGAGATCTAATAATGATATGTAAATTTTGTAATTTAGCAATGAAAACGATTGAATAAAAACATATAAATATAATCTTTTATAGGTTAAATTGAGCCCTTTGATCTTTCAATGACCAACTGAGAAAACTAATTTTTTTATGAAGCAAATCAATAATTTACTAATAATTGGCCGTGCCCATGATATAGAAGAAGCAAACTTGGGTTGTATGTTGTGATAACTGATGATCATGTATAAGTATGAATTTATATATGTAGGTGCAAAGAAGCGTAGAAGACCCAAAAAGAAGAGTGCTCATCCCATATATATATATATATATATACACACACACACATACATATCCATGCATATAAGAGTGGCATTATGGGGTCTACATCTCATTCTTTTCATCTTCAATTTCTCCCAAGAGCCCTTTTTTGTCTTTCTTGGAGATTCAGCACATGGGCTTTTTTTTTAAATAACATATGGACTAATTAAAGATATTGAGTGTCCTATATAGTTAATAATCCAAGGGTTATTGTAATTAACTTTAATCTAAATCCTTTAGAAGCAAAGATATTCATAATTGGTAATTAAATTTAATCTAAATCCTTTCTATGTGTATATACATACATATATATATACATACATACATATATATATATATATATACACACACATACATATCCATGCATATAAGAGTGACATTATGGGGTCTACAGTCATTCTTTTTATCTTTAGTCTTTCTTTTGGCATTATGCGGTCTACACTCATTATGGAGTTATACTATTTTATCTTCTTATTTTTTTTTAACATTCGATTCTTGAGACTTTGTCTCTCTTTTTTTTTTAAAAAAAAATCATTTTAATAGGTGCTCTAACAAAGAAGGATATCCAAACCACAGCCCCTCAATATTGTCAAATATATGGATTGCAATTAAGAGTCCACACATCCTACAGCTGGGATCAACATGGGAATGTAAATGAAGTTGCAAAAGCCCTTTTAGAGCTTCTGCCTAAGGCATCTGTCATTTATCCTGGTATAAAGGATTGCTTTTTCATTGGAGCAAGAGCTGGTCTGCGAGCAATGCCACCTTTTACTTCCCTTGGATCACTCCCACTTTTGGGTTGTATTAATGATTTGATAGGACAAAATCAAACTTACAGGTATTGGGTTGTATTTTACAATTAGTGGCGGTTCACTCCAAAACCGTCACTAAGTTATTTTTTTTATTTTTATTTTTTTAACATTTAATGGTGGTTTAAACCGCCACTATATATATATATATATATATATATATATATATATATATATTTAGTGGCGATTCACCCAAAAACCACCATTAATAAAAAAAATAGTGGCATTTTAGGATAAACTGCCACTAAATTGCTTAAAACCACCACTAAATTCTTGTGACGCTCAATTTAGTGGCGGTTTGCCTATGTGGCTCATACTAAATCTCAAATTTCTTGTAGTGATCATTGGTTGGTAGTACTGTAAATTGGTAGTATTAAATGGCAAGTTAGCATCAAACATCTATTTACCAATAGCAAAGTCACACATTTCGCTCGTCTCTTTGATTTGCAACACACTTTTAATGATGGGTTGGGCTTCAGGAGTTGTTCTATGTATTAAATAAGAGCTTATGAGCTTCTTTACCTTCTCTTTGCTTTTCCACTAACTTCAGAAGACTGAATAATAGAACTATTTAATTCTACAACATCATCACTATATAAGCTCTCATTAGGATAAAGATTGCTTTCTTCATATTCTTGTACAAGCTTTCTTTTCTTTTGAGTAAAATCTTCAACACTATTTTGTATTAGAAACGAATATCTGTTGGAACCTTTTTACATGGCTTCACATCTCCCTTTATTCTAGCTAGATGTAGGTTAATTTGATTAATTCCACCCCCGTTGAAAGTCTTGTTAAAATATAAACACATTCAATGACGTTTAGAACTAGTGCTTTCAGCAGTTCTACAATGTGCCTTCAGTAGTTCTACAATGACCCCATCCTATGTCTGTTTTTCCTCTTGAAGCACCTTTTTGCACAAACTCAACTGACTCTTATGTGGGATTGCTAGACGACATTTATGAAAATCTAAGATTAACAAGAAATATCCTAAATCAAAATTGGTCCTAAAAAATCAGAGTTCAGCCAACATTTAACAATCAAAAAAATTGTTGTTGAACCTCAGCATTCAGAGTTCACATTCAACAATCAAAAAAATTTAACTTGAACCTCAGCATTCAAAGTTCAGCCAGTATTCAACAATAAAAATATTTAAGTTGAACATCAGCATTCAGAGTTAATTCAGAGTTCAACCAGCATTTAACAATAAAAAAAAAATTAACTTGAACATCAACATTTAGAGTTTAGCTAGCATTCAACAATCAAAAAAATTTAACTTGAACATCAGCATTCAATCAATAGAAATTAAACCAATTGAATTAAAGAAAACAAAATTTTAACTTACCATGGAAGAAGCTCTCGGTTTTCTATCATGGAAGTTGCTGTGGGAAGTGGTAGTGGAAAAAGCTTTAGCCTTTGTGTGGGTCTGGCCGTGGAAGAAGCTCTTGATGGCTATGGAACTAAGATGAATCAAACAACAGTAAAGCATCAGAGAGAGAGAGAGAGAGGGATCAACTCACTGTTAGACTCGTCTGTGTTGCCATGGGAAGTGGTCATGGAACAGTTTGAAGAGGGCAAATGGCCATGTTTGGTGTGGCTAGGGTGTGTTGAAGAAGTTGTGAAAGGGATTCAGCAAAAGAGTAAAGTAGAAAAGTCGCGGTGGAAGGGATTCAGACCTCAAAAATTTAGTACATATATATATATACACACTACAACAAACACATTTAATACCCACTACAAGAAAATTGACTTTCAGTTGCGACTTTTTGGTGGCGACATCTAGAGTCACCATAAAAAGTTTGACTTTTGGTGGCGACTATTGGGAATCGCCAAGAGTCGCCAGAAAAAATTGGACATTCTATGGCGAGTCCTAATAGTCGCCATCGAGAGTCCCTTTTTTTTGTGAAATTAACAGAAGTCAAACTTTTAGTAGTGACTCTTAATATTTGTCACCAAAAGTCATACTTTTGGTAGCGACTATTAGGAGTCACCACTGAAAGTCTTTTTTTTTTTTTGTGAAATTGATAGAAGTTGAACTTTCGATGTTGGACTTTCAGTGGACTCTCATAGTGGCCTCCAAAAGTCAATTTTTTTTTATAAAATTAACAGAAGTCAAACTGAGTCACCACCAAAAGTTAGACTTTCAGTAGCGACTCCTAATAGTCGCCACTGAAAGTCTTTTTTTTTTGTGAAATTAACAGAAGTCAAACTTTTGGTGGTGACTCCCTATAGTCGCCAACAAAAGTCAGATTTTCAGTGGGGACTCCTATAGTCGCTACCAAGAGTCAATTTTTTTTTTTAGTGAAATAAGTCGAACTTTTGGTGATGACTCATATAGTCACCACCAAAAGTTGAACTTTCAGTGGTGATTCCCAATAGTTGTCACCAAAAGTCAATTTTGTTTTTGGTGAAAATAACAGAAATTGAACTTTTGGTGGCGACTTTAGGAGTTAGACTATAGTCAGACTTTCAGTGGTGACTCCTAAAGTTACCATCAAAAGTTAGACTTTCTGTGGCAACTCCTAAACTTGCCATCGAAAGTCAATTTTCTTGTATCATTGACCCAAGATAGCCTCCGGGTCATTAATTCAAAGTGAATAAATTATATATAAATTTTACACTTTAAAGTATTAAAACCATAATATTTATTGATTATATTACATGATTATATAAAATTTTTTGTTTATGCTCTTTAATTTTTCTTGTTTAAAAATATTTTACACCAAGTAATTATATAATTATAATTATATATTTATTATCTCTTAATCTATTAGTAATAATGTATTTGCTTTTTGTTAAGTTAGATGTTGCTCCATTTTGGTTTTGTGAGGTTTTTATCTTAAAATAATTTTAACATATTATATGTATATATATATATATATATATAATATTTTGCCCTTATATAGCATAAATAAAGTGGTGGCAAGATGGCAAGACACAATGGTTGAAAGCAAGGGACCAAGGTTCGAATCCCAAGTATGCATATGTTTAGTTTAATTTGAAATAAAATTGAATATTCTACACATAAAAAATCAAGTCACCCCAGAGCTGTGATTTAGTGGGCCAGCAAAGACCTGCATGGGTTGATTAAGTCTTGACCGGGTTGTTGGTTCTCGGGTCATCCTATCAGACTAGTCCGGATCCAATAACAATGGTGAGTGACTTTTGGTGGTGACTTTTAAAGTTGCCGCCAAAAGTCTTTTTGGTGGCGACGTTCAAAGTTGCCACTAAAGGTGACCTTCAGTGACGACGCTGTCACAAAAAGTCATTTTCTGTGGCAGCTATTGAAAGTCACAAAGGAAAATGTTTTTTTTTTTTGCAACAAAGATGACTTTTGATAGCGATTGTAGTCGCCATTGAAGGGTGACTTTTGGTTGCGACCCTTTTAGTCGCTATAAAAAATCTTTTAGCCACGGACTTTCAACAACAACTTTAGTTGCTACCAAAGTATCTTTGGTAGCGACTATAAAGTCAATTTTTTTGTAGTGACCTACTGAAAAGCCAATAGGAAATATATGAATTTTAGTAAGAAAAAGAGATTTCCTACTGATTTCTTATTGAAAATTCTCAGTAAGAAAATCACTAGTCACTAATTATTTTCCAACTGACTTCCTATTCAAAAATAAATATGACTGAACTTTTCCTATTGATTTTCAATCACAGATTTAAATCCAACTACTTCTGCCAGCTCGCCACGTATATTTTTGTTGTTTTTGTTGTTGTCTATTTTTTTAATTTCTACTGTTGAGCCACCCATACATTATTTGGGTGGCTCAACAGGTAATGTTATATGTTATTTATAAATTTTTATATTAATAAATTTTATTTTTATATTATAAAATTTAAAAATTTTATGTTGTAAATTTTGTTTTATGTTATTTTATGTTTTAATAAATTTGTAAAATTTTACAGGATATTAAGATAATGAATATAATATGATTATTATGAAAAAAAGGAGAAATTTACAAATTTTTATATGAAATAATATTCATGTTAGTTCTTGGAAATCTTGTATAATGTGATATTTTCATGTCAAATAATTTAATCTTCTTCTTCGTCATTTAATTTAATCTTCCTCGTCATCTTGTATACTATTATATCTTCATCTTTGTCATCTTGTATACTGCTATTCTATCTGGTGTAAGCTACTCAAGATTAACTCCTTTGGTAAAATGAAGAAAACCAAAGAAATTACAAATCCTAACTAAAAAAAGAACAAAATTAAGAAAAATGTATTTACAATAATATTTGGATATCTTTAATTGATTACCTGCGTCCTCTATTGAAAAAAAATAATTTGTCATTTTGTACAATGTAACAACAATGGATGATTAATATAAGAAGATATAAAAAGAAAGAAGGGGAAAAAGAAGGGAAGAATATATTTGTCTTTGTTTTTATTTGAATAGAAGACAAAAAAAAATTGGAGAAGAACTCGCATAAGAAAAAAGAAGAGAACTAGAAGAAGAAAATAAGAAGAAAAGAAAAGAGAATAACTCGAAGAAGAAAAGAAGAGAAGAGACAAGAGGAAAGTCTGAGAGAAGAATAGTTTATATGAAGAAAGAATTGTTATATAATAAGGTCAAAATGAATATTTTGAATTTAGTAAAAAAACTTGTAAAGTATGCCTAAATTTTTCATCAATTGCCACTTGAAACTTTTCACAAATTGGCATTTATAATTTTCAACAATTACGCCTGAAACTTTTCACAAATTAGTGCCAATAATTTTCAACAATTATGCCTGAAACTTTTCTCAAATTGGCACCTCAAATTTTCAACAATTGGCATCTTATCCATATCAAAAGTTATTGTATCTAATTTTTTATATACAAACAAATTTGTTATTAGTTAAATAGATAATTACAGTATGTTTTATTAGAAATGAACAAATAAATATTTTAATTAAAATTTTAAATAATAATCAGATGTGTGGCTCAACATATTACTAGTCGAGCCTTACAATTTTGAATTGTGTGTCTCGACAGGGTAATTGTCGAGATATATATATGTAAAGTGGCTTGAAAATTGCTATGTCGAGCCACTTTACATATGTTTCGTGAAGCCATTTTACATATTTATCTATATATATATATATAATATAAATATATATTGAGATTAATATTTATATAGATATATGCATATTAAGATTTAAAATATTTGAGTTACTTTTTTAATTTAATAGATTTAATGTAATTTTTCAATTTAATAGATTTAATGCTTTTAATATGGAAGATTTCACAAAATAAGGTATGTTTTTCTTATTTTTATTTTAGAAGTAATGATGATGAGTAATTTTGAATTACTATAAATTATAAGTATTTGTGAATTCTTTTACATTAAAGTTTTAAAATTATTAAAAATGTAAAATTAATTGTATTTTAAATTACTTAAAATAATTTTAATTTTTTAAATATAATTAGTTATATACACACCCAGAGTGCTTGACACACTATGTGTGGAGCACAATATGTGTGTATATATGATATATTACACACACACACACTATATATATATATATATATTATTTTATATATTATATATATAAAAGATAGATACATATTTTTATAATAGCTAGACTTCTTTTAGTATTCATATTCATCTAATTTAATAATAAATAATAATCATATCAATTTAAAAATATGCAAGATTAATTTATGTATAAACTATTAAGTTAAAAAGCTAATGCAAATATTTTAGATTATAAAGTGAATTAAAGGAAAAAAATTTTCAATAGTAATCTAAATATAAGTTATTTCAAAGTTACTCATCATCAATATATCCATGAAATAGTTAGGGCGATAGTGCACTAATTGAAAGATAATCAAAATGAATTAAGAAAGACACACCTTATTATTTGAAATCTTTTACATTCAAAAGTACTAAAATTTATTAAAAATTAAAACTAGTTATATTTTAAGTTTCATAAAAATAATTTTGAACTATATATATACATGGTAATCAAGATATAGATCTTGCTCGTAAGATCGTACAAGATCTAAATCTTGACAACAAAATTGAACAAGATCTCTTGGAGGATCTTTTTTGCATTAAGATTGCTTGGGATCTAGATCTTGCATTTTAAGATCGTACAAGATCGTATAAGCAAGGTTGTCAAGATCGGGATTCGACATAGAATTGGAAAAGGCACAAGCAGAATCGAATCGTAGGATCAAATCGGAATCGTAAGATTCTATCAAATATTAAAAAAATATATAAAAAATTTAAAAATTATATAAAATTTTTATATAATACAAATGTAACAAAAATATCAAACATTGATCATTCATACACTCAAACTATAAAAACAAGCTCAAATATCAATATATCATAGTCATACACTCATAAACCATAATTAAAGTCATACACTCATAATTAAAGTATCAAACATTGATCAAAAGTCATTAAAATACTAAATACATAAACATTAAAAAACCAAATATAAATAAAATATAAATCAATCTTCGTTCTCATCACTATCCATATCATCATCTCCATCAGAATCCCTTAATTCTACATCTTCATTAATTTCTAAATCATTCATTGTTCTATGAGATGGCAGCTCCTCCATTTCTTCAATGTCAAATACTTCATTTTCTCCTCCAACATCTTCATATTCACCCATTGCTTCATCTTGTTTTGGAATCCATTCATCATCAAAACAAACATCCTCAATACCAAAATCAAGATCATTTGTGGCTTTCCTTTCTTGTAATTTTTGGTTGTACATAACAAACACCAAGTCATTCATCTTCTTCTGAAGCAAACGGTTTCTTTCCTTTGTATGAACCTAAATAAATCATAATAACAAAGTATATTAAGTTACGAAGACATAAATGATAAATAAAAAATATCAAAATTCACAATTTTTTACCATTTTAAATGCACTCCAATTACGTTCACATCTTGAAGAGCTACAAGTCAAACTTAATATTTTAACTGCAAATTTTTGTAGCTATAGACAATGATCTCTATAAGAATCCCACCATTGAGCTGGCAATTTCTTATTAATTGTAGACTTCGCAGCTTGCATGCTAAATAAGCCCCTTTGTTCTTTGAATTCTTCAAGCTACAAATCAACTAAATCCCTCTCCTTATCTGATAACAACTTATCCACACATTCATAAAGTCCACTTTTTAGACTATAATCCACCTTGAAATCAGGATTATAATGGATTTGAGGGTTTAGATAATATGCTGCAGCATGCAAAGGTCTATATAGTTGAGCATCCCATCTTTTATCAATAATCTTCCATACAGGTTCATAGCTGAAAGTTAAAACAAAATCTATTTAATTTAGTTCAATATCAATTAAATAATACACTTAAAAGTTCTAACAATTTTATAGACTAGTAGTGTACCTCTTCTTAACATGTCTCAAGTTAGATTGTATCTTTTCTTTGGCTTCATCCATTGCAGCATTAATGTAACCCATGGCTGGCTTCTCCTCTAAATCGACCAAGAAAAACACTTTAATTAAAGAATATGCAGTCTTTAGGCATATTGACTTTAATTAAAGAATATGCAGTCTTTAGGCATATTGTGACATTTTTCCAAAATCTACTATCCAAAGCCACATTCTCAATCTGTTTGCCATCTTGGGTAGTGGCATACTGGTTGTCCTTCCATTGTCTATAATTGAACAAGGACATAATAGCTCCCTTGTTGTCAAAAAGGCAACCCAAAGTGAGGTAAAAAGTGGAAAAACGAGTAACAGCAAGTCTAATCAAATCCTTTCCCTTGGTAAAGTACTTCAACATTGCAATAAGCATGGTTCTTGAATAAATGAAAGTTATGATCTTTCGCCCCTTCTTGATTGTTACTTGATGGACTTTTATTTTCATTTCAAAATCCTCCAATATCAAGTCAATGCAATGTACTGTACAAAGGGTCCAAAAAAGCCTCTTTCTCTTCTCCATTAATAATTCTCCTGCTGCTTTGTAGTTTGCAGAATTTTCTTCACCAACCTGCTCCACTATCTCATCTAACATCTCAAATACTTTATCAGCAGTTTTAGAAATATCAGACACCTCTTTAGAACATAAAAATATTGTTCCCTTTGGACTATTCACAAGAAAATTACAAATTGACCTTCTCTTTCTATTAGTCCAACCATCAGACAAAATGGAACAACACTTTCTCTTCTAGTCTTTTTTATGCTCCTCTAAGAAATTTTCAGTTTCCTGCATTTCTTTCTTCAAGAATTTTCCCTAATTTCATGGTAAGAAGGTGCCTTGAATCCTAGGCTATGCCTTGCAACTAGGTCAAACATCTTTTGAAAACTAGAATTCTTTGCACAATTAAAAGGGATTGCACTTGTGTGGAAAAATCATGCAATTTCTTGACATGCTTCTTCCTTCAAGTCTTTTTCCAACATTTGATTTATGGTTGTTTGGGTACTTCTTCCACTTCCAAGCTTACTCCTAAAAGAACCTTGACCTAGCACCTTTTCCTTCCCTAGGTTCCTTCCACTAGCTATTTCATCTCCTCCAGTTTCTTCTTCCATGTAATCATCAACACTTTCAAACGTTTGTTTCTTAGACGTTGTCTGTTGAGCATTTTTTATTAAAACATCTAACATTTGCTTCTTTCCATCGTCAAGAATAGCCATACAATGCTCAACATTGGCATTAGTATGTGCCAAATGATTTTTCAAAGGATAAACCCCACCCGTAAGAATCTTGCCACAATATTTGCATCACATTCTTTTACTTGGCCCCTCAATGGGAAAACCATGTTGCCATCCTATATCAATTCTTGCTCCTAGAGCATTTTTTCTCTTATTTGTGGTTTCACTAGCCCCTACTCCTACACTCACAGATGTACTAGTAGATGAAGGTAATTGTGATTGACTTTAACCTTGACCCCATGACATTTTTGATACTGAGTTACTTTTATCTATTACAATTAATGAAAAGCCTATATTAGAACTAGGACAATTGATAATTATTCACAATCTCATACTCATAGATTCACAATTATTCACAATTGATATTCCAGCCTATGGTTAACACTTCAGCACAAACATTAAGTACTAACCATATTCAACAAAAATTCAAAAAATCAAAATTTAGAAAACAAAGTATTTGTACATGACATTGCTATAGCATATTCAACAAAAATTCAATATTGAAGTTAACTTGTTGAATATAGAGATAGATTTACAATTATTTACAATTGATATTTGATATTTCAGTCCATGGTTAGCACTTCAGCGCAAACAATAAGTGCTAACCATATTCAACAAAAATTCAGCAATTCAAAACAAAAATTAATCACTTCAGCACAAACAATATTGCTTCTTGCCTTCTTTGGATCATTAAATTAAACAATACAACACTTGTAAGTTGTAACTGGTTTTCTATCAGCCTATCACAGTCTGACAATCATAACAAAAATGAATGAAGGGGCCAGGGGGTTCAAGAAGACTCACATAATATATAACACCTTGAATGGGCGAGACCGAGACGAGAAGCCGAGGAGTAACAGATCAAAACAAAGCCACGAACTCACAAAGTTGAGGATGAGAACTGACGCTGGAAAGCCGAGGACGAAGATCGAAAGACAAGCAAAGGAACACTGGAAGTCTGGAACAGCCGAGCCCTAGCCTGCCGAGAACAAAGACCTGAAATGGAAACAGGGGAAGGAATGGAATTGAGGATTTATCATTTACTGATTAATTAGGGCATATGATTTTTTTTATCAGTGTTTTTGTCATTGGGGGAAATTAAAAAATAAAATAAAACCCATTAAACGACGTCATTTAAGGGCTGGATTTTTGAAAAACAATGGTGGGATCTTATAGAATCTCACGATTCTATGATTTTATGACTCGAATCCCGATTCTAAACGATTCCATGACAAAAATGATTTTGAGTGAAATCGAGATCTTTTTTAGGAGCAAAATCTTAGAATCCTATGATTCTACGATTCAACTCCCAATTTTGACAACAATGCATATAAGATCTTAAGATCCTAACACTTGTTTTTTTTTTTTTTTAATGTTTTGATATTCAATTTTTTTATGGAAATAATTGATAAATTTATGGATATATGAGATGTTTTATGGAAATATTTTGATATGTTTAATATTTTAATTAATTATATTTATTTTTTTAAATATTTTTATATTTAGCAAATTATATAAATATTTTTTATATTTATTTTTTAAAATTAAATAGGATCTTATGATCTTGCGATTCGATCTCACCCGGCCTTTTCAATCCTATACAAGATCTCGATCTTAATTACCTTATATATATATATATATATATATATATTCAAGGCTGTCAAACTCGAGAGTTTACCTAAACTTGGAGAAGGAGGATAAACTATAAATGTAAAGTTTATATATACATTTTCCTTAAGTGAATTAAGTCTATACGAGCCAACCTAGCTTTGATTAAACAAGATTAACTAATATTTCTATTAGGTAATAAGCAGAAACTCTTAAGTTAAGGTTCACGCACTTGTCCTTTCTATTCAATGTTCTACTCTCATCTCCCTTTCCCAAGATCGGTCAAAACAAAAAGCAAACTATAAAATGATTAAATCCATAACAAGCACCAACAAAATGAGTAAAAAGACATATTAAATGAATCAAAGTTGTAAATGCAAGAGGGATAAACAATCCCTATTTTGGAATCAAGTTCATAGTAACTCTAGAATGAAAATTTAGCTACTTATGACAATAAAATAATAGAAAACAGTAAAAGACTGAGAAAACTCCATGAATCTGAGGTTGGGTTGACAGAAATCGGGACCAGAGAGCTTCGGAATGAGATTCCTCTTCTTCCTTCAGTAATTTCAGCCTCCTCTGGTTCGTCCTGTGCTACGGATACCCTAAAAACCTTGCCCTATTTGCTATTTATACCAAGAACAAATGGCAGAAAAATATGATTACCGCTATAGTGGTAAGTGGCAGAGAGGAGAGCTTCAAAATCTCTTGGTGCAGAGTTCACCGCTTTAGCGATAGATTCCATAGCTATAGTAGTGACAGACAAAAAGGAAGTTCTTCTATAACATTTTCAGAATTACAGCTCTGACAGGGTCCATCTTCTTGTACAAGCTTCTCACCAACTCAACCTACATCAGAAAATAATAATTCATTAATTACCAGCAGCATTTGATCATGAAGTTACTCAGTTATTAAAAACTCTAAGAAATCTTAAACTCATCTAAACTACTCAAAACATGGGTTGAGATGTAAGTCTAAGCAAGATGGAGATCAAAAGAGAGGGTAAATAGCACCAAAAAGGTTCTAAATCAAGAATTTAACACCGATTTTTGAGTTTAAGACTGAGTTGACTCGAGTTAAGATATTTATTTGTTTATATATATATTGAATATATTTAAATATAACTAATTAAATTTAAAAATAGTTTAAAATAATTTAAAATAATTTAAAATATAGTTAGTTTTACCTTTTAATAATTTTAATATTTTTAAAGTGAAATATTTCACATAATGAGGTGAATTTTTTAATTTATTTTGTTAGCCCACCATAATTTTGGTAATTTCATAGAAATAATGGTGAATTACTGAAGTTAAGGGTTAAAAATGAACTTATGAAAAAAAAATTAGTGATTTAAATATAAATTATTTTCAGTAGTGGGCAAATAGAATGATAACAAGAAGAAGTAAAGAATAACACACCTTGTTGTAATGAAATCTTTTTGATTTAAAGAACAAAAAGTAATGAAAAGTAAAATTAGTTATATTTTAAATTACTAAAAATAATTTTAAACTTTGTTTTCAAAAAATTATTTTAAGAAGAATAGACAAAATATTTATTGGACAAAATCTTATATATATATTAAAAGAGTAAATCTACTTGTATATATATACACACACACGAACACAATGTTTATATCTTCATTTATTTTTATTTTTCTTACTTTTATTTTTTGTTATATTTATGTGATGAATGAAAATATTTAAAAAGTTAAAATCAAAAAATATATTTATGTGATGAATGAAAATATTTAAAAAGTTAAAATCAAAAAATAGAATTTTCAAAAGTATCAAAGTGATGATTAACTATTTTTATATTTTAAATTTAAATATAATTTTTTATTAATTTTCCTAATTTATAATTTAAGTTAGGTGTAATTTTAATATTATATTTATGGTTCACATTTACCAAAATTCTTTTCTTCACATTTATCAGTATTATTCTTGGTTTATCTATGTGTGTGTGTGTGTGTGTGTGTGTGTGTGTGTCTGTCTGTGTCTGTGTCTGTGTGTGTGTCTCTGTGTCTCTGTGTCTCTGTAGGGCTCTGGGGACTCTTCCTCAAGTTATATATGAATACAATTTTTTTTAAAATTATATATGTTCATATAACAAAAAAAAATTTAATATATGCAAACAAAATTTTGTCAAAAGATGTTAAACAAAATTTAATTAAACACAAATAATTGGAAACTTATTAGGTAGACCTAACTTTGAGTAGAATTGATTTTTTAGAATTCATTTTGAGCAAAATTGATTTTACATAAACGTGATTTATGTTTGGAAATGATTATCAAAAATGTGATTTTAGAAAATGAATTTTGTTTTGATATTAGTTAATAGAAGCCCTTTTAAATATGTAATTATTGGAAAGGGCATGAATATTATATTATTATATTTCATTCATCCTTATTTAATTTCTATCCTTATTGATACTATTATTCTAATAAAATATACATTTATGAATATTTTAATGAAATGAATTTCTTCATTTTATCTCCAAATTTTATTTAATTATTTTTAATAATTATTTAAAGATTGATCAATTTATAATGAAGATACTATGTCTAACCTTTGCAAAGAATATGTGTGTAATATTTAAATAATTATATTATATAAAATATCATATTAAAAGAAACCATGTATCTAAAAAATTAATTTAAAGGAAACTATATTTTAAAAATATATGTATATATATAATATAATATATTATATAAAATATAAAATATATTTTATAATATATATATATACATATATATATATATATATGGAACTATATAAAATATATTATATATATATATAATAATATATATTAAATAAGGATTACACACATGTGTGTAATATATATCTATGTGCGTCATATATATATTACACACATATGTGTGACGAGCAACATTTTAAATGGGAGTTGAAGATCGAGTTCTTGTGAATATTTTTTTTTTCTCTGTATCATATTGTATAATTTATTGCATTTATTTTGTATAATTTGAATTTAGGGAGTCATATTGACTTATTTTTTTTCTTGTCAAATTTTACATTCTTAATAAATAATAGGTTAAAATATAACTTAGCTCCCTATAGTTTTACACAATAGAGGATTTAGTCTTTATACTTTAAAAATGGAGAATTTGGTTCTTGTAGTTTTCAAAACTTCAAAAAATTGTCCCCGATATTAGTGAACCCTCAATCAATGGTTATTTGAGACACGTGGCGCTAACTAGGATGCTTACATCGCATTAAGTGCCACATCAACACCACACATGGCAAATTTAAAGATATAATATAGAAATATATAAAATAGATAAATATAAATTTATATAAATATTCGCATGATAATTTAAATAAAACAAATTATTTTTTATTTGATATATTATATGAACTTAAATTTTAGTTTAGTCCCTTTTTATACTGTCTATAATTTCAATTAAAATCAATTTTATCTAAAATTTCATTTTCTGTTAAAAACTTTTCTGTTTATTCACTTAGGTCCCTAACTAATATTTTTCCTTTGTCCTTTGCATGATTTAAGGTTATATTTAGTTTCATGTAGTCTCTAGAGTTAGAATTTAATTTTTCCTTAAATTAAATCAACCTCTGTAAACTTTTAATTTCTTTCACTTCAGTCCCTATCATGCATTTTACATACTTTTCTCATGAGTTTGATTTCCAAACCTGCCCAAAATTTCTTCTTAGATGTTTTTAGAATCTAAACACTCCAAAAGCTACAGTTGTAAAAGACTCATGGTTTAGATTACTCAACTCATTTTCTCAGTTTTGTACAGCAGAAAGGGGGATGTTGATGAATTGCTGTAGAAAAATATGACAATATAGTAGTGGCTTTTGGGGTGTTTATAAATCCTTTGCAGCAGCAACAAAGAGAGCAGAAAGTGAAGAAAAATAAGCTAGGAATTCGGGTAAGTGTTGGAACTAAACTTTTGATTATTAAAAGTTTCTCTTTGGCTTAGTTTATGGTTGGAAATGATCAAATAGGTTCTAAAAACACCTAAGAAGAAATTCTGGGTAGCTTTGGAAATCAAACTCATGATAAACGTATGTAAAATTCATGATAGGGACTAAAGTGAAAGAAGTGAAAATTTTATAGATGTTGATTTAATTTCAGAAAAAATATGTTCTAGGACTAGGGACCTAGATGAAGCTAAGTATGATCTTAAATCATGCAAAGTACAAAGGAAAAATATTAGTTAGGGATCTCAGTGAATAAACATAAAAGTTTTTAACAAAAGAATGAAATGTTAGATAAAATCTGGTTTTAACTGAAATTATAGATTGTATAAAAATAGACCAAACTAAAATTTAATTTCATATGAATATATCAAATAAAAACAAATTTATTTTGTTTAAATTAGTTATTTAAATTATCATGTGAATATTTATATAGATTTATATTTATCTATTTTGTATATTTCTATATTATATATTTAAATTTGTCATATGTGGTACTGACGTGGCACTTAATGTTGATATAAGCGTCTCAGTCAGCGTTACGTGTCCCAAACTAATAGCTGACTGATAGTTGACTAATACTAAGGACTATATTTTAGGGGTTTTGAAAACTATAGGGACCAAATCATTTGTTTTTAAAATATAGGGGCTAAGTCCTCTGTTGAGTGAAACTAAAGTGACATGAGTTATATTTTAACCTAAATAATAATACAATCATATCAACTTAAAAATATTACATAAATCCTTTCTAATTTAAAAATATATAATATTTTAAAAAATACATATGAATTTCAGTATTCATATTCTTCTAATTTCATGAAAGGATGTTGAAACAAACTAATAAATAATAATTATATTAATTTAAAATGTCAGAGAATTATTTTGTAATTTTAAAAATATAATACAACATACCTACTTTTTTCAAATCAATGTGCCATATAAAGGCAGGACTATGCTCGACATACAAATTGTCGAGCTACAAGTGTGGCTCATTGAAATAAAATCAACATTTTTTAATTTAAAACTATATATAGTTTCCTACTAATTATCAGACGATGAAGTAGTAACTAAATATTTCTTATTGATTGTCAATGGCTAGGTCAGGAGGAAAAATATATTGGAGGATTCCCACAACATTTCAGTAAGAAAAAGTAAGTTTGGCAGTCAGAAATTATATCAGTAGGAAATTTATAGTAGGAATATATGTATTGATTGTTGTACATATGAAAACCAAGCCGCCTGTTCGGTCAAGACCCGACCGGTTGATCGAGTCGTTTGCAACCTGGTCTGAAAGGACGAACTGGCACGATCCTGGTCCTAGGTTGCTAGGTCACGTGTCGGTTCGGGTCGTATAACACTTCCTAAAACCTATACAACCACTACAATAACCTTCATCTACTATATATAAACACAAATAAAAAAAACTATAACCAGGGCCAAGATAGAATAAAAAACATCTTATTTCACTCATATTCTACCGCCAGTATTTGATGGCATGAACTACCAAATGTGGGCTGTCATAATGGAAGCCTATTTTGATTTTAATGACTTATGGGAAGCAGTTGAAGATGACTATGAAATTCCTCATTTGCCAAATAATCCAATTGTTGCATAGGTGAAAACTCATAAAGAAAAGAGGTTGAGGAATTCAAAAGCCAAGTGTCATGACCCACCTAAGACATGTGAACAGCACAAAAGTGAGCCTAACCTCACCTTGGAACCTAAACCATTTTGTCAAGCCAGCATATATAACATTATGGAATAGACCACTAAAAATAAATTTCTCTAAAGAAAACTTTCTTTAGTTTTAATTGTCCCTGGATAGTTACATACAATTAATTATGTTAACATGTATGTATTTCATACATCTTATCAAGACAAATAAATTAAATAAAATACTTAGAAACAAATCTTTAATGCAATTGAATCATTCATATACATAATTTCTCAGTTTACAATAATAGAGTTCCAATTCCCTACTTATACAATCACGGAGCGACTCTAAATTAGCAAAACAAACAATACATAAATAACAAATTTCAAATCATCCCTAGAATCAAATGGGGTCTTGAGCTAAGAGCCCCTTACTTCCTGTATGAATACTCGTCTTCAATTGTCAACTTTGAAAAATGTTAATAAGAAGGGTATTAGCAAACTACATGCCCAATGAGAGGACAATGCTATGCTACAATGAAAAATATTTATTATATATCATAATGACAACATGTACATATCATCTATAAAATCAATCACATCATAATATCACATAATTTAGAATAGTTTACATCAACAAACAAGCCAATGAAATACACAAACTTTCTGTATCAACCGAGTCATCCACAGTACCTCTAGATTGTTACCTACGGCTCCTGCAGCATCTATCCTTATCGCTCCATAAATGAGTCTCCACCCTTATGGCTCCATGTAGATTTTTCCCATGGAGTACACCACTATGCCTTTCCATTCATTTTAGTCACATTCACATGCACAATCATAAACAACTCATAATCATTTACAAATCTAATCACAACATAACTCATATCATAGAACAATTATTCAATAATAACATACATCAACTATCCGTAATTGAATGAGTTCAGCAATCTGTGTGTGTCACATCTCAACTTAGTTTCGCATACCATGCATTCACAATCCATAATATACCATTCAAGAGAAAATAAGAAGGTATAATTATATATATATATATATATATATACGTCACCATACAAGTTCTACAATTGTTTACATCTCATCATTCCATTCAAGCATAATAGCAACATTAATTTAAATATACCATTATATATTTGAATCACCATTCTTTTCAAATTTGGATATACTACATGTTTTCACCATGATGCAAAGAGTCACTAAGAAAGATACTTAGTCATAGGAAGCATTAACCCACTCATCTCGAATCCATGCCAAATCTATGCTTAAAGCCAAAGAAGAAAAGCCACAAATCTAACCCAAGGCCTAAAAATCAAGTTAAGCAAGAAATATTACCAAACCAAATCATAAGCTACCAATCTCCTAACCTTGTTTGTTATGAATTTTGTCAATTTTTTAGAAAACTTCTGATATTGATCTATAATTCAAAAAATCATGAAACTTGACACACAACCATCTTGATGTGTTGATATGCTAGGATAAAAATTTCAGATCAAAATTATATCGTTTGACCCCTCTAAAGACTCTTTGATCAACTATATATTAGTTCTGTCTCAGCTTTGAAGAAGCTTGGAAAATTGTTTCATTGACTTATCAAATCAAATCCAAATGCATGAAATTTGGTGGGAAGTTGCTTTAATGACTTATCTAAGTCATATAAAAATTTTAAGCCAAAATAAAATCATTTAGGTAGTCAAATAGAATTTATTTTCCAGCAAGCTAGAATTGTCCTTAAAGTTAAACTAAGTGCCGATTGCAGCAATTTTGACAAAGCAAAACACCTCATAAAATTCTAAAACTTCCGTCTAGTTTAGCAATATGTCACCAATTTCCCATAAAAAAGTTTAGAATTTAATAGCTTCATTGGGCCACTCAAACTACATAAAAACGGAGGTATACAAAAATTGTCCTATTTTATTTGTTCAAAATAGTTTTAAACTAACTTATTAACCTTTTGAAATATTAATTGCTGCCCATCTTTATTTGCAATGTAACTTTACGTAATTAATCCATATCTTGAACAAATATAATCCATCCAAACATATTCTTGCGTATTTCCTTCGTTCATGTTACCAAGCCCAAAGAAAATACCTTTCACTTAACTATTGCCCATCTTTAATTTGATTTGATCACTTTCTTCCCACTACAACTGTAATAAAGTTTTGATTTGATCACTTAGATCTTTCATTAACTTAGACTCTGTTAAAATTTGATTAACATTTGGAGCAAATTAAATGTTTAATTATCATCCTTCTTTGTTTCTAATTTACAAAATCTATTCTATTTTATTTTTTTCTACTATAAAAAATTTACTATACATTCCTTCTTTTTGTCATCAATTCAGCTTTTGAATTTAATTGTTTGATCTCTTTTACTTATTCAATATCAACTTAGATCTCTCCCTTGCAGTTCTATATAAAAACCAGCCACAAGTATGCAGTAAACAATCCATGCCCGCATTAACCTTACTCTATTTTCTGCATTAATCTCAACCTATTTCACAGACATAGAACACAGTTGTTTCTACACAATTTAGTCTGTACTTTAGATGAGATTTACAGCAACTTATGTACATATGTTTAACGCATAACCAGCCCCCAAAGTTTCATGTCCAGTTCTCTTAATTCAACTTATAATCCAATAGTGTAATCCGAACAACACAAATCAACAGCAATAAGTAAATTTTATTCCAACTGATTTTGAGTCAAATAAGTTCCATAATTTCACTAGGAAAATGCATGCAATCAGATTATAATTTCATCATGTTATGACCAAGTTTTAGCTATTCCAGTTCAATTGTAATTTCTTCATTTATTTTTTTCAACTTCTAATTCATTCTCTCATCAATAATTCGACTTAATCAATACTTACTGCACTTAATTTCTCTTAGACAACAACCCGGTCATAGAATCATCATTAGCTCAGTCTTACTTCCAACTTAGCTTTTCAATTTGATACTAAAACAAAGTGATTACTTTTCCATTTCATTCTATTCACATTCACGAAGGAAACGTAAGGAAACCTTACCTGTGAGATGCTATTTGAACCCGACCTGCACTGTACTGAACCATCACCCAGTTCCTCAAGATGTTTACTTGCCCTTGACAGAGATAACTTGCCAAAAATGACAACATAAAACCAAAAAATTTTGATGTACTTCCTCTCCTCAACCACTTCCTCAATTAGTCAAGAAGAACGCTACAGTTTGCACAGTAGAACTAGTGAATTCAAAGAAAATCCCACCCATATTCGGGGTTGAGAGAGAACGAGAACTTAGTGGAGGAAGAGTCCAGAAAATTTTTGCTACTGACCAGTGAGGAAGCTTCTCGGCCAAGGGAAGAGATCTGTAGTGGAATCCATGAGGCAGCTTCCTACTCGGCCATGTATCATTCTTTGGCTAAAATAGAAGGAAATACATCTTAACACCTTTTTTTTTTCAATTCAAGTCCATAGTGTTTTAGGCAAATTCCTTTATGTCCCAAGAAAAAATTTTAATCCTTCGTTTGACCCTTCCTAAATTTCTCCTTTTAATAATAGTCCTTTTTAAATATTTAATATTAAAAGTTACATACTTTATAATAATAACAATAATATTATCAATAATATTCATAATTTAATTAAGATACTACAAATATATTCAAAAATTTAGAATTTTAGTTCCTCAAAATTTTTCTTTTAAATTCGAAGGTTCACTAAACTGTTTTAAAATCTGAGATATTACACCAAGTTAGTTTTGTTTGCAGTGGTTTCTACTATCATTTTTAACAGAATAATGACAATGAAAATAGACAAGGAGAACTGGAATTTTTTGAAGAAAGAGTATGAGGGAAGTGAGAGGATCAAGGTAATGCAAATATTGAACCTGATTCGAGAAAGAGATGCAAAGGATGAAAGAATCAGAAACCATTAAAGATTATGTAGACATGCTTCTAACACTTGCCGATAAGGCTAGACTCTGGTTCTAATTATCCTGATTCTAGAATTGTTTAAAAAAATTCTTGTCTTAAAAAAAATTGAGGCTGCAATAACTGCTCTGGAGAACATCTGTCAAGTATCACCTTAGTAGAATTATTGAATGCACTTCTAGCATAGGAACAAAGAAGGTTCTGTTGAAGGAGCCTTGGTGGTCAAATCCTATAACAATAAGGGAGTAAGATCAACCTACAACAACAACAAAATCTCTCGGGACTTCCCTCCATGCCCTTATTGCAAAAAAAAAAAATCATCTGCAGAACAAGTATTGGTGAAGGCCAGATGCAAAATGCAACAAATGTGGAAAACATGGACACGTGGAAAAGATTTGCAAAACTCAGCAACAACAAGAAGATATCAATGCAATAGCTAAACAACAATATGATGAGGAGTTGTTTGTAGCAACATGTTTTGCAAGTAGATCAAGCACCTCTGAAAGCTAGCTTGTGGATAGTGGTTGTACAAACCACGAGACAAATAGTCAAGGTCTTTTTCAAAGAACTTGATAGAACAATTATTTCCAAAGTCAAAATTGGAAATGGTGACTATATTCTAGTGAAAGGCAAAGGAACAGTAGCTATACAAAGTCTAACAGGTGTAAAACTCATCAATGATGGTTTGTTTGTTCCTAACTTTGATCAAAATTTACTAAGTGTTGGACACCTTGTAGAAAAAGGCTTTAAAGTCTATTTTGAAGATAGAAATTGTGTGATCAAGGATGCTGAAGGTAGAAACGTGTTCAACATAAAAGAGAAAAGCACTTTGCCTTGAATATATTGGAAGATGAGCAAGTTGATGTTTCACAACAAGAAGGCAATACATGTTTTGGCATAAAAGGCAAGAGTATTACCATCACAGCATTGTGCCCAACATGAAGAAGAATCAAATAGTTAGAAGACTCCCTGAATTAGAAGAAAAAGATCATGTATATACAGCCTTCCAATGTGGAAAGCAAATAAAACATTCATTTTTGAAGAAATAAAAATGGAAAGCGAAACAAAAATTACATTCAGTTCATACTGATGTTCGTGGACCACATAAGACACTACCTTTGAAATGGAGTAAGTACTATGGCATTAAGTTTAATCAACATCAAATTTCTTTTTTTTACGATATTTTGTAGCAAAATGCAAAAAGAAGATGTTCAATTTGCCTACAATAATACAAGAAATCAAATTGTAAATATTTTGACTACAACACTTCCTAAAGCAAGATTTGAGTCTCAACAAGAAAGATTTGAAGTTTGCAACTTTGAACCAAGGAGGAGTGTTGAACATTATGCCTTAGAATCTGCCATCAATCTTTGGAAATTTAAATTTGCTAGATTTTAAAAATATTTAAATTTATTTTTTTGATTTAAGTTTGTTACTATTTCTTAAGAGGTAGTTTTTATTCAAACAGATAAGTATTATCTACAGTTATTTTCAAAATTTATTCAATTACAAATTATGTATTAATATTATAATTTAATAAATATAGACCATTTTGATCGTCTCAAAAATTTATAAAAAATCACAACACCCTATATGAAACATGACGCCTCACCAAAGTGATCTATGTGAATGTATATATAGTTATGCCCTCACAAAGCTGTTTTGGTCTTTCAATAGAATTTAATAGAGGTCTGAGTTCTCAATGTATGCTATTAAATTGCGGCTGCAATATTCAGGATGTGGCCACCCAGCAATTGTGCGGTGATTTAAAATAACATGTTTGTGCCGCAATAGAAGCCTTTCCGTTGTGTTTTTTGTATAAAAAGTAAAAAAAAAAAAAACAAATAGATTATAGCTCACATTCAAGATTAGATGTAGATCTAAGTTTAGAAGAGAGAGAGAATCGACTTGCTATCATTGAAGAAGCGTGGTTGCCATTGCCCATTGTGAATGTTGTAGATGCCCATCGTCTCCATAGCCTCAGACTAGACCTCCTCTGTAACTCAGTTCTGCTTCGAGATGAATCACCACTTGCCCGCTTCGCTCTAGCTTCTCTCACTATTGCTTTATATCTGTCTCTATTTACTCTATTCCTGTTCTGATTTGGTGGAGCCATGGAGGAGTGTAAGCCATGCTAGCTTCTTTGGCATTCGAGAGGCTTCTAAAGTGAGATGAGACTGAATGTCAGAGTTGAGACATTGAGAGATGATTGTGGTGTGAGAGCCAAGAGGGTGAGAGTAAGAGATTGTGGCATGACTACGTGAGATGATTGTGGATTTCTGGATGAAACAGTAAAAAGGAAAAAATGGGTGAGAATGAGATGATTTGATCTGATTGTGGATGGATTTGTAGGTGAAAGTAAGCGTGAGAATTAAGATGATTAAATAATTATGATTTAGTTGATTAATTATAAAAGTGAAATTATTCTCTCACACACTCCAAATTAATGCTTAGGCAGTAGTATGTAAACTAATCAAAATTATCTTAGTTTCAAATTGTATAATATGTTATATATATATATATATATATATATTTAACATTAAAAGTTACATATTTTGAAGATACTAGATTAATATAATATGTTATATATACATATATAAAAGATTAAAAGTTACAACAATTATTATATATTTTTTGTACATTTTGTACAACAACAACAACAACACAAGCCTTATCCCACTATAGGTGGGATCGGCTAATGGATCGTATGACGTCATTGAGCTCTATCAATAACCAACTCTTTAGGTATTTTATTAATCAAAAGATCATGTTCAATAACTTCTTTAAGAGTCATTCTTGGTCTTTCTCGACCTTTTTCACAGGACTCCATATCATCTACTCAACTCTCCTTACTGTGCTTCCAACTGTCTACTTTGAACATGTCCAAACCATCTTAAACGATTTTCTACCATTTTCTCCTCAATAGGTGCCACTCCGACTCTGCATCGTATATTCTCATTACGAATCATATCTTTTCTTGTATAACTACACATCCATCTCAACATTCTCATGTCTGCTACCTTAATTTTTTGTTTATGTTGTCCTTTCAATGCCCAACATTCACTCCTATATAATATTGCCAGTCTTGTTAGGTACTTTCCTATCACAACAACTCCTGATGTCTTTCTTCATTTCAACCACCTAGCTTGTATCCTATGTGTAACATCTCCATTAATTTCGCAATCATCTTGTACTATTGATCTCAGATACCTAATCTTTGATACTTGTAGTATAACTTAATCTCCAATTTTAACCTCCAACTCATTTTGGACTTGCCACTTGTTAAACTCGCAATGTATATATTCTATTTTACCCTTGCTCAGATGGAAACCCTTCGATTGCAAAGTACATCTCCATAACTCGAGTTTAGAGTTAATCTATTCCCTTGACTCAGCTATGAGAACTACATCATCTGCAAAAAGTATGCATTTGTAGATTTCTTCTTGGATGTGCTTTGTCAAAAAGTCTAAAACCAAGTCAAACAAATAAGGGCTCAAAGCTGATCCCTGATGCAAACCAATCTTTATACTACGGCAATGTATATTGATTGCAACTAAAAAAATTCCTACTGAATTTTACTGAATGTATTTACAACTGCTTTGCATATTCTTTTCTATTGCTATTCAGTAGGAAAATATAGTTATCTGTTTCATCCATCATACTAAAATTTTCTCACTGATACATTTACTAAACAATAGTAGGAAATATTCAAACTACTACCATCGAGTACCTTCGACTGAACATCATTAAAATATAACGATCGAGAAACTGACTCTCTCAAGATAGTTATATTTCTTTAATATTTTTTATAAATCATATTTTATATTTTCACATGTATTAATTTTTTAACTTAATAATAAATACATAAACAGTATATAAATAATACCCACTATATATGTCAAATATATTTTAAAATTTGATGCCAAAAAAAAAAAAGATTTTACAAGACAACGTTTAAAAACTTTTGATAAGAACAAATATATATTAAAAATATATATAATATAGTTATGTTTATATTATTTTCAGTTGTCCAGTTAGAAAATATAAAAAATAATAAAAATAATATAAACACAAACTCAACAGTTTGGTTTTTGGATTGTGTAATTTATTCTTAAATTATTATTTTAATTTGTTTAAAAATAAAAAATAAAAAAATTATATATATAGATATATAAACACAAACTCCTAGCTTTTGGATTATGTAATTTATTTTTCAAATTGTTATTTTAATTTTTTTAAAAAATAAAAAAAAATTTAAAATAATTTCAATTTATAAATTTATTATAAAAAATTATAATTAAAAAATAAAAATGTGAATTTAAAATATCAAGAAAAAAATATGTAAAAACTTGAGAAAAAAAATAAAAAATATTATATTTATGTATTTAAATTTATGTAGATTTTTTTAATTATGAAAAAAAATAATTTAAAAAAGATAAGAAAAAATTGAAAATTTTAAAATATATTTTTGTGTTTAGCAATATTTTTAATTATTATTAAGTTAGACAATATAAAAAATTATAATTAAAAAATAACATAGGCATAAATTTAAAATATTATATATAGGAAAAATAAAAAAATTGTAGATTAAATTAGAGAATAATTATCTAAAATTTTTAAATAGTGAGAAGAATATGAAAATAATGAACGCCTAATATATTTTTTAAAATAATTCGTTATGATGTGTTTATTTTTTTAAGATTATAAAAGATTAATGAAATATTTTTAAGTGGATATGGTTGTATTAATATTCATTAAGTTTATAAATTATTACTGAAGAAAAAATGTAATTCATATGTAGAAGGAAGATTAATAAATAAAAATGACATATTATACAATATAAAAAATTAATTATTACTTTTAGAACTTTCCTCACTTACTTCATTTGTTTCTACGTTTTCATTTGTTTCTTCGTCTTTATCTTAACATTGATTTTCATTTGTATCTTTATTCTCGTCTTCTTCTCCACTTTTTTCCTCCTATTGTTCGTTTTGATATTCCTCCTCTCCTTCACTTTCATAAGTTATTTTTTGGTAGTGTCCTTATTCTTGTAAATTATCATTTAATAAATCACTATATACAACAGGAACATGAGTTTGTTCATTCTGGTAGACAACTTTTAGTGTTTGTTGGTTGTCTACTAGACTTCTTGGCCTAGTGTTTATAAAAGCCCACCATTCTAATTTCTCTCTGGTTTTGATCGGATAAGGTACAAAATGTACTTAGGTTGCTTGATGTGCAAAGACAAATGGATCAAATTTTTCATATCTTCTTATTTGTCTAATTTATGTAATTCCATAATGTGGGTGCACCTTAATTCCACGATTCACTACTGAATCAAACCAATCATAATAAAATAAAATAATATTTTTTGTAAGTTCACCAAAATACTGTAATTGTATGATCTCTTTGGGTACCTCAAAATAATCATTTTTTCCACCTCCTACTCCGGTACCTTTAATGCACACAGAACTATTGATTGTTTTCTTGTCAGTGCTTTAAGAATTTGTGTGAAATTTGTATCCATTTACAAAATATATTGGTCATGTCTCCACCTTTCTAAATGGTCCCCAATCCAAGTCCTTGATATATGAGTTACTGAAAACTTGAGGTTGAATATGTATCTAGTTCGAATGAGCAATGAATTGTTAATATTCTACGCAGAAAGATAAACCAATATATATTATACTTAATGTAATTAAATCATTGTGCAACTTACCAAGTTTTTTAACTGGAAGACAAAATGTTGTTCAACAATTTTATCAATATCACCTATCGTGAAGTGGGGATTTAAACTTCTATGATATTGTTCAAAATTGCTGTGGCACAAAAGTAAAGTCAGTGAGTATAATACTCAGAAAATATTTCATTAAAGCTAGTCATATCATTACCAGTATAAAGTATTTCTTACTCAAGATATAGCTTCACTTCATCACAATTGAGAAGGACGTAAAGATGAGCTGTCATGAATTTTTTTATCATCCAAATATCTAGTGACGCTCTTTCCAGATTGATGCCCAAATTAGTTAAAAATTGATAATGTCAGGTGGCCTGTCCCTTCTTGAACACAGGCATTCCGACCAACTCTTGTTCTCACTGAATGTACATGAGAATATGCTGTCTCCTATGCCAAATAAGCCTCACAAATAGAAACTTCTACCTGAGCTTTGTTTTTTATTGTCTTCTTAATTTTGTTTAGAAACCTTTAAATTTGATAAAAATAGTTTGTTCAGTATTAAATCATGCCAAATTAAAATAATATAGAAAAATAATATTAATGAATGATTTAATACCTTTCAAAAGGATACATCCATCGATATTGTATCGATCTACCAACTCAAGCCTCATATGGGAGATGGATCAGTAGATGTTCCATCGAGTCAAAAAATGTAGGAGGAAATATTCTTTCCAGCTTCCAAAAAATGATAGGAATATTATCTTCCATTTGCGTCAGCTTGTCTACTTTCAACTTTGATGAACACAATTCTTTAAAAAATTGGCTTATCTCAGTGATAGGCTTCCAAACTTGCTCAGGTAATGTACTGAGAGTGATTGGCAGTAAACATTTCATGAAAATGTGATAATCTATTAGGCATTTTTAGACTGAGAGTGATTGGCAGTAAACATTTTTCATCTTTCACGTCAACACTTCTCGACAAATTTGAAGAATATCTATTAGGCATTTTTAAACCTTTCACCCACTCACAAATGACTCTTCTTTGCTCCAGCATCAATGAGAATTTTGCTTTTGGCCTAATCACTTGTTTGTAACCTAAGTCTTGTAACTCTAATTCACGACGCCTGCAGTACTCCACCAGATCCATCATTGCCTTAAGGTTATCCTTTGTCTTTCCTTGGATGTCCATTACAGTATTGAATATGTTATCAAACACATTTTTTTTCTATGTGCATGACATCCAGATTGTGATGGATTAGAAGACTTTTCTAATAAGGGAGCTCCTAGAGAATGCTCTGTTTTGTCCAATTATGCCTAAACCCATAACCTTCAGCCCTGGAAACCTACTTTCAAGAACTTTAGGGAGTCTTCTAACTTCTTCCCATAATTCCTCCCCACTTAATATTGGTGGTGGTAGATCATGTTCAATTTGATTCTTGATGAACACATCTTTATTCCTTCTAAAAGCATGATTAGTCGGCAAAAACAGGCGATGACAATCAAACCGAGTGTTCTTTCTCCCGTGGGGCAAAGTAAATGCTTTTGAATGTTGCATATAGTAGGGACATGCTAACTTACCTGCAGTACTCCACGCTAACAACATTCCATATGCTGGAAAGTCATTTATAGTCCACATCAATGCTACTCGCATTTGAAAATTCTACTTTTTGAAACGTCAAAGGTAGATACTCCGTCCCATAACAGTTTCAATTCTTCAATGAGCAGCTGCAAGTACATGTCGATACCAACCTTTGGATTACATGGGTCAGGTATAATGGCTATAAGGAACATATACAGATTTGTCATGCACATCTCTGGCGGTAGGTTGTATGGCATCACTATAACTAGCCAACATGAATATGGTGTAGTGTGATGACTGTAAGGGTAAACCCATTTGTACACAGACTGAGCCTAACATTGTGTGGCTCATTGGCAAAATCTGGATACACTTCGTCAAAGTGTTTCCATGCTTTGCCATCTAAAGGATGAAACAAAATACCTTCATCTCTTTTGTTATTGCAATGCCATCATATGTGTTTAGTTGAAGTCACTGAGGCATAAAGCCTCTGCAACTTATGAATGAGGGACAAATAGTGAATCCTTTTCACTAGAATCAGTTTAGCCCTTTGTCTTTTCCTAGATTGATGTTCTTGATATCAAGATGCCTTACAAAATT
This sequence comes from Biancaea sappan, assembly GCA_037074585.1. NCBI lineage: Eukaryota > Viridiplantae > Streptophyta > Magnoliopsida > Fabales > Fabaceae > Biancaea > Biancaea sappan. The sequence continues at coordinate 40,830,635 of CM073501.1, read as the reverse complement.
TGCATGCCAGCTCGTCCTCTCTGGAGAACAGCATGCACCCATTCACGCAGACATCGATTTTTTTAGATGATAGGCCAAGTTTGGATATAAGCCCTTTCGTATTGTACCAATCTTTTGGCACAATATTATCAGTAGGAGTAATCTCTCCCTTAAAGCTTGTCATATCATTGAAAGATTGCCTTGAAATGTTTCCTTCGGATTTAAGACTTAACATTCTGACCGCAATAGATAACTCTGAGTGAATGGTACAACCCAACCAAAGTGGCTTTTGGTATGTATTTAGTAAATCAAAGACCATATGAGATTCTGGATTTGGAGGTTGATCGGTGTTTAAATTGCTAGTGTCTACATTATCTGGGTCAAAGTCATTTCTGATATCAAAATTTTGTGGAGTTGCATCCAGGATCATGACTTGATGTCTCGAATCTCATTCGCCAATATTGAATGTCGATGAACTTGCCACATTATGAATAATAGAACTTGTGGCTTCACCACTGACCTCACCATGAGATGTCTAGCACCAGTATCCTGGTTGAAAACCTCTTTTATATAGGTCAACTTTTACATCTTCTACCTCTATATAGGTTCTATTTTTGTGTTTTGAACAAAGGCACTTGATTTTTCCATTTGAATCTAATGCATGTCGTTGGGCGAAAGCAAAAAACTCCTCAACACCGTATAAAAATTCTTCTGTATAACCCTTTCTACTAGGATTTAATCTATTGTACATTCATGTCCGATGAGAGGCGGTGTCCATTTTTTTGGTAGTAAGAGCAATAAAGAGCGTTAATTGATGAAAAAGTTTGAACAAGAACTCTAAAAGAGCAATGAAGAGTGTTAACTGACAAAAAAGTTTATACAAGTACTCTCAAATAAAACATTACCACCTTGAAACTTGGAACTTGGAAGAGAGACCGTATTCATTATAAGAAAAATTTTATACATAGAAAAAAATAAAAAGAAAAAAATCAGATTAAAAAAATATAACATTCATGAAAAAATAAAATTAAAAAATTAAAAAATTGATCTCAAATTATATCTAAATAAAAAATTAAAAATTAATATCTGAAAATACAAATGAAAAATAATTAAATAAAAAAATAAAAAAAATACAAAATACAACTACAAAATAATTTTAAAAAATTTAAAAATTAAAGATATGATATGACACCCATCATATTCATATTACGTATGGGGTGTCATTTTTTCTTCACCTATAAAGTAGATGTTTGATTTTTTCTCAATATCTACTTTTTTATCAGTATTAGTAAAAATGTGATCTTCTACTTTTTTAGTTTAGTCTTCTTTTGCACAACTTTTTCTTCATGCTGATCTTCTATTTTTCAGTGTGGTCTTCTTTTGTACAATTTTTTCTTCAATTATCTTGTCATTATTTATGTCTCATAAATTTTCACCATTCATTTTTATCTATTCATCTATTGTTATCTATCTATTCTATCATTATTTTCTCACTAATTCTCATTTCATAAAAGAAAAAAATAAATTCTCATTTCAACAATAAAAAAATTAACATATGAAAAAATAAAAGAAAAATAATAAAAAATAAAATTTGAAAAGAGCTATTTTATTATGTTTTATTATAAATTTTAATTTTTAGTATAAGTTTTATTTATCCTTTTCACTATTCATTTTCATTTACCCCTCTCGCGTCAGTCTTATTTCACATCATAAAGAAAAAAATAGAGATGGCGTGTGATTGTGGGAAATATCTGCCAGTGCAATATCATTTCAAAGAAAAACAAGCTTGTGTGAGGCGTGAATCCCTGCCACATCATAAGAAAAAAACTGTATTGTCTTATCATAAAAAAAAAAAAGAAGACATGTGATTGTAAAAAAAAACTGCATTGTCTTATCATAAAGAAAAAAATAAGACATGTGATTGTAAGAAAACTTGTGTAGATAAGATTTCATTCAATGATCCTCCACTCTTTGTACATATTATATATGTATAAATTAATATTTTTTTAAAAGGAAATTAATAATTAAAAAATTATATTTTTAAGATAAAATAAAAATATTATACACATAAACAATAAAAAGTAAAACATAAATTAAAAAATATAACATTGATGAAAAATTAAAACAAATAACTTAAAAAATTCATCCTAAATTTATATAATTAAAAATACGTGGGGGCCAGTTGGCCCCCACGGCTTCACGAGACCTGCAGTCCCATAAGGCTCCCTACACCGAAGTGCAAAGGCTGCAGGGTCCTCACAGGTCTGCACTTCCCTACACTCAACGAGTCTTTCTTTTTTTTTTTTTTAATTTTTTTAGGTTTTATAAATTATTTTTTTAATTTTTTATTTGTCTTATTTATTATTTTTTAAAAGTTTTTTTTTATTTTTTTCAAATTTTATTTTATTGTTTTGATTGCTATTTTTTCAATTTCTTTTAATTTATTCAATTTTTTTCTCATAAAATAGGTTTGGTAACATATTAAAAATAATACAACTATTAACCACGACAAAAAAGTTTGACATATAACATAATTCAAAATATATTTAAACACATTTAATTTACACAATAAATATTTTTTCATTCATTGTCATCTCCTCTCCCTCTATTTCTTCTTCTGCCTCTGCCTCTGTGGAGGCTCTCCTTCTCCTCCTTCTTCTTTAGCTAGTACCAGTAATACTACTGCTACCAGCAACATTACTGCTACTGGCTTCGTCACCATGAGCTCTTATAGAGAGACATCTTTGCTTTCTAGTGTTATAGCCCATTGTATTTCTAGCAAACCTTTTTTTTTCATTTTCTGTACGTATAGGCTATCAAGCTGCTTGATAGTCATACTTTCCATCAATTGCACAAAGCCAGCCTGAATAAAAGTTAAAAAAAATATAATTACAAATTATAAATAAAATATGAATTTGAGATAATTCAACAAGTTAAAAATTTATATTTTACCATGTGATTAATCACTCTTGAATCTTGACTAATGAATTGACAAGCATGGTTAAAGTACCACTGCATATAATGAGATATTGTCCCAAGCTTTCGGTTGCAAAATTAGCATCTCTTACATGTGCTGGCCAATTGTTCCATCTAGCAATACCCTGATCGAAAACTGTTGACCAGTCCTTGTCGTGCATGGCTTTCAAATGCAACTGGTTTTAGGCATCTTGCCTGCCAAGGGGGTTTCTACAAATTTTCTGCACTCGTGAAAACTACCATTGGACGCGTTCAAGACATTGGCACTCACAAATATGGAAGCAAAACATTGGCACTGCAGCCCGACCCACATCCTAGAGCGATAATATTGTGAGACATCCTCATATGCATAGGGAATCCACTGAATCTACAAAATTTTGACAGCAAGTTAGTATATTACACTAATCATATTAGTAGATTTATTATATATATACCTCAGAATTATTTGTCATCAAATCTAATATCTCTATGTATCTAGAAAGCATAATTTCTTGAGACATTTGAGGTAGGTAAGCCTCCTTCCACCTACATAAATGTAAATAAATTAGTAATTAAATAAATACACATTATCCAATAAAAATATATCAGTAAAGAAAATATACTTGTAACCCAAAGGTGGTCGTAGTAAGTAATCCTGAGGTGGAGGATTTTGGTTGAACCACAATATCTCCTGTTATAAAAGGAAATCTTAACCATATCCACATGTGTAAAAGGGCGATACATCCAGCAATTTGTTTGGTGTTTATTAAAGTTGTAGTGCAAAGCTCTCTATATAAAAATACCAATACAGCTGAGCCCCATGATGTCTGTCCACACTCATGCAAATCAATAATAAAAGGAAGATATTTCAAGTTGACATAACTGCCAGATTTATCTGGCATTAAGTATTTGCCAACTAGTTGTAAAATCCATGCTCTAGCATGGCATGCTAGTGTAGCTTGGTCTGCCTCTTTAGGTAGCTCGCCAAATGTGTCTGCCAGCCACTTAAGTGATAATCTTTGTCCACTAAACTCTGATTGGGGTGGTGCAACTCCAAAAACTTCAATACATAACTCTGTCAACTTTGATAGTTGTGAATTCCCACATACTGGTTTTCCTACACACTGAAGTCCCAATAACATTCCTATGCCTTCTAATGTAATTGTCATTTCACCTAAAGTTAAGTGAAATGTATGTGTCTCTGGATGTCATCTTTCTACAAAAGCAGAAATTAAACCATGCCTGAATTCAAATTCTCCTAGCATATAAGCACCATAAAACTCAGCTTGCATGAGAAGTGAGACTACAGCATGAGGTGGATGTTGAAGAAATCACTGATTGGTCCATTTTCTATTCATCAATATACGGGTGCTCTAAACACATAAAACATTATAATAAAAAAGATGATTCATAAAAAAGATAAAAAAAATTATAATAGACATAGATAATTTAAATAAATGATACTTACTCTATCACCTCTCCCCACTACATTAGAAATATGAAGTTCTTGCATGAATAGAAAACTGGGATTAAGTGGACCTGCAAATGCAGTGATACTGATATCTTCCATGTTGGTTTGGAAAGAAAGAGAGAATATTTGAGTGTAAGAAAGTATGAAGCTTGAAAGAGTGTAAGAAAGTATGAAGCTTGACAATATGAGGAGTGAGAGAGTGAATGTGATCAAAAGATGAGGAATTTCGTGAGGCTAGTGTGTAGGTTGGAAGACTTTTAATGACAGTAAATTGTGTCTTGTAGTGGTGTGTGCGCCATGTCAAACCTTGACAAAATATTTTATTTGAGATAATTTTTAACATTTTGTATTGTGATTTTATTTAATGATAATGATGATATTTATATATACTCTAATATTTTATTTCGTATAATTTATTTAATTATATTATTTTATTATTTGTCATATAAATTATTTCATATTATATTTTTATCATAAATATTAAATAAATAAAATTAATTAATTAACTATGTTATAGGAAAAAAATCTATTAATAAAATTAATTTTTAATAAATTTTTTAGTTGTTAATATAAAATATAATTGATATAATTATTTTTAATAATTATCCATATCTTTTTTTAATTCAAAGTCTGTCTATTTTTTAAAATAAGTACGATAGTTGTGGATCCCACTGTACTTGTTGAAAAGAATAGAATATATACTTAAAAATATTTTAACCCATATATTTAACATCTAACATATTATCTAATGTCACATCATTTATTTATTAACTTTTTTTGGCCTATAATAATTACTCTTCTCTTCTCTTCCATTTTCCTCTCAACCCGCCATCATATTTTGATCGCATTTGAGTTTCTCATCTCTTATCTGAATACTTTTATAGTTCTGTCAACATGTCAAGTGATTGAGCACATGAGCAAGAAAATTTGTGCAATAGACAAATATCAAGAACACATAGTAATGTTCAACTTGGGAATCCTTCTTCTTTTTTTAACACCAACACTGAAAATGTCACGGTAATACCAACCACATGGCCACCATTTCCTTACCTGTCTTCTCTTTTTGGCCCTTCAAATCCTCCTCATAACTTTTATCCACATGTGCCATGACAATTTCAAGGTAACATACCACCAATTCCTTATCCTATTTACACTCCGACCGGACCATCACTAATGTGGCAATTTTACGGCCGCAATGATACATCTAATATGCCATGTACTTCTTTTCAAGTCCCTATTAACTCACCAACAATGTCACAAGCATATCATAACTCATCTATTTCTTCGCATGCCTAACTCCCTACACTTGATCTAGTTCCAACCCCTGGTTACTCGCCAATACCAACAGAGGTCACAACCTATATTGCACAAGACGATAGCAACATAATTAGCAAGGACCTCATTAGTCCAGATGGAATAGAGTAATTTTTTTTATCAATCATACTTAGTATTCTATTTAAAAATTAGTCATATTACATATTTTAAAATCTCCTAAATATATTTTAAGTTTATAAATGATTCAGGTTTTCTCCAAACCATAATAAGATTCGAGATCAAATTGTGTCCATCATTAAATCAACATATGATGGACCATACACATGCTAGAGGGATGTACTTAAATCACTGTGAAACTTGTGGTGGCTAGATTTCAAGTATAGTTTCATTATCTTTATCTATTACAATCTTTTACCCCTTATCATCATCTATTATTAATTATAAATCATATTTGTTAGAAATATTATATTTGGTCACCACAACATCAAGGCTCTATTCAAAGTAATTGGAAATATTGTGTATCAAATAGCTTAAAAAATATAATATATCAAGAGCATAAGAAAAATAAAAAACCAGCGTGGATTGGAGAATCTGTTTGGAACCAATTGTGTGCTCTGAATAGCAATTATCAGATCTTGATTTATGGATGAAAGCAGCAGGAGAAAAAAAAAGAAGGGCACATATATGGTTTAGGAGTTGAGGCATCCAAAATAGTTGGTACCTAACCTCTGGATTTCGTATATAAGAAGGCCAATCGCAGCTTGATTGCACTCGCTCCCAAAAATTTTAGCAGGTTTTAAAAGATACATTTGTTCACTTTTTGAATAAATCTAATGAAGAAGAATTAAGAAGATATAAAGAAGAGGTGGGGCAACTAAGTAGTCAAATTACTACAATAGAGACTAAACTCAATGCAATGCAAAGATTTTGTCCTCCTTCCCATCAACTCAACACTTATTTTATGCGAGTTCAAGTGATCAAGGAAACACAGACATGTATCGACCAGATTTAGCATCTTTAAACAATGTTTTCAATTTTTTTAGTCCCCTCGATATTCTATCAATCGACAATATTCGAAACAACGACAATAATGGAAATGAAGAAAATGACGATGAAGAGTAGAAATATGTATTATATGATTTTTTAATTTTATTTTTATTATTGTAATGTATTTTCACTAATGAACGATTTATTTAATGCAATTTACTATTTAGTTTTGCTAATTTATAGGTATATTTGAATATTTAACACAATTTGCATATATAATTATTTTCTCAATAAATATACAACTCATGACTTGTACATTAACATACAAATGATATGAAATATATAAAATTTTATTTCCAGTTAAAGCTAATTTTATATTAAAATAATAAATTATTTAATTATATTTTTTATCATTAAAATAATGTAAAAATATTATAATAAACTATAATGAAGGTGCATATCTTCTAATTGAATATAAAAAAATATTATAATTGAAAAAAATTATTACTGATACATTTAGTTCATGAACGTGCATATTTTCTAACTGAATGTAAAAAAATAATAAAGTACAAATTATCGCGCCAAATACTATTAAAGTGTTGGTGCGAACTTAAAAATTTTATGCTTACTTTTAAAATTTTCATTATTCCACTTATTCTTTTATATAAGTTCTCTTTGAGATTTTCGCAATTCAATTTTTCTTTGTTTTTTTTCCTCTCTCATTCAACATCATCTTTTCTCATCTTCAGCAATTTCAAGGTATGTTCAGTGACTTTTTTTTTTAATCTCTCTCATTCATCTTCCTTTTTACTTGTTATTCATCTTTCTTTTTACTGGTTATTCATCTTCATCTTTAGATATGTTTAGAGATACAGAGTCAAATATGTCCAGAGATATAGAGACAATAGTATAATTTGTCCCTTCTTCGCATTATTCTTCTTTGCATATTTTTTGATTTTATGCACCTTTTCTTATTTTATTTACGGTATATAACAATTTATATTTTGTCCTCAATAAATAATTGTATGTTTTCCAATAAAAAATTATTCTTTTCTCAATATACTTCTCAATTCACTCGACTTCTTGTTCTCTGTTGCCTTATGATACTTCTCAAGTTACTTGCTTTTTTTTTTCCCTGTTGCCTTCTAATTTGTTCATATTCTTACGTGTCAACAGGAATTTATGTCTCAACCGGACCTATTAATTTATTTGGACCATGAAGCATTCATATCTGATTCTTATGTGGTGGAAAATGACGCAGAAATATGGAAGAAGATGAAAACAATTAAAATATTTCATATAAAAAATTTGTAAATTTATTATTTTATTTTCTTTATAAAAATAAACAATTCGTCTGTATCAAAATTTGTAAATTTATATTTTTTTATTTAAATCATTTTTATCATATCATTAAACTAAAATTATAAATATACAATGTAAATTAATTAATTTTTTTCATAACTAAAAAAATCTACATAACAATTAAAATTTAAATATATAAATATAATAAATTTCTATAATTATAAAAATTTTTTTAGAAATTTAAACAAATATGTAGAGGTCTCTCGAGAGCCAAGCTCTCAAGAGGAGAGTAGTCTCTTGAGAGGCCCATTCTCGAGAGTGGTGCAAGCCACTCTCTATAATTTTATTATATAATATTTTAAATTTAACACGTGTACAAAAATTCTTGTTAACTTTTTGTTAACTTTTACCTACCTCAAATTTTTTTGTTAACTTTTTAATTATAATTTTATTACAAAAATTCATCGATAGGGTGGATTATTTAACACGTGTACAACAATGATTTGATCAACAACAAACGCGTGTTTCGTATCGGAGATCCAAATGTTATTTTCTGACTGAAAATCTGTATAATGAGCTCAGTAGGTAATATGTTTCAGTAAGAAAACAATTACCGACAGTTGATTTTACTACTGAAAAATTTCAGTAGTTATCCAGTAGGAATCACAATTTTGCTATTGAAATTCTTTACTTTGCTACTGATTTGGCTGTAGCTATTATGCATCTTTCCTGTAGTGAGTCTCCCCTCCAGACATTCTTACACTAGTTGTATCCCCCTTATACATATCTTTTGTAGCTCTGATATATGCAACACAAATACCTTTCTTTCTCAAGGCTTTTTCCAGATCAATAAAAACTATATGTAAGTCTTTTTGATTATTTTGGTACTTTTCCACCAAGTCAAACAAAACTATATTTTGTACATTTTGTACAACTAAAAAAAAATTTACAGCCACAATAACCGCAATCGCATTGCAACGTACGCAACACCTGCAATCGCAATAACCCCACAATGTAACTGTAACCACAACCACAATTGCAATTTAAAACCATGACCGATGTATATATATATTTTTTTGTTAGACTATATTATAAGGTTTGAGTTTTCCGACGCACTCTGTTTTATTGCCTCTAAGGCTATTTGTGCTCGTTTGGATTACAAAGAAACCAAAATTAAATTTGTAATTGGGGCGGATCTCCACTCTCTTCATTTTGAATGAATGACTGTCCTATTTCTAGTTATAAAGAATCATAAAGAATGTTGTCTTACCAAGAAGGACAAAATTCTTCTTTGTAATTAAAAAATAAAAAATAGTAATTCCATTATAAATATAATTTATACAGTTAATTTAAATCTAAAGCAGCATACATCTAAGAATAAAACATAAAACTTATTATAGTGTGAATTTAAACAACTCTCGACGTCTGATTAGATACCATGAGTAAGGTTACAAATTGCTCCATAACTAAGAGGTAGCTACATAATTCAAGAGAGGATATAAGGGAAGGTAATGGCTTATTTGAGTAAATTACTGACTTAGTCTTTGAATGAATACAATTGTTTCAATTTGATCCTGTAAAAATTAAGCTTCTTAATCCTTGAAAGATTGCATTTGTATTAATTTTATTTCTCTATTTGTCAAAATTTATTGAGACAGAAGCAATTGTTCAAGTATTAAATTAAGACAGGTGATGTTCGAGGCGTTTGAAGATGTTAGGGTTGTTGAGGATGGCAGAGCTGAAGGCGCCACAGGAGGCATGAATGTTGGAGATGGTGCTGCCATTGGAGCACACATTGCTGATCTCAACCAAGAATGCTGGGATCCCATTGGGAAGTGGCATTGTGGGGGCTTGCCTTATTTAAAGTAATCAATAATTTATCACATTATGTAATTTTTAAGGACCGAATGATAAAATTGTAATTTGTCATGGAACAAATCAATAATTCAGTCAACAAATATAAACATACTTTGTCTTCCTATTTTTTAAAGTAATCCAATTTAATTTGTCCATTTATCACATTATGCAATCAATGTTTAACGTCAAAAAAGTTTATCGAACTAAATGTTATTTATTTGGCACTGTTAACTCATGCTAAATTTTAACGTCAATATTAGCATAATTTTAGATTTAGCATTAAATTTTTGATTGAGATATATGACAGAAAAAACAAAAACAAAATAGGAAGACAAAAGTTTCTGTTTTTGAACTAAAGGAACTAATTAAATTAATAATAATAATAATAAATAAAAAGACTAGTGAGAAGAAACGTCAGTGTTTTAATTCTATGTAATGCCTGAATTGTCGAGAATTTTATCTCATTCTTCACCATGCAGTGCTGTTTGAAATTTTCACCATTTACAAACTTATTAGTGTGCAGAAGTGAAAATACTGAAATTTATCTTCTGATAAGAGGTAAAGTTCCTGAGGGCTCAAAAATTTAAGGCGTTTGTACGTATAATTCTTTTTCAATATAGCGGCCAATATATCAAATAATAATTTGTAAATTATTAATTTAGTCCATTAAACATTACAATTATTTTAATTTAATTTTTAAAAAATTAAATATTTTAATTTAGTCTTTGAAATTTGTATTTATCTAAATTTAATTCTTCATTTTTTATATCCCAAAATATACAATTTCTAAATCTGAAGCTTTCTATTGTAAAAAGACATTTTGACAAACAAAAGAATGAAATTAAACAAATATATTTTTTAAAAAAATTAAATTGATACACTTGATCTTTTAAAAATTATATTGAGAAAAATAAATTTTTTTTAAGATTAAATCAATAATTTACCATGACTTATACAGCACAAATATTAGAACATACCTTGAACCGATGCAAGCAGTATGAAAACGAGAAAGGAAGAAAATACTACATCAGAGGTTTGCCCCATTGAAAGCATTAAACTTTTTTACTCTCTACAATTGAATTTCTGTACGCTTTTGGGGCTATATATATGTATATATTATATACTTGGATATATACTTATAACATATTGACTCCTGATTTTGTTCCTTAATTCTCTGAAAAAAAAACAACTGTAGAAATGATAAATTAATTAATTAATTTATTAGAATCCCGCTATAGTAGGAGTATATTCGTCTTAATTACCCAAACTGTTTTCCTCTTAAATTCCCACATTAAACTACATTAATTATTTAGTTCCTTTTTTTCTACCCTAAATTATCTCTCTCAAAAGGAGTTATATGCATGATAAATACGAGAAGTACCCAAAAATGGAATATTTGGCAAATGCGAAGCTTAATCAAATAAATTTAGAGAACAAAAAGAACACCAAATTAAAGATTTAGATATTTAGTCATCTATATCTGATTGAGCCATTTGCGACTAGATTTCATCATGGACTAAATCAATATCAGTTTGAAAACGTTAATATTAATTTTTTTAGGGAATTGCTAGCTTAGCGCTGGTTAAAAATGTATTTAATGAGATTATAAATATATATTATTTTAATAAAAAGTTCAGACAAAGTTATTTAGTGAGTCTGACAAAAACTTATAAAGATAATAATATCCTTTATCTAACATCTTCAAATTCTCAATTTAATATTAATTTAAATATTTTTATTAACACTTTCTATTAATTCTCTTTTGTTTACCGTCATTTGAGCCTACCACTGTTCATTTTTTAATTTAAATAATTTTTATAATCTTTTTTATTTTATTTATTTAATTAAAATACTTTATAATTTGATCTTATGTATTAAATACATGTGTATTTTATTTATTATTTAATATTTTTGATAATTTGTATAAATGATTCAGCACAATTAAAAAATAAAATGTCAAACGAAAAATTTTATAAAACTCAAATGAGATGTTAAATAATTTGTATATTCTTTTTTAATCCTCTTTCTATTAGCCTTCTCTTTGAACACATTACTAAAATCCTGTTGGGTTTACAACAATTGATGAAATATATTTTATCTTGGTTTGGCCTTACTCTACCTTAGTAAGCCTAATTTTAGCCATTTATACAAATACATTTCATTTGAGTTTTATAGAATTTTTCGTTTGACAGTATAATCGTGGCAAGTCATTTATACAAACTATCAAATAAATAAAAATAATAAATAAAAATTACAAGTTAATGTAAAGATCATAAAAATTATTTAAATTTAAAAAGTAGAAAGTGGTGGGCTCACATGGCGGTAACCAAAAGAGGATTAACAGGAAGTGTTAATAACAAATATTTAAATTAATATTAAATTGACAATTTGAAAAATGTTAGATATAAGGTTAAAATAAAACTCGGGTTCCTATAGTTTCACTCTGTAATACCCCGAAAATTGGGCACATTACTTAATATACAGTTTAGGGATACCTCAATGGTAACCCGTACATTTCCTTGAATAATTTTAATATTTATAACTATACAAATTGTAAATTACAATTTAATAAATAAATCCCTCCAAATATAGCATGATCTAGGTGGCTATAGGATTACAGAATATTTCTATTGGTTAATTTAGAACCCTCTAACTAAATGGAGTATGTCTCCAAGCTGCTAACCTCACTACAAAAAAAAAAAGGAATCATGACTAACATACGGTTACAACAGTTGCTCGCTCTGTGGCAAAATTGACTATGGTCTTTATTATTAGCCACAGTTTACCAAACCGTGGTAACATACATTTGCCACGGTTATAACCGTGGCTATTTTACGGTTTAATCACTGACAAAACAATGCATAATTGTTTCCAAATAATTTTTTAACTACGGTTAAACCGTGGCTAATAATTTATTTTTTATTTAAAAAATTAAATAATTATTTGCCATGGTTTAAACCGTGGCAAATAATTAACAGATTTTTAAAAAAGAAATTTATTTTGTCTTTTGCAATGGGTTAAACCATGGCAAACAATTAACATTTTTTTTAAAAAAGAAATTTAATTGTTCATTTGCCATGGTTTAAGGTGACAAATGATTAAAATTTTTTTTTAAATATTCATTAATTTCTAGAAAAGAAAATATATTCTTGCTACATCAATATATACCAAAATGTGCACTTGAATGTATCAAAGTACATTTAGTTAAAAGGAGATATACTAAACAAAAAGATCTATAAATTGTCATATACCAAAATGTACACTTGAATGCATCAACATGCATTTAGTCAAAAGAAGATATTCTAAACAAAAAAATCTAGTGATTTTTCAACAGTCTACCATTTATAAAACCTAAGTGTGTGATCCATATGTGCTAATAGTAGGCAACTCAAAACCAAATTTATCTTGCATAAATTTGTAAAGCACATTTAATTGGGTTTGAGTTTGTGATAGCTCCTCTTTGGTCTTTTCATATCCAGCTAGCTGTTCTTTTAAAGCCCCCACTTTCCTCCTCAAATCTTCAGTATGATTTTCATTTATAGTACTGCTAGAAGCATTACTATTCATAGAACTCGAAGTTTGTCCAGATAAACCAAAGACAGTAGAAGGAGAAACACCTATTCCCAATCCTCGAACACAACCGCAATGTTTAGGTCCAAACACTTTTCCAATTGAATCATTTGGTTGAGCATATATTTTTGAAGGGACACCTGAAGCAGCAGTACATTCTTGATCTTGAGTCAAGTTCTCTGAAATCTTATCCTAGTAAATGAAAAAAGAAAGAATTTAGGCCAGTAACAATGAAAATTTAGGTCATATCCTAGTCAAGCTCTTGTAAGAACATTAAAGAAAAGAATGATACCAATGAAAAGAAAAAGCTAGCACAAATGTATAGACACAACAAGTCCATAGTTGTAGTTCCTAATGTGAAAGTGTCAACAAAGAAAATATTACAACTTCCATCATAATTTATCAAATAACCTATGGTTTGTTCCATTGTCCAGAAAACCAAAAAATACAGAATTCCAAATCAATTCAGTTGATGTTATATGCTTGTTATTTAGTGAATTATTTATTCATTTAATTTGAATACATGACAACCCAATTTCAATTAATCACAGTAATAGCCACCATTTGAATCATTAGAATGACAACCCAATTTAAAAAATGTTTGAACACATGACAACCCAATTTGAATCATGAGAATGACAAAATATTTGAATACATGACAACCCAATTTCATTTAACCACAATAATAGCCGCTATTTGAATCATGAGAACAACAAAATAATTTGATAATTAAAAACACCAATTTAAGGAAAATTTTTGGAAATTCCTGTATTGATTGGAAAAATATCTTTGAAAAAAAGTGAAAATACTAAATAATATATAGTATGAAATATAGAAGCTTCATGCTAAGTATCCAAACTAAACTTGAATATCTCTATATCCTTTAATAAAAGAAAGTTAATAGAAAAGGAGAAGGGGTTTGATATTGAGCAATTTTTTTTTCTTTTAAAGAGAAAATGATATAAGATATTGAAAGTGTGAGTAGTCAAGTTGGATTTTGGTTAGTCCTAGAAATGAAGCAAACTTTGTTCAAGCATAAACCTCTATATTGAACTACCCTACACCATGACTAAGTTGCAGCTATATGGTGAGTTCATTTTATGTATTCAATAGTATCAAGCAATCAATACTGCTTTGTTTTTAAGTCAAAGTCATGTAACATAATTCTAATTTTGGTTGAGTTAAATGCTAAATTTTAGTTTATAATCTAATTTGTCTAAACATGGATCACAGTACTACTCAACCACATAGTATTTAAACCCTATGTTGAAATTGCTTTAAAAATTATAGGGACAAAAGAAAAACTCAGATGCCACAACAAAGAGCCCAATACAAGAAATATAGTTAAGAAAATGTAAAGGAAGCCAACTAGGAAACAATGGATGTCATAAAACACTTACTACTAAGGTCTTTCCTAATTCATTCATATAGGTTCCATCTCTTTTAAGTAGATTTGATAAAAGTACTTCACCTTGACATACAGGCCTCCCTCATTCTTTCACCTACATTTGACGTCATTGAAGTAATAAAGTTAAAAAATAATCAACAGAGTAGTATATAAACCAAACTTATTCAATCAAAGTTACCATTTGACATGCCTTCCGTGCATTGCTCTTACTACCTCCAGCATGAGGAACATTAAGCTTCTTTCGATTTGTAGTATTTTGTGCACTTGCATTCTAAAAATTAAAAATATAATGGTCACATCTAAAGAAATTAAGAAAGCAAAATAATTATAATAAAATATTATACCTTCATCTTTTCACCATGATAATGTTGTACAAAAGTTGTCCAATTAGCACTATCTATTTTAAGAGGAGGATTAGCGAGTAACTCCTCTTAACTTTTAACGGGATAGAAGTACTTAGACCTCAACTGGTATTTGTAAGCCCTCTATCTTTCACCTAAAGTGCTCATAACCCATTTGCATCCAATAGCATAATCAAACAAAAAATGATCCTTCATAAATTAAATCCAAAATTAGATTAATATATAGAGTAAATATAAATTAAAAAATATTGAATAAGATTCATTACCTCTACACATTTCCATAATTGGACCTTTCTGGGTTTTGGCGTCCAATGCCAACTTTCAATTTGTATAGGATAAAGTGCTGGATTTTGAGCAAGTTTACCAAAAAATCTTACAAGCAAATTCGAACCATTGTCTTCTCTATTTCCATCACCATTGAGTTCTACAATGACCTTCATATTTTGAGGCAGATGCCAAATCTCATTTGCAACCATTTTTTGAGTTGTTATTTCCTTCATAAATTATTATTTTTAATTGTTCAATAGATGAAGCTATACACCCTTAAGGAATAAATAAGGATTAGATAACTTACTCGCAAAACTTCTAAACTAGCTCACATTATGTTAACACATAACAATGAGCTTGTACTTTATCCAAAGGATCAATAGAAAAAACCTTTGAAGAACCAAAAGGCTTGCCTAATGTAGGAAACATCCTTGACAAACTAATAAACTCACTACTACTAATTGCTTCATTGTCATCATCATTGTGTTTAGGCCGATTGAACTTTGTTTCAGTGTTTTCAAAATATCTAGAGCATAATGTGAGACATTCATCTACAATATGCTATACACCCTTCAGGTGCAGCCTTGTTTAGAACATATGATTTCAAGTGGCCGAAGGACCTAACAAGAAATATGACACAATTATCAATGATGAATTTCATTGACTGTAACACTAACTAAATAAGAGAAAAATAATTATAGTAAATGACATGTACCTGTCGATGGGATACATCCATCTAAAATGCACTGGGCCAGCGATCATTGCTTCTTCAACAAGATGGATAACTAAATGAATCATGACAGTGAAAAATGATGGAGGGAATATCATTTCCATGTGACGAAGTGTTAAAGTTATTCGCTGTTGAAGTGTTTCCTAATGTTTTATATTCAAAACTTTGCATGATAGTTCTCTAAAGTAATTAGACAACTCAATCAACACCAAAGTAACTTTTTTAGGAAGAGATCGTCTATAAGCTATTGGAAGAAGATACTCCATAAGAATGTGTGAATCGTGTCTCTTAAGACTAGAGATTTTTTGTTTCTTGCAATCAACACATCTAGAAATATTTGAAGATTAACCATCTAGAACTACTACACATTTAAGAAGTTTTAGAAATATATCCCTTTCTTGAGGTTTCATCTTGAAACATGCATTAGGAAACTTGGAAGAATTAGGGTATGGATGGAGTCTCTCTCTAATTCCCATTGCTTGTAAATCTTTATGTGCTTGTAGATTATCTTTTGTTTTAGCTTTATCATCAAGCACTATGAACAATATATTGTCACACACATTTTTCTCTATGTGTATTATATCAAGACAATGGCGAATACAATTATGTTCCCAATACGGTAGGTCCCAAAATATGCTTCTTTTTTTCCATTGTTCGAGACATTTAGTACTTGTACCCTCATCACGAGATCTTTTATGAGTCTTTTCAATTTGTAGTTTGAGGGTAGAACCTAATAATGAAGTAGAAGCTTTTCTAAAATCAGTAGAACTATTAAAAGAAATTGAGTTATATCTATATTTATGGTCACTTAGTAGCCACCCATAAAACAATTTTTTCTCCCAAACTTTAACCTTCTAGATTCTGTTTCAAAATTACATGATGGACAAGCATACAATATATGTGTATTCCAACCAAAGAGATTATCATAACCTGGAAAGTCACTTGTAGTCTACATCAATGCAGCATGCATTCTAAAATATTCATTTTTGGAAGAATCAAAAGCATCTACATCATTATTCCACATTTGTAATAACTCAACAATAAGAGGTTGCAAGTAAACATCAATTTTATTGCCAGGCATCTTTGGACCAGGTATTATCATTGACATGATTAGAGACATTTGCTTCATACATTCCCATGGAGTAGTATTATAAGTATATAACATAACAGGGCAAATGCTATTAGTAGAACTAAGTGTTCCAAATGGATTGAATCCATCTATAGCTAAAGCAAGACGTATATTCCGAGGGTCTGAAGCAAAGTTTGGATATTTTAAGTCAAACTCCATCCATGCTTTACTATCTCTGGGATATCTTAACAACCCATTTGGGTTACCATTAGTAGCATGCCATTTCATTCTCTTTGCAGTTTTAGAAGACATGTATAAACGATGCAACCTAGGAATAAATGGAAAGTAATGTAATATCTTGGCCGGTTGTTTCTTCTTTTTCTTTTTAGCAACCACCACATTATTATCAACATTTTTAGTTTCATTTAATTTCCATCTAGAAGTATTATAAACCTTACATTTCTCTCGTGATTCATCTGGTCCCCAATACAACATGCAATCCATCTGACATGCATGAATCTTATCATAATTAAGACCTAAGCTCTTAATCATCTTTTTTGCCTCATAAAAAGAGGCTGGCAAATTAGCATTATCAAAAGCATCTTTTAGAAGATCAAAGATCATTGAAATTGTTTTTTCAGTTGCACTACAAAGGACTTTGATGAGATACAAATGAACAATGAATGATAATTTGGTATATTTTGTGCAACCATCATAAAGTTCTTGATTTCCTTCTCTAATTAATTCTTTCATTTTATCTAACTCCTCATTGTGAACTTCTGCACCTCTAATATTGTCATTGGCAGGTTGATTTGATGAACTAGGATCTTCATGTTCATTTCCCTCAAATACACCAAAAATATCATTTAACATATCATGCATTGGATATTTTCTACACAGTTCTTCTTGTGTTTGGGTTTCTGATCCCACATTAGATCCATCATCTTTTTCTCCATGAATATACCAAGTAGTATATCTAATAGAAAAGCCCTTTTAAAGCAAATGACTATTCCCGATACCCCAAAATCCACAAGAAATACAAGGACATACAATCTGGCCATTTATAGATGCATTTGCAAATGTAAAATCAAGAAATTGAATAACCCCATTCATAAATTCATTCGATCTAATTGGCCTGTCAATCTGGCTTTTATCAACCATGATTGTGTAAATCTGATTTCAACATCAAATATAACTCATAAAAATTTTTTAATATAGAGCACTTGATTATAAATTTTTAAACTACAAAATAGTTAATTACATAAATAATAAACTATATATATATATTTATTTTTAAAGAGAATTAACAATTCATCCTATAGTTCAATCAAGTGAAACTCAGCCCATTGGGCTTGACTTGGTGCAGCCCATTTTAGCTCACAAATGAGATAAGCCTTCATGAGCTTTAGGCAAGTTCCCCCTTCTTTCTCTCACTCTTTAAAACTAGTCCATAAATCAAGCAACTCGCGGATAACATTATCTAGTTGCAATTTAATTAAACTCCACAAGTGTTGATTAACTTTGTAAAAAGTATATCAAGAAAAATGCAAACTAAAAGTGTAGAACATTAGGAAAAATCTGTAAAGCCAACCAGTAAAAAATGCAAAGTAAAAGGCCAAAACATCATAAAAAATCCACAAAACTAGCTAACAAAAAATGAAAATATCCACAACTAAAGGGGCAAGAGCAAGACAAAGCAAGTAAGAATATAAATAAAAATATGTTTACTAACCTGGATGCAAGCAGCCAAAATCTTCAGCCAATCTTCACGAAACCAACCAAAATCTTAGGAAAACAAAGATGGGAAAGTTTAAAAGGATCTAACAATATTTGGGCTTAAGAAAGAATTGTTTCTAGTATAATCAAACATTTTCCAACTTATGTAATCAATATCTTAGATAAACAAAAAATTAATCATTATAGGTTGACTCTAAGCTTATGTTATTTCTTAGCTTAAAATGCAAAAATGTTATGTTTTCTAATTCCATTTAATTTTTGTTTAAAAGAAACTTGTTGAATTCTTAAGTCTACAACAATGTACTTAAAATCAACATGCAAAGAAAGCCAAACATGTTTATAATCAATAATGGAATCTGAACACAAAAATGGAATCAATAAAACAAAAACCCAATTCAGAAACCACAAGAAAAGTAGAGGATAAGCATATTATTTACCTAGATTTGAAGGGAATGGCTCTTGTAAGCAAAAAATCTAGAAGGCAATTGAATGGTCCCACCAAGAAAATTCACTGGTTTGATAGTATAAAGCTTAGTCATTTTAACAAAATAAAAAATGATTTATTTAAAACTTAAAAGGATCCTAGTCTAACTAAAAAAAACCCATAACTAAAAAAGAAGACAAAGGGAGGAGTGAATCGATTAGAAGGTCATTCACATAGCTAAGTAGGAATACCATTTAATTTAGCAATATAATATAAATTCCATTCTAAAATTACATAGCTAAACATATTTTTGAATTATTTTAGTTCAAACAAGATGAGGTTCATAAAAGTCAAGTTCAAATCAACATTATGGCAGAAACTCTTTTTCAGTGCTAAATAACACAATATGAGTTCCATGGACACTAAAAATCAAAGGAACAAAAGTCTTTCTTATCCCCAAAACCAAATAATTATTAATTCAAATCACCAAAATGAAATCCATATCCATATTCTCAAATCACAGCCCTAAATATTCAAACCAACATCGTAACTCAGCATTTAGAATCACCATAATTTATTGTCATTATTATAACCATTTTGAGATTTGTTTCTAGTTTTTTCTCAATCATTGTGTGCTTAGACAAATTGATGGGAATCCAATTACCATGATGAAGGGAAAAATTCGCTATCTCATATTACTAAATTTGATATCCATTTTTCTCTATGATCCAGGTGAAAAGAGCCAAAATAACATGACCTATGACTTGAAGATTGCTTTAGGAAAGTTTCTATTTTGATTATTAGGAAAGTTTCAATTTTGATTATTAGGAAAGTTTCCATTTTGCTTATTAGGAAAGTTTCTATTTTGATTTTTTAGGAAAGTTTCCATTTTGATTATTAGGAAAGTTTTATTTCTAATCTAGATTGATTCCTTATGCATATGGGAAATAGGGTTTTATTTTTGCCTATAAGTACTATGTATGGTGGATGATGAAAGACATGAATTGAGAATTTTTATTTGAGAGCAATTCACTTCTTGGTTCTTCTAAGAACTTGTGTGAACTTATCAAGACTTGTCTTGTAGCGTTCAATTGAGACTTATCACACACCTTCTTCCTCTTTCTTGAGTGTGGCATCTAACATCCTTTCTTATACCAAGGTTCATACTTCTAGTAAAGTATTGGGTCGAGATCTTTTGTTTATTCTTTTCAACAATTTGGGTCTTATTGCATCTGCATCACATCAAGGTTCATATCATTTGGTATCAAAGCCAAGTTCACATCAGGTTTGGTATATTTCTTTGATTTCTTCTTTCAAAAATTAAAAAAAAATCTTGTCTGCATTGTTCATTCGCATTATTGTTCATTCGTGTTACTATTCATTCACGTTACTGTTCATTCACGTTAATGTTCATACATTTTTTTTTGGGTCAAAAAAAATTTTAATTTCAAGTGGTAAAAGGCAAGAGTGTGTAAGTGCAAAAGAGGGTAAAAGCCGAAAATTGTGTGAAGCACGAGAGTTTGACATTCCTTGAGTGCAAACATGTGAGCGAGTAAGTGAGGTTTTATTCTAGCCTTTGTTTTGTAGAATTACACAACATGACTCATAGTAGAGACAAAGGCGTGATGGATGAGGAACCAAGAGAGGAAGACATAAAACTTTTCATGAAAGCCATGCAACGGACCTTAGAAAGACTTAATCTAATGTTTGATAGCATAGATGAAAGGCTAGAGCAACAATGTCCAATTTGCAAAGAGGGTCGCCTAGGTGTTTCAATCCAAACCATGGGAGACCGAGGCATACGTGTGACGAGGACAACAAAGAATACTTTGAAGATGAAGAATGTTGGGGGTGTTGAGTCTTTGGCTACACTAGTACCCGTTATTGCAAGAATCTGCAATTTGCTTTGAAAGTTGTAGATTCACCCAAGAGGCCATTACCTTGTGGAAGAAATTTCTGAAACTAATGGAAATCAGGCTCAAGTTCAAAATTTTGTTAGTGATGCAAGTGAAGTAGAAGATGTTTTACAAGAGAAAAAGGAGAGTGAGCATGTAAAAGGTGAAACAGAGAATGAAATTGAAAATACCACAAAGAGTAAGGAAGTGATTGAAAGTAAAGAGAAAATAAAAATAGAGAGTGTAAAAAAGGAAGAGTTGGGAGAAATTGAAAAAGAAAACAAACTCACTATTTTTGATATTTCTCTGCCCAAATAAGTCAATTTTATTGCTCAGGAATTATTACACCCTATTTTCAAGATTCGAGGATGAATCTTCTTTCAAGAGGGGGAGAATGATGGGAATCCAATTACCATGATGAAGGCAAAAATTTCGTATCTCATATTACTAAATTTGATATCCATTTTTCTCTATGATTTGGGTGGAAAGTGTAACGTCCTTATTTTACTATACTAAAATTTGGAAAAAAATTTTTAAATCAAATTCTAATGCTTAATACTCGTACTTTCAATAAGAACATTCTACAATTGTTCTCAGTACAAATCATAATTTGTCATACATAATAATTCAAATTCTAAACATAAAATAATTTGACATTCGTTCATAATAAATTACAAATCTGCCGTACATAATAATTTGACTTCTAAACTTTAAAAGATCTATAATTCTAATACTTAATAAACTTAAGTGCTCTTAAAGTGTTCAATCAATCTTTATACCTTTTCCCTTATACTCAGCCCCTGAAATGGTCAGTTCGAAAAACACAAAAGGTGAGATAAGGGTATCTCAGTAGCTAGCATAATTTTATAAACATTTATAAATATACTATTTCAGTCATAAAAGCACTTATATCATAAAAATCAGTCCATGTAATATACATTCTCAGTTCAGTGCAAGAAGTTAATGAAAAGTTAGCAAGCTGATATATAAATAAACCATAGAATCAAGAATAGTTGGTGGCACACTCAACGACATAGAAAAGATAGTCTGTAGAACTACTTTTTCCAAGTTGAACATGAGAGAAAGACTACTGCAATCCTTTAACTCAAGCTAGAAAGATTCCAAGGTAAAATATGGAAATATAATTTCCAAGCTGACATGGAAGCGTAGCTCCTAAGCTAAACGTGGAAGTAAACTTCCAAGCCGATACCATGGTAATTTCATCATAAAAAAACATATTTCACTTTAAATAAAACTTCATGGACATATATAATATTCAAGTAGTAAAACAAGCTTTTATAAATTGCTAAACTACTTGGACTTTGCAGTTTGACTTTTTAGCTCAAATAGCTATTCAATCCGTCTTGAAATTTGTTTCATGAATTCTGACCTATTCAAACAATATATATAACCTTATTTAAAATCTTAAATAAAAAGATTCTACAATATCAGTTTTCCCAGATCTTCTTAAATTCTTAATTCTATCCCAAATTTTTATTCATTGGGTTTCATCGTAATCTTATATTAAACCAATATTTTTCATAATATTTTTTAGATGATATGTATAAATAAATATCATTAATTTAAATAATATATATATATATATAAATCTAAAAGATCATATAGTTAACTTTCTAAAAATGGACACATATGTGTATATATATATATTTACATGTATACATAATTATATAAAACTAATTTTGATTATTCATATATATAAAATATATAACTTAATCAATTAATCAAATACTTATTTATTTGTAAATAATTTGTATACATGTAAACTTATAAAGTTAATACATACACTTGTGTATCTAATTATATATATATTAGTATATAAATATACTAAAGTAGTATAAGGATATTTAAAAATATATGTGTATCATATAGCTAAATTTAATTATCCATATCTAAAAATATATGGCTTAGTTAATCAAATGCTTATAAATTTGGAAATAATAGATATATATATATATATATATATGTAATCTTATAAAATCAATATATATATATATATAATTATGTGTGTAAATTTTGGTGAACATATACTTATATATGGCTATACCTAGATATATATATATATATATATAAATAGAGGTGTAATAAAATAACATTACTTAGCAAATATAAAAAATACTACATATGTATTTATTCATGTATAAGATATACATAAAAGTATAAATATAATTTTATAAATTTTTACACAATGATATAAATATCTAATTTAATTAAAATAACGTAGTTTATAGTTAACATATTACATAGAATTAGATTCTAGTTAAAGCTAGATTTTTCTTAAATTTCTTTAATGAGTAATTACAAACTTTTCTGTTATTCAGGTAGGTCCCTCTTGCTATATTTTCCATTTTTCCTTTTCAAGATCTAAGTTCATAATTAGTTTCATCTTGGCCCCTAGTCCTAGAATACATTTTTTTATAGAATTAAAACAGCCTATACAAACTTTTCATTTCTTTTAGTTTAGTCCCTATTCTGTGTTTCACGTTTTTGCTTGTGAGTCAGAAGCTAAAACCTGCCTAGATTTCTTTCTTAGGTGTTTTAGGACCTATGTGACCATTTCTACCCGTAAACTAAGCTAAAGAAGCAATTACATCAAAAGCTCAAATTTTCTAAAACATACCCGAGAAGTCACGTGAATGTGCGCTGGTTTGACTGGATTTTCCTGCTGGTTTTCTTCTCTATATTACTGGAAATCCTTCCTTTAATATTGGGTAGGCTAGTCATTCAACCAACTCCCCAAAATACCCAGAAAAAATGAGGAAAAATTGCTCTTCTTCCTCTCAGTTTTTCTGCTTTGTTTTGGGTGCAGAAAGGCTCTTGGTTCTGCACCGGTTTCTCAAGGAAGAACACTTTTTTGGCTTGCAAAACTTGGCTTACTCATTGAGGGTCCTAGTCATTGTGGTTTGGGCAAAGAAAGACAGAAAAACAGTTCACTTTCTTTTCTCGATTTTTTCTGACAGCAAAAGACGAATTGCAGCAGAAGAAATTCTAACTCAGTTTAATTCTCTTCCTTTATCACTCTCGGTTTGGTATGTGGAAAAGGGATGGAAAATAGCCCATTTATAGAAGGGGATGGGAGGCAAGTGGTGATTAACCTAGAGTCAAAACTTTCTGCTGCTAAGTTGAAGAATTTTATTTGTCATGGATCCACTTGAGTTATCTTGCAAGGGTTGCGTATTTGAATTCCATTTTGCTTCTTGTGCTTAGCTAAAAAGTTTGAAGCTGGAGGTTTGTGGTTTTGCTGTCAAACTTTTCTTTTCCTTAGCCGAGGGCATGGAAGCTTCTTCATTTTGCTATGCATGTGCTGTTTTTACGTGTTTTTCTTCCATTTTGCTGTCAAGTGCTCCTAAAAACCGTGAGCTGTCTTTTCCTTTCTCATTTACTGATATATATATATATATATATATATATATATATTATAGTTAATTTAACTAATATATATATATATATATATATATATGCATGTATCATTATAATATATGCATATTATTATTAGCTCCAAAACTATTTTATGCACAAGACCTATAAAGATTATTTTAATTATTATATTATAATTATTATTTTTAATTTCTATTTATAATTTTTTTGAGTAGGGACTAAATTAAAAATAAGGTAATATTAAATATTCAATATTTAATGATATTGTATTTTCCTTTTTAGTCAAATATTTTTGTCCTAAAAATTTCTTTTCCATAAAAATTCCTCCTCAATATTAAATACTTAATATTTAGTAATAATCTCTCATAATTCTTAAAAATTAAATATTTAATCAGTAATAAATCGGGATGTTACAACTCACCCCCCTTAAAATTTGAATTTTGTCCCCAAAATTCAGTGAGCATATAATTAAAAGGATTAGACATACATCAGAAATTTTAATTACCTTAGTCAAATAATTCAGGATAATGTCTTCTCATGTATTCTTCAGTTTCCTATGTTGCTTCCTCTTGGGATAATCCTCTCCAGACTACTTTAACCAGAGGGATTTGCTTATTTCGCAATGATTTGAGTTGTGCATCAATGATTCTATCTGGTCTCATTTCTACTGTCATGTTCTCTTGTAAATGTACATTCTCATGTTCAATGACATATGAAGGATCTGGGATGTACTTTTTAAGTTGAGACACATGAAAAACATTAGGAATATTTGCCAAGTTCGGGGGCAAGACCAATTTGTAAGCAGTGTTGCTAAATTTTTCAAGGATTTGGAATGGGCCTAAGTATCTTAGACTAAGTTTTTTTGACTTCATAGATCTTCCAACTGCTGTAATTGGTGATATTTTAAGAAAAACATGATCACCTTCTTCAAAACTTAAGGGCCTTCTTCTTTTATCTGCATAGCTCTTTTGTCTACTTTGAGCTATAAGTAATCTATCCCTTATAGTTTTGATTTGCCTTGAAGTTTGGTCTACTATTTCTGGGCCTATCAATGTTCTTTCTCTTAGTTCGACCCAATAGATAGGTAACCTACACTTCCTTCCATATAGAAAATCATGTGGGGCCATCTTGATACTGGATTGGAAACTATTATTTTAGGCAAACTCTGCTAATGGCAAGAATCTATCCCAATTCCCCTTGAACTCAATCACGCAAGCCCTTAACATATCCTTTAAGGTCTGGTTTGTCCTTTCTGTTTGACCATTTGTTTGAGGATGATAAGCAGTGCTAAACTTCAGTTTTGCACCATGGCTTCTTGTAAAGATCTCCAAAATCTAGAGGTGAACTTTGAGTCTCTATCCGATATGATGTCACATGGAACACCATGCAATCTGACTATCTTCTTTATGTATAACTCAGCATACTTATCTAGGGTAGAGGTAGTATTGATAGTTAAGAAATGTGCTGATTTTGTCAATCTATCTACTATTACCCAAATGGAATCATGACCAGAAGAAGTTCTAGGTAATCCTACAATGAAATCCATTGAGATGCTATCCCATTTCCCTTTTAGGATTTCTAAAGGTTGTAATGAACCACTTGGTCTTTGGTGTTCAGCTTTTACTTTTTGGCAAGTTAGGCATTTACTAACAAATTCTATTACCTTTTTCTTCATTCTGGGCCACCAAAAATTTCTTTTTAGGTCGTGGTACCTCTTTGTTATTCTTGGATGAATAGTATACTTACTTTGGTGTGCTTCTCTTAGAATATCTTCCCTAAGGTTTCCTTGACTGGGAACATACACTCTATCTCCGAATTTAGTAACCCTTTGTCAGTGAATTTAAGATTCTCTGCTTTACCTAAGGCTATTAACTCTTCTACTTCTTTGATGTAAGGGTCTTTAGCTAAAGCTTCCAAGATTAAATCCTCTAGTTCATTTCTAATCACTAGGGCACTTATTTTTAGACTCTTAGGGTTAATAGATACTTTGAAACTCATTTCTCTAAATTCCTCTAAGAGTTGTTCCTCCCTAAGCATCATAACAGCTAGATGAACAGATTTTCTGCTTAAAGCATCAGCTACTATGTTGGCTTTACCTGGGTCATACTTGAGAGTGAAATCATAGTCCTTTAGGAATTCAATCCATCTCCTCTGCCTCTTGTTAAGCTCTTTTTGGTCAAAAAGGTATTTAAGGCTCTTGTGGTCAGAAAATATTTCAAAACTTGCATCATATAGATAATGTCTCCAAATTTTAAGGGTAAAGACTACGGCTACTAATTCTAGATCTTGAGTAGGGTAATTTTGTTCATGTGGTCTTAATTGTCTAGATGCATAGGCCACTACTCTTCCTAGTTGCATTAGTACACAACCTAAACCTTTAAGAGATGCATCTGTATAAATTACGAAAGGTTTCTGAGGGTCAAGTATAATTAATACTGGAGTTGATGTTAATCTAACCTTTAATTCCTAAAAACTTTCTTCATACCTACTGTCCCAAATGAAAGGAAGATTTTTCTTTGTTAGCCTGGTTAAAGGTAGAGCTATTTATGAGAATTCCTTGATGAACTTTCTATAATAACCAGCTAATCCTAGGAAACTCCTAATCTCTATTATGGTTTTTGGTCTTTCCCAGTGTAAGACAGCTTCCACTTTACTAGGATCAACTAATACTCCTTCTCCAGAGATGACATGTCCTAAGAATTTTACTTCTTTCAACCAAAACTCACATTTGCTAAGTTTGGCATACAATTTCTTTTCTTTTAAAATTTGAATCACAATTCTTAGATGTTGTTCATGTTCTTCTGCAGGTTTTGAATAGATTAAGATATCATCAATGAAAACAACTACAAATTGATCTAAGTAAGGTCTAAAAATTCTATTCATGTAATCCATGAAAATAGCTAGCGTGTTTGTTAGACTAAACGACACGAATAAGAATTCATAATGCCCATACCTAGTCCTAAAGTCTGTTTTAGGAATATCTTCTTCCTTAACTCTCAATTGATGGTATCATGATCTTAGGTCAATTTTTGAAAATACCGAAGCTCCTACAAGTTGGTTCAAGCCACTACGATGCCGAATTGCCCAGAATTGAATTCATGACAATTTACAGTATAGTGGTTCCCAGGTCGTATTCACTCAAGGAGCCTCACTTCTAATCACTAATTAGTTGCTCTAAACACCCAAACACTAATTAAAAGCACATAAACCGAAGGGTTTGTTGGCAGTAACAACAGAAACAAAGATAAAACAGCAGTAAACTGGCAGCTAATCAGAAGTAGATGAAAATGACAAAGTGTTGACAGTAAGGAGACTATGTAACCAGTCACTAAGATTCATGGAAGTGCAACTATCATTACCTAACTCATTGATTCAGTTTTGTTCTCATTTCACCATTTGGTTCTTTGTGAAAATGAATCTAGAGTAACCTCCAGAATTTAATGCTACTAACTATAGTCAAGAATATCTTCACTAACTATAACTAGATGTATTTCAAAAGAAGATCTCAACCAAATCTAGTTAAGCATCATCTAACGAGCCATTTCGTTTCACTCACTTTTCTAATCAGTCAAGCAAGGTTATATCTCATATATAAGTCAGTTTATGTTCCTTCAAGTTCAAATTAGAATCTGAAAGAACATAAATATATAAGCAAAGAACATAAAGGAAATGAGATGAAATGGAGAATAAATAACTTATCTTGCACTTTCAGTTCAAGCTACAACATCCCAAGGTTCTAGTGACTGATTACAATGGAGTTGATCTCTATTTCTCCATCACTATCGATGTTCTTGCTAGAACATTGTGCACAAATATAATATTTGGGGTTTCTGTGTTTTAGAAATAGGACTGGGGTTAAGAAATTAAAACTCCTATTCTATTAGAAAAAAGAACACAGATATGATGGGAGAAAAGATAGAGGAAGATAAATTGAAATACCTAAGTGTGCATAATGTCGATGGATGAAGATGGGTATACCTTGCGTCACCGAAACACAGAAGGAACAAATGAAGATCGACAGGACGAAGATGGATTGCCTTGCGCTGGTCGTCTCTCATCCAAAATGAGAGGGAAACACAAAGGGATTCAATAGGATATAGAGAGGGCAACTCATGAGGTCAATAGTAAAAGGAAGAAGAAAGTGAAAGGCTCAGAAA
Organism: Biancaea sappan; assembly: GCA_037074585.1. NCBI lineage: Eukaryota > Viridiplantae > Streptophyta > Magnoliopsida > Fabales > Fabaceae > Biancaea > Biancaea sappan. Next base: position 40,801,794 of record CM073501.1, on the reverse strand, counting down.
GTGTGCGTAAACCTAATTTAGAAAATAAAAAAAGGGAGGGAGTTCGGAAAACATAATTAGAGGGAGAAAGAAAAAACTGGCGCCTCACATTTAGTTGCTTATAATAATAATGTGGAAAATTGATCTAGTTAGGTTAGACTTTGCCACAGTTTTAGTAACTGTGGCTAAAAAACCATCGCTAATGACTGATTTTTTTGTAGTGCCTCCCGCAGTTTTCTTATCCTCCTCAGCTGCTAAAACTGAAAACAGCAATAGAGAGCATCAATTTATGAAAATTTAGTGAGTAGGTGATTATGTAATAAAACATAACACAAGTACAAATATCAGCCTCACCACCATAATCAAATAAATACCTCTAGCACAGACCAGTATAAAATATAATACATATATAACGTACCTTACCATGCAACCAAAATCCATATTCAATGCAAGTCTACAACCTCACAAAACAATCTATAAAACAATGCTCAACCAAATAAAAACATAAATAAACACCAAAATGCATTATGTACAATGGATTTCCCACTCTTTTCCATATATACCCAATGAAACTACATAACTGGTTGGAGCCACTACGACCGCCGAGTCACCTAGAATTGAATTCGTGGCAACTTGTAGTATAGTAGTCTTCCCAGGTCGTTTCACTCTTGGAGCCTTGCTTGTAAATTGCCTAATTAATTGTTCTACACTAATCTTTCTAATTACGCTAATTACCTACTGATTAACTACCACCGGGGAGGCAGTGATTTCATGATTAACATATAAAACAAAACTAACAGCAGCTAAATAGAACAGAATAGAAATAGAAAATGAAATACAATAAAACACAAAAACGAAATGTAATCAGCAGCCATAGAATCCTTAGAATTGCAACTATCATCATTCTTGCCTTTTAATTAATTCTAGTTGCATTCTATCATTTGGTCATCAACTAAAATTCCTAAAAAACCTTCTAGAAGTGGATTACATTTAACCCCCATGAAGCCCTAACCAAATCATGCTTGATAATTACCAAAGCAAGCCATTTTTATTCTACTTCTTACACCAACTAGTGACAACAAGAGGGCATCTCAGATTTAAGCATTTAAACCAGTAATTATATTCATATAGGTCTGACCAAAACGTAAACAAACATAAAAACAGAGATGAAAGGTAAGAACAGAAATGAAACAGAAATATCAACAAGAAAACTTATCTGGTTGCTCAAGAATTCAAGTTACAAGCTCCAAATCATCCATGTTCTGATTACATAAGAGTTTTAGCCTTCCATGGAGGCCAAAATACAACAAAACAAAGGAGAAAATGGGAGGGGGTAAACCTACAAATTTTAACAAAAGCGGAAGAAGAATATCTCTTCAACAACTGCAAATGGTAGTTCTAAAGTACTTTAAACTAGCTAGGAGAGAAAGGGATGAATTTGCATTTCAGAAAAGTCTTCGCTGTCCCTTCTTTAGTTTTTGCTGCCGTATGCTTTCTGTTGGACAGTGCTCTTTTCTGCTACTATTTCTAGTTGTGGTTCTCTGCTGCAGAATGCTTTCTACTGATGCTATTTTATACAGAAGTGTGGGCCCTCCTGGTCCAATCAGCCCTAGTCAAAGCCTAATCAGCTACCATGTCATCAAATTCATCCATGTGGCATCCAAGTCAGCAAAGTTTATTCTCCAATAATTAAATCTGTAAATTAGACACAAGGATTAATGGATCTCTAATCAATTAAGCTCATAAAAATATGAAATTAAAACATATTAGTTCTACAATTATTTTAGACCCAATAATTACCAAAATATGATATAATAGGAGAGTTGACAATATTAAAATAGCATTAAGACTAAGATAAAGACTAAATTGTATATAAAAATGCCTAATATCAATAAACGACTTACACAATGGGTACACTTCCCACACATTATGTATGATGCATGTCCCACTCTTCTCCATAGATACCCATTAACATTTTCAATCGGTGAAAGACAACCAAAAAGAGAAATGTAACATGTGCACCTCTAACAGGGATAAGACTCGATAATATATCTCATCTACAATCACTACCAACCGAAGATAGTAAACCACTGCACGACTAACATGGTTAAATGATGACATCCAACCACAACACAAATATCATGTGGAGTTACAATTCACAATAACTATCAGAATTTATTTTGTTGCAAAATTCACAGCACAAGCTTAATGCGTCCTTCCAAGATGCATAAATTTGATATTCATATAACCAAAGTGAAAACATAACCAATATATACATTTTATATATAGGTGGTCTATGTTTCATGGGTTTTTCCATCTCAAGGTTCTTCCTTCACATACACACACATAGAGACAGATATATAAATGTGTGTTTGTCTGTGTATGAGTAAATACATACACTATGAAATTTTCATCGTCTTTCCTTCTCAAGATGACATCCCCAAGTGTGACAAGTCTTGAGGGTTAAGGTCGCTCGCCACAAGCAACATGTGATGATGTCATGCGTACGACTTCCTGCACATTGTACCATCCTAGCAATGTTGGTCATATAGACTAGGATAACTATACCGACTCTCCATCTAAGTCCAATCCACCATATCTCGTGTACAGACACATATGGTACATCCATCACAATCAATTATTCCCCTACATTTACCTGTACATAGACTGTCCTATCACATCACCACATATATTATATCTATATAAGCATACAAGTTCAAACAATGCAAATTTGGCACTTGGAAAATAAAATTCAATACAACAAGAGTCAACCACCAATTTACAGCACTGATGGGGGGTAGCACGCCAGAGTAAAACCATAACAATTATTTTTTTAAAGGCACGAAGACATACAAACACATGGTAAGGCACTCATTTATATCTATGTAGGATCATTGTCAGCAAAGTGTCATATATGACACATACATCGACACAATATAGTTTACCAAGCGAATTGAATTTTATCATTTATCAAGCCTCACATTCTTTGGGAAAAAGGAATAAACCCTTGGCATAGCCAAAAGAAAATAGTGGTTACTTTTACCCACCAACATTTCATTTCCACAAGTGTCCCATTTTCCTTCACCAAAGTCTGCTTCCAAGTGTTGGTTATTATTTACACCTCTCAATGAAAAAAATATTCACTTTAACATCTACCACATCTCATATTCACTCTAATAGATTCAATAGAAGGAAAAACATAGGATGCAAAACAAGGCTTACGATCTTTATATAAATGAGAGGCTCCAGACACACTTCCATCACAACCGAACTAATATGTAAGTAAAGGCATAACCATAAGTGCTCCTAAGATGAGTGGCGCCTAACAAGACTAACCAACCTCAAAAAATGTAATATCGATTCCTAAACATGACACCATTTATTTCACCATAATCAGGTAGTTGAAATGACATCCCAAGTCGTATCAGGCTCATGCCTTTAAGGTGATGGTCTCACACAAGTTTAATTAGTTTCACAAGCACTTGCAATATTTTAAGCAGTGATAATTAAGAAAAATCCCTTTCATAGGGTTTTGAGTTTAATTAGAAAGTCCACTACCAACCTAGAACACCTGATCTAACACTACAAAATGCAATAACAATTAAGATAGAAGAATAGAGGTAATTACTATTCAAGTCACATGTGATATCTTGGATATGGGAGAAATTTTTCCATTGCTTAATAAAGATATGTGAGATTAAGAAATGGCAAGGTATATAAAATAATGAGTGATGACGAATCGATGAAGCAGTCACATAGCATTGAGGGAGCCAGATGATCACTAAATCTGAGGAGGGACTAAAATGTAATAAGAAAAAAAGTGCAGCACCGAGAGTACTAGAAATACCCAAGTGGGAGAAATAGTAATTACTAGACTTATTTCATACTAAAATCAACTCAAAATTTCATTAATAGTAATTACTAGCATACATGCTTCCATACATTTCTGATCTTCAGTCACTGTTTTAATCATAAAACTTAAAAAGTAAAGAATTCTTGAACAAAACTTATTCTATCTGAAACTAGACTTAATTATCTTTCCAATGGTATAAAATTTGGTAAAATCGAAGCTCAAACAAGAGAGATATGATGATTTTAATTATACTTAAATCTGCAGCCTAGGGCTAGCGCCTGGAGGTGCCAAGGCTAGTATTCTAGGCCTCGTGGGTGCCCCAGGTGCCAGTGTTGGCACCTGGGCACCCTAAACTAGGCAAGTTCGCCATGGCTATAGGTAGGACTTCCAAAGCTCACCTAAATCATCTTAGGTCATTAACACATGTTTCTATCACTCATGAACTTCCTAAAAGATTAATTTCAAGTAGTGATTCAAGATTTGGCAAACCATTCAAGATTATCGCCAAATTATTTCTTAAAATTCTCAAATTCCAATCTTCCTCTACATATGCTCCCAACCGTGGTTTTCCTCAAATTCCTAAGTTCTAACTTCATTTAAGAGTATGGAGAAGCAATTTGTTTTAGGCCCCAAGCTCAATTTCATGTTTTCCCTAAATTAAAACCTAGGTTTTCTTGCAAGAATTCAAGAAAAAGAGAGAAGAAAGCTTGATTCTTACCTTGAAGAAGAGGATTCTGGTGAACGGAGAAGGTGACCGGTGGTGTACACTAGAAAAAAGAGGAAAGGCACCCATAGAGCTTCATGGCCGTGGAGGAGGAAAAAAGTTGGAGAAGGAGAAAAGGGAAAGGGAGTGACAGGAGAGAGAGACCAAGAGGAGGCATGGAGGAATGTGTGTGTATATGATGTGTAGTGTATATATTTTAGAAAGTGGGGCGCACCTTTCCTTTCATTTTAGTCTTCCTTAGGAAACAAGTTCCACAAGGACTGTAAAAGAATTGTGGGTATTCTTTTTAAGTCAATCAATAGCCCACATCTCAATAAAACACAACACTTAAACACCAATATTCATCTCACATCACATTTTATCAAGAGTTCAAATTTTAAATTTTGTTCACTTTGGTCCCTCTCAAAGTCCTATACACTACCGTGGTCCCATTTTCACCATCCTCGAAACACGACTTTACAACTTACCTTCTCTAAATCCTTCTCTCCTCAAAGACCCTTACTTAATCCCATCTCATGGGATTGCTTAACACTTTCCTTTCTTTTCAACCTATTCCCTTAAGCTCTTCTTATCCTACACAAGCATCCACATAAGCACACATATGTGAAACTTAGCCTTAATCCAATTATCTAATACCTCAGGTGTTACAGGATTCTTTTGTAAAAAAAGTTATTAAAAGAAAAAGAAAAAAGAGGCATAATCAGATAAAGGAATGCCAAAACACTGTCATATTTTACTAATTAACATTAGAATCTAATGGTGTCCTCTACCCCTGTCAAATTTTAGCATAAATTAAATTTTACTTAACAATTTTAGTGTTAAAAAAGGGAGGGAAAAGTGTGCTTCCAGCTTCTCTTTCTGTTCTCTATCCCACCAGGAGGCAAAGCGAAATAAAGAAAGAGAAGTGAGATGGAGAAAAAGATGAGCAAGAGAGATATCATACCTACGACGAAGAAGATGATGTGAAGATGGCATTGTGAGATGTAGCAAAGGCGGCATTGTGAGAAATAGCAAAGACGGTGTTGTGAAAGGCAAAGAAGATGATGTTGGTAGAGGCACAAAAGAACTCCATGAATAACAGTGATGCAAAATTGATTAGAATGCAGAAGAAGTTGTAAAGACAAGAAAGAAAAGAAATGTGTGAAGTATTGAAAATTTTGGGGAGAAGGCGGGAATGAATAGAACTCAAACCTAACATGTTTTTATTAAATTAGTATAATCAATGGACAAACTGAAGTAGCTGGTTAAGTGGTAAACAAATTTTCCAGTGATCCAGAGGCGACGTGTTTAAGAGCTAGTAATAAAATTTTTTTATTATTTTGGTCATAATATTAAAAATACTCAATGTCAATCTGAAAGAAAAATAAACAACTAACTTAAGTGGCAAAGTGGTAAGCATGAGCTTTCCACAAAGGTGATGTAGGGGGTTCAAATTTGAATTTTGTTTTACCATAAAATTCCAAATAAATAATTTTTAAAAATAATTCTAAATACTTAAAACAATTGATTTAAGTGTCTAAGTGATAAGGATGAGCTTTTCACAAGATGAGACAGGGGGTTCGAACTGGGATTTTATTTTACGATAAAATCGAAATTAAATACTTTTAAAACATAATTCTAAAGATTTTAAGCCAAATGACTTAAATTGGCTAAGAGGTAAGATTGAGCTTTCTACAAAATGAGGTGGGGGGTTCAAACCAGGATTTCATTTTGCCATAAAATCCAACTTAAATACTTTTAAAAAATAATTCTAAAGACTTTAAACAAATAACTTAAAGTGGTTAAATGGTAAGCATGAATTTCTTCCAAGGTAAGGTAGGAAGTTCAATTCTGGTCTTCTTTTTGTCATAAAATTTCAAATTAAAATATTTTTAAATACATTATTTTGTCATAAAATCCAAATTAAATACTTTTAAAAAATAATTCTAAAGACCAAATGACTTAAAGTGACTAAATGGTAAGCATGAATTTCTTCCAAGGTAAGGTAGGTAGTTTGATTCTAGTCTTCTTTTTGTCATAAAATTTCAAATTAAAATATTTTAAATTTATTTTAAATACATCTTACACTTTCAGTGGCAACAAAATGTCACCACTAAAATTGTACATTTAGTGGCGACATTTGTTGTCGCCACTAAAACTATACCTTCAGTGGCAATAAATGTCACCACTTAAAGTGGCAATAATATGTGTCGCCACTGAATGCACACTTTTAGTGGCGACAAATGTCGCCATTGCAGGTGTCCATAAGTGTACATTTCGTGGTGACAACACATGTCGCCATTGAATGTACACTTTTGGTGGCAACAATGTGGCCACTAAAAGTATAGTTTCACATTGTCGCCACTGAATGTTTCACTTTCAGTCGCCACCAAAAAGTGGCCATTGAAAGTCTTTTTTTTTAAGTGAAAAAATAACTTAGAAAAACCCTAATTCCCATCTCGCTCTTAGCCATTTGTCTCTCTCTCTTTCTTTCTCTCCCATCGTTATTTTCTTCTCTCTCTCTCTCTTTCCCTTTTTCCTCTTTAATCACCACCACAACTTTTCTCAAAGACAACTACCCACACTCACTCACTCTCAGCCAACTCATCTTTCTCTCCACCAACTTCCTCTTCCTCACCAATCATACACACACACTCAAACACTAAGGATCCTAGCTATCATTCACACATTAACCCAATGCTTTAGTCATCCCTCTTTTCCATAAATGCAAGGAACACTTAGGCACATTCACCCACACGCTCGTGCACATCTTTTATGAAGAACACTAGAATCCTCCATACGTGAACCACAAGAAAATGTCTCTAGGAAGAAATTTGTGAACAAGGTATGGACTCCAACCTTAAATCGTGCACTTTAGGATTTAACCTTTAAGATTAAGAACCCAGATCAAACAAAGTAACTAGCACTACTCTCCTAAATTAGAAACTTCATATTGTAGCTTCCTAAATTCACATTCACATCTCCTAACTAACATTCGAGTGACGATAAAGACGTCATTGGAATCCAGGTGAGTGACATTCACCCCTCTTTAATATTATCTTAGCATTAATATAATAAGGTAGTAAGGTGGGCAAATTCATAAACATTTATGGAAGGGAGAATTCGGTTTAAAATTCCTAAATGAGAATTTGAGAGAATTTAAATTCAAGGTATTATTTTACAATGCTAACGGCGAACGTTAGGGGAAAGGAATTTTTTTACTTTTGGTAATTATTATGGTCATATCTCCTAAACAATAAAGAATTTTTTTAATAAAAAACTAGACTCAAAGACCTTTACAACAATATATCATTTGCTTAAAATAGAGTTAAAATGAAAAAGTTAGTTTAAAGTAAAATTAAAAACTGTAAAAAGTTAATTGTTTCTAATCTTTGGTCACTCTTTTGATCATATCTCCTAAACCATGAAAAGTTTTTAACAAAACTTGTCTCATTTGAAACTAGACTCAGAGATCTTTCTAATGGTATATCATTTGCTTAAAATAGAGTCCAAATGAAAAAGTTATGAGTGTTTAAATTAGGAGTAATGTTGAACTCAATTGACTCAGTCCAACTCATTGAGTTTGATCGAGTATGACTCGATTTTGACCAATTGTTGGCAATTTGGCAAGTGTACCAGTCACACAAGTAATACAGTGAAAAGTTGAGTAAGAATATTATTCCCACAAGAACTAACTCAATAATTACTCGAGAAATTTAATTGCGTTAGTTAGACAATTGAACTTGGATTAAAGGCAGCTCTATTTAAAGAACTGAAAAGGAAATTAAAGCAATAAAATATAACGCAATTAGACAATGGCAAACAAAAGATTCAATTAAATTAATTTATTAAAAAGCCTAGAGTCACTAATCTCCCTCTTCCATCCTAAAAATTACACACATCTCTCATACACTTACAATTCTATCAAAAGCATAAGTTAACCGTAGGTTACTTTATTAACCTAAAAGAATTCTTTTGAATCTCAATTAAGATAGTTAATGCCTACTTAATCCCTTTAAGTCAGTTAAGTCTATACGAACTAACCTAGCTTTGATTAAATAAGATTAACTAATATTTCTATTAGCTGACAAGAATAAACTCTTAAGGTTCATATACTCATCCTTTCTATTCAGTGTTCTACTCTCACCTCCCTTTCCCAAGATCGGTAAAAGCAACAAGCAAATTATAGAATGATCAAAACCATAACAAGCACCAACAAAATGAATAAAAAGACATATATTAAATAAATCAAAGTTGTAATTACATGAGAGAGAAACAATCCTTATTCTGGAATGAAATTCATAGTAATTCTAGAATGAAAATTTAGCTACTCATGACAGTAAAATGATAGAAAATAGTAAAAGACTAAGAAAACTCCATGAATATGAGGTTGGGTTGATAGAAAACTGGACCAGAAGGCTTCAGAATGGGATTCCTCTTCTTCCTTTACCAATTTTGGCCTCCTCTGGTTCTTCTTGTGCTCAAAATACCCTAAAAACCTTGCCCTATTTGCCATTTATACCAAGAACAGGTGGTAGAAAAACGCAACTGCAACTATAGCGATGAATGCCAAAGAGGAGAGCTTCAAAATCTTCTGGTGCAAAGTTCACTGCTACAGAGGTGGATTTCCACAACTATAGCAGTGAAAGATAGAAAGGAAATTCTTCTATAACATTTTTAGAATTACAGCTCTAACAGGGTCCGTGTTCTTGTACAAGCTCTTCACCAACTCAACCTACATCAAAAAACAATAATCCATTAATTACCAGCAGCATTTGATCATGAAGTTACTCAATTACTAAAAAGTCTAAGAAATCTTAAACTCATCTAAACTACTCAAAATATAGGTTGAGAAATACAAGTCTAAGCAAGATGGAGATGAAAAGAGAGGATAAATAGCACCAAAAAGGTGCTAAATCGAGAATTTAACACCAATTTTTGAGTTTAAGACTGAGCTGACTCAAGTTAAGATGTTTATTTGTTTATATATATATATTGAATATATTTAAATATAAATAATTAAATTTTAAAAGTTTAAAATTATTTAAAGTAATTTAAAATATAGTTAGTTTTATTTTTAATTATGTTAATATTTTTAAAGTGAAATATTTCACATAATAAGGTATTTTTTTAATTTGTTTTGTTAGCCCACCATAATCCTGATAATTTCATAGAAATAATGGTGAATAACTAAAGTTAAGGGTTAAAAATGAACTCATAAAAAAATTAACTAGTAATTTAAATATAAATTATTTCCAGTAGTGGGCAAATAGAAGGATAATAAGAAGTTAAGAATGACATACCTTGCTGTAATAAAATCTTTTTGATTAAAAGAATAAAAAGTATCAAAAAGTAAAATTAGTTATATTTTAAATTACTAAAAATAATTTTAAACTTTGTTTTCTAGAAATTATTTTAAGAAGAACTGACAAAATTTTTATTAGATAAAATCTTATATATATATATATATATATTAAAAGAGTAAATCTACTTGTATTTATATACACACACACAATATTTATATCTTCATTTATTTTATTTTTCTCACTTTTATTTTTTATTATATTTATGTGATGAATGAAAATATTTAACAAGTTAAAATCAAAAAAAAGACTTTTGGAAATTATTAAAGTGATGATTAACTATTTTTATATTTTAAATTTAAATAAAATTTTTATTATTTTTCCTAAAGTTTAATTTAGGTGTAATTTTTAGATTTAAAGGTTTTTATTATTTTTCCTAATATATAGTGTGAGTGTTTGTATGTGTGTGCGCAGCTCTAGGGACTCTCCCTCAAGTTATATATGAAGACAATTTTTTTAAAAATATATATGTAAATATAAAAAAAATTTAATATAAACAAACAAAATTTTGTCAAAAGATGTTGAATAAAATTTAATTAAACACACACACATTTATATATATAGGGGTATTTAGAAATTCGTTGGGTAAACTTAGGTTTGAGCTGAATTGATTTTCAAAATTCATTTTAAACTGAATTGATTTTGCATAAACATGATTTATGTTTGGAAAATGTAATTTTGGAAAATGTATTTCGTTTAGATATTGGTTAGTAGAAACCCTTTTGAATGTGAAATTATTGGAAAGAGAATGAATATTATATTATTTTATTTCATTTATCCTTATTTATTTCTATCATACGAAAATGTAATAAAAAATTATATTAATGTTTTAATAATAATTTTTAACTATTGGTACTAATATTCAAATAAAACACTACAAATCAATAATAAAGGTTTTTAGTGACGACTAAGTTGTTGCTGAAAGTTTGCGGCTGAAAGGTTTTTTGTGACGAATAAAGGAGTCGCCACCAAAAGTTACCCTTTAGTAATGATTTTAGTCGCCACCAAAAGTCATTTTTTTGCCAAAAAAAATTTCATATCAAAAAATAATTTTTGGTTACCTTTAGTAGCGACTTTAAAAGTCGCCACTAAAAAGACCAAAGTCGCCACCAAAAGTCAATAATAATTTTTTTAGACTCAGATTGGTCTGACGGGTCAACCCGAGACCCATTTGTCGTGTGTCCCAAGGCGACTCAATTTTTTTTGTGCAATATTAAAGTTTATTTGAAATTAAATAAAACATATGCATACCTAAGATTCGAACCTGAATTTCTTGCTTGTAACCATGTGTGTCTTGCCATTACGCCACCACTTTATTTGTGTTATGTAAGGGCAAAATATTATATATATATATATATATATAATCTGTTAAAATTATTTTAAGCTAAAAACATTATAACACTAAAATGAAATAACATCTAATTTAACAAAAAGAAAATATATTATTATTAATAGATTAAGAGATAAAAAAATAATTATATATAAATTTATTTGATAATTTGTATAAAAAACTTAGCACAATTAAACTGTCAAACGAAAAATTCTATAAAACTCAAACGAAATGTATTCGTATAAATGGCTAAAATTAGGCTTAGGTAGAGTAAGGCCAAACCAAGATAAAAATATATTTCATCAATTGTTGTAAACCCAAAAGGGTTTTGGTACTTCGTTCAAATAGAAAGCTAATAGAAAGAGGTTTAAAAAAGAATATACAAATTATTTAACATTTTATTTGAGTTTTACAAAATTTTTCATTGACATTTTATTTTTTAGTTGTGTACATTTATATAAATTGTCAAATATATTAAATAATAAATAAAAATGCACATATATTTAATGCGTAATATCAAGTTATAAAGTATTTTAATTAACTAAATAAAACAAAAAGAGTATAAAAGTTATTTATATTTAAAAAGTGAACAGTATGGGCTCAAATGACGGTAAATTAAACAAACAAAGATTAATAGAAAGTGTTAATAAAAATTATTTAAATTAATTTAAATTGAGAATTTAAATAAAAGATATTATTATCTTTATAAGTTTTGTCAGACTCACTAAATAACTTTGTCTGAACTTTTTATTAAAATAATATATATTTATAATCTCATTAAATACATTTTTAACCAGCGCTAAGCTAGCAATTCCCTAAAAAAATTAATATTAACGTTTTCAAACTGATATTGATTTAGTCCATGATGAAATCTAGTCACAAATGGCTCAATCAGATATAGATGACTAAATATCTAAATCTTTAATTTGGTGTTCTTTTTGTTCTCTAAATTTATTTGATTAAGCTTCGCATTTGCCAAATATTCCATTTTTGGGTACTTCTCGTATTTATCATGCATATAACCCCTTTTGAGAGAGATAATTTAGGGTAGAAAAAAAGGAACTAAATAATTAATGTAGTTTAATGTGGGAATTTAAGAGGAAAACAGTTTGGGTAATTAAGATGAATATACTCCTACTATAGCGGGATTCGAATAAATAAATTAATTAATTTATCATTTCTACAGTTGTTTTTTTTCAGAGAATTAAGGAACAAAATCAGGAGTCAATATGTTATAAGTATATATCCAAGTATATAATATATACATATATATAGCCCCAAAAGCGTACAGAAATTCAACTGTATAGAGTAAAAAAGTTTAATGCTTTCAATGGGGCAAACCTCTGATGTAGTATTTTCTTCCTTTCTCGTTTTCATACTGCTTGCATCGGTTCAAGGTATGTTCTAATATTTGTGCTGTATAAATCATGGTAAATTATTGATTTAGTCTTAAAAAATCATAGTTTTCTCAATATAATTTTTAAAAGATAATTTGTATCAATTTAATTTTTAAAAGATAAAGTGTATCAATTTAATTTTTAAAAAAATGTATTTGTTTTAATATTATTTTTTGTTTGTCAAAATGTCTTTTGACAACAGAAAGCTTCAGATTTAGAAATTGTATATCTTGGGATATAAAAAAATGAAGAATTAAATTTAGATAAATAAAAATTTCAAAGACTAAATTGAAATATTTAATTTTTTAAAGACTAAATTAAAATAATTATAATATTTAAGAAACTAAATTAATAATTTACAAATTATTATTTGATATATTGGCCGGTAAAGTGAAAAAGAATTATACGTACAAACGCCTTAAATTTTTGAGCACTTGAACATAAATTTAAGTATTTTCACTTCTGCACACTAATTAGTTTGTAAATGGTGAAAATTTCAAACAGAACTGCATGGTGAAGAATGAGCTAAAATTCTCGACAATTCAGGCATTACATAGAATTAAAACACTTCGACGTTTCATCTCACTAGTTTTTTAATTTATTATTATTATTAATTTAATTAGTTCCTTTAGTTCAAAAACAGAACGTTTGTCTTCCTTTTTTTTTTTTTTTTGCTTTTTCTGTCATATATCTCAATCAAAAATTAATGCTAAATCTAAAATTCAGCTAATATTGACGTTAAAATTTAGTATGAGTTAACAGTGCCAAATAAATAACGTTTAATTCGATAAACTTAAAGTTTTGGCGTTAAACATTAATTGCATAATGTGATCGATAAATGGACAAATTAAATTGGATTACTTTAAAAAATAGGGGGAAAGTATGTCTATATTTGTTGACTAAATTATTGATTTGTTTTATGAAAAATTACAGTTTTATCATTCGGTCCTTAAAAAAATGAATTTAGTCACTAAAAAGTTATATTTTTCTTAATTTCATTCCTCCTTAAGTTTTAGTAATACAATAAATTTAACAATTAGCAATGATATATAGATTTGGAGATTAAGCAATGGAAAATACTAAATTGGACAATTTAGGGACTTATAATTGAGCATCCTAATCTTTTAAGAACTAAATTAATACAAACTTATTGTTTCATGGATTAAATCAATTATCAATAATTTACTCATATTTGTAGGAATTGAGAGGTGAGAGGAGTAAATTAACAATTTGATGAAGGCAAAACTTTGAAAGAGTGAAACTAAAAGCATTGAGTTGAACATGCATATGCATGCAGGCACAAGAATAATGGATCGAAAGAGTCAAGCAAAGCAAATGGCAGCAAAGGGGTGTAGTTTGATGGATATAAAAATAAGGCAAGCCCCCACAACGCCACTTCCCAATGGGATCCCAGCATTCTTGGTTGAGATCAGCAATATGTGCTCCAATGGCTGCACCATCTCCAACATTCATGCCTCCTGTGGCGCCTTCAGCTCTGCCATCCTCATCAACCCTAACATCTTCAGACGCCTCGCCAACAATGACTGCCTCGTCAATGGCGGCCGACCTTTGCCTGACGGTCGCACCATTTTTTTTCGATATGCCAACACCCATTCTTATTCTATCTCTGTCTCCTCCGTCTCTTGCTAATTATTAACTTGGTTATTCAATGATTACACTTGTCCCAATTCAAGTGCCCTCTAAACATCACGTGTCTTAATTTAGTACTAGAACAATTTCGTTTGTCTCAATAAATTTTGACAAATAGAGGAACAAAATTAATACAAATGCAATCTTTTAATGATTAAGCAGCTTAATCTTTCCAGGGTTAAAATATGTATATGTATATATATATATATATAACATAATATACCTAATCTAATATCTTCAAAATATGTAACTTTTAATCTTAAATATATATAACATATTATATAATTTGAAACTAAGACAATTTTGATTAGATTACATTAATTTGGAGTGTGTGAGAGAATAATTTCACTTTTATAATTAATCAACTAAATCATAATTATCAAATCATCTCAATTTTCATGCTCACTTTGACCCACAAATCCATCCACAATTAGATCAAATCATCTCATTCTCATCCACTGTTTCACTTTCATGGTCACCCACAAATCCACAATCATCTCACGCAGTTACACCACAATCTCTCAAACTCTCACCTTCTTGGCTTTCACACCACAATCATCTTTCAGTGTCTCAACTCTCACATTCAGTCTCATCTCACTTTAGAAGCCTATTGAAAGCCGAAGAAACTGGCTTGGCTCACACTCCTCAATGGCTCCACCAGATTAGAATAGAAACAAAGTAACAGAGATAGATACAGAGCAACAGAGAGAGAGGCTAGAGCGAAGTTGCCAAGCAGTGGTTCCTCTTGAAGCAGAACTGAGCTAGAGAAGAGGTTTGGTCTAAGGCTGTGGAGATGATGGGCAATGACAACCTTCACGATGGGTGATGGCAAGCAAGCTTCTTCAATGACAAGCAAGTCGATTCTCTCTCTTCTAAACATAGATCTACATCTGATCTTGAATGTGAGCTATGATCTGATTTTTTTTTCACTTTTAATTAAAAAAACTTAACGAAATGGCTTTTGCAAACATGTTATTTCAAATGTCACATCCCCAAAACACAACATCTGACTGACAGAGTGATGACGACTCACACTCACACCGTAAGCCTTATGACACAAACCAATGACCATAATAATCCATAGAATTCTCAAAATATAATCAATTAAACGATTTCAATTCGCTATACGCATAACAAGAAGCATGATTCACTCCATTCATCTAAATATACAGGTTTACAAAAGAATAAAGGGCATCCCATCATCTATTAGCCAAAAGAATCACCATAATCCAAGGTTATGATTTATATACAAACAAGTCCTAGGTTACCTACGTAGTCATAGAGTGACATCTAAAAATCAAGAAAGATAATTCAGAAAGAAGACAACCCAAAGACTCAAAAGGGGGTTGATAACGCGGGACTCATGACTCCTCGTACGCATCACTTTCTCTAGCTATGGACTTTGAAAGATTCAAGAGTGAGAGGCATGAGTAAGAGAATACTCAGTCAGTAACAACTTAAATATAACATAAAAGAAATATTACAACTATGATTTCCAAAGCACCAATATTCAGGTATTACCTACTCAAGGTAGAAGTTCTAACACGAATACCACACCGTGATTATTTAATTATAATTAAAGCCACACCACGACTCAATTAATATACGTGAGTGTCACACCTCGGTATTATGAATAAGGTAATGCCTCACCATGGCATAAAGCACATACACATGTACATATATAAATTTATATTCCCAGAATTTCCTCACAGGTAATCAATTAGTATCGCATGAACACATAATCACAACTACTTCAAAGCCCTACTGGAAACCTTGCTACCACAATTACACAATAGATACACCATTCTATTATCCAAACAGCACTCTTGAATCTCAAAGTTATATTTATAATTATTACTCAATTACACAAGTTGTCCACTCACCTAAACTCCACACTTATACTTTACCGTACGTGTGAGTGATCTAGAAGGACAAAAGTGCCAAGGTTCAAGGATTATCATCCTATCATTTATGTACACAAAAAGAAAGAATTAATTATTTTTCTATTCATTCTAAGAAGTAAACAGTCGACTGATATTCACCTGTCAGTCGATTGATCCTGAAATCATTAGAGTTACCAACTAGAAACAAAGAGAGATCGATCGACTAATAGTGCCCTATCAGTCGACTGATCCTCAAATCTCAAATCTCCTAATAAGTGACAAAGAAATCGGTCGATTGATGGCACCATATCAGTCGACTGATCCGTAATTCACAAGTTTAATAATGGGAAATAAAGAGGAATCGGTTGACTGATGGTACCCTATTAGTCGACTGATTCCTGAATTTCAAATTTACTGATGAAAGATAGAAGGAAATCGATCGACTGATAGTGCCCTATCAGTAGACTAACGAGCTACTGTCCAAACCTGGTAAGTTTCAAAAGTAATCAGTTGATTGATTCCATCTCGACAGTCGACTGATCACCCCAGTTTCTGAATTTCCCAAAAAGTAGTCACTTTTTCCAACATACAACCATCCTAACTTGAATCATATCACTTAAGGACTTACACACACATGCCAAATAGTCCAGAAGTTCATGCCCAAGGTAAGAGAATCACTAGAAATGGTAAAATAGCCAAGTGTTCTTCCCAAACTTTCCAAGTTTTAGATTTTGCAAAATGTTTAACCCCAATACAATTTTCCTTACCATTAACCTTATGAAAACACCCATTAGGGTTCACAAATATCTTGGAAGAGTTTAAAACCAAACCCAACTTCCCATTTTTAGAAATCCCTTATTATTCACCTAGGGCTCACAAGTTGCGAAAGTGAGAGGAAGAAATAGGGAAGAACACTTAGAAGTCTTGAATCTTCACTTAAGGGAAGAGGAAGACTACCACCCACAAGCCTAGAAGAGAGAGAGATGAAGAGCTACTAGGAAAGAGAGCACTGGGGACCATGGAGGGAGTGAGAGCATGAGAAGAATGAATGAAGTGCCATATGCTTCAGGAGAAGGTTTGTATGAAACAATAAGGAAAAGAAATTCCCTCCATTTCCTTTTGACTCTCACTTTCCCAAAAGTTAACATCTCCCAACTTAGTACACCTCAAAGTAAAATACCACACTTCAAAACACATCAGATACCAGATATAAGCACATGGCATAATTAGTAATTATATCACAAAAATTTAGTAAATGCCTCAATTCACACACAAGAGAATACACCCAAGAAGAAAATTACAACCCTGAAATCCTAGATGTTACATCAAATCACCCCTCAATTGCAAGGTGGCCGCATCAGTAATATTGTGGCTATAATTTAATAGCATGCATTGAGAACTCAAACCTCTAGTAAATTCTATTGAAAGACCAAAAATAGCTTTGTGAGGGCATAACAATATATACTTGCATAGAGATCACTTTGGTGAGGTGTTGTGTTTCATATAGGGTGTTGTGATTTTTTATAAATTTTGAGATGATCAAAATGGTCTACATTTATTAAATTATAATGCTAATACATAATTTGTAACTGAATAAATCTTGAAAATAATTGCAGATAATATTTATTTGTTTGAATAAAAACTACCTCTTAAGAAATAGAAACAAACTTAAATCAAAAAAATAATTTAAATATTTCTAAAATCTAGCAAATTTAAATTTTAAAAGATTGATAGCAAATTCTAAGGCATAATCTTCAACACTCTTCCTTGGCTTAGAAGCTACAAACTTCAAATCTTTCTTGTTGAGACTCAAATCTTGCTTTAGGAAGTGTTGTAGTCAAAATATTTGCATTTTGATTTTCTATGTTACTGTAGGCAAATTGAACATCTTTTTGCACATTGCTACGGAATATCCTTGAAAAAAGAAATTTTGATCTTGACTGAACTTAATGCCATAGTACTTACTCCATTTCAAGGGTGGTGTCTTATGTGGTCCACGATCATCAGTATAAACTAAATATAATTTTTGTTTTGCTTTCTATTTTGATTTCTTCAAAAAAAGAATGTTTTATTTGCATTCCACAATGGATGGTTGCATATACATGATTTTTTTTCTTCTAATTTAGGGAGTCTTCTAACTATTTGATTCTTCTTCATGTTGGGCACAATGCTATGATAGTAATACTAGCCTTTTATGCCAAAACATTGTATTGCCTTCTTGTTGTGAAACATCAACTTGCTCATCTTCCAATATATTCAAGGCAAAGTGTCTTTCATTTTTATGTTGAGCACGCCTCTACCTTCAGCATCCTTGATCACACAATTTCTATCTTCAAAATAGACTTTAAAACCTTTTTCTACAAGTTGTCCAACACATAGTAAATTTTGATCAAATTTAGGAAGAACCAAAACATCATAGATGAGTTTTACACATGTTAGACTTTGTATAGCTACTATTCCTTTGCCTTTCACTGGAATATACTCACCATTTCCAATTTTGACTTTAGAAATAATCATTCTATCAAGTTCTTTGAAAAGACCTTGATCATCTATCTTGTGGTTTGTACAACCACTATCCACATGCCAGCTTTCAAACGTGCTTGATCTGCTTGCAAAACATGTTGCTACAAACAACTCCTCATCATATTGTTGTTCAGCTATTGCATTGATTTCTCCTTGCTGTTGCTAAGTTTTGCAAATCTTTTCCATATGTCCATTTTTCCACATTTATTGCATTTTGCATCTAGCCTTCACCAACACTTGTTCTGCGGATGATTGGTTTTTTTGCAATAAGGGCATGGAGAAAAGTCCTGAGAGATTTTGTTGTTGTTGTTGTAGGTCTTACTCCTTTGTTGTTATAGGATTTGACCACCAAGGCTCCTTGAACAAAATCTTCTTGTCTCATGATCCTTCTTTGTTCCTATGCTAGAAGTGCATTCAATAATTCTGCCAACGTGATACTTGACAGTTGTTCTCCAGAGCAGTTATTGCAACCTCAATTTTTTCAAGAATTGTTACAAGAATTTTCTGAACAATTCTAGAATCAGGAAAATCAGAACTAGAGTCTAGCCTTATTGGCAAGTGTTAGAATCTTGTTTGCATAATCTTTAATAGTTTCTGGTTCTTTTATCCTTTGTACCTCAAATTCTCGAATCTGGTTCAATATTTGCATTACCTTGATCCTCTCACTTCCCTCATACTCTTTCTTCAAAAAAATCTAGATCTCCTTCACTATTTTCATTGTCATTATTATGTTAAAAATGATAGTAGAAACTGCTGTAAACAAAACTGACTTGGCTTTTGACTTCCTCAACCTCTTTTCTTTATGATTCTTCATCTATGCAATAATTGGATTATTTACCAAAGGAGGAATTTCATTGTCATCTTCAACTGCTTCCCATAAGTTATTAGCATCAAGATAGGCTTCCATTTGGATAGCCTACATTTGGTAGTTCGTGCCATCAAATACTAGTGGTGGAATATAAGTGAAAGAAGATGTCTTTTTTTTTTTTGTGTTTATATATAATAGATGAAGATTATTGTAGTGATTGTATGGGTTTTAGGTAGTGTTGCTATATGACCCAGTGACCCAAGGCCAGGACTCAATCGGTTCATCCTTTCAAACTAGGTTGCAAATGACCCGATCAACCTGACCGGGTCTTGACCGAATTAGCGACCTGATTTTCATATCTACAGTAATCAATACATAT
Organism: Biancaea sappan; assembly: GCA_037074585.1. NCBI lineage: Eukaryota > Viridiplantae > Streptophyta > Magnoliopsida > Fabales > Fabaceae > Biancaea > Biancaea sappan. Next base: position 40,781,926 of record CM073501.1, on the reverse strand, counting down.
TCCTACTATAAATTTCCTACTGAATCTTACTGATATAATTTCTGACTGCCAAACTTACTTTTTCCTACTAAAATGTTGTAAAAATCCTCCAATCACTGACAATCAGTAGAAAAAATTTAGTTACTACTTCACCGTCTGATAGTTAGTAGGAAACATATATATATATATATATATATAGTTTTTAATTAAAGAATTGTTGTTTTTATTTCTATGAGTCACACTTGTGGCTTGACATTGTGTATGTCGAGCATAGTCGTGCCTTCGTGTGGCACAACGATTTGAAAAAAATATGGTACATTATATTTTTAAAATTGGAGAATAATTCTCTAACATTTTAAATTAATATAATTATTATTTATTAGTTTGTTTCAACATACTTTTATAAAGTTAGAAGAATATGAATACTAAAAAGTTCATTCGTATTTTTTTAAATATTATATATTTTTAAATTAGAAGGATTTATACAATATTTTTAAGTTGATATGATTGTATTATTATTTAGTAAGAATATAAAATTTGACAAGAAGAAAATAAGCCAATATGACTCCCTAAAAAGAAAAGAATTAATAATCACTTTATTTAAATTATACAAAAAATAAATGCAATAAATTATACAATATGATACAAAGAAAAAAAAATATTCACAAAAACTCCATATTGAACTCCCATTTAAAATTTTGCTCGACACGCATATGTGTGTAATATATATATATATATATATATTACACACATATATATATTACACACGTGTGTAATCCTTATTTAATATATATTATAATATATATATATATATATATATATTATATTATATATTTTATATAATTATATATACTATATATATATATAGAATATTTTGTATGATATAATTATTTAAATATTACACACATATTCTTTGCGAAGCTTAATCAAAGTATCTTCATCATAAATAGATTAATCTTTAAATAATTATTAAAAAATAATTAAATAAAATTTGGAGATCAATTAAAATATTCATAAATGTATATTTAACACTACAAAAAAATCTAACTTTCAGTGGCAACTTTTTTATGACAACTAAAGTCGACCTTTGGTTGCGACTAAAGGAGTCGCCACCAAAAGTCTAACTTTTGGTGGCAACTTTTGAGAGTCGCCACTGAAATAGAGACATTTGGTGGTGACTTTTGAGAGTCGCCACTGAAAGAGGAACATTTGGTGGCGAATTTTGAGAGTCGCCACCAAAAGTCTAATTTTTTAAAATAAAATTTAAAAAATTTTAGACTTCTGGTGGTGACTATTATAGTCACCACTGAAAGTTAGACTTTTGGTGGCGATTCTTAAAAGTTGTCACCAAAATAACATTGGTGGCAACTAAAAGTCGCCACCAAAAGTGACTAAAAATCGTTTTTTGATATTTTTTTAAAATTATTTTCAGTGGCGACTATAGTTGCTACTAAATGTGACTTTTGGTGGCAATTTTGAGAGTCGCCACCAAAAGTCTAAATTTTTTTATTTTTATTTAAAAATAAATTAACTTTTGGTGACGACTCTCAATAGTGTATTTTGGTGGCGACTTGTGACTTGCAAGTCTGAGAGTCGCCACTAAAAGTCTAAATTTTTATTTTTATTTAAAAATAATTGACTTTTGGTGGCGAATTTTGAGAGTCACCACTAAAAGCGAGACTTTTAGTGGCAACTCTCATAGTCACCACCAAAAGTTAATTTTTTAAAATTAATAAAAATTATTACAAATTAATATAAAGAGTATAAAAATTATTTAAATTAAAAAAGTAGAAAGTGGTGGGCTCACATGGCAGTAACCAAAAGAGGATCAATAGGAAGTGTTAATAACAAATATTTAAATTAATACTAAATTGACAATTTGAAAATGTTAGATAAAAGATGTTATTGTCTATATAAATTATAGTTAGACCCACTAAATAACCTCGTCTGAACTTTCTATTAAAATAATAATATATTTATAAGTTCACTAATATTAAATGCATTCTTAACCATTGTTCCAAGGGTACTTCCCAATTTTTATACATCACTTTTTTATTATCCAAAATATCCCTTTTTTGTTTATGTTGAGATAATGATTGTGCATTTTTATAAATTTTTTTAACTAAAATTAAGTATTTATATTGGGTTTTTTTTTCTTTGGTTATTTTAGTGGGTTAGTGTTAATAGAAAGGAATTTATTTTTATTTTTATAAGAAAAATTAATATGTTGGCTTTTTTGGATTCTTATTGCTAATTATATGTGTAATACCTTAGGGTCTTGGTTATTAATGATGTTTGGATATCGGAGCATATTGTGTATGAGAAAAATTTGTCCGTTTTAATGGTTGGAAAATGTATGGTCGAATGTGATACCGTGCATGAGTAAATATGTGGCGAGGGTGAGGAAGGAAGTGTGACAACGAAATTTCGGATAAACAATGGGTCCTTGGAAGGACAAAAATGAGATAAAAATGATTACGTAATACCTTTGAGTAATAAAAAAATGAGAAATAATAAAGAATTTGGGACATTATACGTGTTGAGGATGGAAATGAGTCATAGAAATTTGAGGTGCCTTAAGTATGTAGAATATATCTAAGTTAAGAAAATTACCATTTTGTCCTCATCTAAAGTTTGACCTTTTGTTGATCATGGCATTTTGGTAATTGTTCTTCTATTATATATATATATATATATATATATATATATATATATATACACACACACACCATGCCCCACTCACAAATCAGATCACTCTTCTCTCTCTCGTGCACTCCTTCAATCCAGCGCCCAAGTCTCGGATTCGGATTTGGTGCTTGTTCTTAAGGAAAACCACCATATTTGTTTTATTCTAGGCAATCATATTTCATATCTAACTATTTAGATATTAAGTAGTAATTTTAGTAATTTTTTATTTTTTCAAAAATAAATATTAAAATATGGACATTGAATCTGAAATCTGACGGTCCAGATTAAAACAAACACTAGATCCTATTTCTGAAGTCTCTCCTCTCGGCTCTTCTCCCTCCACATCCACAAGTCTCCTTTGTCCCTCGTCTTTCCAATTTCTGACGTGCCTATCCCTCTGATGGCCGTCCTCTCACCAGTAAAGCTTCATTGAAGGTATGTTGGTGAAATCTATTCGTCCCTTTCTCCATTTTCGTTCAAGTAAGCCGTAGGATGAGTGTGAGTGAAATCTTGATGATTAATGATCTGGTCTTGCGGGAAGTGTTGATTTTATGTTTTAAAATTAGTTTAGAGCTGAAAATTTGAAGAATCCATGGATGGAAGCAAGTCTTGAACCTAAGAGAGAAACATGAACCTAGAAGAGAAATTATAGGTTTTGATGAGAAACCTTTGGATTTAGTTTTTGATGGTTGTTTTGTATGAATTTGGAGGTTGTTCTTGAGTGCCTTTGAATCCTAATTAGCTTTCTAGAAGCAAAGGGAATGAAAAGGAGTTGCTTGGGGTTGCTTGGGAGGGCTATCAAGAGAGCCATTGGCCATGGCTGGCCATGGGTGCCCAGAGCGCCGGCCGAGAGCCCTAGCCTTGGTAGCCGAGCTTGGGTAGCCCTGCTGAGAGGCCTGGGCTGGCCAATCTGAGAAGCTTGATGGAAAAACTCAAAGTTTTACTCCATTTCATAATTGTTTGTTCTTCTAGGTCCTTGGGTGATTCTTAAACTTGGTAAACACTCAATAATTGGAGCAATTAATAAGTGATAATCAAGGCAAAGGTGAGGGGACTTCTAATCTACATGTTTGTATCTTTGCGTTTATGTTAGATATATAACCCATACATATATATACACTACATGTGAACTAAGTTAAATTTCCACAAAGATAAATATGGTTATATGAAGATAAAAATTCATGCGTGCACTATTAGGATTTAGAATGCCAGTAGCCCAATATGATGATCAAGCATTGAAAAGTACAAATTTATGAAATACTATTGATATTAAAATGTATTGAGTGCTATGCATGTATGCATACCGTGAATGGTTGTATGCTCATATTCGGTGTTTATATGATGTGGAATCCTATGCATTCATGTCAAACATTGTATGATTAAGTGTTCACCTTCATGTATATATGTATTCAATAATGTAGTGATGCAAGATAGTACATCCACGGATGAAATATGAATATTGTTTCTTGCACATGATGAATGTTATGATTGTATGTGCATGTGAATATGCGATTGCAAATGAAAAATATGGAACACGTACCTCATGATTGCCCTCCCAATAAAAGAGAAAATGATAAGGTGCAAAGAAGTTGCACGGCAAGACATGCACGGTTGAGTGCTACTAATGTAATTTTATAACATGAGTTGTCTACATTTAAAAAAAGGCTCGTACTTGTGAATGTGGTGTATGAATATCTATATGGGCTATGGGCAAGAGGGATAGAAATGATGAGGGGTAACACCCACTACAACAAAGACTGCAATTTCCAACAACCAATTTAAAAGAGAAATGGAGAATTTCAGTAGGAAATATCAATTTTTTACTGCTTTTCCACTGAAAATTTCAATTAGAAATAGACCAGTAGCTAAAAATTTTTTCTACTGAATTCCTACTAAAAACAAATCCTACTGAATATTTGCTACTAAATTTCAGTCAGAAATTTACATTCAATAACTCACCCCGACCCCCCATGTGTCTGTGTGTCTGTTATGGTCACGGGTAATTGGGTTGCTCAACGGGGCACCCATCGAGCCACTCTAAAATAATATTTCACTCGTCGAGCCACCATTCTATATGATTAATTACGACATTCTGTATTATTAATTATTTATATTTTATATTAATTAATTTCATTTATAGGTTATAATAAAATTATATATTTTTTCTATTGGTGATAATAAAACTTTTATTTTACAGAATATTCAGATATTTATAGGAAATAATATTTGTCTTGGTCATTTGGTATAGTCATCTGGTATATGTAATATTTTGATGTCAAATAATTTAATTTTTGTCTTTCCCATTCTTATAATATATGCATATTCGATTCGATATTAATTTAATATTTTGATGTCAAATAATTTAATTTACATCTTTCTCATTCTTATAATATACACATCTTTCTTATAATGTATGCGTCTTTGTCATTTAAGCTGCTTCATTTAACTATGTTTGCAAGCTACTAATACTGAGTACCTGTATAGATGTAGACCAAAAGAATTAAAATCCCAGCATAAAGAAAAAAAATGAAGAAGAAAATATTAAAATATCCATTGATTACCTAGATGCATTGAGATAGAAATGAAATTAAAGTCTGTAATGTAAAAACAAAGGATTATTCTTTGCGATCTAAAAAGTGTAAAATGATTTAAAAAAGAGGAACAACTAAAAGAATATATTTTATTTTTTCTAACCTGGAGAATAGAAGGAAAAAAACTAAAAGCTGTAAAAGAAGAAGAAAAGAACTAAACTCTGGGACTGGCACAAAACTAAATCGCAAAGTACCAGATATAGAAGAAATAAATAGAAGAGAAGACAAAAGAACAAAAAGAATAGAAGAGGAAATGAATAGAAGAGTGTGGTAGAAAAGTCTGATAAAAAAATTGAAGACATTGAAAAAGATTTGTTATATAGTACGGGGAAATGAATAGTTTGAACGTAAGCAAAAAAATTTGTAATGCCTACCTAAATTTTTTGCATTAAAAATTTCACTAATTCGCGCCTCACATTTATTATGGATATGCACCTTATTTGTATTTTTCAATCAAAAGCTTTTCTAATTACTTTTTTTATATACAAATGAAATTATTATTAGGTAAATAAATATTTACAATAGTTTATTTATTACTACTAAACAAATAAAACTTTTAAAATAAAAATTTTTAATTTCGGAATTCTAGCTATTGAGCCACACAAAGATTTGTCCACTAGCACTTGTGGACATCATATTAAAATCCATATCACTTTGTTCATTAAAAAAAAATGTACCTATATGTTGTTATTTTTGTAAAGAAGCTTTTATATATGTATAATTATTTGTTATATATCACACTTAAATATATTAATAATCATAATTATATTAAATGTTTCCATATATTTATAAATAAGTATAACTACAAAGAAATTGTATCAAATAATCAGTTCATTAGCAAGAAACTTAGTACAACAATATAAATTAATTTCAATAATTAATTTGGTTAGTACAAATTTTTATTCTTCGTCACCTTTGTCATTATCATCATCATTTTTCTCATTTTCGACTACAGTAACTGGAATATTGAGTGAAATAAAAAAATTTGAAGCATTGTCTAGAGAAGTTATATGTGGTCGATATACTTCTACATTTCCTTAATCACTCGAACTCACATAAAATCCCTATGGAGGTGGATGTGGCGAACAAGATCCTTGCGCTGCATTTATTAAACTTTTTATGCTATTTATCTCACTGCTTTGTTCTCTCATCTTTTCCTCGTATCGTTTCAAGTTTTCTTTATAGGATTTACTTAGAGTTTGAATACTTGTGTCCTTTAAAACTTGTTGAAATTATTGGGAGCGAGTCCAGTCAAGTTCTGATGAGCCGTCTTTTAAATGAAATCTAACTATTTTGGACGCCTCAACTCCTAAACCATATACTTGTCCTTTTTTTCCCCTCTAACTGCCTGTATCCATATATCAAGATCCGATAATTGGTGTTGAAGACTGAAATCTTTGATATTCAGCCTTTGAAAGTGGAAAAAAATATCAGGTTGTATTATAAAATATAAAACATATTTAATGTAAAAGAACACTTACAAATATTTTCTTATATTTTTTTATCAACCCATCCTTGATCAACCTTCTTTTGATGAGTTCGAATAAATAACTCAAATGCAGTAGGCTCTCTTCCTAATTCCTTCATCTATGTTACAAATTGAACAAAATATATAAATTTGAGATATAGCGATGAATAACGAATAAATAGAGAAGTAAAAATAAAATAAGATAACAATCTTCTCTTGTGCTTTGCTATTAATATGGAGCCTCCAGTGTGAAAAGATGAGCCTAACCCACCAGATTTAGAAGATCTATTCTTTTTTCTTTTTATCACATAATTGATTCCAAACGAATTCCCCTATCTACCTTGGTTTTTTATTACTCTTACGCACTATATATATCATATCTTTTAAGCGCATAGTCCCACAACTTTGCCAAACGTCATAAATATTATCGCCATATTGTGGTGACCAAATATAATATTTCTAAAAAATAGTAAATTAATAATAAATGATAATGTAAAGTAAAAAATTGTTATTAGTAATGATAATAAAATTGTACTTAAAATTCCGTCCACTAGAATTTTTTAGTGTTTTAGGTACATCTCTCTAGCATGTGTATGGTCCATCATATGCTCCTTTAATGATGGACACAATTTGAACTTGAATCTTCTTACGGTTTGGAGAAAACCTGAGTTAAAATAAACATAAAATACATTTAAGTGATTTAAAAATATATATATAATGTGACTATAATTAAAATAGATGACTAGATTATGGTAGATAGAAAGATGTGAAATAAATACTCTTTTCCATCATGAGTGATCAATTCCTTTGTAATTATGTTGCTATCTTGAGAGGCATTATCGGTGGTCACCTCTATTGATGGTGGTGAGAATCCAAATGGAGTTGAAACTAGAGGTGTAGGTGTTGTAGGTTGGCTTGAGCCCAAATTTTGGAAGAAAGACTGAGCATGTGTAGAAGTAGATGAGTTATGATATGATTGTAATGCCGGTAATGAGTTATCCAGCACTTGAGAATAATTTCATGGCACATTAGATGTATCATGGTGTGCATAGAATTGCCATGGTGGTTGTGGTCCAACTGGGGGTAATTAGGATGGGCCACGGGTGGTACGTTTCATTGAAATTGCCATGGCACTACTAGATAAAAGTTAGGAGGCATACTTTGTTGTAGGTCAAAAAAAGGAGGATAAGGAAATGATTGTCTTCTGCTTGTTGTGTTTGCAGCATTGTCGATACTAGTGTCAGGAGAAGAAGAAGGATTCCGAGGTTAAATAGTAGTCTATCTTCTTACTGTTCCTCTATCAGGTACATTTTCTTGCTAATGTGCTCTTTCTCCAGACATGATGGAAAAAACTTGAGAGGAGTGGAGACGAGAAAAAGAGTTGAGATGCAAATGATAATGAGAAATAGATGAAAATTGATGGCAAAATCTACCAACTTTATGTAAAACTTTCTGATGCGACTTTTGACAATGTCTATATGTCATAAAATATTTTAGAAGATCTTTACTATTTGAAAAATGTGAGTTCGGATGATAGACTAGTGGATTTTGGACATTGTCTTACATAATATTATATTTTAATATTTACAACTTTTTTAAATATATTTTATATCATGTAGTTACAATACATTATACTAAATTATTTTATATCATTTGAAAAGTTATTTAACAATGTTAATCACTATATAAAAAATATATGTGTAATATTATATTATATTTTTATATTAATTTAATAATTTAGTTGTATGTTAAAGATAATTCAATCTATATTGATTATTATATTTATTCAAAATAAATGTTAATATAGAACTATCTATTTAATTTTTTTTGTTACATTGTTTCCATTTTTTTGCACAAAATATCTTAATAGTCAATCATTCAAATATCTTAAATAAAGTTAAAGAGACTTCAAATTAGAAATATCTAATTGTACTCAATTAAAAGAAAATTAGAAAGACTAAAAATGAAGTGAAAATATTTGTCTGAACTCACATTAATCACACACCACATCCTCACCACCGACATCCACATACCACACACATTCATGTGGGACCACATCGAATGTACATTTCTACATGCCACACTCACCACCCCTATATATGTATAAAGTTTTCTTCATACTCTTTCACATCACTCATTTCCTACTTCTTCCACTTGCATTTTAGATTCATCCTTTACATATACATGGAGCATGATCAAGATGATACTAGCAATAACTTTGCTAACCCTAATGATCCAAGTCTATTATATTTGTAAGAACAACATATTTCTTCAACACTGTAGAGTATTGATTTAGTAAGTATCACTTATTTAAATTACATAGATTATTTATGTATTAATTATTATTTAATAATTTCACTTCTTTATGTTAATTAAAAAAAATTATCTTGTAGATCAACTGCATCTTGTTGGTCCGACTATGGAGTGACCACTAATTTCAAAGTCCCCCACCGCTTGCTATTGTCCCACTTCCCATGCAAGCTGGGTTTTATGGTTTGTCTACTCTAGGATCTCTTTAGTATAACCATGCCTTAGTTTCAGTGTTTGTGGAACGGTGAAATGACGATCACATTAGAAGATGTAGGTATGTTATTAGGAATTCCATGTTTAGGTGAACCAGTAACTGTCAATTCTATCCTAACCAACCTCAAGGAATTATGTTTGCAAGCCTTAGGAGTCATGCTGCCTAGATTAGAGATTGATGGACAAAGAGCAACATTGAGGTGGCTCACTGATACATTTGAAAAGCTACCTCAAGGTGCAGACGAAACAACCATAGCAATCCACGCTAGATCTTGGATTTTACAATTAATTGGTGGATACTTAATGCCAGATCGATCTGTTATCTATGTAAACTTGAAATTCCTTCAATTCATTCTCGACTTCGATAGGTACGGCCAAATGTCATGGGCTCAGCTGTATTGCATTTTGTATAGACAGCTTTGCTCCACAGCCATGAAAGACACGAAACAAATTAGAGGGTGTGTGGCCCTCCTCCATATGTGGATATACCCGAGATTTCCTAATTTTCAGCTTGATGTAGTCCCACAGCCAGATCCTTTGCCAATGAACTATTGGTTGTGACATCCTCTGGGTTACAGGTGGCAGGACTCTTACATGCATCCAATGCCTAGAACTATTTGATTGGAAGATACAGGGAGACGTTAGATTGTTTGGGTCACAGAGAGGTATATAATAATATATCGCAATATGGCTATCCTTGGAAAAATATAATAATCCAAAAAGGTGTCATTTTCTTTTTTTAGTTTTATTGGGTGCCATATTCACTTGTTCAAGACATCCCAGATTATTGTTGTACTGGGGTGGAAGTAGGTATGGCCATTGTGCCTTTAATCTACTTCCATGTAGTTGAGATGCAGCTTCTTAACCGCGTAATGTGTCAATTTAGCCAGAGGCAACGAGTCCCAAGAGACCCACCAAGAGAGGCTAAGGAAGGTTATCATTACCTAAAAGTTGAAGGCAAATGTCACAGTTATGACTGGGGCAATCATCACCAAGTGGCCATTGCCATGTGGAATAGTTGGCATGCATGAGTAGTCCAAGCTTATTTTTACGAGATAATCTGATGTTGGGCCCCATGTCAAAGTACATGCAGTGGTACTTTGGTGTCACACGTCGCTATATTGGTCAAGATTCAGGAGTGCTAAATCAAGTGGTAAAATATTTATTTTCGTAGAATTAATTAAATGTTTTATTAATTAGTTATATTATTGTATCGCCTTTTTTCATCTTTTATTTAGGCTAGCATAGCCAAGCTAGTGGAGGAAGTCTATCTAGGGCAACCTCCGACAACAATTGTTGGCAAACAGTTACTGGTACCATGCAAGAAATACGAGCATGCGTGGCTACTACAAACAAGAGACACTTCAGGCGGAGGCAAGCTCAAGCGGCTCAAATCCCTACAACAGCAACTGGTGATGGAGAAGAATGTACCAGTAACATCGATGGTGGGAAGCAAAAAAAAAAGAGAATAAGGAGGCCAAAGAACCAAGAACAGCAACAATAACAAGAGCAAGAAAAAGAGGGAGCAATAGAGTTAATAAAGTATATATTTATAATTTAAGAGTGTGTAATGTATGATCTAAACTATATCTTATGTGTAATTTAAACTTATGTTATAAACTTAGTTGCCTATTAATTTATGCTAATATTTAGAAGTATCTTAAAAAATTTTAATACATATAGATATATATATATATATATATATATATATATAAATTTATAGATAAAGTTAAATTTTGTAAAATCAGAGTTGTATATATTAGTTTGATGTAAATATTTAGAATTATATTAGAAGATTTAACACACACACACACACACACACACACACACACATATATATTTAGTTTTTTTAATTTCCAAAATAAAAATAATTTTTTTAAAATCCTGTTCTGAGAGTTATGTAGTTTAGTTTGATGTAAATATTTAAAAAATTTAATAGTTATATATTAATTTACTTAATTCTTAAAAATAAAATAAAATTTTTAAAAAATTTTAATTTTTTTTAAGAGAAGATGCAAGATTTGCAGGTGGCACCTGCACCGAGTAGGTGCATGCCTGTACCTACTCGGTGCACAGAATCCCTGCAGAATGCTGCACCAAAGTAATTTTTTTATTTTTTTAATTAAAGAAATTAAAAATAAAAATATTTATTTGGTAAAGTTTAAATATTTTTGTTTTATCTAAAATATTCTTATATTTTTTAATTTTTATTATTTGAATTGGTTTAAAAAATTATGTTAATAACTTATGATTTTGTTAAATACATATAACAATTGGTTAATTGATTCTCTTTTGGAAAAATATATATTGTTAAAGATGAAAACTAGTAGACAACAACTAAAATAGCCACTTTTATTTTTTTAAGGTTGGTACAAGAGAAGTACATCTGCTTTAAGGGAAAGTTGGAAAATAACTTAAACAACTATAAATTCGCTGAAATGTATTCATAGTTTGTAGATAATTCAAGTTTTCCTCACCACTAAATGTGTAAAGTGTAACAAAATAAAGATTATAGTCATACATTTTGACTAGTTTTTCGTCCTCTAGTTCTTTGAAAACCAAGAACTTGTGATTGGGAAGCCCCAATAATGCTTTAATTGCATTGTCAATAGTGGAGAAGTACACAATGTTCCATGATTGAGGATCATAGTGGACTATATCACACGTTCACAACGTTGTTTTTGTAGTTTAGCAATTTAAAATCCTTTTTTTGTTGCATGGGATGGAATTACTAATAATTTGAAAGTATCTCCATGTATATTGTGTACATCTAAAGTGACCTCCCCATTAGATACTACAGCTACATATACGATCAAATTGTTTACCATAACAATTTTCCTTGTGTGAACTATCTCTAATGGGATTTGAGGTTGTTGGCCTTCAATCCAATCAATCTTATTATCCCGTTTTATATAGCGTCTAGACACAAACATAGAGCTCCCAACAAATCAATAACATTCAATCACAAAGTCCTCCATATGTAGATCACACACAAGACTACGTGGCAATACATGTTTAAAAAAATATTGGCGGTAAAATTACAAAATGACTAAAATAATATGAGTATGAAAATAATTGCTTAAAAAATATGAATATGAAAAAATTTTTAAAATAATATGAGTATGAAATTTTTTTAAAAAAAAATAATATGAGTATTAAAATAATTTTTTGAACTAACCTACATAAGGTGTGGTCAATAACAAGAATCTCATGGTCACTGGGTTGATAACCAAGAGTTGATGATGTCTCCATGTGTGATTGGCTTGGAGTAATATTCAACCATTTATTGTCCCAAGCATCTGGATGTTGTTGTGCTATTGGCGGTACCCAAAACATAGAAGTTCGATCACTTTCGTAGATCGAGCCCTGGTGTCCACAATATCTAAGTGAGATGCATAGGGTACTTTGCTCAGCCAAGATGGTAATGGAACAAAAGACTGTGTTTCGTGTATTTTTACACTGTGAGATTGCTTGAAAATAGGAGTGTTAAAGCTATAATGTCAGTTTCTAGATACTGACATAAAATTTTGACAAGCATCAGTAGGGAGTCGAGACAAAATATCAAACATAACATTCTTAGGAAAACATTCGTTATCAAATAATGTGTCTGTCATATTCTTTGCATAGAAAAGAAAGGGTAAGAACAAAAGAGTTACTGAGGGGTGTTTAGAAAGTTACTTTCCTCCTGAGAGAATATCACGTGGAGAGATAAAAATATGAAGAAGAAAATTGGAGAATAGGGTCGCTATTTGGGAGGAAAGTTATATATATAAGTATGTGTGGCTTTCTCAAATGATATTGGAAAGAAAAAATAAGTGCTTAATTTGGTTGAAATTGAAATCTATCTAATCCAGTTCAATTTTGCACCTTCTATGTAAATAAAATTTATGGTTGATTATATATTGCATACTTAAACTTTTAGATTTTTTTTAATGTCAAACAAGATTGCAAATATAAATAATGTCAACTCAATTGAAATAATAAAAATAAAAATCACATTCATGCAAATATTTAATAATAGTATAACTATCTGCTAAAGATCAACATTAATTATGTAAAAGGAAAGTAACAAAGAACATAATTATTTTACATGAATGTGAAAAAAAAACATGTGCATGGTTAAAATAAGTGTGACTCAATGTCACCCAGGTCTCTAACAAGCTCAGAATACCAATTTCTACAGTAGTGTCAACCATGCTAAAAGTGTAATTAGTTGTAAGTCTCTCTGGGTCATCATTGTCCTTCTTACCGCCCTCGTCTCCCCCCAGCTTTGACTCGTCAACAACTAGTAACTGATCACTGGGAAGACACAGTAATGGATCATCTCCAAATGGAACATGAAGATACCATTCATGTCTCCATGACTGAGGATCATAGTGGACAATGTCTCATATCCACAGTTGCACGAAGGTCCCTTGAATGTAATGTTCGCCAAAAAAGAGGATACCCAACCCATTATTATACTCCACCAATGTCCATTCGTCATGAAATGCAGCGTGTAGAACAACCAATGATCGAAAAGAACCTTGATGGATGTCTTGGACAATAAGAATTGTCTTGTCACGTGAGGACCCCCACACGAAAAAATTATCTACAATAAAAATTTCTTCATATAGCACAAGATTGTCAAAAGGAGTAGGTTTGAGGGGATGCCACTCAAGGTGTCACGAGAAAAGCCTTGTTAGCACCACAGTTTGCCTAACTAAATAATAGCATGCTACAACAAGGTCTTGTCAATGTGAATTATATGCAAGACAGTAATTAGCTTGTCGTGATAGAAAAGTTTGTATTAGTTATATAAGCGCATTTATAAAAAGAAATGCAAAAAAAAATCTAATTATGGAGCAAACTGAAGAACCTCTAATTGGGCTAATAATTTCCCTAGTTCGTTGTGTGACGAGATTGAGGAGAAGTAATTGATGCTCTTGACATTGACCTCTGCCTCGTAGCAATATTCGACCACTTATGCATCCAACCACTTCAACTGTGGAGGATTGATTGGACCACTCCTCACCTACTTGGAGATGGTGGAATGACCAGGTCCTCGTGTTATATACTTCAATAAAAGACCCTCCATGATATGAGCTCAAGAAAGATAATAGTAAAAGAGGTGACTCAGATGGAGCTCTCTCCATATATCATTGTCTAAAGATTCGTGACCAAAACTCCAGTTCCAGTTCCATAAGACCGTAATTGTAATACCCACCAATTTTGGAATTTCGTGATTGGTGGTATTACAATTGTTGTAATGAAAATTTCCATTATTTTAATGGAATTTTCAGGTTAATTTTAATTTTCAATATTTAATTTATTATTTTTGTGTATTATTTATGGAAGTGGAGATAAATAATTGGACCGGGTATTTTAGTACGGATGATATTTTTAAGAAATGAGGAAAGATAAGAGAAAGAGAAAATTTTGTGGAGATAGAGTCGAGAGACAAGGAATAAAAAGAGAGCAATCATAAGGTAAAGAGAAGGCCAAGTACCTATGAGGTCTTAAGAGAGACTAAAGTGAAATGAGGAACTAGGTGGCATTTAAGATATAGAAAATACTGAAATTGGAGAAATTATGAGTTTGCCACTATCAAGGTTAACTAAGAGTTACCTAGGGGCAAAGTAGTAATTTCATCCTAGGCGGGTATATATAGGAGATTCCACACCTTTTTACTCATTTCTGACTTTCCTCTCTCTCTCTCTCTCCTCACTCTCTCTTCTCTCTTTCTCTCTGCCTTCTCTCTACTATCTCTCTACCTTTTTAACCGAGTTTCAGAGAACCTTTCTCCGGTGGTTGGGTGAGCCATTGGAGGCCAAACAACCTAGGGAAAGCAAGGAATCAAGGTAAGGATTCCAATTCACCGAACGTTTTCTCTAATTTTCTAGTTTTAAAGGTATTGGGTAAAATTGAGATTTCAACTTTGTTTCTCGATGAAAATTAGAGCTTTTAGTGTCTAAATACTCCTTAGACATCAAGGATGAGATCCCATGGAAGAAATTATGGAAAACGGTCGAGAATCAGCCGGATCTGAACCAAATCCACGAAGAACTTGCGTGTTCGGAGTCGTGGCGCCTGCGCCTAAGGCACCATCCTTATGTAGAAAAGAGAGGTCTTGGCGCCTCAGGCACCACGTGAGGCTCCTCAGGCACCAAGCCCTTTAATTTGGGCAGAAAGTTTGGTGTTTGGCGCCCAAGGCTCCAGCTATCAGATAGCCTCCTTGGTCCATTTTCAAATGGTCATAACTCCTTCATCCGGACTCCATTTTTAACAAATTTTATATCATTCTTTGAGTCTAGTTTCCAATGGTATAACAAATGGCTTACCAGATGATAGTTATGACCAAATGAATGACTGAAGGTCGGGGTTAGTGGTGAGGATTTTCCTTGTTGTTTTTTAGTTATTGATTTGGGTTGATTCCAGGTGACTTGGAAGCTTCTTTGGCTTTGTCTCCTGAGACTTCTTATGCGGTAAACCTTATCGGTATCAAGATGAGTGGATGACCTTGCCATTAAGTTTTTTTAATAAATTATTTGGTCAAGTCAATATAAATCCCATTCACACCATAGTTGGTAAATCATCAATGAAATTCCCTAATTAGTGGAAATAACTAGATTGAGGGATTTCATTAAATGATTGTGGGAATTATCTTGTGGGGTTTATTTTATAGAATAATGGGTTTTATGTTTAATTGTATTTGGAATGTTTATCTTTGTTGTGGTATGGAATGTGTGTGGAATGAGTGGATGGATTGTTGTGCGGAAAATGCATCACATATCATCATCTGCACATTTATATTGCTTTTGAAAAAGAAAAAAGAAAAGAAAAGAAATGTGAAAAGTAGAAGGTTGGTCTTCTGTAAGATATGGATATATTCAAAGGTATGTGCCTTTGGAACACACTCATTGAGGGTTGGTCTTCAATCGGTAGAGAGGGGGGATAGGCCTTGCATATTGCATATGTACACATCGCAAGAGGGAAAACTCATTGAGGCTCAGTCTTCAATGTGGTGTGTGGGAAAGGGTGTGGCAAATGCAAACATACATCATGCATTACATAATGCATTTTAGAGTGATTGTTTACTTATGCTTTTTATTTGTTTGAGGATTGTTTTACAGTTTGTTTGTGAGATTGTAGGCTCACATTGAACCGCGGGTTTTGGTTGCGTGGTAAGGTACGTTATATATATATATATATATATATATTATATTTCGTACTGTTTTGTGTTAATGGTTTTTATTCTGATTATGGTAGTGAGGCTGGTATTTGCACTTGTGCCCTATTTTCTTGCACAGTCATTTATTCACTGAGTTTTTATAAAACTCACACTCTCTATTGCTATTTTCAGATTTAGCAGTTGAGGAGGTTAGCGACTTGAAGACATACTCCACGTAGTCGGAGAGTTCTTTCTGAACTTATAGAAACGCTCTGTAATCCTATAGGCCACCTAAGTCTTACTATATCTAGAGGGGTTTACTTATTTAATTGTAATTTACTTTGTAAATTATAGGCTACTACTGAGGTATCCTTAGGTTTGTATGATTATTAATATGCCCATTTTTCGAGGTGTGACAATGATATACTCGTGGCAGTTAGAAACTGGCAGTCGCGATAATATATTCAACATGATATCTTTAGGAAAATAGTCATTCTCAAATAAGGATGGGTTTATGATTCTCAAAATAAGACAATGAAGGGACGAGGCATAAGTGAGTAAGAGAGAGGGGAAGAATGAGAAGTGAATAATGGAGGGGGTGAGAGTCCTTATTGATAGGGGTGTGGGAGTGTAATTAATTAAATTATACTTAAGTAACATTAAATTAATTACATTTAAATAATTCAATTTAACTTAAATTAAAATAATTTTTACTTTCATGATAAAATTTTTTAAAATATTAAAATTAAATTAATTGCATGTAAATAATTAATAGCAAAATATTTTTTTCTCTTCATGTTCATATTAGATTAAAATTATTAATTTTGAATGAGGTAAAAGAATGATAGAAAAGTTAGGACAAACCTAACTTTTAAACACACACCACACACATGTATATATATATATATATATATATAATATCAAATGAAATATATTTTAATTAAAATTAATAATTTTGAATGAAACAAAAGAATGATAGAAAAGTTAGGACAAACCTAACTTTTCTAACACACCAAGCATGTGTATATATATATATATAATATCAAATGAAATATATTTTCCAATCAAATTCCACTGACATAGCTAATGACAAGATTTAATATTTGATTAGATATCGATACATCTCCAAGTAAGACAAAATTGACGAATGAGGAATTGGTGTCTTAAAAAGTGCTAAGGAGTAAAGTTAATTAAATTTAAAATAATTTTCACATTCATGTCATATATTTCTAAATAATTTATTTAAATTAATTAAGTTAAAATAATTAGATGTGAGTGAATCAGTTTTCTTTTTTGGTAAACGTAAGTGAATCTTTTTTTTTAACAAGTAATTCATGTACATAAGAATTAAATATACTCGAGAACCAAAAGTGTATGTGAGTGAGGCATCTTAATTGTGAGTTGTATTTTTTTTTTCAAAGTATGTATTTTTTTTACTATAATTACATGAAAAATTTGTAAAAACTAAAATAATAAATTTTTTACTTTAAATTTTTTTGTAATACCCCAGGGATTTAAAAAAAATAGTTAGAAATTTATTGGGAAAATTTATTACGTGAGTTTTTTTTTTAAAAAAAGAGAGAATTAAAAAAAATGGAAATGTGAGGAATTATTTAAATTTTATATATATAACATAAAGATATAATTAGCAATAATTTTGGAGGTATAAATACAATTTTATTAATTGGACTATAGACCTTATTGAAAAAGCAAAAATGTTTTGGGAAATGAGATAGACAAAGGTCCCACACTCCTTTGCATTTGGCTGCAAGAAATAAATTTCCTAGCATTCTTTTGTCATTGAGCCAAGAAAGAGAGCACAGCAGAAACCTTCCCCATATCCGAGAAAGAGAAAGAGATAGTTTTGGACCCTTCTCCCATTTCTTTTCTCGTGAACCTCTCCATAATTATCTGCTCCCTTTCTCCACTTCCATGTGCAACCAGTGGGCATCCCCTTCTCTGCTGCACCAAACCGAGAGAGGATAAGTAAAATGGAGAGCTAACCGAGAGAAACAGAAAGAAAAGTGTTGCTCTGTTTTCATGAGAGAAAATGGGGAAATTCTCGCCACCTTTTGGAGTATGTCCAAGAGAGAAAGAAGCTCTAAAACCTCTGGGAATTTAAGGAGCAGATCTTGAGGATTGAAAGATGAAATTCTCAGCTCCAACCAGAACAAAACCGAGAGGAAGGAAGGGCGAAACCATGAAGAGAGCAAAACAGAGCATATCTTGAGTTTGAAGGGTTAATGACTCTAGACACTAGGAATGAAGACGGCAATGGCTACAAATAAAGATGGCTTTATTGTTCATTCGGTGAGTCATCACTTGAAAGAAAAAAAAAAGTGGAGATTGTGGGATCTGTTGGTATCATTTATTTTGTATTAAGTTGATAAAGATAAAGTAGTAGTTGATATATCATAAATCATATAACATGGGTGCATTATGTTTTGATGACTTTTGATGCTGCAAGTTAATGATTCTCAAGTTTGATAATATTGTTTACTTTTTATTTTTATGATTAGTTCATGGGTAAAATGCAAAGGGAATGGTTGTAGAATTATATGGGAAACTATACTGATACGAAGGGATGAAAGACTAAAGATTTTATTTCATGTACACACGCTCATTCTTAGAGGGGTTTTAATTAGCCAAACTCTAGAATAAATGTAATATGATCTTGGTGCAAGGGCTAATCTGGTCAGATGTGAAGTTTATTTCTTATTCAAGGGATAAATTATCTTATTTTGACCCGAAATTTTTATAGAACCTAGACAAGACCTCATACTAATGGTCTACCAAATTTCATAGCAATTGGCTAAGGATTGATAGGCTTACTAAATAGAAAAATGTCCCCTAGGTGGAATGTAGAGAGCTTTGACCTACAGACACTAATAAGGTCTTTAGTGGGGACAAACGATGGAATTTAAATCTGAAATTTTTACCATATCATGTTAACATATAAAGGAGGTTATATGTCAAGTTTCATAATTTTTGGAGCTATAGTTTATTCCCAGAAATTTCTCAAAGATTAGTTCTGATTTTAACCTCAAAACATAATAAAGCTAAATGAATGATAGCCTATGTTCTAATTAAGTGTTATCTCTTCGCTTGGCTTGATCTTTAGGCCTTTGATGAGTTCCTTGGCATTTATCCTCTGATTTGAAGTGTAGAATTTTAGTTTAGAATCGAGGTGAGAGATCATACCTTACCTTGTTTGCCTATTTAATGTATATATTAAAAGTGTACTATATATATATATATATGTGTGTGTGTGTGTGTGACATGAAATTAATGCATTTATGTTCTATTGTGAACTTTTCCTAAAATAGAATTCATATGGATGCCTATGGTTGTGTAATGTGATTGTGTTTGATCTCGAAAGAAATGGAAGTGGAGTTCATGGGATCCCATGGGATGAAATAAGGGTGGAATGAAATCACTATGGCCACGTGATGTTGAATATGATATTCGTCCTTTTAAGGACAGGGTGAAATAAGGTTGAATTACAGATTTGTCCCTTTGAGGACATGGGTGAAATAAGGGAGGATGCGGCAGGGGCCGTGGGGCAACGGCCACTTATTGTGGACAGGACCCGAAAAATGTCTGGGAACTTGATTTGGAATTGTATGAATGGTTTGAATTGTTTGAAATGTGATTTGGCTTGATCTTAAATATGTTGTTAATAATTGCGAGGTGATTTCAATGTGTGTGTCTTGATAAATATCTTGTACACCAAAACTTAGATGATTATACCGTTAGATCAATTATATATATCTGCTTGTATATATGTATACCTATATTGTGTGTGAATGTGGTAGGATTCTCTCAAGTAGAAGCTGTTTTCAGTTTCAGGTATAGAGAACTTCCTAATTTGATGACGTTCACGCTAAGATTATTTTTTTTCATTTGTTTAGGATAAAGGTATAATGCTTAGGACTTATTTTAATGTATAAATCTAGAAAAACTCTGTAATCGGGTAGGTTTATTCAGCGATGTAATGTGTATCATTGTAACGTGTATGAGAAACTCAGTTTAGCCATAATTTCTTATCATTTTGTGAGAAGAGAAATAGTTTTTTTTATTTCTTAAATTATGTAATTTAAATTAATTGCATTTAAAAGAATAACTAAAATAAGGTTTAGTATTGTGCTTAAGAGAAAGATAGGCTTACGGAGGTGAGGTAAAATTCACTTTCCGTGCCGGTCACGTGCTCAGATTTTGGGACGTGACAAAGTTGGTATCAGAGGTTTGGGATTAGGTCTCCTACCGATTACAGAGTAAGGTAACCTTAGTGGGATCTCCTCGATCGTGGTGAACCCGGGCACAACTATAGAGAGACGGCTCCACTGAAGGTCCTGTAGGATGTTTTCATTTCCTTTCCCTCCGAGACTTGTCTTTTCTTAGGAATTATGTTTTTAGTTTTAGTTTTATACAGATAAGGCTATACTTTTGAACTCGGTAAAGGAAATGTTGTTATTTGTTTTGATTCCGTTGCTGTCGGATCAAATTTTTATGTGATAGGTTTTATGAGCCAAATTCGTTATTGATTTTGTACGGCTGATTTACTTTATCTTTCTTTATTTTATTATTTTTTTAAAGTACCGTCCAGTAAAAGAAACCACTAAAAAAAACTGAAGGAGTACATTGCAAAAAAAAAAAATTTTACTCATGCATGAGTAATCTACAGGCGAGGTGGTCTCGGATTAGGAGGGTTGTATTGTATCATCACCCCTCTACCATTCCTTGGAGCGAGAGATAGAGCAATGTCGCGGAGGGTAGTGTAAATCTCATTCATACAATCAACACTTCTTTGTTGTTGATTGCAGAAGCACTGGGTAGACCAATAGAAGAACCTGTCTATTCTTGAAGTCATTGCCGCATTATTGCATTTAGTTAACTTATCCAGGTCCTCTATCATCTTTTTCAGATTTTTCACCTCCTGCTCTAAACAGGCGATTTTGTCCTCCGAGGTATGGCCCGTGCTAGTCTCCTCAGCTTCCTCGTTCTTCTTCATTTTCTTCTCCTTCTGCTTCTCTTGAGACCCCTCAAAAGGTCTTTTGCCCTTGTCTTTGCCCAGACTTAAGTTTTAGTCGAGCTCTTCTTCCTTGGCCTCCACTGTGAGATCAATGTACTTCCTTGAGGCCATGATTTGGAAAATTTAGAAATTTTTTTGTAAGAGTATGAGGCGAGAGGAATGCTGGAAGATTGTAGGCTCAGAGATTATTACTCTTTGTGGTGTGGTAACTGAGAACGCTGAGAAGGTTTTTATAGAGAAAAATTAAGACCTAGAGACAAAGAAGATATCTTTTCGCTGCACCCCTACACGATCAACCTATGGATTTCTGCAAGCTGGAAGCCAGAAGTCTAGGGTAGGCGTGCACACCAACAATGCGTCGTATTAATGCCAAAACCACGAAAGTCAATATTCGGTGGATTTGCGGCCAATTTTACTTGGTTTTCCCATTTCTTCCGTTGGCATTTTTCGAAATTCAAAGAAGTTGATAATATAGCCATTAAAGATTTCCTTGGATGCTTTTATGATGAACTGAAATGCATTTCTCTGTTTTATTGTGTTGTTCTTGAGAGCCTTCAGTTGAGTATAATATACATAACTGATTGAATCATGTTGTAATTACATGTATGTATGTTATTCATGCATAATGAGTGAAGGCTACAATCAAGGAGAATATGTGATGATCCTACATATACTCATAGAGAATGTGAAATCAAAATGACTTGGATAGAATGAAATGTGTAGAGGATGATATATCTTCATGGTTACACATACTTACATATAATGCTCTCGTGGGCAAATAAAAGGCAGTGATTTCCTTGCATCATGATAATGCTTGACGCATGCGACCATAAGCAGTTAACTTTGTTTTAAATGTATATATTTATATATATATTATGTGTATGTCCAGAGTAAAGATACCGATTAGAATATAAGATAAGGCAAATATGAGATTACACTATAAGACAAGTATAGAGTGAAGAAATCATAGATTGGAACGGCGATTAGCCGAAATTTTTGAGGAAACCTTTGACTTATGTTAATTGCATTAAATTATATCTACTATTTACCTGCATGTCCGACATTAATTGCTGGCATTGCGACGTATGTGATCTGTGAACCTCCTAGCGAGCGGCGTATAGGTTGTGGTGGCTTTAGCTCAAGGGGCTTCGGGTTGTCTATAAATCTTGTACGCCCGTTACCCCACTCATCACACCAAACCTACTTCTTTCATTACATACATATTTCTCAATTTTCATTTCTTTCTCGTTTCAACTTCTTTCTGAAATCCCTAGAGCAATGGCCGATAATAAGTCTTTCAACTTGAATTTTGAGACTGGCAATGTAGAGCTTGATTTAAATCTAAGTCTCGAAAACAACAAATGGAAGAGACCTGTAGACAGGTCACCAGAAATTAAGAAGAGAAAGAGGGATGTAATAGAGTTGGAGGAAGACAGTATTGCAACATTCTCAGAAAATAAGCTTACACGCCTCGAGCGTAAGATAGAAAACCTGGATCATAATATAGAGAGCCTGGAATACAAGACAGAGGACCAGAAGCAACTAATAAATCGTCTCTTTGAAAACCAAGAGAAACTGATAAACCGTCGTTTTGGAGAACTAGCTAATCGAGTTGATAGACATTCAATGTTTGCAACTCAAAATTTTCGTGACCAACAAGCAAGGTGTATTGACTGTATGAACGGAGTGACTTCTGCTCTTCGCCAAATTTCTTAGGCGCTTCCTCCAGAAACCCTTTCTAGGCTGCAACAATTAGCTTCCTCTTTAAGGTCTGAAGCACCTTCCTCTTTTAGACCTAGAGCACCTTCTACATCTCAAAAGCCTTATCGTCCTTAATGTATCTTTTCTTTTGTTTGTACTTTAAGTTGATGTTTGATATAAGCTTCACTAAGCTTGTTGTC
Source organism: Biancaea sappan (assembly GCA_037074585.1). Classification (NCBI taxonomy): domain Eukaryota; kingdom Viridiplantae; phylum Streptophyta; class Magnoliopsida; order Fabales; family Fabaceae; genus Biancaea; species Biancaea sappan. The sequence goes on along the minus strand of CM073501.1, from coordinate 40,758,594 downwards.
TGTAGGTTATATACCAAAAAATAAATTTTAAGTTTTCAGATCTTTTGTTGAGGTGATCCTTTTATTGAAGGAACTTGAAAAATGAGAATAAGTTGGACTTGTTATATTTCGTACTTGATTATGGAAATTCTGAAGCATAAGTATGATAATTCTTTCTTAAGTTTTAGTGTAATAGAGAAATTCGGAGGACTGAATTTCTTAAGGGGGGAGAATGTAATACCCCGGGGATTTAAAAAAAATAGTTAGAAATTTATTGGGGAAATTTATTACGTGAATTTTTTTTTTAAAAAAAGAGAGAATTAAAAAAATGGAAATGTGAGGAATTATTTAAATTTTATATATATAACATAAAGATATGGTTAGCAATAATTTTGGAGGTATAAATACAATTTTACTAATTGGACTATAGACCTTATTAAAAAAGAAAAAATGTTTTGGGAAATGAGATAGACAAAGGTCCCACACTCCTTTGCATTTGGCTGCAAGAAATAAATTTCCTAGCATTCTTTTGTCATTGAGCCAAGAAAGAGAGCATAGCAGAAACCTTCCCCATATCCGAGAAAGAGAAAGAGATAGTTTTGGACCCTTCTCCCATTTCTTTTCTCGTGAACCTCTCCATAATTATCTGCTCCCTTTCTCCACTACCATGTGCAACCAGTGGGCATCCCCTTCTCTGCTGCACCAAACTGAGAGAGGATAAGTAAAATGGAGAGCTAACCGAGAGAAACAGAAAGAAAAGTGTTGCTCTGTTTTCATGAGAGAAAATGGGGAAATTCTCGCCACCTTTTGGAGTATGTCCAAGAGAGAAAGAAGCTCTAAAACCTCTGGGAATTTAAGGAGCAGATCTTGAGGATTGAAAGATGAAATTCTCAGCTCCAACCAGAACAAAACCGAGAGGAAGGAAGGGCGAAACCATGAAGAGAGCAAAACAGAGCATATCTTGAGTTTGAAGGGTTAATGACTCTAGACACTAGGAATGAAGACGGCAATGGCTACAAATAAAGATGGCTTTATTGTTCATTCGGTGAGTCATCACTTGAAAGAAAAAAAAAGTGGAGATTGTGGGATCTGTTGGTATCATTTATTTTGTATTAAGGTGATAAAGATAAAGTAGTAGTTGATATATCGTAAATCATATAACATGGGTGCATTATGTTTTGATGACTTTTGATGCTGCAAGTTAATGATTCTCAAGTTTGATAATATTGTTTACTTTTTATTTTTACGATTAGTTCATGGGTAAAATGCAAAGGGAATGGTTGTAGAATTATATGGGAAACTATACTGATACGAAGGGATGAAAGACTAAAGATTTTATTTCATGTACACACGCTCATTCTTAGAGGGGTTTTAATTAGCCAAACTCTAGAATAAATGTAATATGATCTTGGTGCAAGGGCTAATCTGGTCAGATGTGAAGTTTATTTCTTATTCAAGGGTTACATGATCTTATTTTGACCCGAAATTTTTGTAGGACCTAGATAAGACCTCATACTAATGGTCTACCAAATTTCATAGCAATTGGCTAAGGATTGATAGGCTTACTAAATAGAAAAATGTCCCCTAGGTGGAATGAAGAGAGCTTTGACCTACAGACACTAATAAGGTCTTTAGTGGGGTCAAACGATGGAATTTAAATCTGAAATGTTTACCATATCATGTTAACATATAAAGGAGGTTATATGTCAAGTTTCATAATTTTTGGAGCTATAGTTTATTCCCAGAAATTTCTCAAAGATTAGTTCTGATTTTAACCTCAAAACATAATAAAGCTAAATGAATGATAGCTTATGTTCTAATTAAGTGTTATCTCTTCGCTTGGCTTGATCTTTAGGCCTTTGATGAGTTCCTTGGCATTTATCCTTTGATTTGAAGTGTGGAATTTTAGCTTGGAATCGAGGTGAGAGATCCTACCTTACCTTGTTTGCCTATTTAATGTATATATTAAAAGTGTACTATATATATATATATGTGTGTGTGTGTGTGACATGAAATTAATGCATTTATGTTATACATTGAAATGTGCAAATGTGAGACTATTGTGAACTTTTCCTAAAATAGAATTCATATGGATGCCTATGGTTGTGTAATGTGATTGTGTTTGATCTCGAAAGAAATGGAAGTGGAGTTCATGGGATGAAATAAGGGTGGAATGAAATCACTATAGCCACGTGATGTTGAATATGATATTCGTCCTTTTAAGGACAGGGTGAAATAAGGTTGAATTACAGATTTGTCCCTTTGAGGACATGGGTGAAATAAGGGAGGATGCGGCAGGGGCCGTGGGGCAACGGCCACTTATTGTGGACGGGACCCGAAAAATGTCTGGGAACTTGATTTGGAATTGTATGAATGGTTTGAATTGTTTGAAATGTGATTTGGCTTGATCTTAAATATGTTGTTAATAATTGCGAGGTGATTTCAATGTGTGTGTCTTGATAAATATCTTGTACACCAAAACTTAGATGATTATACCGTTAGATCAATTATATATATCTGCTTGTATATATGTATACCTATATTGTGTGTGAATGTGGTAGGATTCTCTCAAGTAGAAGCTGTTTTCAGTTTCAGGTATGGAGAACTTCCTAATTTGATGACGTTCACGCCAAGATTATTTTTTTTTCATTTGTTTAGGATAAAGGTATAATGCTTAGGACTTATTTTAATGTATAAATCTAGAAAAGCTCTGTAATCGGGTAGGTTTGTTCAGCGATGTAATGTGTATCATTGTAACATGTATGAGAAACTCAGTTTAGCCATAATTTCTTATCATTTTGTGAGAAGAGAAATAGTTTTTTTTTATTTCTTAAATTATGTAATTTAAATTAATTGCATTTAAAAGAATAACTAAAATAAGGTTTAGTATTGTGCTTAAGAGAAAGATAGGCTTACGGAGGTGAGGTGAAATTCACTTTCCGTGCCGGTTACGTGCTCAGATTTTGGGACGTGACATTTTTGACATCAAATAATTACATTAACATGATTGTTATGATTGTCTTTTTTTTCTTCGGTTGGTCGATTTCTCGAATTTAATATTTTCATAGCTCTCCCATCATATCTTTTACTGTTTTTGTTTTATGCTATGAGAAGGTGTACTAGAAGACAAGCACAAAAAAGTGGTCTTCTATTTTTCTTGTAGGTGGGGGTTTGAGATGAGATGAGACGATGTGCTAGAAAACATATAGAAAAAGTTGTTCTTGCAATTTTTATACTTACAAGGCAGATAGTAGACAAAATTGGACAAGTGTAAGTGAGTAAAGTAATAAGTGGACTTTTAGATGATATAGGATTTTGAACTAACAATGTTGAAAAAAAATTTTAAGTAAAGTTTCTAACATAAGAAGAAGATATGAATATGATGGAAGCCATGTCATATCTTATATATTTTATGGTTACTTGTTAAACTGAAAGATCTATTTGTATTTGTAATGTTTTTTTAATAATAATTACATGAAAAAATTGTAACATTAAAATTACACTATTATAGTTTCTATACTTTTCTTCCACTTTTACTTTTGTTATATTATGAAAATACTCATTATACCCTTATTTCATATTTATTATATCTTTATATATAAATATATAATATATTTAAATATAATTATATATAATATATTTTATTATATATAATAAAGTATTACACTATTTATAAATATGTTATATATGTAAAAATATATTATAGAACAAAAATAATACATTATTTGCTAATTATATGATTTTTTTTTATTTCTTTATTTGTTGATTATATGAATTTTATCTTTTTTTCAATTTTTTTAGTCAAATAATTAATTGTCCATTTTTATCTATTAGATTAATTACTGTTGTCATACTTGGTTTTTCATCTTCTAACATTTTTATGGATGGGATGAATAAAAAAAGTTGGTAAAGTTAGTAATATTTGATTATGATAATTGTCCTATCATATCTTTGTTTTTCCATCTCCTGACAATTTTTATGGATGAGATGAATAAAAAAAAGTTGGTAAAGTTACTAATATTTAAATATGATAGTTGTCCTAAAATATCTTTTACCATTTCTTACTATTGCATACCTAGCCTCTTTTTGTTGCGATTTTGGTCATAGAGTGTTTAATCATCCTTCTCTATTTTTTTCTCTCTTCATGCTTGTACATTTTTCATAGAAAAATGGAGATCCCTTATCATCAAAGATAGATGTACAATAGACTAAGTCTTAGAAGTAAGGGATACACAGAAGAATTTTTACTTGGGATAGAGGAATTTGTTGCCTTTGCTGGGAAACATGCAAAAGACAGAAAGGTTCAGTGCCCCTGCTTAAAACACAAAAAATGTACCTAAATGGATGTTGAGGACATTAAAGTGGATCTCTACAGAAAAGGTTTTCAACCACAATACTGGTATTGGATAGCTCACGGTGAGGTGATAGGTGAAGCCACAACTTTAACAACTGCTAATGTCGGAATTCAGATGTTCAAGTAGATTGACAAATATTACTGCCAATGGAGATGCTTGATATCAAGCCATGATCATAGATGCAACTAGACAAAATCTAGATATCAGAGATGAATCGAAACTAGAAAATGAAGATACTGGTAATTTAAATGTCGAAAAACCTCCAAATCCAAAAGCTCAGAGTTTTTTTTATCTATTAAATGCCTATCAAAGGCCACTATAGTCAGGATGTACCAATCATTTAGAGTTGTCCATTGTATTCAGAATGTTAAGTCTTAAATATAAATGTAATATTTCAATGCAAGCTTTCAATAATATGGCAAGTCTTATGGGAGATATCAGTCCTCCCAATAATCTCGTGCCAAATAATTGGTACAGGACAAAAAAAAAACTAGTATCCAAACTCAATTTATTGTCTAAAAAAACTGATGCTTACTTGAATAGATGCATGTTGTACTACAACAAAGACATAGATGAGACATAATGCAACTTTTGTGGAGCATCCTGATACCAAGAAGATCGACCAGGGAGAAAACAAACTGTTAAATGGGTTCCAATGAAAAAGATGCACTATCTACCCCTTATTCCTAGGTTACAGAGGCTTTATGCCTCGATGAGGTCGGTTGAGCACATGCGATGGCATTGGAATTACATAAGAGATGAAGGGGTATTGGTCCATCCTTCAGACAAGGAAACATGGAAGTACTTTGACATGGTGTATCCGGACTTCACTAGTGAGCCACGTAGTGTGAGACTCAGCTTGTGTATAGATGGATTTACCCCTTACGGTCAACACGGGACACCATACTTATGTTGGCCGGTCATAGTGACACCATACAACCTGCTGCCTGAGCTGTGCATGACTACATTGGGGCCACATAATTCGTAGGCTGGCACTGACATGTACTTGCAGCCACTCATTGATGAACTGAAAATGTTATGGAACGGAGTATCCAAATTTGACGTTTCCACACAATAAAATTTTCATATGCAAGTGGCATTGATGTGGACAATAAATGACCTTTCAGGGTATGGAATATTGTCTGGGTAGAGCATTGCAGGTAAGTTGGCTTGTCCCTACTGTATGCACAACTCAAAAGCCTTCACTCTGTAGAATGAGATGAAAAACTCATGGTTTGATTATCATCGGTAGTCTTTGCCTGCTGACCATACATTGAGGAGGAACAATGATGCATTCATGAAGAATAAAATTGAGAATAATCTCTTACTGCCCTGATTAAGTGGGGAAGAATTAGGGGAAAATGTTAGAAGGTTCCCTGAAGTTATTGAGAGTGGCCTTTCAAGAGCTCAAGGTTATGGAATGAGCATAACTGGACGAAACAAAGTATTTTTTGGGAGCTCCCCTATTGGCAAAGTCTTTTTATCCGTCATAATCTGGAAGTCATCCACATAAAAAAAACGTGTTCGATAACATTTTTAACACTGCTATAGACATCCAAGGGAAGACAAAAGACAATCTTAAGGCAAGGATGGATCTGCGGTGTACTATAGGCACCGTGATTTAGAATCACAAAAACTCACCAACGGCAAAGTCATGAAACCAAAGGCTAAGCAGAGAAGGCAATATGCGAGTGGGTAAAATGGTTAAAAATGCCTTATGGATATTCTTCAAATTTATCAAGATGTGTTGACCTAAAAGATGAAAAATTATTCAAACTCAAGAGCTATGGTTGTCACATTTTCAAGGATTGTTTGCTACTCATTGCTTTCAGGGCATTTCTTGAGCAAGTTTGGAAGCCTATCACTGAGATAAGCCAATTTTTCATAGACTGGTGTTCAGTAACACTAAAAGTGGATGAGCTTATTCATATGGAGCAAAATATTCCTATCACCCTTTGCAAGATAGAAAGATTTTTTCTCCCTAAGTTTTTTGACTCAATAGAACATCTACCTGTCTATCTGCCATATGAGGATCAAGTTGGCAGACCAGTTCAATATCAATGGATGTATCCCTTTGAGAGGTACTCATTCATTATTACTCATTTTCTATGTTACTTTAATTTTTACAAATTCAAATATGACAAATTATTCCTTTTGATTGTGAAAGTTTTTAAACTAAATTAAAAAGACAATAAAAAATAAATCTCAGGTGGAAAGTTCTATTTCTAAGGCTACTTGGCATAGGATACAACTTGTTTTTGTTCTTATTACTTTAAACCACATGCAAATTCAGTGAGAATAAGAGTTGGTCAGAATTCTTGTATACAAGAAGGGACAAGCAAACTAACGACATTAACAATTTTTAATCAACTTGGGTATCCCTCTGGAAAGAGCGTCACTAGATTTTTGGATGATAGAGAATATATGACGGCTTCAACTTTATGTCCTTCTCAATTGTGATGAAGTAAAGTCATATCTTGAGTAAGAACATATTGTACTTTCTAATTTTATTATTCAATCAAATGTCGTATATCTACTTTGTCTGCTTACTGACTTCACTTTTGTACAACATCAATTTTGAACAATATCACAAAAAGTTTAAATCCACACTTTAGCGACAAAGATATTGATAGAGTTGTTGAATTGTATTTTGTCCAATGGTTTAAAAGCCTCGTAGGTGATCTCATCATTTACAATTAATTGTTGTGTAGTGTTTTTAATCAATTATTCATATATTCATTTATCACTTTTATTAGGTAAATATTCAACCTCTTATTCCTAATAATTTGTATCTAAAGAACTTGGTGTAGGGACCATTTTGGAATGTAGAGACATAGCTAATATATTTTGTAAATGGATACAAGTTTCATACTAATGCTTGGAGCATTAGCAAAAAGACAATCAAAAGTGAGGTTTGTGTTAAAGGCACTGGAGAAGGCAGCAGAAAAAATGATTATTTTGGCGTCCTCATGGAAGTGGTATAGTTACAGTATTTTGGTGAACCCACAAAAAAAGTCACCTTATTTTATTGTGACTGGTTTGATCCAGTATTGAACCATGGAACAAAGATGCACCCACAGTATAAAATTATAGAAATTAACATTCAAGGAAATACGAAAAATTTGATCTATTTGTTTTCGCACACCAGCCAATACATGTATATTTTGTTTCTTATCGAATCAGAACTAGAGAAAAATTAGACTAGTGGGTTATGATGAAAACTAAATCAAGAAGTCTAATTAGCACTCAAGAAAGACTAGAAGTAGCCTTCCAGACTGAACAACTGAATGTGTCTATTGTATATAGTGATTTATTAATTGATAATTTGTAAGAAGAGGGACAATATAAAGAAATACTAAGTGAAGATGAAGCAGAGGAGGAAGATCAAGAAAAAGAAGGTGAAGAAGATGAGCACCAAGATACAGATACAAATGAAGAAGAAAGTAAAGACAAATATAACAACGAAGAAGATAGTGATAATATTACTACAAGTGATAACTGATTTTTTTATATGAAATGTTATTACTTTTTCCATGTTGTATAATTTACAATTAATATATAGTTTTCAATTATTCTGTAGCCCCATAAATAAAGTGATTATTTTTATTTTTAATTATTTGTTTAGAAAGTGTTTATTGTTTAAACATATTTTAATTATTCAAAATTAATAAATTAAGACATGCATAATTTTCATCTAAAATTTACACATACTAGAATTATTTGATATAAAATTTTTATTATAAATTACATAAGAAAATCAAATCTTTAAAATTATGCCAAATTTTTAATATATTCAAATAACAAAATATATAAATATATATCTATTTTTTTCATTTACAATATATATGTGTGTGTATATATATATATATATATATAATTGATATAAAATTATCAAATATAAAATTTGTTAATATATTAATAAAAAAATTTATAAGACTGGATACATTGTGTGGCTCGACACACCACACACATATGTTTATCAATTAATTTAATTAAAAAATTGTGTAATTTTTCATATATATATATATATATATATATATATATATATATGTTTAGCAGTATTTTAATAGAAAATTTATATTTTATATTATTTAATTTATTGTATGTCAAATTTTATGTATATTAATGTATAATTTAAAAATAAATAATTTATTCTATATCATTTTAATTGAGTTGAGAAAAATAAGTATATTAAAATAATATTTAATTTAGTAATATATAAGTTTATTATAGTATAATAAATAAAAAATTTATTCTTTTAATATTTTTTAATAAATATTTTTAAGTGTATGACGTGGAACCCGATTAGACACACCACATATCAAGCCACAGTTCAAGTATTTTTATAGGAAAAAAAAGAACCTTTTCACAGGTTTCACTTAGTTTTTTTAAAAAATTTTATATTATAAAATTTTTGTTTTATATTATTTATTTTATATTTTATATCAATCAATTTTATGTATATTTTTTACATGTATATATATATATATATATTATTCGAATATAGTAAATTATATATTATATTAATATTAATGTGTACTTTTTAGATGAAAAAAATACACACACACACATATATATATATATATTAACTTCTCATAATTAATTAACTTCATATAACAAAAATAATTTCAAAAAATAAATTATTTAATTTTTAAATAAAATAAAAATATACTACAGAGAGGAAAAGATTAGAGCCACACAAATTGTGGCTCGACATAATATGATACATATTATATTGAATCACACAAATCTTATGTCAAGCCACAAATGCTGGCTCAACAGATATTTGTGTGAGGGGATAAAAAATTTATACTGATTGTCAATAATTTTTTCGATCGAAAATTTACTTCATTGTTGTAGTGACCGTAAGGGCTTAGTACTCATAAAGGAGTACGGAGCATGGGTAATATCTGATACAGTATAAGCCATGGAAGCGACATGGGTTGATGGACTCATGGCTGTAATGGTGAGTGTAAAATATGGAGAGTTAGTCAATACGACGTCGCAGCAAGCGTTTCTATTTATCTTGCTTATTATTTGTTTCCGGGTTTATTGTACGACGTCGTTTATGCGAGGATAATGTTGCATTCTGTACATAACGACGATGTTGCGTATATCCGGGGATTAAGTTAGTTTTATTCTGTTTTGTTAGTTAGTGTTCTTTTTGTCTATTTAGCCAGAGGAAGTTTTCTGGTTCTGTATCTAGTTTTTCCATATGAATGAAATTCTAGTTTTACCCAGATAGAATTTGTACATGGTATCAAAGCGTACGTTACGATCCGTACACAGTTAAGGCGCTCTATCCTCCTCACCGGCGATGTCTGCAAGAGATTCAAATGATGGGGTCAAAGACGACCCTCTTCTCTTACAAAATTCAGATCACCCCGGCATGTACCTTACTACCTCTCTGCTCACCGGAAATAACTACCTAACCTGGAGCAGATCTATCAAGATCGCGTTAGGAGCCAAAACCAAGATAGGGTTCATTGACGGAAGATGCAGCAAACCTGAAGAAGACAATTCGAAATATGATCAATGGCTAAAAGTGGATTGTATGGTGAGGTCGTGGATTCTCAATTCCATTGCCAAAGACCTGGTCGAGGCTTTCCTTTATGTCGATACGGCCAAAGAACTATGGGACGAAATCAAAGAAAGGTATGGAGAGTGTAATGGGCCGTTGCTCTATTAGATTCAACGCGAAATCTCTACTGTCAGTCAAGGTGATACCACTATTGCTCAATATTTCACGAAATTGAAGAAGCATTGGGATGAATTGAACTGTTTGACGCCGGTTCTTGAATGTACCTATGGTGCTGCCAAACTCATCGCGGACACCTTTGATTCGACCCGACTAATCCAATTCTTAATGGGTTTAAACGACACATATGATTCCATTAGAGGACAGATTCTTCTAATGGAACCTTTGCCCCACTGCAAATAAAGACTATTCAATGCTTCTACGAGTCGAGAAACAGAGAAGTCAACCAGAATTACGCTGAAACTCAAGAAAATAGCGCCTTCTTTGCTAAAACGGCACAGACTAATTAAGGAAGAGGGAGAGGAAATTCAGGCAGAGGCAGAAGTACTAGCCGCGGAAGGGGTCGAAATAATGACAAGAATACTAGAGTTTGCGATTACTGCAGCGCTCTAGGACATACAAGAGAAACTTGCTTCCAGTTGATAGGATACCCAGGATGGTATCAGCAATTAAAGACACAGAGAGAGAATGCTAATCTGGTCAAATCAGAGGCAAACAAGACGCCCTCTGATGGTTCAGAAGAAGCAACAACAAAGAAAGATATTGTTGCTACTATGTTGTTGGGATTACAATAAGAACTAGACAAAATTAAAGGAAGAGTACAAAATGACAACCATGCCGTAAATATAGCACATACTTTAGCAAGTAAAACAGGAGAATCTCCTCTACAAGAATACGCAGGTATCTTTCCCACTATTTCCTCTAACTCTGAAAATTTTAGAACCGTTTGACATGCCTCCTTGAGTCTTGAAAGTATGAAACCAGGCACCTGGATCATAGATTCAGGAGCCACTACACACGTGCACCAGTTTAGAACAATTTACAAATATTATTAATCTTCCTCAAGCTATATCTGTCAATCTGCCAGATGGCAGTATAAGGCAAGTAACACAGAGTGGTGATGTCAAATTCTCAAATAAATTGATTTTGAAAGGAGTTTTATACACTCCTTATTTTAGATTTTATCTTCTATATGTAAATAAAGTGACTAACTATACTCAAACCCAATTTGCCTTCTTTTCTAACTATTGTTTGTTGCAGGACCAGAAGAATAAAGATGTCCTTGCAAAGGGAAAGGTGATAGGAGGATTATATGTCCTAAATAATGACTTTGTCACTAATAATGAGAACCATCTCTCTTGTAACAATTTAGTCATAAAAATTCTGATGTTTTTTGTAATAATGATCAGTTAAACAGTGACTGTAACATTTTTTGTACTAATTCTTCTCATAGCCCAGCTAAGCAAATCTCATTGTATTTCATCCACTGATATCAACAATGTTGGTAATAAAGTGCATTCATCTTTTGCTTTTAGTACTTCATAATTATGTACTTGGCATAAAAGACTTGCGCATGTCACTTACACTATCATATAACACATTAACTCACCTGATATACCTACCTTTACCAAGCATAAAAATGAATTACAAGCCTGTGATATCTGTCATAAATCTAAGCAGACAAGGCTGCCTTTCCCTGATCGAACAAATACTACCTCTACTCATTTTGAGCTTGTTCATATGGACATGTGGGGGCCTTACTCTGAACCTTCATTATCAGGGACAAACTATATGCTGACTCTGGTAGATGATTATACACAAGCAACTTGGATCTATCTTTTCTTGAATATGGTCTATAATCAGTTTGAAACAAAGGTAAAAGGTGTGAGAACTGACAATGGCAGTGAATTCATTAACAATGATTTTATTTTTCTTTTAAGCAAATTTGGGATTTTACATCAAAGAAACACCCCTTACACGCCTCAGCAGACTTGGACCATTGAAAGGAAACACAGACATCTATTACAACTCGCTAGATCCCTCATGCTCTAGGCTGCTTTACCAAGATATCTACAGCCTTTTTCCCTTCTCACTGCCACTCATATATAAACAGGTTACCCACACCTGTGCTGGGGTGGAGATCACCTTATGAACTTCTATATGGTAAAAGACCAAGTTATTCATCTTTGAAAGTATTTGGATGCTTATGGTATGCTTCTAAGGTTAAACCTCACAAAAATAAATTTGATTCTCGGGCACAAAAATGTGTTTTTATAGGCTTCTTGCCTGGGCAAAAGGCTTGTAAACTATATAGCATCGATTCTAGACAAATTTTAATTTCCCGTGATGTTATATTTTATGAGAATATATTCGCTTTTCATACTATTGATAACAGGAAAGGTGCCACTCTGCCCTTGCCTGTGACCAATGAAATGGATTTTGAATGAATCTAAGATACCCCGTGATGAACCTGATATTACTGTCACAAGGGATTCCTCAAACATACAAGAAGGTGGCATCACAGATACTGTTGCACCAGAGAGACATAGTGTAAGACAGCGAAAAACACTTGGTTGGTTGAAAGATTATATTGTTAATTCTGTTAGTCTTACTGATAATTCTATCAATAAGGAGCATAGTACCCCTGTAAAAACTATATCTAATGGGTACCCACCCGATTCTTTTCCCTACAATATTTCAAAAAAATCTAGATAAAAATTAAGTTAATTTTCTTACTAATTTGTCCTGTGTATATGAGCCACACTCTTATGAACAGGCCAAAAGGGACGATGAGTGGACCAAGGCTATGTTATAGGAGATAAACGCCTTGGAGGAGAATAAGGCTTGGGTGATTACAAAGTTACCCCTAGGCAAGGTTGCTATTGGCAACAAATGGGTGTTCAAAGTTAAGAGGAAACCAGATGGAAGTGTTGACAGATATAAGGCTCGCCTAGTGGCTAAGGGCTTCCATCAGGTTAAAGGGATAGACTACATAGAGTCATTCTCACCAGTGGCTTAGTTAGTCTCAGTCCATCTGTTGCTCACTATAGCTACAGCAAGAGGTTGGCCAATCCATCATGTGGATATAAATAATGCCTTGCTCCACGGCTTTCTTGACGAAGAGGTATATATGGAGCCACCTCAAGGATATTCAAAACTAAAACCAGGCCAAGTTTGCAAACTGCTCAGGTCTCTATATGGATTGAAACAAGCTGGAAGGCAATGGAATACTGAGCTTTGTTGTAAACTTCAAGATTACGGCTTTGTGCAATCAACTGCAGACCATTGTTTATTTGTCATAGCTAAGTCAGATATTTTTACTGCACTGCTCGTTTACATTGATGATGTTTTAATCACAGGAACTTGTGAGGAAGAAATTAGCAGAGTAAAGGATTTTTTGAATAAAACTTTTACAATAAATGACTTGAGTTATGCCCATTACTTTTTGGGACTTGAGATTGTACGAGGAGAAGAACACATGCATGTCAATCAGCGTAAGTATATTCTCGATATACTTACTGATACTGGGCTTTTGAGGTCGAAAGTTATTGATACACCATTGCCTAGAGACCATAAGTTAGAAGCAAGTGAGACCAATTTGCTAGCTGAGCCAGAAAGATATAGGAGGCTAGTTGGGAGATTGCTTTATTTAAATTTCACTAGACCAGATGTGCCCTACGTTGTGCAACAACTTAGCCAATTTGTTGGCTCTCCTTGTCAGCAACATTGGGATGCTGGCATCCACGTTTTGCGTTATTTAAAAGGTTCACCATCGAAAGGGCTTTTTTTGCCTGTAGATAACGTACTTCAACCTGTTGTGTTTTGTGATGCAAGATGGGCGGCTTGCAAGGAGAGTAGACAGTCACTAACGGGTTTCTGCATTTCATTAGGATCAGCTTTGGTGAGTTGGAGAACAAAGAAACAGAGCACCCTGTCTCGTTCATCGGCTAAAGCTGAGTACAGAAGCATGGCTTCAGTAGCCTGTGAAACCCAGTGGCTTATCTAACTTCTGAAGGATTTACGTGTGGAGTATAAGCAACCCATCGATCTTTGGTGCGACAACAAAGCCGCTCTTCACGTCACTACTAACCCGATCGTCCAGGAGAGTTCGGGGTATGATATATTACTTTTGTTGCATGTATTTTAGAAAGTTCTGTAATCAGATGGGCATTATTAGGGGATGTAAACGAATATGTATGTGCGGAACCTTAAAGGATGTATGATGAACCTTTATTGGCACTTGAATACTTTGTGGCGTGAAGTAAAAGATGAACTCTTATAATTGTTTTCAAAAGATATAAAATGTTATTTTTCATTTCCTTTCACATAATTAGTTGGTTATATATATATATATATATATATATATATTATGTTTGTCAATTAAAGCATGTGTGGATATTTTATGCATGGAGGTTAAGGTAAATTACGCTTACGGACCATGCTAGTCACAGGCTCCATTTTGGAATGTGACAATATGATATTTTTTTTGTTTATTATTTTATAGTTTTTAATGGTTGAAATTGCAGTTATTTTTTAATTAATCATGTAATATTGTATATATTTAATTTTTGGTTAAATATTGATAAAATTAGGTACTGTAGACCATATAGTTGTTGCCAAACTCTATGCTTCTAAGCATGTTTGGTCAGACTCCGAAGGATGCCCTTGACTGGGAAACATGGTTCCAAGGCTTTATGTGAAGAATAAATAAGTTGACACTTTAAAAATTTGACAAAAATGTTATTCATGCTCGAAAATGTTTATCTATGCTTTAATTATAACATAGAATTTTACTTCGTATCAATTATAACTCATATGTTTTTAATTAGTATTAATTATACCCCTAAATCTAATATTATTCAAATATTTAACAGTGATGATGACGTAATATTATATTTTATATTTTACACATGATAACACCTATTAATCTATCATGGCTTTGTCACATGGGAATGAAACTAATAATAATCAAATATAACATGAAGTAAAATAATCAGTTCTTATCCACATGACAAAGTCAAAGTAAATTAATAAGTACTTGCATGTGTAAGATGAAACGTCACATTAGTGTCTACCATTAAGTATTTGAAAAATCTTAGCTTTAGAAAGATAATCGAAACTAATTGAAAACATATAAGTTATAATTAAAGTAAAATAAAGTTCTAAGTTATCATTGAAATATTAGTCAAAATTAAGAGGCATGAATACTACTTTTAACTAACTAATTTTTATTAAATCTGCTTATCCAGATTAACAAACTTGATTAGACATTTGCAACATAACTGCAAATTAGTTGTTATTTGTGTCTGTCAATGCATGCAAATGAGAAATGTATAATTCCCTTGTATTGATTGGTTGAAGGAAAATGGAGGGGAGGGGAAGTATTTTTTTAGTTTGACTTTATTTGTTTTGATTAATTAGAGGGGAGGGAAGGAAAAATGTAAGTGAAAAATCTCTCCCCTCCTCTTGTTTTCTTTCCCTCCGAAAGTGGAGGGATTTAGAGGGATGGAAAATTGTAATAATATAAAAAACATAAGTGTCCTTAATAATTTTTTTTTAATACCAAGATTACCTTCTAACTTCTTTTATTTTGCTTCTTAAATAATATATTACTAACATATTTTGATTATATAAAAATTTTATTATTATTATTATTATTATTATTATTATTATTATTATTATTATTATTATTATATGTAAATAATATATTATATGTATAACTAAATAATAAAGGATAACAAAAAAATAATCCTAATAATAATAAACTGAGTAAATTAATAAGGACCAAAATATCATTTTGGTCCTTCACAGATGTCTTTTTTCTCAAGTTAGTCACTTAAAAATTTTTATTATCAATTTGGTCCCTTATAAATTGATATATTATCAATTTAGTCACTCGTAGATTTTCATTCTCAATGTGTTGATATGTTATTAATTTAGTTCCTCACATATTTTTATTTTCAATTTGGTCCCTCACAAATTTATATGTTATCAATTTAGTCCATTCATCAAAAGTTGTTACCATCAAAAGTTATGACTTGCAAAACAAGAACTAAATTGATAACATATCAATTTATTAGGGATAAAACTGAGAATGAAAATAAGTGAGGCACTAAACTGATAACATATTAATTTATGATGGACCAAATTGAGAATATAAATTTTTTTTGAGAGATTGAATTGATAACATATCAATCTGTAAGTGACCAAATTGAGAATAAAAATCTATTAAAAAAAGGATATATATGAGAGACCAAAATAGAATTTTAATTAGTTAGTTAAATTATACTTAATTATTTTTTTGTTTCTTCTAACAATAAAATTATTTAGCTTTTTTTCTTATTACGGTAATAATAAAATTAAAATTTTATATTATTTTTAAAACACATTATATATTTGAGATGTTTTTTAGATGAATTAAATTGAAACTGTTAAAATGTTATATTATTTCACCATAACAAATGAACTAACTTATTCGAATATAAGTGATAATAAATTTGTCATGTTTTGTTGGTCATACAATCAAAGGACTATAATAGTCATTTTATTTTATTTCCCCTTCCCTCCCCTTGCAAACCAAACAAAAAAAAAAGTTTATTTTCCCTTCCCCTCCATTAAAATCCCTCCCCTCCCCTCCCTTCCTCTCCGTTGAACCAAACAGTTTAATGCTTAAGCCGTTTTGGTTTTGAGTTAAATGCTTGAATGAACTTGATTCTTGGATCGAATATAGGATTTTCACAAATTATCATACAAGGCGTCCATCGCTCTAAAAATAAAAGATTTAGAACTTATTTAGTTTGGGTATTTTTTATTTTTATTTTTATTGAAAATAGAAAATTTGTTTAAAAATACATTTAGTTAAGTTAATTGATAGGCCTAAATCTAAAAACACCAAAAAGAAATCATCAGTATTTTAAAAAATACATTTTAAAAAATAAAAACAAAAAATGAAAATAAAAAATATTTTCACAAAGACTTTTATCTTTCAAAAATAAAAACTAAATTTTGTAGTCCCACCAAAATTTAATTTTGAAGCAAAACTTGAAAAAATCTTGTTTTAAAAGATAAAGCCCAATATGCAAAAGCATGACGGGTTTGGGAGCGACTGAGCGCAATAACGGTGTTAGACACCACTCAATACTCATTCTTAAGAATGATTACCCTAAGTTAATTGGCAAAACTAGAGGATACAGCCTAAGAGCAAACAGATTGTAATTGTGCTTAAATTTATGATAATACATGATGTGCCTAAAAGAGGACACAATCTGTAGCACAAGGAAAATAAAGAGAAGAAACCAACTCAACTAAATTGATAAGCCTATGGCGCCACAATTAAGCTAAGATGGATTGAATTCGCCACACCCCAGATTAGAGAACGGAATGGGAGTGATAAGAATTCTGAGATTTTCTCGCCACATTAACACAATTGTTAGATA
Organism: Biancaea sappan; assembly: GCA_037074585.1. Taxonomy (NCBI): domain Eukaryota; kingdom Viridiplantae; phylum Streptophyta; class Magnoliopsida; order Fabales; family Fabaceae; genus Biancaea; species Biancaea sappan. The sequence goes on along the minus strand of CM073501.1, from coordinate 40,741,285 downwards.
AGAGAAGAAAGATGTGCACAAAGCAATCTGAAAAATAATTCACTCAAATCTGATTATCTTGCCACAAGGGGGCAAGTTCCCTTTTATAGATAACAAAAACCAGCTGCCTCATTAATGTAACCAAAGCCACCTCATTAATGAGCCTACAACAACTATAGTCAACCTATAGCCACCTCTACAACAACTACAGCCTCCCTATAGCCACCTCATTAATGAGCCTACAACTATAGTCAACATACAGCCACCTAGCCTATACTAACTACAGCCACCCTATAACCACCTCATTAATGCAACAACAACAACTACAACCACTTGGAAAGCTAAAAGACAATACAACAACTCTGAAAACATTAAATTACATCAGATTTTATATCCCAAAAAGTCATGCACGAAAATTATTAAAACAATAAGAAAAATCTGTAGTTATTTTAATCTTCAAAGTCCAAGCTTCTAAATTGGCCCAGCCCATCATTGCACACAAGTAAAGAAACCCAAGTCAATCCCATTTGATGCTTCTTGGCCCTTGAACGTGTTATTGGCCCATGTATAGATTCAACCTCTTGTTCTTCAAGGACAGCCTTCATGATCACATCATCTTCCCCTGATTGACAAGGATTTGCCCTCAAATCCAGCTCCATGTTATCTTCCAAATAAGGGGTTATGTCCCTTACATTGAATGTTGCTGAAACACCATAATCTCCTGGGAGATCAATTTTATACGCATTGTCATTTACCTTTGCTAGTACTCGAAAAGGACCATCAGCTCGTGGCATAAGTTTAGACTTCCTTTTGTTTGGAAATCTCTCCTTGCGTAGGTGAATCCAAACAAGATCTCCTGGGCTAAATTGAACATGCTTTCTTTTCTTGTCTACTGACTTTTTATAGGCAGCATTCTTCGTCTCAATTTGCTTCTTTACTGCCTCATGCATTTTCTTCATGAATTCAGCTTTACTTTTGCCATCCAAGCTAAGTTTTTCATTAATTGGAAGAGGTGCCAAATCTGCTGGTGTATTAGGATTAAATCCATACACAACCTCAAATGGAGATTTCTTTGTAGTACTATGAACACTCCGATTATAAGCAAATTCAACATGCGGCAAGTACTCATCCCAATTCTTCAAGTTTTTACTGATAACACTTCTAAGCAAAGAGGAAAGAGATCTATTTACCACTTCAGTTTGCCCATCAGTTTGAGGATGACAGGTTGTGCTAAATAGCAGCTTTGTTCCAAGCTTCATCCATAATGTCTTCCAAAAATAGCTCAAGAATTTGGCATCACGATCAGAAACAATACTCTTTGGAATGCCATGCAATCTCAAAACTTCTTTGAAGAATAAATCAGCAATATGAGAAGCATCATCAGTTTTGTGACATGAAATAAAATGAGACATTTTTGAGAATCTATCAACAACCACCATAACTGAATCTTTTCCCCTTTTTGTTCTGGGTAATCCAAGCACAAAATCCATGCTTAGATCCATCCATGGTTGATCTGGAACAGTCAATGGCATGTACAAGCCATGTGCAGCCTCATTGCTCTTTGCTTTCTTGCAAGCAACACATCTTTCTACAATCCGATGCACATCCTTCATCATATTTGGCCAATAGAAATGCTCTTTCAACATTTCAAATGTCTTCTTTTCACCAAAATGTCCAGCCAGCCCACCTGCATGTGATTCTCTAACAAGCAATTCCCTAATAGAACAATTAGGAATCACAAGTTTCCCAAATCTGAACATATAACCATCATGCCTATAAAACCCTTTAATGGCCATTTTCTCACAAGCTGAATAGATTTTAGCCAGCATAGGATCAAGCAAGTATTGCTCCTTAATAAGTTCAAAGCCCAACAGTTTAGTGTTCAACAGAGAAATCAAAGCATACCTCCGAGATAATGCATCAGCCACAACATTCGTCTCTCCCTTTTTGTATTTGATTACATAGGGGAAAGCTTCCAAATACTCCACCCATTTGGCATGTCTTCTATTCAGCTTCCCTTGCCCCTTCAAATGCTTTAGGGATTCATGATCGGTGTGAATGATGAACTCCTTTGGTAATAAATAATGCTGCCATGTCTCAAGAGCTCGAATTAGTGCAAAGAACTCTTTATCATAGATTGAGTAATTCAGACTTGCTCCACCAAGCTTCTCACTAAAATAAGCAATGGGACACTTATCTTGCATTAAGACAGCTCCAATCCCTACTCCAGATGCATCACATTCAATCTCAAATACCTTTGAAAAATCTGGAAGAGCTAGAATAGGTGCTGAACACAATTTCTCCTTGATTAAGTCAAAACTCTTTTGTGTAGCTTCGGTCCATTTAAACTCACAATTTTTTTTTATGTATGCAGTTAATGGTGCAAGAATAGTGCTAAAATTCTTCACAAATCGTCTATAAAATGAAGCAAGGCCATGAAAACTTCGTACCTCAGAAATACTTTTAGGAATTGGCCACTCCTTGATTGCTTTTATTTTCTCCTCATCCACGTGCACCCCATGTTGAGAGACAACAAAACCAAGGAAAATAACTTGGTCTTGACAGAATTGGCACTTCTTGAAATTGCCAAATAGCTTTTGTTCTCGTAATACTTCAAATACTTGCCTCAAATGCTCTTCATGCTCTTCAGAATTTTTACTATAAACCAAAATGTCATCAAAATAAACGACAACAAACATACCTATAAATTTTCGAAGCACATGGTTCATTAGCCTCATAAAGGTGCTTGGGGCATTGGATAATCCAAATGGCATGACCTTCCATTCATACAGCCCATGTTTTGTCTTAAAGGCTGTCTTCCATTCATCTCCTTCCTTCATACGAATTTGGTGATAACTACTCTTCAAGTCTATCTTTGAAAACACTTTGGAGCCATGTAATTCATCAAGCATGTCATCTAACCTTGGAATGGGATAACGATACTTGACTGTAATCTTGTTAATTGCTCTGCTATCCACACACATCCTCATGGTCCCATCTTTCTTTGGCACCAATAAGGCCGGTACTGAACAAGGACTCATGGACTCCTGAACATATCCTCTTTCCAGCAACTCATTTACTTGACGTTGCAACTCCTTTGCCTCCTCCGGATTCATTCTATAAGCTGGCCTATTTGGTAAGGCAGCTCCTGGTACAAGATCAATTTGGTGCTCAATACCACGAATTGGTGGTAATTCCTTTGGTAGTTCTTCTGGAAATACATCACGAAATTCTTCCAAGAGCCTTTGAATTTATGGTGGAAGTGATCCCACAATTTCTGGTACTATCTCCTTCAAATGCAATAAAAGAACTAAATTAGAGCTGGATAAAGCTCTCTCAATGTCTCCTTTGTTGGCAAGTAAATTACCCTTCCTTTCAGCTTCCTGTTGATGTATCTTCACTTGTTGAGGACTCAATGGTGCTAACACAATCTTCCTTCCATCTTTCTCAAAGGAATATGTGTTTTTAAACCCATCATGCAAAGCTCTTCTATCATACTGCCAAGGTCTTCCCAAGAGCAAATGACTAGCACTCATTGGAACAACATCACATAGTACCTTATCTTTGTAATTTTTCCCAATAGAAAAGGGCACAACAACCTGTTTAGTGACTCTCACAACTCCATCTTCATTTAGCCACTGCAATTTGTAAGGATGAGGGTGTTCAGTTGTGGCTAAATTCAACTTCTCCACCAAAGTAGTAGAAGCCACATTTGTGCAGCTCCCTCCATCTATAATTACACCACAAACCTTCTTTTCAACAGTACACCTTGTGTGAAAAATGTTCTCCCTTTGCTCATCACTAGGCTTAGCTTGCAAATTTAGAGCACGCCTTATGACAAGGAGTTCTCCCTCATCAGCATACTCCATGTTTTCCTTATCAGAACATTCTTCCATAACTCCTTCAATGGCTGCCTCATCTTCGCTTACCACTTCTCCATGCGTGTCTTGGATAATCATTACCCTATGGTTTGGACATTCAGATGCGTAATGCCCATGACCAAGACATTTGAAGCACTTTACATCTCTACTCCTTTTAGGAGGTTCTGAATCAGCTCCCTTTTCTTTCCCCTTTGATGAACTTGATGGAAGTTTTGAAGAATCCCTCTTCTCCACCTTTTTTTCTTCTCCTTTAGATGCAACCCATGATGGTGTTGTAGAGAAATTTGTGATTTTGTTTCTAGTTGGTTGTGACATTTGCTTACTAGAAACTCTCTTCCTTTGTCTCTCCACTTTGACTGCAAGTTTAATAACATCCTCTAAGGTTACATAATTTTGTAGTTCCACCAAATCACCAATCTCCCTATGCAAACCACCAATGAACCTTGCAATTGTTTGCTCTTGAGGTTCATTCAGTTCACATCGAATCATTAGCATCTCAAACTCTTTCACATAGTCTTCTACACACATACCTCCTTGTCTCAAGGATTGAAATTTGAAGAAGAGCTCTTGCTTGTAATATTCTGGCACAAATCTTCTTTGCATAAGTCTCTTCATTAGCCTCCAATTTCTGACTTCTTCCTCACCATCTCTCCTCCGTTGGTTCTTCAAATTCTCCCACCATAAATTGGCGTAATCTGTGAATTCAAGGGCTGCAAGACGACATTTGGTTGCCTCCGAGTACTCATGGCACTCAAAGACCTTCTCTACATGCTGCACCCACTCCAAAAATTCCTCTGGAGAGCTACTTCCCTTGAAAGTAGGGACCTTCATCTTAATCTTCAATTCTTGCTCTCTTTGTTGCCTCCTTGGCCTTGGAGACCTTTCATCTTCTGTATTGCTTTCTTGGTCCGATTGCTCTTCATTTCTATTTCTTCGCTGCCGACGCCTTGGTTGATGGTTTAGCCTCTCCATTTGTTCTACCAAACGATTCAACTGCTCCATCATTTGTTGTTGAGATCTCTCCATTTGACTGTGAGACCTTTCCAACTTCAGAATTTGAGCTTGCTCTAAAGTAAGCCCCATTGGAATTGGAGGTTCAGAACTGTTTTCTCCAGACATGATCTCTCTCTATAAGTGTTCTACTCTCAAGTTACAAGAGCTTTCCCACATGAAACCACCGCTTCTGATACCAAAATGATGTGCCTAAAAGAGGACACAATCTGTAGCACAAGGAAAATAAAGAGAAGAAACCAACTCAACTAAATTGATAAGCCTATGGCGCCACAATTAAGCTAAGATGGATTGAATTCGCCACACCCCAGATTAGAGAACGGAATGGGAGTGATAAGAATTCTGAGATTTTCTCGCCACACTAACACAATTGTTAGATAAGAGAAGAAAGATGTGCACAAAGCAATCTGAAAAATAATTCACTCAAATCTGATTATCTTGCCACAAGGGGGCAAGTTCCCTTTTATAGATAACAAAAACCAGCTGCCTCATTAATGCAACCAAAGCCACCTCATTAATGAGCCTACAACAACTATAGTCAACCTATAGCCACCTCTACAACAACTACAGCCTCCCTATAGCCACCTCATTAATGAGCCTACAACTATAGTCAACATACAGCCACCTAGCCTATACTAACTACAGCCACCCTATAACCACCTCATTAATGCAACAACAACAACTACAACCACTTGGAAAGCTAAAAGACAATACAACAACTCTGAAAACATTAAATTACATCAGATTTTATATCCCAAAAAGTCATGCACGAAAATTATTAAAACAATAAGAAAAATCTGTAGTTATTTTAATCTTCAAAGTCCAAGCTTCTAAATTGGCCCAGCCCATCATTGCACACAAGTAAAGAAACCCAAGTCAATCCCATTTGATGCTTCTTGGCCCTTGAACGTGTTATTGGCCCATGTATAGATTCAACCTCTTGTTCTTCAAGGACAGCCTTCATGATCACATCAATACATTACTTTGGTTTTCACTCTTTCCATTTTTAAATTTTTTGATTTTTCTGAGGGATGAGATTGCAAAATATATATATATATATATATATATATATATTAATTTTTTGAAATAATTTTCTAAGTAAAATTGAAAGACAATATTTTATTTTATTTTTGAAAGGTTCTTACAATTAAAAAGAAACAACGAAGATAGGGTAAATATTTTGTGATTTTTTGAATTTTTGATGGGGAGGAAAACAAACAAAATCTTTTTTGGATTTTTGGATTTTCTTTTTTTGATAATGGCCAAAAGTCCCAAGACAAATTATACTAAGAAAAAATTGAAAAACTACATTGGCCAAATACAACAGAGGTCCTAAAAAAAATTTGAGATAGAAAACCAAAAAAAAAAAGCTTTCAAAGAAATTCTGAAACCTATCAAGGAATTTAAAAAAAAAAGTATACATCGACTTACCAACAAAGGAAGAAAAACAAGATATATCATTGGAACATCTGAAGTCGTTTCATCTATCCTTCTTTGAATCATATTGATAAGTGTTTGCACGTTTTGATTAATAATGAGTTTCATTTTCTTCAAAATCCCTCTTAGCTTCGAAACCCTCTTAAATGATGGAAAGCCAAATAACACATCCAAAAAAAAAAAACACAGAGGGAATAAGAAATCACCGTCAGAGAAAAAAGTTACTCGGAAGGAACAAAAAAAATATATCACCCAAGAGAAATTAATATTTTTTTTTTGACAAAGAATAAATACTTAGCCCATAACACATTCATTTTCATCAACAACAAATTAAACTGATCAGTGCATCGTATTCATCTTTAGGCACCTGCTAGCAGCCAAATTGTTTGTCAGACTTGATGTATTAGCTCCAATCACAGATTTCAAGCGACTGAACTATTTCATGATTTGAATAGGGCTGACTTAAAAAAAGGATGAATTTTCTGTAATCACATACCAAACTTCTTATCATTTCACCATAAGAAAATCATTCATTAGAAAATATTTGTCATTGAAAAATAAGAATAGGTTACTCAATTAAGATTTAGTGACACTCAGTTTATTACAAATATTTGTCACTAAAATGGGCATAACAAATTTTTACTATTACCATTAATTTTCAATATTTACAACTTTTTGTAATAAAATATAACTTACTATTATCCTGCCTTACTACGCCTTACCACTTCACCAATACCATATTTCATAATCCCATTCTCTGCCATTATGAGATATAATTTCAACAAACCAAACTTAGTCATAATTATTTTATGACCTATGTATTAACATTACTATCCATTTTCTTTCATTTTAATGATTTCAGTTTCACTTTCATGTTGCACATGAAAGTGATAGATGACCAATTGCCCACTTCTTAACCAAATTTGTGAAACCACTCAAAACAAATGTGAATGTGAGTGGGATGCGTTAACCAATGATTGTTGAAGATAAACACACATATCACAATATATCTTTTGTTCTTTGACTTGAGCAAGAATTTCAATTATTTCCTAAATTTTTTTTTCAATCAAATTCTATTCTTTCCTAAAATCTTTCAATTTTGACCTTAGCAAAGTGCTTGTTTTATGACTAAGTTACTGATTTAACATTTGAAAAAGTATCTGTGTCTCAATCCTTAGAAAATATTGTCTTAAATAATCTTTAAAGATTTGTAATTGTTTTAATTTGATATTTTTTAATACTATATCACAAATAGAACCATCTATAAAGTTTGTAAAAGTTGATAATAATGTCCTCACAAATTAAGTACGATGAATATTTTATTATTAGAACATGGCCCTAATTAGTCACGATCATAATGATCATATGGTTTATATCGGTCAAATCATTGATATTAGTGTAAAATTAAATCATCAGCAAGATTTTTTCTTTCTAGTGGGCTGCTACATGTTTCCAATAACGCAATGGCCACACGCTTGATGGTTTCGGCACACACCTTCTTTAGAAATCAATTATATTTATAGTAAATTATTGATTTTGTTTTTCGAAGATTACAGTTATTTTAATTTAATTTATAAAAAATTAATTATTTTTAATTTTATTTTTTAAAATTATATTTATTTCAATTTCATACTTTTATGTGTCAAAATGATTATTAAAAAAAATTGACAATAATAAATTTCATAATTTAACAATAAAAAAAGACAATTGAGACATGTAATTTTTAATGAACTAAATTAAAATAATTGATCTATCAAGTACTAAAGAGACAGTTATAATATTTCAGTAACTAAATTATAAATTATAAGAGCACTCTAAATACTATAATTATATCAATTTAGTTCTTAAACGATTAAATATATCAAATTAGTCCCTGAAAATTACATTAACTTTTAATTTAGTTATTTTTATTGTTAAATCGCAAATTTAGTTCTTAAATGATCAAATATATCAATTTAGCCCCTGAAATATTACATTGGCTTTAATTTGGTTATTTTCATTGCTAAATTGCAAAATTTGCAATTGCTAAATTAAATCTCATAATTTTTATTTCTAAATTACAAAATTTGCCATTGTTAAATTTTAAGTTGTTAAAAGTTACTTTAACAAATAAAGGGACTAAATTAAAATAAATATAATCTTTCAAAGAAATCAAGACAACTATAATTTTTTAAGTATCAAATCAATAACATTCTTCAATTTATTTATTATTTAAAATTAAAATAACATTTTTTCAAAAAAAATAAACTATAACAATAATACTAAAAGATAATATTATTATTTAAGTAATGAGAAATGAGAATTAACTTTGGAGATAACTTATATAAAGTTCTTTATATCCTTACTATCAAGTTCTCCAATAAAAACATAACATGTATAAAAAGTTTTTTGAAAAACTAATCATTTAATGATGAGTTGTAAAAAATATCAAGTTATTTTTTAAATACTATACGCCTGTTCTGAATGGATAATCATACACTTGTTATATTATAACTGAATAACTTGATAGCAAATATATAAGTATTAACTTTTTACCCACCAAAATGGAGGAAAGGATTTGATTACCAAGTTATAAATTCTGTCTGCAAATTCTAGTGTTTGAATTGCCTCTTGCACATAACGTTAGTCGTTGGATTCATTTGATTCAACGGTTAACATTCCCAGTGCGTTTCTGAACTTTTTTTAAAAAAAATTGCATGATTTATCCTAATCTATCCGATCAGAGTCAGCAGTGAGCTCATCCAATGAACGAAATCTAGCTCGCTTTTTGACTTATAAAATCACTCTTCAACCGTTTGATCTCGATCAACAGTTAGCACATTCAACGGTGTACAATAAAATTTCAATAAAATTGTAATAAATATAAAAATTAATTTATAAAAATATAAAATTACATAATATATACAAATTTCTATATTTAATTTGTAGACTTGCAGCTCCAACGAAATATAATTCCTACGGCTGACAAATTCAGTTGAGGAAGAGTAAATTGCTAATTTATTCTTTGAAATAATATAATTATTTTAATTTTATTTTTTAAAAATTAAATGTTTCAATTTATTTTTCAAAAAATTATATTTGTTTTAATTTTATCATGCTCACCGTTACATTGCAAAATTTGCTATTTTTAAATTTTAAAATTTTCATTGTTGAAAGTGACTTTTTTTTTAGGAATGTTAAAAGCAATTTTGACAAAGAAAAGAACAAAATTTTGGCCTAAAATTAAAATAGGTATAATTATTTTAGCAAGAAAAAAAAACTCCCATTAAGATATAGAAAGAAGTAACAAAAAGGCAAAATAAATATAGTTGGGAGGGGTCGCACTTGGGAAGATTCTTTGGTCTAACAAAAATAAATAAATAAATAATTTTTATTTTTATGTGCCATTAGAATTAATACACTAATCTCAATTAGACTGCCAAAATTTTGCAGTTAAACGTATTTAGACACATTGTACCAAAATTATTAATCTCGTAGAAAATCTTTCAGATTTAATTTATTTTTATAAAAAATATTAAATTTTTATTTATAATTATAATTTATCATTTATAAATTTTTAAACAAGATAAGATGTTGATAATGGAAATCCTGATAGAAAAAAAGATAATGACAATTTTTGAGCGCCCAAAAATTTTCTCTTATATCAAATTCAAATATCAAATAATAAAGGGAAAAATACACTTTCCCCCATAAAATTTTTTTATCATGTAGATAATCTCATGAATTATAAAACTCAACACAAGACTCATCTAAACTCTCCATTTTGTACGGTAAGGTTATTTCGTCCAATAATTCGATAGTTTGACTAACAATCAACACTAACTAAGATTTTTAAACTGTTACATCAGCTCAATATGTACACATTATCAACTGGCATGACTAAAATAATGCTACGTCATCCTTGATCTGACGCACATGCATGTACACATAGCAATTGACGTGTGAGTTGGGCTATAGGTTTGGGTCAAGGATAACGAGACATTATTTTAACTATATCAGCTGCTGATGTGTACATATTGACTGAGGCAGCAGTCTAAAAATCTTAGTTAGAGTTATCTGTTAGTCAAACCAATAGATTATTGAATAGAAGAGTCTCATCACACAAAATGAAGAGTTTATAGAAATTGTGTTTTGAGTTTTATAGTTCATAAGAATTATCTCCACAATAAAAAAGTTCATGAGGGCAATGTGTATTTTTTCAATAATAAAAGATAAAAAGGAAAACATTGCTGCTCTTGTAATTCATGGCTTAGAGCATTTATTCCTAAATCACAAATAAGAATAATGAAAGCAATCTCAATTGGGGGCATGAAATCATGGAATTAATATAGGCACTAATATGTACGTGTTGTTTTTTTGGGGTCAAAGTAATTAATGAACGTTTAAGGAAAAGAATCTATATAATAGACTAAAATAATTCCACTATAAAACATTAATTACATAGATGTCATTAAATAACATATAATAAAAATAAAAATTAAATGAATAAATTATGCAAATGAATAAATTCATTACTATTAATGACACTACATTAAATTCATTCTAAGTAACTCTTTTGATATGTATTGTAGGGCTCTCTTTTAAATTCTGTGAATATTAAATGTAAATTAGTGTGATTAATTCTATAATGCATTCAAATGAATTTGAAAATTTTACATTCAAATGAATTCAAATTATCCTTTTTAAAACTATGAATTGTCGTAAATTTAATTAATAATTAAATAATTAAATAATTACAATATATTAAATGCAAATTGGTGTGATTGATTCTATAATTGCATTCAAATGAATTTGAAAAATTTTCATTCAAATGAATTCAAACCATCACTTTTAAAACTATGAATCATTGTAAAATTTGAGTGTTTGGAGCTTAGAATTCTATGTTTTGAGAGTCTATATCAATTGCCTTTGTGCCGATTTGAAGCTTGATCTCAAGCTAATATAGTGCGTTTCAAAGAATGACTGTATGTTAAGTGTCATGCGTTAAACTGACCAACAACAATAGAGGAATGATCGGATGGCTCTCATATCAACTTCAGAGTGGATTTCCCGCCACGACTACAGAGAAGTAGCTCGCCTCTATCTCTATTCTATTTTCACTCAAACTCGGTATAATCTTCTTAGTCATGTCAGCCATAAAAGTTCACGAAAGCACCTTCTCGATGGCTACCATGTAGGTTACTACTTGTCTTTTTGAGAAACAACTTGAATTCGAGTTTGTTCCCATTAACATGAAAGAGGGAAAATACAAAAAGAAACCTTTCATTTTTCTTAATGTAAGTGTTAAAGCAATTCATGGATTACTTGTCTCTAAGTTTCAGTTCAACTAACTTTTGCTTCTTTTGATGCAGACATTCAGTCAAGTTCCAGCCTTTGAAGACGGAGATCTAAAGCTGTTTGATAAGTATTAAGTATACATCTCTAACAAGCACACTCAAATATCGTTAAATTAGTATTTGTAAAATTACTTATCAAAATTATTTCAATACACAAAATTAAGAGCAATCACGCAATATATTGCCTATGAGTATGCTAAAAAAGGGACCCAATTGATAAGCAGATAGTTCAAGAATATGGCGATTACAGGGAAAGGTAAATTATTCGGATCCAGTGTTTTTTCTCCTTTTTAATTTGTTTATTCTTTGATTTAATATAGTTCTTTTGTTTGAATCTACTTCACATCTTGGAGTCAATCAAATTTTATGGTATTCTTTATTTTTCATTTTGTCTCTAATATTGTAGGGCTCCGAGATTCGAACTAAATTTTTGAAGGATAGTAATCTTATTAAATTGAAACAAAGTCAGGAAATAACCATATCAACTGATTATAGCATAAAAGGATATGAGAATATAATCTGTATGAGCTACAAAAAGTTGGCTGAGGATGTGAAGCCTGGTAGTGTAATACTGTGCTTAGATGAAATTATCTCATTTATAATATTATCATGTGACAAAAAATTAAGTTTGGTTTGATGTCGCTAACAGTTCTTGGTGAAAGAAAGAATGTTAATATTTTTGGAGTGATAGTGGATCTCCTTGTACTGACAAAGAAAGACAAGGAGGATATCTTGAAATAGGAACTTCTCAACAAAATTGACATAATTTTTTTTTGTTCGAAAAGGTTCACACTTCGTGAAAGTTTAAAAAGTGTTGGGACAGCATGCAAAGAACATTCATCTCATGTCAAAGGTATGATCTTTCTTTATAATATAACATGGCCGTTTATTATCATAAATGTTTTATTAAAATTTATAATTTATATTTGTATAAATAATCAAAATTTATATTAGAATATTTACGTTTTAAAATATATATGTTATAACTCATAAGTTTTATAAGTTTCATAAGTTTCACAAATTTAGAAATTATAGTATTATTATCAGAATATATTATGTGGATTCTAATGTATTTAATATATTATATGAGTTATTGTTAAAGTAAATAGCATAATATATTTTTATTAGAATATATTATCATAATTATTAATTAGTGTAATTAGTAAAATTAATAATTAGTGAATTTCATTATTTTATTTGATTTGAATTGATGTGAATGAATAAATTAGGTAAATTAATAAATTTGGTAAATTAATGACATCACATAAGATTAATTATTTGATTTAAATTGATTGAAAAGATTTGAATTGAAATTCAAAAACAATTACCTTTATTATTTGACCATTGTAGAATAATTAATGACATCACATTAAATGAATTATTTGATTTGAATTGATTTGAATTGAAATTAAAAACTATTACCTTTATTATTTGATTTGAATTGAAATATATAGATAATAAATTATTGAAATATACATACACGAGGATCAAGACATATTGAAATTAATTATTGATCATATGTATAAAATTTCTTTACAGTTCATTATCCTAAATTCTATATGAACATTTTAATTTGATTATTATTCTTTTGTAAAAAATTTTAAATTAAAAAATTTTTATTGATTACCCATACATCTTATTATTTTATTCCATTTGATGACTTATTCTATATCATAATATAATGTGTTCATTTATTATCATAGATTTTTATTAAATTTTATAATTTATATTTGTATAAATAATCAAAATTTATATTAGAATATTTACATTTAAAAAGTATATTTCATAACTCATAAATCTTATAAGTTTTATAAATTTCACAAATTTACAAATTATAGTATTATTATTAGAATATATTATGTGGATCCCAATATATTTAATATATTATGTGGTTATTGTTAAAATAAATAGTAGGATATATTTTTATTATAATATATTATAATAATTATTAATAAGTGAAATTAATAATTAATAAATGTTGTTATTATATTTAATTTGAATTGATTTGATTGAACAATAGGTAAGTTAATAAATTTGATAAATTAATGATATCACATAATATTAATTATTTGATTTGAATTTATTTAAATCATTTGAATTGAAATTAAAAAGATTACTTTTATTATTTGACTATTGTAATGTCTTAGAAGATTGTTTTTAGTAGGTAAAATAAAATTGATTATGGTATTGATATGTGAATTAAAAAATTTACTTTATTTGACTTTATTTTGATTTCCTTTCAAAACAGTTTTTAATTTAATAAAAATCAAAGTTTGAGATATGAATCTTTAAATTATTATCTCTTGACTGAAGAAAGAGATAAAAATTAAATTATTAAAAGACGAAATATGAGGCCTAAAGATCCAATCCAAATGTAGCAACAACATTCAATTTTTTTTTATGGATCCGATTGAAACAAAAAAAAGATGCATTCAAAAGTAAAAATAAAATCAATATTCAATTAATTACCGATTTATGCAACAAATAATTTATAACAAAAAATTCACAAATTAAAAAATTAATTAATTTACTTGTTTTACTCATTTAAATTTATTCTATTAAATAAATAAATCAATTCAAATCAAAGTTAGAGTAGGTAAAATAAATTTGATTATGAACCTAATAAATTAATTAAAAATATTTAGTTATTTATGTATAAAAAATATATGTCATAACTCATAAGTTTCATATAAATCAATGGTAATTATTATTATTTTTATAAATTATAAAAATTTTTAAAATTATAATTTAACCGTGCATCGCACGAGTCACAATACTAATTAAATTAAAAAACGTGCCAGTGCCACATTTAGATTGTGAGGTGGGACTCATGCGGAGAGGAAACGGGACGCTTTTTCAGAATTTTCTGAAATCTGAACGTTACAATGAAAGGCCATATATTACAATACAATGCCAATAACTATTAATTATTATTATTATTATTATTATTATTATTATTATTATTATTATTATTATTTTAATAAAAAAAATGTGAGCACAAAACGCCGAAACTTGTGCATTGGTTAGTGCCGCTCCTTGGCCTCTTTGCTGTCAACGTGACTCTCACTCTGTTACACTCCAACACCCGCAGTAAACGGTCACCACTCCGGACTTTTTTTTTTTGTTAAATTATAATTTTAGTTCTTATAATTTTAATAAAATTATAAATTAATCTCTATATTTTATTTTTATATAAAATAATTTTTATAATTTTTTCATGTAAGTTAATTTTTTTTATTAGTATAGTTAACATTATTATTAAAATAATACTACATGGTAACTGATATATATATATATATATATATATATTTTTGAACATGTTAGCTTACTCAATTATTAAATTTTACATAACTCAGTCATCATGTCAATAAAATCAATGCTGGCATTATAGTTAAATTGTGTAAATTTAATGACTAAACATGTTAATATGTTTACAAATGTATACATTAGCTGTTATGTAAGACTATTTTAATAATAAAATTAATCATATTGATAGTAGGAACTAACTTACATGGATGAAGAAATTATAAAGATTATTTTACATAAAAATAAAGTATAGAGACCAATTTATAATTTTAGTGAAACTATAGGGACCAAAATTATAATTTAACTTTTTTTCAACATGCAAAGAATTTTTTAATTGGAAAAAATATTATTCATACCCATGAATTTTGATTTATTTGTTAATTATAACCTAAAATTTTCTATTGTGTCAATTATATGTCATATACTTACATTTAATTTCAATTATGCCTTTGAACCCAACATAAAAATTTAATGCAAACGCTAATATAATATCTTATCTTTTTCACATCAATTTTATTAATTCATCTTGACTGTCGAATTAGAATTTTTAATGACTAAAATTACCCCCATGAATTCAATATTAATATAATGAATATGAGGAAAGTTTGGATAATTTTGGTTATTATAAGTTTCAAACTACGTCAGCATTGACCATTGAAATATTTGGACTATGTTAGGTTTAGGGTCATAATTGAAACTAAATAAAAATATATAAAATATAATTAATACAAAATAAAGTTTTAGTGAATCAGGAGATGAATAGTACTCATGTTTTCTTAATTTCAAAATTTGTCTTATTTACTACTTCTGTAACATCCAAAATTTTTACGTTTATTAAATATAGGCAAATTAGTCTATATTTTCAAAGGAGAAAAATTTGTAAATGGAAATAAAGTGGCTTTTTCAAAAATTAGAGGTTGGAGAAAATCATATGAAATATTAGAAATAATTTTGGGTGATAAATTATATTTTTCCTTAATGATCAAGGACCCACTTGCATGGACCAAAAGTAGTTAGGGACTTTGTAGAATTTAGCAGGACCTTTGATATTTACACTCAAGTGTTTACGTGCCTCTTCTTCCCTTCACCTAACTTTGCACCAATAGCAAGTTGCAACATGTATTCCACTTTGAGAAAGTAAGTATGAGGGTTGGGAAAGATTTCATGAGAAGCAAAAATCCATGGGAACTCTAAGCTAGAACATCATCACGACAACATGCACTCACACGCAGTAGAACTTGATGATCAACATGTGAAACTCTTAACCCCATCTCCTTTTGGCAGCAGCACAATGTGATGCAGTAGAATATTGTTTATTATTTTGGAGACAAAAGGATTAGCAACTGAAAAGGAGCATATAGGAAATGCAAAAAGGAGGAATTGGCATGTGAATCTCTCAGCCAAGAGCAAAAACCCATGATAGCCACGTGAGGAGAGGTGTATCCGTGGGAGTATGCTGTAGAAACTAAGCGTGAGAGACTTTTATTGCAGTAACCCGTGACCTTTGTGCTTTAAAGTTATTTAGCTCCATTCTTTGCTGTACTAAGAGAGAACTCGAGAGAGAGAATAAGAGAAAGTCGTGAGCCTCTTTCTACTACAGCAAACCGAGAGGAAGAGTGTGAGATCTTTTTATTTTCTTCTGTAGTGCAATCCGAGAGAGAGAGCTTTTGTAGAAAAGAAAAAAAAACTGTGGTCTTCCTTGAGGATTTGGAGTGCAACCCGTGAGCTACAAGAAGATATTAGTGAACCTGAATTTTGCCTATGTTCTACTGCACTAAAACAGAGCAAAAAATTGAGGTATTATGCAAGTTTGCAAGGTCTTTTCTAGCCAAACCAACAAGCCACCCTTGGGCAACTTTGGTGCTGACCAAAAGACCATCTTAGCAGTGGATTTGAGGTCCAAAGCACACCTTCACAGCAGCAAAAACAATGACAGGAAAGTGCAGAAAAATTTAGAGAAAAGTGAGCTTCAACACTTTGGTAAGCTTTAAATCCCTTCTTTTAGGCTTGCATGTGCTTTAGAAATGATTAAACATGTCTTAGAGAGTCCCTCGATGAGTTTGGGAGAGCCATGCAGCAAGAAGAATGGAAAAACATGGAGTTTAGATGTATGCATGCAAGATAGGGACTAAACTGAATAAAATCAAAAGTTTGTAGGAGCAGCTATAATTTCTAAACAAGATATATTTGTAACCTATAGACTTAGATGAGACTAAATATGGTCTTAGATCATGAAAAAGATAAGGGAAAAATAATTATTGAGGACCTAAGTGAATGAAATGAAAAGTTGGAAGGAAAGAGTAAAAATTCTGAAAATATCCAGATTTAGTATATATTGGATTTTAGTTAAAATTTGATGGAATTCACCAAATTTTGAAGGTTATTTATATGGTTAAAATTCGCATTAAGGACCAAAGTGAATTAATTTAAAGTTTCTGAAGAAAAAGGAAATAGGGTGGAATTTGAGAAATAAATTAGAAGAAATTTTAGCTGATTATAATTATTTGAATTTGGGACTATAAATGGGATTGTAGATATTAGGTAATTAATTTTTGAGGCATAAGATTTAATTAATTATGAAATAGTAATTTTAATCTCTTCCTTATTAGGATATTTTTTAGCTAATTATAATTATTGAAATTTGTGATTAGAAATAAGATTGTAAATAATACATAATTAATATTTAGTGCATAGAAATTTTATTTAAAAATAGAATAGTATTTTAAGTATTCCATATTAGGATTTTAATAGCCAATTTATTTTACCAGCACCTTGGAATAATTTCAAGCTAAATCGGTACGGGACAGTAATTCCAGTTACATTTCATAAAAGCGCTGTTCATATATTTTGAAATTGTTTTATACTGAAAATGATTTAATTATGAATTATGTGATGAAAATGATTTATTGATGAATTATGTGATATTCAACTCTATGCATTGTTATGTATGTATATGTATTATTATGATACTCATGTGCTAAGGCAGTGTATGCCAAGCATCTGGGGTACGACGATACGCGCCAGTATAAGACTTGCCATGGTTAGGGCGGAAGCAGTTATGCATAACGATGCTAGTGTCAGTCTTGTTGACCTTTGGGCCACAGGGTATAATCAGACCATGGTGGTAGGCACTGAGAATAGTGATGACCCTTGGCACCACTTGAGGTGAAACAGACTCTTGTGTTACTAAGACCCAGGGATAATCTCTGCATGACAATGGCATAGATGAGTTGAACTGAACTATGAATGGTGTTATGAACTTGCTTTTATGACTGGGAATGGTTCTTGTTTTCAATATTAACTACTGGCTACTGAGATTTCTATGTCTCATGATTTTGTACTGTATTAACCATTTTCCAGGTACAAGTCAAAGTGGGAATAATGGGGTTGCAGCAGGGAGTTAGTAGCTGTAGCCAAGATTTTATAATTTTTGTAAAATAATTAAGACTTAATCTCAGTGATATGTATATATGTCGAAATGATGGTGATGTAAGGCGTGGGATGATGTTAATGGCTTCTAGTTGCTTTTAATTATGGACTTGAGATCTTTGGAATTTAAGGTTTGAAAATTGCCATAATTAGTAACTAAAGAACCTTATCTTAAAAACCTTTTATCCTGGAGATAGTTTTGTGAACAGTTGAGGTGTTACATAAAAATGGTATCAGAGCACGGTTCTAGGCACTAAGTGGGTTAGCATGGGTAGTTTAAAACCCTAGCTCTATGTTTTGGGTTATTTTTGAAATAATCTAACTGTCTATTTTCAGAATATGGCTACAAGGAGAACTCAGACTGACATCCTAGAAGAAATAGTGACACAGTTGAGGTATCAGGTTAACACTCAGGCCGTAACGGCTGATATCCTTAGGAGATTGCAGGATGAAGGGAGAAGGGACCAGAATGAAGAAAGGCACCGAGCCAATGGTGAACAAATTGAGGATGCCAAACTCCTTTACAAAGGTACTAGGAGAATTCAGAAAGGCCAATCCCCCTTCATTTACAGGAACACATGATCCAGCGGTGGCACAAAATTGGATCAAACAATTAGAAAAAATATGCAAGATAATAAATTGCACCCCTGCTCAAAGGCTCGCCTTGGCAGTGTATAAACTGGAAGGAGAAGCAGAATATTGGTGGGAAGGGGCAAAGAGGCTTCTTGAGTCAAAGGGAGAAGAAATCACTTGGGAAAATTTCCACCTTACTGTATTCAACAAATACTTCCCAAACAACGTGAAGAAACAGAAGGAAGCTGAATTCCTCCAGATAAGACAGGGGACAATGACAGTAGGGTAATACGAGGCCAAGTTTGAAGAGCTTTCTAAATTTTCTTCATACCTTAACAACATACACGATGAGGAGTGGAAAGCAAGCCACTTCGAGAGAGGCTTGAGATCCGAGATAAAGAATATAGTAGGGACTTTTGACATATCGAACTTCTCTCAACTTGTGAACAAATTTCGGATAGCTGAAGCCCACATTCAGGAGGTTAAGCTAGAGAAAGAGGCCGAAGCGAGTGAAAAGAGAAAGAGAGAGGATCGTGGGGTTCCTAACAACAGAAGAAACGGTGGTTGGAAGAAGAAGTTCAAAGGAAATAAAGAGCAGTTTCGTAGGAACCAGACGGGAAACCCCAATCAGACCTTTACCCCTCGATGTCAAAAATGTGGTGCCAAGAGTCATGAAAATTCTCCTTGCACTATAACTTGTTACACTTGTGGACAACCCAGTCACATGTCCCGAGCATGCTCAACCACGAAGGGAACAGCTCCGACTAGGCCACAGAACCAAGGAAGGGTTTTTGCCATGACGTAGCAAGAGGTTGATATGTCACCTAATCTCATTCGAGGTAAATTTTCGATCCAAAATATTCTTGTAGATGCATTGTTTGATAGTGGGGCAACCCATTCATTCATATCATTTGCTTGCGTTAAAAATTTGGGTCTAAAGTTGAGTATGTTACCTTATGATTTAAATGTAATTATGCCAACTGGTGGTTAAATTTTTACTTCACAAGTATGTTTAAATTGCGTTGTTGAACTAGACAACAAAAAGACTACTTTGAATTTGGTATGTTTGATCATGCACGATTTTGATGTGATTATTAGTATGGAATGATTGTCTAGAAACAATGCCATACTTGATTGTTCCCGTAAAGTAGTCTCTTTACCTATCTGTATACCATCACTAAGCCCTAAGACTGAGCTATCTTGTGCATCTCTTGCAAAAAATGAGAGTTATGTTGGGAAAGGTCACCAAGGGTATCTAGTACTATTTTCTTCTAAGGTAGATGAGGCGGTCAGGATAGAGAACATCCCCGTGGTAAAGGACTATCCTGATGTGTTTCCAGATGACATAAATGGCTTACCCCCAGAACGAGAAGTTGAATTCTCTATTGATCTAATGCCTGGAACAGGTCCTATCTCTGTAACTCCTTATCGGATGGCTCCAACCGAGTTGGTAGAGTTAAAGAAACAATTGGAAGATTTGTTGGAAAAGGGTTTCATTAGGCCTAGTGTGTCACCGTGGGGAACTCCTATTCTTTTTGTCAAAAAGAAAGACGGATCCTTTAGGTTGTGTATAGACTATAGGTAATTGAATAAAGTCACTATTAAGAATAAATACCCTTTACCGAGGATAGATGACCTTTTGGACCAATTGATAGGAGCATCTGTTTTCTCGAAGATTGATTTGAGATCAGGTTATCATCAGTTGAGGGTTAAAGAGGTAGACGTGCCTAAGACAGCCTTCAGAACTAGGTATGGCCATTACAAGTTCTTAGTCATGCCATTTGGTTTAACCAATGCACCTACTATATTCATGGATTACATGAATAGGATCTTTCGACCTTACCTAGATCAATTTGTGGTAGTCTTCATAGATGACATTCTTGTTTACTCTAAGACCCTCGAACAACATGAACATCACTTGAGAATAGTGTTACAAATCCTTAGAGAAAAGAAATTGTATGGAAAATTAAGCAAGTCCGAATTCTGGTTGAAGGTGTCACAGGAGGGTGTGTCTGTAGATCCCAGTAAGGTTGAGGCAGTATTGAATTGGGAGAGACCCAAAACGGTAACAGAGGTGAGAAGCTTTCTAGGATTAGCAGGATATTATAGAAAATTCATAAAAGGCTTTTCCCATATAGCTTTACCTCTAACCAAGTTAACAAGGAAGAACCAGCCTTTCTTGTGGGACAACAAGTGTGATAGCAGTTTCCAAGAGTTAAGAGGGAGGTTGACATCTGCTCCTGTACTAACCATTCCTGATCCTTTGAAACCATTTGTAGTTTACACCGATGCGTCTCTTAAAGGATTAGGCTGTGTCTTAATGCAAGAAGGGAGAGTGGTAGCCTATGCCTCTCGGCAGTTAAGACCACACGAGCAAAATTACCCAACTCATGACTTGGAATTAGCTGTCGTCGTTTATGCTCTTAAGATTTGGAGGCACCACTTATTTGGAGCAACATTTGAAATCTTTTCAGACCACAAGAGTCTGAAGTATTTGTTCGATCAGAGGGAGTTAAACTTACGTCAACGGAGGTGGATAGAGTTTCTTAAAGATTATGATTATAAGCTTCAATACCATCCCGGGAAGGCCAATGTAGTTGCAGATGCTCTGAGTCAGAAAACCTTGCATGTGGCTTTTATGATGATTAAAGAAGGTCAATTGTTGGAAGCATTTAGAAACCTAAATTTAGATGTAGCGGTTAATCCTCAAAGTTTAAGAGTTTGTACGCTTGTAATTCAAAGTAATTTGGAAGCACAGGTAAAAGAAGCATTGTCCAACGATCCTTATTTCAAAGAGGCTAAAGAATTGATACGAAGAGGAAAAGAAAACAAGTTAAACCTATCAGAAAATAGGATTTTAAAATTTCAGAATAGGCTGTACATACCTGCTAATGAGGATCTTAGGAATAAGATTCTTTCGGAAGTACACCAAAGTAAGTATACCATTCACTCTGGGACAACCAAAATGTACCACGACTTAAAGAAAAATTTTTGGTGGCCAGGTATGAAATGGGATGTGGCACAATTTATGGCTAGGTGTTTGACTTGTCAAAGAATTAAAATAGAACATCTAAAACTAGGGGGAATGCTAGAGCAATTAAAGATTCTAGAATGGAAATGGGATAGTATCACTATGAACTTCATAGTTGGACTTCCAAGAACTTTTGCAGGTAATGATAAGATATTGGTTATTGTGGATAGACTCACCAAGTCTGCACACTTTCTTCCCATCAAGTCAACAGACTCACTGAATAAATTAGCAAAAATTTATATCAAGGAAATAGTGAAATTGCATGGAGTCCCTTGTGATATTGTTTCAGATAGAGATCCCAGATTCACCTCTGGATTTTGGCGATCTTTACAATATGCTTTAAGTACTCGGCTAAATTTTAGCACCGCATACCACCCACAGACTGACAGGCAATCAGAAAGGACTATACAGACTCTAGAAGATATGCTAAGGGCGTGTGTCTTAGAATTTAAGGAAAATTGGGATGAGTATCTGTCATATGCAGAGTTTGCCTACAACAACAGTTACTATTCTAGCATATGTATGGCACCATATGAAGCTCTGTACGGTCGAAAATGTCGATCCCCCATCTGTTGGGTAGAAGCTGGAGAAAGGAGACTTATAGGACCTGAGATAGTGGAACAAACGTCCAAACTAGTAGAGCTCATTCAAGATCGCTTGCTCACTGCACAGAGTAGACAAAAGAGTTATGCTGATAAGCGGCGAGGGCCCTTGGAATTTCAAACTGGTGAACATGTCTTTCTCAAAGTAACTCCTTTGACAGCAGTAGGAAGGTCTATTAAATCTAAAAAGCTCAGTCCTAGGTATCTTGGTCCTTTTCAAATTTTGGATAAGTACGGGACTACAGCTTACAAAATTGCCATACCACCAAACTTGGCAAACATTCATAATGTGTTTCATGTCTCTCAATTAAGGAAATATATTCCAGACCCATCGCATGTAATTGAATATGAACATATGCATTTACGGGATAATCTAACTTATGATTTGAGACCATATAAAATCATTGATACTCGAATGAAGAAATTGCGACACAAACAAATTCCCTTGGTGAAAGTGGTCTGGAAAGGGCAATCCCAATAGGAGGCTACTTGGGAAACGGAGAACCGTATGAGGAAGCTCTTCCCCGAATTATTTAACTCTGGTAAGTTCTATTAAGAGCTATGCACATTTATGATATTTCTTTTTCAAGAGAATTATGTGGAAAATTGAATTTTGGGGACAAAATCCTTTTGAGGGAGGTAATAACTGTAACATCCAAAATTTTTACGTTTATTAAATATAGGAAAATTAGTCTATATTTTCAAAGGGGAAAAATTTGTAAATGGAAATAAAGTGGCTTTTCCAAAAATTAGAGGTTGGAGAAAATCATATGAAATATTAGAAATAATTTTAGGTGATAAATTATATTTTTCCTTAACGATCAAGGACCCACTTGCATGGACCAAAAGTAGTTAGGGACTTTGTAGAATTTTAGCAGGACCTTTGATATTTACACTCAAGTGTTTACGTGGCTCTTTTTCCCTTCACCTAACTTTACACCAATAGGAAGTTGCAGCATGTATTCCACTTTGAGAAAGTAAGTATGAGGGTTGGGAAAGATTTCATGAGAAGCAAAAATCCATGGGAACTCTAAGCTAGAACATCATCACGACAACATGCACTCACACGCAGCAGAACTTGATGATCAACATGTGAAACTCTTAGCCCCATCTCCTTTTGGCAGCAGCACAATGTGATGCAGTAGAATATTGTTTATTATTTTGGGGACAAAAGGATTAGCAACTGAAAAGGAGCATATAGGAAATGCAAAAAGGAGGAATTGGCATGTGAATCTCTCAGCCAAGAGCAGAAACCCATGACAGCCACGTGAGGAGAGGTGTATCCATGGGAGTATGCTGCAGAAACTAAGCGTGAGAGACTTCTACTGCAGTAACCCGTGCGTGACCTTTGTGCTTTAAAGTTATTTAGCTCCATTCTTTGCTGTACTAAGAGAGAACTCGAGAGAGAGAATAAGAGAAAGTCTTGAGCCTCTTTCTACTGCAGCAAACCGAGAGGAAGAGTGTGAGATCTTTTTATTTTCTTCTGTAGTGCAATCTGAGAGAGAGAGCTTTTGTAGAAAAGAAAAAAAAAATTGTGGTCTTCCTTGAGGATTTGGAGTGCAACCCATGAGCTACAAGAAGATATTAGTGAACCTGAATTTTGCCTATGTTCTACTGCACTAAAACAGAGCAAAAAGTTGAGGTATTATGCAAGTTTGCAAGGTCTTTTCTAGCCAAACCAACAAGCCACCCTTGGGAAACTTTGGTGCTAACCAAAGGACCATCTTAGCAGTGGATTTGAGGTCCAAAGCACACCTTCACAGCAGCAAAAACAATGACAGGAAAATGCAGAAAAATTTAGAGAAAAGTGAGCTTCAACACTTTGGTAAGCTTTAAATCCCTTCTTTTAGGCTTGCATGTGCTTTAGAAATGATTAAACATGTCTTAGAGAGTCCCTAGATGAGTTTGGGAGAGCCATACAGCAAGAAGAATGGAAAAACATGGAGTTTAGATGTATGCATGCAAGACAGGGACTAAACTGAATAAAATCAAAAGTTTGTAGGAGCAGCTATAATTTCGAAACAAGATATATTTGTAACCTGTAGACTTAGATGAGACTAAATATGGTCTTAGATCATGAAAAAGATAAGGGAAAAATAATTATTGAGGACCTAAGTGAATGAAATGAAAAGTTGGAAGGAAAGAGTAAAAATTCTGAAAATGTCCAGATTTAGTATATATTGGATTTTAGTTAAAATTTGATGGAATTTACCAAATTTTGAAGGTTATTTATATGGTTAAAGTTCGCATTAAGGACCAAAGTGAATTAATTCAAAGTTTCTGAAGAAAAAGGAAATAGGGTGGAATTTGAGAAATAAATTAGAAGAAATTTTAGCTGATTATAATTATTTGAATTTGGGACTATAAATGGGATTGTAGATATTAGGTAATTAATTTTTGAGGCATAAGATTTAATTAATTATGAAATAGTAATTTTAATCTCTTCCTTATTAGGATATTTTTTAGCTAATTATAATTATTTAAATTTGGGATTAGAAATAAGATTGTAAATAATACATAATTAATATTTAGTTCATAGAAATTTTATTTAAAAAAAGAATAATATTTTAAGTATTCCATATTAGGATTTTAATAGCCAATTTATTTTACCAGCACCTTGGAATAATTTCAAGCTAAATCGGTACAGGACAGTAATTCCAGTTACATTTCATAAAAGCGCTGTTCATATATTTTGAAATTGTTTTATACTAAAAATGATTTAATTATGAATTATGTGATGAAAATAATTTATTGATGAATTATGTGATATTCAACTCTATGCATTGTTATGTATGTATATGTATTATTATGATACTCATGTGCTAAGGCAGTGTATGCCAAGCATCTGGGATACGACGGTACGCGCCAGTATAAGATTTGCCATGGTTAAGGCGGAAGCAGCTATGCATGACGATGCTAGTGTCAGTCTTGCTGACCTTTGGGCCACAGGGTATAATCAGACCCTGGTGGTAGGCACTGAGAATAGTGATGACCCTTGGCACCACTTGAGGTGAAACAGACTCTTGTAGTACTAAGACCCAGGGATAATCTCTGCATGACAATGGCATAGATGAGTTGAACTGAACTATAAATGGTGTTATGAACTTGCTTTTATGACTGGGAATAGTTCTTGTTTTCAAGATTAACTACTGGCTACTGAGATTTCTATGTCTCATGATTTTGTACTGTATTAACCATTTTCCAAGTACAAGTCAAAGTGGGAATAACGGGGTTGCAGCAGGGAATTAGTAGCTGTAGCCAAGATTTTATAGTTTTTGTAAAATAATTAAGACTTAATCTCAGTGATATGTATATATGTCGAAATGATGGTGATGTAAGGCATGAGATGATGTTAATGGCTCCTAGTTGCTTTTAATTATGGACTTGATATCTTTGAAATTTAAGGTTTGAAAATTGCCATAATTAGTCACTAAAGAACCTTATCTTAAAAACCTTTTATCCTGGAGATAGTTTTGTAAACAGTTGATGTAATATCCCAAGAATTTTCATGAATATTTAAAGTCTATTTGAAGTTTATTGAAAAATTTAATTACATGAGAAATGTTCTTTTTGAATTAGTGAAGGAAATTTGGAAATAGAAATTTCAAAAATTTTAATTTGGGACATTTTACAAATTCTCAAGGACTAAAATGAAAAGAAAAGAAAGTATGGAGTACTTTTGAGAAATGACCAAGTAGGAACCCGAGAAGAAGAATAGAGCTTATGGGAATGAATTATGAGTCCGGTACCGAAAGGATGATAGATTTGGGGTTAAAGTGGAGTTTGAGATATTGAGAGGGATTAAAGTGAAGTAAGAAAATCTGTGGGGCACCTAGGATTTAGAAACACCTGAGGTGAGATTTTATGAATTTGCTTTTGCTAGTCTTGACTGAGGGTCAATTGCAGAGCAAGTGATAATTTCACCCCGGGCGAGTATATAGGTGGCCTCACCTATTTTTTTTATTTTATTCATTTTTCTCCTTTCCTCTCTCTCTCTTCACTTTCTCTCCTCTCCTTCTCTCTTCCTTCTCTCTAATTTCTCTCTCTACACTCCAACTCTACAACCGGGCTTTGGAAGGTGGATCTCGGGCTACGGGGCGAGCCTCTAGGAGCCTAGTAACATAGGGAAAGCTAGGAATCGAGGTAGAAATTTCTATTTCTTAAGCTTTTCTCTATTTTCTAGTTTTAAGAGTGTTTGAGGTAAAATCGAGATTTCGGCTTCGTTTCTGGATTAAAATTGGTGATTTTGGTGTCTAAATGCTCCTTAGACATTAAGGGTGAGATCCCATGGAAGAAATCATGAAAAACGGTGAAGATTTGGCCAGATTTGGGCCAAAACCGAGAGAAATTGCGAAGGGGTCGCGATCGTGGCGCCCAGGCGCCAAGGTGAGATGGGAAGAAGAAGGAATTGGCGCCCAGGCGCCAGGCATGGGTGGCGCCCAGGCGCCAGGTGTACCAAAAAATTTTAGTTTATTTTTCAATCAGTCATAACTTCTTCATCCGGACTCCGTTTTGGGCAAACTTTATATCGTTGGAAAGCTCTTTGAGTCTAGTTTCCAATGGTATAAATGTCATTTATAAATTCATTACCGGTTAGGAGTTATGACTTAAGATGTGAGTAAAGGTCGAGAGTAGTGATAGGAAATTTCTCTATTTTGTAACCCTAATGGTTTTTACCTGGTTACAATAGGGATGTTTGGGGCGCAAGGTGGGAGCGCTGAGAGCGTGGAATCCAGGTGAGTAGGCAACCTTGCAAAATTAATTTAATAAATTAGTCAAAGCACAATATAAATCCCATTTGCGTTATTTGTGAAATTGAGAAGATTATCAGTGTGTGTTCAGGTTGAGAAAAAGTACAATATTATTGGAAGGTATTTTATTACCTTTGAGAATTGATTTCTCTAGTTGACTAAAGAACTAGATGTGATTGTTCCTTGAATAAATTGGAACATTTTGTAAGTGAATAGCCTTACTAAATTAATGTG
Source organism: Biancaea sappan (assembly GCA_037074585.1). Classification (NCBI taxonomy): domain Eukaryota; kingdom Viridiplantae; phylum Streptophyta; class Magnoliopsida; order Fabales; family Fabaceae; genus Biancaea; species Biancaea sappan. The sequence continues at coordinate 40,713,715 of CM073501.1, read as the reverse complement.
ATCTTATTAGATAAAGTACAATACAAGTCTTGTTTATAACATTATTGAAGTGAGAAATAATCAGTCTCGCTGTTGATAATATATGATGATTGTTATGGTTGATGATAGACATTCAAGGGAATAAAAGTATGTGTAAGTTCATTTATTTCATAGTAATTATATTGTGATAAATTGTCACTATTTTATTGATGAGCAAAAGATCTACGAGATCTAATACACGAGTTTGAACGGGTTAGAGTCCCATACTACTCGGTGTATAAATGTGAAAACCTATGCACGAGTTTGAAAGGGTTAGAGTCACATACTACTCGGTGTATAAATGTGAAGACCTATGCACGAGTTTGAAAGGGTTAGAGTCCCATACCACTCAGTGTATAACTGTGAAACTTATGCACCAAGAGTTTGAGGGTTAAATTCCCAAGTCACTCAGTGCAAGTATCTATGGCATATAATGCAAAGTGATTGAGGGATTGATCACCCAAGAAATCATACGCAAATTCAGACAAGTGTAATACTATAATTATTTACAATAAATGATAGATTGATTGTATTAGTAAATGTGGTGTTTGTGCTTATGATATTTTCATGTACAGTTGTTTACTCACTGAGTTATGATAAACTCACACTCTCTATGATTATCTTTTCAGATACAGTGGTTGAGGAGAAGAATTTATAGCCTTTAAGGATATACTCCACTTTTATCTGGTAAACAATTGGTAAGGATTAGGAAACGCTCTGTAATCTAGTAGGTCACCTAGGCTTGGGAGGTTGTATAGTACTGTATAGTGTTTGAAGGTTGAACATTTTCTGAATATGTATACAAAATATCTTTCTTGGAATATTTATGATTCACATAATTATGGATATTAAGAATGTTCACAGAGATTATGGGGTACCACAGAGGTACACCCTAGGTATTTTATGTTTATATCACATGTAAGTTTTGGGATGTGACAGTTGAGGTGTTACAACTTCAACTTTAAAAATTTTAAACAAATTCTCTAAGTTTTTTATTTTTGTATCGTATAACTTTTTTATTAACTTTTCTCGTCCAAATACTTACACTAGTAACACTACTTATGTATTCTAATTGAAAGAAAGTTAAATTAACAAAAATACATCGAGCATAAATACTTGATAAAGTTTTTATATATGTATGTGCTTGTGTCTGTACGAATTCCAAATCTATAAAAGTTTTTAATCTCTATATTTAGACTTACGTTTTATTTTTTCTATTCTTATATCTTGATAGGAGTGAGTAAATTTTATGACAGTTTCTTGATTTATTTTTTTTATTAAAGGGTCGCTTTCTTAATTTTGGTCTTTATCAAACCTTATTTTAACAAAAGAAAGCTTCAAAAAAAAAACAATAACAAAAGAAGAAATTGTTCTATCTAAGAAAAGAAAGGAAAAAAGAAAAACAGAAGAGAAAATAAATCCTTCTTAGTAAGTAAAACAATAGGAATTTAAGTCATTAAACAAGATGCGAATGACTTTTATTTTATTTTTTTAGAATCACAAGTCCTCTTAGGTTGAATCATAAATATATAAAATTATGTTATTTTTCTATTTGTAACATTCAAATTTCAATCTTATTTTTTTTTTAAAAAAAAGTACGTTGATAATAGCATGCGGAATTTGTACTTTGTAGTTTGTAGATACTTTCAGTACTTATTCTTAATTAACCGTTACTTTTTTAAAAGGATTAAGCTCATTTCATTATAAAACGATAAAATTGATTTTAATTAGTAAAGTTGAAAAAATATGAGCTAACTCAGTCGATGTCTCTCATTGAAATTTCTAAGATTATGGTTTAGTAAAGATATAAATTTTTGCTCATTATGTATTCACAAGAGTAGACAAATTAGATTTTAAAAATCACAGTTTCGCATCACCCAAAAAGGAAAAAAAAAGAAAATTATATTGACCTCTTTTCGTATTATTTCAAAGTTGCATTAATTCTAATGGCATTCAATATATATTACGAAAAGTTTTTAAATTTGTTTTTTAATAAATGAATTTTTTTTTATACAAGATGGATTTTTTATTTTTTAAGTATAACAATAAAAATAACTAAATCGATTTAAGCTTCAAGTTCAAAATTAGATTTTAACTGGTGTAGCGAGGAACATTTTATTAATATATAGACATAATACATGTTTAAATTTAAATATTTATTTACTTCAACACAAGTTATTAAAAACTTTTTTATATAATTGTAATGGTGGGATTATCATATTTATCAAAAATCAAAATTTTTAAACTATTTCTACTCCTTACTCTTGAAACTGTCACATATAGTTGTCTATATGTAAAGATTGAGCTTGCTAGATACAAATCAATCGCTAAAAATGATTGACTTTGACTTTTATTTGATATCCTTATCAATTTTTCCTCTTGTAGATGTGAATGCAAAATCATGTTGTATCCTTGAATGTTTTTATGAAAATGAATAATTTTAAGATTTCTATTATTCAATAGTTTATCAAGTTTTTTACGAGAATTTCACAAGAGTGGTAGCTTAAATTTTTTATTCATGCAATAGACAAAAAAATGTTGTGATTTTGGTTTTAATATATTTCTTTGTTTTTTCTTTATACCACATATTTGCCTTACAAAATTGACACTTTGAAATTGAATCACCTATGTCCCAATACTCCGATTTATGTAATTAAATATAAAATGAAATTTTGTCAAACTTATTAATATATGGAAGTAATTTACATACTCTATTCTTTATTTTAAAAAATAATTGTTAAATAAAATGTATTACTTTCTTCCAACATTGGTATAATTTGAGTCAAGTTATTTGTATAAAAAATATACATCATTTAAATTATATAATATAATCAATGTATAGTTCAAAAAATAATTAACTAAAAATAGTGTTTTGTACCATGGCCACCCAATGTATCCCTAATCATTGTTTGGCTAACAAAAGATTTTTTAGAGTAACACTTCCTTATCTTTCTCTTGTTCTCTTTGTTACAATAATTGTTTAAAAAGCTAACTTGAGAACTAATATCCAAACAACTTGAAGATTGACATGTGCAACTATTAGAGAAAATCAAGCGATACTTATTGAGAGCATTTGTGGGATTCCTTTTCGCTTTATAGGGACCTATATTATGTTCATATAAAAAAACGTAAAGTTATTAAAATAAGTTTATTAATATATCGAGAGTCTTTAGGGATAATATAAATAAAGAAAAACTTACAATTAGTAACATCAATAAGTATTGGAGATGATGTTGGTCTATTAAAAACTATGGATCATTGTTCTTGCAAAATAAGAAAAGACATGTTGTGAAGTAATTGAGTATATACAAATTATATAAAATATGTGATTATATTTTTATATAACAATGTTCCCTAATCGAAAAGATAGTTTAAGTAGATACTTGTTGAAATGCAGGAAATATTGTAGCTTCTTTTTCTTTCATTAATTTTCTTACAATATTTGTCTAATAATGTAACCTAAGCACTAATATCCGAAAACCTTGAAGAGTAAAAATGTGGGACTATCAGAGATAACCAAATTACAATCATTGAGAGCGTTTGTAAAATTTTTTGGTCTAACAAGAGAACCTTTGTCGTGTTTATATAGAATAAAAAAAATACATTGAGATATCATTTATAATTTTTATGGAGTCTACAAACGAAATTTAAACTAAACTAACTCATAATTTGTAATATCAAACAATGTTGGAGAAGATGTAGTTTGATTGTTAACTATCGATCTTTCTTTTCCACAATAAGAAAAAGCATGTTACAAAGTATATGATATTATATAAATCATAAAAATAAACTAAAGCATATTACTATATTTTTAGATAATATAGTTAGCTAATTGAAAAGTTATATGAAAGAGATATCCAGGTTGAAACTATTGCAATAAGCATAACAAGTTCTTTATTCCTTGACATAACAGTGTTTTTCCTACATTTCTCTACAAATCTCACCATACTATATTTTATTTAGTCAGTTCATCTTCATTGACAACAGTTTAAGGAATAACGTTAATTGCACTTAATAAGTCATTACTAATTAAATTAATTATTTTAATTACGGGGTTGATAAATTTGTAAATATTTCAAATATTTCGTGTTAAATATGAATTAATTACATTTATATGAAACATTTAATTGAAATTTGATATATTAATTTCAAATTAGTAGGCAGTTATAAGCCATTACTAATTACATTCATTATAGGGTTGACAAATCTGAGAAGATTTCCTATATTTTGCACTAAATATAAAATTAATAATTAAATTAAGTATATTAATTACAGGATTGACAATTTTGTGAAGATTTTCAATATTTTGTATTACATATGAATTAATTACATTTAATATGAAAAAACATTTGATTGGAAATTCAGTATATTAATTTCAAATTAGTAGGCAATTATAAGTTACTAATTACATTAAAATTTGTGAAAAATTCATATATTCTACATTAAATATGAAATTAATATTAATATTAATATGAAAGAAAACATTTAAGAGACATTTAATTATTGCAAGAGACATTTCTGGCTACGTACACAGTTGACAAATCTATAAAAATTTCTTATATTCTAATTCTAATGTATCCTAAAATAAAAATTTCTATTACTTTAAGAGACATTTAATATGGAATAAAATATTTAATTGAAAATTTAGTATATTAATTTCAAATTAGTAGGCACTTATAAGCTATTACTAATTACATTAATTACATGATTGACAAATTTGTGAAGATTTGCTATACTATGCATTAAATATGGAATCAATATTAGCATTAATTTATTAATTTATTCACATTGTATCTCAAAATAGAATTTTTAATTTCTATGAAAGACATTTAATTACATTTAATATAAAAAATTTTAACTGGAAATTTGGTATATCAATTTCAAATTAGTAGGCATTTATAAGTCATTACTAATCTATATAATAGACTACAATTTCACTCTAAGGTATTAATTACATAGATGTCATTAAATAATATATAATAAAATTAATAAATAAAAATAAAAATTAAATGAATAAATTCATTCCTATTAATGACACTACATTAAATTCATTATCAACAACCCTTTTGAGATATACTATAGGGCTCTCCTTTAAATTATGTGAAAATTACAATATATTAAATGCAAATTGGTGTGATTGATTCTATAATGCATTCAAATGAATTTGAAAAATTTGTATTCAAATGAATTCAAATTATTCCTTTTTAAAAACTATGAATTGTCGTAAATTTAATTAATAATTAAATAATTACAATATATTAAATGCAAATTGGTATGATTGATTCTATAATTGCATTCAAATGAATTTGAAAATTTTGCATTCAAATGAATTCAAACCATCCCTTTTAAAACTGTGAATCATCGTAAAATTTGAGTGTTTAGAGCTCAATTTGAAACTAGAAAAATTATGTGTATGGAGAGTTTATAACAGTTACCTCTATGTCAATCTAAAGCTCGATCCCAAGCTAATACAGTACGCTTCAAACTTCAAGAATAACTGAATATTGAATGCCATGCTTTGAACTGAGAAGCAATAATGGAAGAATGATCGGATGGCTCCTATATCAACTTCAGAGTGGGTTTCCCTCCATCGACTACAGAGAAGTAGTTCACCTTCGTCTCTATTCTATTTTCACTCAAACTCACTATAATCTTCTTAGTCATAGCAGCCATAAAAGTTCAAGAAAACACCTTTTCGATGGCCACATAGGTTACTACTTGCCTTTTCGAAAAACAGTTTGAATTCGAGTTTGTTCTCATTAATATGAAGGAGGATGAATACAAAAAGAAACATTTCATTTCTCTTAATGTAAGTGTTAGAGCAATTCATGAATTGTTTGTCTATGAGTTTCAGTTCAACTAACTTTCGCTTATTTTGTCGCAGACATTCGGTCAAGTTTCAGCTTTTGAAGGTGGAGATCTAAAACTATTTGATAAGTATTAAGTATACATCTCCAACAACCATACTTAGATATTGTTAAAGTAGCATTTGTAAAATTACTTATCAAAATCATTTCAATACACAGAATCAAGAGCAATCACACAATATATCACCCATGAATATGCTCAAAAAGGGACCCAACTGATAAGCAGAGAGTCCAAGAAGATGGTGATTATAGGGAAAAAGTAAACTCTTCGGATCTAATTTTTTCCCCTTTTAATTTGTTTATTCTTTGATTTAGTATAATGCTTTTGTTTGAATCCACTTCACATCTTGGAGTCAATCAAATTTTATGGTGTTCTTTATTTTTCATTTTGTCTCTAATGTTGTAGGGCCCTGAGATTCGAACTGGATTTCTGTAGGATGGTAATCTTATTAAATTGAAACAAGGTCAGGAAATAATCATATCAACTAGCTATAACATAAAAAGAGATGAGAATACAATCTGTATAAGCTACAAAAAGTTGGCTAAGGATGTGAAGCCTAGAAGTGTAATATTGTACTCAGATGAAATTATCTCATTTACGATCTTATCATGTGACAAAAAATTAGGTTTAGTTTAATATCGCTATGAGTACTTTACAGTTCTTGACGAGAGAAAAAATGTTAATCTTCTTGGAGTGATAGTGAATTTCCCTACACTGACAAAGAAAGACAATGAAGATATCTTAAAATGGGGAGTTTCTAATAAAATTGACATCATTATTCTTTCTTTTGATCGAAAAAGTTCAGACTTGGTGGAAGTTCAGAAAGTGTTGGGATAGTATGCAAAGAACATTCATCTCATGTCAAAGATATGGTTTTTCTTCATAATATAATGTGGCCGTTTATTATCACAAATTTTTTATTAAAATTTATAACTTATATTTGTATAAATAATCAAAATTTATATCGAATATTTACGTTTTAAAAAATATATGCCATGACTCATAAGTCTCATAAATTTCATAGGTTTCACAAATTTATAAATTATTATAAGAATATATTATATGGATTCCAATGTATTTAATATATTATGTGAGTTATTATTAAAGTAAATTGCAGAATATATTTTTATCAGAATATATTATCATAATTATTAATTAGTGTAGTTAGTGAAATTAATAATTAGTGAATTTTATTATTTTATTTGGTTTGAATGAATAAATTAGGTAAATTAATAATTTTGATAAATTTGGTAAATTAATGACATCATATAAGATTAATTATTTGATTTGAATTGATTGAAAAGATTTGAATTGAAATTCAAAAACAATTACCTTTATTATTTGACCATTGTAGGATAATTAATGACATCACATTAAATGAATTATTTGATTTGAATTGATTTGAATTGAAATTAAAAAATAATTACTTTTATTATTTGATTTGAATTGATTTGAGTTGAAATATATAGATAATAAATTATTGAAATATATATACACAAAGATCAAGACATATTAGAATTAATTATTGATCATATGTATAAAATTTCTTTACAGTTGATTATCCTACATTCCATATGAATATTTTTAATTTGATTATTATTTTTTGCAAAAAAATTTAAATTAAAAACTTTTTTATTGATTACACATGCATCTTATTATTTTATTCCATTTGATGACTTATTCTACATCATAATATAATGTGGTCATTTATTCTCATAAGTTTTTATTAATATTTGTAATTTATATTTGTGTAAATAATCAAAATTTATATTAGAATATTTACATTTAAAAAGTATATTTCATAACTCATAAGTCTCACAAGTTTCATAAGTCTCACAAGTTTATAAATTATAGTATTATTATTAGAATATATTGTGTAGATCCCAATATATTTAATATATTATGTAGGTTATTGTTAAAGTGAATAACATAATATATTTTTATTAGAATATATCATCATAATTATTAATAAGTGAAATTAATAATTAGTAAATATTTTTATTTTATTTAATTTGAATTGATTTTAATGAATAAATAAATTAGGTAAATTAATAAATTTGAGAAATTAATTACATCACATAATATTAATTATTTGATTTAAATTTATTTAAATGATTTGAATTGAAATTAAAAAAAATTACTTTTATTATTTGACCACTGTAGTATCTTAGAGGATTTTTTAGCGGGTAAAATAAATTTGATTATGGAATTGATATGTGAATTAAAAATTTTTCTTTAGTTGACTTTATTTTGATTTCTTTCCAAAATAGTTCTTAATTTAATAAAAATCAAAATTTGAGATATGAATCTTTAAATTATTATCCCTTGACTAAAGAAAGAGATAAAAATCAAATTATTAAAAGACGAAATTTGAGGCCTAGAGATTTAGTTTAAATGTAACAACAACCTCCAATATTTTTCTTCTATGGATCCGATTGAAACAAAAAAAAAGACACATTTAAAAATAAAGATGAAATCAATATTCAATCAATTATCGATCTATGCAACAAATAATTTATAACAAATAATAAATAATCCGTAAATTAACAAATTAATTAATTTACATGTTTTATTCATTTAAATTTATTCTATTAAATAAATAAATCAATTCAAATCAAAGTTGGAGTAGGTAAAATAAATTTGATTATGAAACTAATAAATGTTATTTACATTTAAAAAATATATGTCATAACTCATAAGTTTCATATAAATCAATTGTAATTATTATTATTTTTATAAATTACAAAAGTTTTTAGAGTTATAATTTAACCATGCATCGCATAGATCACAACACTAGTTACATTAATTATAGGATTGACAAATTTATGAAAATTTAATATATTCTGCATTAAGTATGAAATTAATATTAAATTATTCACACTGTATTGTAAAATATATTTTTCGATACCATAAGAGACATTTAAGTACATTTAATATAGAAAAAAACATTTAAGTGGAAAATATGAAATATGGAACAAATTGTTAAACACCTATAAGTCATTAATAATTACATTAATTACAGAACTGACAAATATATTAAGATTTTTAATATTTTACATTAAATATAAATTTATATTAATTTAATCACACTGTATTTTAAAATATAATTTTCAATTTTCAATGACCGTAAGAGACATTTAATTATATTTAATATGAAAAAAAAAATTTTAAGTGAAAATCTGGAATATGAAACAAATTGTTAGGAATGTATGAGAAATTATGGATTATAATATATATAATAGAAGTCACTTTCCAAACATCAATAAAAATTGCGCACTGATGAGATATTTACATAAATTCTTTTATACTCTATATATATACATTATGGATTATATAATATATATAATAGATATTATATAATGTTATTAATATGTTTATGTTTAATGACTTCTATAAAACTTTATTTATAAAAAAAAAAGTTGAAGCGTTTAATTTGAGGAACATGATCTCATAAAATAAATTTAAACAGAATCTATGATACAAACAAATGTTTTAAAACAGACATTGACACTAAACAATACTCCAAAATATGACATCTACTCTTAACTCAAACAATGTAACATAAAAAAACATTCAGCCACTTTCTTCCTAACCTCATTGCTTTCAACAACTTCGATATCAAATTTAGAAGATTTAGCAAACTTGCTTTGTATCTGAATGTTGTCACCCATGCCAATTGGACTATTATCTTTACGATCATTTCTTGCATTCCAATGTTAAGAAACTCACATTAGAGGCTGAGATATTTGGTGTTCTTAGTTTTCATTATGTATTTAACCTATGACACAACTTCTCCACAAGCAATGTTGTACAGGAAATGGATGAGATAGAGATTATGAATGTCATCGGAGTGACATGCCAATAAGAAAGAAATTATTAGACCGTATTATTTAAGACTTCTCTATATGGCTTGAGAGTGAACATTGGATCTTGAGATTCAAATGAGTTTTATCTTTAAGATAATAACATGATTATTTTTTTCCTATCGATATCAATGCAAGTAGTGTGCCATGAAAGTGGCTTCCATCTGCGTTACAGGACACTTGTTCTCACTACTTTTTGGTTGAATTTGCTTAAATATAAAACTATAGCATAAAATCAAGAAAACTAATTGGCAAAAATCAAATCAATATTAATTCACGTATTAAGCATACAATCAAATTAAAAGTTTTCAAAATTTAAATTTAAAATTTTTTATGCCACACTATATCATTAATTATGTGATGGAGAAATTGGTATTGATAGATAGTTAAAATCAAGACTACTGATTGACAAAAATAAAGATAATCTTAATTCATATACTAATCATGCAATCAAATTCAAAATTAGAGAATTAAAAAATTACAGAAATAACAAATTTTAATTGTATGACATCATCCTATGTCATTAAGAATAAACATTAAATTTGTGAAGATAAAATTGTTTTAGTCTATTATATAGATTTTTAATTTAAAATAAATATTATGTAAAAAAATTAAAGCAACTTAAAATTTTTTTATAATGCATATTAATATTAATAAATTTGAATATAAATTTTGAAAATATAAATATAATTTAGTGAAATTTAAAAAAAGTTAAAACAATTTATTGATCAAAAACACAATTTCTAAGAACAAAACCATTGACCAAAGGACAAAAAAAAAAAACAGCGGAAATTCTTTCAACTAAATCAAGTCTATTATGGAAAAACCATGGCAAGTATTTAAAATGTACACCACTCTTTCTTCTAATTTAAAAATATATACTCTCTTTTTTATGATTATATTATATACTGTATTTTAGCGTAATTATATATTTTTTGTTTTAAAAAATCTATTACAGTATATTTTTTGGTATTTGATAACTTAATATCACATTTGTTTTACTAAAATACCTTTTATGGACATAAAAATATCTATTAGTATATATTGTGATATTCTTCATTATTGTTAATTTAAAATAAAATGTTACAAATATTCTATTTTTTTTGTAAAAAAAATCTAATATATACTTATGGTAATAGATAATATTTTAGTAAAAAAAGTGGTACTAGATTACACAACATAAAAAGAAAAATAGAGTATAGGGCCCGTTTGGAAGAGTTTATTTTGAGCTTATCTGGCTTATCTTATGGTATAAGCGCTTATGTGCACGTTTGGAAGAGCTTATAGAAATAGCTTATGGCATGAAAATAAGCTGTTTTCAGCTTATTTTCATAAGCTACTCTGAATAGCTTATGAAAATAAGCTGAAAGCAGCTTATGTGAAGTTTGTCCTCGTAAATTTTTTAATTATAAAAATAGCTTATATAAAAGCACTTATATGATAAGCGCTTATTCTATAAGCACTTAAATAAGTTGTTTACCCAAACAGGGCCATAGTCTGTAATGAACCTCTTTTAAAAAGAAAATATAAAATTTGATTAAAGTATAGTAGTTTTATAATTATAGAGTAGGTGATTGTATATTTCAAAAATAAGAAGGGAGAGTAGTATAATTTTAGGTAGTGACAGGAAAGGAGAGTGTAATTTTCTCTGAAAGAAAAAATTTGAAAACCAACGGGTTAAGGGTTCAACAAGTACACAGGCACTGACCCAGGCGAACGTATTTTCTGAGAGACGCAGTGTGTTTTGAAAATACAAACAGCGTTGCTCGCTGCATTTCTCTCTCTATCTCCGTCTCTCTGTTTCTGTGTCAACCCGTTACAAATTCTTTGATTATGTGAATAACCAGAAAATCACAAACCTCGCCTTCGGAATGCACTACCCTTTCAAATCCATTAAAATGGCTCTTTGCAGCTTCTCCTCGTTCGCTCTATTTTCCTTGTTGCACTTTGCTCTGCTTTCAACCCTCTGTTCCGCCGGAGACCCAGTTGTGTTCAGTGACCTCCGCTTCTCATACATCACCGTCTCACCTCTCGGTGTTTCTCAGCGGGTTCGCTCTCTGCTCTACTCTTGCTGTTCCATTGTACTTTTGTTTTTCTATTTTTTTTCCATGGGGGGCAACTTTGGTGTATGATGAAGAATGATTATTCAGATCCATTTCCAGAGTTCATTTTTTGCTCTGGATTGTTTTGGGTTGGTGGTTTTGTTGTGTTTATTTCTCATTTTCTTTCCCGGAGTGGCCTGTGGTTAGTGTTGGAAAATTATGTTATAGCACTGCTGGGGGATATTTTATTCTTTCTTTCTATGTTTTTCTCCGTCTCTAATGAGTGCTTTCTGATTTTGTTTTTGTTTTTAATTTTAGGAATACATTTGAATTGAATAGTTTAAATATAACTGATGTTCAACGAAAATCGAGTCCAACGCTTTCAGTGCCATTTCCGTTTTTCACATGATTCGTCTTTTTTGTTTGATATTTTAGTTCGTAATTTCCGCGTGGTACAAAAAGCTAGTGCCTCTTGAGCATCCTTGAAATCGTCTGGACTGGGAAAGTTATCTACTTATCAAATTTTCTCGCAAGCTGTAAGAATGAAACTGGCATTGGGGTTTCACTATTGTCACTGGGATTTCTTGGCGACCTTTTTTTTTTTTTAAATGTTTTTCCCCTATTTTATTTTTTTCGTAATAGTCTCTTTTCTGGCTTTTCTTCCGTAACTCTCGAAACATAGTTTGTTTTTCACTTTTGAAATGAACCAGATAGCAGATTCTAATATGGACTTGAATTTGTCTGGCTTCACTGTTCCATGAAACTCTGACTGCAGGTCATTGCTATCAATGGAAAGTTTCCTGGCCCTCCTATCAACGTTACTACTAATAATAATGTAGTTGTTAATGTGTGGAATGAATTGGATGAAGATCTCCTCATTACCTGGTTGGTTCCTTTTCTACTGTATATCATTTTCTACTTCATTTTCCTTTGTTCATTGTTTACAATTTAACGAATTTTTCACATGGCTGTGACAGGCCTGGTGTTCAAATGCGGCGTAATTCATGGCAGGATGGTGTTCTTGGCACAAATTGTCCAATTCCTTCCAAATGGAATTGGACATACCAGTTTCAAGTCAAAGATCAAATTGGGAGCTTCTTTTACTTCCCTTCCCTCGGTTTGCAAAGAGCTTCTGGTGGCTTTGGCCCTGTCATTATCAATAACAGGGAAGTTATCCCTATTCCTTTTGCACAACCAGATGGGGATATTGTCATTATGATTTGTGACTGGTTTACTCAGAACCACACAGTTAGTAATTCTCTGTGTTATTCTTTTATGTTTCATTTGTAAATATTGGTGATGGGGCTTGTTCTGATTGGTTTCTGTTATTCATGCATCTATTGAATTGAGGCCCTTCGAACAACTCTTGATGCTGGAAAAGACCTTGGGATGCCAGATGGAGTTCTTATCAATGGGAAGGGTCCTTACCGGTACAACACCACTCTTGTACCTGATGGTATTGAGTATGAAACTATTAATGTTGATCCAGGTATTGTTACTTCTCCCTTCATAGGGCACAATTTTCCCAACATGTCATGTAATATTCTTCCTCTTAAAGGAAACATGGTTTCATTTGATCTAGCCTTTTTTGTTTTTCTTTTATGGAGTTGTTCTGGTTTCCTGTCACCTTTTCGTCTGAGCAGGAGTAAGACCGAATATATGCATTGTAAGTTTAACAAGCGACAAGCTAGGAACGAGATGGAGGTTAAACTTGGTGATCAGGTCGTATCACAAGTGTCAAAGTTTAGGTATTTGGGATCAATTATACAAGATGATGGCGAAATTATTAGAGATGTGGAACATAGGATACAAGATGGGTGGTTGAAGTGGAGAATGGCATCAGGAGTTGTTTGTGATCGGAAAGTACCTGATAAACTCAAAGGAAAGTTTTATCGTACTGCTATAAGACCAGCGATTTTATATGGGAGTGAATGTTGGGCAATGAAAGGACAACAAGAACATAAAATTGGAGTGGCGGAGATGAGGATGTTGCGTTGGATATGTGGTCATACAAGAAGAGATAGGATCCATAATGATCATATACGAGGTAGAGTTGGGGTAGCACCTATTGAGGAAAAAATGGTTGAAAACCGTTTAAGATGGTTTGGGCATGTGCAAAGAAGACCGTTGGAAGCGCCAGTTAGGAGAATTGAGCAGATGGTTTGGAGCCCTGTGAAAAAAGGTAGAGGAAGACCAAAAAGGACACTTAGAGAAATTATTGAACGGGATCTTTTAGTAAATGAGATATCTAAAGAGTTGGTCATTGATAGAGCTCAATGGCGTCTGCGATCCATGTAGCCGACCCCACTTAGTGGGATAAGACTATGTTGTTGTTGTTGTTGTTGTTGTTGTTGTTGTATGCGTTTAATTGTTTCAATTGGTATACTTTCTTAAGTAAGTTTTGCAACTGATTTCATTCTCACTGTAAATTACCTCATTTTCATATGCAAAGGACTAAACTATAGCTTCAGTTCTTGTTGTCAATGCAGCACGTTTTTCTTGACAATGTAAACTGGATGTTTCTAATACCCCTTGAGTAAGTTTTGTAATTGATTTCATTCTCACTGTAAAGGACTAGTCAAGAGGACTGTAACTACTTGATGATGATGATTTGGAATTATATCAGAATTTATGGAATTGGTAATAACTGCTTGTATGTCCTTCTTATTACTGAAATATTAAGTAGTTTTTTATCCTTTTAAATGCTATCTAGCACTTTTCTGGGTATGTGTTTGGAAAAGTTTGTTTATTGACTGGCATTACAAATATATATGGCAGGCAAGGCATATCGGATTCGTGTTCACAATGTGGGAATTTCAACTACTTTGAACTTCAGAATTCAGAATCATAATCTACTGCTGGCAGAAACAGAGGGGCATTATACAATTCAATCAAATTATACTCAATTTGATATTCATGTTGGGCAGTCATACTCTTTTCTGGTTTCCATGGACCAGAATGCAAGCACAGACTACTATATTGTTGCAAGTGCCAGGTTTGTTAATGAATCATTGTGGCAGAGGGTTACAGGTGTTGCAGTCTTACACTATTCCAATTCCAAGGGACCAGTAACTGGTCCTCTTCCTGATCCACCTAATGATTTCTATGACAAGGAGGCATCAATGAACCAAGCAAGAAGCGTCAGGTTTGTCACTGAGAATTTGCTATAATTAAAAGTTTGGCTACAGGAATTGCAAATCAATGTTGTTTTTGCTTCATGTGATGAAGATTCTGAATTAAATAATTAAAATATGTATTTTTGTTTACTTTATGATATTAAATCAGAATTTTTTGCTTGTACTTGAAAACTTTTTAACTCAATCAGTCTAATGATTTTAGTCGCTGAGGTTCTTTAACTAGTTTACCTACTGTCTGAGTGTAAAAGTAGTTCATCGATGTTGATGACCTATATGGATCGACCTACTCGGATGATGTCAAGAACATAAAAGAGGAATTATGCCTAAAATATGCAAAATCACTTCTCAATTATGATAAACATGAGATACTTGGTATAATTTGTAGTACAGCCGCAAGTATATTACAAGGCATCCATTTCCTTCTGATAATTTCATACACCTGTTTATGACATGTACTAAAATTTACCTTGTTGATTAGGCAAAATGCATCTGCTAGTGGAGCTCGTCCTAATCCTCAAGGGTCATTTCGCTATGGCTCCATTGATATAACTGACACTTATGTGTTAAAGATTCTTCCACCTGTGGCAATCAATGGCAAAGTTCAAGCTACTATCAATGGGATATCATTTGTTAAACCCAATATACCTTTCCGGCTTGCTGACCAGCATAAATTGAGAGGGATTTATAAGCTTGATTTTCCCCTTAAGCCACTGAATAGACCGCCAGTGATGGACAGATCTTTAATAAATGCTACATATAAGGGATTCATTGAGATCATATTGCAAAACAATGACACCACAATTCAGAGCTTTCACATGGATGGCTACTCCTTTTTTGTTGCTGGGTAGGATTCCTTTTTCTTACCTCTTTTGTGTTATGAGTACATAGTGTCTGTGATCACTGTTCAGAAATTGATTTCTTGACTGCAGGATGGCCTATGGTGATTGGTCAGAGAATTCTAGAGGTTCATATAATAAGTGGGATGCAATTTCTCGCTGTACAACTCAGGTGCATTTTTCTTAAAGCTATCTATTTATATATTCCCTTGGCTAACAGACAAGTCCATATTGCTATTGTCTTTTGCTAGCACTGGCTGTTCTGGCATTTATTTTATTTTTTTGATTCTACACCTATTTAGCGCAGCTTTTAAAATGGTTGAATGAATGTTTTCCCTGTGCCAGTAAAATCTTGGAAATTTGATGACCAATTGTGATCGTACCCCATTATCGTTTGCTCTGCTCAGGGGTATCTTTGAATCTGAAAATTTGTCATGAAGTGAATATAACGTAGCACCTTAAAAACTCAGCTGAAAGTAATGAGAAACTTGAGTTCGATTTGATTGTAAAAACTAGGTTATTAAGCATTGAGTTGACCAATTGCAAGTGGTTCTGGGTCTGTCAAAAGCTCTTTACATCCTTCTTATTAGATAATGCACTTATACTATCATTAACCATTCTCAATGATCACTAGTTGAAACTTAGGATTGAATGAATGAATGTGCTTGGGCATGAGATGCCTATGAATCACATATACTTAAATAATGGAGTTGTATCTGTAACGTGTTTGACACTTACATCAGACATGAGGAACACTGTAAATTGCACCTACTCCATCTTTTGTCAAATCATGATGCCTTTAATTATGTTGTATCCTATAATCTGTCAGTCCTTGATTCTTACTTTGAGACTTGTATGTTAAAGGATGTTTCCATGCATAATCTTAGACCATTGAGGAATTTGAGCTGTGTCATGTGTTGTGTTTTTTTCATTTTCCTGAAAACTAGGTTTTTCCTGGAGCATGGACAGCAATCCTCGTCTCTCTTGACAACGCTGGAGCATGGAACTTGAGAGCAGAAAACCTGGACAGGTGGTATCTGGGCCAAGAAACATATCTGAGAATTGTCAATCCTGAAGAAAATGGTGAAACAGAGATGGCTACACCAGATAATGTTCTATACTGTGGACCCCTCCAGTCTCTGCAGAAGTATCTACCCTTTCAATATCTTAAACCTCATACTCTCAACTGCTGTACTTGATTTAATTTTTTAGGAGATAAAAACTTGTATAAGCAGTATTTAAGCGTTTGCTATCAGGTTATTCAATAAAATTATGACAAATGTAAAAAATGTTTTAAAGAGGCAATAATGTGATTCTTAGGTGTAAATCCAAGTGTCTTTTTGAGTTAGGATTCTTTGTAGTTGACACCAAAACTATAGAGTTTAGTCTTGAAATTGTGGCCATTTGTTTTGGAATGAACAACCATGATAGAAAGAAGAAAATGAATAGAAGAAAAAAAAAAAGGCACATTCCTTTAATCATGGTAGGACGACCACAGTTTCGAGACTGGACTGCACATTTTGGCACCAATTGTAGAGAATCCCAACTCCATATTTTTTATTGGAGAATTTGATAACAAATAAACTTCACTATTTTATACTTGTGTTTTTATGACTTTTGTAATTGCAGGGAGCAGAGCCACTCTTCTGCAGGTTGTACTCTTGGAGTTAGCTTGAAGCTTTACACATTGTTGCTGGCACTTTTTACTGTCATCTTCATGTGTAGCTAATCTTCCTTGCCGTGCCTATCCGGTTAGCATTTTACAGTTTTCCTACAGTGGCTATGGCCTATGACCTGACCCTTATGTGTTGGATCATGGATGTGTTAAGGGTCTTGGATATAGTATAGGTCTGCGAAAAGTGGTAGTTACTAAAGAATTTTTGTTTTTAAGTTAAAAATGATGTTGTGGACTGGTTTGCCCTCATTTTCTTTGTAATTTAATTGTTAATGGACAAGAAGTGAGGTGATTCAATTGGGGTCTGGTCATTCTTGATCCATCTTTGGGTTATAAACTCAGGAATTACTCATTAGAATCTCTGCCTTTTATACTTAAATTTGGATGCACTCTTTGCCGCTACTTACGTTACATCATTACATGTGCTTCACAATTTTCTCAAATAGCAGTATTTGGAGAACTTGATCGAATTGGTTGTAAACCGGTTCGATTTAGACCAGTGAACTGATGAAAAAATAGTTAAACCCGTAAAAACGGCCGATTGAATCAGTTTTTTTTTTTTGAATTTTTATTGAATATTATTATTTATTTGTAAGAAATTTTTAAAAATTTAAGTTATTAGGAGAAAATCTAGGATTGATATAAATATGTATATGTAACATGTTTAGAATATTTTAATATATTATATAATAGATATATTAATTATATATTTTAATATTTTTAGTACACCGGTTTTACCAATGTTTGACAACCCTTGAACCTTGACAATAACTACTCCGGTTTTCTAAACCTTAATATTGGGAGTAGATCGGTATTCATTTGGTCGCTTATCATATTTTTAACTTTCAACCCCTGGCTTCACACTTTAAATTTATATAGAGTTTGGTTGAGAGATACTTCAATTAAGTCCTCTCTTCTCTATCATGAATAAACCTGATTAAGACTGGGCATTTTAAAAAATGGGTTGAGGTTTTGTCTACATTACAATAACTTAAAATAATATAATCCCAACCCGGCATGAATTACAATATTAACTTATATATTTTAGGGTAAATTATAAATTTTGGTGCTTATAATTTTACTAAAATTGTAAATTAGTCTTTATTTTATTTTCATGTAAAATAGTTCTTATAGTTTTCTTAACCATGTAAGTTAGTCTTTATTATCAATATAGTTAAATTTTCTATTAAAATGGTCATACATGACGATTGATATCGACATTTGTGAATACGACAGTATGTCCAATCATTAAGTTTTGCACAACTTAATTGCTATGTCAACACAATTCTCATTTTGTTCTTAATTCTCAATTTTTCTAACCTAGTATCTACATTAAATTTATTGACATGACGACTGAGTTATGCAAAATTTAATGACTGGACATGTTAACATGTTCACAAATGTACATATCAGCTATCATGTAAGACTATTTTAATAGTAACGTTAACCATTGATGAAAAAATTATATGGACTATTTTATATGAAAATAAAATATAAGGACTAATTTATAATTTTGGTAAAAGTATAGGGACTAAAATTATAATTTAATCTATATTTTAATATATAATACATAAGTTATTTATTACATATTTAATAGAAATAAATATGTATAATAAACAAAATATATGTTGTATATTTATATAGGTATGTGGGAATTTTAGCATACTTTTATAATAAATATATTATTTTATAATTTAAAATTTAAAATATTATTTAAGTAATTTGGGCTGTGCCTTGTATCCTTGAAAAAAATACTTGAGTTTGGTCATAGTCATATTTTTTAAAGTGTTTTTAGATGCACTTATTCATTTGAGCGTAAATTTTGAGCCTATATTCAAATTTTCATGGACCAGGCTTACTGCGTTGGGCAAATTTCGCAGCCCATTATGAGGTCTAATTTTGAACATAGACATGCCCGAAGCTAAAACACGATTTTTTGTGTAGAAATATAAACTTGGTTTACTTTGGATTTTAAAAAGTGACGATTTTTATAATGATAAATAATAGTTATTATTTCGTTGACAAACTTTTATTATTTATTCTTTTTAATGGGCTAAATTTGCGTAACTTCAATCCTATTTAAAATGCGATCAGTTAGCATTTATCTTTGACAGAAAGATCGAATCCGTCCATTAAATTGATGGACCAAATCATGGAATCAGGATTGGCCTTCTGTGCATTTTCTTTTTTGGACAACAGCTCACCTCTGAGTTATGTTTTTTTTTTTTTTTTTAAAAACAATAGTGATCTTTATTCATTAATTTTAATCAATAGTCATTTAATATTTAAAATTAATTTGTATATTTGTTGTAATTTTATAAATTAAATTTTATATTTATTATAATTTTATTATAAACCATGGGATACGTTGTCATTGACTATAATTATAATAAATATACAAATTAATTTTAAATATTAAATGACTGTTAATCAAAATTAGATGGATGAAATTGCCTGAAAATTTTTTTAATTAAAAAAAAAAAGAGAGACATAGTTCAAAGATGGCATCCAACGGCCAAAAAAAAAAAAGGCTCAGAATCCTGATTCCAAATCATGTGAGCCCATTTTGACAACAAAATAGAGTAATTGTTTCGATTAATCTTTGAGAAAAAATATTTTTAAAATTAGATGGATCATTAAATTAAAAATATAATTTATAATTTATTGATTCCACGGTGATTAAATTAAGGCTAATTAGTATATACTCTTTGACTCTGAAAACCGTAATTAGCACCTTTTTTTTTTTTTTTTAAAGTCACATTGTACTTATTCATGTAATGGAACAATTACACTCTTTCGGCCCCAATACGAAAACAGGAATCACATAGCTGAGTCCATTCGATATTTTAGAAAAAGATCTGTCGGTACATGATTAACAAATAATAACTTAACTTGTTAATTATTAATTTAATATATATATATATATATATATATATACAGACACACTCATATATGTATGTTGCCTTAAAAGTCAGAAGCTCCTCATACAAAAGAAGCAATGCTTAAGCAATGAACAGCGAGGAGCAAAGGCTCACAAAATAACAAAACAATATTAAAAAAAACTGTTGATTTAATCCTAAAATAATTTCAGGTTTCTCAAATTAACTTTTGAAAATTAAGTATCTCAATTTAATTCTTCATCATTATAGTTGTATTAATTTATTTTTCTGTCATTACACTGCAAATTTTATCATTGCTAAATCTCAATTTTTTTATCCCCAGAAGTCATTTTAACAAAGATAAAAATTGAATTGTGAAAAACACAAATTTAAAGACTAAAAGTGAAACAATTAATTTTTTAAAAACTAAATTGAAATTACTATATTTTTTAAATGCCAAATTAATAATTTACTCGAGGGCTTGAGCAGCTACTAGTTCACTATGAAGCAAAACAAATGGGCTCATGGGTCAACTCAGTTTAAGCCTGAAAAATCAGCAAGTAAAATATAAGGAATGACATTTTATCGATTGAAAACAACTAGTATTTTTTAGAGTAAATTACTAAATAATTTTTAAAAAATATATTTATCTCAAGATTAAATGTCTTAATTTAATCTCTAAAAAATTATATTTATCTTAATTTCATTATTCTATTTGTTAAAATTGTTAAAAAGTAGAAGAGTGTAAGTTAG
The DNA here is from genome assembly GCA_037074585.1 of Biancaea sappan. Lineage (NCBI taxonomy): Eukaryota > Viridiplantae > Streptophyta > Magnoliopsida > Fabales > Fabaceae > Biancaea > Biancaea sappan. The sequence goes on along the minus strand of CM073501.1, from coordinate 40,692,644 downwards.
TAAGCCTGAAAGTCTAAATTAATCTTATTTGTAAAAGAAGCTAATCAAATCAGATGACTGATACGTAGCGCACTTTGCAAAAAATAATTTAACAAAAAAATATTTTCACTTAAATTGAAATCTGAAAATTAAATTAAACACTTGTTGGTCAATTGCAGGAGGGCCAAAAGAAGGAATGTTGGAAAAAGGTGACAGATTGATGGAGTATTCCTTGTGGCTAACACCATCATTGCTAAATAATTATTAGTTTTGAGCACAAAGTTATATAAACATGAAAGAAAATTAACTTCCATATTCTGTTTAAAGCGATTTTTTTAATTAAATAAATAAAAAATATCACTTTAGAGTTTATTATAATTAAATAAAATTTATAAAAATAAAATTTATATGAAAGAAAATTAACTTCCACATTCTGTTTAAATTGATTTTTTTAGCAAAGGGATAATTAAATTGTTGTAAATTATATATAGAAATTCCGTGTCTCCTAGTCATTTATACTGAAAAGGAACTCAAAATTATCATAGCACAGATTCAAATTTAGATAATGATGTGGAGAGTTGACTTTGAGAGGAATCAAGGTCCTCACTGTTATATTCCTTGAAAAAATAACAAAGATTTCTGTGTTTTTTTTGGGTAAAATGCACACAACCCCCTTAACTTTAGGTTATGTACAATTAACTTTTCTCAACTTTAACAAGTTATAATTAAACTCACAAACTTTTGATTTTTTACAATTAATCCCTTTCTGTTACTAACACCGTTAAATCATTTGTTGTGTCTTTTATTTTATCCACATCATCCAACCTGCCTCATCAATTTTTTTTGTCTACATCACTTATCTCCATATGTTCTAATCCAACTACCTCCTAAACCTAAAAATTGCAACTGCACTTATCTCCATATTAGGAGAGACACGAAAATTCAAATTATTTTTTATTCTATAAATTAAATATGACGTTTTCTTTAGGGTTTAGGAGGGCAGTTGGATTAGGACATGAAGATAAGTGGTGTAGAAAAAAAATGATGAGGTGGATTGGAAGATGTAGACAAAATAAATTATATGACAAATGATTTAACAATGTTAGTAACGAAGAGGTTAATTGTAAAAAATTTGAAAGTTTGAGGATTTAATTATAACTTTTCAAAGTTGAGGGAAGTTAATTGTACATGATCCAAAGTTGAGGTAGATTATGTGCATTTCACCTTTTTTTTCCCCCTAAGAGATCTAATTGTGGAAAGTTCGACATAGAGTTCATAAAAAATTTACACAAAGGATTATAAGGTTATACATGAGAGTTTGACCTATTAAAAGTTTGAGTTTTTTTATTGTTAGATTATCTTGAAATTTGTATAATTTTTTTTATTTCTATATACACAAATCTGAAAGTAATTTATCAGTAAGAGAGCCAACTTTCGTAAAGTCGAAGTCTCTATAAACTACATATATATATATATATATATATATATTTATTCTCTGAAGATTGTGAAAAATAAGAGATATATATACAAAAATATAGAAGGAAAAACTTAAACTAGGGGTGACCAAGAGACCTACAACCCAACCCAACCCACACAAGTGGGTTGGTTTGGGTTGAAAATCTTCAACTCGATCACTGGCGAGTTGGGTTGCGGGTTTAGAAATTTCAACCCAACTCGACCCACCAACCTGATATATATATATATATATATTTTCCTAGCTTTCTAAGGTGTTCCTGATGTGCCTAAAAGAGGACACAATCTGTACCATAAGGAAAATAAAGAGAAGAAAACCAACTCAACTAAATTGATAAGCCTATGGCGCCACAATCAAGCTAAGATGGGTAGAATTCGCCACACCCCAGATTAGAGAACGGAATGGGAGTGATAAGAATTCTGAGATTTTCTCGCCACACTAACACAATTGTTAGATAAGAGAAGATAGATGTGCACAAAGCAATCTGAAATATAATTCACTCAAATCTGATTATCTTGCCACAAGGGGGCAAGTTCCCTTTTATAGATAACAAAAACCAGCTGCCTCATTAATGCAACCAAAGCCACCTCATTAATGAGCCTACAACAACTATAGTCAACCTATAGCCACCTCTACAACAACTACAGCCTCCCTATAGCCACCTCATTAATGAGCCTACAACTATAGTCAACATACAGCCACCTAGCCTATACCAACTACAGCCACCATATAACCACCTCATTAATGCAACAACAACAACTACAACCACTTGGAAAGCTAAAAGACAATACAATAACTCTGAAAACATTAAATTACATCAGATTTTATATCCCAAAAAGTCATGCACGAAAATTATTAAAACAATAAGAAAAATCTGTAGTTATTTTAATCTTCAAAGTCCAAGCTTCTAAATTGGCCCAGCCCATCATTGCACACAAGTAAAGAAACCCAAGTCAATCCCATTTGATGCTTCTTGGCCCTTGAACGTGTTATTGGCCCATGTATAGATTCAATCTCTTGTTCTTCAAGGACAGCCTTCATGATCACATCATCTTCCCCTGATTGACAAGGATTTGCCCTCAAATCCAGCTCCATGTTATCTTCCAAATAAGGGGTTATGTCCCTTACATTGAATGTTGCTGAAACACCATAATCTCCTGGGAGATCAATTTTATACGCATTGTCATTTACCTTTGCTAGTACTCGAAAAGGACCATCAGCTCGTGGCATAAGTTTAGACTTCCTTTTGTTTGGAAATCTCTCCTTGCGTAGGTGAATCCAAACAAGATCTCCTGGGCTAAATTGAACATGCCTTCTTTTCTTGTCTACTGACTTTTTATAGGCAGCATTCTTCGTCTCAATTTGCTTCTTTACTGCCTCATGCATTTTCTTCATGAATTCAGCTTTACTTTTGCCATCCAAGCTAAGTTTTTCATTAATTGGAAGAGGTGCCAAATCTGCTGGTGTATGAGGATTAAATCCATACACAACCTCAAATGGAGATTTCTTTGTAGTACTTTGAACACTCCGATTATAAGCAAATTCAACATGCGGCAAGTACTCATCCCAATTCTTCAAGTTTTTACTGATAACACTTCTAAGCAAAGAGGAAAGAGATCTATTTACCACTTCAGTTTGCCCATCAGTTTGAGGATGACAGGTTGTGCTAAATAGCAGCTTTGTTCCAAGCTTCATCCATAATGTCTTCCAAAAATAGCTCAAGAATTTGGCATCACGATCAGAAACAATACTCTTTGGAATGCCATGCAATCTCACAACTTCTTTGAAGAATAAATCAGCAATATGAGAAGCATCATCAGTTTTGTGACATGAAATAAAATGAGACATTTTTGAGAATCTATCAACAACCACCATAACTGAATCTTTTCCCCTTTTTGTTCTGGGTAATCCAAGCACAAAATCCATGCTTAGATCCATCCATGGTTGATCTGGAACAGTCAATGGCATGTACAAGCCATGTGCAGCCTCATTGCTCTTTGCTTTCTTGCAAGCAACACATCTTTCTACAATCCGATGCACATCCTTCATCATATTTGGCCAATAGAAATGCTCTTTCAACATTTCAAATGTCTTCTTTTCACCAAAATGTCCAGCCAGCCCACCTGCATGTGATTCTCTAACAAGCAATTCCCTAATAGAACAATTAGGAATCACAAGTTTCCCAAATCTGAACATATAACCATCATGCCTATAAAACCCTTTAATGGCCATTTTCTCACAAGCTGAATAGATTTTAGCCAGCATAGGATCAAGCAAGTATTGCTCCTTAATAAGTTCAAAGCCCAACAGTTTAGTGTTCAACAGAGAAATCAAAGCATACCTCCGAGATAATGCATCAGCCACAACATTCGTCTCTCCCTTTTTGTATTTGATTACATAGGGGAAAGCTTCCAAATACTCCACCCATTTGGCATGTCTTCTATTCAGCTTCCCTTGCCCCTTCAAATGCTTTAGGGACTCATGATCGGTGTGAATGATGAACTCCTTTGGTAATAAATAATGCTGCCATGTCTCAAGAGCTCGAATTAGTGCAAAGAACTCTTTATCATAGATTGAGTAATTCAGACCTGCTCCACCAAGCTTCTCACTAAAATAAGCAATGGGACACTTATCTTGCATTAAGACAGCTCCAATCCCTACTCCAGATGCATCACATTCAATCCCAAATACCTTTGAAAAATCTGGAAGAGCTAGAATAGGTGCTGAACACAATTTCTCCTTGATTAAGTCAAAACTCTTTTGTGTAGCTTCGGTCCATTTAAACTCACAATTTTTTTTTATGCATGCAGTTAATGGTGCAAGAATAGTGCTAAAATTCTTCACAAATCGTCTATAAAATGAAGCAAGGCCATGAAAACTTCGTACCTCAGAAATACTTTTAGGAATTGGCCACTCCTTGATTGCTTTTATTTTCTCCTCATCCACGTGCACCCCATGTTGAGAGACAACAAAACCAAGGAAAATAACTTGGTCTTGACAGAATTGGCACTTCTTGAAATTGCCAAATAGCTTTTGTTCTCGTAATACTTCAAATACTTGCCTCAAATGCTCTTCATGCTCTTCAGAATTTTTACTATAAACCAAAATGTCATCAAAATAAACGACAACAAACATACCTATAAATTTTCGAAGCACATGGTTCATTAGCCTCATAAAGGTGCTTGGGGCATTGGATAATCCAAATGGCATGACCTTCCATTCATACAGCCCATGTTTTGTCTTAAAGGCTGTCTTCCATTCATCTCCTTCCTTCATACGAATTTGGTGATAACCACTCTTCAAGTCTATCTTTGAAAACACTTTGGAGCCATGTAATTCATCAAGCATGTCATCTAACCTTGGAATGGGATAACGATACTTGACTGTAATCTTGTTAATTGCTCTGCTATCCACACACATCCTCATGGTCCCATCTTTCTTTGGCATCAATAAGGCCGGTACTGAACAAGGACTCATGGACTCCTGCACATATCCTCTTTCCAGCAACTCATTTACTTGACGTTGCAACTCCTTTGCCTCCTCCGGATTCATTCTATAAGCTGGCCTATTTGGTAAGGCAGCTCCTGGTACAAGATCAATTTGGTGCTCAATACCACGAATTGGTGGTAATTCCTTTGGTAGTTCTTCTGGAAATACATCACGAAATTCTTCCAAGAGCCTTTGAATTTGTGGTGGAAGTGATCCCACAATTTCTGGTACTATCTCCTTCAAATGCAATAAAAGAACTAAATTAGAGCTGGATAAAGCTCTCTCAATGTCTCCTTTGTTGGCAAGTAAATTACCCTTCCTTTCAGCTTCCTGTTGATGTATCTTCACTTGTTGAGGACTCAATGGTGCTAACACAATCTTCCTTCCATCTTTCTCAAAGGAATATGTGTTTTTAAACCCATCATGCAAAGCTCTTTTATCATACTGCCAAGGTCTTCCCAAGAGCAAATGACTAGCACTCATTGGAACAACATCACATAGTACCTTATCTTTGTAATTTTTCCCAATAGAAAAGGGCACAACAACCTGTTTAGTGACTCTCACAACTCCATCTTCATTTAGCCACTGCAATTTGTAAGGATGAGGGTGTTTAGTTGTGGCTAAATTCAACTTCTCCACCAAAGTAGTAGAAGCCACATTTGTGCAGCTCCCTCCATCTATAATTACACCACAAACCTTCTTTTCAACAGTACACCTTGTGTGAAAAATGTTCTCACTTTGCTCATCACTAGGCTTAGCTTGCAAATTTAGAGCACGCCTTATGACAAGGAGTTCTCCCTCATCAGCATACTCCATGTTTTCCTTATCAGAACATTCTTCCATAACTCCTTCAATGGCTGCCTCATCTTCGCTTACCACTTCTCCATGCGTGTCTTGGATAATCATTACCCTACGGTTTGGACATTCAGATGCGTAATGCCCATGACCAAGACATTTGAAGCACTTTACATCTCTACTCCTTTTAGGAGGTTCTGAATCAGCTCCCTTTTCTTTCCCCTTTGATGAACTTGATGGAAGTTTTGAAGAATCCCTCTTCTCCACCTTTTTTTCTTCTCCTTTAGATGCAACCCATGATGGTGTTGTAGAGAAATTTGTGATTTTGTTTCTAGTTGGTTGTGACATTTGCTTACTAGAAACTCTCTTCCTTTGTCTCTCCACTTTGACTGCAAGTTTAATAACATCCTCTAAGGTTACATAATTTTGTAGTTCCACCAAATCACCAATCTCCCTATGCAAACCACCAATGAACCTTGCAATTGTTTGCTCTTGAGGTTCATTCAGTTCACATCGAATCATTAGCATCTCAAACTCTTTCACATAGTCTTCTACACACATACCTCCTTGTCTCAAGGATTGAAATTTGAAGAAGAGCTCTTGCTTGTAATATTCTGGCACAAATCTTCTTTGCATAAGTCTCTTCATTAGCCTCCAATTTCTGACTTCTTCCTCACCATCTCTCCTCCGTTGGTTCTTCAAATTCTCCCACCATAAATTGGCGTAATCTGTGAATTCAAGGGCTGCAAGACGACATTTGGTTGCCTCCGAGTACTTATGGCACTCAAAGACCTTCTCTACACGCTGCACCCACTCCAAAAATTCCTCTGAAGAGCTACTTCCCTTGAAAGTAGGGACCTTCATCTTAATCTTCAATTCTTGCTCTCTTTGTTGCCTCCTTGGCCTTGGAGACCTTTCATCTTCTGTATTGCTTTCTTGGTCCGATTGCTCTTCATTTCTATTTCTTCGCTGCCGACGCCTTGGTTGATGGTTTAGCCTCTCCATTTGTTCTACCAAACAATTCAACTGCTCCATCATTTGTTGTTGAGATCTCTCCATTTGACTGTGAGACCTTTCCAACTTCAGAATTTGAGCTTGCTCTAAAGTAAGCCCCATTGGAATTGGAGGTTCAGAACTGTTTTCTCCAGACATGATCTCTCTCTATAAGTGTTCTACTCTCAAGTTACAAGAGTTTTCCCACACGAAACCACCGCTTTGATACCAATTTGATGTGCCTAAAAGAGGACACAATCTGTACCATAAGGAAAATAAAGAGAAGAAAACCAACTCAACTAAATTGATAAGCCTATGGCGCCACAATCAAGCTAAGATGGGTAGAATTCGCCACACCCCAGATTAGAGAACGGAATGGGAGTGATAAGAATTCTGAGATTTTCTCGCCACACTAACACAATTGTTAGATAAGAGAAGATAGATGTGCACAAAGCAATTTGAAATATAATTCACTCAAATCTGATTATCTTGCCACAAGGGGGCAAGTTCCCTTTTATAGATAACAAAAACCAGCTGCCTCATTAATGCAACCAAAGCCACCTCATTAATGAGCCTACAACAACTATAGTCAACCTATAGCCACCTCTACAACAACTACAGCCTCCCTATAGCCACCTCATTAATGAGCCTACAACTATAGTCAACATACAGCCACCTAGCCTATACCAACTACAGCCACCCTATAACTACCTCATTAATGCAACAACAACAACTACAACCACTTGGAAAGCTAAAAGACAATACAATAACTCTGAAAACATTAAATTACATCAGATTTTATATCCCAAAAAGTCATGCACGAAAATTATTAAAACAATAAGAAAAATCTGTAGTTATTTTAATCTTCAAAGTCCAAGCTTCTAAATTGGCCCAGCCCATCGTTGCACACAAGTAAAGAAACCCAAGTCAATCCCATTTGATGCTTCTTGGCCCTTGAACGTGTTATTGGCCCATGTATAGATTCAACCTCTTGTTCTTCAAGGACAGCCTTCATGATCACATCAGTTCCCCCCGTGTAGCTCAGTTTTTAGTGTTCTTCACTTCTTCTACTTCTCAACTTCACTTCTCTCAATCTCTCCTTAGTCGTCTCTTATTTAGTCTTCGACACTCCGTCATCGTCTCTTCCACTTTGTTAGACTCAATTCCTCAGCTCTACTCATCCTCCAAGGCCACGCTCCACCACTCAATCAGGCATTGGTTCTTCGTCTTCGGCTTGTATCTCCTGCTTAGTTTCTCCTCTAGTTCTTACGAACCAAAACCAGTTTATATGAACTAAAAATTCATGGTTTGTTCTGGTTCATACGAACCTGAAATTTTTGGTTCGCATGAACCAGTAATGTTTTATCTGTGTTGGTACTTGCTAGTTGCTGCTCTATTTGTATGTTTTTTGAAAATAGTTAAGTGGCTTTGGACTTAAAAGGAAGTGTTAGTTTAGAAAACAAATATGTAATGGGTAGAAGTTGAAGACTAGGCTTGTTAATATTTGGGAGGTAGAAATAGGAGAGACAAATGGACTTAATTGTTACATGTATATCATAGTTAAGTTTGGCTATAAATATTAGAAACTTAATACTCCATCCTCAGCCAATGGCTGCTTTATCATAGTTGATGTTTCATCATTCTTCTATGTTGGATAATAGTAGGAAACAATTGTCAATTTATTAGGCTTGTTTTATGATATATGTATTAGGGAGCATGAGGTAGCACCAGGTCCAGGAGAGAAAGAAAAAAAAAAAAGAAATAGCCAACCCGCCAACCCGACCCAAACTAGCATGGCAATGTATGGTCATTTAGGATGAGATTTACCCCCGACCCCTGCCTACCCCTAATTCAAACTCTACATTCGAAATGGAAATTTAATTATTAAATATTAATTAATTTGGAGAATGTTGGTGCTATATATATATATATATATATATATAAATTGCCGATAATTATATTTGGATAGAGTTACATAGTAATTATTGTATATGTGTATATATATTGGGATATATATTGCTATATATTAATTAGGTCTAAATTTATGATCTTTATAAAGTATATTTTTGGGCAGAACCTATATGATATATTAAATTATAGTTTGGGGGTGATTGTTATATTAATGTTAATTAGGTGTATAGATACTCGATTCAAATTAATAATGGTGATAGGATGCTATTAATAGTGGGCTCAACCCATGTGCCAACCCAATGGTATAATAAGTGGATTATGGTTCCTAGGTTACATGAGTTAGTTTTGTTTTGGGAAAATCTGTATATATGTGTGATTGCAACCTAATATTCGTATGATGAAAATTATAATATCTGCCAATTTTGAGATCACATTTTTGGCGGTATTACAATTTTTATAATAATAATTGCCATTATTTTAATAGTATTATTTTATAGCGTAATTTTAGTTACGTTATTTTTAATGTATTATTTTAATAAAATTAATTCGGCCATTCTAATTTTCCATATCTAATTGAGTCCTTTGAATGTTATTTATGGAAATAGTGTTAGGGGACAAGGAATATAGTGAGAGTAGTCATGAGGCATAGAGGGAGCTGGGTACCTATGGGGTCCAAAGAGGGACTAAAGTGAAATGAGAAACTAAGGTAACTCTTAAAATGAAAGAAATACCCAAATTGGAGAAATTTTGGATTTACTGCTATGTAGGTTAATTGGGAGTTGCATGGGAATAAAGTAGTAATTTCACCATGGGCGATTATATATAGGTGGCCCCACCCATTTTTCTTCATTTCTCACTTTTTCCCCTCTCCTTACTCTCTTTTCTCTTTCTGTCCTCCCTCTCTCTACCCTTTAAACCCAACCAAGCTCTGGTGAGTGATTGTTCAGCAATGGGGTGAGTTGTCAGCGACTAACTGACGTAGAGAAAGCAAGGAATCAAGGTAAGAATTTTGATTTCCTGAAATTTTCTCTATTTTCTCGTTTTTGGGTTCTTGCAGTAGATTTGAGGATTGGAGCTTGATTTTTTGGTGATAATTGGAGGTTTTAGTGTCTAAATGCTCCTTAGACATCAAGGATGAAAACCCATGGAATAAATCATGAAAAATGGTGAAAATTCGGTTAGATCTGAGCCAAAACCGAGGGAAAATCGCAGGGGTCACGATCGTGGCACCCAAGTGCCAAGCATGCTGAAGTCATACTGACGTTAGACTTCAGTAAATGATCATAACTTTTTCATCCGGACTCTATTTTTTGCAAAATTTATATCGTTGAAAAGCTCTTTGAGTCTATTTTTCAATGGTATAAGTTTCATTTGAAAATTCTTTATTGGTTAAGAGTTATGACTAAATGAGTGAGTAAAGGTCAAAATTATTGGTAAGGATTTTTCCTGTTTTATTTGTTTATTGATTTTGGTTAGTTCTAGTTAACTTGGGAGCTTCATTGGCTTCATTTTTTGGGAATTGTTTCATAGTAAACCTTGTTGGCATTAAGGTGAATGGGTAATCTTGCTAACTGAGTTGTTTATTTAAAATTACTCAAGTACAATTTAAATCCCATCCACACCATGATTGAATTTAAATTCATTAAGTTCCCTAGTTAGTGATGTTACTAGATAGTGGAATTAGTAGTTAAATTGTGTAATGTATATAATGATTTGAGAGGTTATTATGTGACACTTATTTGGGAATAGTGAATTGATTGTTGGATGTTATATGTGATACATTGTGTTTGTGTAAATGCATTGCATATGGAAAAAGAAAACAATGTGGGAATGTAGACCCACGAGGAAAAAAGAGAATATGGGTCGAGTTGTAGTCCTAAATTTGGTTGAGTTCCTTGTGATGAACCTCGAGGACTGATTGTGGGAACGTAGACTCATAAGTACAAATTGAGTAGTAATCTTGAATTTGGCCAAGTTCCTTGTGATGAACCCTGAGTATTTAAAGTCTAAGGGAACATAGACCCTTAGCCTATTGCCATTGGGTGAAAAATCAATAAGCTATATGTGAGAACATAGACTCATAAGTAGGAAGGCATGTGGTTGTTGCATGATCATAATCTATATGTGGGATTTATTTATGCTTGTACATGCTTTAGAGTATTGGATGTGGTTTGATGTCGAATTGCGAGAGTGATGACTCACGTAGGAATAACATGTCACGATTGCATAGAGAGGTACACTCATGTGTATATTAAATTGTGTCCATGTGTGGTAGAGATATTTATTTGATTATGGTTGTGATTATGGTATTTGTACTTGTGCCTCATTTATTGCACAATCATCTACTCATTGAATTTTGATGAACTCACACCCTCTATGATTATCTTCTTCAAATACAGCAGTCGATGAGAATGGGAAACCGCTGGGAGTTTGGCGGCTTTAGAGATATACTCTATTTTTTATTGCAGGGTTCATGGAACCAATTTTTGGGCTACATGCCTAGAAAAATATGCTCTATATATAGGCCACGTAGGTCCTGTTATGTTTAGGGATTTTATTAGTTTGACTGCAATTTGCTTTGTATTTTCATTGTATATATTTCTTGATGTTGTAGGAAGTAAGAAAAGGCATTATGTAAATTTATTTTCTTGTAAATTTATATTTTACATAGTTGTGGATATTAAGAATGTTTAGGAAATTTATGGGCTACCATTGAGGTACACCCTAGGTTTTGTAATTAATCACGCACTCATTTTCCAGGGTGTGACAAAAACACTTTGAGAAAAACCTCTAATACTAACCTTTAAGAGCCTAGTATTTTGGATAATTATAACTATATATCAAGGTACACTCTTATCCTCTATGATTCTAACCAAATTCTGCATTTGAGTGATCATGAGTTTTGGTTGTTTGTTATTATGATAATGGTAAAACATCTTTCAATTTGTATTAGAGCCTAGTTATAATGAACAAATTGTGCAATAATTGGAATTAATTAGCGTTAGGGTTCATGAGGTTGTTTTTCTATAGAACCCTAAATATGCGTTTCGTTTATATGATTGAGAGAAATTTTAGGGCTATTGATTGATTTTGTGTTGTTATTATAGATTTCGACTTTGATCATGTGTGTATGTTGTTAGATTGATCAAAATTTTTAGTATTTCTTATGATTTGGGATAACTCTATCAAGAACCATAGAATTTTGAATTCATGATTGTGTATGATTTTGGGTGAATTGAAGTGTTTTTCACCGATTAAATTTAGGGTTTCATCAACTCTAAATGTTCTTTAAGGTTTAAGATTGATGAAAATTGTGTATTGGGTGTGATTTAGATTTTATGGGATGCATAACATCAGTTTTTTCATGGTTATTGCATTTTTCTAGAAGCTAATAATCAACTGGTTGGACAAGTAGTCGACTGGTTTCTGTCTATCAAGAAATTAGTTGATTGACTACGCCCAATTAGTAAACCGATCTCTCAATATTAAGAAAGCAATTTACTGTCAAATTTAAGCAGTTGACTAGTTGCTCTTTGACAAGCGTGGTGTCGATTGGCTACTTCAGACAGTCAACCGGTTCTTTTCTGGTGGACAAGCGGTCGACCAATTACCCCAACCATTCTGCTGCTTTCTCTCGATAAAAAATTCTTTTAATATCTTGGAGCTTCCAACTGATTGGTAGGGGATGGTAGTCGACTGTTATATGCCTATCCCATTATTTTTGTTTTTGAATCACACCATGAAGGTATTTTTTGAATCCTAATACTTTTAAAGTATGTTTTCATGTAAGAATTAAGTTGATTGAACTATTTGGTTTCCGAAGTAACTAATTTAGTTAAAATTAATTTAGTTTTAACAAGAACATGTTAAATGCCTATGCATATTAAATATCTCATAGGAGTTTAGTTGGCTAGGCTAAGGATAGTTGTAAATGTGAGACAAATTTTTGGAAAATAACTTAGGATATGTCAACCTAAAGGAAAGTCTGTACCAAGTTTATTTATTTCTCTATATTTGCAAACTATATGCGTAGAGAGTGTCACTAACAAAACATTTGTTTTGTCCAAAGACTAATAGGTGTTCTTGTACTAGGCATCTTTAGATGAAACCCAACAATGTGCATGTGATTGAGAAATTTTATCCTCATTTTTGAAATTGAGTTATTTTGTTCACTTGTATGTATGAATATGTGCTTTTTTAAATGCACACATGATTTGTTCTAAGCATATTTATTTTATTATTTTGTATAGTGTTTGCCATTGCAAACATTTCTTCAAACATGCATGAACAATACTCCTATGCTGAATGGTACTAATTTCAAGAGGTGGAAATAGCACATTATGGTAGTACTTTGCTATCTTTATTTAGGCCTTGTTTTGAGGACTGAATTCCCTACAAATCTGACCAGCAATGCATTACTATGTAGAGAGCTGCACTTGAGAAATGGGAACGTTTAAGTCGCATGAGTCTTTAAATCATGCAATATACTATTCTGGAATCCATTATGGTGGGATTATGGAAGATAGGGTTGCTAAGAGTTTCCTTAATAAGATCTTTGACTGATTAGCTCTTAATGAAAAGGTTGAAACAAATACTATTATGACTAAACTTGTTTCAATGAGATATAAGAGTAAAGGAAACATAAGGGTATATATCATGGAGATGTCAAACCTTGTCACCAAGTTTAGAGCACTAAAGTTAGAGTTGTCGAAAGACATACTCGTATACTTGGTTTTAATCTCTCTTCCTTCACATTTCAATTAGTTCAAGGTTTCCTACAATACTGAAAAGAAAAAATGGACACTAAACGAATTTATAGCTCAATGTGTGTAGGAGGAAGAGAGGTTGAAATATGATAAGGTTGAGAGTGCAAACTTAGCATCTTCTTTTGGTACTAATAACACCTCTAATAATAGGAAGAGAACTCAAGAGAAGAAGACGACTGCAGTTTAAGGAACTTCATAGCAAAAGGGTAAACCAAATTAAGATCCATGTGTTACTTGTTTCTTTTGCAAGAAGGCTAGTCATTTGAAAAAAGAGTGTCCCAGATTCACTGCATGGCTTAAGAAAAAGGGTATATTTCTCAACTTTGTTAGTTTTAAGGTTAATTTAGCATTAGTACCTGATGATACCTAGTGGATAGATTCAGAAGCAACTACTCACATAAGTGTATCTATGTAGGATTGTGTAAGCAACCGAAAGCCACTTGATAATGAAAGACTCATCTATGTGGGGAATGACAATAAAGTGGCTATGGAAGTTATTGGACATTTTAGATTATCTTTAGAGAATGGTTATATTTTGGATCTAGAGAATACATTTGTTGTACTATCTTTTATATGGAACTTAATTTCAGTTTCATGTTTGGAAAAAATTGGGTACAATTGTTCTTTTAGTAATAGAACCTTTAGTATTTCTTTAAATTCAAAGTTGATTGCTACTAGTTCTTTAATCGATAATCTATACTGTTTAAATTGTGTAAAATCCAATAGCTCTAAAATTGTGCATTGTCACACTCACACCTCGTACGGGGGCATGATCGGTACAGAATGAGACTACCCCAGACAATAAGCCTGAACTCATGAGAGACCTGTTCATCTCAACTTTAACATATATATATATATATATAGCACAAGACCTATCTTAGATCAAATCCACATTTTGTTATTCTCTCAAATACTTTCATACACATGTTAGTATTGATGCTATGATTGCGGATACACTAACTAAAGGTTTACTAACTAGAGTATCTCATAAGCATGTAGCTCGTATGAGTGTAGTGAAATCTTTAGATGATTGAGTCAGTTTTACAGTTTGTTATGTCTTACAGACATGTTTTTTGTTTGGATATCCATTTTATCAACATTCAAAATATGAATTAATGATTTTCATATATATATATATATATATATATATATATTTTGTGTGTGTGTGACGAGTACTCTGAAATAAAGTGATTGCTTTCTCTGCAGTTTTGCACGAGCAGTTTAGCAAAAAATTAAGAAAGTGTTGACCGTTTAAGTCATAAAGTAGGAATCAGTTTGAAATAAGCATGAATAAAAATCAATTGCATGTAATTTCTATACTACACATCCAAATTAGATCTATGTTGTTAATTGTACTAGCATTGTGATCATTTTTGTGTTTAGTTTCAATTTAATTAGTTACGAAAGCCTCTTTGGTTTTGTGCTGATATGATTGATAGACTAGATTTTTATAATATATTTGATCAGATAGCTGGTTGAGCCACTCGTGCTATATATGTGTAAGTGTGTGTGTTCCGATAATTATATTTGGATGGACTTACATATTACTTATTATATACGAGTATATATTTTGTGATATATATATATATATATATATATATATATTTTGCTATATATTAATTAGGTTCAAATTTATCACTTTTATAAAGTATATTTTTGGGCTAGACCTATTTGATATATTAAAAATTTGTTTGGGGTGATTGTGATATTAATGTTAATTATGTGTGTAGATATCTGACCCTAATTAATAATGGTGACAGTGCATTAATTAATAGTGAGGTCAATTCATGGGCTAATCCAAGGGTATGATAAGTGGGTTATAATTTCTAGAGTTATTTGAGTTGGTTTTGTTTTGGAAAAATCTATATATGTGCTAGTGTAACCTAATATCCATCTGACCAAAACACTTTGAGAAAAATCTCTCATACTAACCTTGAAAAGTCTAACTTTTTGGAGAATTATAACTATGAATCTATGTACATACACTCTTCTCCTTTATGATTCTATGAAACATTATTGTTAAAAATTTGTTTATCAAGATTTTACAAATAACCAATTCATGATTGGTATAAACAATCTATAATTTTAATCAAATTCTGCATTTGAGTGATCTTGAGTTTTGATTGTTTGCTATTATGATAATGGCAAAACATCTTTTAGAGAAGCCTAGTGATTTTTTACCTCATGAAGTGTTTTTTATTTTCAATCTAGATCGGTCAATTAAAAATAAATGGTTAAGATGAAGAACAATATTTTTTTTACTGTAACAGCAAAGAACAAACATGAGCTGTGGGAGCTCATTGTCTTAATCATTTATGTATATTTCGGAACATGCTTGGTCTACACGGGACAGTAATAAGTTTAAAAAATAGACTTAAAAGTTACAGGTCAAGTAAGTATGAAAAAAAGTACCAGATCGTCTCCTACGCCTTAAAGGTGCATGAGAGTCCTATACTTTTTAGCCACAATTTTAAGACTTATAACTGTGGCTAAAATTATAACCATCACTAAAAGTGCATTTAGCCATGGTTATAATCGTGGCTAAAAGTATTGTAAAAAAACCACACTTATATTTATAACTGTGGTTAAAAAAATGCATTTAGCCACAATTATAATCATGACTAAAAGTATTGTAAAAAAGCCACAGTTATCTAAAAGTATTAAAACCACGGCTAAAAAGGTGCAAGACTCTCTAGTGTACAAGGGACGATCTAGATTCTGAAAAAAGAAATGTTAATTTCATATTGGGAACCAAATTGAAAACTAAGACAAACTATAAAATCTAAATTAAAAACTTGAACATAAAAGAACCAAATGTATAATTTTTAACAGTGTTGTCATAACCAAATTGGATTAGTTGGTTCAACAAATTGGACTGGGAACTTTCTAGGAGTCTGGTTCAGAATAATCCTTAAAATTAATGAGTGATTGAACCAACGAATATCCAGATAAGAATTTCTGTTAAATGAACTAGTTGAACCGATCCACTTGACCTTTTTTTTTTACTTTTTATTATTATTTTTTTTAAAATTTTACTTATTCTTCTATAATCAAGTAACAAAGAAATTAATATTACAAATCACCTAATTTTAGTACAGATGTCAATATATTGGTATTTTATGGATTTTATATGAATGAATATTATATTGGTTAATAATATTTCCTTGTTATTTTTTATTGTAGATTTTTTTGTGTAATTTGATATCAATATTTTTAATTGAATTTGTAAATATATATTTATAGCCTTTAATTATGTATATTATTTATTTAATATTTTCAAATAGACCGATTCAATTGATCATTGAACTGGTGCTTCCACCGATTCAGTAAACAGTCAGACTTTTAGAACCTTAATGTTTAATTCCACAACAATGTCATCTGGTGGCATATTAATAGCAACAAGTTTAAGATTTACTTGAAATATATATGTATATATATATATATATATATATGGACCAAATTAAAAACTCACTCAAACAAACTATAGAAACCAAATATATAATTGTCCCAAAATAAAATAACTACTTACTTTTTTACATGACAGTTTTTACTTAGTTTTCTAAAAAAAAATTACTTTAATTTGATATATTATACTAATTTATTAAAGAATTTGAATCCTTAACATTAATTCTATTTCCACCACGCTATTATCACCTGTGCCACGCCATCCATGCGTATTTTTTATTCTTTACGTTTTACATCTTGAAACTAACACTACAAAATCTTAACTACATGTCAACAAAACTTATAATTGTCTTGTAAGCCGAACATACATAATAGCAGTCACATGGACTTGGATCATTTTGTGTGAATGAATGGTGTTTCATCTTTCCTTCCATTACAAACAACATATATGTATATATATATATGTGTGTGTGTGTGTGTGTGTGTGTGAACCCTAATTATTATATATATAGCGTGCTCTTCTAGTGGCTTCGGGTTTTAAATTGCACAATTGCAATACAGACAATAGTACATATTATATTATTACGATGAACCTAAATATCTTTTAATGATGTTTATTTTTAAGCCATCTTCAATTCTAAAATATATCTTAAAGAAAATCAGGCCTTCGAGATTAAATAATTTACTAATTTTACTATAAGTCAATTTTAGGAGTATTTACAGGTTGGGCTTATTTGGGTTCAATATGATTTTTCAGTTAGGTTGGATTAAGTTGACTTTAAAATTTTTCTCACTTAAACCGAAACAACCCAACTCATATTTGAGCAGGTTGGTTCACTTGAATTGGTGGGATAGTGTTTTCTTAATAAATAAAAAAAATTTAATTATCCCATTGCTAACATTTTAAATTTGTTAAAAATTAATTTAATTTGAAAAATTAGCACTCTTTTTTATTATAAGGGAGCTCAAACTTTGGTCCTTGAGCCCACAATATCTAATCCATGCCAGTTGAGCTACAAGAAAATGTCAAAATTCAAATTCTTTAATAATTTAAAACATTAGAAAGTGAAATGTATTTATAATTTAATAAAACTTTGAGTTTAAGTTTTTTACTTAACATAGGTTTCATAAGGGAAAAAAAACAAGATTAAAAAAGTAGCATGTTAAAAGCAAGGTACAAAAAACTAGACTGGTTATTGAACCAATTGAGACACTGATTCAAGAGTCAGTAGTTGGACCGAAGTTGAACCAGTAATAATTAAAATATATTAAAATATATAATTAATGTATATATCATAAATATTAAAATATATAATATAATATTAAAATATTCAAGGAATCTTATATATATATATATATATATATACTAGTTTTAAATCTTCTCCTAATAGCTTAAATTTTTTGGAAATATCTCAAAAATACATAATAATATACAACAAAAATTCAATAAATTAAAAAAATAAATTGAATTAGCTAATTTTATTGGTTTGAGATTAGTTTGACTAATTTTTCACGAGTTTAAATGTTCAACAGTTCTCAGGTCCAAATCGGACATGAGACCTAACTAGTTCATCAATTTTTTGGTTGAACCGGCCGGTCCAATCCTATTATTTGAACCATGGTTAAAAGGATTGGTTTGGGTTGGTACAAGTTGAAATCTCTCAAAACCCACAACCAAAACTATTAATAAAGACCTAGAAGAAAATGAACACAAACTAAGGGTCTGTTTGGTTTATGAAAACATTTCCTATTTTCATTTTCAGTCTTTGTTTCCTGAAATGCATTTCCTGAAACACTGAAAACATCTTTTTGGTGTTTTCAGATTTAGGCATATTTTAAGAAATGTTTTCAAGAAAATGTTTTCAGTGAACTCAACCAAACACATTTTCAAGTTTATTTTCTATTTTTAGTAAAAATGAAAACAGGAAATGTCCAAACCAAACCGGCCCTAACATGCCAATTGCCAACCCAATCCCACTGTGTAATTTGAGTTAACTTTAGCCGATTGGCAAGTTGATCCAACGCTACAAACATCCTTGTCAACTTAGCTTCTTTTCTCTATTATTCAACCATTATAAAATTGCAATGAACATTTTTTTTGGGGGACACAATTGCAACCAAAATTAAAACCTTACTGTTGTTAATCTTTGGTTTTTTTTCTTTTTGGAATAAGTTATAGTTTATTACATTTATATGATTGATCCAAAATTAGCTATCTTATTGTTTAGGGTGTGTTCGGGGCATGTATAAACTTTTTTTAAAAGATTAAGAGGTCTAGATCTGAATACACATTTAAATATTAAGATATTATTTCTAAATCTAAATAATTAAGATAGTTTGTTTTTTTCAATATCTGTGAGCATGAAATACATGTCAATTCAATATTCAATTAATATCTAAAAGTTTTTTAGACTTTTCATAAGAGATGATTTAATAAGATATTTGGAGCTATTAAGCACTTAATAGTTTGAAATTTGAACGAATCATATTTAGACTCTTATTGAGTGTGAATAAATAGCCCCTTATTCACTCTCTTCTAAGCTTGTTTCTTAGCATTTAATTATTACTAATTTTTAATTTAAATTTTAATAGAAATAATCACATAATTAACAAAATAATAAATAATTTCATTATCAAATTTTCGCTTTACTATTATAATGAACAATTTTAATATTCTACAAGACCATTATATTATATTGACAAAGATGACATATATATATATATATATATATATATAATGAAAACCTTATAATATTGCCCCAGATATATAAGGCTGAATTAATAAATCGTTTTGGTAATAAAACTAATTTTATATGTGTACATATATGTATATATATATATATATATATATAAACAATTAAAGACTCAAATCAAGAACAAATCGATTATGGTCCAAATCACCCTTACATTAATAAATGACTAAAACTCTACTTTAATCCCTTACAAATAGAGCATTTCTGAATTTGGTCATTCATAAAATTGTTTTTATAATACCTGAGGCTCTCAGGTATTAATGTTGCTGGACCTCGGAGTGTGTATGCTAGTGTGGGGAAAATTTTTCCATTTTAGTAGAAGGAAAATGGATGATTGGATGTGATATCATGTATGATTAAACAAGTGGCAAGGACCGAGGGAATACATGTGGGACGAGGAAGGTTAGATGAACAACAAGTCCATGGAAGGACTAAACTAAAATGAAAATGATTATGTGGTACCCTTGAGTGAGAAAGGGTAATAATTTTGAAATTGGAAAAATATGTGTTAAAGATGAATATTGAGTGTGGGGATGTATGGTGTGTTGAGTAAGTGGGATATGTCTGAGTTGAGGGAAATTACGGTGCTGCCCTCATCTTGAATTTGACTATGGGGTTGATTAAGGACATTTTAGTAATTTTTCCTCCATGTGTATATATATATATATATACTATTCATGCCCCACACACATCAGTAAGCCACTCTTCTTTCTCTCGTGCTCATTGTTTCTTTATGCCCTAGCTCCCCACTTCTATCTCTCATCTTTCCATCCACCAAGCTTCCTTCCTCAAGCTTTCGGGTCATTGTGCTCCAATGTGAGTACGTCCTCCAACGATCAAACCTCATCGGAAAAGTGTGGAGTTGAGGTAAGCTCTTGGTTCATCTTCTTTTCTATACATTTTCGGATTTTAGGGAGCTTGGGGTAGATATGAGTTTAAATGAGAAGGAATGAACTTGGGTTTCATTCTTTAATCTTCCTTTATGAATATTGCTAAAATTGGAACAAAGGATTTGTGGAAATCATTGTGAAAAGATGGAAAATTATTGGGTTAAAGTGTGTGTCAAAACTTGAAGAAGGTGTCACATCCCAAAAATTGAGCATGTGAAAAGATACTACTCATTTGATATAATTCTCAAACATACGTTATATACATATATTCTGTAAGGTTTTACATTCAACCTTAATCATTCATTCCACACTACAGAATTATATTCATCTGATAAGCAAATATAGACATACATAGTCTGATATTTCTATCTCATCGCAAGCCTAGGAGACCTATAGAAAATACAGAGCTTTTCTAATATCCACATTAATAAGTATTGGTGTCCCACCAGACAGAAATAGAGAATAATCCCAAGGGGCTTCTAATCTTCAAACAGATTCTCTTCTTCTCTGTTTTCTGTATCTGAAAAAAATAATCATAGGGAGTGTGAGTTTATTTAAAAACTCAGTAAGTAAATAACTGTACTATATAAAATATCAAAAGTACAAATACCACATTTACTCATATAATTAATTATCTTATACATCGAGTAGTATGGGACTCTAACCCTTTCAAACTCATGAAGAAGATTTCATAGATATACACCGAGTAGTATGGGACTTTAACCCTTTCAACTCGTGTATAGATTTCATAGATATGCACTGAGTAGTATGGGACTTTAACCCTTTCAACTCGTGTATAGATTTCATAGATATGCACTGAGTAGTATGGGACTTTAACCCTTTCACACTCGTGTATAAGATTTCTTAGATATACACCGAGTAGTATGGGACTTTAACCCTTTCACACTCGTGTATTAGATCCCGTAGATCTTTACTCATTAATAAAATAGTGAGAATTCATCACATAGTACAATTGTCATGAAATAAATAGTTTCTTCATACTCTTATTTCTACTGATCATCATATACTCCCATATGAAAAATTAATTGCTTATTATCCAATTAATATTGTAAATGGGACTTATATTGTACTTTGACTAGTAATATCAAAGTAGCTGAGCAAGGTTATTCACTCACCTTGATGTTTGTCCAAGTTTACCTTGTTCCACACTAGAATTTGTGTAGGAAAATTTCCTAGTAAAATATATTACAAGGAAACATAAGAAAGGAAACAAAATCACGAAAATACGTAAAATTTTCTAACTGCTACAGTAACGGGTTGCTACAGTACGGTTTGCTACAGTGTCGGTTCGCTACAGTAACGGTTCGCTACAGTACCGGTTCGCTACAGTACCGTTGACTGCTACAGTACCGTTGACTGCCGACACTACAGTACTGCTACAGTAACCCGAAGAAAATTTTCCAGATTTTGTTTCGAAATCCCTGGTCGCTACAGTAACTCGGTTTTGCAGAAAAATCTTTCAAAAATTCATCATTTCCTTTCTTGTTTCAAAACCAGAATTTCAACTCTTTTAACCGATTATAACTCAAATATAACTTCTAAAACAACTGAGATTCATGAATTATCATCAAAATCTTCAAGAACAAAACCTCCTCTGATCTTCTACATAAACTGAAATTTAAGGAAAATAATCGGATTAAAGCTTACCTTTGATCCTTACAAAGCTTTTGAGCCGAACAAATAATCGAACTTCTGAAGATCAAGGAAAGGATTTGAGAAGAAAATGAAGAACTGAGAAAGAATCTTTTCTGCTTCCTTCGGCTCAAGTTTCAAATATGAGGTTACTATTGAAACTTTATATTAAATATTTCTAATGGGTTATTCAATAACCCATGGGTATCCATAACCCAACATCCAAACCCATCCAGTCAATTTACAATAAATGGATTAATTGAACATTCTGAAACCACTTTTCCATGAATTTCACCATTCTTAGAATATATCCCTCATTGTGCAAATATTTAGTCCAGTCATTTAACTCAATTTTCATAAATAATATTCAAAGAGAACAATTAAATATGAAAATTAAAAATGACCAAAATAAATAACTAAAGTAACGTTGTAGAATTCTAAAATACTCTTAAGCGAATTATATTCTGAAATTAACGGGTATTACATTCTACCCCCCTTAAAAGAATTCGGTCCTCCGAATTAAAATCTTACCTCAAGTTTCAAATAAATGTGGATAGTTTTTCCACATCTCATCTTCTGCCTCCCACGTAGCTTCCTCGCGAGAATGATTTCTCCAAAGAACCTTGACAGTAGGAATTTCTTTGGTACGCAATTTCTTTACTTTTCTATCAAGGATAGCTACTGGTACCTCTTCGTAGGTGAGAGTTTCATCAAAATGAACTTCTTGGGGTTGAATGACATGAGAAGGATCAGGAAGATACTTCCGTAGCATGGACACATGAAATATTGGATGAACTCCCTCTAGGTTAGAAGGTAGGTCTAGGCGATATGCCACATTACCCACTCTGTCTACAACCTCATATGGGCCAACATACCTCGGACTAAGCTTGCCTTTCTTCCCGAATCTCATTACTCCTTTCATAGGTGAGATTCGTAAGAAAACCATATCACCTATTGCAAATTCAAGGTCACGTCGTCGGTTGTCCGCATAAGACTTCTGTCTACTCTGAGCAGTTAACAACTTCTCTCTGATCAGTTTAACTTTATTTATATCTTCCTGTATCATCTCAGGTCCAAATATTTTGGTTTCACCAAGTTCAAACCAACCTATAGGAGATCGACACCGTCTCCCATACAAAGCCTCAAAAGGTGCCATCTGAATACTGGCTTGGTAACTGTTATTATAAGCAAATTCAATAAGAGACAAATGATCTTCCCAACTTCCACTGAAATCCATCACACAAGCTCTTAGCATATCCTCTAAAGTCTGAATTGTCCTTTCGGACTGTCCATCAGTCTGAGGATGGAATGCTGTGCTAAGATTCACTTTAGTACCCAAAGCCTCTTGAAAGACTTTCCAGAACCGAGAAGTAAACTGAGGTCCTCGGTCTGATATAATGGATATTGGTACACCATGAAGTTTCACTATTTCTTTAACATAAAGTCGAGCAAGTTTTGCTACACTGAAAGTGGTATGAACAGGAAGAAAATGTGCTGACTTAGTAAGTCGATCCACTATGACCCATATTGAATCATTTCCTTTTGTTGACCGAGGTAAACCTACTACAAAATCCATGGTGATCCTTTCCCACTTCCATTCGGGAATATCTAGTTTTTGCATCAATCCAGGTGGTCGTCGATGTTCAGCTTTAACTTGCTGACAAGTCAAACATCGAGCTACAAAGTCAGTCACGTCTCGCTTCATGCCCTCCCACCAATAAACTTGTTTCAAGTCCTGATACATTTTCACAGCACCAGGATGTACAACGTAGGGTGAACCATGAGCTTCCATTAAGATTTCATGCTTCAAAGATTCAATGTTGGGGACACAGAGTCTACCATTAAACCATAAGACTCCTTCTTCATCTACCAAGAAACTTGGTGCTAGACCTTGCCTTGCCTTATCTCTTATTTTGACCATATCAATGTCACCTTCTAAAGTTGCTTTTACTTTTTCAACAAGGGATGATCTAACTGTTAAATGAGCCAGAAATGTACCTGACTCAGTGATCTCGAAGAATACTCCATCAGCTTCCAACTCTTGTAGTTCATGTATTAGAGACCTCCTTATAGTGGCAATGTGAGCTAAACTTCCCATAGACTTTCGACTTAGAGCATCAGCCACTACATTTGCTTTACCTGGATGGTAAAGGATGGTACAATCATAATCTTTCAGAAGTTCCATCCACCTTCGTTGCCTTAGATTGAGATCTCTCTGCTCAAAAATGTACTTAAGGCTTTTGTGATCTGTAAAAATTTTACAAGTTTCCCCATACAAGTAATGTCTCCATATCTTTAGGGCAAACACTACAGCTGCCATTTCCAAATCATGAGTGGGGTAATTCAATTCATGCTTTTTAAGCTGACGTGAGCCATAAGCTATGACTTTACCATGTTGCATCAACACACACCCTAAGCCTATCTTTGAGGCATCACAGAATACAGAGTAACCCCCTGGTCCTGATGGTAAAATTAAGACTGGTGCAGAAGTTAAACACTCTTTCAATTGGGTGAAACTTTGTTCACATGAATCATCCCAAATGTATTTAACATTCTTTCGGGTTAACTTATTTAATGGAAGAGCCGTCTTAGATAAATCTTTGACAAAGCGACGGTAATACCCTGCTAAGCCAAGAAAACTACGTACTTCAGACACAGTTGTTGGTCGAGGCCATTGTTTTACTGCTTCAATTTTACTTGGATCTACATGAATACCTTCTTGGGAAATAACATGTCCCAAAAATGTTACATGACTCATCCAGAATTCACATTTTGAGAGCTTTGCGTACAACTGATGCTCTCTCAAAGTCTGAAGCACTTTTCTCAAATGTTCAGTATGTTCTTCATGACTCTTTGAATATACCAAAATATCATCAATAAACACAATTACAAACTTATCAAGGAATGATTTGAACACTCTGTTCATTAAATCCATAAATGCTGCTGGTGCATTTGTCAACCCAAAAGACATCACAAGAAACTCATAATGTCCATACCGTGTACGAAAAGCAGTCTTAGGTATATCATCACTCTTAATTCGTAACTGATGATATCCAGACCTTAGATCAATCTTTGAGAAGTATTTTGCTCCTTGAAGCTGATCAAACAAATCATCTATCCTTGGTAAAGGATACTTATTCTTCACTGTGACTTTATTCAGTTGACGATAATCTATACATAATCTCATAGAACCATCTTTCTTTTTCACAAAAAGAACAGGAGCACCCCAAGGTGAAAAACTTGGGCGAATGAACCCTTTGTTTAACAAATCTTCCAATTGTTCTTTAAGTTCTTTTAGCTCAACAGGAGCCATACGATAAGGTGGAATAGAAATTGGTCTTGTGTCTGGGACCAAATCAATACTGAACTCAATATCTCTTTCTGGCGGTAATCCAGGTAAATCTTCTGGGAACACATCTGGAAATTCATTAACCACATGAATGTCTTCTAACTTCTGTTCTTTCTTTTCTAAATCTTTGATAAAAGCTAGAAATCCCTGACATCCCTTTCGCAACATACGCTGGGCACTTAACATAGATATCATGTTGCAAGGTACATCACTTCGATCTCCTTGAAACACAAAATTACTCCTCCCCGGTATATTAAAGGAAATAACTTTGTCACGACAATTTATAGTAGCATGACAAGAAGATAGCCAGTCCATCCCTAGAATCACATCAAAATCTAACATATTGAGAACCATAAGATCTATCTCAGTTTCCATGCCTCTAACGATTATTTTACAAGAACGATAACATGTTTTAACCATCAAAGTCTCTCTCATCGGTGTGGAAACCAAGAATGGTTCTTTAAGAATAATCGAATCAATTGCAAATCTCTTGGCAAATAGGGGTGACACATATGAGTGAGTAGAACCGGGGTCAAACAAAATACGTGCAGCAAAAGTATTAACAGATAATATACCTGTAACTACAGCATTGGATGTTTGAGCATCTTGTCGGGTTAGAGCATATATTCTTGCATTTCCTCTGCCAGCAGCTTGTTTTCCACGGTCACCTTGGCCTCTTCCAGAACCTCTTCCCATACTACCCCCTGTTGAAGGGGTTGGTGTTTGAGTAATAGATTGTGGTCGAGGTGGCAAAGTAGACCCTTGACCTGGTCTTGTCATGAGCTGAGGGCACTCCCTTATAAAATGTCCTTTTTGTCCACAGTGAAAACAGCCTGTACCAACAGTGTTTAACCTGCATTCTCCGAAGTGAAACTTTCCACATTCAGGACATTGAGGTTTTTCCCTTCTACCTTGAGTACCTCCTCTACTAGAAGAGCTAAAACCACCCCTGCTCTCTGAACGAGGCTTAGCCACACTGGCTATAGAATAAGATGACTTAGTAGGAGTGGCTGGAGCATGTTGTGGTGCAGTAAAAGTCCCTAAGTCTTCCCCTTGATTAAAAGATCTCCTATATCTGGCCTTCTTCTTTTGACGATATTCTTCTTTATTCTTTGACCTCTTTTCCATTCTTCGGGCCACATCAACAGCCTCTGAGTACGAAGAGTAATCGTTCATATTAGAACCCACTTGATCATATAAGGCATCACGAAGCCCTTCCACAAACTTTTCTATTTTCTTCCTTTCAGAAGGAATGATTTCAGGGGCATATTCAGATAATTTAACAAACTGAGCTGAATATTCATCAACAGTCATGGTTCCCTGCCGTAGATACAGAAAATCTCTGGCCCTGGATGATCGTTCACTTGCCGGAAGAAATTCATCCATAACCAATCTGTAAAATTCTGTCCACATAACTGGCGGTGCGCCTTGAATTCTAGCTTTCTTCCAGTTCCTCCACCATTTACCAGCCCTACCTTTTAACTGAAAGGAAGTGAATTCTACCTTTTGAGTAGGAGAACACCCTATAGCATCACAGATTGCTTCACAATCTTCAAGAAAACATTATGGGTCCTCTTTGGGATCTTCCCCTGAAAAAGTAGGAGGCCTCATTTTCTGGAATTCAGACATTCTTACCTCTCTTACATTAACTCCTCCCGCTAACGGAGCTGGTGGTACATTTTCAGCTTCAACAATAGGAGGATCCACTGGCAGGTTAGCTTGTGCAGCTCGACCTCTCATTTCAGCCTCAAATCGGTCAAATCGTTCATTCATCAAATGAATCACATGTGCAATAGTTGCATTACCGACGTGAGCATCAGGTTCGACTCTTCTTGCTTGCTCACTAGTTGCGCCCTCAGTACTTTGAGCATGTAAACTATCACCACGGTTAGGATCATCTTGCACATGTACTGGTGGATTTATGGCCCTCCTTGGACCCATATGCTCATTATTATTAGAAGATCCTTCTGACATTGATCTGTCACAGATCTACACACATAACAAACAATTTTCAGACATAAACAAAATATCACTTACTAGCCCCACTGAGAAGTTATCTATAAAATGACGTTATACTCTACAAGGTCTTTTATGGAACCTAATCCTATGGTCATGCCGCGGCTCATGACAATAGGGAAGGGCCCACAAAGATCACTTTGCTCTGTACTCTATAGGGGACCTATAAAACCTTTCCTCTGATACCAAATTGTCACATCCCAAAAATTGAGCATGTGAAAAGATACTACTCATTTGATATAATTCTCAAACATACGTTATATACATATATTCTGTAAGGTTTTACATTCAACCTTAATCATTCATTCCACACTACAGAATTATATTCATCTGATAAGCAAATATAGACATACATAGTCTGATATTTCTATCTCATCGCAAGCCTAGGAGACCTATAGAAAATACAGAGCTTTTCTAATATCCACATTAATAAGTATTGGTGTCCCACCAGACAGAAATAGAGAATAATCCCAAGGGGCTTCTAATCTTCAAACAGATTCTCTTCTTCTCTGTTTTCTGTATCTGAAAAAAATAATCATAGGGAGTGTGAGTTTATTTAAAAACTCAGTAAGTAAATAACTGTACTATATAAAATATCAAAAGTACAAATACCACATTTACTCATATAATTAATTATCTTATACATCGAGTAGTATGGGACTCTAACCCTTTCAAACTCATGAATAAGATTTCATAGATATACACCGAGTAGTATGGGACTTTAACCCTTTCAACTCGTGTATAGATTTCATAGATATGCACTGAGTAGTATGGGACTTTAACCCTTTCAACTCGTGTATAGATTTCATAGATATGCACTGAGTAGTATGGGACTTTAACCCTTTCACACTCGTGTATAAGATTTCTTAGATATACACCGAGTAGTATGGGACTTTAACCCTTTCACACTCGTGTATTAGATCCCGTAGATCTTTACTCATTAATAAAATAGTGAGAATTCATCACATAGTACAATTGTCATGAAATAAATAGTTTCTTCATACTCTTATTTCTACTGATCATCATATACTCCCATATGAAAAATTAATTGCTTATTATCCAATTAATATTGTAAATGAGACTTATATTGTACTTTGACTAGTAATATCAAAGTAGCTGAGCAAGGTTATTCACTCACCTTGATGTTTGTCCAAGTTTACCTTGTTCCACACTAGAATTTGTGTAGAAAAATTTCCTAGTAAAATATATTACAAGGAAACATAAGAAAGGAAACAAAATCACGAAAATACGTAAAATTTTCTGATTGCTACAGTAACGGGTTGCTACAGTACGGTTTGCTACAGTAACGGTTTGCTACAGTGTCGGTTCGCTACAGTAACGGTTCACTACAGTACCGGTTCGCTACAGTACCGTTGACTGCTACAGTACCGTTGACTGCCGACACTACAGTACTGCTACAGTACCCGAAGAAAATTTTCCAGATTTTGTTTCGAAATCCCTGGTCGCTACAGTAACTCGGTTTTGCAGAAAAATCTTTCAAAAATTCATCCTTTCCTTTCTTGTTTCAAAACCAGAATTTCAACTCTTTTAACCGATTATAACTCAAATATAACTTCTAAAACAACTGAGATTCATGAATTATCATCAAAATCTTCAAGAACAAAACCTCCTCTGATCTTCTACATAAACTGAAATTTAAGGAAAATAATCGGATTAAAGCTTACCTTTGATCCTTACAAAGCTTTTGAACCGAACAAATAATCGAACTTCTGAAGATCAAGGAAAGGATTTGAGAAGAAAATGAAGAACTGAGAAAGAATCTTTTCTGCTTCCTTCGGCTCAAGTTTCAAATATGAGGTTACTATTGAAACTTTATATTAAATATTTCTAATGGGTTATTCAATAACCCATGGGTATCCATAACCCAACATCCAAACCCATCCAGTCAATTTACAATAAATGGATTAATTGAACATTCTGAAACCACTTTTCCATGAATTTCACCATTCTTAGAATATATCCCTCATTGTGCAAATATTTAGTCCAGTCATTTAACTCAATTTTCATAAATAATATTCAAAGAGAACAATTAAATATGAAAATTAAAAATGACCAAAATAAATAACTAAAGTAACGTTGTAGAATTCTAAAATACTCTTAAGCGAATTATATTCTGAAATTAACGGGTATTACAGAGGGAAAGCTAGGTTTTGGGGAAGAAAAAGGAATGATTTTGAGATTAATCTTTGAGATAACTTAGACTTAAAGTTTGGGAAGGTTTTCTAACATTTGAAACTGAAATCTTATGAAAGGAATCAAGAAAAATAGTTGAGAATGGGGTTGAGCATGATTGGAGAATGAAGAGGGACATTGGGGCATGAAAACAAAGTAAACACTCTGCCACTTGCCTGCCTAAGTGCGCAAATTCCCGCCTAAGCTTGCGAGTAAGCAGGTGGCAGTGTTGTACGCTCTCCTACATGCCTAAGCGGGCAATAGCACACCTAAGTATTGAGGGCTTCACCTAAAACTTGACAAATGACTCTGAAACTCATCGTTTGGTTCGTTTTCTTAGAGGAATTCGTCCATCTCTACGTCTTTCACTTCTGGATGAGTAAGGCAAGTATATTATGGCAAGGATTCGAGCTAAGGGGATCTATATCTTGCCTTGATTGTATTTTCTATATATACATAACCCTATTAATATGGGCAAAACGATTTGAAATACTTCTTGTGTGCTCACTAATAAGAAAGGTATACATGTGCATGGGAAATAATTGAAATAATTGAAATGATTGATTTATGTGAATATATGTGAGCTATTTTTATGAATGATGATTGGAGGCTCCGGCCAAGAATTTGTTGAGTATAAAGCATGTGTAGCTTCCTTGAATTAACCTCTGTGCTTGGTTATGAATACCAATGTGTACATATGTGTGTTGTGATTGTGTATGTGTGTATGTGTATATATATGTATCAATCGTTACAAAGGCAACTTACGAGGTGTGTGTATGCATATACATGTCCGCCTATGTCACGACCCATTTTCTAGGCACATGATCGGCACAATGATGAATATCCCATCACTGTAAGCCTTTCGATAAATTCTTCCCACAAGTAAAATCGTTAGTCATTATCTCTATATTCTCAAAATACCATTCCTTAATAAATACAAAGAAAATACATCAGATTTTCTTAATTAAAAATAATAGATCCTCAGTACGAAATACATTATCATACTGAAATACAAGCCAAATACCAAACCCCTGACCTAGATATCCTAGACGGTTACAGAGCAACATACTGTATAACAAAAGAAGGGCCTACCCGACAGCGGGAAGGTCCAACGTGATCTACTCCTCTAGCGGATGTACTTTGGCGGCAACCTGATCTGAACAAAAAGTTTGTACAAACAGTGTGAGCTTTTAAACTCAGTGAGCAAATCGGCCTTGCGTTAATAAAATTCAAATACATCACCAGTCATGCAAGCATATCCGAAGGCTCAAGCTCAACCAATAGACATAGTTAGAAATTACATACAAGAAAAATTCATCCAATTCAACAAACGATACTAGTACTCGTCAATGGCAATATATCCCGGAGAGCGCACACAGGCCGGCTCACCAATTTTGTATTTTTCCGCCATGACGCACAACCTCATCCTCTTAGCTAGGGCGCCTCACGGATTTATCACCAATCCGGGCTATATCCCTACTGAGGGAATCGTTGTCTCCACACTCATTGGTCAAGACACCCTTTAACCCGGGTTTTCCGCCTTGCCGTGAGAGGGGGGTACTGTACCGCTCAATCACAATCAATAGTACAACAGTTCATATCATAATCAGAAGCACAATATAATACTCATCCATATAACAGGTATAGTATATAACTATATGATTCAAATTTCATATCATCATGAGATACTTGCTTTGTCTTATCCATACTTCTGGATTAATTATCTCATTATATTCGTCATTCTGAATCCAATTTCCCTCTATGAATCTTGGGAGTGTCCTACGACATACTTTTTATCACCAGTAATGCTAAAACTCTATTAAAACAGGGTCGTTTCACTCACCTGGATTCCGTACGAGTATCACTTCTCTAAATCGTTACGGACAAGAGTACGCAGGTGAATTTCAGTGTTCCGCTACAGAGATTTTCATGAAAGATTACAGAAAGTACGTTAAGATCATTTTCGTACAGATACTGTTCATACGTATGGGTACTATTCATACGGTCACTATTCATACGTACGGTACTATTCATACCGAAAATACAAAATACAATCTGTAAAAGAGTACACCAGGTAAGTTCCCAGGAAAGAGTGGAGGGTCACACTGGACACACTTAAAAACCAGGTCTTTCCTTAGCCAGAACTTTCCTAGACATGTATTCTCCACAGATTATATTCTATTTCGGTAATCGGAGAATCAAAATAACAGCTAACGACAGTTTTTCTGATGTGGAAGATCGGCCAAAGCCGCAACCACAGAGCATACTTAAGAAAATAACTTCTAAAATTTGAAAGACATAGAAAGGGCATAGTATCCTTACCTAAGCAAAAACGGAAAGGCCCAAAATCTCAGAAGCCTAGCGTCGGAGCAAGAGAAACTTAAGGAGGGAAGAAGAGAAGTTGAAGGTGTGAGTTTAGAAGTGAAATGGAAGGGCCTATTTATAGCAAAAGTCAAGGGTACTATTTGACACTATGCGCTAATAAAATATTCAATTTACTATTCATGAAAACGACATTTCTAATAATGCAGTTACTGTGCACCTTACGCGATGGAAAATTTTCGTTTATTTACTATTAGAAACTTTAAAGGAAAAACTATCCTTTCACCTTAAACCTTTAAGTTTCTTTTCAATTCAGTCCTTTCAATTTAGTCCCTGAGGGTATTTTTTACACATAAAACGTCATTTTTTCCTACAAACTTCTTTCTAGTTTTCTCTTATAACCAAACCACATCTAGTATTTGACATTTTGATTGTATAAATGAACAGTACCATATACGTAAATAGTAACAGTAGTTTGAAAACACGCATTTATATTTTATTTTTCATGGGTATTACATTATCACCCCCTTTAAGAAATTCGGTCCTCCGAATTTAAATTACCTCAAGTCGTAAAAAGATGCGGATATCTAGAACGCATGTCGGCCTCGGCTTCCCATGTGGCTTCTTCGTGAGTTTGATTCCTCCACAAAACCTTGACGGATGAAATCTCCTTAGATCGGAGTTTCTTTACTTGACTATCGAGGATAGCTACCGGTATCTCCTCGTATGACAAGTTTTCATCTACTAGGATAGAATCATTCTGAGAAGGGTGAAGTATGTGAGAAGGGTCATGAAGGTACTTCCTTAACATGGATACGTGAAAAACAGGGTGAATCCCTTCCAGATCCATAGGTAGGGCAAGCCGATAAGCCACTTTTCCCACTCGTTCTAGAATCTCATAAGGCCCGATGTATCTAGGACTCAACTTTCCTTTCCTTCCAAATCTCAACACACCTTTCATTGGAGAGACCTTAAGGAATACCATATCGCCGACTGAGAACTCCAAATCACGTCGTCTGTGGTCAGCGTATGCCTTTTGTCTACTTTGAGCTGCTCGCATCCTATCTTGTATTGTCTTAACCTTGGTTAGGGCATCCTGGGCCAAGTCAGGTCCTAATGCTTTCGTTTCACCTACCTCGAACCAACCGATCGGAGATCTGCAACGTCTCCCATACAAGGCCTCAAAGGGTGCCATCCCAATAGTGGCCTGGTAGCTGTTGTTATATGCGAACTCTACAAGATACAAATGCTTTTCCCAGCTACCACTGAAATCTAGAATACAAGCTCGTAACATATCCTCTAGCGTCTGAATCGTCCGCTCTGACTGTCCGTCTGTCTGTGGGTGAAAAGCGGTACTAAGGTCCACTCGAGTACCTAATGCCTCTTGAAAACTTTTTCAGAAACGAGAGGTAAATTGAGGACCTCTATCAGAAATGATAGATATAGGTACTCCATGCAACTTTACTATTTCTTTAATATACAATTGTGCCAACGTTACTACACCATAAGTGGTTTTGACTGGAATGAAGTGTGCTGATTTGGTTAGTCGGTCAACAATGACCCAAACTGAGTCATAACCTCCTGTGGAACGAGGTAGACCAACAACAAAGTCCATCGTCACTCGTTCCCATTTCCATTCAGGAATCTCTAATCGTTGTAACGAGCCTCCTGGCTTTAGATGCTCAGCCTTAACCTGTTGACAGGTTAAACAACGAGACACAAATTCTGCTATGTCTTGTTTCATTCCTTTCCACCAGTAGATCTGTTTCAGATCCTGATACATCTTGGTGGCTCCTGGATGTACAGTATATGCAGCACGATGGCCTTCTTCCATGATGTCTCGTCTAAGAGTTCCAACATGTGGTACACACAACCGTTGTTCAAAATGTAAGACTCCTGTATCGTCGAGTGTGAAACTATTCACTTCACCAATCTTCACCTTTTCCATAATTTGGACAAGCTCAGGATCCTCCATTTGAGATATCCATATCTGGTCAACAAGGGAAGATCTAGCCCTGATATGGGCTAAGAATGATCCTGTCCTTGTAACCTCAAGAGTTGCACCTTTTGTTCTCATCTCTTGTAGTTCTTGGATCAAGGGTCTTTTTGTTACTGCTATATGGGCCAGACTACCCATAGATTTTCGACTCAAGGCATCTGCTACCACGTTTGCTTTGCCTGGGTGGTAAAGAATATTGCAATCATAATCTTTTAGTAATTCTACCCATCTCCTCTGCCTCAAGTTTAAGTCCTTTTGGTCGAAAATATATTTTAGACTTTTATGGTCAGTGTAGATTTCGCAAGTTTCTCCGTATAGATAATGTCGCCATATCTTTAAAGCGAAAACTACTGCTGCCATTTCCAGATCGTGGGTGGGGTAGTTTTGTTCATGTTTCTTAAGTTGTCTCGATGCATATGCCACTACCTGGCCATGCTGCATGAGAACACATCCCAACCCTACTCTTGATGCATCGCAGTATACTGTAAAACCTCCTGGTCCTGAGGGTAAGACCAATACAGGTGCGGAGATTAACCTTTTCTTGAGTTCTTGGAAGCTTTCTTCACAAGCGTCATCCCATTGGTACTTTACCCCTTTCCTAGTCAGTCGTGTGAGAGGGGCGGCTAACTGGGAAAAATTTTGGATGAAACGACGATAATATCCTGCCAATCCCAAGAAGCTGCGAATCTCCGTGACGGAGGTAGGTCTAGGCCACATTTTGACCGCTTCTACTTTGCTTGGGTCTGCTTGGATGCCATCTTTGGAGATCACATGTCCCAAGAAAGTTACACGATCAATCCAAAACTCGCATTTAGAGAATTTGGCGTACAATTGATGATCCCTCAATGTCTGCAACACAACACGAAGGTGTTGTTCGTGCTCTTCTGAAGTCTTTGAGTACACCAGAATGTCGTCTATGAAGACAATGACAAATTTGTCTAAAAAGGATTTAAAAATCCTATTCATTAAATCCATGAAAGCAGCTGGTGCATTCGTTAATCCAAATGACATCACCAAGAACTCGTAGTGCCCATATCTGGTACGGAAGGCTGTTTTAGACACATCCTCCTCCTTGATCTTGAGTTGGTGATAACCAGACCTCAAGTCAATCTTTGAAAAACACTTGGCTCCTTGAAGTTGATCGAAAAGGTCGTCGATGCGAGGCAACGGGTATTTATTTTTGATAGTTACCTTATTCAGTTGCCTGTAATCTATGCATAGTCTCATCGATCCGTCCTTCTTTTTCACGAACAGAACAGGAGCTCCCCAAGGTGAATAACTTGACCTTATAAAGCCTTTGTCTAGCAAGTCCTGTAACTGAGTTTTTAACTCTTTTAATTCTGTTGGTGCCATTCTATAAGGGGGTATGGAGATTGGGCGAGTATCTGGTGCTAACTCTATCTGGAACTTAATCTCTCGATCTGGGGGTATACCTGGTAGATCATCTGGGAAGACATCTACAAACTCCTGGACTACTGGAACGTCTTCTACTTTTAGTTCTTCTTTCTTAATATCTTTAACGAATGCCAAGTATCCTTTACAGCCCTTTCGCAATAAACGTTGGGCACACATTAAAGATATAAGATTCCCAGAAATTTCACTCCGTTCACCATGAAATACGAAAGAAGGCTCCCCCGGAATATTAAATTTAACTATCTTATTATAGCAATCCAGGGTGGCATGACAAGATGCCAGCCAATCCATGCCCAAGATGACATCAAAGTCTGTCATATCTAACAGCATTAGGTCTACTGTTGTATTTATTTCTCCGACTCTTACCTTGCAAGCTCGATAGCCTCGTTCTATTAGTAAGGTGCCTCCAGTAGGCGTAGTTACTAAAAACAGACATTCTAATCTAACAACTTTTTGCTTAAAGTTCTTAGCAAAGAATGGTGACACATAGGAATGCGTAGAGCCAGAGTCAAACAAAACATGTGCAAAATTTGATTCAATCATAAGAGTACCTGCTACCACCGTATTAGACGCCTGAGCATCTTGACGGGTTAAAGCGAATACTCGAGCGTTCCCTCGGCCTGCTGAAGCCTGCCCTCGACCACCTTGTCCTCTGCCAGCACCTCTTCCGATTCTATTGCCTCCTACAGTTACAGGGGATCTGTTGGCAACAGTAGCCTCTGATTGATTAGGGCGTACTGACCCTTGGCCAGATCTCGTGTAGAGTTGGGGACAATCTCTTTTGATGTGGCCCTGTTGACCACATTGGTAACAGACCCTAGTGTTGTTGTTGACAAAACAAGCTCCGAAGTGATTTCTTTCACATTTAGAGCACCAGGGCCTTTGTTGACCCCCTGTACCACTTTGTTGACGCTGTGGTGCACTAGCAGTAGAGGCTGCACGTCCAGAACTCTCTCCGTGGTAGCGTGATTTCTCATCTTGCTTCCTCTTTCTTTTGTTATTCCATTTTTCTTTTTGCATATCTCTTTCTTCCATCATACGGGCGATGTCGACGGCTTCTGTGTAAAATGAAAAATCTCGTATTTTCGATCCCACCCTGTCAAATAAAGACTCTCGAAGGCCTTTAATAAATCGTCAGATCTTTTCTTTCTCAGTTAGGACCATGTGAGTAGCATATTCAGACAACTCTATAAACAGATTGTCGTATTCATCGACGGTTCGTGATCCTTGCCGGAGTGCCTCAAACTCATTCATCTTTGCTTCTCGTATACTCTCCGGAATAAATTGTTCTCGAAAAATTCTTTTAAAGTCATTCCATTTAATGGGTGGGGCATTTCTGGCCATGCCCTTCTTCCATGTTCGCCACCAGCGGTCGGCCTTACCTCTTAACTGAAAGGTAACAAGGGTTACTTTTCGAGGTTCAGGGCATTCTAACGTGTCAAGGATTTTCTCACAGTCATCTAGAAAACGTTGTGGGTCTTCATTAACATCTCCTGCAAAGGTTGGCCGATTCAGCTTCATAAATTCCGAGATTTTGACCTCTGTACCTACCCAATCCTGAGGAGGGGGTGGAGGTGGCATCTGGTCTGTCTCTTGTACTTTTGCAGCATGTACTGATGCCTGTGAGCCATCTTCAGATGATTGTCCCATCAGAAGTTCCTTTAGCCCATTCACCTCGTTCTGCATTGCAGCTAATGCTTCCATCACTACAGTCGCGTCAATTTGTTATGGTTCTCCAGCATTTCTTCTAGGGTTTTCAGTGGATATTTCTCTGTTTTGTGCATGGTTATCTTCTGCACGATTAGGCATCTCCAGTCTTGCATTTGCTGACTGAGCAGCTGGAGGGACCAAGGCCCTGCCAGATCTTGTGCGGATTCCAGAAGCGTTTGATTTTCTTGGTGCCATCTAAACTTATTCTACAATTAAGAATAATATATATCGTCACTATTATGCTTCAAGTAAAGACACGAAAGAAATGGATTTTAATCTCTACAGGGCTTTTGGTGGATCTTCATCCTATGGTCGTGCTGCAGTCACGACAATAGGGGAAGGCCCACTAAAGACACCTTGCTCTGTAATCACTAGGAGACCTAACAACCTATGCTCTGATACCAACTTTGTCACGACCCATTTTCTAGGCACATGACCGGCACAATGATGAATATCCCATCACTGTAAGCCTTTCGATAAATTCTTCCCACAAGTAAAATCGTTAGTCATTATCTCTATATTCTCAAAATACCATTCCTTAATAAATACAAAGAAAATACATCAGATTTTCTTAATTAAAAATAATAGATCCTCAGTACGAAATACATTATCATACTGAAATACAAGCCAAATACCAAACCCCTGACCTAGATATCCTAGACGGTTACAGAGCAACATACTGTATAACAAAAGAAGGGCCTACCCGACAGCGGGAAGGTCCAACGTGATCTACTCCTCTAGCGGATGTACTTCGGCGGCAACCTGATCTGAACAAAAAGTTTGTACAAACAGTGTGAGCTTTTAAACTTAGTGAGCAAATCGGCCTTGCGTTAATAAAATTCAAATACATCACCAGTCATGCAAGCATATCCGAAGGCTCAAGCTCAACCAATAGACATAGTTAGAAATTACATACAAGAAAAATTCATCCAATTCAACAAACGATACTAGTACTCGTCAATGGCAATATATCCCGGAGAGCGCACACAGGCCGGCTCACCAATTTTGTATTTTTCCGCCATGACGCACAACCTCATCCTCTTAGCTAGGGCGCCTCACGGATTTATCACCAATCCGGGCTATATCCCTACTGAGGGAATCGTTGTCTCCACACTCATTGGTCAAGACACCCTTTAACCCGGGTTTTCCGCCTTGCCGTGAGAGGGGGGTACTGTACCGCTCAATCACAATCAATAGTACAACAGTTCATATCATAATCAGAAGCACAATATAATACTCATCCATATAACAGGTATAGTATATAACTATATGATTCAAATTTCATATCATCATGAGATACTTGCTTTGTCTTATCCATACTTCTGGATTAATTATCTCATTATATTCGTCATTCTGAATCCAATTTCCCTCTATGAATTTTGGGAGTGTCCTACGACATACTTTTTATCACCAGTAATGCTAAAACTCTATTAAAACAGGGTCGTTTCACTCACCTGGATTCCGTACGAGTATCACTTCTCTAAATCGTTACGGACAAGAGTACGCAGGTGAATTTCAGTGTTCCGCTACAGAGATTTTCATGAAAGATTACAGAAAGTACGTTAAGATCATTTTCGTACAGATACTGTTCATACGTATGGGTACTATTCATACGGTCACTATTCATACGTACGGTACTATTCATACCGAAAATACAAAATACAATCTGTAAAAGAGTACACCAGGTAAGTTCCCAGGAAAGAGTGGAGGGTCACACTGGACACACTTAAAAATCAGGTCTTTCCTTAGCCAGAACTTTCCTAGACATGTATTCTCCACAGATTATATTCTATTTCGGTAATCAGAGAATCAAAATAACAGCTAACGACAGTTTTTCTGATGTGGAAGATCGGCCAAAGCCGCAACCACAGAGCATACTTAAGAAAATAACTTCTAAAATTTGAAAGACATAGAAAGGGCAT
Source organism: Biancaea sappan (assembly GCA_037074585.1). Classification (NCBI taxonomy): domain Eukaryota; kingdom Viridiplantae; phylum Streptophyta; class Magnoliopsida; order Fabales; family Fabaceae; genus Biancaea; species Biancaea sappan. Next base: position 40,653,612 of record CM073501.1, on the reverse strand, counting down.
AGTATCCTTACCTAAGCAAAAACGGAAAGGCCCAAAATCTCAGAAGCCTAGCGTCGGAGCAAGAGAAACTTAAGGAGGGAAGAAGAGAAGTTGAAGGTGTGAGTTTAGAAGTGAAATGGAAGGGCCTATTTATAGCAAAAGTCAAAGGTACTATTTGACACTATGCGCTAATAAAATATTCAATTTACTATTCATGAAAACGACATTTCTAATAATGCAGTTACTGTGCACCTTACGTGTACGATGGAAAATTTTCGTTTATTTACTATTAGAAACTTTAAAGGAAAAACTATCCTTTCACCTTAAACCTTTAAGTTTCTTTTCAATTCAGTCCTTTCAATTTAGTCCCTGAGGGTATTTTTTACACATAAAACGTCATTTTTTCCTACAAACTTCTTTCTAGTTTTCTCTTATAACCAAACCACATCTAGTATTTGACATTTTGATTGTATAAATGAACAGTACCATATACGTAAATAGTAACAGTAGTTTGAAAACACGCATTTATATTTTATTTTTCATGGGTATTACAGCCTACCTCTTGAAGTGTGTAAGAAGGAAATGTGCACATGCATATATACATATTTGTTTATAAAATCTTTTGAGTTATACTCAAGAATATGAAAGTATATGTATGTGCTAATTCATAAATCACTCATGGAAGTATACGTACACACACACACACAGCTCTACTCATAGCTTTTACAAATTGTATATTTAAGAATATGGGTATAGATATATATGGACACACATATATGCACATTTCGACCCTCATGAAGTGGCCCATGTTGAGAGCTATGGGTAATGTTAGGGACTGAGCTTGTGTATGGCATAGAGAATGTTATTTCTGTCATGGTAAAGTGACGAATATCGTTTTGAATAACATGTGCAATGGGATCTGTATCGGTGTGACATACATCTATGTGAATCAATATGGAAATTACATGAACATATATGTACGTGCTACATACATCATGATAAGGAATTTGTTTGAATTGTGAATTTTTATTGTGAATTAATGTTTTTGAATGATTGTGTATATGTTTGATACAATTGGAGGATGCCACGGATTAGAGTCTCTTGGGACGGAGCCAATAAGGTTGGCCACGGAATCAATAAGGACAGACGTGATCAATTGGCCAACGACACATGTTGAAGATTGTGGGGAAGCCTACGAGCATGATTTATGGCTTGATCTTGAATGAATGTACTTATTGTTCATGATTTCTTGGAAAATGTGTGAATATAATAATGTGAACTTCATGGAATGTTTGGAAAACACTTGGTGTGAAATGTACATAGTATAAACATTGTGGTTAACTACAACAAAGATAAGCGATATCTATAGAAAATTCAGTCCGAGATACATTAGTTTTAGAAGGAAAAGAGGATTTCTTATTGGGTTACTAATAATTTTCTGCAGTAGCCAATTGGATAGTCGTTAAAAAGACACCTACTGAATTCCATCTAAAAAATAAATTCCTACTACATTATTGCTACTAGCTACTGTATTTCAGTCGCAAAAGTCATTAGAGGTATGGCAATCTGGTGATAATATGTGGCTGCGATTGCTCCTCCAGCGGCGCGGGCGAGAGCCCCTATGCCACAGTTTAACCATGGCCTGACGGGTTAGATTAGATGTGGGGTTGGCTGCACATGTGGCCCTAGCCACACTCTTATCTTATATGCCCCCACGCCACACTTTTATCTATCACACTTTAGCTTTAGTCTCAGTCGAGTTACCCAAATAAATTTCTTTATTATTTTTTATTACTTATAATTTTTATATTTACTAATAAACATTAACTATAATTCTTACGATTAATTATATATATATATATATATTATTGTAGTTAACAAACAGCTAAATTTAGAGTTTACAAGTGATTTGAATATTATAAATTTACAAATTTCAATGGATAAATTTTTACTTCAATCAATAATTGTACAATTGGTCCTCCAGTATATTCTTCTTCCGATTATCACATTCAACACCTTCTTATTATCAGTTTCATTTTCATTGAACACCAATAGTTTTTCTTCAAAATCAATCAATCCAGAACTTACGAAATGCACAATGTCGTCCTTGCTATGAAGACACAACATGAAAAGTGATTAGGAATGAATAGAGTTATTACAAAATGAAATTTAAAAAAAAAAAGGAAGAAAAGAAAAAAAAATGATATTTCAGAAAATGACGTTTATTGAATGTGATATTGCATAACATGATATTGCAGAAATGAAAGAAATGAAAATGGCATATAACTTTCTGTACCTATCGTGTAGATTGTATATGAACAAAGTGCACTTTTATTCCTTCTCTATCTTAATAACAATTTTTTCAGATAAAGCAGATGTACAAAGCAGAATGTTCTTCTATCTGAGAATAAAAAGAAATTGCAAGGAGATAAGACAACAGAGAATAATATAGAAAAAGCTAAATAGAACCAGAACAGAGAAGAAGAAATACCAGTAAACGCTGAAGCATGGAGAAATAAGACAAGTGCATCTACTGAAGAAACTATTATATAAACATATTTCGACGAGGAATGGGAATTTCATAAGGGCGCCAGCAAATTTAGACGAAATTGAAATATACTGCGAAAAAGCAAAAAAAATTCAGACATGCATACTAACATTCACTACAAAAAATTTGACTTTCGGTGGCGATAAAAGTCGCCACTGAAAGTCAAAAAGTCGTCACCGAATGTTTTCAGTGGCGACAACACGTAGCCACATAAAGTTCCGTCGCTGAAAGTTTTTAGTGGCGACTTTTATTGTCACTAAAAAGTCGCTACTAATATCCACTTTTAGTAGCGACTATTATCGTCACTGAAAGTATAAATTGTGTCACCTAAAATAGGTTGAAATGAGAAAAAAGTCGCTACTAAAGAATATTTTCAATGACGACATTATGTCGCCACTGAAAAATACTTTATGTGGCGACTTTATATCTCTACGGAAAGTGACTTTCAGTGGCGACTTTATGTCGCCACTAAAAGTATTTTCAGTGACAACTTAGAAGATGCCACCAAAACCTCGCTTTTGGTGACAACAAAAGTCGCTACTAAAAGTGTAAATTTTTCAAAAAAAAATTTAAAATGCAAATTCTTCATTTATAAGTGCAAATATTATTTAATAAGTAATTAAAGTTGTAATATAAATCATCTCATCACTTAAATATTAAATTCAACAATATAATATATCTTCCATCAATGCAAGATCTCTGGCCAATACTCAATAATATAATATTACATTTAGAGAAGTCTCAAAATTATAGACTCATAATTCTTAAACATCAAAGTCTTAAATGTGATATACTAAATCCTGCTATCCTACTTTCCTGCTTAATCTTCATGTTTGTCTTCATCTTCTAAATCTGCATAAAAAGTGAAGATAAGTCATTTACAAATAAATAACCCATTACTTAACTCTCATTGCTTCTTTCTCACTTTCAAAACTCAACAAACGCACCATGAACCCCAACGTTCACTTTCACAATTGATCCAACACGAGTAAACAAGAAAGTAGCTAACACGAGAAACACAATACTGCATCAATAGCTTGTTAAATTGAAGTATATAATTTGAAGAAATGGTATTAATTTTAGGCAGTAAAGCCATATATTATACATCATACATGCAAATAGGCAGTCAAAATTTTCACAAAAGCTCTATATCCTTTGTCTCTCCACCTCTTGAATAGTGCATAATCATACACTTGATATCTTTCAAGAACTATGTAACATCCTACCAAAGTTACTTTTCATAATATGTAGAAAGGAAAATTTTAAAAATTAGTAATTTGGATATCTTCAGAGAGTGGCAGAACACTTTCAAAATTTTAAGGATTTTCTCTCCTATGTTACAAATCAATAATAGGACAACAGATAATGCTTATTGAATTAAGGCAACATAGCTTTTTCAAAATATCATAGGCAAGCTAAAACTGATTAAAAATGAGTTCAATAAATAAACACAATTACCTTTTCACTAACTCTCCTTTGGTGACATGATACAGTGAAATCAAACTTGGAGTGTGAGCAATTGAATCAAAGTAATTATGGGTGTATATGGATTAGTGAGGAAAAAAGTGTCTAAAAAATAAGTAGGTCTGAAAGTAGGTGGATACTATAAGAAGCCTTCAAATTAAATGCTTTACATTATAAGATCTTATCAATCAATGCAATATAGGGGACCAACTTTAAATCCAACCACGTTCTCTTTGACCACTAAAAGCATCAAAACAACATTATATATATATATATATATATATATATATATATATATATTTATATATATATTGTTTCATATAATTACGTTATTAAATTGCATAACAAGTGAATTTATGCATCTTCATTATCTATCCTTTAATTTTTTTTTGTACTACATGCATTATTATTCGTACCCCTGGAAAAAGTAGGAATCATATTCCAAGAATTTGAAAGAGAATTTGGATATATATATATATATATATATATATATATATATATATTCCATAAATTTGTTTCAAGGAATTTAAAATATAGATTTTTTGTGCTCTAAATTTTTGTTTTTCTATTCAAATTAACATGTTAAAATCTGTAATTTGCTATGTTATGTGTATATATTAAGTTAGTTTTTAAAAATAAAATAAATGTACAATTTAATTAAATGAAGAGATTAACATGTATAGCGAATTATAAAGTCTGTAGCAATCTATTAAAAAAAAAAGTTTTACGAGAGAGAGAGAAAGAGAGGGTTTCAATATAAAGAAAGTAGGAGAGTCAATCATATAGAAGAAAAGATGGTTCATAGAAAATTAATGAATGTCAGATCATAATGAATTATAGATAGATAGGTTGAATATAAAGAAAGTAGTTGAGTCAATCATGCATAGAGAAGAAAAGATGGTTAATAGAAAAAAGATCCTACTTTCCTTAGCTTGTTATTGTATATTCAAGTGAAAATCTGGCTGAAATATGCTGAATCTTTAGAATAGTGGCAACATTTTTATTTTGTTTTAAAATTAATAGCATCTAATCCCATTACAGATATAAGTTTCAAAAGATAAAAAACAGAACTGATAACCAAAAGTATAAATTGTATTAAATACTTAATAACCATAATATTATTTGTAGATTATACTATATATTTTAACATAAATAAATATAAGTAGTTAATATATTGTATTAAATAAGTAGTTAGCTGCTTAAAAAGAACTATTATATTAATACAAATAAATTACAATTAATTTGCATAATTCAAATCTATGCTTCCTCATCATCTTCTCCATCCCCATAATTCTCCTCATTCTCATCAACAATGTCTCCATTTGCTGGAATATCGAGTGGAATGAAAAAATTGTTACATTATTTAAAGAAGTTATTTCTAGTTGATACACTTTTATGTCTCCTGGTTGACTTGAATTCACATGAAATTCTTGTGCAGGTGCATATGGTGGACAAGATCCTTGGACTGCATTTAGTTTGCTTTCCATGATAGTGATTTGATTACTTAGTCCTCTCATCCTTTCCTCGCATTTTTTCAACAATTCTTCATAATATTTACTTAGACCTAGAACAAGTCTATCATTTAGAACCTATTGAAATTCTTGGAAGCGAGCCCAATCAAGCTCTGATGAGGCTTCTTGTATATGATATTCAAAGGTTATGGTACCAACAATTTTTGTTGCCTCAACTCCTAAACCATATATATGTCCTTTTTTTGTTTCCTCCGACTACTTTCATCCATAGATCAAGATCCGACAATTATTGGTCAGAGCTAGTTGAAGATTGTAGCCTTTGATATTTCACCTTTTATGGAATTATATTAGGTTGTAGTATGAAATATGTATCATGCATATACAATTGTACATGAAATAACATTTACAAAGGTTGCCTCTAATTTTTTATCGACCTATCTTTGATCAGTCTTATTTTGATGAGTTTGGAGAAATAACTTAGATAGGTTTTCATCCTAATTCTTTTGTATGTGATATAGAAAAAAATAAGTTTTAGATATAATGATGAAATATTAAATAAATATATTTTAAAAAATTAAATAAGTTACAAAGCTTCTCTTGTGCTCAGCCATTGAAGTTGAACCTCCAATATAAAGAGATGAGCTTAACCCATTAGAGTCAAGATCTATTTTTCTTCTTTTCCTTGCTAATTTGTTTGAATTGTGTTGTTCCTTATTTATCACAAGATTGATTCCAAACAGATTCCCTTATACATGCTATGTTTTTATTATTCCTATGCGTTGTATATATTAAATCCTTCAAGAGCATTGATGCACGACTTTTCCAAATATTGTAAATGCATGTTCATAATAAAAGATGATGCCCTGCCTATTATTGTAGCCCACCAGTGTCCAAACGTTTGGTACTACAACAGGTGGAATAAGCAACGATAAAAAATAATCTTAGTGTACGTCATGCATGATAGTAGTTGGCCCACCATGTGTGGATACCCATACGATGAAATTATCTACAACAAAAATTTCTTCTTGTAATACATCATTGTTGCGAGTCGGTTGAGCGGGTTGCCACTCGAGGTCTTGTGAGTAAAACCTTGTCACTAGCACAATTTGCCCAACTAAGTGATTTCATACTACAACAAAGTCTTGCTGCTATAAATCATATGCAAGACAATAATTGGCTTGTCCTGATGGGAAAGTTTGTATTAGTAATATAGCAGCATTTAAAGAAAAAGCAAAAAAGTTCAATTAATTAACAATATATTGCCGATCATTTCCTATGTTTACTGAGTGACGAGGTTGAGGAGAAGTAGTCGATGATGACGAAATAAACTTGTGCCTCGTAGCAATATTTGACCATTTATGGACCCAACCACTTCAACCTTGGAGGTTTCTTTCGACCAAGCTGTAGGAACATTGAGATGGTGGAATGACCGGTTACTCATGTCATGCACGTCAGTGAAAGACCTTCGACGATATGAGTTTGAAAAAGAAAATAGTAGAAAAAGGGATTGCATTTTGGCTCTTTCCAAAAGACTTCATTTGAAAGTATTGTGCCTAAAACTCCAGTACCAACTCCAAGACACTATCATATAGTTTGGCAGACAAGAACTAGCACTCATGATAGGATATTGATCATAATATCTTCAGGGAGGTAGTTATTCTCAAATAGGGATGGCTCCATTATTCTTAAACAGTGAAGCGAGGGAATGAAGCTGTGAGTAGGTAAGTGAGAAGGGGAGGATTGTGTAATACCCTGGAAAATCTATAATTTTCAGGTATTACATAAAGCTATTTTGTGAAATATTTTAGGCTGAAGATATTATTTTTCTTGTGGTGTATGCAGGAAGATAGGAGGTTTGGGAGCAGCAAAGTTGTGGAATATTGAATGGTTGAGAGTTGAGAAGTGTATTGGTGGTATCGAGGGCAGTAAGGAAGTTGGGAGACTAGTTGAATGCAAAGAGGGTCTAAAGTAAAATAAGGAAAACTGTGGGCACCTAGGATTTAGAAACACTTGAGATGAGATTTTACGGATTTGATTTTACCAGTCTTGACTGAGGGTCAACTGGAGGGCAAGTGGTAATTTCACCTTGGGCGAGTATATATAGGTAGCATCGCCTTTTTTTCCTTATTTCCTCATTTCTTCTCTCTCTTTCTTCACCTTCTCTCCTCTCTTTCTCTCTTTCTTCTCTTTACTTTCTCTCTCTACACTCCAACTCCACAACCAAGCTTTGCAAGGCAGATCTCAAGCAATGAGGTGAGCCTTTAGGAGCCTAGCAAAGTAGGGAAAGCAAGGAATCGAGGTAAGAATTCCTATTTCTCAAGCTTTTCCCTATTTTCTAGTTTTAAGGGTATGTGGGGTAAAATCAAGATTCCGGCTTCGTTTCTCGATTAAAATTGGGGCTTTTGGTGTCTAAATGCTCCTTAGACATCAAGGATGATATCTCATGGAAGAAACCATGAAAAACGGTGGAGATTTGGCCAGATCTGTGCCAAATCTGAGAAGAATCGCGGAAGGTCACAATCGTGGTGCCCAGATGCAAAGGTTCAGAAGATTTTGGGGAAGAAGGGCTTGGCACCCAGGCTCCAGGTGTGGCGCCTAGGCGCCAGGCATGTGGTGGGCGCCTAGGCGCCAGGTGTACCAGGAACTTTTAGTCCATCTTCAATTGGCCATAACTCCTTCATCTGGACTCCATTTTGGGTGAACTGTATATCGTTGGAAAGCTCCATGAGTCTAGTTTCCAATAGTATAAGTTTCATTTGGAGATTCATTACCGGTTAGGGGTCATGACTAGAGAAGTGTGTTAAGGTCTAGAGTAGTGGTAGAGAATTTCTCTATTTCGTAACCCTGATGGTTTTTACCTGGTTACAATAGGGATGGTCAAGGCACAAGGTGGGAGTGCCGAGAGTGTGGAATCCAGGTGAAGGATCTATCTAGCTCTCTTATGTGTAGATATATACACATATGTATTTATATGTGTGTTTATATTTTAGGAGTTATTCTCCTAAATTGTTTTATATACATTTACTCGTTAAATATATTATGTGTGGGATTTGTGTTGGGGATTATTTGGGATTGTTGTGTGGGATGTATAGATGGGAGTTGTTTGGGAACATTGCATTATATTCATTTGCATATTTATTTTATGAGAAGAAGAAAAGAGGTGGAACAGAGTAGGAAGCTGCCCATGTGTGATTCCGCTGAGTGGTGTCATGGGTATGCATACACATTGAGGGCTGGTCCCTAATGTGGTGTGGAAAGATTGACGTAAGCGTTACATCTCATCTATCTGCATAATTTATATTGCTTGTGTAGTTTGTAAGTGTGTTTGGGGAAAACACCATATGTGTGCTTTTGGGCAGCTTGGTGTTATCAGGGTATATTCCCGATTGGGTCATATATATATTGTATATCTATGTAGATTAGGGGTGGTAGCAGTGAGTTCGTGGTTTAGACTTAACCCCTCACAATTACAGGTATGCAGGGTGGTCAGGACAAAGGCTCGTGGATTGAGGACACCTCCCTATTGTCCTGGGTAAGGTAATTTATATTTATCTATTTGTATTTCTCTAGTGTTCTCTGTAATCAAATAGGCCACCGCTTATGATCCTGCGTTACTAATTCTAGACTTGCGGTAGTGTTGATAACACACTGTTTGCACTGGTCATGGGCCCGAGTTCGGGGCATGACAAATTGAAAGTGGGAAAAGAGAGAATGAGAGTAATCATTTATAGAGGATGCATGGATGGTTGGTTGTAATGTTCTTCCTTATTTTAATTTAAAGGAAAAAAGGGTACTGAATATATGTATGAAAATCAATGATTTTTCAAAATATATCCTGAATATTTTTGCGTCATACCAATATATGGAAATTTAGGGAAATTGTGGTGTTAAAAACATTAAAATATCAACCTGGACAGAGGACAAGCGGTCGACTGCCAATTAACAGCAAGTCGACCATTTGACTGCTGTCTAAAATTTCTTGTGATTCTAGGAACTACCGATTGACTGATACAGGCACCAGTTAACTGGTAAGTCTTGCATCACATTTTTCAAGTAATGCTAGTGATTGCCTATAACCCTAAACCCTATAATAACCTAATTGAATGGTAGCACTTAAATTTTCGTTTCTACTCTGATTGTAACCCAACTTTTATAATGAAACATTCATATTTGTTACTTTTACTCATTTAAAGCTTTAGGGTCACATTACACTTTACATTTCAGAGAAAGAATACTCATCGCACCTTACATTTGAAGTTACATATTTAGAAGTACATGATCTTATATCAAGACATAGATCACAACTTCCTTAATATACATAATATTCCACATATGAGTTTCTAAAACTACATACAATGAACATAACTAAGCATATCATACATGATCCTATTTTCACAAATGCTAAAGGCAAGCAACTAGCTTAAGAATTTTCTTTTTCTTTGTTTTCATCTTCACCTCCTGAAATGGTTAGTCAATAAACATAAAGGTGAGATATAAATCTTAGTAGCTAGTATAATCATTTAAAAACATCATGAAAACCATTTCAATCATAAAAGCAATTTCATCATTCATATTCACTTCCATGAACATAGAGGCTATCACATGAACATAATCTCATGGCATATTTCTTTCTTTACTATAGTGCACTATAGACTTCTTTCTCCACACATAAGGGATTTGCTATGTCAGCGGAGCATGGTAAAATTCTATGTCAGCGAAGCATGGTAAAATTCTATGTCCACTCATGTGGATTACTCAGTCAGTGGAGCATGGCAATTTACTCACTTAGCGGCATATGACAAATTTACTTACTCAGCAGAGAATGGCAAATAACATTAACTCATATATTCATGGAAGATTCATCATAAACTAATCATGAAATCTCTTTCATATCATTCAAAATTCATGATAAAACATATATCATCATAAATAATTGCTTTTATGAAAACCTAGCTACCTTTAATTCTTTCTAGAGCTAAAGCTTGTAAATTTTTCTTAGTTTTCCTCTTGTTCCTCAATTTTCAAACCCTTCCTCTTCTCTCGTTTCTCTTTTGGTCTGTAATTTTCTATTCTATCATTGTTCTTTGTTTATCAAGAGAATTAATTGAAGAATAAGGGTTAATAAACTTACCTTTGATATTTCTTGCTTGATTACTCCCTCGAATTCCTCTTCTTTCTTCTTCTTATGGCTTCTCACATTTCTTTCTCTCTCTCTAACTCAATTTTTGTACAAACATATGTTTCTCTCTCTTTTAGCTCAATATAAAGAGTGTTTTACAGGTATCTTATTGTGGGAATAACTCTTATACCCTTCCTTACTTATTTTTGGGTTCCCCTTAGCATGTTGAGGGTATTTTAGTAAAATTTCACACTGACTTCTCATTTTTCCACCGACTAATTCATATCTCAGGAGGCTTCCGTTCAACTGTTATGTGCTTACCAGTTGACTGTTAACTTTCTGTTATATATTTTCTACATATTTTTGGTCTATCGGTTAACTAATAGCCCTTCGACAATCAACTGTTAACCATCTAATTAAAGATTTTTGCCTTACAGAATGCAACTGGTCAACTACTTGCAAATATTAGAAACTTCTTATAGTCTCAACTGCAATCATTCGACCTCTAGTCATAAGAAGTTAACTGGTTCACCCCTGAATCAATTTTTCTTCTATTTTCAACTAAGTTATCATTGCCACTTATATTTTCTCATGCTTTTACTCCTTAACATTTAAAGACATAAATAGCTTAATTACAATATCATTCAAAACTTAGAGAAATAAATTTTGGGATATTACATTGGTGAAGTGAGATGAATTATAGATTAATAAAAATAAATTACTCATGCATGCCATAATTTTTTAAATAATTAATTTTGAATTAATTTGTTGTGGCACTTCTTTTCACCAAAATCTCCATCCCTTTCATCCAAAGACTGCCACGTGTCATCCTCTCATCCCATTCAATCTTCCATTCAAGATATGGCCTGTAATGTTTTTTTCATTGGAGGCTATCGAATCATGTCCCAGAGAGTTGGCGTTAATATGATATATTTGGAGTGAGAAAAAGATATGAATGTGATATGAGTCAAATCTTTTTCCTTTAACTGTATGAGTCATATTTACTATATGAGCCATATTATAAATTATATTTTTTTGACTAATTTGACTGCATAAAATAAATATAACAAAAATATATTTACTTATATTTTATATATTTGTACTAATGTATTTTTTGCCATCATTACATTGCAATTATTTACTATAGTAATATATTTATACAATAATTTATTCTTAAAGAATTATTTACTGTAGTAATAATATATTTCTTAGTAATATATAATTACGTTGCAATTATCTACTATAGTAATATATTGCACTTTCCACTGTTTGTAGATATATATTTTGTGTTTTAATAATTTATTCTTCTTTTCTATACAACTATATGATTTTTTTTGTTATTTTATATTACACTAGTACAAAAAAGTTTTTCTCAAGTATCTCAGTTTTTCCTGATTTCATTTTTTTTTATCTCAAATAAATATATTAATATAATTGTCTTTTTTTGTACATTAAATAATTATATCAATATAAATTATTCGAAAGGATGTGCTGGAAGTTTCGCTAGTTCAGTATAAAAAGGTTGGTTGTGGTGGTCAGGTTTGACAAGGTATGATTGTGATGTGTGTTCTATCATATCTCTTACCATTTCTCTATTGCTATTTACTATCATATTTGTATATATAGAGTAGGTCACAAAATCATAATTCAACATTTTCGGTTGGTTTTTCTCTCTTCATTTCTGTATCTTTTTCTTTCCACTTGCTTAAGAAAAATAGAGATCCATTCTTATCGAAGATGAATGTAAAATAGACCAAATCTTGGAAGCAAGGGTTATATAACTAATTTTTTGCTCGAGTGGAGGAATTTGTTGCCTTTGCTGGGCTACATACGTTGGATGAAAAGATTCGATATCCCTGCTCAAAAAACAAAAAAGGCACCTATATAGGTGTTGAGGACATTAAAGTGGATCTTTATAGAAGAGGCTTTTGGACATGATACTGGTGCTGGTCTTCTCACAGTAAGGTCGGTGGTGAAGCTACAGCTTCAACTTCTGTTGATGTTGGTTGTTCAAATAAATTGACGTTTACTGATGCCGAAGGGGATACTAGATATCAAGCCATGATCTTAGATGCAACCAAAAAAGATTTGGATATTAGGATTACTTAGAACCAGAGAATGAAGAAACTAGAAATTTAAATAACGATAAACATCCAGATCCATAAGCTTAGAAATTATTTGAACGTAGATTAGGAATGGAGATGAGTATTTCGGAAAATCTATTTGGATTCATGCCAGGGCGATCAACTATGGAAGCTATTTATCTGCTAAGAGGGTCGATGGAAAGGTATCGGAGCAAACAAAAAGACTTGCATATAGTGTTTATTGATTTGGAAAAAGCTTATATCGAGTACCAAGAGAGGTGCTTTGGAAAGCCTTGGACTAGAAAGGTGTATGGGTTGCATATATTAGAGTTATAAAAGATATGTATGAGGGGGCTACAACTAGTGTGAGAACGTCTGGAGGGGAGACTAGAGACTTCCCTATTAAGATTGGCCTACATCAGGGATCATCGTTGAGTCCTTATTTGTTTGACTTGATTTTATATGTTCTGACAAAACATATTCAAGAAGAAATTCCTAAATGCATTCTTTTTGCTGATGATGTTGTTCTCATAGCAGAGTCAAGGGAAGAGATTAATGTTAAACTTGAGTTATGGAGAGCTACTTTGGAATCAAAGGGTTTTCATCTGAGTAGGAGTAAGACAGAGTATATGCATTGTAAGTTTAACAAGCGACAAGCTAGAAACGAGTTGGAAGTTAAAATTGGAGATAATGTTGTATCACAAGTGTCAAAGTTTAGGTATCTGGGATCTGTTATACAAGATAACGGTGAAATTATTGGTGATGTGACACATAGGATACAAGCTGGGTGGTTAAAGTGGAGAATGGCATCAGGAGTTGTTTGTGATCGGAAAGTACCGGATAAGCTCAAAGGAAAGTTTTATCGTACTGCTATAAGACCTGCGATTTTATATGGGAGCGAATGTTGGGCGATGAAAGGACAACAAATGCATAAAATTGGAGTAGGGAAGATGAGGATGTTGCATTGGATGTGTGGTCATACAAGAAGAGATATGATCCGTAATAATCGTATACGAGGGAGAATTGGAGTGGCACCTATTGAGGAAAAAATGACTGAAAACCATTTAAGGTGGTTTTGACATGTTCAAAGAAGATCATTAGAAGTGCCAGTAAGGAGAGTTGAGGAGATGGTTTGGAGCCCTGTGAAAAAAGGTCGAGGAAGACCAAGAATGACACTTAAAGAGGTTATTGAGAGGGATCTTCTGGTAAATGAGATCCCTAAAGAGTTAGTCATTGATAGAGCTCAATGGCGTCTGGCGATCCATGTAGCCGACCCCACCTAGTGGGATAAGGTTGTTGTTGTTGTTGTTGTTGTTGTTGTTAAATGCCTACCAGAGGCCACTCTGGCCAGGTTGTACCAATCATTCAGAGTTATCTATTACGGTCAGAATGTTAATTCTGAAATCAAAAGGCAACATTTCTTTTCAAGCTTTAGACAATATGACAGATCTTATGGGGGAGATTAATCTTGTTGAAAATCCCGTGCCCATGAATTGGTACAAGATGAAAATTGGTTTCCAAACTTGGTTTGTTGTCCAAAAAAATTGATGTTTTCCTGAATGGATGCATGTTGTGCTATAACGACGACATAGATGAGAATGAATACAATTTTTATGGAGTATCTCAATATTGAGAAGATTAAGCTCGAAGAAGATAAAGTGCTAAATGGGTTCAGTGAAAAGGATGCATAATCTACCCCATATTCCTAGGTTCTAAAGGCCTTATGCCTGGATAAGTTCAGATGTGCAAATGCAATGACATTGGAATTACAAAAAAGATGAAGGCATCTTGGTCCATCCTTCATATGGGGAAGCATAGAAACACTTTGATATGGTGTATCCCGACTTAGCCAGTGAGCCACGTAATGTGAGGTTCGGCTTGTATACTGATGGGTTGACCCCTTACAGTTAGCATAAGACACTATACTTGTATTTTCCTAACAGCCATTATATCAAGGCCATGTAATCCAAAAGCTAGCATTGACATGTACTTGCAGCTGCTCATTAACAAGCTAAAAATGTTGTGGGATGCATTATCCACCTTTGACATTTCCATATAGCAAAATTTTCATATGCGAGCAACATTGATTTGGAGAATATACAACTTTCCAATGTATGGAATGTTGTCGAGGTAGAGCACTACAGGTAAGTTAGCTTGTCCTTACTGTATGCATAACTAAAAGCCTTTACTCTGCATAATGGACAAAGAAGTCCTGGTTTGATTGTCATGGTAGTTCTTGCCTGCTGACCATGTATTCAGGAGGAATAAGGATGCGTTCATCAAAACTAGAATTGATCACGATCTCCTGCCACCAAGACTAACTAGGAAAAAGTATACAAAGAAGTAAGAAGGCTTCCTAAGGTCGTTGAAAGTGGCTCTTCTAGAGATCAAAGTTATGGGGTTGAGCACAACTGGACAAGACAAAGCATTTTTTGTTGGAGTTGCTCTATTGGAAAGATCTCCTGATCCTTCATAATTTGAATGTTATGCACATAGGAAAAAATTTGTTTAACAACATATTTGACACTATTATGGACATCCTGTAACATCCCAAATTATTATGGAATAAATATTTAATATTTTTTTTATTTATTTTGAGACTCTAGAAATCTCTTGAATGTCCTTGATGAATCTAAGATTGTTCTAGAGGAATCTTGTATGTTCTACAGATATCTTGTATATTCTTGAATTTCCTAGATAAGTGTAGAATATTGTAGAATGGTATAGATAATTCTAGAGAATTCTATGTTAGTCTAGGTTTATCTTGAGTTATCTTGAGTTTTCTAAACATTTCTAGTATAGATAATTCTAGAGAATTCTAGGTTAGTTTAGGTTTATCTTGAGTTATCTTGAGTTTTCTAAACATTTCTAGTATAGATAATTCTAGAGAATTCTAAGTTAGTCTAGGTTTATCTTGAGTTATCTTGAGTTTTCTAAACATTTCTAGGCTTTAGAGAGATATTTGAATATTCAAAAGGAATTTTCCACTTGTCTCCCATTCTTAGCTATAAATAGCAATATCTTCCTCCCCTTTCCTTCTCCATTCACAGCTAAGAGAGAGTGAGAAAAAGAGAATCCAGCAACTTGGACAGAAGCAGAAAAAAATTCCTCTGTTTTTTTTCAACCATAAAATAGAGGTTTTTGGAAGAAGCAAATAGCAACGTTAAACTCGATTTTTCTGAGCTACTTTGAGGAGATTCTTCTATTACTAACCCACACAAGTGTTAAGGGAGAAGTGGCAGTGAATAGGAAGCAAAAATCAGAACCAAAACCAGTGCAGACTACCCCACGGTCAACGGTCAAAAATTGTGAAAACGAATTTCAAGACAGAATGAATAGCTATTTGAGCTAAAAAGTCAGACTACAAAGTACAGGTAGCGTAGCAATTCATAAAAGCTTGTTTTACTACTTGATTATTTTATGTCCATGAAGTTTTATTTAAAGTGAAATATGTTTTTCATGATGAAATTAGCATGATATCAGCTTGGAAGTTTACTTCCATGTTCAGCTTGGGAGTTCTGCTTCCATGTCAGCTTGGAAATTCTATTTCCATGTCAGCTTGGAAATTATATTTCCATGTTTTAGTTTGGAATCATTCTAGCTTGAGTTAAAGGACTGCAGTAGCCTTTTTCTCATGTTTAGCTTGGAAAAATAGTTCTGCAGACTATCTTTTCCATGTTGTTGAGTGTGCCACCAACTACTCTTGATTCCATGATTTATTCATATATCAGCTTGCTAATTTTTCATCAACCTATTACACTGAACTGAGAATTTATATTACATGGACTGATTTTTATGATTTAAGTGCTTTTATGACTGAAATGTTATATTTATAAATGTTTATAAATTTATGCTAGCTACTGAGATACCCTTATCTCACCTTTTTGTGCTTTTCCAATTGACCATTTCAGGGGCTGACTATAAGGGGAAAGGTGTAAAGATTGATTGAACACTTTTAGAGCACTCAAGTTTATTAAGTATTAGAATTATAGATTATTTTTTTTAAGTTTAGATATCAAATTACTATGTACGGCAGATTTGTAATTTATTTCAAACGAATGTAAAATTATCTTATGTTTATAATTTCAATTATTATGTATAACCAATTATGATTTGTACTGAGAACAATTGTAGAATGTTCTTTTTGAAGATATGAGTATTAAGCATTAGAATTTTAAAAAAATTTTCAGATTTTAGTATAGTAAAATAAGGACGTTACGCATCCAAGGCAAGAAAAAGGACAACATCAAGGAGATGATGGATCTTAAGGTGTACTACAAGCGTCGTGATTTAGAGTTAGTAATATTAGCGAATGGCAGAGTGATAAAGCCAAAGGCTGAATTCACATTTACGCTAGAGCAGAGACAAGCCATATGTGAGTAGGTCAAGGGTTTGAAAATGCTTGATGGATATTCTTCGAATTTGTCAAGATATATTGATATGAAGGATGGAAAGTTGTTCGAACTCAAGAGCCATAATTTGCACATTTTCATGGAATGTTTGCTACCCATTGCATTCAGCGCATTGCCAGAGGAAGTTTGGAGGCCTCTCACTGAGATAAGTCAATTTTTCAACGACTTGTGTTTAATAACATTGAAAGTTAATAAGCTAATGCAAATGGAGCACAACATTCCTATCATTCTTTGTAAGCTAGAAAGAATCTTTCCCCTTGAATTTTTTTACTCAATGGAACATCTACCTGTCCATCTCCTGTATGAGACTTGAGGCGATGGACCAGTTTAATATCAATGGATGTATCTTTTACGAGGTATTCAATCATTAATTATTGTTTCTCTTACATATTATTTTAATTCCTTTTGATTCAAATCTGATGAACTATTTCCTTTGATTTTGAAAGGTTTTTAAGTAGAATTAAAAGTATAGTCAAGAATAAATCTCAGGTGGTAGGTTCTATTTGCAAAGCATACTTGGCACAGGAGACATTGTACTTTTGTTCTTAACACTTTGAGTCACACGTACATTCATTAAGAATAAGCATTGGTCGGAATCCCAGTATGCAAGAATATACAAGCCGACCGATGACTTTAACACTTTTGAACCAAGTCAGGTGTCCCTTCGGCAAGAGCATTACTAGATTTTTAGATGACAAATAATATATGATGACTCAACTTTACATCCTTCTGAATTGTGATAAAGTGAAGCCATATCTTGAGTAAGAAAACATTGTATTTTCTAATTGTATTATTCAATCAAACATTGTATATCTACTATGTATGCTCACTAAGTTATCTTTTACATGGCAATAATTTTGAACAATACTACAGAAATTTAAATCCCCATTTGTGTGACGCAGATATTGATAGACTTGTTAAACCACATTTTGTCTTATGGATCAAAACCCTTGTAAGTTGCCTTCTGATTTAATTGGATTAATTGCATGTTCATGCATTTTTATGCATTAATTAATAAATTATTCATTGATAACTTCAACAAGGTACACGCTTAACCTCATGTTTTTAATGATCCAAATGTAAGGTACTTAGCATGGCACTAAAACAAAATGACTTTTTTGGAGGTGACTTTTAGTGGTGACTAAAGTTGTTGGTGAAAGTCCGTATCTGATTGTCTTTTGGTGGCGACTAAAGAAGTTGCCACCAAAAGTTATCTTTGTTGCAAAAAAAGAAATCGCAAAAAAAAGTGACTTTTGGTGGCGACTTTAGTTACCATTAAAGGTCATCTTTAGTGGCGACTTTGAAAGTCACCATAAAAAATAACCTTTGGTAGCGACTTTCCAAAAACAACCTTAAAGTTGTCACCAAAAGTCACTTGCCATTGTTTGGATTCGGATCAGCCGGACGGGTCGACCCGAGACCCATTCGATCCATGCTTCCTTCCCCAAGGTGACTTGATTTTTTTTGTGTAATATTCAAGTTTATTTGAAATTAAACTAAACATATGCATACTTGAGATTTGATTTCTTGCTTTCAACTATGTGTGTCTTGCCATCCTGCTATTACTTCATTTGTGCTATATAAGGGCAAAATATTATACATACATACATACATACATATATATATATATATATATATATAATATCTAACTTAACTAAAAGCAAATATATTATTACTATGAGAGTCACCACAAAAAGTTTGAATTCAGTTAATTTCATAAAAAAAAAATCGACTTAAGTTAATTTCATAAAAAAAAAAATCAACAACGGTTAAAAAAATCAGACTTTTGGTGGTGATGTTGAATTTTTTAAAAAAATAAAAAAATTTGGATTTTTTAAATAAAATTACAAAAATCAGACTTTTGGTAGTGACTATGGGAGTCGCCACCAAAAGTCAAATTTTAAACAAAATAATTAAAAAAGACATATTTTTTATTTTTTTTTTAAAATTAGACTTTTTTTAATTTTTATAAAAAAAAATTTGACTTTTGGTGGCGAATATGGGAGTAGCCACCAAAAGTCTATTTTTTTAATTTTATTTTAAAAAATCCAACTATTTATATTTTTTTAAAAAAATTCGACTTTTGATGGCGAGTCCACCAAAAGTTGAACTTTGTGGCAACTCTGAGGGTTGCCACCATTATTTGATTTTTTTAATTTTATTTTAAAAATTCTAACTTTTTTTTAATTTTTTGAAAAAAATTAACTTTTGGTAAGTTAAACTTTTAGTGATGACTCATTTAGTCGCAACCAAAAGTCCACTTTTGGTGGCGACTCTAAGAGTCATCATCAAAAAGTGTCACTAAAAGTCAATTTTCTTGTAGTATGGGGATCATTTAAAGAGGTCAAGACATGACCAATATATTTTGTGAATAGATATAAGTTTCATACTGTGACTGGAGCATTGAAAAAATAACAATTAACAGTGAGGTTTGTGTTAAAGGCACTGGAGAATATGGTGGAGAAAATAATTATTTTGAGATCCTTAAACAGGTTGTACAGTTACAATATTTGGAGAACCTACAAAAAGGATTATTTTGTTTAAAGGTAATTGGTTTGATCCAATGTCAAATCGTGGAACTAGGTTGTACTTAGATTATGGAATTATAGAGATTAAACATACAAGAAAATATGAAAATTTTGATCTATTTGTGTTCGCACACCAGGTAATATAGGTATATTTTGTTCCTTGTCTGATCAGAACAAGAGAGAAATATTATTGGTGGGTTGTCATCAAAACTAGGCCCATAAATCTAGTGGAAAATGAAGAGTTGCCTACCAGAATGAAGAACCTCATTTTCTCCTGTTTATAGTGATTTATTAAATGAAAATTTAAAAGAGGAATGACAATACAAATAAATAAGATATGTAGAAGTAGCAGCAGAAAACGAAGATCAAGTACGAGAGGGGGAGTAAAAACATGAAGAAGTTGAGTATTAAGATATAGATACAAATGAAGATAAAGATGAAGATGAAGATACAAATAAATAGGAGGAAGAAAATATGCAAAATACACAAAGTGATGACTTTTTTTTTTGGTATAATTCATTCTGTATAGTGACAATATTTTTTTGTATATAAAAAAATTCTTTTTGAACAAAGTTAATATATATATATATATATATTAAATGCATGGTGCGAGGCAGCACCCACGCCATATTATATATGCATATGGTGTGGGTGGCTTCTCCCCCCGGTCACAGGGGTTCCCCCCTCCCCCCAAAAACACATATCCTGCACCATATATGTGGCACGGTGGGGGTGGACACCCACTCGCGCCATTGTAATATATATGGTGTGGGTGGCCTTTGCCCGTGCCATGTATATTTATTGGCTCACACCTAAGTTGGGGAGCTACTGAGCCAGTATGGGGACTGTGTTTCGAAACAAAAAAATTATTTCAAAATCTTGGCTATTACTTTCAGTCTGTTTTAGTAAGTCAATTTGCGCATACTACCTTTTAGTCACTTCGTCGGTTAGAAAATTTTGGTGTGAGGATAAGCATCTAAAAATAGTCATTCTTGCTGCCATTTAGTCGAAAAGAGTTATGAGGGCAATCACAAATTATTTCAGTAGGATTAAGTCAGAATTTCTCAATCGCTATTTTCATACATTATTGTAGTGGTTGTATGTCGTATGGCCTGAATATAATTCCATGTTTTTCCATAATTGTTGATGTGTTATCATAAATACTAAGCATAAATATGAATATACAAGTAAATGTATATCTATATCTATATATATATATATATATATATTGTGTGTAATTGTTGTAGGGTAGAGCTTTTTTCACTGACACTTTCTTTTGTACTTGAAAGGTGTAACGTCCTTATTTTACTATACTAAAATCTGAAATTTTTTTTTAAATTCTAATGCTTAATACTCATACCTTCAAAAAGAACATTCTACAATTGTTCTCAGTACAAATCATAATTGGTTATACATAATAATTGAAATTCTAAACATAAGATAATTTTACATTCGTTTGAAATAAATTACAAATCTGTCGTACATAGTAAAATAATCTATAATTCTAATACTTAATAAACTTGAGTGCTCTAATAGTGTTCAATCAATCTTTACACCTTTCCCCTTATACTCAGCCCCTGAAATGGTCAGTTGGAAAAGCACAAAAAGGTGAGATAAGGGTATCTCAGTAGCTAGCATAATTTTATAAACATTTATAAATATACCATTTCAGTCATAAAAGCACTTATATCATAAAAATCAGTCCATGTAACATAAATTCTCAGTTCAGTGTAATAGGTTGATGAAAAATTAGCAGGCTGATATATAAAAAAACCATGGAATCAAGAATAATTGGTGGCACACTCAACGACATGGAAAAGATAGTCTGCAGAACTACTTTTTCCAAGCTGAACATGAGAGAAAGGCTACTGCAGTCCTTTAACTCAAGCTAGAAAGATTCCAAGCTAAAACATGAAAATATAATTTCCAAGCTAACATGGAAATAGAATTTCCAAGCTGACATGGAAGCAGAACTCCCAAGCTGAACATGGAAGTAAACTTCCAAGCTGATATCATGCTAATTTCATCATGAAAAACATATTTCACTTTAAATAAAACTTCATGGACATAAAATAATCAAGTAGTAAAACAAGCTTTTATGAATTGCTAAGCTACCTGTACTTTGTAGTCTGACTTTTTAGCTCAAATAGCTATTCAATCTGTCTTGAAATTCATTTCACGATTTTTGATCGTTGACCGTAGGGTAGTTTGCACTGGTTTTGGTTCTGATCTTTGCTTCCTATTCACTGCCACTTCTCCCTTAACACTTGTGTGGGTTAGTAATAGAAGAATCTCCCCAAAGTAGCTCAGAAAAATCGAGTTTAACGTTGCTATTTGCTTCTTCCAAAAACCTCTATTTTATGGTTAAAAAAAAAAGAGGAATTTTTTTTTTGCTTCTGTCCAAGCTTCTGGATTCTCTTTTTCTCACTTTCTCTCGGTTGAATGGTGCAAGTAAAGGGGAGGAAGATGTTGCTATTTATAGCTAAGAATGGGAGGCAAGTGGAAAATTCCTTTTGAATATTCAAATATCTTTCTAAAGCCTAGAAATGTTTAGAAAACTCAAGATAACTCAAGATAAACCTAGACTAACCTAGAATTCTTTAGAATTATCTATACCATTCTTCAACATTCTACACTTATCTAGGAAATTCAAGAATATACAAGATATCTGTAGAACATACAAGATTCCTCTAGAATAATCTAGATTCATCAAGGACATTCAACCTAGACTAACCTAGAATTCTCTAGAATTATCTATACCATTTTTCAACATTCTACACTTATCTAGGAAATTCAAGAATATACAAGATATCTCTAGGACATAACTAACCTGGAATTCTCTAGAATTATCTATACCATTTTACAACATTCTACACTTATCTAGGAATTTCAAGAATATACAAGATATCTGTAGAACATACAAGATTCCTCTAGGACAATCTAGATTCATCAAGGACATTCAACCTAGACTAACCTAGAATTCTCTAGAATTATCTATACCATTCTTCAACATTCTACACTTATCTAGGAAATTCAAGAATATACAAGATATCTCTAGAACATAACTAACCTGGAATTCTCTAGAATTATCTATACCATTCTACAACATTCTACACTTATCTAGGAATTTCAAGAATATACAAGATATCTGTAGAACATACAAGATTCCTCTAGAACAATCTAGATTCATCAAGGACATTCAACCTAGACTAACCTAGAATTCTCTAGAATTATCTATACCATTCTTCAACATTCTACACTTATCTAGGAAATACAAGATATCTGTAGATCATACAAGATTCCTCTAGAACAATCTAGATTCATCAAGGACATTCAAGAGATTTCTAGAGTCTCAAAAAAAAATATTAAATATTTAATCCATAATAATTTGGGATGTTACAAAAGGTAATATTAAGCTGAGTCAATGGACTCATCTTAATATTACCTTGACTCAGCTTAATATTACCTTTCAAGTACAAAAGAAAGTGTCGCTTGCCAAGGTTGACTCCCTATTGTTTGGGGTACGATATATTGTATATATTTTCATTTCAATTCCATCTGGATAGCTCCATAATTGGGTAGTCAGTTCTAGGTTGATGTGTTTGTAAATATTTGATAAAGTATGTTGGATGTTTGTTGAAACATTTTTAAAAACATGAACTCATGTGTATGACGATGATATTGGACTTTTAAAGATTTTCCTTTGGGAAGAATACTATGAACATTTCCTTTATATTCAAAATGTGTTGAAAATTGCGAAATGAGAACTTTGTGAAACGAATAAGTTTGGGTAGTTAGTCAAGATAGGCTTAAAGCGGTGAAGGAGGGCTCATTGTCTATGCTAGTCATGTACTCGAAAATAGAGCATGACAATTTTATCAATTTGGTCCCTCATAAAATTGCCTTTTTAATTTAGTCCCTTACATATGCATACTTCTCAAATTAATCTTACAAATAAATAGGTTATCAATAATGTCCTTTCTACTAATATGTCTATATTGAAATTAACAAATATGATGCTATAACTTTTTTTAATAAGTCACAATTTAATCACGGTTATATATATATGGGACTAAATATATATATATATATATATATATATATATATATATAGGTTATCGATAACATCATAAAATTGTTTTATCAATCTAGTCTCTCATAAAATTGTCTTTTCAATTTAGTCTCTTACATATGCATACTTTTCAAATTAGTCTCACAAATAAATAGGTTATCAATGACATCCTTTCTGCTAATATGTCATTATTGAAATTAATAAATTTAATGCTATATAACATATATTTTTTTAGTAAGTCACAATTTAATCGTCATTATAATATATATATATATATATATAGAGAGAGAGAGAGAGAGAGAGAGAGAGAAAGAGAGAGAGAGAGAGGTTGACAATAAATTCTATAATAAATAATTAAAAAAAGAACACTAACAGTAACAATTTTATTTTTTATTAGGAACCAAATTATGAAATATTTTATGTATGAAGAACCAAATTAAGAAGGTAATATTTTCATATGGGATGAAATTAAGAATTATGGTATATGTGAAAGAATAAAAAAATAGCTTTATGGGAAACCAAAGTAAGTGCTATTTAGAGTCGTCAAAATAATCCAAGCTTTATGGGCCAATTAGCTCATATAGCCCTTTGAAAAATATAGGACTAGGCTGAAGATCTTTTCGGCATAATTTAGAATGGCCAGACCCTAATAATATAAGGGCCAAAGGGTCGCCCTAATAATATTATGGCCGAAGAGATTTAAACATCATTTATTTCTACTTAATGAATGTTTTAATCTAATTCATTCAGATTTCAAAACATTAAATATTTTTTTAATCTTTTTTAAGTATTTGATAATAAATCTGAATACATCTTAATAAATCAGATCTTGTGACAGGTCTTAATATCATTACGATGTATTAGGTAAAAATGCACTTTACCTAATAAACTTTTTCTTATGTGTACTTTTATCTACCATAAACTTCAAAACTTAATAAAGAACCCCTTCAATGTGCAAAATAACCCTTTTGTTGGATATTTCCTTAACTCTCTAACAATTAATGCTTTTTTAATTTTTAAATATTTTCATTCAATATATAATTCTACTTTTAATTTTGATTTTATCAATTTAATTTTCATAATACATGTTTAATTACTAATTTATTTGAATATCAATTTTTACTAATAAACAATTTCTATGTTTTCATATGTTAAAAAAACAAACAACCTTAATCATTCAGTATGTAAATTAAAAAAATAATATAATTTGTATTCAAATTCAAACATCTTAATCTTAAAAAAAAAATGTCACCTTAGAGTTAGCTGGCTAGTTTTGGCATCTCTAGTATTATTTTTAGTCAAATAAATCTATAAAAAGCTCAACCTCTCAAGAGGTTGAATATTTTCAACTTTGAATCATCTTAAGATATGTATAAGTTATTTTTTTAATTGTCATATACATAAATCTCAAGATAATCTAATGGTAGAAACACTCAACCTCTTTAAAAGTTGAATTTTCTATAGATTTATCCTTTTTAGTCAGTAATAAATTCATGATCATGCTTTCTATCTTTCCCCTCTCTCCAACTAAGAGGAACGAAGCGACTTTAAGAATAGGGAAATATTCACTCGAAACTTGGTCAGAAAGTAGGTCTGACCTCTGACTTTGCACTTCTTTTCCAACCTTGGATTCCACAACTTTATCAATGCCTCCATCAATTTCACAACACAAATCTCCTCTGTAGAAACATGGTTCATGAGTGTGTCTGAGAATGTTATTGCTTAAAAGAGAAGACCAACCCTTGACTTCATAATAAGTAAATATCATACTCGCACTTTACTAACAAATAAATATATATGTACCACACTTCTCGTTTCTAAATGCCATAGCTAGCTACTTCTCAATACTTCACTTGGCTTATATCTATTTCTTCTTCTTCTTCTTCTTCTTCTTCTTCTTCTTGGAGGTGGCTTTATCACACATTACTAGCTAGCCCTTGTGGTAGGTAGTAGAATTATTCCTCACTTTTTCTTCACAAACAGAAGGTTCACTTTCTGTCTCTATGTAGTGTGTGTGTTAATTTCTTTTGTAAATTTTTCTATGAAAATTTCCTTGAGGCTTAGTCCTTCGTATTTCAAATTAATGCTTTGTTTCTTCGGATTCCTTCTACTTCGGATGATACTCACTATCATACACTTTGTGTTTCTGGGAAAACAGCTTCTTCTTAGGTTTCTTTGACGCTAGCTAACAGTTTGTGCTGTAATATATCCTTTTTGTTTCTTTTTTTTTATGTACCTTTCGTTCTAAATATCCTATGATAATTAATATCTTTTTAATTGGTTGTTTTTCATATAATCATATATCCTACCTAATATTATGCCATGTCATCTATGTTTTGCTGGAAGAGAGGGGTATAAGAAGAAGAAAATTGCTAAAATGTATGTTTCATTAATTGA
Organism: Biancaea sappan; assembly: GCA_037074585.1. Classification (NCBI taxonomy): domain Eukaryota; kingdom Viridiplantae; phylum Streptophyta; class Magnoliopsida; order Fabales; family Fabaceae; genus Biancaea; species Biancaea sappan. Next base: position 40,627,537 of record CM073501.1, on the reverse strand, counting down.
CCGGAATCTTCATTCTTTTAGATCCGAATTTAAATTTCTTAGTTCATCTAATAGAATGAGTGAATGACTTATCATTTCTGAAAATGTTAAATCTTTTTACCATTATACTCCGATAAACTTAAAATATTACAATCTTCCCACCATACCTTAGTTAATATTACACTTTATGTATTAGTTTTGATTTATGTAAGCATGAGTTAAAGTAACTGATTGGAATCTTCCCAAGCCTTTCAAATCACGTATATGAAAAGGCACTTTTGATTCCTAGCGTGGCTTCACTCATTGGTTTGCATGATTGGGCACCACGTGGACACCTAAGAAGCTGACTCACATATATATATATATATATATATATATATATACTTATAGGTAGAGATATTATGTTTTGCTTGCCTTCTAAACCTGCGAACCATTTGAAGGCAAAATTTGCAAATCTATTGCGGGCCTTGGCAGCAAAGCATTTGTGGTACCATTCATTTTCTTCTGTAACAAACAGTTGAATTTTTTTTTTCCTTTTCTACTTTTTCTGCGTCTTTATATTCACATATATATACAAGAACATTAATATAAGGGCCCATGGCGAGGAAAAAAATTCTTGACCTTTTATATTTGTGACTTTTGGCATAAGCTAGATATATATTTGATGGGAGCGTCACCAATCATTATACTTTTAATTATTATAGTTTTAATTAATCTTTGTTTCCAAGAAAAGGGAAGTATTGCAATATGTTCAGTGTAGGTGAAGATAAAGAGTAATTACTGTAGCAAAGCTATCTTTTCATGGTAAGAAAAAAAATTAATTAGGATAAAAAACTCTAAAGTCAAATGCACTGTAATTAGTATATAGTTGTGTTTGCCGACAAAGAATTAACACTGGAATTTCAACTGAAATTGTTTTTTTATATATCACATTAAATTACTCATTTTCGTCCTGCTTTTAATTTGTAATTCCATTATAATTTTTAATTGATTCCCTCTAAGCAGACAAAGAAATATAAATGTTGTACAAAAGGAAGAAAAAAAAAACTAAGTTGAAGAGCAAATTAAAGGCTCGAAGATTTACAAACAGAAACGACACTGGAACATCTATTATGTACTAAACTATTGCATTTATGTTTGTAACATACAAACGCAGAGACATATTGACCAACCTGATCATCAAGAACTGTTTTAAAACTTGTGGTTGTTAGACCTTCCCAACATGCATTGAAAACACTGCAATATCTAAACCCTAAAACAACACCAAATATGCAAATTAAAGGCTCAATAGGGTTTAACTTAATGCTAGAAGCTAGCTAGGTATACCTAAGAGTAGAGCAAAAAGCTCACCAATAGTTAAAAGTTACGATGCATACTATATAGCGTTTATTATGTACAAGAATTCAAAGAGTACGTACTTGCATATTTTATGTGTAAATTAAACTAATTAACTATAACCACCCTATAATTAATTAGTATGTACCCCCATCAAAACCATCAATATTAATTATATATTGGTTTGGAGAACATCATCCACCACTATTTCCACAAATCAATTGGGCAACTTGAGGTTGATGTTGAGACATTTTCAGGCACCACCATTTCTTGCTTTTCCAAAGTTGAGACATTATCATTAGCAACATTGTCCATTGTGTGAAAGATATTATTGTTGGTGCTGCTGCTTGTGCCTGCATTGGTGTGAAGATCCTTATTAGCAACAATATCTTGATCTTGACTAAGTTGCGAAGCCACAAACTTGTCGAGCACTCGCCAATCGGTCACTTGATCGTCAATGACTACGTGTTCTTGGCTATTAGAGCCACCATAGACAGCCTGAAAATTTTGTTGATTATCATGTCCTAGGGCATGGTTTATGAGATGATCAAGCCCACATGGTGGCACAGGGATAGGGATAGGGTTATTATCCTGAAACAATTTGGGAGTGTGAATGTGATGATCGAGAAGCTGAAGCTGGGGGAGAAAGGGGTGGCGAATCGGGAGGCGGTGGTGGCCTATTAATGGGAGATGATGATCTAGCTCTTGCTTGCAAGGATAATTATTGAGAGGGAGGTGGTGGTGGTGGTGGTAGATCAAATTTGGGTGAGATTGAGAATGATGATGAATATGATCATGAGGAGGGTTTTGCTTTGGGGAGTCCAAGTCTTGAATGAAATTGGAGACTTGTTGGTCATCATACCAACAAGGAGACTCATGCTCGCTCACTTTGCGCATCGTTGTTATTCTCTTCTTGAACACTCTACACACTACCCATCCTTCTTCCTGCTTCAATTCAAATATCAATAAATTCATTCAACAATTAATACTCAAGAAAAGTGATATATATATATATATAGATATATATGGATGACTTGCCTGTGGGGTGCCATTTTCATCAGTTTCAAGACGATACTCATGCATAATCCAATCAGATTTCTGGCCATTTGGAGCTCGACCTTTGTAGAAAACTAAGGTCTTCCTCATCCCAATGAGGTCATGCTTGGAGTAGATGGCCTTGTCCCTTCCTGTCGCCTTCCAGAACCCTGCTGCTGTTGCCCTATTTGTGCGAGTCCCTGTTGGATACTTCTTATCTTTGTGGCTAAAGAAGTACCATTCGTTTTGCTCTTCTGTTCCTATTCTGCATATCTCTTCAATTTTATGTATATCACACCAAAAAAGAAAACACAAAAACATGTTATATAGTAGCCGAATAAGGAATTTGAACCCTTGCGTTTGAGGATCCAAGGACTTCATTTGAATTCATTGAACTAATTGAGCCAACCCAATGAAGTGGGTTTTACCAATATATAATTTCTTAAGAGCAAATTATCGATCTGGTTCCATAATATTACAGTTGTCTCAATTTAGTCCCTAGAATGTTGTGTTTCTTAACTTGGTTCCTCTAATTTCAGTCTTCAATTTTGGCAACAAAAATGACTAAAATTTGAGATAAATTAAATGTAATTTTTAAGGACTAAATTATAACACTTAAACTTTCAAGGACTAAATTGAGACAATTAAAATTTTTTAGAGATTAAATCAATAATTTTTTTTGCTGTTTTTAAATGGCATGAACTAATTAATTGGTGATACAATTAATGTACATATATGTATATTACCTTGAAGGTCCCATGGCTCAATTTTGTAGAGGTCCACATCTTTGATGACATTAAGGTCAATCCTCCTTGAAGTGACTTTCTTCCTAAGGTAGTAATCCACAAGTTCTTCATCTGTGGGATGGAACCTAAATCCAGGGGGAACATAAGAAAAAGAATTCATATTCTCTACCTCTCTTCTTTTGAGTCCTGCACATATATAGAGAACACTTAATTAATTATGAGATTCGAAAAATTCATTGTAAATTATGCTAATTAGCTGGGCAAATTTTATGAATATGAAACTATTTGGTTTTGCTATAGTTAGAGACATTTACTCAATGGTTTAAGCTTTCAAATAGAAGTGACTATATATTATTATAATATATTATCAGTTATCATCACCCACTTAATCACCTGAACTTTCCTATTAATGCTATTTTGGTCATTATTATCACCTTTGATCAAGGATTAATACTTATCAAGGAATAAAAAAGAAAAAGGATCCTCCTTATAATGGATAAGAAAAAAAAAATATATATATATATATATATATATATTTTGTCCTTTACTTTCTATCTTTTGTAAGATAATTTTTTTTCCTATGTCTTTCTAGCTAGCATATGCATGTCTAAAGGGAGTTTAAAGCATCTTTTAACTTAATATTTTTAATCGATAAAAAATAAATAGTATCTAGAAAACACCATGGTTAATTGCAGAGGCCATAACAGTTTTGCGCTTTATTCTTGATATATATCTGAAGAAGGAAAACATGAATTAAAACATGCTTTCTCATGAAAGAAAGGTGATAGAAAACAAAAATATTGTATTGTAAAAAACAAAGAAAAAGATATATACTTGGTAATATTTAGCCTGAGTATCATAAACGTCAATTGTTATACTAACGTTAGGGATTAATTAACCTTATTGATTGGATGGACTGTTCTATATAATTTCCAATACATGAAAATAAATAAATAATTATTTACATTATTAATCAACTTTTCATGTTTACATAGAAAAGAAGACTTCTAATTGACTATATGTATTAGAAAACGGAAAGAAATGAAAAACAAACATCAACAGATTTTAACTGATCAGAATCAGAAAATTTTTCTAAGTCTGCATATAACAATTTCCAAAATTCATATATATATATATATATATACCGCTTTTCTCAAGAGAAATAAAAATAGCCACCAAGAATTTCTTGGGAAAAAAAATACATGAAGGAGAAAAAAAATTGAAAAAAAAAAAAGCATCCATGGCCATGATTATAAAGCATGTGAATTGTCTGCGTAGTCAACACACACGAGATAACAGACGTGCAATATTACTTCTCCCTATTGTCTAGATGAAAACATACACAGGTGATTTTCACTCATTGTGATTCCCACTAGCTAGTTTCTATTATATATATATACGACCCATGCTTCCGAACCAAAAAGTTCATGAACCTTCTTATTGCTATGCTTATGCAAAAAGAGGATGAAGAAGGTTATTAAAAATAAAAAAAAGTGCAATATATTATATGAACCCAACAAACGAGAAAGAAAAAAGGACATTTTTCTTATCCTTTAAGATCTTCAAAAGGAGAAGAAGGGAAGAAAAAAAGAGAGGAAGGAATCAATGTGTTTTGGTTCAGTGATTCCCGAAACATCTCTAGTCTTTAACAAGTTGAACTTCTAATTAATTTAAAAGAAAAAGAATAAGAAGGAAAATAAGTGAGAGCTCACCGATCAAGAAACCACAGATCTGGTTGTTTGGAGTCAGCAATAAATCTTACTTCTTCAAATTCTTCTATTTAATCACAGAATAATTAAACCTTCTCAGAAGCTCCTGAATCAGACAAGATTTTCAAACCTATCAACCAACCAAAAAAACACAGAAAGGACAAAAGTAGAATGAAGTTGAAACAGTTACACACAATAACAAAAGTGCTCCTCAGGAATTGGACCAAGCAACCTGTTGATGAGAACTGTCTTGTCGAAACAACCTGTCGTACTGTGCTTGTCGGATCGGATCCCAAACAAAGAAAAGAAGAAGAAGAAGAAGAAGAAGAAGAAGAAGAATATTGGAAGGCTTGAGAGTTGAAACTAGAGAGGAAGCTAGCTAGCTAGGTATAATAGGGAAGCATGTTTGTTATAGTTGTTATAGGGGTTAAATAAGAAACCCTAATGAATTTATGAAGGACTGAATTGAATGGAATGATGTGGGTGAGTTTAATGTTTGAGTCTCGCTTTCTTTTGTCTCACTGTCGAAGAGAGCTGAATTGGTGGGAAAGGCTTAATGGGAAGAGAACAAATTGCAGGCTGTGTCTACTGCCACCTCTACCCGCCACTGAAAGAGACCTCACCCAAGTCTCTTTCTATGTGCAAGCTTTGCGAATAAGAACTGGAGAAGGAGAGAGAGAGAGAGAGAGAGAGAGAGAGAGAGAGAGAGAGGAAGAAGAATAGGGCAAAGGGTCGAGAGAGGATTCAGAGGAATAGGAATTAAGTCATTAACTAACGGAAGAGAGAGAGAGAGAGAGAGAGAGAGAGAGAGAGAGAGAGCAATGAGGAAGCTTAAATGGCAACCAGAAGACCCCAAAAAGAGAATGATGTCATCATTGTTGGTGACGTAATGGAACAGCCACCACCCCACGCAAAAAGGAAAAAGTTACGCCTCTCGCACTTTTCTTTTTTGGCTTTCATTACAAATTCAAGGGTTATACTTGATTTTCTCCAGCTTCACAAACAAAATTAAACATTAATATTTCTTTTAGAATAAAGACCTCTATGAATTAAAGCTTTCAAGAATTAAATCATTATTGTTCTTAAAGTTCAAATGGTTACCACCAATGTGATTAGCTAATGTTAGGTTACCTCACATATTTTAATTTTACATGTTGGACATGAGTATTGGGCAAAGATCACAATAAAATACCCAGTGTTTAAAGTTTCTTTTTCTTTGTTAGGGATATTCTCAGATTTTGTTTGAGGGTATTCTTCGATTTTGCCTAGAGTAAATTTCTTCTCGCAATGGCTCATCCCCACCCACCAGTCTAAACCATTTAAAATTTTAGAGTAAATTCTCAAAAGATTATAATTGTCATTAAATGATTGTATATGTTTATTTTAATTTTATTCCTCCGTTTCTTAATGTCTTTTAGCAATGAAAAAATTTAAAATTTGAAAATTATGATAGATTTTGCACTTTAATTAGCAACAATAAAAAACAAACTAAGACTTATGTATATATAATTTTTTAGAGACTAAATTAGAACAATTAATCTTTTAAATACCAGGTTGAAACAATCTTTTAGGAATTAAATTAGTTATTTACTCAAAATTTTAATCCTGATATGTTTCCCAACAGAACTAAACATATGTAGTTTTTTAAGGTGAAATATTATGTACGTCCTTCTGAACTGAACAAAATCTTAAGATTTATAATTTGAAATGTTAGATGGCTTGTGTTAATTTTAAAAATATCAAACCAAAATACAAGTCTATTTATAAAAGATCAACATAAGATAGGGAAAGTGGCCCCTAATAAGGCCCCCACTGATCCATTACCATTTGGCCCCCATTTGTTGTCGAAGTCCAAACTACAATGAAATTGTGATGATGGTGTTTGAGAGGATGGGGAGTGACAAGTGACACTACTTAGATCTCATGGATGTTCTAATTCTAACTGTAGCTTTTTAACTTTTTATTTATTTATTTTAAGGCTAATAAATTGCTTCTGTTTGTTGTCCCTTTCTAATTAATACTGCATTAAGTGATGGTTGTTCAGCTTATAATGATACCATTCTTGCATGCCTTTGATATGGTTAACTTCAAATATTATTTATTGTGTATAACCAAAGGAGTTGGTATGTTGGTAAAGAGGAATGATAACTCTTTTTATTATTCTGTGCACATTATTTTACTGAGTATTTTGAGAGTAAAATATACACAACAGGTCCATATATATACATAGAGCAAATTAAACCCTTAAAATTGCTGAGGAAATTTAGCTTAAAACAAAGTTTAAGAATAGCCAAAATTACTATAAGATTAAAATCTCATTTCAGTCCCTTATAGGGTTTCTCTCACTTTAGCTTCTTATGACTCATAAAGTTGTCTTTTCATTTTTGTCCCTTTACATATAGGGTATTTCCCATTTGGTCCCTTGTAGAATTGTCTTACCAATTTGATCCCTCACAGATAAAGTATTTCTAAACTTGGTATTTTACAAATAATATTATAACCAATAATAATGTCCTTATGTTAGTTTACTGATAATAAAACTAATTTCCAAAAAAGATATTATTGATAGCATATTTATTTGTAAGGAACTAAATTTCAAAAATAATTTTGAGGGCCCAAATTGAGAAATGCTCCATCTATGAGGGACCAAATTGAGAAGATAGTATTATAAGGGTCTAAATTAAGAAATAAATTATTGGTGAGGGACCAAATTGATAATTATCGCATCTATGAGGGATCAAATTAAAAAGATAATTTTATAAGGGACCAAAATTAAGAAATACTTAATTTTGAGAGACCAAAATGGAGTTTAGTCATAATTGTATTACCAAAATGAAAAATTAATCCCTTTTGAGTTTACTGAATGTAAAAGATAGAGTCCTCTACAAATTGGCTCCCATAAAAAGTTATAGTAATTAACTATATTAATTAATTAAAATACGTTGGTTAGACACCTAATTCCAAAACTCCAAACTGATTCCTTCTATAGCAAAAGAATAATTGTATCTCTAATAATTATGACACACTAAAATGGTAAAAGTTAATGTATCTTATATTATTTAAAAGTTATATAATTATTTCTTGTCTTAACTGATACAAAAGAATTTGGCTAACCAAATACTTAATAATTATAATCATGAGAGTGGGTAAGTTTATGTAATTAGTAAAATGATCATCACATGTTCCAAGTTCTATTATATATTTGTCAAAAAATGAATTTTCTACATATATATATATATATATATATATATATATATAAGAAAAGATCATATGATATATTTTTGCCATATTTCTTTTCTGCTATATTTCTATTTTTTTAAATTAAATAACTTGTCTCTAACTTTAGATCAAGAAAATGATCACTGTGAACTAATCAAAGATGTACACCGCCTAATTAAAAAATTACGAAAAATAATATCTATGTACAACTGAGCACATAAATTTAGAAAACTTGATTTTTTTTTAATTTTGTTTTCTAAAAACATCTTCTACTAGAAGTAATCTGCTCAAAGCACGCATTTTCCATACCTCTCCCAGAGAACTTGATTTACAATATGGGTTTAAAACCAAATTCTATAAAATTGCATCCAACAACTCCTCCGTCTAGACATATATAAATAATTATGTTATACGCAATTATAATATGAGGATAATTTTGTACCAAATAAGAAAATGGAACTAAAATATTTCCTATAAGGTTTATGAATATATTAATGATATCCTTTTATATATATATATATATATATATATATATATAGTTTTGCAAATTTTAACTGGATCATTGTTGTCTAAAACTTCCATAATGAATTTTCAATTGATTAATATCATTTATGTCGGTGGCAACGGCTATAATTATTGAACAAAATGACTTCTCAAATCTAACAGTGGTTGGTTTCTCAAGTAATTCAATATTTATTTTACTTAAACAAAATCTCAAAATTCAAGTCTTACACATGTGAATGGATAAAATTAATATTAAAAAAATTTTACACTTTTGTGATTCGACTTATCTTGAATATTAATATGTCTTCTTTAAATAAGTAATGGGTAAATTAAAAGAGGTAATTACCATGTATACCTTCCTCAACTAGGGTTTGAGCATTCTTATGACTAAGAATTCATGTACAAGTGAGGCATTTCTGTCCCAACAATTATTATTTTTTGCTTCATTTTCTGGTTTAGAGAAAAAGTTCTAATTTTCTGCTCGATTTCTACTGTGGAAAAACTACTTTCTCTTGCCACTTAATATTTAAAAGCGCTTACTTTTTGAAAAAATATGGTTAAAAACTACCGAAAAAAAATCTTTAAAAGAAACACTATTCTTGACATTTTGATCAAAATTACACTATTTTCCTTAAGATTTGATTATATTCCACTTGAAACTCTTCTTGTTTCAAATGTTACTAGTTAGTTTTCTTGACATTTTGATAAATATTGTAGAAAATTCTCTTCTATTTACTTTCTTTTAAATAAGTTAACTTTATACAGAATATGAGAGCATAATTTTATAATTAATCTAAAAGTAAAGATTGTTAAATTAATATTAAGCTTCATACAATGTTTTATTAATTTTAATTTATGATTGTAGAATTTATTAATTAAATTTATCAATGAAAACAATTAGATATTTTACAAAAAAAAAATGTTAACTTTAACGAAAAAGTAACAAAATAAAAAGAAATTGAATGTAATATTCTTTTTTCAAAAAAAAAAGAAAGAAATATCAATATAATTTAGCTAAAACGTCGAAAAAGTAAAAAGAAAAAAAAGGGTAAATTGTAAACGCTGAGTTATGAATCTAAATCATGATGAACCAGTTAATTATTTTTCTTATTATTCTTCTCAAATCAATGTATAATTTTCTATACCAAACTAAGATGACAGAAAAAGGTTAAAATTTAGTCTTTTTAAATTGTATATTATATTTCACTTAATTTTAATTTTTTTCTTTATAATTTCAAAATGTATAATGTTAAATTTATATAAGTGTAATGTTAAATTTTACTCATATATCCGCCCATATGTTATTTTAGCGCTTTAGATATGCATTATTAAATTAACTCTCTTAGGTCACTTGTAATAAATTGCATCACGTTTGTTATAATTTCATTTTATTATCTATTCCTTGCCATATAAATCGTGCGCACATAATAAGTTATATCAACGCGATTTAAATATGAACCAAAGTTTAATGGCAAAAGTTAAATGACAAATTTTTAACATTATAAGAATTCATTTAAATTTTTTTTTTCAAATTGCTCGTAAGCAACACGTTTCGTCCAATATATATATAGTGATTGTATCAAAGTTCAAAAAATTAGACTAGTTGAGATACTAGTTCAAAAGTCAATGATTAGATCGTGATCGAACATGTGATATTTAAAATATATGATATATAATATGTAATATTAAAATATTTTAAGTATGTTACAAATATATATTTATACAAATCTTAGATCTTTTCTTAATAACCAAAATTTTTAAAAATTTCTTAAAAATATATAATAATATTCAGTAAAAATTTAAAAAAATAAAAATTTCAAATAAAATTGAGCTGGTTGAACCATTTCAACTAGCCAGTTTTAACAATTTTACAGGTTCGACCGATTTTTTAACAATTTAAATATTCACTGATTCTTTAATCGGTTCACCAATTTTATAGTTGAACCAAATAATTCGGTCTGATTCTCTGAACATTAATTTGTATAATGAGAGAATATATCAAGTGAGAGTAATGGTGGAATGGGAGAAATGAGAAAAAAAATAATTATCATTAAATTACAAGTCAATAGCATAGATATGGAACTTATTAATATAAATTAATGATATTTTTTTTATTTGAATAAATTTTGTATCAATCTGAATCCTTCATTTCATATTAAACGGTCATTATTTTCTCTTAATTTTCACTATCATATTAAACCACTCTTATCATTAAGAGTATGTTTCGTACACAGAAAAGAAAAATAAATGAAAATAAAAATAAAGTATTTACTAAAATACCTTAAATTTGAAAAAAAAAAAGCTTAGTATTTTTTAAGTTAGTATTTTTTAAGAGGGCAATTTAAACAATTTATCACTATCTTTCCTATTATTTTTCTTATTATATCACATTAAAACGTTCACAGCAAACATATCCTTAATATATCCCTTATATATATATATATATATATATATATGCCACAGTATCATAATTGATGCAGTGTCTTGCTGGTGAGGTAAGTGAGAGAGGCGTTGTGCCGAACGGGCAACTGCTCCTACATCATTCCGTCCCGTTCTCATACTCCACAGCTTCACATGCTTCATATATAATATAAAGACTTAAAATTCTATTTTGGTTCCTATTTTTCAATTCATTATCTTATAAAATATTTTTTTAATTTGAATAGTCGTAAATGGAATATTTTTCAATATAGTCCCCCCATGAAATTGTCCTTTCAATTTGAACTCTTACATGTAGATATTTCTCAATTTAGTTCCTTACAAATAAATTTGTTATCAATTTAATATATCATTTTGTTCATATATAACTAATGAAATTAACAAATTTTATGTTACATATGTAAATATTTTTGACTGGTTACTATTTAGTCACTATTATATAATATTTAAATTGGTAGTAGCAAATTAACAAAAAGATTATTTGCAAGATATTTAACTGAGAAATATACTATTTATGAAAGACTAAATTAAAAAGATAATTTTATGAGGGATTTAATTGAAAAATACTCTATATGTAAGGGACTAAAATAAAGAAGACACTCTATGGTGACCAAAGTGATAATTGAACTACGTCCTATTTATCTATTTATAAGGGACAAAATGAATTTTGAGTCTAATAATATATAGAGACACATTGCTTATTCCTTCCTTAAATATTGTGTATACTTTTTAATCCCAAATAAGGATTTGTTTTAATGCTATGCAATTGAATCAAGCATGTGATGAATAATTTGTTTTTTGTTTGAATCTAAGTTACTAATTTTTCATTTAAGTCAGCTTTTTTTCCTTTGATTTTAAGTTTTTAGTATCTATATGAGACCATTGACTGCTGTAGCCAAACCCAAAATAATAAACAATAATCGGGTAATTTTATTTATTTATTCATTCATTTTGATAAATTTTTCTTTTAATTTGGACACTAGAGAATTAGAGGCTTAATGAGAGTTTGAAATAAAATTAATTTTATCATAATAAGTTGTTCCACACACTAACACAAATTCTATTAGAAAGAATTCTATTTATTTATACGTTGTCCTATTCAATTATTTAAGTCATTAGCTTTACAAACCTTGTAATGTCTATACCGAAAGATAAAAACCTTGCAATTAAGATTTTTTTTGGGATCATTGACATATATGACCCAAACTTTAATAGATGAATAAATTGTTCTTTTTAAAAAGATGACATAAATAGAAAACATATTATTATTAGGACAATTATATATATTTTATTGAAAAAGAAAAAATAATAAAGATAGTGCTCCCTGACAGTTGTGCGACACTAAACCAATTTTGACAAAAATGTTGTAAAAGATAAAATTATTAAAGATAAGTTTTCAAACTTTTATTTTAATATTATATATTAAATGTTAAAATAAAATATTTTAATTTATTATAAAATTTTATTTCATTTATAACTATTTTATATTGATTATATATAGACACACGCTCATATACAGATATAATATTTTTAAAATTAAATATTATTAATCAGTTTTTTAGTTAGTTAGATTTCTTTTAAAAATTTGGTCAATTATCTATTTTTTAAAAAATTCAGGAAATAATTTAAATTTTTAAAAATAATTATTTCATAAAGTATGGATATTTTGGTCAAACTAAACTTAATTGCAGACTATCTTGTGGATTTAAATTTTTCCGTTTTGTAATTTTATGTAATTAAGTCATCTTTTAATTTGAGTTCTAAAATAATTATTACATTATTCTTCCCCTTTTATCTTGTTTACTTTTTGAATTATTTAATTAATTTTTCATTCACTAATTAATTTATTCACTATTATTAAGTTTTATTAGCCAATTGTTTTGTTTGTGTTTTGCCTTAAATTTAAAAAATGTAAAATTCAAAAAGTTAACATAATTTGAGAAAGCGAGATTTGAAATAATACATAAATATTTTTTATTTTGTATTGTTATTATCGTATATAAATTGACTTAAACACATAATTTCCCTTAATTTGGTGAAAAATATGTTTTAATTTGTTTTTATTTTTAAGATAATAATGTAATAAGGCTGAAAGTGAGTTGGTTGTAAAGAGGGGGCCATGGGCTTGCGCTGTGAAAATGATGAGCCTTCCCCTTTAGGGATGACAGTGGGGAGAAGAATTGGGAAATCCTCGCGAGGATCTCTACTTGTAGGGTCTTGCAAGGATAAGGATGGGGAAAAAAAATCCTCCCATTAGTATTTCAGGGATAGAGGTAAGGATTACACTTCTCATTCTGTGAGGTCTTTTCGAGAGTATTTTATTAATTTTAGTTATTAAAATTACTAAGATGCTCTTAATATATATATATATATATATATAATATTTTAGTAGTTTTATAATTAAAATAATTAGAATTAATTTAATAAAAAAAATTCCTAATTTTCAATCCCACCGCCATCCTTGTGCTTTCTAAATTCCCAATCTCATCGTCATCCCTAATTTCCATCCTTCCTCATGCTTCGTCTGTCCATTAGTTCGTCTTAAATCTCTCTGTCATTGAAGCAATCTAAATCTACCTTTCTCTTGTTGTCGTGCTCTGTTAGTCTGTCTTTGAAGATTGAAACTTTGTGAATCTCCCTCTCTCGTTGTCGTGCTCCGTCAATTCGTCTTTGAAGATTCTTCTTGAATATCCCTATCTCTCACCGATATGCTTTGTCCCGTCTCCCTCACTAGTCACTCTCAGCTCCTCTCTTATGGTCATCATCGTCTTGGTGATATGATTTAATCTGTAAAAGGGATTGATCTTTCGGACAAAAAAAAATTGATTATGGGTACGGAATTTTCTTTTTTAATTTTTTTTTTTTCAAAAAAAATTTTAATAACCCAGTAGGAAGGCAAGGATCGAGAATGGGAGTTGAAACATTTTCTCAACAGAGATTGGGGGCCTCCTCGCTCCTCATTCTAGTCCGGTCACATATTCCCCTTCGAACTTGGAGTTGAGCCTTGAGCAGTTGAGCCTTGAGGGATCTCAAATCTCAACGCTGAGTTGTATTACTATTTCCCCCTCTCACACGTGCAATCCCAATCCCAATCCCACACCACACATACATTATGACTTCAACCCTTCCCTTCATTTAATTTCCTCCTACCATTACCATACAACCATTATACTCTTTCAAATCTCAATGCTCTTCTCTTACCCTCATTATTCTCCCCCACTCCACAACACCTTCCCTTTTGAGCCCCTTATAATTAAAAAGAAAACAACTGTAGTCAAAATAACATACTGTATAGATAGATCTCTCTAATTGAAAATTTATAATTAAGTAGGGAGAGTGCAATTAATTGATTTTAAATATGCCACATCTTAATTGTACATTAAATTATATTAGTTTATTCGTTAATTTTCTCTTACCTTCGCATCACGATTCAGCCACAAGGTTAAACGATATGGAAGCTTCGCATCAATTTTTGTTCCAGGGAAAAAAATGTAATAGAAGTAGGGTGTTGTGGTGAGTGAGTGCTGACGCAAATAAATAGGAAAAGTACAAATTTGACTTTGCTATGTGGGGCTGGCTGCCATGGAGAGAGGTGGGTCCCGACCAATTCCGAAAGTGGAACTAGAATGATGACGGAGGGTAACTCCGTCATGCTGACCTGGCAAGGCCTGGGTGGCTGAACCCTCCCGCAACCAATGGGGATGCGGCTTCCCCGATACAAGCTGGGCCCCACGCGGATTTCACTATCTTTTCTCCATCGATGGATCTTCCTTCCGGGTTTCCCCCCACACAAACAAACCACGTGGGCCCCGCGTGCATCTTTCTAATTCGTTGCTTATCATCTACACTTTAAATTTCTATTTTCAGCATTATTATCAGCTTCGTAGAATTCAAGAAGTAAATAATCTAGACATTATTTGAATACACTATCATCCTTATTAATAAATTTCAGCTATTTGATTCTTTAGCTTTTAAAACATACATACTTCAACTCTTCTTCAATGTTACCAAATACACATTTCAGTGCTTGAAAATCTTTTATTTCCTACTTTTGTCCCCTTTTGCTCAAAATGACAAAAATAAGATAAATGAACATATTTTAAAAAAAAATTAGCGAATAGTAAAATAAAAGCTTTCTTTAATTATATTTTTAATATTTATTAACCATAAATCAGGATTTATATCTTTCAACGACATAAAATACATTTCACTCTCAAATTTTTTAAATCTCTAATTAAGTTGGTATGTCACTTTGTTTTACAATTAATTTTAAAAATCAGGATATATTTCTACAATACTTATTACCATGTACTATTATGGCATACTATATATCCTGTTTAAAATTTACGTAAATTATTAAGTACCAGTAGAAAGTATTTGTTAAAAAAACCAATAAAGAACTTATATAGTGCATAGAGTTAATTTATATGCAATTAAGTATTTCATGATGCAAATAAACGTATAAGTTTTATGAGGTAAATGGCTGCTTATATTTTGTTTACATTTGAGTATTTTATTTGTTTACATTTGAGTATTTTTTTAAAAATAAATAAAAAAGTAGATTTATATTCATTAAAACAAAATCATATACATATATATATATAAGACTTTATTTTGTCTCAGTGTATGAGTTTTAATTTCAAATAAAGTTGAGGATATAATGGGGAATATGTAATTTCTATCTTAAAAGAGTATAATGTGTACCTACCATGAGTATGGAATACTCATGCCCTGGGTATCAATTAAGGTGTTCCACATTTGTGATGTAGAATTGTAGATACAACACATCATCATTTTCTTCTCTGTACTCATATATATATATGAAATTATATATTATTAATGTAATCAAAATGAGAATGAAAGTAAAATTGATCGAAATTACTTAATGAAATTATTGATTCTTTATACTATAATTTCCCTATACAAGGGAATCTCATTTCATTTCTTTTTTCTAAGTCTTGCTACTAAATTAATGCTGGTTGTTATAAGTGATTTGACTTCCTCTTAAACAGGATATTGAGTTCATCAATTCAAGTTTTATAAATACAAAAAATTAATATTAAGAGAATTTTACACTTTTGTGATTTGTCTTAAATCAAGTTAGTTGGAACTCAATAAGTTTTCAGATATTAGTGATTTTAACTAAGAAAATAATCTTGTTTAAAAAAAATCTTTGATGAGTAAATTATTGATGAGCCTAAGCTTGAGTTCATTGGATTTTTCAATTCCTTTATATATTTGTTAGTTTATTGATAAATAAATAAATAAATAAATATATAAATATATATTACTTTTAATTATGTAATGCATATATAGATGTTATATGTTTCCTGTTTGATCCTATCATCAAAATGAGATTAGAAAGTGACAAAGTTTTGTGCCTTTTTGAAAGAAAGCAAACAACATTATTTACAAATCCAAGATTTGTCAGCACAACAAAACAAATTGAACATTACGCTTTTTCATCTCCATTATGTCATCACCTTGTCACTAAGAATGTGGCTATATCAATATTTAAAATTTAAAACTGATTATAAATGGAAAAAATTATATTACTCAAAGTTCGATCCTTCAAGCAGTTAAACTTTTAGTGTTTGTACTTCAAATTATGTATAAAAATTTGTATATGAATTTGTATACACTTATTTGAGGATCCTAGTGATCAATAGAAACTTGACCTCCTCTTCATCTCGACCCTTATAAATTATTTAAACTTTAATTTTAACTTGACTCACTTAGAATAGTTTACTTCAATTCGAATTCTTTTAAAAATGAGTCAGGCAAAATTGGTCTGTTGTCAAAACTAAATAAAATATTTTCTAAAAATAAGTAGAAAAAGAACACACAAAAAAAGTTCAAATGATAGTTAATATATAAAGTAGATACATATATATACATTAATTCAAGAGCCTAATCATCGTGAGATTAATTATGAACTTAAAACCAGATATAACATGAAATTATAAACCCCTCAAATTTAAGGATTCCTTACGAGCACTATCCCATTTAGGATTTATAATCAGGATTTTTTTTTTTGCGGGGACGTAAATTATATTCCCTGTCTCGTGGGTTCTGTCACTGCCAAATTTACTGAATTCGTTTTATTTATACACATATATATTATATCTCTCATTCAGTCATTTTATTTTTTTATAAATATTTCTATTAGTTTTTACAAAATAATATTAACTAAATAACTATATTTAATATAATTTAATTCATATTATCATTTAACATGAAATTAATCAAACAAAATATACATGACAATCAAACCATGTTGTGCATTATTCTTCACGACATAACACAATTATACCGAACAATGATAAAAAAATACCACAACCAAAAAGCAAACAGTCAACATTGTCCAATACTTTTGTGTAGGGGGACTACTTTTTAAATAATAAATAAATAAATAATAAAAATGAGCTGTTATTTAAAGTACCCTGGCATGAATAATTTGATTTTGATTGGATATTATGATAAGAACACATTAATTCAGACAAATACAATATTAATTGACTAGAACATTACTTTTTGACATGGGGAAAAAAGAACTACTCAAACCATTAATTATTATATCATGTCGAATAATTTCTTCTTGCTTAAAGATAAAATATATAAACCAAATTTGGGGGAATGTATGATTACATTGTGGTGTGTGTGTCACCTTCCAAATAGATAATACAAATTATAACCATAATAATGCAAATGAGATATGGGTTAGAAGAGAAGAGTGATTTGCAATCATAGGATTAATTATATTCACTAATTTTGTAGTGACCTACAAATATATATATATATATATATATATATATATATATATATATATATATATATATATATATATATATATATACATGCTAGAAACTACTTCAACGCTAGGGTGCTTAATTACCCATTATTACATTTTTCACATGGCATATAATCATGTATAGTGATCTCACCGTAATGTCATGCTCTCCTAATTAAGGGCATTCTAATCAATTGAAAAAAAAAATCAAATTAGAGGTCATGACAACACTCCAATTAATGTACAGATTTTGTTTGAGTGAAAACCTCATTTTGGTCCCTTATATAGATTGGGTGCTTTTTAATTTAGTCACTTTGGAGTTGTCCTGTTAATTTGGTCCTTTATATATAGAGTATTGCTCCTCCTTCACAGAATTATCTTCCCAATTTAGTCCCTCACAAATAAAATTATTTCCAATAATATAATTTTATTAATTTGACTATTAATAGAAGTAAATGTCAATTTACATATTATATAACGGTAGCTAAGTAGTAATTTTTCAAAACAAAGTAACAAAAAAACGTTATTGATAATATATTTGTTTTCCTGTTTATTTGTTTTCTAGAGATCAAATGGTGACATATATTAAAAATTTCAGAATTTTATTACAAAAAAGACCTGCCTAGGCCCACGTCAGCCGAACCCACTCAAAACTAGGCCAAAAGCCCACCTAGTCGCACCTTTTGAAATTGGGGCCAACCTGTTTAGGCCTTTATTTTTCTTTAATATTATTTTTGGTTTTACTTAGAGATTTCTTCATGCATTTTATGTGTAGCTTCATGAATAATTTGATTGCTAAATGACATGTACCTATATGCTTTTCCCTATAGAGTTGATAATCTGGCTCAACATTTTTGACCCTGTACGCTGGGAAGGGATGAACTCGAACGAGCGATTTTAACACCCTCAGTTTATAAATGGAATGCAGAGATAATTGTATTACTTAAAACATTTCGGCAATTAAAACACAATTTTATGGATGATTTAACATATCAAATATAAAAAACATATAATTTCAATTTTAATATGTTTTCATAATTTTTTTTAAAGAAATTACACATACTAAAAAAGAATATTTTAAAATAATTATGTCTATATGAAGTTAAATTATATTCTGATAATTTATATCTGAAGATAATTTTATTTAGAAAAGTAAAAATTCTGGATGATCTTAGAGATTTGAACGAAGTTATTTGTCGCTAATTATGAGGTATATTGTAGGCAATTAAATTTTGGCCACTCAAAAGTTTCGGATTCGGCTCCTCTCCAACATCGGAGAGTAGAATATGGTCCTGCGCGTCCATTGTTTCAAGTCCTGTGCATGTTTTTAACATTTTAAATTGATTTCATATTATTATTTTGCTTTGACTTTAGAATATTAAGGATTTCTTTAAATTTTTAGTAAATATTTCATTCTTTTAAATTTTTATAAAAAAAATTCAAAATCAATATTTCAAAAAAATTTAAAAATGCAAATAAAAAATTCGTCCATGATTGCTTTATATATTCTATTATATTCTATTCTATTTCTGCAATTTTTAATGTTTACAAAGATTTCAAATTTTTAACATTTAGTTAGTATGTATATTTTTATTTACGTCTTTGACTATTTCTATTATGTCTGTATGGTGTTCAAATTGTGCGCAGGACCATATTCTCCTCTCCAGTGCGCAGTCGAATCCCAAAATTTGCCAATTACAAATTTTATTTGGGAAGAATATGTCCCACATTAATATTTTATGATTAAAAAAAAACCATTGCGTCATTAAGACGGGTATATAAATTAAATATATGGTAACCAACCAAAATTTGCTACAAACACAAAGTGATTTATTGCGACCAACCTAATTTAACCAATGAATCATTGTTAAAATATGTTAAAAAATGATTTCATGTGACAAATTAAATTGTATTGCATGTAAAATTCCAACATTATAGTCAATCAGAATTTATCCTATGATTTCTCTCCAGGGCGCTTGAATCATTTATAATTTGCAAGGACAAGAAAAATTTTGGAGAGATCAAAGCCAAGTCAAGCAAAGCTCCCTAAAGAAAAGAATTCCAAGCTCTCTTATTTTAATACTCGCAGTCCTTTGGTATTAGTGTAGTTAGATTTTTAATGAGCATTCGGATGCGGGGAAATTTTTCCATTTAGTCGGAAAGGAAATGCAAGTTTAGAGATGATATCTGTGTAAAAACGAGGGGTGGCTAAGGGATGAGGAGGTACACGCTGCTTAGGGGGAGTAAGGTGAATTTGGGGTTTGATAGGAATCCAAATACTATGCTGAAAGGGAAAATTTGCTATTTCACATCACTAAATTTGAGATCCATTTTTCTCTATGATTCGGGTGGAAAACTTGAAATATGACTTGAAGATTGCTTATCTTGTTTTAAGAAACTTTTATTATTTGATTTAGGCATTTTGATTAATTATTAGAAAAGTTTTCATTTTGATTGCCAGAAATGTTTCTATTTTGCTTATTAGGAAGTTTCTATTTTGCTTATTTTTCTGATCTAGTTTGATTCCCTATGCATATGGGAATTAGGGTTTTATTTTTGTCTATAAGTACTATGTATGGCGCATGGTGAAGAGAACACATGAATTCTTAATTTTATGGCGCATGGTGAAGAGAACACATGAATTCTTAATTTTATTTGTGAGTAATTCACTTCTTGATTCTTCTAAGAACTTGTAAACTTATCAAGACTTGTCTTGTGAGGTTTAATTGAGACTTATCACTCACCTTTTTCCCCTTTTCTTGAGTGTGCTGTCCATTATCCTTTCTTATACGAAGGTTCGTACTTCTAGTAAAATATTGGGTTGAGGTCTTTTTTTTTTTTTGAACATGAATTTAGACTTTCCGAGTTATTTATTCTTTTCCACAATTTGGGTTTTGCTGCAGTACATCAATGTTCATATCATTTGATATCAGAGTCAATCCTAAATCAAGTTCTGTTATTTTCTTTTAAAAAAAAATTCTTGTCTGCACTATTCATTGCACACAGCTCATTCACATTACTGTTCATGCGATTTTTTTGGGTCAAAAAATATTTTCTATTGTTTCATTATTTCCATATTTCGATTCTCCGTTTTTCCTTTCTTTCCTTGAATTCCCAAATTTTTTCTTTCAAAAAAAAATCTCAAACCTTACAAGTTTTAATTTTGCTTCTTTATTTGATTTACTTTTGTCAATTATGTAGTTGATTAAAAAAAAGAGTTCAAAAATAAAAAGAGAAGAAAACAGAAAAAAAAAAACAAAAAAAAAACTAGAGCAAAAGTTTCGGTTCAACAGAAGAAAACAAAGAATTCATAGCTGCCGAAATTGTAAGTTGAATGCGATTATCTTTGTTGCTTGTTTGTTTGCAATATTCAAGTTTATTAAAGCTGAATTGATTCAATTGTTATCTCGAGTACTCTATTCTTGTTAAAATTCATCTTATCCTTTTTGTTGCTAAAACCCTTGTTAGTCCTATTTGATCTTTTTGAATCAAAACCTTCTTTCAAGGACGTTGCATTCATTTTTTTTTTTTGGAAAGATTGTGATAGTAATCCAAAACCATGCTGAAGGGAAAAATTCACTACTTCACATCACTAATTGTGCTCTAATAAGGCTGTTTGAGAAACCATAGTTTCTTACAAGAACTAAAGAAAAGAATTTAGAGTGGTAAAAGGAAAAACCATGAAAGTGCAAAAGAGGGTAAAAACTGAAAATTGTGTGAAACATGAGAGTTTGACATTCATTGAGTGCAAGCATGTGAGAAAGCGAGTGAGGTTTATTTTAACATTTGTTTTGCATAATTGAAAAACATGTCTCAAAGTAGAGACAAAGGCATGATGGATGAGGAACCAAGAAGGGAGGACATCAAACATTACATAAAGGCCATTCAAGGGACCTTTGAAAGACTTAATCTAAGGTTTGATAGCATGGATGAAAGGCTAGAGCGAGTAGAGTCCATCCATGCTAGAGCGAGTAGAGTCCAATTTCCAAAGAGGGTAGCCTAGGCATTTCAATCCACATCATGAGAGGCCGAGGCGTACACATGACGTGGACAATGAAGAATACTTCAAAGATGAAGAATGTTGAGGGTGTCGAGTCTTAGCTACAATGGTACCCATTATTGCAAGAATCTACAATTTGCTTTGAAAGTTGTAGATTCACCCAAGAAGCCATCACCTAAAGATACTTTTGTGGAAGAAATTTCTAAAACTGATGGAAATCAAGCTCAAGTTCAAAATTTTGTTAGTAATGCAAGTGATGTAGAAGATGAAAAATGAGAGAAAAAGGAGAGTGAGCATGTAACAAATGAAAAAGATAATGAAATTGAAAATACCAAAAAGAGCGAGGAAGTGATTGAAAGTGAACAGAAAATAAAAATAGAGAGAGTGCAAAAAAAGAAGAGTTGGGAGAAATTGAAAAAGAAAACACGCTCACTATCTTTGATACTTCTCTGCCTAAAGAAGTCAATTCTATTTTTCAGGCATTATTTCACCCTATCTTCAAGATTCGAGGACGAATCTTCTTTCAAGAGGGGGAGAATAAAAGGAATCCAAATACCATGCTGAAGGGGAAAATTTGCTATTTTACATCACTAAATTTGAGATCCGTTTTTCCCTATGATCTGGGTGGAAAGAGCCAAAATAACATAAAATATGACTTGAGGATTGCTTATCTTGTTTTAGGAAACTTTTATTATTTGATTTAGGCATTTTGATTATTAAAAAAGTTTCCATTTTGATTAATAGGAAAGTTTCCATTTTAATTTTGTTACAATTCTAAATAATTAAATTGATAGATTAAAGTGTTTAATTATGACATATATATTTATTCTACAATTTTTTTTTGTGATACTCATATTAATATTATGGATCTGAATTTTTTTAAAATATTAATCTTATAATATTATTTGGTAAATATCGACATGCACGAAAGTTGGAGTGCTATGGGATGGGATGGGTGCATATGCCATTAGGAGCTATAAGGCTACATGGAAAAACTATGTAGAGAAGGCAAAGACTGTAGATATGAGATGTGAACTTAAAGAAAGTGCCCATCGAATTTGGTCACAAAGTTCTTATTCAATATTGTTGGTTTTTCCTTTTCATTCTTGTGTCTTTTTCTTTCCACTACTTCCTGTGTTTTTTTCTTTCCCCTTCTTGACAATGGAGATCCCTTCTCATCGAAAATGGATATATAATAGACTAAATCCTGGAAGGAAGGGTTACATAGAAGAATTTTTGTTTAGGGTGGAGGAATTTGTTGCCTTTGTTGAGAGACATGCAGTGGATGAAACGATTCGGTGCCCTTCCTCAAAACACAAAAATGGCATCTATATAGTGTTGAGGACATTAAAGTGGACCTTTACAGAAGAGGCTTTCAACCAGGATATTGGTACTGGACATCTCATGGTGAGGTCAGTAGTGAAGCCACAGCTTTAATTCTATTGATGTTGGTTGTCCAAGTAGATCGACATTTATTGTTGTTGAAGGGGATGCTTGATATCAAGCCATGATCTCAGATGCAACCAGAGTCAACCTAGATATCCCAAATGATTCGAAACCACAGAATAATGATACGGTAATCTAAATATCGATGAACCTGCAAATGCAAAAGCTTAGAGGTTCTTTGATTTGCTAAATGCCTACCAGAGGCCACTTTGGCTAGGTTGTACCAATCATTCAAAGTTGTCTGCTGCTGTTAGAATGTTACGTCTAAAATCTGAAGGCAACATTTTAGTGGGAAATTTCAGAGATATGGCAAGTCTTATAGGGGAGATTAGTCCAGTTGAAAATCTTGTGACCACAAATTGGTACAGGACGAAAAAATTAGTATCCAAACTTGGTTTGACTTCCAAAAAATTTGACGTTTGTTGGAATAGATACATGTTGTTCTACAATGACCATAGGGATAAGACAACATGTAAATTTTGTGGAGTATATTGATACCGAGCAACTAGACCTAAGAGAGGAAAGCGTGCGAAACTGGTTCTAGTGAAAAGGATGCACTATCAACCCCTTATCCCTAGGTTGCAAAGGCTTTATGCCTCAATAAGTTCAACTGCGCACATGCGATGGCATTGGAATAACAAAAGAAATGAAGGTGTATTGGTCCATCCTTTAGATGTGGAAGCATGGAAACACTTTGACATGGTGCATCCAATTTCGCCAATAAGTCACGTAATGTGAGGCTCGGTCTATATATAGATGGATTCACCCTTTACGGTTAACATAAGACACCATACTCATATTGGCCAATTATAATGACACCGTATAACTTGCCTCTCGACCTGTGTATGACTGCACCATATATGTTTCTGACAACCATTATACCTGGGCCACGTAATCTAAAGGCTAGCATTGATATATACTTGTAGCTACTCATTGACGAGTTAAAAATATTGTAGGATGAACTATCCACCTTTGATGTTTTCACACAATAGAATTTTCATATGCGAGTAGTGTTGATGTAGACAATAAATGACTTTTCAGCTTATGGCATGTTAGGTGAAGCATTGTAGGTAAATTGGATTTTCCTTACTACATGCACAACTCAAAGGCCTTCACTCTGCAAAATGGGAGAAAGAACACATAGTTCGACTGCTATCGATTGTTTTTGCCTATTGATCATGAATTTAGGAGGAATATGGATGAATTTATCAAGAATAGAATCGAAAACAATCTTCCACTGCCAAGACTGAATGAGGAAGAATTACGGGAATAAGTTAGAAGGCTTCCTAAGGTCACTGAAAGTGGCCTTTGTGGAGATCGAGGTTATGGGGTTGAGCATAACTAGACAGAACAAAACATATTTTGGGAGTTCCCCTACTGGAAAGATCTCCTGATTTGTCATAATTTGGATGTCATGCACATAGGAAAAAAAGTGTTTGAAAACATATTTAACACTATTATGGACATCAAAGGCAAGACAACGGATAACATCAAGGCGAGGATGGATCTTAAGGAGTACTATAGGCTTCATGATTTAGAGTTAGAAAATTTTGCCAATGGTAGAGTGCTAAAGCCAAAGGCTAAATTTGCATTTACGCTTTAGCGGAGAAATGCCATATGTGAGTGGCTCAAAGGTTTAAAAATGTTTGATAGATATTCTTCGAATTTGTCAAGATGTGTTGACATGAAAGACGAAAAGTTGTTCGAACTCAAGAGCTATGATTGTCATATTTTCATGGAATGTTTGCTACCAATCACATTCAATGCATTGCTAGAGCACGTTTAGAGGCCTCTCACTGAGATAAGCCAATTTTTCAAAGACTTGTGTCCAATAACGTTGAAAGTGAATGAGTAATGATCTTCCTTATTTTAACTTTAAAGAAAAAAGGGCCACTGAGTTTACATGTGAAAATTGGTGAATTTTCAAATTATATCCCGAAAATCTTTGCATTAAGCCAATACATGAAAATTTAGAGGAATTATGGAGTGTTAGAAACATTAAAATATTAACTTGGACAAAAGACAAGCAGTCGACTACCAGCCAACAACTAGTCAACTGTTTGGCTACTGTCTAATATTTCTCAGAATTCTATGAACTTTTGATCAACTATTACAAGGCACTGGTCAATTGGTAAGTTCTGCATCAAATTTCCTAGTAATGCCATCGACTGCCTATAATGACCTGATCAACTGAAAACACTTAAACTTCATTTTTGCCATAAATATTAAGCCATTTCCTAAAATAAAATATTCATACTTGATACCTTTCCCTTTCTAAACCATAAGGTCACATTATACTTTGCAATTCAAAGCAAGAATACTCATCTCACTTCATACTACAAGATACACAATCTTATATCATGTCACAAGTTCAACTTCATTATTATACATAACCTTTACATATGAGTTTGCTAGTAACTACATACAAAAAGGTACAACTAAGCATATCATGCATGGTTCTAATCCACAAATGCTCTAAAGGTAAGTAACTAGCTCAAGCATTTTCTTTTTCTTTATTTTCTTCTTTAGCTCCTGAAATGGTTAATTATTTAAACATAAAGGTGAGATATGAAATCACTGTATAATCATTTAGAAAACATCATAAGAACCATTTCAGTAATAAAAGCAATTTCATCATTAATTTCTACTTCCATGAACATAGAGGCTATCACATAAACATATCTCATAAAACATCTTTTCTTTCTTTACCATAATGCACTACAAACTTCTTTCTCCACACATGATTGATTTTCTTACTTAGCAGAGCATGGCAATTTACTCACTCAGTGGAGTATGGCAAGTTATGTATCCGCTCATAAGGGTTGCTCACTCAGTAGAGCAAGGCAAATAGTCTTCTGTTCGCTTAGCAGAGCATGGCAATTAATCTTCTGCTCACTGAGCGGAGCATGGCAATTAATGAACTCATACATTCATGGATTTTTTTCATAAAAATTCATCATAACATCATTCATAAATCATCATAAAACATGTATCATCATAATAATTGCTTTTATGAAAAACTACTTACCTTTACTTCTTTTTAGAGCTGAAGTTTGTGAGTTCTCTTCTAGTTTCTTCTTGTTCTTTAATTTTCATACCATTTCCTCTTTCTTTCTCTCTTCTTAGTCTAAAATTTACTATTCTATCAATTCTTTAACTCTATAGTCAATTTAAACTAGAGGAAACAACTTAGAAGGATTACCTTTGGTAGATTCTTGCTAAAATTAGGTAGAAAATCCCTCATTTCCTTTCTTCCTTCTCTCTCACGTTCTTATTTCTCTCTCTCTAACACTATTTCAATAGAACATATGATTTCTCTTTCTTTTAGCTTGATTATGAAGAGTATCTTACAAGCTTTAGTGTAAAAAGTCTCTATTACTAGTAACTTGCAGTATAATGATCGTCTCAGGTCATATTCTTTCAAGGAGAATTGCTTCTAAATTGCCTAATTAATTGTTCTAACAGTAATATACCCTAATTACAACCTAATTACTACTGGGGTTGATTGGATACTTAAAGCATAAAATAGAATAAAAACAATAGCTAAACAGAACAGAATACAAAACAGAACACAGAAACAAAATCACAACACAAATGCAATCAGCCATGAAGTCCTTAGAATTGCAATCATCATCATTCTAGTCTTCAAATTAATTCTAGTATTCTCTATCATTAGGTTTTCTAGTGAATATTTCCAAGAGACTTCCTAGAACTAGATTACACATAAGTTAAACCTAACCACATGCAATCTGATTAAGCCATAACCTAAATCATGTTTGATAATCACCAAAGCATGCCATTTCGTTCTATTTGCTACAACCAACTGGCAATAACAAGAAACATCTTAGATTTAAGCATTTAAACTAGTGATTATGTTCATATAGGTCTGATCAGAACTAAAACAAACATAAAGATAGAGATAAAAGGCAAGAACATAAATGAAACAGAGGAAACCACAAGAAAACTTATTTGATTAAGCTCCAAGAATTTAGATTACAACTTCAGTTCATCCATGGGCTAATTACAACACTTTTTAGCCTTCCATAAAAGCCAAAATACACCAAAACATAGAAGAAAATAAGGGGTAGATCCACGAATTTGCTACAGAAATGGAAGAAAAAATATCTCTTCAATACTTGTAAATGGAGTCTGAAATGTGTCTTTAAGCTGCTATGAGAGAGAAGTATGAAATTGAAATTAATTTGACTTCCATGAGCTATCCCTTTCTTTTGCATTTTTTGTGCTACTGCTTTTCTAGTTTCTGCTACTTTTTCTGCTATTTCTATGTTACTTTTCTGGTGGCTTCATGCATGATGTTTTACTACTGTAAAGACAATAGAATAGTGCAAAATAGTGGGGCCCACAAATCCAGTTAGCATTTCAGTCAATTCCAGTCAGATGGCATATCAGTAAATGCATCTATGTGGCATCCAAGTCAGCAAGTTTACTATTTAATTCTTTAAATCTGTAATTAAGAAATAGAATTAATTTTGATCTAATCAGTTAAGCTCATAAAAATATGGAATTAAAACGTATTAGCTCTATAATTATTTTAGACCCAATAATTACCAAAAGATGATATATATATATATATATATATAGAGAGAGAGAGAGAGAGAGAGTTCACAAGATTTAAGATGTAAAAAGGATTAAGATAGGGACTAAATTGCATATAAAAATGCCCGACATCAATTACCCTTCATTATTTGTTTTTGAGCTCTCTTGGACATATTAGGGGTATTTTAGTCCATTTTTCACATTAATCCCTCAATCTTCCACCGCATTAAATCATATTTCAGAATGCTACCAGTTAAATACTCAATGGTTACCGGTCGACCGCTAGCTTTTGTCATGTGTTTTCTACATAATTTTGGTCTACTGGTCGACTACTAGCTTCTCGACAGTCGACTGCTAGCTATCTAATTAAGGATTTTAATTTCATAGAGTGTAACTGGTCGACAACTATGTTAGTCGATTTGGCAAGTGCACCAATCGTACAAGTAATACAGAGTGAGTAGAGTATCGTTCCCACGAGGATTGAGGTACCAAGTACCCGCGAAGCTAAAGTTAAATGCTATCTAGACGAATCATTGAACGAAAATATAAATCTAATGTTACAAAATAAACTAAACTCTATCTAAAACTTAAAACTAAGCTACTCCTAATGACAGTAACCTAGGATTGATGGGATTGACTTCATTTAATTCTTAATCCGACTAATTCATAGACAAATGAGTCTTTGAGTTGTTAAAGACTGATTCAATCAAATTGCAAATCCTTTTGGAGTTGGTCAAGCTCTCTCAAGTGTTTGAACCCAATCCCTTGGAGAAACAAACCTACCTATACCCAATAATTGTTTAATTCCTTAATCCAATCATTCAAGTAGGTGATTAAGTTTAGGAACTCATAAAAACCACATAAATAAGATTATCCATCCCTAGATTAATCCGATTTATGGTGGAAGTTACAATGGGCTAGTTAATACCTAGCTATCCCTAGCATAGATAAAAACCCCCAAACTGATAAAAGTGGTGATCAATCATTTTTAGAGCAATTCAATCCGGTAAATCCACTCCAACAAAATACAAAATGCAATTGAGAAGAATCATTCAATAACAAAACCTCATAAGAAATTAAATTACATCAACCACCAAGCCCATCATTCTTCATAGATTCCATTATCATCCACTTACTCTTGCTTTTACCACTTGTACATGCTAGTCTAGGGCACGAATATTCCTAGAAGGATTTTCCCAAACCTCAACTAAGATAAAACCCAATTCTCCATAATTCCTTATGTGAAAATCAAGTTCATTAAATGAACAAACCCTAATTTGACTATATGAGGCTAATAACTATATTCCTATGATATTAGCAAATCAATCCCCTCTCCTTTAAGGTTCAAGAACTCATACAACTTATTCCTTTGGTCTAGTTTCTACCTCCTCTTCCCAAGTTTGGTAAAAACACCCAATCATCCCAATAAATGGCCAATTTAAAGGAAAGCATTAAGATTGGAATAAATAAGCATGCATTAACCAAGCAATAACTACAAGAGTTCAAGAAATTACACAAAACCTAATCTAAAATCGGGCTCATAACAACCCTTGAGTTACATACTACCTACCACTACATAATACAAGAAAATACAACATGAAAAGAGAAGAAAATGAAGAGAAAAGAGAAGAGATGGGGGAAGGAAGACCAATCCATTGAAGGAAGGCCCTTCTCCCCCCTAACCAGCTCTGTAGAGTAAGCCCTAGCCGCCTCCAAGCTCCCCAAAATCTCCCAAGTCCAAGATTAGGTCAAAATGCTCTAAAATGAGTGTTTAAGCTGCTGGTCCGTGACTTGGCGCCTGGGCGCCAAGGTTGGAAGCTTCAATGTCAGTTCGTGGGGTTGGGCGCCTAGGCGCCACGTCTAGCGCCTGGGCGCCAACTGGGCAGAGGGCCCTTGTTCTTCACATGCCTGGCGCCTGGGCGCCAGGCCACTGGAATGTCATTTTCTCTTGTTTTCTCCCCGCAAATGCACCTACACAAGACAACAAATAAAATAAAATAAAAAGGCAATAAAAGGGGCAATAAACAAGACAATACGAACAATAGGAAGCACACGGAAATTGTACGAAAACAAAGATAACAAGTGCAAAAAGGAAAGCAATCGGCACAAAGAGGACCGAAAATCCCATATATGATGGCATTATTTAGTGACTTTCTAGGACTTATCAAACTACCCTACTACCAGTCGATCGTTTGCATATATTATAAATGTATTTTGATCTCTTCTGTAATCAATCGATTACTAGTTATAGGAAGTTGACTAGTTCACTCAGACTTTTCTTTTTATTTTTTTTACTAACTTTCATGATCATTGGTATTCGTCATACTCCTAAACATTTAAAGAAATGTATAGCTTAATTTCAATATTAGTCAAAGTTTAGAGAATTAAAATTTAGGATATTACATTTCTACCTCCTTTAAAAAGAATTTTGTCCTTAAAATTCAGATACATCATACATACATTCATACCTTAGTTGAATAATTCAGGGTATTGTTGCTTCATGCGGTCTTCCATTTCCCAAGTAACTTCTTCTTACATTTAGATCTTTCCAGACAACTTTTACCAAAGGAATTTACTTGTTTCATAATGACTTGATACGAGTATCAACTATTTTATTTGGTTTCATTTAATATGTCTATTATCTTGTAAATGCACATTCTCATATTCAATAATATGTGTAGAATCTAGGAGGTATTTTCTAGATTGTGACACATGGAAGACATCATGGATATTGGCTAAGTTTGCTTGTAAGCTGTAGAACCAAACTTCTCAAGTATTAGGAATGCTCCATGTATCTAGGACTAAGCTTCTTTGCTTTTATTGGTCTGCCAACAACTATGACTGTGGTGATTTTAAAGAAAAACAATGATCACTATCATTAAATTTTAAAGGTCTTCTTCTTCTATCTACATAGCTTTTTTTGTCTACTTTAAGCAGTAATGAGATGTTCCCTTATTAATTTAATTTGCTTGGATGTCTAATCTGCAATTTCTGGTCCTAAAAAAGCCCTTTCTCCTAACTCAACCCAATAAATGGGTGATCTACACTTTCTCCCATATAGAGCTTCATAAGGAGTCATTTAAATACTAGATTAAAAACTGTTATTATAAGCAAATTCTGCTAATGGTATATAAGTATCCAAGTTACCAAATTTGATTTACTCTTTCGGTTTGTCCATTAGTTTGAAGGTGATAGCCTGTGCTAAAAATCAATCTAGTTCCCATGGCTTCTTGTAGAGATCTCTAGAATCTAGAGGTAAACCTAGGATCTCTATCAGATATAATGCTATTTGGAACTCCATGTAATCTTACTATTTCTTTAATATATAATTGCGCCAATTTGTCTAGGGTATATGTAGATTTAATTAGTAAGAAGTGTGTAGATTTAGTTAATCAATATACAATTTACCATATAGCATCATTACCTGTAGAGGTTCTACGTAATCCTACTATGAAATCTATGGAGATACTGTCCTACTTCAAGATATATCTAAGGGTTGCAGAGTTCTTGGTGGTTTTTATGTTCTATCTTTGTCTTTTGGCATACCAAACAATTGTTTACAAGTTCTACTACACTTCTTTTCATTCCTGACCACCAAAAATTTTTATTTAAGTCCTGATACTTCTTTATTGATCCTGGATGTATTGTATATTTACTTTGGTGAGCTTCACTCAGGATATTTTCCCTAAGATCACCTATACTTGGAATATACAATCAATCCCTAAACTTTAATCACCCATTTTTTGTAAACTTAAGGTTTATAGCTTTTCCTTTAATCATGAGTTGTTTCACCTCATTAAGTTAAGGACCGTTATGCATCACTTCAAGAATTTGCTTTTCTAATTCATTTTCAATTGTTAAAGAGCTTACTTTGATGCTCCTTAATTCAACGGATACCTCAAGTTTTAAATCTCTAAATTCTTTGAGAAGTTGTTCCTTTCTCAACATCATAAAAGCCATGTGTATAGATTTTCTACTTAATGCATCGGCTACTATATTTGCTTTTCTAGGATGGTACTTAAGAGAAAATTCATAGTCTTTTAGAAATTCTATTCATCTCCGTTGTCTCATATTTAGTTCTCTTTGATCAAACAAATATTTTAGGTTTTTATGATCTATGAAAATTTCAAATTTTGCTTCATAAAGATAATGTCTCCAAATCTTAAGAGCAAATACTACAGCTACTAGTTCTAGATCATGGGTTGGGTAATTTTTCTCATGAAAAGCATCTGTATAAACCACAAAAGTTTCCTAAGGGTTTGCTATTACCAAAATAGGTGTTGAAGTTAGTCTAACCTTTAACTCTTGGAAACTTTCTTCACATATACTATCGCAAGCAAAAGGTTGGTTCTTCCTAATCAATTTAGTTAAATGTAGTGCTATCTACGAGAATCCTTTAATAAATCTTCTGTAATATCCAGCTAATCCTAGAAAACTCATAATTTCAGATACTATTTTTGGTTTTTCCCATTCCAGTACTAATTCTATTTTGCTAGGATCAACATACACTCCCTCTCTAGATACTACATGGCCTAAAGAATCCTTGATCTAGGTAAGGCTTGAAGAATCTGTTTATATAATCCATAAACACAGCTGGTGCATTTGCTAACCTAAAAGGCTTACCAGAAATTTATAATGTTCATATTTGGTTCTAAAACCAATTTTGGGTACATCTTCAGCTTTTATTTTTAACTGATGATAACTTGATATTAAATCTATCTTTGAAAACATTGAAGCTCTTGCTAACTGATTTAACAAATCATCTATTTTAGGAAAAGGATATTTCTTTTTAATTCTGATCTTATTTAATTGTCTGTAATCAATGCATAACGTTAAAGTTCCATCTTTCTTTTTGACAAAGAGCACAGGAGCTCCCCAAGGTGAGACACTTGGTCTAATGAAATCTTTGTCTAACAATTCCTCAATTTGCTTCTCTAACTCTATTAACTCAAATGGTGACATTCTATAGGGAGGCATAAAGAGAGGGTTAGAACTAGGTACTAGGTCAATAGACAATTCCACTTCTCTATTTGAGGGTAGACTATATACTTCTTTTGGAAAGCATAAGGGAAGTCTCTTACTATAGAAATTTGTTCTAAATTTTCTTCCATTTTTGTTGCTATACATAATAGAATAAAGTACCCTTGGCAATCTTCTTTCAAACATTTCAGAGCTTGATTAGCAGATGAATATGTATTCTCAGTCCTAGACCATTGGTTTGGCATGTTAAGAGGTAGGGATATAGTTTTCCTTGAATAATCAAGTAAAGCATCATTTTGGGACAACCAATCCATTCAAATAATGACATCAATATCATGCATAGGAATGCAAACAAGATCTAGTGTGGTCGTCTTGTTTTTAAACTGAACAACACAATTAAGACACACTTAGGATGTTTGAACTTGGTTTCCAATGGGGGTGGAAACAGATAGAACATGAGGTAATGTATTCATTCTTAATCCCAAAGTTCTAGCACATATATATAAAATAAAGGAATGTGTTGTTCTTGAATGAAATAATGTATTTAAAATAGTATTATAGATAGAAACCTTACCTCAAATCAAGTCAAGAACTTGTTTAGCTTCCGTCTATGTTAAAGCAAACACTCTTCCTTGGGTAGGCTGCCTGGCATTACATTGTCTAGCTATGTGTCCTAGCTTCCTTCATTTGAAGCATACATTTTGCCCTGCCAAACAGGGATTGTTTCTATGGTTCTTTTTACATTTGGGACATTAGGATTTGGAGTTATTTGTTTGTTGATTTCCCTTTTTTGGCCCTGATTGTTCTTCGATCTCTTTCTCCATGAGCTACCTCCCTTATTGTCATTCCCACTAGCCTCTCTTTTCTTCTTTTCTTTTATTTCTCTTTCACAACTAACCTCTTTAATATATCTTTAAGCCAATCTACACTTATTCGCATATTGGAAAAAAGTTTCTAATCTCCAAAGTGAACTATTTAATTACATGATAACTGTAGCAAATAAAAATGCATAATAAATGTCCAGAAAACATAAAACCCTATTCTAAGGGGTGATTTAGGGGCTGGGTCTCATTATCACCAGTCACAGGACTCACGTGTCTGTCCATGGACTCCATGTAGCCATCCATCATGCACCGTATATCATCCAACATAGATGTGACTTTGTATCAACATAAACTGCTTTTGCAACCACTGGGTTACTGTAGTAAGTGCCTCCTCAGTATTGCTGAACCAATCTTGAAGAGTCTTAACTACTCGAACATGAGCTCCATGTGATGCTACAATTACTCCTCGAAGTTAGGATGGAGACTGGATGGATCAACAGAGAGGCGACTTGATGAACTGATTTGATGTGCCTCAGACCTTATGCCAAAGATGCGACCCTATCTTTTTATTCCCTCCTATTGCTTATAGCCACAATGCTGTGTCATTGACCTCGTCATCTCTATCGTCTCTACCTGTATCGATCGTGGATGCTTATGAAGATCTCAACCAAATATACTTCTCCTCCTATCAAATATCCATATACACCTCATTAGTCAAAGTAAGTTTAATACAAGACTGAAAAAGATCATTAGAAAGAAAGATAACTCAGTATACTCACAATGACTTCCCCTGACACTCATCGACAAAGTCTCATGTGCTCCTCTTTTTGTGAGTGCACATGAACAAGTCCAACATCCTAGGCATCCTCTTGATTTGACTCCTACATATAAAAAAAGATTATAAATTTCCAAAATGACCATGCATTAAAAAATGAAATTAAAAGAAGTAGTTGGATCTGGGCTTATTAGGCGATGCATGTGCTCAAAGGCCAAAATGCTACCTCCCATGTGAAGTGTCCCTTTAGTAGTGGAGGCCCTATTTTTTTGTGCTTGCTCACACTTGGCCTTGTACTCATCGGTCTCCCAAGCCTGAACCAACTGTTGCATTAATTACTCATTGATCCATTTGGGCCTTTCTTTCTTTTCAAACCAAGAATCGCAGACGCGACCCATCATGCGGTGTAAGACCTGGCTGCACTTCAAGTCCCAGTTCTTTCTTATGAGGATTACATGTTTGAGCAACCACTTGTTGTGTTTCTACAACAAACACAACAAGTAAATTAAGATAATACTTTCAAATAGCAAAAAAAAAAGTTGTGAGTCACAAAAATAACTTATTGCCCATTCCTCAAACCATAAATCTCATAAGTCAATAGGAGTACTAGAACGGTTGTATGCCAAGGCCTCAAATTTCCCTTGTATGATGAGGGAAAGCTTTTGTATCAAGGAGACAACTAGAAAGAAACTAAGCAGTTTGAATATGTGAAACATTAGTAATCAATAAAACATAATATTATTATGAATTTAAAGGCTAACAAATCTCACAAAATATAACTCATGTATCTTCAACTGATCGTATCCAACGTCGGTCATTAATGTGATTAGTCCCACCAGGTTGCACTATAGACTGGATGCTAACCAAGGGTCTACTCGCCCTTAACTGATGTAGGAAAAGTTGAGGGGACCACTGTGGACTCTATCTGCTCAGAGTCAGTACTCGGCTTAAAAAATAGTAGAGGGGACGAGGCAGGTGGTGCCAACATAGATGGTAGGGAGGAGGGAGAAGGTAGGCATATTGTGATACAGCCTGCTCCGCACCTTCCACTTTGGTTCATGTGGCCACTCAACATCTGTATCAAATAGTTAATTAAACTAATAAGAAACCTCATATATGTCTACAACATGCCAATCACAAAATTAAGTTTGAAAGATGACTATATATTTTTCAGGTAATTAATTAATACCACAGTATAAATAAAGTGATTAGTTAGATGAGTCTTCTTCTTCCACATTCACATCTTCTTCATTCTCCCCTTCAGACACTGTGTCACCTTCGTCCTCTTCTGTGTCATCTTCCTTATCTTCTTCCTCTTTGTCTTCATCATTAATGAATACTTGATCATTCACATTTCCATCAACCATTTTATATTGCCCATTATCACATAAGACTTGAAGGTCATTATCATTTTCCACCATGGCAGGCATGACCAAACTCATATCTTCTTTTTGAAATGCATCGGTACTGACATAAGTACTTTGTGCATCAATAGTTCTCCTAGACTTGACCTTAATCATTGCTAGCCAATCAGGTTTATTGTGGTTTACAGGATAAGCAGAACATCATGCCTATAATGCTTGTTAGGCAAACATGAATGGGTCATATGTGGCTAGCCTCCGAGACTTGTGAACTTAAACAATTCCAAGTTGAGCATCCATTCTTATGCTACGACCAATAATTGGATCAAACCACTCACATATAAACAATACTAGATATTTTGGTGGTGACCCTGTGAGCACCAACTCAACCACCTCTTGGACTACATCATAGTAGTCACACTTTACGTCCTTATAGTCAAACCCTTTGATGCACACCACAGTTGTATGTCTGTTTATGTAGGCTATACATTTTGGTGTGAAACTTATAGCTATTCATGAAGTACATAGGCCATGTTTTAACTTTTCTCACTGGGCCCTATGTAATGCTTTTCATTACTAGATCTTGAGTTGAGTTTGTTGGATCTAGCACCTATTGGGAAAAAGACACAGAGACATCATATTTCAAAAGGAACGAAAACATCATATTTCAGAAGGAACTAGCATACTTACATATGCATGGAACCAGGCCAAAAATTGTAATCTATTTGTGAACCTCATTACTGGAAATGTTAGGCATATAAGGCTAGAAGTTTTCAACAAACAAACTGCATTATAACAAGATTATATAAGAAACCAACAAAACATTGGTAGATAACTTAGTTAAAATAAGTTAAGTAGCAAGATAATGTTGACTTCATCACAGTTTATTAAAATGTACTTTGTGGCAACCTTGACCTCCTGATTGGTTAAGAGACGTGTACTGCAATCACTAGTTGTACAACCAGGATAATTGAAGATGGAGCATTGGTTAGAGGGTTCCCCCTTATCGTCATTTATGGAAACCCTAGTTGTTCCAGAGACAATAGTTTGCTCAAAATAGTGATAACATAATGTAGCTGTCTCTTCAAGGATGAATGCCTAACATATGGAGCCTTCCACTCTAGCCTTATCCTTAACTTTTTTGTTTTAAGGTGTGAAAGAACCTAAGTCAAGCTCATGATCAAAGCACAAAACATAAAAATTTATATGATACAATGCTAGTAGCAAAAAACAGAATATTGACGTAATTAATGTTTACCTCTCAAAAAGATACATCCAGCGATATTGTACTGGCCCACCAACCTTCACTTTATATAAAAGATGCACCGGAAGGTGCTCCATAGAGTCAAAGAAGTCAGGAAGAAATATCTTCTCTAACTTGCATAGTATCATTAGAATGTTTTCCTCCAAATGCGATAACCTCTCCATTATCAATGTGGTGGAGCAAATGTCCCTAAAGAACTTATTAAGTTATGGTAGCAGTCTCCACACAACCTTTGGAAGATCTATGAATGCAACAGGGTGCAACTACTCCAAAAAGATATGGTAGTTGTGGCTTTTCATGCCATGGAGCCTACCTTCCTTCAAGTTAACAAATCATGCTAGATTGGAGGCATACCCATAAGGAAAGTCGAGGTTCTTAACCCACTGACACACAACACATTTTTTATCTAGAGCGAACGAGTAGCATGCCTTCGGTTTCAACGGCTTGCCACCTCGATCCACTAGCTCCAAGTCTTTATGACAACAATATTTTTTTATGTCCATCTTGGCTTTCGTATTGTCTTTTATTCTATCATAGATATCAATTACAGTATTGAAAACATTGTCAAATACATTCTTCTCAATATGCATGACATCCAAATTGTGTCATATAAGATTTGTCTTCCAATACGGGAGTTCCCAGAAAATACTTTTCTTTGTCTAGTTATGTGTCACCCCATACCCTTGAAAGGTGACAGCTTGACCGCATTCACATACCAAAGGAACGTCACATGCTCTGCTCCAAACCATTGTCCCATCTAACCGAGAAGGAAGTGAAGATCTCTACTCTCGGTTTCTGATAAAGGCATTCTTCATGTATGGATGGTCCATTGGCAAAAATTATTGGTGACAATCGAAGAACGAAGTTTTCAACCATGCTTCAGTGTAAATGCCTTTGAATTTTTCATGTAAACGGGACAAGATAACTTTTCGATTGTCATCCAACCAGACAACATTCCATAAATAGGGAAATCATTTATGGTCCACATAAGCATTGCAAGCATATAAAAATTTTACTTCAACAAAACATCGTATGTCAAAACACCTTCCTCCCACAACTGCTTCAACTCATCGATTAGGGGCTGTAAATAGATATCTATCTTAGCCTTCAGATTTCTAAGCTCAAGAATGATCAATGTCAAGAACATATATTCTTATTTCATGCACATTCCAGGAAGCAAGTTATACGGCGTAACAATAATGGGCCAACATAAATATACTTTTCTAGACTATCCAAATGGTGTGAACCCATCATCACATAACCCAAGCCTTATATTTCAAGAATCCGACACAAATTCTTTCTGTGTTTGGTCAAATGTTTCCCACATAAGTCCATCAGAAAAGTGGTATAACATGCCAGCCTCACGATGATTTTCATGGTGCCACTTCATTTCCTTTGCCATAACCTCATAAGTGAATAACTTTTGAAGTCTTGGGATCATAGGAAGGTACCACAGATGCTTATTCGCCACTATTCTTCGAGTACCACGATGGCTCCTTCTAGTGGTATACTTAACACTCCTACAAAACTTACACTCTGTTGCGTCTACATCATCTTTGTAATAAAGCATGTAACCATTCACAAAATAGTCAATTTTTGTGTACCCGAGTCCCAACCTGGTAGCCAATTTCTTTGTCTGATAAAAGTTATTAAGTAGTCTATGTGTAGATGACATGACCTCATCCATAAATTGCAAGAAAGCATTTGTAATACCCCGAAAAATATGTGATTTTCGGGTATTACATAAAGCTAATTTTATGGAATAATTCGGGCGAAGGGAATTTTTCTTGTTGTGTAGGAAGGACAATGTGAGTTTAGAAGTGGCAAGGTTGTGGAATATTGAGTAATGGAGACTCGAGGAATGTATTGGTGGTACCGAGGGCATCAGGGGTGTTAGGATACAAGTTGGATACAAAGAGGAACTAAAGTGAAATAAGGAAAATTGTAGGGCACCTAGGATTTAGAAACACCTGAGGTAGGATTTTACGGATTTGATTTTACTAGTCTTCACTAAGAGTCAACTGGAGGGCAACATATTTGTTAAGTTCTAGATTTAGCACTATTTTAGTGCTAAATGCCCTATCTTTTTATCTCTTACTTGCCTTGGTTTGTAATTTTTAATCCTTGTTTTGAATGTTTTAGATTAATTTGTGTTTTATTAGATTTTAGATTTGTTGGGGTAATTTCATATTTTAAACTTGCAATTTAATGGTGTTATTTGTTGTTTTTGTTGTAGGTTGAGTTGGTGAGAAGTTTGTGTAAGAAGATGGAATGTTAAAGCTGAAATTTTGAAGATGCTGGAGAGATGGCTGTCTCCCACAGCTATAGCGGTGGATTCCAAAGCTATAGTGGTGGATGCTAACAACTTTGTCTTGAAGTCTTCCTCTCTACCAGCCACCGCTATAGCGGTTGGTTTTCACCGCTATAGTGGTGGAACCTAAAAAAAAGTGTTTTAAAGCCATTCTCTCTGCCTTCCACTGCTATAGCAGTGGGTCCTCACCGCTATAGCGGTGGTTCACATTCTGCACTTGTTTAAATAGCGTCAGAACAAAATTTCTAGGTCATTCTAAGTTGGGGAGAGGCCAGAGGATGCCCTTTTTGCTAGAGTAAGAGGAGGAATCCCATTCCGAAGCTTTCTGAGCCCGATTTTCATTAACCCAACCTTGGATTCATGGAGTTTTCTCTATTTTTTACTATTTTTCTTAGTTTTACTGTCATGAGTAGCTAAATCTTTTGTTCTAGGGTTACTATGAACCTAATCTCTGATTAGGGGTTGTTTCCTTTCTGACTTTCAATTCAATAAATATATTCCTTTCATTCATATTTACTGTACTTGTTATAAATTGGCCACTTTATAATTTGTTTATTACTTTCATCGAACTCGAGAGAGGGAGGTGTTGGTGGAACACTAGGTTAAAAGGGTGAGTGGTTGAACCTTATGGGTTTTGCTTGTTAATCAATAGGAATATTAATTAACCTCGTTTAATTAAATTAGGTTAACTTTTATCCGGCTTACACTCACATAAGGGATTCTGTTAGAGTTGAGTAGCTTAACTTAGATTCAGGTGAATCACTTTAAGCCAATAGAAAACCTAAGATTAAAGTATATAATTGAATTAAATCGCAGATGTTAGGGAGCTTTCACAACTCTTAGGACGAGAGAAGGGGATTAGTAACTCTAGGCTTTTTAATTGAATTAATTTCATCAAATTCTATTGTAGCTCGCTTTTATTTCTCAATCCTTAAATTTGAACTATCTTCAATCCAATTTGATTAGTCTAACAAATACATTTAGATTTAGCATGTTAATCCTCATGGGATCGACATTCTTACTCATTTTACACTATATTACTTGTGTGACCAATGCGCTTGCCAAATCGCCTAACAAGTTTTTGGTGCCGTTGCCGGGGATTAACAATTTTAGCTAATATTCTAAGGAGTTTAAAGGTGCTAGATTAGGCATTTGTTTTGCTTTGTTTTATTTTGTTTTAGTTCCTTATTTTAATTGTTTCTTTTTTAGTAGTAATTTTTACTTTTAAAGTTATTGTTCTGATTTCTTTTTGTCACTTATGATTTGTTATTTCTACTGTGTATGCGAGGTACTCTTGATCCTTCTGAACTCCTATATGAACCTGAGATAGAGAAACTTGCAAGGATAGCCAGAAAAGAAGCAAGAGTAAGAAAATTCAAGAAAGATCAGTTCCTTCAGAAGAAGAAGAAATAACAGATAATAACGAAAACAATAGGGGCAGTAGTACTAGAAATAAGCGTAATGATGACAATAGACCTATATGGGACTATGTTTCACCCACTAAGGCTACACACGCATCCAGTATAGTGAAACCTCTACTGGCGCCAACAATTTTGAAATAAGGGCAATTTTGATGAATTTGGTTCAACAGAACCAGTTTAGGGGAAGTCCTATGGAGGACCCAAGTAACCACATCACAAACTTCTTGGATATCTGTGACATGGTTAAGATGAATGGGGTGAGTGATGATGCTCTTTGTCTTCGGTTATTCACTTTCTCATTGAGGGATGCTGGAAAGAGTTGGTTGACTTCTCAATGAAATGGGATCAACTCCAGAGGAAGTTCTTAGACAAATTTTTCCTCCTTCAAGGTTAGTTAAATTAAGGAATAAAATTACTGCATTTTATCAACATGAAGGAGAAAGCTTATCTGAAGCTTGGGAACGGTTTAGAGAGTTGCTAAATAAGTGCCCAAATCATGGAATTCCAAAGTGGCAACAACTTACTATCTTTCAAGTGGGCTAACTTATGAGACAAGAGACAAATTGAACACCGTAGCTGGCGGTGCTTTAATGCTAAACTAATCAAACAAGCTCAGGAGATTATAGAGACTATGAGGGCAAGTCAGATTGCTTCTAGCCGAACCAAAAATATGTCAAGGAGGGGAGTTATAGAGCTAGACAATGCCTTGTTGGCGCATAATGAAGTTTTGACCAAGAAAGTCGACATGTTGTGCTCCAGGCAACAAGGAACTATGAGAGTAAATGCAGTAGTCACTCTAGAGGCTAGCTGTGATTTTTGTGATGGTGCCTATATGAATGGCTATTGTGATGAATCGATGGTAATTGAGCAACTAAATTACATGGGTAATGCTTAAAGGAATCACTTAAAATTTTCATGGAACAACAATCACTACTTAAATCCTACAGCTTCATCATCTTCTGGTAAGCCTTCTCAACGTCCTGGTTTTAGTAATCAAAACAACTACCCTTCTTAAAATAGAGCTCCAACACCTCAAGTGGAGAAGAAACCTTCAATGGAGGAGATGTTCATGAAATTCATGGAGAGAAGCGAGTTAATTTTTCAGACTTAGAATGTGGCAATCAAGAACTTAGAAACTCATATGGGCTAGTTGGCACTTGCTCTGAATAATATACCACAAGGTAATCTCCCTAGTAACACAGAAAACAAACCAAGAAGGGAGGGGAGAGAGCATTGTAATGCCATTACCTTAAGGAGTGGCAAGGAGCTTCCTATTGTTGTTAAACAGAATGATCAGACACAAAGGGTACTCACTAAAGAAGAGAATGAAGAAATTGCTAAGCCTCAAGAGAAGACAACTGAAAAGGTAGAGGCTTCGGATGCTAAAGCTAAGGGTGAGAATACATTAAGAAACATGAGAGTTGAAAATTTTATTCCACCACTACCTTATCCTCAAAGGCAGAAATAGCTCAATCTGGACCGGCAGTATAGAAAATTCTTAGAGATCTTGAAGCAACTTCATATCAACATCCTATTTGTAGAGGCATTGGAACAAATACCTAGTTATGCAAAGTTTCTGAGGGATGCTCTATCAAGAAAGAGGCACTTGTGTGAGTTTGAGACTGTTGCTATGACTCAAGAGTGTAGTGCCATCCTCTAAAAGAAGTTACCTAGCAAAATAAAAGATCTAGGTAGCTTTGTGATCCCATGCAACATTGGGAAAAATTTTGCCGAAAAGCATTGTGTGATTTGGGAGCAAGTGAAATCTAATGACACTCTCTATCTTTAAGAAATTGTGTTTAGGAAATGCTCAGCCTACCACAGTGACACTTCAGCTAGCTGATCATTCGATGTGCTATCCAAACGAAATCATTGAGGAAGTACTTGTCAAGGTGGACAAATTGATCTTTCTGGCGAATTTTATTATCATGGATTATGAGAAAGACAAGGAGATCCCAATCATTTTAGGAAGGCTTTTTCTAGCTACTGAAAGAACTTTGACAGATGTTCATAAAGGTCAGTTAACTATGAGAGTCAACGATCAAGATGTCACCTTTAACATGAATAAGGCAATGAAAGCTCCTAATGACCCAGAGGAATGCTACTTCTTGAAGATGATTGATGAGGAATCTCATGGGTGTTTTCATAATAAGATGTGTAAAGGTTGTTTGGAGGATACTGAAGATGTGGGAAAAAAAATAAGGGGAATTTTTGAAATTTTAGAGGTTTATGCCAAGTTTCATGATGATCCCCATAAATTCAAACCTCCTGACATTAGAAACAATGTTCTAACTTAGCTAAAGGCATTCAAGAAGCAACAAAAATTGGAAGATCCACGTTGAGCATAGGCACCTTGGTAAAGTCTGGCTGAAGACTATAAACTTGCGCTCTTGGGAGGCAACCCAAGTTTTATTGCTTTCTTAGTTTTATTGTTTTGTTTTCACTTTAATTATTTTTTTTATCTATGATATTTCTTGTTCTTGTTGTTGTGTTGTTGGTATGATTCTTTTCCTCTATTGTGCTGATATGAAACAGTGAGGACACTATCAAATTTAAGTTTGGGGGAGAGAAATTTGGTTTTTGTTTGTGATTGTGTTGCTTGATGTCTTATGTCTGTCTGTTTTTGTTTGTTAGTGTGTTTTGTGTGTAAAGCGATTTTCAGATATGTCAGATTTTCAAAATCTTTAAACTTTTTGTTTAAGAGCTTTGTAAGGGAAATGGTTGCATCTTTTTTTGGAAAATTTTGAAATATTTGTTAAAATTATAATTTTGGGATTGCTTTTAATAAAAAATTAGCCTTACTTTTAAGAATAATAAAAGATTCATTCAAAATTCATTTGAAGCTTTTCAAAGTTTTGAAACTCTTAGAACAATTACTTTATCTTGAGTTAAATTTTCATAAAATCAAAAATAAGCTCAATAAGGGGTATACATTCCAAATTCCAAAAATAAATTATAAAAAAAAGAAAGAGAGAAAGATTGGTGTTCCATTTTTTTACAAATAAGAATCATTAGCTAGCTTGAAGGTATGGTTTATGTTGAGGCAGTGTTGTGTGAATTAGGTGCACGAACACTTTTTCATCCAATAAACTTTATTTTCAGTTAGTTTGAGAGAATGAAAGGGCAAGGAAGTGTTGTGTGGATTAGGAGCATGGACTCAGCCTCTTTCTGGTTACACATCTTGTTATGTGGTTTGCTTAACTGATCACTGGAATTTGGATTGAAAACTCTTGAGAGTGTAAAAATATAAAAAGGAAAGATTAATTTAGGTGATGATATTTTGGTTTAAGAGGTTTCTGATGTGTTCAATAAGTTTATTGTGAGTTTTAAATAAATCTCCAGGTTATTGTTACAAGTATGGCTATTCTCTAGTAAAAGCATTTTCTGGATCAAAATTTTAATAGATGGTTTTATTTTTCTCTCTATATTCCACTCTTTTCCCTTGCTTAGTCTAATTATTTTCAAAGCCTAATTGAAAATTTGCATATCTAATTTCTGTTTTGCTCCTTGTTCTGTTTGAGGGTCGATTTGCTTGAAGGCAAACAAATGTTCAAGTTTGGGGGAGTGTTAAGTTCTGGATTTAGCACTATTTTGGTGCTAAGTGCCTTTTCTTTTTATCTCTTGCTTGCCTTAGCTTGTGATTTTTAACCTTCGTTTTAAATGTTTTAGATTAATTTGTTTTTTATTAGATTTTAGATTTGTTGGAGAAATTTCATGTTTTAGACCTGCAATTTAATGGTGCTATTTGTTGTTTTTGTTGTAGGTTAAGTTGGTGAGAAATTTGTGCATGAAGATGGAATGTTAGAGCTGAAATTCTAAAGATGCTGGAGAGATGGCTGTCTCCCACAGCTATAACAGTGGATTCCAAAGCTATAGCAGTGGATGCTGAAAAAATCTATCTTGAAGCCTTCCTCTTTGCTAGCTATCGCTATACCGGTGGAACTTGAAAAAAAGTGTTTTAAAGCCATTCTCTCTGCCTTCCATCGCTATAGCGGTGGGTCCTCACAACTATAGCGGTGGTTCACGTTTTGCACTTGTTTAAATGGCATCAAAACAGAATTTGTAGGTCATTCTGAGTTGGGGAGAAGGCAGAGGACGCCATTTTTGCTAGAGGAAGAGGAGCAATCCCATTCCGAAGCTCTCCGGACCCAATTTTCATCAACCCAACCTTGGATTCATGGA
This sequence comes from Biancaea sappan, assembly GCA_037074585.1. Classification (NCBI taxonomy): domain Eukaryota; kingdom Viridiplantae; phylum Streptophyta; class Magnoliopsida; order Fabales; family Fabaceae; genus Biancaea; species Biancaea sappan. Next base: position 40,582,660 of record CM073501.1, on the reverse strand, counting down.
GTTTTCTCTACTTTTTACTGTTTTTCTTAGTTTTATTGTCATGAGTAGCTAAATCTTTTGTCCTAGGGTTACTGTGAACCTAATCTCTGATTAGGGGTTGTTTCCTTTCCAACTTTGTAATTTCAATTCAATAAATATATTCCTTTCATTCATATTTATTGTACTTATTATAAAATTGGCTACTTTATGATTTGTTTGTTGCTTTCATTGAACTGGGGAGAGGGAGGTGTTGATAGAACACTGAATGAATAAGGCGAGTGGTTGAACCTTATGGGTTTTGCTTGTTAATTAATAAGAATATTTATTAACCTCGTTTAATCAAATTAGGTTAACTTTTATCCGGCTTACACTCACATAAGAAATTATGTTAAAGTTGAGTAGCTTAACTTATATTTGGGAGAATCACTTTAAGCCAATAGAAAACCTAAGATTAAAATATGTAATTGAATTGAATCGCAGATGTTAGGGAGGGCTCGTAACTCTTAGGACGGGAGAAGGAGATTAGTAACTCTAGGCTTTTTAATTGAATTAATTTCATCAAATTCTATTGTAGCTCGATTTTATTTCTCAATCCTTAAATTTGAACTGCCTTCAATCCAATTTGATTAGTCTAACTAATACATTTAGATTTCTGGAGTACTTAGCACGTTACTCCTTATGGGATTGACATTCTTACTTATTTTACCTTATATTATTTCTACGACTAGTGCGCTTGCTAAATCACCTAACAGTATTAATTTCACCTTGGGCGAGTATAAATAAGTGGCCCTACCGCTTTTTCCTCATTTCTTCCTTTTTTTTCTCTCTCTCTCTCTTTCTCTTCACCTTCTCTCCTCTCTTTCTCTCTTCCTTCTCTCTACTCTCTCTCTCTCTTTCTACTCAAATCCTCAACCAAGCTTTGGGGGATGGATCTCAAGTGATGAGGCGAGCCTCTAGAAGCCTAGCAACATAGGAAAAGCAAGGAATTGAGGTAGAAATTCTTGTTTCCTAAGCTTTTCCCAATTTTTTAGTTTTAAGGGTATTTTGGATAAAAGTGAGATTTTAGCTTCATTTCTTGATTAAAATTAGAGATTTTGGTGTCTAAATGCTCCTTAGATATCAAAGATGAGATTCCATAGAAGAAATCATAGAAAACGATGGAGAATCAGCCGGATCTGACCCAAAACCGAGGCCAGATCCTGGGGTCGAAGTCGTGGCACCTCAGGCATCACCCTTGAGTGGAAAGGAGAGGTCGTGGTGCCAAGCACTTAATTTTGGGCAAGAACTTGGGCATCTGGCGCCTCAAACGTCGGCCATCCGAGTGTTCTGGAGCTGTTCTTGAAACGGCCATAACTCACTCGTTTGGACTCTGTTTTAGGTAAACTTTATATCGTTGGAAAGCTATTTGAGTCTAGTTTCCAATTGTATAAGTTTCATTTAGATTCTAGTTATTGGTTGAGAGTTATGATTAAAGAAGAGGATAAAGGTCGAGATTAGTGGTAGGGAATTTCTCTATTTCATAACCCTGATAGTTTTGCCTGGTTACTTAATAGGGATGGTCAAAGCATAAGGCGGGAGCACCAAGAGTGTGGAATCTAGGTGAGGGATCTATCTAGGTCTCCTATACGCAGATATGCATATATGTATGTATATGTATATTTATATTGTCTTATATACATTTATTTATTAAATGTATTATGTGCGGGATATGTTGTCGGGATTATTTGGGATTGTTGTGTGGAATGTGGTTGGAAAAGTGTGGAAATAGAGAGGGAAGCTACCCATTATGTAATACCACTAAGTGGTGTGAATGGGTAAGCATACACATTAAGGGTTAATCCTTAATGTGGTGTAGAAAAGAGCGGGATAAACATTGCATCTTATTCATCTGCATATTATATTATGAAATGAGAGGGAAATAGAGTGGGAAGCTACCGCTGAGTGGCGTCAATAGGTATGCATACACATTGAGGGTTGGCCCTCAATGTGGTGTGAAAAATAGCGGGATAAACATTGCATCTCATTCATATACATTTTGTATTGTGTGTGTGGTGGTTTATTTATGTGTGGGATATATGTACTAGCTAAGGGCATAATTCGAGAGATCATACGTTATGGTTATAGATATGACCCAATAGACCCAGTACATAATGGGATTTCTTGAGTGATAATCCGTGGTAATGTCAACCCACGTTGATTACACTCTTGAAATGTGGTATATGAGTGCAGACCCTTGAGTAGGGTTATGTATTTTGGAAGCATAGATCTTTGTGAAAGGATGTGTGCATTTTTTGTGTGGTATATATGTTGTGTGTGTGTTTGGGGAAAGGATATGATGTGACGTGACACTATAACGTGCTCATGGGGAGCTTAGTGTCATGCAGGATAAAGTCCTGATTGAGTATATATATATATATATATATATTCTGTATATCTGTGTAGTGTAGGGCTAACATTGGTGAATCTGTGGTTTAGACTCACTTCCTCATAATTGCAAGTATGCAGGGCGGTCAGGTCGAGGGCATGTGGGTCGAAGATACCTTCCCATTGTTCGGGGTAAGGTAATATATATTATTGTAATTTGCTAGTATTCTCTGTAATCATATAGGCCACCACCTATGATCCTGTGATATAAATCTAGGCTTGCGGCAGTATTGGTAACACGTTGTCTGCATCGGTCACGAGCTAGGTTAGGGTCCTGACAGCATTGAAGTTCCCCTTGGACATGTTGTAATCTGATTTGATGCTCAACAATCATACAACTGCTGACAACTTCAAATGGCTACTGCACCCTTCCCATAAAGGAGCTTGTGCAAATTGTAACATATCGTAAAAGGCCTAGATAACTGGGTTAGGGGCTTGTCTGATATTTGGGCAATCTTGACATCAATCGTTTGCCCAGCTGCATCACATACTATTTCCTCATATTGACCCTCCAATGCCTCATTGCCCCCAAGGTTAAAAGGTTGGTCAACTAAGGAAGGATTCGCCATTGACGATGATTCACCCATTCATGGCAATTTTTCCCCATAGGATGTCCAGTAATAGTATATGAATATATAACATCCATATATTGGTCAATTAAGGCTAGGCAAGGTAATTTATTATGGCCAAACTAGGCAATTTATTAAGGCTATGATTAACTTACATTGATCTTCAAAATATTCAACCTAACATATTGAAGCATAAATTTTTGCCAAGACCTCAACCATAAACCATTCAGTATTCAAATCAACCATAGGCAAAGCAAAACATAAGCATTGGCCATAAGTTAAAATTTTTTACCTCTTGGAAAGAAATTAAAAAGATAATTCATTAAAAAAATAAAATATAGAAGGAAAAAAATATAATAATATAAAATAGTTTTAAAACATGATGAGAGGAATATGCAGATTGAGACAAAATAACAGCCAAATATTAATTAACAATTAATTAAGGTTAGAAAAAATGATGTTTTTTCCCCGGGGGGGGGGGGGGGGGGAGGTAGCCGTAGATTGGCTAACCCTAGTCAACCCTAAGGCCAATTAAGACTAGGCACAAAAAGTCTTAATTAAAAATGAGACTAATTATTTTTTTAATTTGAAGCCAGTCAGCCCTATATTTCAATATTGTTTGACTTTTGCACTCCCAGTAACAAAGGAGAATATGCCTCACTATAGTCTAAACTGATGAGGGAAGTATTTTTTTTTTTGTTTCTTTCTTTTCAATCTTTACTGTTACTTCAGAGAAAAATGCCTGCATAATTCTAGCTTTATATTTTCTATGCCAACTTCCGACAAATTATTATTCTAAACCCTACCATACAGAATCTTTGTTTTGTTTCCAGAAGAAACACTTATTCCACCTAATTAAAAATAAAAAGGTACAATGACCATGTATGCCTATTTTAGTTTGTGATTTACAAATATCTACACGAGTTATAAAAAAGACTTATTCTTGAGCCAGATGTAAATAAAAGCTAGCTAGCACATCAAAATGAGTTTATTTAACCTCATTAATTAATTGCCTCTATCTGATATGTATAGGCTTGCTGCTACATGTTTGTTGGAGGAAGAAAAAAAAATAGAAGAGAGAGAGAGAGGGGTTGTGGAGAAATAAAAATTGGGGATGAATGAATGGGAGAGGAATAAATGTCTTTAAGTAGAAAGGAGGATGCTCAAGCCACTGTAAGTTCTTCCCAAAATACATTTCTTAATTAATTAATTTGGAGCAGTAAGATCTTTCATTCTATATGGGTGTGTTGTGTAAAAGCAGAATTTTTGCAAGCAATTTTGCCTACCTCTCTTAGCATAAGTCCAGTCCATATCTCACGGCTTATACAATTATTTAGTAGAAAAATTTTACTAATTCCTTACAAATTTTCATCCCTTAATTCTCCAAAAACTGAATTGTGAAATAAAAAATTATGAATCAAAAAAATTAAAACAATGAACAATATTGAAGCTATCCAAATCGCTACACAGTAGAAACAGAGGAGGAGGGAGGTTGGGGCCAGGTGATAAAAAGGAGGATGAGGAAGAGAAATTCATGGATTTAGATTTAGGATGCTAGGGTCATTTAGTGTCAGCACATGTACATATGTGTGATACATATTCAGATACCTTTTGAACACTCAATGTGAGCCCCAAAAAAATGCTACACATAGAAAATTGCCTATGATCTACAGACTATAGTCTAATATATTCAGCCAATCACTTGTAAAATATAAAGGAAAAAATGGTTCAAATTGGCACATGACTCAGGAAAAAAAAAGCAAGGAGAGTGAATGAGCTAACCTGTTCCGATGGCTGGAAATATTATCAGTACAACCAACAATCACTTCATTTGCTATGATTTGTGAGAGAGTAGGGGAACATGAGACTTGAAATTTAAAAAAAAAAAAGAAAAAAAAGGAAAGCTCACGTGGTTCGAAGGACCTCACACTTGGATGAAGATAGGAGAGGAAGTAGTTCGACAAGCCATGGTTGCGAGACAGAAGAGATCTTGAGAGAGGGTGAGAGTTAGGACTGACTTAGGGAACAAAACAGGCGTGTTCAAAGCTTGGAGACGACGAATACAATAAGGGGAAATTTGGAATTAGGGCACGGTTAATGACAGGGGAGAACGATATCATTTGGCACAAATAAACTTAGCGATAGAAATTTGATACGGATATTTTTGTCTCTAAACTGGTATGATATCATTTTAATTAGAGACAAATTTTGGGCACGGAATAATTCATCTCTAATAATTGAATTCTAAATATATATATATATATATATATATATATCTTGGGACATATTTTTGACATGCCAAAATCCGTCTCTAATATTAGGGACAAAAATTCAATCAGAGACAGATATATTTCGTCTTTGATTCTTTGTTTTTCAATTTAAATTCAGGGATGGAATTTGAGACAAATTATGAATAGAATCTGAGACGGAATAATTCTATCTATGATCCTAGGTTCTTTTGTAGTGTGGAAAACCCCTCCATTGAAGGTAAGCCGAGATCCCTTTCTTTGTTTTTTCATATTGTTCCTTTTTGGTTAATCCCTAGCGATTGAGGACGAAATTGGTTGGCTAGGGAGCGGGTCTTGATTCTTGGTCTTTCTCCATGAATGTCGAAGCTTTGGAATTGGTTTACTAAGAAATTGAATGGGAAAATGTTTGGGTTTGGTTGAGTCGATCTGACATTGGTTTGGGGTTGCAACTTGGGTCTTTGGATTGAATCCTCGATTCGTCTGTTTTCTTGAGTATTTGGAGTGATTTTTAACTTTGAAAAAAAATATGTATTTTGGGATTCAAAGTGTGGAGAAAGGCTGGGAGGAAGATGTTGAAATTTAATATAATATATATCCTATTTTGGATTAGCATTAATCAATTATTAAATATCATTATTCTATTAACTATATTATTCTAATATATAGCATTTAATATATGAATATTATAATTGGGCTTTTATATTGTGAGTGGCCCGTGATGGGTTGGGCCAATCACATAGCCTGTTGAGAAGTCCCTGCTCTCGTCTGATATTAAATAGACTGACATCCCATTAATCAGTCCAACCCTAGACAGAACTTATCAGACAGAGAGTAGTACCACTCTCACACAACCCTAAGAAAAATTCTCTCTGTTCTACTGTTAGAGATGGATAGCGCAATAATGCCAGGTACATGTTCTGTTCATCCCTTTTATGTTCTGTTAATTAATATGCTGTAGTTTGTATCTACACCGATCTAGGATTAGAAATTTAATCCTTTTAATTCCTTCAGTGGTATCAGAGCCAGGTTGGTAGTACAATCTATGGCTATTAATTAGCAATTTAAATCTGATTTTCGAAATTTCCTAAAACCCAAATTTTAAAACAAATTTCGTTTGCCCTAATTTGTTAGGTTAATCTTAAAATTGTTTTAGGGCTTTGATTCAAAACATTTATACGAATCATATACGTGAAAATCAGAGGGTTTGAACAACGTTTTAGGGTGTTTTAATGATTTTTTCTTGTTTCCGTTTTCCCTAAAGTTTTTCGATTTTGATTTCTCCCAAAATAACCAATGTTTTTCAAAATTCATTTGGGGCTTCTAACATATGTTATCATTCGAACAACATACTCTGAACCGAGGCGTTTTCATCGAGGGATTTGAGAGATCCAAAGTTTTTTATTAAACCGGTTTTTCTCCCAAATTTTCGAAAATGGTTTCTCCAAAACCACCCTCTATTTTTCAAAATTGATTGAGGGCTTCTCTTTTGCGCATGATTTCGAACAAAAGCCCTAAAGAAACTCAGTTTTTCATGGCCGGATGTGGGAGAACCAACCGGGTCGAGCTCGCGGGTCGCGCGACCCGGTTTACAGTGAATCCGGGCGAAGGGGATGACCTCCCCTGTCGACGCCCACGCGCGGGCCTGGCGCGTGTGGGCGCGTGCAACGTCTTCCAGGCCCCAAAATTTTTTAATTTTTTTTTTGAAAAATTAAATAATTACATAATATTATTTTTGGTAATTTTTGGAAAATTTTTCGGGACCCCTAAGTATTTTATTGCATTTAATCCGAGACTATTTTGCTGTTTCAACTATCGTACTCTCGGATTTTTGGACTGAAATTTTTTGTGGAAGTTCCTCACTCTGTTAACAACATCTAGGTATATTGTACTCTCCCCAGTAAGCTATTCTAGTGATGGAATTAATTTCAGTCCATGTGAAAATTGTTCCCTTTTATTATTTTTGATTTTCCTGTTATTTACCTATTTATTCTTTTCTTTTTTCCCCTCATAAATAATTAATTATTCTGTTGAATATAATTTCCTTTTATTTTGTATGATTGTGAACTCACCTATCGTGGGCACAGTTATGCAAAATATTCGACTTAAATGATTAAAATTTCATTTATTTTATCCCTTTTTAATCATTATTATTAGTCTAATTTATTTCATTAATAATAATTATATCCTATCGGTATATTATTATTAATGTAATTTCTTATACAATACCATGTTAAACAATACCTCTATCAATTATTTTTGAATACCCTATCGGCATTCAAAATTTGTTTGACGATATGAGGTCTAAAGTATTGTATTATTATAATTCTTGTTTATTTTGGTTCGGGACCCTTAGGCGGGACCAGGTAGATAAGAAATTCTCTCTAACAGGCTTGATTGGCTGTGCACATAGAAACATTTAATTCTCTTATAGCATAATGATATTATGCATATTAAATGTTTTCTTTTTGTTGTTTTAATGCCAGCCTCCTTGCCTATGCAATTAACTTCTGTCAAAACACTGAATGAGAGAATTGTTAAATTATATATATATATATATATATATATATATATATATATATATCCTATGTGAATTAGCATTACTAAATTATTAAAATATTTTTTAAATCATTAATATATCAACTATATTAATTGTGTTTTATAATATAGCATTTTAATGAATTCAATGAATATTGTAATTGAATTGAATCTAATTTGATTTATATTTCTCCTAATTCTTGGTGGCTCTTTTGATCTAGAGCTTCACCAAATAGTTGTTAAGACAACATTCTTAAATGGTGATTATTCAAATGATGTGTACATGGATCAACCTGATATATTTTTTCAAAAATATGGTCAAAACCATATAGTATGCAAATTAAGAGATCCATATACGTTTTAAAATTGACATTGAGGCAATGGTACCTAAAATTTTACCATGTTGTCACTTTGATCGACTTCAAGGAGAATATGCGTCTCATTAGTGTTTTTACATGATGACTAGTGGGAGTAAGTTTGTGTTTTTAAATACTGTACTCTCAGTTTATGGGCTTGAAATTTTATGAGTATTCCTTACTCTCTGCTAGTGGCACCTTGGTATATCATATTTTCCCTATTGATGTGTCATAATTAAGGAATTAATTTTTTTTTAGTCCATATGTGAATTGAACAATTTCATTAGGCATGATATATATTTATTATATTTTTTTTGAATATAATTGCTGATTATTTGTATAACTGTAACTCACCTATCGTGGGTACAATTATACAAATTTTGTGAATTGAATGATTAAATTTTTTTAATCATTATTTTATTGCATTAATAATAATTATACCCTATCGGTGTGTTATAATTAATGTAATTTGTTATACAATGCACTACAATTATACAAATTTTTTGAATTGAATGATTAAAATTTTTTTTAATCATTATTTTATTGCATTAATAATAATTATACCCTATCGGTGTGTTATCATTAATGTAATTTGTTATACAATGCACTACAATTATACAAATTTTGTGAATTGAATGATTAAAATTTTTTTTAATCATTATTTTATTGCATTAATAATAATTATACCCTATCGGTGTGTTATCATTAATGTAATTTGTTATACAATGCACTACAATTATACAAATTTTGTGAATTGAATGATTAAATTTTTTAATCATTATTTTATTGCATTAATAATAATTATACCCTATCGGTGTGTTATCATTAATGTAATTTGTTGTACAATGCACTGTTAGTTTTATACTTATATCAATTATCTTTTGAATACCTTATCGGTATTAAAAACTTTGGTGATATAAGATTTGTGCATTATAATTATTACATTTTTTATTTATTATGGTTCGGGACCTTTAGGCCCGACCATCATAAATAAGAAATTTTTTTCTAAAGAGCATGATTGGCTGTGTATAAGGAACTATTTAATTCTCTTATTACATGATTACATCATGTAAATTAAATGTTCCTTTTGTTGTTATAATGTCAGCCTTTTTTTGTCTATGCTTGACTTCTGTCAAGACTTTGAATATGACCATTTTTGAGGACTTATAAAATAATCTCTGGACCTCTATTTGGCTATCACTAATATGGACTTGGCTTTGAGAAAAGAAGAGCTTGGTGCTCTTACTGCCTAGTCCACTGCTGTTGAAAAGGCTTCTTGTGAAAAAAATGAGAACACTCAAACATAGTATGTCTCACAGTGTTGAAATACACTATGAAGAAGTCAATTAGATAGACCATTCCAGAGAGCAAAAAGGTCTCGAATGCTTCCGCTGATTAATGTACGCTCAATTTTGTACTCGTCCCGATATCGCTTTTGCAGTTAATGCTTTAGGGATATATTTGAGCAACCCAGATTTAGGTCATTTGAAGCCGTGAAAAGGTCATAAGATATTTGCAGGGAACCAAAGATCATGTATTGACCTATAGGAAGTCTGATCAACTTCAGGTCATTGATTATTCTGATTCTTATTTAGCATGGTTGCCCTGACGACCGAAAGTCTACTTCCGGCTCTATCTTTTACGATGACATGAGTAGCTATCTCTTGGAAGAGTGTTAAATAGACTCTTACAGTTACTTTTACCATGTAGGCAGAATATGTCGCTTGCTATGAGGCTACTTCTCAAGCCGTGTGGCTGAAAAACTTAATCTCTGGTTTTCACATTGTTGAAAGCATTTCTAGGCCACTTGTGATATATTGCGACAGTACTACTGCTGTGCTTTTCTCTCAAAACAATAGAAACTCTTCTCAATCAAAGTACTTTGATATTAAATATCTGTTTGTTAGAGAGAAAAATTCTGGAGTTTCAGACTCGTATTGAGCATTTTGCTACAGAGAACATGTTAGCAGATCCACTAACTAAAGGCTTAACTATTAGAGCTCTTCATAATCATGTAGCTCATTTAGGTTTAGTTAAGTCTTTTGATGTTTAAGGTTAGTGGGAGTCTGAAATTTTACATTTACTCAATTATTATTCTTATGAGATATGTATGAGATGACGTCACTTTTGTTATCATATCTCTTTTAGCATTTTCATATGCTTGGACTATTCTTGGATTGCATATTTCTTTTAATTAATTATGCTTATCCATATTCATTATTCTTTATATGAAATATGGGCTTTTACTTTGTATGATTTACTTCCCTATCGGATACTATTTCTGCATCGTTAAAGCCTATGTTTCTTGACATGTGCTATAAATATAGTTGGTATTTTAGCCTTAATGATTATTGTATTTTAATAATTGACTATTGCTATCCAAGTGGGAGAATTGTTGAAATTTAATATAATATATATCCTATTTTGGATTAGCATTAATCAATTATTAAATATCATTATTCTATTAACTATATTATTCTAATATATAGCATTTAATATATGAATATTATAATTGGGCTTTTATATTGTGAGTGGCCCGTGATGGGTTGGGCCAATCACATAGCCTGTTGAGAAGTCCCTGCTCTCGTCTGATATTAAATAGACTGACATCCCATTAATCAATCCAACCCTAGACAGAACTTATCAGACAGAGAGTAGTACCACTCTCACACAACCCTAAGAAAAATTCCCTCTGTTCTACTGTTAGAGATGGATAGCGCAATAATGCCAGGTACATGTTCTGTTCATCCCTTTTATGTTCTGTTAATTAATATGCTGTAGTTTGTATCTACACCGATCTAGGATTAGAAATTTAATCCTTTTAATTCCTTCAGAAGATTGACACTGGTTTGGCCAATAGGTGCAAATTTCTTATTACTACATAACCTCCCATGTTGTCAGCCACCGTTGCAGTGGTGGAGGTATGTATTGTCATGACATGCTCCCTAGGAACATGACCGGCAAGGTAATGATGCTTCTCCATTATTGTAAGCCTACTCGTTGTTACTACCCAGCCCGTTTGGCTCAGTTATGCGAAAATGTACAGATTATGAGTCCATTTCGTATTACACAAGTCACCATAGGAAAGTGGAGTTTAATAAGAATATATCTGGCTTCCATAATATACACATATACACCTTTAAACATCCATACATCAAAAGTTTGGAGAATGACGTACATGGTTTCCTCGCAACCCCATTCATATTTATACAATATATAAACATACATCACACGAAGTTTGCGTTTTAAATTCTTCATTCAGGAAAAGACGTGAAGAATCAGGAATTACATCCCAAGAGTTCTTATTATGCATTCTTAAAACTTTTTAAAAGCCAAGATATGAAATCCCATGACGTCTTTATTCCATCTTCTAGCTATTATTTAACAGCAAAACATTTTCACGAAGACACTTATCCAAACAGTAGATTGAAAACGTCTTATTAGTAGTCTTGGATTGAAAAGGCTTCTTTTTTAGGGTTTAGGGTCAAAAACCGTTTTATAATAACAAAATAATTTACACGCCCCCTTCCCTTTAGGATTCTTATTGTCCTATCTCATTCAAAACACAATTCTTCCCCTGTATCAATAAGATAATGAAATAAATTTTAGAACCTTAATAAGTTTAGGATTAAAAATTTTATGAAAGCGAGGTCTTATAGTACTAATAGCCATAGGTCTGGTCAACATAAATTTCATATTCCTCAAGTAACAAATTTAGTAATGATAATAACGAGTTTAATCAGGATGAACCTTAGCACCTTAAAATAAGTAGTCATAATAATGATAAGTTTAACTAGCATAAATCTTATATTCGTAAAATAATAAGTTTTCGTTAATAATAATAGGATTAGACTATGTTTATTATAATAATGTTGAAGATTACAATAATAACAGGTTTACGACTATAGTGTGGTTTATACAGATTAGTAAGTTGAATCAAAGAAATTTTTACGACTAACCTTAGAAACCACTACACCCACCAACAAGTTCTAATAACATAATTCTTATATTAGTTTTAGTAAATACTATAACTTCTTATCCTCTAATTCATGATAATAATAAGCTTAGTAAAATAATCTTTATAAGTTTTAAAATAGAACAATCTTATAAAGACGCCCTCTTCTTAGTTCTTATAAGGAGAAGAAAACAACAATAAAGAGGGAACCGCGCCATCACACACAGGTATTCAAACATATTGGCACAACGTAAATTCAAAGGCAATATGTCAAAATTCCAAAACAACAAACTATTAAGAAGAAAATAATGCAACCATGCTTCATAGCAATTCAAAATTTATTTTATAAAATTCCAGCAAAGTAAAGTTTCAAATGTCAAATTTAATCCTGTAATTTTCTTAATAATATAATCATCAAATAATGATTCAATGCTAATGATTTATTAATGAAAATTTCACCGGCTAATTAAACTGTTTGAACGATAACGATTTTAATGATAACGATTTTAATAATAATATTCTTTTTAAAACATTAAATTATTTTCATAGACAATTAATTGAAGTACTATATTATTTCCTCTTCTAATTCTAAATTTTCTTAAGAATTTTCTTAATATATTTTCCCTATTTTAATTAAATAAAATACTACTTTTGGGATGTTACAGTTCTCTCTCAAATAATGAATTTTGTCCGCGAAATTCGACTCTTACCTAATTCCTAAAACTAAATTAATTTTATTTTTGGACAAAGGTTTCCTATTTTTTGCGATTTCTTTAACTATTTTGCCTAAGTTTACCCTTTCTAAGTTGGTTCTGTGCTAAATTTTCTGACTAAGGCAAAATAGTTCCTAGAGTTGCTATCCTATATTGTAGCTTCTATTATGTATTGTATCTTCTCGATAAATTAAAAGATTTGTTAAAATTCTACCTATATTAAAAGAAAGTGATAGTTACACTGTTGAAATTTAATATAATATATATCCTATTTTAGATATGCATTAATCAATTATTAAAAATCATTAACATATTAACTATATTATTCTAATATATAGCCTTTAATATATGAATAATATAATTGAGCTTCTATATTGTGAATGGCCCGTGATGGGTTGGGCCAATCACATAGCCTGTTGAGAAGTCTCTGCTCTCGTCTGATATTAAATAGATTGACATCCTATTAATCAGGCTAACCCTAGACAGAACTTATCAGACAGAGAGTAGTACCACTCTCACACAACCCTAAAAAATTCCCTCTGTTCTACTGTTCGAGATGGATAGCGCAATAATGCCAGATACATGTTCTGTTCATCCCTTTTATGTTCTGTTATTTAATATGCTGTAGTTTGTACCTACACCGATCTAAGATTAGAAATTTAATCCTATTAATTCCTTCAATGGTATCAGAGGCAGGTTGGTAGTACAAACTATGACTATTAATTAGCAATTTAAATCTGATTTTCGAAATTCCCTAAACCCAAATTTTAAAACAAATTTCGTTTGCCCTAATTTGTTAGGTTAATCTTAAAATTGTTTTAGGGCTTTGATTCAAAACATTTATACGAATCATATAAGTGAAAATCAGAGGATTGAACAACGTTTTAGGGAGTTTAAATGTTTTTTTTCTTATTTCCGTTTTCCCTAAGGATTTCGATTTTGATTTCTCCCAAAACCAACCAATGTTTTTCGAAATTGATTTGGGGTTTCTGTTTTATGCTATTGTTCGAAAAACATAATTTGAAACGAGGGGTTTTCATCGAGGGATTTGGGAGATTTAAGTTTTTCAAAAAAACCCGTTTTTCATCCCTTTTTCGAAAATGGCCTCTCCAAATCCTGAACTTATCTCACAAAATTGATTGAGGGCTTCTCTTTTTCGCATGATTTCGAACAAAAGCCCTAAACAAGTATGAATTTTTATGGCCATTTGAAGAAGAACGAACCGGGTCGCGATCCAGGTCGCGCGACCCAGTTACAGTCAATCTGGGCGAAGGGGATGACCTCCCCTGTCGACGCCCACGCGCGGGCCTAGCGCGTGTGGGCGCGTGCTGCACTTTCCAGGCCCCAAAAGTTTTTTATTTTTTTATGAAAAATTAAATAATTATATAATATTATTTTTGGTAATTTTTTGGAAGTTTTTTGGGACCCCTAAGTATTTTATTGCATTTAATCCGAGACTATTTTGCTGTTTTAACTATCGTACTCTCGGATTTTTGGATTGAAATTTTTTGTGGAAGTTCCTCACTCTGTTAACAACATCTAGGTATGTTGTACTCTCCCCAGTAAGCTATCCTAGTGATGGAATTAATTTCAGTCCATAAGAAAATTATTCCCTTTTATTATTTTTGATTTTTCTGTTATTTATTTATTTACCTCATTTCCCTCATAAATAATTATTTATTCTGTCGAATATAATTGCCTTTTATTTTGTATGATTGTGAACTCACCTATCGTGGGCACAGTTATGCAAAATCTTCGATTTAAATGATTAAAATTTTATTTATTTTATCCCTTTTTTAATCATTATTATTAGTTTAATTTATTGCATTAATAATAATTATATCCTATCGGTATATTATTATTAATGTAATTTCTTATACAATACCATGTTAAACAATACCTCTATCAATTATTTTTGAATACCCTATCGGCATTCAAAATTTGTTTGATGATATGAGGTTTAAAGTATTGTATTATTATATTTCTTGTTTATTTTGGTTCGGGACCCTTAGGCGGGACCAAGTAGATAAGAAATTCTCTCTAAAAGGCTTGATTGGCTGTGCACATAGAAACATTTAATTCTCTTATAGCATAATGACATTATGCATATTAAATGTTTTCTTTTGTTGTTTTAATGCCAGCCTCCCTGCCTATGCAATTAACTTCTGTCAAAACACTAAATGGAACCAATTTTGAGGACTGGAAAGAATCTCTGGATTTGTATTTGGCCATCACTAATATGGACTTGGCCTTGAGAGAGGAAGAGCCCCCAGCTCTTACTGCTGAGTCCACTATTGCTGAAAGGGCTTCTCGTGAAAAATGGGAGCACTCGTGAGAAGTCTATTAGACAAAGTATTCCAGAGAGCAAGAATGCTAAGGATTTTCTGAAGTCCGTTGGTGAGAAATTCACCACTTTTGATAAAGCTCAGAAGGGCCAGTATCTCTCTCTGATTGAGAAGACTAAATATGATAGTGTTAGTGGAGTTCGTGAGGACATCATGAAGTTAGTCCACTATTTTAATAAATTGAAGTCTCTCAAGGTTGATCTTGGTGAGAGCTATCTAATCTGGCAAGTACTGGAGTCACTCCCTTATCAGTTTGACGTTCTGAAAACCTCCTATAATACTCAAAAAACTAAATGGACGATTGATGAAATGATTGCCATTATCTCTCAAGAAGAGGATTCCATAAAGAAAGGGAAAGCACACAGTGTTCAGTTTGCTGCTGCTTCTTCTTCTGGTGCTAAGTCTGAGAAAAGGAGAGGTTACAAAGGAAAGTTTCAACGTGACAAGAAGAAAGGAGGAAAAGTTTCTCAATACTTAGAGTCAAAGAAGAATTTTTTCAAAGGAAACTGCAAGTATTGCAAGAAGTATGGCCATAAGGTGGATGATTGTTATACTCTCAAGAGGAAACTTGACAAGCAAGGTACACTCCTAGCTTTGGCTTGTTATGAATCAAATATGATTGATGTTGCTCCCAATACTTGGTGGTTTGACTCAGGTGCAACCATTCATGTTGTGAATTCTTTACAGGGGTTCACAAGCCTGAGGAAGCCAAGTGATGCTGAATCCAATATCATTGTGGGAGATGGAGCTAGAGTGTCGGTGGAAGAAATAGGAGTAGTTACATTACTTTTACCTTCTGGACATACTTTATTGTTAAAAGACGCTGTTTATGTACCTTCTATGAGAAGGAATTTGATTTCAATTTCAGCTTTGGATAAATATGGCTACACTTTTGAATTCAGTAATGGAAAAGTTTTTATTCGTTTTAATTCTGTTACTGTCGGTTCAGGAGTATTATGTGATGGGCTTTACATGCTGAATTTGAACAATATGTTTGTTAACTCTGTTGTTGGAAATAAGCGTAATAGGACTGATGAAAGTTCTTCTAAGCTGTGGCATAGATGCTTAGGGCACATTTCTAGGCCCCGGATTGAAAGACTGATTAAGGAAGGTATTCTTCATGATCTCAATTTCTCTGATTTTGACGCTTGCATATATTGCATTAAAGGCAAGCTCACTGCCAAGACTAGGAAGAAAGGAGCAAATAGGTGTGATGATGTGTTGCAGTTGATTCACACAGACATATATGGACCTATTACACCCACTGCTATGGGTGGATATAGGTATTTCATTACCTTCATAGATGACTTCTCGAGATTTGGTTGGATAGATCTCCTCCAAGAAAAATCCAGTTCCTTGGATGCCTTCAGATCCTTCAAGGCTGCTATTGAATTAAAGATTGGAAAGAAGATTAAATGCGTGAGGTCCGACAGAGGAGGTGAGTATTATGGCAGATACAATGAGACTGGGAGAAATCCAGGACCATTCGCCAAATTTCTCGATGAATGTGGGATTGAAGCTCAATACACTATGCCTGGTACTCCAGAGCAGAATAGAGTTGCAGAGAGATGTAATCGAACACTCATGGATATGGTAAGATGCATGATGAGTCATACATTGTTACCAGTTTTTGTTTGGGGAGATGCCTTAAAGACAGCTGTGTACATCCTTAATCAGGTACCTAGCAAATCTGTGCCAAAAACTCCCTACGAACTGATGAGTGGAAGGAAGCCAAGTTTGAAACACTTTCACGTGTGGGGTTGTAAAGCAGAGGTTAGACCCTATAATCCTCAATTGAAGAAGCTTGATCTTAAAACTATTAGTGATTTTTTCATCGGCTACTGCGTGGGCTCTAGAGGTTGCAGATTCTATTGCCCTTCTCATTCTACGCGAGTTATTGAGTCTGACAGAGCGATATTCTTTGAGGATGATTTGGATAGTGGGAGTCATACACCACGACCAATCACTCTCAAGGAAGATCGGACCACAGCTCCAGCGTCGCCTGTTTTACTTCCCATGAATATTGTGGTTCCAGTCGCTCATGATGATGATCAGACACTTCAAGGAGGACATGATGTAGTGGTACCACCTATTATTGAACAGGAAACTAATGATACTACTGAAACAGGTGTAATTTCACCGCAAGATGTAGTGGCACCGCCAAATGACATTGCAAAAGCACCTCTATTAAGAAGATCTCAGAGAGTACGCAAGCCTTCTATACCAGTTGATTATATGGTGTATCTTCAGGAGCATGAGTTTGATCTCCATAATGATGACGATCCTATCACTTTCCAGGAGGCTATCTCTAGTTCTCATGCTTCTGATTGGCTGAATGCCATGCATGATGAATTAGCTTCTATGTCTCATAATGATGTTTGTGATCTTGTAGAATTGCCAGATGGTTGTAAACCGATTGGGTGCAAATGGGTCTTTAAGACCAAGCGTAGTCCAGATGGAAAAGTTGAGAGGTATAAAGCTAGACTAGTAGCAAAAGGCTATAGTCAAAAGGAAGGCATTGATTATAAGGAGACATTCTCACCAGTTTCTACGAAAGATGCTTTTCGGGTTGTTATGGCTTTAGTAGCTCACTTTGATTTAGAACTTCACCAGATGGACGTAAAGACAGCCTTTCTGAATGGAGATCTAGCCGAGGATGTCTACATGGTTCAGGCTGATGGTTTCATTGCACCAGGTAAAGAGCATTTGGTTTGCAAACTTAAAAAGTCCATTTATGGACTAAAGCAGGCATCCAGGCAATGGTACTTGAAATTTGATCGTGTTGTCACTTCTTTTGGCTTCAAGGAAAATGCTTCAGATCAGTGCATTTAATTGAAGACTAGTGGGAGCAATTTTATAATTCTTGTTTTATATGTCGACGATATTCTGCTTGCAAGCAGTTGTGTTAACCTTTTGACTAAGACAAAATTAATGTTAAATAGCCACTTTGATATGAAGGACCTTGGTGATGCTTCAGTTGTTCTAGGCATCCAGATTTACCGTGATAGGTCACGTGGCATTCTTGGATTGTCTCAGAGAGGATATATTGAAAAGATCCTCAAGCAGTTTAACATGCATTCTTGCTCCCCATGTGCTGTACCTGTTCAGAAAGGTGACAAACTATCTAAATCTCAATGTCCTCAAAATGATTCAGAGATATCTGAAATGAGAAAGGTCCCATATGCTTCCGCTGTTGGCAGCTTAATGTATGCTCAAGTTTGTACTCGTCCCGATATCGCTTTTGCTGTTAATGCTTTAGGGAGATACTTGAGCAACCCAAGTTTGGGTCATTGGAAAGCCGTGAAGAAGGTCATGAGATATTTGCAGGGAACCAAGGATTACATGTTGACCTACAAGAAGTTTGATCAACTTCAGGTCATCGGTTATTCTGATTCTGATTTTACAGGTTACCCTGATGACCGTAAGTCTACTTCTGGCTCTATTTTTATGATGGCAGAAGGAGGTATTTCTTGGAAGAGTGTTAAACAGACTCTTATAGCTACTTCTACCATGGAGGCAGAGTATGTCGCTTGCTATGAGGCTACTTCTCAAGCCATGTGGCTGAAAAACTTAATCTTTGGTTTTCACATTGTTGAAAGCATTTCTAGGCCACTTGTGATATACTGCGACAACACTGCTACTGTTCATTTCTCTCAAAACAACAGAAGCTCTTCTCGATCAAAGCACTTTGATATCAAATATCTGTTTGTTAGAGAGAAAATTCTGGAGTTTCAGACTCGTATTGAACATCTCGCTACAGAATACATGTTGGCGGATCCACTAACTAAAGGCTTAACTGTTAAAGCTTTTCAGAATCATGTAACCCATATGGGATTAGTTAAGTCTTTTGATGTTTTGGGTTAGTGGGAGTCTGAAATTTTACATTTACTCAATTGTTATTCTTATGAGATATGTATGAGATGACGTCACTTTTGTTATCATATCTCTTTTAGCATTTTCAGATGCTTGGACTATTCTTGGATTGCATATTTCTTTTAATTAATTATGCTTATCCATATTCATTATTCTTTATATGAAATATGGGCTTTTACTTTGTATGATTTACTTCCCTATCGGATACTATTTCTGCATCGTTAAAGCTTATGTTTCTTGATATGTGCTATAAATATAGTTGGTATTTTAGCCTTAATGATTATTGCATTTTAATAATTGACTATTGCTATCCAAGTGGGAGAATTGTTGAAATTTAATATAATATATATCCTATTTTGGATATGCATTAATCAATTATTAAAAATCATTAACATATTAACTATATTATTCTAATATATAGCCTTTAATATATGAATAATATAATTGGGCTTCTATATTGTGAATGGCCCGTGATGGGTTGGGCCAATCACATAGCCTGTTGAGAAGTTACTGCTCTCGTCTGATATTAAATAGACTGACATCCCATTAATCAGGCTAACCCTAGACAGAACTTATCAGACAGAGAGTAGTACCACTCTCACACAACCCTAAAAAATTTCCTCTGTTCTACTGTTCGAGATGGATAGCGCAATAATGCCAGGTACATGTTCTGTTCATCCCTTTTATGTTCTGTTATTTAATATGCTGTAGTTTGTACCTACACCGATCTAGAATTAGAAATTTAATCCTATTAATTCCTTCATACACATGTCTCCTTGCTGTGTACTTCGAGTAACAGTGGCCTCTTACATGTAACATTGTACTAGCTCTTATACAAATTACACATAGGATTCCACCATTTTCTCATTTGTACCTCAAGGATTATGTTAATCTATCATATACACGTAAATGTGGTTTGGAGAACAAAACCATGCCATTCTTACTCCTTGGGTCTCTAACGATCTCTTAGCTCCTTTCCATCTCTATTAGGTTCTGCTTTCCAAATTTAAACATTATTAAGGAAGCCTTTTCAAAACTACACTTCATTATCTTAAAGATTTTCTCTATCAGGTTATTCATTATATAATAACGTCACCTTAAAAGGAAATAGGTTAAACTATCCAAAATTTTCCAAATATTTTAGTTGTAGGTTTACCTTCTTCACCATACTTCCGCTACACTACTGTGTCAATCCTCATGTTGATTTAACCTAATTTTCCATGTAAGGTTCTCCTAGAAAATGTTATATACAAAAGAAAACAATAGTACGCTGTCTAAGGGAACTATTTTGTTTTTTGAGGCTAAATTTTGAATCCTAACTTCTAGAAAATTTTTTCAGATTAATCTAGGATTCCAAAATATATGACATTTTGCACATAGTCTCCATTTCATGGGAGATAGCTCACCTCTTGTGCGTAGGAGCCTTTGGGAGCCGTTGGATCACAGATCCAATGAATTCCAATTATCTGACGTTCTTGTTAAATTCAATTATCATTTTATGTTTATTTTTGCATTTACAATTATCATTGGATCAATTAATATTTGTAAAAAATTAAAAAAGAAAAAACACTGAATAAATGCAGGAGCTGAAGGAATTAAAGAATTAATTTCTGATCCTAGATCGGTGTAGATACAAACTACAGCATATTAAATAAGAGGATATAAAAGAGATGAACAGAATGTGTACCTGGCATCATCGCGGTATCCATCTCGAACAATAGAACAGAGGGAATTTTTTTGAGTTATGTGAGAGTGGTACTACTCTCTGTCTGATAAGTATTCTGTCTAGGGTTAGACTGATTAATGGGATGCCAGTCTATTTATTATTAGATGAGAGCAGGAACTTCTCAACAGGCTATGTGATTGGCCCAACCCATCACTGGCCACTCACAATATAAAAGCCCAATTATAATATTCATATATTAAAGGCTATATATCATAATAATATAGTTAATATGTTAATGATATTTAATAATTGATTAATGCTAATCCAAAATAGGATATATATATATATATATATATATATATATATATATATATATAATATTAAAATTCAACAATTCTCCCACTTGGATAGCAATAGTCAATTATTGAAATGCAACAATCATTAAGGCTAAAATACCAACTATATTTATAGCACATGTCAAGAAACGTAAGCTTTAACGATGCAGAAATAGTATCCGAAAGGGAAGTAGATCATACAAAGTAAAAGCCCATATTTCATATAAAGAATAATGAATATGGATAAGCATAATTAATTAAAAGAAATATGCAATCCAAGAATAGTCCAAGCATCTGAAAATGCTACAAGAGATATGATATCAAAGTGACGTCATCGCATACATATCTCATAAGAATAATAATCAAGTAGATGTAAAATTTCAGACACCCACTAACCCAAAACATCAAAAGACTTAACTAATCCTATATGTGTTACATGATTATGAAAAGCCTTAACAGTTAAGCCTTTAGTTAGTGGATCCGCTAACATGTTCTCTATAGCAAGATGTTCAATACGAGTCTGAAACTCCAGAATTTTCTCTCTAACAAACAGATATTTGATATCAAAGTGCTTTGATCGAGAGGAGCTTCTGTTGTTTTGAGAGAAATGAACAGCAGCAGTGTTGTCGCAGTATATCACAAGTGGCCTAGAAATGCTTTCAACAATGTGAAAACCAGAGATTAAGTTTTTCAGCCACATGGCTTGAGAAGTAGCCTCATAGCAAGCGACATACTCTGCCTCCGTGGTAGAAGTAGCTGTAAGAGTCTGTTTAACACTCTTCCAAGAGATAGCTCCTTTTGCCATCATAAAAATAGAGCTGGAAGTAGACTTTCGGTCGTCAGGGCAACCTGCAAAATCAGAATCAGAATAACCAATGACCTGAAGTTGATCAGACTTCTTATAGGTCAACATGTAATCCTTGGTTCCCTGCAAATATCTCATGACCTTCTTCACGGCTTTCCAATGACCCAAACCTGGGTTGCTCAAGTATCTCCCTAAAGCATTAACAGCAAAAACGATATCGGGACGAGTACAAACTTGAGCATACATTAAACTGCCAACAGTGGAAGCATATGGGACCTTTCTTATTTCAGATATCTCTGAATCGTTTTGAGGACATAGAGACTTAGATAGTTTGTCACCTTTCTGAATAGGTGCAGCACATGGGGAGCAAGAATGCATTTAAACTGCTTGAAGATCTTTTCAATATATCCTCTCTGAGATAATCCAAAAATGCCACGTGACCTATCACGGTAAATCTGGATGCCTAGAATAACTGAAGCATCACCAAGGTCCTTCATATCAAAGTGGCTATTTAACATCAATTTTGTCTCAGTCAAAAGGTTAACACAACTGCTTGCAAGCAGAATATCGTCGACATATAAAACAAGAACTATAAAATTGCTCCCACTAGTCTTCAAATAAATGCACTGATCTGAAGCATTCTCCTTGAAGCCAAAAGAAGTGACAACACGATCAAATTTCAAGTACCATTGCCTGGATGCCTGCTTTAGTCCATAAATAGACTTTTTAAGTTTGCAAACCAAATGCTCTTTATCTGTTTCAATGAAACCATCAGCCTAAATCATGTAGACATCCTTGGCTAGATCTCCATTCAGAAAGGCTGTCTTTACGTCTATCTGGTGAAGTTCTAAATCAAAGTGAGCTACTAAACCCATAACAACCCGAAATGTATCTTTCGTAGAAACTGGTGAGAATGTCTCTTTATAATCGATGCCTTCCTTTTGACTATAGCCTCTCGCTACTAGTCTAGCTTTATACCTCTCAACTTTTTCATCTGGACTACGCTTAGTCTTAAAGACCCATTTGCATCCAATTGGTTTGCAACCATCTGGCAATTCTACAAGATCCCAAACACCATTATAAGACATGGAAGCTAATTCATCATGCATGGCATCCAGCCAATCAGAAGCATGAGAGCTAGAGATAGCCTCCTGGAAAGTGATAGGATCATCATCATTATGGAGATCAAACTCATGCTCCTGAAGATACACCATATAATCAACTGGTATAGAAGGCTTGCGTACTCTTTGAGATCTTCTCAATAAAGGTGCTTCTGTAATGTCATTTGGCGGTGGCACTACATCTTGTGGTGCCATTACACCTGTTTCAGCAATATCATCAGTTTCCTGTTCAATAACTGGTGGTGCCACTACATCATGTCCTCCTTAAAGTGTCTGATCATCATCATGAGCGATTGGAACCACAATGTTCATGGGAAGTAAAACAGGTGACGCTGGAGCTGTGGTCCGATCTTCCTTGAGAGTGATTGGTCGTGGTGTATGACTCCTACTATCCAAATCATCCTCAAAGAATATCGCTCTGTCAGACTCAATGACTCGCGTAGAATGAGAAGGGCAATAGAATCTACAACCTCTGGAGCCCACGCAGTAGCCGATGAAGAAACCACTAACAGTTTTAAGATCAAGCTTCATCAATTGAGGATTATAGGGTCTAACCTCTGCTTCACAACCCCACACACGAAAGTGTTTCAAACTCGGCTTCCTTCCACTCATCAGTTCGTAGGGAGTTTTCGGCACAGATTTGCTAGGTACCTGATTAAGAATGTACACAGCTGTCTTTAAGGCATCTCCCCAAAGAAAAACTGGTAACGATGCATGACTCATCATGCATCTTACCATATCCATGAGTGTCCGATTACGTCTCTCTGTAACTCCATTCTGCTCAGGAGTACCAGGCATAGTGTATTGAGCTTCAATCCCACATTCATCTAGAAATTTGGTGAATGGTCCTGGATTTCTCCCAGTCTCACTGTATCTGCCATAATACTCACCTCCTCTGTCGGACCTCACACATTTAATCTTCTTTCCAGTCTTTAATTCAATAGCAGCCTTGAAGGATCTGAAGGAATCCAAGGAACTGGATTTTTCTTGGAGGAGATCTATCCAACCAAATCTCGAGAAGTCATCTATGAAGGTAATGAAATACCTATATCCACCCATAGCAGTGGGTGTAATAGGTCCACATATGTCCGTGTGAATCAACTGCAACACATCATCACATCTATTTGCTCCTTTCTTCCCAGTTTTGGCAGTGAGCTTGCCTTTAATGCATTCGACGCAAGTGTCGAAATCAGAGAAATTGAGATCATGAAGAATACCTTCCTTAATCAGTCTTTCAATCTGGGGCCTAGAAATGTGCCCCAAGCGTCTGTGCCACAGCATAGAAGAACTTTCATCAGTCTTATTACGCTTATTTCCAACAACAGAATTAACAGACATATCATTCAAATTCAACATGTAAAGCCCATCACATAATACTCCTGAACCGACAGTAACAGAATTAAAACGAATAAAAACTTTTCCATTACTGAATTCAAAAGTGTAGCCATATTTATCCAAAGCTGAAATTGAAATCAAATTCCTTCTTATAGAAGGTACATAAACAGCGTCTTTCAACAATAAAGTATGTCCAGAAGGTAAAAGCAATGTAACAACTCCTATTTTTTCCACCGATACTCTAGCTCCATCTCCCACAATGATATTGGATTCAGCATCACTTGGCTTCCTCAGGCTTGTGAACCCCTGTAAAGAATTCACAACATGAATGGTTGCACCTGAGTCAAACCACCAAGTATTGGGAGCAACATCAATCATATTTGATTCATAACAAGCCAAAGCTAGGAGTTTACCTTGCTTCTCAAGTTTCCTCTTGAGAGTATAACAGTCATCCACCTTGTGGCCATACTTTTTGCAATACTTGTAGTTTCCTTTGAAAAAATTCTTCTTTGGCGCTAAGTGTTGAGAAACTTTTCCCCCTTTCTTCTTGTCACGTTGAAACTTTCCTTTATGACCTTTCCTTTTCTCAGACTTAGCACCAGAAGAAGAAGCAGCAGCAAACTGAACACTGTGTGCTTTCCCTTTCTTTATGGAATCATCTTCTTGAGAGACAATGGCAATCATTTCATCAATCGTCCATTCAATTTTCTGAGTATTATAGGAGGTCTTCAGAACGTCAAACTGAGAAGGGAGTGACTCCAGTACTTGCCAGATTAGATAGCTCTCACCAAGATCAACCTTGAGAGACTTCAATTTATTAAAATAGTGGACTAACTTTATGATGTGCTCACGAACTCCACTAACATCATCATATTTAGTCTTCTCAATCAGAGAGAGATACTGGCCCTTTTGAGCTTTATCAAAAGTGGTGAATTTCTCACCAACGGACTTCAAAAAATCCTTAGCATTCTTGCTCTCTGGAATACTCTGTCTAATAGACTTCTCCATGGTGTATTTCATCACCATAAGACACACCCTATTGGAGTGCTCCCATTTTT
The DNA here is from genome assembly GCA_037074585.1 of Biancaea sappan. Taxonomy (NCBI): domain Eukaryota; kingdom Viridiplantae; phylum Streptophyta; class Magnoliopsida; order Fabales; family Fabaceae; genus Biancaea; species Biancaea sappan. The sequence continues at coordinate 40,557,342 of CM073501.1, read as the reverse complement.
CACGAGAAGCCCTTTCAGTAACAGTGGACTCAGCAGTAAGAGCTGGGGGCTCTTCCTCTCTCAAGGCCAAGTCCAAATTAGTGATGGCCAAATACAAATCTAGAGATTCTTTCCAGTCCTCAAAATTGGTCCCATTTAGTGTTTTGACAGAAGTTAATTGCATAGGCAGGAAGGCTGGCATTAAAACAACAAAAGAAAACATGTAATATGCATAATGTCATTATACTATAAGAGAATTAAATGTTTCTATATGCACAGCCAATCAAGCCTGTTAAAGAGAATTTCTTATCTACCTGGTCCCGCCTAAGGGTCCCAAACCAAAATAAACAAGAAATATAATAATACAATGCATTAGACCTCATATCATCGAACAAATTTTGAATGCCGATAAGGTATTCAAAAATAATTGATAGAGGTATAGATTAACATGGCATTGTATAAGAAATTACATTAATAATAATATATCGATAGGATATAATTATTATTAATGCAATAAATTAGACTAATAATAATGATTAAAAAATAAAATAAATAAAATTTTAATCATTTAAATCGAAGATTTTGCATAACTGTGCCCACGATAGGTGAGTTCACAATCATACAAAATAAAAGGCAATTATATTCGACAGAATAAATAATTATTAATGAGGGAAAAAAGGTAAATAAATAAATAACAGAAAAATAAAAAAAATAATAAAAGGGAATAATTTACATATGGACTGAAATTAATTCCATCACTAGAATATCTTACTGGGGAGAGTACAACATACCTGGATGTTGTTAATAGAGTGGGGAACTACCACAAAAAATTTCAGCCCAAAAATCCGAGAGTAAGATAGTTAAAATAGCAAAATAGTCTCAGATTAAATAAAATAAAATACTTAGGGGTCCCAAAAAATTACCAAAAATACTATTATTTAATTATTTAATTTTTCAGAAAAAAATTAAAAAAATTTGGGGCCTGGAAAGTGGCTCACGCGCCCACACGCGCCTGGCCCGCGTGTGGGCTTCGCCTGGTGAGGTCATCTTCCTCACCCGGCTGGCCTGTAACCGGGTCGCGCGACCTGCGAGCGCGACCCGGTTTGTTCTCCCTCATTTGGCCATGAAAAACCAAGTTTTTTGAGGGTTTTTGTTCAAAATCCAATACAAAAGGGAAGCCCTCAATCAATTTTGAAAAAAAAAGGCTAGATTTGGAGAATCTGTGTTCGAAAAACTTGGGAGAAAAATGGTTTTAAAAAAAACTTTGGATCTCTCAAAACAATCCACGAAACAACCTGATTTTTGGATATGATATTCTAATAACTGTGTAAAATAGAAACCCTAAATCAATTTTGAAAGATATTGGTTGTTTTGAGAGAAATCGAAATCGATAAAAACTTAGGGAAAACGAAAATGGAAAAATTGTTTGATCTCCCTCAACCGTTGTTCAAACCCTCTGATTTTCACTTATGTGATTCGTATAAATCTTTTGAATCAAAGCCCTAAAACAATTTTAAGATTAACCTAACTAATTAGGCAAACGAAATTTGTTTTAAAATTTGGGTTTAGGGAATTGCGAAAATCAGATTTAAATAACTAATTAATAGCCATAGTATGTACTACAACCTGGCTCTGATACCATTGAAGGAATTAAAGAATTAATTTCTGATCCTAGATCGGTGTAGATACAAACTACAGCATATTAAATAAGAGAATATAAAAGAGATGAACAGAATGTGTACCTGGCATCATCGCGGTATCCATCTCGAACAATAGAACAGAGGGAATTTTTTTGAGTTATGTGAGAGTGGTACTACTCTCTGTCTGATAAGTATTCTGTCTAGGGTTAGACTGATTAATGGGATGCCAATCTATTTATTATCAGATGAGAGCAGGGACTTCTCAACAGGCTATGTGATTGGCCCAACCCATCACGGACCACTCACAATATAAAAGCCCAATTATAATATTCATATATTAAAGGCTATATATCATAATAATATAGTTAATATGTTAATGATATTTAATAATTGATTAATACTAATCCAAAATAGGATATATATATATATATATATATATATATATATTATATTAAAATTCAACAGGAGATCCTCCCCATCTCATGTTAATATACTAAGATAAAATTTAAGATTGATTGAATTCTTGCCTCTTGACCTTTCTAATGATCTCTTTAACAACCGTATATTAACATTGTCTAAAAGTTCTCTTTAGGTCCTTTCTCTATTTAGTGGACCTATCGAAACATCTCTAATTCTTATCAAATTTGGTGAGCTACTAGTGGGATATCTTACCTAGATGCCTTAAAAATTTTATGTTAAGATAAGATCACTTACTCCTAAAATTGATTTAGAATCTTCAACTGCTCAATCTTTGGTTTTTGTACTTAGTTCATATTATACTATCTTGGGTTTCAAAAAATTTAGTCCAAAGTTCTAACATATTAATTACAAATAAGATCATTTATTTTCTAAAGTAGAACGAGTTATGGAATTAAGCTAAATCATCATGCAGCTAATTTACTATCTGGTGCACATATATCGCACTGGCATATTCCCTTATGTACAGCTCATAGGACACCTGTCATTGGATCCCTTTATTACGGAATTATGTACCTTTTCTGTTATTGATTCTTTTGTAATTTTACTATTTTATCCCTTTGGTAAGTGTATAAATTGAATCACTTTGTAATGCAATATACACTTTTCCTGCATCTTCTCCTTCCTATCAACTACTCTGCTTTTCTCAACTTGGTATCAGAGGTAGATTGAATTGGGGAAGAACCCTGCACATCAATATGAACAAGGGCCAAAGGGCATTCAGTTCGAGATAATGACAAATTAAAGGGGAGATTATGTAATTGACCATATTGGCAAGGTTCACAAAACATAGTTTCATTGCAACTCAATTTAACATAGTTTCATTGCAACTCAATTTAACATTACAAGCTTGTAAAACTTGATTTAAAACTTTGTCAAAAGGGTGACCAAGTTTCTGATGCCACTTTTCTCTTTCAGAAGTAAAGCATTTACTAACACTAGTCTTTCCTTCTTTTTCTTTACTAATAGCAGCAGCAAAATAGTGAGCATTTCTTTGAATTCATAGAGACCGTCCTGCAGCTGTCTCTTTAGTAGGATGTGTCTCGTTGCTTTGACCTTTACAAAATACCCACAAGCATTAAATTCGATAATCGCATTGTTGTCATTGGTTAACCTTGAAACACTAAGAACATTCTTAGTAATGTAAGGTGTGTGCAAAACATCAGTCATTTTTAGTTTTAGATTTTTGCAAGGCAAGATTGAAGAACCAACTTTATCAACATGAATCTTTTCACGATTACCAACTTCTATATTTTTCTTACCATAGGAGCTTGTGACATTTTTAAAGTTTGCAGGATCATTGGTAATATGGCTTGTGGCTCCACTATCCATACACCAATTTTGGTCAGAAACAGTGTCGGATGAAGTAATGTAGGTAAGATGGCTACTGCAAAAATAGTAATTGGAATGAATATTGATTGATTTCTATTGAAAGAAGAGATACAAACTTATACTATTTGATACAAAGGGATCCTAATTCTATCACCTACAATCATGCAATACCATTTACAAAATAGGAAATAAACCAAATCAAATATTTACAATAATCACAAAATTATCGGCATAATCTAAGCTTAATTTCCTTCAACACTCCCCCTCAAGTTGGAGTGTATGTTTATGACACCCAACTTGTTAAGTAAGACTTGAAACTGCGCCGAGCCAAATGGTTTAGTGAATATGTCAGCCGGTTGGTTTGTAGTTCGAATATGAGCTGTTTGAATTATTCCTTCTTGAATTTTCTCCAGCACAAGATGACAGTCTATCTCTATATGCTTTGTTCTCTCATGAAAGACTGGGTTGGAAGCTATGTGTATCGCCGCCTGATTGTCACATAATAAAGGCACTGGTTGTGTATGATCTACATTTAAATCCTTCAAGATATTTCTTAACCATGTGATTTCGCAGCATGTGGTGGCCATGGAGCGATATTCTGCTTCTGCACTAGAACGAGATACCGTTGTCTGTTTCTTTGTCTTCCAAGATACTGCTGCTTGGCCAATTAGAATACAATAACCAGTGATTGACCGTCTAGTGTCTTTGCACCGAGCCCAATCAGCATCACAAAATACCTGTAACTGAAGTGAACCTGTGGATGGTAGTAGAATACCTTGACCTGGTGTTTGCTTGATATACCTAAGTACCTTATGAGCTGCTTCTAGATGTGGTTGTCATGGCTTATCCATGAACTGACTTAACACATGCACAACATAAGTTAAGTCCGGCCTTGTTATGGTTAAGTAGATTAGTCTCCCAACTAACCTTCTGTAGGTCGAGGCATCATTCAAAAGTTGGCCATCAGATTGTGTAAGGGACATGTTCTGCTCTATAGGGAACTGAGAAGGTTTGACACCCAAGAATCCAGCATCATCCAAAATTTCCAAGGCATATTTACGTTGTGACAGACTGATTCCATGTCGTGATCGGGCCACTTCGATGCCGAGGAAGTACTTGAGTTGCCCAAAATCCTTGAGCTTGAACTGCTTTGATAGTAAGAGCTTCATGTTTTCTATATCTTTTAAGTTATCCCCTACCAATATCACATCATCAACATAGACCAGTAATACCAAGAAACTACCTTGCCGACGTCGGACGAATAATGAGTAATCTGACATAGATTGCTAAAATCCAGCAGCCTTCAGTGTAGTAAACAATTTAATGAACCATTGCCTAGATGCTTGTTTCAACCCGTACAGAGATTTGTGAAGTTTACAGACTCGAGTCTCCCCCTTTCGTCCGAAACCAGGAGGAAAAGACATAAACACCTCTTCATCAAGATCACCATGCAAGAAGGCATTGTTAACATCCAATTGATGAAGGTGCCAACCTCGGATAGCAGCCACACTAAGTAAGACACGAACCGTGACCATCTTGGCTACAGGAGTGAAGGTCTCCCTATAATCAACTCCAGCCACCAACCTGGCCTTGTATCATTCAAGCGTACCATCAGCTTTGAGTTTGACCTTATACACCCATTTGCAACCAATAGGGTGTTTATTAGGAGGCAATGTCACCAAGCTCCAGGTCCCAGTTGCTTGTAAGGCATCTATCTCATCTTTCATGGCTTGACGCCACTGCAGAGATTGCATTGCCTGAGAAAAACTGGTGGGCTCTTGGAGTAGGGTGAGTTGAGAGATGTATGCTTATGAATGGAGGAAATATGAGCATAAGACAAAAATCGAGATAAAGGATGAGCAGTACCTGAGTTCTTGGCCACATTTGAAGAAGAAGACGGTGCGGTCCTTGAAGGGAGGGTGGCGTCGATGTGAAAATCCTGTAAATGGGAAGGTGGTTTAGTGGATCGAGTACTGCGACGAATAGACGGTGGTCCGGGCACAATCTCGGGTGAAGCAGGAGTTGGTGAGGTGTGGTTGATGGGTGAGGATGGAGTATCATTGTCAGTGTTTGGCAGGGAAAACCGAGATTAGGGTGGTGTATCGTGTCCTTCAATGGGTGGGGGAGCAGATTGTGGGTGTTGTAGGCTGTTAGTTAGAATTGGGCCGATGCGATTGGGAGAGGTTGTGGGTGCCGGAATGGGAATGGGGTCCAGATCAAAGGTGAGAAAGGGGTCTGGGAAAAAGAATTGGGACTGTTTGGGTTGTTGTGGTGGTGCAGCGGAAGATGTAGAATTTTGAAAGGGAAAAATAGTTTCGAAGAAAGTAATGTCACGAGAAATAATTACCTTTTTCTGTGTAAGATCAAAAACACGATAGCCCTTTTTCCCATAAGGATATCCCAGGAAAATACAAAGTGAGGCACGGGGACCAAATTTGGATCTTGGCTGGGCATGAGTAGAGGCAAAACATAAACAACCAAAAACGCGTAAATGAGAATAATTAGGAATTTTGTCAAGGAGTTTTTCATATGGGGTTTTTCCATCAAGAAGAGGTGTAGGGGTACGATTGATAAGGTATGCAGAGGTAAGAATAGCATCCCCCCAAAACTGATTAGGAAGACCTGCTTGAATGAGTAAAGCACGAGCCATGTTTAACAAATGTCGATGTTTCCATTCAGCTACCCCATTTTGTTGGGGTGTGTTAATGCAACTGGTTTGATGAATTATGCCACGATTTGCATAAAAACTTTCAAGTTGGAATTCAGGCCCATTGTCACTACGAACAATTTTGATTTTTGAATCAAATTGATTTTCTGCCATGTTGATAAAATTTACTAAGAGATCCCTAATATCAGATTTGTGCTTCATGAGATAAACCCATGTGCATCTAGTATAATCATCAACAATAGTGAGGAAAAATTTTGCACCCGAAAGAGAAGCATTTTTATAAGCACCCATATATCAACATGAATTAAATCAAAATGAGATGTAGTAGTAATAGTACTAGAAGAAAACGGAAGCCTTGTTTGTTTAGCCAAAGGGCAAATTAAACACTTGTCAGTATCACAAGATTTATTTTTGAAATTTGCAAAAGGAAATAATGAAATAACTCTGGTTAAAGGATGGCCAAGACGTTGGTGCCAAAGGGTCATTTGAACATGGTTGCATGTTCCTTTCTTAGCTTGGTTGAAATAATAGAGACCCTCCCGTTCAATTCCTGTCCCAATCATCTTCCCCGAATGTAGGTCCTGTATAACACAAAAATTGTGTAAGAAAATGGTTATACAAGAAGAATGAGAGGCTAATTTGCTGATTGAAATTAAATTCAATCGAAAATATGGGACACATAAAACATTATCAAGGATTAAATCGGGAGACAAAGCAATCGTGCCAATGTGTGTCACTTGTGATAATGTGCTATTTGGCAATTCGACAGTGTGATTTTGAACTGGTCTCAAATGAGTAAAAAGAGCAGGATTGTAAACCATGTGATCGGTGCATCCACTGTCTAAGATCCAAGTGCTTTGTTGTCCATGAGAAATAAGTGAAAAGGCTTTACCTGAAAGCTTATCGTGAGTGGAATAATTACCGACATTATTGGCCGAAGAAGATTTGATCTTCAGCGCATTGAGTATTTTCTTGCATTCTTCTGTTGTGAAAGGAAAATTCATCTCCTTCCTTTCATTTAAAGAGGAAGTAGCTTGATTTCCCTTGGAAATATTGAATTCTACTTCAGTCGTTGCTTTCTTCTTGCGGCAATAATCAACCTGTGTCCTTTCCAACCACAGAAGGTGCATTTGAGATGCGCATGACAATTTTTAGTGGTGTGGTTGGTTTTGTTACATTTGGTGCACCTCGGCTCGCCTTTTTCTCCTTCATGACCTGAGTTCTTTACAGCAAAAACAGCAGCATCCGGTTGGACATGAGTCTTCCCTGTTGTTGCTTCTGCTTGCTTCTCATGACGAAGAACTAAGGCATATGCTTTGTTTACCGTAGGAAGTGGATCTTGCAGCAAGGTGTTGCTACGAACACTTGCATAAGATTCATTGAGACCCATGAGAAATTTCATAGTTTTCTGTGTGTCCAAATATGCAGTCACTTCTTTGATTGACCCGCAAGTGCATATCAGAAAAGTACAAAGAGCATCACGCTCATCCCAGAGTCCCTTTAGTTTTGTGAAATAATAACCCACGGATAAGCTTCCTTGGACACAATTATGAATCTCGTTCTCAACATTGAACAACTGGACAACATTCACATGTGAGAAATGCTCTTTCAAGTCTCTCCACATGTGCGCCACATCCTTGCAGTTAATCACGCTACTGGCGATGTCCTTAGACATTGATCCCAGCAGCCAAGTTTTGACTAAGTTGTTGCAGCGGTTCCATTGTTGCCATTCATTTATATTCTTCTCAATCGGCTCCTTGACAGAACCATCGACAAATTCGATCTTGTTTTTAACAGTCAAAGCCATAGTCATGGATTGGTTCCATGTGCTATAGTTGTCTTCCACCAGGGGTTGTGGCACAAGGATTGCACCAGGTTGATCAGAATGGTGGAGGTATAATTGATGATTGGGGTCATCCCAAGTGATACCCGAAGCTGTGCCTATTGCCTTCTCGTCAGCCACGGAGGTCAGCTTAGAGTTTTGGTATTGTTCATATCACCGGCTCTGATACCATGTGAAAACAGTAATTGGAATGAATATTGATTGATTTCTATTGAAAGCAGAGATACAAACTTATACTATTTGATACAAAGGGATCCTAATTCTATCACCTACAATCACGCAATACCATTTACAAAATAGGAAATAAACCAAATCAAATATTTACAATAATCACAAAATTATCGGCATAATCTAAGCTTAATTTCCTTCAACAGACCTGACACACAGGTCTACTATCTGCCTCTGTTTTGTCTTTCACCACACTAACTTCTCCAATTTAAGGCATTGTCAGTATTAGCAGATTTTGTATGTGTAGTTAAATTGGCTTGAGTAGTGAATGCAGCACTTAGACTAGTTAGCTACTTTAATATACTCTCAAAAGTTAGGAGAGCAGATTGTAGATCAACCCAAGTGAGATCAGTTTTATCACTGAGTTGAACAACAATAGTATTGTACTCACTGTCTAATCCAGCTAAGGTTCGTATTATTAAGTCATCAGTTGAGATAGGACAGCCAGCTAATAAGAGATTAACAACTAGGCTTTTCATTTTAGCTAGGTATTCAGACATTTTTTAGCCCCCTTTTCGGGTTCTAAGGATCATTTTCTAGCAAGGTGATCCTTGACCGCGTATATGCTCCAGTAAGGTCTTTTACAGCTTTCCAGATCTGTTTTGAAGATTTACTTCCAATGACTCGGGATATAATCTCAATAGTGAGGGTATTGTAGATCTAGCCCAATATGAGCTGATCCACAGCTCTCTATTCCTCAAAAGCAGGGTTGATCTTCACCACTGTTACTTCAATGATGAGCTGAGGAGGAGCTGGCTTAGTGCCTAAAAGAAAGCCTTCAAGCTTATGGCCATGAATAACGGGAAGTATACTTGATTCCCATAGCAAATAGTTTGTTTTGTCAAGCTTAATAAAGCATAACTGAGAAAGGTTTGAGGTGAGATTTTTTGTTGGAAAAACAGGGGATGTATCAGTATTTTGATTTTGAGTATTTGAGGTTTCAGATGTCGATGAGTTCATGGTAGCAGGCGAGAGGTAACCTGGCTCTAATACCAAGTTGATAAAAATAGAGTAGTTGATAACAAGGAGAATATGTAAGAAAAATGTAGATTGCATTACACAGTGATTCAATGTTGCTAACTAAACATAAGGGGTAAAAATGTCTCTCCTCCATAGGTAGAATATATATCTCCAGGCATGTGGTTTTCAATGAGGCAAATTTTCCCTTCAAAAGTGGTTTTCTCAATACCAAGCAAATTGAGCAAGTGGTTACTAATGTGCTCTTCCTGACAATAATTTAGAATCGCAGCAGTTATAGTTTTTCTTCTTCAAAAAATTCCTCTGGCAATGGTTCTGTTTCGGGACCTCAAAATCATATGAGCAACTCGGGTTCATCCTCTATTGAGTGCAGAATATCTCAAGATCATGTGAACAGCTCGAGTTCATCCTCAAATGAATGCAATATCACTCTTACACCTAGTAATGACAGAATACACAGAAGAAACACAGCAGATGATCAATTGGAAGTTGTTTTGGATATCCCTCAACTCAATCCAAGTGATGATCCTTTAATTCATAGTAATTCTGTTGCTCCAAATACCTATGAACAAAAACACCCTATGACCACTAGGAGTAGGAGCGGTATTCACAAAACAAAAACACCTCATGTTGGCACCATTGTATCTTCTGCTGCTATAACTGATATTGGTAATACTCTTGAACCAAGCTCGGTAGAGGAAGCACTAAAAATATGTCATTGGAAAGAAGCTATGGAGAATGAATTTATTGCCATAAATAAAAATAATACATGGTCCTTGGTACCCTATAGTGATAGTCGAAAAATTGTTGATTGCAAATGTGTTTTTAAAACAAAATATAAGGAAAATGGGGAAGTTGAAAGATTTAAGGCCCGCTTAGTTGCTAAGGGGTCAATTAGACCCCGAGGTGAATTTTGGAGATATGTTTAGCCCGGTTGCCAAGATGACTACTTTTCAATTAATTATTGCCTTAGATGTTAATTTGAACTGGCCTGTTAATTAGCTTGATATAAACAATGCTTTCTTAAATGGGATATTACAAGAAGAAGTATTCATATGGTAGCCATAAGGCTTTGAAAATCCCAAATACCCTCATCATGTATGCAAGCTAAATAAAGCTATCTATGGATTGAAACAAGCTCCTAGAGCTTGGTTTGATAGCTTAAGGAGCACTTTAGTTTCATGGGGTTTTCACAATACAACGGGAGATTCCTCTCTATTTATACACAAAACCAAATCTGTTATCACTATTCTGATCTATGTTGATGACATTTTGGCGACAGGAAGCTGTACTGATGAATTAAAAAAGTTCACAGCAAAATTAAATCATGTTTTCTCCCTCAAAGATCTTGGAAATTTACACTACTTTCATGGTTTTGAAGTTAGTAGAGATGCCATTGGATTGTTTCTCACACAGGAAAAAAAAAATACATCCAAGATCTACTTTCTATATTTAATCTTGAAAACGCTTCATGCTCATCAACTCCCATGGCTATTGGAAAACAGTTTTTGACTGAGAATGATACTCCTATGGTAAATCCAACCTTATACAGAAAGCTCATTGGCTCTTTACAGTATGTGACAAAAACTAGTCTAGATGTCAATTTTGCTGTAAATAAGCTAAGTATATTGATGAACAAGCCTACTGTCACTCATTGGCAAGCTGGCAAACAAGTTTTACGGTACCTTAAGGGAACAATATATTTCTCCTTACACTTCAAACAGTTTTCTGACTTGCACAATATTGGTTTTTGCGATGCCGATTGGGCAGTTTCTTAAGAGGAGGAAAGGTCAATTGCTGGATTCTATGTGTATCTAGGCAATTCTTTGATTTCTTGGGCATCCAGAAGACAAAATGTTGTCTCACATTCTAGCAAGAAATCTGAGTACCGCGCTGTAGCTGATTTGGCTGCTGAGACACTCATGATTAATTCTCGGGTTCCAGTAGTGTGGTCTAATAACCTTGGAGCTGGATCGCTAGTTGTTGAGCCAGTGTATCACTCTCGCAAGAAACATGTCGAAGTTGATCTACACTTGATCCGTGATAAAATTGCAGCAAAGGAGTTCAGAATACAGTATGTACCTTCTTCTGAGCAAATCGCCGATTGCCTTACCAAGGCACTTTCATCCAGCAAGTTCGACACAAACTTGGAGTAATTAAATTACCCACGAGTTTGAGAGGGGGAGTAAGTGAATTAAGCTAAATCATCGTGTAGCTAATTCATTATCTGGTGCACATATATAGCACAGGAATATTCCAGCTCATAGGACACCTGTCATTAGATCCCTTTCTTACGGAATTCTGTACCTTTTTTGTTATTGATTCTTTTTGTAATTTTACTATTTTTATCCCTTCTGTAAGTGTATATAAATTGAATCATTGTGTAATGCAATGTACACTTTTCCTACTTCTTCTCCTTGCTATTGACTACTCTGCTTTTCTCAACTGAACGAAGAGTCCTTACGTTGCTAGATAAATTTTTGCACAAAATCTTCACTATGCTTTTCTCAGAGGCTTATTAAATCTCTATAGGTTATAAAATTTCTAGTTCAAATCTCTTACCTATCAATAATCATGTGATAACTCAAATAAAAAATTTGTTAGGTCAAAGACAATTGCAACACTTTTAAAAAATTTTAAGCAACACATCTTTTAACCATTATCAATTCACAAATCTCAACAATGCTTAAAAAAATGTTGCCTTTAGAATGTCTTTTAGTATTTGCATTTCATTATTTTTATATAATATTTTTCACATATTTATTGATTCTATTCTAACATCAAATAATAAACACAAGTTCAAAAAAAATCAACAATTTTTTGATTGATTCTTTCAAAACAAAATATCCACTAACAATACCATCAAATATTCCTTGTTCATCACTCACGCAAAATATTGAAAATTTATTTTACATTCAAATCAAAATTAATGTTCCATTCAAATCATAATCATAATCTTCATAACGTCCATCTTCACCTTCTTCCATACAATCATCTTACATTTGGCCATCATTATCATCAATTTGGCTAGTCACTATACTTTAACTTCCTATATGATATTAAAAATACCTATTAATATAAAAAAAATATTAATATCAACACATAAATTAAAAAGAATTGGAGGAAAGATATGATTAAGTTAATTCAAATATAATTTATGGGTAGAAGTTGCTTTGATTTCAATAAAACATTCACTTATGCATGCAAAATTAAATAATTCACTCATTTGGAGATTGACCATGAGATAGACATTTCCAGCTCTAACAAGTTATGAGAAAATAAAAAAAGGAAAAAAGAAAAAAGATAGATGATTTTTACCATATATTGGATTGGATTTTTGTTGGCAAAAGGATTTTTGCTTTGATTTTTACCTCAAGAAAGACAACAGATACTTCCAACTCATAATCAACCATAAGATTTAAATGAATTTTCTATTTAAAATTTGCCTGCTTGTTACTGAAATCCCACCAATAATTCTCAGTCTGCCTTGTCCAAAAGCGAGAAATAAAAGACCAAGAAAACACGTTGAAATTAGGAATCAAGTCAGATTTCAAACGTCGTGCATTGAAACTCAAACACTGAGTATAGGATAGCACAACATCAGTACATTCTGTTGTTCAAGAATGTACTACAAAGTACTCATCACACACTAACTTAATTTTTGAAGTATCAGTAGTTGACAAGTTAGGAGCTAATTAGAATAGAATATACTATTCAGTTTGGCATATGTATATGAAGAAGATACTAGAAATGGTAAGGTAAAAGAAAGACTAGCTTTTGATGAAAAATTATATGAAAAGATAAAGAAATAATAAAAGGACTAGTGTATCAAAAGTTAAAATTTGAAATGAATACCAGCTTTATAATCTCCATATAGGGATATCATAACAACTCACTAGTCAGAACTAATAGTACATTAGGATCAAGGAGCTTTGAAATTGAAGAACACAGGCCTAGTACATCTTCATTAAGGAATAAGCTAGAGAATCTAAAAACAGAAGTATTAACACCCAGAACATAAACCTCTTAGAACAAAGACACCAAAATCAGTATCTAAAGAAAGCCTCCTAAATAACAATTTACAAATAGAGGAAAACCCTTACAAACATATAGATTATTTTAAATATTTATACTCTCAACACAACAACAAATTTCCATTTTAGATTCAACAGGAGAAACAAACCGACAATCAAGATATTGAAATGTGTACCTACTAGTGTTGGATGGGGGCTCCATTGTTCAGATATGGAGTACTCATAACTTGAAACTCAAGGTAGAATAATTGTTAGTGGATATTCTTTGGACATCATTATAAAACCATAATAAATTCACCAGAGTGGAAACTTACACCTACCTTAATAGTTAATACACTGAAATCACTAGGAAAAGGAAATGACACTAAATTAAAAATAATAATAATAATTAGAATTGAATAATTCTTTCTTAACTTAAAAATTGCCTAACATAGTCCTCATGATAATAATGTTTTCTAAGATTATCCAAACTACTCAAAATTGTCTGCACACTTATAGATGGTAAGGTTCAGTTTTAACCTAAGAGTTAGTGACCTAAGAAAAGTAGAGTAAAAGAAATGGATAGAATTAATTGAATTCAAAACATTTAAATATTTAATTAACCTCAAAATTTGAAAGTAGGTATATGACAATATGAGCTATCACATCATGTTTATTATCGATTCTATTGATCTATTGCAGAAAATCTTAGTAAGTGGATATAATTTCCAAACCAATGGATTTGTTCATGGGATGTTGGTAGGAAGCTAGGAACTGTCTTGTATATGAGGGATATAAGAGGACTTTTTAAAAAAAAAAGTTTTTGCAAATAGGGATGGGATGATTTTTTTTTTCCCACAAAAAATTATAGGGTGTATCAAGATTCAATTGTTTCTTTTTTTTTTTTTTAAGAATTTTACTTAATCTTCATGAAACTCAAAACATAAAAATCTCTACCAAGTTGCTGTACACGTGGAGAGAATGAAAATAGAAGAAATTTACACACACCCACAATGAAAAATAAAACAACAGCAGGAACAATTTATTAATTACTAAGTTCATTCTTTGGGAGATCAAGTCATGTATGCTCGTTATCAAAGTGTTTGATGAGATTAATTGTTAGAGGAGATGCAATGGTGTTTGGAGTGAATCTTTAAGCATGCCGTGCTGAAAATTATATATAATAATTGACTTTAAATCTCTCTGGAAAGTTTCACATGTTACTTTCCACTCAATTTTGTGACTTCGTATTGCTAGAATTCCAAAAATCATAAAGAAATAACTAAAACTTCCCCTACCTCCTATTAAAACACACAGTATTTGATTTTTTTTCTTATTATTCAATTGTAAACTAAACTTATTCTTTGTTATCATATTAAGCAGAGAAGGCAGAGTATTTATTAGATTATCTAACAGAGTTAAATTATCTAACAACGTTAGTGAAGAGAAATCCTAAACTAAAAAGTAACAGTGTTAGATTATCTAATAGAGTATTTACTAGAATAGCTTTTAAAAAATTGGTATTATGATAATACTATCTAGAATCTTGCACCTAATTTGTTGTTTTAACCAACCTATGCTATTATTAATAGATCGAAGTAATTTTGTCATGCTCTAAAATCTAAGCACGTGATCGGCACGGTAGTTAGGAGCTCGCCCACCCTAGACCATAAGCCCACCATATAACGTTTGGTAACATCTCATAATGATTTAAATGGCACATGCATTTATATTCTCCTAGACCTAGGTGACTTGCGTAACTGCAGAACATACTACATATACTTACAAAGAGCTAAAGACCCACCAGTACAAAAGGTCATTGCCGAACACCACCACTTCTCAAGTGAGTACTCATCTTCCAAGCTACATCTAAAAAATCTTAAGCCATGGGGGTGAGTTTGGAAAACTCAGCAAGTAAATAACTCCACCATAAAATCATATCTATCTAGTAACTAACATCAACAGTTACATATGCACATACATCTAAATTTTTCAATTATCTAGCTCATTTACATAACCCATGTGTGTGCATATATTCATCTAGCACATTTACATAACTCTTGTTTATGCCCATAGTCGTTTAGCTCATCTAGACAACAAAAGTGTGGGCATAATATCATCTAACATCTCACCCATGCATACATGGCTCCTTGTTAGAAAATTGAAAACAATAAAAGTTTTGAAGCGTGATAAATCACTTTCTTTAAAGAGTTTATATTTATGTATTAGGAAATCACAGGCAAACCCTTCCAGGATATAACAAAGCCCTCTTGGAACTAAGATACTACCGTAGAATTCTAATATGATATATATAAAGTTTGAAAAGTTATATCTATTCAATTTAAACATGTGTGTCTTTCTATTTCCAACAATCATGTCTATTCTATTTTGAATAGTCATGTACGTTCAATTTTCAAAAGTTATGTCTATTCTATTTCGAATAAATGTGTCTATTTAATTTTGTCTTATTGAATTTTTAAAAATAAATTTAAAATTCAATTTTTAAATAAAAGGCACATCTTTTCAAATAAAAGACATATCTTTTCAATTTAAAAGACACATCTTTTTTCAAATAAAAAGACATATCTCTCCAATTAAAAGAGATATTTCTTCAATTAAGAGACACTTCTATTTAAATAAAAAGATACATCTTTTTAAATAAAAAGACACATCTTTTAAAATAAAAGATACAACATTTCAATTTAAAAGATGCATCTTTTCAAATAAATAACACATATTTTCAAATAAAGGAACAATTAAATTCCTTTTTTTAAATGTCATATTTTATCCAATGCAAGACTTCTAATTCTGTTCAATATTACAAACTATATAACAATCCCCCACTAGTTTATAATATTTCTACATGATATCATACATAATAGAAAGTATCTTTACAGAGATTTGTACTTCCTAATAGTGTAACACTTTAAAGTTTTAACAAAGTTAATGGTATCATAAGATTTGAACCATAACTCCATTTGCTAAAACTCAAAGTACAACACCTATGACATCATTAACTTTGTGGTGACATTCCAGTAATCTCGCTTTAGCACTTTTATGGTCATGTGCTAATCCTAATTTCATGAATATTTACAAGATCAACTCTTTTAAATCTTATTTGAAGTGGTACAACTTCAATATTCATATAGGTAGTATATTGTTATTATGTCTTTGTTACTCCAGACATTTAACAATACCGTTAAGACCTTTGTCATCCTCTCTTTGTAACAGTATGCACAACTCTTCACACAATGTTATGTAGTACACTCTCTTAAATGAGGTGTCAGTTTTAGAGTTCGTGCCTAAAACAACATTTAGTAACTTGTTATTACTCATTGAATTTTTATTGTTAGAGTGTATACTAACTCAAAGTTGGGTTCCCGTTACTAGTGCTTTATTTTAAGGGTTTTAACCCCATTCCTATACAAGTTTACTGTACTACATCTCTGGGCAATGATTTGATCAATGGATCAGCCAAATTCTTATTTGACTCAATATAAATAACTATCATTATTCCATTTGTGACCAATTCCTTTATATACTCATGTCTTAAGCTTATACGTCTTGATTTCCCATTATAAATTTTATTGTGAGCTATACACATAGTAGCTTCACTATCATAGAATATAGAAATGGCTGGCATAGGTTGTGGCCACTACTTAATGTCTAATAAGATGTTCCTCAGTGATTCTGCTTCTTTTCCAGTAGCTGCCAATGCAATAAATTCATATTCCATTGTGGAATAGGAAATACAAGTTTGCTTCTTAGATGCTCAACTTATAGCACCTCTATCCAAGGTGAATATCCAACCAAATGTGGATTTATTATCATTAACACTTGTGATCCAACTTGCATCAGAATAACCTTCTAATACAATAGGAAAACCACTATAACAAATTCCTAAGTGATTTTTTCTTTTTAAATACCCAAACACTCTAGAAATTGCTTTCTAATGTTCATTACCTAGATTACTTGTACCTTGAGAGTTTATAAACAACAAATGCAATATCTAGCCTAGTATAATGCATTGCATACATCATACAACATATTGCACTTGTATATTCTAATTGTACTATCATTCTCCCTAGATTTTCAATCAATTTTATACTAGAATCATAAAGAGTATTAAACTCCTTTATTCTTAAATGTTTGAATTTATCAAGCACCTTATTTTATAGTGTGAATGTAAAAAGTCACTCCTTTGTTATCTCTTTGAACTTTAATACCTAAGATAGTATCCACTTCATTCATATCTTTTATTTTAAAGACTGATATCGGGTATTTTTATATACTTTTTAGTCCCTATCTTAGTCCTATGGCTATTCCAATGTTGCCAATTCTCTAATTTTATTATGTTTTGGAATTTATTGGGTATAAACTATTTATGGATTGAATGTGTTTCAATTTTATATTTTTAGAACTTGAATTGTAAAATGCTCAATTTAATTCCTACAAATTTTAATTTTAGAGAGAAAAATGCTGACATGGACAAAGATGATGATTTGGATGCTAATGTGGC
Source organism: Biancaea sappan (assembly GCA_037074585.1). NCBI lineage: Eukaryota > Viridiplantae > Streptophyta > Magnoliopsida > Fabales > Fabaceae > Biancaea > Biancaea sappan. The sequence goes on along the minus strand of CM073501.1, from coordinate 40,539,665 downwards.
ACTTTTTGGATGATGCAAATGCTGACTAGGATATGCTGGATGTGGGGCCCACTTGAACTCTTATTGAATGCCATGTAGTCAGAATTTGAGGGCATGAATATTAAATTTCGTAGGTCAGAAAGCAAGGCTGAAATATCAATTCTTCCATGCTGTTCTGCTGCTGCCATACCTATGTTCTGCTGCTGTTTCCTACTTTCTGCTGCAGAAATATTAAATCTGCTGCTGCCATGCCTACTTTCTGCTGCAGAAACATTAATTATACTGATGTTTTGCTGTCAAAGTGCTGCTACATCATGGAGGAAGCATCTAGGGTAGAATATTCTAAGGCATTGAAGGGGCATCAGTTTTAGAAATAAGAATACATTCATTTTAGGCAACGAGACTTAGAAAATTCGCAGCTCTCTCTTCCCCTCTGTTTTTGCTTCTGTTATTGGCTGTTTTGCTCTTATGGAGGGCTAAGTTTTCATTGTAATTAGTCACTAGACCACTGGGATGTTGTAGCTTGAACTAAGAATGCAAGTTAAGTGTTTTGTTCTCCATTTTCATCTCATTTCGTTTCTGTTTTGCTGTCATGTTTATTTTGCTGTCAAATTCTGATTAGAGCTTGAGTTGTAACATAAACTGACTTATATATAAGACATAACCTTGCTTGACTGATTAGGAAAGTGAGGGAGGCGAAATGACTAGTTAAATGATATATTTAACTTGGTTTGGTTGAGATTTTCCACTGAATGCATCTAGTTATAGTAGAGAGATGTTCTTGACTGTAATTAGTAGCATTAAATTCTAGATGTTATTCTAGAAACATTTTCATAAAGAACCAAACAATGGAATGAGAACAAAACTGAATCAATGAGTTAGGTAATGATAGTTACACTCCCACGAATCCTAGTGGCTGATTACATAGTCTCTTTACTGTCAATTTCTTGCAATTTCTGCTGCTGCTGCTGTTTTTGCTGTTACTGCTGTTGCTGCATATTTTGCTGCTGTTGTAGTGTTTAATTGCTGTTCTGTTTTATTTATTTAGTTAGTATTGCTACAAAACCCCCCCCCCCCACGTTTATGTACTCTTAATTGGTGTTTAGGTGTTTAGAACGATTAATTAGTATCAAGAAGTGGGGCTCCTTGAGTGAATACGACCTGGGGATCACTATACTGCAAATTGCCACAAATTCAATTCTGGGCGATTTGGCATCGTAGTGGCGTGAACCAGAATTTTGGCGCCGTTGCCGGGGAGCCAATTCATTTCAAAGTGTTAATTAGTTGTTCTATCGTGTTCTTGTTTGATTTTAAGTGGCTTGGTATTGTTGGAAGTGATTACAAATTTTTCAAGTCAACTTTTCAAGTTTCCTAGTATATTTCAGTCACTATTCATCAGCTTAAAAAACTAAATCGGATTGACTTGAAAAATTGGTAGTCCACTAAACACGACCCTTTCGGGCAAAACTCCTCACGACTTTGTCGTGAGGAGCACCGCCCTATCTCGGCTAAATTCCAACGTTTAGACCACTTTTTCCATTTTACAATGATTTTAGCCATTCTTCTAATTAATTGTGATTTTTGGTTTGATTTTTGTAGATCTTATTTTTGAGTTCTGTTTTTTGATTTTGTGCCTCCAATTGGTGAAGTATTTTTCCAAGAAAAATCAGATTTTTCTGAGATACTTCATTTTTGGTCATTTTCCTTGGTTAGACCATTTTGTGCTTATTTTGCTCTTTTTGTTCTTTTTGTTGTTTTCTCGTGAATTTGTGCCCTTTCTAGTATATGAGAAGGTCTGGTCACGTGGACTTACCACCTTTTGATCCAGAAATTGATAGGACCTTCCATAGGCTAGTGAGAAGTAATAGCATTAGGACTAGTATAGTTTCTGAAATTCTTGCTGAAATTGTTGAGTTAGCTGTTGATAGTGTAGAAGTTGAATCAGATTCTGAATCTGATATTGTGTTGGAGTCTACAGATTTTGAGTCAGCTGGGATAACTGGGATGGATAATCAAAATGCACAAATGCCTCAAAATAGGCAAGAACAATCAATTAAAGAGTTGATTGCACCTGATGTGCATTATCAACCATTGTGCATAAATTATCCTGAGTTGGATGCTAACTTTGAACTAAAATCTGGTCTAATCCATTTGTTGCCTAAGTTTCATGGTCTTGCAGGAGAAGATCCGCACAAGCACTTAAAGGAGTTCCATGTTGTCTGCTCTACCATGAGACCACATGGGGTTGGAGAAGAACAGATCAAATTAATAGCATTTCCTTTCTCTCTGGATGGGGCAGCCAAGGATTGGCTTTACTATCTACCCACTGCCTTGATAACAAGATGGGATGAGCTGAAGAAGTTGTTCTTAGAAAAATTCTTTCCAGCCTCCAGAACAGCAGCAATCAGGAAAGATATCAGTGGGATTAGACAGTTGAATGGTGAATCTCTGCATGAATATTGGGAGAGGTTTAAGAAGCTTTGCTCATGCTGTCCAAACCATCAGATTTCAGAGCAGCTTCTCATCCAGTATTTCTATGAGGGATTACTGCCTATGGACAGATATATAGTTGATGCAGCTGCTGGTGGGGCATTGGTGGATAAGACTCCTACTGCAGCAAATGAATTGTTGGCCAAGATGGCCCAAAATGCTCAGCAATTTGGCACCAGATTGAGTGATCCAACAGTTACTGTCAATGAGGTGAGGACACCTCCCATGGAGCAGCAAAGGATAGAAAATAAATTGGAGGAATTAGCTTCAATGGTGAGGCAATTGGCATTAAATCAGAGAACACAACAACAAGCCCCTCCTCCTTCAACCTGTGGTATTTGTTCCCTGAATACCCACCATACTGATCAATGCCCTCAGCTGCAAGAGACCTCAACTGAGTCATGTGCTGGTATATTCCCTGGTAGACCCATGCAGCCACAACAACAGAGATATGACCCATATTCCTCCACCTACAATCCTGGGTGGCGTGATCATCCAGCTTTCAAGTATGGGAATACATCTAACCCCCCTTACCAGCCACCCCATGTAAGATACAATCAACCTGAAGCTAGCCATACACCTCCTCCAGCACCCAAGAAACCTGAGCCTAGTCTTGAGGATCTAATGAAGCAACTGACTGCCAATACTCTTCAGTTCCAGCAAAGGACAGAAACAAATATGCAGAATTTGGAAACTAAGATTGGCCAGTTAGCCACAACAGTCAATGAGCTGAAAAGCCAAGGTTCAGGGAGTTTGCCATCCCAACCAGTGATCAACCCAAGAGGCAATGTGAGTGCCATCATCTTGAGGAGTGGCAAACAAGTAGACAGTCCAGCTTCTGAATCTGAACCAGAAAAATCAAATGTCCAGCAAAGTGTTCCTTCATCTTCAACCAGTGAGCAAAATAAAAAGGATGAAGAAGTGGTTCAGAAAATTCCTCTTCCTTTCCCTAATAGGCAGACTCAATCGAGGAAAGCTTCTGAATCTGACATGGATAAGGAGATCATGGAGACCTTCAGGAAAATAGAGGTCAATATCCCACTTTTGGAAGCAATTAAGCAAATCCCCAAGTATGCCAAGTTCCTCAAAGAGTTGTGCACTCATAAGAGGCGTTTAAGGGGTAATGAGAGAGTCAATTTGGGAAGAAATGTGTCTGCACTCATCCAACCACCCATGCCACCCAAGTGCAAAGATCCTGGAACTTTCACAATACCATGCACAATAGGCAACATGGAGTTCTCCAACGCTATGCTGGATTTGGGAGCCTCAATCAATGTTATGCCCAAATCAGTGTACTCGAGCCTCAAGATTGGTGTTCTTTCACCAACTGGAGTGATTGTCCAACTTGCCAATAGGAGCACAGCACATCCAGCAGGAGTTTTAGAAGATGTTCTGGTAAGAGTTAAAGATCTCATTTTTCCTGCTGATTTTTATGTGCTTGATATGGAAAATGATAATACTCCTGGCCATGCACCATTAATACTTGGTAGACCTTTTCTGAAAACTGCAAAAACCATCATTAATGTGCATGAAGGGACTTTGTCAATGGAGTTTACTGGTAATAAAATTGATTTTAACATTTTGGATGCCATGAAACATCCTATAGAAAATCATTCCAATGTGCATGTAGTTAACTTTTTGGATTACTTAGTTGATGAGGCATGTGAAGATTTCCAAAATGAATTAATTTCTGATTTTCCTGAATTCTCTGATTTGGTAGATGCCTTTGAATGCAACTGTGCTGGTTCTGAATTTTGTCATGCTTGCACTGAAATTGAAAACTCTCTAAATGCTGACAATTCTGAGTTGCATTCTGATTTGCATAGTGATTTGGATTCTGATGTGCATCCTGATTCTGTAAATTTCTCTAGCTTATACTTAGATTCTGTTTCTATTTTAGGTAGTTGTAGGTGTAGTGATTTAAATTGTAATGTTGTACATTCTTCATCTCTTTCCTCTTGTGCTGCTAACCCTTCCTCCTCTTTAGCCAAGGATTCTGTCTTTGAGCAAACTGAATTTGTAGGTGCTTCCTTGGATGTGATTCCACAAAAACTAATTCCATCCTCCATCCAACCACCTGCATTGGAGTTGAAGGCTTTACCAGAAAACCTCAAGTATGCCTTCTTGGAAGTAGGAGACAAACTTCCAATCATTGTGGCCAACAACTTGAACCCCAATCAAGAAGAAAAATTGATCAGTTTGCTGAAAAAGAATAAGAAGGCGATTGGGTGGACTCTAGCAGACATTCCTGGAATTAGTCCTTCAGTGTGCATGCACCGAATTCTCCTTGAAGAAGAGACAAAACCAGTGAGGCAACCCCAAAGAAGACTCAACCCCATGATTCTTGATGTGGTCAAGAAGGAGGTAAGTAAGCTCCTCCAAGCTGGTATTATTTATCCTATCTCTGATAGTAAGTGGGTGAGTCCGGTACAAGTAGTGCCAAAGAAAACCGGGGTAACTGTTATAGCAAATGAAAATAATGAGTTAGTGCCCACTAGAGTTCAAAACAGTTGGCGTGTTTGCATTGATTATAGGAAGTTGAACCAAGCAACTAGAAAAGATCATTTTCCTCTTCCTTTTATTGATCAAATGCTTGAGAGACTTGCTGGCAAGTCTCATTACTGTTTCCTTGATGGTTTTTCTGGGTATTTTCAAATTCACATTGCACCTGAAGATCAGGAGAAGACTATCTTCACCTGTCCTTTTGGTACTTTTGCATATAGACGCATGCCTTTTGGTCTCTGTAATGCACCTGGCACTTTTCAAAGATGCATGTTGAGCATATTTTCTGATTTGTTAGAGGATTGCATGGAAGTGTTCATGGATGATTTTTCTGTTTATGGAGACTCATTTGATGCATGTCTGAAAAATTTGGAGAGAGTACTTGAGAGATGCATAGAGAAAAATTTGGTCTTGAATTATGAAAAATGTCATTTCATGGTAGAGCAAGGAATAGTCCTAGGCCACATAGTGTCACCACGTGGCATAGAAGTAGATAAAGCCAAAGTTGATGTTATCTCTTCTTTGCCTTACCCCGCTTCTGTGCGGGAAGTTCGCTCTTTTCTTGGCCATGCAGGATTTTATAGGAGATTCATCAAGGACTTCAGTAAGATCGCTCTACCCCTATCTAAACTCCTCCAAAAAGAAACTGATTTCGTTTTTAATGATGCTTGCAGGTCAGCTTTTGATGAGTTGAAGAAGCAACTTACCTCCCCTCCTATCATCCAACCTCCACAGTGGGAGCTTCCCTTTGAGCTCATGTGCGATGCCTCAAATTTTGCTGTAGGAGCAGTACTTTCACAAAGAGTAGAGAGGAAGTTGCATGTCATAGCCTATGCGTCCCGTACCCTTGATTCAGCTCAATCAAATTACACAACCACAGAGAAGGAGTTTTTAGCAATTGTTTTTGCTTTAGAAAAATTTAGATCATATTTGCTTGCCTCCAAAGTAACTGTGTTTTCTGACCATGCAGCACTGAAATATTTGTTGAAGAAGCCAGATGCAAAGCCAAGATTGCTTAGATGGATGCTGCTCCTCCAAGAATTTGATGTGGAAATCAAGGATAAGAGTGGGGCAGAGAATGTAGTAGCAGATCACTTGAGTAGGCTTTCTGATCTTCCATTGGAACATCTCCCTGTAAGAGACAATTTTCCAGATGAGTGTTTCCTCCTTTTGCATGGTACTGGTGAGCCTTGGTATGCTGATTTGGTGAATTATCTTGTTGCATCTGAATTGCCTGCATACCAAAATAGACATCAATTGAATAAATTAAGAAGCGAGGCTAGGTACTATGTGTGGGATGACCCTTATTTGTGGAAAATTTGTAGTGACCAAATTATTAGGAGATGTGTTCCAAATCATGAATTTGCATCTGTGCTGAATTTTTGTCATACTCTTGCATGTGGTGGACACTTTGGTCCCCAAAGAACAGCTAGAAAAGTGTTAGATTCTGGTTTATATTGGCCTACTTTATTTAGGGATGCCTTTGATTTTTGCAAAAATTGTTCCAGATGTCAAAGAACTGGAAATGTGTCTAAAAGAAATGAAATGCCTCAACAACCTCTTCTTTTTTGTGATGTTTTTGATGTTTGGGGTATTGACTTTATGGGTCCTTTTCCTGTTTCTTTTGGCTTCATGTATATCTTAGTTGCTGTGGATTATGTGTCGAAGTGGGTGGAAGCTAAAGCCACCCGAACTGATGATTCTATTGTTGTTGTAGATTTCCTTCGTTCACATATTTTCTGCAGATTCGGTGTCCCCAAGGCCATAATCAGTGATCAAGGATCACACTTTTGTAATAGAAACATGCAAGGGCTATTGAAGAAATATGGGGTGGTGCACAAAACCTCTACACCTTACCACCCCCAAACCAATGGGCAAGCAGAAGTCTCCAACCGAGAGATAAAGCAAATATTAGAGAAAACTGTGCAACCCAACAGAAAAGATTGGAGTAAGAGGCTTGACGATGCGCTTTGGGCCTATAGAACCGCTTTCAAGACTCCCATCGGCATGTCTCCATACCGCTTGGTATTTGGTAAAGCATGTCACTTGCCGGTGGAGATTGCACATAAGGCATATTGGGCCGTTAAACAATGCAATATGGACATGACCCTAGCCGGTAAAGAAAGAAAGTTGCAACTTCAAGAACTGGAAGAACTAAGGCTAGGGGCTTATGAGAATGCGCGCATCTATAAAGAGAGGACAAAAGCTTTACATGATCAGAAAATTGAGAAAAAAGAATTTCAAGTGGGAGACAAAGTCCTTCTCTATAATTCTCGCCTCAAGCTAATGCCCGGTAAGCTTCGCTCTAGATGGGTTGGCCCTTTTGTTATTACTAATGTCTTTCCTTTTGGTGCAGTAGAAATTCAAAATGAGGCCACCAACAAGCAGTTCATGGTAAATGGGCAAAGGTTGAAGAAGTTCTACGAGGGCTTCAAAGAAGAAACTGTAGAGGAAATCAAACTCTACAACGTTCCGGCTCCATGATAAGGCCGTACTCTTTCCCTCCTTTCAATTTATGTCCTCCTCATTTTTTTTTTTGATGTTTGGTAATAATTTGCATCGAGGACAATGCAATGTTTAAGTGTGGGGGGAGAGAATTTGAGTTTATTCAAAAAAAAAAAAAATTTTCTGCTTTCTCCTCTGTTTTCTCTGTTTCTGTCCAGAATTTTTGAGCTGTCTTGCATGAATTTTCTGTACTGATTGGCTACGAATTTTGCTAGTTTCTTTACATGTTTTTAAAGCCTTATATGTCTTCTAGCTGTAGAATTTTATTTGGTGTCTTTCGCATTTGTTTTGGTGTAGTTTTGTGTCAGTAAAGCTGAGTCGCCAGAATTTCTGCAGTGCAGAATTTTGCTACTCTGTTTTGCCCGAATTTGATGTTTTATTTTTGAAAAAAAAAAAATTTGATGGAGTTTTGGTGTGGAATTATGCATGATGAAATAGTTAAAGTGTAGATTGACTTAGCATGAAGAGAATTTAGCCTTATTTCTCTAAGGAATTCAAGTTAAATGGCAATGACGTTGACTTTAATGAATTTGTAGTAATAGTCTTTTAGCTGTGAGGATTTGAGCCTAAGTGAAAAATGCTATTCTTCTTGTTGCGTGTTCTCTATCATGGATTGTCACTCTAGAACTTGTCTTGAATCTTTGATTGAGGCTACATATCTTGTACATGCTTGGAAATGATTTAGGCATTTGTTTCTTGTAACCACTTTTAGCCAAATAGCCATCCATTATCATTGTTTCCATTGTATGTCATTTTGTGCCTTATCCATTTTCTTTCTTGCGTCCTTCCACCACTTTTTCTGCCTACAAACAACATTTTTCTCTTTCAACTTAAGATGTGAGGAGTATTTTAAATTCTTTTAAGAGATCGATATGCTGAAAAAAAAAATCCTGTGAACTTTGGGGGGTTTTGAACTATATTTCTTCTACTTCCTCTCAAGCAAAAGAAAAAGACTGGCCACTCAAAAAAAAAAAAAAAAAGAGAAAAAAAAAAGAGAAAGAAAGAAAGAAAGAATTAAAAAAAAATTTTTTGAAAAAAAAAAAAAAGAGAGAAAATAATGAAAAAGAGGAACATATAGAACATTGAGACCCAAATTTATTTATACTCAGTCTCTTATATTTCACTTGTAAATACTCTTCATTTTCTTGAGTTGTTACCATATTTTGTTTCATTGTTCAATCTTTCCATTTGTTTCCCACTACTTTTCTTACCCACGTTACAACCTAGTAAAGTCCTTTTGATTCAAGTATGTATTGGATTCAAGTAGTGGAGATTTAGATTCTTGACAAGCTTATGGTAGTGAATTCTGTGATAAGTTGAATTTCGAGTGATTTACCCTAGACACTTGAGAGAATAGAGAGTAAACACATTCCTGGTGAGGAGGCTAATTACTTGAATTCATTCGTATCAAATTAAATTGCCATGATGCTTGGAATCTTAGAAATTTAAGATTAATTCCTTCGAGTGCTAAATCTTTTCAAAATTTTGATTATTCTATTCTAGCATACTTTCCACATTTTTCCTTTGGTGTCTTTTTGGTGTTCCGAATATTATTTTGCCCAGGAGTGCAAAAGGCCAAGTGTGGGGGATTTGATATCGGGTATTTTTATATACTTTTTAGTCCCTATCTTAGTCCTATGGCTATTCCAATGTTGCCAATTCTCTAATTTTATTATGTTTTGGAATTTATTGGGTATAAACTATTTATGGATTGAATGTGTTTCAATTTTATATTTTTAGAACTTGAATTGTAAAATGCTCAATTTAATTCCTACAAATTTTAATTTTAGAGAGAAAAATGCTGACATGGACAAAGATGATGATTTGGATGCTAATGTGGCACTTTTTGGATGATGCAAATGCTGACTAGGATATGCTGGATGTGGGGCCCACTTGAACTCTTATTGAATGCCATGTAGTCAGAATTTGAGGGCATGAATATTAAATTTCGTAGGTCAGAAAGCAAGGCTGAAATATCAATTCTTCCATGCTGTTCTGCTGCTGCCATACCTATGTTCTGCTGCTGTTTCCTACTTTCTGCTGCAGAAATATTAAATCTGCTGCTGCCATGCCTACTTTCTGCTGCAGAAACATTAATTATACTGATGTTTTGCTGTCAAAGTGCTGCTACATCATGGAGGAAGCATCTAGGGTAGAATATTCTAAGGCATTGAAGGGGCATCAGTTTTAGAAATAAGAATACATTCATTTTAGGCAACGAGACTTAGAAAATTCGCAGCTCTCTCTTCCCCTCTGTTTTTGCTTCTGTTATTGGCTGTTTTGCTCTTATGGAGGGCTAAGTTTTCATTGTAATTAGTCACTAGACCACTGGGATGTTGTAGCTTGAACTAAGAATGCAAGTTAAGTGTTTTGTTCTCCATTTTCATCTCATTTCGTTTCTGTTTTGCTGTCATGTTTATTTTGCTGTCAAATTCTGATTAGAGCTTGAGTTGTAACGTAAACTGACTTATATATAAGACATAACCTTGCTTGACTGATTAGGAAAGTGAGGGAGGCGAAATGACTAGTTAAATGATATATTTAACTTGGTTTGGTTGAGATTTTCCACTGAATGCATCTAGTTATAGTAGAGAGATGTTCTTGACTGTAATTAGTAGCATTAAATTCTAGATGTTATTCTAGAAACATTTTCATAAAGAACCAAACAATGGAATGAGAACAAAACTGAATCAATGAGTTAGGTAATGATAGTTACACTCCCACGAATCCTAGTGGCTGATTACATAGTCTCTTTACTGTCAATTTCTTGCAATTTCTGCTGCTGCTGCTGTTTCTGCTGTTACTGCTGTTGCTGCATATTTTGCTGCTGTTGTAGTGTTTAATTGCTGTTCTGTTTTATTTATTTAGTTAGTATTGCTACAAAACCCCCCCCCCCCCACGTTTATGTACTCTTAATTGGTGTTTAGGTGTTTAGAACGATTAATTAGTATCAAGAAGTGGGGCTCCTTGAGTGAATACGACCTGGGGATCACTATACTGCAAATTGCCACAAATTCAATTCTGGGCGATTTGGCATCGTAGTGGCGTGAACCAAAGACTGAAGTCAAATACTTCTTAATTTCAGAGATGCCAAGCATATTTTTTTCTCAAATATTAACATGCCATCAACATACAAACATATAATGACACTATATTCACTTGTCAATTTTGGAATAAATACATTTGTCAGTATGATTATATATAAATCCATTTGATAATATCACACTATCAAATCTTTTGTGCAACTATTTTGGTGCTTGTTTCAAACCATAAAGAGACTAGACTAATTTACAAACCTTAGTTTCATTTCTCGAAAGAATGAAACCTTCAGGTTGATTCATAAAATAACCTTCTAATACAATAGGAAAACCACTATAACAAATTCCTAACTGATTTTTTCTTTTTAAATACCCAAACACTCTAGAAATTGTTTTCCAATGTTCATTACCTAGATTACTTGTACACCTTGAGAGTTTATAAATAGCAAATGCAATATCTAGCCTAGTATGATGCATTGCATACATCATACTACATATTGCACTTGTATATTCTAATTGTGCTATCATTCTCCCTAGATTTTCAGTCAATTTTATACTAGAATCATAAAGAGTATTAAACTCCTTTATTCTTAAATGTTTGAATTTATCAAGCACCTTATCTATATAGTGTGACTGTAATAAAGTCACTCCTTTGTTATCTCTTTGAACTTTAATACATAAGATAGTATCCACTTAATTCATATCTTTTGTTTTAAAGACTGAAGTCAAATACTTCTTAATTTCAGAGATACCAAGCATATTTGTTCTCAAATATTAACATGTCATCAACATACAAACATATAATGACACCATATTCACTTGTCAATTTTGGAATAAATACATTTGTCAGTATGATTATATATAAATCCATTTGATAATATCACACTATTAAATCTTTCATGCCACTATTTTGGTGCTTGTTTCTAACCATAAAGAGACTAGACTAATTTACAAACCTTATTTTCATTTCTCGAAAGAATGAAACCTTCAGGTTGATTCATATAAATTTATTCATTTAAATCTCCATTTAAAAAAGATGTTTTAACATCTATTTGATGTACATGTAATTCATACATTGATGCTAATGATAAAAGTACTCTAATGGATGTTATTCTTGCTACAGGAGCATAGGTATCAAAATAATCAATACCCTCTTTCTGTATGAAGCCTTTAGCCACCAATCTTGCTTTAAAAGTTTGAATAGAACCATCTGTATTATATTTTCATCTAAACAACCATTTACAACCAATAGGTTTTGATCCTGTAGGTAGATCAACTAAGATCCCAAGTGTTATGGGATATAATTGAGTCCATTTCATCATTTATAGCCTCTTTCCAAAAAGTTGCATCTCTAGAAGACATAGCTTCTTGAAAAGTCTTTGGATCAATTTCAACATTTAGTAAAATAAGTATCTTATTATAGATATCAGTTCTACTTCCTTCAATAAGAAAAACTAAAGCTTGTGAAGAAATAAAATCAGAACCAAAATGTTTTTCTTTTCTAACTCTTTGGTTCCTTCTAACTTATTTATGACTTTTGTCATTTTTCTTTTATTATTAGCAACATCAGAATATGACAATGCATATGTATCATCATTATTTTGTTTTTGATCTTTTAATTGATGATTGGTAGAATCATGCAAAAATTTATTTTCAATAAATTCAACATGTATAGATTCTACAATCACATTTGATTCGACATTCAAAATCCTATAAGCCTTTAAATTTTGTACATATTCTACAAAAACACTTTTAATGCCCTTAGGTCCTAATTTAGTTCTTTGATGATCAAGAACCCTATAGTATGAAATACACCCCCCACACTTTGAAATAATTTAAATTTAGTCTTCTATTATTTCAAAGTTCATAAGGTGATGTTTTCATACTTTTTTAAGGCACTCTATTAAGTGTATGACATGCAGTTAAAAGTGCTTTATCCCATAAATTATGGCAAATGAGCATTCAATAACATAGCATTAACTTCTACCAATGTTCTATTTTTTCTTTCTGCCAACCCATTTTGTTGTGGGGTATAAGGTGTACTACTTGATGTATTAAACCATGCTCTTCACAGAATTTATTAAATTCAATAGGAAAATATTCTCCACCTCTATCACTACGAAGGATTTTTATTTTCCTATTCTTTTGATTTTCTACTATTGATTTATATTCTTTAAATTTTTGAAAAGCTTCATCTTTGGTTCTTAGTAAATAGACAAATGTGAATCTAGAGAAATCATTAATAAATGTGATAAAATATCTTTTACCACCTCTTGTTATTTCTCCATTTAATTCACAAATATCTGAATGCACCAAGTCTAATAAATATGTATTTCTTTCAACTCTATGAAAAGATTTTTTAGTCATTTTTGCTTGTATACAAATTTTACATTTTTCAATATTTTTGAAATTGCAATTGATGTAACCATTTTTGAACATAAATTTCAAAGAACCAAAATTTAGATGTCCTAATCTAGCATGCCATAAAGTATAGTCAGAGTCAACAATATAAGCATAATCAACATTTATTGCATTAGTACTAAGTTTGAACATGCCATCAGAATTATAACCCTTTCCTATAGATGTCCCACTCTTAGACACTATAACATTGTCAGACTCAATTACAATTTTGAAACCTTTCTTAGATAGCAAACTAGCAGACACTAAATTCTTTCGAATTTCTGGTACATGAAACATATTTAACAATATCAATTTCTATCCAGATGTGAAGTTGATCTCTACAAATCCTTGTCCAAGCACTTCCGGAGTAGCATGATTTCCTATAAGCACTTTTTCAGAATCTTTGACTTCTGTGTAGGTCTTGAAGAAATCGCTATTGTTACAAATATGGATGGTTGCACCCGAATCAAGCCGCCAGTCTTGACTTTTTGTTATTGCATTAGCCATGTTCACTTCGATAATCATACCAATGTGAAGTTTAGACACCATGGCCATCATCTCTAGGATTGTGCTTTCCACCAAGTTTGCTTTCTCGGTCTTTTCATTCTTTCCAATGTTGAAGTTAACTCCAGCCTTTCTATATCTACACTCACGAATAACATGGCCTTTTTTGCCACAATGGAAACAAATAATATCATTTTTCTTTTTCTTAAAGGATTTCTTATTTTCTTTTAAATTCTTGTTTCCTTTGTGAGTATTTTTTTATTGACAAGATTAACAATAGAACTTGAAGCCATAATTAGTGCTTCTCTTGCATGAGTTTCATATTCAATTTAAATATGAGTAAGAAACTGTTCTAATGTTAATTTGTTAGTAGAGTGCAGAATTTTCTTTCTATAATTATTCCAAGAAGAAGGCAATTTAGAAAGAATTGCATCAATTTACAAAGCATCAGAATTTTGACTTCAACATCTCTTAGTTTTGAAACTCAGACTTGGAGTTCATGGATTTGATCCATGATTGGTTTAGTGTCAACCATTTTAAATTCAAAATATTGTAAGGCTAGAATTTGTCAATATCTCATTTTTTTGTTTAGTAGGCAGTCTCTAAAGTAGACCAAATTACTTTTGGTGTCTTCAAGTTTGAGTACAAATCGTATAAATGATCAATCAATGTTCAGAATGTGTCCTCGACATATGAGTTCATTTTCTTCACGTTTCTTTCTTTCTACTTTGACTTGTTCAGATTCTTCAGGATTAGGATTAGGCAGCGCCAGTAGATGGGCGTCAAGAACATAATGAATCTTTAGGGCAGTAAGTAGGAAAATCATCTTATCCTTCCAGCAAGTGAAATTAGTGCCATTAAAGCGATCCAGTTTGATGAATTCTTTTGGATTCTCCATAGCACCAAATGATAGGAAATAAACTCTTTAAAATTGTTAGAAAATTGAAAACAATAAAGGCTTTGAAGCAGGATAAATCACTTTCTTTGAAGAGTTTATGTTTGTGTACTGGAGAATCACATACAACCCTTCCAGGATACAACAAAGCCCTCTTAGAACCAAGATCCACCGTAGAATTCTAATATAATATATATAGAGTTTGAAAAGTTACATCTATTCAATTTGAATAGGTGTGTCTTTCTATTTCCAAAAATCATGTCTATTCTATTTTGAATAGTCATATCCGTTCAAATTTCAAAAGTTATATCCATTTTATTTCGAATAGATCTATCTATTTAATTTTGTCTTATTGAATTTTTAAAAATAAATTTAAAATTCAATTTTCAAATAAAAGGCATATCTTTTCAAATAAAAGACATATCTCTTCAATTTAAAAGACACATCTTTTTTCAAATAGAAAAACATATCTCTCTAATTAAAAGGTATATCTCTGTAATTAAGAGACAGTTCTATTCAAATAAGAAGATATATCTTTTTAAATAAAAAGACACATCTTTTAAAATAAAAGATACAACCTTTCAATTTAAAAGATGCATCTTTTCAAATAAAAAACTCATATTTTCAAATAAAAGGAACAACAATTAAATTCCTTTTTTTAAATATCATATTTTATCCAATGCAAGACTAGGATTCAAGTTTCTCTCAATCATCTGGGTCTCTAAGGATCTTGACTGCTTTTGACACCTATGATTCAAGGACCTCTCAATCATCTAGATCTCTAAGAATCACAACTGCTTCTAGCACCCATGATTCAAGGTTCTCTCAATTATCTAGGTCTCCAAGGATCACAATAGCTCATAGCACCTATGATTCAAGGACCTATTTCATTGTTCGGGTTGCTTTAAACCAATGATCCATTAAGCCCTTTCATTACTTAGGTCTCTACAAATCAAGGGTCCACTAAGCCTTCTTTATCATCATACAGTCATTTACAATACAAGCATAGTCAAATATGCATACATGCAAGCATCGCATAAGTGGACATCACTTAATCCATGCCAATCTCAATTTATTCTCTAGATCATGGTTTTCTTATAACTCATCGCAACATTCACTTGTGCACGAACATAATGTTTCTCGGCATTCATCAATATATAGATACATGACCATACAAAAATAGCATTTAGACATTCTAGACCATGCTTTACTCTATGCCTTATACCCTCATGCACTTATCATGCTTAACTCTAAACCACACCTTCTTTATAGGGTCTCATGGTTTCATACATTCTGCTTCTCATATTATAGATCATCTTATCAAGCTATGATAATTTAGTCTCTTGCTCATCTCATCTCGGCTCTTAGATCATGCTCTAACTTAATGGTCATTTTGCCACATATTTGTCTTGTCTTAGTTCCTATACCGTGTCTTTACTCTACAATCTTGTAAACTTATATATATATATATATATATATATATATATATATTAGTTCATATTCTAGATCATATAATCACTTTACCATTTCTTAGCACTCATGTTGTCCTGCTATGAGCCACATTCTTACACATGTATAAATGCAATTATCCTTCTTGGGGCCTTTCCGACCCCTATCACCTTTAAGCTCCTAGGTCCCTAAGACTGTTGTCCCTTAACTAACTAGGCAAACAATGGTCTTTCGACTACATGTAACTTATGCTTGTGTCACTTATATGTTATCTTAGTGCATGCCTCTCTTCTCATTATCTAATCTCATAAGTGAGATTTCGTGTCTAGCATGGGGCCTCATCTATTCTCACATGTTATGCATCTAATTAGTTGTGTTTAAGAACATATTATTACATATTAGGTAGGATTAGCTACTTAACATAACTCTAAGCGAAAATTATTGTTTCTATATTGCTTGCTCAAGGAGAAGATGCCTCAAGAAGGTTTAGAAGAAACCCCCAATGATTTCTTCATGAGAAAGATAAAGAAATAGATTAATTTCTTGTGACTTTTCACAGTTTGGGGCCAACCAGTTGACTTCCAGGGGAGATAGTTGACTTGTTTGCCTCTGAGGAGCTACAAGACACCATCCAGTAGGCAACCCGTTGATTAATTGCCCAACCAATCAACTAGCTTACCTCGCCCAAGCCATGGAAAAGCATCACAGTTGACTAGTTGCACTTTTGCAACCATAAACTTATGTAAACATGATCTTTTTCCCTTCCCAAATCAACACTTTTGGTCCCAATCTTACATCTATTAATCAAGCTAAGGGTTTGGGTGACAAGTTACATTTTTAATCTCATAAACCCTCTCACAATTCTCTTTGAAAGATTGAGTCAAAAACACAAATCTTTAAGTTAGAAATTCCAATTTCACTACATTTTGGAAATATGTTTGCCCACTCCTAATTCAACCCAAAAGGCATCCAAACCAAATCTAAAACTCTACAATAAGTAGGAAGGAAGGTTTAGAAACAATGTAGGGCCTCAAACATGATCGTTTACTAAAGATTACATCTAAAATATTAGAGAGAAACTCGAAGAACCTTAAAAACTTCAAATTCTTGATTTCTAGTTGAAAAGGAGCTTTGTTGTTGGGGGAAACTTGCTATAGGCTTGAGGATCAATAGGTGTGTGGGTATGGTGAAGGAAAAGGCAAGGGTGATGAGGGAGATTTAAGAGCCAAAAGATTAAATGTGTGGGGTGTGAGGGACTTCCATATGTGTATGTGTGTGTATGTGTGTTTACTGCGAGTGCCCCTTTCCTTTTTACCTTTTTGCCCCTCTTGGTCTAGCTAAAAGCTTTATGGCTCTAAGGGCACAATGGGAAACCCTTTAAAACAAATACCAGGGACACTATTTTCACACCACACTAAAACTACTACATCACAAGTAAGTCCACAACACCAACTCACAATAAATCTCTCATCTCACCCACATTTCCCTTAAAATCCAAAAATACCATTTTTCTTCACATTGGTCCCTCTCAAGGATCTCCACACCCATACAAGCATCCACAACATTTCAGGGCAACATATTCACACATTAACAGGCCCAACATCGATATTCATACAGGCACATATTCATATTCAATAAATACTCATTGAATAACATCTTTATTGGTCCATATCATGAATCTTACATTGACATGTCTACAACACATAGGAACTGGATAAACCAAGCATGTACATAAAAATGATGGGTATTATACATGTCTATTCCCGCATTGTCTCAAATAATCACATACACTTTTTTAAGTATACCTTCAGGGTTTTTGTAACCTCCTTTATTCCCTCACATGCACCTGTGTCTAAAAGATCATACATATGCGAAGACAAATGTCTCCCTGGTTACTAACACCTCTGGGTGTTACATTAACAATGTCCTATTGGCCCTAACAAATATTGTATTCTTATAGTAATGTGCTTTTAGTACTATTTACCAAACCAAACTAGATCGGTAGTCTAGTTGACCCTAGAAAATCGATTAGCCAAAAGACTAGTCAAAATCCAATGAAAACCAGTAAACCAATGAATTGATTTTTGTTAAAAAAATTAAATATTTACAAAATATAATTATTTCTCACACTATATGGGATTTAGCAAACTTTCATTTTTTGTTTTGTTCTGTTCTATCATATTATATTTTCTTTTTTCCTTTTCAATTATTTTTTTATAATAATATTATTTTTGCCACAAGTATAAATAAGGGAACAAGAATAAAATAATTGGAAGAGCAATTACAATCTCTCTCTCTCTCTCTCTCTCTCTCTCTCTCTCTCTCTCTCTCTCTCTCTCTCTCTCTCTCTCTCTCTCTCTCTCTCTCTCTCTCTCTCTCATATATATTGTAATGAAACACAAAATAGAGAAAGGAACACTTTCTGATATCTATTCCATTGATCTCCATAGGTATATATACACATTACATAGACTCAAAGAGGGAAATAAAATAGAATCCCTAAGATTATGCTATCAGACAAATCCCTAATAATTAGCCTACAGATTAGTGCTATGATTGTGTCATAAATAGAGGATAAGTCAACTATACAATTAATTATACAATAACTATACAAACTCTATTAACATATATATATATATATATATATATATAAAATATAAGTTTACTATGATTAAGTACGAAAATGTTTATTAATTTATTATATTATATTTTTTTTATTTTATAAATTAAATATATATTTATTTAATTATTACCTTTCAACCACGATCAGACTAATAAACTGTGAACTAGTACCTTCACTGATTCAATAACCAATTCAATTTTTAAAACATTGACTTCTAGCACTCTATGTTTTAATAAACCACCTAACTGGCTAAACTAATAAAATGCAATGAAATGCCAAAGATCATCCAAGAAATTAACTAAATAGGAACAAACTAAAAAATGAATATAGATTAAGCAATGTCTCCTTTCAAGAACCAATTAAGTATTGAGATGTTGATAAGAAATAATATGATGCAATATTCAAATCGGACAATAATAATGCAAATTAAAAGTCGACAGCAATACAATATTTTTTATTTTATTCTATGAAATAAGGTTTTGAAAATTGGACTGTCACGCCCTAATTCGGAAACGTGATTGGCACGGAGTGATATTCCTACCACTACCATAAGCCTAAATCAAACCAGCGTTCAAGATCCACAACCAGCTTTAAAACACTACTATATGAGAAAGTTTAGAGAAAACATAATTATGCTATACAATTATTCATATGCCAAATTACAATTCATATGTAACCTGTGTTTTCAAGCAGTAGAGTACTTCTAAACATAGTAAGTTAAAATATATAAGAAAGAGTGATCTATAGTATTTGCCTTACAATTCAACCACCACTCACTTAATACACAGCTGTCAACCCTAAGCCAGGATGGTTGAAGACTCAAAGGCTCCGCTACTCCTTATACGGAGACTAGTTGGACACTCAAAGACTTGAAGGGGTACACGAAAAAGAGCATGACTATATAACTCAGTAAGAAATAAAACAATCATAGATAAAATACAAACTATGTACCACTCACATGGGTGGGACTCTCAGAAGGCCCCACCCTTAACCACCGCTAACACACACAGTTCCTAAGCACAACCTATAAAGATTGATATAATATTCCAACCACAATACTACCATAACCTTTTACCACTCTAATATATATACATATATATATATATATACACACATATAAATTTACATCATCCAATATTAAGTTTGATCACACAACATATCCACAACCATCATATAGGCACAGGATAATTGTGTCATATATATATATATATATATAAATGAAAAGTATGATTACAATTATCAACCACGAGTCGACATTTCTTCTAAGACGACACTGTCACAAGAAACTGTGGGTCTTAATAGGTCAAGAAAAGTTACACAGGCATTCTTCCAACATTGCACCATCACAAGCAAATGTTGGTTGACAACCCAGGATAGCCACACAAGCATTCTTCCAATATTGTACCATTACAAGTAGATGTTAGTTGACAACCTAGGATAACCACACAGGTGCACCACATAATATAAGTTCATTCCATCACAATCCCATAACAAATATAGATTTATTACATTCAATGGAAATAGTAAGTCACCACAAGATTCACATAAAAATAGGCTCAAGCCTTCCACTAGACTTATTCTTATTATACATTTCAACTCAATTCTCATTCATTGCATAATTTCTATGCACATCATCCTTAAGGGTATATAGGAAAAACCTAGCTCAATAACTGAATTAGAATTTCTAAATTTCCCTTTTTACCACTTATCAGAGTCCAAGGCCTTCTTCCACTCATTAGGGCATAATTATATTTGCATTCACCAAAAGAAACATAAATCATCACCATGAGTAGCACATAAGGTACATCCATTCCTTAGACACATAAGGGTTTAATATCCATTTACCAACATAGGTACATGGACACATGCATAATTTACAACCGATAAGAAACCTATTATATGACTTATTGCATTTGTCATAATTAATAATTAAATAAGGCTAGTTATCCACATTTGAGTTTTATCCTCAAGGATTCCATCATATGTTTTATATATTTATATATATATATATATATATATATATATATATATATATATATATATATGCCATCACTATGTACTATATAAGTCTCAATACACTAGAAAAAAAAACATGAGCATATCATGAGAATTTCAATATTATTAGAGATGGTAAAGTCACAAAAAAATAATATAGGAATGGTGTTTATTCCTCGCCTTGATTCCATGTTTGTCTGCCTTGACTAGTCGCCAAGTATGTGGAATATGCATCAAAGAATCCATCCCTAGGAGATAACCATGTACTAACTCTAACCTTTAGTCACTATTTTGGTCATAACTCCTAAATGATAAATCATTTTCAATGAAACTTGTACCATTAGAAAACAGACTTAAAGGGCTTTCCAACGATATAAGATTACTAAAAATGGAGTTCAGACGAGGGAGATATGACAATTTGAAAATGGACTAGAAATCCCTACTGCTCTCAGCCATCTTCCCGCTTAAGTGCGCGGAATGCATCAAAATTGTGCTTAGCAGTCTCTAAACCAAGAGGGACCCTTGTTCTTCATCCCAAATGGTCTTCAACTCATCCTAATTCATTCCCAAGCTTTCCAAACCCTTCTCCATGATTATTAACCATATTAAGGCACCAAAACTCAATTGAAACAAGTCCTAAAACATTTCAAAACACAAACATAAGATTGGGCTCTTGAAATCTTGGATTTTCACACACATAGGACAACAATAGACAATTTATGACAACAACTACTACATTAAGCACTATTCTCACACATGTAATGAGATTCCAACCACCCAAACCTTCCATTTATCATTTCCCACACTAAAATAGACTCAAGGAAATAGTTTATACCAATTCAGCCCATAATCCTCAAAGTTAGCCAAAAGACCCCATTTTCCCCAATTTTTCTAGTTTAACTCAAAAACCAAGCATTAACAATATTTTTCTATAATCTCCTCACACAACCACTCCTCAATGTTTACATAACCAACAGGGAACCTTTTGCAACAACACCCAAACTTCCCAAACTGATAAATTTACTCACATTATACCTAGGGTCCCTAATGTGCGAAAATGGAGAAGAGAATGGAGGAAATACTTACTTGCTTGGGAGAAAACCACCAACGAAGAATGACCAACACTCCAATGGAGCTCTAAGAAGGAAGAGAATAGGAGGAATAGGAGAAGAAGATAAATGCCTAGAGGGAGGATGAAAAGTTCTTAGGGATTCTTGAAATGGGAAGTGAATAAATGAGAGAAGCCTATATGGCTTTTAGTTAGATTAAATCAATTCTTATAATTCCACCCCTAGTGGTGCACATCTCCCAAGTCAACAATACTAACATTTAGTAAAATTTTTAGATGAAACATAGCATGCCATATATTCTAACCAATTGAAGCCAAATATATTTAATATCATGCTTCTCATCAACATAAAGTCATGACCACACACACATACATTTTTATGTTTCTTTCTTACTCCTGTGAAATTTAAAATTATTTCATTCCAATCCTTCCACACTACCAACAATTTAAGATTTACCATGACAATCCATTATACACACACTACATCATCAGTCTACATGAAAAAAAAAAAGAAATTCATCCACAAATGTAATTTTAGGTGCATAAACTTCAAATTAATCCACATCAACACATTCATGAGGAAAATAAAAGAAAGCAAGCATGCCAAAAATCACAGGTATTACATGGACTGTAATACCCCGGTATTATAGTATAGTCAAAAGTACGTATTTTATTCGTGATGGTGAAAATTTTTCGTGAATTAACAAGTTTTGACTAGGGAAACAAAGAGTCCTAAAGTTTAATAAGGATCAAGACATGTCATGAATTAAGTAAATTTTTGCAACGGAGAAAGGAAACATAAGTAATGAGAGTAAGAAGTATGTCTAAGGACTAAAGTGAAAAGAAAAGCAAATATGGAGTATTCTGGAGAAAAGACTGAATAGGGACCTATAAGGAAGAATGGATTTTATGAGGATGAATTATGAGTTTGGAGACGTCAGATTTGAGGTTGGGGCAGATCTTGAAGCACCAAGAGTGACTAAAGTGAACGGGGTATGGGATTCTTGAATTTTATTGAATGCATTTTGTGGAAGTGTAATTGGGTGCCCTATGATAATCAATTTTTCCAACTCTTTTGTAAGACCCCAACTAAGGTAACTACACAAACTAAATTGAAAGGAATTAAATGGACCCCACATTACACACTTAAAATGCCACCATCCATATCCCTCATTCATTTTTCTTCTCCTTCCCATGGCCTCTTCCTCCCTTTTCGGCAACAACCTCCAAGCCTACTTCAAGATCCAACCATGGCTTTTACTTGAGGATGGAAGTTGTTGAAGCTAAGGAGAAGTGGTAAGTGTTCTTCCTTTTTTTCTTCCTCTATTTCAAGAAGTAAACCCTAAGCTGGACATTTGGGAAAATATTGTATAATGTTTCTATGAGTCAATTGATGTGGGATTGTTGTTCCAAAATGTTAATGATGAAAACTTTTGCTTGATATAGTTGAATCTTGGGAAGGAAACTTATGTTGTTGAAAGGATAAGTTTGAGAACAATTTCTTGAAATCTTTTCTCCTTGTATGTGGCTTCGATCTCTAAGTTTTAGATATGTATATTGTGTATTTAACTCACCTAAAAGCTCCCAAGGCAAACCCATGAAGTGTTTGAACCATAAAAGGGAGGTTTGGCTTTGGATGGAGCCATTTTCGAGCTCCATCCATGGTTTTCCAGACATGGGCACCCAGGTGCTAGCCTTGGCACCAAGGTCTGGGTAGCCAAGGGGCTTGAGGACGAAGGGGTAGCGCCCAAATGCCATTTTGACAGAAATCTCCTATTGTGGTATCGTATTGAAGGTTCAGATTTAATTTTCAAATAGTTATAACTCTTTCATCTAGACTCCATTTTTAGCAAATCTTATATCGTTAGAAAACTCTTTAAATCTAGTTTCTAATGGTATAAGTTTTATTTGAAAGTCCTTTACTTTAAGAGTTATGACCAAATTAATGATCAAAAGTTAGAATTATTGGTAAGGATTTCCCTATTTTGTGACCTTGACATATTTTTAAATGGTTACCTTATAGGGATAGATCCTTTGACACATCTTCCACATCGTTTGGAATGGATTTGCTAGCTTGGAGTTAAGGTAAGGAAACTAGCCCTATCTTGCATGACTTTAATTCCTAAGATTCTTGCTTCTTGTAATTAATTAGAGACATATTTATGAAATGGAGGAAAAGATGATATAATACCAATCCTAGAATTATATTATCACATGCCAAAAAATAAACATATTTAGTATTATATGACTGCTGAATGATGGAGGTTTCAAGTTAGAGTAAAGGTGAGGGAAATTCTCATCCTACATTGGTTGCTTCATTACATACATATAGAGATGGGTATGTTGTTGTTTTAAATTAAATTAGAATTTGGATGAGATGATGGGAAATGACTTGATAATAAAAGATTATGATTTCTTTACATAAACTTGATGATGAGTTACTATGAGTGTAAAAAACTATTTTTATGAAAATTTATATGCCTATCTATATGCTTATGTATGATGAAGTTGTAAATATTTATATGGAAATGAACACACGATTATATGAGTAAAGAGTACAAGCCACCCCAATGCATGATCACGATTATTGTGGACTTGTTGCAATATGTAACACATATGATGATTGGAAGTATGTGAGTCAAGTTACTGAGTTACGAAATGAAATTGAGTAGATGTATTGTTGATGTGCATTATATGTATATGTTGTTTGATGTTGTGCACAAGAGTACAGCTGAGCTTTCTTGTTGCAGTTGATTCATTTCCCACAACTCCATGGCCATGGTGAGGTGATACGCTAGGTCGACAAGGACTCAAGAGAGTGGCTTGGTAGGCCCTTGGTCCACAATGCACTACAAAAAAAAACACTTTTGGTGGCAACTCAAAAGTTACCCTTTAGTAGTGACTTAGTCGTCACCAAAAGTCATTTTTTTGCCAAAAAAAATTTCGTGTTAAAAAATAATTTTTGGTTACCTTTAGGGGCAACTTTAAAAGTCGCAACTAAAGGTTACTTTTGGTGATTACTTTTAGACTCGGATTGGTCCGACGGGTCAACCTGAGACCTATTTAACCTATGCAGGTCTTAGCCGATCCACGATGACTCAATTTTTTTTGGTACAATATTAGAGTTTATTTGAAATTAAACCAAACATATGCATATCTGAGATTCGAACCTGGGTTTCTTGCTTGCAATCATGTGTGTCTTGCCATTATGCCACCACTTTATTTGTGCTATGTAAGGGCAAAATATTTTATATATATATATATATATATATAATCTGTTAAAATTATTTTAGGCAAAAAAATCATAACACTAAAATGAAACAACATCAAACTTAACAAAAAGAAAATATATTATTAATAGATTAAGAGAAAAAATAATTATATATAAATAAAAAAAATTGAATTTTGGTGGCGACTATGAGAGTCGCCACTAAAAGTCTCGCTTTCAGTGGCGACTCTCAAAAGTCGCCACCAAAAGTCAATTTTTTTTATTTATATATAAAAAAATTTAGACTTTTGGTGGCGACTCTTAGAGTTGCCACCAAAACTCACCTTTAGTGGCGACTATAGTCGCCATCGAAAGTCATTTTAAAAAAAGTGTAAAAAATGATTTTTGGTCACCTTTGGTGGCCATATTTTGGTTGGTGGTGATTTTTGAGAGTCGCACCAAAAGTCCAAATTTCAGTGGTGATTATCATAGTTGTCACCAAAAGTCTAATTTTTTTTAAAATTTTATTTAAAAAATTAGACTTTCAGTGGCAACTCACAAAAGTCGCCACCAAAAGTCTAATTTTCAGTGGCAACTATCGAGGTCGCCACCAAAAGTCTAAAATTTTTTAAATTTTATTTTGAAAAATTAGACTTTTGGTGGCGACTCTCAAAAGTTGCCACCAAATGTCCCTCTTTCAATGGTGACTCTCAGAAGTCGGCACCAAAAGTCGGACGTTTGGTGGCGACTCCTTTAGTCGCCACTAAAAGTCAATTTTTTTTGTAGTGACGTCACCTTTAGCGAAAGGGCTTGGTGGGTTAAATTTTTCTAGTGACCATGAGTTTTCAAGAGGGCTTGGTGGGTTACCAGAGCTGGCTACGACGATGGCCTACAACGACCCAATCGAGTAGACATGTTTGAATAATATATATATATATATATATATATATATATATATATATATATATATATATATATATGTCATATTATAATGGAGACTATAATGCAATAATTTGCAATTAAGCACTTATGTCTGAAGTGTTTTTGAGTATGAATTTTGTGTTAATAAATTGCTAGTTGAATTCTTACTTATGATGAGATAGTATGATAGGTACTAGTAGCTAGTTGACCTCTATGTCCTTATTTCTCAGCATAGTTTCCTAACAGTACTGCATGGTAGACTCAAAGTAACGTAAAAGAAGTGATACGTATTTATGTGTATTAAGTTTCTCTATTTACCACATTAGTGTGTAATAGATTTCCTTATGCATGATAAAGAGTAGATATTCACAAGTGTGTAAATACTCGTGCTTATAACAGCATCCTCAATTCATTGTCTTCTTTTCCTATTGCATTCATGATTATATTTGTAAGTGCCACGGTAGGACTATTTTGGTGAGTCAAGTCATTGGACTCACCCCTTCACAGTTTCAGGTATGAAAGACTTCATAGCCCACGGATATACGTCTTAAGAACACCTCTCCATTGATCGTGGTAAGGTAAGGTACTTTAGAAGTCATGTCAAGGTAGCCATTTTTAGTTAAGCTCTATAATCTGGTAGATCATGTTTTGTTGTGTACTCATGTAAAAGATAGTAAGAACTAACACAAAGATCATGAATTATAATTGTGTTTATAATGAGCTAAGTGTAAAGATGTTATTTGTTTAAATGCTAGTTTATGAATGAAAGGGGAGCTTAACTAGTTTCAGTTTGTTTTTAGTCTAAAGATAGTTAAGTAAATAAAAATTTTAAGGGTTCTAAGTAAAAGTTAGGCTTGTGACAGTGCCATTTTGGCTTCGTCCGCGCTAGTCATGTGCCCGAATTGAATCGTGATATAGACTGCACATTGAACTAGTAAAGGCACTAGTTTAAGGGTCAATGGTCAGATCGATTTCTTGGCTAATTTCAATCTTGCCAATTAAATTGGTCAATCTGATCCAATTCTAACAACAATGCTCTAAAATCATATAGAAAGAGAGAGAGGAGATTTGCAAACAGCTAAAGAGTCAAATCCAAATTATTACCAAAATCAAATGTGTGAATGAGGCAATAATTTGCAATAATTTATACATGTTACATCAAAGTATTGCTTATACAATAATTTGCAATACTATAAAATCATTATCTATTTCATCAAATGCAACAGCTTTTTAACCGTAGCAATCTATATAATAGACTAAAATAATTTTACGATATTAATTGTTGATAGATCATTAAATTATGTATAATAGAGTAAATTTAAATGAATAAATTTAATGAATAAATTAGGTAAATTATTAAATTTGGTAAATTAATCACATCACATTAAATGAATTTGGAAAAAATTAAGATAAATTGCTATATAATTGGTATAATTGCTATCTAATCACATTAAATGAATTTGAAAAATTAGGGTAAATTACTATATAATTGCTATAATTACTATATAATTGATAAATTAGGTAAATTTTTTTAATGAAATATGTTGTCCTTTAGTAAATTATCATTTATTATGTACACATAATCAAATAATTAATTGCTATATATTTTCCATATAAAAACTAGCATACCGTTGTGAAGTGTCCATATATGGTTGCTATATAATTACATATACATTCTTTATTAGTTATATTAATAATTAATAAATTAATAAATTTGCTATATAATTGATACTATTAATTACTACATTATTATAATTGATTCTATTAATTACTATATTATTATTATTATTATCATTTATTAAATTCAATATATTATGTTCAATATTCATATTATATAAATAAATGGTCATTCTAATTGTTATATATTGCTTTCATCTTCTTGCAAAATTAGTTTTCATTCTATTTGTGCTTCGCATATGGCTAAACTTAGTGATGTTGCTGATATTAATACAGCAATGGATGATTAGAGAATTAAAGTTCGGGTTGTGAGGTTGTTGACAGTTCCATTATTCAATATGCCAGAGGAGATTTTTAGTCTAGAGAAGGTTTTACAAAATTCTCAAGTGAATTTAATTTCACTATATTCAAATTTTTTATATGTATTATTTTGTTCATAATGCTTATGTTGTGTTTATTTTTGGCCTTCTGAGGTTGATTACATATACAGTCATGTGAATAGATCATTTGTGAGTAAGTTCAGATGTCAAATAACTGAGAAAAATATTTATATGATATTTATGTTTGGTGTAGTTAATCATAACAGTGAGTATCATACAACAAAACATTCATTCATGCTTGAGTTTCACTTTTCAGCTAATGTCTGACTAGTTGAAGATTATTTGAGTATTCCAAAATCAGTTTTCAAGTTTTGTCTATTCAGTGATATTTTGAATCATGTTGCTGAAAAAAAACTATTTAGTAGGTTAGTTTTTATCTTCTTCTATTTTGTAGATTATGTTTTATTTGTTGTTGTTTCAACTTTCTACGAATAATATTATTGCGTTTCAAATGTTATCAGGCTAGTCAATAAATTTGGTCCTATTATAGAGAGCTCTAAGAACGATAACAAGAACAACATATAGAAATAAGAATACAGAGTATTCTTGCTATCTTTTTTTTTCTTTTTGTCATGTATTTAGATTAATTACTACATTATTATCATTTACTTAGTTGTATATTTATTATATCTTTATGTTAGTGTTTTCTTATTTTCTTATTTTTAACATGTGTGTGTGTGTGTGTGTGTGTGTGTGTGTGTGTGTGTGTGTGGCGTAGGTGAAACAAAATTATGTGTATATTGTGGGGACAATTCACAGATGAGTTGAATCAACAGTTTGTCAATAACCAAGGTCATCCAACTGTTGTTATTTTCTGGTGTAAAATTCGACAATTCTCTAGTACACTATCTATTACTTGCTCTTTTGATTTCTTTAGTGTAATATTCATTGTCATATTTATTTTGAGCTAACATTGATACCTATTTGTTCAGGTTATGTCAAGATTTCCAACTCCCTTTATGCTTCAAGCTATTTATTAATCCTAAACTCCTTGAATATCGTAAGTTCCTTTCAAAGTAATGTATATATATATTTATGTTTTTGTCACAATTTATATCATTAGTTATTTAAGCTAACAAATTTATAAATTATAGGATTATTATCATAATATATTATGTGGGTCTCAATGTATTTAATATATTATGTGGGTTATTGTTAAAGTGAATAGCAGAATATATTTTTTTTTATCAAAATATATTATCATAATTATTAATTAGTGAAATTAAGAATTAATGAATTTCATTACTTTATTTTATTTGAATTGATTTGAATGAATAAATAAATTAGGTAAATTAATAAATTTGGTAAATTAATGACATCACATAATATTAATTATTTGATTTGAATTGATTAAAATGATTTGAATTGAAATTCAAATACAATTGCCTTTATTATTTGACCATTGTAGTGTCTTAGAGGATTTTTTAGTAAGTAAAAATAAATTTGATTATGGAATTGATATATGAATTAAAAATTTTGTTTTATTTGACTTTATTTTGATTTCTTTTCAAAATAGTTCCTAATTTAATAGAAATCAAAGTTTGAAATATAGATCTTTAAATCATAATCTCTTGACTGAAGAAAGAGATGAAAATCAAATTCTTGAAAGACAAAATTTGAGGCTTGGAGATCCAGTCCAAATGTAACAGCAATCTTAGTATTTTTCTTCTTTAGATCCAACTGAAACTAAAAAAGATGCATTCAAAAGTAAAGATTGAATCAATATTCAATCAATTACCGATTTGTACAACAAATAATTTATAACAAATAGCAAATAATCTACAAATCTATATAATAAACTAAAACAATTCTACTCTAAGGTATTAATTGCCGAGATGTCATTAAATTATGTATAATAAATTTAAATTAAAAATTAAATAAATTAATTTTTTTGATCAATTAATCAAATCACATTAAATGAATTTGAATTCAAAGTAACCCTTTTGCAATGTGATTAGGGCTCTTCAATATCAATGCATATTCAAATTGAAATCTGATTCTATAATTGCATTCAAATGAATTTGAAAAAATTAGGGTAAATTGCTACATAATTGCTATAATTGCTATATAATTGGTAAACTAGGTAAACTTTTCATTTGAAATATAATATGTTGTCCTTTGGTAAATAAACATTTATTATATACAAATAATCAAATATCTAACAAATTAGCATTTGTTGTGAATTATTCATATATGATTGTTCATGTATGATTGCTCCCTTATTAAGTATATT
Organism: Biancaea sappan; assembly: GCA_037074585.1. NCBI lineage: Eukaryota > Viridiplantae > Streptophyta > Magnoliopsida > Fabales > Fabaceae > Biancaea > Biancaea sappan. The sequence continues at coordinate 40,509,797 of CM073501.1, read as the reverse complement.
AATAATTAATAAAATAATAAATTTGTTATATAATTGTTACTATTAGTTACTACATTATTAGCATAAAATAATAAATTTGCTATATAATTGTTACTATTAGTTACTACATTATTAGCATTTGTTAATAAATTAAATAAGTAAATTACGTAAATTAATCAAAATACATTAAATAAATTTGAAAAAATTAGGGTAAATTCAAAACAACTCTTTTGAAATGTGATTAAGGCTCTCCAGTATCAATGCATATTCAATTAGAATCTAATTTTATAATTACATTCAAATGAATTTGAAAAAATTATGGTAAATTGCTATAATTGCTATATAATTGATAAATTAGATAAACTTTTCGTTTAAAATATAATATGTTGTCCTTTGGTAAATTAGAAATTACTATATACAAATAATCAAATATTTAACAAATTAGCATTTGTCATGAATTATTCATATATGATTGTTCCTTTATTAGGTATATTAATAATTAATAAATTAATAATTTGCTATATAATTGTTACTATCAATTACTATATTATTAGCATTTATTATATTCAATTTATTATGTTCAATATTCATGTTATATAAATAAATAGTCATTCTAACTGTCATATATTGCTCTCGTATTTGTATTATTTTTTCTTCTTGCAGAATTAGTTTCATTTTGATTATCTTCACATGTGGCTAAATTTAGTGACAATGTTGATATCAATGTATCAAGGGATGATTGGAGGATTAAGATTCGGATAATGAGGTTGTGGACAACTCTATCATTCAATATATTGAGAAGATTTTTAGTCTAAAAATAGTTTTGCAAGATTCACATGTGAGTTTAATTTCATTATATTCAATTGCTTTATATTTATTATTTTGTTCATTGTGCTTATATGTTGTGTTTATTTTTTACTTTTTAAGGATGATTGAATATACGGTCATGCGAAGAGATAATTTGTAAATAAGTTCAAGAGTTAAATAACCAAGAAAAATGTTTATGTGATATTTATGTTTGGTGTAGTTAAGTATAATAGTGAGTATCATACAACAAAGCATTCATTCATGCTTGAGTTTCATTTTTCAACTGATGTCTGACTAGCCAAAGATGATTTGAGTATTCTAAAATTTGTCTTCAAGTTTTTGTCCATTCAGTGACGTTTAAAATTGTATTGCTGACGAGAATTATTTAGTAGGTTAGTTTTAATATTTTGTTTTGTATATTATGTTTTATTTATTGTTGATTCCAACTTTCTACGAATAATATTTTTACGTTTTAGATGTTATCAGGCTGGTTAATAAATTTAGTTCTATTATAGCAAGTTCTAAGAATAGTAACAAGAGCATGTGTATGGAAATTGGGATTGAGAATTGTAACGTCCTTATTTTACTATACTAAAATCTGAAATTTTTTTTTAAAATTCTAATGCTTAATACTCATATCTTCAAAAAGAACATTCTACAATTGTTCTCATTACAAATCATAATTGGTTATACATAATAATTGAAATTCTAAATATAAGATAATTTTACATTCGTTTGAAATAGATTACAAATCTGTCGTACATAGTAATTTGATATCTAAACTTAAAAAAATAATCTATAATTCTAATACTTAATAAACTTGAGTGCTCTAAAAGTGTTCAATCAATCTTTACACCTTTCCCCTTATACTCAGCCCCTGAAATGGTCAGTTGGAAAAGCACAAAAAGGTGAGATAAGGGTATCTCAGTAGCTAGCATAATTTTATAAACATTTATAAATATACCATTTCAGTCATAAAAGCACTTATATCATAAAAATCAGTCCATGTAATATAAATTCTCAGTTCAGTGTAATAGGTTGATGAAAAATTAGCAAGCTGATATATGAATAAATCATGGAATCAAGAATAGTTGGTGGCACACTCAACGACATGGAAAAGATAGTCTGCAGAACTATTTTTCCAAGCTAAACATGAGAAAAAGGCTATTGCAGTCCTTTAACTCAAGCTAGAAAGATTCCAAACTAAAACATGGAAATATAATTTCCAAACTGACATGGAAATAGAATTTCCAAGCTGACATGGAAGCAGAACTCCCAAGCTAAACATGGAAGAAAACTTCCAAGCTAATATCATGCTAATTTCATCATGAAAAACATATTTCACTTTAGATAAAACTTCATGGACATAAAATATTTAAGTAGTAAAACAAACTTTTATGAATTGCTAAGCTACCTGTACTTTGTAGTCTGACTTTTTAACTCAAATAGCTATTCAATCTGTCTTGAAATTCGTTTCACAATTTTTGACCGTTGACCGTGGGGTAGTCTGCACTGGTTTTGGTTCTGATTTTTTGCTTCCTATTCACTGCCACTCTACACTTGTGTGGGTTAGTAATAGAAAAATCTCCTCAAAGTAGCTCAAAAAAATCGAGTTTAACGTTGCTATTTGCTGGATTCTCTTTTTCTCACTCTCTCTCGGCTGTGAATGGTGCAAGGAAAGGGGAGGAAGATATTGCTATTTATAGCTAAGAATGGGAGGCAAGTGGAAAATTCCTTTTGAATATTCAAATATCTCTCTAAAGCCTAGAAATGTTTAGAAAACTCAAGATAACTCAAGATAAACCTAGACTAACCTAGAATTCTCTAGAATTATCTATACTAGAAATGTTTAGAAAACTCAAGATAACTCAAGATAAACCTAGACTAACCTAGAATTCTCTAGAATTATCTATACTAGAAATGTTTAGAAAACTCAAGATAACTCAAGATAAACCTAGACTAACCTAGAATTCTCTAGAATTATCTATACCATTCTACAATATTCTACACTTATCTAGGAAATTCAAGAATATACAAGATATCTGTAAAACATACAAGATTCCTCTAGAACAATCTAGATTCATCAAGGACATTCAAGAGATTTCTAGAGTCTCAAAATGAAATAAAAAAATATTATCGGCCATTGCTGGAGGGATGTAATAGAGTTGGAGGATAGTACTGCAGCATCCTCAGAAAATAAGCTTGTATGCCTAGAGCGTAAGATAAAAAACCTGGAGCGTAAGATAGAGAGCCTGGAATACAAGACAGAGGACCAGAAGCGACTAATAAATCGTCTCTTTGAAAACCAAGTGTGCTATAATACAGGGGTCTACCATTAAATCATATCATAAGATTGGATTGAGGATCATAATTGTTAACCCCATTGCATGGTCTAAAGGATATTTTGATGATAACAAACATTTAAACAAGGGAAAAATGCACTTTACCCCCATAAACTTTACACAATATGCAAAAAACCCTCTCATAAACTTTAAAACTCGATAATGAACCCCTACTAACTTTTTAATGTGTGTAATTTACCCTTTCTGTTAAAAAATCTGTTAGTTAACCTAACGGTCAACGCTTAGTCATTAAATAAAATGCCACATAAGCTGCTGACAAGGCATAAAATGCCACATCAGCTTCCAAAATAGTTTGTTGGTTAACCCAGACCCACTCATGACCCGACCCATCCCACAACCCACAATATTGCTTCCTTAGTGATTACCCGACCCATCGCTACATCATCACCTTCATCTACATCGTCACAACGCTGTATCATCTCCAGAAAAGCCGAGGAGCGTTGTCTTCCTCATTTACCATTTTCATTCTTTCAAGCATTTCAAAACAGAGTTAGAGTGAGGAACTATTCGATTATAGGTAAGCGGTATGTACTACACATTTTGGTCTTTCATCTTCTGTAAACCCAGATCCCATTTTGGTCTTTGGTGCTTTTATCATCCTTCTTCTACATCACAAATCTGGTTTTTTTCTCTGGGTTCTCTGTTTTTGCCCTGTTAGTTTCAATTTGCCTTATTTAGTTGCCTTGAACTCCGGTGAGTGTGGAATGCTTGTTAGGAGTTACCCTGCGAAGATTGGAACCCCATTATTTTTGTTACTAGTTTTGAAAAGAAACATGCTTTGCTTTTTATTTCACTTTCATACTCAGAATCAGAGAAACTTCAATGGAAGGAAAGCTATGTTTTGGGTGTTCTCGTCACGCTCTTTTTCTATGTGACACATCAATTCACATTTCAATTCATGAGGAAAGCAATTAATCAGCAAGTACCAATGAGTGATGAAAAATTGAAAACCTTTCATATTTGGCAAGAATTATAGAAAAGTTGAGGACCATCGTCTTCCTCATTTGGATGGAGATGATGCAACGTCCCAACAATGTAGATGAAGGTGATGGTGTAGCGATGGGTCGGTTAATCACTAAAGAAGCAATATTGTGGGTTATGGGATGGGTCTGGTCATGAGTGGGTCTGGGTTAACCAACAAACCATTTTGGAAGTTGATGTGACATTTTATGCCATGTCAATAGCTTATATGGCATAAAATGTCACATCAACTTCCAAAATGGTTTGTTAGTTAACCCATACCCATGGCATTTTTTCCTAACTAACAGATTTTTTAATATAAGAGATAAATTGCACATATTAAAAAGTTAATGGGGGTTTATTATTGAGTTTTAAAGTTAATGGAGGGTTTTCAGCACATTGGGTAAAGTTTATGGGGATAAAGTATATTTTTCCCTTTGAACTAATATTTGAATATATTACCCTTGAGCTTCAATGTTAAAATTTTAATTTTCGAGTTTTAAAAGAAGTCCAAAGCTCTATGCTAAAGAGTTGAAGTTTTATCCTTTAGGACTTCTTTTGTGAAACTTTGAAATGTACTTGAGTTTAAAACTTGGTTTATATCAAATTGGTTAGCTCTGAATTTTTTCCAAGTCTAAAAATTTTCTAAGTTTCCAAAACTAAAGTCAACTAGTCCACTAGCCCACTATGGCAGTCAACTGGCTTGCTTCGGGTAGCCTTCCGTTTTGAAGGCAGAAGCCAACTAATCAATTGGCCTACCTTAACAGTTGACTGTTGCCTCTACCAGGACTTGGTGAGTTTCCAAAAAGCCACCAGTCGATTGGATCCCTGTGCCAGCTGACTAGCTTGTCTCTGAGAGCCCAGAAATGGGACTCCGGAAGACAACAAGTTGACTAGTTGTCTTGAGCATGACAAATTTCTAAAAGGCCAACCAATCAACTAACTTTTGACAATCGACTGGCTCGTACGAAAAAGCAGAAAAGAGAAAGTTCAACGACTATTTTTTGTACCAAATTGATTACCTAAACATTTCAACATCTATTTTCTGCTTTCCTCTATAAATAAGAGCCATGTTTGAGCTAGAATAACTTAATATCTTGGGAAAAACTTTATGAAATTCTTCAAAAAAACTGGACTGCATCTCAAAAGTTCTTAGTCAGCTTCAATTGCATATTTGCTCTATATGAGAGAGATCACCTATTCATCTTTCATACTTCAGAAAAACACTGTGAGCGGAAGAGAAACCCTTAAGAGAAAGAAAAAATCATCTGGTTCAACTATGGCTCACAAGTTCCCTTCATAAACCTGTGGATCCAGTAGAAAATCTCAAGACAAATCTTGGAGACTAGATGTAGAGTTGGGTTTCCAAGTTGAACCAGGATAAATTCTCGGAGTTTGATTTTTCTCTACCCTATCTCTTTTAATTTCTTGCACTTATTTGTGATTCTTTGCACTTCTACATACTCATCTTGGCTTAGCATAAAACCATCAAAATCCTATCATATTTGAATAATACAAGTCATGAGTACAAGTCATAAGTTGCAAATGTCATACATAAACAATTAAATACAGTTCATAATCACTAAAGTAACAATATCCATATTTTAAACAAGTTATAAAGTTACGTATTACAAGGTTAACAATACTTCACTAAACTTAAAAATGACTTAAATGACATAATATAATATAAGAACAAAGAGTTGCATAGAACCAAAAGAATTTCAAAGAACTAGAAATATCACATATAGAAGTTTTACAAAAGCACAAGACTATAGTTAAATTAATTTTGTTCATTGCTTATAACCAAGTTATTGTGTACATTAGAGCTATAAAAGATATGTATGAGGGGGCTACAACTAATGTGAGAACGTCTGGAGGGGAGACAAGCGACTTCTCTATTAAGATTGACCTGCATCAGAGATCATCTTTGAGCCCTTATTTGTTTGACTTGGTTTTAGATATTCTGACGAAACACATCCAAAAAGAAATCCCCAAATGCATGCTTTTTGCAGATGATATTGTTCTCATGGCAGAGTCAATGGAATAGATTAATTATAAACTTAAGTTATGGAGAGCTAATTTGGAATCGAAGGGTTTTCATTTGAACAGGAGCAAGACAGAATATATGCATTGTAAGTTTAATAAGCGACAAGCTAAAAACGGGTTGGAGGTTAAAATTGAAGATCAGGTTATATCACAAGTGTCAAAGTTTAAGTATCTGGGATCAGTTATACAAGATGACTGCGAAATTATTGAAGATGTGGGACATAGGATACAAACTAGGTGGTTGAAGTGGAAAGTGGAATCAGGAGTTATTTGTGATCACAAAGTACCTGATAAACTCAAAGGAAAGTTTTATCGTACTGCTATAAAACCAGCAATTTTATATGGGAGTGAATATTTGGCGATGAAAGGACAACAAGAACAAAAAATTAGAGTAGCAGAAATGAGGATGTTGCGATGAATGTGTGGTCATACAAGAAGAAATATGATCTATAATGATTGTATACGAAGTAGAGTTGGAGTGGCACCTATTGAGAAAAAAATGATTGAAAATCATTTCAGGTGGTTTGGGCAGGTTCAAAGAAGATCGTTGGAAGTACCGGTAAGGAGGGTTGAGCAGATGGTTTGGAGTCTTGTAAAAAAAAAGGTCGAGGAAGACAAAGAAGGACACTTAGAGAAGTTATTAAATGGGATCTTCTGATAAATGAGATACCTAAAGATTTGGTTATTTTTAGAGCTTAATGACGTCGTATGATCCATATAAACAACCCCACCTAGTGGTATAAGGCTTTGTTGTTGTTGTTGTTGCTGCTTATAACCAAGTCAGCATTGCATTTTTCAAAATCTTTCCATGCTCCTCCAAGCACTATTTTATCTTAGAACTTTTCTTAACTCTCAATATTAGATAAAGGATTTGGGGTCGTTAAAATATTTCTTAGAAATAGAAGTTATATGGAATAAGAAAGGTATCTTCTTAGATAAAGGATTTGGGGTCGTTAAAATATTTCTTAGAAAACAGGATAGTTGCACTTAAGCCATGTAATGAACCAATGACTCCTAACTTACAACTTATGACCCGCAAAATACAATAGTGAATTGTTTGAAGATCCTAAGAATTATAGAGACTGTCAGAAAATTGAAATATCTTACCATAATTCATGACATTGCGTACTCTATTAGTATTGTTAATGTTAATCAATTCGTGTCTTCCCCAACAATTAATCATTGGCCAGCTTTAGAACAAAGCTCTTACTATTTTAAGGGAGCTCTGGGACATGGCCTACTATATGAAAATTATGGGCACACTAATATTAAATGTACCTCCGATGTGTCCAAGTCGATGGGAAATCTAATTGTGTTTTTGGTGAAGAAAATTTGGTTTCAAGAAGTAAGAAGCAAAATGTAGTATCCTAATTGAGTGTAGCATTAGAGTACAAAGCTATGGCATAATCTATACATGAGATTGTATGGATACATCACTAGCAAAGTTATGATGTGATAACCAAGCTACTTTCCATATTGCCTCCAACCTCATGTTAATGAACGAACTAAGTATATTGAGATCGATTATCATTTCGTTTGTGAAAAGATCCAAAAAAATTTCATCCCTGTAGGATAGGTTAAAATGGGAGATCAACTAAGAAATATTTTTACAAAAGCTTTAAATGGAGTTCAAGTTGATTATATCTGTTACATTAACATCTATTTTCCACATTAAGTGGTAATATTATAAAAGAAGAAAAGATTTATGTAAATATTCTTGTTATAGAATAGAAAATATTTATGTCAATATTCTTGCATAACTATAGGAATTAGATAAACATAATCATAGGTATTGTCATAATTATTGGGATTAGCTTGATTTCAATTTTTCTTTTTCTATAGGTATATATGATGAATATAAATAGGAATATTGCTTATGAATAAAATCACTAAGTATTTTCGGCTTCAAGTTTCAATTTTCTTTTTATTTCTTTATTCTTCCACTCTAATATTTATTGTATGGTTTAAGGTGTGTTTGGAATAGTTTATTTTGAGCTTATCTAGGCTTATCTTATTACATAAGTGTTTATGCATGTGTTTGAGAGAGCTTATAAAAATAAATTATGATATGCCCATAAACTTTTTTCAACTTATTTTTATAAACACTCTAAGATAGCTTATAGAAACAGCTTATACAGAACTTATATGAAGTTTGCCCTTATAAGTTCTTCAATTGTAGAAATAACTTATATATAAAGGCCTATTGTATAAGCTCTTAATTAAACTGTTTAACTAAACACACCCTTAATATTTTACAACTTGCCTTTTACTTTTTGCTTGTCTTTAGAACTCTCCAATTAACGTTATCATTATTATTATGATCATCATCATCAAATTTTTAGTATATTTTATCTACATTTTATTTGAAATTGATCATATAAATCATAAATAGTTAGCCAATGTAGCACTGGAAAAACAGGCTTTGGCCCGCGGGCCAAGCCCGGCTCGCCCCGCATTTGTGAGAGTTTAGAGATTAAAAAATAGGCCCGTTTAAAAATGCATGGGCCGGCCCATTTTTTTTTAAAAAAAATTAGGATAAATTCATAGTTTCATATTGTATAATTTTGAAATTTATCCTAAATTTTTGGTTTATCCTACAATTTTGAAATTTATCCATCCATTCTTAACTTATTCTTTTTACTTAACTCATCAATTCATTTTGGAATTTATCCTAAATAATTGATTTGGATGAGTTAACATACAATTTTGGAATAGATAATTTTCAAAATTCTAGAAAATATACAATTTTGGAATATATATTAACTTTTTTTTGCTTAATATATTTTCTATTTTTTATCCAAAAAACCAACTAAATTAATTTTATATTATGTTATTAAAATTAAAAAAAAAAGCTTAGCTCGCAGGCCAGCTCGTTTGGCCTGCGGGCTAGCATGGGTGGGCTTGGACATAATAATTCAAACCGGCCCAAAAATAGTGCCGGCCTGGCCCGGTCCTTTTTTAGCTAAGCTCATTACGGGCCGGGCCGGACAACCTGTTTTAACAATGCTAAGCCAATGAAATGAGATCTAATTAGGAAATATTGGCGCCTTTAATACCACTTCTCATAGCACTGATCCTTTAAAGTTTACGTATTAATTAGATCTCCTTCATATAATTATATATGGAAAATAGATGCATCGTACCATATCATTTATTCAATAGCCAATAAAATCAAAACATTTGTTTGGATTTTTACACTTCACCTAAATCTCACACAATATGACATTTATTATATGGAAACAAATCATTAAATGATCACCTTAAATTTTGACTTAATAATTAATTATTGTACGAGATTTAAGTGAAATATTAAATCAAAACAAGTGGCTTAATTTTATTAGCTATTATATAAATGATCTGGTATTATATATAGTACCTAAGAATTTTTCTGCCAAGTATAGTAGTTATAATATTTTATTTTTCTTGAGAATATTAATGTCATAACTTTCAACCACAACCCCTTCAAGACAAGAAAAATGAATGTTTAAGGAAATGAGAATGAGAATGATTTTGATAAAATGGAACTCCTTGGTCCTATATGATACGAAATGGAATGGAATAGAAAAACTATTCCATTTTATTATTTGATTGGAACAATCTCTGCATAAAAAAATATATGAGTAAATGACTATAATACATATGGTGAAATAAAAAAATATTATGAAATAATAAATAAGATATTAATATAATCTTCTAAAGTTTTATAAGAGTATAATAATTAAATAACTTCTCATTTCTAACAATAAAAAAGTCATTATACCATATGAGATCTAAATTCCTTCATTTAAGGAATTGAAAATTTTCAAGAAAATGAGACTATATTCAACTAAACGTGCACAGTTCCTTTATATTTGGTAGTAAAAATTGTAAAATAAAATTAAAATCTCATCATCAAATATATGGGCCAAAATTAAATAGATAAAGTTTGAGATACAACTTTTTCTATCATTCATTCAATTATATTCAACTGTTAAAATTATTTTTGAAGACGAAGTAAACATGGGCAAAATCACTGTTGAAAGAAATTCCTTGTCTCTCTCCTCGTAAGAATGCGAAGCAAACTTGCCCTAAATGTTTGACTTGAATAGCACTAGCAATACGAGCTTTATTTCGCAGGTTAAACTTGGCCATTTAAGTTTTGGTCCAAATAAAAAATGTCTAAATGAGTCAATTTGTTTGGTCTGCAAGTTAAACGAGTAAGATTCGAAGATCAGCCCTTTTTTATTTTTTAATATCAAATCTTATATTAAAAAATAATTTTAATATGCATAATATATTTTTATAATTATTTTTAATATAAATTTAATTGTTATTAAGTATAAATAATAATTAATTTATATTATAAGATTTGTTATCAAAATTTTTAAATTTTTATATAATTTAAAATGCGTTATGTAAAATAATAGCATATTCTCTTATTATAAGATTTGTTATTATTTTATAAGATATAATAATTGGTGAATATATTTTGAAGTCTCTATATATATTAAATTTCGTATATATATATTGAATGTGTATTAGTAGTTAGATAGTGAAGAGCTTTTCATTTTTTATACAAGTCCAAGTTTAAATCCTATTATGCACGTGCTATTTTGATTCTTTTTTTTAAAACTAAGCTCATGTCACATATCACAATTTTATTAGATACGATGATTGAGGGAAAGAAGGTTAACATGGTGCTTTAATGTTTATATCAACTTTGACAGTTAGTTGACTAACGGTCAACTAGACAACATAAAGTTTTTGGTAAAATATAAAAGTTCATAGGAGTATTTTAGTTAGTTTTAAACTTTATGAAAGTTTTCTAAACATAGAGCAAAATTCATAAATGTGACCACCTCCCACTTTATGAAACTTTATGAAAGTTTTTTTCACAATAACCACCTCCGACTCACAATCATCACACTTCAGCTTATATATATATCAATATCTGTAAAATCGAATTGAACTGGCCAGTCAAATCAATTGGATCAAGAACTAGACCTTGATTTAGTTTGGACATTAAAAAAATAATAGGCTAAGAAACCTGTCAAATTTAATCAAGAATTGAGTTTGACCGATGATTTTTATGTTGAATTGATCATGGTTGAACTGGTTTAAGTTTGAAAAAAAAAATTAAAAAACTATATATCAGCCCCCGTCCGTCGAAGAAGAAGAAGGACGAGAAAGAGTAGAAGGACGAAGAAGACAATCGTCCATGGATGCCAGTTAAGACAGCCTTCCGCCGTTTCTTCCATGAACACAAACTGCAAGTTTTGGAAGAGAAAGATGAATGAGTTTTGGCGGAGGAGACGAAAGAGAAAAAAAACTAAAAGATGAAACAAGGGAAATCGAGATGAGTCTGAAATGAGAGAGAAAGAATAATAACTTAATAAGAAATGAGAGAGATGCATTGGAAAACAAAATAGAAAAGAGAGGTACGGGCTTGGGTAATTTGAAGCCTGTTATGCATTGGAAAGTGAAAGCCGTGGGTGGTGTGTGCAGTAGTCTTTTCACTTTTTTTTTTAATTTTTCAATATAAATATATAAAATATTAAAAATAAAAATTAATCTTATTATCTTAATATAAAATAAAAATATATTTATAATATTTAATTATATATATTAACTTTTTTAATATATTAATTCAATTGCAATTCAACTACTGTCAAATTATTAAGGTATGTTTTATTTATGAAAATATTTTTTTTTATTTTTTAAAATACATCTTCTAAAACATTAAAAATATCTTTTTGGTATTTTTAGATTTAGACATATTTTAAAAAATATTTTTAAGAAAATATTTTTAGTTAACTCAACCAATCATATTTTCAAGTTCATTTTCTATTTTCAGTAAAAATAAAAACAGAAAATGCTCAAATCAAACAGATTAACTTTAAACTGATACTTCTACCGATTCTAAAACATTGATATATACATTGAAAGCAAGACACAAAAACTTTAACGTTATAAAATTTAATTACAAAATATAAATCGCCTGTAAAGAAAAACGATCAATTTGTCTCTGGATTCATTGATTGTTGCAACAGCTGCCTCTTTAGTGCCCAATCAACTGCTTGAGGTTTATCCTCTACCGTTGTCACAAACTCTGACACGCACGCACGCCTTGACGTCGAAGCGATTCCATATCCCACCTTAGGGGTAATCAAAGACTTGAATGCCTCATTGTACCTATGATTCACACATATGAACCTCTCTTTATAACGTTGACTACGCTTTGTCCCTTTAAGTGACCTCACCTGTTACACTTGAGATCAAAATCAGTCTTACACTTGTGGTCACAAACCTCACAGACACATGGCTGCAGGGAAGGAAGGCGTTTAACATAAATGTGTGCGTTGAATGAGACGAAGGCCGAGAGAAGGGTGAGAGAAGATGTTTACTCTGTTTTGGGTTCTCGGGTTGCTCTCTCCTTCTTTGTCCGTTTCAAGTCTTCCCTTTCTTTCTCTTTTCTCTGACTCCGTCGCACTGTCTGAGTGGCAAGAACAGAAGTGGATTTGTATCTCTCTATCTTTCTCGCACTCAAACTCTCTCCCTCTCTTGACTTCTTCTCTGTTTCACATTCTCTTTCTCCCGAGGGAGCACCCTTATTTTCTGCCACACGAATCAGGGATGTGTGCGTGTGGTGAGGTGTGAAGGTGAGAAGGGTGTAGTGGAGAGTGGGTGGCGGGCGAGAGCGAGAGAGAAAGAAAAAACCGAAGTGTAGAAACAGAGCAAATGATAGGGTATTCTTGAAACGACAACCCCTTACCATTTGAAGCTATATAGAGAGCCGCGGATCTGTACTTTTTATTGGAATCCTACACCTGAACCTGTTGATTAGGATTTCACACCTTTCTTGATGTCAAATATCTCTGTTGGACAATAATGGACTAATTTATCGTTATTTTATTGTGTTTTTAACTCTAGCTGTGCTAGACAAATCATCAAGCAACTTTGTCCATCATATGTTTCAATGTGATGTTACAAATAGTTTAACTAGAGGTTATATATGTGCTTAGTTTTCGTGTTGCAATGAAATGTACGTGATGCTATGTAGACTAGATATTACTGCTTTCTCACCCTCCCTTTTTGCTGATGTCAAAAAGGAGAAGATATGTCCTGTTTGGTGTGTCCTGTTTTTTTCTTTTTTGACTGCTATATAACTGTAGAAATCAGGCACAAATTTAGGAGTATTCAAGGCAAATAAGTAATTTTTCAAAATAATTAAAGATATGCTACTTTCTTAAAAATAATTAGCTAAATACTACTAAATCTGTCACATCATCCTTTCTATTTTTTTTTTAAATTTTAACAAGAACTTGGTCACTACATCTTTTTTTTAATAAAAAATTAAGGAGTCTCGGTCACTTAGTTGCCGAGACTCCTTTTAAAAAAATATAGAACTCAGTTGGTCAATAGCCGAGTTCTGACAAATTTGGTAGAATCTTTTCCACTGCAAGAGAGAGAGAGAGAGAGACGGGACTGATGATATGCATGCGCAAGAGAGTGGGTGAATTGTGGGCGAGAAATAAATATTGGTTTGGCTATATGTTTGAGGGGGAGGGCTTCTTCTTCTTCTTCACTCAGAAACACACACTTGTGAGAGAGAGGAGACATAGAACAGCGAGTGAGAGAGGAGACGCGGTGAAGGGAAGAAGAAGGAGAAGTTTATAAGGGAGTTAAGGTTTTAGGAGTATTTTTAATTTTTTTGTTAGATTAAGTTTAAATTTTAAAATGTAGATTAGTACTTTTTATTGTTAGAATAATATGTTAAAATTTTTGTGATTAGATATTATATGATGTTTTAATTTTTATGTTTATATATAGATAATTTTAATTTTTATGTTTATATATAGATAGTTTTTTAATTTTTTTTATGATTAGATAATATAGATGACATTAAATAAATTGAGACCCATTTAAGACTTTTTTTTGGGTGAGATACTACATTTCTTTGTAAAATGATTAGACAAATGCTATTGTTTCAAAACGTTAAATGAATTTGTAATAATGAAATATTTAAAAAAATGAATATATATAATATAAAAATATATTTTTTACTGAAAGACTTAAACAAAAAATTAGATTAGGCTTGTCTGACTAAAATATTTATATCATATAAAAAAATATTTTTTTTATTGAAAGATTTAAAAATAAATTATTAAAAATATGTAAATTTTTTTCCACAAAAAGATTTTAAAAAATATAATTTTTACTAAAAGATTTAAAAAAATTATAAATAACATAAAAATATATGCTCTCCAAAAAGAATTAAAAAACAATCATATAAAATGTAAAAATATTTTTTTTTTACTATCAGATTTGAAAAATAAATATATAATATTAAAAAAATATATTTTTTAAATTTTTTAAAATAATTAAATATAATATAAAAATATATTTACTCATAAAAGATTTAAGAAATAATTGTACTCTGAAAAAATGTAGTTTATCTATATTTGTTTTACTGATTTTACAAATTAGTTTGTGATAAGTATTAAAAAAGTAAATATATAAAATATAAAAATAAATTTTTTTTGAAAGATATAAAAAAAATTTAAATTAAATGGTATTGTTTCAAAATTATTTAGGCATAGAATATGGTTGTGAAAATTTTAAATTTTTTGTTATAATAAAATGTTTTAAAAAATGAATACACATAATATAAAAATATATTTTTTTACAAAAAGATTTAAAAAAAATTAAATTAGTTTGTGTTACTAAAAGATTTATATAATGTAAAAATATAATTTTTAGAAAAGATTTAAAAATAATTATAAAAAATAAAAAATATATATTTTCTCCCAAAACATTTAAAAATAATTAGATAGAATGAAAAAAATATATATTTTGCACTATAAGATTTAAAAATAAATATATATTATATAAAAATATGTTTTTTTCTAAAAATTTTATTAAAAGATTTAAAAAATAGTTATAAATTAGATTGTCTTATTTTAAATGTGGAAGAAATAAACTCTGGAAATATATTTTTATAATTACAAAATTGTAATTGAAAAAAGAAAAAAAAAATGTAGTTTAGATTGCGTAAATTTTTTTATTTTTACACATTAATTCTAAATTTTCATTTTTTATTTCATATAATATATTTGAAAAGAATATAGTTATTTATTTTTAGTGTTTACTTTTGTATATTTATATTAGAATATGTTAGGATAGAAGCAACGAGATTTGTCTAGTAAATTTGAAAATATAAATTTTTAGAATAAATATTTGTTGCTTCTTAATTATTTTATAAGTAGTCAAGATGAGTTTCGGAATAAACGTATATATTTATGTCAACGAAAAGAATATTAAGCAAGATCAAGGGGCTACATTTATATCTGATATTTATGGTATAATAACATTTGATGATCTGAATATCACCTTGGACAAATTGAAAAGTAAGATTCACGAGAATTTAGATCTCCACCCAAGTGAATCAGTGGATATAATAAATTTTAGGGATTTCTTTCAAGGAGAGTATAGGAAGATAAATGTGATTTCTGACAATATAGTTAGAACAATGATCAACAAAATGTTAAGGTGTCAAACTGAGTATCTCGAGCTGTTAGTCAAAACTTCAAGTCGTCAAATGGATTTTAATATATTAGCCAATACATTTATTTTTTTTTTCCAAAAGACCTGAGTCTCTGTAGTTTTTTTTTTAAAAAAAATAAATGTGTTAGGAACTCGAGTACCTAGTGGCCGATTTCCTGACAACTTTTAAAAAAGAGACTTCGTTTATATATATATATATATATATATATATATATATATATATATATATATATATATATTTCCAAAAGAGACTGAGCCATCTATTGGCCGAGTCTCTGTAGTTTTTTTAAAAAAAAAAATTAATGTGTCAGAAACTTAGCTACCTAGTGGTTGGGTTCTTAACAAATTTAAAAAAAAAAAAAATAGGTGGCAAAAGCTCAGCTAGCTACTGGCAAAATTTCTGACACATTTAAAAAAAAAATTAGATGATGGGACATGATTAGTAGTATTTGCCTAAATTATTTCAAAATAATAGCATATCCCTAATTTTTTTTCTACAAGAGTAACATTTGGCCACTTTACTCCAAATTTAGGGAGGCCTCTAACGTAGTAAAACACGGGAGCTCTTTTTAAACTCTTCATTTTTATTTTAGTCTCTCTACATATTTATAAAGGATAAAAATTTAGGAATGCCTCTTATATTTTTTGTATTCGGTTCTCTAATTAAAATATGATAAGTGTATAGTCTTTAAAAATAAGTAATAATTATATATCTTTTACAATTTAACACTAAATGATTGATTTTTTTAGAGAACTTTATACACATATTCTAATTTTAGTAGAGAATTTAATAACAAAAATATAAGAAACCATATATAAATTTAGTCATTTTATAGAATAAGAAGAAGCAAAGCTAATGGTCAAGAGAAGCTAAAATAAGAAGCAGCAAAGGTAAAGGGCAAGTTTCCAGAGCTGAAATAAATTGCTGCAACAATTCTCCATTCATCCAAGCTTTCCATCGGCTCTTTTTAGCAAGACTAAGAAGTATATATAAAGGCAAGTTTTTGAAGCAGAAGTATTAAGAAAATACGTTGAAGCTATTTGAAATATTCTTATTGAGAATCTCTACGAAATATTGTAAGCTTAATTAGTATCTTGGCTATATCTACACTTGGAGAGTGTTTCAGTGAGCCTACTTGTAATTCCTTGAATTATTATAAGTTCTAACACCATGCAAATTGTATCCATTGAGGAATTAGGATTGTCTACAATGCGCAACCGTGACTCTTTAGCCACAGTTAAAATCGCGGTTAACATATTTATTTAGTCACGATTAAAATCGTAGTTAACATCGCACAGGGTTCTCTGCGCGTTGTAGCCAATCCACACACATTGTAGGCGAGTGAGTTTAAAACCTTCACTTGTATTCGTTTTATGTGAGAGATGGCCCGTTTGGAAGAGCTTATTTTGAGCTTATCTGACTTATCTTATGGCATAAGCGCTTATGTACACGTTTGGAAGAGCTTATAGAAATAGCTTATGACATGAAAATAAGCTGTTTTTCAGCTTATTTTCATAAGCTACTCTGAATAGCTTATAAAAATAAGATAAAAACAGCCTATGTGAAGTTTACCCTCGTAAATTCTTTAATTATAAAAATAGCTTATATATAAACACTTATATGATAAGCGCTTATTCTATAAGCACTTAAATAAACTGTTTATCCAAATAGGACCAGAGTTCAAGACCATGATTTTTAGTGAGTCTGTAAAAACCATCTCGTTGTTAGTGAGTGAGGAAAACCTCAATTATTTTGATCTTTGTGATTGATTGTAAAACAATAAGTCATTGAAGAAAATATCTGGTGGTTGCAAGGGGATTGACGTGGGCATAATAGACCAAAGTAGAATAAAACTCTCTGTTTGCCTTTCTTATTCCTACACTTTCATGTTTTTACACTACTTTGTTTGTTGCGTGAGTTATTGATTGATTTTGCCACCTGTATACAAGTGTGGTGGTATTGCTAGATTTGTATTTAAATTTGTTGGGTGTACTAAAAAGCCTTTGAAACCTCTGTTCTTGGTTATATCTTATTAAAAAGGAGAATACTTTTAAAAATTTGCATTTATCAACTGTCATATCTTTAAGGTGGCTTCGACACTCTCTGACATGTAGAAGAGTTTGTGTAATAGTGATTTATATAGTTTCAGTATTTTCAAATTTTTTGACTATTAACGGTATGAACTAAGGTTCAAAAAATTAAATCAGTGACATGACTAAATTTAACGATTTTTTAGTTGAATCGGTCGGTTAAATAAATCACCATAGACAAGTTAAATAATAACTAGAAAATGACAAACTAGCCACAAGGTTTTCACTATTTGTTTTTGGTTCGCAATGAAAATATATTATATATAGTACCCAAATATGAATCTAGTGGTTTGAATGAATGTGATGAAAGGGAAAAGGACGAATGTAAGCAGAGTTGAATTCCCAAATGTTGAGGGAGGCCTTGATGGTTATGTCGGTGGCATTGTTGAACACAAACAATCTTGCTGCTCCATATATTGCTTCTGTTGGATAAACCCTAGAAGTGATCACTCTTCTCCCACCTTGACCAAAGCTCTCAATGATTGAATGGTCAACCTATATGTGATCACATTAATTCACAATATCAAAATTAATACTCACAATATTAACTTAGATATGTAATTAATTAAGGGAAATCAGCAAGAAAACTATGAAATATTTATTGGTTTTCATATCACTGAAGTTAGACTTTAGTGAGTTAATGATTTAGTAACGAAAATGATCAGATTAAAATAAATATAATTTTTTTTACAAAGTAAATTGAGACACTTAATTTTTTAAAAATTAAACTAAGATAATTATAATTTTATGAAGACGAAATCAATAATTTATTGAGGTTGAAACACACATGGAAATAGTTGCACAATTAATGAGTAAGAAGGCGTTTGTATCTCAAATTCACTCACCAATACTCTCATTGATAGTTTCTCATCGCTGAGCACTGGAACATTGCTCCCATAAACTAGCTTTAAAACATCATTAGCCTTTGATGATCTGCATAACACAAAACAGTATTTTAAGTTTCCTGATGAATTCAAACTTTGTATGATTCAAAAAGTTGAGTGTAATTTACTTATTTTTGAATTAGATGTCAAAAGAGGCATTTGAACTTTTAACCACGACAACACAAATTTTCAAATTCAACAAAAGTATTATTATTTTTATCTTTAAATTTTGACCCAAGTTTTAATTTAATCTTAAAATTTTATTTTATATCAATTTTGTTAAATATCTTTTTAATTAGTTTTAACTTTGTTTATGAACTCAACACTGTCCAAATTGTTAACGACATATATTGATATGGTCACGTTTATTGTACATCTTAACTCTAACTCATCTAGTCAAGCAATAAGCATGTTTTACATCAAATATTCTTTTGAAATGATAAAATTACACTACATTATCAAAAAAATTTAAAAGAGCAAAGTGAATGATAAAGAATAATTTTATCGTTTCAAGATAATATATATCTGACATGAAACATGTCTTGTTGGATATGTTGTTGATAGTAACGTGAGCAATAAAAGTGACTACATCTTAAGAATAAAATTGAAACTAATTAAAAAAGTATTAGACAAGATTGATACTAAATAAAACTTTGAATCGAAATTGAAACTTTGACCAAATTTTAAAGACCCAAAAAATAGTTTTTTGCCATTCAAATTCTATCAACGTATTGACTCAAGGAAAAAAGAGAATAACTAAAATAAGAAAATGGAAGTTAAATTCATACCTTGTTTCATCGGCACAGAAGAAAGTTGTTGAACTTCCATTATTGGTTGTATAACGAGACAGACGAAAATAAATAGGTGTTAACTCAGAAAGTGTGTCATCTGCAATAGCTATAATCCCAAATGGTCCCAAAGCACTTCTATCAATGGCTCCACCCCCACACCCTACGACGTCGTCTGTCCCTATCTCTTTTGATGTCAACGATTCCATTTCAAACTCCGCAAATATGTCCAACTGATCCAAACAAGTTTGCAACAATCACAGACTCCGTTAGTAGACACATTACTTCAAAGTAAATTATTGATTTAGTCTCTAAAATATTATAATTATTTTAATTTGATCTCAATAATTATATTTGTTTTAATTTGGTCCCTCTGTTAAATTGGCTTTTGGCTTTAGCAACAAAATTTTTCTCAATTTAGTCCATTAGTAACCCTTTAGTTTTGTTAATTCCAAAACGAATTATTAATTTAGTTCTCAAAAAATTATAATTGTCCTAATTTAGTCTCTAAAAGATTGAGCATGCATCTCAATTTAGTTCTTGAAATATTGTGTTAATTTGTTTTCAGTTTGGTCCATCTGTTTGTCAAAATAACTTTTGCAAATGAAAATTTTGAGATTTAGTGATAAAAAAGATCAAATCAAAACAAGTACAATTTTTCAAAAACTAAATTAAGATAGTTGATCTTTTGGAGACCAAATTCAAACAATTGTAATTATTGATTTGATACTTGAAGTATTATTTGGTCTCTAAAAATTTGTATTTGTCTCAATTTCATCTTCTATTTGTCAAAGCAACTGATAACTTTAAAATCCAACAATAGTAAATTTTACAATTTAATAACGAAAAGAATAATATTAAAATAAATACAATCTTTTATATACTAAATTGAAACATTTAATTTTATTTAAAAGACTAAATTAGGCCCATTGTATTCTTTTAGGGACATAATTAATAATTTACTCAAAAAATTTGATTGAATAGCTTTAATATCTTTATCTAAAATCTAATCCCACTTCATGAGCAACTAGATGGCATGTACAGACAAACCTGTGTTGCCAGGCTGATGTCCAAAGGCAAAACAGAGCCAGGCTTCAACACTACTTTAAATTCAGTGCTTCTTAGCCTTAAACTCTCTATCTCTTCCACTGGCCATTGAAGGACATTAGTCTGAGTTTTCTTGTCAAATATCACAGCCCTTGGGATGGTCTGTCAAATACAAAACAACATATATATATACAAGGGTGAACAATAAATATGTTCAGACTTTCACTTTTGCATAACACACTACAAAAATTATAATATAGTTCTATACTACAACTGGATACTTCTTTAAGTACTAAGTGAAAATTTCTGACATTGAAAATCCTGTAATATATATCGGTAAAAATATCATTTTTGTCTCTCAATTTTGACCCAAATTTTAATTTTGCTATAAAACTTTTTCTTGTATTAATTTTGTCTCACATATTTTTATTGGTTTCAATTTTGTATTTAAATCTAATATTGTCTAAATTGTTAATGAAGAATTCTAATATGGCCTTGTTCATTGCACGCATCAATGATAACTTGTTTTATAATTGCACGCATGTCAACCACGTGAGATAAATCGAAAAAATTATCATTTTATTCCGTTCTTTGTCGTCCTTTTATTCCTTCTCTCTCATCCCACTTTCTCTCTTCTTGTTCATCTTTTTCTTCTTTTTTTGTGTGACATGTGTGCAAAATGGTAATTTTCTCGGTGCATCTAGGACAAGTTTGCAACGATGTATACAATGTATGAGATCATATTAGTGTTTTCATAAACAATTTAGACGATGTCGAGCATAAATCAAAATTAAAACTAATTAAAAAATAATGAGATAAATTTAACGTACAAAAAGTTTTAATTAACTATGATACTTTGGCCCTTATATATTTGTTAGTAGTTAGTTTTAACTTATTACTGTTTAACAGACTCAAGAAAAAAAAAAAAAACTCGTGTGTGACAAGTGATAAATTAAAATAAGATCCATACCTGAACAGACGCCCAGCCCTTTTTCAAGTTATCGCATTCAGTATCCGTTTCATTGATCCAACCCCATAGGATTCGTCTTTCTTTGACTGGGTCATAGAATGTTTTTGATGCATAGTATCTTCCGTAGTCCAATCGCAACCCGATACCCACATCCTGATTCGGGTTATCGGGTACCCATGTATCGTTCTCACTGAAATATGTCCCAAGTGCATAATAATCCACCTTTGTATCGTCCAAACTAGCCTTTAACACATGCTTAATCCCCGGCCCGTTTACTGATGTATCCAATCCTTTTGACCCGTTTGTGGAAACCGGGTAAAAATCCACACACTCCCACATGCCCGTACCCAAAACCGCATGCAAGTAGTGATGATTGAGGTGAAAATGGATGAAATCTGTAGTAGTATAAACAAGTGAAAAGCCGGTGTTGTTTGTTGTTGACCCGATAGTTACCCGCCATTTGGCATCGGGGCCGATCCACGCTGTAGCTGGGTCACGAAAATTTTGTGGAGAAATGTTGGTGGGGGGTATGAGAACGGGGTTATTGGCGTATTTGACCCAATGGAGGAGTAGGGGATCGGATAGATTGGCAGGGTAGGCGAGATTTTGTACTTGTACATTCTGATCGGTGTAGCCGGTGTAGAGAATTACGATTCTGCCATCACGCAACAGCGTGGCTGATCCAGTCCACACGCCATTGATATCGAACGGCCTGTCGGGAACCATGGCCATGGGAAGGTACAGCCAATGAATCAGGTCCCTCGACACAGCGTGACCCCATGTGATGTTGCCCCACACTGCTGAATCAGGATTGTATTGGTAAAATAGATGGTACCACCCCATGTGATACAATGGACCTGCCCTCATCACCATGTCAAACAAACAATCCCATTTCAGTCTCAATTTTTTCCCTTTTTTTTTTAAATTTAATTTCAAGCTAATTAGATTGATCTTGATTGTGTAAAGTAGGGAGAGAACCACAAAATAATTTGGTGCAATCACATGACATCTGCCAACATATAAAGTTTATATGTTCTTTTTTAAGTGAATTTTAATGACGGATCCTCCATGGACTCAACTACTTGACACATTTACATAAATAAGATAGTCTCTTTTTTTCATCTTGAGTGCAAGTATTTTTTCCAATAATTTTTCATCATAATGACAATTATCATAAATTCAGGAGAAACAAGTGAAAAAAAAAATACAGAAAATCGTAAAATATATACTCTTTTTTTTGTAATTATAAAATATATTATATTTTAATCCAATTTTGTATTTTCTATCTATTAAAGCTCCACTATAGTATACTTTTTGATGTTTGATAAACTAGTTACATTTTTTTTTTGTTTAAAATAGATTTTGTTTTAGCTTAAGAACACCAACTTTTACTTATTATGATATATTTCTTTGTTGTTAAACTAGCTGAAATGTCACATATATTTATTTATTTTTTGTTAAAAAAACACCCAATGACTAGTTATGTTAATTGATGTTATTTTAGTAAAAATAAAAAATATATTTATGTGGTAATGCACTGCTGAACATAAAAAAAATGGACTATATCGAATTTCTCTTAATAAAAAATATAAAATCAAACTAAAGTGTTATAGAAGAGATTAGTATATATTTTGCAAATAGAGGAGATGATACTATAATCTATAACACTTGTATAAGAAAAGAGTGTAATTTACTTTATCTTTATAAATAATTATAAAATTACCACCTAATCAATTCTTGTTATAACCTAATCATTTTTGCATACCCATTATAGATGAGGAACGCAGGCCCTGGTGGGAAGATCACATGACGTAACAAGAAGTCAACTATGTGAAAAAAAAAAAAAAAAAAAAAAAAATATATATATATATATATATATATATATATATATATATATATATATATATATATATATATATATATATATATATGTGGCTTTGTTGCTTGCTCACCTAAACTTCAAACACAGTTTTGAACGTTTCTTCTTGACCTAATTTTCAAAGTTTTATAATCCAAATTTAAATTCACATTATAAATATAAAATTAAAATTCAAAAAATTTGACCAAAATTTATATGAAAAATTTTCCTTTCATGAAAATAAATAAATTAAAATAAAAAAAGTTTCTAATGAAATGAAATAGACATTTAGAATAAGAAAACAAATTAATTATATGTCTTGTAATAAATTTGGCTATAATTATAAGATTATATCCTAACAAATAATTTGGTATTTAATGTCAGGTGGAACAAGAATCGGACAACACAAGTTAGAAGAATTTTGAATTTTGGGGCCAAATTACCATATTTACCATATGCAATATATAACCATTTAAAAAAATTAATCATTTTAAATTTAAATACAATATTAATTATAATTTTCATTCAAAATTTAAGCCTGAGAATTAATTTTACTCATGAAAATTACGTATTTGACATAACAGGTTTTAATTTATAAAATAAAACCAAATAATTTTGTATAAAAAAAATTTAAGAGAATATTTATAAATCCATAAAGAGGTTGGTGGGTACAATAATATGACTATATTTCGATTATCATGTAAAAGATATAGGATATAAAAAATATTTTAATGTTTTAAGATTTCATGTAGCATATATGATGATTGGAAATTATAGTAAATAATTATATATATGATATTTTATAAAAATTAATAAAATTAAAATTTTTAATAATGAATTTCTCTAATTTTTATTTACATTTAAAATATGATATACGAAATAATTTGGACCCCAACAGATAAAGCTGTGAATCATCCAGTCCTTTCGGCCATTAATGATGTCAACTATTTTAAAGTACTTCAATCTTTTATTGGTTTACATTACAACTTCCAAAAACAAAATCATTTCATTTTCATCCCAATATTTTTTTTATTTTAATTAATCTACTAATTCTTGTTACTAACTTGTCCGAGTATGACATCTGCACCTACCCTTCTTCTATTTGAGTTTTAAAATAAATGTATTTACCCATAAATATTTTAATTTTAGTCATCGCTTGGCTATTAAATTGTGTGTTGGTTTGCCCTCGAAACGAAATTTACCAATTATCATGCCCTACCATATAAGTAATGTCAAATAAAAAAATTATGCTATTAAATAATTCAGCTAAAATATAAATAGCAAATAAATAAGAATGCATTACTTTGCAAATGGAAGGAATCCATGAAAATAATTACTTTAAAAAGAAAATAAATAAATAAAATATAAGCACATACCATCGGGATCTGAAGCAGAACAAAGCAGATATGCGTCCGTACGACCACACCAAATAGCAGCACAATAATAAGACCAAAGAGAGATTTTAAATTAGCATTTTAGACATGATTACCCGGAATGAAATGAAATTGAAACACTGTAAATTATAATTTTAGTCCCTTTCATTTTACTAAAATTATAAATTAGTCCATATATTTTATTTTCATATCAAATGATTCTCATAGTTATAAAGTTAGTCCCTGTTATCAGTATGATTAATTTTGTTGTTAAAATGATTCTACATAATCTCCAATGTGTACATTTGTGAAGATGTTAATATGTCTAGTCATTAATTTTTTGCATAAGTCATCTATTATATTAACAAAATTCTTATTTTGTCCCTAATTCTCATACATGGCAACTAAAATTGTGTAAAAATTAATAACTGTGCATACTGATATGTTCACAAATGTATACATCAGCTGCATTATATGACCATTTTAATAACAAAGTTAATCATATTAACAATAAAGACTAACTTATATGAACGAAGGGACTATTTTACATAGAAATAAAATATAGGGATCAATCTATAATTTTTGTTAAACTATGAGGATCAAAATTATAATTTAACCTGAATTATATTTGATGACTTAAATGTTATGGTGGTTTCAACTTAATTACTGAAATATAATGCATTTCGATATAGTTAATAAAAGATTTTATTTATCAATTTTATCCTTCAACTTATTAAAATTATTTTTGACCAAAAGATGAGACAAATGTAAATTTTTAAAGATTGAATTGAAGTATTTAATTTTTTTAAAAATTAAATTAAAATAATTATAACCTTTTGGAATTGAATCAATAATTTTACTCAATTGAAAACTACTTAGCCAAGGTAAGCAAAACTAGGATATTGCTGAATTTGGAAAGTTAATCACGTACAGAACACTCTGAATCTCACCTACCTTTCAAAAAAAAAAAACTAATTAAAATAATGAATATTGACCGTTAGGTGACGATGCTCAAATTCTTAAAAACAATTAAAGCATGCATTTAAGAGAAATATTAGTGCGTTTTGAGTAGGAAGATTAGTCTAGACAAATCAAATTCAGAATGATAATAACTTCATATTTTCCCTCGTAAAAGAGTAGATTGTTAATTTAATTTTTTAATTCAGTTCATTAATAATTAAAATCAACAAAATGTTGCCCTATCAATATCTTTAATCCAAAATTTAATATCAGATTTAACAATTAGCTAATTTGAACATCAAATATGATGTGTTAGCAATTAGCATGCTGATATACGGTTGATGTTAAATTTTGACGAAGGTCAAATGAAATAAATATATTATATCATTCTATTAATATTTCATTAATAAATTTGATACTAAATATATAGGACATATTGTTTGACAGGTTAGTCCTTTGTGTTTTTAGCAGAAAATTAGCAAAAAGGACATTATTGGTAACTTCTTTATCTGTGAATGAGAAGATAATTTTATAACAATAAAAGTATTTTTTATGTTCTTAACGTTTACACTAAATTTCAATTTCGTCCATAATTTTTTTTATCAGTTATATCTTACATGTTTTACTTTTATTTTAAATCTATCATTTTTACTAACATCATTTGTTCCACTAATAAAAAATACTAACTAAGCGGTCTGCGTAACACACCTCAAACAACTCAAGTTCAACATTTTTTATTAGTGAAATATATAGAATATAACTTATGAAAAAAAGGTTATGAACGAAATCGTTAGGGACATAAAAAGTAGTTTTGCCATTATAAGGGAGTAAATTGAAAAATAAGTTAAAGGTGAGGGACTAAAATGAAAAGCATGATATCTTTAGAGAATGGAAATAATATTTTGGTCCTTAATAATGTAATGTACTTAGTCTACTTACCGTTCATCCAATTCTTCCGGGGCTGAAAATGAAAAGCCGTTCGTTGCCAAGAGAACATGGCATTAGTCCAATTGTAGGATAGCCTATCAGCCACTGATGGATTAGACTCGGACGACACGCCCTCAGCCACCCCTCCTGGAACCGAAGACTCGCGAAACGACGTAGTTTCCACTTCAGCCACTTCTCCAGGAATTGAAGATTCGCAAAACGACGTAGTTTCCGCTGCCTCTCGCCTCTGGTTTATGACCAATGCCACCAGAGCCATCACCAAAATCACTGAGCCGAAGATAACAACGCCGACGCCCCTCGACTCTCGCCGTCCGGTCGCCGCCGCGCTCAGCCGCGGCGCGTCCAGCAAGGGAGCGCGTAGAGGACCATTCTCCACATCACCGGGGTTGGTGTTCTCCATGGCCAAATGAATGCTTTGTGGTCACCGGTTTGTCTTGAAGCCACTTAGAAGAACTATATAGACATATGTATGTATGTTTGTATGTAAATTGTATGTGGAATTTAAAACGGAGCTGAAAGTAGGTGACTATAAATTGTAGAGGGAATTACAGTTTTAATTCTTAAAAAATTATAATTTTTTTAATTTGATACTTGAAAGATCAATTTCACATTTTAATTCATAAAAAATGTATTTGTTTCAATTTAGTACTTTTTGTTATAAAATCATAAAATCTATCATTACTAATAGTTACTTTGACAAAATAAACGATTAGATTAAAACAAAAATATTTAATTTTTTATAAATTAAAAAATTGTAAGAATTTGGGGACCAAATTAAAAATTTATTTTAAATTGTAATGGGAAGAAAATAAAGTAAAAAATAAATATGAGGACAGGCAATTTAGAGAATAAGAAACAAAATGAGTAAACGAGGATTAAATAGGATAGGGATTACAAGAAAGTTGGTTGGTGGATCCTACACAAAAAGTAAGAGGAAACTACAGGGAGAGTTTGCCTTACCGTTTATTTATTTATTTAAAAAAATATACATGATAGTATTGAAAAACAGAGTAAATTATGAAGTTTATTCTTCAAATATTATAATTGTATAAATTTGATAGTTTTTATAGTTTTTGAAATATTATGTTTGTTTCAATTTATTTTTTTTATTGTTAAATTTTGATTTTTTATGTTAAAAGTTACTTTGATAAATAAAGAAATCAAATTGAGATAAACATAATTTTTTAAGGGCTAAATTGAAATATTTAATTTTTAAGGAACTAAACTGAAATAGTTATACTCCTTTAGCGATCAAATGCGAACAAACACAATTTTTGAGAACTAAATTGAGAGAACTAAATTGGGATGTTTGATTTTTAAGGACTAAATTGAAATGTTATAATCTTTTAGGTGACAAATAAATAATTTAATTTAATTTATATTTTAATATTTAAATTCTAAAATATTAATAAATTAATGTATTATATATTAATTAAAGTTAACGATTAAAAACCACATAACTTTAAGAGAAACACAGCTCAGAAACTATGAAAAAGGAATTGAAGAAAATAATAAAAGCATAAAGTATTTCATGACAAATTATGTGATTTTTAAATATTAATTTTGTTTTGTATAAATGTTTTAATTTTTGTGATAACTTAAATAGATAAATTATCTTATTTTAAAATTGAAATACTAAGATTATAATTAAATTAGACTAAATTAATAATTTGTTCTTAAAAGAATATATTTATCTCTTGATGTTGAAAAATTAAACATTTCAATTTAGTTTTAAAAGATTATATTTATTTTAATATCATCCATTTATTTGTCAAATGAAATTTAACAATGAAAAATTTAGGATTTAGCTACAACAGATTTAATAATTTAACAACGAGAGTGATCAAATTGAGTCTAATGTAATTTTTAAAAGATTATATTGAAACACTTAATCTTTTAAAGACTAAATTGAGATAATTATAATATTTCAGTAACAAAATAAGTAATTTACTTGAATTTTAATTATAATTTAATGAAATTATATATAGTTCTGCAAGGAAACTATGGTTAAGAAGGACAAGTAATGATAAGAAAAGAGAGGGAATGATAAAAGACGTAGTTATTTTGTGGATGACCATTGATTTGTGAGAGAGAAAGTAAAAAAATAGTACTAATTTGGTGTCTAAGGCTTGCACACAACGTTAATATTGATCGTCAGGGCTGCACGCAATTTATAGGGTTTTAAGGAGTTTCTTTAGTTAGAAGATTTTGTTACGTTAAGAATTATAATATTCTAATTAATTTGGGTCAATTAGATTGGTATTTAGTATCATTATTATTCTTAGCTTTCGGTCAAAATTTCAGATCAATCCGATTTGCTATTCATATATAGGATGTTACCATGTCATACTTTTCTATAGTCGTAACAGATGGTATTTGGATTAATTTAACTATTTTTGTTCTTAATAAAAATTTTTTATTCAAATGAAAGTCAAGTATAATATGTTGTGAAAATAGCCTTTTAAAGGCTTTGTATTTCAAAATATTTTTTTAATTTATTTTTTATAGTTTACTTGAACAGAGGCAAATTTTATTATTATGAAATTAATTTGGATTAATGTCAGAAAATTAAGGGCTGATAGTTTTGTTTTATTTGTTTTAAATATAATTAAATATTTTGAAACTGTCCATTAATTTTCTGAAACTACCCATTAATTTTTGAAACTGTCCATTAATTTTTGAAACCGAATTTTAATTGTATTAAAATTTTTGTCTGCCTCATTAATGTTCAGCAGCTATAAAAGGAGGACTCATTCCCCTCATTTTTCTCACTCACACAACAAACTGTTGTGCTCTTCTCTCTTCCCTCTCTCAAACTCTTTAGGTTACACTCTTCAAAATTTCTGCTGTTCTGTGGCCTGAGAACCTTTCTCAGAAGAATCTGTTTAATCATGGAGGGAGTTCTGTAGACGCAGATTTTTAGCTGTGGTCGCGGAATAAATTCCTTAAGGACAATGTCTATTATAAAAACGCGATTCAGATTATTTTCATGTTGGTATCCAAGTTTTACAACAATCTTAAGAAATTTAGGATACTGACGCTGCCACAATCGCACCTTAAGGGACAACGGTAATATCTTTTTCAACCTTTATTGATTTTAGTTACTTGGTGTTTTATATTGGAATTTGTTTTTTCCAATTTGCTAGCTACATATATGAAGTGGGAGATTTATTATATAAAAAATATTAATTTTCAAGATAATTATAATTAATAATTTATAACTATTCTTTGGAAACCGTGAGACGTTGGTCCATTTGCCTGCTTTATATTGGTATTTAATCTCCTTTATGTTGGTCCAGTAAATTACTACATTTGGCATATAATAAAATTGGATTCAATGCCATGCTATTATGGGTTATAATGTTATTTTATTGTTATTTTTAATTGACCAACATAAATATATTAAATTGAAGCCATTATATATATGTGTATTTGTTTCGGCATGGGGTATATATATTAATTTGGAAATCAGTTTATTATATATATAAATTGCTGGCCCCTTGTTATATATATATATATATATATATATATATGATGTTGGAATTTATTATCATAAAATATTAGATACAAATTTGTTTTACAAGAGCCGTGTTTCAATTTTGTTCACGATTTTATTGCCATCATATTAAATCTGAAAAATGATTAAGAATGGCCATATTTATTTGTACGTTGTAAAACCTTTTGATATTAAGTCACAATTGAAAGCCATTATATTAATGTCCATACGTTGCCTCAATTGTCATTAATACCTTTGTAGTACTTTTCTGTTTCATATGTTGGATTTCATGATTTTCAATCACGAGGCTTGGATGATGTATATCAGAAGGTATCGTTGTTTCTTGAATGTTGTTTGGTGAATCAAACAATATCATTTATTTTGCTTAATGGGCTTTTATGTTGCTAACGTAATTTATGGTGAGGTTGCAACAATACATATATGTGTGCTTATTTGCATTTCGGGAGTGTGTGAAAAAAAAAGGTATATAATTAATATATTGAGCGGTGTATATTTGCTTTATACATTGACATATTGAATTAAAAGTAAAATCTTTTTATACTCAATCTAGTGATATTGACTTTAAATCCTTCATTGTATCACATTGATGCTTCATTATGTTATGGACGTTGCAACTATTATGATACTGGTCACACAGTTAATTAGAACTATATATATAAACATTGGGTGGGTAACGGTAAACCTTTGTGAATTGTGCATTAATATATATTATTGGTATCAATGTAAATTAATGTACTTTTATGGGTTTAATATGGCTTTATTGTGATTAAGCCCACATTATATATATACGTATCTTGTATATTGAAAGGCTGTGAGAAGGAGATGAAAAATATATAATTATGTGAGAATCATATATGTAAATTGTTTTTTTTTATGTGATGCCTTAAAAAGGTCTTGTAAGAATATTATTTTAGGTGAAAAGAATATTGTGGATTTCTTGAAAATGGCACTATAACCATCAATGTGGGGGTTATAGAATTTTACAAATTAGAAATGTTTTCACCTAAATTATTATATTGTTATAATGATATTGTGGTTAAATAGAAATTATGAGTTTATTATATTTGTGTATTGAGTATGTCTCATAAATTTCTATTGACATAACTATTGATAATATGAAAAGGCTTTCTTAAAGCTTACATATAAACTATTTTAAAATTTCTCCATTTTGAGAATTTTATTTACGTGAAATTCTTAAAATTAACATATGTGTGAAGGTTTTAATTTAAGAATTCAAAATAGCTTCATCTTAAACTTTTGAGATTTTTATTTTGGAACATGATTTTTGTAGATTTGTGATCAAATTTGAAGATATTGGCGTATAAATTTTGGGCCAATTTGAAAATTAAGAAAACCATCTCTTTGAGATGATAATACGCTGTCAATTTTCAAGTTGAGGAAATCATCTCATTGAGATGATGATATGTCATATATATATATAAATTGGAATTAACATTTTCTAATTCCAATCCATGATAACTCTTTAATTGTACATAGAGGTACAATGTTATTGAGTTATTGGTTACAAATGAGATTGAAAAGTTCTAAAATAATTCTGTGAAATTGTTCTCTTGAAAAATAATATTATATGATTGATGAATTTAGAAGCGTATATATGTTATGCGTTTGATACCCATCTATAATAATTATAAGGTTTTGTATGAGGTTTCATATGAGTTGCGTAATCATACTCTGATAAATTTAAAAATGTGGGTGTATTTTGCAAGGTTTGTATTACACAACTATAAGAAAAATAAATTAATTATAAAACCTTAGTTATTATGTTGTTAATATTTTCTCTTCGTAATTAGTGAAAATATTTTTTTTAATTAAAGATGGATGTGTATGTATGTGGAAGTGATAGATGGTAAGGATGATTATTTGTCTGTATATGTGAAACGTAGTGTTACATAAAGTCAAATATTACTTTACATCTAGTGTTGACATGAAAGATATAGGTGAAGTAAATGAGATTTTGGGATTAAAACCATAAGGAAAGGTGATGATATTTTACTATCACAAGAACGTTATGTTCAAAATTGTCTTAAAAGTTTGATCATCAAGATGACAAACTAGTGAAAACTCCTTATGATTTTAACACTCAGTTAAGGAAAACAGAGGAGAGTCTTTGTTGTATTTAATAAATTTTACCTAACCTGACATATCATGTGTTATGCGTCAGATGAGTATTTATATGTACACAATTCCAATAAAAGAGTTGAGAGGTATCGTGATTTATGATATCATATAAAGTGGATTTCCCATTGTATTAGAAAAATACAATGATGTTAACTGAATATTTGATTCAGATGAGACAAAGTCCACTAGTGGTTAAAACCTCACTCTTGGTGGTGAGACGTTATTTTGGAGAGAGCAGCCATATAAATTTATAGGTTCACTATAAAATCAGAGGTTAGTGCTCTGGAGTTGGCTGAAAACAAGGCTAAGTAGTAGAAAAACTTCTTTGCAAATTTTTTAGTTGGGTAAGAGCCCAATGATGTCAGTGTCTGTGTTTTGTGATTGCCAAGTGGCAATAGCTATTGTAAAAAACAAACTTTCAATGGTAAGAGTAGACACTTGTGTTGAGACACAAAGTTATCAAGCAATTGCTAAAAAAAAAGAATTTGAAGTATACTAATCAGTTCTGTAAAGTCAAAAGTGAATTTAGCCAATTCACTGACTAAACATGCATGTAAGAAGAAAATTTGTCCTTCACACATCGAGGGGAATTGGACTTAAGCCAATATAAAATTAACAGAGGCTGAAACCCAACCTTTGTGATTGGAGATCCCATGAAGAAGGTTCATATGGATAATAACAAGTCGTCTGTTAATTCTGCTAGCACTATATTCTCAGTCTATTTCTTATGGTGTTAAGTGTGAAAGTGATAGAATGCATTGACTTGTGGGTTGAGTGTAAGCTCTTTATGATCTTCATAGCCCTGCATTGAGGATGGTGTATTCATTGCAGATACACTTGATGAAGTCATCTATATGAGTGTGGAGTGGGGCTGCTCCCATGAGATCGTGGTAAAGTCTCTAGAGCACTCATGAATTCCAAGCACGCGCACGGCCGAAATAACGCACACAACGGCGTTAACAGCAGAAATGTGGGGGGTGAGATGCGACTCTTAAGGTCACTATCTTACGACTAAGAGTATGTTAGTTCATAGAAGCTATATGCTTTACTGACTACTCTGTAAAATAAATCTTATCGGTCTAGGTCTGGTTTATAGTTTAAAAAGAGACACTGCATTAATGTGTCTACACCCATATATGTAACTCAAAAGTTTTTGAAATATCTTTTAAAATATATGGGGGATTGTTGTGAAAATAGCCTTTTAAAGGCTTTGTATTTCAAAATATTTTTTTAATTTATTTTTTATAGTTTACCTGAATAGAGACAAATTTTATTATTATGAAATTAATTTGGATTAATGTCAGAAAATTAAGGGCTGACAATTTTGTTTTATTTGTTTTAAATATAATTAAATATTTTGAAACTGTCCATTAATTTTCTGAAACTAACCATTAATTTTTGAAACTGTCCATTAATTTTTGAAACCGAATTTTAATTGTATTAAAATTTTTGTCTGCCTCATTAATGTTCAGCAGCTATAAAAGGAGGACTCATTCTCCTCATTTTTCACACTCACACAACAAACTGTTGTGCTCTTCTCTCTTCCCTCTCTCAAACTCTTTGGGTTACGCTCTTCAAAATTTCTGCTGTTCTGTGGCCTGAGAACCTTTCTCAGAAGAATCTGTTTAATCTTGGAGGGAGTTCTGTAGACGCAGATTTTTAGCTGTGGTTGCGGAATAAATTCCTTAAGGACAGTGTCTATTATAAAGACGCGACTTAGATTATTTTTATGTTGGTATCCAAGTTTTACAACATAATAATTATTAAAAATTTAAATTTTTTAGGTAAAAAAATTCTAAATTTTTAAATTTTTGGTAAAAAAATTCTAAAAAAAATTAAATTTGATCATAGTAAATAGAGATTTTTTTTTCAAATTATAAGACAGATATTAATTCTATTCAGCACTTGAAGTATATCTTTGAAACTAAAATTTATCATTATTACTGTTGGTGTCATAATGAAATAATCACTTCTAGTTAATTTATCATATTAACATTTAGTGACTTATACAAAATATTGAATATAGTACTGGTTAGTCATAGTCCATTAATAACAAATAATGCGGGTATGAAAAAAAAAGGAAGAAGAATAGATTTATATTTTGGATATGAAAATGCGCTAACTTGCCATCTACATGTCATGACGGCATGTCAGCAATGCATTTGTTTGCTGATCTGTTATACACGTGGCTTGATGACATGGCATCCATGTGACTGATGACATTTTCACATGTGCAAGTGCTATTAACCTGTATCACATGTGGCTTCACAACATGTCAACCACATGGTCATGGTGCTGACATGTCATCCACTTGTCTTGAGTACATGTTGTTAATGGTGTTTTTTAGTTTAAAGCCAAATCTGACAACAAATACTTGGTTCTATTGAGAACGATGTGGATATTTGAAGTTATGCGGTAATTTCATTTTAAAGACAAACATCTCGAATGCAAGTGATTCGAAAAGCATTGCATGAAAGAGTATAAGGCCTGAAAATAACTTTTTTTTCTAGAAGTTAAGTAAGAACGATAAAATTGCAGGTAAGTAAGTTGCAAAATGTAAAGTGCATAAAAAGGTAACTGTAGAAGGTAAACGGCGAAAAGTAAATGGAAGAATGTAAATGGCAGAAGGATAAAGTGCAGAATGTAAGTGGCAGAAAGTAAATTATTGAAAATAGATTGCTGAAGTACAGCAAGTTTAAAGGAAAACGATTAAATTGCATAAAGTAAATGAAAGTGATTAAATGAAAGCGATTAAATGACAGGGAAGAAATTGCTGGAATTGATAAAAGACTTTGAATTAAATTGACTGAAATGTAAGGATGAAAATCATACTTTGATGTTGATCCTTTAATATGCTCGTGTGAGATATTAGGATTTTTAATCAAGAGTTGCCAACTCCTTTTACAATGAGCAACTTAGTATTTATAAACAAATGACTGAGGTAACTGTCTATCTATCTAATCACCATGTAAGTTATGGTTTACAATGCTTGACAACTGCCTTAACTCACGTAAGTGGCAGTTTACAAGGTTCGACACAACTATCTACTGGAGTGACGGTCTTTGACAGTCTTCGTTCAACAATTTCTTGCTTTCATCATTCGACAACCAAGTCATATCACTAACTGACATCTCCATTACTCGATGTCTTTTGCCTTTAGACTCATTTGTTTGATGATATTTTAATCAAACTTTCCTGTCGGACGATGTGCCTCCTACGATTGAACTTCGACAATCGTGCATGGATGCCTACGAATCATCACCATTTTAACACTTAGACAATTGACACCATTTTGTTACATTATTGAAGACGATTACTTGTCGACCAAGCAAACCTTTTGTTTGATAAATACATATATTTTTATTTAAAAATAATCGCCCAATCGATGCCCCTCAAAATTTTGTTCTCGAAAGATATGGAGATAATTAAATTTTAAATGGCCTTATAATTGACACCGGATTTCTAAAGATTTGGCTGAGAATCATGATTGTCCCTAATATGATAGCCCTATCTCGACACGTGAACAGTCACTGCCTTTCTAACGTTTCGTGTTCCTCAAGCCTTTAAAACCCTAAACCCTAGTAGTCAAGCCACTTACTCTGTTGTTTGCACTACTTGCATCGTCCTTATGCCGTTGTTCTTTGAACTTCCGAAAACTTCCAAAAACCTTCATCCCCAAGTTACTCTCAACAATGGCATCTTCTACCGATGCTAGAGCCTCTTCTTCTGCCAAACAGTCCACCATTGCCAAGAACAAGAATGTAATCTGTGATCTAGTAGTGGAACATTTGGAACTGTGGCAAAAATCAAAGGTAATTCTCCCTATTCACGAATCTTCTTCTACTCCTCCTTCTACATTTCTAGGACTTGTGCTCACTCTAGAAACCTCCGACTGGTGTTCCCCTGCAAAACCCCTAATAAAGCCATTCTTGCTTTGAGTTCGAAGATTCCCATTCACTATTTTTAGAAGGCCAAGAGGATGTTTCGGACACTGCCTTTTGGAGTTGATGGTTATCATGCCCAGCTCAACAAAGTGCAAGCCCATAAAGGTGAATTTTAGAAGAAGATGGGCATCTATAACTTTATCCAACTTTCCCAACATACCATCAAAATCGACCTCACCATGATTAGAGCTTTGGTCTTCTTCTAGAACAAGATCACCAATAACTTCCATTTTTCATACGACATGATGGGTCCGACAGTCTTTGACATATCAGATATCACAGCCCTTCGACCAGATGGGAGAAGAGAATCATTCACTCGTACCTTTAACCTCGACAAACTATAGAGGTTTATTCTCCCAAACACAACTCCTTTTCCTCTTTTGTTAGCTTCTACCACAAAATTTCATCTACCATGTCGAATGAAGAACACGTCATCTTCCTTCTACTTTGGCTGTCGGCATATGCATTTGGCTCAAAATTCGTAACTGTAGCCAAAAGCCCTTTCTCAAGATTGCCTTCAAGGTGTCTGGGCACCAAAAGTCCTAAAACACACTTTCTCTTGGGTGTCTGGGCACCCAAAGTTTTGCAAAATAGAGAAGCCCGAATTGGATTCTAAATTCTCTGAAACTTCTCCTTTCACCCTTTGCTCCTCCCACTTGCTTTTGAGCTTTAAATATGGTCTCTAGGACCTTTAGAAGGGCTGGAAATCAATTGTTAAAGCAAAGAGAGAGTTTATTCATGATTTTTCCTAATTTTACAAAAATTACCCATAAAAGGGTTTCTACACAAAAACAAAACCATAAAACCAACTCTTCCTTTTAAAACAACTATCTTTAACACCATCAACCAAGAAACAAGAAAAAGAAGCAAAGAAAACTAATTTTATAGCAAAAACCAACCAAAAACCCATTTTCTTCAATATAGGTATCAATGGAGAAAATGGAAGAAAAAGAGAAAGATAACACTTACATCTAACTCCAGCAATCTCAGAGAACCGAAAAGTAATTGGAAAAGCAAGATCCTCCGGAAGAAATGGAAGAAAGGGTAACGGAAGTTGAGAGAAAATCAACTTCCTCTTCCTCCCCTATGAAGCCATCGACGCCTAAATGAGAGAAAAAGAGAGAGATAAAAGAATTTAAGGGTGGTGGGTCACTTGGTGACCCATCGGTACTCATACCCAAATTCTCCAAACCCGAATGATCTCGATATAATTATTTCTCAATAATTATATTGATTCCATTTAATTTTTCTCAAATCTCGAAAGTTCCTCCCACAATAAAATACACTGTCTAGTTATTTATTTCAATTTTTATAGATAATATTTCAAATAATAAAGTAAATATGAAAATTAAAATGATAAATTAATTCTATTAAAATAATGCATTAAAATAACGACACTAAAATAACACTTAAAATAATGCTATTAAAATAATAAAATTTTTTATTATAAAAACCGTAATACCACCAATCACGTGATCCCAAAATTAGCGGGTAATACAATCAAATCATAAATTTCCATGAACATTGTATAAAGAGATTAACCAATTAACAATAGATAAATAACATGTTAAACCTCATCCTTATATCTCCGAGAGTGTTCAATAACCCCATCCTTATGTCCCCTTTTGGCTTAAGGCCAAAGATGTAAACATATTCCATGTATATACCTAACCCCATCCTCCAAGGAAAACCTCCGGATATACCATCAAATGATGCCATAAAAGCCAATCTAGATAAGTACGCAATAAACCATACAAATATCCCAAGATAAGGAAAAGAAGCAAGAATACAATATCCAAATCTTTCGCTAACCAAAATCCAGACCAATGTAGTACCATAAATTACATGAGGTTAAAGGCAAGACCTTACTAGATTTACACTGTTTTGATAGTTTAGTTTTATTAAGAAATTTGCAATGCCTCCTCCCTTTTTTTTTTCTTTGGATGTAAATAGAGTCACATAATATGAAAAAGAAAGCCAACTTCACTCACCTCAATTGCAACTTATAGGTACTTCAAACTTTACATAAATGCAACAGATGTTACATGGAAATCCCCTAAGCCAAAAGAAATCATAACACTTAAGACAAGATGCCCAAACAAGGAAAAATGAAGATCACTACCCGCCTAGGCGAATGTTCTTCCCGCCTAAGTAGGTAGCGGCAACGAAATGTTGTAGCTACTAGACTGTGCCCACTGTGGTGGGCTTGGCAGTAACCACTGCCCAGAGCACGTTGCAACAGGCTGTCCGTAGCTTGCACCAAAAAATCAATAAAAAACTGAGTTTTCATCCTCTCCTAGATGGCTCTCAACCTTCCCAATGATTCCATAAAGTTTTTCTTAGATTAAGCTCTTCCAAGGACAACAATAACAAGTCATAATCTCAACAACAATAAATCGTAATCATTCAATCCTTACCTTGTTCTCATCCCTTCTCTAAAATAGAAATCCTACTCAAGCTTTGTTGATTACTCCTGATCCATTCCAAACCAAGTTTTATTTACCATATTCTTACATTGCCATCTTTCAAGATTCCATACTCAAGATAGAACTATAGAAATTTGCCCTACATTTCCCCAAATCTAAAAATTTACTTTTCTCAACACCTAGGGCTCCAAAAGTGCAGAAATGGAGACAAGAGTGATTAAATCTACTTACAAGCTCGAGAAGTTCAGCAAGGGAGAAGCAAGAATCATGACCAATAGTTGTAGAAGAGAGATCACATTGAGAATAGAGGAGAATGTGGTGTGCAGGTGTAAGGGGAGGAAAATGTTGAAGGTGAAGGGAAATAAAAGATGAGGGAGTGTATTTGTGTGTCTAACCCATATCTTCAGGAGAAGAAAAGAAAAAGGCACCAAATAAAACAATTTTAAAAATCCCGTACTCGTCCCATGTTCTTAATTTCCACAAAATTTAATTTTAACACACAACAATCAAGGAATCACCTATTTTCATTTATTTTTCTACCACCATAATGTATTTCAACCAAGTGAATAACATCAAATCTCCATATATTACACAAAAATTAATTTTACACATTTATTAACACCAAAAAAATACACACACATATAATTTTGAAGTTAAATCTCCACACTTCCATAATTCTAGCACCATAAATTCAAGGACTCCTAAAACATGGATGTTACAGGAGGATTGTCATAATTGCGTTTCTTTAAAGGTTGGTTGGCTGGAATTATTTCCCTTTCTAACTAGTTTCAGTGAAGTTTCTAATTGTGAGAAGATTTGAGATATCTATTTGCATTAATGAATAAGTGGCCTTTGGATTTTTTTTTTTGGAGGATTCTAATGATTGTTTTGGTGCCAATGAGATATGGTTGTGGTAATCCTGTTTCTATCAATTAATGTGATATTGGTATTATTTCTCACTAAATATGATTTTTTTTTCTTTTTCCCTTGTTTTCTAGAGCTAGTTTTTCAAGATTTGAATTTGAAAGTTCCTGACCGTTAGTTGGGGATTTAGATGCTTGATGGGTTTGTAATAGTGATTTCAACACAGCTCAGGGAAGAATATAAAACACGTAGATTCTCATAACAAACTTGATACTGGCAATGATTAATCTTGATAGAGTTAGGAAGTTTTGATTGTAGATCAATCTCAATGAAAATCTTTAAATGATATGCTTCTTGTGTGTTTCTGGCATCCAGTGCTACCATCTTTCCTAATAGATTTCCTAATGTAATAAGTACCTCTAGCATACAATATTCAATGGGAAGGTATCTTATGTTCACCCACATTGTTGTGTGCTACCTCCTTTAGAGCTGAGAAATATGGGATCCAAGTTCTAATAAAAAGGGAGGGTTTTACCTAACTTCCAAGGCCATGTTGTTCTATCTTCTTCAAGTAGATTGTAGATTTTGTAGTAGTCTTACCCTATAGCCATCATTTCCATGGTTCTTATGATCTTCCATAGACTTAAGAGTTTGTCTTTTAGGCGCCTTGTATCTAGCATGTGTCCTGTTGTGTTGATGATAAGGGCTCACTAACATC
Source organism: Biancaea sappan (assembly GCA_037074585.1). Classification (NCBI taxonomy): domain Eukaryota; kingdom Viridiplantae; phylum Streptophyta; class Magnoliopsida; order Fabales; family Fabaceae; genus Biancaea; species Biancaea sappan. The sequence goes on along the minus strand of CM073501.1, from coordinate 40,469,572 downwards.
TTGATAAGAGTTTAGTTGTGAAGAGTATGGCTAGTGAGTCTTCTTCTTGCTAGATCTCTTATTTTTCTACCTCTGGTTCTTTTGGTTCTTCATTTGTGTTTAGACGGTATGTGGTTTTTGTTTGGTTGGATTACGAAGGTTGTAAGGAGTCAAAGCAAAGGGCTTCTTTGAAGCTTTTAAAATTGGGGTTTTTTGGAGGTAGGTTTTGGAGCTTTTTTTTATGTAAGGTAGATGAAATTGTACGAGCTTGAGTTTGAGTTTGGATGGGCATGGGCATATGTTGAGTTTTGGGTGAGATTGAACGGTTTGAGCGGTGAAAAAGGGAAAGATTGGGTGACAAATCATTATGGGATCAGTTGCTCCATGTGGCTTTTAGGGATGGTAATGGATCCTTGTTTTCGAGGATTCCAGCATTAAAGGCCCCGTGAATGGAGATTTTTCCTGCAAGGATGAGGATAGGGAAAAAAATTTCCTTAAAGGCAATTTGGGCACAGGGACGAGGATCGCACTCCTCGCCTCACAAGGTCCTAGTCCTCAAAGGACATTTTAGTAATTTTATTAAATTTACTAAAATGCCCTTAATATATATATATATATATATATATATATATATATATATAATATAATATTTATTTATGGATATTTAAGTAATTTTATAATTAAAATAATTAAAATAAATTTAATTAAGAAACCCTAAATCATTAACATCATCGTCTTATTGGAATCACTACTTCTCAATCTTTGTTGTCTCTGTCTCTATCTCACTATCGACCAATCTCCATCGTCTTCGTCTTACTACGTCCCTTAACCCTCACTTGTAGTCGATCCTTGCATCTCACACTCAGTTTCGCCCCTCTCTTGCAATCTCATTGTCGCCTCCCTATGCCTCACTCTTGCCATCATCTCCTTCACACCTCACTCTCAGTCTCGCCTCTCTCTAGCCATTCGTTGATCCCTTGCATTTCACTCTCAGTCTCGCCCTTCTCTCGTAGTTTTGTTGTTGTCTCCCTCACACCTTACTCTCATCATTGTCTTCCATTGCTGGCAGTAAGTGTAACCAGTTATTTATTTATTTTTTCTAATATTTTGAAAAAAAATTTAATAAATTCATAGGGACCCCACAAGGAGTTGGGGATCGGAGATGGGAAAAAAAATTTTTCCCATGGTAGGGATTTGGGGTGGGGATAGGGGCAAGGATGAAGAATGGGGAGGCACGCCCCAGCCCCGCCCCACTCCATTGCCATTCCTAATGGCTTTAAAGCTTTTCACTATATACTTGTAAGTCCCTATCTATCAATGCATGCTCTAATTCCTAAATCCATTCATGCCACAACAATGGACGACTCTTCAAGGAGTGTCATTTATGGGAGAAATACGTCAAGTCATATTAGAAGCTACTCCAATTATTTGGGATTTGGCACTACTCGCATAAGGGAGAATTATGACTCTTCAGGGATGATCTATTTTCGAGTGGAAAATGGATTCTCTGCTTAGTTTGAAAGTCAAGTAGAGTACTTGACTCATCTAAGTCATTAGTTGTCACTATCAATTGTCTAGATTTCATAGTTATTTTAAATAGATCAAGCACCTTGCTTGACTTTCAAAGTCAAATATAAGATCTATTTCCCTATGAGTGGCACGTAAATGAAATGCTACAAACGATGGTGAAAGTAATTCAATTAGATGTTAATGATACTTAATATATAATTTTCTTTTTTAACTTGGTGAGGTCTATAGCTTTTATGACAAGCTCATCATCATCATCATCATCATCATCATCATCATCATCATTTTTATCATTATTTTGTGTTAGAGATGCATAAATTAGGCTTTACATTTTCAATTTGATCAAACCCCAACTTAAATCTTGATAAAATGTTGTCAAAATCTTCATTTAACTTTTTAGATAGAAAGAATGAACTTACTTTTTTAAATTCCTAAGAAAAATTGACCATATTTAATTTCATATTTTATTGTTTATTCTCCGGAATTGAAATAACTAAATTGCTTTTGATTTCTTAAAAAAATGCTTCTTTATTTTTTTTATTTTTATTTCTTCAAATATATTTTTACTTACTTTTATTATTAAAATATATTTATGTTTTTATGAAATTGAAAAGTTATTCATCTTTATTCATAAATGACATTTGTATTAATGTTATTTAATCTTTGATTAAATTTAACAATAATAGTTCTCATATTTGACTTTCTTTAACATTATAATCTCTTTTGTAGATATAAAAATATATCACTAGTTATTCAAATGATATTTTTTTTCTAAATCTTATAAAACGTATTTTTAGATTTTTATTTTTAATAATAATAATAATAATAATAAACAAAAAAAGATACATTTTCTTAATTTCTATTCCAAAAAATACCACTTACATTGACTTAATGTATTTATTCTTATTATTAGAAATGATTTTCAAAAAATCATACCTATATATAGATTGTTGTCCTCTTTCTATAAATGAAAGGGTTGATATATCAATTTTAAAATTAATAACATGAGCTAATCTAAATTAATTATATTTTATGGGTGCAATTTATGATACTTTAACATAAACATTATTTTATTTATAAAAAAATAATCATTATTTTCTTGGACAAATTGCTAAGCATAGAGTCAAGTCATGCCATCTCTTATTATCCATTAAACATAGCTGGTCCAAGATTACATTTCTCGTGTCTAACATGAAAATATGATTAATTAAGTGTAAATATAATTATTTAAATTTACATTACAAAAATAGTTTTTTCTCATTGCAAGAAAAGTCTGGAAACTTATTAAGAGTATAGAAAGGGACATGACCTAAGAATTCATCTTCTTTTCTATTTTGAAAAGTTACACTTCTTTAAAACTAAAATATGCATTATACTAATCTCCCTTCTAACAAAAGATAAATAATTATATATTTTTTTATTGTAATATATCCTTGTATCTATTATTTATATATGATAACAAGTATTATATATATATATATATGATCAATATATATATATATAATAATCACTTCATATAAAACATATAATAAATTATATTTATTATTTTTCATCACAAAATAAATAATATTTAAACAAAAGTTTAAAAAAATATATTTTTTAGTAAGTTGTAATCATAATAAAGAAATTAATATATCTTCAAGGGTATTTTGGTCATGTTTTGGCTTCCGGTGGTTAGTGTATATTTTCATAATAGTGGAAAGGGATGTATAATTCAAACATCTTTGGGAGTAATGAAGAGTAAATTATTTTTTATTTTATTTATTATAAAAATAAAAAATAAAAGAAGAAAACATGAAAGGGTCATGACTAAACCAAAGTTTTTTTATACAATGATTCATAAATTTCGTGCACAAATCATATACTCATAGTATTGAAATTAATATTAGGGTTGAAACTTGAGGAAAAAGAAAGGTATAAAATATTGGATTGACCATTTCTTTTAGATCCCTTGAGGAAATATTGGAGAACTCTGAAGGAAAAGAAAGAGGTTACAAATAGAGTGGGTCTATCAGAAGAAATTGTTTCTTATAAAATGACGAATGAAGGTTCAAATTTTTGCTCATTAACAGTACTCTGAACATGATTACTTCTAATAAAAGATATCTATAAAAATAAAAAATAACTGTTGAAATGGTGTGTTTCACCTCCAATCAGATGATTATCCTTTTGATATAATTCCTTTTACAGGTATTTGCATGATTCTCGTCATCATCTCACAATTATCATCTTTGAAAACTAGAAGCTAACTTTTGCATTACAAAAAATGAAGGTTAAATATAATTTTAGTTCTTTAACTTTGCCTCAAGTTTCATTTCTATCCCTTAACTTAATTTTATTCTAATCTAATCACTTAACTTTACCTTAGGTTATATGTTGGTCCCTTAAGTTTATTTTGTTCCATCTTGATCCCTTTTATTTTAGATTTCGTTTTTGTCCCTTAATTTTAGATTTTTTTTAATTTGCTCCTTTGTCTTAGAAAAATACTCAAATGTTATCTTCTCTTTAACAACACCAAGATGATTAACAAAATGTTTTATGAGGTTGTAAGAGTCAAAGAATCGCATAAAAATTTTCTATATCTTGAGTGTGTTAAAAGAAGAAAACATAAGACCAAATTGAAACAAAACAAAATTAGAGAACTAAAGAGAAATCAAAAACAAAGTTAAGGGACTAAATTAGAATGAAATAGACTTAAGGGACCAAAGTAAAACCTAAAGTAAAGTTATGGACCAAATTGGAACTTGAGGTGAAGTTCAAAGACTAAATTAAAATAAAATAAAATTAAGGGACTAAATTGAAACCTAAGATAAAGTTGTGAGATCAAATTGAATCAAAATAAAGGGACCAAAATGAAACTTGAGGCAAATTTAAGGGATCAACATAATATTTTAGCCGAAACTTTTTTCTTAAAAAAAAAAAAGCAACTGATCTGATCGGTTTATGGTAAGTACTTGAAAGAGAAAAAATAAAGAAATAATTTATAGAAGAAGAAAAGTTGAACTCTCATTTCTCGTCTTTATTTTATGTGCCACATGATGAATGAAGTTAAATTTTAGTTGTAAAATATTTTATGCAATTGTGAGTGATAAACATTTGAAGCAGTGAAATAGGACTATAGGAGTAGAGTGCCATTGAAAAAGGTTCGGAAGCTCGTCGTAATCTTTGTCATTAAAGATGAACAACAATCAAATTAAAGAAGCCTTGATGAGTGTGAATAGCAATTTGGACCACAATGGCTTACACCACTCCTCTGTTATTGTGCTAAGGTAATTTAATAAGGAGAGTTTGGATCTCTCTAATATAGGAAAATTTTGTTTGATTTACACTGCTAATTTTTTAAATCAACGGTCCATATTTTACATGTTTCTTTTTGTCTTTCTTTTTTAATTTTTTTAAATCATTAATCAAGAAAATCAATACTCCAAATTCAAAACAAGACCCTCCTATTTCTATTGGGAACAAAAGAAGATCCTGATAAGATGAAGACATCGATTGTTGGTGTAAGATTTCTTGATGATTAGTTTTTGATTAATAGAATCAATCTCGTAGGGACTTGTTACACAACAAATATAGAGAATCATATAATAAGGAAAGAAATTAGAATAATCTCATGACATTAATTATCGCTTATGTCAGTATTACGCATATAATTAAAAAGGAAACAACTTGATTGAGGAAATTACAAATGGAAGCTGAAGAAGAAAATCTCATTTCACGACACTGATTCTAATCAAGCCATTTATGTAATAATAGTGAATATCTCAAATCAAAACAACGTGGTATTATGAAAAAAGAAAAATCTTCAATAGTATCTTTGCAGCTTCAATAGGTATCAAAAGGAGGAAGGATATTAAGGTTTGTCTAAAACACGATAAGCCATATTTACTTCTTAGTAAGTCAGTAGCCTGTAAATACTGAAAACTAGGTAGCAATTGGATATTTGGAAAGATTAGTCTAACCACTTGGATTTGGAACAGGATCCTCTCTTGTTCCCTTCTTGATTTGATCTATGGTCCAAATAATGAAATTATAAAATAAAAAATAAAAAAAGGACCCAAAATGTCTTGTACGTCCAAATAGGAACAGGACTCTCCTCTTCCCAAAGGGAACAGAAAAGGATCCTGTTATGGTGTAGAGAGGTGTACAAGGAAACAACAATATTATTTTTGACATTCTGAGATGTGAAGTAGGTAGTAAAAGCAGATAAAGGTAGACGATAGATTCTAGTCGCACTCCATTGTTACACCAACAAATACTCAGCATGTTATACCTTTAGTGAATGGAATATACAAAAAAAATCCTTGGTTTGTACTCCCAAAGAGATCCCAAACTCATATGTGATCTTGGTATTTCGAATTTTAATAGCATGGAAAAATTGATGTGGACAAAAAGCTCAAATGCGGTCTATTTTTGTTTCTCCAGGACAAAAATTACAGCTACAAGAACACATCTTAGAAATTTAACCAAACCATGATTTTCCCTTGGAAGAGATTTTCATCTGGAAGCTCATAAATGAGGCTCTTCCCTCTTCAGATGTTCTCTAAAAACACCATCTTCACAGTTTTTACCAAGGATATTATTCCCCATTAAACTAGACAGAAAATTAATCTTCTAAGATTTTTTTAGCGCCTAAAGGGTAAAAGCGTTCTCCAAATTAACATTTCTAGGAATTGAACTTTTGCCATTTTATTAAGATTCAAACAGTCACTACCACTGTGATTAGACAATGTTGAGACTCAAAAAAACCATTTGAAATTTTGAATGTGGACAATAGCTGTATTTTTTGGCACCCTGAACATGAGACTTTAGATCATATCTTTATGGTTTGCCAATTTGCTAAATGCCTATGGATTGGTTCAGTTCTAGCCATAAGAGTGGATAACATCTCCCCAAAATCCATTGAATATTGGTTAGATTGCTGGTTTATTCAATGGGACTGCACAAAGCTCTGCATGAAAATCTCTGCTATATATTCTCATCTTGGATGGAATTTGGAGAGACAGGCATATGATATTCCTTATTTTCAATAAAAGGAAAAAAAATATAAGCAAGGTGATGATCAATGAACATCTGAAGAAGGTGAAAGATTAATAAACATAGGCAACATCTCGCCATTGTAATTTTGATTATGTGTATATAGCACTTTTGTTGTGGATGCTCTTACCCTCTAGCGTAACTTATTTCCTACATACGAAATATTATTTAAGATCAAAATAAATAAAACGGTGCGATTATGAAGGAAATTCCAATTAGTTTACAATTTTGAGGACCAAATGTCCCATCCAGCAAGGGTGTTTAGATTATTTTTTTTAATGCGATTATAATAAAGAAGAGGAGATAATGGGTTGGCAAAAAAAAAAAAAAAGAAGACTGAATATTTCATTCTATTGAATACAGTAAAGAGGATGAATATATATATATATAGATCATCACCAGAAACATAATAGATAATCAACTAATTCTAACGGCTAATAGAAAATAACAACCTCGATGACTAATTGCCTTGGTCAACTAGTCTTTCAACATTCCTCCTCAAGCTGACATCATAAAGATCAAAGACCCCTAATCTAGATAAAAGTTTTCCATGTTGAATCTTTCCCAATGCCATGGTCAAAATGTCAGCTAGTTGTTCTTATGATCTCGTGAACCTGGTTTGAATCACTTTCTCATTGAGTTTGTCTCTCACGAAATGGCAGTACACTTCTCAGCCTGCTTGTCACAGTAGAGTCCCAAGAGATGAGTGACTTGGAATCCCATATCTTTAGGAAGGTCTTGGATCCATACTATTCTGTCATTGTCATGGCCATGCTCCTATATTCAACTTTTGCCGAAGATCTGGAAACTGCTTTTTTGCTTTCCAAGATACGAGGGCCTCTCTCAATTTGACACAATAGCCAGTGATAGACAGCCCAATTTGAATCATAGTATGTCACCATCTCTCAATTTCGCTTGGCTGGAAAGAATAATCCAAGACCTGGCATTCCTTTCAAATACTGAACAATCCCTTTAGCAGTAACTAGATGTGAAGTTTTGGTTAAGTTTGAACAATATAAGTGATATCAGGTCTTATAAGAGTATGATAAAGGAGCTCACCAATAAATCTTCAATACTATTCTGCATCTTCAAGCGAATTATCATTGCAGTCAGGATAAAATTTATCTTCATACTCGTTGTTGGTGAATCTAGTGTTTTGCTCAAGAGAAGTGCAAGCAAGCTTAGAACGAGCCATACCTAAGTCAGAAATGAGTTCTAGGACACATTCTTTGGCTTATGCTAATACCCCTTTTTTATCCTGTAATTTCCACGCCTAAAAAATGTTTTAGATTTCCAAGATCCTTTATTTTAAAATTCTGACTAAGAACAGTAAGATCTTGAATGAGTTGTTCATTATTACCAGTAATAATTAAATCATCTACATATACTAGAAGAATCACAATGCTGCCCTCCTTTCTCCTAGTAAACATTGAATAGTCATTCTTATTCTGTTCATAGCCATTATTCAATAGGGTTTGGGTAAGCTTAAGGTTCCATTGCCTAGAACCTTACTTTAATCCATATTAAAGGCTTTTGGAGTTTGCAAACCATTTGTTGTTCCTCCTCATTAGAAAACCCTTGAGGAAGGTGCATGTAAATATCTTCCTTTAAATCTCCTTGAAGAAAGACATAACCTTATTTTAATCCATATTAAAGGCTTTTGGAGTTTGCAAACCATTTGTTGTTCCTCCTCATTAGAAAACCCTTGAGGAAGGTGCATGTAAATATCTTCCTTTAAATCTCCTTGAAGAAAGACATAACCTTATTTTAATCCATATTAAAGGCTTTTGGAGTTTGCAAACCATTTGTTGTTCCCCCTCATTAGAAAACCCTTGAGGAAGGTGCATGTAAATATCTTCCTTTAAATCTCCTTGAAGAAAGACATAAGCTTATTTTAATCCATATTAAAGGCTTTTGGAGTTTGCAAACCATTTGTTGTTTCCGCTCATTAAAAAACCCTTGAGGAAGGTGCATGTAAATATCTTCCTTTAAATCTCCTTGAAGAAAGACATAAACTTATTTTAATCCATATTAAAGGCTTTTGGAGTTTGCAAACCATTTGTTGTTTCCGCTCATTAAAAAACCCTCGAGGAAGGTGCATGTAAATATCTTCCTTTAAATCTCCTTGAAGAAAGACATAAGCTTATTTTAATCCATATTAAAGGCTTTTGGAGTTTGCAAACCATTTGTTGTTTCCGCTCATTAAAAAACCCTCGAGGAAGGTGCATGTAAATATCTTCCTTTAAATCTCCTTGAAGAAAGACATAAGCTTATTTTAATCCATATTAAAGGCTTTTGGAGTTTGCAAACCATTTGTTGTTTCCGCTCATTAAAAAACCCTCGAGGAAGGTGCATGTAAATATCTTCCTTTAAATCTCCTTGAAGAAAGACATAAGCTTATTTTAATCCATATTAAAGGTTTTTGGAGTTTGCAAACCATTTGTTGTTTCCGCTCATTAAAAAACCCTTGAGGAAGGTGCATGTAAATATCTTCCTTTAAATCTCCTTGAAGAAAGACATAAGCTTATTTTAATCCATATTAAAGGCTTTTGGAGTTTGCAAACCATTTGTTGTTTCCGCTCATTAAAAAACCCTTGAGGAAGGTGCATGTAAATATCTTCCTTTAAATCTCCTTGAAGAAAGACATAAGCTTATTTTAATCCATATTAAAGGCTTTTGGAGTTTGCAAACCATTTGTTGTTTCCGCTCATTAAAAAACCCTTGAGGAAGGTGCATGTAAATATCTTCCTTTAAATCTCCTTGAAGAAAGACATAACCTTATTTTAATCCATATTAAAGGATTTTGGAGTTTGCAAACCATTTGTTGTTTCCGCTCATTAAAAAACCCTTGAGGAAGGTGCATGTAAATATCTTCCTTTAAATCTCCTTGAAAAAAGACATAAGCTTATTTTAATCCATATTAAAGGCTTTTGGAGTTTGCAAACCATTTGTTGTTCCCCCTCATTAGAAAACCCTTGAGGAAGGTGCATGTAAATATCTTCCTTTAAATCTCCTTGAAGAAAGACATAACCTTATTTTAATCCATATTAAAGGCTTTTGGAGTTTGCAAACCATTTGTTGTTCCTCCTCATTAGAAAACCCTTGAGGAAGGTGCATGTAAATATCTTCCTTTAAATCTCCTTGAAGAAAGACATAACCTTATTTTAATCCATATTAAAGGCTTTTGGAGTTTGCAAACCATTTGTTGTTCCCCCTCATTAGAAAACCCTTGAGGAAGGTGCATGTAAATATCTTCCTTTAAATCTCCTTGAAGAAAGACATAAGCTTATTTTAATCCATATTAAAGGCTTTTGGAGTTTGCAAACCATTTGTTGTTTCCGCTCATTAAAAAACCCTTGAGGAAGGTGCATGTAAATATCTTCCTTTAAATCTCCTTGAAGAAAGACATAAGCTTATTTTAATCCATATTAAAGGCTTTTGGAGTTTGCAAACCATTTGTTGTTTTCGCTCATTAAAAAACCCTCGAGGAAGGTGCATGTAAATATCTTCCTTTAAATCTCCTTGAAGAAAGACATAAGCTTATTTTAATCCATATTAAAGGCTTTTGGAGTTTGCAAACCATTTGTTGTTTCCGCTCATTAAAAAACCCTCGAGGAAGGTGCATGTAAATATCTTCCTTTAAATCTCCTTGAAGAAAGACATAAGCTTATTTTAATCCATATTAAAGGCTTTCGGAGTTTGCAAACCATTTGTTGTTCCCCCTCATTAAAAAACCCTTGAGGAAGGTGCATGTAAATATCTTCCTTTAAATCTCCTTGAAAAAAGACATAAGCTTATTTTAATCCATATTAAAGGCTTTTGGAGTTTGCAAACCATTTGTTGTTCCCCCTCATTAGAAAACCCTTGAGGAAGGTGCATGTAAATATCTTCCTTTAAATCTCCTTGAAGAAAGACATAAGCTTATTTTAATCCATATTAAAGGCTTTCGGAGTTTGCAAACCATTTGTTGTTCCCCCTCATTAAAAAACCCTTGAGGAAGGTGCATGTAAATATCTTCCTTTAAATCTCCTTGAAGAAAGACATTATTAAAATCCGTATGGTATATAGGATGATTATGGATAGCAGCAAGGGCAGTATAAATCCTAATAGTAACAACTTTGGCTATAGGTGAAAATGTTTCCATGTAATCTACCCCCTCTTTTCACTAAAACTCTTAGCAACTAACCTAGCTTTATATATTTCTAGGTTCGCTTTGGAGCCATATTTATCTTTATATACCCATTTGCTTCCTATAATTTTTTATTTTAGCGGTAAAGTGACAATCTACCAAGTTTTATTTTCTTCTAAAGCAAAAATTTCCTCTTTCATAGCCCTTACCCAATTCTTGTCTTTCTTAGCTTCTTCAAAGGTGCTTGGTTCTCTTATATTAGATACTTCGGATAAAAAGCATTGATAATTTTCAGAAAGGTGATTGTAGACAACATGGTTACTTATAGGATAGTTGGATTGAGACTTAGATGTTAAGTCATAATCTTTCTGCCATATAGGGGGTCTAGTTTGTCTAGTGGATTTCATAACCATTGTTTGAGCAAAATTATCATTAGAAATAGTACTTTCAATAGGGTTAGGGAAAAAAACTATTGATGTAACTAAGAATTATCTACTTGACATCTATATTGTCTTCATTTTGTAATTCAACAAAATTAGAATCATCATATTGATTAGGAAAGAACACGTTGAATTTGTCTTTGTTGTCTTTGCTAAAAAGGAATATCCTTTCATCAAACTTAACATCATAGCTTACAAAATCATACAATTTATATCCTTTCTGAAGCTCAGAATAGCCAAGCAACACGGAAGAAATAGCCCTAGCATTAAGCTTGTCTTTGGTATGAATGTTGGTAGCATAAGCAAGACATCCAATGACTTTTAAGTGATCTAGGTTAGGTTCTTTTCCAAATAACATTTCAAGGGTGTTTAATCATTAATCCTACTGCTGGGCATCCTATTAATAAGATAAGTAGTACTAAGAATACACTCTCCCTAAACATATAGAAATATTACTTTGGAAGCCCTAGCTACCTCCAAAAGGTGCATGTGTTTCCTCTTAGCAACACCGTTTTGTTAAGGGGAATGAACACAAGTCCTAGGGTGAAAAATCCATAAGTTGTTAAGCATTTCTTTTGACTTCATTGTTAACAAATTTTGTTCCATTGTCAGTTCTAATGGCTAACTCCACCTATGTTTTATAGCCAGTCTCAAGCCCGGGCAAATAAGGAGGGTTGTGTTAGGCCTTCAACAGCTAACGTAAAACTTTCTCGAAACTCTCATGAACATAGATCAACAACGATATTGTGCTAATGCTAGGATGTTTCCCGTAAGCAACGCACTGTATGGCTCGAGTACAGTGACAAGTGAGCGAGAGCTGCTGCACCGACGCTCGAATGTAGTGTTAAATGAGAAAGGGTTCCCGCATGTTTCTAGACGAATATGGGTAAAGAAGCTAGTCTAGGAAAGCAAGATCAAGATTAGTACATGGAATATTGGAACCATGATAGGGAAATCCATGGAGGTGGTTGATACCATGAAGCGAAGAAAAATTAACATTTTGTGCCTTCAAGAGACTAAATGGGTTGGAGAAAAGGCTAAGACATTTGACTGTTTAGGATTTAAGTTTTGGTACACAAGAAAAGTAAGGACTAAGAATGGAGTTGGTATTATGGTTGACAAGGAATGGACGCCGAATGTGGTGGAAGTAAAAAGGATTGGGGACAGGATCCTATCCTTAAGAATTATTGTTGTAAAGGTTACTATCAATATCATAAGTGCCTATGCACCCCAAGTAGAGATGGAAGCGCATCTTAAGAAAAAGTTTTGGGAAGATTTAGAGGGGTTGGTTAGAGGCATTCCACTAGAGGAGAAGATTTTTATCCGAGATGACCTTAATGGCCATGTAGGAAAAGAAGCAGGACAGTATGCGAGGGCTCACGATGGTTTTGGTTTTAGAGAGGTTAATGAGGAAGGACAATCTATTCTTGATTTTTCAATGACTTATAATTTCAAGATTGTCAACACTTGCTTTAAGAAGCGAAAGGAGCATTTAATCACATAAAAGAGTTGAGCCTTAATGTCACAGATTGACTTTTTTTTAGTAAGGAATCCGGATAGAAAAATCTATAAAAATTGTAAAGTGATCCCAGGGGAACCCGTGGCAACTCAACATAGGGTTCTGCCACGGGTTCTGATCCTTGACATGCTTATTAAAGGTTGAAAACAAAAATATCGACAAGTGATGAACCATAGGATCAAGTGGTGGCAGCTAAAGGGGGAGAAACAACAGACTTTCAAGAAGAAACTGTTGGAGGAAGGAGCTTAGGAGTCGAAAGAAAGTGCTAACATCATGTGAGATGATATGGCCAAGAGGGTTAGGAAGGTTGCTAAAGCACTTTTAGGAGAATCAAAAGGTTTTAGACAAAGAGATAAGGAATCTTGGTGGTAAAATGAGAGCATTCAAGAGAATATTAAATATAAAAGAGAATGCTTCAAAACTATACATTTGTGCAATAATTCGAAAAATTGGGAAAGATATCGGAAGGCTAATAAAGAGGCTAAAAAAGCAATAAGTGAAGCTTAAACTAAAGCATTTGAAGATTTTTACAAGGATTTAGGAACAAAAATAGGGAACGAAAGAGTTACAAATTTAAGAAGAACAGATAAAAGAAATCTAAAGATTTGAATCAAGTAAGATGTGTTAAGAATGAAGAAGGAAAAGTTTTGGTTACATATAGGAAAGTTACTTTCACAAGCTTTTTAATGACAGAGCAGGGTCAACTAACGATATGAATGATTTAACAACCCAAGAGGGCAAACAAAATTTAGCTTACTATCGCAGGATTAGGGTTGGCGAGGTTAAGAAAGCTCTTAGGAGAATGGATAATGATAAACTTATTGGTCCTGATAATATTCCTATCGAAGTTTCGAAATGTTTAGGGGAAGAGGTACTATCTGGCCAACTAAGCTATTTAATGAGATTTTAAAGTGCAAGAAAATGCCTGAGAAATAGAGAAGAAGCACTTTAGTGCCTATATATAAAAATAAAGGGGATATCTAGAACTGCGCAAACTACTGAGAGATTAAGCTTATGAGTCACACTATGAAATTATGGGAAAGAGTAATCGAATGTAGGCTAAGAACTGAAATGGGTATCTCTGAGAATTAATTTGGTTTTATGCCAGGACAATCTACTATGGAAGCTATTTATCCACTAAGAGAGTTGATGGAAAAGTATCGAAGTAAACAAAAAGACTTGCATATAGTTTTTATTGATATGGAAAAAGCTTATGATCGAATACCAAGAGAAGTTTTGTGGAAAGCCATCGAAAAAAAGGTGTACGTGTTGCTTATATGAGAGCTATAAAAGATATGTATGAGGAGGCAACAACTAGTGTGAAAACGTTTGGAGGGGAGATTAGAGTATTTCCCGTTAAGATTGGCCTGCATCAGGGATCATCTTTGAGCCCTTATTTGTTTGCTTTGGTTGTAGACGTTCTGAGGGAACACATTCAAGAAGAAATCCCCAAATGCATGCTTTTTACGAATGATATAGTCCTCATAGTAGAGTCAAGAGAAGAGATTATCTCTAAACTCGAGTTATGGAGGTGTTCTCTGGAATTAAAGGGTTTCCATCCAAGTAGGAGTAAGACAGAATATATGTATTATAAGTTTAACAAGCAGCAAGCTAGAAATGAGTTGGAGGTTAAAATTAGAGACCAGGTTATACCACAAGTATCAAAGTTCAGGTATCTAGGATTAGTTATACAAGATAACGGTGAAATTAATGAGGATGTTACACATAGGATACAAGCTAGATAGATGAAATGGAGAAAAGCATCAAGAGTTGTTTATGACCGGAAATTACCTTACAAGCTTAAAGAAAAGTTTTATCGTACAACTATAAGATCAGCAATATTATATATGAGTGAATGTTGGGAAGTGAAAGGACAGCAAGAACACAAAATTGAGGTAGCAGAGATAAGGATGTTGAGATAGATGTATGGTCATACAAAACGAGATATGATCTGTAATGATTGTATACGAAGTAGAGTTGGAGTGGCACCTATTAAGAAGAAAATGGTAAAAAATTATTTAAGGTGGTATGATCATATTTAAAGAAGGTAGGTGGGGTGCCAGTAAAGAGGGTTGAGCAAATAGTATGAAGTCTTATGAAAAAAATCGAGAAAGACCAAGAAGGATATTTGGAGAAGTCATTGAACGAGATCTTTTGATAAATAAAATACCTAAATAGTGGGTCATTGATAGAGCTCAATGGCATTGTATGATTCATGTAGTCGACCCCACCTAGTGGGATAAGGCTTTGTTGTTGTTGTTGTTGTTGTTGTCAGTTCTAATGGCTTTCATAGTCATGGAAAATTGATTTTTAACATATGAGAGAAAAAATTTTCAAACAGCAAATATTGTCACTCTTGAGTTTTATCAAAAATATCCATGTATACCTAGAGAAATCATCCACAATGGTAACAAAAAACCTCTTATTTTCGTGAGTGTCATGATTATATGGACCTTACTGGTCAAGATGTAACCAGCTAAAAGGTTCAATATATCTAGAATTACTCTAGGTGTTTGGTCCTATCTTATACAACACAATGCTTCTATACTTGGCTAATTCCTCAAAATGGTGTCCAACTAATTCAATTAACAGGTCAACAATGTGAGATGTGATATTGATGAATTTCTTAGTCAATCTCTATTTCAGGACCCTAGTATCTTGCACCAAAGGCATGTACCTATACTCCTCACAAAATGGGGTTGTGGAGATGAAGCATAGGCAGTCATTACAAATCACAAGATCTATTTTATTCCAATCTAACTTGCCAAAAAGGTTCTGGGGTGAGGCTCTTCCTCATGCTACTTTCATTGTCATTTGCTTACCCACCAGAATTTTATCTTGACATAAATCACTATATTACAACTTAAGTGTTTTGGATGCCTTTTGTTAGCAACTAATATACTTTCTCACAAAGATAAATTGGATCTCTTGCATATTTCTTGGCCAAGTAATGATTATATACAAGGTAGAGTTGAAGTGGTACCTATTGAGGAGAAAATGGTATAAAATCGTTTAAGATGGTTTGGACATATTCAAAGAAGACAATTGGAGGCGTTAGTAATAAAAGTTGAGCAGATGATATAGAATCTTGTGAAAAAAGCCAAGAAATACCAAGGACTCTTAGAGAAGTCATTGAATGTGATCTTTTGATTAATAAAATACCTAAAGAGTTAGTTAGAGATCAATGACGTCATGTGATCCATATAGTTGACCCCACCTAGTGAGATAAGGCTTGTGTTGTTGTTCTTGTTCTTGTTCTTGTTCTTGTACCTAGTTATAAGGCATATAAGGTGTACAACTTAGCCTCCCAAAGATTATTCATGTCTAGAGATGTTATTTTTCATAATAAATTTGTCCCTTTGCCTTTGAAAACAATGTTGTTCTTTCTTTACCTGTGCCTTCAGAATTGCAACATGCTACTACTCTTACAGCTTCTTCTGCTAGAAATATTACTCCCCAGCAGGTTGTTGATGCTCCTTCCTCAAGTACTATGCCCTTCAACACCTCTTAGATGTAGAACCAAGGTCACAAAGAAACTTGGATAGATGTTTTTATTTTATTATTAATTAGGCTATTGTTTTGAATAGTTCAAGTGGCTTGGATCAGATTCTTTCAAAATTTAATAATGCATATTTTAGTTTCTTAGCCAATGTTGATGCCAATCAGGAACCTACTAGCTATTTGCAAGCAAGACATCATCCAAAATGAGTTAAGGCCATGGAGGTTGAGATTGATGCTCTTGAAAAGAACCACACATGGGATCTGACTACTCTACCAGAAGATAAGAAGCCAATTAGCTCTAAATGGGTGTATAAGCTCAAATATAAAGCATATGGGCAAATAGAAAGGTATAGGGCCATATTAGTGGCCAAAGGCTACAATCAAGTGAAGGGAGTTGATTACCATGATAGCTTTTCTCCGGGGGCTAAACAAGTTACTATTAGGATGTTGCTTGCCATTGCTGTAGTAAAGGAGTCGGAACTTCATCAAGGTACAATAAGCCAAAAAAGGTCAAGTTTGCATACTTAGAAGATCCCTTTATGGTCTTAAGCAAGCCTCAAGGCAGTGAAATGTTGAATTTACTAATCATTTGCAAAACTTTGGTTTTAAACAATCTCAGGCAGCTTAGTTATGATAAAGGATTTCTTGCTTTTGTTGTGTATGCTAATGACTTGCTAATACCAGGAAGTTCAAGATCCTTAATCCAAGTTAAGATCAAAGATTTGGACAATGCAAAATATTTTTTTTGGTCTTGAGATAACCAAGTCCCCAAATGGCATCTATCTTACCAAAGAAAATATATACTTATGCATGAGTCATAGGAGTTAAATCAGCAAGTACACCATTACCTAATAGTTTGTGTTTGACTAACAGTGAGAATGATCTTCTTCAAGATCCTGCTCAGTATCATAGACTCATTGGAAGAATCTTGTATCTGAATTTCACTCGTCTTAACATTGCTTATTCAGTACATCAATTGAGTCAATTTGTGTAGCATCCTAGTTAGCAACATTACACATTGTTAGGTACTTGAAGAAAAATCCAAATGCAGGGATTTTCTTTCCTACTTGCACTTCTCTATCTCTTGAAGCATTCAGTGATGCAGATTGGTCCACTTGTAAGGATAGCAGAAGATCTATTACATGCTTTTGCATTTATTTGGGGTCCTTTCTTATTTCGTAGCAATCTAAAAAACAACATATTGTTTCGCAGTCATCAACAAAAGCTAAGTATAGGAGCTTAGCTGCTACAATTTGTGACTTGCAACGGATTATGACCTCTGCATATCTGTTCCTTTTCCTATCAAGCTTCATTCTGACAGTTAAGTTACTATTTACATCACTCAAAATCCTATTTTTCATGAGAGGACTAAGCACTTGGAAATTAAATGTCACTTAGGTCATGAACAATTCAAGTTTGTCCTCATTTTTCCTCAACATTTTGGTAATAAGAAGTAGCTAGCAGATATATTCACTAAATCTCTTGTTGCTCCCTCCTTTTGTCGACTTATGTTCAAGTTGAGCTTGTTTCAACTTAACCAAGCTCCAATTTAAGGGGGGGATGTAGGTATTTTTAGTAGAAAATGTAGTTTAATTAGTTAGAAATTAACTTGATTAGTTGTACAAGTTAGTTGGCTGTTGTGCAATGTAGTTAGAAAAGCTGTCATTTATGAGTTGTATATATGTTCAACACCTTGCTTTTGAATAATGCAAAAAATTTCAAATCATTCTTTATTTTCCAATCTTTTTTACTTCAAAATATAACTAAAAATACAAATTAGTCACATATCTTACATATGACAATCATTTTATAAATTCTCAAGTGGATCAAAAATCTTAAACTTTTACATATCAACAGCTAAGACAATGATTGTAGAGAGTTACCAAAGAAAATGGCCCAAAAAAAAAAAAAGATAAAGCCTGGTTTCAACTTACCAAAGTTCTAACTTGAGCGAGGATGTACGTATTTTTAGTTGAAAATGTAGTTTGATTTGTTGGAAATATAACTTCATTAGTTGGTAAATTGTATAAGTTGGTAGTTGTACAAAGTAGTTAGAAAAGCTATCATTTTTTAGTTGTATATATGTTTAGCACCCTGCTTTCAATAATGCAAGAAATTCATATAATTCTTCTTTATTTTTAGACTTTTTTTACTTCAGAATATAAATGAAATTATAAATTTGTCACATATCTTACATATGACAATCATCTTATAAGTTTTCAAGTGGATTAAAAAACTTAAGCTTTTACATAGCAAACACTAAGATAATGATTGTAGATCAGAGTTACCAAAGAAAATGGCCAAAAATAAGATAGACTGGGGGAGGAAGGGAACTTGGACAACATGAACGTAATGGCACTAAACTGATATAAAAAATATATAATTTATATAACATCATTCTGCATATAAAAGAATTAACAAATGAATAGTTTCTTATGTGAACCCTGAATGATTAATTAGAGATAATGACCAAAACTGACAAAGGAGATAAAGATTAAACATCAATACACTGATAGAAAATTACCCTAAGTACATTTCTCTTTAATGCTTTAAGATATATGAAATAATTATGAGCTAAGAATTTACAGTTACGCGTTGAGCAAAACAAAAGTAGAGATAATGCTTCCATGAGAGGCTTCTGTGCCGAAAAATCTGCTCCAGTAAACCTCTTGGAATGCTTTCTATGAAACCCAAAATCTTGAAACAAAAGCTATGCTTAT
The DNA here is from genome assembly GCA_037074585.1 of Biancaea sappan. Taxonomy (NCBI): domain Eukaryota; kingdom Viridiplantae; phylum Streptophyta; class Magnoliopsida; order Fabales; family Fabaceae; genus Biancaea; species Biancaea sappan. Next base: position 40,450,720 of record CM073501.1, on the reverse strand, counting down.
CATATATATATAGTATAGTAGAGTATATTCTCCTCTATACACTATATGAGGCTTTTAAGGAGGCTTGACTTCCATACCACAAGTGACTTGAGGAATTCCATGACCTGCAAATATAATAACATTTCCCTGAAGTTAAGGCCAAATGTTGTGAAGATAAAATTATTATTTATTTTATAATTTTATAGCAATGTAATTGTCTTTTGGGATTTATAGATTTATAATTAAATTGATTTTAATTTTGATCAATTTTGTTATTTTATTTTATTTTATGCTTGAAGATCTGGCACTTGTTGAATGATAGCAGACTATTTCCTCCCCAAAAGAATCCAGGAAACTTTGGAAGAACTTTTACAATTTCAACCTTTTTTCTAAGCTCTACTACAACTGAGATATACCTCTAATGGATCACGAAGAGAGTAGACTGCATTGCTTTCCTTGGGTGCAGAGGCCACTAAGATGCCATAACCTCTATTTCCCTCTCTCAAAACCTGTTACAATTCATTTGATCAGGAAAATCTAAAGAGGAAGAGAAAAAAGACAAAAGAAGAAAACAGAAAACACATTGGGGCCATAAAATCGCTGCAAGTCAAAAGTTACCTTAAATGCATCTTCATCAGTCCGATCATCCCCAACATATATAGGGAGCACATCATCACAGTTGCTAAGTCCTGAAAAGATATTTCTTATGTCACTTGCCGCAAAACAAAGAATTCTAAATTCAATAAAGTAACTATAAAGTTAATAAATAACATACGAACTCAATAAAGTAACTATAAAGTTAATAAATAACATACGAACTTACCAAGTGACTCAAGTAAAAATGTGACAGCTTTCCCCTTATCCCAATTGATCACTGGTCGGACCTCTAAAACCTGAAAAGTAATGAAGACAACTTATATCATGAATGTATAGATATTTTGTACTCCAATATACTTTAGGTTTACAATATGCATTTCAAGCATAACAAAAGATCAAATATTTGCCTGCATACTTATTGTTGTTGAATTTTGTATAAATTGAGTATACAAGATCAATGAATTAATGACTTAAAATTGGTTTAATTAATAAAGTTCATATTCTATAATGATATTGCAGTGTGGAATTTAAATACATACTGGAACATTTACATCTATTCAAAAATTAGTCAAAAAGTTGCTCTAGAAATAGTACCTTTCGCCCATGGGTTAATCGCAAGCGTGGATAATTCTTCAAAATATCATAAACTCGTTGACCCACTGTATCCCAACTCTGTATTTTAAATAATAAAAATGAATCATAGACAAATTATAGATAACTAAGCACAAGATTAAGCATGAGAGAAACCTAGCTATACCTTCTCGTCTACATTGCGGTAGTGTACAGAGACACAAAACTTATTGTTCTCAACTTTTGCCCCTTTAATGTCAATTGTACATTCAACAAGAGAGTTATACACCTGTCAAACATGAGTAATTCAGAATGCCATGTTGTAATAGAGAAAAAAGATGAAAAGGTGACTCATAGTAGGATTTTTCAGATATACCCACCTCATCAATCATTGGTAAGAATTCAGCAGCTGGTTGGAATAAATTAACTTCCTTGCCCTGAAATTTTCAAAGAACATAATTGAGGTCCTTTAGAAAGATATTTTAAAAAAAAGGGGGGAAGAGAGAGATTTAAAACCACATGCCAAATCAAAACTTTGAGCCCCAATACCTGATTGTCAGTAGACCTAATGCAATTAGCATGGTTATCAGATACAGATTGTCTGACAGGACCAATGATGTCCATCCCATGACTACCAGCATAATAGAGTTCTGTTAGTCCTACAAATTCGTATACCTGAGCAAATTGCATATAAAGAAAGTTAGAATCGTAACTAACCACAAACAAGGAAGCTTACTCTTGTGAGTGAATGATTGCACATGTGCGTATAGCTACAGATAAATGAAAAGAGAAACAAAATTGCCAGAAATTGTTCAAGAGAAGCCGAGTACCTTGTCACGACTTCTTCCACTAATTATAGCTGTAGGAAAAAGTTCTGCCACTTTTTTAACAGCAGCACGCATCTGTAGAAGTTACCAAATCAAAATGAGCAAAAGTTCCCAAGCTACTCTGGACATAGAATAAGAAGAGAAGATTACTTACATTTTCAGACATGAAAGCACTGTCAGGATTATCCACAATAGGTGAAAGAGTTCCATCATAATCCAGAAACAATGCTATTCTCTTGCCTTTTGCGTAGTTGGTAATTTGCTCAAAAGTTGTAAGTGCTGAAGGATACTTTAGCTGTTATATTGAAAAAGATTGGAAAATGCCATCAACAACCCATACAGAGTTATACAAATAGAACCCAAAACTAACACAATGGACAACAAGATGTAATACCAGCCAGGTACAGTAAGCACTATCAACATCAGATGATGCAAACCCATGATTAATATCCTTTGTTATCTTCTTGGCTGTAGGAGAAGATGATTTCATGGCATCCAGCCAACCACTTGAACGAACATCTTCAAGAATTCCTGTCTTCTTCCTTGGGATTGTCAGAAATAGACTGTGTGGAAAAGCTGCCCCTGTAGGAGAATAAGGCAACAGACTGGAATGAACACCCAGTCTTGATTTTGTTATGGGTGCAGCATCAGTCAGAACAGGGGTATGATTTGACTTCAGGTCCATCGAATCCAGATATAGACCAATTTACAGAGCAGCAAAAATGTAAGAAACTTGAGGAGTATTGAGCACCAATCAAACTAATATCTTTCAAATTTTCACTTCACCCAACTCTTTTATCAATGAAAAACCACTTCTTCAATGTTTTCTTGTCACTGCTCTTGGGATAACAGTCCATCAACTGCCAAGCTCCTGGAAATAACGATCATATAATTAATTTGCTATAAAGTCATTGAATATCAAGAGACAGAACTATAGAAAGAAATGGCATTCAAGTTCAAATTTACCTTTGCATCTTACAATCAACTAAGAAAAGAAAAAATGTAGCAGACTCCTACCAGAAAACATAAGTGTTGAAGAAGGAAAGTGATTTAGCTATTAAATACATGCAGCCTCAAATAAGAAGAAAAAACAACTAGCAGGTTTAACGGATGTGCAGACAAAAAATGCACATGCAAATGCTTCAGTGAATAACAAACCAATAAATGACAAAGACGCATGACATGCAAAGACTATATTAAGGAACATATGAAGCAGCCAGTAGCAAAAGTGGGAAGCAGGAGAAAAAGTAAAGGAGAAAGGTACAGGAACTACTGTTATCAGAAGAATAATTATATAGCACGAATCCGCTTGGCCAGGAAAAACAAACACAAAAGAAGAAAATTGAAAAAGTAAACACCAGAAGGAAGTGCCATGGATTCTTCCCATAATCGATAGGTCTAAAAAGTATACAATTCACTAAAATCCAAATGAGGACAGTAAGGAGCTCATCCGACATGAAATAAATTGGAGATTTGGAATACACATATACTAGGCATTGACCTAAGCTGACAACTCAACATTATTGATGCTCTCCTTGAACTAAACTTGAGTAATTTAGCATTGTCTTTAAACAAGAAAAATGCAAAAAGAGGAAATGCCTCTATGGTACCACGACATAGTTGAGTTAAACCATTCTTGCTCTCTTTTGTAATTCCAAATGAAAAAATAAAAATGTTGCTAAAGGAAAATGTATGTTAACAATTCTCTGTAAGTATTCCCAAAGTGTTTCTAAAAATCAATAGCTATGGCTGTTAGAGAACTAAAGGATCAGCATGAATAATTTTCACATCCGTGTCACTTAACTATCACATTAGTAACGGTACGCTCACAGACCTACTCTTCTATATTGCCTAATAAACTCAATTTCCTGAACTCCAGGGAAGATAAACTCATTTTAAAACATATTAAATCATAACAAATACTTCCATGCATAATAGTAGGTCAGGGGATTCTTGAAAGATTTTAAACTGGTGGATTCACCATGATAATGATAAATGTCAGATAATAACAGCCCAAAAACGAAAGGTCAACAAGCTAATAATACCTCCTAGTAAATAGCAATTAAACATGACAAATGAGCTAATATCTTTGGGTAAGCCGCCAGTTTAAAAAGTATATAAAATCCTATACTGGTGACCTAAGCCATCAACTTACTCACTCAGCAATATAAGGCTAAAAGGCTCTGGTAAGAATGACTAGAACGTTAATGCAGAAGAAGGATGGAAGAACATCAGTGTACAACTCACCTACACCATACACTAAAATTCAAGAAGCATATAGGATGGAGAGAGAGAAAAAAAAATCCAGCTAGTACTATCAAGCAAAGGGAAATATATATTGTACTAATTTTGAGCAGCTGAAATTTCTTAGCAAAACATAATTAAGCAAATGATAGTTATGTGCATAATGTAAACTGTCCTACCCCACGTAGTGGACAGGAAAGAAAATAATACCATATGCAACCACACACCATGGGCCTACAAAGCATGGGACTCAATAATACATACGGACCCAACACATAAAGATTCTGCAATTAAACAAACAACTGACGTAGATAATCCCTAAAAATTAGTATATACAGAACACCATACTTCTGTTGCTATCCCAAACAACCATCATCGCAACCAAAGGAAAAAATTCCAAAATTTTGTGTCACGGTCGCTTTGAAGCCTGTGAAGAATTAGAATTTAATTTCTATTTTATCGGCATAAATGAAATTACTCAGAAAAAAGAAGAAAAATCAAGACTGATAAATTGACCATGAAATGATATCAACTTTTCTCCTGTTATTCCTTTATTTTTCTTTTAAGTGGTTCAGAATACTTCCGGAGATCAGGACAAAGAAAAATCAGACTAGAAAAAATCAAGCATGAAAACAACGAACAACATCACATCAGCTTAATCAAAAGTAGCTCCAAGGAAAACACATCAGAATCATCTATCGACACTCGACAGTATCCATCCTGTGGTCGGAAAACTGAAAAAACCGAATTAACCAATCAGGGTTCGGTCAAAGAAGATGATTATTTGTAAGAAAAAGAATACAAAAAGGAGGTATACTGTTCTCTATCTTAAAATTAAGAAAAGTAGCTTCTAATATTTTTTTATTAAGGTTAATGATCATCAACTGCGAAGGCAGGAGGAAAGATTCACTAGTCAAATGTCACCAAACTCTCCGAATGTCAAAGTAATTTACGCAGTCAAACTAGAACAGCGATAAATAAAAAGTAAACAAATTCAAATAAAACATTCAGATTCTCAATTTGAAAAGCATTCTTGACTGGGGAAAAAAAAAAGGAAACAGAAAGAGAAAATTATTTATAAATTCACAACGCACCTAATACACGAGCTCCAAACAGAGGAACGAAGAAATGAGAACATTCATAGTCTTCAGAACTCAAGTTCCAGGTGCCAAAACTTCAGAGATGGAAATAAACCAGTAAGAAGGCTAATACCTAAATAAAGCACGAACCGATGTATAGTTTGGCAGCCAATAAGACAACAGAGTAACCAGAAAATAAAAAGTAGAATCCCAGACCAGAACCCCTGACTGTTTGGTAAGATATTTTTCAGCTAGAGTATCTTTTTCTCAGTAATTTTCTAGACAACCAAATAGGCGGAGAGAGAAGGAAAGGAAGGTAATGCGTAAGCCGACGAAGAGTACCAAGATGAAAATGAAGAGGAGTTCAACGCCAAAAGCTTAAAAAGGAAGGAAACAAAGTGTGAAAGAGAAAGAGAATGAAGCGGCGAATCTGTGAAAAGCCAATGAGGGAAGAGGAGCGAAGAAGAACAGAGGAAATGGTGAAGAGGAAGAGAGAAAAAGAAAGGAGAACGAGATAGAGGAATGGCGTATTTATAGCGTTTCGGTCCTCGCGAAACGTGCTTCATGAGGAAACCCCTCACCGGTAGTTGAATTTGGAAACACTCAGAAAAATAAATAAAAATGAAAAAGTAATTACCAGGCCAGACCGGTGACCTCCGTTTGCGCGTGAATTTACGTTCTAACTGTCAAGGGCCAGGGCGAGTGAGGGCCTGAGGGCCGACGTCACCGCGTGAGTCAGTTGACAACTGTAAATTTCTTACGTCAAATTTTAAAAGAAAAAAAAATTAGGCAAATTTTTAAAGATAAAATATATCTGAAATATTCTTTAAAAATATAAAACATGTGATATTGACTTATATAAAATAAAAGTATTTTTTAAAATCATATCATTGCTGTATTTTAACTCAAAAATTTGATTAGTAAAGATATAAAAGTGTTATTTTTAATATAAAAATAAATATTATTGTTTTATATTTTAAAAATAATAAATTTAATAATAATTTATTTATATCTTAATTTTCTATACATTTTTTATTTTTTCAATTTTATATGATATTCTATATTCTATTTATTAATAAACAAAAAAGCTTCAAAATCATATGTGCTAATAAGTTGCTTGTGATGCTTTAAAATGCATATCAATATTGTCTTTAATTTATTTACGAAAAAACCTATAGTCTTTAATTTTATTTAAAAAAATTAATTAAATAATTTTTATATTTTAAAAAAAGAAGTAGTGGAAAGTTTTCCCTCTATCTCACATGCACTTTCAAGTTTTAACTTCTCCTACATCCTGATGTATATTGTTAATTTTTCCCTTAATTTACGTTTGAATATTTTTAAATAAAAATAAAATATTTTATTTTATTATATTTTTAAAATATTAAAATTTTATTTAACCTTTTGCTTTCTCATATTCATTTTAATTAATCCCTTTTTATGATTTTATTTTATATTTTTTATTAATATATTAATATATAATTTTAGAAGTTACTAACTAAAAGATTTTAAAGCCATATATAATAATGTAAACATTTTGTATACAAAATTATATAGTTAATTATTTTTTTCTCATCTAATCTATATTCATTGTGATTTGGCAGATGAAAAACATTAAAAACTCATAAAACATAAGAAACATTAGTTTAACTATTTGAATAAACATGAGTTTACAGATTATATATTTTTGAAGAAAAAGAAACCTTAGATTTGAAAATAATATTTTTTGTAAGTCAATGTTAAATCTAATCATAAATATTAAAAGAATTCGTTTCATTGAAAATTTTAGTTTAAACATATTCTACATTTGTATAAATTGTTGCTTTCCATAAAATGTTAATAATATATTTCAAAGAACAATTATAAAGTAAAGAAAAGCATTAAATTATATACACACGCAAAGCACATGAAATAAATATATCATGAAAAGAAATTACTCCACATATATTATTATTATTGAGCGTGGGTTCTAGAACATATATTTAATAATAATATATTCAGTAAGTCTGATTTACTTAAAATATACGTATGACTCCTTTTATATTTAAAGTTGATTTTGTTGGTTATGCTCCTTTTGAAAATAGCGAGTCAAACCCAAGTGTTGCGCACCAATGAAGAGAACTTTAAACATAAAGGCAAAACTGAATTGGATCCGACGCACAGACACGTGGCAGAGAGACTCGGTGGCCAAAGCGCGTGGGAACACGTGTAATTGAGTGTAGGTCGACGTGGCCACGTTTGCGAGGGGGGCCCACCACGTATGCGTCAGATGACCTGTGCAACTCTTTCCTGTCGTTTTCCAGGAACGAGCGGTAGTCGTCGGTGACGGTGGGCTTGTCTGGAGACAGCCAATAAGGTGGGCCCACGTGGCAGGACTCTACCTCATGGGCCCCACGCTTCGAGAAAGTAATAACATCCTCACATCATAAAGCTGATGAACAGTCACGTGGCAGGAAACAGAAACTCTTCACACGTGTGAACCGATCTACCTCGAATGTTTCTGGGAGATAGATATCCTATTTATATCTTTATTATTAGATTTTTAATAAAAACAAAATCTATGTAAAAAAATTTTATGAAAATAATCATATTGATTTATAAAAAAATACACTGTTATTTTAAAAAATATATAAATATTATATTTTAATTAAAAAATTATAGCTTGTAACTTCTTATATTCTGATTAAAAATTTGATGATAAATATAAAAAAATTACACTGAAATTCATTTATTTAATGAATTTGTTTTTATCATTTCCTTTAAAATTTATTTGACGCACAAATTTCAAACTTATTCGTATGATAAATTATTAATTAATATATAATTTAAATGTTTAAAGTAGTTATTCAGTTAGTAAAACAATAATAAATTATTTTTTCATTTACTATAAAAATATTTTAAACTTTTCTCTTTATTCAATTTTTTTAATTTTGTTATACTTAGTTTTGCACGTACTCATGTTTTTGTCACGCTTCTAAACTTAAGCACGTGACCGACACGATAGATGAGCTTTTATCTCACCACCGTAAGCATAATTTCATACGAATTTGATATATATTTAAATATAAATGTTATCTCATATTAGAGAGTACAGTTTCTAATATTTCTTTTTAGAGAAAGAGACAATAAATATTTCAAATATATTCATTTATTAATTAATAAATAACATTCTCAAACCAGCATTATTCATCCAAGATTTACCTACCCAAATTACAGAGCTACTACTAGAATACTTTGGATAAAATTTTACATAATAACAAATATTTACCCTGATCAATAGAGTTAAGGACTCGAACAATTAGCTGGATATGTCTCTACTTCTTCTTGAAAATCTGTGAGGGGAGGAATGACATGAGTATATTTTACTCGATGAGGAAATATATTATTCTATCACATTAACATAAGAAATAATTTATATAAAATCACAAAACATATCACATAGTCCCAAACATTTTTCGGATCCCGTCCACATAAGGTGGTCGTTGTCTCGCGGCCCCCGCCGCATCTTCCCTTATTGTTACTTTCATAAATGCCTCCTTTATTTCACCCCTATTTTCAATACTTTTTGTATTGGAACAAATTTTTGTTTAACATGATTTGTCGTCCTTATTATCTCTTACTCCTCCTTTTTTACTCCCACACAGGGACCTATTTCCGTAACATTCTCCATCAATCACAAACATAATCATATTCAGTCAACATAATTTAACCTTGCACATGAACACTACACATGTATGTGACGTTGTTCATATATATAGTAATATATACAGTACTATTCATATATATTATACTATTCATATGTTTAGCACTATTCATATAGTATTGTTCACATATACCAAACAATTATACGTATGAGTACTATTTATACGAGTACTATTTATACGTATGAACACTAATTATATACAATACTATTCATATGTACAGTATTGTTTATATGTACAGTACTGTTTATATGTATGACAATCAGAAATAATTTTCAAGTAACTGAGAATAATTCCTTTCTAATGTAGAGGATCAGCTAAGGCTACAACCACCGAGCATACTAAGATTTTATCTTACAAGTACTTATAAAAAATATAGTATCTTCACAGTATCTTAATAATCAATAAATAATTCTTAAGCAACCGAAGTTAATTCTTTTCTGATATGGAGGATCGGCTAAGGCTGTAACCACAGAGCATACTAAGAATTTAATCTCTAAATTATTGCAAAAATTTAAAAGAGTATAGTAGAATATTCCCTTACCTCGAATCCAAGATATAGAGGAGGACTTTTATAATAGCCTAGAATCTTAGCACCAGAGTCAGAGGAATTAAAGGAGAGGAGAGAATAGAAGCTGAAGGTGTGAGTTTTAAAAATGAAATGGAATGACCTATTTATCAGAGAAGTTAGGATATTATGCACTAATAAAATATTCATTTTACTATGTACTTTAATAATTTAGTTTACTATGTACTTTAATAATTTAGTTTACTGTACGCTTTAATAATTTAGTTCACTATACACTTTAATAATTTTCACGACAACGGCGGATTATTGTTTACTATTATAAACTTAAACGGAAAACTATTTTTTCTCCTCAACTCTTAGGTTTCTTTTCACTGTAATCATTTCATTTTAGTCCCTATGGGTATTTTCTTATATATTACGTCATTTTTCTCCCAGTTTCTTTCATATTTCTCTTATACTTAAGCCATATTTTATTCATGAGATAAATTTCATATTATAACAGTCATTATACTCCACAATTTATGAAATCTATAAATGAAAGTCAGTATTTTCAACAATATGTACAAACAAACATAAAAAAATTAAACAGATAGGAAAATTATTTTCTCTTAAATTTATCGTAATTTTTAAATACTCATAACTCTAAAATATAGCAGGTAATATATATATATATATATATATATATATATATATATATATATATATATATATATATATATATATACTTGTTTTAGGGGTACTACAACATTCGTTCCTTAAGAAATTCGATCCTCTGAATTTCACATTTTTATTCATTAAACATATATGGATACTTAATATATATCTCGTTTTCGACCTCCCACGTAGCCTCCTCATGGGAGTGATTCCGCCATAATACCTTGACGGTAGAGATTTCCTTTGATCATAGTTTCTTTACTTGCCAATCTATGATAGCTACAGGGGTTTCCTCATATGAAAGGTATTCTTCAAACTATATTTCTTGCGGTTAGATCACATAGGATGGGTCAGAAAGATATTTTCGCAACATAGATTCATGGAAGACAAGATGTACTTCCGCCAAATTGAGGGTAAGGCTAACCGATATGCTACGTTGCCTACCATTTCTATAATCTCGTAAGATCCAATGTATCTAGGGCTTAACTTTCCTTTCTTCCTGAATCTCATGACTCCCTTCATAGGTGAAACTCTGAGAAACACCATATCTCCAGTAGCGAACTCTAAGTCTCTTCGTCTGTGATCAGCATAGGCTTTTTGCCTACTCTGGGCTGCCAATAATCGTTCTCGGATAAGTTTCACCTTAACGATCGCCTCATGTATTAAATTAGGTGCCAAGACTTTTGTCGCTTCTAATTCGAACCATCCAATTGGTGATCGACACAGACGGCCATATAAGGCCTCATAGGGTGCCATCTTGATGCTTGACTTATAACTATTATTGTAGGCAAACTCTACTAATGGAAGGTGCCTTTCCCAACTTCCATTAAAGTCAAGGGCGCATGTCCTCAACATGTCCTCCAAAGTTTGAATAATCCGCTCTGTTTGTCTATCAGTTTGCGGGTGAAAAGCCGTGCTAAGGTTCACCCTTGTGCCAAGAGCTTTTTGAAAAATTCTCCAAAACCAGGACGTGAATTGTGGTCCTCGATCGGAGATAATCGTTAAAGGCACTCCATGTAGCTTTACAACCTCTTTAATGTAGAGTTCAGCTAGTCTAGAAAACGTTGTATGTTGTCTTAACTAGAATAAATTGGGTTATCTTTGTTAATTGGTCAACAATGACCTAGATGGAATCATAACCACCAGTAGAACAGGGTAAGCCTACTACAAAGTCCATAGTCACATTTTCTCATTTCCACTCGGGAATTTCAATTTGTTCAAGTTTCCCTCATGGCCTCTGTTGTTCAGCTTCGACCTTCTAACAAGTCAAGCATTGTGACACAAAGTCTGCCACATCACACTTCATGCCGTCCCATCAATAAGTCTGCTTCAGATCTTGATACATTTTTGTGGCACCTGGATGGACATCATAGGCAGCACTATGTCCTTCTTCCATGATCTCGCTTTTTAAAGGTGATGACTTCAGAACACATAGCCGGTGTTCAAACCAAAGTATCCCTGAATTATTAAGTGCAAAGCCCTTGGTTTCTCCTCCATGCACCTTGTCCATGACTTTGACAAGATCTGGATCTTCCATTTGTGATTTGCAAATTTGATCAAAAAGGAAAGACTTAGCCTGGATGTGAGCTAAGAATGCTCCTAACTTGGATATCTCAAAGAAAACTCCACTATCTTCAAGCTAGTATAACTCTTTTACCAAAGGTCGCCTTATCTTGACAATGTGTGTGAGGCTGCCCATGGATTTTCAACTCAATGCATTTGCTATCACATTAACCTTGCCTGGGTGGTACAGAATATTACAGTCATAGTCCTTTAATAGCTCCACCCACTGTCTCTATCTCAAATTTAAGTCACGTTGTTCAAAGATGTACTTGAGACTTTTGTGATCCGTATAGATCTCGCATGTTTTCCTGTAGAGATAGTGTCACCAAATCTTAAGGGCGAAGACCATTGCTGCCATCTCCAAGTCATGAGTAGGGTAATTCTGCTCATATTTTTTGAGTTGCCTCGATGCATAGGCCACAACTTTGCCATGCTGCATGAGGACACATCTTAACCCCACCCTTGATGCATCACAATAAACTGCGAAGCCTCCTAGTCCAGTTGGAAGAGTGAGCACAGGAACAAATGTCAAGCACTTCTTTAGCTTTTTAAAGCTCTCTTCACATGCATCTGTCCATTGATACTTCACTTTTTTTGAGTTAATTTTGTGAAAGGGGCACTTATCTTGGAGAAGTCCTTGACAAATCGACGATAATATCCTGTCAAACCAAGAAAACTTCGTATCTCAATTATTGTGGTTGGCCTTGGCCATTTTTGTACTGCATCGACCTTGGCTGGATCAACTTGAATTCCCTCTTTAGAGACTACATGTCCTAGGAAAGCCACTTGGCTCATGCAAAATTCACATTTAGAAATTTTGGCATATAACTGGTGTTCTCTCAGTGTTTGTAATATTTTCCTCAAGTGTTGTTCATGTTCCTTGAGGTTTTTGAAATATACCAAGATGTCATCTATGAAAACGATGACAAACTTATCTAGGAATAGTTTCAACACTCGATCCATGAGGTCCATAAATGCAGCCGGGGCATTTGTTAATCCAAAAGACATTACTCGAAACTCATAATGTCCATATCGAGTTCAGAAGGTGGTAACCAGACCTTAAGTCAATTTTAGAAAAGCATTGTGCTCCTTGCAATTGATCAAATAGATCATCAATACGAGATAAAGGGTATTTGTTTCGTATCGTGACCTTGTTAAGCTACCTATAGTCTATACATAACCTTAGGGACCCGTCTTTTTCTTAACGAATAACACTGGTGCTCCCCAAGGTGATGTGCTAGGTCTAATAAAACCTCTGTCTAGAAGATCCTGTAGCTGTTCTTTGAGTTATTTGAGCTCTGCAGGAGCCATTCAGTAGGGAGGGATAGAAATTGGTTGGGTCTTAGGGACCACATCAATGTTAAACTCTATCTCCCTATCTAGAGGCAATCCAGGCAACTCTTCAGGGAAAAAATTAGGAAATTCTTTTACTACTGGCATTTCCTCTAAAGTCTGTATTTCTTTCTCCACATTTTTCACAAAGGCTAGATATCTGTAACATCCTTTTCTTAAAAGTCTTCGGGCATTTACAACTAAAATTAAGTTATTTGATGCTTCGATCCCATTGCCTTGAAAGGAGAAAATTGGTTCTTTAGGTATTTCAAATTTCACCATTTTTTTGTGACAATCAGTAGTGGCATGGCAAGATGCCAGCCAATCCATACCCAAGATAACATCAAATTCGGTTATCTCAAGTAACATTAAATCTGCTAAGGTGTCCATTTCACCAATTGAGACCTTGCATGCATTAAGACTATTTTCTACAATTATTGACTCCCCCATTGGGGTTGCCACAAGAAAAGGCCAGTTTAGTCAAGTTGGGCCCATATCAAGTCGTTTAGAAAAATTTGGTAATATATAAGAATAGTTGAACCTGGGTTAATCAACACACATGCCTTATGAGAACATATAAGGAGAGTACCTGTGACCACTGCAGTGGAGGCCTATGCATCTTGTCTTGTATTAGCATAGACACGTGCCTGCTTTCTACCAGCCATTGGTTGGCCCTTTCCTCCAGATCCACGACCTTGTCCTCTACCTCCACCGCCTCTTCCTAATGATGAAGAAGGAGCTCTAGGGGAAAAAACTGTCTCAAATTGTCATGCTGAAGGGTACAAAGATTCCTTCCCTGACCCTTCTAGTAAGTAAAGGCATTCTATCATGAAATAACCTACTTGGCTACATTGATAGCATGCGAGGCCTATTAATCTACATACTTCGAAGTGATATTTTTCACAATTTGTACACTTAGGCTTATTTTGCCAAGGTTGGAAGAACCTTATTGAACTGTGGATTGTTCCACCTTACTTTCTGATCTATTTTTTAGAGCACTTGTTGAAGTTTGTACTGATGCTGAAAGTGCACCTGAAGTTACCTCGACCAGAGGACTTAAATCTTCTTGACCCACCATTATTAGTTGTCATGCTCCCTTGATCTCGCCCTCTTTTCTTAAAATTGTTACTTTTTGTTTTATACCCATATTCGACCATCCATGCAGCTTCAACCACGGCTTCATATAACGGGTAAACATTGACTTGTGGGGATATCAAACCATAAAATGGTTGGCGAAACCCTAGGATAAATCGCCTAATTCGACATTTTTCATTTTGGTACCATATGGAGTGCATAACGAGCAAGGCGAACAAACTTAATATTGTATTCTTCGATGGACATCTCTGGGCCTTGAGTTAGCCACTCAAATTCTTGCTCTCGAGCCATCTGAAGGGTTTCTGTAAGAAACCATTATGTAAAGGCTTCCCTAAATTCTCCCCAAGTGACTGCCAAGGCACCTATGGGTCGGCCTGCCAACCATGTTTCCCACTAATCACTTACATCATTTCAAAACTGGAAAGCAGCCATTTCAACCATACTATCAGCATACCATCCCAAAATAGATTGAATTCTTACAATATGATATAAGAATTCTTGAGAGTCCTCATCTTCTGACCCTGAAAAAGTAGGCAGTTGTAATTTGAGAAACTCTGAAACCTTATTTGTTGTAGGTTGAACAGTCGTAGGGACCGATATTATCGAAGGACTCATTTCAATGTTCTACTTAGCTACCATAGCCGTTATAGCCTATATGGCATCTTGGAAACCAGTTGCCATAATTTCTATGGTGCCTTGTATACCTGAGATGAAAGCCATAAGTTGTACATTATCTGGTTGGGGAGGTGCTCCATCCTTTACATAGGGTATTTCTACTGGCTTCTGCATATCATGGGTACATTTGTCATGCTCAGGATTTCCCTCCTTTTCTCGACCTTCTCCTTGGTCCCGAGTAGTTAACAACGGGGGATGAGATGAGGCTTCCTCTGAGGCCTCACGTTCTCTTACTTGTGTCTCGTGCTGCGAAGAAGGCATTTCGAATCTGCAATATAAAATTTTTTACTTTAAACGACATTCTAAGGAACAACAATTTAAGAAAGAAAATGTGACATGACATCTCTATAGGTCCTTTGGTAGAGTCTTTTACTATTGCTATGCGCAGGCTCATAGTAATAGAAAAGATCCCACTAAGGATACCTTGCTCTGTTATTAGTAGGAGACCTAATCCCAAAGCTCTGATACCAACTTTGTCACGCCTCCAAACTTAAGCACGTGACCGGTACGATAGATGAGCTTTTACCTCACCATTGTAAGCTTAATTCCATACCAATTTGATACATATTTAAATATAAATGTTATCTCTTATTAGATAATACAGTTTCTCCTATTTCTTTTTAGAGAAAGAGACAATAAATATTTCAAATATATCCATTTATTCATTAATAAATAACATTCTCAAACAATCATTATTCGTCCAAGATTTACCTACCCAAATTACAGAGCTACTACTAGAATACTTTGGATAAAATTTTACATAATAACATATTTATCCCAATCAATGGGGTTGAGAACTCAAATAATTAGCTGAATGTACCTCTACTTCTTCTTGAAAATCTGTGAGGAGAGGAATGACATGAGTATATTTTACTCAGTGAGAAAATATATTATTCTATCATATTAACATAAGAAATAATTCATATAAAATCACAAAACATATCATATAATCCCAAACATTTTTCGGGTCCAGTCCACATAAGGTGGTCGTTGTCCTGCGGCCCCCACCACATCCTCTCTTATTGTTACTTTCATAAATGCCTCCTTTATTTCACCCCTATTTTCAATATTTTTTGTATTGGAACAAATTTTTGTTTAACATGATTTGCCGCCCTTATTATCTCCTGCTCCTCCCTTTTACTCCCACACAGGGACTCATCCCTGTAACATTCTCCATCAATCACAAACATAATCATATTCAGTCAACATAATTCAACCTTACACATAAACACTACACATGTATGTGACATTGTTCATATATATAGTAATATATACGGTACTATTCATATATACTATACTATTCATATGTTTAGCACTATTCATATAGTATTGTTCACATATACTATACAATTATACGTATGAGTACTATTTATATGAGTACTATTTATACGCACGAACACTATTTATATACGGTTCTGTTCATACGTACGGTACTGTTTATATGTACGACAATCAGAAATAATTTTCAAGTAACTGAGGAAAATTCCTTTCTGATGTGGAGGATCAGTTAAGGCTGCAACCACAGAGCATACTAAGATTTTATCTTACAAGTGCTTGTAAAAATATAGTATTTTCACAGTATCTTAATAATCAATAAATAATTCTTAAGCAACTGAGGTTAATTCTTTTCTGATGTAGAGGATCGGCTAAGGCCACAATCACAGAGCATACTAAAAATTTAACCTTTAAATTATTGCAAGAATTTAAAAGAATATAGTAGAATATTCCCTCACCTCGAATCCAAGATATAGAGGAGGACTTTTATAATAGCCCAGAATCTTAGCGTCAGAGTCAGAGGAATTAAAGGAGAGGAGAGAATAGAAGCTGAATGTGTGAGTTTTAGAAGTGAAATGGAAAGACCTATTTATAGGATAAGTTAGGGTACTATGCACTAATGAAATATTCATTTTACTATGTGTTTTAATAATTTAATTTACTATGCACTTTAATAATTTAGTTTACTATGCGTTTTAATAATTTAATTCACTGTACACTTTAATAATTTTCATGACAGCGGCGGATTATTGTTTACTATTAGAAACTTAAAGGGAAAACAATCTTTTCTCCTCAACTCTTAGGTTTCTTTTCACTTTAATTATTTCATTTTAGTCCCTATGGGTATTTTCTTATATATTATGTCATTTTTCTCCCAGTTTCTTTTAGATTCCTCTTATACTTAAGCCATATTTTATTATGGGATAAATTTCATATTATAACAGTCATTATACTCCACAATTTATGCAATCTATAAATGAAAGCCAGTATTTTCAACAATATGTACAAACAAATATACAAAAATTAAACAGATAGAAAAATTATTTTCTCATAAATTTATCGTAATTTTAAAATATTCATACCTTTAAAATATAGCGGGTAATATATATATATATATATATATATATATATATATATATATATATATACATTTTTTTTAGGGGTATTACAGTTTTAGTGTAAATATCTTTGAAGGAGATGGTGAAATATTACTAATATTATGGAGAATTTTAGTTAAGAATAAGAATAAATATTATTCTCCTATTGGTATATTACCGATTTATTTTCTAAAAAATTTAAATTATTTTAATTTGATCCTAAAAAGATTAAGTATTTTGATTTTATCTTGAAGTATCACATTTATTTTAATTTTTTCCCTTTGTTTATTAAAGTAATATTTGACAAGAAAAAAATTAACAACTGTAGAATTTTCAATTCAACATTAAAAATTATTAAATTAAAATAATATAATCTTTCATAGATCAAATTAAGAGACACAATTTTTTTAAAATTGAATTGAGATAATTACAATATTTTAATAATTAAATTAATAATTTATTATGTAACTATATTATATATTTTATATTTATCTCATTTAAGTTCTTCTCTATTTATTTAAATATCCCAATAATTGTGAAATTAAGTGACTGATAAAAGAGAAATGACGTTTACAATATTATAAGGCATATGGATTCATGCTTTTTCTGTAGGGATAAGCACTCTCAGGTTGCTAAATTTTTTTTTGTACTTATTTTTAGAAATCTATTTAAAAAAAATTTTTAGATAGTTTCTAATGCGTTCTCTTATTTTTTCTGTGTCTTCTTTCAAAAACCTATTTGAATGAAAAAATTTCAGATAGATTTCAATGCTTTTTTTTTTTCTTTATGCTTGCTTTCAGAGACTTATTTGAAAAAAAAAATATTGGTTCCTAAAATTTTTTTTTTCAAATAGATTTTTGAAAGCAGGTACAAAAAAATATTATGACCAATCTGAAAAAAAAAATTTTCAATAAACTCCTAAAAATAAGTAAAAAAAAATGTTAGTATAATCCAACGACTAAAAAGATTAAACAAAGTGCTTATCTTTTTTTAAAAAAAAAAAACAGAGCCACACGATATTACAAATATCCTTAGAGGCTACAACTGAAGCTAAATCGTCTACAGCCACAACGACAAGTATGAAGTGGAACAATATTTATTTTTATTACTTATTTTATTATTTTTATTGTTTGTCTATTTTGCACATTATAATGAGGGAAGCAGTAGGTTATGTATATTGGATTATTGATCGCTTTTTTAATTTCTGTTCCTTTCAATAATGTCTATTCAGTTGGCAGTCCCATCAATTACTGAAATTTTAGGCTTGGGACACACTCAAATATTTAAATGCTAAAATTTGGAGAAAAACGTTTTTTGTAAGAAGGTCAACATAAATATGTTTTGATGAATCAAATTAATCATATAAAAGAAAATAAAATATCTATATTTCAATTTGACAAATTTTTAATTGGGGAAGAGGAAGTGACCCTACGTTTTCTCAAATCTCATTTCATGAAGTCATGGCTTCAATCACAGTGCACCGAACACCAACCACAAATTAAGGCATGAAGAATCAATGACCTAATAAATTTATAATATTACTTTTTGTTTAGAGGGAATTGCACTTTTCCATAAGTTTTCACAATTATAATTTTTCCTTTTTATTTTTTAAAATAATTTTTAACTAAAATATCATTTATTAAAAAATTATATAGTGGATACTTTTTTAATGAAATAGAATAATTGTGTTCTCTTATTATAGACTAATTAAAAAATATTACAATATATAAAAAAATAATTTTTTAATTAATAAAATGTGTTATAGTCAAGAGATATATGCCATCATGTTATTAATGTTAAAACATATTGTATCGAGTCTCTTTATACAAATATATATATATATATATATATATATATATATATATAAATAAGTGTATAGTACATTTTATAATTATAGAGGAATGTATAATTTTGAAAAATTATACTAGAGTGATGGTGTAAATAACTTAATTTTTTTAACTTTGCTTTTCCCATGTATTTTTACTACTCTAACTAATATCAAATTTGACTGTGGGGGCATTTTTTTTTCAAAAAATTAAGAAGTCTATATCTAAACACATATGTGAATATTAAGATGTTATCTCAGAATTTAAATACTAAATAATTCAAATTGTTTTTTTTTTCAACATTTATATATATTAATAAATGTTAGTAGAAGTTGTATATAGAGTAATCAATGTCTAAAAAATTCAGTCATCTTATGACATCTAATTGAATAAAATGTACTTAAAACTATTAAACATATGGCCATGAGTATTAACTTAAGTGACACTTTTCCTACACATAAGTTATAAAAAGATCTTGATGGTTGTGAGCCCTCATGCCCCTTTTCTACTCTCATTTTCTCAAGCTTTGTACATTTAAAAAAAAAATGAACATATAATTGTAAGACACTTTTTTTTTGGTATTATTCTTTTTAGTTGTACCTAAAAAGAGCAAAAGATCTTATCCGTACATTTTTATTTTATTCAATTGGTTTTAATATATATCTGTATATATTAGTGTTTTTGTATATTTATAATTCACAGTAATATATTTAAATATATTTCTTTTCAATGAAGCATCTAAATTTAAAATTATTGATTTTCAGTTTACAAAATTTTATTTAATTTTTATAAGATTTTACGTATATGAAATGTCTTGTAAATTTTGATGTATATGTAAGAAAGGGAAATGGGATACATTTTCCTCTTGCAATAAAGAATATAATGGGAGGTGAATGGAGAAAGCATCATTGTCCTTTTGCCATGCAATGGGAGGTTTTTTTTACCATAAAATATATAAGAATAAATAAATAAGGCAAAAGGGTATTATATGCCCATCACATTTACCCTGATTCTCTTTTATGCTCTTGAGGTTTTTTTTTGACCCGTTTATATCTCTTATCTATCAATTTTTATCATATATACCTCAAAATGACGAAAATACACTTCATCCCTCTCTCTTTTCTCTCTCTCCTCTCTCTCTCCTCACTCGCACACAGAACAACGCCGGAGAAAAACGTCAGAGACCTCATCGGAGACCTACCGTTACTTGCTCTCTTTCCTCCACCAACACGTCTCTCTTCCCATCTACGACATTCCCTACAACATTCTTGCTTCCCCCTCTTTCTCTCAGAATATCGCTTCCCCCACTATGAAATCCCTTAACCCAACTCTCTCTCCCTCATGCATGCACACCCTCATGCCTCTCTTCTCTCAAATCCATCAACCAACCACTTTCTTTTACAACATTTTGATCCGGGGTTACTCCAAGAGCTCATCCCTTTTTAATCCATTCGCTTATTCAACCAAATGCGGCAAAACAACGTCAACCCAGATGAATACACCTTCACTTTCTTACTCAAGTCGCAGTCAAGGATGAGTCTAACTGATTTGCCTGTGATTTTGGCTTCTGATGAGATACATAGTGCTATGTTGAAGTTTGGGTTTTCTTCCTATCGGTGGATTTGAAAGAAGAGAGGCATGGGGGTGTCCATGTGTGAGGGAGAGAGAGCTAGGTTGAGGGATTTCACAATGGGAGAAGCGAGAAAGAGGAGGAAGCAAAATTCTGAGAGAAAGAGAGGGAAGCAAGAATGTTGGAGGGAATGTCATAGATGGGAAGAAAGACATGGTGGTGGAGGAAAGAGAACGAGTGGTGGTGAGGTTTTCAATGTTGTTCTATGTGTGAATGAGGAGAGAGAGAGAGGAATAAAGAGTATTTTCATTGTTTTTGGGCATATATGATAAAAATTGAAAGATAAGGCATAATCAGGCAAAAAAAAAATCTCAGAGGCATAAATGAAAATCAGGATAAATGTTAAGGACATATAGTACCATTTTGCCAATAAATAAATTACAAACTAACTTATTGAATTAAAAATATTTGATAAAAGTATATATTGAATTAGCTGATAGATTTAAAATGATATAAAATGACATACTTATATGATATTTTGTAATCCAAAAATAATACAAAAATAAATATATCGTTTTTTTAATTAAATTAATTTAAATTATTATATATATAATTATATATATTATTATTATATTATATATATATATATATATTATAATATTATATATATATATATATATATATATATATATTTATATGTATATGAGGAATAACAGTATAATAGGAAAATAATAAAGGTAAAAGATGAAGAAAAATATAAAAGTTATAAGCTATAAACTATTCAAAGTAGCATTTTAAAATAAACTATAAGCTACTCAAATAAGTTTGTTTATCAAACACATTTATTTTGATCAAACAAACTTATAAGCTAGTCAAATAAGCGATAAGCTAACTTAAAACTTAAGAGACATGCCAATTGCAAATACAACCTTTATATTTTTTCCCTCTTTTATTTTTATTATTTTATTAAAATTCCAACAATATCACTCACAACTCATAACACAATTTCTTATTCTCTAGGTTTCTTTCGCACACTCATGACACAATATTACTAATCTATTATGGGATCCTAGATGATATGTTTATTTTGTATTATTTTGGGATTACATAATAAAATGTAATTATTAACAAAAAAAATGATAAGTATAACACTATTTTGGGATAACATAATAAAATGATATTATTTTGGGATCTTAAATATTTGTTTTAATTATTACACTGTTTGAACTATTTATTTTAATTATTAATAAATTTGTTTATCTTTAAACAAGATATTATAATAGTTCAAATTAACTAAAAACCTAAAATTGTAATTACCTATATAAAAAATATATTTTTGTCTACAAATAAAAGTTGTGTAAGATATCATATAAATATATGTCATTTTACATTTATCAGCTAATTTAATAGCTATTTTTGCAAAATACTTATAATTCAATAAGCTAGTTTAACAATTTTCAGCTAACTTATTAACTAGTTGTGCCAAATATAACCTTAATAACTACTTTATAATTTTTTTAAAATAACAATTAGGTCTTTAAACTTTTATATTTATGCAAAAAGATCCTTTTGTATATTTTTTTTAAACAGTGTTAACTCATTTTTCACCTTTGATTCCCCATTTGCCAATCCTGAGATTACTGCATTGAAAGGTGTAATACAAAAATACATATTTTAACATATAGATAATTTGTGAATGTGATGGCAAATGAATTACCACTGTTAAGATAGTTAGATAAAATGACCCATTTGTTTGGTTATAAAAGTTTAGGTTTTGAAAATTACTTTTCCCTTTTAGAACAAAACAAAGAATATAAGTGAAGAGCTTGAACTTGGGAAAACTTGAGCACTTTACGATTAGATCTCTAAAGCAAATGCATAGCAATTTATATATTAAATTTTATAGATAAATCTTTATGTATTTTCAAGAAGAAAAAGAAAAGAGAAAATTACCAATTTAATTTAAAAAAGATTATGATTATCTTAATTGAATCTCTAAAAAATAAAAATATTTTAATATTTAATCTTTCAAAGATTCTATTTGTCTTAATTTATCCAAATACCTTTTAAAAATTAAAAAATTTAAGACTTAGCAATGAAATTTTTTATAATTTAACAACGAAAATGATTAAATTAAAATAAATATAATATTTTAAAGATCAGATTAAAATATTTGACTTAATTTTTTAATGACTAGATTAGTTGTAATATTTTTATGATCTAAAAGTCTCGATGGTTCTCTTCCCGTGCACTCACTCATAAGTCATAAATTAATAAATTGCAACGTAGGACATCATCAATATGGCGAGATTGCCAGATTTTGGGTTGACCAAAATTACAAGGTAATAATAATCTCACGAGGCAAGTTAATTGCTTTTGGTCAATAATTAGAAAGTGTTTTATTGTTTGCTTACAAAATAAAAAGGCACTTTCCTAAACCAAAAGGTCAGACAGAAGAGCACGTGCGGGAGGGAAGTGGGGCCCAGTCCGAGCTGGCGACACGAGTTCGTGCGGTGGACGAAGGACGAAGGACGAAGGTCGAAGGTCAAACATGGGGACGCCCAAACCATAAAGAGCAACGGAACGGTGGACTTGGGCGTTATTGGGAACCGCATGAGTAAATGTTGAACAATTAATTAATCAATATTGTATTAAATAAATGATAAATATATCATCGTTAATTGGTATAAGCAAGGGTTACAAAATTAAATAGGTCTTTAAATCAATTAAAATATTGGTTCAAATATTAATGATTAAATTGTGATCTAGGTGATATTTAAAATATATTAAAATATTTAAGATATATTACACACATATATTTATACTAATCATAAATTTTTTTTAATAACTTAAATTTTTAAAATTTTTTTAAAAATACATAATAATGTTCGATAAAAATTTAAAAAATTCACAAATTAAACTGGTAACTAGTTTTATTGGTTCGACTAATTTTTCATCAATTTAAATGTTTATTGGTTCTAAAATCTAAATCAAACAGATAACCTAACCAATTTACTATTTTTTTGGTCAAACCAACTAGTCTGATATAATTCTCTAAACTATAGATACAAGTAATTCAATATTAATTCGTCTTATATAAAATTGCCATTTTGAATTTGTAAATAAAAAATAAGCACCAAAAGAATTTTATATTTATGTGATTTAATTTAATTTAAATTAAATTAATTCGATTTGAACAAGTTTTTGGAATATTGACTGTTATAATTAAAAAAACAAATGATAAATATGGTAATAAGTTGGAAGCAATGCAACGAATCCTGGTTATCTTTTAACGCCCTACTGTGTATTCTTCTCTCTGCTTTGCGATTTTCCAAATAATGCTTTGACCAACACCTCCTCTCACTAACTCCTTTTTTACTAAGCTATTATTTGATTGGAGGGAAACGAGAAGAAGGGAAGAGAAATAGTTTTTAAATTAATTTTGTTTGTTTGAATTAGTTGAAAGAGAGAGGAGGAAAAATGAAATGGGATTCACTTTAGACGGCCTCCCTTCTAGATCTCTTACACACACGATAGTTCAAAAAAAAATATTTTTTTTACTCGTTGGATCTATAGATCTAACGGGTGAAATTCTTTTCAGACCCTCTAAGATCTGGAGGGAATTCTCATTTAGGGAAAATAGATGTGAAAAATCACTTTATCCCTTTTATTTTATTTTCCCTCTACACCTGTGTAATACCCGTTAATTTTGGAATATAATTCGCCTAAGAGTATTTTAGAATTTTACAACGTTACTTTAGTTATTTATTTTGGTCATTTTTAATTTTCATATTTAATTGTTCTCTTTGAATATTATTTATGAAAATTGAGTTAAATGACTGGACTGAATATTTGCACCATGTGGGATATATTCTAAGAATGGTGAAATTTATGGAAAAGTTGTTTAAGAATGGTCAATTAGTCCATTTATTGTAAATTGACTGGATGTGTTTGGATGTTGGGTTATGGATACCCATGGGTTATTCAATAACCCATTAGAAATATTTAATATAAAGCTTCAATAGTACTTCTCATTTCTCATTTCGCGTCTGAAGCAAAAGGGTTGAAAGGAACAGTAACTTCATTTTCTCTCGTTTCTTCATCCTCTTTTCAAATCCTTTCCTTGATCTTCAGAATTTTGATCATTTGTTCGGTTCAAAAGCTTTGTAAGGATCAAAGGTAAGCTTTAATCTCATTATTTTCCTTAAATCTAAGTTTATATGGAAGATTGGAAGAAATTTCAGTTCTTGAAAATTTTGATAATAATTCATAGATTTGAATTGTTTTTGGAAGTTTTTGAGTTAAGACTGAGTTAAGTAAGTTAGAAGAGATTAAATTTTGGTTTAGAAACAAGGAATTATAAGATGAAATTTTTGAAAGATTTTCTGCAAAATTCGAAGTACTGTAGCAACTGAAAATTTTGGAAATTTTTCTTCGAGTACTGTAGCAGTACTGTAGTGTCGGCAGTCAACGGTACTGTAGCAGTCAACGTTACTGTAGCGAACCGTTACTGTAGCAATCAGAAAATTTTACGTATTTTCGTGATTTTGTTTCCTTTCTTATGTTTCCTTGTAATATATTTTACTAGGAAATTTTCCTACATAAATTCTAGTGTGGAACAAGGTAAACTTGGACAAACATCAAGGTGAGTGAATAACCTTGCTAAGCTAATTTGATATTACTAGTCAAAGTACAATATAAGTCTCATTGACAATATTATTTGGATAATAAGCAAATCAATTTTTCATATGGGAGTATATAATGATCGGTAGAAATAAGAGTATGTAGAAATTATTTTATTTCATGCCAATTGTACTATGTGATAAATTCTCACTATCTTATTAATGAGTAAAGGTCTACGGAATCTAATACACGAGTTTGAAAGGGTTAAAGTCCCATACTACTCAGTGCATATCTATGAAACCTATACACGAGTTGAAAGGGTTAGAGTCCCATACTACTCGGCGTATATCTAAGAAATCTTATTCACGTGTTTGAAAGGGTTAGAGTCCCATACTACTCGGTGTATACCTATGAGATCTTATTCACGAGTTTGAAAGGGTTAGAGTCCCATACTACTTGGTGTATACCTAAGAAATCTTATTCATGAGTTTGAAAGGGTTAGAGTCTCATACTACTCGATGTATAAGACAATTAATTATATGAGTAAATGTGGTATTTGTACTTTTGATATTTTATATAGTACAGTTATTTACTTACTGAGTTTTTAAATAAACTCACACTCCCTATGATCATTTTTTTTTCAGATACAGAAAACAAAGAAGAAGAGTATCCGTTTGAAGATTAGAAGCCCCTTGGAATTATTCTCTATTTCTGTCTGGTGGGATACCAGTACTTATTAATGTGGATACTAGAAACGCTCTGTACTTTCTATAGGTCTCCTAGGCTTGCGATGAGATAGAAATATCAAACTATGTATGTCTATATTTGCTTATCAGATGAATATAATTCTGTAGTGTGGAATGAATGATTAAGGTTGAATGTAAAACCTTACATAATATATGTAAATAACGTATGTTTGAGAATTTTATCAAATGAGTAGTATCTTTTCACATGTTCAATTTTTAGGATGTGACAACCTGAAAGATAGAAGTAGTTTGACGGCGAGGAAGAGCTTGAAGAAGGAAGAAGTACCATTGGCAAAGTTCCTTTCTCCAGTATTTGTATGTATGGGATGTACCCGAGAAAGAGACAAAGTAGCTGAGATCATAATGAGTAGCATTGATCTCTCCGTTTGATCCGATTAATCAATGTAAAAAAGATTCCATCGATCGGTAAAGCACATCAACAGAAGTGTGCACGTTAGCGCTCTCCTCTAAGCTTCTAGTTAGCTCAAAAAAAGAGACTCCCGGGCACATGCGTTTGTGAAGATGCGTTGGTTGATCCGGGGACATGGCCACTACTGGCCTACGGTCCTGTCAGATTGCATAGCACATGCTAAGAGCTGCAATGCCTGCCAGAGGTATGGATCAATCTAGGGCAAGAAATGAAACATATATTTGAAATAAAAACAAAAATACAACAAAAAACTAAATAAATTTAGAAATATCAATTTTTTTTTATTTTAAAAAGAATTTGAAGTTTTATTATTGAAACTTTTAGAAAAAAATTAGTTTTGTATTCAGTTTTAGAATTATCTTATATATAAATTGAGTGTACGTTTGAATTTTTTTTCTAATTATTTACATCTGTGGTCATTAATCACATTATTAGAAATGGTTTATATTTCTTGTTCGCGATGACTCCCAGCAATAGGTATTGCGAAAAAATATATTATAAAATATAAAATATAATATAGTATATAGTATATATTAATTATATATATAATAATTTAAATTCATTTAATTAAAAAACAAAAAATAATATCTTTATTTTGTATTATTTTGAGATTACAAAATATCATATAAATATATCATTTTATGTCATTTTACACTTATCAGTTAATTCAATAGTTACTTTTATCAAATACTTTTAATTCAATAAGCTAACTTAACAGCTTTCAACTTTTAACTAAAAATTAACTTTTAAATTTTTAATTAATTTATCAGTTATTTTTGCTAAACAAAACCTAAATTAACAGTACAAAGGTAATAATGAGCAACCATAAATGACTTCCAAATTATTTGTTCACAGGAGTTATTACTTTTTCAGTAGGATGGACGAAGAAATCAAGAAGGAAACGGGAGAAAAAAAATATAGAAAGACAACAACCTAATTTTCTGGTTAGACTCATGTTAGCCAGAAGAGGATAAAAGAAAATTTGTAAAGATTTTATTTAAGTTGTACATTTTTTCAAATAAATACTAATGCATTTTAGTGTATGATAAGTCAATGGAGAGTTTGGCGTTTGAGATGGTTAAATTTTTCTATTGTTAAATCATTTTAAGATTTATGTAAAGTATTTTTTTTTATTACAAAAGAAACAAAATTTGAAATGATCTAATTATAAAAAAAATCAATCTCTTAAAAAATAAAACTCTGTAAGCTTATTGTCTAAACGCTAAAATGTATTTAGGATCAAACCTTACCTAGTTTATTTTTAAGACTTGGTGCCACTTTTTTTGAGTATCTCTTAATAGTATAAAAGCTTAATATCTTTTATATTTATTAAGTGTAGAAGATAAAACCTTGACTAATAACATTAAAAATCAAACATTTGTTGTTGTTAGCGTTAAAGCGGCAATCAAAATTAGGCGCACTTTTTGTCTCTCTAATTTTCCAACTCTAAAGTTGAATTCTTCTATCATGTCTCGGTACCTTACAGTGCGTCAGTGCCAAACATAAATAATTTAAAATTAACAAATATAAATATATCTTAAATGTTAATAAAACGAATCAATATATATATATATATATATTTATTTTGTCAAACATACATTAAATATGGCATCTTTCATATTCTACGTGACACAAATCAGTGTGTTGATTACTTACAAAACAAAGAGCTCATAATGTCACTCATATTTGTATTTAGATCGTTCTATGAATGTGAATTCATTAAAGTGCGCAAGAGTCTGTGTATTGTTAGTTATAGTTTTAATTGTAATTAAATTATTTTTATAATTAAATAATTTTTATGAGGACAAATTTTACATAAATTTTTTTTAATTTATTTTTATAAGCTATTGTGAAGAGTTTATGAAAATAAGCTGAAAACAACTTATTGACATGTCATAAGTTATTTCTATAAACTCTTTCAAACACGTGCATAAGCACTTATGTCATAAGACAAATCAGATAAATATTAATTG
The DNA here is from genome assembly GCA_037074585.1 of Biancaea sappan. NCBI lineage: Eukaryota > Viridiplantae > Streptophyta > Magnoliopsida > Fabales > Fabaceae > Biancaea > Biancaea sappan. The sequence continues at coordinate 40,422,335 of CM073501.1, read as the reverse complement.
CTATCTTATATGATTATTTTATCTATTAATTTATATTTAACTAAAAATAAATAATGTAATGTAATTAAAATAATAGTGTTATATTGTTTTTCTTAATGAAAGATTTTGCTCCAAAATAATATATATATCACAGGCCATTGAATATGTCCGCACCCTGCAGATAACCTTTAATTTTTAGTTCGTCCTCCTATTGATATTTAAATAAATTTAGATATTCTCTTATGATTATTAATATTATTATCTCTCAAACAAGATACTGCATATATTATAAACGTGCGAGGGTAAATTATTGATTTAACTTCTAAAAAAATTAACGGTGCTTTAATTTAAATTTTAAAAATATTAAGCATTTTAATTTAATTTATAAAATATTTTTTTGGCCAAAAGTTTATGAAATATTATATCTATTTAAATTTGATCATTTTTATTACTCAATCATAAAACATATTGTTACTAAATATCAAATTTTTATTGTTTAAAGTCATTTGACAACATATGGATAAACTTTTTTTTATTAGAAAATAAAATGTTTCAAAAATTAAATTAAGGTATATATTTTTAAAAAATTAAATTAAAATAAGACCATTACAATTGTTCAAAAAGTAACTTAAAACATCTAATTTTTTAAGAATTAAATTAAACTAACTGTAAATTTTCATTATTAAATATATAATTTATAATTTTTTTCAATAAAGCAAACGATGAGCTTAAAAAAAATACATTTGTCATTATAGATAAAAATATAATATACACTCATCAATAAAAAAATATAATATTATTATTTTACATTGAATTATTAAAAAATATAATTATTTTATAAATATTATACATTTATTATATTTTAATTAGAAAATATATATTTATTGTGTTTTTTTATTTGCAAATTGCAATCTCTTTTTACACATTTCTAGAGTTTTCTGTTCTCAAAAAAATACGTAATGATGACGTCATCATTACGGGGACTACCGCAGGTCCATTTCCGACTTCCGAGAAGCCAATTTCGAGGTTATATTTATATGCAAGGTTCATAAAGTTATTAAATTTAAAGGGTTAACAATTTGATTGGGATTGGTAGTATATAAAATATATTATAATATTTAAAATATATAATTAATATAAATATTACAAATAATAAAATATAATATTAAAATATTTTAAATATATTACGTATATATTTGTATAAATTTTAAATTTTTTTAATAATTTAAATTTTTAAAAATGTCTTAAAAATATATAATAATATTTAATAAAAATTTAAAAAATAAAAAATGATCTGATTACCCTAATTTTTTTATTAATTTAATAGTTTAAATCAAACTGATTCTTTGTCTAATTTGCACAATGATTCGATTTGATTTTCTAAATATTAATTATACGTGACAAACATCTCACGCTGCTTCTACTTTTGACTCTTTAATTAACCATTGAATTAAAAAAAATTAAATTGTAATATACTATGCATGCTTCCATAAAAATAACTTCTTCGAAAAAACAAAAATACATTTCGTCGAGAATGATATCTTTAGTTTGACTTGTAGCTGTACACGTTGGTAACAATAAATTAAAAAGAATGAGCCAAATAAGTCATGTAGACTTATATTTTAATCGTCGCTTCTATTTTTAATTTTCAATTGTTTATTGAATAAATTATATTCACTTGTTGTTCATAATTTCATATATTGTGTAAAAAGTTAATTTATTGGTGACAATTAAATTGGATATAGGTAAAGCAATCATTGATATAATTTAATTAATTAATCTTAATTATAAATGTTCTTATTTATTTAATTTATAAAAGTTATAAATTTAGTTTACAAATTTAAAGTTCAACAACAATTACTGGTAATTCAAAACATAGCTCGGTCATAGGAAAGAAAAATGATTTATCGTTCAACAATAAATGAGCCATGTCTGAATTAATATTTAGCATTCGATATATAAGTATAACTATGAAAAGTATAATTCATAATTATTTAACTAGTAAATTTTTTAACGGTAATAATTACGATGATTAACATTCTCTATTCTAATATTAAAGTATATATTCATAGTTTTTTTATTATTGAATTAGGAGGTGAATAAAAGCATTGCTCATTCACTTTTTGAGATTAAAATTTGTTATCGTGCTTAGTGGCTAGTGCTGTAATAAGACAATTACTTTGTGTGTGTGTTTTTTACATTTCATATCTATGGAGTTTTCCAACAGTATTAGGGGTTGAGTTTCCAAAAAAAAAAAAAAAGAAACATCAATAAACCCTAATATATATAGCATAGGAATTTTAAAAACTTTTAGATCTCCCATAAATGACAAGTTGATATATTAACTAAGGTTTATATATGTCTTAATAAAATTGTCATTTATATATAGAGTGAGATTAAAAGATTTACAAATTAACTGTGTCTTAAAAAACAACAAATCTAAGGTTTGAGCGTATGCTTGCAATTTATCTTATCACTATGCTAATCCAATAAAATTTATTTATGAATTTTTAACGAAATACGTTGATTGAAATTTTTTAATGAAATGTTTTGGACGTTTTGTAAAATTATCAAGTATCACTTGTCAAGTGACGGATTGGGCCATTATGATGTGGGCCATGCATGTTTGAACGTATGACGGCCCACCCAACACGAACAGAACTTACATTAACATGAATGCAGAATTGAATTTGGGCCAATTCTGCCTCGCTTCCACCAAAGTAAATTTTTTTTAATATAGAAAAAAATTAGAAAAAATTATTCATTTATTCTCTAAAAAGTTATAGTTGTTTTAATTTAGTAAAAGTGTCAATTTAGTTCTTATAAGATTACATTTGTTTCAATTTAATCTTTTTTATTATTAATTTGCAAAATTTATTGTTACTAAATTTTAATTTTTTTTATTGTTAAAAATCACTTTGACAAATAGAGAAATAAAATCAAAATAAACACAATTTTTTAAATATTAAATAGAGATAGTTAATTATTCAAGGACTAAAATAATTTACTCAAAAAAAAATTATAATATTTTTAATTATATATGTGTATATTGTTAATTGGGGTCAAATTATATACTAATTTTACATAAACTTTCTTATAATCAAGTTTATGGTATGGCTGATGATCAAATTTATTACAAGCTATTTTAAGACAAATTACACAATCTTGTTATACTATATATTATCGAATATAAATTTAATATTTAATATTTAAAATATAGCAGCTTAGTTTAATAAAATATCACAAGAATTGATTTTAATATGATTTGCCTCTTTATATTATTTTTGAAATTTAGTTAGTTGAATTTATAAAACAAGAATGGAAAGATTAGTAATTGATTTTAATATTGAGAAACAATGATATTTGTAGATTGAACTGTCTGGTCAACGATTACATAATGCATTCAGCTACAAGTCTTTTTATTAAGATAACAAATTTCACTATGAAATTATTAAAAATGTCAATTATATGTTTCATGGTCTATAAAAGTTGTAGGCATAAAGTCCGATCGAGAAGTGGGAAAGAATGTTCTAACTTCTAAAGAAGGGCCATTTTCACTTGTGTTAAACTAGCTAGATGTTTCATGTTTGTGGTGAACATAAAGTCCATCAAGGTTTCCTAAGGTATGCAACCTCCTGCATCTCTCTCTCAAATCATTTTTCCCTCCAAGTGCAAAGAATTAACTCATTTTAAATTTACCATTCGCATCGAAAACAAAAGTCAAACCATGGGCATCACTAGTGAAGACAAGAATATCATTTAGAATAGGTCTTGACCTAAATAAAATGGGGGGTCTGATTCGCAAGGAGAATATTGAAAATTTTATTATTGGGGATTAAAATTTGGAAGTTGTTCCTGTGAGTGGAAACACTGAGTTGCAACAGATCCTAATGCTACTTAATATGTTTGTCTCCAAAGAGTCTTCAGTCTTGTGTTGCCAAGACTCAAACCATAAAAGGAGTGATTCCCTGATGTCCAAATATGAATTTATTTGAGGATCCACCACAATTGCACTTACATGCCAATGATGACCAATACATTTTGCATACCTCCTTCCAAAGTTAATGGCTTATTTAAGCCCAATACATCACAAGAAAAGAGAGTAAAAAGGCAAAAACAAAAGTACAACTTCACAGCCCATTTCTCACGTCAAAGCCTTCTCCTCTCATCCATATTCTCCTCTATATTCCAACCGAAATGAGAATTACCATATATTCTGAAGCCCTTTTGCTTTGAGGATAGCTCCAATAAGAAAGGACTGACATAAAAGCTTCCACAAGAATAAAATATATTTTGGTGGAACCCAGAGCCTCTATATGTGCTTCCGTTGGATCGCAATAAATATAATTTGCTCGTTTCTACTCACCTCTCTGCTACATTCGACTACTTTTTTAAAATAGCTTCTGGAGTTTTTGAATATTCCACCCTGTGCCATCAATAATAAGCTCTTCAACCCTCTACACATGCTCAGTAACTCTTTCTGGATGAAACCATAATTTACTACATACTTGACTTTGTCTTCCCTCCATTCCATCTCTGATTGCGTATTCCTTAGGTTAGGGAAGGGTTGTTTCCAAAAGGGTGAAGCTAATCTTGGATTTCAGACACCATCTACCAATGAACACTTGACTGAGGAGACTTTCTTTTTTGGTGTAAATTCTCCAAACTTGTTTTCCTAGGAAAGCAAAATTAAGATCCGAATACTTCCACTACGAAAAAAAAGACTTTTGGTGGCGACAAAAATATCACCGAAAGTAAAAAAGTCATCATTGAAAGTGTTTCGAAGTTACCACTTTATGTCTCGTCACTGGAGATTTTAGTTGTGACTTAAGTCACCACTAAAACACACAATCAGTGGCGACAATTTTTGTTACTAAAAGTGTTACTTTCATTACCGAAAATTAGTTGAAGACAATTGTTGTCACTTAATGTGACTTTCAATGGCGATATATGATGTTGTTAGGGGTGGGCATCAACCCACCTAACCTGCACGTTTGCATTGGGTTAGGTTCATTTTTTCCAATTTGCCAAGTGGCGGCTCGGGTAACGGGTTGAAAAATTTTCAACCCAACCTAACTCGCCAATCCGATATATATATATATATATATATATATTATTTTTTAGTTTTTAGATTCTAGGCTTCCAACCATCAGATTCAGCCATGTATCTCTATAACTCATCTCCTTTGACTTCTTGGCTCGCCATCTCCAGATCTCTTGATCTTGCCAACTCATCTCCTTTGACTCCTCAGCTTGCCATCTCTATCTCGCCGTCACGAAATCTCCCATCTCCAGAGCTTGCCATCTCTGTATTATCTCTCATCAGATCTTGCCTTCTAGTCTCTTGGCTCCTTGGCCTCACCTATCCTCACCATCTTCTCGCCATTAGTAAATTTCTAATTCGAGAATGGGGCTTGAGAAGTTGTTGCTTGAGGTTGAGCTGTCGAGGTATTTCAAAAGTCGTGGAAATAGGAAAAGAGTGGTTTGATGTAGAGAGAAGTAGCGGAGACTACGAGAGAGAATGATAACTAAGCACAGAGAGAGTAGAGGGAACAAGGAAGAAGGGCATCAATGACGGTAAGACTCTCAGGCCAGAAGAGAGAGATAGGAAGCATAAGAACTTAGAAGAAGACGAACAGAGAAAAGGAAAAGCTAAAAGAGAGAGGATATATATATATATATATATAAAGCAAACTTGCCAAACCCAACTTGATCTAGCCCATTTGAGTATGGGTTGGGTTAGTTTGGGTTCAACTTTCAAAATTATTGAACTCGACCAAACTCAACCCAATGACATTTGGTTGGTTCGGGTTGAGATTTTCCCTCAACCCGAACCAACCCAACCCGTGCCTACCTCTAGATGTTGTCACAAAAAATGACTTTCAGTGACGAAATAAGTGTTGCCACCGAGAGTGTCATTCAGTGACAACTTTTATTGCCATTGAAAGTCACACTTAGTGACAAATTTTACAGATTTTTCTAAAAGTCACTTTCAATGACAATAATTTGTTGCCACTGAAAGTGGCTTTCAATGACAATTTTTTCGTAGTTGCCATTGAAAACTGTTTAACAATCTTTTTTTTTTTAAAAAATTATGTAGGTTCAGACAACATTGTGCCAAATTCTTGCTAGCAACCTGAACATTTTTGTCATATAAGCCATCATATATTAGAAAATGATTTGAAATACAAAAAGACCTAACTACTACATTGGTATAACAAGACCTAACTGATTCTAGTCTTTTCATTTCCATGGTTCCTTGCATAATTGGTTTGCAAAGTTTCCAATGGTATTTATATCTAGCACTTGACTTTGTCCCTATTGAGATACAAGTAAAACAAATATAACTTTAAATGGATAGGATAAACTCACAATTAAAAAAAAAAGAAGCAATTGAGTGAAATATGTTAAAAGCCGAGTACAACAACTACTATTTAATCCTTCAAGGTAAAAAAAAAAAAGAAAATATTTGTAGGGGAACATATTAGCTTGTCAGCAATTATAATAACCTTCATGGTCTCACCCACATCCATAATTTAAAAGGAAAGAGTTTGTAGAAGTTATTAATGAATTTCATAGGAAAATAGTATAAAACCATGAAATTGTAACCTTAATTATAACACCAATCATAGATTACCTAGTAGCATTCAACCCAAAGTTTCCTAACATTAACAATATATTGGTTGATCAGTTACAAAATGTACAACTACCAAATGAAAATCTGGAAATAGTCTAGCAAGCCTTCTTCCTTGTTGCATAACCAAAATATAGCATATTGTTCAGGCAAGCACCAATTGCCAAATCCCAAAGAGACAACTATTTGTATTGGTAGAAACTAGAAAGAAATATCCAAAATTCTTTTAAATGAGATTAATTATATATTACAATTATTGCACACCAAGAAGGCCAAATCTCAAAAGTGTAGGTTTTGGAAGTTTAGAAACATAATTATTGCACACCAAGGCCAAATCTCATACACATCTACCCTATTATTACAATCTAGTAATTCATTTGCTTCCAAATTGTATAGTCACATTATGAACCTAAATGTCATGCCTCAATTTGGAAACATGAATTGCACGGAGGTGGACTCCGTCCACCATCGTAAGCCTAAATTCAAGCCATTAACATGTGAAATAAATATAATATATATAGGTTCAATTTTTTTTCCAACCAACACAAGTTTTCCTAGGTGTTCTCTAACTACAGAGCGACTTAAACACTCAACTATAAGATGTACCAGCATTCCAAGATAGAGGAACACAAACTTGGAGGCTCTGCTACTCTTTGTATGAAGACTCACTTTCTAACATAGAACCTGCAAGGGGTACACAAAGGAAGGGATGAGTATGAAAATACTTAGTAAGGGAAAAACAATCAGAAATTTAAAATATGACCTGTGTACCGCTCATAGGGATGGGACACAAAGAAAGACCATATCCACCGATATAAGACCAATGACTTACCTCACATAACATGCAAGTCGAGTAAAAAGTCCTACGATACACACATAATCATCACTTAAAACATGCCTCATGAGTGGATTACCAAATTCACTTCAATCCGTTTTCAGAACAAATTATTAGTAGGCCTACAATTATATAACTAAGGCTAGAGTCTCTACAAGAAGAACACCTATAGATAAGCACAAACATTTATTATTTTAATACTGTCTACAATTCTAAGACATTACATTTAATAATGATGTCCACCATTTCAGGACAAAGACTATAAATAATTAAATGGGGTCTCGTCCACCATTTCAGGATAAAGACTATAAATAATTAAATGGGATCTTGTCTACTATTCTAGGATAGAGATTATAAATAATTAAATGGAGTCTCATCCACCATTTCAGGACAGAGACTATAAATAATTAAATGAGGTCTCATCCACCGTTCTAGGACATAAATTATAAATAATTAAATGGAGTCTCGTCCATCGTTTTAGGACAGAGATTGTAAATAATTAAATGAGGTCTCATCCACCGTTGCAGGATAGAGATTATAAATAATTAAATAGAGTCCCATCCACTGTTCTAGGACAGAGATTATAAATAATTAAATGGAGTATCGTCTACCGTTCCAAGACAGAGACTATAATTAATTAATTCACCCCTTGGGAGCCAAGCTTAACCCGGGCCTCAATTATAACTCATTTGCCCCTTAGGAGCCAAGCTCAACCTGGGCCTCAATCATAATATCAATAGAGGTTTTATTTCTAAATAATAGGCAAAGAATTCAATTCTTTACATGAAAATTGTACCTCAAAGTTTCACCTTCCATATAAGATGATTCCGAGTATACAACATCAATTATTAATGGAACATTAGTAAAATAATTATGACCACATTATACAAGATAAAGTGAAAGTGGCATTTATCCCTCACTTACACATATCCTACAATATAGTATTGGCAACTCCCTTAACACACACACACACACACACACACACACACACACACACACACACACACACACACACACACACACACACACACACACACATATATGTATATATATATGCATATGTAATTGGCCTAAACATTAGGAAGGGTAATATATTCACATACAGAAAATGATAATGAGACACAAGAATAAATAATTTGTCATTCACATGAATAACATTCATAGCATTTAACATCTCTAGGTTACCTTGTCAACATACACTATAAGTTTATTCATATCCATGCCTAACAATTCATTCTTATTCATACAAAAGTAATATTTTCCCTTTTTAGACCTTACCAAGATTCCAATATTAATAGGGTATTCAAGACTCACAATTTACATTTCAAAATGAAGAGAAAGGTGTTTTCATTAGGATCACATTATTGCTTCACTAGACTCGGTATGACCATTTAAATCACCATTGAATGGATTTATCTAGGAGTTAAAAGCCATGAGACTACTCCTTTATATGTTACTTACCTCTTCCTACAAAGCTTAGAAGTCAATCCCCTCTAAACCAATTTAAATTCTACACATGCTCTGTTTAAGACCAAATTTTGGATCCTAGATTTTATGAATTTACTGGGTAGTCCTCACAACTCCAAAATTCATGAAATTTGATGGACAACATCCTTAATATGTTTAGAATCTTATATAAAAATTTCAGAAGAAAATACTTTGATTTGCCCCTCAAAACCATTAAAACACAGTTGTTGCCCAGACTACCTCTGTAGGTTCTACAGTCTCAGTTTTGCAAGCATTTGGCCCACCAAAACAATTCCAAATCCCATGAAACTTGGTAGATACATATCCTGCCATAAAAATTTCAAAGTAAAATTTGACCATTTGGACAGTCTAGCATAGCTTTAATTTAGACTGATCAGATTATTCAGATTTCTGCAATAGCTTCGGTTTCAAAAATATTTAACCTAGCAATTGCTTCCCAAACACTATGAAACTATCCAGTTTATAACTACACATGCCAAGGAATGCATAAAAATTTCAAGCAAAAAGGACTTGATTTGAGCATATTTCTATCTTAGAAAGTATACCTACAGAAAAGAATTCTGATTTAGGAAACTAAGCTAATTAATAAAAATTGGGTTTAATGGAGTTGGATTCCAATAAACCTTTGCAAGCATGTTCCATAGTATCAATACAAGTAGGATATCAAGTTTCAAATCAATTAGAGCTCATTTAGTGGTGTAATTAAGCCAAAGCTTCCATAGCAACAAAAATGACAGCAACTCACTTTAGCACCTCAATTCCATAATATAATCCTTGTCTAACTTCATAGTTTTGGCTACCAAATCAAGATAGAAATTCTTTTGGCCTAATCATCACTATTTCTGCAATTTAAGCAGCCACCATCTCCCATTACCTCTGCCACACATTCCAAAATTTTCCTTTAGATGCCTATGGACAATATCTACCCGTCTTATCTTCACATGAAGCTCAACCTTGATATTTCCAACTAGAACTTTCATATACAAATTACTGATATATATATATATATATATATGCTAACTCTCAATTAACAACCCACACAAGCACATTTATTTTGATAAACTTCCATATTTAGTATCCATTACAAGGGCAAAATAGAAAGAGAATTTAAATCAAAAATTTTGCATAGAACAAGCATGAGTGGCTCTCCCCCTTACCTTTCGGTTGCTCAACTTCCTTCTCTCCTTGCTGCCATTGTGTTTGCCCCCTCTAATACACAAGGGAAGATAGCTCCTAGATCTAGCTGCTCCCTATCAGCCTCTCCCTTCCTCTCCGATCACACACATAAGAAAAACATGAGCCATCATGGACCTCAACCAAAATCAGAAAACTCCCAAAGATGAACCCTAATCCTTGAACATTTAGGGCTAAGAGATGGATGAATCAAGAAGGAGAAAGGAGAAATCTACTCACCTTCTTCCTTCTAAGCCTCAATGGACGAATTTGAACCTCCACAAGAAAGATTCCACCGAGAAAAGGTTTGATAGGAGGTGAAAATATGTGTATGGCGTGAGGGATGAAGGAATAGGGGCCTTGGGGAAGATATGTGTGTGTATTTCCATGTGTAAGGAGAGAAAAGAGGATGATTCTGATTTTTAAAAGCCTTTTTAATTAATTTGAGTCCAAATGGACAAAAATGCTCCAAGACATCAAGACTAATCACCACATGCCACCCATTTGAGTCTTATTTTCTCTTTCCTACACTGAGGAAATTTTATACCCCACAATCCTTTCCAACATTCCTTTGTCACACAAGGCCATCATCCACACAAAAAAAAAATTTATTCCTTCACTAGACTCCTATGTTAAATCCCCTTTTTCATTTTAGTCCTTGAGCTATACAAATAAAATTTCCAAATCACTCTCATAGTCCAAAATTTAGTTTAATTTCCCATTTCCATACTTTCCCAAATAAAAATCAAGAACTCCACTTTGTCCAACAGTTTCACACAAGTCCTAAAAATTATTACCATCAATTTTAGTTAAGTCCCTCAATTAGGATTTTCTTGGAAATTTCTCACAACAAAATAGAGATTCCAAGATTTTCATGCTTTCACAAAATTTCAGATTTACCCCAAAATTTCACATATATGCATATAATAAGATTAACATATTTATCAAATGAATTAAAAATTCATGGGTATTACACTAAAACAAGAAGATATTACATTCACATCAAGCCAATGGCACTGAAAGTCTAATTTTTGGTAATGTTCTTAAGCCCCAAGCCACCATCCCTCTTAGGCAAGCGAACTTTATCCCATAAAAGTAAATAAAGAGATTTTTTATGTGCTAGTTGAAGAAGTTGGCCATAACTAAACTAATTAGACTCTCCTTTGTGAGCTTGTAGTATGATAAATGATAAATAGGAATTTCAAAAACCACAACTTGAACCAAAGTGAGCTTGCCTGCTTGAGACAATAATTTACCTTTCCATCCTTGCAACTTCTCTTTCAGGTTGTTTGGAATGGTCTTAAACATTTTTTTTCTATTGTACAGTTGTTAATATAGCTTCCTAGATACTTTACTATATCAATTTTCAACTAGCACCCAACACCATTACTTATGATCCTCTTAAAAATTTATGGGGTATTAGGAGAAAATTTGATCACTGATTTGGCCCCATTCATTTTGAGACTAGAAAGAAATCCAAACTCCTCTAACAACTTCTTAACTTCTTCACATGAATCTAAACTTGCTTTAAAGAAGAGAAGAAGGTCATCTGCATATAATAAGTGATTGATAGGCCAAACCTTATAGCTTATTTTGATCCCCACCACTTTTTTCCTCTCCTCTGCTTATATAAATATGCAAGATGGAATATTCATGTATAGAATGAATAAATATAGGGAAAAACGGGTTACATTGCCTTAAACCAGCTTATGCCTTGAAAGGGGACGATCTTTCCCCATTGATGATAAGTTGGAACAGTAGTGGTTACACATTCTAGAATAATCTTTTTCGAAAGAGAAGAAATATCATCTCCTAAATCATTGCATCAAGGAACTCCTATGAAACCTCATCATATGCTTTATGAATGTCAATTTCAAGAGCTACTCAAAATTTCTTTTGCTTTTTTTTTCCTACCTAAGATGATGAGGAATTTCTCCTGCTTTCAAAATGTTGTATGTGATCAATCTGTCCCTAACAAAGGCATTATTAGATGGAATGATCAAATCATTCATGATTAGTTTGAGTCTGTTAGCAATAGTTTAGGAAATGACCTTATATGCTACCTTATAGAGACTAATTGGTTGATAATATTGAAAAGATGTAGGGTTATACCTTTTGGGGATTATGACGATAGTTTGTTTCAATTCCTTCACAATATGTCCCCTGGTTAGGAAAGAAACAGCCATTCTTAGTGGCTCATTTCCTGCAATGTGCCCCAATCTCTAATAAAAGAGAGTTGGGATTCCATTTGGTCTTGGAGCCTTAGACCCTAAACCCTAAAATCCTAACACTATTTCTCTAAATTGACAAAAAGGGAAGAGTCAAGGCTATACAACAATATTCTTCCCGTGGTGGCTCATTTATCTCTTTTCCATGTGCTTTCCCTTTAACCTTCTAAGACGATAAGATGTATATTCAAATTTTGTAGAGGTGGTAAATGGATATGCTGGGTTGGATTTGAGTAGAGTTAATAGTGGTTGGATTAAATATAGTTCATATGATTATTTGTAACCCATTTTAATTTTTTTTTGAATTATTGAATGACCCATGACCCTCTTTTAAGGAATAAACTCAACCCAACCACATGACACTTTATATTTAGTTGAACAACTTATGTGTCATGCTCCAAAACCTGGGCATGTGATTGGCACGATAGGTGAGCTCATCCTCACCATTGTAAGCCTATACCAAACTAGTCATCACTTAACGCATAATACATCAACTCAAAACGTGCAAATGTTGAAGACATAACTTTACATTCATGTATTGTAAATACTTTAAAGGTTAAATATCAAATTTTACATAGTGACTCTAGATGAATATAATAGCTAATGAAAGTATTACCATGAGACCAACCTCGAGAGTAGAAAGGGATTTTGACACAAAGGTTCCACTACTCCTTGGATGGAGGCCTTTTAGCTAACACTTGCCTGGATGGTATATATGAAAAAGGTGAGTATGCAAAAATTTAGTGAGTAAAATAACTTTACGAACACAAGGTCGTTTCTATGTCCTTATTAACACATACAAATGTCAAACAAGAACCAAGTAGACATCATAATCCCAACATTGATCGCAAATAATCAATCCACACCTTTAACATTAATGCTACATTGGTAATTCTTTACTTTACTGGCACATTATTGCATGATGGACATACCACTGTCCTTCAAGCATCCCATATGACACATATTTATTCTTGCCACATAGGCATCTCATACCTCTTAAGCATGACTAAGCTACATAGACAAACCATGCCACTCAGGCATAACCTAACCACTTAGGCATACCATACCACTAAGGCATATCTTTGCCATACGGGCATTCCATAACACTTAGGCATACCCTACCATTCATGCATATTGATAGAGCCTAGTGCAAAAACTAAGGAAAATGAACAGAAATAGAGAAAAGGAAACTAAAATACTATGATATATTACTATCAAGCCTTTACCAATGTGTAGAGAGAGGATTACACTTACATAAACAACACACTACAAGAGTAAACAATCACAATTACAGAATCACTCATTAAAGCCTAAAATAGTAGCAAAATAAAGCATAAAATAGTAACAAACTAAGTTAAATGCAATAATCAAACAAATTTGCTAGGCATTCGAGAGGCTAGCACTCTTGTAAGACCATTCGATAATTTTTTTCCATACTCCTTCCCTTACTCAGGCCATCCTTTTATAGAACCTTCTTTACCTAACTCTTCCTACCAAAAGCTGACATGTGTCCTATTCTAGCTGTCCTTAATGAATTACATAGCATGAAGCATGAACATCCTCACATCATATCATTCCCTAAGTTATCTAGAATATACTTGTTCCATCATTACCCCACCCTCGAAGATTCAACTTACCCTCAAGGTGAGAATTTGAAGTTGAGACTAGTGGTTTCTTTCCTAAAAAAATGGTCTTTGCATATATGAATAGCCCCACAAACATTTCCATGGCCAACATTATCCTTAGGATTGAAATAAGAAAGCTGCAATTTAATGGTGTCATAGTCTTCAGTGAAACTTCTTGCAACTAGCGAGCTATCCTCCTCACCAATAAATATCCTTTCTTTTAGTTCAAAATTGTTATGAATTGTGCAATCATAATTTTTTTAAAATATTTAAGCTAGATTGCATATATGACTCCTCCATTAAACCTTTAAAATTAATAAGACTATTTGCATTAGAATTCTCTTGATTTTTATTTTTGCATCTAGAGGCCAAAGAAGGCTTCTTCTTCATTATTTTTGTAATTAAGTTATTAGCTATCTTTATGGTTTTCCTCAACTCTTCTTTTGAAGTTTGATACATATTGCAAAGTGATGTAAGAAGGTCCACACCTTTATTGCCAGTGGTATAAGTTACTAACTCTTTCAACTAGAAAAAAATGTGCACACTAAGTGCCAAAAAAATAACCATCCAAACCCATGATATTCGGGTGCATGAACAATGATAGATGAGTGATTTTCAATACTTACATTGGCTTCCATCTCTTTCAACTTAAGCTTTTTTTCCCAATTAGTGCCATATAGAGAGCTCAAAATTCAACCAATCTTAACGACAAACTAAGGAAGTTCTTTAAGTAAATCTACATTGTTAAGCTTTGTTGCTTTCAGTATCTAGCATAAGGTGAGATCTTTGTTATTCGTCTCTTCCTTCTCACTATCTTCATATATTCTTTTTCTTTGATGGTTAGAAATTGAACAAGGTAACTCTTCCTCTTGCAATTTGCCTAAATTCTCTCATCATGGCAGAACCTCAACCTCCAAAGCCTTCTTATTTGCTCGACATCAGTTTAGTGGCAAGTGTTTGACACTGCAACTGTAGAAGATACAATAGCCTTTGTTTATGTAAATAGGTCAGAAATTAAGGCTTCCTTAGGGTTTTGAATAGTTTGCGCCATGTGGGGCTATTATAATTGGGTTATGTTTCATGACAATGTGTAACTTGGGTTAGGGTTTCTCTAATCGAGTCAAAGTCTTGTATAATCCAAGAGTACTTAGTAGGTTTAGCAAGGTTAGACTAAGCAAAAGATTGGCTAACTTGTTATTTCTATAATTGGGTTGCTTCTCAACAAAACAATCGATTTGGATTAGAAAAATTATAACTTGGTCATAAACTTGGCTAACTTGAAAATATTGGGAAAAGTTGAATTGGTTAGGCTAAACAATTAATTGAGCAAAGCCACTATCCTTGATTTTCAAACAAAGCTCATTAGGGTTTCTTTTATCAAGCGAATCCACTTTGTACTATTGTCTCAATGATGGAAAAGTGAAAAATACCTACTGGCTAACTTATATCTGATGTAAAAATCACATGCACATCCTTGACAACACTCTTCTCCTTACTATTGTCGATAGAACTCCATTCTTGATGATACTTCGATTATGATCTCATGACTTTTGAGGTGTTGAACATGTTTTAGGTTTCTTTAAACTCATTTGTAGTTGCCACTGTGATGGAATTAGACCTTTCTTCTGTTCCATGCTCTTTTCTTTTCTCTTCTTCAAAATCTTCGGCCATCCAAGATTTTATGTTCTTTAGTTTTCATTTTGTCCATATCTCTTGAAAATGAGATAGACTTTTGTGATTACTTGTCTTGAAGGAAAGTATTTGTTAATTCCCTTCTTCCCTTGCATACTTCATCTGAATGCTTAACTATGGTAGCCTTCACTTCCTCAGATTTCTTTTCCTCCCTAGCTTTATTTTCATTCAAACTTATATCTTTCTCCATTTTTTTTTAGGTTGTATCCTCTGAAATTGGAAGGATCACTAGTTGACCTTGGTTGGGTTCCTATTCCACTACATTCTCCCTTTTACTACTTGATTTTGCCACTAATCTTAGAGTCATTGAAATTTCTTAGATCATCACCTTCATCTCATTCATGTCCCTTTTGAACTTCTCTCTTTTCCGCTCAACAACAGCCTCTTTGAATCTTGCATATATTTCTTCCTTTTTTGCTGTTGTCATCTCATGAGCTTCACTTTTGACTCTTGCATTTATATCCTCTATTTTTGTTGTTGCCATTCCCTGAATGAAATCGCTCTAATACCAATTTGATAGAGTCCAATGCAAAAACTAATGGAAAATAAACAGAAATACCGAATAGGAAACTGAAATACTTTGATATATTACTATTAAGCCTCTACTAATGGGATAGAGAGAGGATTAAACTCACATAAAAAACACCCTACAACAGTAAAAACTTACAATAATTGAATCACACACTCACATGACTCACAAAGCATAAAATAGTAGTAAATTAAGCTAAATGCAGTAAACAGACAAAGTTGCTAGGCATTCAAGAGGCTAGCACTCTTTCAAGACCATTCCATAACTTTTTTCCATACCCCTTCCTTTACTCAGACCACTCCTTTATAGAACCTTCTCTAACTAACTCTTCCTACCAAAAGTTGACATATGTCCTATGCTAGCTATCCTTAATGAATTTCATAGCATGAAGCATGAACATCATCACACTATAATATCTTCACTTTTAACTAATCTTTTTCTTGAATTCTAAATTTCATTTAACATTTAGGAACATGAGTAAGATATTATTGATGAATTAAGATATTGCATAGGTACAAAATCGTGACTTTATCACAATTTCACATATTAGACTACATAGATTTCAATCTTTAGTATAGAGGATGTATTCTCAAATTCTCCTAAGGTAAATTTTCTTCTTATCAACTTATCAAATACCTTGGTTTCCCTCTAGTCATTTGGTATAACTTTTCCAATTGCTGAAACCCATGGAATGGTAAATTGAAAATATAGAAAAGTGAGATTGAATATCTCAGTAGCTAGCATGGTTTATCAAAACAGTTCAAAAGCTTGCCATTCTAATAATAAAAGCAAGTTCTTAAATCACTGTTTAGCATAACTCATCATGTCAGCATCATGTATCACACACACAAGGAACAATACACACATTTCCCTATTATTCACCATACTCATAGTTCTCGGTTAGCGAGCCTTATACCGGTATCGTCATGCTCTAACCTATCATTACAGCGAGTCTTACACTAGGTCGCACTATCGTGCCCCTCCAGCCTTTCAATGCCTTTCATACATGAGCACGCACACACAGATGCATGATCACATAATACAAACATAACTGACTTGTAAAAATAGATTTTCAATAAAACTGTCATGACCCAAATTCAAGCCCTTGACTGGCATAAATGGTGTATGACCCACACCGTCACAAGCCTAATTCAACTCAAACTAACCCCATATCAATATTAATACAACCTAGGTGGCCTACCTGATTATAGAACATTTTAAAAGGGCAAACACAAAAATAAATGGAAATTACCTTACCCTAAACAATGGGGAGGTGCCTTCAACAGACGAGTCATTGAACTAACCGGTCTTCTATATTTGAAACTGTGAGAGGGCGATTCTAATCCATTGACTCACCAACAAAATAGTCCTACCTACCAAAAGCAAACAACTATGTATGCCCAACAATATACATAGGAAAATAATGCATGAATGATAGGATATTAAAAACAACCGTGCACACACCATAGTATAGAAGACAATAAGGTCTCGATGCAATATTCACAATGCTCAGGCTTCTCTTTACTTATCTCACTTATGCTTAATCTTTATCAACAACAACTTACTTCTAGTAACTAGGCCTTATGACATTCAAACATCCAACCTCATTCTATCAACTCATTAGGGTCGCACGCTCGAATACATATGCAAATCATAACTACTAACATGCTCGCGGAATAATCATCATAGCCATACATCATTCCATGTATGGAAAATATATACATAAGCAAGCACATCATGGTTCCATACATCAATATCGCAAACACTCAATCACCTTGCATAGGTCTATATTCCTATTGGGAACTTACTCAAGGGCCTTATCAATATGGGTCTACATTCCTACGGATTCTTCACTCAAGATTCTTGTTACATGGGTCTACATTTTCATGGGTCCACTACTTAAGAACTTCATCAATGTGTGTCTACGTTTCCACAAATTCGTCACTCAAGAGATCATCATATGAGTCTACGTTCCAACGAACTAGTCCTTTCCCCAATCATATCCATCACATCATCACACAACAACATGATAAGAATACATCATGCCATCTCTCATTTCAAATCAATCACATAACAATCCATCCATGCATAGATGTTCAAGGACAACAATTCCTCTTAAACCTAGCCTTTCTCTTTAAACTCATTATCTACCTTGACAATGTGTATGTCGACACATGTTCTCATGGCATAAATGCATCCTGACATTCCTTTCATGATTGCCACTACTCGTGGCCAAAGCCTTTTTTTTTTTTAATTTTGATTATCTACATATACTGAAATTTGAGGTTTTCCAAATCCTTTCTCATTTTTCACCACAATTATAAACATAAGCATAATGCCTTCCTAGTATGTGAATTTTCCCCATAGTGTACTACTCATACACATAATGCATATGAAAATGTTCTCTTTTCTCAACAGGCAAACGTGAGCAGGAATGAGGGATAATACAACTCTTAGCCCAAAAGGCCACACTTTGCTCAAAAGCCACATATGCAAGGCATAATCACATGCACATAAAAAATTCACAATACTTCCTATACTCAAACTAATTCTCCCTAGGTGCTCATCACATATATGTGGCAATTAATTTAGGCATGCTCACTAACATGTTCTCATATTTTCATGCCTATATATATATGCATAATGAATCCATTACGCATTACTCCACACAAATTCCCAAATCTAAACAAGAACTGTTTCATAAGAAAACATTACCATGTAACTATAATCATATCAACAAGTACCAATCATGCACGACAATGTGGTATAATTACATGTATGCTAACATATCATGATTTCATCATGCTTTTCTTTTACTTTCTAAACACTAGGAAATAACAAATCCTAGGAAAATAATTCAAGTAAAGCAAGGTTAAGTCCCTCACCTTGAATTGGAACTCTTTTTGGTATTCTAATAGTGCCTCGACCGAGCCTCAACCAACACAGGACCTAGGGATCATTGAAACACTAATTTCAACATGGAATTTCACAAGAAAACCCTTTGCCCAGGCGCCACAACCCCTCATGCCAACTCCTATATTTTAGGCTTTTGTGCCCTGGCCTGATGGGTCACAATTTTCACTTCAGGTGGTGGCGCGTGGGGTGCCAGCACCTCCCCTCACACAAGGCTTCTATTTGTGTGGTGCCTTAGGTGCCCCACACTGCACATACATGATATAGTCTCAGTTCTTCACCAAATCAACCCAAATCTTCACTAACTTTCATGATTTCTTTAATGGGATTTCATTATTGATGTTTAGGAAGTAATTCTACACTTAAATCTCAAGTTATTGTCCAAGGTTTGAGCTCCAGTAATCCAATTTCTCTAAAAAACCTTCA
This sequence comes from Biancaea sappan, assembly GCA_037074585.1. NCBI lineage: Eukaryota > Viridiplantae > Streptophyta > Magnoliopsida > Fabales > Fabaceae > Biancaea > Biancaea sappan. Next base: position 40,402,814 of record CM073501.1, on the reverse strand, counting down.
CTTTCCTTCCTAAGCTTTATACTCTTTGATCCTACCTTTGGTCATGTTAAATCTTAAATTTTTTGGTTTTAATCTTGTTAACAATCATCTAAGGATGTTCTAAAACATATCCTAAGCTCCAAAACTCACTCATCACCCCATTCCTAACTCAACTCTTGATAAAATCAAAAATAGAGAAGATAATAGAGAAATGAGAAGCTTACGTCAATATTTCTCTTTTCCAGTGGTAGTTGGTCGCTAGAGACCCAAACCTTCGCCAGAGATTAGTGGTTGGAAGCTTGGTTGTGGTTTTGGTGTTGTAGGATTCATAAAGATGAAGAAGGAGAGAGGAGGAGCATATAAGAGTAGTGGGGAGGTTGAGTGAAGAATGTGTGTCTGGCTTCCTATATATACCTATAAGGGAGAAATTACCATTTTACCCCTCGGTCAACTCACGGTCAACTTTAGTAATTACAAACTTGTAATTTTCCCAACTTGAGCATTTTCATCCTCACTAGGCCCCACACAACTCCATCACTGACTTTCCCATTTACTAAGAAGCATTTCACTTTAATTCTCATTTCATTCTAGCGCCTCCACGGGCTTTGTTTTTATCTGCCCCTCCATATACTATATGTACACCCTCACCCTTAGGCCTCTCATCATTTTATATACCTTTCCACTTCTTAACCGTGAATTTCCTTGCCGATAAAATGAAAAAAATTTCCCTTGCACTAGAATATTCAATCGAAAATTCTAATAAACTAATACTTAGAAACCGCAAGTATTGCAAAAACATATCAAGAATCACGCTTTTATGAAGTTATGTGATACTACCTTTGATTTGAAATGATTTAATCTCCATTATTCCCTTAAATTCTAACCACAATTCGACCATTTTAAGTCTACCAGTCAACTGCTTGTTTCTGTTCTTCATTCTTCTTTGTCAAACACTACCTTCTTTAATCTAATTTTTATAGAAACATAATTTATAGCTAAGAATTCATGTTCCTACTTACCTTTGAACATTTGTGGCTCAGTTCTACACCTTTCAATTACTTCTTCCTACCTTAGGACTCTCACACTCTCTCTTTCTTTCTCACGCTCTTTTTCTCTATTTTTGCTCAACTTCAGATGTGCTCACTTCACAATGACTCTCTTATTTATAGACTTTCTCCAAGTTGCTCACTTGGCACTTCTTTTTCCATTAAGCATATCCTAACTAAATTCCCTAACTAAAATATAATCTGGTTAGGAGATAAGGAGTTTATTTATTCCATTATTCCAGTTCTATGCTCTGTACTGACAACATTCAACGTATTTAATCTCATTGTGATTTATTTTATTAATATTAAATTATTATTCAATCCTTAAGAAGATCTTTTAGTGGATTTCAGTGCCTACAATGCATTAATAACCTCTGCTATCCCTTGAATATAGCTTGCAACTTGCTGTTAGAAGAATATAGCAACTTGCATTTTCTGATTTTTATAAGACCAGTCAATTGCCTAGTTTAAACATTGTGTTTTGAGTTCAGTTATAAGACCAGTCAACTGTTTGGCCGTACCAGTCAACTGCCTTGCTTTTAACATAGCATTTTAAGTTCTATTATAAGACTGGTTGATTGCTAGACCTCAAGCAATCAACTTCCTTTATAAAATTTCATGTTTCCTTGTTTTCTAACTACCCAAAACTTCTCTTTTCTAAATCCTAATTTCTTAATGACTTTCTAACATAATCTTCCAGTTTTTATTTTAAATCTTAAGGAAGTGTTAAATTTTGGGATGTTACACACAATATATCATCCCCTAGGTTCTTTAGAATATACCGGTTCCATCATACACCCTAGCCACATGGGTATACCATGCTTTCCCATCTCCCATCCCATGTCGTATAGGATGTAAGATCTCATGTTATCTCTTTCTAACTTAACATATGTCCAAACCAGTATTAATGTCATACCTTGCCACACATGCCTCATACTCATACCCACACTCCAAAAAGTCATGCAATGGTATACGATAACAACTTTGCTATGTTCCCTATGGAACTCGACCATGCATTAACTCAACACAAATTCTTTCGTAGTTAAAAGCTCAACCCATGTTTTCACATTCCTTTCACAATTGATAATCCATGTTCTCATATAAATCCCATGTTAATTTGCTGAATACAAGCTTGCCCACTTTTAAAGAGTTTTAGAGAACAAATAAGTGACATCAAGTGGAATGTTTCCTCACACTCAAGTGTGATTTATGCTTACTATGTTCCACTCTCATGTTATAGTTCACATGTTTGCATATCTGATACTAATATGACGCACATGAATGCTAATTAAATACAATTATCAACAATCAATGCCATCTTGCATACAACAAGCCAAAACAACATATACGTTTCATTTCAGTTAGGATGTCCACTGTACTCGTGGCCATTATGTTAGAAATGGATGAATCCCAAGAGTCGGTAAATTGAGTTTTTAAAAGAGTCTCAAACACTTGTTGGAAATTAAGGAGTTTTTAGAATAAATGACAAACATTGATAGCAAGATTAATCTATAAAAATAGAGTACAATCAAGATGAACAATTAAAGAATGCAAGAAAACAAATATAAGACTTAGACAATTAAAGCGTAAGGGAGGACAAGATTGAACAACAATATCTATAATGGTTTAACTTATCATCAAGCCTATATCCAGCCCTCAAGATCACTTCTTGAGCATTTCCACTATCTCTACAAGTTTATCAAATTGGGTACTTGTGAGCTAATACAACAGAGAACTTTTTCAATCTAGACTTCTCTATACCCTTACAGTGTTTCACTCAAACACTTTTTCAAGGAATTACTCTCCTTGATAATACAACTCAAAATTGAAGAATAAATAGAAGTAAACTCTCTCTTATAGAGTGGATATTACAATTGAAAGCACTCAAAATAATAAATGACTGGCAAAAAGGTTTTTCAGAGATTCAATAGTAATAATAATGTTCTCCTTCTTGGTTTGACACCTACCATGGCTAATATTTATAACCCAAGGTGTAAACGATCCATTGGAAAAAGATCACACGTAATATCAGCAAGTTTTCTCTAAAAATAGCCATTATGACTCATGTTAGCATATTGACAGTCGACTGGTACCTTTTAATACAATGCCAATCGACTGGTAGGTACCTAGTGGTCGATTGGTAGCTCTTCGTTGTCTTTTACAAAATTACTCTAGACTATAGCGGTCAACTGGTTCCTAGTAACTAGTCGACTATAGCTATTGGAAGAAATCAATATTTCAAGATAGAGAGTAACTGGTAGACTACTTGCTGGCATGCAGTCAACGAGTAGTCTACTGGAGTCTAAGCCATTTTCAACCTGAGAGCAACCGGTCGACTGGTTTTTAGCAACCGATCGATTGGTAGCTTATTGGGAGTTAAAATTGAGCTTTTCAAAACATTTAAGATTCTAAGACCCAAATAAAGCTAGTCTAGCATTTTTAAAACCTTTTCCAACATATGTAAAAGTTCAAAAGTATTTTGAATAGGGAACCTTGTGAGTTTGTGTGGATTAATTTTGATTGATTTGAACTCCGTTATATGTGTAAATGGATTGTGAATGTATTGGAATTAATTGATACATGGAATGATTGTGGGCAATGGCCATGGTATTGTGGATGACCCATTCGAAAAGGAATGTATTGTCAGCCATAAAAGATTATGCTATAAGTTTTGATGATGACAAATATGTGAGAGTCATAGCCTTGACGATGACAAATATGTAAGGAGTGTAGTTCATATATGTCTCTCTTGTGCTACAAGTTAAGCATGATTATGTTATTTAATGACTTATACTTGAATCATGCTCTTTATTATGAATTGAACTAACTATTTGGTTTGTAAGTAAGATATTCTTTTATGAAGGTTAGTTCAAAACAAGAAGGTGAGCATTAGATTAAAGAAAAGAAAAAACAACATCATGCTTCACTAAAAAAAACGACATACAAGAATAATGCTCCAAGAAATGAAGAATTAGAAGATTTGAAATTTTGGAAGATTGGTTGTATCAAGATAGCCTATGAGCTTAAAATTAGGTATATTTTAAATAGGCTAATAAATTTGTGAAATTCAATAATTTAGATTTGCATTTATTGGCTCAATGCATTTTTCATATGTTTTAAATTAAAAATATAGTGAAATATGGATTTTTACAAAACTAAATAAAAAATTATTTTTAAATAATTTTATCTCATTTGAACTAGACTCGAAGAGCTTTTCAACGGTATATTATTTGCTTAAAACAGAGTCTAAATGAGAGATTTATGAATTTTTAAATTAAATATAAAAACTGTAATTTGATTGGTAGCACCAGTAAATTTACTGCTTTCGACCTTTGGTTAGTATTTCGGTCATATCTCTCAAACAAAAATGTATTTTTTTTAATGAAACCTGTTGCATCTAAAACTAGACTTGATTATATTTCCAACGGTATATTGTTTGCTTAAAACGGATTTCATATGAGAACATTATGAATTTTTTTAAAGTAGACATATGTTTGAAAAATACTATATAACGGTCATATAACGGCTTTCAACCTTTGCTCAATGTTTTAATCTTAACTTTGAGGCCAACAAAGTGGGGCTAGACTAGAATTTTAGTCTAGGAAATAACAAAGGGAAGAGACCTATTGAAGGGTCACAAGAATAGGCTTGCGATTCTGGAACGCAAGATAGATGACTTGGATAGGCTTGTGAATCGAAGAACTGATGAATTGGCATATAGAATTGATAGGCATTTCCTTTCTGCCACTTCATGTTGTTGCAATCAATAGGCAAAAGGCATAGAGTGCATGAATGGTATTCATACCACACTGCGTCAAATCTCTTAATCTCTCTCTCTAAGTATGCTTTTGGAGGTTTAATAGTTTATCTTCTCTCCGAAAGCTGACAACCCCTCAACCTCCAAGAAGCCACCTCACCCATAGATTATTGTTTTATTTTGTTGTATATTTTAAGATTTGTTATTCTACAATGTTATGTTCTTATATTTTCCATCTAATACAATTATCTTTTTTTTTTCTACAATTTTTTGATTCTGATTACCATTAGAAAACTTTTAAAACTGTTATTTTGGATGATTAGCTACCAACCAAATTTTTTTTTCTGAACATCATTGCTGGTTCTGAATTACACTTCTAAACTCTTCAAATCTCTGATGATGTAAGTAGTGAAATTGATTACATTCTGAATATCAAAATTCTACTACTAATCTTTATGTGAAAGAAAATTGTGCATAAAGACAGGGGGAGACAATCTCCAACAAGTACATAGTCAAGGAGAGATTCAAGAAGTATCAAAAGTTGCCAAAATTTGATGGGTATCTCTATCCCTTGTCACTTTATTATTCATTTTGCTATGGATTAAGTTCTACTCATTGGTATTGAGTGGATATATTTGCAATAATACACAACTTTTTCTTGAATAGTATTCTTAGCAATGGTATAATGGTTTATGAGATTTTATGTTCTTGATCATATCATTGCATATCCATACTAAAGAATACAATATACCATGGTTTGAGTGATACACATGCCTTGTCATTTAAAAGGAAAGCTCATTCTTAGGGGGAGCTTAGATTTTTTTAAAAAAAGATAGACATATATGTTTAAAAATATATATATCTTGAAAATTGCATCTTCTTTTTAAATATACATTGTTTGAGGGGGAGCCTAACCTATACTTAAGTTTTGTATATCTCTTGGCTCACTTCATTTGACATAAAAGTATTTCTCTAGCTATATTCTTGGCATGTCAAAGAAGAAGATGATAAGTTTTGATGAGACCTCACCCCATACTAAAATGACATTATATGATATTTTGCTTAAAGAAGGAATGTGCTTTAGCCTTTATATATTGTTTTACTTATACCTTTTTGTTGATGTCAAATAGGCGGAGAAGGATATAGAAAGAAAAATATGTGCTTGTTACATAAAGTTTGTGCTTGTTACATAGAGTTTTTTTTATCTTGTGACATATTTTTCTCTGGTGATTTGTCATATCAAAAAGGGGAGATTGTTAGCCCTAAAACATTATACTATAAGTTTTGATGATGACAAATGTGTGAGAATCATAGCCTTAAGGATGACAAATATGTCAAGAGTGTATTTCCTATATATCTCTCTTGCGCTACAAGTTAAGCATGAATAGTTATTTAATGGCTTATGCTTGAATCATGCTCTTTATTATGAATTAAACTAACCATTTGGGCTGCAAGTAAGATATTCTTTTATGAAGATTGGTTCAAAACAAGAAGAGTGAGCATTGTATTGAAGAAAAGGAAAAACAATATCATGCTTCGCTCAAAGAAACAATATGCAAGAATAATGCAGTAAAAAAAATGAAGAATTAGAAGATTTGAAGTTTTGGAAGCTTGGTTGCATCAGCTTATGAGCTTAAAATTAGTTATATTCTCAATAGGCTAATAAATTGGTAAAAAGTCCTAGACTAAGATTCAAATTGAGCTCCACTTTTCTAACCTCAAATTTAAGATTAAAACACTAAGCAAAGGTTAGAAGACATTATATGACCATTATACAGTTATTTTTAAACATATGTCTACTTTAAAAAATTTATAATATCTTCATATGAAATCTATTGGAAAGATAATCGAGTTTAGTTTCATATGTAACAAGTTTCATTAAAAAAATACATTTTTGTTTGAGAGATATGACTAAAATAGTGACCAAAGGTCAGAAGTAATAAATTTACTAGTGCTACTAGTCAACTTGCAGTTTTTATATTTAATTTTAAAATTCATAACTCTCTTATTTGGAATCTATTTTAAGCAAATAACATACCGTTGAAAAGCTCTTTGAGTCTAATTTCAAATGAGATAAAATTCTTGAAAAATCAATTTGTCATTTAGAAGATATGAAAAAAAAAAGTGACCAAAGGTCAGAATCAAAGTTTTGTAAAAATTCATATCTCACTATCTTTTTATTTTAAAACATATGAAAAATGTATTGAGCCAATAGATGCAAATCTAAATATTGAATTTCACAAATTTATTAGCCTATTGAAAATGTACCTAATTTTAAGCTCATAGGCTATCTTGATGCAACCAAGCTTCCAAAACTTCAAATCTTCTAATTCTTCATTTCTTGGAGCATTATTTTTTTATGTCGTTTCTTTGGATGAAGCATGACGTTGTTTTTCCTTTTCTTCATTTCAAGGCTCACTCTTCTTATTTTGAACCAACCTTCATAAAATAATATCTTACTTTTAAACCAAATAGTTAGTTCAATTCATAATAAAGAGCATGATTCAAGTATAAGTCATTATATAACATAATCATGCTTAACTTGTAGCACAAAAGAGACATATATGAAATACACTCCTTACATATTTGTCATCCTCAAGGTTATGATTCTCACATTTGTCATCATCAAAACTTATAGCATAATGCTTTAGGGCTAATAATACATTTTCTTTTCGGATTGGTTGTACATCTTACCATGGCCATTGCCAACAATCATTCCATGTATCAATAAATTCCAATATATTCACAATTCATTTACATACATTACAAAGTTCAAATCAATCAAAATTAATCCATACACACTCACAAGGTTCCCTATTCAATTTGGGCTTCAATATATACACGTATTCACAATTGATGAAAGTGGAATAGACAACATCACTGCATCATCTTAACCACATATAGTTACTATGACTGCTTAAGCGCACTATTACCTTACAGGCCAACCATTTTTGCATAGACGTTCCTTACCTCACTAATATTTCATTGCCTCACCGGCAGTCCATAACCTCACTGATAATGCATAGCCTCATCAACTTTCTCATTCAATCACATATAACCCAATCAAAAAGTGTACCATTAGCGCAAACACAGATCAAGGAATGCCATTCCATGTTTCACTCCTTACCAACCACAATTCCCAATCTCATACATTATACTACATTCTCATCTTGGTTATACACACCACACTCATTTTCTCTAGGGCCATTTTAATTACATTCATTTCATCTCAAGTTGTATATCCATAATTTTTACTTACCACATATTGCTTTCACTTACATTCCATGACTTGATTCAATAATGCCAAGAAATATATGATTTAAAACATGGTAAGAGTAGAGTTATCTACTCATCTCAAATTCAAGCTACAAGTACCCCTTACAATTTGAGGGAGAAACATTAAAGGAACTAATCCAGGGCCTTGAATCCCATAATTTCTAGCGAAGGGATGGGTTACCATAGGTGGAAGCTCATCAAAGATCGGAATGGAGGCAAGGTTTATAGAGGATTAGTGGTAAGGAAGGAAGGAGAGGGAAATATAGATTTGAGTGTGTATATGTGTAATGTGAATGGGAGGGAGGTAGGGATGATGGTTATGTGTGGTGTGTGTGAGTCAATTGCCTATTTTACTCCTTGACACAAGAGTGAAAAAAGACTAAGCCCAAGGGCAAAATTGGAAACCTTTCAATAAACAAGAAATATGCACACTAAACATACACCACACTTAACCACACTTCTACATTCGGCTTGATAACCCATGACAACCTGAAAACATTGAATTTATCACAAATTTTCACAAAATCATTAAAGTCTCACATTTCTTTCATATTGGTCCCTTATAGGGACTCAACCACAAGCATTCACTTGTTTAAGACATAGTACACCCCAACAATTCTCATATGCACATAACCACAAAAGTCACAAGCTTATCACACAACCTTGCTTAATTATCACATGACTAATTCTTTCATCGTTTGCAAATCAATCCTTCTCAAGGACTTTTCCACACATATTATTTCTTTACAACTTGCATCACTAACAAGCATACATGGATACACAAGGCCATTACTATAACACCCTAGTATTTTAGTATAACTAAAAGTATATACATTTTCATGAGGATAAAGTCATAAGTGCGGTATCTTAAAGTTATTGATTAATGTTAAAATGAATGTTGAGAAAGTGTAGTTGGGTGCCCTACTTATAAGTTAAAATTTTTCTCAATTTCCTTTACTAATCTAAATTTGATGTGATTACCAAGAAGGACCAAATTGAAGAAGAAAAGTAGTGGGGCTACACACTAATTTAAGTATGCATCCTTTCCCTTTTCATTTACTCTTCCCCATTTCTTTCACTATCTCTCAGTCTCTCCTCCCGATGGATTTTCCTCCTCCAACCATGACCAAGCCTTTCCTCCAAGCATATGGTGACCACCCTTCAGAAAGGGGATGAATCTCCGACAAATCACCACACCGAAAAAGCTACACAAATTGAGTTCTTTCTATTTTTCCTTCTCCAACTCATTTTTAGATTCTTGGGCTTTAAAGGGGGAATGAGCTGAATTACAAGTTCTAAGGCATGGCTAGTATGTTAAAAACACTCTAAGATGCTTGTTGATGGGATTAAATCAGCAAATGTATGAATGTAGCAAAGTTACGGATGGATTTTCAAGTTTTAGAAGAAATAGGAAGAATTTAGGGTTCTAAGTTAGAAATCCATGATCCAAGCATTTAATCTTGCTTTTAGCTTAGGGATTTTGTGTCAAATTGATGCTAGAATACTATGGATGAAAACCCATGAAGAAATTTGGGAGAATATGGTGACTTTTAGGCTGAAATCACATGGAACCATAGTTAAGAGTTGAGGTTCTGCAGCGTGGCACCATACATTTGAGAGATGAAGGGGCGCCAACCTCCTGATATATGTTGAAAAGTGGGTTTTTGACCATTTTCTCATGTATTCTTGGTCCTTAGGTGTTGGGTGATGTTTTGAGACTTCTTAGGGCACTTTGGAGCTTGCAAAGCTACCTTTAAAGAGGAGAATCCAATTGAGTAGCTCAAAGGTGAGGGAACCCTACATTACTTGTTATATTTTTCTATGGGTTTAAATCATGGTAATTTAGTAAATGTATTTATGTGAGAATACTTATGAGTTGTCTAAGGAAAAGGATACAAATGTTGCTTTTACTTGATTAGTGACATGATATGAAATGTTTATGATTGTTGGTATTGCATTATGAGCATATATGTTGTTTGATGTTGTGTACTAGAATGCTACTGAGCTTTTATGTTGCAGTTGAATTGTTCTTCGCAATTCCATGCCATGGTGAGGTGAAGGGCTAGGTTGATAAGGGCTTACAACGACCTCAGTAGCGAAAGGAATTCGGTAGGCCCTAGGTCATCGATGTTCTCAGTAGTGAAAGGGCTAGGTGGGACAACTTCTTTAGTGATTCGAAGTTTCTCGAGTGGGCTTGGTGGGTTATCGAAGCCAGTGATGGCAATGGCCCTTAACAACCCAATCAAATAAGCATGCTTGACAGTTATATGTTATGTTTATGAGTATGACTTTGATGTTAACGCAGTGCAATTTAATACTTGTATTTGAACAGTATGTTATGTTGGCATGTTGCCTTATATTATGAAGAGAAAATTTCACAAGAATACTGAACTCAATATTTGCCAAGGAAATAATAGAAATTCTTAGTTATATGTGAATAATCACATGCTCATGAATTCTTCGTACGTAAATTATTTCTTGTAGCATTCCCAGTTATTTGCTTATATTATTTAGGGTTGTTCATGGTGAGTCAAGTGGTTGGACTCACCCCCTCACAGTTTTAGATACAGAAGATTGCATAGTCAACAACGTCCAAGGCGAGAGTACCTTCCCATTGTTCAAGTAAGGCATAGTACCTTAAGAGTCATACTGAATTAGGTAATCTTGTAGAGATCTGTAATCTGGTAGGCCATATTATAATGTGTACTCATGTAAGAGGTAGTAGGATTTAGCACACAATTATGAGATGTAATTATAATCATAAATGAGCTATATGTAAAGATGTTTTATTTGAATACTAGTCTACAAATGAAAAGTTTACGAGTTCTAAGTATAAGTTAGGCTTACGACAATGCGGGCTAGGCACCATTTGCACCAGTCATGTGCTTGATTTTGGGTCGTGACAAAGTTGGTATTAGTGGAATGATTTTAGGTCTCCTACTGATTATAGAGCAAGGTAACTTTAGTGGGTCCTCCTCTATCTTTGTGGACTTGGGCACAACTATAGAGAGACGGCTCCATCAAAGGCCTTATAGGATGTATCTCTATTTCCTTTCGTGTCTTATCCCTTGAAAGGAATATGTTGAGTCTGTTAGTGACTCAAGGTCTATGTTTTTTGACATTGTTCATGATGTCTTATGCCTTGAGATTATGAGAAAGAGATTGAAAAAAAGTATCAGTTTACTGCCTTGAGAATGGCAGAAGACTCATGGTTGTACTTCATAGGGAAGAGCTTTTTCTAGAAGCTCGATTCACGTAAGCTCTATGGTGAAAAAGGGGATTTGTAAAGATTAACAAGTTTTAGAAATTTAATCCATCTATGCTTTCTTGTATAGCAAACTTGAAGGATTTCTAAAAATGCCTCCGAGTAAAGGAAAAAGTTAGGGAAACATGCTTAGCCAGTTAAGGATAAATGAGGAAGGTTTTTTAAGAATAAACAAAGTAAAAGGTTAATCAAGCATGTCTTGTTGAACGAAAAGGTTCAATGTGTGAGTTCAACTTCATGAAACTCTAAGAAGAGGAAATTGCTAGTGACCGAGCAGTGAGCTATGATGTGGAAAACACGTAATGAGTATGATTGCAGGCCTTGACGTGTTCTCATAATCTCCAAATAAAGGACAAGCAAAGGTATGAGCTGTGCTATGAGTCAAGGAAGGAAAGAATCAAGTTTTGAAGATGTAGAGAGGGAAAAATTGAATTTGAGTATTTTAGAGGTAGAAGCACACTTATATGTATATGGATTTTGGATGATATCATAAAAGTCTTAGATCAATACTTGAATTAGATCTTTTGCAGTGTTTTCAGTTTCCAAACCAAGTATTTAAGCCCTAAATGAGTAAGGATAAGTACGAGAATGAAATAGAGGAAAAATCATGTATTATAGAAGCATTTTTAAGTCATAAACTGGTAGTTCAACCATGGTCGCTTTAGGCGCCTAAGTAACCGAGAGTTTAGGTCTTGGTGTTCTAGTCGCCTAGACTTGATGCAACCCCCCTAAGTGCAGGACATATGGCACCTAAGTCACCAAATTTGGCGTCTAGGCACCATGGTTTAATGAATGCTTATGAGCAAGCTGTCAGTGTTTTCTCTTACGTTTGAGCCCATAGATTACAAGCAAGATTCATCATATGACTCCTAAATGTAAGAAGAAAGGTCACCTTAACACAATTATTTTTGGGTGTCATGTGTTAAGGATTCCCATGATGTAGATATTAAATGTTCGAGCTAAGAAATTGAGTTATGAGTCACGTTTTATGAAAGATGAGAAAATTAGCTAAATTGTTGACCTTACCTTACCTAGAGGCAAAGTTGAAAGATACCCGAGTAAAGTTAGTCCAAGTTTCTTGAGAATCATCAATCCTATTTGAACTCCCTAACTTGAAGCAAATGTGAAAAAAAAGTGCAATGTAACCCTTGTGGAGAGGTCAAGAATATAAAGGATACGAGAAGGAATATGTGTGAGTGAATCTCATGTCAGATTCTTCAAGAGAATGGGGAGCTTTCCGAAGGTATTGACTGATGTACCAAGTAACATTAGTAATAGAACATATTTAAGTTTTGTCAGTGGTTTCAGTTATGACTAGAAAAGAATATAGCTAATGAAAATGCTCATAATCAATTGATACAGGAGTTCAAAATGAACTCTACTAGTTCAAAAGTGCAAGTTATTGATTATAAGAATAGTGAGACTTGAGTTTGAGAACTCAGTCCCATAGTTTGTTGGGAGGACTAGGGATGTTAAAAGGTGTGGTTAGTGTCAGTTCCCCTTAAAAGGAATTGAAAATTGATATGATCAAGGCAAGGAAGTCTTGTCTTGAGGAATGATGTTAAGCCTAAGGGAGCTAATCCCTTTCTTCCATCCTAGCAATCTCAACATCTCTCTCATGCACTAACAATTCTATCAAAAGCCTATGTTAAACGTAGGTTACTCTAATAACTTAAAAGAATCCTTCTGGATCTCAATTAATATACTTAACACCTACTCAATTCCTTAAGTGAGTTAAGTCTATACTAAACAACCTAATTTGGCTAAATGAGATTAACTAATATTCCTATTAGCTAACAAGTGAAATTCTTAAGTTAAGATCAACGCACTCAGCCTTCCTAAACAGTGTTCTATTCTCACATCCCTTTCCCTAGTTCAATAAAAGCAACAAGTTAACCATGGAGTGATCGAATCCATAAATAACACCATTAAAATGAATAGAAAGACATATATTAATTGAATTGAAGTGTCAATACATGAGAAAGAGAGAGAAAACCTATTCTGGAATTAAGTTCATAGTAACTCTAAATGAAAAATCTGCTACTCATGAAATTTGAATGAAAGAAAGTAGAAATAAGGATAGAAATAGTCATGAATCTGATGTTGGATGATGGATTTGAGCCCCAAAGCCTTGAAAGTCAAGTTCCCCCTTCTTTTCTCAGCAAAAATAGTGTTTCCCAACTTCCTCTGGATCAGAATTGAGCTAAAAAATAACCTCTACAGCTATTTAAAACATTCCTAATGTGTTAGGAATTTCGTTTCACCGCTACAGCGACATGTCTTCACCGCTATAGTGGTGGAGCACAGAAAATAAGGCAGCAGCGGAGGGCTACTACTACAACGGTGAAGGGCAGAAACAATAGCCTTGAAAAAATATTACTTTAGTGCCGAGCACTGATAACCAACGCTGGGCACTGGCCTTCTAGCGAGCTCACGTTGTAGCGCCACATCTTCAGTGCTATAGTGGTGGAAGGCAGAGGCTACTGTTCTGAATCAGTTACCCCAGCGCTGGGCAAGAATTCTTCTTCTGAATTGTAGGGTCGAAAGCTAGTTTCCTCTCCTCTAATTGGTAGTCCTTCTTTGTATCCTGAAATGTAAGATAAAACACCAATTATTAGCATAAAAATGAGGGCAAATCAAGAAAGAAACATTGAGCTTAAGGAATTCCAAATTAGAAAATCTTGAGGCCAAAATAATTACGTCAGTAAAATTCAAGCAAGATCAAGGTTCAGATGTCGAGAAAAAGTGCACAAAAATCATGTTAATTGGGAAATTAATACTTCCTCAAACCTAAACATTTACTTGTCCTCAAGCAAAAGCTTCCTATGAGAACAATTCTGATTAAAATATGTGCAACCAGAAATATGTGTAACTAGGAAGAGTAAAGATCTGAAAATATGTGAATTTAAGCAAGCCAAGCCTCATCAAACCATTACTCGTAAGATTAAACTCAAGAGTTTGCAATCTTAAAAATTCCAATGAGAAGTGTTAACTAAACCATAAGAAAACTTGAAATCAAAGCTTCACCTCTTTGAACAGTTTATAATACCAAATTAAAAAATTCCAAAACTAAATTGCTTCTTTGTTCTCAAGGGCATCATTTTATTTCGATTCTCAAGGGCTTCACTATTTTGTTCTCAAGGGTATTGCTTCCCTAATTTTCTTATTTCCTTTGGAAATATGGCATATAATTCATTTTGTTTTAATTATAGGAGTTACCCTTATTAAAACTTTCAGTTATCCCTTTATTGATCCCTTTTTTCACTAACTCCTTATTTGAACCTTTTTTTTTTAATGAATAAGAACTATAAACCATTCACAAAGAGAAATGGACCCTTTTCTATTGTTTTGAAGTGGTTAGGCTAACACTCATAAAAATATATAAAACTTAAGATTTGCAAACTCAAGAGGTAAATCTTAAAATTTTTTTTTCTTTTATGACTTGATTTGACTTGCTAAAGAATTACAAGCTTTTCATATTTCAAAATTTTCAAAAATTTTCTCCTACACATATGCAAATGAACAACACAAAACTAACCAGAATTTTCTCATTGAATGAATCTACACATGCTAAACCTCTCCCTCAAACTTGAATCTAACATTGTCCTCAATGGGTTAAGGAGGTTTAAAATATGAAAATAAACGCATCAATTTATCTATAAAACACACATATAGTAGAAAAAGAATTGCGCATAGTAGAAATATCAACATAGATAGCATAATATCATCATCACAAAAAAAAGAGTCCAAAAAGTGCGATTACTGTCCAACAACCAAGCATAATCATAAGCTCAATACCAAATCATAATCCACCACAGCAAAATCAAGTCCCAAGAAAACAAAGTTTACACCAAAACAACATCATATTTATAGTAAAGCAATAAAACTACTAGAAACCAAACAACAATACAACGAGAGCAAAACAAAATAATTAAAACTAAGAAAGCAAGGAAACTTGTGTTGCCTCCCAAGAACGCTAAGTTTATAGTCTTTAGCCAAACTTTACCAATGCTTGTTCAAGATAGATCTTTTAATGTTGGCTACTTCTTAAATGTTTCTAACTGAGTAGCAACCATTTTTACAATGTCAGGAGGTTTGAATTTATGGGGATCATCACGAATCTTTGCATCGGCCTCTGGAACTCCTAGAGCTCTCCTTGTTCTTTTTCCTACATCTTTAGCATCCTCCAAGCAATTTTTACTCATCCTATCATGAAAGTGCTCGTGAGATTCTTTATTAATCATCTTCACCAAGTAGCACTCCTCCGAGTCATCAGAAGCTTTCATTGCCTTGTTCATGTTAAAGGTGACCTCTTGATTGTTAACCCTCATGGTTAATGATCCTGTACGAACATCAGTTATTGTTCTTCTAAGAGCCAGAAAAGGTCTTCTCAAAATGATTGGGATCTCTTTATCTTCCTCATAATCCATGACAGTGAAGTCAGCCAGAAAAATCTACTTGTCCACCTTGACAAGTACTTCCTTAATGATTTCATTCGGATAACATATCGAACTGTCAACTAGTTGAAGAGTCATTATGGTAGGCTGAGTATTTTCCAAGCCTAATTTCTTGAAAATAGAGAGCGGTATTAGATTCACACTTGCTCCCAGATTACACAGTGCTTTTCTAGGAAAATTGCTCCTAATGTTGCATGGATTACAAAGCTACTCCGATCTTTCATTTTTCTAGGCAACTTCTTTTGGAGAATGGCACTGCATTCTTGAGTCATAGCAACAATTTTAAACTCACCCAAGCACCTTTTTTTTGACAACACATCCTTCATGAACTTTACATAACTGGGCATTTGTTCCAATGCCTCCACGAATGGGATGTTGATATAAAGTTACTTTAGGATCTCCAAGAATTTTTTATATAGCCAATCAAGATTGAACTTTTTATGCCTCTGAGGAAAAGGTAATGGTGGAATAAAATTTCTACTCCTCATGTCTTACCTTGTATTTTCCCCCTTACCTTTAACACTCAAAGCATCTATTTTGTCAGTTGCCTTCTCTTGAGGCTTGACAACTTCTTCATTCTCTTCTGCACTGATCACCCATTTCTTCTTATCATGTGATTTGACCACATCGAGAAGCTTTTTTGCCACTCCTTAAGGTAATGGCCTTGCAATGCTCCACGCCCTCTCTTCTTGGATTATTTTCTGTGTTACTTGGGAGACTACCTTATTCCCTTTTGTTCAAAGTACTTGCCAACTGGCCCATTTAAATTTCTAG
Organism: Biancaea sappan; assembly: GCA_037074585.1. Lineage (NCBI taxonomy): Eukaryota > Viridiplantae > Streptophyta > Magnoliopsida > Fabales > Fabaceae > Biancaea > Biancaea sappan. The sequence goes on along the minus strand of CM073501.1, from coordinate 40,386,260 downwards.
ATTCTTGATTACAGAACTTTTAGTCTGACTTATTGCCTCAGTTCTCTCCATAAATTTCATGAACATTTCCTCCATAGATGACTTCTTTTCCACCTAAGATGGTGGAGCTCTATTTTGAGGAGGATAATCATTCTAGTTGTTAAAGTCTAAAGGGAAAGATGGCTTACCAAAAGATGAATCTAAGGGATTTAAGTAATGATTATTACTCCAAGAAAAATTAGGATGATTTCTCGAGCTCGGATGAAAAATGTTGGAATAATGGTTGTTTTGATTCCTTTGCACATTACTTATGTAATTCAATTGTTCCACTAAAGAAATTCCTAACAACAATCGTTGACGTGAGCCCTTCCACAGAAATCACAATTTGCTTTTGACATTGCTATTGCATTCACCCTTGCCGGTTCTTTTTGTCTTGCACATAGCATGTCAACTTTCTTGGTTAATGCTTCATTCTAAGCTAACAAAGCATTCAGGGTGTTTAGTTCCATGACTCCCCTCCTTAAAGCATTTCTAGTCTGACTTGAAGCATTTTGGCTTGCTCTTATGGTCTCTATTATCTTTCACTTGGGTAATCAATCTTGCCATCAAAGCACTTCCAGCTGCGATATCCAATTTTTCTTGAGTCTCATATGTGAGACCACTGTGAAAGATGGTAAGCTGCTGCCACTTTGGAAAATCATGATTATGACATTTCATCAGAAGATTCTTGAATTGTTCCCAAGCTTCATAAAGACTTTCGCCTTCATGCTGATAGAAGGCCAAGATCTTATTCCTCAATTTGACCAACCTTGATGGAGGAAAGAATTTGTTTAAAAATTTCTTCTGGAGTTGATCCTAAGTTGTGATACTCCCTTTTGGCTGAGCATTTAGCCAACTCTTTGCTGTTTCCCTTAAGGAGAAGGTGAATAGACAAAGGCGTAGAGCATCATCACTAACTCTATTTAACTTAACCATATCATAGATGTCCAGAAAATGTGTGATATGGTTATTTAGTCCTCCATAGGACTTCCCTCTTTGGGTTCTTCATAGGACTTCCCCTAAATTGATTTTGTTGGACCAAGTTCATCAGTACCGCTCTAATTTCAAAGTTGTTTGAATTGATAAGGGGTTTCACTATGTATAAAGCATGTCCATCATTATTGGGTGAGGCATAGTCCCGCACGGCTCTATTTTCATCTTGGAAATTTGCAGCTCTATTTCCTCCAATGTTTTCCATACCTCCAACATTCACATTATTCTCTGCCATTTCCTCTTGAGAACTTTGCCTCTCTTGGACTTTTCTTACCTTAGCTTCTTTTTGAGTTCTCCTTGCAAGCCTCTCAATTTTAGGATTGAAGAAAAGATCAGCTTGACTGTTGGTACCTCACATACACAGTAAGGAGACACCAATTAGCAATGAAAAATATACCAGTAAAAACTAACACAAGAAAAACAAAAATGACTAAATAATCAAATAGAATAGAAAAGAAAGAAAAGAAAAAAAACAAAACACAAAGCAAAGAAGCGTCTAAGCTAGCACTTTTAAATTTCTTTGAATATTAGCACAAACCTTAGTCCCTCGACAATGGTGCCAAAAACTTGTTAGCGATTTGGCAAATGCGCCTGTTGCATAAGTAATAAAGATGAGTAAGATATAATTCCCACGAAGACTAAGAGACTAGCTACCCAAGAAATTTGACTGAATTAGTTAGACGAATTTTTTTGGATTGAAGTCAACTTTAACTAGAACTGAAAGAGTTAACACAACAAAAATTCTTTTTATGATTTTTAATAAATTGACAGTAAACACACTCATGATCAAAGAAATTAATATTAAAAGGCCTAGAGTTGCTAATCCCTTTCTTCCGTCCTAGGAATCTCAACACTTATCTCATCTACTAACAATTCTATCAAAAGCCTACGTTAACCGTAGGTTACTCTATTAACTTAAAAAAATCCTTCTGAATCTCAATTAAGATAAGAAACACCTACTCAATTCCTTAAGTGAGTTAAGTCTGTACCAAACAACCTAATTTGGCTAAACGAGATTAACTAATATTCCTATTAGCTAACAAGCGAAATTCTTAAGTTAAGATCAACTCACTCATCCTTCCTGACTCTCACATCTCTTTCCCTAGTTTAGTAAAAGCAACAAGTAACCATGGAGTGATCAAATCCATAAATAACATAATTAAAATGAATAAAAAGACATATATTAATTGAATTTAAGTGTCAATACATGAGAGAGAGAAATCCTATTCTAGAATCAAGTTCATAGTAACTCTAGAAGGGAACCTTGCTACTCATGGAATATAACTGACAAAAAATAGAAATAAGGAAATAAATAGCCATGAATCTAATGTTGGATGATGGATTTGTGCCTTAAAGCCTTGAAAGTCGAGTTCCCTATTCTTTTCTCGGCAAAAACGACATTTCCCAGTTTCTGCTAGATCAAAATTAACCTAAAAAATACCTCTGTAGCTATTTAAAACATTCCTGATGTGTCAGGAATTTTGTTCCGCCATTGCAGCGACATGTCTTCACCACTGCAGTGATGGAATATAGAGAATAAGGTAGAAGCAAAGGGCTACCGCTGTAGTGGTGCGAATTCACTGCTGTAGCGGTAGAGGGCAGAAATAAAAGCCTTGAAAAAGTACTATTCTAGCGCTGGGCGGTGGATGGCCAACGCTAGGCGTTGGCCTTCTGGCGACCTAGCACTGCAGCGGTAGAAGGCATAGGCTGCTATTCTGAATTTGTTACCTCAGCGTTGAGTGCTGGGCTACTGGGCAAGAATTCTTCTTTTGAATTACAGGGCCAAAAGCTAGTTTCCTCTCTTTTAATTGGTGGTCCTTCTTTGTATCCTGAAATGTAAGATAAAATACCAATTATTAGCATTAAAATGAGGGTAAATCAAGGAAGTAACATTGAGCTTAAAGAATTCCAAATCAGAAAATTTTGAGGCCAAAAGAATTACATCAATAGAATTCAAGCAAAATCAAGGTTCAAATGTAAGAAAGAGGGCACAAAAATCATTAATTAGGAAATTAATAGAGAAGTTTCAGAAAACTTCACTTCTTTTCTTTCTAGGGAAAGAGAGCTTGATAAATGGTCTAGCTAGACAAAATGAGCATTAGAAGAAATTCTATGTGACTCTTATGGGAAAGTCAATGATGACGCGATGAAAAGCAAAATTAGAGATGGACTTTTATGTCCCACATTTCGAGGACTAGAAGTTTCCCAAAGAAGCACTACTAGCATAGGACACAAGCTGCATTACTTAGGAAGGGAAGTCGATCAAGGTTCGACCTTGTGACAAAAGGTGTTCTGGGCTCGTGAGGACTTTAGCCGTTCTCACTTAGTGACCCATGAGGGTCAATCACAGAAGGCTTAAGAGATGATAAGAAAAGAGCTTATTCATAGATAATGAGATCTAAAGGTAAAAGTAGAAGTGGACCTAAACATCAAAGAATATATGAAACATATGAGATTGAGAGTCGCTCTTGTAGCAAACATAAAGGGTGAGCTTAGCCCATAAGTTAGCCACTCATGTGCAAAGAAAGATATGCATTTCAAGTAAATTCATAGGTAATGTTGAAATTCGGGATCGAATTTCTTTAAGGGGGAAGCAATGTAACACCCCAATATTTTAGTATAACTAAAAGTATATATTTATATATTTTCATGAGGATGAAGTCATAAATGTAGTATCTTAAAGTTATTTATTAAGGCTAGAATGAATGTTGAGAAAGTGTAGTTGGGTGCCCTACTTATGAGTTAGAAGTTTTCTCAATTTCCCTTACTAGTCTAAATTTGAGGTGATTACCAAGAAGGACTAAATTGAAGAAGAAAAGTAGTGGGCCCATACACTAATTTAAGTATACATCCTCTCCCTTTTCATTCACTCCTTCCCCTTTCTCTCATGATCTCTTGGTCTCCCCCCAATGGATTTTCCTCCTCCAACCATGACCAAGCCTTTCCTCCAAGCATTCGGCGGCCACCTTCCGGTAAAGGGATGAATCTCCGACGAGCCACCGCATCGATAAAAGCTATGTAAATAAGGTGAGTTTTTTTCTCTTTCTCATTCTCTAACTCATTTTCAGATTCTTGGGCTTTGGAGGGGGAATGAGCTGGATTACAAGTTCTATGGCATGGTTAGTATGTTAAAAACACTCTAGGATGCTTGTTGATGGGATTAGATCAACAAATACATGAATGTAGCAAGGTTAAGGATGGATTTTCAAGTTTTAGAAGAAATAGGAAGAAGTTAGGGCTCTAAGTTAGAAATCCATCATCCAAGCATTTAATCTTGCTTTTAGGGTTTTTATGTCAAATTGATGCTAGAACACTACAGATGAAAACTCATTAAGAAATTTGGGAGAATATGGTGACTTAGGCTGAAATCGCATGGAACTGTAGTTAAGAGTCAAGGTTTTGCAGCGTGGCACCCAGGGCATTAAAGCGCCAAGCACCTGAGAAGGCGCCAACCTCCTGATGTGTTCTGAAAAGTGGGTTTTTGACCCTTTTCTCATGTCTTCTTGGTCCTTCGATGTTGGGTGATGTTTGGACACTTCTTGGGGCACTTTGGAGCTTGCAAAGCCATCCTTAAAGAGGATAATCCAATTAAGTAGCTTGTTCAAAGGTGATGGAACCCTACCTTACTTGTTATATTTTTCTTTAGGTTTTAATCATGACAATTTAGTGAGTGTATTTATGTTAGAATTATGAGAAAGTGTAACATATTAAAGTTTTGTATATTTCCCCTTAAGCAAGGCAATGTACATGTGCTTAAATAAGATAAGTGCATAATCGAATAGGAAGTTTTAAGGTTTTGCATAAGTGAAAAAGGAGTGGTCTTGTATAAGGCAAATATTCAAGTGTCATATGGTATAAGAGAATAAAGTATATGCTTACATTAACAAATTCATGAGGGAATATTTTTCCACCGTAGTTGCTTCATTGTATATATATATAGACATGTATAACATTGTTTGTAACTTCTTGATGATCATATTAGATTAGACGAACTTATGAAGAAGTAAGGAGATTAAGAGTAAGCTAGTGATATGACTACACATAGTAAGAAAAAAGGTAAACCAAACATGAAATTGGCTAGAACTCCTACGAGTGCATTATGTTCTACAGAAATTGAATGCCTATTCATTTATACATGTGTGCATAGTTGTAGTTATTTGTATGGAAATGAGTACACTAGCTCGTGAGCTAAAGGTAAAACTGTGTGTATTCCTTCTAGTGATTCCAAGGTAGGTGAAAGTTATTTTGTTTCCCTTGGTGAAGCTTTCGTATACGAACATGGATGGAACACCTCAGTTTTAGGAATACTTATGAGCTATCTAAGGAATAAGGATACAAATGTTGCTTTTACTTGATTAGTGATATGTAATGTTTGTGATTGTTGGTGTTGCATTATGAGTATATATGTTGTTTGAAGTTGTGCACGAGAGTGTTGCTGAGCTTTTATGTTGCGGTTGAATTGTTCCCTGCAATTCCATGACCATGGTGAGGTTAGGACCTAGGTTGATAGGGGCTCACAGCGACCTCAATAGCAAAAGGAACTCAGTAGGCCCTAGGTCACCGGTGTTCTCAGTAGTGAAAGAGCTTGGTAAGACGACTTCCCTAGTGACCCGAAGTTTCTCAAACGAGCTTGGTGGGTTATCGGAGCCAGTGAGGGCGATGGCCCTTAGCGACCCAATCGAGTAAGCATGCTTGACGGTTATATGTTATGTTTATGCGCATGACCTTGTTGTTAACGTAGTGCAATTTAATAATTATATTTGAATAATCTGTTACATTGGCATGTTGCCTTATGTTATGAAGAGAAAATTTCATAGGAATTCTAAACTCATGAATCTGCTAAGGAAAAAATAGAAATTCTTAGTTATATGTGAATAATCACACGCTCATTCATTCTTCGCATGTAAATTATTTCTTGTAGCATTCGTAGTTGTTTGCTTATGCTATATAGGGCTAGTGAGTCAAGTAGTTGGACTCATCCCCTTCATAATTTCAGGTACAGAAGACTGCATGGTCAACAACATCCGAGGAGAGTACCTTCCCATTGTTTGGATAAGGCATAATACCTTACAGTCATATTGAATTAGGTAATCTTAGTAGAGCTCTATAATCGGGTAAACCATACTACGATGTGTCCTCATGTAAGAGATAGTAGGAACTAGCACACAGTTATGAGATGTAATTATAACCATAAATGAGCTATATGTAAAGATGTTTTATCTGAATGCTAGTCTACAAATGAATAGTTTATGAGTTCTAAGTTATGCTTACAGTGATGTGGGCTAGGCATTGTCCGCACCGATCACGTGCTCGATTTTTGGTCACAATAATCATAATCACATATAATTACTCATCATCACACGGATGTCATAAGGACCAACTATATACCTTATTCAAGTCAACTTTCAACACCAACCACGAGTATTACATTTTGCATACCAATGATGAAAAATTGAACCGGATTGACTGGGTCAATCGAAAAATTGGCAAATCGGTTAATCATCCAGTCTGGTATGGACATCAAAATCAGAGAGTGTTCAAACTAGGAAGAAACCAGTCAAACCAATCCAAAATCAGTAGAACTGGCGAAAACCGGCCAAGCAAGCGAAAGAGAAAATGAGGAAAGAGAGACCGAGAAGTGAGATCTAATCGAGATCAAGAGAGACCAAGAAAAGGAAGAGTAGTGAGAGAGACTTGAGATCGAGAGACTGTCTTTGCCTATCGAAGCCGAAGGTAGAAGAAGCTTGGCCCCAGTCGTTGGTCACGCGTCGTGGCCATCATTTTGTTTCATGAACCTTTCTCTCTACCTCTGTTATGCTCTGTCTATGTTCATTTATTGTGTGTGGGTATCTCTATATCTGAGAGTAGTGTGGTGTGTGGAAAAGGCTGGAGAGTGGAAGAGTGGAGAACTGGAAGAGTCTCTATGACTGGTGTAGTGTGTGGAAGAGTCTGGAGATGATTGAGATTCAATACTAAGTGGAGAGAGAGAGAGAAACCATGTGGCATGTGGATTATAAAATATTTTCAAATTTCATTTTGATTTGATTTATTTATTGATTATAATTTTTATTTTATATGATTTATTTATTGATGATTAATATCTTGTTTGATAGTTATGTAAATATATTTGTATATAACTTTTGACTTATTAACAATTAATTATCTATTTTTCTTCTTAAACTTTGCAAGTAAAATTAACATATTTGCATAGACTATACATAGAGTAAGAGTATAGATTTAATTATTTATTGAATTAATATATATATATATATATATATATATTATATTTTTAATATACCACTGGTTTAACTATGATTTAACCATTGATCATTGACCTTTGAATTGATGTCCATCGGTTCAATGACCAATCCAATTTTCTGAACCTTGATGCATTCAACAATAATCCAATATGTTGGGATTAGAAAAATAGCTTCTATCAAGCAATCAACTAAGTGCATCCAAGGGGGGAGGGAGAAATTTTTGTATAGAGTGGCCAAAATTGTATAATATAATATTAAATAATCCTTTTGAAAGAATTATGATTGCTCTAAATTATTTATACTATAAAAGAAAATATCTTATTGTATTAAAATTAAAGAAATTAATAGTTGCCATGTATTATTAAAATTACTTGTAGAATAACAATATTATGACATGAAACATACACAAATAAAAGCATAATTTCCAAATAATATGATTAATTTGATCATTAGTTAACCTTTTTATGACTTTCATAAGTAATGTTAAGTAAAAAAAAAATCCATTTATAATTTCATAACAATAATAAAGTGAAGTAATTTATCAAACCTCTAGGTAATAAAAAGATTAGAGAGTCCCAAGGACAAGAGAAATGTAGGGGCAAATTGAAAAACATTAAAAGAGAAAAATCTTAAAAAAAAAGGTGAATATTTGAAAAATAAAATTTGCAAATTGAAAGATAATAGTGATCCTTACTTTTTTTTTTTTTTTCAAATCAGCATACTAAACATAGAATTGTAAGGATATGATACTTGTCTTATAATTTTTTTAATAAAATTTTAAAGACTTAGAATTATTAAATTAAATTGTTGTTTTAAGTATAATATGAATTATTAAATTAATTTTTGTTTAATTAATAATATTTTATCATTTGAAGTATGACATAATGTATAATTCTTTATTCATTTATATCAACAAGTATTAGTTATATTATTATATTTCTTCATGTAAATTTTGTTTTTTGGGAAAATTCTATATAAATTCTTTTGGAGAGCAATATAAAAAATCTTATAAATATAAGCACACTATATAATATGACTTTGGGAGGAGGTGCATGGCCACCCTAGTCCCCTATCTCCCATTGTCCGTAGGTTTGGCAATGGATATTTGTTTTCGGTGATCCTTGCATTTTGGGTATTGTGAGTGGGAAATTTTTTCTCGTAAAAATTTTCTGAAGCCAATTTGGGGACGAGAAGCAAACTTCCCGTTTTGTAAAGTCTTTTTCTTTGAAGGACATTTTAGTAATTTTACTAAATTTACTAAAATACCTTTAAATATATATATATATATATATATATATATATAAAATTTATTTAGGGATATTTTAGTAATTTCAAATCACTATCTCCCTTCATATGATCTCTATCGTGCATGCTTGGATATACAGTACATTGGAGGGAAACCACGTTTCAGTTGTCCAAACCACGTTAGCGTGTGTAACAGGATGTTTGGCTGGCTCTGGATGCAAACTGAGACAAGCCACATTTCAAGCTTTCTAACCTTGTTTGCTTCAACACTAGTCGGTGATGCTTTTGGGAGAAATTAAATGTGGTTTGGTGGAGGACATTGTTGTAGGGTCATTTCTACCTTTACCTCGTGTTTTGCTCATGCTCTTCTCTCTCGTGCTTTGGTTTTGAAGTGATTTGCTTCAACAGCTCTCTTTTGCTCTACTATGCTCTTGTGCTCTTGTGGTTTTACATTAAGAGAGAAGAATAGAAGAAGCTATGCTTTCTCGTGCTCTCTCTTTCTCTCGTGAGAATCAAAGATGCTCTACTCTCTCCACTGGTCTCCCTTGTTTCTCGATTCAAAAAATAGAACATGTTGAAGGGAAATGAGAGTGACTTTTGATACATTTCCTCAAACCAAAACAATATTGAAGGCTATAGGACGCAACAGGAGGAAGAGGAAACTCTCAAAACGTGCTCAATAATGATAAAAATAGCTTCTTTGTTTGGAAAATTTATACTTCGATATCATGTTAGCAAATTTTTGTTTATTTTAGTTCTTTTTTATTTTACCTTGGCCATTGAATTGTGCTCTCTCTCTTTCTTGGTCTCTCTCGCACAATATTTGTAGAGGGAACGGAAAATAACTTTAGATTCCCAAAAACTTTAATTTATATAACAGTTTAGTCTTTCTTTCTTTTCAATTTAGTCCTTCTTACTCTTCTTTCTTCCTTTTTCTTATTTTATTAATTCCAATTCTAGTACATAGCCTTTCATGTGTGTATAAACTTTATTATTATCCATATTTTAATATTTTTTACTGCTTTAATGTCACAATTACAAGAATTTTAGATTTACTTACACTTGTATATTTTAAGATTTAAGTTTTCATCATAAATTAAACATTTTTATTTGAAAATAATATATTGTTCATCAATTGTTTCTCCTATTTTCTCTAATAATGTGTGATTAGTATTTTAATGAGTAATTACTAATTAGTGATTAATTAAAAAATAATAATATAATTAGCTATAGTAATTAAAAATTAAGTAGACACTCATTTAATTAAAAAATAGTCAATAATTTAGTTTGTAATTAACAATTTATTAACATCATAATTAAATTAGTTAAAAATATTTTAATTAAAAAATATTTTAATAAATAATTAGTAATTTTAACCAACAAAACAAAAAAATATATTTTATTAAAATTATAATATAATATATTTATTAAAATATTAATATAATTTATTTTATTAAATTTAAATGAGTGACAACAAATAATAAAAAAACATGAAAAAATAAAATATAAAATCAACGTGTTTTAGTAATTACCCATCCAAATCGACATCCAAATCTACGTTTAGCAAAACGTTCACCCAAACCAAATATCTACCCTGCAAACCATCGTTTGCCGTTTGCCAAACACTTTCTTATCTCAACGCGGCATCGCCTGATCATCATCGCCAATCTTCTTCGCCTGATCATCATCTCCATCGTCGATGGTCTTCTCTGATTCTCATCTCCATCGTCATCTTCTTCTCAGCCTCAGGTCTCCGTCTCACCGTGGGCCGTCGCAGACGCTCAGCCTCGGTTCTGTAAGTGGTACGATTTTCTCATCGCATCTTGCCGATTAACTATTACTCGATACTTATAAAATGGAATCATATGGTTACAATTAAATTAAAATACTGCATATTTTGCTGATTAACTATTGTTTAAGTCAGTGCTCTGATGATTGTTTCATTATTATTAACTTGAATCATGGAACGACTTGTTTTCACCAAAAGAAGTGAAATTATTTTCCCTCATCTGTGTTCTCTGAGTCTTGTAAGTATTGAGCAAAGCCAAATCATCATCTACCTACAGACATTTTTCTACATTTTAATTGAGGGTACAATATTTGTTAGGAATTGAAGGTAAAATATCTGTTAGGAATTCTATCTTTCTTTGAAGCTCTATGCTCATGATAAAAATATTGAAGACTTTCTGTTACTTATCTTTTACTTAAGCCAGCAGGCTATCAATTGTTTCAACTTTTGATGGTGTCTTCAGTATATGATGAATTTTGTCATCCTTGTAACAGAAAATAATATACAAAGGCTTGGATTTATCATAGTTTCTGTGGTACAGTTTTTTGTTTGGGAATAGAGCAATAGATAAACATAAGACATTCTAGTGGAAGAAGTAGAAACTCTTTCCATTTGTCCTTCAGCAATGCAGACCACCCTGCTTATGAGATTTGTTTTCTTTTTATCTCCGTGAGGTATAGAATCTGAATAAGATAGCCTTTGCCTGTTTTTCCTTCATGTCTAGTTGTGAAATATTGACCTATGCAGAACTATTCACATTAAAATTATGGTCCTCATTGTAATTTTTAGTTTTGGGTGATTTTGGTAGGTGGCTTCGATGGATGAAAATCATAAGTATTGAATATACGTGCTTGATAGTGTATACACCTTTTGTTCCATCTAAAAATTGCTTCTGCTTCTATAACTGATTTTTCTGTGAAGAGATTTTGACTGTGGTTTCTTGTGGTTTTCTACTAAATATGTGAACTTCAGGAGGGTTTAACTGCTGAAGAAAGAGCTAAGAAGGAGCAGCACAAACTGGTTGACAAAATTTTTCTCCCGCAAGACAAGACTTAGGTGAAGTTTTTCAAGTGTTTGCTATTGGATTCTGTAATGATATTACGATAAGTGCCTCATTATTGGCTCTTTTGATAATGTTACTCCATCTAAGTGCCTCATTTTCTGTAAGTAGAGAACTTTGAGTAGCTATTGTTGATGACTATACCAAAGACACAACAAATGAACTGGTTGGATTTAAACCAACAAAGATAAGAAGAAAAGGGTGCAAGGTGTAAGTTAAAGGTTGAGCTTTCATAACAAATTTGGAAGTAAATGTTCTTACTAGTGCAGGTCGAGCTTTTGACACATAGATGTTGATTGTTAGTTAATTATGTGTTGACTGTTAGTTTTTTGTGATTTATTGTGATTGTTCGTTTGTATTGTCTAGATGTTATGATTTATTGTGTTTGGATTGCGATTGCTTCCATTTGGTCATCTTCATTTTAGAAGCATTTATGTGGCTGGGGTCAGTTGGTCAGATTTAAAAAGTGACTCAATTGCTTTAAATGATTTGTTAGACATTGAATCACATTGAATCTTTTCAATTTATTTTGGAAGTAACTGTTTATTTTATTGTGATTATACAATAATAGATGTCTTTTAAAATAATACAATTTATTTTGGAAGTGACAGTTGATTTTGGATGTCTTTTATTGTGATTTGTTGTGGGACAATTTATTAGTATTTTTTTTTTTTTTTGGTTTTCTTGAATGTAAACTAAGTTGTTGATGCTTTGGAGAAGTTGAATGAGATTTTTAATCTTCAAATTTGGCCTTTTATTCATAATCTTATATGTTTATATAATATATATATATATGTATATATAAAATTATTATTATTATTATTATTATTATTATTATTATTATTTTGTTTCAGTTGTTTTGTCTTTTCTTAGGAGAATCTCGTGTTCCCTTTCTCTGTTTTTATTTTTATTTTTCCTTTGTTTCTCTCTCTTTTCAGTAATAATATTTCTTTTTTCTATCAAAAAAATAATCTTATTTTTTTAAAGTATTATTATTTTTTTTGATATTTTCAAAAAAAAATTAATATATTTGCGAGGGCCCTGCATAGAGTTGGGGAGTGGGGATGGTGGACAAATTTTTTCACAAACAAAGGTGCGCTTGCTTGTGCTTTTATGGCTTCTATCTCAGAGTCCATATTATTTAATTTTGTTGCAATAGCTGACAATTGTTGGGATATGGAGTCGGGTAGATGTGGTTCGGGTTCATCGCTGCCAGCTGTGCATTTGGATTTGCCGCTGCCTCTTGCTGCACGTTGGTGTTCCTCGTGTTCACTATTGGTAAGAACCTGGCTCTGATACTAGAATGATAGGATCGTTAGGTTCGTAAGAGGAGAATACTGCTAGTTAGATTAATTCAATACAGAGTTCTTATGGAGTGGACAATCCTCCAGAGTACAATCAATTTAGAATATTCAAGTCCGACCTTCTAAGCTACTATGACCCAAATTTATAGACTTCACCTTAATTGATCTAATGACACGATGAGCATAAAGCAATAAAATAGGGATATCGCTAACAATTAACTGACTTCAATACAACAACAACAACAACAACAACATAGCCTTATATTTAAATAAATACGAAATAAACTAAATAATACTAACTGACTCCATATTAATTAAATAACAATAAATCAGTAGATTATCCCATAATTTCAGCCACCAACTTCTCCACTGGATCTTTGACCAAGTTCAATCCCATGTAAGGTAGTTCAGCCATGTTCTCTCTCTCTCTCTCTCTCTCTACGTGCCTCAAGTGCCTTCCTCTCTCGAGTTCTCCTTCTAGGATAGGTCCTTCAAGGAGGTACTGTATCAGCTTCCAGTTATAAATTAAACCCCCAAGGCATGGTGGCCTCATAATGTGTTAGGATACTAAGATGGTTGTTATAGTTGTTATAGTTAGTTATATGGTTAAGGGGTAATTAGGATATTATTAGGGGGTGAGTTTCTTATAAATAGAAAAGGAGGATTGTCAGAAGGAAAAAAAGAGGAGATGGAGTAGTTATTTTGTAAGGTTGGCTTTGGTAAGGTCTGGGGACTTACCATTGAGGGAGAGTCTTTGACTCTAGGAGATTTGATCTCTGAAAATTATCTTTGTCTTGTCATTCTTGTAGTTCTTAATTCTGTATTTTCATCTACTAATAAATAACATCTTGTTCTTTCTTTAATTCTTCTTTAATTAAGTCTTGGGGTCCCATCAATTGGTAAATGTTAGGATACTAAGATGGTTGTTATAGTTGTTATAGTTAGTTATATGGTTAAGGGGTAATTAGGATATTATTAGGGGGTGAGTTTCTTATAAATAGAAAAGGAGGATTGTCAGAAGGAAAAAAAGAGGAGATGGAGTAGTTATTTTGTAAGGTTGGCTTTGGTAAGGTCTGGGGACTTACCATTGAGGGAGAGTCTTTGACTCTAGGAGATTTGATCTCTGAAAATTATCTTTGTCTTGTCATTCTTGTAGTTCTTAATTCTGTATTTTCATCTACTAATAAATAACATCTTGTTCTTTCTTTAATAATTCTGTATTTTCATCTACTAATAAATAACATCTTGTTCTTTCTTTAATTCTTCTTTAATTAAGTCTTGGGGTCCCATCAATTGGTAAATGTTAGGATACTAAGATGGTTGTTATAGTTGTTATAGTTAGTTATATGGTTAAGGGGTAATTAGGATATTATTAGGGGGTGAGTTTCTTATAAATAGAAAAGGAGGATTGTCAGAAGGAAAAAAAGAGGAGATGGAGTAGTTATTTTGTAAGGTTGGCTTTGGTAAGGTCTGGGGACTTACCATTGAGGGAGAGTCTTTGACTCTAGGAGATTTGATCTCTGAAAATTATCTTTGTCTTGTCATTCTTGTAGTTCTTAATTCTGTATTTTCATCTACTAATAAATAACATCTTGTTCTTTCTTTAATTCTTCTTTAATTAAGTCTTGGGGTCCCATCATAATGCTGGTGCCATGACAGCCGCTATGGCTGTGGCAGCCATCAACTATGCTTGGTGGCATATTGAAAATGGTAGGCAGACAAGACTTCTCACATCTTTCTGCAAGGTTTTCTTACCTCCAGCCAATGGGATTTTTTTTTTTTGGGGGGGGGGGGGGTAAATGGGTCGATCAGCAGTGTCTATAGAGGGTTTTGTGTCCATGGTAATGAAGTAATGTTGGGGAAAATAAATAATTTAGGGGATGAGGATGATGATCCTTAATTCTAGAGAGCCTTAATGTAATGATTGTTTTACTCTGCCTGTATATGTACTCTTGCTGTGTGTGCGCACGCATGTTTTTCCTGAGTTTCATTTTAAAATAATTACTAAAATGGTTGCCATGCCTGAATATGGAGCTTGCCATGCCATGCGCCATGGTGTTCACCGCTGCTATCGTGAATGCCTGCTTATAATATGCCTCTGATATGAAAATTCAAACCATAGTATGGTTTGAGCAGTGCAGTCACTTTTGTAGTGTGCCATTTGATCAAATATCATAATGTAGTCTGTGCTTGTAAAAATGTGAGTTAGCTGTTTAAATGGAACATTGGTTGCTACATACCAAATCAGACATAGAATGGTTAGAGTAGAATGCTTTGCTGTCCTTTATGTAGAGTGCAATAAATTTCAGATTTGATGAACAGGTCAATCTAGCTCATGAGAGAAATCCACTAACACTTGTGTGGCAAATGGTGAGACCTAGGTTTAGCAAGTTGGGTGAGTTGGTATGAATCATGCATATTTTGAGTTCCAAGTAGCATGTTTGGTTACATTAATAGAATTTTAGAGCATAATCGAAATTTAGTTGTAGGGACGTAATTAAAAATTTTAAAAGCTACAGAGATTCAGCTGCAAACTTTTAAACTATTGAAATTTGGGTGAAACTTTGGGGAACAATAGAGTAATTTAACCATTTTATTTTTGTAAATTTTGGAATTGCAAACTGAGTTGGAATGGTTCTGAAATAACACTTACTCAACCATCAGTCAGAATTAAACAAAAAAGTAAAGGTCTAAAATAATTTTCATTTTTTTAAATTTTTTTCTTATTTTCTTATTTAATTTTAACTACTTCGACAAATTACATCCTCGGCAATTATTTATACAATTTTTACTTATATTAGGCTAAGTTTTGACTTAATCATGTCCCTGGACAGGTGGTGCGGTCATTTCTGCTTCAGTTCATGTTATAGAATACAACTTGGCAAATTAAGAGGTAATTGTTGATCGATGATTGTGCTCAGACATCTGTCCTTTAAGATGCTAAAAGAAATCAGGGTAAGGATTCCAGATCTATGATAGTTGAACAGTGACAATTGCTCTGATTCATTTCTTAGTTTGCCAACAATTTCACAGCCATGTGCCCCTTTATGAGCTTAAGTAACTAGGAAAGCCACCAAACCAACAAAATTTTAGATCCAGCCTTCATCAAGCATGTTTAACTCTCTGCTTTGTTAGAAGAATGTTTTCATTTTCAAAGATACATAAATTTGGTTTCTTCCACTTCCCTACTGCTGGTCATTACGCTCTATTCTCTGCTTCTTTTAAAACCCTGATACATCACATCACAACTGCCTTTCACCAAGGAAACCTGAAACTATTGAGTCCTGCTATAGTTTCAAAGTTAAAACCCAGTCATGTTGAACTCATCATACTTAACCTTCAATCCAAGCCCAATTCTGCCCTTTTGTTCTTTGAATGGTCTGAGAAACTTCTGGGTTTGCACCATCCTCCTAAGGGTTTATATGCTCTCCTTCATGTGTTGCTTCATCATCGGATGTTTGGCTCTGCTAGACAGGCTTGTGACAGAATAATTCAGCAATGCAGGAATTTCAATAATTTTGGTTGGATTTATGGTGATTTTTGGATTCATGGTTCAAAATTTGGTCCTGTGTATAGCTTGGTAATGGACAGCTTATGTCAAAATGGGATGGTTGATCAGGCAGTAGAGTTACTAAATTATACATCGAGGTTGGGAATATCAGTATCACCTCCTGCATTATCAGTTTTGCTGAGATCATTGGTTAATTCAAATTATATTAAAGTGATTCTTGATAGATATGAAGAAATATGTAAGTTATTGAAGGCACAACCTCATTATGTTTATCAGTTTGTTATGGATACACTTGTTAAAAAAGGAGAAGTAGAAATAGCTTTTAGTTTTCATCAAGCAATGATCAAGCGAAGCTTCTTGTGTGATGTTGTTCCTTGCAATAGGATCTTGAAAGATCTTTGCAAAGAGAATCAGCTTGCAGTTGCCATAAAGTTTTTTAATCTTATGTTAGTTGCTGGTCCAAAGCCGAATGTAGTGACATGTAGCTTGCTGATTAATGCTTATTGCAAAGATATGAAATTTGAAGAAGCCTTCCAGCTTTATAAGTTGATGACAGAGTGGGGTATAGATCCTGACTTAATAACATACAGTATTCTCATTCATGGTCTGTTCCGGGCCAAGAAGCTGAAGGAAGGACATCAGCTTCTTTTAGTGGCATTAAATAAAGGCATTAAGTTAGATGTAGTGACCTTTAGTTCCATCATGGATGCATATGTGAGAACTGGGGATTTGGTGAAGGCTATTGAGTTCTATAGAATGATGTTAAAAGAGGGTATTCAGCCGAACCTTGTTGTTTACAGCATTCTCATTAGGGGTTTGTGTCAAACTGGGAATACTGCAGTTGCTTGTGCAGCATTTTGTCAAATTTTAAAGCAAGGTTTTGTGCCTTCCATTTTAACCTATAATTGTTTGATTGATGGATTCTTTAAATCAGGAAAATTTAGAGATGGATGGTCTATTTACAAAAGAATGATAATGGAGGGTTATGAACCAGATATCATTGTTTACAGCACATTAATAAATGGTCTTAGCAAAAAAGGTATGATGAATGATGCACTTAGGTTCCTGTTTCATGCCCTAAATAAGGGGTTACAACCCAATATCTATACATTTAACACCTTAATGGATGGTTGGTGTAGAATCGGCAGACTGAGGGATGCAATGAAGGTGTACAGCTTGATGAGCACATATAATATATGTCCTGATGTGGTTACTCACACTGTGCTTATTAGAGGAATTGTTGGATTAGGGAGATTAAATGAAGCATTGATTCTTTTCTTCCAATCATTGAAGAGAGGCTTCCTATCAGATGTTGTGACATATTGCACCCTTATTGATGGTTTTTGCAAGCAAAAGAATACGTCTAATGGATTGCAGATTTTTGAGATAATGCTAATGAATGGGTTAATTCCTGACATTTCAATATATAATGTTCTTCTGAATGGTTTTTTCAAGGAAAATTGTCTGGAAGCTGCTGTCTTACTTTTCAATAATCTAAATGAAAGAGGACCAGAACCTGATATAGTAACCTATAACACAATGATTTGTGGATATTGCTCTGTAAACAGATTGGATGAGGGAACTCAACTTTTCAGAAGGCTGATGTTAGGGCGACAAAAGCCTAATGCTATTACCTATACTATACTAATTGATGCTTACTGTAAAGAAGGTCAAATGAAAGATGCAGTGCTAATGTTTGAGAACATGTTGAAAGATGGCCCCGTACCTAATATGGTAACATATAGCTCCTTAATGGATGGATATTTTAAGTCTCAAAATATGAATGATGCCCTTGGGCTTCATGATGAGATCCTTAGAGATCTTTCTCCAAACATAGTTAGTTACAGCATCCTCATTGATGGCCTTTGCAAAAGGGGACTGCTAGAAGAAGCTATAGTTGCATTTCATTGTGCTAAAAATAGGTGTTTAGTACCAGATGTCATTGCATATGGTATTCTGATTTATGGTTGCTGCAAGGCTGGGAAATTAGCACAAGCAGTGATGTTATGTAAGGATATGTTAATGTATGGCATCATGCCAGATGATTTTATAAAAAGAACCATTGCAAAGTATCATCATTTATTGATGAACAGTAATGCTTGATGCGAGTGTCTGGAATTTGGAGATATTTTTCTTTGACAGTTTGCTAATCGAAATTAGCCTAGCCCTGGTGACTATTCAACTGTCTGAGCCTGCGTCACAGGTAAGAGTTGTTCTTTCAAGTACAAATTAAATTCTGAGTTAACTTACTATGCAAATTTCTGGCAGAGTCACACTGAATAACTTAGTAGATTTTGTAACTGTTAATATTTTTTGATACATATAATCAATCTTAGCAGTTCTATTAATTGTATGATTTTATATTTTTGAATCATAGTCTCAGTAATTTGGTGACTTAGATGTTTCTACTTCAAAAATGGATATTTTTAAAATTTTTATTGTTGTCTTCTGACATTTCAACTTCCAAGTGTTGCTATTATTTTGTAATTCGTGGTTGTAATCCCTTGAGTTATTTTTAGTCCTTTGTGTTAATAGTAGTCAGAGAGAAAAGTGAAGAAGAGAGAAGTGTGTGAATGGGATTTTTTTTTTTTAATCAATACAATGCCCAAGCACCGGAAGAGAAAGGACACAGGCATACCGAGAAGACAAAGAGTCCAGCCTGATCTTCTGGAAAGGAAAAGAAAGGACATGAAGAAACTCAGCAACACACTAAGAGGAAGTCGCACAGAGGAGAAAAGAGATTAGGAGCTTGATGCATCCTCGATTAGCAATCTGTGCAAGCTTGGGGGAGGGTTGATTGTCCACAATCGAGGGAGGGAGAGCTTGAAACATAGCTTGGCAGCTTCATCAGCTACAGAGTTTGCAGATCTTCTGACCCAATTGATGGAGGCATTGCTCAAACTTCCAAGACGATTCTTGATATCAAGGGTAAGACTAATGATTTGCCAATTGGAACATTTTCCTTTTATGCAATTAAATTGATCTTGGCAATCCACTTCAAAAAATGATATTGTTGATGGCCATATCGTAAGCTAGGAGAGGGGCTTTTCAAAGAGCATTGCTTCAGCCATGATGGGGGAAGCAGCGGGTTCAATGCTTGCACATCCTGTAAGGATCTGATGGCCCCCAATATATGTTCGATGGATATGGGTTGAAGATGGTTCATGCTCCATGCTATTGCTATGTACCCACTTATTGACGCTAGCATAGGACACATGGAGGGAAGAGAGGTATCAACTTTGACTGAGAGTGGTTTGAGGGCATGGAAAATATGGGAAATGGTTAGGGAGAGTGCTAGCCTCTCGAATGTCTAGCTTTGTGTGTAGTGTTGTTTTGATGTTTTTGTCACTCATGGATGTTTATAGCTTATGAGCTCCATTGTTATGTCTCTTTGTGATTAAATAACAATGTTATTAAGAGTATTTCAGCATATTGGTGTCTTGGGTTCTATAAGGATCCTTTTTGAATGATCTCTAAAATGCATGCACATGCACACTTTCTTTTTTTCCCTTGTCAAGCCCTGTGTCACTGTTGCACTTGTAATGGCCTTTTCTTTCTTTTTTTTTTTTTGGGGGGGGGGGGGGGAGGGTAACTCCATCTAGCAGTTTGACTGGGAATGGAGATATTGTTTGCTTGATGATTGAATTGGATCTAGTAGTTTGATTCATGTTGTGCTGTGTAAAACTGCTTCGCTGCATGCTCTATGGATGACGCTTCTAGGGTTTGGTTGTTTATCTTCAAAGATGTATTCATTTCTAGACTTCCAGATAAACCAACATATCTGCGAATAAAGAGAAAGATTAAAGATCTTCCTGTAGGATCATTAATGGGAAACCATTGTAGTTGACACCCAAACCAAGCGTGCTTAGTCCAGCTACACCAAAATAATACATACTCAATAGATTCCTCCTGTTTTGCATAGGGGGCACAAAATATTGCTAGCCATCTTTCTTTTGAACAAATTGGCCCTTGTAGGAAGAACATTCATGTAGGTCTTCTAGCAAATGACATTCAGCTTTGGGGGAACCTTAGAATTCCATATTGACTTCCATAGGGAGGGGTCATTCTGATGAGAAGAGGAGGCTAGGAGTTTGTTTTGATTGCCTTCCCATTCTTCAAAAGCTGCTTTATATCCAGCTTTACTAGAATATTGCCCATTGGTGTCTAGGGTGTCATGTGAGTAGGAAGATTGGATAGCAACAGCTACAATTGAGGCTGCAATATCTTTGGGGAACATGGAAAAGATTTTTGTGTAGTTCCAATTGCCACTAGACCTATTAAGAAGGGACTCAACAATTTCTCTCCATGGTAATTTTCATTTATAGGGATGAGAGTGCCACTAGAAGCCATTTGTCTTTGAAAATGCTAGTAGATTTGCCATCAAGAACAACAACAACAACAAAGCCTTATCTCTAGTGGGGTGTAGATTTGCCATCACTAATGATTTTTAAACAGTGTTTTTTAAGCATGTCCCTTCCTTGAAGAATACTATTCTAGACCCAAGAAGCATCTTGCTTCTTTTTAGCATTCCAAAAATCACCATTAAGGAAGTATTTGCTTTTAATGACTTGTCCCCAGAAAGAATTGGGCTGTTGAAGTAATCTCCACACTTGATTAGCAAGAGCATTATTAAACAGGGTGAAACTTTTAAAACCCATGCCTCCTTGATTTTTACTTTTAAGAAGATTATTGGCTTTCAACTAGTGAACACCTGTCTTTGGAGTTTTTAGACCATCAAAATCTGTTGATAAGAGCATTTAGAGAATTAGCAAGGCCTTATGGGAATTTGAGAATAGATATAGCATAAGTAGGAATCACTTGAAGGACCAATTTCACAAGGACCTCTTCTCAGGCGTGAGAGAGAAAATTTTCCTTCCAGCCAAAAACTTTATTGCTCATTTTGCATTTAGATATTCCCCAATCAGCAATAATATCGTGATATTTCCCAGGTTTCTCCCACTCCTGTATGTTAAGATTCTACAGATCTCATTTTTCACCTCAACTCTGCAGTTTTTACCAAAAATGATAATAGATTTGTGGATATTAATTTTCTACTCTATAGCTTTGGCATAAAGAATGTAGGCTAAGAATTGAGATGGGTATTTCTGAGAATCAATTTAGTTTTATGCTAGGGGCAGTCTACTATGAAAGCTATTTATCTACTAAGGGGGTTGATGAAAAAGTATCGGAGTATACAAAAAGACTTGCATATAGTTTTTATTGATCTAAAAAAGGCTTATGATCGAGTACCAAGAGAAGTTTTCGGGGTTTCCATGTAAGCAGGAGTAAGATAGAATATATGCATTGCAAGTTTAACAAGTGGCAAGCTAGAAATGAGTTGGAGGTTAAAATTGGAGACCAGGTTATACTATAAGTGTCAAAGTTCAGGTATCTGGGATTAATTATGCAAGATGACGATAAAATTAATGGGGATGTTATACATAGGATGCAAGCTGGGTAGGTGAAATGGAAAAAAGCATCAAGAGTTGTTCGTGATTGGAAAGTACTTAATAAGCTCAAAGGGAAGTTTTACCATACGACTATAAGACCAACAATATTATATAGGAGTGAATGTTAGACAATGAAAGGACAACAAGAACACAAAATTGGGGTAGCAGAGATGAGGATGTTGAGATGGATGTGTGGTCATGCAAGACGAGATATGATCTGTAATGTTTGTATATGAAATAGGGTTGAAGTGGCACCTATTAAAGAGAAAATGGTAGAAAATCATTTAAGGTGGTACGGTCAGTTCAAAGAAGACAGTTGGAGGCGCTAGCAAGAAGAGTTGAGCAGATGGTATGTAGTCCTGTGAAAAAAGGCCGAAGAAGACCAAGAATAACACTTGGAGAAGTCATTAAACGAGATCTTTTAATAAATGAGATATATAAAGAGTTGGTCATTGATAGAGCTCAATGGCGTCGTGCGATTCATGTAGCCGACCCCACCTAGTGGGATAAGGCTTTGTTGTTGCTGTTGTAGCTTTGGCATAAAGATTTAGGATTCTACGCAATTCATAGGAGTTAGAATTTTTAGCTTCAGTAAAGAGCATCATGACATCCGCGAGAAAGAGGTGTGTGAGGTCAGGAGCATTCCTAGCAACTTTAAAGCCAGTAAGAGTACCTCTTTCAAGTGCATTTGATAAGAGAGATGAGAGACATTCAACAACAAGAATGAAGATGTAAGGGGACAACGGGTCTCCTTCTCGAGTGCCTCTTTGGGAAGGAAAGGGGTACCAATATCACCATTAAGCTTAATTCTGTAGGACGCAAAAGTGATACAACTCTTGACTAGCTGAATCCATTTGTTGTTGAAACCAAATTTAGACATGATAGTCTCAATAAAACTCCATTCAACCCGATCATGGGCATTATTCATGTCAATTTTGATGGCCATAGGATGACTTAAATTAGAATTTTTCCTTTTAATGCTATGAGAAGCTTCATGGACAACAATGATGTCTTGGATTTGTCTGCCAGCAACATAAGCACTTTGACCAGGGGAAATGATTTTATCCATGAGGGGTTTTATCCATGACGCCAGAATCTTTGAAATGATCTTATATCGAAAATTACAGCAGCTGATTGGTCTTAGATGACCCGCTTCTGGATTTGGGATCTTTGGGATGAGAGCTATGTGCCTCTCATTAATAGAGGGAGTAAGAATGGCATCTTTAAAGAAAACTTTGATAGCCATACTGATATCTCTTCCAACTGTGACCCAAGCCTTTTTGTAAAAAAGGCAATTAAAACCATCAGCCCCTGGAGATTTAAGAGCACCAAGAGAGAAAACTACATGCTTGATTCCCATTTGTTATTTTATGCACTTATCCATCTCAGCTAAAAAGAATATTTTTATTTTTATGCTTGAAAACCGTTTAAGGTGGTTTGGACATGTTCAAAGAAGACCATTAGAAGCGCCAGTAAGGAGAGTTGAGCAGAAGGTTTGGAGTCCTGTGAAAAAAGGTCGAGGAAGACTAAGAAAGAGTTAGTCATTGATAGAGCTCAATGGCGTCGGGCGATCCATGTAGCTGACCCCACCTAGTGGGATAAGGCTGTTGTTGTTGTTGTTGTTGTTGTTGTATCCATCTCAGCTAAAAAGAATATTTTTATTTTCTGAAATTGTATCCCCCAACCAGTAAGAAGATATGGAAGAGCATCATAAAGGCATCAATTTGGAAAATTCCAGCTCGAGGTCAGAACTCACCAGAACTAGTGGATACTTACAAAGGATCACCAGGCCTGAAGATCATTTGGTCACACAACTCAGTCAACCATATCTGAATTTTTATGATGGCCACTATTGTATTACAGCTACACTATTGTTATTTGCATGTGCATTTGCGTCATTCTCAACGCAAATGCGCCTAATGCTCATGGTGAAGGTTTCCAATTCTTTTATCCACATCAAATCCTTATCATTCAATTTGTAGACCCTTGATTTGTTGGCCTTGTCTGTTGCATGGGTTACAAGAATTGTGTATTTCTGGAGTTATTGTTGGGAATTAAACATTACATATATGTTCATCTAGTTTCTAATTTAAAAGCTTTATACATCCTAGTTGTTTGTGTTTTGTTTATTCTCAATTGGCAAAGTCAATGGAGAGTCCAACTTTCTTAGGTTGAGTATTTTTTTTTTTAAATATACCATTGGATCACTTTAAGATCTATATGTATGTAATTAAAAAGTATTTTACACAATTTCACATAGATATCGAGGTGATATATAACCGTAAAAAAATTAACCTCCTAAGACGTTGAACTCTTCATAAACTTATGTTTTTCATACACAATCATCAAGTACATCGTTCTCATTAATTAACAATGTTAACTTGAAGTTTTGGTGTTTGATGTATTCTGAGGTGGAAACCTGCTTATTGGAACCTTTGCATTTATAGGATAATGCAACATTTGATGTGATTTTATGTCTTGATCAAGCACGACTGAAAGCTTAAAAAAAATAGCTTTTTCTCTACAGCTAGACCATACAGTCTCTTAAAGTTTCTAATTTTTATGGTATATTTAATAACGGCAAACTTGATGGATTACATATTTTATGATATAATAAGTACTTATTGCCAAAGTTTTGGAAATGATAAGACTAATATGTAATTCTTTATATATTTGCTATTAGTTTTTTACCAAAAATAAAACTTGTAAAAAATTCTTTAAAAGACCAATAATGTAATATCGAGTTATAAAAAATGTACATTTACTTTTTAATGACCACAATTACTTTTTTTTTTTTGATAGAAAAAGAAGTATTATTAAGGAGAAAAGAGAGATACAAAGGGAATGGTAACAAAAGGTGGAGGACAAGGGATCCTCCTAAGAAAAAACATGAACAAAAAGTAAGAAAACTAACAGACAGCAAAGACACCCCACATAGCCCCTAACAACGTATTAATGCAATAACGCCCTCCAGTCCCTGCAGACATCAGATATAGGCATCCCCTTGAACAGCCCATTGGCTGAAACCCACAGTGAAACCACGTAACGAATTCGATCCCATAACATCTGAGTAGGCATACACCGATCATTAAAAACTCTGGCATTTCTTTCCAGCCATATGCACCACACAATTGCGAACAAAGCTGTATTCCAAAGAGTTCTGTTGTCCTTCCTATGGCCAAAACCAGTAAATTTGGTCGCAAGGAAAGCACCAAGGTCCTTTGGGCAAACCCAACTCTCGTCAAAGAGATCAAATAACCTATTCCAAATACTCCAAGCCACGTCGCAGTGCAGGAATAAATAATTACTTGTCTCTGAATGTCTGAAGCACATAATGCAAACGTCCGGGGATAAAGCCTTAAGTGGCCTTCTGATTTGACACAGATCGTTTGTATTAATTCTATTGAGCACTGCAAGTCACAAAAAAGCTTTAACCTTTGAAGGAGCCTTAACTTTCCAATAAGATTTTTTAAAATGGGGGGAGACGATAGGGTTACGGGCGAGATAATTGAGGAAGGAAGCACAAGTGTAAGAGCCTGAGGAATCAAGCTTCCACATTCTCCTATCAGGAAAAGGAGAAAGGCGAATAGGATCAAGGATGTTAAGCATCACGGAAAGGTCAGGCAAAAGTCTATCA
This sequence comes from Biancaea sappan, assembly GCA_037074585.1. NCBI lineage: Eukaryota > Viridiplantae > Streptophyta > Magnoliopsida > Fabales > Fabaceae > Biancaea > Biancaea sappan. The sequence continues at coordinate 40,360,993 of CM073501.1, read as the reverse complement.
TTAACATTCCTGGCAAAATGCAAATTCCAACACGGGTGATCCCCTTGTAAGCAAAAGAATTCTGAAATGGGGGCGTCATGGAGGAAAGATAAGGAATAAAGGCGCGGGAATCTTTCTTTGAGGGGGGTGGGATCAATCCAACAGTCCTCCCAAAACCGAAAACGGGAAACATCACCAACAATAAGAGATATCGAAGGAGAGAAGAGGCGGTATACCTGAGAAATCGCTTTCCAAGGACTTGCGTGCGTAACAACATCCCCCGAACCAGCGTCCCATCCATTCCGGTGAAGCCTATACTTAGCTTTGATCACCTTGTGCCAAAGGGAGTTAGGCTCTAAGGGAAATCTCCATAACCATTTAGCCAAAAGAGAGATGTTTTTAGACACAAGATTTCCAAGACCCAAGCCGCCTTCATCCTTAGGTTTGCAACACCTCCCAACTAACCAAGTGGCCCTTCTTTTCCCCCCCCCCCACTGTCATTCCAGAGAAAATCCCTCATAATTATCTCAATCGTTTTAGCCACTCCGGAAGGGATTTTGAACAAGGACAGAAAGTACAGGGGCACACTAGATAAGGAGGCCTTAATAAGGGTCAATCTGCCTCCTAAGGAGAAGTAAGGACCTTTCCAACTGTCAAGCTTGCGGGAAATTCTTTGAATAATGGGATCCCAAAAAGATTTGGCTCTAGGATTACCTCCAAGAGGGACACCTAGATAGTTAAGAGGCCAGTTGAGAATCGCGCAACCCGCTTGCTTCGCCATCTGCCCAAGAGAATCATCCTGAATGTTAATGCCAACTAGGCCACTTTTGCCTAAGTTAACACGGAGACCTGAGACCAGCTCAAAAATTTGAATCAGTGTAAGCACTCTAAGAAAGTTATCCTTATCCTTGGGCAAGAAGAGGATTGTGTCATCAGCAAACTGCAAGTGAGTAACCATACAACCATCTCCCTTTATTGATAGTCCTTTGAGAATCCCTCTCTCAGACCCCCGCCTCAACATGCAGCTAAAAACGTCGGCCACCAGGGTAAAGAGGAAGGGAGATAAAGGATCTCCTTGCCTGATCCCGCGTTGCCCCTTGAACCAGTCTTTGGGTTGTCCATTGATAATAACCGAAAAGGCGACAGAGGAAAGACATCCATTCATCCACCGTCTCCATCTGACACCGAAACCCTTGCGACGGAAAATCAAGTCCAAGAAGTCCCAATTGACCATATCATAGGCCTTTTCAAAGTCTAATTTAAATACTAAGCCTTGTTGTTTTCTGCGTTTGACATCGTCAACTAGCTCATTAGCTATCAGGCTGGCATCAAGAATTTGACGGTCAGTGATGAAGGCGCTTTGGTTCTCCGATATGGAAAACCCAATAACCGCACTTAATCTGTCAGAGAGGACCTTGGCGATGATCTTGTAGACACTAGTAACCAGGCTTATAGGTCTGAAATCCCCCACCTTAATGGATCTGTCTTTTTTGGGAACAAGGGTGATGAAAGTAGAATTCATGCTAGTAGGAATACGACTAGTATGGAAAAATTCATCAAAGACTTTCATCAAATCGTCTTTCACTATCGACCAGCAGGCTTGGAAGAAAGCCATATTGAAACCGTTAGGCCCAGGAACTTTATCCGTATCCATCTTGAAAATTACATTTCTAATTTCTTCCTCCTCAAAGGGTCTTTCTATCCAAATCCCTTGGGTATCATCGATGGGGATCCAATCCAAACCCTCAATTGTGGGTCGCTCTTGCATGTCCTCCTTGTAGAGTTTCTTAAAGAAACTAGTCAACTCTTCAGAGATCCCCTCATTGTCCCTCACCGTAATGCCATCCTCCGTCTCAAGCTCTTTAATGAAGTTCCTTCTCCTCTTTCCATTCACCACCTTGTGAAAGAATCTTGAATTCACATCACCCTCACGAACCCATTTAATTTTGCTCTTTTGGCGCCAGCTTATGTCTTCCTTTTTCCTAATGTTATCCAAATCATTCCTGAGAATCACTTTACGCTCAGCGAGATTCTCCTCAAGGCCACCCTCACTCTCTAGTTTGTCGAGAGCATCCAATTCCTTAAGAATATTAGACTTTTGGATTCTGATGTCCCCAAAGACTTCTTTGTTCCAGGTCTTTAACTTCTCCTTCACATATTTTAATTTCTTCATAAACTTAAATCCCTCCCATCTTGGATTTGTGTATTCAGACCACCACTTCTCTACGTTGCTGAAAAAAGACCGGTGTTGAAGCCACATATTCTCGAATCTGAAAGGGGTAGGACCCCACTTGACTCTGCTAGTCTCAAGGATAATGGGGAAGTGGTCGGACACCAGGCGAGAGCCAACTTCCTGAATGGGGTCAGGAAACGAATCCTCCCATTCGGGAGTGAGCAAGAATCTATCAAGGCGAGAGGAAAAAACCGAGCCCCTGTTAACCGACCAGGTGAATTGAGCATTAGAAAGGGGGATATCCTTGAGGCCGCAATCCCTGATAAAGGAGTTAAAACCTTTCATGCTAGCATTGATTCTTGATCCTCCAAGCTTTTCATTAGGGGACCTCACCACATTGAAGTCACCGCCAACACACCAATGGGGGTTACAAAAACCATGAATGTAAGATAACTCCTCCCACAATTCGCCCCTCAACCTAGGGTTCGTCGGACCATAAACATTGGTAAACCACCAACACCCTTTGTCCTTAAACTCAAGAAGCACCGAGAGAGAGAAAGCACCTTGAAGAACATCCCTTCTTGTGGCGACACGAGTGTCCCAAATGACCAAAAGACCACCTGAAGTGCCCACGGAGGGTAAGTATTCCCAATCCTTGAATTTGAAATCCCACATGCTTCTGATAAGAAATCTATCCAAAACCCCTAGTTTAGTTTCTTGTATCATCCCAATATCTGGATCCACCCTCCTGAAAACTTCTTTCACCTTGTGCCTTTTGAGGGAGTTACCAAGGCCGTTCACATTCCAACTCAAAATCCTCATAGAGAACCTGACTTACCCTTTCCTTTCTTGGACGTGCCATAATTAATTGAAGAAGTCAATCTTTTTAACTCATTATCAAGTTTGTTCTTCTTCCTTTGGTATGTCCTAGGGGAAACTGACAACTTGACCTCCTTTCCAGATTTATCTCTCAACATAAAGTTAAGAGACTCCAACAAGGCTTGTGGATCTTGGCTGTCCCTCTCGTCTCCTAAATGGCGAAGATGTATGACTTTTCCCCTTAGATCTATATCCTCCCTAAAGGCAGAAGATTGTTTGGCGGGATCGGGAGAATGGGAGGACCTTGCTTGGAATTTGTCGCTACGCACGCAAGTCCCTGCAAAATCACATTGAGAAACACTAGGAAGGGTATTAGAATTGGTAGAATGGGGGGAAGAGCACAAGCTATTGGTTTGAAAAGGAAGAGTAGAAAGTAGAGGCGGCTTAGGGGCCTTAGCAGTACTCAAAGAATTAATACAGGTCAAAGGCAAATCGCAAGGTCCCTTAAAAGCTCCATCATCCTTAGTTTGCACAAAGAGCCGGTGGACATCTTCCAGAGTATCATCGATCTCCCCAATGGAAATATCCTTATCATCAATTTGTTTCTCAATTTGCTGGATAAGAAGACCATCTTCGCTCTCGAAATCGGATAGGGATAAATCATCTTCAGAGAGCAACTCCTCCTCCCTTACAGCCTCTGTCGCTAGCGCGCTTTCGGGATCGACAGACTTCCTCAACCACGTTACCGAACTTCTCACCGTCGCCCCTTGGTTGAACGGATGAGGGGAATCACGGGGGAGCAGTGGCCGGCCGTTCAAATTCTCCGGCGGTGTCTCCGGTACCCCATAGTCTCCGTCGACCGGTTCTGTGCATGTCCGGTCGACGTCCGCCTCCTGAAACGCTGTCGAGGAGGGGGTCAAAGGGATCGGGTCGCTTTGCTTCTCTGGGGCCCGATAACAAGGCGCTTTGATCAGGTCAGCCCTCTCGGTCCACTCCACGTCTACTGGACCCGAGATTTGGGCCTTTTTGGCTCTCCAAAATAGGGCCCTGTTGGAAGAGGTAGACCCATTGGGTTTGGATGCATAGATTGGTGCCTTGTCAGATGGAAGTTTAGACCCAGAGGAGTCAAGATTTGACTCCCTTCGAGAACAACCTTCTACTCCAACCTGATTTCTCACCAAAGCCCAGTGGACCTTCCTAATCCCCTTTGGATACACCAATATCCTGAGGGTCCTCGAGAAAGCTGGACCATAGCCTTTCTTATCATAGTTGTCCGATTTGGAGATAACTGCCACGCCTTCAGCACAGTATTTTCCTCTTCTGTGATTGTCATGCTTACCGAGATCGCCAAAGTCAGAAGGGCCTTCATTAACAACTTCTTGGGCTCTGACAATCGCACCCACTTTGTCCTTAAGATTATGCACATCAGAAAAGCTGGCAGGGTTATTGGAAAGGAGGACATCCTCGAGATGGTGACCAACGAGTCCCTTCATATCCTTTTTGCCCTTTACAACCTCTGCATATGATCTGTTATCTGTTACAGGAGAGCAAAATTTCAAAATTCTACTTTTCTTCTCTTGCTTCAACTTTTTGGCTCCTTCAGAATGGACGAGGATATTCAGCGCATGGTTGAAGGAACTCCAGCCTCTTCCTCCCTTTCCTTTGGGAATAATAAGGGTAGTTCTCTTACCTCCAGGAAAAAATTTTTTAATAATCAGAAACTCACCCTTCTGATTCTTCCCAAACTCTACTAAGAATATGATTCCGTTTTCTCTGCAGCTTCTACTTTCAAATCCCTTCCAAAGGACTGGATCTAGGGAATGGATGATAGAGAGTAACCACCTAGCAGTTTCCCACCCCATAGAGATAGAAAACAAGAAATCTCTCCCTTTTTCAGTGATAACAACTTTTGGAACAGCTTCGATATGTTTCTTCACCAAGTCAAAGGTTTTGGCCTCAATGGCAAACCTTTGAATCATCATAGTGACAAAGAACAGAATAAAGCAGGAAGACAGTGGGGTAGAAGAGAAGACAATCCTCAAAGCTCAGACCATCTCACTTTCATATTCGGTATGTGGCAGTGATTCTCTCAAATAACAGCCATTGAAATTCTGTTTCTTCAAGTATCTGCCATGCAACCGTTGATACTGCCGACGAGAGACAACAAATCAGATGGAGCAAAAATTACACAGGTATCGTCGGCCAGATCAAAGGTTTTTGCAGAGAAAAGACGAAGAAGGGAGAGGACGGCTGAAGGAGGAGGAGTGGTCGACGAACGATCACGAGCAGACCAGACGGGAGGAACACGAGCAGAGCACGAACGACAGGATGAGCACAACGAACACAACCCATGAGCAGAGACGAGCACGGGCGGAGTAGAATAGAGCACGGACGGTTTCACTCTGTGACTCGATTCAATTCCACTCTTTTTTCTTTTTCTCAATTCCTCTTTCGCCTCGGGTTCACTGGTTGAGGGTTCGAACTACGTCCTCTAATCCGAGCAAAGGATCAATTTTTGGGGTTACCGCTGATGTCTGGATCACCTCTTCAAGAGAAAACGCCATGCGAGCAATGATCGGAAGCAGAACGAAGATGACGACTTCTGGACGACGCAGAGACGGATAGCAGAACTTCATGAGTCACGACGGCTGAGAGGCAAGAGGCTGAATAGCATGCCTTCTTCTTCTATGCCCAAATTAATAAACCCACTAATAGATTGAGTGGCCACGTGGTGGGTTGAGAAGAAGGGAATGATCGGTTGCGATTAGAGTGCTGCAGCTTTCACGAAGCGATTGTGCGAAGAAGGTGAGGGTTAGTGATGATCAATGGCAGCGAGGGGTTGCGATAAAATTGATGATGATAGATTCTCACACTACACCCACTGAGGGATCAGCCCTATGCACATACACACATAATTCCTCCAATGACCACAATTACTAGAATAAGTACATATTATTAGTATCATTAAATGTTATTATGGGAATTAAATTAAGGTTAAACAAAAACTGTTAGGCAAGGGTATTTAATTAATTAATTTGGTGTTTTGATAGGGAAACAAAAAAAAAAGACCAAGTCAAATGTCGCATCCTATTTATCATTGGTTTATATGGCATTGACTTTTCCTTCTTTTGCTCCACTAACTCACCCTCTCATCACTTGCTTGTAGTATGAAGGAGAAATATAGGGGTTTTTTACCTACCACTTGTGTGTGGGAACCACTTGACAAAGAGAGTGAATGCCCATTTTTATACTCCTCCTTTGGACGTAGAGCAATTAGTATTTAAGCACAACATATATATATATATATATAGAGAGAGAGAGAGAGAGAGAGTTAGCTACCCTACCTACTCCCTCATTATTACACCAAACACGTATACACTTAGTAATTGAGGCATTCATCTTCTTGGCCATAAGTGGAGACAGAGTAGGAGAAAGTGAGACTTTGGTCATTTGAAGGAGGAGAAGTGAAGTCATGGAGGAAGAACTCATTGCATGAGGTACATCCCTTAATTTCCCCTCTTGGTCTAGGTGAAAAAGTTTTAGGAAATTTCTTGAGCTTCCTTATGATGGTTTTTCTTTGGGAAAATTCAGATTTTGAGCTTACTTCTTGCTTGTTTGCTACTTGCTTTGGGTGTGAGAAAGAAATCAAGCTCTTGAACAAGGTAGCTAGCCTATTTGTAATAAAGCATAGGAATGAAATTTTTGAGTTAAATTGTTTTCCATTGAATGTTGGATTTGTGATTTTCTTGCTATGTAACAATTTGGTATGACATTCAAAGAGAAAGAGATGGGTATTGAGCCAAATTGAGTTCTTATTCCCTTAGTATTGAAGAATTGGGGAATTGAAGAGTATTCTTTTTACTCAAACTTAATTACAAGAGAGTAGACTAGGGTTTATATACACCTAGGGCAATAGAAAAAGAAAAAAAAAACCCAAATTAATCTTAATCAATCATAATAATGAACAAATCAGAAAGCAAATATTTACAAGAGAGAAATAAATCAATCATCATAATAACAGAGTAAAATTAGAATCCCACACTCCCTCTCAAGTTGGGAAGTAAATGTCGATCATTCCCAACTTGGATAAGAGATTTTCAAACTGAGTTCTGTGAATAGCTTTAGTAAGGATATCAGCCGTCTATTGATGTGTAGGAGTATAAATTATCTCAATAACCCCTTGCTCCAACTTCTCTCTGATGAAATGACGATCGATTTTCACGTGATTGGTTCTGTCATGATGAACTGGATTCTTTGCAATTTGGATTGTTGCTTGATTGTCATAATGGAGTCTCATGGAGGCGGTGATTGGAAGCTGAAACTCTTCCAATACTCTTCTCAACCATATTACTTCACAGATTCCATGTGCCATAGCACGAAATTCTGCTTCAGCACTACTTCTAGACACCACAGACTGCTTTTTACTTCTCCAAGTAACAAGATTACCCCACACATAGGTACAATACCCTGAAGTGGACCTCCTATCTGTTAGGGAGCCAGCCTAATTAGCATCAGAGAAAACTTCAATACTTCTATTGGCCCCTTTTTTAAAAAATAGACCCTTTCTGGATGTCATCTTCAAGTATCTGAATATCCGATTAACAGCCTCAAGATGTTTTTCAGTAGGATCATTCATATATTGACTTGCTATACTTACGGAAAAACTGATGTCAGGTCGAATATGAGAGAGATATATGAGTTTTCCCACAAGACGTTGATACATCCCTTTATCAACAAGACTAGAGGACTCCTTTGAGCCTATTTTGTTGAATGGATCCATGGGGGTATTAGCAGGTTTACACCCTAGTATTCCTGTTTCTCTCAAAAGATCTAAGGTGTACTTCCTCTGTGAAACAGAGATTCCTCTACTAGACCGAGCTACTTCCATCCCAAGGAAATATTTTAAAGGACCAAGATCCTTGATTTCAAATTCCTCACTTAGGAACTTCTTTAAGTTTGTCACCTCTTCTTCATTATTTCCAGTGACAACTATGTCGTCCACATATACAATGAGGTAGTGGTTTTCCCCCAGGAGAATGTTTGATAAATAAAGTATGATCTGTCTGTCCTTGAACATATCTCAGCCTGTTAATTACCCAGGAGAACCTTTCAAACCAGGCCCTTAGAGATTGTTTAAGGCCATAAAGAGATTTCTGAAGTTTACACCATATGAGAGTTATTTGGATTTTTCAAACCAGGAGGTATCTCCATGACCTCTTCTTCAAGATCACCATTAAGAAATGCATTCTTGATGTCAAATTGGTGAAGCTTCCAATCAAGGTTTGCAGAATAGATAAAAGAATACGAATGGTGTTTAACTTTGCTACAGGAGCAAATGTCTCCTGATAATCTATACCATAAGTCTGAGTGAATCCTTTTGCCACTAATCTCACCTTGTATCTATTAATGCTCCCATCAGCTTTGTACTTGACTGTAAACACCCACTTACATCCCATAGGTTGCTTTCCTGAAGGTTTTTTAGTAAAAATCCAGGTGCAATTTTTCTTCAGGGCATTCAACTCCTCGTTTACAGCCTCCCTCCATTTTGGGTGTTGTAGAGCTTCTTCTACGCAAGTTGGAAGCTTTGTGCTATCCAAATTTGTTCTAAAAGCCCTGAAGGTACTGGATAATTTCTCATATAAGACATGATTAGCAATGGGATGTTTGGTGCATGACCTAACTCCCTTTCTCCAAGCAACAGGAAGGTAGAGATCAGATATAATATCAGTAGAGTTCAGATTCAGGTATACCTTGAGTGTCTTGATTGTTCTTCCCAGGCGTTGGATATGGGTCAAATTGGCAATCTTCATGAATTATCTACTGTTGCTCATTCTGATTTTGCTTCGGACGCCTTGAGTATACCTTCAACTCTGTATTGCCTTCCTGTTTATGAGTACTGGGAACCTCTGATTCAGGTGGGCAGCTAGGTAACCTTTCAAAGTCAGGTGCAACAATTCCAGGTAAGGTAGTAGTCCAAAACAGATATTCTTCTGGTGTCGAGTTCTCCCCCTGAATATGAGTTTTGGGGTAAAAAGAAGTGTGTTCTAGAAAGGAAACATCCATGGAGATATAAAACTTTCGTGATGTTGGGGAATAGCATTTGTAACCTTTTTGGTTAGGGGCATACCCAACAAAGATACATTTCTCAAATTTAGGATCTAACTTCCCTCTATTCTGAGATGAAACATGTACAAAAGCACAACAACCAAAGACCTTAAAAGGAAGATGGGTAACAAGTCTATTGTTAGGAAAATGCTTTAGGAGGACCTGACATGGTGTGTCAAATTTCAAGGGACGAAATGGCATCCTATTAATTAAATAGGTAGCGGTCAACACAGCTTTACCCCAAAATTGATGGGGAAAATTATGGGTGAGCATTAAAGATCTAGCCACTTCAAGGAGATGTCTATTTTTACGTTCCGCAATCCCATTCTGTTGAGACGTGTGAGTGCAAGAACTCTGATGTACAATTCCTTGCTCAAGGAAAAAATTCTTAAGGATCGAATTGAAATAGTCCTTAGCATTGTTAGTCCGAAAAGTTTGAATTTTGGTTTGAAACTGGGTTTGAATCATGGTGTAGAAATTTTTGAAAATCTGTGAAGCTTTTGACTTATCTTTCAGAAGAAAAACCCAAGTAAGACGAGTGTGATCATCAATAAAAGATATAAACCAACGTGCCCCAGATATATTTTGGATGCGAGATGGACCCCAAATATCACTATGAATGATGGAGAAAGGATGGGATAGTTTATATGTATGACCAGGATACGCATTTCGACAATGCTTAGAAAGTTGACACATTTCACGTTCAAAAAACTTTGGATGTTGACTAATGAAAAGAGAGTAAAACATTTTTGATAAATATATAAAATTCGGATGACCAAGACGATGATGTCACAACATAACCTTATCATTATCAAGGCTATTAGGACTATCCGCAACATGGCATGTCAAAGGTACTTGATTCCCGGCTTGAATTTGATTTAAATCATCAACCTCCTTAACATTGCCAATCGTCCTCTCCAAATCCAAATCCTGTAATAAACAACCAGATGGGGAGAATTTAGCAATACAATTCATATCCCTGGTCAACTTACTTATTGAAAGTAAGTTGCAGGATAAATTTGGAACTAATAGAACAGAATCAAGGGTGAGAGTCTGAAATTTCCACTTTCCAACACCAATTACAGTGGAGAGGGATCCATAAGCAATTATGACCTTGATATTTGTATTACAAGATTTGACATCTAGGAGTAGGGAGCATTACCAATCATATGATCTGAAGCCCCCAAATCAACAATCCATATTTTCGGGTTTGAAATTTTACCTTGAAAAGCATTTATAAAAATACCTTTTTTGGGCATTGGTCGCAACATGTGTAGGTTTTTCAGGCATTGAGGTGACTAATCCATAAGTAGCCATGGTTAGAGAAAAAATATTGACAAAAAAAGGTTCTAGAATACTGCCATGGAATTGATGGAGGATAGCACGGAAATGAGCCTGAATGAGCATAACAGTACACTGAAGCTTCAAAAGATCTGCAATGGCGCCAGATCACCCTTAGTTGATGAACAACACATGGACAGGTGCCTAAACGGACAGAACAAAGATTGGGTAATGCTCTACGGTGGCCAGCGATGGTTTCTGTGAAGACCAATGGCGGAGGAATGGCCCCACGTGCTCTCACGCGTCGGCGCATGGAAGACGTGACTAAGGAGGTGGCGGCGCGTGGTGGCGCATGTGAAGTCCAATGATGCTCCGGTCAACAGGGACACGCCGGCGACGATGGTATGAGGCTAACCTTAGGGTGGTCCAGCCAAGATAGAGACTTTGCAAGGTTTTTAGGTTTTCGCACAGCAGACCAACGAAAGAAAACTGATGGAAGGATCAGAATAATCCTCTGATAGGCTCTGATACCATGAAGAATTGGGGAATTGAAGAGTATTCTTTTTACTCAAACTTATTATTACAAGAGAGTAGACTAGAGTTTATATACACCTAGCTAGGGCAATAGAAAAGGAAAAAAAAACCCTAATAAATACAAATTAATCCTAATTAATCATAATAATGAACAAATCAGAAAGCAAATATTTACAAGAAGAGAAATAAATCAATCATCATAATAACAGAGTAAAATTAGAATCCCACAAGAATGAGCAAGGGTTCAGAGCCTAGTGGAGTTTTTTACCATAAGTTTTTGCTAGTATGGGATGACATTGAGGATGACAAGATTACCTCCTTTGCTAGTACGGGATAACATTGGTGATGACCAGCCTACCTCCTTGTATATGTAAATGTACAAACTACAATAGAGAAGCATGTTGAACTGGTCTTTGTAGAGACTTCATTGCATAACATTTAATAAAAGATTTACTTTAAAGAGTTTGCATTGCCTAGTTCAATGGAATTCTGATAATATCCTCATGTTTTATGATGTGAACAATTTTCAAATTCCTTGCTAGCTATTGAGATTTATTTCTCAATTTTTTGTTCTTTTTGAACAAATTTTCGTGTGCCCAAGAGGAAGGAAGTGAGCCAAATTAGTCTAGTCAGTAAACTAGAATTTAGTCCAAGTGAAAATCTAGTTGATAGCTAAAAATTAGTCCTTATGAAGTTTCTTTCTTTTGTGGTCTTCATAACTGTAATTAGAGTCGTATTCTATGGTCTCAAGTGTAGGAAAGTTGTACTTATGTAACAATTGAAAAGTCTTGGATTTTTTCTATGCATGATGTAAGCCGAGGCAGTGAAGCCTAGACAAAGCTGAATTTTGGCACCAAATTGTTTGTTGTGAGTTATTTTGGCAAATGACCTCCAAATGGGGTGAATTTTGTTGAGAAAATAGAAAATATGTGAAAGAATATGCTTACCTAGTTTTGTAATTTTTTGGACTAGTGAAGGTCTTCAAACATTTTCCAAACAGTGGCCTTTTAAGGAAACTGATAGAAACAAAATAATTTTAAACAGTCTTAATGTTTGCATGTGAAATATATATTTAACAATCTTAGATTACTTCGAAATTTTTATGAAATCTCCATAAGTGCTTTATAATGTTATATGCCAAATTTCATAATTTTTTAAGGTGTTTAGACTATCCTTTTGTAGACAAAATAGTGGTGATCTGAAAACAAAATTAAAACTAAGCAGTCTCTTAAACCTTGTTTTAAAAGGGGTCTAGTCACTTAGTTTGAAGCTGAGATAACTATAATCTTGTAAGGACCAAATTAGTAATTTACACAAAATCTTATATGTTTTTTTTAAGAAACCTAATAACAAATTTCTGTGAGAGAGAGAGAGAGAGACCTATCAGAAATAATTTGTCTGTATATCCTCCAGTGCAGGATCAAAACAATTCTGACTTCTTTGTCATCTTCAGATGCCTCAAAGAGAGGAGCGTCGAGCTCAGGAGGGTTCTGATTATAACAACATATGAATTGTTCACTAATCCAAACAATGTATAATTATAACAACAACATGTACTAAAAATATGGTCCTTAATATATGGAGATTTTCATGAAATTTGGAAGCATCTAGTTTGGTCAAACAATAAGCAAATAGAGGGCAGTAGGGTTTTAGGACTAACCATAATAGTTTTGGTGAATCATAGTGATTAAGGGTTCAAACAACAAAAATAATGTGTGAAATTTTAATAATAGATGAATAACATGTTAAGAATCTTATTTGCCAAATTTTGTGAATTTGGAGTTGTAGAATATGCCCAATAAATTCTTTATTATCTTAATTTCGTGATTAAACATGATAGCCTAGTGTAGCACGCAAGTTGAGGGCATAAATGAGGGACTTAGGCTCTGGAATTTTATAGCTATTAGGTAACATATGAAGGTATGTTCATGTTAGATTTTAGGTCATTTGAAGAACATTTAGGTACTTTATAAAATTGCACAAAATCAGGCAAAGGTGAAGAAGCAAATATGGATAGATGTAACTGCTGCCATAAGTGGGGGCATACTAGAGAAAAATGCTACAAGTTGCATGGTCGCCCTCCTCGTGCTAATGTTGTTCAGAATGTGGATTCTCAGTCTTTTGCTGGCCAACCTCCAAACTCTTTACTTCTCACTGGAGGTGATCTTGGGAAATATCGCCAGTTTCAGGCATCTCAACAGTCCTTATCCTGATCCTTATCCTCTACTGCATCCATTGCCCACATTGGTAATTCAGTTGCTTGTACACTCAATCTTCTTCCCTCAGTCCTTGGGTTATTGCTTCTGGTGCCTCTAAGCATATCTCTGGTAATCCTCATTTGTTCTCTCATTTTTAAAAGTCGTCATCGCCTTATGTTATTGTTGCTAATGGTTCTAACAAGGTTGCTAAAGCTGCTGGTAGGGCACATCCCTTTCCTTCTATGCCTCTAGAACATGTCCTTTATATCCCTAATTGTCCATTTAATTTTGTATCTGTTAGCAAGATCACTCGTGCTTTAAATTGTTCTATTAAATTTGACCCTGATCTGTTGTTTTCTAGGACCTTCGTACGAGACAGATGATTGGCACAAGATGTGAGTCATAGGGGCTTTACTATCTCAATAGTCCACCAGCTACTTCTGTTGCTTGCCTTGCCACAGATTCTCCTGCTCTTCTCCACAACCATTTGGGCCATCCTAGCTTCTCCAAATTTCAGAAGATGCTTCTTCATTTGTCTCATTGTCTCCGTTAGAGTGTGAGTCAAGTCAGCTTGGTAAATAGTCTAGGTCGTCTTTTCCCAAGTATGTCAATAATCGAGCCACCTCTCCTTTTGCTTTAGTTCATTATGATGTTTGGGGCCTTAGTCGTGTCATGTCTATTTTGGGTTTTAAGTACTTTGTAACTTTTATTGATGATTATTCTCGTTGCACTTGGTTATATTTAATGAAAAATTGTTCTAAGTTATTTTATATTTTTGAATTTTTTTTGTGTGAAGTTAAAAATCAATTTAATGCATCTGTTAAAATTTTGCGCAGTGATAATGCTCTTGAATATTTTTTAGTTCCCTTTCTTAAGTTTGTGTCCTCTCATGGCATTCTACGTCAGTCTTTTTGTGCTTATACATCGCAACAGAGTGGTGTTGATGATCGTAAAAACAGACATCTTATTGAAATTGCTCGCACACTTCTCTTACATTATCATGTTCCTACTCGCTTTTGAGTTGTGCTGTTCTCACTGCTTGTTATCTCATTAATTGGATGCCTTCTTCTGTTCTTCAGCACAAAATTCCTCACTTTATCTTGTTCCCTTCTCAATCCTTGTATGCTCTTCCCTTTTTGGTCTTTGAGTGCAAGTATTCTGTTCATAATATGTCTCCTGGATAGGATAAATTATCAGCTCGTGCAATCAAATGTATCTTTCTTGGTTACTCCAAACTTTAAAAAGGTCACAAGTGTTTTTCGCCCACTACCCGTTGCTACTACTTATCCTCTGATGTCATGTTCTTTAAAACCTCACCCTCTTAGTCCTCATCATCATCTAAGGACCCTTCTTTATCTGAAGTGTTACCGATTCCATCTTAGTTATTTCTTTCTGAGGTTGTTCCTATTGTTTCTGAGGTTCCCCCACCTCCAACATTGCAGGTCTACCATCGGCATTCTCAGCCCCAGACCTCACCTCTTGATGCAATTCCTGCTGACTCACCTTCTGCACCAGAGTCTCCACCTATCGAGGACCTACCTCTTGACGGTGATTCTTCTTATCGCTGTGTGAAAAGGTAACCTTTCTTCTCGAAACCCTCATCCCATTTATAATTTTCTCAGTTATCATCGGTTGTCTCCCTCCTATTGCGCCTATCTCATCGTTATCTTCTACTTCTGTTCCTAAAAATGTCAGCAAGGCTCTTTCAAGTCCAGGGTGGACACAGGCAATGGTAGAGGAGATGACTGCTTTGCATACCAATGGTACTTGGGATTTGGTTCCTTTACCTCCTAGAAAATCTATTGTTGGCTGTCGATGGGTTTATGCAATCAAGATTGGCCCAGATGGTAAAATTGATCGACTTAAAGCTCGTTTAGTTGCCAAATGTCACAACCAGGTGTTTAGTGTGCATTATGGTGATACATTTTCATGTGGCAAAGATGTCCTCAGTTCGATTGTTTCTATCCATTGCCTATGAAACATTGGCCCTTGTATCAGTTGGATATCAAAAATGCTTTTCTTCATGGTGAGCTTCATAAGGAGATTTATATGGACCAACCGCCTGGCTTTATTGCTCAGGGGGAATCTCATTTGGTGTGTAAACTTAGTCGCTCATTTTATTATTTGAAACAATCTCTACGTGGTTGGTTTAGTCGATTCAGTATGTGGTTATTGAGTTTGGTGTGATTCGAAGTGTATCTGATCATTTTCTATAGACATACATTTGAGGGGCAATGCATTTATTTAATTGTCTATGTAGATGATATTGTTATTACTGGCAATATCAAGATGGCATTATTCAATTGAAGGAACATCTGTTTAGACATTTTCAAACTAAAGATCTTGGCTTGTTGAAATACTTCCTTGGCATAAAAGTTTCTCAATCCAGTTTTGGTGTTGTCATTTCTCAAAGGAAATATGCTTTAGATATTCTGGAGGAGACTGGGATGCTTGATTGTAAGCTTATAGACTCTCCTATGGATCCTCATGTGAAGCTAGTTCCAGGACAGGGGGAGCCTCTTATAGATACCGGGAGATATCGACAGTTGGTTAGGAAACTTGATTATCTCACTATTACTTGGTCTGATATATCTTTTGCCGTTAGTGTTGTCAATTAGTTCCTTCAGTCTCTCTGTGACAGTCATTGGGATGCAGTAGTCAGGATCCTCAAATATATTAAAGGTTCTCCAGGCTTATATGAGAATCATGGTCATTCCCAAGTGATTGGGTACTCTGATACTGATTGGGCAGGTTCTCCTTCTGATAGAAGATCCACTTTTGGGTACTGTGTTCTATTTGGAGGTAATCTAGTATCTTGGAAGAGTAAAAAGCAGGACATTGTTACTAGGTCAAGTGCGGAAGTAGAATATCGTGCGATGGCCTTGGCAACTTGTGAACTTATTTGGTGCTACTTCAAGAGCTAAAGTTCTATGATGTATTATAAATGAAGTTGATTTGTGATAATCAAGTTGCATTACATATCGCCATCGATCCAGTTTTTCATGAAAGAACTAAACATATTGAGATTGATTATCACTTCATTAGTAAAAAGATCCTATCTGGGTGCATTATTACTTATCATGTCAATTCAAATGACCAGTTGGCAAATATCTTGACTAAATCTCTCAGGGGGACTCGTATTGGATACATTTGTAACAAGCTCAGTGTATATGATTTGTATGCTCCAGCTTGAGGGGAAGTATTGTATATAGTTGTTTAAGTCTTACACTAGTATACTGGTAGTCTCTCTCATGTATATATGTACAATGTATGCATTTAAATATACATAGATATTATTCTCCAAAAAGGGTTTTCTTCTGCCTTTTCTCTCTAATTTCACAGAACTTAATGCATGTCAAGTTTTATAATTCTTTTAACAAGAATTAATGTCATTTTTATTTTTGAAATTAGACCATAATTGAGTTATTTGCAAAAGAAATAGTGAGTAAAATGACCAAAAACAAATATCCTGAGATTGGTACTAGTCAAAGATTTTATTCCTTGGGGGTAAATAATTTATAAAATTTCTTTTTCCCATAAAATTATAATAGAAAAGCCCTTAGAGTCTACATGTTTTTGTATCAGACCAATGTTTTAGGGAGCCGATGGATCCTTAGTTCTTTATTGTCTTTAACGAACACATTGAGGATTTATAGCTAGTTTATGTCAAAATATAACCATCGCATTAGGGATCTTGATTTCGGTATATGCTACATGGTATGATTTTCTATTTGGAGACATTGTATTCAAAGTGTATGTATGCGTAATGGCACAACCTTGAAGGACCCAAGTTGAACTCCGAAGAGGATATAGCAAACACTTTAGTCATTGTGGCTACTATTCTCCAAGGGCAGGCTGAAACCCAGGCTAATGCAGCCCTTGCACAAGCTATTTTCTCACAAAAACCAAGCTGCTACCACCTAGATTTTTCAATAGTTATAGGAAACTTTGAGGGGTAGGAACCAGAACCCAACTGTGCGTTATGTTGAAGGACAGGGAAATATATTGCCTAGATTAGTTACCATAAACCAAGCTCTCTTTCCTAGGTGAGCATGATCATGTTACAACCAAGAGGTGGATGATGCAAATAGAAAAGCTAAAAGTTGCTCTCGCTGTGTACATGCTTGAGGGAGAGGCAAAACATTGGTGGAAGAGTCTAGAGAGATACCTTCAATCTATAGCAACCCCAGTTATTTGGGAGATCATCCATACGACCTTTTATGATAAATATTTTCCTAAGTCAATCAAAGATGACAGGGAGGTTGAGTTCCTTCTACCTAAGCAAGGGGATATGTTTGTAAGTGAATATGAGGCCAAATTTGTTGAGTTGTCCAAATTCTCCTCTTAACTCACACTATCATGATGAGAAATGGGAGACCACAAAATTTGAGAGAGGCCTTAAACCTGAGATTAGGGATAGAGTGATCACCATACCCACGAGATAAAAGACTTTACTATAGTAGTGAATAAAGGCTTAAATACTGAAAGTTTTGGGCCAAAAAATGTAAATTATGGGCAAAAGATTTTGGGTCAAAACCATAAATTCTGAAAGTTTTGGGCCAAAAAATGTAAATTATAAAGCTTTTGGTCCAAAACAAGGAAAACATCCAAAAATTAAAGTCTGATTTTTTTTTTCCTTGAACAACATGCCCAAACTTCTCTCTTTTTTTTTTTTCTTTTTTTGGTGGGTCATCTCCAACCTCTAGTTGGTCAACCCAACCCTTCATTTTCCAAATCTCACCTGATTCGAGAAAGGCCATTTCTTGCTCATTTGAGCTCTGATTATGCATTCTTTATATCAAAATTTTTAAAATTGAACAAGGATTAATAATTTACAGTCAAAATACAACAAAACTTACAAGTTTTTCCCGGAAAAATACAAACATGATCAAGGCTAAAAAACCATAAAAAAACCAAGGTAGAGGAAAATGATGCTCTGATACCAATTGTCAGTATCTATTAAAGATTTTAGATATCTCAAAAGGTTTCTACAAAAGATGTTACACCCTAGACTAAAATGAATAAAAAAAAATGAACTCCTTGATGGCTAAACTGAAAAATTTTAAGGATAAGTTGGAAAAGATTTTGAAAACACAGGGAAAGGTAAAGGAAGGAAATAAAGTGAGAATTTTGGGGTCTTGCAGTATGAAATGTAAATTTGGGAAAACTACTTTGTACTTAAATGAAGTTCTTTTTGTTTTGGGAAAAGTTTTATAATTTTGGCTGAAGTTATAACTATCAGACCACTAGTTCTCTCTCCTTTGTACTTTATTTCGAAGCTTCCTCTCTTCAGATTTCTCTGGAAAGTTCCGTAACAACTTCAGCCTCAGTCTTCTTCTCACCGCCATAAGCTTTCACTCTTCTCTGTACCAACTTCAGCCTCAGAGAAGTTACTCAGCGATCTGCCTTATCTTTATAGGATGATTTTTTAAAAAATATTTTTCTCCTTTTTCTTATGTTGTTAAGGTTAGGATAAGCAAGATTTTGGTTGCGATTTCATTCCTCCTAGTGTGGAGCCAACTCGGATTAGTAGAGTAGAATTGTAGCTCAGTAGTCAGGTGAGTAACTAATCTGTGATAGCTTAATATTTTATGCAACTAAATTATTTGAACTAAACTTTTGTCCCCTTCGATTTTAAACGCATGAATTTTTTCTTATGAAAAAGTTCCCCACCCATCTATATCCGGTTTATGCAAAATTCCCCATGCGATGTGGTTTTACTTCAAAGCTTGTGATTTTATAAAATGTACTCGGGTTGAACCTAATATATCAATTTTTCGAAAAGACTTTTACGTGACAAATGTTTTATTGGAAAGTTTGTGTGTTTCAAGTATCTTCCCTGAATAGTTTCATCATACATGTTTACATGAGATTTATATGACATGTTTTAAGTTGTGGAAAGACCTATTAGTATTGAACCAGTGTGGAGGAACCGGTTTCTAGAACGATGGTGCTGCAGCGATACTGTACTCCTTAGCACGCCTTGGTGTAAACCTTAGCTAGCAAAGGTTGGGTGATGCTAGTCCCATAACCAGGGCGACTCACGGGGAGGAGTACATAGATTAGTTGGTTATGGATGTGAGGGTCACGTAGGGTGACCAGATGGAGTGTGGAGATAACGATTTTGTGAATGGATGGTACTGGAGGGTTATGAGAAGTTCCATTAGCGATTCCTCTTGAGATATGTTGATTATTAAAGTTTGATTTTCACGTGAAATTATGTTTTTGAACATGTAATTTCTACGATTTTGATAATGTACCGTATGGCAAGGAAATCCCTATTGATTTTGTTACTTTTGTAACCAGCACATACTTTATGTTTTTATGCTGTTATAGGTTAGTTAGTCGTTGAGCCTGTAGCTCACCCCTTTCCTCTCTTTTTCTCCACAGATAGCAAACTAATTCAGAGGTTCCTCCAACCGAGTAGTGATAGATTATAGCTGCTGAAGCCTAACTCATGTCTTGGGTTGGTATACAACTTTGAAATCTTTCTATGTATAAATTTTGAACTCTAGTGAAGGCTCTATAATCCTAAAGGCAGGATCCTGTACCCTGTGATGCTGATAGTCTGTATAATTGATCTTATATGTATGAATGATCTTGTATAGGCTGTGTTTGGATATCTTCCTGAATCTTGAAGTGTATGATGGTTTTTTTAGAGCATATAAACGTATTTTTTTTGGATGCCAAGTCAAGGATATAAATGTATATGTGTGTTCTGTTTATGAGCTCCTCTTAGATTTTTAGGCTTATGATTATGGAGCGGTGGTCCTAGTCAGTGCCGGTCACACAACTTGACGGGGTGTGTCAAAAGATTAACATACTTTGTAAAATAAATAGCATGTAAACATAATGGGAAGCGGAATACGATGCTAGCCGCCACCCATTGGTGCTTAAACTTATTCTCATTGTGTATAAGCACTTCTATGCTCTAACGACTCACTTAGATGGTGTATTTTCACAGAACAACCGAGCACAGGGATTCTCATAGCTTCCAGATATATATATATATATATATATATATATATAGGCATATGCCTAATGTTTTCCCATAAGAAATGTAATCAATACACTAATGGACATCAATGTGAAATAATGACATTGAAACCAAATAAATGAGGAGATTTTGAAACGGATCACATTAAGTGTGTGTTTGGGAGTCGGGTGGATTTAACGTAGGTGGGATAAACTAGGTTTGGTTGAATGTGGTTGGAGAAAATTAAGTTTAGATGAACGTGATTTATGTTTGAGAGACATTTAGGTAAACGTGATTTGGTATAGAAACATGATGTTTAGATGCTGGTGTGCAAACTTGGTTTGAGATGTGTAATTACTAAAAAGGGTATGAATTTTTTATTTAATTTTTTGACGTAACATTATTATTTATTGTTATTTATTTAAAAGGAAACTTAATTTTTTTTATTTATTTGTCTAATATTACAAATTAATCACTAATGAATCATTTTTTTATTAATAAATTAATTTTTTATTTTGGCCATTACTAATTAAAAATTTAATTAATCACTAATTATTCACAATAATTTTAAGATCTCTAATTAAATTTCAAAACATTTTTCTTCTCTATTAAATTAATTTTATCTCTAACTAAATTTTAATACAATTTTTTCTTCTCCATTAAATTAATTTTATCTCAATTAAATTAATGAAAACAAGCTTATAATAATTTAATGAAAACAAGATTCTCATTAATTGGGTAATTAAATTAATTAAATTAAACTATGATTTTCAGCGCTGTTTAAAAAATAAGGAAATCAAACAAAAAAAAGATTAAAAATAAATTAAGAGATTCATTCTCATAATAAAGGAAATAGTTAATTTTACAAATAACTACTAATTATTTTGCATATGCTCTATTATTTGATCCCTAATAGTGTCTCAAATACGGTCTATTTCAGGTGAAGATGTTAGACTAGTAAATGAATTTGAGGCAACAATATGGATTTCACTATCTTCCTCAATGATATCTTCATTATCTAAACAATTAAGATTAACGTCGTTATCAACTTGCCTTCTTATGAAATTGTGTAATGTCATCGTTGCAATCACAATTGAACTTGTGTTTCCATTTTCAATTTAGGCATTTCGCGCAAGATTAAGAATCTATTCTTCCATATCCCAAAAGTTCTTTCAATAGTAGTTCGTAAACTGGAGTGATAGTAATTGAATACCTTGTTGTGGTTAGCAAATCCTGTCAAACGTCTGAAATCATTCAGATGGTAACGTTCACACTTATAGGGACTGATATATCCAACTTGTGGATAACCTGAATCTACCAAATAATATTTACCTAGAAAAATAGAACAGATAATCATTAAAGAGATAACACAGATAAGCTTGAGAGAATATTAAAATTAACTAATCATGAAGTAAAAAAATATATCTGGATGTAGATACGGAAAGTTCATGGCAGGAGTGGTGATAGTCTGCTAGAATACTCAAGCATCATGAACTGTGCCTTCGTAACCATGCAATACAAATGTAAAACACATGTCCCAATCACACAGCTAATACATTTTGCCTGTGATATCATTTTCTTCCAATAAACTTCGATTGGTCACTTGCACTAGCTACGCACGGGATATGAGTTCCATCAATTGCGCCGATGGCATCCTTGAAATAGGCCAATATCGTTGGTCATTTTGTATTTTGGGAGAAATATCACTAAATGAACGATCCCAAGGCCTAATATGATTGAAAGAAAGCTTCAATAAACCAACCAACACTGCATGAATTTGTCTACTCATCATTTCTCCTGAGTATTGGAACATTTCTTATAGGACTCTGTTTCCTACCCCATAGCCCACCACATACAAGAACATAGCAACTATCTCCTGAACTCCTACATGTGTAGACCCCTCTAATTCACACTCCATTAATTCATGGCATAACTGGTGGAAAACATGGAGTGGAACATCTCTTGGCAATGAATTGGATGTCCCTATAATATGTCTACTATCCATGAATGTTCAAACTGTTCATTTGTTCTGCGTGGTACTTTGGACATATATAATTGATAGTATATAGCAACTATTGCGGTTGTAATCATGACTTGATCATCGTCGTCTATTTCTAAATTTTGTTGTACGTTTCGAGGATCCATTCACACCTACATATCCATAATACACATTAAAAGTAAGTAATAGTAATAAAACATCACATTATAGGCGATAATGTTGATACAATAGTTTGAGTTAAACTAGGAATGACAAAGATAATGTTTATACAATAGTTTAGATAAGAAGTTGTGAATGATAAAGTTCAATTTTTAAAATAGTCTGAAGGGTATTGAACTGTACCCTGAAGCCAACTAAGTAACAAGTGTGGCTTCTCCAGATTTGTTGCAAACAATTCTCTTGCTTTCTTATGTACCAGTAAATTGCAACAATGGCTATAAAATTTGGGATCGCTTGTAACTTCATCCATGTTTTGAAGGACCCCCACTAATTCCTCCATAGATGGCACACTTGGTTGTGCATGTGGCTTATCAACAGAGCTGGTACGTGAGTGATAGGTATCAGCTATTGAGCTCACAGCTGCAAGTAACTGTCTAGCATTAGATGCTTTGCCTTTTCCTTTCACTTTTTCACCAGTAGCCCTTTTTCATTTTTCACCACTTCTCTAGTTAGGTGGTGTGGTGGTGGAAGTTTCTGCAACCACTAAGTCCTCTTCACTATCCCCACTTCCTTCTTCCATGTCTATCAGCATGTCATCCTATGTTGGACGATAGACATCATCATCATTCATGCTAGTTGGAAGTGTCCCAGATGTGGGTGCCCAAGCATATTCACCATTGGCTATCACATCCTTAAAAAGTGCAGTCAGTAGGGGTGCAAAAACAAGCCCTTTGTATTTGAATTTTGCATATTGGGAATTTTCCTGCACAATCCCAAAATATATTATCTCAACAAACAAAAATAAAGTGTACATAATCTCTAGAAAAATTATGGTATCAATCATACTGCAATCTTCTTCTCCCACTATTTGTTAAAGGCATCGACCGTGTTCTTGACACTATCCCACCCTAGCCCAGTTTCATTGGCAAATAATTTATTCCATGCTTGTCATTCTTTCTTCAAACTATCCCATTTGTTTTTCAGCTGGGTTCTGTCATAGTTCTTACCACTCCAGTTGTTAAATTCAGTAACAACATTTTTCCACCCAGTCTTTGTCAACATTGTGCCATTGCGTTCTCCTTTGTTAATTTGATTTAAACAAGTTTGAATAAATTGCTCTGTTGATCTTAGATCCCAGGAGGCCTTTGCACTCATCTCTAGTGAGTATAAAATATTAATTTAGAACCATGATAAATCGCTTAGCTATGTACTTAATTTCTATACTTACCTACTTACAAAAAAGCAAATAACATAAATTAAAAACAAGCCTTATATACTTAATTTCTCAAATCATAAACCAATCATGTACTACTAAACTAAACTAAAACATGCTTCTGATTAATTTTATCTAAATTAATTTCTTCTATTTTAAATTATTGTTATCTCAATTAGGATTATTTGTATTTTCTTATTATATATGTATCTATTAAATTATATATATAATAAGATTACTCAAATTAAATTAAAAAAAGCTTCTAATTAATTTTATCTTAATCAATTTCTTCTATTTTTATTTTATCTTTATCTCAATTACAATTATTTATTTTACAAACTAATAAAAAGATTCATGAATCGATTTTTATCTAAATAAAAATTATTTGACAAACAAGATTACTCAAATCATTTTTATTTTATCTATATATCTATTAAATCAAATTATATATGTTGTTTCTTCTAATAATAATTTATATCTCAATCAAAATTATTTGTCTCAAATTAAACTAAAACAAGCTTATAATATATTAGTATAAGATATTTGTTTTTTTTTCAAAAAATATATTAATTAAGTCAGTAGATTAATTATGTTAATTATGATTAATTAATTTTTTAGGGTAATCAGAATTATGAAATGTTAATCATGATTAGCTATTTTTTTTTCAGATTACCTAACTATTGAAAAAAATGGTTGGCACACATGTAGAAAAAAAAAAAAAGCCCACTTCTGTCTAAGCCCAAGTCTAACCCAAAAAAGAATAGCTTCTTATTCTTCTTTGCCCAACCAGGCATTTAGGCAAGAATCGAGTCACGATGACCCGATTTTTCCCACTGTATAGGGCTACTGGAGAGCCTTTTTCTACGTCGTTCATCGCCGTCGGCACATGCCCAGTGGATTTAAGCCACAAACAACACACAACACTAAAGAGCAGAAGAAAATTGGACCCCTGTTCGTCACACAGCTTTGCACGACAGGCAATCAGAGGAGGGAGAAGGCATACCTGTTGAAAGGAAATGGCCAGAAATTGAAGGGAAGGCGACGAAACAGAGAGAGAAGCACCACCCACGATCCTTGCAAAAAGATCTTGCACTGGTGAAGCAGAGCAAATGTGAATATATTGAGGGGCACCAATCTAACACAGGGGCAAAATTGAATATATATTGAGGGGAATATAAAAATGAACCCCACCCACGTTAGTTTGTTCGAAAAAGCAAGAAATTGGTGGGCTTCGCTACTGTGGTTTGGAGGGGCTTCAACGTGGTTTGGACTGAAATGTGGTTGCGTGATTTTCTTCTCAAACGTCTAGGATTCGCGCAAACGTAGGTTGGAAGCACAGTAAACTTGGGTACGGCAAGCTGAAAAACACACCCTAAAAAGAGAAAAATTGACAAGTGGTAGATCAAGGTACGCTTTTCTTTTTTTATCCTTTTAGAATAGTGATTAATTACGCTTTATAAGCTTTATACCCTATCTTGGGTAAATTAAAAATTCTAGGGTTATATAGTTATGTTTTATATAACTACTAGGAATTCATGATTTTGGTTGATCATGTTGGAATTGAGTTCTGTTTACCCCATTACGTGGTATCAAAGCGTAGTTTTCAAAGATTATAAAACTAATTAATCACCAAAATTTGATCAATTTTGTGCCTTTTGTGAAAATTGCTCTATTAAGGTTCTTTTTATATAAACTCAATAGTTTTTGGTTGATTTTGTGATGTTGAATTTTTTTTTTTAATGTAGTTGATCATATGTGATTTTCACATGAACTAAGAATTTAAGATCACAAATGTATGTTTTGGATTAAAGGTTCTTATATGTGCATATCGATGTTGTGCATCTCAGATAGGGCTGATGTTTTACTGGAATTTATATTAAATATATTTCCTTTCAATTCTATATATGAGTCTCAGGCAGGGGTCATGATTTCCATTATGCCAATAGGCCTTTGAAAGTATCATATATATATATATATATATATATATATTTATACACATCATTAAATAGTGTATAGATATATATATATACAGTGCACAGATATATCATTAATTGTTGGATCAAGATTAGATCATTTGATAATTAATGAAGGTTTAAATTCCACTTTCTTTATATGTGTATATATATATGTATATATATTGAATTAAGGATATATATATATATATAAAGGAGATATATCTCTGTGTGTTCTCTCGTCTTAAAGAGACGCCGGGATTTATCGGAAGTGTTGATTATAAAATATTTTTATAATCTTTGGATATATAGCTTGTTTGAATATATCCCTTATTTTATATATGCAAATTCTTGTATATATATGGAGGATATATTTATTTTGTATGTGTGTATTATTGAACTTTGAATGTGTCTAAAGGGACTAAATTGAAAGAAATGAAAGCTAGTGGTTACAATTGTAAATTTCGAACATGTGACTTATGATGATGAGTTTGATGGTCCTTGCATCTATTTGGGCACTCTAACATTCCTCCCCAACAGTAAGAAGCTAGAAATTGAGGTAAGAAAACATCATCTCCTCCCTCTTCTTCCAAAATTTGCACCATAGAAACTCATAGATGAATTGTGTAAAATTTAAGAAAAACTCTTATTGGATCGGTGGGGAAAAGCTGCTTTGGGTCGTCTAATGATGAATAGAGACTTGTGCATGTGGGAATGGAAATTTTGTGGCTAAAAAATTGGAGAATTTAATGAACCTTAGTTGAGATTGATTTGGGGATTTTTGGTGCCAAATTGTCATGTTGATAGTATGTTTGATTCTAGTAAAATAAAAGTTCTCAAGATGAGAATAGAGGTAGTTGGGGCATTTATGAAGCCCACATAGAAGCATTTAAGGAAGGAGAGGTTTTGGGATGAGAGTGTGGTGGTAAGAGCAACAATTTCAAAGGAGAGGGTTACTCTCTAGGTGCCATCACCCTAGACGCCATGGCTAATGCTTGAGGCACGACCACCTAAGAGGGGTCTTGGTGCTTCAGGCTCTAGAGGTGGTGCCCAAGGCGCCATGTGCCCTGAAACTTCTTAGCTAATGTGAGTAAGTACCTCATTCTATCTAATTGATATAGTTTGTTCTTCTTTATACTTTTTTGTTACACTTATTATAATGTAAGTCTAATTTCACTTGTAATACGAAGCTTAATGGCTTTCCACATGCATTCTACTACTTGAATTATGAACACTATTTTATGCATGAGAAATATGCTGACATATGATCAAGCTGTTAACTATGTTATAATATCTATGAAAGGTACGTTAAGCCTTGTTGTTACTAGATGAATATTATTATTACATGGAAATTGTTTGCATATGTTTGATATTGGCTAATCCACTAGAGGATGGTATTGGTTCGAGTCCCATGAGTTGGAGCATCTATTATGATATATGTGTATACCATGACATGATTGGAGCATAACGAAGACTAAATTTTATGGAGTATAGGGAAGGAAACGACGGGGGCCAATGGTATTATAATGGGGATAGAATTGCTTGATTGAATGTTAACTTGCGAATGTTAAAATTGTTGTGCTGCATATAGTCATTTATTTTTACATTGCTTATGATTTATTGCTTCATGTTTTAATATATCTCTTGGCAAAGTAGAGTTGCTTATCTCACTATGTTGTCAAACTCAATTTGTTCCTTCCTTCCCAGATAACTAGGGCGAAGAGGAGGTTTCACCCCTTGAGTAACGGAGCCATTTGAGTCTTGCATTCCTCTTTCTTTTGCTTCTCTAAGGGGACTTGTTTATGGGTAAGAGTGATGAATTGAATTGAGTTTGAAATGATTTCAGGTGAAATATGTGGTCTTTGGCAAATATAGAGGGAGTATGTGCTTGTTTGGTTCTACGATAGACTACCTTCAATGCGCGTTTGTCTACTAGAAATCGATTCTTCAGTGAAATTATCATGTTTGGTTCTGCGTTCATCAACAAATTCAGAATCGATTATCCCCTCAAAATCGATTTTGTGTAGAAGTGAAATCTTATAGCTTTTTCTGAAAATCGATTATCTACAAATCTTCTATTGCCAAAATTTTCCAATGTTACGCCTTTTCATCCTTCACAGGGACTTCAAAATAGAGAGAGAGAGAGAGAAAGAGAGAGAGAGAGAGAGAGAGAGAGAGAGACTTGCCTGTTTTGAAGAAGAAGGGGGAATCGCTGACGGTGGCCGATAGTGGAGTTGGAGAAGATATCACCGTTCACCTTCATCTAGTTCTCTCTAGCCATCGTCGTTTTGTCTCTCACCATGAACAAAGGAGAAGGCCTGGACTTGATATCAGTTGAGAGAAGTGGTTTCTAGAAATTCTAATGATACTGGAGTGAAGAAGTAGTACTTTTTTTTTTTTGATAAAGAAGTAGAAATGAATGAAGGATGATGTGGCTAAGTGGCTTCCGTGAGTATTTACAAAATGGGTATGTGGGTATATATATATATATGTAAATGTTTATTTAAATTATTTAATTATTGTTATACTTATTAATGATAAATGGGAAGATAAATGGGTATTTATCTATTTAAGTAAATGTTTACTTAAATTATTTAATTATTATCCTTATTAATGAATCTCAAATTTTTTATTTTTTAATTATTATTGTATTATTTGATATTAGAGAAATTAAATAAGGGTGAATGAAACAAAACAATATAAAATGCATATCCTTTCTGATATTTACACATGTAAAAGTACTTCCGCTAATCAATATTCAAACGAAATTCTTTTTTCAAAATTAGTTTTCTTATAATAGTTTTCAAACATAAATCACATTCATGCAAAATCAATTATACTCAAAATCAATTTTAAAAATCAATTTTACTCAAACTTAAGTTTATCCAACGAATTTCCAAACACACACTATACTGAGTGGATGTGTTGACATGACAAATAGCTACACCAGAAGTGCACTCATCCTACACAGAGCCCATTGAGATGCTAACGTGTCCCCTTGATGCCATTGGCAGTGCTGGAGCTTACATCATCTGCTTTCCCTGTGGTCCTTCACACGAGTGACTACCCATCTTGCCCCTTCTTACTCTAACTCCTAACACATCTCATTCAAATCTACATTTTAGTTTTCACACATTTCAATAAGCATATATATAAATGGCAACAAGTACACATGGTACATTCCAAAAGAGTCATTGTCGCCTTACATTATTGAATTCATAGACGGAGCTCTAAACCACGTTGTGAGCATGGCTAGGGATGGCAATACCCACCCGAACTTGGCTAACCCAATTTGCCCCGCTCCGTTTGGATCGAGTTATTCAACGGTTGACTAGAGAACAGGATGGGTTCGGGGATTCCCCGAATATACAACTGCGGGTTCGAGGTGAGGATAGGGTAGTGTCCTCCCTGCCCCAAAATAGTTAAATAAGTATATATATAGGCAAGGTAAAACTAGAAATGTGAAATTGTTTGATATGAAAAAAAAAAAAAGCAGCTGCATCTATAAATAGTTAAATACACACACATAAATTCATTGGAGGAGACTTGCATATGATATATATATATATATATTACAAGATTAATTCTCTGATCAAAAGCTTCTTGCAAATATTAATTTTATAAGTAATTTATTGAGTGTTTTTTTGAAATGTAAGTATATAATATAAGTATATAATATAATATGATATATATATATATATATATAAATAATATTTATGCAATATTCGGGGTACGGGTACAGGTTCGGATATGGGAAAAGTCACTCAATAGAATAACTTCGTGGCGGGGTGGGATTAAAATTATCTGCGAGTTTGGGAACAGGGCAAAAAATAAAAAGCTCGCGGGCCAACAAGGCGGGAACGTGGCAAAATATAAGTGTGCGAGGCGGGGACGAGTAGTGAAAAACCCGTCCTGATTCGCCCCAAACAACTAGACGGAGGAACACCCAGCTGGCCTTACGTCATCCACGCTCACTCTGCCGATGCGGCTGAGGTATGTTTGAAATATAAACAATAAAGTAATTTTGAAGTACAATATACACTATTTTTAAAGAGTTTATATCTGTATTTTGAAATTTTTTTTTTGATATTTTTAATCCAAATTTCTTATTGTAAAATTTTAATAGAATATATAAAATCTGAACAATTATATCTGTTCAATTTTCAACAGATGTTTCTGTTCAGTTTCTAATAGATATGTGTATTTAAATTTGAGAAAGATGTTTTTAGTGAAAAGCTACTAGGAGCCTATTTGATATAAGCATTTTATATTTTTATTTTTACTAAAAATAAAAAATAAATTTGAAAATACGTTTGGTTGAGTTTAATAAAAATATTTTCTTTATAATATTTCTTAAAATAGGTTTAAATATGAATATAATCAACCACTGAAAAGATGTTTTTAGTGTTTCATTAAATACATTTTAAGAAATAAAAACTAAAAATAAAAATAAAAATATTTTTACAAACCAGACAAATTTTAGTTATTTTGAAAATTGAATTTA
This sequence comes from Biancaea sappan, assembly GCA_037074585.1. Taxonomy (NCBI): domain Eukaryota; kingdom Viridiplantae; phylum Streptophyta; class Magnoliopsida; order Fabales; family Fabaceae; genus Biancaea; species Biancaea sappan. Next base: position 40,331,101 of record CM073501.1, on the reverse strand, counting down.
GGGTGCAGGTAGTAGCACAACTATGTGGTGCGTTGAAGGTGCCGATTGTGGTGACGGGACATTCCTTAGGGCGCAACAAGTTGGACAAGCTCGTGAAGCAGGGGAGGCTCAATAGAGAGGCCATAAATGCAATGTACAAGATCGTGAGGAGGATCAAGGCTAGTGAGATGAGCCTTGATGCTATGGACATCATGGTTTTAAATTGCGGTTGCAATTGCTATTGCGTTACGACTTACTGCGATTGCAGGTATTGCGGACGCTGTGATGCAGTTACAACCATTGCGGTTGTGAATTTTTTTTTAAGTTGCACAAAATGTTTTAAAAAATGTAAAAAATGTATATGATTGTTATATCTCTTAATTATAATTATATTATATTATATTGAATATCTAAATTAATTTAATGAATATATAGTCTATGCAAATATATTAAAGACACATGTAAAATTTATTTTAAAAAAATAAATAATTAATATTTTAATAAGTTTCAAATAGTTTTCTTCTATCTCAATATTTTTTTTTATTTTCCTCAATTTTTTTAAATTTTCCTTCTTTTCTGTTTTTGTTTTTGCAAATTTTCTCTTAATGTTTCTTATATTCCTCTTTAATATTTATCAAATATTTCCCTCTAAAATTTACCACATATTCTCATCCCTATTATTTGTGCTTATATTTTAATTGAATTTTAATTAATTCTTATTTCCTATCCCAATAAAAAAAATTTTGATTTGCCACATAACCTGCCAGTCCCATTCTCTATGCCACAAGCAATCTCACGAATTCTCTGGAAGCTATGCAACACTCCACCAGCAGCTATTCTCAAATCTCAATACTCAAAAGTCATAATCAAAGCCTTAAGAGTCAAGTTTATCTCATAGAGTCACCGTCTCTCACACACCTAAACTCTCAAATCAAAGCATGCCTCCCTTACTCTACTTTCTCGGTAGTGCACACCACAATTTATTTAAAAATTAAAATTTATTTAACTTTTTAATATATAATACAATTTATTTTCACCTTCTCAAAGCTAAAATTTGGTTAGATTTATTTGCTTCATCTAACTTTGTAATATATCAAGAGTCTTTGCACAATTTACCTAATTTCTGACTAAATTCTTAAAAATTTTCATTTTTCAAAATAGTCCTTAGTCCACTTTGAAAAATAAAATTAAAATTTAACTCCAAAAAAAAATTTCACTTGTCAAAAAATATATCGTTGTTATAGAATTTTATATTTTATGTCTTTTATATGTAGAAAACTTTTAAGAAGCTCAATTATAAAGTAAAAGGGGAGGGTTCGAGTCTTGGATCTATTGTTTTATTAATTATTTAAAAAAATGTTCACTGACTTTCATTAGCAACTAGGCCTAGTCGACTATATTACACACACAAGGGGAAAATCATTGATTTACACTGCACCGACCCAAGATTGAAAGCATGCGAGGTCACCTCTTCCCTTTATTAGCCCACTTACACATGTTAGTATATAAAGTCTCATCTCCTCTTTGTTCTAGGCAATGTGGGACTAGTTTACTCTTTTGAAATACCAAAGCTTGAATAACACTATATTCACAACAGAAAGCAGCCAGAAAGCCATCAAGCACTAGTGCTTTATATGGGCTAATTTGAAAGAGAGCCTCTTTTATTTTTCATAAGCAATCATTTAGTATCCGAACAGTGCGCATATGTAGACTAATCCAGGTTCAAGCAAGTAGGACCTTAACAGGTGGCAAAGCTCTCCCTACCAAGTTTCAGTGCAGCTGCATTCCTAGGGCTCGAACTCAAAACTTCTATTTATGTGAGGACAACCCCATAGGAAGTAGTAAACTTTGTCTTTTTAGGTCAGTCACCTGTGGGAAGTTGATTTGGGCTAGCTCCTTGTTAATGCTTTGCACCGATTCCTCAAAATGTTGGCTCTACATATTGGAAAAGAACAAATTGACATGTTCTTCAAGTTTGCAATAATTAGAAATCCACTCTCCCCTCTCATCTTTAAGTATAATTGTCTCATTGAAGATTCTTCTTTTCCTAAAGAATAAATGGAAATACTTGGTATTCCTATCCCCATTGATGAGCCACATCTATCTAACCTTTTGATCCCAATGAATTTCTTCCAAGTCTAACCATCTTTCTAACTCTATTTTGATCCCTTTTTTCTTTTATGAATCATGGATTTAAGATAATATCTTGAATTTTAGATAGCTCTTTTGTTAGATTTTTTTACTTTAGTCTTAATATTCCCAAAACAATGTCTATTCCATTCTGTCAAGTCCAACATCCTTGCATTGTTTTCCCTTAACCACATATATTCAAATCTAAAAGGCATTTTCTCTGAAAGGGAATTTAGAGTCAGTATTTAGCACTGTCAAAGAGGTCAGGCCTGCTTGTTATAGGCTAAAGATTAAACGAGCTGACCTTTTTAAGCCATGCCTCTTTATTAAGACCAAGACCACCTGCTTTGGCCCGCGGGGCCACTATTTTTTAATATATATTTAAATAATATAATTTAAAATAATTTTTATTAAAAAATTCAATAATTTTTTATTAAAATACAATTATATATGTAAAATATTATTTTTTAATATTTTTAAATAACTAATAACTTTAATTGTATATGTATTTTTTAAAAAACTACAAAAGTTTTCATATCCAAAAATACTATATTTATTGAATATAATGTTATAAAATATAAAAATATGATAAAGTATGATTATTTACACTAAATAATACATTTAAAAAAATAAAATGGGCTGGCCCGCGGGCTTAACCCGTTTAAGCCCATTTTAAAATAGACATATTTTTTCTGAATCCAAAACCGCCCATTTATAAGTGATTTTGGACTGACCCACGGGTTACGGGCCAAATTGACAGTAGTATCATTATTCACTACTGCAAGATTGTGATTAGAACCAACAATAGGGAGACATTCAACCTTGGGTAGTGTTTCCAACTAGGTGGTACTGCATATGGCCCTATCTAGTCTCTTCCACATAGCCTCTGATCTCATTGTACCTAAAATGCTTTAAACTCAATTTCATGCATCACATTATTTCAAATTCTAAAGCCTAAATTTTTGTGTAGCTATCATTTCAAAGGTTTCTTCAAAATTTGCCCAATAATTAAAATTTTAGTAGAGACTTCATTAATTTAGTTTTCATTTTGGAAACTAAATTTCATTTAAAAAAAAAATTGTGCTTGCCACACTTAGGTGGGATAAAACTATTAACACAAATATAAACCCCACAAGCTAGTTGTTTAACCTACTTGTTAAAGGTTTGGTGGTGCATTTTCAGCCTATTTAAAAATTGGTCCTAAATAAGTTAGTTTATTAGGCCCACGAGTTGACCAATGTAAAATGCAATAGATTTATGTGTAGTTTTCTATATCTTTGTCATCAAGTTTTATTCTTGAAGTATAATATATGTAGAAAAAGTTTTAAAGAGTCATTCATTCAATGCTATGTTGTAAAAAAACATACAAATATTTTCAAAGACGATACACTTATTATGTTTTTATTGGAAAACCATAGACTTTGATGTTTTGATTGGAGAAGCTATTAACAAAGATATAAATAATTGTATACAAGTTTTTTCAAGTAAAATTTGAAAAAGAGAAGAAAAAGGAACTCAAGCAAATAAGAGGGACTTGAGCAGGCCAAGTTCGATTTATTTCTAACATCACGTTTGGTTCACAAAATTCCATTAGGAGAGACACAAAATTCCATTGGTAGCTTCATTCTCCTGCATTTGGTTTGTAAGGCTTGACGAAAAGGCGCTTTCCATTATTGACATTGTTTTCCATTTTTTCCATCCAACTCATCTCCCTTTCATTTCCGATGAAAAAAGGCATCTCCACTATTGAAAAGTTGTGAAATTCCATTGGTGCCCTCATTTGTTGCCTGATTTCCAAAAAAAAAAGTCCTTGGTGATTGAAGCCCTACATTTCTCCTCTTCGATTTGTATCAAAGCTGCCGTTGTCTCCTCTTCAAGTTCCTAGTGATTGAAATAGTTTTAAGATTTTCTTTTTCACCCCCAAATCTATTACCATACTATCATATTTATCACCATACTCCTTAGCATAATCTTTAAATCCACTCTAGGTTTCAATATATATATATGTTCACGGAGCTTGGAATGTTGCAATCTGATGCTCAAGTTTAAATGAAAGGATTAGAATCTGATGCTCAATCTGATGCAATCTATCAAAGGATATGGTGAAGGAGAAACACACGAAAGAGAATATGCTTTTTTAAAAAAAAATATACAATTTCAAATAAGGGATAATTTAGTAAAATTACCCCATCTATGCATTTTCTTTTATATTAATACATCTCACTTTTTTTTCCTATTCACTTTTCCATATTATACCAAACAAGCCTTTGTCCATTTTCCTTTTTCCTTTTCCATTTCCTTTTTCTTTTTCCATTTCCTTTTTCTTTCCATTTTCCTCTTTCTTTTTCATTCCTACTTTGTCCTGTAAACCAAACGCACTATTAATTTTCCCTCCAATTTTGTGGCATGTAATTGCCTAATTTCTATTGTGCATTTAGAAATTAACCATTTTATTCCAAATAAGAGGGGCATGAAGAAAGCAACTTTTAGTAAGTCTGTGGGGGATTATTCCGCATTCATCTCGACCAACAAATGAATACCAAATTATTTGCTATTAACAAATTTAATAAAAATAAAGACAACATCTAATACAATGGTATAAATTAGGTCCTTTTTTTTTATAAACAACCATCCGATGTCTAAACATCAAATCACAAGTATCGATTAATTTAGATTCGAGGCTAGTGGAAATGGATCAGCTACAGGCACTTGGAGGCTCCAACTCTTTGTTAACTACAGTTTTAACTGTGGCTAAATAAATGTAACAGTGGCTAACAAAGAGCTAGAGCCTCTAAGTACCTGTAGCTGATCTTAATTCGAGGCTAGTAAGACCACAATGAGTGACAAAGCTCTCCCTACTAAGTTTTAATGCAACTGCTTTCCCAGACACTCAATCTAGAGACTTTTGGTAGACTAAAACAACCTTTTAGCAGTCGATCTATGCGTTTGATGGTATAGGTCGATAATTTCAAGCAATACACATCATGCTCATCAATCTAGTTTAATAAAATATCATGCATATTTGAAGAACCAAAGCATGAATATAGACATTAAAATAATGTAACGAGTTTTTGACTGAAAAAATAATAGGTAAAATTGAAAAATCAGTCAGAAAAGAAAGATTTCTAACTATTTACCAACTAAGTATGTGTTTGGGAGCAAGTTACATTGGCTCCAACCACAGTTCAAGGAGCTATCAACCATGTTTGCACATTTTTGGGATGTTTGGTAGCAACAGACAAGCTAAGTTAGCAACAAACATGGTTTAAGATATGGGTCATTAACGTGGTTGAAAACAATGCTCCTTGTTGTAGCTTCTGTGATGGAATTAACGTGGGTTGGTGAGGGTAGCTCCAAAGTTCATTAATCCCCTTCCTCTTTTACCCTTGTTGGTCATTTGCTATGTTGGTATTTTTACTAGTTTACTGCTAAAGCTCTCATCGATGTGTGTAGAGTTGTTTGGTTTTTTGCATTCCCTCTCATTTTGTCTTCTGAAGCTCCCTTATGTGAATCTCCATTGCCTTCCCTCTCGTTTTACTTACATTTTCAGTCGATTTCAATGGTTCTGGTACATTGTAACATGCTCGTGAATATGTTGGAATTGTAGTTAGTTTTAGTTAATTTTATATTACTGGTCTATAAATACGTGTATTGTATATTGTATTGCATATTCAATAATAAGAGAATATTTCTCCATATCCTCTAATCTCTTTTATTCTCTTCTTGAGAATATTTTACTTTAATTATTTTCCCTAATTTTATCATGGTATCAAAACCAGGCTCTGATACCATGTAGAATGTAGGAAAAAATAAATAAAAATAAAATGATCCCAATAAGGGAAAAGTGATTAGAGGATATGAAGAAATATTCTCTTATTATTGAATATGCAATACAACATACAATACAAGTATTTATAGACCAGTAATAGAAAATTAACTAAAACTAACTATAATTCCAACAAAATCTCCTCTGTTTGCCCTTGTTTTGCTGCATTCTACATTGGTGGGTGTTTTGTGTGTGTGTGTGGTGGTTGTCAGGTGGTTTCTAGTGATGTATGCTACCGGTGATGTGTCGACGTCAATGAGCACTGTAGGAAGCACTTGTCTGGCATCCCTGTAGGAAAGAAACTAACAGGTCAAGAGAATTCTATCGTGAAGAAGAAAAATGTTGTCGTGTGTTGAAATTAGGGTTGAAGAATGCTAAAAGAGGGAGGAAGAGAGAAAGAGAATGGAGAATAATGCTGGAACAGAGAGGGAGAGAAAGAGAGAAAGATGGCTGAAGAATACTAAAATAGAGAGGGAGAGAAAAGAAAAGGAGAGGAAGAAAAGAAAAGGATGAAGATGATGCTGGTGTCCATGTGTCTGGGCTTTTTTGGTTTTTTTTTTTGTGGGTTAGGTCAGGCAATTAAATGGAAGAACTCTAGAAACTAATCAAATTAATTAACCTAATTAATCTAGTTTCAAATTATTAAAGCAATTAATTTATGTAATTGACTTAAAATCTAATTTACACAATTAAATATCTTAATTAATCTGGTTAACTAATTACATAACAAGTAATTAGTGATTAATTAAAATTTCAATTAGAAATTAAAATTAGTAATTATTTTTAATAAAAAATTAGTCAATAATTCATTTTTTATCTAGCAATTTATTAGCACTTTAATTATAATTTACCAATTTATTAGCACTTTAAATTAGTAAATTATTACTAAAAAAAGTCAATAATTTATTTATTAAAACATTAGTACACTTTATTAAAACACTGACGAATGAGTAATATAATTGAAAAGAACATTATGAATATTTTATGATCATACTCTCGTATTAAAAAGAAGTAATTTATTGATAGATGATAAGATGTATGCATAGTGGATGAAGGAGAGGTAGGACTGCATTAAATCAACAACATTGGTGAAGAGTTATACAATAATGTGGAATGACCCAAGAACATAAGAAGAATTGGAGAAAGCAAGGTAGTAACCATAATGAGGGCTCACATTGGCTTTAGTGTGCTGTGAAGAAAGCCTCCAAGAATGGAGCCAACCCTATTGTCATCATCATCATCATTATGAAAACCATCCTCCTGCTATATATGGCTATAGCATACTTGAAACACAAGCTCCATATTAACAAGAGCAGCAGGGTAGCAATGCCATGACCACTACCTTATAGGTCACAGTGCCTACCCAGCTAGCCTTATGCAATGCAATGGTGCATGGTCCTATGCCATACCCATCATACTATTTATCAACATCAAAGTACAGTTTCAGCCTTACCCTCCTACTGTCCTGCACCTCTGTCACTATGCCTATTATCCTCCACACTTGTCTTTTTTTTTTCTCTCACCATTTCTTCTGACAGACTTAGAATGATCATCTTGTGCTTAATAATTCATCCCATATTAATGATCACTGGTCATAATTTCACCTTTTTTTCGGTTAAAGTCATTTTCTATACAATGGGTAAATATTACCATTACAGTCTATCTTCTATACAATGGTTTCACTGACTCAATGTGTGGATTTTACCAAGATTCAGAGAACCGGACCGGTCATTGAACTGGTTGAGGCATCAGTTCAAGGGTCAGTGGTCGGACCGGAATTGAACCGCGGTCGAACCGGTGATAATTAAAATATATTAAAATATTAAAATATATAATTAACATATATATAAAATCATAAATAATTAAATATCCCATAAATATAAATATGAAAATTCAATTAAATATTTAATATCTTAACATAAAACAACATTTATCAAGTAAAAGTTTACAATATCATCAAATACATATAGTTAAATTTATTAAATAAAAGCTAACAAACTAGCAAAGATATATAATATCATGGATCATGATCAATATAACAATCATTCATATCAAATCCTGGTATGTTAGCATCTCCACCAAGATTGCTACTCTCATCTTCACCAACACTAACGCTAGGTCCAATCTCATTAAAGGATGCCAATAATAGCTGTTCTAAGATGTTAAATTCATCATCACCTCATTTTTTTTCCTTTTGGTCCAAAAATTTCACCTAGGGGTGTTCCTAGTTTCAACTGCTCGAATATTGCTGAGAAAAAGAGTGGGATTAAGTATAAGCAAGGCAAAATTTGGACCAAAAGGCAAAAAAAATATTCAAAAACCGGCTTGAACCGTGACCCGACCGGTTTTTACCGGTTCTCCCGGTTCGATACCGGTTCGTCTGGTTTTCAACCGGTTTTTAAGCTCCCTGTTCAATGGCTTATACCGAATCAGAACCATGGCCGGTTTTTCGGTCCGGTTCTCAGATCCCTGGATTTTACGCCTTTTTTTTGTTTAAAAAAAAAAAGAAGCTACCATTGCAATCTATCTTCTATACAATCTTAGTAATATCTTCTGAAATGGCCCACTCACCAATAGTATGTCCATATCATTTCTTTAGGCTTTCCGTCCAACACCAACAATATGCTACTTCTATATAGGTCATATTGATCAGACTACCAGGTCAACATGTTGCCTTATACAAAAAATACAGAGACAATACAATTGTACTGAACAAAGGTTAAAATGAAGGAAAAATATTTTTTCAAAAAAAAATAGAGACCATAAGAGACAATACTACCTAAGGTAAAAATACAGAGACGATATGAGAATTAATATTAAAATGAAAGAAGCTGTAAATACCCAAGGTTCCAGTGAACCCATATCAAGAAGCAAGCTTAAAATCAAGAGTACATTCTTACCTCACCGGATTTGCTTCAGAAAAGCTGAACGTCGTTGCATCGATGGGTAGACAGCTAAACGGCGACTGCGCTTAGAAGCCGCAAGAGCACACTGGATGTAGCGAGCTAAACTTGAATGATGAAGAGAGAAAGGAACACGGCAAGACTGGATGAAGCAGAGCTGAAGAAAGAACTAAAGCATCGTCTTTGGTTTTCCCTAATTCAATGGTTTTCAATTTATTTACAAAAATGCTACCACATTTCCAATAGTTTTTAGTTTATTTACAAAAATGCCACCTTGTTATCACTTTTTTAAATTTTCTTATTTTCAAAATTTGAAAAAGAAATAATGAAAACATTTTTTTGATATTTTTAGTTTTGGATTCATTTTCAGAAAATGTTGTCATTCAACTCAACCAAACATATTTTTAAATTTATTTTTTATTTTCAGTAAAAATAAAAATAAAAAATGCCTAAACCAAACATGCTCTAATTTGTCCAACTCATGTTTGCCCACTAAATTACCAAACATACCCTAAAAATAGGTGGCTGAAAAATCAGTGGTAGCACAAAATGTTCTTACTAACTTGCATTCCACCTTTTTCTGAGCGACTGCCTTTTGGTCAGTCTTTTGGGAAAAAAATTAAATTAACTTTACCTACCTAATATCAATTAGAAATCAAAAGCATTTTTTTAAAAAAATAATAAAAACATTTTTTTTGTAAAAAAGGATTTGAACAACTTTTATTTAAAGCTCAGACAATTATTTAGCTAGACAAAAAAATACACCTCAAGAAATACATTTTGAAAGCAGTCCAACTAAAAATCAGTTAGACTGCAAATATAAATTAAAAAATAAATGATTATTTCATAGAAGCTTTTTTTTAAATTGATTTTTTTTTTAAAATACAAGTGCCTTTGAAAACTTTTACGACTCTATATCCATAACAAAATGGGATATGTTTTTTGTAATTTTGTATTGTGCTAACCTTTGTACTACTGACAAGGACTCCTCTGTAATTTGTAGGTTTACTCTTGCTTTTAACGAAGTATAAATTTATAAAAAAAAATTATCTTTCAAGAGTTTAAATGTTTTTATTTTTGAATCATTTTAAGATTTGTGTATAGTAATAAAAATAATAATTTACACAGAATTCAAGATAATTTAAGAGTAGAAATACTCAATCTCTTAAGAGATTAAGCTTGAATCAGACAACTAAAATGAAGAAAAATATAAATATTATAATTGAAAATTTGAGAAATCTATTAGTAAATATTCACAAAAAATCCTACCTATTAAAATATTAAAACAGTTAAAACAAAAGAAATTTAGTAAAAATTTAAGTGTCCTAAACAAAATAAATTTGTATATAAACTTTAGAATATAACTGAAAGTTAACAAGCAAAAATAGATAGATTCATACATAAATTTATTAAGATGGAGATAAAAATATAAAAAGGTAGTGTTTATTGATACATATAATGAAAAATTTTAAATTTTAACTATTTCTAACACAAACCAACTCAATACATAAAATTAAATCAATAGTACATGAAACAGGAAGAATATAAACTATATAAGAAATTACCTCAATTAACATGATCTGTGCGATATACTGGCTGCAATATGGGTATTTAAAAATAAAAAAGATTTTATAAAAAAGAATTTTAGACTTATTATTATTCGTCTTATTTTTTATGCATTTGTATTTAGAAAAAAATATAAATTGTTGAATATTTTTTCGTACGTTATATTAAAAAAATCTAAACATTTCACTTCTTTCTAAAGAGATTACATTTTCAAATTTTTTTTTTGGTTGCACACTCTTAAAATTGTAACATATAATGATATTTCACAATAAGATATTCCAAATACTCAATAAGTTAAACAAATAAATAACAAAAAATATATTTAGCAATAGACATTATAAAATTATGTTTTAAAAAATATCAAAACATGTAATGATGGGTTTAGTAATAGAAATTATAACTCTTTTTTCTATGAAAATTATATTCATCTTCCTTTTACCTAAAGTTTACAACATGATTGTTTTACTTATAATAAATTTTTTAAATTTCTCTGTTATGTTTGTATCTTAAAATTATTGAAGCCTTATTGAACATTCTTTTTTCAGTTATTATTTTTTGATATTATTGTTCAATTCAAACTTACTAACAAATTCACAACCTCAACGTGTGTTTAATATTATAAGGGGTTCTTTTAACCTATTGAAATCAAACCCTATTTAGGATATCAATTAGTGGAACCAATTAATAAACAAATACTAGAAAAAAAAAACTTGTGAATATATATTTGAAAGAAAGTACATATCAACTAATAACAAAGAACGATAAGAATATGCCTTTAAAATTGATGCAGCCCCATTACCAAAATAAAGAAAAGGAAAGAATTTCAATTAGTGAGTAAGGCAATTTCATGATCAAAATAACTTGTCATTTTTCCAACTCACCCACTTGCAAAAGATTCATCTACAGAACTTCCATTGTTAAAGTACTTGTACCTTTGCCAAACCAAGGAAGCATGATTTCAAAGCCAAAGAATTGTGCAGAGACTCTTCATGAAGTCTTAGAAGGGGGCAAAAATTTTACATCTCCCATTTTAAAAAAATGGAAACTAGAGGAAAAAAACACATATAATTTGAAAGCAAACAACCAAATTACAAAGATTACCTATGTTGTATAGACCAATAAGAAGCATACGTCACAACAAACAAACTCTCCTAGTTCAGAGTATACTGCAAGTAATAGAATATTACAATAAAAAGAGGAAAGTCAGTTTAGTCATAATACCCTTACAACACAAAAAAAAAAAATCATATAATGAAACAAAATTGAATCTCTATTACATTATACATAAGTTTGACCTCATTATAATTAATGAATGATCCTATAGATCAAAGTTAAATTTCAACTTGCATATTCTCTTATTATTTGTTTTGTATAGGAGCTTGTTGATAAGTACAAAATAGTACTTTAGGCTTAAGAAATGGAAAGAAATAAAGCAAATCAAATCTCAAAATATAATGACTGTGAAAATTACATAAATATATAAAAATAATTTCAAAATATCATGGGCTCTCTTGTATCTTGTATCAATCAATCTTGTTCAAATATGACATTAGAAGTACTCCTCCATGAGAAATCAGTTGTTGACTGAAAGTTATTAAGGCATACTTCATAAGCTTTTTTACTATCTACGATGTGATCTTGTAAAGATCTCGTTTCTTTTTTACTATGCCAAGACAGTTGTTTAGCAACTAGCTACTAATCAACCCATACGCATATCTCATGTATACTTCGCATATACGTGTCTATCACTAAATTATAATATGCATTATAATATTGGAGAAACTTTCTGGAAGCACCATGCAGGGATGTTTATGTGGCATCTAGTAGTACAAATATTTGCTCCCTTAACAAAAAAAATAACAATAAATAGAGCAAGCAATGAAAAAGGCCAAAAACATTGAGGTTAACCAAAACAAAAATACTAGAAGACTGCAATCTGTGTAAAGAAAAAAATCACCTTTCTCTTCAAAATATTCAAAAGAATAGAAATAATTCTTGTAAAACACAAATGGATATGATCCCCAGTAATGTTCATCAACATTTTCAACCATTAAAAAAAAATCAATTGATGAATAGGTAATTTAGTAAAATACCAACGATTCAACCGAGAATAATCTCGGCCCCCATCCCAACAACCTATGAGATAATATGATGGCTTGGTCCTTTAGTAAATTCTTTCTCAAATTTGGTGAATAAATAAAAATTACATATATTTTAGAGGTATATTATTGAATAGCCTTTAAAAAAATCACAAAGTAAAAAAAATTAATATTCAAAAGGGCTAAGAAATTTTACCCGCTTCAAATTTAAAACAGCCCCTTTATTTTGATTACCTTAAAAAAATAATAATAAAGATATTTTTTTAATTTTCCTGTTAAAAAAAATAAAAAAAAAATCTCTTAATACTTCAAAAAAGTACATTCCTGTATGTCACAACTGTACAAACGATCAGAATCTTCAGGGCATGGGAAGATTAAGAAGCGATCTAAACGTGCCTCCAAATCTCTAATGCTCCCATTTATTTTCTGAAGCATCCTTTTCAGTACTTGTAAATTGGCTTCGCCATCACTTTTCCTGATTCGTGTATGGAAATTATAGAGAGCGATATCGATGATCCACTTCTCTCTACCATATCCAGTGAACACCATTCTCGATATTAATGACCATCCACAAGTGTTTTTCTTCAACATAAAAATCAAAAGTTTTCGGAATATCGAGATTGTGATCCAGTTCAATTCATTTAACAAGGGGTATGAAAATGATTTAATAAAGTCGCTTTTCATTGTCTTTAGTGATTTAAGGAGATCTCTTTCCTCCCCTTCCTTCTAAAGCAAACATACAGTGACATGCGTTCTCATGCTTGAATCTAGACCTTTTCTTTGCAACACTGATTGTATGTCTTATAAGTGTTTCTTTGTCAATAACAATAGTTCTCTAGCTGAAGCTGACCCACACGCATCAATCAACCCCACTGATAGGTCAAGTGCCTTCTCTAAATGCCTCTCTTCTTAATGATGATGAAGATGTTGAGTAGAATTGAGGAATTCATGGATACAGTCATACAATTCCGTAAGTCTTCTCAAACATGTTTTGATAGTCTTAGCTTGTAGTGTTGATGAGACCGAAGAATCCTAAGACTTTAGCTTCTCTAGCTCTGTTTCAATCTTTTGAGATGCAAGATGTAGCTTTGAAGGCTAGCTAATGGATCTAACATGGCGATGAACTTCGAAATTTATGTATAAACCACCTATTTTCTCTCAAATGCTTACTCAAAATATTGAAATGAGCATCCTTTATAACCTTGGGACAAGGAACATCATGGCCCTTCATGCTAAGAAATGTTGTCTCTGTGTAGTAGAAATATGTGTCACCTTACCTATTTTGAAGATTTTGTTATACGAGTAGTTCAAATATAATCAAATCTCATTTCAACCGAGTCAATTTAATTTAATTTAACTAAAACTAATCAAAACTAATTAAATAACTAGATTGATTGAATGAAATTTTAACAAAACTATATTAATTAAATTGGTCACAACAGTTATTTAATTCAAATCAACCAATTATTACATAATATATTAATATATTAAATATTACATAATATTTATATATTTTATAGATAATATATTTTTTATTTTTAATAAACTCTATAAAATAAACTGAACCATTTTTTATTGTTGTCAATGTCTATTTTTATAATTGAGATTTGTCCAATTATAAAAAAAAAAAAATTAAGGTTCACTTTAGGATTGTAAACCAAAGCTGGCAGTGCATTTGGAGGAATAATATATGTAGTCTTATTCCATTTTCTCTAGTGGTGATAAACAAGCGGTCCGAGCCAATTACAGACCAACCCGTCACGGTCTTGACTTAAACGAGTTGGTCACAGGCTGGCCCGTTTATAAACGATCTTTATATAGGAAGACCAAAACTACCAGCGTAAGACCGCAGGCCTAAACGGACTGACCGCGGTCTACTATTTTTTTAAAAAATAAAATAAAATAATATTCAAATAATATAATTTTTATTTTTTAAAGTAAAAATTCAATAATTTTTTAGTAAAATAGTATTTATACATGTAAAACATTACTTTTTTAATATTTTCAAATAACCAATTACTTTAATATTTTATGTTTTCTTTCAAAATTAACTATATTATACTTAATTTTGAAAATTTTATATTTATTTTCAAAAAATTACAAGAGTTTTTGTATTCAAAATTATTATGTTTATTGAATATAAGGTTATAAAATATAAAAATGTGATAAAATAGAATTATTTATACTAAATAACATATTTTTTATAAAATTAATAAAATAAAATAAAATAAATTACAGTCTGCCTGCGAGCTTAAACGATCTTAACCGTTTAAATCTGTTTTTAAACGGACATAAATTTTTAAACTGAAGTCCATATATTTACAAATGGTCACGATCTTAATTGTGGTCCACGATCTTTTTAAATCAGACTAATTTTCTCCGTTAACTGCTTCTGAGGCGGGGGTTAATTGCTGTTCAGTAATTAATTTAATTGCAGTAACTTCTGACTTCTCCCTTCCCTATTTGTTCTAATCTTTGGGTATAAAACCCCGGAGGCTCACTGAATCGTTCGCACCCGTTTTTGCCGTGTCAAATCCCCTAACGGCTACTTTCTCCCATGAAAAGCCAATGCCGCGGTGTGTGAAAGTGAGACCCATGGGATCTCCCAATCTACACATTTTTAATTTTCCTTTTCAGTAGACCGTTACACTTCTCTCTTTTCTCTCTTCTCTTCCCCTTAAACCCCAACCCTCATTCCTTCATTCTCTCACCCTCGCAGCCATGACTGCCGCAACCGCAGCCACAACCCACGCCAAGAAGCTCACTCTCTTACTACTCCACCGAGGCTTCAACCGTCATTCCTATTTTGCCCTACTCATTTTTATTTTTTGCTCTAGTTGTGTCCCCTTTCATTTCATTTCGGAATTAAGTTGAACTGATGAAAACAGCAAAACGGCAGCGAAGGTGGCGAGGATAAAGCTGCTGAGGAACAAAAGAGAAGCGGTGGTGAGGAAGATGAGGCTAGACATTGCGTTGCTTCTCCAGTCTGGTCAAGATGCCACTGCTGGTATTAGGGTAACTTTAAGCTTATTGCCAAAACTACCATAGCTGATGGATTATTTATGAAATTTCTGCTGTCATTTTTTAAATTGCGAAATTAGAAGTGGATTTTGTTAGAATCCCACAATCTACTCAATATTAAGAAACAGAAATGGTTCTAATCGAAAGAGAAATGTGATCTGCAATAATTCCATTAAATTAGAAGATAAGAAATGCATAGAAGGATGTAGAAGGAAGGAAAAGAAATAAGCACAATATAATTCTTCCTCTTGGAGTCAGGAAGATATCTCCAGACAAAATTCATCACACTATGCTTGATCTTCCCTCATTGCTGCAATCTCATTCTTATAGCTGAATATTATATAACATAATGCATAACCTCCTTATGCCAGCTCACACTTTAGTGTCAGGTGTCCTTACTTTCCATTTTCACATTTTCTGCGACTTCATCTCTAATGGTATTGACTAATAAACTCACTATCATCTATACTTCTACCATATCAGTGGCTTTATTTTTTTGGCCCCTAGCGTTATCTAGTTATTAAATGATTCAGAATTCCTGGTGTTCTGATATAATCTGCTATATTGCTTTGAAAGGAACGCAACTCTGTTATGAAGAAAGTGAGTTTATGATAGAGCCCAGTAAAAGTCACAGATGAAAATACTGAATAATACGAGATATTATTAAAATAGGAGAAGAAAACCTCTTCCAGTGATACAGCACTCTTAAACAGAAAATAAATCTCACACACAGAGAAGTAAGCACAGCACAGAATTTATACTGATTTGCAAAAGAAATACCTCTATCAGAAGGTAAAGATAGGGATTACAGTAGAAATAACAAATAACAACACAAACAGAATGCAATAGAAGATGCAAATACACTCAATACTCAGAACACACACACACAGCAAAGATAGCAATTTGATAGAGCCCAGTAAAAGCCACAGAAGAAAATATTGAATCCCAGTAAAAGTCACAGAAGAAAATATTGAATAATATGAGATATTATTAAAATAGGAGAAAAAACCTCTTCCTGTGGGGAAGAGATAGTGACACAGCAGTCTTAAACAGAAAATAAATGTCTCACACACAGAAGTAAGCTCAGCACAGAATTTATACTGATTTGCAGAAGAAATGCTTCTCCCAGAAGGTAAAGATAGGGATTACAGTAGAAATAACAAATAACAACACAACAGAATGCAATAGAAGATGCAAATACACTCAATACTTAGAACACACACACAGAGCAAAGATAGAACTAAACATTCGAGAGGTCTAGCTATCTCCACCAAAACCAACTCCAATACTTTTTATGCCCTTCAATTCATTTTTCTGATTACTGTATGTATTTCACTAGATTAGCTATGAATGTCTAACGAAAAGACCTCCCTCGCCCAAGATAGGATAATAGCATCAAGAGGAAGCTACATGTAATTTTTTCTTTTTTCATAATTCTAGTATATGCTTGAAAGTATTCTGTTGCTTATAGGAATTTGAAGGTTGTTCATTAGAAATGATATTTCATACCCAAAAAGTACAAAAAACATTTAGTATAGTGGTTTAGAGATTTATGTAGCCTTTGTTGATTAACATAAATTGTTTGTGATGGTTTATTTGGTTGTTTTCATTTGTCATGGCTATGACAATGCTTTTGTACTTGAGGTAGTTGCTTCTTCTCCTTGTTGGCGCTCCCCACCGAAAGTTAAAAGATGGGATGAAGGCATATTATCAAAAAAAAAAAATCGAATAAAAGATGGGACGAAGGTAATTAGAGAGAGAGTCGAGGTTGAGAAGGAAGCAAGTACTTTGGAGAAATCCTTAAGATTAGAGAGAGGAAAGGAGAGATAGGGAGTTTGAAGAAGGGGGCATCTCGATCAATCGGATCAGAACCTCAACACAGCAAGAAGAATTCGCAGAGGTAAACAGTATTATCTTTTTCACTTTGCGAATTTGTTGCTCTATATTTTCTTTTATTGTGCATAGCTAAAGATTTTTAGCCCCAATTGAAATCTTGGCAATAGCAAACATCGCCACGGATTTAACCATGGAAAATGGATGTTACCACGGTCATTATAACGGTGGCTAATGATAGTACCCATGCCTACGCCATGCATTTTGCAATCGTGGTTACACTGTGTTAGCCACGGTTTTAATCCATTCAGTTATTGTTATAACCGTGACAAACAATCGGTTATTTTTGTAGTGACCACGTCGTCCCCCTACCTGCGTACCCACATTTTTGAAACTGTTAGAAAATTGTTTGGTGAATTGGGTTATTAGAGAATCTTTTGTTCATTCAGTTTGTGTTTTCAAATGGAAAAACTTAAGTTGTTGGTTTTCTTTGTCATTGTGTCCTGTGAAAAGTCAAGTACCATGGGAAGGATGATTTATAGGAAATTAAAGATGATTTTAGCAATGGAAAAGATTGATTGATAATGGTTTTATTTTCTTAACTGTAGTCAGTAATATTTAAAGTGTAGATTTTTTAGATGAAAATTTTAAGATTATTGTGTGCATGCTTCCTTGCTTGCTTCGTTACTTGCTGCTTACTTGCTTCCTTAATTATCTACTTCCTTGCTTACACCTTACTTGCTTCCTTAATTGTCTACTTCCTTGCTTACTTATTTACTTAATTACTTCTTTAATTATGTATTTGTTTACTTATTTAATTCTTGTCTTTCTTTCTTACTTGCTTATTTCCCTACTTACTTGCTTGCTTATTTACTTATTTACTTGTTTGCTTACTTATTTACATAATTACTTCCTTCTTTAATTATTTATTTGCTTCCTTACTTAATTCTTGTCTTTCTTCCTTACTTGCTTATTACTTTACTTGCTTGTTTATTTATTTAATTGCTTGCTTGCTTATTTATTTACTTAATTACTTTAATTATTTATTTGTTTTTTACTTAATTATTGCCTACTTGATTGCTTGCTTTTGCTTCTTGCCTTACTTCCTTACTTGATTATTGATTGCTTTTTTGCTTCCTTCCTAATGTGTTTCCTTGCATATTTCCTTTATTACTTCCTTACTTTGTTACTTGCTTCCTCACTGTCTTATTTACTTCTTTAGCTGTTTATTAGCTTTCTTGCTTGCATCTTTACTTTTCTACTTCCACACTTACGTACACATCCTTGCTTGCATCCTTGCTTTTTCCTTTTTTGCTTGCTTATTTGCTTGCTTTCTTTCTTGCTTACTTCCTTGCCCTTGGTTGCCTTATTGCTTACTTTGTTTGTTTAATTATTTATTTGCTTAATTAATTGTTGTCTTTCTTCCTCGCTTGCTTACTTCTCTACTTGCTTGCTTGCTTATTTCTTTAATTATTTATTTACTTCTTTACTCAAGTCTTGTCTTTCTTCCCTACTTGCTTGCTTCATTATTTACTTAATTACTTTTTAATTATTTATTTGCCTCCTTACTAAATTATTACCTATTTCATTACTTGTTTACATACATGTTTCATTGCTTTTTGCTTGCTTGTTTACTTGCTAGCTTCTTTTTTGTTCACTTCCTTAACTTGGTTGCTTACTTACGTACTTGATTGTTTGCTTGCTTCCATGCTTGCTTTATTACAACACCCTTGCATGCTTCCTTAATTGCCTATTTTCGTGCTGCTTGCTTGCTTCTTTAATTGCATAATTTTTTGCTTGATTATTTGTTTGCTTTCTTCCTTCCTTTCCTATGTGTTTCCTGTTGACTTACTTAATTTCTTCCTTGCTTGTTGGATACATGCTTGGTTTCTTATTTACTTATTTACTTAGTTACTCTTTTAATTATATATTTGCTTCCTTATTTAATTTTTCCTACTTCAATATGTTTACATACATGTTTGATTGCTTTTTTGCCTGCGTACTTTATTTACTTGCTTACCTAGCTTGTTTGTTCACTTCCTCTCACTTCCTCACTTGATTATTTGGTTGCTTGCTTCCTTAATTTCTTCTTTTCTTACTTGATTACTTGCTTCCATACTTGCTTTATTGCAGCACCCTTTTATGCTTCCTTAATTGCCATACCCTTACTTCCTTCCTTGCATGCTGCTTTCTTGCTTGGATCCTTAATTGCTTCCTTGCTTGATTTTTTACTTGCTTTCTTGCTTCCTTTCTTTTTTGTTTCTTTACATATTTTCCTTCATTCCTTAATTTGTTACTTACTTGTTTACTGACTTATTTACTTCTTTAACTAAGCTTTCTTGCTTGCTTCCTTCACTTACTTGCATCTTGACTTCAACTTCCACATTTATGTAATCTTGCTCGCGTCCTTGTTTTTTCTTTTTTTTGCTTGCTTGCTTTCTTCCTTGCTTACTTCCTTACCAACTTGGTTGCCTTCTTTCCTACTTTGTTTATTTACTTGTTTCCTACTTACTTATTTTAATACTTTGCTTGCTTGCTTATTTGATTACTTTTTTGCTTGCCTTCTTGATTGATTTCATACTTGCTGACTTGTTTGTTTACTTTTTTGTATTCTTACTTATTTATTTACTCGCTGACTTCACTTATTTACTTCTTTAGTTTAGATGCATTCATTCTTATCTTTCTTCCTTACTTGACTTTACTTGCTTGCATACTTAACTACTTCTTTAATTATTTATTTGCTTCCTTACTTAATTCCTGTCTTTCGTCCTTAATGCTTGCTTACTTATTTAGATACATGTTTAATTGTTTTTTGCTTGCTTACTTTACTTGCTTATTTGCTAGTTTATCTGCGGTTACTAATTATTACCTATTTCATTACTTGTTTACATACATGTTTGATTGCTTTTTCTGCTTGCTTACTTTACTTACTGTCTTGTTTGTTCACTTCCTTACTTCCTCACTTGTTTACTTTTTTGCTTGCTTCCTTAATTTCTTCCTTTCTTGCTTAGCTTGCTTGCTTCCATGCAGCAACCTTGCATTCTTCCTTAGTTGCCTATTCTCTTGCTTCCTTGCTTGCTTCCTTAATTCTCTAGTTTCTTGTTTGATTTCTGATGTATTCCTTATTTGCTTACTTTCTTGCTTCATTTCTGATGTATTTCTTGCATATTTCCTTTCATTACTTACGTATTTTGTTACTTGCTCACTGACTTATTTACTTCTTTAGCTATCTACTAGCTTTCTTGCTTCCTTCCTTTACTTGCTTGCATCTGTACTTCTGTATTTCCACACATTCTTACATCCTTGCTTTTTTTCCTTTCTTTTCTTGCTTACTTGCTTGCTTTCTTCCTCGCTTACTCCTATTTGTTTGCCTTTTTGCTTACTTTTTTTGTTTACTTGTTTGCTACTTTACTTGTTTTCTACTTGGTTGCCTTCTTGCTTGATTCCTTACTTGCTCTTGCTTACTTCTGTGTTTGTTTACTTGCTTGCATACTTACTTCTTTATTTGCTAACTGACTGACTTAGTTATTTCTTTAGTTATTTCATTCTTGCTTGTTCTTTACTTGTATGTTTGCTTACTTATTTACTTAATTACTTCTTTAATTATTTATTTTCTTGCTTACTTAATTCTTGTCTTTCTTTCTTCCTTTCTTACTTCCCTACTTGCTTGTTTGCTTATTTACTTATATACTTACTTGCTTACTTTATTTATTAACTACTTGTTTAATTATTTATTTGTTTACTTACTTAATTCTTGTCTTTCTTCCTTACTTGCTTACTTCCCTACTTGCTTGTATTTATTTACTTGCTTGCTTACTTATTTACATAGATGTTTACTTCCTTTCTTTCTTAATTGATTGCTTGCTTGCTTCCAAGCTTGTTTTATATCTCCCTCGCGTGCTTCCTTGCTTGTTTGCTTTCTTAATTACCTACTTTCTTGCTTGATTATTCGTTTGCTTTCTTGCTTTCTTTTTTATGTGTTTCCTTGTATATTTCCTTCATTACTTTCTTCTTACATTGTTACTTGCTTGCTCACTGACTTATTTATTTCTTTAACTATTTACTAACTTTCTTGCTTGCTTTTTTCACTTGCTTGCATCTTTACTTTTCTACTTCCACACTTATTTACATCATTGCTTGCTCTTGCTTTTTTTTATTTTTGCTTGCTTACTTGCTTGCTTTCTTCCTCGCTTTACATCCTTGCCTAACAGTTGCCTTCTTTCTTACGTTGTTTATTTACTTGTTTGCTACTTTGCTTGCTTCCTTGCTTCCTTTGTCTTGTTCATTTAATTACTTTCTTGGTTGCCTTCTTGCTTGATTCCTTACTTGCTCACTTGCCTACTTCTTTGTTTGTTTATATGCTTGCATCCTCTCATTGACTTATTTACTTCTTTAGTTACATGCATTTTTGCTTATTCTTTACTTGTTTGCTTACTTATTTTTACTTAATAACTTATTTAATTATTTATTTGTTGATTTCCTACTTGCTTGCTTGCTTATTTACTTATCTTCTTAATTACTTCTTTAATTATTTATTTGTTTCTTTACTTAATTTTTGTCTTTCTCTCTTACTTTCTTATTACTTTATTTACTTGCTTACTTATGTACTTAATTTAATTATTTATTTACTCTTAATTTATTGTTGCCTTCTTCTTTACTCGTTTATATACATCTTTCATTGTTTTTTTGCTTGCTTACTTTTACTTACTTACTTTTGTTTGTTCACTTCCTTACTTTCTCACACTTGGTTGCTTGCTTTCTTAATTTCCTCTTTTCTTGCTTACTTGATTGCTTACTTGCTTCCATGCTTTCATGTTTCCTTAATTTCCTATTCTTTTGCTTCATTCCTTGCATGTTTGCTTCCTTGCTTCCTTAATTGCCTCTTTGCAATTATTTGCTTGCTTTCTTGCTTTGTTACTTGCTTACTTGCAATTATTCTTTAGCTATTTATTACTTTCTTGCTTGCTTCCTTTACTTGCTTGCATCTTTGCTTTTCTACTTCCATACTTCCTTGCCTGCGTCCTTTTTTTTCCCTTTCCTTGCTTACTTCCTTGCCTACTTAGTTGACTTTTTGCTTACTCTGTTTATTTACTTGTTTTTCTACCTTGCTTTATTACTTTGCTTACTTCCTTGCCTTCTTGCTCAATTTTTACTCGTTGACTTGCTTACTTCTTTGTTTGTTTACTTGCTTGCATCTTTACTTTTATATTTACTTCTTTATTGCTTTCTTGCATTTGCTTACATTTATTTACTTAATTCTTTAATTATTTATTTACTTACTTACTTTAATTGTCTTTCTTCCTTACTTGCTCCCCTACTTGCTTGCTTACTTATTTACTTGTTTGTTTACTTATTTACTTCTTTAATTATTTATTGTTTGCTTACTTAATTCTTGTCTTTTTTGCTTACTTGCTTACTTGCTAACTTGTTTGTTTACTTCCTTGCTTCTTCCTTTCTTGCTTACTTAATTACTTGCTTGCTTCCATGCTTGTTTTATCACCCTTGCATGCTTCCTTAATTGTTGCTTCTTTTCTTATGCATTTGCTTTGACTGGATTCACTTAAAGTCTAGTAGACAATTTTTTTGATAATTTAAAAATTAAAATTTATTTCACTTTTTCATTAGATTTATTATATATGATTTTATATCATCTCTTTTTCTAACTTTTAAGAAGTTTTAAAGTACTCATTCACATCTAGAATCTATTATTTTATATATTTTAGAAAAATGATCATTGACTTTCAGTGACCATTTTTTTTCATAATATAAAAAATTAAATTTTTTTTCATAATTTCGTTATATTTATTCGTTTTTGTTGTATCTTGAGAGTCACAATTTACCTAATTTTTGAGTAAATCCTTAAAAATTTTTACTTTTCAAAATAGTACTTAGTCAAATTTGGAGTAAAATTAAAATTTAATTCCCAAAATAATTTTACTTATCAAAAAATATATTCTTGTTATAAGACTTTTATATTTTATCTCTTTTCTATGTACAAAACTTTTAAGAAATTATGCCCTATTTGGTTTGGACATTTTCTGTAATAACATTTTCACTGAAAACAAAAAATGACTAAAAATGCATTTGGTTGAGTTGATTAAAAATGTTTTCTTGAAAACATTTCTTAAAATAGACCTAAACCTAAAAACACCAAAAAGATATTTTCAATGTTTCAGAAAATGCATTTCAAGAAATGAGAAAATGAAAATAGAAAATATTTTTATAAACCAAACAAACCCTAGTGATGTCACTACTCAAAGTCCACCTTCTATGGCGACTAGTTTTAGTCACCACTGAAGTCAATAAATAGACAATTTTTTTTGATAATTTAAAAATTAAAATTTATTCGACATTACTTCTGAATGTTTAATACAATTTATTTTCACCTTCTCATTAACTTTGTAGTATCATGAGTCCTTAAAAAATTTACCTAATTTCTGACTAAAAACTTTTCTCAAGAGTCCACTTTGGAAATAAAATTAAAATTTAACACTCAAAAATAAAATTTCAATTATCAAAAAATATATCCTTGTTATATTTCTTTTCTATCTTTGGTTCACAATACTGGGCAAAAAAGGCCTGTCTGTATAGCATTTTTTCATTTGTTTGGTTGGCCAACCCTGATGGAATTTTCAAAGTAGAAAAAATGTGGCTTCCATTTTTTTCTTCCCTGACTGAGTATGGAATGAAAAAAGCTTGAAGACATGACCATCAAAGACAGAAACAAAATGAAATCAAAATTTGAAATCAGAGGTCAGAATCAACGAAGAACAACGATGCCAAAAATGGGTGTTGAGATGGACAGATTTTTTTAAAAAAATAATAATAATTTTAATTTAGGAATAATTTAATAAATTTTTCCTACATAAACAATTGTGTTTTCTTTCTCTTTTTCTATCTCATACGAAACAATTTTTTTTCTCGTTTCTATCTATTACTCATTTCTTTTTCATTCTTTCTATATTACAAAATTAAGAAACTCAAGTAAGGGAACCTTAATTATTTTTTTTAAAAAAAATGTTCACCGGCTCCACCATCTTAGTCGCTACTAGAAATTTTTTTATAATTTAAAAATAAAAATTTATTTCACTTATATTTAACTTCTTAAATAATACAATTATTTTCACCTGTAATGCATTTTTTTAAATAATGTAGTCCTTAGTCACTTTGGAAAAAAAAGTTAAAAATTTAACTCCAAAAATAAAATTTCACTTGTCAAAAAATATATCTACTATTTTATTAATTATTTTAATGTTGATAGTTTCTTCTTTCCTAACGACTACTTACTGTAGATTTTAGATTCTTAGGAAAAGAAGAGATAAAATATAAAGCTTAACAAGGTTTGACTGGTGAAATTTTTTTTTGGAGTTAAATTTTTATTTTTTTTCAAAGTGGACTAAAGACTATTTTCGAAGGCTTTTACTTTAAAAATTGAGTTTCTTAATGATCCGTTTGGTTAAATTATCCTAAAATAAAAATTTGTTTTTAAAAAAAATGTCTTCTCTCACTCAAACTCACCATCCAAGTCCTCCTCACTGCCAAGTCATTCATTTCTTTTGCGTCAACGGAAGAGGGATCTATTGTTGGTTTTCTTCACGTTGGTTCTGATCTCTGATTTCAAATTTCGATTTCATTTTGTTCGTTACCATCACCAATAGCTGTGGCTTGGTTTCCTTGTCTTGCAGAGAGATTTTGCAAAGTAAGGCAACATCAACATTTTTTCTACCCTGGAAAGGTTCCATTCCATCAGGGCTAGCCAACCAAACAAATGAAAAAACACTGTAAGAGTTTTTGAACATAAAAAAGAGATAAAAACATAAAAGCAATTTTTTGATAAGTGAAATTTTATTTTTGGGTGTTAAATTTTAATTTTATTCCAAAAAGACTTAAAAAAGTGAAAATTTTTAAGAATTTAGTTAAAAATTAGGTAAATTTTTTAAGGACTCTCGAGATACTACAAAGTTAAAAAAACGAATATACATTGTAAGTTTAACAAATGACAAGCTAGGAACGAGTTGGAGGTTAAAATTGGTGATCAGGTTGTTTCACAAGTGTCAAAGTTTAGGTTATACAAGATGACGACAAAATTATTAGAGATGTGGAACATTCCTACAAGCTGGGTAGTTGAAGTGGAGAATAGCATCAGGGGTTGTTTTGTGATCGGAAAGTAGGATAAGCTCAAAGGAAAGTTTTATCGTACTGCTATAAGACCAGCGATTTTATATGAGAGTGAATGTTGGGCGATGAAGGACAACAAGACCATAAAATTTGAGTGGTCATACAAGAAGAGATATGATCCGTAATGACTATATACGAATTGGAGTGAGGAAAAAATGGTTGAAAACCGTTTAAGGTGGTTTGGACATATTCAAAGAAGACGGTCGTTGGAAGAGTTTAGAGCCCTGTGAAAAAAGGTCGAGAAAGATAGAGCTCAATGGCATCGTGCGATCCACCTAGTGAGATAAGACTTTGTTGTTGTTATTAAGAAGTTAAATAAATGTCAAATAAATCCAAGACTCGAATCTTCCCTTTTTACTTTAAGTTTCTTAAAAGTTTTGTACATAGAAAAGAGATCAAATATAAAACAAGGATATATTTTTTGACAAGTAAAATTTTATTTTTGGGAGTTAAATTTTAATTTTACTACAAAGTTGACTAAGGATGTGAAAATTTTTAAGGATTTAGTCAAAAATTAGGTGAATTGTAAAGGACTCTCAAGATACTCAAAGATAAAATAAAACGACTAAATCAAACGAAATTAAAGCTTTGAGAAGGTGAAAATAAATTGTATTATGAAAGTTAAATAAAAGTGAAATCAATTTTGACTTTTATATTATTAAAAAAATTACCTATTAGAAAATTTGGCAATTAAAACATTAGAGACAGAATTTTGAAATGAAAAATTCCGTCCTTAACATTATACGGATTCTCTGAGACTTAAATATCCATCTGTAAATTTTAAAAATTTAAATATATATTATAAAATAACTTTTAACATATTTTGATACAACAATTTTGTGACAGTTGTCCATCTCTAATATTCTTACCATTCAAAGGCTGATTTGTAACGTAAAAATATCTCTAATTATTAAATTCTAAAAAAATATTAATTTTTAAAATTAGAGACAAAAATTCAAAAGTTATGTCAGAGATCATCTTAGATTCCGTTTCTAATTTCCATCCAAATCAAGGAGGAATTTGCAATATGTCGAAATTTGAGATGGAATTATTTTCGTCTTAGATTTATGTAGTGTGTCAGTGAGATTTGTCGGGTGAGCCTAATGCATGCTCCAGGTTAAGGAAACCTAACACATGCTCTTTTCACTAGTAACTAAATATTTCAACAAGCTCACAACCAATAACTTTT
Organism: Biancaea sappan; assembly: GCA_037074585.1. Classification (NCBI taxonomy): domain Eukaryota; kingdom Viridiplantae; phylum Streptophyta; class Magnoliopsida; order Fabales; family Fabaceae; genus Biancaea; species Biancaea sappan. The sequence goes on along the minus strand of CM073501.1, from coordinate 40,304,377 downwards.
CAACATCCATGTGCAAAATCAATTTAAAATTATTCACATGCATATAATAGTGAGCCTTTATTTGCCTCAGTCTTTGGATGTTGATTTTCCCTAATTACTTCATGATTATCTCAATTGCCAAAATAACCATCTTTCCTACCAAATAAACAAATAAAGGTTATTTTGATAACATTCGATTTGTTTATCAATTTGGAACAAGAACCGAACAAGGACCATGACCGACATACCATCAGTCGAACCCCCAAGCATGACATGAATACATTATACGGTTCCAGAACCGTACGTGAGATTTTCATCTCATACGGCTCCTCCTAATGATAAAAATACATAGAATCAAAAAAGGTTGCAATATTCTCATTATGAACTGAGCAGGGCTAGTGTTTTTACAATAAATCTCTAGCCAACCTTCTTGTAAAAGATTTTTTGTTAACATAAAATATGTTGGTACTAGATAAAAAAATAAATGGTAACTCCAACAATTTCTTTGTCCTCAACCGGCTTCCTGGAATTAGTCACTTCAACAGTCTTCGATGGTTATACGGGTATCTAAAATACGAACGAGATGGATGTTTGTTGTCACAACCATTCTTAGTCCCGATCCCGATGAGGCTGCATTAATCAGGGATACACGACAGAAGGAATTAATTGTTTTATTTCCACAAACTTCACCTTCAGCAAGCGTAGATTTTTTTCTTTCTATCCGAAGAATCTCCTAAGACTGAGAGCGGTAAAAAAAAATAATCAAATCGCACCATCTCTGGAATAGGTGAATGCCTCTTTTTCTCCTGAAGTTGTCGGAATTATTCGTAATAAGATATTGGCTACAATTGAAAAGGTCTTATCAATAAAATTTCCATTTATCCGGGATCTAGGCATAGGTAGCAGCAATCCATTCTATAATTTAATTATCTCTCGTGAGAAAATAATCCCACAAACAAAGGAATTGTACAATACAGTACGAAATAACGTAAAAAACGTAAAAAAACAGACTCATTAAAAAAATTGTTTATTCTCTAGTCTCGAAGGAATGTTTTTTTTTTATTTCGATTTTTCTAGTTAGATTTGATTGTATGTGGCTATCCAAAAAAATTGAATATTAAAAAAATTGTTTATTCACTCTGGGATGTAGGAGAGATGGTCGAGTGGTTCAAGGCATGTTTTTGTTTACCGAGGGTTCGAATCCCTCTCTTTCCACACTTTTACCTAATTTATCAATGTTACTGACCGCAATGTTTAAAATAACAATGGATATATTCCAACTTTCGTTGATAGGATTCTCTATTCCTAATTTCTGTAATACTGAAAATACTGGAAAGAGGGGGCAAGGAGGTAAAAATTTTTCGAACCCTTGTTATTTTAGTTAGGTTTAAGTCTGACGAGAATAATATTCTACAACTAGCAATTCATTTATTTTCAAACCAACTCATTTACTATCTATTATTTGATTGACTAATCCTTTATATTGGAATGGGTGAAGAGTCAAATGTTTTGGCAATTCGGGGGATGAATCAAGATAATTTTGAATAGAGTTAGAGACTTTTGTTCATCCCTCGTTGTTATGACCATTAACTAAAGCATGCCTATTGTTAACTAATTGGCGGGCTTGAGGAATAGTCGAAGCCATACCCAATCGAAAAAATATGTTATCCAAACGCATTTCGAGTAATTGTAGTAAAACCTGACCGGTGGACCCTTTCGCTTTTCTGGCGATACCAACGTATTTAAGCAATTGTCGTTCTGTAAGACCATAATGAAAACACAATTTTTGTTTTTCTTCTTAACGAATACGATATTGAGATTTTTTACCCAAGCGCGCTTGGTTTCTAAATTCGCTTCCGACTCTAGGCCTTTTACTAGTTAGTCCTGGTAAAGCCCCCAGACGGCGTATACATAAAGACTCCTTTTTTTTTTAATTTCATAAACCTAAATTAAAACTAAACTAAATGATAAATATGATAAATGAAACGAAATCTACTAAAGTATTGTACTACAAAGAAGAATTAGAAAAGAAGAATTAGATGAATTATATCAATATCTGAAATATAAAAAAAGAGGTTTTTTTTCTTGATTTGTTCTACAGAGATTGAATTTCTCCAATTTGGATTCATAATTTAGATCGGTGACTCTTGAAAAAAGAAAGAGAGGAAAAAGCCTTTTCAATATTCTTTGATTTCAAAAAGACATTATCAATATCAATCATATAAAAAATCAAAACAAATAGAGAAAAGTCGGCTATCGAAATCGAACTGATGACCATCGCATTACAAATGCGATGCTCTAACCTCTGAGCTAAGCGCGCTCACATAACAGAAATTGTGCATGCATAGGAATTTAATAAACTACTAAGATCTTAGTTATTAATTCTTTATTCTTAGCTATTCATAACATAATTAATATGAATTATGAATATAGAAAAGAATATAGAATTTCAAATCAATATTCAATATTTAATATTCTAGGACATAAAAAACATAACAATTTGAAGATAGGGGTTAATAGAATATATTTCAATCTATTTATTAAATATTAAATATATGTTTATCAATAATCAATTATATGTTTATTGATAGTATATTTAATTAGTATAGTAAGATTTTCTATATATTTAATATCTTCATCTTAATTAGTATAGTAAGATTTTCTTTTTTCATTTTTGAATTCAAATTCTTAATAGTATATTTAACAAAATTTATATAAATTTATATAATATATATTTATAATATATATTATTCAATAATATCTATATATAATAATATATTTTTGAATTATATAAATATAAAATTATATAAATAGAATAGATAGAATTCAAAAGTGAAATATATTTCATTTTGAATATAAAATATTTTTCTATTTTAGAATATTTTAGAATAATAAAATAATACAATACGTATAATAAAAATGAAATAAAATTGAAATAGAATTTGATTTCTAATATATCGAATATTAATTATATCGAATCTAATATATATTTTTAAAATATATTAATTATACTCAATCAAATATATATATTAGATTACAATATAAATGCTCAACCAGCAATAGATAAATAGATAAATAACTTTTTACAACCAGAGACGTATGCTTTTCAAAAAGAATATAATTTCCATTAACAGAAGGGGAACATGAGGCATTACAATGCAACAATTTGCACAAAAAACTTAGGAACTTGGTGTCCAAAAAGAACAGAATTATATTTTCATGAACATTAAGTAAATAAGTAAGCAAGTAAATAAGTAGAATAAGAAGGCAAGCAAGTTGGGAAGTAAACAAGTAATGAAGAAAGGCAAGAATTTAGTAAGCAATTAAATATTTAAAGAAATAATTAAGTAAATAAGTAAACAAGCATGCAAGCAAGCATACAAGTAAATAACTAAAGGTTACAAGTAAGTTAGTGAACAAATAAAGATTGTAACCAATTAGGCAAGCAAAAAAGTAAGAACACAAGTGAGCAAGCAAAGTAATAGCAAACAAAGTTAGCAAGAACGCAACCAAGTAGGAAAGTAAAGACAGGAAAAAGAAAAAAGTAAGTAAATAATTAAATAAGTAGTGTGGAAGTAAAAAAATATAGATGCAAGCAAGTAAAGAGAGCAAGCAAGAAAATATGCAAGCAATTAAGAAGTAATAAAGTAAGGAAGTAATTAAGGAAATATGCAAGGAAACACAAAAGTAAGGAAACAAGCAAGGGTACTGCAATAAAGCAAGGAAGCAAGTAAGGAAGAAATTAAGGAAGCAGTGAGGAAGTAAGAAAGTGAACAAACTTGCTAGCAAGTAAGAAAGCGATAAATTAAACAAGCAAAAAAGCAATCAAACATATATGAAACCAATAATGAAATAGGCAATAATTAAGTAAGAAAGTAAATAAATAATTAAAGAATTAATTAAGAAAATAAATAAGCAATTAAGGAAGAAAGACAAGAATTAAATAAGGAAGCAAATAAATAATTAAAGAAATAAGTAAAGAAAATAAATAAGCAAGCAAGTAAGGAAGAAAGACAGGGATTAAGTAAGTAAGCAATCATGCAAGTAAGCAAGCAAGTAAGGAACAAGCAAGAATGTAGGTAAAATAACTAAAGAATTAAGTAATTAAGCAAATAAATAATTAAAGAAGTAAGCAAACAAGTAAGTAAGGAAGAAATACAAGAACTAGCAAGTAGGGAATAACAAGTGAGAAAAAAAGACAAGAATTAAGTAAATAATTAAATAAATAAGTAAGGAAGAAATACAAGAACTAGCAAGTAGTGAATAACAAGTGAGAAAAGAAAGACAAGAATTAAGTAAATAATTAAATAAATAAGTAAGCAAGCAAACAAGCAAGTAAGAAACAAACAAGAAAACAAACAAAGAAATAAAGCAAGAGACAACCAAGTAGGCAAGTAAGAAAGTAAGTCAAACAAGTAAATAATTAAAGAAATAAGTCATTTGAGGAAGGAAACAACAATTAAGGAAGCATGCAAGGGTGATGGAAGAAATTAAGAAAGTAAGCAACCAAGAAAAAAATGAAGAAGTAAGGAAGTAAACAAAAAAAATAGTAAGGAAAAAAAAGAATTAAGTAAGGAAGCAATAAATAATTAAAGAAGTAATTAATTAAGTAAATAAGTACGCAAGCAAAGTAAGGGAGCCATTAAGGAAGAAAGACAAATTAAGTAACAAATTAGGAGAGTCAGTGAGCAAATATAAAAGTAAGGACGCAAGCAAGTAAACAAACAATAGAAGTAAGCAAGTCAGCAAGTAAGGAATCAAGCAAAAAGGCAACCAAGTAGGTAAGTAAGAAAGCAAGCAAGTAAGCAATCAGCAAACAAGTATGAAACAAACAAATTAAGCAAGGAAGGAAGCAAATTAATAAAGCAAGTAAAGTAGAAAACAGGTAAACAAACAAAGTAAGCAAAAAGTCAACCAAATAGACAAGGAATTACTTTCAAGTATGCAAGCAAAGAAAGAAAAAAAACAAGGCCGCAAGCAAAGATGCAAGCAAGCAAAGGAAGCAAGAAAGAAAGCTAATAAATAGCTAAAGAATTAATAAGTGATTGAGTAAGCAAGTAACAAAGCAAGAAAGCAAGCAAATAATTGCAAGGATAAATTAAGGAAGCAAGGAAGCAAACATGAAAGGGTGCTACAACAAAGTAAGTATGGAAACAAGCAAGCAATCAAGTAAGCAAGAAAAGAAAAAAATTAAGGAAGCAAGCAACCAAGTAAACATGTGAGAAAAAGAAGAAATTAAGGAAGCAAGCAACTAAGTAAACATGCGAGGAAGTAAGGAAGTGAACAAACAAGCTAACAAGTAAGTAAATAAAGTAAGCAAATGCAAACAAGTAAAGCAGAAGGCAACAATTATTTAAGTAAGAGAGTAAATAATAATTAAAATAAGTAAGCAAGCAAGCAAATAAAATAATAAGAAAGTAAGAGAGAAAGACAAAAATTAAGTAAAGAAGCAAATAAATAATTAAAAGAAGTAATTAAGTAAGCAAGTAAATGTAGGCAAGCAAGTAGGGAATCTGAAAGTAATGGTTGGAACCCAAGAGGGGGGGTGAATTGGGTTTTATAAATTTTTCACAAGAATTAATTGGAAGTTAAAATGATTTTCTGTAAAAGTACAATGCTTAGGATAATAAATACAATACAGAAAATCAATGTGCTGTCAAGATAAATAATTATAAAGATCAAGGAATTAAAGAATAGATATCAATATGCACAAATTAAAGAGTAAGGGATAGAGAAAGCAAACTCGGAGATTTATAATGGTTCGGCTAATCCAAGCCTACATCCAGTCCTCAAGAGACCACTTGAGTATTTCCACTATAATTGCAAGTTTAATCCGGGTACTTGCAAACCACTACAACCACGCAAATTCGATCCGGATATTTGCGAAACCACAATGGAGAATTTATGAATCCGGGCTCCTCCTCAACCCAAAGCAAGTTCTTCCAACACCGGTACTTGCGAACCTCAACTCAGAATAATATATGTGTTGATCAAAATCAACAATACAAAGAAACTCTCTCTAAAGAGTAGATGAAAACAAATGAAGCTCTAATAACTCTAATGATAGAGAATATGCAAGATTTGGCTCAAGAATGCTTTCCTTTCTCTCAAAGATGATAGAAGAAGTTAATATCACATTGTAGGACTTTGTTCTTACTCAAAATCGTGTATCTAAAGTCATATATATAAGATTTTACAAAACTAGCCGTTATATAGCCGTTATATAGCCGTTACAGCACTTATAGTGCAGTCCAGATTTTGAGCTTTCTTTAAAAATTCATAACTCCCTCATTTGAACTCCGTTTTAAACAAATAATATACCGTTGGAAAGCTCTTGGAGTCTAGTTTCAAATGAGCAAGTTTTACTCAAAAATTATTTTTATTTTAAAAGATATAATCAAAATACTGACTATAGGTCAGAACAGAATAATCAACTTTCAGTTTTTCAAACTATATTTTAAATAGTCATATATTTCTCATTTGGACTCCGTTTTCAATAAATAATATACCTTTGGAAAGATCTTTGAGTCTACTATCAAATGAGATTAAGATACTTGAAAAAATGATTTTTCGTTTATGAGATATGATATAAAGAGTGACCAAAGGTCAAAAACTAACTTTTGTAAAATTTCATATCTCACTATCTTTTTGTTCAAAATAATTGACCCAATGTATGCAAATCTAAATCATTGAGTTGCACAAATATACTAGCCTATATAAAATATACCTAATGTAAACACATAGGCTATCTTGATGCATCCAAGCTTCCAAGACTTCAAATCTTCTAATTCTTCATTTCTTGGAGCTTCATCCTTGCATGTTGTTTTCCTTGAGTGAAGCATGATATTGTTTTTCCTTGTTCTTCAATACAATGCTCACTCTTCTTGTTTTGAACCAACCTATAAAATATATCTTACTTGCAAATCCAATGGTTAGTTCAATTCATGATAATAGCATGATTCAATATATGCAACATATATATTAAGTAACATAATCATGGTTAAGTACTTGTAGCATATATATGATAATTAATCTTTATATATATCAATGCTACAATTCAAATACATTTGTCATCATCAAAACTTATGCATAAAGCCTTAGGGTCAACAGAATCAACAAATAAATAATTAAAGAAGTAATTAAATAAAAATAAGTAAGCAATCAAGTAAGTAAAGAACAAGCAAAAATGCAGGTAAACTAAAGATGATGAGTAAATAAAGAAGTAAGGACAAGCATGTAAACAAACAAAGAAGTAAGCAAGTCAGCAAGTAAGGAATTAAGCAAGAAGGCAATCAAGTAGGCAAGCAAGAAAGTAATCAAGTAAACAAGCAAGCAAGTATGAAACAAAGGAAGCAAGCAAAATAATAAAGCAAGCTACCTAGCAAACAAGCAAACAAACAAAGTAAGAAAGAAGGCAACCATTTAGGCAAGGATGTAAGCGAGGAAGAAAGCAAGCAAGTAAGCAAAGATAAGTGTGGAAGTAGAAAAGTAAAAATGCAAGCAAGAAAGCTAGTATATTGCTAAAGAAATAATAAATAAGTCAGTGAGCAAGCAAGTAACAATGTAAGAAGAAAGTAATAAAGGAAATGTACAAGGAAACAAATAAGAAAGGAAGCAAGAAAGCAAACAAAGGAAGTAGGCAATTAAGGAAGCAAACAAGCAAGCATGCAAGGAAGGAAGCACGAAAGATATAAAACAAGCTTGGAAGCAAGCAAGTAATCAATTAAAAAATAAAGGAAGTAAACATCTAAGTAAATAAGTAAGCAAGCAAGTAAATATTTACAAGCAAGTAAACAAGTAAGGAAGAAAGACAAAAATTAAGTAAACAAATAAAATAATTAAACAAGTAGTTAAGTAAATAAAGTAAGCAAGCAAACAAGTAGAAAATAAGTAAGAAATGAAGAAAGACAAGAATTAAGTAACTAAGCAAATAAATAATTAAAGAAGTAAAGAAAACAAGCAAGAATAAATAACTAAAGAAATAAAAACTAAGTCAGTGACCAAATAAAGAAGTAAGTATGCAAGCAAGTAAACAAATACAAAAGTAAGCAAGAGCAAATCAAGCAAGAAGGTAACCAACTAGAAAGCAAGTAAGGTAGCAAACAAGTAAACAAACAAAGTAAGCAAGAAGGCAAACAAATAGGAAAAAGTAAGCGAGGAAGAAAGCAAGTAAGTAAGCAAGAAAAGAAAGGAAAAAGCAAGGATGTAAGAATGTGTGGAAATACAAAAGTACAAATGCAAGCAAGTAAAGGAAGGAAGCAAGAAAGCTAGTAAATAGCAGCAAGTAACAAAATACATAAGTAATGAAAGGAAATATGCAAGGAATACATAAGAAATGAAGCAAGAAAAGCAAGCAAATAATCAAACAAAGATTAAGGAAGCGAGCAAGGAAGCAAGGAAATTAAGGTAAGGGTGCTGCATGGAAGCAAGCAAGCTAAGCAAGAAAGGAAGAAATTAAGGTAGCTAGCAACTAAGTAAACAAGTAAGGAAGTAAGAAAATGAACAAACAAGATAGCAAGTAAGTAAAGTAAGCAAGCAAAATAGCAATCAAACATGTATGTAAACAAGTAATGAAATAGGTAATAATTAGTAACCGCAAATAAACTAGCAAGTAAGCAAGTAAAGTAAGCCAGAAAAAAGCAATTAAACATGTATCTAAACAAGTAAGCAAGCATTCAGGAAGAAAGACAAGAATTAAGGAAGGAAGCAAATAAATAATTAAAGAAGTAATTAAGTAAATAAATATGCAAGCAAATAAATAAGTATAAATAAGCAAACAAGTAAAGTCAAGTAAGGAAGGAAGATAAGAACAAATGCAGGTAAACTAAAGAAGTAAATAAATAAAGTTAGTGAGTTGCGTCCTTGCTTTTTCTTTTTTTGCTTGCTTACTTTCTTCCTCGCTTACTTCCTTGCCTACTTGGTTGACAGAAAGCTTACTTTGTTTGTTTACTTGTTTGCTATCTTACTTGCTTTATTACTTTGTTTGCTCACTTGTACTTGATTCCTTGCTTGCTTATTTACTTGCTTACATTCTTGCCTACCTAATTGGTTGCCTTCTTGCTTGATTCCTTACTTGTTGACTTGTTTACTTCTTTTTTTTTTTTACTTCCTTACTTCCTCTTCCTTCTTTGCATGCATGCTTGCTTACTTCCTTGATTGCCTATTTCCTTGCTTGATTATTTGCTTGTTTTCTTGCTTCCTTTCTTATGTTTCCTTGCATATTTTCTTCATTACTTTCTTACTGTTACTTGCTTGCGCACTGACTTATTTACTTCTTTAGCTATTTACTAGCTCTTTTGTTTTCTTCCTTTAGCATTTTTACTTTTCTACTTCCACACTTACACATCCTTGCTTGTATTCTTGCTTTTTTTTTTTCTTTCTTTGCTTGCTTACTTGCTTGCTTTCTTCCTCTCTTACTTCCTTACCTACTTGGTTGCTTTCTTGCCTACTTTGCTTGCTTTCCTTGCTTCTTGCTTGATTTCTTACTTGCTAACTTGCTTACTTTTGTTTGTTTACTTGTTTGCATTCTTACTTCTTTAGCAAGATTACATAAGTGTGGAAGTAGAAAAGTCAAGATGAAGTAAGTAAAAAAAGCAAGCAATAAAGCTTAATAGCTAAAGTAAATAAGTCAGTAAACAAGTAAGTAACAAAGTAAGAAAGTAATGAAAGAAAATATGTAAAGAAACAAAAAAGAAAGGAAGCAAAAAAGCAAGCAGAAAATCAAGCAACAAGCAAGGCAATTAAGGAAGCATAAAATGGTGCTGCAATAAAGCAAGCATGGAAGCAAGCAAGTAATCAAGTAAGTAAGACAAGAAGAAATTAAGGAAGCAAGCAACTAAACAAGTGAGGAAGTAAGGAAGTGAACAAACAACCTAGCAAGTAAGAAAGTAAGCAAGCAAACAAAAAAAAACAATTAAACATGTATGTAAACAAGTAATAAAGCAGGTAATAATTTAGTAAGGAAGCAAATAAATAATTAAAAAAGTAATTAAGTAAGCAAGCAAGTAGGAAAAAAAGACAAGAATTGAGTAAGGAAGCAAATAAATAATTAAAGAAATAAGCAAGCAAGTAAATAAATAAATAAGCAAGCAATTAGAAGTAAGCAAGTGAAAAGAAAGACAACAATTAAGTAAGCAAATAAATATTTAAACAAACAAAGTAAGCAAGAAGGCAACCAAGTAGGCAAGGAAGTAAGCGATGAAGAAAGCAAGCAAGTAAGCAATCAAAAAAGAAAAAAGCAAGGACGCAAGCAAGGATGTGTAAGTAAGTGTAGAAGTAGGAAAGTAAAGATTTAGTAAAGGAAGTGAGCAACAAAGCTAGTAAATATCTAAAGTAAGGAAGTAAGTGAGGAAGCAGGTAAATAGTTGGTAAATAATTCAGTGAGGAAGTAATTAACAAAGTAAGGAAGTAATTAAGGAAATATGCAAGGAAATAAGAAAGCAATCAAATAATCAAGTAAGGAAGTAGGCAATTAAGGAGGCAAGAAGCAAGCAAGCAAGCATTTAACGAAACAAGCAAGGGAATAGGCAATTAAGGAAGCATGCAAGGGAGCAATAAAGCAAAAAAGCAATCAAGTAAGCATGAAAGGAAGAAATAAAAGAAGCAAGCAACCAAGTAAAGAAGTTAACAAACAAGCTAACAAGTAAACAAGTAAATAAAGTAATCAGGCAAAAAAGCAATCAAACATGAATGTAAACATATTGAAGTAGGAAATAATTAAATAAGGAAGCAAATAGATAATTAAAAAAATAATTAAGTAAATAAGCAAGCAAGTAAAGTAATAAGCAAGTAAGGAAGAAAGACAAGAATTAAGTAAGAGAGCAAATAAATAATTGTAAGCAAGCATGTATCCAACAACCAAGTAAGAAATTAAGCAAGTCAATAGGAAAATAAATAATTAAATATGCAAGGAAACACATAGGAAAGGAAGCAAGAAAACAAGCAAATAATCAAGCAAAAAATTAGGCAATTAAGGAAGCATGCAAGGTGCAGCAATAAAGCAAGCATGGAAGCAAGCAAACAATCAAGTAAGAAAAGAAATTAAGGAAATAAGTAACCAAGTAAAAAAGTAAGGAAATAAGGAAGCGAACAAAAAAGAAGCTAGCAAGTAAACAAGATAAGCAAGCAAAAAAACAATCAAACATGTATGTAAACAAGTAATGAAATATGTAATAATTTAGTAAGGAGGCAAATAAATAATTAAAAAAGTAATTAAATAAATAATGAAGCAAGCAAGTAGGGAAGAAAGAGAAGACTTGAATAAGCAAATAAATAATTAAAGAAATAAGCAAGCAAGTAAGTAGAGAAGTAAGCAAGTAAGGAAGAAAGACAACAATTAAGTAAGTATGCAAATAAATAATTAAACAAACAAAAGTAAGCAATAAGGCAACCAAGGGCAAGGAAGTAAGCAAGAAAGCAAGCAAGCAAGTAGGCAAGCAAAAAAGGAAAAAGCAAGAATGCAGGCAAGGATATGTAAGTAAGTGTGGAAGAAAGTAGAAAAGTAAAGATGCAAGCAGGAAAGAATAAGACAGTGAGGAAGCAAGTAACAAAGTAAGGAAGTAATGAAGGAGAAGGAAGCAAAAAAGCAATCAATAATCAAGTAAGGAAGTAGGCAATTAAGAAGGCAAGAAGCAAAAGCAAGCAATCAAGTAGGCAATAATTAAGTAAAAAAGCAAATAAATAATTAAAAAAGTAATTAAGTAAATATATAAGCAAGCAAGCAATTAAATAAATAAGCAAGCAAGTAAAGAAGAAAGACAAGAATTAAGTAAGGAAGAAAATAAATAATTAAATAAGTAATTATGTAAATAAATAAGCAAACAAGTAAATAAGTAAATAAGCAAGCAAGTGGGAAGTAAGCAAGTAAGGAAGAAAGACAAAAATTAAATAAGTAAACAAATAAATAATTAAAGAAGTAATTAAGGAAGCAAGTAAGCAGCAAGTAATGAAGCAAGCAAGGAAGCATGCACACATAAAACCAAGTTCTAGAGTTCTAAAATTGAGATAAAGCAAATAATTCAATAAACATAAAATTTTCATCTAAAAAATCTACACTTCAAATATTACTGGCTATAGTGATCAATATTTTTTTTTCAAGAGTTAAGAAAATAAAACCATTATCAATCAACCTTTTCCATTGCTAAAATCATCTTTAATTTCCTATAAATCATCCTTCCCAAGGTACTTGACTTTTCACAGGACACAATCACAAAGAAAACCAACAATGTTTTGGTGAATTTTAACAAAAATGTTTTTCTACCCCCAAACTTAAAATGAAACATTGTCCCCAACGCTTAAACATGCTTTTCAAAAGTTAAGGGGGCTAAGTGCTGAGAACCTATTGAATCATTCAATCAAAATTGAGTAAACCAGACATCAGATGACAATGATTAATATGAATTCACCAATTCAAAGTAGAAGGATCATCAATAACATAACAAACTTAATCAGCAAAAGTAGTCACAGTAAATATCTAGAAAACAAACAAATTCAAAGTAGAAGGATCATCAATAACATAACAAACTTAATCAGCAAAAGTAGTCACAGTAAATATCTAGAAAACAAACAAATTCAAAGTAGAAGGATCATCAATAACAAACTTAATCAGCAAAAGTAGTCACAGTAAATATCTAGAAAACAAACAAATACTTACAAACCCTTTTGAATAATATTAAAAAAGGCTTATTTTACATCATGATTAAGAAACTCACATCCAAGAAAGAGATATTAACGACTCAATACAAGCAACAGACTAGGTAGGTGCAACATATATATTCTGATTCCTGAACAAAAAAATAATCACCTATCAAAAATTTATTTATTCAGTGTTAATTTACAAACACATTTCTCTTTAATGTAAATATTTTGCTTTAATTTTCTTTATAACATGCTCCAAAATAGTAGTATCAAAAAATTAGCAATGCAAAGTATAAATACTTAGAAACTCATTCATTGAAGTGAGAGTCAATCCTAACATCTTGTGGCCTTCACGATATTACCAAGTAAAAATATTGTAGATGAATAATCATAAACGGAGGATTTTGTGTAATTTTAGCCCACAGGCATAAGCATTCAATATAAAGTTATTGCTTTCTATTCTTTAGTCCTCAAGTCAGTATAACATGTCAACATGTAAAAAAAGCTGCTAAGAAGGAAATTAGATATTTCTACATGGGGTTGTATCAATCAATGTCCCGAAGCAGCATGTAATTGTTTATAACTATTGTACTTTTAACAACTTCGCACGCACAAACAGATATACATATATATATATATATATATATATATATATCAGAAAATGTTATGGTAGAAATTCTAAATTCATCACAATGTATAAGTGTTGCTAATCCTCCAGCACAGCATCTTGAAAGCAGAGCCTGCACTAGTAACCTACCTATCATCACGTTAGTAGCCCTAAGTTTAAGGATAGAGGGCAACAAGAATCTGAAGCAATTTCCACCTATCACTAAAAAAACCTGGTCATTAGCCACGATTTAAACCATGAATATGGCTACAGTTAGAGAAACAGAGGCAAAATTGGACGTAGGCCTTATCATTAGCCACAGTTTTGTCGACTATGGTAACATCCACTTTGCTATGGTTTAAACCATTAAGACCATGGGTAATATTTTAAAAAAAAATACTTTTCAATTAATGATTGGCCACGATTTAAACCGTAGCGAATATTTTAATTTTATTTTAAAAAATATTGAGAAAACCATTTACTTTTTAAAAAACAGGGATATATACTATCAAAAAAATAAAATATGTACATACTAAATCAATATTTAACAAAATATGCAAATTAACGTTTCTAGTTACATTGAGTCAAAAAACTATACTAATCATATATAATAAGGTAAAAGAAAATGAGAAGCTCGGTTCTTGACTAATGGGTGAAGAGAGAAACATTCAAAACTAGTACTGGGGAAAAGACTAGGACAACCGGTAAATGGGCAGTTCTAGATTGAGCATTTTAAACCCGTTTAAAAATGAGCTTAAACAGTCTAATCCGTTTAGGACTGTAGGCCAAACGAGCGAGAACGCAGGGGCTAGGCCCTTTTTTTTAAATTTTTTTTTGTTTTTTAGAAAAATACATTATTTGTTATAAATAATCTCACTTTATCATATTTTTATATTTTATAAACTTTACATTCAATGAATGTAGTAAATTTGGATGCAAAAACTTTTGTAATTTTTTTAAAATAAATATAAAATTTTCAAATTTAAATATAGTTAATTTAGAACGAAAATATGAAAAATTAAAGTTATTAGTTATTTTAAAATATTAAAGAAGTAATGTTTTACATATATAAATACTATTTTCATAAAAAAATTATTAAATTTTTCACTAAAAAAATTTAAAATTATATTATTTTAATATTTTAAAAAAAAAGAGTGACTCACGGGCCAAACAAGCAGTCTTGGTCTTTTAAAAAAGACCACGAGCCTAAACAAACCGGCCCGCTTATTTCTTAATCCGTGACGATTCGGACCGTTTAACAATACTATCCAAAACAAAGAGAGGAGCAGAGAAGGATTCAACCCAAAATCATACTACATTAACGTTACAGAAGGAAAAATTAAAAAAAATAGTTAATGGTTCCTAATCAAGATCGAGAAAGATCTAATCTATGATTTTGAAGATCAAGAAAGAGTTGGCAGTTGCACAATAAAGAAAATATAGAGCAACAAATTCGCAAAGCGAAAAAGATAATACTGTTTACCTCTACGAATTCTTCTTGCTGTGTTGAGGTTCTGATCCGATTGATCGAGATGCCCCCTTCTTCAAACTCCCTATCTCTCCTTTCCTCTCTCTAATCTTAAGGATTTCTCCAAAGTTCCTGCTTCCTTCTCAACCTCAAACTCTCTCTCTAATTACCTTCGTCCCATCTTTTATTCGATTTGTTTTTTTTGATAATATGCCTTCATCCCATCTTTTAACTTTCGGTGGGGAGCGCCAACAAGGAGAAGAAGCAACTACCTCAAGTAAAAAAGCATTGTCATAGCCATGACAAATGAAAACAACCAAATAAACCATCACAAACAATTTATGTTAATCAACAAAGGCTACATAAATCTCTAAACCACTATACTAAATATTTTTTGTATTTTTTGGGTATGAAATATCATTTCTAATGAACAACCTTCAAATTCCTATAAGCAACAGAATACTTTCAAGCATATACTAGAATTATGAAAAAAGAAAAAAATTACATGTAGCTTCCTCTCGATGCTATTATCCTCTCTTGGGCGAGGGAGGTCTTTTCGTTAGACATTCATAGCTAATCTAGTGAAATACATACAGTAACCAGAAAAATGAATTGAAGGGCATAAAAAGTATTGGAGTTGGTTTTGGTGGAGATAGCTAGACCTCTCGAATGTTTAGTGCTATCTTTGCTCTGTGTGTGTGTTTTAAGTATTGAGTGTATTTGCATCTTCTATTGCATTCTGTTGTGTTGTTATTTGTTATTTGACCAGACTGGAGAAGCAACGCAATGTCTAGCCTCATCTTCCTCACCACCACTTCTCTCTTGTTCCTCAGAAGCTTTATCCTCGCCACCTTCGCTGGCGTTTTGCTGTTTTCATCAGTTCAACTTAATTCCGAAATGAAATGAAAGGGGACACAACTAGAGCAAAAAATAAAAATGAGTAGGGCAAAATAGGAATGACGGTTGAAGCCTCGGCGGAGAAGTAAGAGAGTGAGCTTCTTGGCGTGGGCTGTGGCTGCGGTAGCGGCAGTCATGGCTGCGAGGGTGAGAGAATGAAGGAATGAGGGTTGGGGTTCAAGGGGAAGAGAAGAGAGAAGAGAGAGAAGTGTCACGGTCTACCGAAAAGGAAAATTAAAAATGTGTAGATTGGGAGATCCCATGGGTCTCACTTTCACGCATCGCCGTATTGGCTTTCCATGGGAGAAAGTAGCCGTTGGGGGATTTGACACGGCAAAAACGGGTGCGAACGATTCAGTGAGCCTCCGCGGTTTTATACCCAAAGATTAGAACAAACAGGGAAGGGAGAAGTCATAAGTTACTGCAATTAAATTAACTACTGAACAGCAATTAAACCCCCGCCTCAGAAGCATTTAACTGGGGGGAGAAAATGGAATAAGACTACGTATATTTTCCTCCAAATGCACTGCAAGCTTTGGTTTACAATCCTAAAGTGAACATTAATTTTTTTTTTTTTATAACTGGGCAAATCTCAATTATAAAAATAGACATTTACAACAATAAAAAATGGTTCAGTTTATTTTTTAGAGTTTATTAAAAATAAAAAATATATTATCTATAAAATATATAAATATTATGTAATATTTAATATATTAATATATTATGTAATAATTGATTGATTTGAATTGAATATCTGCAATGACCAATTCAATTAATATGGTTTTGTTAAAATTTCATTCAATCAATCTAGTTATTTAATTAGTTTTGATCAGTTTTAGTTAGACTGAATTAAATTGACTCGATTGAAATGAGATTTGATTAGATTTGAACTACTCGTATCAACAAAATCTTCAAAATATGTAAGGTGTCACATATTTCTACTACACAGAGACAACATTTCTTAGCATGAAAGGCCCATGATGTTCCTCATCCTAAGGTTATAAAGGATGCTCATTTCAGTATTTTGAGTAAGCATTTGAGAGAAAATATATGGTTTATACAAAAATTCCAAAGTTCATTGCCATGTTAAATCCATTAGCTTGCCTTCAAGGCTACACCCTGGATCTCAAAAGATTGAAACAGAGTTAAAGAAGCTAAAGTCATGGGATTCCTCGGTCTCATCAACACCACTAGCTGAGACAATCAAAGCAAATTTAAGAGGACTTACAGAATTGTATGATTGTATCCATGAATTCCTCGACTCTCTACTCACTCAACATCTTCTTCATCGTCATCAAGAAGAGAGGCATTTAGAGAAGGCACTTGACCTATCAGTGGGATTGCTTGATGTGTGTGGGTCAGCTTCAGCTAGAGAACTATTGTTATTGACGAAGGGACATGTACAAGACATACAATCAATGTTGCGAAGAAAGGGCCTAGATTCAAGCATGAGAACGCAGATCAATGTATGTTTGCTTTAGAAGAAGGAGAGGAAGGAGATCTCGAGGAACCTTAAATCACTAAAGACAATGGAAAGCAGCTTCATTAAATCATTTTCATACCCTTTGTTAAATGAATTGAACTAGATCACAATCTCGATATTCAAAAAACTCTTGATTTTTATGTTGAAGAAAAACACTTATGGATGGTCATTAATATCCATAATGGTGTTCACTGGATATGGTAAAGAGAAGAGAATCATTGATATTGCTCTCTATAATTTCCATACACAAATCAGGAAAAGTGATGCAAAGCTGATTTACAAATAGTGAAAAGGAGGCTTCAGAAAATATATGGGAGCATTAGAAATTTAGAGGCACATTTAGATCACTTCTTAATCTTCTCATGCCTTGAAGATTTTGATCACTTGTACATTTGTGATTTGGTGCAGGAATGTACTTTTTTTCAGGATTAAGAGATTTTTTTATTATTTTTTTAACATGACAATTAAAAATATACCTTTATTTTTTTTAAGAATCAAAAGGGTCCCTTTTGAATATTAGATTTTTTACTTTGTTATTTTTTAAAGGCTATTCAATAATATACCTCTAAAATCTATGTAATTTTTATTTATTCACCAAATTTGAGAAAAAATTTATTATAGGACCAAAGCCATCATGTTATCTCTTAGGCTATTGGTATGGGAGCTGGGATTATTCTCTGTTGAATAGTTGGTATTCTACTAAATTACCTATTCATCAATTGATTTTTTTTAACGGTTTTGATGAACATTACTGGAGATCATATCCATTTGTGTTTTACAAGAATTATTTCTATTCTTTTGAATATTCTGAAGAGAAAGGTGATTTTTTTTCTTTACATAGATTGTTGTCTTCTAATATTTTTGTTTTGGTTAACCTCATTGCTTGTTGTCTTTTTTTTTTTTTGTTAAGGGAGAAAATACTTGTATTGCTAGATGCCATACAAACATTCCTCCATGGTGCTTCTAGAAAGTTTCTCCAACATTATAATGCATATTATAATTTAGTGATAGACACATATATGTAGTATATCTGGGATATGCGTATGGGTTGATTAGTAGCTAGTGGCTAAACTGCTATCTTGGCATAGTAAGAAAGAAACGAGATCTTTACAAAATCATATCATATATAGTAAAGGCTTGTAAAGTAAGCCTTAATAACTTTTGGTTAACAATTGATTTCTCATGGAAGAGTACTTTTAATGTCATATTTGAACAAAATTGATTAATACAACATACAAGACAGCCCATGATATTTTGATATTGATTGTTATATATTTACATAATTTTCACAATCATTATTTTTTGAGAATTGATTTGTTTTATTTCTTTCCATGTCTAAAGTACTATTTTGTACCTATCAACGAGCTCCTATACTAGGTATGATTTTTTAATAAATTTTTTTGTGAATATTTACTAAATTTTTGTGAATTATAATAGGTATGATTTTTTTGTGAATATTTAAATTTTTAATAAATTTCTTTGTTTTAACTGTTTTGATATTTTAATAGGTATGATTTTTTTGTGAATATTTACTAAAAGATTTTTCAAATTTTCAATTATAATATTTATCTTTTTCTTCATTTTACCTATCTGATTCAAGTTTAATCTCTCAAGAGATTGAGTGTTTCTACTTTTAAATTATCTTGAGATCTATGTAAATTATTTTTTTTATTATCATACACACAAATATTAAAATGATCCAAAAACAAGAATATTTAAACTCTTGAAAGACAATTTTTTTATAGATTTATACTTCGTTAAAAGCAAGAGTAAACCTGCAAACTACGGAGGAGTCCTTGTTGGTACTACCAAAGTTAGCACAATGCAAAATTACAAAAACATATCCCATTTTGTTATGGTTACAGAGTCGTAAAAGTTTTGAAAGGCACTTTTTTTAAAAAAAATCAATTTCAAAAAAAAGCTTCTATAAAATAATCATTTATTTTTTAATTTATATTTGTAGTCTAACTGAGTTTTAGTTGGACAACTTTCAAAATGTATTCTTGAGGTGTATTTTTCGTATAGTTAAATATTAGTTTGACCTTTAAAATAAAAGTTGTTCAAATCCTTTTTTAAAAAACAGTTGTTATTATTATTTTAAAAAAGAAAGAATGCTTTTGATTTCTGATTGATATTGGGTAGGTAAAGTTTTTTTTTTTTCCAAAAGACTAACCAAAAGGCAGTCACTCAAAAAAAAAAAAAGTAGAGTGCAAGTAGAACATTTTGTCCTACCACTGATTTTTCAACCACCTATTTTTAGGGTGTGTTTGGTAACTAAGTTGGTAAATATGAGTTGGACAAATTTGGTTTAATTGAACGTGGTTGAAGAAAGTCTAAGTTTGGATGAACATGATTCATGTTTGGGAGTTATTTAAATAAACGTAGCTTGGAGCAGACAAACGTTATTTGATACAAAACATGGTGTTTGAATGTTGGTGTGCAAACATGGTTTGAAATGTGTAATTACCAAAGAGGCATAAATTTTATATTTCATTTTTTGATATACCATTATATTTATTGTCATTTATTTGAAGTTAACCTAGTGAATAATATCAATGTTTTGATAAAGTGCACTAATATTTTAATAAAAAAAATAATTGACTAATTTTTTTATTAATAACTGACTAATTGAAAGTATTAATAAATTGGTGAATTATAATTAAAATAGATAAAAACTGAATTATTGACTAATTTTTTATTGATAAATAATTACTAATTTTAATTTCTAATTGAAATTTTAATCTATATATATAATAAACTAAAACAATTCCACTCTAGGACATTAATTGCATGTATGTCATTAAATTAAGAATAATATAATAAATAGAATAAATTTAAATAAATAAAGTAGATAAATTAATAGGTTTGGTAAATTAATGACATTACATTAAATAAATTTTGGTCAAATGGTGGAATTGAATCGAATTGATTGAATTAGTTTGAATTATTTGATTTGAATTGATTTGAAATAAAATAATTGGAGGCATGTCATTAAATTAAGAATAATATCATAAATAGAATAAATCAATATAATAGAATAAATTTGAATAAATAAATTTAATGAATAAATTAGGTAAATTAATAAATTTGGTAAATTAATTGAAAAAATTAAGGTAAATTCAATTATAATTGCTATAATTACTATATAATTAGTTATAATATAATTAGTTATAATAGCCATATAATTGATAAATTAGGTAAACTTTTCGATTGAAATATAATATGTTGTCATTTGGTAAATTATCATTTATTATATAGTAATCAAATAATTAATTATTATATATCAATCTTCAAAAGCGATAAACTATAGAGTCCTATTCTCAATTATGCCTGTTCATTTTCCTTCTTGGAATCTATTGGTATAACTTAATAACGCTCTCTCTCCCAATCAAACTCTCGCTGCTCATTTCGCCATTTGATCACATTCTCCCATCGATCGGGAACCCAACCGATACTTAGTGATATGGCTTCTTAAGTATTTTTTCCCTTTAGGTATGCTTTTTCAATTCTTTGTTTTTTCGTCCATATGTAGCTCAAAGAAGAAGATCATAATACAATAGACTGGCACTATTTCCCTATCACAGTTTTTCTAAATCGAAGAAGAAGATTATGGTCTAATGAACTAGTACTATTTCCCTGACGTCGTGTTCCTCCATAGCTCTGATAGATTATCCGCTCAATTTTCATGTCTATTACTGCAATAATTTATTTCCTCTAAAAGGTGCAAATTTTCCTATAAGAAGAAGTTCAAAGGCATTAACTTTTTTATAATTCTCACACTGATAAGTTCTTTTGGTTTGTGTTGTAAGTATATTATCACTTCTCTTACCGTTCTGTAAAATTTCTATTTTTAACATGTATCCTTACTCCATAAACTTTTTTATTTTTCACATTTGCATGGGCTTCAATATTCTTAGAGACTCATCTCTATCTTCCTCCAAATAGTTCTTATCCCCAAATCCAAAATCATTTTCCCATATATCTCAAATGCAAGTGCTTTCCAGTTAACAATTGTAAGAAGAGTGGTGTCTATTGCTGAGGTAGTCCCTTTGAACTCTTTGAGTATGTAAACTTTTATCTTCATCAGATCTTAATATACATACTCGAGGATCAAGACATATTGGCATTCATTCTTGATCATACGTATAAAATTTTTTTATAGTTGATTATCCTACATTCCATATGAATATTTTTAATTTGATTTTTATTTTTTGCAAAAAACTTCAAATTAAAAACTTTTTATTGATTATACATATATTTCATTATTTTATTCTATTTGATAACTTATTATACATCATAATATAATGTGTTCATTTATTATCATAAATTTTATTTTAAAATTTATAATTTATATTTGTATAAGTAATCAAAATTTACATAAGAATATTTACATTTAAAGAGTATATGTCATAACTCATAAGTCTCATAAGTTTCCCAGATTTATAAATTATAGTATTATTATTATATTATGTGGGTCCCAATGTATTTAATGTATTATGTGGGTTATTGTTAAAGTATATAGAATATATTTTTATCAGAATATATTATCATAATTATTAATTAGTGAAATTAATAATTAGTGAATTTTGTTATTTTATTTGATTTTAATTGATTTGAATGAATAAATAAATTAGGTAAATTAATAAATTTGATAAATTAATGACATCACATAATATTAATTTTTTGATTTGAATTGATTCAAAAAATTTGAATTGAAATTCAAAAACAATTACCTACCGTAGTGTCTTAAAAGATTTTTTAGCAAGTAAAATAAATTTGATTAAAGAATTAATATATGAATTAAAAAATTGCTTTATTTGACTTTATTTTGATTTCTTTCCAAAATAGTTCTTAATTTAATAGAAATCAAAGTTTAAGATATTAATATTTAAATCATAATTCCTTGACTGAAAAAAGAGATGAAAATTAAATTCTTGAAAGACAAAATCTAAGGTCTAGAGATTCAGTCCAAATGTAGTAGCAACCTTCAGTATTTTTCTTCTTTAGATTTGATTGAAACAAAAAAAGACGTATTCAAAAGTAAAGGTAGAATCAATATTCAATCAATTATCAATTTGTGTAACAAATAATCCATAAATTAACAAATTTACCTATTTTATTCATTTAAATTTATTCTATTAAATAAATAAATCAATTCAAATCAAAGTTTGACTAAGTAAAATAGATTTGATTATGGAATTGATAAATCAATTCAAAATATTTATATTTAAAAAGTATATAACTCATAAGTTTCATATAAATAATTTGTAATTGTTATTATTTTTATAAGTTAAGAAAGTTTTTAGAGTTGTAATTTACCTATGTGATAACACTAGTTAATCACTCATTACTTATTTATGTAATTAGTTACCCAGATTAATTAGGATATTTAATTCAGTAAATTAGATTTTTAAGTTAATTACTTTAATAATTTGAAATTAGATTAATTAGGTTAATTAATTTGATTAGTTTCTAGAGTTCTTCCATTTAATTGCATGACCCAACCCAAAAAAGCCCATACACATGGACACAAGCATCGTCTTCATCCTTTTCTTTTCTTCCTCTCATTTTCTTTTCTCTCTCTCTCTGTTTTAGTATTCTTCAGTCATATTTCTCTCTTTCTCTGTTCCAGCATTATTCTTTGTTCTCTCTCTCTCTCTTCCTCCCTCTTTTGGCATTCTTCAACTTACATCAACCCTGAATTCAACACACGACAACATTCTTCTTCTTCACGACAGAATTTTTGTGACCTGTCGATTTCTTTCCTATAAGGCTATCAGACAAGTGCTTCCCACAGTGCTCATCGTCATTGACACATCACTAGTAGCATACATCACCAGAAACCACCTAACAAACACCATACACACACACAACACCCACCAACACATAATGCAGCAAAACATGGGTAAATAGAGGAGATTCATGGGCATGTTACAAAGTATTAGAACCACGAGAAACAATTGAAAAATGCAGGCAAAACGAGAGAAAAGGCAATGGAGATTCACATAAGGGAGCTTTAGTAGGCAAAACGAGAGGGAATGTAAAATTCCAAATGACACTACACACATCAATGAGAACTTCAGTAGTAAACCAACAAAAATACGAACACATCAAATGACCAACAAGGGTAAAGGAGGAAGAGAATTAATGAACCTTGGAGCTATCCTCACTAACCCACACTAATTCCATTGCAGAAGCTACAACAAGGAGCATTGTTTTCAACCACATTAATGACGTATACCCCAAAACATGTTTGTTGCTAACTCAGTTTGTCCATTGTTGCCAAACATCCCAAAAATGTGCAAACACATGGTTGAGAGCTCCCTGAACTGTGGTTGGAGCCAATGTAACCCCCAAACACATACTTAGTTGGTAAGTAGTTGGAAATCTTTCTTTTCTAACTGATTTTTCAATTTTACTTCTTATTTTTTCAGTCAAAAACTTGTTACATTATTTTAGTGTCCATACTCATGCTTTGGTACCTCGAATATGCATGAGATTTTATTAAACTAGATTGGTGAGCATGATGTATATTGCTTGAAATTACCGACCTATACCATCAAGCAAGTAGATCAACTGGTAAGTAAATATCTTAGTTTAACCAGAAATCTTGAGATTAAGTGCCTAGAAATGCAACTACATTAAAACTTAATATGAAGAGTTTGCCACTCTTTACGGTCTTACTTGCCTCGAATTTAAATTAGTCAATATTCGTAATTTGGTGTTTGGATATTGCATGGTTGTTTATTTAAAAAAAAATAATGGAGCTAATTTATACAATGATATTAGATGTTGTCTTTATTTTTATTTAAATTTGTTAATAGCAAATAATTTGGTATTCATTTGTTGGTCGAATTGAATGCGAAATAATCCCTTACAAACTCACAAAAAGTTTAATAAGCCTCTCTTATTTGGAATAAAATAGTTAATTTCTAAATGCACAAAAGAAATTAGGCAGGTACATGCCACAAAATTGAAGGGAAAATTAACAGTGCATTTGGTTCGCAGGACAAAATAGGAATGTAAAAGAAAGAGGAAAATGGAAAAAAAAGGAAATAAAAAAGGGAAAAGGAAAATGGAAAAAAGCTTGTGTAGTATAGGATGAAAAAGTGAATAGGAAAAGAAAAAAACTTTTGAGATGTAATTTTTAATAGAAAAGAAAAAATGCTTATATATGGTAATTTTACCAAATTATTCCTTACTTGAAATTGTGTTTAAAAAAAAGAAGCATCTTCTCTTTCATGTGTTTCTCCTTCACCATCTCCTTCAACATATTGCATCAGATTGAGCACCAGATTCTAATCCTTTCATTTAAACTTGAGCATCAGATTGCAACATTCCAAGCTCTGTGACCATATATATATATATACTTAGAGTAGATTGAAAGATTATGTTCAAGAATATGGTGATAAATACGATAGTATGGTAATAGATTTGGGGGGAGGGGGGAAGAAAATCTTGAAACTATTTCAATCACCAAGGAATTGAAGAGGAGACAACGACAGCTTTGATAGAAATCGAAGAGGAGAGATGTAGGGCTTTAATCACCAAGGACTTTTTTGGGAAATCAGGCCACATATGAGGGCACCAATGGAATTTCATGCCTTTTCGATAGTGGAGATGCCTTTTTTCATCAGAAATGAAAGGGAGATGAGCTAGATGAAAAAATTAGAAAATAGTGTCAACAATGGAAAATGCCTTTCCATCAAGCCTTACGAACCAAACGCAAGAGAATGAAGCTACTAGTGAAATTTCATTTCTCTCCCAGTGGAATTTGGTGAACCAAACGTGATGTAAGAAATAAATCGAACTTGACTTGCTCAAGTCCCTCTTATTTGCTTAAGTTCCTCTTTCTTCTCTTTTTCAAATTTTACTTGGAAAAAGCTTGTATACAATTATTTATATCTTTGTTAATAGCTTCTCCAATCATACCATTAAAGTCTAATGTTTTCCAATAAAAACATAATAAGTGTATGGTTTTTAAAAATATTTGTATATTTTTTACAACATAGCATTACATGAATGACTCTTTAAAATTTTTCTACATATATTATACTTTAAGAAGAAAATTTGATGACAAAGATATAAAAAACTACATATTAATCTATTGCATTTTACATTGGTCAATTCGTGGGCCCAATAGACTAACTTATTTAGGACCAATTTTTAAATAGGACGAAAATGCACTGCCATGCCTTTAACAAGTAGGTCAAACAACTAGCTTGTGGGGTTTATCTGTGTTAAAAGTTTTGTCCCACCTAAATGTGGCAAGCACAATTTTTCTTTATAATGAAATTTAGTTTCCAAAATGAAAACTAAATTAATAAAGTCTTTGCTAAAATTTTAATTATTAGGCAAATTTTGAAAAAACCTTTGAAATGTTAGCTACACAAAAATTTAGGCTTTAGAATTTGAAATGATGTGATCCGTGAAATTGAATTTAAAGCATTTTAGGTAGAATGAGATCAGAGGTTGTGTGTAAGAGATTAGATAGGGCCATATGCAATACCACCTAGTAGGAAATACTACCCAAGGTTGAATGCCTCCCTATTGTTGGTTTTAATCACAATCTTGGAGTAGTAAATACTGATACTACTATCAATTTGGCTCGTAATCCGCAAGTTGGCCCGGAATCATTTACAAATGGACGGTTTTGGATTTAGAAAAACATGTCATTTTAAAACTTGCCTAAACGGACTAAGCCCGTGGGTTGACCCATTTTTATTTATTTATTTATTTTATTTTTTTACAAAAAATTTAGTGTAAGTAATCATACTTTATTTCATTTTATATTTTAAAATCTTATACTCAATAAATATAATATTTTTGGATATAAAACTTTTGTATTTTTTAAAAAATACATATACAATTTTCAAATTTAAATATAATATAGGTAAAAAAATGAAAAATTAAAGTTATTAATTATTTATAAATATTAAAGAAGTAATATTTTACATGTATAAATTGTATTTTAATTAAAAAAAATTATTGAATTTTTTTACTAAAAATTGTTTAAAATTATATTATTTAAATATATATTAAAAAAGAATGGCTCTCAGGCCAAAGCGGATGGTCTTAGTCTTAATGAACAAGCATGGCCTAAATAGGTTAACCCATTTAATCTTTAGCCCATAACAAGTAGGTACGACTCCTTTAACACTGACTCCAAATTCCCCTTCAAAGAAAAGGCCTTTTAGATTTGAATATATGTGGTTAGGGGAAAACAATGCAAGGATGTTGTCATTAAAGCTTGGCAATGGAAGCAACCAAGCTTTGTTGCTTTCAAAGTTTTGAACAAAGTCAAGAAAGTTAGAATGGACTTGATCAAATGGAATATACATTGCTTCTGGAATATTAAGACTAAAATAAAAAATCTAACAGAGGAGCTATTTAAAATTCAAGATATTATCTTAAATTCGTGATTCATAAAAGAAAAAAGAGATTAGATGTGGCTTGGAAGAAATTCATTGAGCTCAGAAGGTTAGATAGATAGGGCTCGTCAACGGGGATAGGAATACCAAGTATTTCCATTTAGTCGTTAAGAAAAGAAGAATCTTCAATGAGATAATTAGACTTAAAGATGAGAGGGGAGAGTGGATTTCTAATTATTCCAAACATGAAAAACATGCCAATTTGTTCTTTTTTTTTAATTTACCTACTCAATATCAATCATAAATAAGAAGCATTCTTTTCTAAAAAAATAATAATAACAATTTTTTTTATAAAAAAGGGTTTGAATAGCTTTTATTTAAAGCTCAAACTAATATTTAGCTAGACGAAAAATACACCTCAAGAAATACATTTTGAAAATAGTCTCTAAAACTCAATTGGATAAAAAATATAAACTATATAAGAAATTACCTCAATTAACATGATTCGTGCGATAAACTGGCCGCAATATGGGTATTTAAAAATAAAAAAGAATTTTAGACTTATTATTATTCATCTTATTTTTTATACATTTGTATTTAGAAAAAATATAAATTGTTGAATTTTTTTTTTACATTATATTAAAAAAAATATTTGAACATTTCTCTTTTTTGTAAAGAGATTAAAATTTTCAATTTTTTTTGTTGTGCACTCTTAAAATTGTAACATATAACGATATTTCACAATAAGATGTTCTAAATACTCAATAAGTTAAACAAATAAATAACAAAAAATATATTGAGTAATAGACATTATAAAATTATGTTTTAAAAAATATCCAAACATGTTATGATGGGTATAGTAATAGAAATTATAACTTTTTTTCCTTTAAAAATTATATTCATTTTCCGTTTACATAAAGTTTATAACATGATTGATTTACTTATAATGAATTTTCTAATTTTCACTGTTATGTTTGTCTCTTAAAATTATTGAAGCCTTATTGAACATTCTTTTTTCAGTTATTATTTTTTGATATTGTTGTTCAATTCAAACTTATTAACAAATTCACAATCTCAATGTCTGTTTAATATTGTAAGAGTTTCTTTTAACCTATGAACATCAAACCCTATTCAGGATATTAATTAGTGGAGCCAATTAATAAACAAATACTGGAACTTTTGTTTTTCATAAACAATCATCCAGTGTTTGAACATTACGCATATGTAGACTAATCTAAGTTTGAGCCAAGTAGAACTCTAACGAGTGACAAAGCTCTCCATGCCAAGGAAGTAGTAACCTTTGTCTTTGTAGGTGAGTCACCTATGGGAAGTTGATCTGGGCTAGCTCCTGCTTAATGTTTTGCACTGATTCCTCATAATGTTGGCTTTGCATATTAAAAAAGAACAAATTGACATGTTCTTCAAGTTTGGAATAACTAGAAATCCACTCTCCCTCTCATCTTTAAGTCTAAATATCTCATTGAAGATTCTTCTTTTCCTAACGACTAAATGGAAATACTTGGTATTCCTATCCCCATTGATAAGCCACATCTATCTAACTTCTGAGCCCAGTGAATTTCTTCCAAGTCTAACAATCTTTCTAACTCTATTATGATCCTTTTTTCTTTTATAAATTACAAATTTAAGATAATATCTTGAATTTTAGATAGCTCCTCTGTTAGATTTTTTATTTTAGTCTTAATATTCCCAAAGCAATGTCTATTCCCTTCGATCAAGTCTATTCTAACTTTCTTGACTTTGTTCAAAAGTTTGAAAGCAACAAAGCTTGGTTGGTTCCATTGCTAAACTTTAATGACAACATCCTTACATTGTTTCCCCCTAACCACATATATTCAAATCTAAAAGGCCCCTTCTCTGAAGGGGAATTTGGAGTCAGTATTTAGCACTGTCAAAGGAGTCATACCTGCTTGTTATGAGCTAAAGATTAAACAGGCCGACTTGTGTTAGGCATGCCTGTTCATTAAGACCAAGACAACTCACTTTGGCTCGCGGACCACTCTTTTTTTAAATATATATTTAAATAATATAATTTTAAACAATTTTTTGTAAAAAAATTTCAATAATATTTTTATTAAAATATAATTTATATATGTAAAATATTACTTCTTTAATATTTTTAAATAATTGATAACTTTAATTTTTCATATATTCTTTACCTATATTATATTTAAATTTGAAAATTGTATATGTGTTTTTAAAAAACTACAAAAGTTTTCATATCCAAAAATAATATTTATTGAGTATAAGGTTTTAAAATATAAAAATGTGATAAAGTAGGATTATTTACACTAATTTTTTTGTAAAAAATAAAATAAAAAATTAAAATGGGTCAGCCCGCGGGCTTAGCCCGTTCAGGCCAGTTTTAAAATAGACATACTTTTTTGAATTCAAAATTGTCCATTTGTAAATGATTCCGAGCCAACTCATGTGTTATAAACCAAATTGGTAGTAGAATCCGTGTTTACTACTGCAAGATTGTGATTAGAACCAACAATAGGGAGGCATTCAACCTTGGGTAGTGTTTCCAACTAGGTGGTATTGCAAATGGCCCTATCTAATCTCTTCCACACAACCTCTGATTTCATTCTACCTAAAATGCTATAAACTCAATTTCACGCATCACATCATTTCAAATTCTAAAGCCTAAATTTTTGTGTAGCTATTATTTCAAAGGTTTTTTCAAAATTTGCCTAATAATTAAAATTTTAGCAGAGACTTCATTAGTTTAGTTTTCACCTTGGAAACTAAATTTCATTAAAAAGAAAAATTGTGCTTGCGACATTTAGGTAGGACAAAACTTTTAACACAAAGAAAAACCCCAAAAGCTAGTTGTGTAACCCACTTGTTAAAGGCATAGCGGTGCATTTTCGTCCTATTTAAAAATTAGTCCTAAATAAATTAGTCTATTGGGCCCACAAGTTGACCAATGTAAAATGCAATAGATTTATATGTAGTTGTTTATATATTTGTCATCAAATTTTCTTCTTAAAGTATAATATATGTAGAAAAATTTTAAAGAGTCATTCATGCAATGCTATGTTGTAAAAAATATACAAATATTTTTGAAGACCATACACTTATTATATTTTTATTGGAAAACATTAAACTTTGATGGTATGATTGGAGAAGCTATTAACAAAGATATAAATAATTGTATACAAGTTTTTTCCAAGTAAAATTTGAAAAAGACAAGAAAAAGGAACTCAAGTAAATAAGAGGGACTTGAGCAAGCCAAGTTCATTTGGTTCACCAAATTCCAGTGGGAGAGAAATGAAATTTCATTGGTAGCTTCATTCTCTTGCATTTGGTTCGCAAGGCTTGATGGAAAGGCACTTTCCATTGTTGACACTATTTTCCATTTTTTTTCATCTAGCTCATCTCCCTTTCATTTCCGATGAAAAAAGGCATCTCCAATATCGAAAAGGCATGAAATTCCATTGGTGCCCTCATCTGTTGCCTGATTTCCCAAAAAATTCCTTGGTGATTGCCCTACATCTCTCCTCTTCGATTTCTATCAAAGCTACCATTGTCTCCTCTTCAAGTCTCTGGTGATTGAAATAGTTTCAAGATTTTCTTTTTTTCCCCCAAATCTATTACCATACTATCATATTTATCACCATACTCCTGAACATAATCTTTAAATCCACTATAAGTTTCAATATATATATATATATATACATATATGTTCATGGATCCTGGAATGTTGCAATCTGATGCTCAAGTTTAAATGAAAGGATTAGAATCTAGTGCTCAATCTGATGCAATCTGTCGAAAGAGATGGTGAAGGGGAAACACACGAAAGAGAAGATTTTTTTTTAAACACAATTTCAAGTAAGGAATAATTTGGTAAAATTACCACATATATGCATTTTTTCTTTTCTATTAAAAAATACATCTCAAAATTTATTTTTTCTTTTCCTATTCACTTTTCCATCCTGTACTACACAAGCTTTTTTTCCATTTTCCTTTTCATTTTTTCTTTCCATTTTCCTCTTTCCTTTCCATTCCTATTTTGTCTTGCGAATCACACACAGAGTTAATTTTCCTTTCAATTTTGTGGCATGATATTGCCTAATTTCTTTTGTGCATTTAGAAATTAACTATTTTATTCCAAATAAGAGGGGCTTATTAAACTTTTTGTGAGTCTATGGGGGATTATTCTGCACTCATCTCGACCAACAAATGAATACCAAATTATTTGCTATTAACAAATTTAAATAAAAATAAAGACAACATCTAATACCATGGTATAAATTAGCTCCATTATTTTCTTTAATAAACAACCATCCGATATCCAAATACCAAATCATGAGTATCGATTAATTTAGATTCGAGGCAAGTAAGACCATAATGAGCAGCAAAGCTCTCCCTACTAAGTTTTAATATAACTGCATTTCTAGGCACTCAATCTCGAAATTTCTGGTTAAACTAAGACAGCTCCTGACCAGTTGATTTACGCGCTTGATGGTATAGGTCATACATCATGCTCACCAATCTAGTTTAATTAAATCTCATGCATATTCGAGGTACCAAAGCATGAGTATAGACACTAAAATACTGTAACAAGTTTTTGACTAAAAAAATAAGAAGTAAAATTGAAAAAACAGTTAGAAAAGAAAGATTTCCAACTACTTACCAACTAAGTATGTGTTTGGGAGCAAGTTACATTGGCTCCAACCACAATTTAGGGAGTTCTCAACCATGTGTTTGCACATTTTTGGGCAATGGACAAATCAAGTTAGCAACAAACATGGTTTGGTGTACGTCATTAATGTGGTTGAAAACAATGCTCCCTGTTGTAGCTTCTGTGACAGAATTAACGTGGGTTAGTGAGGATAGCTCCAAGGTTCATTAATTCTCTTCCTCCTTTACCCTTGTTGGTCATTTGATGTGGTGGTATTTTTGTTGGTTTACTATTAAGCTCTCATCGGTGTGTGTAGTGTTGTTTGGCATTTTGCATTCCCTCTCATTTTCCCTACTAAAGCTCCCTTATATGAATCTCCATTGCCTTTCCTCTCGTTTTGTCTGCATTTTTCAGTCGTTTCTCATGGTTTTGATACGTTGTAACATGCCCGTGAATCTCCTCTATTTGCCCATGTTTTGCTACATTATGCATTGGTGGGTGTTGTGTGTATATGTGGTGGTTGTTAGGTGATTTCTAGTGATGTATGTTGTTGGTGATGTGTCAACGGCGATGAGCACTGTGGGAAGTACTTGTTCGACAGCCCTGTAGGAAAGAAACTGACGGGTCACAAGAATTCTATCGTGAAGAAGAAGAATGTTGTTGTGTGTTGAAATCAGGGCTGATATGGCCTGAAGAATGCTAAAAAAAAAAAAAGAGAGAACAAAGAATGATGCCGAAACAGAGAGGGAGAGAGGGAGAGAAAGACAGCTGAAGAATACTAAAACAGAGAGGGAGAGAGAAGAAAATGAGAGGAAGAAAAAAAAGGATGAAAACAATGTTGGTATCCGTGTGTATGGGATTTTTTGGTTTTTTTTTTTTGTTTTGTGTGTTGGGTTAGGCAATTAAATGGAAGAAGTCTAGAAACTAATCAAATTAATTAACCTAATTTATCTAATTTCAAATTATTAAAGTAATTAATTTATGTAATTGACTTAAAAATCTAATTTACTCAATTAAATATTCTAATTAATTTGGGTAACTAATTACATAAATAAGTAATTAGTGATTAATTAAAATTTCAATTAGAAATTAAAATAAGTAATTATTTATTAATAAACAATTAGTCAATAATTCAGTTTTTATCTGTTTTAATTATAATTTACCAATTTATTAACACTTTAAATTAGTCAATTATTAATAAAAAAATTAGTTAATAATTTATTTATTAAAATATTAATACACTTTGTTAAAACATTGATATGATTCACTAGGTTAACTTTAAATAAATAACAATAATGGTATATCAAAAAATGAAATATAAAATTTATGGCTCTTTGGTAATTACACTTTTAAATTACGTTTAACACTAATATCCAAACATTATGTTTTGTACCAAATAATGTTTGTTTTCTCAAAATCACATTTGTTCAAATATCTTCCAAACATAAATCACGTTCATTCAAATTTAAGTTTTCTCCAACTGTTGAGTTCTCAATTTAGTGCCATTTTGATGTTAAATACCCTCTCTTTTGATCTCTTTCTTGTTGTCTTGTAATTCTTAGCTCATATTTTGAGTAGTTTAGATTAGTTTTAGTTTTCTTTGATCTTTTAATAAATGGAGTGATTTCATGTTTCTTTTATGCGATTTAATGGGTTTATTTGTTATTTTTGGTGTAGGTGGAGTTGGTAAAAAGTTCGTGTTAGAAGATGGAATGCTAGAGCTGAAATTCTGAAAATGCTGATTTGATTGCTGTCTCCTACAGCTATAGCGGTAAAATTTACAGCTATAGCGGTGGATTGCTGAAAAAAAAGATTTTGGTGCCTTCTTCTCTGCCAGACACCGCTATAGCGGTGGATCTTCACCGCTATAGCGGTAAAACCTGAAAAAACTCAATTTTAAGCTTTCTTCTCTGCTTCCTACCGCTATAGCGGTGGGAATTCACCGCTATAGCGGTAGTTCGCGATCCTGCACTGATATAAAAGGCTTCAGATGAAATTTTTAGGGTATTCTGGAGTTGAAGACTGAAGGGGGGGCGCCGTTTTGGCTGAGAGGAGCAAGGGGAACCTGATTCTCAAGGCTTGGGGAGCTCAATCCATCATTCCACCTCAGATTCATGGCCAACTTCATCTCTTTTTCTGCTTTCTGCTGTTTATTTTCTATGAGTAGCTAGATTTTCTATCTAGGGTTACTATGAACTTGACTCTTGAATAGATTTTACATTCTCTCATGTATTTGCAACCTTATTTCAATTAATATAAGTCTTTCTATCCATTTTATTGTTGCGTTATATGGACTTGATCAATCTATATGTATGCTTGTTGCTGTCTTCGAACTCGGGAGAGGGAGGTGAGAGTAGAACACTGAATAGGAAGGACGAGTGCGTGAACCTTACTAAGTGTTTTCGCTTGTTAGCTAATAGGAATGTTAGTTAATCTCGTTTAATCAAAGCTAGGTTGGTTGTATTAGGCTTAGCCCACACAAGGAATTGCGTAGGAGTTGAGTAACTTAATTGAGATTCGGGAGGATTCTTTTAAGTTATTAGAATAACCTAGGATTAACTTATAGAGTTGAATAAGTTGCGAGTACGTGAGAGGGGTTTTGTAATTTCTAAGATAGAGGAGAGGGATTAGTGACCCTAGGCTTTAATTAAACTATTTCATAAGTTTTTGCATTGTTTACTGTCATTAAAAGAAAATCTATAAAAATTTACTGTCATAGTTCACTTTTATTATTAGTTCTTCATTAGAGTTGTCCTCAATCCAATTGCTTCGTCCAACTAATTCAATTAAATTTCTTGGGTACATAGTCGCTTAGTCCTCGTGGGAACGATACTTTTACTCTCAAATCACTATATTACTTGTGTGATTGGTGCGCTTGCCAAATCGACTAACACCAACCACATTCCATCAAACTAAATTTATCCAACTCACATTTACCAACTTAGTTACCAAACACACCTTAAAAATAGGTGGTTGAAAAATCAGTGGTTGGACAAAATGTTCTGACTAACTTGCACTCCACTTTTTTTTTGAGTGACTGCCTTTTAGTCGATCTTTTGGGAAAAAATTAAATTAACTTTACCTACACAATATCAATCAGAAGCATTCTTTTTCTAAAAAAATAATAAGAACAATTTTTTTTTTGTAAAAAAGGATTTGAATAGCTTTTAGTCAAGAAATACATTTTGAAAGCAGTCCGACTAAAACTCAGTTGGACTGCAAATATAAATTAAAAAAATAAATGATTATTTTATAGAAGCTTTTTTTTTGAAATTGATTTTGTTTTTTTTAAAAAACAAGTGCTGTTCAAAACTTTTACGACTCTATAACTATAAGAAAATGGGATATGTTTTTGTAATTTTGCATTGTGCTAACCTTGGTAGTACCGACAACGACTCATTCGTATTTTGTAGGTTTACTCTTGCTTTTAACAAAGTATAAATCCATAAAAATAAAGTTGTCTTTCAAGAGTTTAAATATTTTTTTTTTGGATTATTTTGATATTGGTGTGTATGATAATAAAAAAAATAATTTATACAGATCTTAAGATAATTTAAGAGTAGAAACACTCAATCTCTTGAGAGATTAAACTTGAATCAAATAGCTAAAATGAAGAAAAAGATAAATATTATAATTGAAAATTTGAAAAATCTTTTAGTAAATACTCACAAAAAATCCTACCTATTAAAATATCAAAACATTTAAAACAAACAAATTTATTAAAAATTTAAATGTCCAAATCAAAATAAATTTGTTTATAAACTTTAGAATATAAGTGAAAGTTAACAAGCAAAAATTGATAGATTCATACATAGATTTATTAAGATAGAGATAAAAATATAAAAAAAGGTAGTATTTATTCATACAAATTTTAAATTTTAACTATTTTCTAACACAAACCTACTCAATACATAAAATTAAATCATTAGTACATGAAACATGAAGAATATAAACTATATAAGAAATTACCTCAATTAACTTGATCCTGGCCGCAATATGGGTATTTAAAAATAAAAAAGAATTTTAGACTTATTATTATTCATCATAATTTTTATACATTTGTATTTAGAAAAAATACAAATTGTTGAATATTTTTTTGTACGTTACATTAAAAAAATATTTGAACATTTCTCTTCTCTGTAAAGAGATTAAAATTTTCAAATTTTTTTTTGTTATGCACTCTTAAAATTGTAACATATAACAATATTTCACAATAAGATATTCCAAATACTCAATAAGTTAAACAAATAAATAACAAAAATATATTTAGTAATAGACATTATAAAATTATGTTTTAAAAAATATCTAAACATGTTATGATGGGTTTAGTAATACAAATTATAACTCTTTTTCCTATGAAAATTATATTCATTTTCCTTTTACCTAAAGTTTACAACATGATTGATTTACTTATAATAAATTTTCTAATTTTCACTGTTATGTTTGTATCTTAAAATTATTGAAGCCTTATTGAACATTCTTTTGTCAGTTATTATTTTTTGATATTATTGTTCAATTCAAACTTATTAACAAATTCACAATCTCAATGTCTATTTAATATTGTAAGAGGTTCTTTTAACCTATTAAGTATTAACATCAAATCCTATTCAGATATCAATTAGTGGAGCCAATTAATAAACAAATACTAGAAAAAAAACTTGTGAATATATATATTTGAAGGAAAGTACAGATCAAATAATCACAAAAAAAGGATAAGAATATGCCTTTAAAATTGATGTAGCCCCATTACCAAAATAAAGAAAAGGAAAGAATTTCAAATCATTATGCAATTTCATGATCAAAATAAGTTGTCATTTTTCCAACTCACCCACTTGCAAAAGATTCATCTATAGAACTTCCATTATTAAAGTACGTATACCTTTGCCAAACCAAGGAAGCATGATCTCAAAGCCAAAGAATTGTGCAGAGACTCTTCATGAACTCTTAGAAGGCAAAAAAATTTTTACATCTCCCAAGTTAAAAATATGGAAACTAGAGGAAAAAAACACATATAATACCTATGTTGTATAGACCAATAAGAAGCATACATCACAACAAACAAACTCTCCTAGTTTAGAGTATACTACAACTAATAGAATATTACAATAAAAAGAGGAAAGTCAGTCTAGTAATACCCTTACAACACAAAAAAAAAATCATATAATGAAACAAAACTGAATCTCTATTACATTATACATAAGTTTGACCTCATTATAATTAATGAATGATCCTATAGGTCAAAGTTAAATTTCAACTTGCATATTCTCTTATTATTTGTTTTGTATAGGAGCTCGTTAATAGGTATAAAATAATACTTTAGGCTTAAGACATGGAAAGAAATAAAGCAAATCAATTCTCAAAAAATAATGATCGTGAAAATTACGTAAATATATAAAAATCAATATCAAAATATCATGGGCTCTCTTGTATCTTGTATTAATTAATTTTGTTCAAATATAACATTAGAGGTACTCCTCCATGAGAAATCAATTGTTGACCGAAAGTTATTAAGGCATACTTTACAAGCCTTTACTATATATGATATGATTTTGTAAAGATCTCATTTCTTTCTTACTATGCCAAGATAGCAGTTTAGCCACTAGCTACTAATCAACCCATACGCATATCCTAGATATACTACATATATGTGTCTATCACTAAATTATAATATGCATTATAATGTTGGAGAAACTTTCTAGAAGCACTATGGAGGAATGTTTGTGTGGCATCTAGCAATACAAATATTTGCTCCCTTAACAAAAAAAAAAAGAGCAAGCAATGAGGTTAACCAAAACAAAAATACTAGAAGACAACAATCTGTGTAAAGAAAAAAAAAATCACCTTTCTCTTCAGAATATTCAAAAGAATGGAAATAATTCTTGTAAAACACAAATGGATATAATCTCCAATTGTTCATCAACATTTTCAACTGTTAAAAAAATCAATTGATGAATAGGTAATTTAGTAGAATACCAACTATTCAACAGAGATTAATCCTGGCTCCCATCCCAATAGCCTAAGAGATAATATGATGGCTTTGGTCCTATAATAAATTCTTTCTCAAATTTGGTGAATAAATAAAAATTACATATATTTTAGAGGTATATTATTGAATAGCCTTTAAAAAATAACAAAGTAAAAAAACTAATATTCAAAATGGACCTGCTTGCAAATTCAAAACAGCCCCTCTATTTTGATTATCTTAAAAATATAATAATAAAGGTATATTTTTAATTGTCATGTTAAAAAAAAAAAAAATCTCTCAATCCTTCAAAAAGTACATTCCTGCACGATGTCACAAATGTACAAGCGATCAAAATCTTTAGGGTTTGAGAAGATTAAGAAGTGATCTAAATGTGCCTCCAAATCTCTAATGCTCCCATCTATTTTTTGAAGCCTCCTTTTCACTATTTGTAAACCGGCTTTACATCACTTTTCCTGATTCTTGTTTGGAAATTACAAAGAGCAATATCAATGATCCTCTTCTCTACCATATCCAGTGAACACCATTATGGATATTAATGACCATCCACAAGTGTTTTTCTTCAACATAAAAATCAAGAGTTTCTGAATATCGAGATTGTGATCTAGTTCAATTCATTTAAAAAGGATATGAAAATGATTTAATGAAGTTGCTTTCCATTGTCTTTAGTGATTTAAGGTTCTTCGAGATCTCCTTCCTCTCATTCATTTTAAAGCAAACATACATTGATCTGTGTTCTCATGCTTGAATCTAGACCCTTTCTTCGTAACACTGATTGTATGTCTTGTACGTGCCCCTTCGTCAATAACAATAGTTCTCTAGCTAAAGCTGACCCACACACATCATGCAATCCCACTGATAGGTCAAATTCCTTTCTCTAAATGCCTCTCTTCTTGATGATGATGAAGAAGATGATGAGTGAGTAGAGAATCAATGAATTCATGGATACAATCATACAATTTTGTAAGTCCTCTCAAATTTGTTTTGATTGTCTCAGCTAGCAGTGTTGATGAGATCGAGGAATCCCAAGACTTTAGCTTCTTTAACTCTATTTCAATCTTTTGAGATGCAGGGTGTAGCCTTGAAGGCAAGCTAATGGATCTAACATGACAATGAACTTCGGAATTTTTGTATAAACCATACATTTTCTCTCAAATGCTTACTCAAAATACTGAAATGAACATCCTTTATAACCTTGGGACGAGGAACATCATGGGCCCTTCATGCTAGGAAATGTTGTCTCTGTGTAGTAAAATATGTGTCACCTTACCTATTTTGAAGATTTTGTTGATACAAGTAGTTCAAATCCAATTAAATCTCATTTCAACCGAGCTAATTTAATTCAATCTAACTAAAACTGATCAAAACTAATTAAATGATTAGATTGATTGAATGAAATTTTAACAAAACCATATTAATTGAATTGGTCACAGCAATTCTTCAATTCAAATCAACCAATTATCACATAATATATTAATATATTAAATATTACATAATATTTATATATTTTATATTTCATCGATAGTATATTTTTTATTTTTAATAGACTCTAAAAAGTAAACTGAATCATTTTTTATGGTTGTAAATGTCTATATTTATAATTGAGATTTGCCAAGTTACAAAAAAAAAATTAATGTTCACTTTAGGATTGTAAACCAAAGTTTGCAGGTGTTAATTGCTGTTCAATAATTAATTTAATTACAACGACTTCTAACTTCTCCCTTCCCCATTTGTTCTAATCTTTCAGTATAAAACCCTGGAGCCTCACTGAATTTGTTCACACCCGTTTTTGCAGTGTCAAATCCCCTAATGGCTACTTTCTCCCTCGCAAAGCCAATACTGCAAAGCATGAAAGTGAGACCCATGGGATCTCCTATTCTACAAATTTTTAATTTTCTCTGTCTTCTCTTCCCCTTAAACCCCAATCCTCATTCCTTCATTCTCTCGCCCTTCCAGCCAAGAAGCTCATGAAGCTCACTCTCATATTTCTCCGCTGAGGCTTCAACTCCTCTAAATGGGACATTCCTTTCTTTTCTCATTCCTATTTTGCCCTAGTCATTCAGAATTTCATTTTTATTTTTTGCCCTAGTTGTGTTTCCTTTCATTTCATTTCGAAAAGGAGATGATGTTTCATCTCAGGTGAAGGGAAATTGGAGCTTGACATCGACAGTTAAGAGGAAGAGGAAGAGGAAGAAGAGAATCTCGGTGGGTAAGAAGAAATGTGGGAATAAGTACTTGACACTACGAAGCATAGAACGATGGATGACGAAGCTCTCTGATAGACGGAGAAGGAATAGAGATCATTGGTGGCTCTAGAGGCAGATCCAACGCTATGAGGTGGAAGGAATTAAATCTGAGAAGTGGAACTATGGGTCAGGTCGAGTTTTGAAGGTATGTTTGGGCTCGGTATTCATTCAGGAAACATGGGGCAAGCCCATTCACGTAGCACACAGACCCAGTCCTCTTTAAGGATGGCTATGCAAAATCCTTCACACAAGGACAAAGAGGGATTCTTGCCACAAGGGAGCTCGACCAAGAGGCAGATGACGTCGCGGTGGTGTAGGGGTCTCTGGTGAAGCTAATCGAGGGAATGACGAGGAGCTAAGGCATTCGTGCTGCTGAATCAGTCGAGCAAGGGTGCACGTGGTGCATTGTCTTAGGGAACCCACCTTCAAGGGTCGACAACACTGGCCATAGTGCGAGAATCACCGATGAGTAGCATTAATAGACCGCTACCGGCAATGAGGGCACAGATGACCACGACAAAAGATTCTGAGGAGAACCATCGAAGAAACAGGGAGTTAGGGTCATTTGCGGCGTTTTCTCGTTTCCCTGGGCCTATTGCTCTGAATTTAGACCTAGGTACGTTCTCCGGCCCACTGTCTTTTTCAAGCCTATATTTGACGGGTCTAGGTCTTCTCCTTTGTTAGGCCCAAATCCTTTTTTCTGGTAGATCCGTTGTGATCTCTACTTCTCAATGTTGTTTCTGGGCATGTGATCGAGGACTTCAATTTTCCATGGTTGATGGGGACTTTAAGAAGTTTGATGGAAAATGGTCCTTAAAATCTGGAAAAAGGTCATCAACAATGATTTTATCCTATGAAGTTGATGTGATACCAAGATTCAATTTCCCATCTATTTTCTTGGAAAGGATTATTATATCAAATCTTCATGTGAATCTTCGAGCCTTGGCTTATAGAGTTAAAAGGAATATTGTGTGAAATCAGAAGCTGTCAGTGCTAGGAAATCATTTGAATTAAACTTCTGTGGCTTTTAATGGGTCAATCAACAAAAAGATAAATGATGCTTGCATGAAAGTGATAAATTGCCATCTTGAGAAAACAAAGTTTTTGCCAACTCAAATCTGGCTCCTTGCCTGCATCTTTCTATGAGGTCAATAGCAACTGGGTTATATTTAGGAAGGTTTGCAAACTTACAAGCCTTGCGTGGTGGATGAGGGTCATCTCCACAGATTTGATCGACCTTTTGGGAAATGGAGGTGTTCATCGTTGTGTAGTCGCAAGTATTATAGTTAAAGCTCCTGTTTGTGATATATGGAATAGCTGGCTGTACTTTTTCTTTTTCCTATTCCAGCCTTGAGACAAGGTTGAGTTTAGGGGGGAGTATTGATAAGTACTGGGGCATTTATTGCGGGAGTTGGTTAATTTGTTAGAAGGGTAGTAAAGGAATTTTAGTGTGTCAATAAATAAGTAGTAGGAAGGTAGTAAGGGTGTGGAGAATATTGTCAGAAGTTTGTTATGAGCATTGTGCTGGTGCATTGTGTTGTGAGTAGAATTCCTCTTAGGAGTGTTCTGTAGGAGCTTAACTCTGGGGGAAGATTATATTGTGTAATCTTTCATTTTTATTTTGTCTTTGCAGTTTAGTCCCTTAATTTCTGTTCCAAGGTTTGTATTTCCATGATTTAGTAATAAAATCTCTATTTCTTCCTTTGTCTATATCTGGGTTCTCATCAAATAACAAGAAGTGCAGAAAATCTTTTTGGAACCATTATCTCATGTTCTCACGGTTTATTTGCAAGAATTGGGATAATTTTGATATTTTGTACTAAATATCTCTAGTATTCTTATAAGACTTTTCTTTTCATGCAGGTTTCCACTTTTACCAAAAAAATAATAATAATTTCACTTAACTTCCAAAATGGTTAACTTAATCAAAAACACTTCAAAAACTTATGATGACAACCATTTTGATACTTCAAAAACTCATAAATTGGTATTTTGTAATCTTGTCCCAAAAATGATGTGTGAAATAATGGCTTAGATTATACGGTGTAAAAATATGAGAAGTGGTATATTATTTTGATGTCATGTGGCTTCGTCTAAAGCCATGAAAAATGATTGGTTAAAAAGCTTTCAAGGTGACCTCATTTTGTACCATATAAAATGTGTGGTTGAAAAGCTTTCAAAGTAACCTCATTTGGAACCATACAAATGTGTAGCTGAAAATTGAAGAAGAATCAAAGTTGGATTTGGACACCTCAAAGGAAGAAGCAAAATTGATTTTGACTTCTTTCAAAAAGACAAAGAAGAGTAGGAAGCAAAATTGATTTTATCTTCCTTCACAAACTCTTTAAATAGGGCTTCCACCTTAAACACAAAAAAGTGTGACAGAAAATAGGGGTAGATCACAAGAGAGTGGGTGTAGGCAAGATGTGATCTTTGTGAGTTTTGGGTTATTAAAGCCAAGCTTAGGCTCTTAAAGAGAGGTATAGTTTGGGTTAACCTGTGTGGCCTTTGTGTGAGTGAAAAAAGTCATTGTACTCATTTTATCATAGTAGAAATTTCTTGCTACTCTCTGGTTATGAACATAGGCATATTGTCGAACCACGTTAAATTTATGTGTCTTACTATTTTCTGTTTATTTTTCTTGTATATTTAATTTCTCCATATTGAGGGCCATCTCCAACATGATGCATGATTAAGTAGATACTCCCCCTCAATATTAGCATCACCTTAAGAGATTTGCTCCTCTTGAACAACTTATAGAAACATAGTTTAATCTTCATATAAACAATAAGCATAAATTTACAAAATGAAACATGGGGATTCATTCATATGATTTGATATTTCATGGTGCATATAATCCAACATTGTTATAATACTTTCCTCTCCCCCTTTGCCATAATAAAAAAGGGCTGAATAAGGGAACTAGGTAAAGCAAGTTAACTAGCCATATTAATCAATATTGCAAATAAGGAAACTAAAAAATTTAGGAAGTGAATTAATACAGCCAAGTACAGGTAGGAGAAGCAAGATAGAGATGACTTCTTCAAAAATA
Organism: Biancaea sappan; assembly: GCA_037074585.1. NCBI lineage: Eukaryota > Viridiplantae > Streptophyta > Magnoliopsida > Fabales > Fabaceae > Biancaea > Biancaea sappan. The sequence goes on along the minus strand of CM073501.1, from coordinate 40,262,010 downwards.
CACAACGCTTATGCTCCCCCTCAATTCATACACATTTGCCTTTTGCTTCCTTATTTATGTGTGTGCTGCATGGTTCTTAAATAGCTTACTAAACTTTCAAACAAAGCACACTACTGTCTTACCAGCAAGCAGAATATTTTCAATGATATATCTTATTACGACTTATCAAATATACCAACAAATATAATTCAACATTTAAGCATAGAATCATCATTAAAAAAACATGAGATGAAAGGCATGAGACATTTCAGCATATGCTGTAAAAAGGCTGACCAAGAATAGTGCTTAAAGGCTAAAGAACTTGAGATTTTAGAGAGCATTCATATTTTTTTTAATAAACCCTTGAAGACTATATTAGCATACTTTCACATGTCACCTTTCTTCCTTATAAAACATATAGCTAACCACAAGTTGAGGGAAAATGCATCTCAACACTTATAATTCTTTTCCCTCTTATAAAAGCACAATAGACAAAATTCATTTTTCATCTCCTTTTTTTTAACATCATCAAGATCATAATTAGCCATAGGAAATTATGATAACATATATACATGTTCATCCAAATTATCAAGACAGAATTAGGGCATGGAAAAGTTTCCCAGAATGGATTTTGTTCTGGTTCTTTTATGACAAAAAAATGCATTCTAAAGTAAATAGGAGCTGATCAGACACTTAACCGTTGAGCCAAGCCAAAAGTTTAGGGTTAAGAAGTAACTCATCCTTAAGGTCCACATCTTGCTCTAGCTCTCCGTTGATCTTTTCACCTTGCAATTTCAATAATTTTTCTTGCTCGCCTAATTGCAATAACCTTCTTTTTATTTATTCACATGTATTGTAGTTTCATACTTGCCATAGCTTAGTTCTAGTAGAACAAAATAGATATATGACATAGCAATTTGATCTTCTCATCCATCTAAACAATTCTCATGATTAAATTTAATATTACATCCTATATTAAAGCGATAAATTCATGATACATCATCCAAGATGCCATAACAAATCTTCAATGATTGTGACAAAGATAATCTCCAAAGATTGGAGGAGTAAGGCCCAAATATAAGTAACACTTGTTGAAATTATGAAACCAGAAAATTGATGGGATAGATGAGAGTCAGTAGGAGCAAGCCAAGGTCCATTTTAAGCATGCATGATATAAGATGAGCCCCACTAAGTAATTGCTAATGTATTTGCTTGTTACTTGCTTAAGACTTTCTACAATATCAAATTTTACTAGTGTAGATACCATATTTTGTCCGGGTCATTTTGGTTTTTAAGAAATTTAATATTCTCAATGAGGAAAAATTAAGCTAAATCAAAAATTAAAAAATTAGTTAATTAATAAAAAAATAAAAAATCTAGAAATCAAAAATCAAAAATAAAATAAAAAATAAAAATAAAAATAAAAATAAAAATAAAAATAAAAATAAAAAATGAATAAAAAAGAAAATAATGAAATGAAAATTCCAGGGACCTTTCTGAAGCAAAATGCATTTGAGGATTCAAATTCAAATTCAAGCATCCAAGAAGGACCTCAATGCAACAAATTTTTCAGAAGGAGGAAATATAATAAATGCCAAAGAAGGACAAAGATCATTAATGAAAGCACTCTTAGGTCTCATCTCTTTGGTGCAATCAAAGCAGTTCGGCCCCTTACTAATGCTGGTCAAAATGGTTCTATTATCCTTTAATGTCTCCAAAATGATTTCCAAAATTCAAAAAAGATTTTCCTTTGATAATTCCAAAAAATCCAAAAAAAATATTTCCTTTCAATTTTTTCAAAAAATAATTTCAAAATCCCAAAAATATTTTCCTTTTATTTTATTTTTCACAAATTCAAAAATCCAAAAAAAATAGTTTCTTTCAATTTCATCCAAATCATTTCCAGAAAGAAAAATCCAAAAAAGCAAAAAAAAAACCTTTAAAAACAGGAAGAGTGAAAAATTAGGGTAATTTATTCCCATAAATTCAAACACAAGCATAATCTTTTGGCTTCGTAAATTATTTCTGATCCTTTTGACTCTTTTTGTCAAAAATTTCAACTCTTTCTTTTCTTACCTAATTTTCGATCTATGTGGGCTTTGATTTCATTTTTATGAATATGTAGGGCTTTGGTAGCTCCTAAATCAAGTTTTTCCTCTTTTCATTCTCTTCATTTTGGCATAATAAAAGGTTCCAAAAGTCTTGATAAATTCATTTTACGCAATTATTTAGGGTAAACATTCATATGAACTGAGTGTTGTGGGGTGTCTAATACATTTTTCTCTCACAATTAGACTCTTAAACTTGTCCTCTGCAAATTGGTTTTTATTATTATCAAAAGGTTTTTCCTCAAAATAAAATTTTGGTGGCAACTTCGTTTTATAAAATTTGATTTTCGTTTTAAAAAATTGATTTTTTATATTTTTTTGAAGTCGCTGAGCATGTTGCATTTCAAGTGTAACAAAAATTTTTGAAGCTTGTGAGTTTTACTTTCTTGGTTCATCATTCATGAGTTCGGCGCCTCTACTCTTCGACTCAGAAAGAGTATAGTGTTATTTGATTAGCCACGATTTTAACTATGACTAATATTTTTAACCGTGTTCTTCTTGAATCAAAGAGCAGAGGCGCCGAACTCTTAATTCATTTATCTTTTCAAGCATTATCAGAAAACTTAAGTTCCTATTTCATTGCCACTAGTAATCTTTCTTCTTCAATCTTTTAATCATGAGAAAGTTCTCCCAAATGGTTTCGCATTTTCATTTTTTTTTTGCTAGTTTATCTACCCAATTTCCTATAGTATTAAAGAATAAAGATATTCTCCTTGAAGCAACTCGTAGATCATGGAGATATATTTCTCTTAAAATGAATATAACCAAAATTCCCTAATGGATAATATAAATTTATATTAAAATATATTTTGAAACCTTTATTTTAATTATATACATTTTTTAAAAAAATCATAAATTTAATATCGAATAAATTTTAAAAGTAATTATTTTTATATTGACTAAATATATATTTTAGTCTTATATTATTATATAAATAATACATAAAATAATTCTATCAAAATAAATATTATTGACTTTTATTGTTATGCATCTTTTGAATTTAGAGACAAAAGTAAAAATGAATACTCGAAAGAACAGATGAAAATGGGTGAAACCCGTCCGGACAAAAAGAAAAGTTAAACACAAAAAAAAAAAAAAAAAGCACGCGAGTTTCAAAGTTTTCAGATTTTCTAGTCTCACCCATCACTCTCGTTTTCTTTCCGCCTTCAAGTCGCCACTAACGGCGGCATCTATTGTCAAGCATCTCCGGCACTGCGTGGATTCTCCGTTCTTGTCGTCATCTACCATTCCAGCTTCTGGTGGAAGCAGGTTCTTTGAGCAGCATTAAAAGCAACTGCATCCTACCCCTAGGGTTTCAAGGTGCGGCGATTTTCACTGAGACAGGTAGAATCAAATAGACTCTTATCATGCTTTACCCGTGTAGATATTTTTCTTTACTGATTGAGAGAAATGGATTGCTCTCGCCATTTTTAGTTTGAAATTTGAAACTCTTAAAATTACATGTGATGGACCTACGTTTTATTTTTTAATATATATATATATATATACACGTATGTATGTATTTATGTATGTATGTATGGGGCCTTATGTAATTAGGAATTATATTGAAGGGGCCGATTCTTTCAAATTGTTTTCTATAATATCCCGAGAAGGCTGGAAGGATGCTAGAAATGAGTGGTTTTTTTAATTGATAAGTGATTTTGTTTACTGCAAATACGTTGTACAGCTTGTTGGGCTGAAGCTCTATAACTTGTTAACTATTTCTAATGGTCAATGTTAGTCTCTGATAAGTACGGTGGAGAAGTACAGTTTGGGTTTTGAGAACTCCAAGCATCAGTATAATGGAGAAGCTGGCTTTGAGTGAGAGAGCTTGTAATTTAACTTGTCGACAATATTTGTTTGCTTTCAAGATTTGGTAGTTGTAATAGAAATTCTCTCATCTTCCATTACATGTTATTGACCCACTGTAGCAAAATGCTGAGGGATCAGATGGTTTTCTCTGCTTATGATTATGTTAAAATATTTGTAGTGGTTAGACTTATTTGGGAGGAGGGAGTTGAAAAGACAATTAAAACATGAACTTCTGGTTTTATTTATAAAGGCTAAAATTGGAGCTTACAGACCCCAGTTTATGGATATATCATTGGTGGTATATAAGGGACATAATAAAAAAAGCATGCTGTATCAAGACGATTTGAGATTGTTTCTGCCTAGTTTTCACTTTACATGTTTTCTTGAAGTGAATGGCTGCATAAAGATGAAATAAGTAGTAAAATTTAGGCTGGATTTATGCAGATTGTTTTAAGTTTTATCTCTATTTATAGTTGCAATGGTTTTCTTTTTTTAATAATTCATATAATTATATACATAGTTTATGGAATCATGCAAAGTTTTATATATATATATATATATATATATATATTATGATCTCATGTGGTTTGACCGTTTGTGCAATCATTGAGCCAATTGACCTGTGATTCAATAGCTTTCCGAGTCACTGTTGTGATTGTATTTTTAAACATTTTAGACTCCTTGTGTTTGACTAATGGAATGATCTTAATCCATCAACAATTCAACTCTTCAGCTTTTGCGTTTATGCTCTAATGTATCCACTCTATTTTGCTAAAGTATTCTTTTTGACATGGTGTAGTAACTAATGGATTTCTGATTTCAGATTCAGCCATAATTTTCCTTTTTCAACTATCTTTTGGATTTTGGTCATCTTTTTTGATTGTTGGCTAACTTACACAGATTGCTGGCTGTTGTGTTTGCCCATAGTTTTTGGTAATATATGTCTTAGGTGTTACTCCTTTTAAAAAAAAAAAATTGCTACATTTGCTGATTGTCTCCTTCGTGATTTTGTTATTTCTTACTGCCAAGATGTTGTTTTACTAGTTAATTTCAATATTTTGTCAAGTATGTTATATTGATTGACTATCTTCTCCTGTAGCTTGGTTGCTTTCTAACATTGTGTTTGGGATTTATACAAATTAGAGTTAGTTATTGAAGAAGAAAGTGTGATAATTTGGGTAAAATAAATTTGACCTTGTATTATTTAATTGCTATCATGGTTGAAAGTTGATGTAGCTTGTTTGGAAATCTTGAGAAAATTGGGGATTTCATATTTGTAATATGTTTTCTATAATTGATCACATTTTTTGACTAACATTAATAGCAAGCAGTCATGGAGAGTGCCTTTGCAAGTGCTTCTGCGATTACAGACCAGAGGCAAAAGATAGAGCAATATAAGCAAATCCTTTCTGCTGTTATTGCATCAAATGACATTGTTCAAGCGAAGAGATTTATAGATCACAGTTAAGTTTCTCTCTCTTTAGTTAGATTTGTTGGTTTCTTGAATTTTAGCTATATCATGTGTTCTGATTTCATGCAAGTATCATGTTTGAAACTTTCAGTGTTGTCAGATGATGTTCCATTAGTGGTATCACGACAACTTCTGCAGACTTTTGCTCAAGAATTGGGAAGATTGGAGGCAGAGACACAGAAAGAGATTGCCAATTATGCCCTTGCTCAGATTCAGCCTCGTGTTGTGTCATTTGAAGAACAGGTATAACTTTTTGCATTCATATTATACTTGTAACTTCTGTTCTTCAAAATTAAACGGTTAAATATATAATGGAGAATGGGAAGAACTACGACCTTTTTTTTTTTTTTTTTAAATTTTTGGCTTTTCTAGATATTGCATAATAAAGTTATGTTGTGTTTTACAGGGGAAACATGTTCCCTTATATAATCTTTTCTTTACTTTATAGATAATGCATACTTCCTTAATTAAGGAACATGTTTTTGTGGGCATCCAGGAAAAAGGTTATTTTCTTAATTGGAAAAAAATAATTTAGCTATTACAAACACCACTTTCCAGCAATTTGGCATGGTATATAAAAAAGGAGGGAGGTGTTATACCTGAATGAGTTAATTTGCCTATTAGTTTATTACCTTCCTCCTTACACTGATTGCTATTTCTTTTTAATATAGGTTTTAATTATTAGAGAGAAACTTGCAGAGCTCTATGAATCTGAACAGGAATGGTCAAAAGCAGCTCAGATGCTTAGTGGCATTGATCTAGATTCTGGAATGAGGTCTCAGAATTTTCCACCTCTCATATCTATTTGTATGTGTAAATCATTATAAATTAAAATCAGCACAAATTGTCTTGTTCTTACCAAGTTTTTATGTTATTTTTTATCAGGGTGATTGATGATACATTCAGGTTGTCTAAGTGTGTCCAAATCGCTCGTCTATATCTTGAGGTACTGATGTTATTTTGGTCAAGGAAGTCCTACACAAAGAAGCTATGCCATGTAATTCATGACTAGTGGCATGACTGTTTCTTTTGCTTGACACATTCATTGCTATGACTTTTTTATATATGACTAAGATAAATAGATTAGCATCACATTTGGAGGCCTACCAAGTGATAAAAGAGCATTGATATTCAGATTTATTTAAACTTTTAAAATCTTGAATCCATAGTTTTAGCAACTCTTTTGTCATATGTCTTTTTAAGAGGAATAAGAATAAAATGTTAGCCTACTTTGTGATCTTTGGCAGATGAAAAATTGAATAATTTTAACTGCTGTAAGCATGGCAACGGTTATTCCTCTTTAAATATGGATTCTATATATGTTCTTGATGCCAGAAAAATAAAATTTATTCTTGAAAATTGTATGGTAGTTGACTATTTTTGCTTATTGGCAGGATGATGATGCTGTTAATGCTGAAGCTTTTATTAATAAAGCATCATTCTTGGTTAGCAGTAGTCAACATGAAGTACTGAATTTGCAGTACAAGGTTTGAGCATTGATAGTTGCTGAATGGTGTCTAAGCTTACAGCTGCAGCATGCTTTAGCTTCGCCTTATTTGTTTATTCCCCTTTGTTGTCAGGTTTGTTATGCAAGGATTTTAGATTTAAAGAGGAAGTTTTTGGAAGCAGCTTTACGATATTATGATATATCTCAAATTGAAAAGCGACAAATAGGAGATGAGTATGTAACCTGTGTAAGATTTTATAGTTTTTTTTTTTGGGTATAAGAAGAAGCATGCATATACCTTGATTTCTTCCTTTCATTATATTTCTCTACTTTTTCTGGCTCATGAATGTATCATTGAACTTGTATTTTCATTTAAAACTTAAAAATGCCTCTAGGCTTGATGGTTTTAATATGGCCGTTTACCAAGCTTGCTGGGATGTGGTGAAAGATGATTTGATGAAGCTGTTTAAAAAAATTTTTCATGATGGTCATATAACCACTAGTATGAACTCTACTTTCATAACTCCTGGGCCCGAAAAAGATAGGTCAATAAAGTTGAGGGGCTTCAGTCCTATTAATTTGGTAACTAGTGTCTGCAAGATCATTGCCAAGGTTCTTTTAGTGAGATTAGATGAGGTGCTTGGGGATACTATTTAAGAAACCAAAGTACTTTTATTGCTGGGAGGCAAATTTTGGATGCTAGATTAATTGCTAATGAGCTAGTTGAGGACCTCAGGCAAGGAAGGATAAGGTTTGGTTTTCAAGGTGGATTTTGAGAAGGCTTATGATATGGTTAATTGGGGGTTCTTGGGTTTTGGAAGGGGTTTGGCGATAGGTGGCAGTTATGGATTAGGGGATACCTTTCCTTAGTGGCTTTCTCTGTTATAGTAAATTGGCAACCTAAAGATTGGTTTAAGAGGCAGCGTGAGGTTAGGCCAGATGACCCTTTGTCTCTTTTCCTTTTTTCTCTTATGGTTGATGTTTTGAGCCATATGTTGAGCAAGGGATCTAATAGAGGGGTAGTTCGAGGCTTGTTGGTGGGGGTTAATGGGATTGAAGTGTCTCATTTGCTAGTCGTAGATGATACTATTCTTTTCTTTCCTAATGATAGGGAGAATTTCCAACATGTGCTTTCACTCTTACAGGTGTTTGGGCTTTTTATTAATTTAGGAAAGAGTGGTTTGGCTGGGATTAATAATCAGGAGAGGTCTATGGACAAATTAGCTGAGCTAGTAGGCTGTGTGGTTTTGACTTGGCCTCTTACTTATATTGGTGTTCCTTTAGGTGGCAATCCTTGATCAGATTCCTTTTAGGATCCTGTGGTTAGAGAATTTCCAAGAAGTTAGAAAGTTGGAGAGGGGCTTACTTTTCTTTAGGAGGGAGGATAACGTTAGTCCAAGCTTCTTTAGTTAGTATGCCTTTGTATTTCCTGTCCTTCAAGATTCTTGTTCGGGTTTGTTAGGAGTCCATGTATTGGTGTGTTGTTATTATATGTTTTATGTGCTTTATGTTATTATTATATGTTTTATTATGATTTGTATCAGTTGTACGTTTGTTGTAGAGAGTTATCTTGTGTGCTTATTAGTGTTATCTTGTTAGTGTGTGTGGTTAGTGTTGGGCAGTTGGAGGATGTGTGTGTTAGTGGGTGGTTACCTACACACAGTCTGTATACATGGAACTTCTTTATGATGAATGAGAGGTTGTTGAGTTTTATTGTCAAAGAAACTTGGTAAGTTTACATTGAGAGATTAGTTGGTTCTCTCTCTGATCTAGAGCCAACACCATAGGTCAAAAATCTCTCCTCATTCTTTGATTGATCTTCCTATTTCAAGACCCATAACCAGATTCATATCAGGGGATGCTAATAGGGTGGCTCATAAGATTGAGAAGATTATGTGGGATTTCTTATGGTCTGATGGAGGGGAGTGTAAGAGGCATCATTTGGTTAATTGGGAAGTGTGTTGTAGATCTAAGGACGATGGGGGGCAGGGTTTGGGCAATTTGGTATCTAAAAACACTTATCTTCTGGCTAAGTGGTTATGGAGGTTCCCTTTGGAGCCTAATTCCTTGTGGCATAAAGTGATTAAAAGTAAATCTGGTATACAATTTGGGATGCAAACCTAGGGGGTGTCATTGCACATGCAAGTCCCTAGAAGGCTATCTCTCTTGTATATCTTTCTTTCATTGTAATGTTATCTTTACATGTTGGAGATAGGTCTAATTTTTGTTTTTGGGAGGGTCTTTGGATTGGACATGCTCCTTTTATGGAACAGTTTTCCTGTCTTTATTTCTTGTTTCCTTTGCATAATGCTCCCATTGGTGATTTTGTATATTCTCAAGGGGACCAGATTTCTTGGAATTTTCATTTTTGCCAGAATTCTAAATGATAGACTTGAGGATGATTTAATGTGGATGCTGGAAACTTTGGCTTTGTTTTGCATCTCCACATCTAATATGAGGTTGTGGAAGTTAGATTCCTTTGGCTCATACACATGTGCTTCTTTTTATAATTTTTTGATTTGTAGCACACACATTCCTGTGTCCTTTAAAAGGTTGTTTTGGAAGGTGAAGCTTCTTTCAAAAGTGAAAGCTTTAGTTTGGACAACGGTATTAAATAGAATTAATACAAATGATCTGCTTGAGATTAGGTAGCCTACTAAAGACTTTATCTCCAGATGTTTGTGTGCTGTGTTTTAGGAGCTCGGAGACAAATAGACATCTTTTTTTACATTGTGAGGTGGCTTGTGATATTTAGAACATGTTGTTTGTGCTCTTTGAGGAGATTTAGGTGGGCTCAATTGATTTGGAGCTCTTTTTTCTGTCAAGTATAGGGGTTTTGGGAGGAGAAAGGAGAATAAGGTCTTGTTGAAAGTGGCAATGTTTGCAGCTTTGTGGTGTCTTTGGATGGAAGGGAATGTAGAGTTATTAAACAATTCCTCCTCACATGCTTTGGGAAAGGATTTGTTTGTTGCTTCTTTTTGGGTTTCAGCAAATGGGTTTTTTCAGGGGGTGCCTCCCGTAGATGCCTATAGAGATTGAATGGTTTTGTTGTATTGGCCCACTTTTTGGGCTTTTTGGGTTGTCTTTGTTTGAGCTTTTTCTTTTCCTTTGTAATACTCTCTCTTTCTTAATAAAATCTTTCTGTTGTTATGAAAAAAACATGAAGTTGCAAACTTGCAGTTATGCTTTTTAGAATGCCCAATGCTTGTGTTCCTTATATTTGTTTTCAAGAGTTCAGGGATCCTAAATGTTTAACAGCAATGTTGAAAATGTTTTTATGCAGTCCTGGTAGGCTGGAATTTTTTTTTTGGTCATAGTCATTTCATATAAGAGTTCCTCTTTTATGCTTTTTTAATTTACTGCTGATAGCAAGTTCCCCTTATGAGAATGGTTACAGATTTGTCTTTTGGTTCATAATGAATCAAAACATTGACAAAAGAATTTAATATAACACTCCTGGTAATAGGAAAGTTATAGATGCCATGATTGTGTGCTGTCAGGTGTCAATTGTTATTAGCACTTAGAGAGAGGAATAAATATAGATGCATCATATCATTTGGCATCTGTTCTGTGGTTTCTGTCTAGGCTAATCATTTTTTTTTTTCCTTTTTGCAATTAGAATAAAACTGAGTACATTAGGGAAGGTTTAAACATACCATCCTAGCAAAACGTTATGGAAACTATGAAGAGAAACTGGACTAAATTAGAGTTTACAAGACTATAAAAACTGACCAAAGGGAAACCATGAATCAGTTTGAGTATATCTTCCTAAAGGGTATTAGCAGTGAAATGTGCCTTTATCTTCCTGTTTATCAGGTTGCATATAAACTTTGAGGGAATCTCAAATCTGATGCTACTTCCCCTGTCGTACCCTAGCAGTTCTAGAACTCCTTTGATTCCTTTTAAAATGATGGCATTTCTTCCATCCTAGCCATTGCTAATAAGAACTACCACAGGCAAAAGTGTCACTCCTATCATCAGAAAAGCAGCAAACAGCACTCTGCTCGTCCTCCTTCCACCTTTACAGCAGCAGACTATCTCATTTCTCCTGATGGAATCACTTTGTTGTAGCTCTTCTGCACTTCTTTCTTCTTCACTATTTCTGCTCCTGAGACTTGAAGTTAAACAACTCTGGTTGGTTTGAGCAGCCTTGTAAGTTCCTATAGTAACCACGGGGTCAGGCTCAGCACTCTCAAAAGTGAATTTATTTCTACGGGTATATATAGGCCGGCAAAGAATGATAATCCTTGGAATCATCTATAAGACAACAGGATCATTCTCATCATTTTGCATCAATATGTTTTGCACCTGGTCTTTAATCGATCTATCCTGTTGAGGTAGTAATCAATCTACCACAGGCTGCCATAGGGCAGTCACAAAACAAATGATCGAAGCTTTCCGACATGTTACAACCAAACATGCATTCCCCCTTGGTCTGAAGCCCTTCCTGCTTAGAACTTCCCCCGGTGGCAGCGTATTATGATTCACCTTCCACCAGAACATGAGGTGTTTTTGTTGCATCTTGAGCTTCCAAAGGCTTCCCCAGATAAATTGTTGTCTCCGGGCTTCATTCTGTTGCCCCCTGCCCAAGTTTCTCAAAAACTTGTATCCTGTTTTCACCTTATACTCACCTAAGTAGGCGTGCTCCCACAACATCTTCTGCATTTGTATATGACAAAGGAATTGCTGTCATTTTTTTTTTTGGGTCACCTGATCCCTGCTAAACCTCATTCTCATTCTAACTTTTTCAATATCCCAAATCTTCCCTTGAATTGTCAAGTCAGCTGCCTTCTCAGGCTCCCCTACAGGGGATGGAACCACAGCTTACTATGAAGGCCAACTTTCTTTTCATTCCTAATTTGCCATTTTAATCCTTTCTGCATTTTTGACAAAATGGGGAATATGCCCTTCCATAGTGGTGAGGCATCCTGAGGGTTTTAGATGTCATCTAAACCATCTTGTTTTCCATATTTGCTCCTTAAGATCTTGCTTACCAAAAGGGATGGTTTTGAGTATAATTTCCAAAATTGTCTTCCAATCATTGGTTTGTTCAAATGGTAGAAAGCTTTTAGCTCTAATCTGCCTTGATCAATAGGATGACACATCTTTTCCCATGCCACTAGATTGAGTGGCTCTCTATCACTATTGTGTCTCCAGAAGAATTTAGCTAGAATGGAGTTACACTTCCTAGCTTCAGCCTTAGTTAGCCTGAAGCAGGAGAGATAATAAAAGAGGCACTTGTGTTAAAACTGACTTTATCAAAGTAAGCCTTCCAGCTTGGGATAACATGTTTGCTTTCCATCCCTGTAATTTTGCTTTCAATTTGTCCTTTATGATGTGGAAAACTGATCTGTCCCTTTTTGGAGTGTCTATGGTACTTCCCAGACATTTCCCCAGTTGCCCTACTACCTTACAATTGAAGCTTCTTGCCATGATTTTCTTGAACCTTTCTGGGGTGTTTGGGCTAAATTTGATCTCAGATTTTTGCCCATTTGGGCATAAGCCAGACTTTTCCCCAAAACACATTAGGATATTTCTCAGATGTTGACAAGTCTCACGATCAGATTTAAAAAAAATAACAGGTCATCTGCATACAGAAGATAATTGACCAAAGGACTCCCTCTGCTCACTTTAATTCTTGTGAATTCTTTGCTTTCCACCTCTTCGGTTAATATGAAAGAAAGGACATTCACGCACAGAATAAATAGATAAGGCGATATTAGATCACCTTGTCTCTCAAACCAGCCTCAGGTTTAAACCTGTCTGACTTGTCTCAGTTAATAATAAGCCTAAAAGCTGTAGACTGAACACATTCCATTATGTCTCTGCCACATTGAAGGGAAGTCCATCACTTCTAAAACTACCCTTAACATGTTCCTAATTGTAGAATTATCATATTTATTATTAGTATTTGAATGGATTGTCCTTTTCTCCTTTAATGCTTGTTTGATTTGTAAGAGGATTTTCTTCCTTAATTTGAGGATTCCCCCCCTTAGTTTGCTCCTTGTTTTTCTTCCTTAGATTACTCCTTGTATCAAATACAACTTAACAATGTAGTCCATTGTGTCCAATCTCTCTTCCTTCTCTTTCTCTCTTCCCAATTTTATTTTACAATTTGAGATTTTAGAGTGAATAAAATTCTACATTAATCATATTTGATATTGTAGGAAATCTCAATGAGTAATCTTAGGAGATATATTAGGAAATATAATCTATTCTTAAAATTAAGGGAATTAATTATAGACTTTCTGATAAACACCCAAGCAATTTGGGAACCCTCCTTTAAAAGCCAGCTATTAAGGGAGAAAAATCATGCCACTTAAGTACTCCACCAAGCATCCTATATTACTCGGTGTGGGACTTAGGTACCCCATAATATTTTGGTGCCTATCATAGCACCTCCCCTAGATAAGTGACATCCTAGTGGCTACACTTTTACGACGTTTCACTCGGCCTTTCCGGTTAGTCCCTTTGCAAGTAGCCCTTTCCGGTGCACTGACAACTAGGTTCTGATACTAATGATAAGCATCCAAGCAACTTGGAGAACCTCTCTTAAAAGCTAGCTGTTAAAGGAGAAAAAACAAGCCACTAAAGTACTCCACTAAGCATCTCATATTACTCGATGTGGGATTTAGGCACCTCATAATATCCTGGTCCCTATCGCTTTCCTTGTTTGTTTGATTTCTTAATTTGATTAGGATAAGATTTGATTTTTCTTTTAAAATTTTTATTTCCTAGTTTTTAAAGGATTGAGTGGTTGGATTGTGGCCTCCTTTCCCTTATTTATATTTGGACCATTCATAGAATAGATACAACATACAGAATTAATAAAAATTTCAGAAACTTCCTTTCTTCAGATATGCCGTGGTGTTAGTCATTTTAATAAACCAGTCGTTTCTACTACAGGGTGATTGACGAAGATGCACTTGAACAAGCTTTATCTGCTGCCGTTACATGTACAATTTTGGCAGCTGCAGGACCTCAACGCTCACGCGTTCTTGCAACATTATACAAAGTAAAAGCTTCAATTTTGAAACACAAGATAAATGTAAATGTTCTGATTGCAATTCTATAATTATACTGATGTTGTGGTACATGTATTAGGATGAACGGTGTTCAAAATTGAAAATTTACCCTATACTACAAAAGGTCTCTCTCTGTCTCTTCAACCTTCTCTCATTCACAAGCTTTTCATGCTGTCATATAATGTGAAATCCAAATATGTCAGGTGTATTTGGAGAGAATTCTGAGAAAGCCCGAAATTGATGCATTTGCAGAAGAATTGAAAGCACACCAGGTTATATCTCATTACTTTGTATCTTTATTTTGTTTGATGCCATAAACTGGATGTCTGAGCGTTTACATGTCTCACAGAAAGCTCTTCTTCCAGACAATTTCACTGTGCTCGACCGAGCTATGATTGAGCATAATCTACTGAGTGCAAGCAAACTTTACACAAATATTAGGTTGGAGACATTATGTTGCTAATATATTGCTTTCTTTATGTTAACTTTACTTTAACTTTAATGCTAGTGTATATATATATATATTTTTAACTGGGTTCTATCTCTCCTCCACAGCTTTGATGAATTAGGAACGCTGTTGGGGATTCCACCACACAAGGTAAAGCATTTTGCCTCAGTGGTTTTGTTTTAGAAAAGAGCAACAAATAGCAGTGCCTTCCATAGAAAATATACTCTGTTCTCATTTGAGTTTTCAATTCCATGTTGATAATATATGTCGGATTCATTTTTGAAGATCAATTGTCAAATTTAATTGGTCAAAAAATTGCCAAAACTAAATGTTTGTACATGATGATAAAATTTGTTATTTAAATTGCTGAAGAAGATTTACTGTGGTGGCAATACTTCAAGGAAGTCTTAGTACATGTGATTTTAGTTTGATTTTCTTGAGCAATAATTTTCTTACAGGCTGAGAAGATAGCATCGAGAATGATTTATGAGGACCGAATGAGGGGATCTATTGATCAGGTATAAATAACCATTTCAACCTTAAGGTGCCTTCTTTTCTTTTTTTGGATGAAGGAAGAACTATTTTCAAATAAAAGAATGAAAGAAGTACAAAGATATAATTTTAGGGGCAACCTAAAGTACAAAAACCAAAGAAGAGAACTGCATCATCTAAGTGAAGTTTTCCAGTCTGTTTGCATTCCAACAAAGAAACATATGTAACGTAACTATTAGCTGAGCAACATAATGAGGCTAAGATCATTTTATCCGGCAATGTGGCAGCATAAAGAACTTATCCTGGAAAATTATGGCTTTCGTTCCTGTTAATAAGCACAAAGAACAATATAGCTTACATCACACATGCGAAGGAGAACGTCTAAAATGAGGTGGTTATTGCTCCAAATTTTTAGGACTAATCCAACATCCTCCAAAAATACCCAAAAGACAGAACAACAAATATCTAGCAGCTGGCCATTGTAGAATTATAAACTCTCTTTAATATACTGTGGAAACAAAAAAAAAAAGTGGAATAGTTGGCTATGCTGTGTTGTGTGTGAAATGGAAACGGTTTAGGGGTGAAGTTGGGGAGTTGGTGGCAGCTCCAAGAAAAATGGAAATACTGATGGAGACCTAAGCAAAAAGGGGGGGAGCCTAACCACGACGTGTGACTTCATCAAATTTATAGATCTTTAGATTCTATATGGTCACAAAATCATAATATGCTATTGACCATTAGTTGGGCAGGCATGACCCTTCTGAGCTGGATCTATGTTTAGTTATGTTATTTTTGTATCATAATGCCTGGATATCTTCAGGGAGGATATCTTATCTAAAATTTGGGTTACTCATGATCAGAATGTCTTCTTTCAGGTTGAAGCTGTCATACATTTTGAGGATGACACCGAAGAGCTGCAGCGATGGGACCAGCAGGTAATTTTCTGGATTAAAATCTGATACTAGTCACCCATATTGTGCAGCTACATGAAATTTGTGGTCTTAATCCGCAGTCAGCGTTTTGGTGATAATTGTGAATAAATTGGGCTATTCATTTAACATTATTTTGTTGAATAAAATTTTCTAAATAAAAAAGAGTTTAACTTTAAATTTCTATATGAATCATTAAAGGGTCTTATAAACACGACATAATGAGTTAGACGAAGAATTTCTGTATGCTTAGTAAGCATGCAAAGTTCTGTGATTTCTGTACCTGTGCTCCAAGCTTATTTTTGTGCACCCTGAGCGCCATTGCTTAAGTTCTGATTATGTATTTTGTGTTGGCCAAGAACTTCGCCTCAGCTTTTGCCTAAGATGGTTTTTGTACTTGCAGATAGTAGGCCTATGTCAAGCGCTGAATGATGTTTTGGATAGCATGGCCAAGAAGGGTTTTCCAGTTCCTGTTTAATGTGGATCATAGACACCTTCTTGTTCATTCATTCTTCGTAAAGCATCCCTTTTTTTTTTTTAAATTTTTTGAATATTTTTTGTGAACTTGACTATACATGTGAAAACATTAGTTTTCTCATGTATTACATAGCTGATTCCGTAGCGACTAGGTTTATCATCAAGGGCTTATCTAGTTTACTGCTCTTCATTAGTTCTTTAAATCGCGTATCGTTGTGCTTGTGGCATTTGCATTCTGCTTCTTGCATTGCCTGTGTTACATTTCGTATTATTTGTTGTGATTACCTTTGATGATGTGTGAAGGGAAATCAGTTTGCTATTAATTATGTGCAGTAATTTTTTAACAAAGGTGTTAACAATAAATAATTACAATTTTTAATTATTTTTGGCAAGCAATGTAGGATGAGTTTCAATAGGTTTAGTCTAGACAATAATGCTTAAGATTTTACTCGTCATATTATTGTGAAACAACTATTCATTTTTTTTCTTCTTTTTTTAATGAAGTAACGATTTGGAATATTGAGTGAATTGAGCTAAATGAACTCTTTTATTTATTTCATTTTCTTTTAAAAATCAGTAATTATTGTGTTAATTACTTTGTTATTCAGGCATTTATGCAACCAAAAAAAAATTTGTATATTGTATCATTAACCCAATGGACAAATTAAATTGATGATAGCCATGTGTCTCGATTTGAATTATTTGATTGTGTATACATGAACCCTGATTTTGTAATCTTTACTGTAGAAACTGATGTCAAAACAAGTTGTTTTAGGAATAAATTGACATATAATTTTTATATATCTTTATTATTAAGTTTTTTATTTAAATGAAATTTGTGCAAGAATTTTTTTTAATCAATCACACAATGTTGAGTTATAAAAAAGATATAGATGTCTTTAAAGTTTACGGACTTATGTTTTAGTTAAAGAATTATATATTTTTATCTTAATTAAAGAATTATATATTTTTATCTTAATTAAAGAATTTGATTGTAAAGAGATAAATAATTGTATATAAATGATGTTGTGTTTAAAAAACTAGCACTTTTTCAATCACGGATTTTTGGCCAATTTATAAAAATTAATTTTTTTTAAAACATTCAATTTACTAAATATGAAGATTATAAGAAAAAAAGGCAAAAAAAGAAACATGCAATCTATGTTGTTTAACCCACATGTCATAAAAGACAAACTTGGACATAAAATGACACGACTCTAGTGCCTTCACAATTTGGATATGAATAAGTACATGTATTAAAATGGATCTAACTTGTCTAGCATAAAATGAAATGAGGATTGGGTTATTATTTTTTTACTCGCTTAGAATTGAGTCAAATTGGCTCGGCTTGTATAACCTGAGTTATGCGGTAGGTTGGCCCCATTTTTTTAAAAATATTTTTATATTTAATTTAGATACATATATTAAATATTAAGTTGAAAAATATAAATGAAGTAAAAAATTATTTAAAGATAATTTTATGACAAACTTATATAATCATTTGATTTTAATTATTAATTAATAAAAAAATAGAATATTAAAAAAGGAAAAAATAATTAAAAAATAAAGAATAATTTTATTTTTAACTTTTCTTTAAGTTTCAAATATCTAAATTCATATATTTTATTATTTTTTAAAACAAATGAATTATTATTTATTTATTTTTATTTAAATTAAAAATACAAAAATTAAAAAACCTGGCAGGCCAGTCTATTTTTCCAGTTTAAAAACGGGCCAATCTTGCCCAGCCCATTTCAAGACAAACCCAAAGTGGGCCAACCCAACTGTACAGGTTAGTCCGTTTTGACACCTCTAGAATAAGGTTATATAGTATATGTATTATTGGCCTCATAGGGAAAAGAAAAAGAAAAAGAAAAATAAGCAAACAATTTAAATGTCAAATTCTTTTATTAAATCTTTAAATATTTAGATCCAAACCCATTTATCTAAACAATAATAATTTCAAAATAAATCAAATTTTAAGTCTGCTCATTTGAAACTTATTAATGTAAAATCACAAAATATAAAAGAATAAAAAATTTAAATCAACCATCAATAAAAATCAATGATTAAAAAATTAGACAAAAAACAGGTCTTAAGTATAGTTTGGTTGGGTTATTGAATAAAAAAAGATAAAATTGGTACGAAATCAGAAAAATCGGTGAAACCAACCAATTTACCGGTGAAATCAGTTCCTTCCTTAAAAAACAAAAAACTAAAGGTTTACAATGCACGATGGCGAGATGACGAACAAAAGAACGATGACAATGATATGACAAAGAAAGAAGAAAAAACCATAAGCAGCAGAAGGCAACGTTAATGGAGAAGAAGAAAAAGTAAAAAGCCGAAGAAGACGTCCATATAAGAGAGAGAGAGAGAGAGAGAGAAGAAGTGAAAGTCTACTGTGCGTGATGGTAAGGTGAGTGTTGATTCCTTCAATAAGAAAAATGTGAAAAGGTGATAAGGTGAGTGATGGTAAGTTGTTGCGTGTGATCAGTATATAGTCAAAGTAGTGAAGGAATTGTAATTTAAAAACAAATATTTTTTATATTAAATATATATAATATTAAAAATAAATATGTTCAATATATATTATTTTTTAATATTTTAATATAAATCAGTTATTTGATCACAACTTGATTATTTAACTTTAAATCAACGTCTCTATCAGTTCAATAATCAATTCAATTTTTAAAATATTGATAAAAATACCATAAAGACAAAAAAAAAAAAAGCTCATTCCAAGCCAACCGAGATCCATTTTCATCCTCATGTCTAGAAGTCTGGCACCAAGCAAATAAATTTTAGAATAACTTCATCTTGAATAGGTGTTTGTCCATCCCAAAGAAATTCCAAATAGTCAGACAAATAATTCAATTAAGAAAATCCATATCACAAAACTCATTACAAATCACATTAATTAACTAAGTAGTAAAAGATAATCCATTCTGTTAAACTATATACATTGAGATATACGTACATATATACATATATATAATATTATATTCACAAATCTAAATGATCTCATGTTTCTCGTCTAAGTCATCCATATTATATCAGATGGTTTAAACTAAAATAAATAATTAAAAACAAAGTACACAACACTTCTACCATATTACAACTAAGCTGGTTTCCTAGGTGGGAATGGTGATAAATGGTTGATCCACAAAATGAAAGCAATCCGAAAATTTGATCATAATGAATCCCATCAAAACCATCCCAACCACTACCCCACAAGCCATTGCACCACAAATCTGCCCAAATGCACTATTACTAGTACTATTTGTGTCCCTTAAAATTTTCTCCCCTCTTCTCATTTCAAAATCATTTCTTAATACTATGTCTTTCCCTAGTTCCTCTCCCAATTCCTTTTTTCTAATTACCAAACCACCGTCATGCCCAAAGCTCGCAAGAAAGTCATTCTCAGAGTACTTCTTCTTCTTCTCTGCATCCAAACCCTCAGACTCAGGATACTTCTCTGTTTCTGCAAATAGAGTACTACAGTTATCAGGGTATATTTAAGAGAAAATGACTGACTTATTCGCTAAAAAGTTACAGTTGTTTTCATCTAAAAGATTAAGTGCGTGTTTAGACTGAAGTTGGACAAAATTAAGAAAATGTTAGTTTGAAAAGTAAGATAAAGCCAAACCAAACAATGATAAGTGTCTTAACTTAATCTCTAAAAAATTGTGTTTATCTTAATTTTATTTATTTATTTATGAAAATATTTTTTGACAATAAAAAATCTAAATTTCAACAATAATAAATTTTAAGATTTAGCAATGAAATAGAACATAATTGAGTCAAATAAAATTTTTTAAGATTAGATTAAGACACTTGATATAATTGTCTTAATTTATTCTTTAAAAATACAATCTTTCAATTTTGTTTCTGTTATCAAAATAATTTTGTCTAAAAAAATTTGAAACGTGACACTTGAAAAGACTAAATTGTTGACGGAGTGTAAGTAATTGAGAACTTTTTGGACTGTATCTTCCGAGATTCAACAATAAAAAAGGTATCTTTGAGTAATAACAAAAAAGTATAATTCCTCTTTGAAAATCAAACAAAGCAAGACTATTTTGTTTCTCTTCACCTTTCCATTCCACCATAGCTTTATTCAAACGCTCAGAAAGCTCCTCCGGTTCTGTAAATTCAGCCACACCCACTTCACCAACAGCCTCTAAGTCGTCGTTTATGCAGGAATCGGTGCAAGAACAAGACGAACTCATCTCGAAGTGGTCGTAGCAGAGCTCTCTGCGACTGTCCAATCTCTGAAACCCCTCCTCCAATCTCTCAATTCTCTGCGCCACGTGCTGCAAATGGTGGCGCATCGATGGTGGAGAAGAAGAGATCTCAGCAGAAAACAGATTCTTAATGAAGACGAGTTTCTGCTTGAAGTCCTCAGAGAGATCAGTGTTTGATGGGGTTTGAGCTTGATCATCATGAGGATGATGATGATGATGAAGCTCGTTGAGTATTGATTCCAGTTCTTGGAGTTTGGATTCCAAGACTGAGTCTGTCTTAGTCATTGCTTTTGAAATTGGTCCTAATTTCTATTCTGAGGGAAAGTAAAGAGTTTGATTGTGGGGGGTTTTTACAGTTACTTTCTGCTGTTTTGGAGGTGGGAGTAATGGGGATGAGAAAGTGAAAGAGAGTGTGTGTTGGTGTGACGGTTTAGTTCGTGAGTAGTTAGTGTGGGTGAAAACCGTAGCCACGTATGGTGAATGGACTCACCATAAATACTATAATTAGGTATTTTAGGGAATTTTAAATCCATGTAAGATACCTCAAATTCTTTGATATTAGATTATAGACATAAAATACTATCTCGTCTAGTAATTACATGTAAGATTTTGAAGAAAAATTAAGAGGGACATTAAAGCTGAAATCAAGTTGTTCAAATTAGGAAGATTAATGTCTCGCTTTGAAAAAAATGAATTATTTACTTTGATAACAATTAAAGCATATTTATTTATATTCTTTTAATTACTTAGTTTATTCATTTTCTTTCGGTTACTTGATGGACATACTAGATTTAAAGTTAATTACGTATAAATTGGTCTTTTTTTTACCTATTAGGGTTACACTCACGTACAATCTCCAACCTCTATCATGAGATTGTGTAATAAGAAAGATAAAGAGAGAGAAACTAATTTATCATAATAGTTTCTTATGACAGTCTCCAATAACTGACCCCAATTATGCATCAAATAATTTTATTATTGTAAAAATCACATTACTGTAGCGCATCTGCACACAAATTCTCATGTCTACTAATTTTCATGATTTTGACATTTGTGAATTTAGAAAATAGGAACCTGCAATTCCAAATGTATCCCTCAAACATCCGCCTGATCCCAAGTCATGATTTTCCATAGAGTTATCAATGTTCAATTTAATCCAAAAAGAGGGAGGAGGGTCCTTTTTTTTTTGGGGGGGGGGGGAAGACTTTGAATTTGTGAGAATTGATGAGGGGCAAAAAGATTGGTGTTTGTCCAGAATTCAGCAGTCTTACCAAGTGCAAGGTTAGCAATTTTAGTGGGAGGAGTGGAAATATTTTGAGATATATCCTTATTTCTGGACAACCAAATAGATCTAATGGTATATACGAATATTGTGTTCCATGGCATGTTGAGATAGTTGGAATGGGAGTTTGCAACGTCTATAAAAAAGCCAATTTTGAAGGGGTTCAGAGAAAAAATTAGGAGGTGTGGTGAAGTTTGACCAAATAGAAATAGCTATAGGGCAATCTCTTAATGCATGAATATTGTTTCATTACAACAATTACAGAGGGTGGGTCGAAGAAGGAGCACAATTTCGATGGTTAAGAGAACTTAAAATTGGCAAACCATTATTAAAACATTTCTATAAAAAAACATTTTTTCTTGTGAGTTTCTTGGAGATTTTCAAATCTAGAGAGAATTTGTTTCTTGGGTGTTTTCAACATTTTTATTTTGAAATTGGGAGTTATAGGCAGAGGAAAGGGAGAAGATTTCGTTTGGGTTCGAATTCCAGATTATAGTGTCTTTGGAAAAGAGTGAAAAGAAAGGGAGAGCAATACTTGTTATTTTATCTTTGATTTGATTTGGAAGAGGAAAAGGGATGGAATCAAGGTCCCATATTCTATCTAATCCAGTTCTTGTGATAATGTTAGAAGTTAAATAGTGTGTGTGGTTTAGTGTTATCTGAATCTTGTTGTACTGTCGTAGTGTTTGATATAGTGTTTGTTGTTTCATTTCTGCGTTGTTTTTTATATGTTCTATTTTTTGTTCGTTGGGCTTTTTTTTTCCGTTTCTGTGTCACGTGGTCTTGTGACCGTTATGTACTGGTGTATAAATACTTCTGATGCTTATGAAATATTTAGATTGTCTTTTCGATTCTCTCTGCCTAAGTTTTCGCCTTCATCTCTCAAACTTTCTCTTGGTATCAGAGCGGTGAAGGTTCTGGGTCTCGAAAATGGATCAAAGTCTGTCTACGAATTTTGGGTCTGCTAGCGTTGCGTCTGAGCCGAATTCCTCAATCATGAATCAAATGAGGAATAACTCATACGTTTCGAACTTGAGTCAAGTTTGTTCAATCAAGCTTGACCGGACAAATTATCTGATGTGGAGCTCTCTTGTTCTTGATATGATACGAGGGAACAAGATGGATGGCTATATCCTGGGAACGAAGACTTGCCCAGATACATTTCTTTTCGAAAACAATGAAAGAAAGGTAAACCCACAATTCGAAGAGTGGGTCACTAACGATTAGATGCTTCTTGGATCGCTCTACAACAGTATGACACCAGAAGTCCTCTCTCAAGTTCTTAGGGCCAAGACTTCCCAAGAACTCTAGAATTATGTTAAAGAATTCTTCGGAGCCCAAACGAAATCACGTATCACTCTATATAAGAGTGAGCTCCAACGTCTACGAAAAAGAGGCTCTAAAATGGATGAATATTTGCGCAGAGTGAAGGAATTGGCTGACAACCTCTATATGGCTAGTTGTCCTCTTGCCAATGATGACTTGATCACACAGACACTGGCTGGTCTGGATGCAGAGTATGGACCCATTGTGGTTCAATTGGCTGAAAGAACATTACTCTCATGGGTCGAGCTTCAAACATCCCTTCTCACCTATAAGAGTCGTCTTGAACAGTGGTCTTCACTGTCCCAATTTTCTTCTCTGAGTGCTAACGTGGTTGCTGGCAAGACTAAGTCCACGAACAGCATGAACTCAAACAAATTGGAGAGGACGTGGCAGAGGGCGATTCAATCGAGGTGGCAGACAAGGTTCTAGGCCAACATGTCAATTATGTGGAAAAGTTGGGCATCTGGTGGTAAATTGCTTTCATAGATTTGATCAGAATTACACTGGTGTTTCTGGAGAACATTCTGAAAGTACCAAGATTCAAACTCCTCACACACAACATATTTGATCACTCAGGACAATCTTGATAACCAAGACTAGTGTAATACTCGTTAATTTTGGAGTATAATTCGTTTGAGAGTATTTTAAAATTTTACAACGTTACTTTAGCTATTTACTTTTGTTATTTTTAATTTTCATATTTAATTATTCTATTTGAATATTATTTATGAAAATTGAGTTAAATGACTGGATTGGATATTTAAACCTTATGGGTACATTCTTAAGAATAGTGGAATTTGTGGGAAAATGATTGAATTTAATTAATTGAAGAATTAATGAAGGTATTTTGTATGTTGGGTCAAATGGGTTTGGACAATGGGTATGGATACCCATTGGGTTATCCAACTAACCCACCAAGTTTTTAGCTTTCTCTCTTCCTTCTTCATTTCACTTTCTCGCATCTTCTTCATTTTCACTCTCTCACAATTCTCTCAACCTTCAAACTTCCCCTCTCAACTCTCCCATAGATTTGCTGTTATTTTTTAGAATTGTTCAGTTCAAAAGCTTGGTAGAGATCAAAGGTAAGTTTTAATCTCCTTAGTTTCCTTAAATTTCAGTTTATGTGGAAGATTGGAGGAGATTTTGGTTCTTGAAAATTTTGATGATAATTCATGGATTTGAGTTGTTTTGGAAGTTTTTGAGTTAAGATTGAGTTAAGTAAGTTAGGAGAGATGAAATTTTGGTTTAGAAACAAGGAATTATAAGATGAAATTTTTTTGGAAGATTTTCTGCAAAATTCGAAGTTACTGTAGCAATTGAAAAATCTGGAAATTTTCGAGTTTACTGTAGCAGTCACTGTAATGTCGGCAGTCAACGGTACTGTAGCGGTCAACGTACTGTAGCAAACCGTCACTGTAGTGAACCGTAACTGTAGCAAACCGTAACTGTTGTGAACCGTTACTGTAGTTACGTTGACCGTTGACTGTTGACCGTTACTGTAGCAATCAGAAAATGTCCCATATTTTCATGATTTTATTCCCTTTCTTATTTTTCCTTATGATATCTTTTACTAGAAAATTTTCCTACACAAATTCTAGTGTGGAACAAGGTAAATTTGGACAAATATTAAGGTAAGTGAATAACCTTGCTAGACTAATTTGATATTATTAGTCAAAGTACAATATAAGTCCCATTTATAATATTATTTGGATATTAAGCAATCAATCTTTAGATGACGGTATATGATGATTGACATATTTTTTACAGACATTCAAAGGAATAAAAGTATGTATAAATTAATTTATTTCATGGTTTTGTACGATGTGATAAATTCTCACTATTTTATTAACGAGCAAAGATCTACGGGATCTAATACATGAGTTTGAAAGGGTTAAAGTCTCATACTACTCAGTGTATAATTATGAAAACTTATGCACGGGTATGAAAGGATTAAAGTCTCATACTACTCGGTGTAAATTGATGAAATCATAAATACGAGTTTGAAAAGGTTAGAGTCCCATACTACTCGGTGTATAGCTATGAAATCTTATTCACGAGTTTGAAAGGGTTAGAGTCTCATACTACTCGATGTATAAGATAATTGATTATATGAGTAAATGTGGTATTTGTACTTTTGATATTTTATATAGTACAGTTATTTACTTACTGAGTTTTAAATAAACTCACACTTCCTATGATTATCTTTTCAGATACAGAAAACAAGGAAGAAGAGTATCCGATTGAAGATTAGAAGCCTCTTGAAAATATTCTTCATTTCTGTCTGGTGGGATACCAGTACTTATTAATGTGAATACTAGGAACGCTCTGTACTTTCTATAGGTGTCCTAGGCTTGCGTTGAGCTAAACACATCAGATTATGTATGCCTATATTTGTTTATCAAATGAATATAATTCTGTCGTGTGGAATGAATTATTAAGGTTGAATGTAAAACCTTACAGAATATATGTAAATAACTTATGTTTGAGAATTTTATCAAATGAGTAGTATTTTTTCACATGTTCAATTTTTGAGATGTGACAATTTGGTATCAGAGGATAGGTTTTATAGGTCCCCTATAGAGTACAGAGCAAAGTGATCTTTGTGGGCCTTTCCCTATTGTCATGAGCCGCGGCATAACCATAGGATTAGGTTCCATAAAAGACCTTGTAGAGTATAATGTCATTTTTATAGATAACTTTTCAGTGGGGCTAGTAAGTGATATTTTGTTTATGTCTGAAAATTGTTTGATATGTGTGTAGATCTTTGACAGTTCAATGTCAGAAGGATCTTCTAATAATAATGAGCATATGGGTCCAAGGAGGGCCATAATTCCACCAGTACATGTGCAAGATGATCCTAACCGTGGTGATAGTTTACATGCTCAAAATACTGAGGGCGCAACTAGTGATCAAGAAAGGAGAGTCGAACCTGACGCTCACATTGATAATGCGACTATTGCACATGTGATTAATTTAATGAATGAACGATTTGACCGATTTGAGGCTGAAATGAGAGGTCGAGCTGCACAAGCTAACCTGCCAGTGGATCCTCCTATTGTTGAAGCTGAAATTGTACCACCAGCTCAGTTAGTTGGATGGGGTAATGTAAGGGAGGTAAAAATGTCTGAATTCCAGAAAATAAGGCCTCCTACTTTTTCAGGAGAAGATCCCAAAGAGGACCCACAATGTTTCCTTGAAGATTGTAAAGCAATCTGTGATGCTATAGGGTGTTCTCCTACTCAAAAGGTAGAATTCACTTCCTTTCAGTTAAAGGGTAGGGTTGGTAAATGGTGGAGGAACTGGAAGAAAGCTAGAATTCAAGGCGCACCGCCAGTTATGTAGACGGAGTTTTACAGATTAGTTATGGATGAATTTCTCCCGGCAAGTGAACGGTCATCTAGGGCAAGGGATTTTCTGTATTTACGACAGGGAACCATGACTGTTGATGAATATTCTGCTCAGTTTGTTAAATTATCTGAATATGCTCCTGAAATCATTCTTTTTGAAAGGAAAAAAATAGAGAAGTTTGTGGAAGGACTTCGTGACGCCTTATATGATCAAGTGGGTTCCAATATGAACGATTACTCTTCATACTCAGAAGCTGTTGATGTGGCCCGAAGGATGGAAAGAAGGTCAAAGAATAAAGAAGAATATCGACAAAAGAAGAAAGCTAGATATAAGAGATCTTTTGATCAAGGGGAAGACTCAGGGACTTTGAAACCCTTTACTGCATCACAACATGCTCCAGCTACTCCTACTAAGTCATCTTATTCTACAGCCAGTGTGGCTAAGCCTCGTTCAGAGAACAGGGGTGGTTTTAGCTCTTTTAATAGAGGAGGTACTCAAACTAGAAAGGAAAAACCTCAATGTCCTGAATGTGGAAAGTTTCACTTCGGAGAATGCAGGTTAAACACTATTGGTACAGGCTGTTTTAACTGTGAAAAAAAAAGGACATTTTATAAGGGAGTGCCCTCAGCTCATGACAGGACCAGGTCAAGGGTCTACTTTGCCACCTCGACCACAATCTATTTCTGCTTCTATTACTCGAACACCAACCCCTTCAATAGGGGGTAATATAGGAAGAGGTTCTGGAAGAGGCCAAGGTGACCGTGGAAAACAAGTTGCTGGCAGAGGAAATGCAAGAGTATATGCTCTAACCCGACAGGATGCTCAAACATCCAATGCTGTAGTTACAGGTATATTATCTGTTAATACTTTTGCTACACGTATTTTGTTTGATCCCGGTTCTACTCACTCATATGTGTCACCCCTATTTGCCAAGAGATTTGCATTTGATTCGATTACTCTTAAGGAACCATTCTTGGTTTCCACACCGATGAGAGAGACTTGGATAATTAAAACATGTTATCGTTCTTGTAAAATAATTGTTGGAGGCATGGAAACTGAGATAGATCTTATGATTCTCAATATGTTTGATTTTGACGTGATTTTAGGGATGGACTGGCTATCTTCTTGTCATGCTACTATAAATTGTCGTGACAAAGTTATTTCCTTTAATATGCTGGGGATAAGTAATTTTGTGTTTCAAGGAGATAGAAGTGATGTACCTTGCAACATGATATCTATGTTAAGTGCCCGACGTATGCTGCGAAAGGGATGTCATGGATTTCTAGCTTTTGTCAAAGATTTAGAAAAGAAAGAACAGAAGTTAGAAGACATACATGTGGTTAATGAATTCCCAGATGTGTTCCCAGAAGATTTACCTGGATTACCGCTAGAAAGAGATATTGAGTTCAGTATTGATTTGGTCCCAGACACACGACCAATTTCTATTCCACCTTATCGTATGGCTCCTGTTGAGCTAAAAGAACTCAAAGAACAATTGGAAGATTTGTTGAACAAAGGGTTCATTCGCCCAAGTTTTTCACCTTGAGGTGCTCCTGTTCTTTTTATGAAAAAGAAAGATGGTTCTATGAGATTATGTATAGACTATCGTCAACTGAATAAAGTCACAGTGAAGAATAAGTATCCTTTACCAAGGATAGATGATTTGTTTGATCAGCTTCAAGGAGAAAAATACTTCTCAAAGATTGATCTAAGGTCTGGATATCGTCAGTTACGAATTAAGAATGATGATATACCTAAGACAGCTTTTCGTACACGGTATGAACATTATGAGTTTCTTGTGATGTCTTTTGGGTTGACAAATGCACCAGCAGCATTTATGGATTTAATGAACAGAGTGTTTAAATCATTCCTTGATAAGTTTGTAATTGTATTTATTGATGATATTTTGGTATATTCAAAGAGTCATGAAGAACATACTGAACATTTGAGAATTGTGCTTCAGACCTTGAGAGAGCATCAGTTGTACGCAAAGCTCTCAAAATGTGAATTCTGGATGAGTCATGTAACGTTTTTGGGACATGTTATTTCCCAAGAAGGTATTCATGTAGATCCAAGTAAAATTGAAGTAGTAAAACAATGGCCTAGACCAACAACTGTGTCTGAAGTACGTAGTTTTCTTGGCTTAGCAGGGTATTACCGTCGCTTTGTCAAAGATTTCTCTAAGACGGCTCTCCCATTAAATAAGTTAACTCGAAAGAATGTTAAATACATTTGGGATGATTCATGTGAGCAAAGTTTCACCCAATTGAAAGAGTGTTTAACTTCTACACCAGTCTTAATCCTACCATCAAGACCAGGGGGTTACTCTGTATTCTGTGATGCCTCAAAGATAGGCTTAGGGTTTGTGTTGATGCAACATGGTAGAGTCATAGCTTATGGCTCACGTCAGCTTAAAAAGCATGAAGTGAATTACCCTACTCATGATTTGAAAATGGCAGCTGTAGTGTTTGCCCTAAAGATTTGGAGACATTACTTGTATGGGGAGACTTGTAAAATTTTTACAGATCACAAAATCCTTAAGTACATTTTTTAGCAGAGAAATCTTAATCTAAGGCAACGAAGGTGGATGGAACTTCTGAAAGATTATGATTGTACCATCCTTTACTATCCAGGTAAAGCAAATGTAGTGGCTGATGCTCTAAGTCGAAAGTCTATGGGAAGTTTAGCTCACATTGCCACTATAAGGAGGTCTCTAATACATGAACTACAAGAATTGGAAGCTAATGGAGTATTCTTTGAGATCACTGAGTCAGGTACATTTCTGGCTCATTTAACAGTTAGATCATCCCTTGTTGAAAAAGTAAAAGCAACTTTAGAAAATGACATCGATATGGTCAAAATCAGAGATAAGGCAAGGCAAGGTCTAGCACTAAGTTTCTTGGTAGATGAAGAAGGAGTCTTATGGTTTAATGGGAGACTCTGTGTCCCCAACATTGAATCTTTGAAACATGAAATCTTAATGGAAGCTCATGGTTCGCCATACGTTGTACATCCGGTGCTGTGAAAATGTATCAGGACTTGAAACAAGTTTACTGGTGGGAGGGCATGAAGCGAGATGTGACTGACTTTGTAGCTCGATGTTTGACTTGTCAACAGGTTAAAGCTGAACATTAACGACTACCTGGTTTGATGCAAAAACTAGATATTCTCGAGTGGAAGTGGGAAAGGATCACTATGGATTTTGTAGTAGGTTTACCCCGGTTCACAAAAGGAAATGACTCAATATGGGACATAGTGGATCGACTTACTAAGTCAGCACATGATGAATCCTCAGCATTCATATATATTCTATGGAGATTTCTGTCATATTGGCATACTTTTGGCTGTCATTAGGGTTTTAACACCTAATTTTTGAATAGTTGCATACATACCTCACTCTTAGGTTTGAAATGCAATTTTTGGGCTTCTAATCACTTTCTTTTTGGGTTACTTTTGTAACTATGTTGGTGATTTTGCTTTTGTAGTTATTTTAGCTAGGAAAATGTTGTTGAAAGATGAGAAATCCATTAGCCAAGATTTAATTGAGGTGAAGAGGAACCTTGGAGAAGAAAAAGAGGCTCAAATGAAGATTTTGTTGTCACTCTCACGCCTAAGCGGGATTATCATGCGCCTAAGCGCATAAAGCTCAACAAGGGATCCTTCTCTGCCACTTTCGCGCTTAAGCGGGACACATTCACGCTTAAGCATGAAGCTTACAACATTGGAGGCTTCATTCTGTCCAAAATGCGCTTAAGCGTGAATTATGTGCGCTTAAGCGTGTAACACTTTGCTGATGAAGGGTCGTTTCTGCCCAAATCGCGCTTAAGCGGGAAAAGCGTGCGCTTAAGCGCACGAACCATTTTACTGTCACGTGCAGCAGGCTTTAAAAGGCAATTTGGACTGAATTTTTAGGTCATTCTGGGCTGGAACCGAAGGAGGAGCGCCAATTTCACCTCCAGAAGCTAGGGCAACCAACTTTTGGAGAAGATTGAAGCAATTTTTCTTCCACCCAACTTGGAATCATAGAGTTTTCTCTTTTCTTCTCTCATTTTCTGTATTTTATAATGATGTGTAGCTAAATTTCTATACTAGGATTGCTATGAACCTTAGTTTGGATTAAGTTTTGTCAATCTCTTGACTCTTGTGATTGCTTGGCCATTAATACATGTTTATTCATTCTCATTTTCTTGCTTTCATTAAACTTGATTAATTTAATGGATTGTTTGGTGGTTTGCTGTACTTGGGAGAGGAATGTAAAACCTAGACCATAGAATGGATAGTATGAGTTCTTGAACCACAAAGGAGAAGGGATAGATTCGTTAATATCATAGGAATATAGATACTAGCCTCATATAGTCAGATTAGGGTTTGTGCATTTTCATAACTTAAGAATACATAAGGAATTATGAGATTTCGGGTTGAGTCTTAGTTGGCATTCGGGAGAATACTTCTAAGCATATTCGTATCCTAGATTAGCATGTATGGCCGGTGAGAACAAGAGGGAGAGGGATTAAAACTTGTGAAGAGTAACGGGGGATTAGCAATCCTAGGTTGTGTTCATCTCGTGAATTGAATTGCATTTGTCTTGTGATTTTCATTGTGCTTGTTAGAGTTCATACAACATACAACTCACTCCTAACTCAACTTTACATTTTCACTTTCCTTCTGTCAAGAAGAATGTGCATGAATTTAGAGAATTTAGTTATAGCATCAAATCGATGCACTATATACTTCTAGTTTAACAAAATACTAGATGAAAGTTGACACTTGGTCGTCAAAAAATTTTAATTAGGGTCATCTTCTTGGACTCTAAACCTAAATTGTAAATGTATGTTGCATTGTAGCTAGTAATGTACCCGATTATCAATCTCCGAAATCACAAAATGGATCTTCATTGGTACCTCAGGACCCTTGAGGAGGTAGTCATCCGTGTTCTTTCTTCAACATTCTCAATTGAGGCTTCAAGGCTTGATGGATTGACTGGTGTTTGGGTTGGTAAGTCCTTAAATCCTTTCATTGACACGGAATTACTACTTCTAGGTGATCTCTGCAAACTATCTGCATCAACATTTATACAGCTTCGTATAGAATGGCTTTTATTGTAAGTGAGAATCATAGCCCATGATCCTCTACTTATCACTTCATGGCGAGAAGAGCAATAGAACTAGTTGATGGGTTGATTATCAAAGCATGAGAAAAAAGATTGTGTGAAACTTTTGCCTTGCCCTTCGAACTGATAAGTGTGTTATGCCCTGCTCAACTGATACCAATAAATAATAATAGTGTAACATATTATTGCTATAAATTTTTCTATTATTTTATTATAATGAATAATGATAAGTCATTCCCAGATATTCCTATTTTCGATTATTCCAATCAAAATAAATTGAAAAGATTATAAATAAACAAAAGAAAAAATAAGTAGACCTAACCCATTGAATCAGAACTATATCTACTATTCTGATATTCAAAATCTACTATTCTTATATTCAAATTCGATAGAGATGAAATTAGAACAGTGGATCTTTTTTTATTTCATTTTTCATATTTCTTTGGTTTGGACTCCGCAAGAATCTGTCGATTTATCTATATAAATATAATTGATTATAATATCTATAT